>CM066161.1:11315833-14229166 GCA_033617975.1 Populus alba x Populus glandulosa
GGTCAATTTTTTTTTTTTGCATAAAAAATAATAAAAAAAAAAACTAAGATTTAAAAGTGTTAAGTCTTTCTGCAAAGTTATACCTAAAAATCTTGGGGTTTGGCTACAACGCCTGACCAAAGAGTAATATTTATAATATTGAAAAAAGAAAAGAGAAAAAAAACCTATGGGAAGAAAAAAACTAATGAAGAAAAAAAAATATGAATCAACTCGGTTAACTCGTTAAATCAGGTTAACCCGTCAAACCTGGAATCTGTGTCATAAAAGTCTGATAATTAAATAAAAAAATAAATATTAAGAAAATAAATTAAAAAAAAAACCAAAAAAAGAAACTAAAGGCATCAACTTTTTCACTGTGCACTATAAAAATGAATCAATTGGTTTAACCCGCCAAACCAGGTTAATCCGTTAAACTTGGGATCTATGTCATGAGAGTGTGATAATGAAATAGAAAAAAAATTAATATTAACAAAGTAAAGTTTTTTTTAAAAAAACATTAATTAAAAAAATCAAAGAAAAAAGCAACAAAAAAAACCTATAACTAAAAGGTATCTAGCTTTCACTGTGGATTTGCATAGTGGCATCACAGTGAAAAGTTGGTCTCTTTTGGTTATACTTACAATATTAAAAGATAAAATTAAAAGCAAAAATACTAATGAAGAAAAAGAAAAAAAATTGAATCTTGTGGGTTAAGCCGCCAAATCAGGTTAACACATAAAACTTGAGATTCGTGTCATGAGAGTGCGGTGACTAAATAGAAAAAAAATAATATTAATGAACTAAATTAAACAAAAAAAATAAGTAAAAAGAAAAAAACACAGAAAAAAAAACCTACATGAAGAAAAACATTAATGAAGAAAAAGAAAAATATCTAAATTAACTAGGTTAACTTTTTTAATAGTTTGACCAGATGTTACTATTTAATACACCAAACTAAGATCGAACGATGTCTTTTTCTTTTCAAATTCATTTTTTTGGGAAAGGTGACCAAGAAATTCAGTGTTTACTTTGAGTTTTTAGATGCGTGGATGTGGAAAAATTATTTTTGATATTACTGTATTAAAATGATTTAATTTTTTTTTAAATATATAAAAAATAAGGTATCATATAGAATTTATCATTTTTTTTATTTTATTCTTTTCCTGTGTTATAAAATATTTTTAGCATTATCTAAAAATTAAGATGTTTTTAAATATAATATGAGGATTTTAATGGAATGGTTATCATTACTAAAAATACATTTACGAAGATATTTGAATTAATTTAATATTATATTTTATATCATAGTCACATAATAAAATGCTTTTTGATATTTGACTAGGTTTGCCAATTAAATATTTTTTTCTTAAATAATAAAATAATCTACTAGTAAAAAAGATCTCTAAGTGTAATTTTTATAAAATATAATATAACATATAAAATTAATAAATTTCATATGATAAAACAAATTTGATCCATGATAAAAACTAATATGTTTTTTTTAGCAAAAATTTGCTTGCTGTCCTTTTAAATTTAGATATAAGAATAATAATTTAAGTTGAGGGTATATATATATGAATCAAAATGTATATTAATTTTAAGAAATATTTGGCATAAGTTGTGATGGTCAATAATGAGAATACAATTAATTGTCATAATATTAAATTTAGATTATTAACGCTTGGAAAAAATGGGACTTCTCAGGTTAAGCTACACTACTTCCACTTTATGATTTGATTTGGGAAAGTAGAATTTTCAAAAAAGTTAGATTCCCAGGAACAATTAAGGGCTGATTAGAAATGTGTTCCAAATAGTTTTTATTAAAATTATTTTTTAATATTTTTAAATTATTTTGATCTACTAATATAAAAAATTATTATTTTTAAAAAATAATCAATATTATATTTAATATAAAACACCTAAGTACAGTAATATCTTCCCATTTTCCTAGTTGAATCAAACATTGATCAATTACTTATATCATCAATATAAAATTCTAAGAAGTGCACTTCAATTAGTAAGGTTTAGTGTTTGCTCATTAGAAATCACTAATTTGAGTCTCATAAATATCAGGGTCACTGAAGACTTAAATGATCGTTAATTTCAAGGTCCGTGATATTAGTCGAGGTACGCTCAAATTAACCAATATATATATATATTGATAGAACTGAAGCAGGGGAGAGAATCGCTTACTGATATTATTAATAGAAGACATATATATACATACAGAAGCTAACTGATTTCTCTACTTTGCAGGAAGACTAATTTTTAAAGACTACAAACTGTTGCAGCAAGTGAGTCCTAGTGAATAACAAACTCTCACAGCTATACAAACTCTCACAACTATACATTGGATTATTATTAGTTAACATGCCTCCTCAAGATAGGCCACGATCTGAGAGGCCAATCTTGTCACGAAACAATTGAAATGTAGAGGTTGATAATGGCTTGGTCAGAAAGTCTGCAAGTTGATCAGCAGAGGAGACATGAGCTACACGGAGCTGACCAGTTTGAACACGATCACGAATGAAATGATAATCCACGGCAACATGTTTCATGCGAGAATGAAAAATGGGATTGGAACTTAATTGAGTTGCTCCGATGTTGTCGCAGTATATCACAGGTGAAGATGAAAGAGTAACACCAAGTTCAAGAAGCAGAGA
Source organism: Populus alba x Populus glandulosa (assembly GCA_033617975.1). Classification (NCBI taxonomy): domain Eukaryota; kingdom Viridiplantae; phylum Streptophyta; class Magnoliopsida; order Malpighiales; family Salicaceae; genus Populus; species Populus alba x Populus glandulosa. The sequence continues at coordinate 11,318,476 of CM066161.1, forward strand.
TTGTATCCAACATAGTTCAGCTACAGTGGCAGCAACGGAGCGATACTCAGCCTCTGTTGAAGACCAGGCAATGGTCTTTTGTTTCTTTGAACTCCACGAAATTAAATTACTGCCAAGATAAACTAGATAAGCCTCGATGGATGAATAATCATCTTTATTTCCAGCCCAATCAGCATCTGAAAAGGCATGAAGTTGATCAGTAAAGGCATGAAGATGGGGTGATGAGTCAGGATGCAAAAGAAGGCCCTTGTCCAACGTCCCAACAAGATATCGCAGAATTCGCTTAACAAGACTCCAGTGCTCATCAGTTGGACTGTGCATGAACTAAGACAATTTGTTCACAACAAATGACACATCTGGCCTGGTTAGGGAATGGTACTAAAGACTCCCTAGAACTTCACGATATTCAGTCAGGTTCTGTAAAGGCAAGCCAGACAGTAATGAAATAGCAGAGGCAGAACTTGGAATAGGAGTGAGCACTGGTTTGGCATCCAACATGTTGAGACGAGTTAGCGGATCTGTAATATACCTGCGTTGAGAAAGTAAAAGACCATGTTTGTGGGAAAGGACTTCAACTCCCAAGAAGTAGGATAGATTGCCAAGATCCTTAAGAGAAAATCTTTTAGCAAGGCTGGAGACAAATTCTGATAGAATGTTTTCACTGCTGCCGGTGACAATTATGTCATCCACGTAAACCAGTAAAAACAAAACATGCTGAGGACTGTTATATATGAACAAGGAAGGATCAGAGTGAGAATTGCGGAAACCAGAATCCAACAGAAATGAACGCAATTCATGATACCAAGCTCGGGGTGCCTGTTTGAGTCCATAAATGGCTTTTCGGAGTTTGCATACAGATGACGGATTGTCACGATCAACAAATCCAGGAGGTTGAACCATGTAAACAGTTTCAGAGAGATGACCTTGAAGAAAAGCATTGTTGATGTCCAGCTGTTGAAGAGACCATTTGCGGCTGACTGCAAGGCTAAGCACTAAGCAGACAGTTGTTGGCTTGACAACAGGGTTGAAGGTTTCATGATAGTCGACCCCGGGAAGCTGGTGGAACCCTTTTGCAACAAGTTGTGCTTTAAATTTATGAATGGAACCATCAGAATTTCTCTTAATGCGGTAAACCCACCTGCAACCAACAATGTTAGTGATACCATCAGGAGGAACAAGTTCCCACGTGCCATTGCAAACTAGAGCATCATATTCCTCAGACATAGCAGCACACCAATGTGGATCTTTAAGTGCTTGAGATGGAGTGGAAGGTTTTGTTTGAGAAATGACTGGTTTAATAGTGTGAAGACTGAGTTTCTGGATTGGTTTTCGAATATTATTTCTGGACCTAGTAAGCATGGGGTGCTGGGAATGTTGTGATTGTGTTTGAGCAGGTATAGGTGGAGCTAGAAGTGGAGGATTAAGTGGAGAAGCGGAAGTAGATACCTGAGATGTGGAAATGATGGAAGGAAGTACTCTGACAGTGTCGGAAGGACATGATGAAGAGACCATAGGGGGTAAAACGTCTGCATGGCGTTGTGAAGATGGAGTAGAATGAGCCCGTTGCTGTGAAGGTTGAGGTGAGATAGGAATGAGGGAAGGCACCCAATCAGATATGGGCGAAGAAATATTAGAAGGCACAAGAGAAGAAGAGGCATAAGGAAAAACTGATTCAACAAATTGTACATGCCGCGAGACATGCATTTTGTTGGTGGCTTTGTTAAAGCATATATATGCATTTTGAGAAAGGGAGTAACCAAGAAAAACGCAACGATGAGATTTTAAATCAAGTTTATGAGATGCATATGGACCTAACCAAGGATAACATAAACATCCAAACACTTTAAGTTTAGAAAAATTAGGACTCTGGCGAAAAATTGACTCATACGGAGAGGACATGTTCAATGTCGGAGTAGGCATTCTGTTGATTAGGTAAACAACAGTGGTGAAGGCATAAGTCCAAAAGGTAGTGGGGATGGAAGCATGAGAAAGAAGGGAAAGACCGGTTTCGAAAATGTGACGATGTCGCCATTCAGAATAACCATTATGTTCAGGCGTATGTGGAGGAGATGTGAGATGACTAATCCTATGTTTTGAAAGAAACGGTTTGAGAGCAATATATTCACCACCATTATCAGAATAGAGAGAGACAATGGTTTGCTGAAAATATTTTTCAACAATTGCTTTGTAGCGTCGAAACACAATTTGGACGTCAGACTTTCGTTTTAAGGGGTAGAACCAAATGTATTTCGTAAAATGATCAACAAAGATAACATAGTATTTATAACCATCTTGTGAAATAATAGGAGAAGTCCAAACATCAGAAAATATAACTTGGAGAGGACGAGTCCTGTGTAAAGTAGACACAAAAAATGGTAGTTTATGACTTTTATTACTTAAGCAAGCATTGCAGCAGAAATCCGTTTGAGATGAAAAATTTAAATGATGGACATACATAATATGTTTAAGAATGGGAGAGGCTGGATGACCAAGACATTGGTGCCAGATGGACATTGTCGTTTTGACAGCAGAGAAAGCTAGAATTGGAGGTGTTGTAACCCATTTTTGGGTCCCTACACAAAAAATAATAAATACAAAAAAAAAAGCCCGAAACAGTGCTGTTTTGACAGCACTGTTTGTCTTCTTCTTCCCCTAAACACGCGAGGTAGGGGAAGAAGAAGATTTTCTTCCCCACTTTTCGCCTAATTTCTTTCCCGGCTTTGGCGCAATAAGACGCCCACAATTCAGCCACTTGCATACTTTTAAAGGATAGTGGAGGGGCAGCCAACAGTGGCCACCCCACCATGTTGGCCTCCCCTGTTTTCCTATAAATACAGGGGGGTGGTCGAGAGAAAAAAAAAAAAAAGGACCCCGAGAGAGAGGGAAAAGAAGAGAAGGGAGAGACAAAGACAGGAAAGTAGAAGAGAGAGGGAAGAGAAGAAAAAGAAGAAGCGGACAAGAGTAAAACAGAGGAGAGAGAGAGAATAAAACAACACCGCCGGCCACCGCGACCGCCAACACCCCTACCGCATCAGCTGCTGTCAGCATCACCACCGCTCCAGGTAACCTTTTAAATTTCCCGTCGTTTTTTTTGCTCCAGCTTCATCTGCATGCAGAGCGTTTACGTTCTGCAGCAGATGAAGATTAATTAGCTAGTTACTGTATGCACATGAACAGTGCTAATTAATTCTCTGATTACTGCTGATTACTGTACACACAGTGACCCCGGTTACTATGTGCACAGTAACCAGCCCATGTATTTGGGCCAGGTTCGGCCCAACCCATGTATTTGGGCCTGACCTGGCCCATTTCAAAGAAAAAAAATCAAAAATATTTGTTTCAGCATTTTATAATTTTTCCGTGTAGTTTTTATGTCATTTTGATTAATATTGGGTGGTATTTTATGTTGTTAAAAATACAAAAATCTGATATTAAAATACCCGGTTTTCGTCACAAACTTCCAAAAATACAAAAAATTGAAAAAAATGTTTTTGTGCATACGACCAAGTGTCTCAAAGCTAAAAACTCATATTGTATTTTTCATACACTAAAAAAACAATGTTTTAGCATGCATTTTGGCTTTAATAACCAGTTTATTAAAGTCAAGAGAATATTGACCAAAATTTCAACAAAACAACAAAAATTTTATTTTATTTGTCTCTTAGTATCTAGGGTATGACATTACACGTAATGCATATTTCGGATATTTAATTCTTTTTTTTTCTTTTTTTTGGACAATAGAATCTGAGGTATGACATTACATGTAATGCGTATTCCGAACAATAAGAAACCACAACACGATCTTAGATTTTATTAGACAAAACAATGCAGCTTACCTTAGGTAGGGCGTAGTTGGGGTGCTAATACCTTCCCTTTACGCAACCAGTCTTTGTACCCCATCTCTGAGACCAGTTAGGGTTCCTAGTAACCAGAATACTAGGTGGCGACTCCCAGTCCATATTTTCACATGTAGAGACAAGAATTCCTTGTCTCTCCCTATTTTTAAGGAATAAATATTTCTGATTTTTCCTTGAGGGTGGACGATCGCCGCGCCGCCGCACACGTGCGACATAATGACGACTCCATTGGAGACCTTGTGGACTAAGCATTGTTTTGTCTAGTTTTTTTCTTTGGATTTATTGTGTTTTATTTTTAAGATGAATTTCCCTTAGTTATTTGCTCATATGCTTTAAATTTGTACATATTTGTTCATGTATTATAGATTGTGTCATGCATCATTCATATGAGAGTTTGTACTGAAAAACTTTAAGTTAAGTAAGGGACTAGCAGCTTACCTTACGACTTTTAGTCAAGGTTTAAATTTGTGTAAACCCCAACTCTTCGCTGAGTGCTTAGACTGGTAACAGTTGGTACACATGCCATCTCATTGCCTACAAGCCCCCATATTGCCTCCACGAGGGCGATCACTGGGACAACAAGAGACCTTTTTGAGACCAAATAGAAAACCTATTTATATTCATATAATGAATAGACCCTGTCTTTAGTTTGTATGCGCTATCTTTCTTTACATCAAGACAAACCCTTCTTGACACATTTTGAACTCAAGACTGTCACTTAGAAAATTTTCATTGAACAGTATGGGCAAGAATCAAGATTCTTGTTTCATCATGCAAGAGTGATAATCATATGTCATCCCTTGAAGGGCAAGTGCATCATATAAATTACATGTTCATACATTTAACATGCATACCGCAGATTGAAATATAGGTCCCCAAAAAGTCTACAACACCCGACTTCGAGCAAGAAACATGGAAGATGAAGAGCGTGCTCAACGTGAGGCTTATTTGCACGAAGAGTTGGAGTCTCTGAAAATAAGTGTGGCTCACCTCACTAGCTTACTCAAGCAAACACTAAGAAATACCTCTGATGAAGGTCCTTCTAATCAACCGATCACCTTTGATCCGGCTCTTACTACAGTTCAGCCTGAGGAAAGAATGAGCGAACATGGTCAAGAACCTCAGCAAAATCCAACATTTGTGCAGTCAACGACACCTGCACCATCCCCAACAGTCATGAAGGCATCTGCTAACGAGTCTCACAAGGCTAAGTCATCTGATAATGAGTTCCACAAGGCTAAGTCATCTGATAACATTGATCAAGCTAAGATAGAGGCGCTGGAAGCCAGACTCAAAGCCATTGAAGGGATAGACTTATATGACCCGGTACGGGCAGCAGAGATGTGTTTGGTCTTAAATATGGTTATCCCAAAGAAATTTCGTGTTCCTGAATTCATCAAATACAGTGGAACACAATGCCTCATGACCCATCTCAGGTCCTACTGCAATAAAATGGTTGAGGTAGTACATGATGAAAAACTACTAATGCACTTTTTCCAAGACAGTTTAAGTGGGGCAACTTTGAGTTGGTACATGAGATTGGATAACACAAAAATTCACAACTGGAAAGATCTTGTGGATGCTTTCGTCAATCAATACAAGTACAACATGGACATTGCGCCCGACAGAACCAGTTTGTCCAATATAGAGAAAAAGGATAAAGAAAGCATAAGGGAATATGCTCAAAGATGGCGAGAATTAGCTGCTCAAGTACATCCCCCACTTCTGGACAAAGAGATGGTCTCTTTATTTGCCAACACACTCAAATCACCATATTACGAACATATGATGGGTAGTTCAGCCCAACAATTCACTGATGCTGTGATAGTGTGTGAACGCATTGAGCAAGGTGTCAAGAGTGGTAGAATTTCTGCACCAACCGAGAAAAGAGGCTTCGAAAGAAAAGAGGTTCACCATGTTGAAGATGGCTACATGGGTAAAAATAATACATCCCAAAATTACCGTACTCCATCCCAAATTGCCAACATCAAAAAACCTGAACCCCAAAACTTTCAAGCCAAAAGCCAAATTGGAAATTTCCAAAGGGTTCAAGAACAACTACCTCCACTACCGTTACCCCTGAATGAGATGTATCAAAAGCTATTGAGCATCAGGCAAATAGCACCAGAACCTCTAACACCTCTGCAGCCACCTTATCCTAATTGGTACAAGCCAGAACTCAATTGTGAATACCATGCCGGTATTACTAGGCATAGCATCTATACCTGCAACGCCTTCAAGAGAAAGCTTCTGCAATTAATCAAGGCTGGGTGGATAGAATTGGAAGATACCCCCAATGTGAATACGAACCCGTTGTCTAATCATGCTTGAAGCATATTAGGATGGAATGTTTGGGGAATTGGAAAGCATCAATGGTCCAACATGATAGCTTGAATTTTGGGGAATTTTGACCGTGGTGTTGTTCCGCATTGTCTTTGAGTCCTCTACGCAGAGCTTTTGAGAGGAGGTTTAGCCTATGAATAGATTCGCCAAAATAGAGGAATGAAACCTGCCTTGTTATTGCCTTTTGTTAATGCTTTTGAACAAGACTTTCTCTGTTAATGAGCTTTTCTTGTGAAATAAGATCATGTGTTTTCTGCTGTTCACATCACACTCTTCTTTGTTGTTATTACATGTAAATAACATTTTGAGAGCAACTTTGCTCACAAAACTACAACATGAAGAATCCTTCGATGTTCCTTTCTTCCAAAACCATAAATAATCTCATATGTTTTCAAGGATATTTTTGGGACCTCCAAAGAGAGTACCAAAACAAAAATCGTGTTGATATTTGTCCAAAACAAATGCATTCTGGAAAGTCAAGTGATTCCTTAAATAGGTACACATATACCTAGAAAACTTAAGACAAAAAAGACAAACAACACTATAAGGTTACTCAAAAGCTAAGTTTTATTTGACTGAATAAATCACTTTGCATACGCGCATGAAAGCAACACCTATCAATCCTCAATGCAGTGCATTTGAGATGAGGAAAGGCCCATCTTTGATAATCCTTTCATAAGACTGAAATATATCCTTTGCAGTCCCATGTTGAGCCTAGTAGCGTTTTTTGGAAATAACCTTGACTAGGATCACACCCCACATTGGGGGGAAAATTAAGAGAGTTTGTTGTTTTACCATCCAGACAAAGCAGTGAAGATGGGTGCTGGAATTGATCATGTAATGTTTCATCTTTCATTATCATCCAAATGAAACAGTGAAGATAAATACTGTGATTGGTTAAAAGATTTGAGCTTCTCATAAAAACAACTGATATGATTGTTCTTAACGAAACAAAAACGAAGAAAACAAAGAGAAAAGCCCAAAACCGACACTGGGGGGCAGGACAAATCATTTTTGAAAAAAAAACAAATCCAAAAGACAAAAGGTCAGGAAACAAGCACAAGTGATCCTTAGTCTTGAAATCCCTTAAACACCTTTTGAGCCTGTAACATATCTATTTTCTTCATAACCAATAGCCAAAGCCTACATTACATACCTGATAAAGCCCTTTCCGATCAAAGGCAAGCAATCTGGATCGGTATGCAGTGCTTTCTCATGCGAGTCAAATCATTATTCATGTAAATAAAATAAATGCTTTGAATTAATTCGGTTCTTAATAACCCTCAAATTGAAATTTAAACCTTTTGTGACCAACCAGATGTCACTTCATCTTTAAACCAAAAGCAAAAAGCTTTCATCACTTCAAGAAACCTGTCCATAGGAATCACTTGAATTTTTTAGAACAAGTTTATTTTGAACCAATGTCAAAATCATTTTTGTGATTGGAATAACTTGGAAGTTCCAAAAATTTTGCATGAAAACATTTCATTGTACCAAAAAACCCAAACTTACTTTCACATATCCTCACCCCAAACTAAACCCAAGTTGAACACTTGGGGGGCATGATCAAGCTGGGGGGCAATAAAAAACACATGGTAGGGCTGGCTCTATGATTCCTTTTCTAAGGAAAATGTCGGGCAAAATTGGTAACTCTTGAGATAAAGGGTGAAGGACAAAGATGTATGATGACATCAAACCCTTCCCAGAGGTCAAGATCACAATATGTAACCCGAGTAAGCAGAAGTGGAAAAGTCATCGAAGTTTACTACCAACACTACAACTTTTGAGAGAAAAGAAAGACACCATGAAGAAATGGGGGACTATATTTCTCAGGTAAGTATACATGCATATCAATCATATTGCATTTTCTTGCAACATTCACAGATCAGTGTTTCAACATCATCCTTTAGGTAGTGCATTTTCTAACCCTACCTCCGTTTGAGTGCGCCTTTGAGCCCTCACCTCCATTTTGACTGCGCCTTTGAGCCCTCATCCCTTTGGTAGTGCGTTTTCTAACCCTACCTCCTTTTGAGTGCGCCTTTGAGCCCTCACCTCCATTTTGAGTGTGCCTTTGAGCCCTCCTCCCTTTGGTAGTGTGTTTTCTAACCCTACCTCCTTTTGAGTGCGCCTTTGAGCCCTCAACTCCTTTTGAGTGTGCCTTTGAGCCCTCAACTCATTCCAAGTGTGCCTTTGAGCCCCACCACCATTCAGGTAGTGCGTTTTGTAACCCTACCTCCTTTTGAGTGTGCCTTTGAGCCCTCACCAACATTTTTCTGGGTAGGTCACCCATTACAACGCGACCAATTCTCCATGTTTTTATCTGGGTAGGTCACCCATTACAATGAGACCGCACTTCATATTCTTTCCTTTTTTAAATTTCGGGTTAAATGGGATTGGCGAAAGGAATCTCAGTTTAGCCCAACCACATACAGGACTTTGGGTCCGGTTGAAGTTTTAGGTCAATCAAATTTTGAGACGACCAGTTTCGGAAGACCAATTTTATTTTATCTTTACAACACTTACACAAATCTTTGCTCCGTAAGCATTGTAAAGAGGGGGGCAACTGTTGTAACCCATTTTTGGGTCCCCACACAAAAAATAATAAATACAAAAAAAAAGAGCCTGAAACAGTGCCGTTTTGACAGCACTGTTTGTCTTCTTCTTCCCCTGGACGCGTGAGGCAGGGGAACAAGAAGATTTTCTTCCCCACTTTTCGCCTAATTTCTTTCCCGGCTTTGGCGCAATAAGACGCCCACAATTCAGCCACTTGCATACTTTTAAAGGATAGTGGAGGGGCGGCCAACAGTGGCCACCCCACCACGTCGGCCTCCCCTGTTTTCCTATAAATACAGGGGGGTGGCCGAGAAAAAAAAAAAAAGGACCCCGAGAGAGAGGGAAGAGAAGAGAAGGGAGAGACAAAGACAGGAAAGCAGAAGAGAGAGGGAAGAGAAGAGAAGAGAGAGAGCTAAACAGAAGAAGAAGAAGAAGCGGACAAGAGTAAAATAGAGGAGAGAGAGAGAAGAAAATAGCACCGCCGGCCACCGCGAACCGCCAGCACCCCTGCCGCATCAGCTGTTGTCAGCATCACCACCGCTCCAGGTAACTTTCTAAATTTCCCGTCGTTTTTTTTGCTCCAGCTTCATCTGCATGCAGAGCGTTTACGTTCTGCAGCAGATGAAGATTAATTAGGTAGTTACTGTGCTGTGCATAGTAACTGGCTAATTAATTCACGGGTTACTGTACACACAGTGACCCGGTTACTATGTGCACAGTAACCAGCCCATGCATTTGGGCCAGGTTCGGCCCAGCCCATGTATTTGGGTCTGACCTGGCCCATTTCAAAGAAAAAAAATCAAAAATATTTGTTTCAGCATTTTATAATTTTTCCGCGTAGTTTTTATGTCATTTTGATTACTATTGGGTGGTATTTTATGTTGTTAAAAATACAAAAATCTGATATTAAAATACCCGGTTTTCATCACAAACTTCCAAAAATACAAAAAAATTGAAAAAAATGTTTTTGTGCATACGGCCAAGTGTCTCAAAGCTAAAAACTCATATTGTATTTTTCATACACTAAAAAAACAATGTTTTAGCATGCATTTTGGCTTTAATAACCAGTTTATTAAAGTCAAGAGAATATTGACCAAAATTTCAACAAAACAACAAAAATTTTATTTTATTTGTCTCTTAGTATCTAGGGTATGGCATTACACGTAATGCATATTCCGGATATTTAATTCTTTTTTTTCTTTTTTTTGGACAATAGAACCTGAGGTATGACATTACATGTAATGCGTATTCCGAACAATAAGAAACCACAACACGATCTTAGATTTTATTAGACAAAACAATGCAGCTTACCTTAGGTAGGGCGTAGTTGGGGTGCTAATACCTTCCCTTTACGCAACCAGTCTCTGTACCCCATCTCTGAGACCAGTTAGGGTTCCTAGTAACCAGAATACTAGGTGGCGACTCCTAGTCCATATTTTCACATATAGAGACAAGAATTCCTTGTCTCTCCCTATTTTTAAGGAATAAATATTTCTGATTTTTCCTTGAGGGTGGACGATCGCCGCGATGCCGCGCACGTGCGATAGGAGGAATAAAAGCGGTGGCAACTAGCCACTCATAAACACCATCTTTAGTGCCGCCCTGCAGAAGAATGTCCCCCGTTTGTAGGTCCTTGACATGAAAACAATGAGGAAAAAGTTCAATCGACACATTATTGGTGACACAGAATAATGCAATTGATATTAAATTTTTTTGCATTTTAGGAACATAAAGAACATCTTGCAATTGGAATGAAGAAGTAGATGTAGGAAGAGATACTGAACCAGTGTGACTTATGGGAAGATTGGTACCATCACCGAGCATAACATCATCTTGTCCATGATATGGTGTATGAAGAGAAAGATTGTTGAGGTCTGCAGTTACATGATGGGAAGCACCACTATCTAGTAACCATGATGCAGTAGAGGAAGGGGATGGAGAAGAAAAATTTGCCTGAGGATTCCAGGAGGATGACATGCCAGTAGAGGAATTGGCAGTAGTAGAACCATTAATAGGAACTAAATGAAAGGAGGGACATCGTTTAATAGTGTGCCCTTAAGTGCCACATATCTGGCAATGACCCAAATAAGGATGGGTAGGCAGACGATTTCTGACCTGATTGGGAAACATGGCCGGTCTAAAGTTGGCAACGGGGGGGGGGGGGGGGACGAGAATTGTTCCTAGCAGAAAAAGTTGATGGGCGCTAGTTGGTTCTTGAAGGTCACCAATTATTGTTGTGTGAGTGTTTGGTAAAAGAATTAGCAGTAACAGAACCAAGCTAAGAGGAGTGTGATCTTGTTTGAAGGGATGCTTCAAACAAGAGAAGCTTCTCATGGAGTTCATCAAAGGAGATAGCAGCCTCACGTGCTTGGACAGCCCGAACAAGTTCTGTGTAATCTTCATCTAAACCATCAAGGATGTGTTCAGTGAGATCATCAGCATCCAAGGGAGCACCAAGAACAACAAGTTCGTCAGATCTTGCTTTGATAAAGTAGACAAAATCTATGATACTCATACAACCTTTTGTGAGATTTTTTAACTGGTTTTTCACCTGGCGTATACGTCCACGGGATGGTTTGGCATATGTTGTGGCAAGAACATGCCATGCATCATGTGAAGAAGTGGTACGTGCTACAAAGGAGATAAATGGAGGGGAAAGACTACCAACAATGGCATTCAAAAGGAGTTGATCTTGCCTCACCTAGAGGCTATATGCAGGATTGGGAAGAGTGATATCATCTGTAATGAGAGTTGGTGAAGGACACGGTTTTGAACCATTTATGCAACCAAGGAGATCGTATCCAATAAAGAGTGTTTCAAACTGAATTTTCCAAGAAGCATAGTTGGAAGATGTAAGTTTGAGAGGAGCTTGAGCAACTGTGTTGATAGTGATGAGGTGATTTTCTGTGTTTGATGGTATGGTAGTTGACATGGTGATTGAGAAGAGTAAGGAGGAGGAGAACCGAAGTAGATGAGGCAGAAGGAAAAATTGAATAAAAGGATCAGAGCAGCTCTGATACCATGATGGAACTGAAGCAGGAGAGAGAATCGCTTACTGATATTATTAATAGAAGACATATATATACATATAGAAGCTAACTGATTTCTCTACTTTGCAGGAAGACTAATTCTTAAAAACTAAAAACTATTGCAGCAAGTGAGTCCTAGTGAATAACAAACTCTCACAGCTATACATTGGATTATTATTAGTTAACATATATATATATATATATATATATATATATATATATATATATATATATATGAGAGATGGGGTTGAGTTGATGATCATGTGAGGGCTTTGTTATCCTTCGTACCACCCGAGGAGAAAAGATAAACTAAATATTTTATTTTGAATATGTTCAAGGAGTGCTTTTGATTTTATTGAAGTCAACTAGCTAGAGCTCATACAAGTCCAACTATGCTAACTATGGATTGGATCAACTAGCTTAGCTAGTTTTGTTGCTGAATTGCATGCATGCGTGGATGTACGCGTTGTCGTGCTGGTGCAAGCAAATCTTTACATTTACCGTGTTCATGACATTTAAATAAATATGTGTTTAGAATCGATGTCTGTGAGTTTATTTTTTTTTATTTTTCACTTTTTAAGGTATAGTTAAATAATTAAATTATTATTTTTACTTGGGGATATTTTTTAATTTTCATCATGATTTTTTAGTTATAGTTAAAAAGACTAAAGGGTAAATTAATAATTTAGTAAATATAAAATATTATTTAAAAAATCAAAAAGACTAATACATGCAATATACATGTCGGCGAGTGAGAGACATTGTGTTCTTCCAGTGGCGCGTGAGGTGTTTACTATTGGCTTAACACTACAATCCGCAACATGTATATAGCATGTATTGAGTTATTTAGCCATGAACTTTATGATTTTTTCCCTTTTATTTCTATGAGATTATCCTGATCTCATATCCTCAACGTATATTAATTGAGTTAACCTGAGTTGACTTGATTTTTTTTGATATTTTTATTTTTCAGTTTTGTCTTTTATCATTTAGTTTAATTAAGAGTTGACGTCCATTGTTTTATTCAATTTTTTTTTTGTATAAAGTTATCCCACTCGTACGAGGATTTAGCATATTAACTCAAGTTAGATGTTCTTTTTTAAAAAAAAAAAAAAAATTTTAAGTTTTTCCTTCATCATTTGATTTGTTGGTAATTGAAATTTGATTTTTCTTCATTTTATAGTTTTTATTTATTTATTTATTTTATTAAATAAAATTATTGAGATATCTTAAGAATATTTAGAAAGTTTCTTTTTATAATATTAGCAAGTGTTAATTTTTTTCATTATTCATTATTTTTTTTTTAATTGTTGTTAGCTTTTTTATAATCAATTATTCAATTAACCAAACTTATTGAACTCTTCTCAATTAATAATTTACATCTCATTTTTTTAAAAAAAATACTATCATCATCTAGATTTTTTATATATTAAAAAAATTTAATCCGTTCAATGACCCGGGAATGGTGAAATATGGCCAATGCATCACAAGCTGTGCAAATGAGCTTCACACACACACACATATTTCTAGCTGAGAAACATCCTTTTCTTAATTTATTTGAGAGCAGAAACTTTTATTGCATAGCTAGATTGGCCTTTCTTCGGGTGATTAAATTACAGAAGGTAGAATATCCAAGAACCCATGCATGCATATAACGAACATGATGTTATTTATACATCATCAGTTTACAATCATTTGGTGGAAAATTTGAATTTGGCACAATTTGTCCCTACTGACAAAATTGATGAGCTGAATCCCAATTTCTTTGACTTTAGATCGAATTTTAGCATGTTATCCTCCAATTGATAGCCACCAATCACTATAGATGGACCTCCAATCCAATTTGATACCATTGGATTGACCCCAGCATCCATAAAACCCAGGCACCAGAGGTCAACTGTTTTCTTCGTAATCCTCACCATTGAATTCGATCCAAAAATCTTCCAAACCACATCTGGTCCATCCAGCACAAGATCTATTATCGGTACAGCAGGTCCCATTTTTGTGTTCTTAACAGCACTCGCAGGGTAGCAGACACTGAATGGCTTCACAGGCTTTGTTGTAGTGAGATTGAATGCAGATGAAGCTGCTTCCTTCGAAAAAGCCAGAATGAAAGCCTTGTATATAGAACTCTGTAACTTCGTGTATGGAACAACAGTGCTGATCTTGGTCCCCCCAAACCAGTCTTACCATTAATGGCCAATAGTGATCTGTTCAAAGCCACCATCTTTCCGTTCACTTTCATGGAAGTCAACCCTATATAATATTCAATTTGGACTTGGCGGGCCGTCGCAGAGGTCCAAGCAAGCGTAAGCGCCAAGTAAATTAGCGATGGAACTGTTACAGGGGACATGGTGGTAAGTAGAGGAAGTGTAGTCGTCGCAATTTACCCAGGTGTATGTAGCGCCAAGGTCCAGGAGCAATTTGGTGAGCTTGAGAGGGATTTGGAGGTGTGCAGTGATGACATATTGGCTGGTTGAATGGTCCTTCTGGATCGGTGTTTGGAGGGGAAGAGCTGCCTGAGAAGAGATAAGAGACAGGAAGAAGAAAAGACTTAGAACGGGGACGGCTAGCTTTGCCATTAACATTTTTCTGTGTGTGTTGAGAGTAGGATTAATTGTGATCAAGCCAATGAGGTGAGAATGAGTCATTTATAGAGTTCTTACACTCGAAGAAATGCATGAAATGAATCTCGTGAAGTCCCCATGAACTTTAAGTGAAAGCATAGATGGTGGCATATCGTTTAGGAATTAAATAAAACAAGCTGCTTTACCGTACATTGTTTATATAAATAGTCTAGCTATCCTTCTATTTTTTTTTTCTTTTTTTAATACTAAAAGTGTGAGAAAGTCATTGTAAAATGGCAAAACCAAGATAACGTCATTGTTGACTATATTCAGTTTGAAAAAAGTTATTTTTATTGTCAACGGGTTTAAGAAAAGTTATATTAAGTTGTTTTTTCATTGTTATCTTATTTGAAAAAATACATTATGGTTTCAAGGTTATTTTTTTCAGAGTTTGAATATATTTTCAATTAAATTATAGGGTGCTTTGAGTTACAAGATTGATTTATTAAGATGATAAGAATTATTATTAGATTTTTTAATGTAAAAATTAGATTGAAAATAAAAAAAACATTAAGTCCAAAAAACTCCAGCACAATTTTCAACCACCTCTTGTATGGTCAGAAACTAGTCTAGTAAACTATATGTAGTCTCCCTTTATCATTTCTTTCTTTCTTTTTTAAAATAAAAAAATAAAGGTAAATAACAACTTCCATTTCCATCATAAAAGTGTTATGCGAGCCTGCTCTTGCAGGTCCTATGTGTGACTTTTTTTTATTATTATTAAGTCAAATGCTCTATGTAACTTAGACCCAAACATAACTTATATTTATTGAACCCATTATATATATTTTTTTTAAATTAAACTTCAATAAAATAATTAACTTTAAAACATATTAAAATATCATTTTATTAGATATTCAATTTATATTTATTTTTTATGACATCATACTGTTTTTTTTTATATAAAATTATCAAAAGCATTTTTCATGTATCTTTCATGATTTGTCTTTATTTTTTTCTTAGATTTTATTTGTTTTATTTTCAACATAGCGTTTTTTTTAGTATTGCATGATTACATTAAAAAATAGATTCTAAAATATTCTGGTATCAAAACAATATTTTCTTTTATTAAACTATGTTTTTATGATTTTGTTAAATTGTTTACTTCAAAAAATAAAGTAAACCTAAGATATAGGTGCTTGTTAAGTATCAAGTGCACTAAACTGATTCGCATTAACATTTTATATAAAGAGATTACTCGTGTATATTTTAAGATCCACCAAGAAACCATGTAAATGATTCATAGACTTGAAATTACCATATTATCTTAATATTGTCAACCTTAGTTTCATTCATGAAGATTCAGCCACCCTTGGTTTTACCATGTGTGTGAACTTGACCCAATTCTAGTGGAGGTGGTTTTGGCTTAAATTGATCACCCAAGTTTGGTTGATTAATGATAACATAAGAGGTATGTTTGGGCCATGTAGAATGCAATTATAAGAGAGAGATTCCTTGGTATTGTTTTTCTTTATTTTGTTAGGATATCCTTGTCTACAAGGATTCTTATAGAAAGCTATTTAAAGAGATCAAGTCACCCTTATTTCTTTCTAAATTTGAGAGGGTCAAAGGAAAAAAATATGATATTAGTATCGGCAAATAAAATTATGAATATCCATGCTTAATAAATATACAAATAGCAACAACACTTTCTTATTTCTATTAGGAAGTGGTTTCGACTACAAGGAATTTCTTAAGCAAGGAAAGATGTTCTTGGGAGCTAAGTTAATTATTGTAATGGTTAGACCATTTGTTTGGACTATTGTTGTTCTTAGTTAAGTATTTTTAGGGCTTTTAATTTTAGTTTAGGACTTTGTTTTAGTTTGGGTTTGTTTTGATCCAAAATCAATGTTTTAGGACTGTTTTAGGCATCAAGCTTATATTAGATGATTATTAGTTTGAGCCCATCGATTTGAAACCCAATAAATATCCATTAGGGTTATTTAAAAGGATTTTATATATTTTTCATGGCTGTTAGATTTTGATAGTCTCTTATTATTAAATAATTCAGATATTTCATGGTGAAATCATGTTTTTTGCTAGAATAAAGATAAACAACTAACTTAACAAGGTATAACTAACCTTTTGGTGTGTTTGCATACTTCAATTTCTTTTCCAATATCTTTAGTTCTTAGGTACATGTTATCTTTAGGTCAACGACTTTATCCAAACCTAAATTTCAGCTTTCTTGGGTTGTTTATCTACTTTGTTGTGAGTTTTAGGATTGTTGTCCTAAAGGTTTGCATCAGTTAGTATCAGAGCTAGATTCTGAAAATTACGTTATACCTTCATGGAATTTTTATTTTATATATTTTGCTTTTAAATTTCTCTTTGATTTCAATCTTCTACTACTTCTTTTACTTAGGACATTTGCTATTACAATAAAAGGTGTTCTTGTTGGTTTCATTACTTTCCTTACAAATCAGTAACACTAAATTAAAAAAAAATGTTAAAAAGCTAAAGATTTACTTTTGTCACAAAAACACTAATACAAAGGAGAATAAATCAAACCACATTGGAATCATTTCAAAATTAATGTTCTAAGATTTTTGGGTTCAATAACATCAAATATTAAATTTGGGGTCATTTGGACGTTATTTGGTTTGCATTTCAAATTCGGGTATTAAATTGCATCAAAGAACCTAATTTGCATCAGTTTATAAAACATGTTTTGCTACTATTTAAATCAACTTAATTAGTATGCTTAAGTTAAATTTGAGATATTTGGGTGTTGATAAAGTCATTTTCATTAGTTTTGCATTTGATTTATTTCTTGTCTTAAAAAGCATTCACTTTTCATATGATTCGTTTGCTACTCGTGAAATCATAATTGTAGTTTGTCTTTATTTGTTTTCATATATTTCTTGGTTTTTGAGTCATTACACATATTTGAATTGCACTACTAAGTTGTTCTATTTGGTTGTGTTTAATTTTAGTTTTAAAAGGACCTAAAAGATAAGCCAATAGGAAAAATGCATAGTGAAAATATCAAAGTAAAAATTCTACTTATATAAAACATGAGAAGAGTGTAAATATGTGAGGGAGTGATTGAGGAAATAATATTCTTATCAAAACATATTTTACATATTTAAAGATATCGGACAACACCAACACTACACCACTAATTGAAAATCAGGCTCTTTAAATTCAAGCCTTAGCACAACAGATGGAAAGGATGACCATGGTAAAAAAAATTTGGAGGATAAGATGGAGAGAAAAGAGATGTGATGCTAAAATTGATAGTTTGCAAAACAGGGTTGATCAAAGTGGAAACAATGTTAGGAGATGTAAAAGTTTTGTTAGTCTCGATGTTAACGATGATTTTGATGAGATGGGTGATGAGAATTATGATAATGAATCTTTAGGCCATGGAAATCACTTTGGGAACTCTAGAAACCATAGGCACGAGGAAAATAGGAAAGATGGACAATTCATCCAATGAGATGACTTGGATAATTTCGGGTACCATGATGGGGTAGATAGGAGTTTGGGTAGCATTAAGATAAAAATTTCTTCATTTTAAAAAAATGATCTCGATGCATATTTAGTGTGGGAGAAGAAGATGAGTCTTATATTTGATTGTTATAACTATTTAAAGGGTAAGAATGTTAAGCTTGTTGTATACGAGTTCATGGACTATGCTATTGTGTGGTAGGAACAACTGAAGAAGATGTCAACCTGCATGCAAGGAGGGAAATAATTACTCCCAGTTGGATAAGAGACTACGTCTCTAGAGAAGGACTATCAGAGGAAGAAACTGAACTAAATATGGCAATTATAACTTCTACTGATCCTTTGAATTATGAAGAGGCAGTGAAAAGTTACAAATGGAGGGAAGCGCCATGGATGTCGAAATACAGTCAATTTAGAAAAATGAAACATGGAGTCTGACTGATTTACTAACTGGAACTAAGAAGATTAGAGTGAAATGGATATACAAGACCAAGCTAGATGAGTTTGGTGAGGTGGATAAGTTCAATGCCTGGTTGGTCGTAAATGGTTATGCTCAACAACATGGTATGGACTATATATAGGTATTTTCTCCCGTGGCAAGGATGGACACCGTTCAAATGATCATTGCTCTAGCTACTCAAAGAAGTTGGCCCATCTACCAACTCGATGTTAAATCTGCTTTTCTTTATGGAGAATTAAGTGAGGATGTGTTTGTAGAACAACCAAAAGGGTATGAGCAGAAGAAAGGAGAGCACAAAGTCTACAAGCTGCACAAGGCTTTGTATGGACTAAAACAAACCCTTAGAGCTTGGTTCAGTCGAATTGAAGCTCACTTTACTTATGAAGGATTGTAGAAGTGTATTGATTAGTACTTAAAACTGCATATTTATCAAGGTTTTATATCATCATTTTACACTTAAAGTATCAATAACTCCTTAACTAAAGCATGTTTTATAATAACAAGTCTAATACTATAAAATGCCCTAATATATGGTAAATGTTCATCTTAAATGCATGCCTATCATATAAATCAAAGGATTGATTGATGAGTTCAAGTATTGAAATTGAAAGGACAAAGAGAGGGCTAAACTTAGAAAAGAGATGTTGGTGCAGTCCAAACTGGAACACTGTTTGGTAATTGGGTCATATCTCAAGTTCTAGATGTCCAAATGACCTCAAAGTTTTATACAGATTCAGTAAGACATAGGCCTACAACTTTCATGTTTTCATCAAGATCTAAGAAGGTCGTTTTCAAGTCCAAATTATAGCAACAACGGAGAAGTCCGAATCTGTCCTGCAGCCCAAATAATGTTCAGTGTTTGGCCCATATCTGAAGTTCTAGAAGTCCAAATCACCTCCATTTTTTTTTCCTGGAAAGATGAGTCAATTTTCTACAACTTTCATGCTTTCAAGTGGACCCAGTTCTGATGCTAGAAGTTTCTTTTTATTCAGACAAGAAGATAAGAATTTTCACAAAGTCAAAAGTTGGCCACCCACTCAACAATTAGTCATCAAATCAATAATTCCGAATTTTGGCCTATAAAAGGAGGTATTTGCCATGTATTTAGGGGCTTGGTTGTTCAGATCAAGTTCATGCTCTTTATTTCTCTCTTTATATTTTTTGTAATTCTTAAGTTTTGCTTTCATTAATTTCTTGTTTATGCTTTTCATTTCATTTCCTTTCCTTAGTTAACTTGTATCTTATTTATGTTCTTGTTTTGTTTATTTATGTTTCTCTTCTTCATTATGTTTAGCTAAGTTTATTATGTCAAGGTGAAAAGGTTACACTAATGGTGTAAGAACAAGTATGGTGTAAACTCAATATGGACCTTAATGTTTAATATTAACATGTCTTATCTTTTTATCTTACTAATTCTTAATAGCTTGCTTGTTAAATGGTTAATCTAGATTTGTGTTGTATAATACTTAGTACAAAAAATACTTGACACTCTCATAGCCCAACCGTATGGTATTACCTACACCTAGGCTATGAAAGGAACTTGATTTGTTGTTAACATCAGTTAATATCATGAATTCCTGATAATATTTAAAAGTTTGGTGTTATGTAAATAAGATAATTAATATGATCATGTTAATAATTTATAATGAGCTATTAATGACAAATCATCCGATTGGAACCTTCTTCATGTGTGGTTTCCAAATTGAGTAATAAAAGTTTATACTATACTTGTTTGAAATACCATTGGTGGATCCTCTAACCTTGACATTTGTTTTTATCATTGTTTAATCCTTACATTAATCTTCCATCTCAAAGTTCTCATTAATTTCTTCCTCCTCCTCATCTTTTTTTTTTATTACTACTACTACTACTACTACTACTACTACTACTATTATTATTATTACTATTATTATCATAAAATCAGTATATAGGTTGGAAACCTGTGACCCGATCTTTTAGATCATTCTTAGGTATAATAACGCCACGTACTGAGTATTATTATTATTATTATTATTATTATTATTATTATTATTATTATTATTATTATTATTACTATTATTACTACTACTACTACTATTAATACTATTACTACTACTACTACTACTACTACTACTATTATTATTGTTGTTGTTATTATTATTGTTGTTGTTGTTGTTGTTGTTGTCTTGTTATTTATAATTTATACAATTAACCTCTCTTTGGTTCGACCCCGGTCTTGCCGGGTTATTTATTACTTCGACACTCCTGCACTTGGGAGAAGACATCAATCTTTTGGTCGTGTCATGTATCAGTGAACAACACTGTTTGTTAAACAAGTTAGTGGAGGCAAAATCTTAATTGTAAGTGTTTATATGGATGACTTGATTTTTACTGGGGATGATGAGCAAATGATGTTAGAGTTCAAGAAATCAATGATGAAGGTATTCGATATGACTGATCTAGGAAAGATAAGGTTCTTCCTAGGCATAGAATTGTTGCAGCAGGCTAATGAAATTTATATCTGTTAACAAAAATATGCACTGGAGGTTCTGAAACGGTTTGGAATGAAAGAAAGCAATGCAGTGATGAACCCAATTATTCATGGTTTCAAGATTGAAAAAAAATAGAGAAGGTAATAGAATTGATGAGACTTACTATAAACAAATAGTAGGTAATCTTATGTATATCACTGCTACAAGGCCAGATATGATGTTTATGGTGAGTTTCATTAGCAGGTTTATGGCCAGACCAACAAAATTCCACTTACAGGCTGCAAAGAGAGTATTAAGATACACAAACGATTGGTTGCATTCACTGATAGTGATTATGCAGGAGATATAGAGGACATAAAGAGTACACTTGGCTATGTCTTCGTGCTAAGTGGAATAACAGTTTCTTGGTCATCAAAGAAACAACCTATAGTCACTCTTTCAACAACTGAAGCTGAATTTGTGGCAGCAGCAGCCTGTGCTTGCCAAGTAGTATGGATGAGAAGGATTCTGGAAAAGTTAAGTCATGCACAAGATGGTTGCACTACTGTGATGTGTGATAACAGTTCAACTATCAAGCTCTCAAATAATCTTGTTATGCATGGAAGCAGTAAACATATTGATATGCAATTCCATTTTCTACGTGAATTAACTCAAGATAGAGTAATTGAACTTGTGCACTGTGGTTCTCAAGATCAAGTGCCTGATTTGCTGACTAAAGCGATTAAACTGGAGTCATTTGTAAAACTCAGAGAACAACTGGAAGTTTGTATCATGCCTGAAGTAAACTAATTGAGTAATTAGTTTAAGGGAGAGAATGTTGAGAAGTATCAGTAACTAAGTGGTCTATTACTATTAAATAAATCTGCTAGGTTTGTTAAGTCAGTTTTAGTTAGTTAGTGCTTAGTTATCAAAGTTCGTTACTCCATGAATCACGCACCGTCAATTGAATGTTTATTACTCAGTCAGTTAGGAACTTGTAAAGTTATAAAAGCCAAACATAGTTGCTTTCAAATAACAATAGCGATATACATCATCTTGAGGTCTTGATTCTTTGCTTCCAACACATTCATTGTCTTGAGTTCTTGATTCTTTGCTCCTAAAACATTCATTGTATGGAAATAAAGTACAACAACTCTTAACTATTATTATCAATGACAACTTCTTATGCTACAAGTTGTGGATGTTAGTGCCTATCAAGTACCCCATGAGAGAGGGTGCTTCACCAAGGTTGCTTTCACAGAAGATCATGATAATTTAGACATGTTTCGATTTTTTTTTCCCCTGGGGTGTTATGTGCATTCATTGTATGGAAATAAAGAGCTGCGCGGGAGATGCCCTCTCCTCACATGCATAATTTTCTTGCATCGCTATCTCCTCCTCGTACTCCTCATTCTGCCTTTGATGATTTGGGACAAGGCAGTCCATCACGTCCAATCATTTACCCCAGAATGATAAAGTATGGAGATGCTTATGTCACAGGAAGCCTTGTAGCTCCAGGTCTCGTGTCAATTTCCTTGAAGCTAATCCGCACATATTGCTCTGATTCTCTCTTTCTTGTGAAAATAATTCAGTATGTAATAGAATATTATCCGTGATTTGCCGGGTATCAAATCAAAAAAAATTTGGACGTTAAAGAAAGTGTCTAACGTTATGTTAACTTGTTTTACGACCACAAAAAAATATATTAACAACATATGAGAATTGATTTGATATAATTTTAACTTAAAATGTTTAAATATAACTCACACGACAGATGAGACTATAATTTTATTAAAAAAATAATTAAGATAACATTTTTTTAAAATATTAAAATAACAATATATTAGATCGACTTTGATCAACTCGGGTTAATCTATCAAATTCATCATCGAGATCATGAGACTTTGATAACCCTATAAAACACAAATCAATTTTTTTTTTATTAAACTCAATTCTCAATCAACTCAATGTTGAATGATAAAATTAAAAACAAATCTCAACTAAAACAATAAGTCAAGTCAACCCGGGGTGCCAAACCTGGATCATGAAATTGAGA
Source organism: Populus alba x Populus glandulosa (assembly GCA_033617975.1). Taxonomy (NCBI): domain Eukaryota; kingdom Viridiplantae; phylum Streptophyta; class Magnoliopsida; order Malpighiales; family Salicaceae; genus Populus; species Populus alba x Populus glandulosa. The sequence continues at coordinate 11,341,304 of CM066161.1, forward strand.
TAACCTCATATAAAGAAAATCAAAAACAAATTATAAAATTCAATTCTCAATCAACTTAATATCAAATGATGATATTAAAAAAAAATCAATTAAAAAATGATATAAAATACCATCCGAGTCAACTGACCAAACCAGTGAATCGGATTATGATACCGAGATAACCTTATAGAATATGAATTAAAACAAATTATGAGCAAAATTGAAAAAAATTCAACTAAAAAAGAGCAAAAAAACCATGACTCGACTGGCTTAACCTATGACCCACGATATAAGACTGTGATAACTCTATAGAAACTTGAGTCTTAAAAAACTTTGAGTGCCAGAGTGAAAAAGAATTTGGCTTTTTACTATTCATTGCTACAATAAAAGCTAAACATTTTAGTATATATTAATAATATGTTTTAGTTTAATAACCTATATTTATTAAAAAAATACTTATTTTTTTCTTTTACCTTTTGAGTTTAAAAAATATATATATATTTTTAAATCAATTAATTCTTTCTACGTCCACCACATCAATATATTAAAATCATTTATGTATTTTTTTTTTAATTTTATCTTTTAATATTAAAATAATTGAGAATTATGTTTCATAATTTATTTTGATTTATTTTCTATGAAGTTATCATGATCTCATGACTTGGGTTGGGGGATTTCACAATTTAACTTAGGTTGACTCATGCCATTTTTTTTTCCTTTTTCTTAAAAAATTGATTTTTTTCTTAATTACATCCATCAATATTGAGTTAATTGAGTTTCAAAATTTATTTTAATTTGCTTTATATAAGCTTATCATAGTCTTATGACCTGGGTTGACCCAGGTCAATCCAATATATTTCCTTATTAATATTTGAAAAAGAAATATTATTCTGATTTTTTTTAGTCAAACTATTTTTCTACTAGCCATCTAAATTTTTTTTATTTTATTAAATTAATCGGATCAAATTAGATTAATCTTCATATAATTTAATTTTCTTTTACTAAAACAATATGAATCTAAATATTTTTTTATATTAAAAAGTTTTGATTTTAACCGCAATATAACATGGAACAACTATGTAGTTCATAAATCTCGCAAGAGTTAAATTTCAACATAAGAGATTATGCTGCAATCAATATATATATACTAACTATTTTATTTCTTATTAATTAATGAATAATGAATACTCATAATAACTTGTGGGGCAGTTGGATACGAAGTATGGGAACAACAAATAGATCATCAATCAAGGGAGCTGAACGAGAGACACGTGTCGTAGTGCCAGCTAGCTGGGAAGCTGATTTTGACTAATAAAAACTGTTCAGTGATAATATAATATTGCAATATTGTAAGTGATGCCATTGTCCTTGACCAAATGCAATGACCCTTTGTTGAAAGAGAGGCCTCAAATTGATATCTTGTCTTTCAATGATTGTAATCAATACATACATGCATACATACATGTGGGTGCGTGTCTCTATATATGAATACGACTATACGAGGGAGGAGTAGCTTGCACACATGATGCACATACATGCATACATGTACTCTATCCATTTATAGCTACTAGCTAGCCTGAGCAGTATATATATATAATCAAAGGCGGCCTAGTTGGCTGCACCATTATTTCTAGAGTGGAAGAAATGGAGCTCTCTCCTCCGAGCCTGGGACTGGTTTCTTCTCTAGCCCTTCTTTCACTGCTTTTCTTCCTAATGCACGTCTGCTACACTGTCTTGCTGAAGTCGGAGAGGATCAAGAGGAAGCTTAGAATGCAAGGCATACAAGGACCACCGCCGTCTTTCCTGTATGGGAATCTCCCGGAGATGCAGAAAATCCAACTGCACACTCTCAAAGCTTCCAGTTTTCAATCTCCAGATTTCATAGCCCATGACTATACTTCTACAGTCTTCCCGTACTTTGAACAGTGGAGAAAAGAATACGGTATACGAATCTCTCTCCTCTAATTACTCCTGTCTAGCTACCTGTAATTTTCTCTGCTGCTCGCTGTGTATATATACACTTATATTGTTCTGAACTTTAATTTGCAACTCATGGAATTGGCATTTGTATTTCTTACATTATGTAATTACGTATATAATGTCATTGTCGCAGCACTATCTTCTTCTCTCTCTCTCTCTCTATATATATATATATATATAGAGAGAGAGAGAGAGCAGCAGAGGAGAGAGATTCTAATTACAGTATATATTCTTCCTATACTTTGAACTGTGGAGAAAAGAATACGGTTTAAGAATCTCTCTCCTCTAATTACTCCTGTCTAGCTACCTGTAATTTTCTCTGCTGCTCGCTCTCTCTCTCTCTCTCTTAAATTTCTGTATTCCTGAAGGGCTTCATCTCCCGGTTCATGATCTAGCTACAAGTAGAAATCATCATAAACAATATATAAATGTGAGAAGGGAAATATACTCTTATAGCATGTTTGTGTGAGATTGTGCTAGAAATTGCCGTGTGTTTGAATGAGATTGTTTATTAAAATGTTTTTATTTAGAAATACATTAATTGTTTTATAATTGTTTTTTATTAACAAATTAAAATAATTTAAAAATATTAAAATAATTAATTTAAAACTAAAAAATAAAAAAATTTCAATTTAAAACTAATAGTTAATAATATACTTGAGGATGGCTTGATAATCATATCATAAATAAAATATAATAGTGAAATAATAATTCACAGCTATGTTCGGGAACGCAATTTAATTTATATTTTTAAAAATTTAAAAATTATTTTTTTATTTAAAATTAATATTAGTTTAATATTTTTAAATCGTTTTAATATGTTAATATAAAACAAAATTTAAAATTTATTATTTTAATATATTTTTAAATAAAAAATCGTTTCGGTACTACAATCTAAACGGACATTAAAATAATTGTTGCAGCAGTCAAATCGAATTGCAAGCTTGCATAGATCCATGTAAAGCTGGCAATGGTGAGGCTCAGGACTGGGTCAAGTCCAAAATCTCGTTCTTCAAGACCTGGCCCATTTAATAATTGAGCTTGGATGGTTTATTTATGGTTGCCTGAGGAACGTCACTCCTTGTTTTATTCTTGCTAGTATATTATTGTGGCATGAATAATACTTTTCTCATTTTTAATACTTTTTTTTCCTTGGAAGAAAAATCCAAATATCTTACAATTATGATCATCGATATTCATCCTTTCAATAGAAAACATGGGTTTATTTTTATTTTATTATTATTATTATTAGTTGTATTATAATCAGAGCTCCTTCATGCAGGTCCTGTATACACGTATTCAACAGGATTGAGGCAACACTTGTATGTAAATGAGCCGGAGCTAGTGAAGGAGATGAACCAGATGATTTCTTTGGATTTAGGCAAACCTTCTTACTTGACCAAGAGAGTGGCGCCTTTGCTCGGAAATGGCATTGTGAGGTCAAACGGCCTCGTTTGGGCTCACCAGAGGAAAATAGTCGCGCCTGAGTTCTACATGGACAAGGTCAAGGTAACTAAATCATGGAGAAACAGTTCATTTAGGCAGGCTGGTGTTGCTTAGAATATGGAGTCGTGTTGTTTGTGGCAATATTAGTTTTCCATACTTGTCTAGCAGCAACATGGCCGCGGCCATGGATTAATCTGTTAACTTTCAGGGAATGGTGGGGCTAATGGTGGAGTCAGCACAGCCATTGTTAAAGAAATGGGAAGAGTTCATTGAGGCCCAGGGTGGCATCACAGCTGATGTCAAGGTAGACGAGGATCTGAGAGAGCTCTCTGCAGATGTCATCTCAAGGGCTTGCTTTGGTAGCTCGTATTCTAAAGGCAAACAGATTTTTTCTAAGCTCAGGAGTCTTCAACAAACATTTTCCAATCAAAACATCCTCTTTGGGACTACTAATTTTGGGTGTGCTCTTCTTTTTCTTATGAAATTTATATACTCTATGATGACTTCAGCCATAGTACCAACTCAAGAGAATAAATTGCTGCCGCTGTTATGTATTTTTACTTGTGCAATGTTGAAACAGATTCTTACCAGTTAAGAAGAAAAGCAAGATCAGCAATCTGGAGAGAGAGGTCGGGTCACTGATTTGGGAGGCAGTGAAAGAGCGTCAACAAGAATGTCAAGAGACAAATTCATCAGAAAAAGATTTAATGCTGTTACTGCTTGAAGGTGCCATAAATGATCAGAGTCTGGGCAAGGATGCATCCAAGAGCTTCGTGGTTGATAATTGCAAGACTATATACTTTGCTGGTCATGAATCAACGGCTGTTGCCGCCTCCTGGTGCTTGATGCTACTTGCTTTACATCCAGAATGGCAAGTTGGTATAAGGAAAGAACTAGCTGAAATATCCAAGGATGGCTTGCTATCTGTGGATTCACTCCATCATCTGAAAACGGTACACTGATAACCATCAAAACTTTAGAAATTCCGGTAGTCTCTTAAAGAAAAAAAAAAAAAAATTATGCAACAACAAGCTAGCACTTGCATATATATATCTATATATAGTTACCATGCATATATACTCCTGCAGGTGACGATGGTGATTCAAGAAGCCCTCCGTCTGTACCCACCAGCAGCATTTGTATCAAGAGAAGCACTTGAAGACATCCAACTCGGAAACATTGTTGTTTCAAAGGGCGTATGTTTATGGACGTTGATACCAACATTGCATAGAGATCCTGCGGTATGGGGATCGGATGCTAACGAGTTCAAACCTGAGAGGTTCGCCCGTGGCGTCTCGAAAGCTTGCAAGTACCCTCAAGCTTACATTCCGTTTGGGGTTGGCCCTCGCCTGTGCCTGGGCAAGAACTTCGCCATGGTTGAATTGAAGGTTGTCCTCTCCCTCATTGTTTCCAAGTTTAGCTTCTCCTTGTCTCCCAAGTATCATCACTCTCCTGCTTATAGAATGATTGTAGAACCCGGAGATGGTGTACAGATTCTCATTCAAAAGATTTGACCATGGCTGCAGCAAGCTCCCAGATTACTTCTAGTAGTGTTCCAAGTGTAGTTATAGGCTGCTAGCTACTTGTGTGGAAACTGGTCACTGCTTCCAGTAGTTATTTAAATAAGTACAGGTGTAGTGTGAGCTTCAAATCGAAAGTTCTAAATCTACATTCAACAATGAAATGTAAGTTCCAAATAAATAAATAAATAAGCGAGTTCACATTGCACTCACAACATTACAAGATCTTTCAATTTGATTGATTTCCTTGCATATACAGATGCCTGTAACATACAGAATCTTAACAATCTAGTGGCAATCTGTTTTCTCCACCTTGGTGTTTATCTTGTTGCACCCCACATAGATAAGAAAATAGAAAAAGCAAAAAAAAAAAACCATTTTTCTGAAAAATATAAATCCGAACAAGAGGGATTGAATTTCCTTGTCACTCCGAGCACCTTAAATTGCCTCCGCGATTATAAATCCCCGGAGTTATCCAGGCATCAAGCATGAATTTGATCCTCACATGCTCATTCATATTCTTTCCTTATTATTGTCCATTATTACAAAGATTACAATAAAACAGTGAAGCAAGTTAAAGCAAACGAAAGAAAAAAAAACTAGTACCAAAATTAAGCTTCGGATGGCTGGAAAAACACCGATAAATTGCTGAAATAGAGACTGGAAACACTGTTGGCGTGTATGAACCACACAATACCTTCTGGCAGCACTTGGAGATCTTTTCTTGCAAGGCACGTGAGAATTCTCACGTGCCTTGTAAATCTAAAACAGACAGCTTAGAGAAACAAAATCTTTTTCCATAAATTGATACAGGCTGTCAAAGCTCAGTCGCGGTTGTTGGTAGAATTTTGATGAAAAGGAGGTGTGCTTGAGGGTGTGATTCCTGGGCAAAATCGAGGCTGGTGTGATTTTGTTCTTGGCGTGAAAAGGGTGGATTCAGGTCTTTTTGCTGCAATTTAGGTTGGTTTTTCAGCGGGCTGCTAACAAATCTTGCTAGGTTTTCATCCTAGCATGAGAAAGGATCGGGTGTTGGTGGTCAGGCTTATGGTGCTTGTCGACGGGGAGATTGTTTTTGTTGGAGAATTAGGAGGATTCGGTTCTTATGGCGATTTTGGGATGGGTTACCCTGGTTTAGGGCTGAGAGGTGGTTGGTTTTCGGGAGTTGTGCTGTGGGTGAAAGAGGTTGCTGGCGGAGCTGAGAGCAGCGTGTCCGTGAGGGGAAAAGATGCTGCAGTGGCGTTGAAACCTGGGACTGGGATTAGTGGTGCTCCGGTACCAAATTAACGCATAATTTTCTTTTAGATTGCTAATTTAAAATTCGAAAGAAAGTTAGATGTAATTCATCATTCTCATTTTATATCTATAACAAGATATAAACAAGAAATATAAATCATAATAAAATTAATTAATTTTTTTAAAAATTTATAAATTCAATCAAAAATTTAATATAATAATCACTTAAACACATAAAGATAAATAAACACATAATATACGGTAACTTGTTGATAAAATTCATTAAATGAATAAAAATCTTTTTTTTTTCTTTCTTTATCAAAATGCAAATATATATTAAGATTAAAAGTGACCATGGTAAACCAGTAAATTCAAAAATATATATACAAACTAATCACTCAAATGGACCAAAACCGGGATCCAACCTGATCAAAGTGAAGTTAATTGTCTAGAAAGGTGCCAAATTGATTTTTTAACCATAATAAGTTTGCCAGATTGATTGGTGATCACGAAGAAACACTGCATTGTTGGCTTCCAATTGGAAATGCTAGATTAATTATCAACTATAATTAGTTTGCAAGATTGATTAGTGTTCATGATGGAATATTGAATTTTTGGCTTCCAATTAAAAATATCAGATTGATTAACAATCATAATGGGTCTGCTAGATTGGATTGATTGGTGTTCATGAAAGAATAATAGATAGTTGGCTTTCATTTAAAAATGTTGGGATGATTAATTATTTCATGAATATTTTGAGATTAGTCTTGAGCTAAATGGACCAATGTAATGGGAAATAGTTAAATGATTTGAAAGAACAATTTTAATAATTTTTAGATAAAATTTTGAGATATTACTTAGAGTCTAAATAAATTATTAATCTACAAAAATTAATAAATAAATTTAATCTTATTTACAAGTACCTCCTAGGTTTGCCAGTAATAGTTACTAGTTGTTACTTTTGTGTTAGATCTAGGTAGTTGTAGATTAAGAAGTTGCATAATTAGTCTTTTTGAGTTGTAATTCATAGACATTTTATTTTGATATGTAACAAGATTTAATTATTTAATATTAAGGACTACTTATGATGATGTAAAGATGTATGATATTTTGGATCTTTGTAAAACCAAAGACTTAAATTAATATCATGTATGGTATAGTATCTTGTGTTTGAATAATATAATTAATTAAATTATATAATAAATAATAGTTTATTACATGATTAGATTTCATATGTCCTGATATTTCAGTTCGGAAGTGGAGGAATGATTCTTGTGTGATTTTATGGATAAAAAATATATTTGATTGTGTTTTGATTTGATGTTGACATTTGAGATGTTCAAAATATAAAAATAACTCTGCTGAAATTTAGTAAAATCTTAATGAGTTAGAAAATATTGATACTTTTCAAATTAAGAGAGAGAAAGAGAGTAGTGATTTCATAAACAATATTAAATGATGTCGTGAATGTTGTGTGTTGAATTTTAAGGATGTTATGGGATCTAAATGTTAAGGAATGTTAGGAGAATTACATTACTAAGAAAGGGATATTTAATAGGGAGAATAGAACTGAAATAAGTTGGATGTATAATTTAGATAAAAATGATCGAAAAAGTATTAATAATATGAAGTTCATTCATGGCACTTTCAAAATTACTAGTTTGGTTAATTCTAAAATTGATGAGTTGATAAAATTAAGAATTATACATGGTTGCATGTATTATATGTTTGCTATCGCAATTCCAAGAAAATCATCCTATTTTCATTTATCTTACTTAGGTATAATTTGATAAATTTATTGTATAATTTTACAAGTAGATTTAATGTATGTAATTACAAGATTGTATATAATAAGAAGAATGTTTTATGTAATTAGTTGAGTATTGTAGAAATCTTGAAATCTCAAATAAATTATTGGGCATAATGACTTATATGACATAATATAAGTTATTTGTGAGTTTGAGATAATATACTATGATGTCAATGTAGTTATTATAAGGTGGAATGAGAATTTGGATAAAGTTCTTGTTTAAGGAAAATTCTATGAAAATTTCATTAAAAAAAAAAAGAAATGAAAGCATGAATGATTAGACAATGCATCTTAAGATTAGAAATGGAAGAAAAAGAATGTTTCATAGAATGAAAAATTATAAATGTGGAATGTACATTATATTTGATAGCAGAGCTGATTCAAAATATTTAAAAGCTTTTTTATTTTTTTACTATAAAAGGTTAAACTTTTTTTAAAAAAAAATATTCAAAATATTTAAATATCAAAGTCATTGGTTTTTGATACCAACTGACACCAACGAAAAAACAAAATAGCAAAATAAGCCACACATTTTTTTCAAATAAAGATCACACAAAAACACTAATTCAAAAATTTATTTTCAAATATCTTCTCTTCAATTAGTAAGCTTCTTTAAGGGTTTACAACTCAAATAAACCTAAAAACGAAGCAAACTAGAAAAATTTAAAAATAAAGGAAAAGCAATAAAAATCTTAAACAATGGTGAAAAATAATATAATAATTTTAAACTAAATAGTAAAAAAAATTTTAAATCAACTAAGAAATATAGAAAATTCAAATAGTAATTTTCAAGCCTTATTTGTAGACCTTCCAAACCTCTAGTGGCAATGAAATTTTACTACAAAGGTAAAATTTTACGTCTTTAAAATCCAAGAAAAATATTTTAACTTGGAAGAATGGTTAAATTTAAATTTATATTTATTGACATAAAGTTATGAATTAAGAAAAAATATCGTACATTAGTTTTTTTGGGTTGCAAACACTCTCATTGAGTTTAAATTCCCCTTACCCTAACATTATGGTTGTCAAATCAAAATTCGCCAGCCCCTTTTCTTTCTTTGCTTAAAATCTATAACGATTTTAAACATCAACTTTAGTTCTTTAAAATTTATATAAAAATAACAATTAAAAAATTATTTATCTTATACTGATATCTAGAGTAATGGATTACAAACCTCAAATTTAATTCATGAACATGAATTGTATTCTTATAACATTTGAGTACATCTATTTTTGTTATAATATTAAATTTGATTACAAATTTTAGCACAATTTTTTAAACACCTCCCCATGGATTGCCATATTAAAAACTCCAGATATTTTTATAATTTTTTATAATATGATTATGCACACATTTTAGTATTTTTTTACAATATAATAATGCCATCACTTTTGACCAAAAAAATATCTCAACTCTCTGCACTAAAACCCATGAAGTGGAAGATAAGAGGCGGATTACGCGTGGAGTTCAACGAGCCACTGGAAGATAAGAGGATTTGATTTTAGGATAACGCGTTGGATTCTCTAAATGGATCGATATAATTGACTTTGCTTGTGTGTCCTCCTCGTTCACAAGAACAGTAAGGTCTGCAACTTGTATTTTCCCTGTGGGTGTCATTAATGCTCAAATTGAAAACAGCTTGGAGTAATGAGTGTTTTCTTTTGATTCCTTTTCTTTTTTAATAGTTTGACCCATATGTTACTGTTTAATACACCAAACTAAGATCGAACAATGTCCTTTTCTTTTCAAATTCAATTTTTCTTTTTGAAAAAATGACCGAGAAATTTAGTATTTATTTTCAGTTGGTTAAAGGTGTTAATGAAAAAATTATTTTTAATATCAGTGTATTAAAATAATTTAAAAATATTAATTTAAAGTAAAAAAAAATAAAAATTTTAAATGTTTTCAAAAATATTTTTAAAATACAAAAACAAATGGATAGCATATAAAATTTTTAGGAATTTATTAGTTTTTGTATTGTATTCTTTTCCTGTTATAAAATATTTTTGGCATTATCTAAAAATTATGATTTTTTTAAATATAATATGAGGATTTTAATGAAATGGTAATGATTACTAAAATATATTTATGAAGATATTTGAATTAATTTAATACTATACTTTCTATCATAGTCACATAATAAAATGCTTATCGATATTTAACTAGGTTTGCCAATGAAAATTTTTTTTTTAAATAAAAAAATTAATGTACTAGTAAAAAAGATCTCTAAGTGTAATTTTTTTTATAAAAGATAATATAACATATAAAATTAATAAATTTCATATGAAAAAAAAATTGATCCATGATAAAAACTAATATGTTTTTTTAGGAAAAAATTGCTTGCTGTCCTTTTATATTTAGAGATCAGAATAATAATTTAAGTTGAGAATCAAAATGTATATTAATTTTAAGAAATATTTGGCATAAGTTGTGATGGTCATTAATAAGAATACAATTGTCATAATTTAAACATAGATTATTAACGCTTGGAAAAAATGGGACTTCTCAGGTTAAGCTACACTACTTCCACTATATGATTTGATTTGGGAAAGTAGAATTTTCAAAAAAGTTGGATTCCCAGGAACAATTAAGGGTGGATTAGAAATGTGTTCCAAATAGTTTTTTTTCTTTAAAGAATGAATTTTTATTTTTTATTAAAATTAATTTTTAATATTTTTAAATTATTTTGATTTACTGATTAAAAAATTACCTTTTTAAAATATAATCAATATTATATTTAGTATAAAACACTGGGTCCATTTTCCTAATTGAATCAAACATTGACTAATTACCTATACCACCAAGAATAAAAATACAAGAATTTTAAGGGGTATAGCTTAATTAGTCAGATTTTATATTTGTTTTTTAAAGATTATCAGTTTAGATTCTACCAATCTCAGAATCACAGGAAACTTACATGATTATTAGTTTTAGAATTTATAAAATTAGTTAAGATACGTGCAAGCTAATCCAAATATCTATATTAATAAAAATAAATAAATTAAGCTCAAAAAAATATTTGTCCAAGTTGTTGATCGTTTTCCTAAAATATCTCTCATGGATATATATATATATATATATATATATATATATATATATATATATATATATATATATGAGAGATGGGGTTGAGTTGATGATCATGTGAGGGCTTTGCTATTTTTCGTACCACCCGAGAAAAAAAGATAAACTAAATATTTTATTTTGAATATGTTCAAGGAGTGCTTGTTGATTTTATTGAAGTCAACTAGCTAGAGCTCATACAAGTCCAACTATGCTAACTATGGATTAGATCAACTATGTTGCTGAATTGCATGTGCGGGTGTATTCATGACATTTAAATAAATATGTGTGTTTTTTAATTCTTCATTTTGGTGTGTGATTTATTGATAATTAAACTTTGAATTTTTATTATTTTTTATTTTTTTTATAAATTTATCTAGTTTTTATTTATTTATTATCAAATAAGATTGTTAAGATATTTTAAAAATATTTAAAGAGTATCTTTTTATAATATTAGTAAGTGTTAATATTTTTTTCATTATACATTGTTTTTTTTTAATTGTTATTAGCTTCTTTATAATTATATTATTGAATTAACAAAACTTATTGAACTCTTTCCAATTAATAATTTACATCTCAGTTTTTTTTTTAAATACTATCATCATCTAGATTTTTTATATATTAAAAAAATTTAATCCGGTCACTGACCCGGGATAATCTATATAATTGCTTGCTATTCGCAGTCATGCATAGGGAAGAGAAAAGAATGGTGAATGGCCAGTGCATCAGAAGTACCTGTGCAATTGAGCTATGAGATGCACATATACATATTTCTAGCTGAGAAACATCCTTTTATTAATTTATTTGAGAGCAGAAACTTGTATTGCATAGCTAGATTGGCCCTTTCTTCGGATGATTAAATTACAGAAGGTAGAATATCCAAGAACGCATGCATCCATATAACGAACATGATGTTTTTTATACATCATCAGTTTACACTCATTTGGTGGAAAAATTTGAATTTGGCACAATTTGTCCCTACTGACAAAATTGATGAGCTGAATCCCAATTTCTTTGACTGTAGATCGAATTTTAGCATGTTATCCTCCAATTGATAGCCACCAATCACTATAGATGGACCTCCAATCCAATTTGATACCATTGGATTGACCCCAGCATCCATAAAACCCAGGCACCAAAGGTCAACTGTTTTCTTCGTAATCCTCACCATTGAATTCGATCCAAAAATCTTCCAAACCACATCTGGTCTATCCAGCACAAGATCTATTATCGGTACAGCAGGTCCCATTTTTGTGTTCTTAACATCACTCGCAGGGTAGCAGACACTGAATGGCTTCACAGGCTTTGTTGTAGTAAGATTGAAAGCAGATGAAGCTGCTTCCTTCAAAAAAGCCAGAATAAAAGCCTTGTACATAGAACTCTGTAACTTCGTGTATGGCACAACAGTGCTGATCTTGGTCCCCCCAGAACCAGTCCTACCATTAATGGCCAATAGTGATCTGTTCAAAGCCACCATCTTTCCGTTCACTTTCATGGAAGTCAACCCTATATAATACTCAGAAGAGGGTGTGGGTTTATCTGGTTCAGAATCTTTTCCAAACGGGTTCAAAATGAGAGGAGTGTAAAGAAGTGCTTTTGAGAGGTCAATCCCTGGCAAAAAATTATAAGGCCCGTTGCTACCGAAAAGAGCCACGCCAGGTTGAGATTTGGATCCTGACAAGCAGATGGCAAAACAATTTGGAGAAGAAGAGAAGACCTTATTGATCTGTATCGGGATAGATATATTTGAGTCCCCCAAGCCTGCTAAGCCAGTAACACCTTTAGCCAGGCCTTTGAGAAAACCAGTTCGAGCACAGGAAAAGATGAAATTATTGATCAAAGTAAGAGAACCTTGAGTGTTGGGCAAGGCGAAGGAGTCAATAAGGGCAGTGTTGAGGCCATTAACTTTTCTGTAGTCAATAGGTTTGATAGGGTTATCAGGGAGGAAGAGGAAAGAGTTGTTGCCACAATTTGGACTTGGCGGACCGTCGCAAAGGTCCAAGCAAGCGTAAGCGCCAAGTAAATTAGCGGTGGAACTGTTACAGGGGACATGGTGGTAAGTAGAGGAAGTGTAGTCGTCGCAATTTACCCAGGCGTATGTAGCGCCAAGATCCAGGAGCAATTTGGTGAGCTTGAGAGGGGTTTGGAGGTGTGCAGTGATGACATATTGGCTGGTTGAATGGTCCTTCTGGATCGGTGTTTGGAGGGGAAGAGCTGCCTGAGAAGAGATAAGAGACAGGAAGAAGAAAAGACTTAGAAGAGGGACGACTAGCTTTGCCATTAACATTTTTCTGTGTGTGTTGAGAGTAGGATTAATTGTGAGCAAGCCAATGATGTGAGAATGAGTCATTTATAGAGTTCTTACACTCGAAGAAATGCATGAAATGAATCTCGTGAAGTCCCCATGAGCTTTAAGTGAAAGCATAGATGGTGGCATATCGTTTAGGAATTAAATAAAATTAACAAGCTGCTTTACCGTACATTGTTTATATAAATAGTCTAGCTATTCTTCTATTTTCTTTTTCTTTTTTTAATACCAAAAGTGTGAGAAAGTCATTGTAAAATGGCAAAACCAAGATAACGTCGAAAAAAGTTATTTTTATTGTCAACGGGTTTGAGAAAAGTTATATTAAGTTGTTTTTTCATTTTTATCTTATTTGAAAAAATATATTAGGGTTTGAATATATTTTCAATTAAATTATAGGATGCTTTGAGTTACAAGATTTATTAAGATAATAAGGATTATTATTAGATGTTTTAATGTAAAAATTAGATTGAAAATTAAAAAAAGTTAAGTCCAAAAAACTCCATCTCAATTTTCGATCATCTTTGGTCAGAAACTAGTCTAATAGATTACATGTAGTTTACCTTTATCTTTTTTTTTAATAAATAAATAAAGGTAGATAACAACCCCATTTCCAACAAAAAAAAAAAGAATTATGTGGGTTTGCTCTTGCAGGTTCTATGTGTGACTCTTTTTTTTTTTTTTTTTCATTAAACCAAATACTCCTATGTATAACTAAGGCCCAAACATGATTTATGTTTATTGAACCCATTATAAGTTTTCTCTTTTTAAAAAAAAAAATCAAACTTTAATAAAATAAATAACTCTAAAACATATTAAAACATCATTTTATTAGATATTAAATTTATATTTATTTTTTTATGACATCATAGTGTTTTTTTTATATAAAATTATCAAAAGTATTTTATTTTTCATGTATTGATAATCTCATTATTTTGTAGTTGAGGTAAATCCATGAGATAATCTTATCTTTTTTTCTAGATGTACAAATCCTTGAGTTTATCTTATTTTTTTCAATCGATAAGAATTCATATGTTGTTTTTTTTTCTTATTCCTAGTGATGTGAATCCTTAAGATGATCCCACTGTTTTTTAGTTGAGGTAGATCCATGAGATGATCTTATCTTATTTTTAAGATGCATGGATCCCTAAGTTTGTCCTCGTCTTTTCAATTAATAAGAATCCTTGAGTTGATTTTTTCTCATACCTAGTTGTATAGATCCCTCAAATGATCCCACTATTTTTCTAGCTGAGTTGAATCCTTGAGATAATCTAGTCTCATTTTCAAGATGTACGGATCCTTAAGTTGATTCTCATCTTTTCAATTAAAAACAATCCTTTAGTTGATTTCTAAGCCCAAAATACTACAGGGGCCCAAGAAGAGTGGGCTCAGGCTATTGCTCGAGCCCATGCAGGGCGCATGCCCTGCACCTTTGGTGCTAGGCGTCCACCTCAGCACTACTACGGGCTCGGGATTCCATGCTCGAGCCCAACGTGCTCGGGCTTTGGAGCATGCATTGGGTCCAACATGCTTTGGTCCAAATAGCGCGCCTAAACCCACTTTCACCTCTAGTGGGATCAAGATGTCATGCCTAAGCCCAACGTGTGTAGGTCCAAGTACTATGCCCGAATCCACTTTCACCTTTTATAGGCTTGAGTTGTCACGCCCAAGCCTAGCATGTTTAGGTCTAGGCAGCACACCCAGACCCACTTTCACCTCTTATGGGCTCAGACACCTTGTCTAAGCCCAACACTCATCAGAAAATTTTTCCAGGATCTATGTGAATCTCTCAGTATTTTATATCGATCTAATACGTTTTATTTTAAGTAGAATACAACTCCAAATATCATAAGGGTAAAATTACACTACAAACAATCCTAAAAAAAGAAAGAAAAAAAAGACTCATGGATTATAAATCCACCATGAGACATTCAAAACAATTAATTAAGTAATTATCCAATCTAGAAGCTCTATTCCTAAATTACTTTGATTTTTTTGGACATCATCACTCGGTGAAAAGTAACTATTCATATGGGCTGCTGTTTTAATGTGTTTAAAATTTTTCTCCAATATTTCAACTAGAATGTTTTATAATAGCAAGATAATTCCAAGTGAAAAAAAAAATTGTTGCAGAGAACAATGGTTTGTGTTCTGATGAATAATGAATTTATCAGCCCAATATTTTTTTTAATGTAATTAATAAAAAAAAAATTGGATATAAAAATATTATTCTTTCTTTTTAGCAAATATTCCACTTCTTCGTTTTGTATTTCTGTGCACAATTCTTAGCATTTATTAATATTTTTATGTTTAATGCAGACCTTTCCATGAGAAATGAAGGTGGATTATTCAAGGTTCTCACCAATTTCCCTCCCACCCAAAATATCCCCTCCCCTGGCCCATCCAAATTCACGTTCCCATCGATAGAAAACAAATCCCTCCACCACATACAAGCCACCGACAGTGACACACAGTATGCCAAATCCGACCATTTCTCCCGCTGGTCTTGTGATGGATTTATATATATATATATATATATATATATATATATATATATATATATAGTTGGTCTGTGGATTTACGGTGTTTTATCATATGATGAAAGCTTTGGCTAAAGTCATTATAAAGTAATGATTATTGATGTGATTTTATGTGACTTGCAATTTTACTGAAGTTTTACGTGAAGTCATGAAATGTAATTAATGTCATATAGAAATATTGGTTGTAATTCATTTAGAAATGGATGTAGTCAAGGTAGTTTTTACGTGAAAATGTTTGGCATTATTAATTATATATTTCAATACTATTATTTTCAAGGATTAGATGCATAGTAGTTTATTATTTTGTGACACTCTACCAGTTAGATCAAAAAATATTTTTAAACATACAAAAATAGGTAGGCATTATTAATATATTTTCAATTTGCAAATATATATATATATATATTTGATTTCAAAATATATTAAAATAAATTTTATTATTATTTTTTTAAAATTTATTTTTAATATCATTACATAAAAATAATTTAAAAACAATAAAACAATTAATTTTAAACAATAAAATGCTTTTAAAAATACACTCTAGCGGCTTTGCAAAACACTAACCAAATCTCGATAATTTTGTTGTTCACCTTCGTAAAGGTATAGGTTAGTGGGTTAAACTAATAAATATAACTTAGTTTTAATTTAAGAATATATAAATTACAACAAAAAAAAAATTGAAATTTAAAACATTAGGGAATATATCTGCGTTGACCAAAAGTCAAAACACGTTTCTCCGAGATATTTTTTTTTTAACGAATCATCTATATCAATCAACTTTTAGGAAACAGTTGTGCTATCCATGAAGACACACACTCACAGAATGCTACAAGTTGCTTCTTTATCCGAGTCAAGTCAATTACAGGAGGCAAAATTCCTAAGCGGTATGTCGTCATGTGCAGCACACAGAGATTCATCGCCAGCAGAACAGAACATGCACGTACTTCCCATGTAACAGAGGACTCCATGGCAACTCTATAAATGACTCTCACATGATTATCTAGATCATAATTAGTCCTGCTCTCAACAACACTCGAAACAATCATCAATGGCAAAGCTAGCAGTCCCTCTTCTGAGTTTTTTCTTCCTCTTATCGTGTATCCCTTCTCAGGCAGCTCCTCCCCTCCAAACGCCAATCCAAACGCCAATCCAGAAGGACCATTCAACCAGCCAATATATCATCACTGCATACCTAAAAACCCCTCTCATGCCCACCAAATTGGTCTTGGATCTTGGTGCTACATACAGCTGGGTAAATTGCGACGACTACATTTCCTCCACTTACCAGCATGTCCCCTGTAACAGTTCCATCGGTAATACTCTTAGTGCTTACGGTTGCCAGGACATTTGCGACGGTCCGCCGGGTCCAAATTGTGCAAACAACTCTTTCATCTTCCTCCTTGAGAAACCCCTCGAAACTGTTGACTACAAGAAAGTTAATACCCTCAACGATGCCCTTGTTGACCATCTCGCCTTGCTCAATAACCTAGGCTCTCTTTCCTCGATCGATAATTTCATCTTTTCCTGTTCTCGAACTGGTTTGCTGAAAGGCCTGGCTAAGGGTGTAACTGGCTTAGCCTCCCTGGGCAACTCGAACATCTCAATCCCAGTACAGATCAATAAAGCCTTCTCTTCCTCTCCAAATTGTTTTGCTATGTGCTTGTCAGGATCCATCTCTCAACCTGGTGTGGCTGTTTTCGGTAGTAAAGGGCCTTATAATTTCTTGCATGGAATTGATCTCTCAAAATCACTTCTTTACACTCCTCTTATTTTTAACCCGTTTGGAAGAGATTTTGATCCGTATTCCCACAGATCTCCTGAGTATTATGTAGGGCTGACTTCCATAAAAGTGAACGGAAAGATGGTGGCTTTTAACAAAGCGCTGTTGGCCTTTGATGATCGAGGTTCTGGGGGGACCAGGATTGGCACTCTTGTGCCATACACGAAGTTACAGAGTTCTATTTACAAGGCTTTTACTCTGGCTTTCTTGAAGGAAGCAGCTTCCTCTGCTTTCAATCTTACTACAACAAAGCCTGTCAAGCCATTCAAAGTCTGCTACCCTGCGGGTGCTGTGAAGACGACACAAATGGGACCGGCTGTACCAATAATCGAACTTGTGTTGGATAGACAAGATGTGGTTTGGAAGATGTTTGGATCGAACTCTATGGTGAGGGTTACAAAGAAGAGTGTTGATCTTTGGTGCTTGGGTTTTGTGGATGGTGGGATTGATGGCCCATCGATCATGATTGGTGGTCTTCAGTTGGAGGACAATTTGCTACAATTCGATCTACAGTCACAGAAACTGGGTTTCAGTTCATCAATTTTGTCCAAGGGGACCAATTGCGCAGACTACGAATTTCCTACCAGAAAAGTCTAAAAAGATGATGTATTTATACCATCCATCATGTACTGTATGCATGCTTTCGTTGAGTTTTTCTACCTTCGTTAAGCTAAGGGGCAAAGACAGGCCTATCTAGCTTTGTAATAACAGTTCGTGTTCTCAAATAAATGAATAAAAGGATGCATATATTAAAAGAAATTAGAGAAAAAAAATGAGTTTGTATATACCTACCCCTGCATCAGTAAAAAACACCTAAAATTTTGAAAAATAGGTCCACCGTTGCAACCGATTTAGATTTTGAAATATCAGTTTAATTGTCATGGTTGATTTAAGTTTCACACAATAATTATATCGTTACAGTAAATTTAAACTTCAAACAATAATGCTGTCGTTATGGTGAATTTAAATAGGCTCCACTCATGCAGCCACTTTTATTTTACTACATTAGCTCCCACTTATATGGCCCACCTAATTTTATAAAAATGGACAGAGATTTGTATGCAATGCTAAGCAACTGCACCTCTGCTACTACCACTTCAAACAGCACTACAAACAGAAACAGCTGTAGCAAATATAGTTACCTAGTAAAGTTTTAGATTACTTTTTTAATAATTATAAGTTTGAGTTGTTTTAAGATTATGAAAACTTATATAATTATTAATTTTAAAATTTTTTATATTAGATATATATAAATTAACTCGATATCAATATTAATTAAAAAAAGAAGACACAGCAGTATCAACATCGATGAGAATTATGAAAGCCTTTTTGAGTGCTTCACTTCTTTGACTTTTGATGACGATGATGAAGAACTCAACCCATTTTATTTTCCAAATCTTGCTGCTAAGCCAAGAAACAACAATTGTTTACAAGAATTGCAAGATTCTTACAAGTCCTTTTCTCCTAGCTTCACCACCAGTATTGGTCTTCAAGAGAATAATAATAATAATAATAATAATAATCGCAGCTCCTCCAATTCTGATTTTGTGGTTATTTTTAGTGGCCAAAATCAACAACTTGCACAACAATGCAAGGAAGAGGAGATGGGTTCCTCTAACTGTTGCTCTTTTTTTCCTTTGGCAACTCCATTATTAATCCACACAAGCTCCACAACACACTGCTTTCACATTTCTCTACTACGTTTGTAAATGATACTCACAACGTCGGAATTCAATTCCATACTATAATTAAAAACAATTGCTTGAAACAGATGTAAGGAACTATCAGATGAAAATCATACAAAATCAGAATTAAAGACACTCAAGGCACAGTGAAAGTGAGGAAATTAAGGTATCTTCTTAAAATAAATGACAGTTCAATGCCTAAGGCTAACAGATTGATAAATTGGATCAAAATGTCTTTCACTATTATTGGTGCTCACAACATGGTTATGGCTTCTTCCATTTTTGTCGGACTTTATGAACTTATATGCAATCACCTCACATATAGACATAGGAGTGTGTCCAGAGGTTCAGAAACATACCAATCCTGTGAATGCATGAAGCAGCACAATCTGGGAAATCATAATTAATCACACACTTGACACCTTTGAAATCCATACCCCGACCACGCACATCAGTTGTAATCAGAACCCATGTCTTTCCAGCTCTGAAGTCATCGATTGCACTCTCTCGCTGAATTCAGGTGAAAAAGACTAGTGTAAAGTACTATAACTGCTAGGATAACTAAGTAACAGGAATCTATAACATTAAATGCCACAAACAATGAAACAGATTCAGCAGAGTTCTGGAAGGCCCTGCAAGAGTGGGCACCAGGATCTTCCTTGATTTTCCTTCTTCACATTATTGATTACCAAAGAATGCAAGCTTGACCATATAAATGGAACTCCAAGTGCCGGGACGCTTTGTAAATTGCAAACACTACCTTTTAAATAAAAATTCATCATGGTCTTAAAAGCATGTTTAAAAAAAAAATTTAAAACAAAGTCTTGACATTTTATATATGATTAAAGATTAAAAAATATGATAAATGTGATAAAATTATTTAAAATTTTTATTGAAAATCTTAGAAAACATAAGTTTTATGTTAATTGAATATTTATGAGTTTTTTTTTTCATATTAAGCAAATAATAATTATAAAAAATATTAACATTTCCATAAAAACCGATAATATTATTTGAGAAACATGACAACATTGAATAATAATTGAAATACAATGTTAATTTGTTTTTCCGGGCAAAAGACAAAAAATAAGAACAAGAAAAAAAGGGTCAAAGTCTCACACCTAGCCCAATAGACCAAGGCCAGATGCAAGTGGGCTTGCGAGGCTAGGCTCATCACTATTAGAAAATCTACAAATTCAAACGAAAATAGCGATGAATTTTTTCCGTTAGTATTTTGAGGTGATTTTTACCGATCGAATTTTTCCATCGCTAACTCCGTTGGTATATACCGAAACAATCCTAATCAAAATAGAAGGAATTTTAAAAAATCAAATAGTACGATGATGTGTAAGTTTTTACAGATGCCTTTACAGATAGAATTATAGTTGGATTCAAACAGGGAAGACCGTACAATGACATGTCACTTATACCGATAGAATTGCTAATTGATTGACAAACAGAAAAATTATGTTGTTAAATTCATCATTCATAGTTAATATATGACCTAGTCATCGACCCTCCCCTATTTCTCCTTCTTCGTTAAAAAACCCCTCTGCAACTAAACAAATAGCCCCCCTAACATCCCACCTCATCTCCAGACAACTCATTCTTCCTCAACTTTTTCAATCACAGCATCACTCTGTTTTATAGCATCAATGTTCTAATTGAAATTTTATTGTGGATTTTCTATTTTTAAGTAAGTAAATCAACCATTTCTCTAATTTGAACACAATTTTAAAATTTTAATTTTTTTATTGCATATTTTTGTAGTATATGTATTTTGTTTGGGTGTTTACTTGTTTTATTGTTTTTTCTCAAACAAACTTGTAGTATGGATTTATGATTTTGTAGATGTTATGGTTTTTTTAGATTTTATAAAATTGTATTTGTTTGTAAATTGTTGAAACTTATATCGAATTACCGACTTAGGTGTATTGTGATGAAATAAATAATGGCTTGTTTAACGGTTATGTTTTATATTTTGACAATTTTATTGCCAAGTTGTAATTTTCATAAATATGTACAAATTTGTATGTACTTAGACAATTGATAATGAATTAAGAGTAGTATTAAAGTAGGTTGGATAATTTTGAGCTAAACCAATATTTTTGTAAATTTATTTAGTTAACGTAGTTAATTAATATATGTTTTCATCATTATTTGATATAGGTTTGATAGAAGTCATAGATGGTCGATCATGGATGTATTGAGATTCCCACAAGGATTGCGGAGGATGGATTATTGTAATGGGGTTCAAGGTTTTATTAATTACACATCATCTAATCCGAGAAATATTAGTAGTGGATGCGGTATTAGGTGTCCATGCAAGATGTGTAAAAATTAAAAGTTTCTCGATCCAGATGTTGTAACGATGCATCTTCTACATAAAGGATTCATAGAGGAATACCTGTGTTGGTATGCATACAGAGAACCATTTGGTCCTCACGAGACCATGCTAGAAATGATGGTTAGGTCAACTTATAGTGTTAACAACATGCATGGAGTTGTAAATGACAACAATAATCCTTATAGGACTATGGTTATGGATGTGATGAGAATAAATCAGAGTCATGTCACTCAATGTTCAATCGTAGATGAAGAACCTAATACAAACACGACTAGGTTTTTTAATCTTTTGAAAGATTCTAACGAACCATTATGTGATGGCTACAAAATCATAGTAAATTATCGGTTGTTGCACATGTGTTTACCATCAAGTCAGATTATGGATTAAGTGAGACCGGTTATGACAGAATTGTCAAATAGGTGAGAAGCATTTTACCTAAAGGGAACAGGCTGAAAGAGAACTTCTATGTTATTAAGTCTATAATGAAACACCTCGGTCTACGCTACTAGAAAATTAACATGTGTCCAAACTTCTGCAGATTGTACTCCCTTAAAAATATTAAGCTGACCGAGTGCAGGATATGTAGCATTCTTATTATAAACAATATGCAAAATTGAGATGATATTCCCTCCATCGTTTTTTGACTCAATGGGGCATCTACCCATACATTTACCATTTGAGGCAAAATTTAGAGGTTTAGTCCAATATAGATGGATGTATCCATTCGAGATGTTAAAGATTACACATGCATTGTAATTAAAAATGTATTTTCATTGTTTTTTTGTTAATTGAAAACATTTGTTTAATTCCATACAGGTACTTGTTCACCCTTAAAAAAAAAAATTAAAAACAAAGTGCATGTTGAGGCTTTAATATGTGAGGCCTATATTGTTAAGGAGATCTCAATATTTATCTTGTACTATTTTGAGCCTTATTTGAGAACAAGAATCAACCGCGTTTCAAGGCATGACGATGGTGGTGAAGTGCCTTCGAGTGGAAACTTGTCAATATTCTCCAATTCTGGACGACCCACACTAAAAAATATTGTTGGGAAAGATATTGGTCTGAAATAGAATTCAGACAAGCACATAATTATGTGTTATTTAACTATGATGAACTAATACTTTTTATTCAGTACATATATATACCACTTAAACTTTGTTATAAATAGACTATTTATCTCTTGTAATATCACAAACTCATACATTGTTGAATACCTTGATCGTAGGCAATGTCATCAATATTTAATGTCTAATAACTCACAGTTAACCGAAATCCAAATCTTTCGATTACAAGATGAACAATTCGTCAAGTGGTTCAAAACATATGTAAATAATATTATAAACTCGTTATTTATCAAGATACTTAATTTCATTACAGAATTCTCATTTACTATTTATTGTTGTACTTGATGTACAAGGTTTATCAACTCGGAAGGAATGCTAGTGCTACATTGTCTTTACTAAGATAGAGTCTTTTTATTCAAATTTTAGGAGATGATATCCTTCAAGTTAGTGAGTTGGTTGAACCATATCGAGTTGCTCCATCGATTGAGTTAGAAGAAAATTCAAATTTTTACATCTTCGTTAATATTTTTGTTGATGTTGACGCTAAAAAGTTGAATGTTGTTCTAAGCTTCATCCGACAAGCACAAGTCAATGAAAATGATGATAGCAATGTTATCAACATAGAAAATTGGGATGGAGCTGAAGACGAGTCAATTAAAAAAGAAGACAATTCTAACAAACTATCAAAACACGAAAGTGTAATACCATAAACTATAATATAATAGTTATTGATGAAATTTTCAACAAAGAAGTTTTTTTATATATATATAATTGTTATGTGAACTTGTGTTATTGTATTGTACGTGCAGCTTTCAATTTAAGTATTTTCATGATGGATAGTTAGGGAATACAGATACAATCTGACATCATTCACTGTGCAAAACACTGATGGAAATATCGACGGTTCGTGTTCGTTGATGTATTCCACAGGCGAAAGGAATTGTTCCCCTTCCTCTGGCACTGCTCACAGTCCACAACACCAATGCAAATACCGACGGTTTGGGTCTGTTGATGTATTCTAAAGGCGAAGGTAATTATTCCCCTCCCCTAGCACTGGTCACAGTCCACAACACCGATGGAAATACCAATGATTCATGTCCGTTGGTGTGTTCTAGAGGGGAAGGGAATTGTTCCTCTCCTCCTTGCACTGTTCACTATGCAAAACACCGATGGAAATTTTGATGGACTGAAAACCATCGATGTATTCCAGAGACGAAGGGAATTGTTCCCCTTCTCATACCAATGATGGCAATTAAAGTCCACCAAGTGAGTTTCAAGTTCCCGAGGGAATTGCCGACATACTGCAAATTCCAATGCGTTGATAATTAATGCATCTCTGACCGTGTAGTATTTACAGTTTTACCGACAGAATCACGGACGATCCCTAAAAAATCTGGAGGGTTTTTGAACATTTTAGTATGAAATGAAAATTTCAAGGTGACGTTACCGAGGGAATCACCAATGGAATAATTTAAAATAATATTTAATTTTCTTCAGTGATTCCCTCGATAAAATGTAGTATAAAACCCAACTAGGACACTAGAAGTTTATTTTTTTTTTCTCTCACTCTCACTCTCTCAAATCATCTCCTACTTTAATCCTCTCCTTAATTATAGTCCCACATAGTAGAATTTAAGGTTTTTTTTTCTCTCAACACAATTAACAAGTATGTGGTGAATCTTTGGACGTATTTTCTTCTTATTTTTCTTCTTTTCTTCGGTTTATTAACAATGTATTTTCATTTTTTTTGTTTTTTTTTATGTATCACACGTAGATAAACTCTGAAAGTCAGCACACCATTAAGGTAAGATTTTTTCATTCCTAAAGCCTATATTTGTTTTTGTATTATTTTTTTTCTCTATTTTATTATCTACATTGCAGTAATATTTTATTGTTCTGTTGAATTTTAATTATTATTGTCAAATTTATAGTATAAATGTCAATTAAATAAATAGGATTAAATTTAATTACAAAAAAAATTCTTGTCAATTTAGGATTAAAAAAAATTTCATGTTGAAAATGAGATGAAATTGAATAATCCAAAATTCTTGGTAGAAATAAAATAAAATGAACTGGTTTATGGCATATATATTGTATATTTACAGGATTAAAAATTCTGGGTAATTTCTAGTATATGAGAGGTGCTGCCAAATGTTTTTACAAAAGAATCGAAATTGGTTATGCAAAGTTGGATAATATGTGTAGATGCATAGGGGAAAATCAATTGCACATAGTGAGCATATGATCACAACCAGTTCTTCTAGTAGCAATGATGACAACAATGTGTCATTAGGTGTCGACCAAGAAGAGGCACCTGCATCGACTTACAACGCTGCCTCTTCAAGAGCAGTTCCACAACGTAAAGGAGGTGTCCTTCACAGTGGGATCCATTCACCCGCAAGTACGAGGTGCATTGGAAGGACGACCTTTCAATGTAAGTTTGTTTTGCTTTGAACTGGTATATGTTTAACAATTTATGAACAAATAATATTTCATTAAATTTATCAATTTTCAGGTTCACAAACATTGAGGTTAACCGAGTAATAACATTGGTGTTTAAATTATCGATGAAAATTCTATTGTTTCAATGGATCCAAGTTTCCAAACATCTTGATTGGAAATCTCATGTCGATGCATGGTTTACAAGATTTAAGGTTAATGTTAACTTAAAATTTTAGCTATTTTTTATGTTAATTCCTTTATTTTATTGAAATAATTGATTTATTTTTTTTATAAATTTTTAATGCAAGGCTAAATTTGAGTGGGATAGAGCAAATGAAATGTTGCGAGGAGGTTTGGGAGAATCACGCTGCAACTAGGAAACATCGAAAACAATACGATAATTTTTTTGATTTTAAATATTAAAATTTCATTTGTCACTAACACATATAGAATACGTTTGTATCATGTAGGTTATGTGATTTTTGGTATGAGGTGCAAAACCAATCTAAAAAATATGTCAGAGAAAACACTCTACCATGCTAGAATGACATGGCGATTTGGAAGGATTTCAGGTTTCCATACATCTCGAAGAATATATGGTTGGAATATATTTAGCACGTAATGTCTGAGCATTTCACACAACGCTCATAGTCCGGTGCAGGGAACTGGAGCCGGCAAATTAACAGTTTAGTGCTGTGAACCACAGCCCATAAATGCTTTATCGAGTTTTCTTTACAAACAGAATGTCCACATAAAAGAAATTACCAACGAGAGGTTTACCGAAGGACATTTTCCATCCATGAATCAATCTGTAAAATTCACGCCGATAGAATGGTAGAATAAATACCGACATAATACTCTGTTGGTAAAATTATTAAATGTAGAGATGCATGCGGCTACCCCTCTATTATTATTTTTTTTTTTTTAATGTTGTTCGCCATTTCTTATTTGAAAAAACAATGTAGACAACGCGTCATTTGCTAGCCCAGATTTCGCCCACCTAGGGGCGATAGAAAAATCAGGATGGGGTGTTTGTGGGTTTAAAATTGTATTCTTTAACCTATTTCAACCTAAAAAAACATAAGAAACACCCTAGAAACCTCACTAAATCATTCTTTCAACTCAAAACACTCCTAAATTTGTCCATAAACAAAAATTTAAATCGAAAAATAAATTTCTTTAAAATATAACCAACCGACAAGTTTTTCTTTCCTTCACTGTTATCTGGTGAGTTTCTCGCTACTCTCTCAAACCAATGGATTGAAAAATAAACAAAATAAACTTTTTAGACAAAAAAAAAATCATGAACTTGGGATTAACCATATATTTTCTCTGATTTTTACATTTCAATCCTTTATTTTTGAATATGATCTTTTTACCATAATTTCAAACTTAATCTAATCTAATTAGGCTATAAAAGGATTCAATCGAAAAAAAAAATTAAAGATAAAAATAAAAAGAATGGACATAAGTTAAAAAATAGTGAAGCACCTAAAAAATCCAAATATTTGAGTTTGTTTATAATTATAATACAATTATATTATTTATATATAAAAAAAATTAAAACTAACTAAATTAAAAACAGTGCTAGTTAAAGAAGGAAAGCCCAGTATAATTAGTTGCATATTCAATTGTTTTCTGAAGTTCAGGTGAAGCTTACCTATACACACAATTATAGTAATCTAGATATATGAACTTTTCATTTCGTTAGCTTTGCATATAAAATGTTGGTTTTTATATTGATATGGCCTTCGTTTTAAAAGAGATGAGGATAATTAAAAGCAAAATTTAAAGTAATCTCAAAGTTGCTACCCGTAAGCAGAATGTCATCAGCATAAACTAGAAGATATCGGCACCAACAGACAAGATAAATAAGGAGGTGTCAACCTTGGAAGCATGAAAGATAGTAGAAAGAAGAAAATCACTCAAACGAGTGTACCATGCTCGTGGAGCCTATTTTAAACAATATAAAGACTTATGCAACCAGCACACATGAGACGGAAGAGTGGAGTCAACAAAACCTGGAGGTTGTTTTATGTAGACCTCTTCGGCAAAAATACCATTGAGAAAGGCATTATGAATATCAAGTTCATGAATCTTCCAATTACGGGAGACCGCGGTGGAGAAGACTAATCTGATTGTCGCTTGCTTAACAACTGGACTGAAAGTTTCAAAATAATCAATGCCTTCTTGTTGAGTAAAGCCTCTAGCAACTAAACATGTCTTATACCCCTCAAATATTTGGATAGTTTGAGGAATTAAAACTATCATTGCAATGGTTTCGTAAAACTGCTTTGGTGGTAAGATCCTTTACATAAAACATAGAGGCGTGACATTCCAAATAAACATTATTATCACGATAAAAATTATAAGCAGATAGCAATGGTTTCGTAATGTGAGGAACATGGAGAACGTTAGATAATATAAAGGTGCGTTTAGAGGAACGTAACATGGTATGTCCAATATGTGATATGGAAAGAGCTTTACCGTCACCAATATGCAAGTGATCATTACCTAGATAGGGTGCATAATCAGTCAGAGTTGCAAGATCAAGCATAATATGTTGGTTCGCACTAGTGTCTGGGAACCAAGTAGGGGCAGAAACAATACCAATAACAAGATGGGCAGAGGGATGGTGACCACTGCTGCGAAGCTGAGCACATTGTGGGGCTGTGTAGCTGAAGGAGAAGCATAGCTGGCACTTGACGTTCTGGTCAAAGGATCGGTGAGGAGTTCATTGCCCACCAGCAGTAGGTTGTTTGGGTTGCTACCAATGACCCTACTTCCAGTTCGTGGGACCAGAGGAATGAGAACCATGAAAATCAAACTTGTGTTGATTGTTGTACATGTTATTGTTGGAGATCTAATTGCCGCAAGAACAACCTCTATTATGGCTAAAATTGGGGTTATGATGTGCTGGGCAAGGTGAGCAGAACGCAGCAGAGATGGTGTGGGTAGTAAAGGTGAATTTACAGCCAAGGATTGAAGAGAAGTCTTAAGCAGAAACTCATGAGTAAGAAGATAGTTGCGAAGGTCGGCGTATGACAGTGGTTCTGCCTTGGTCACAAGACTAGTTACCAAGTCTTTAAACTCACCACAAAGACCATGAAATATATAGAGGTTGAAGTCTTCAAGAGAAAAGGGTCGGCCAGCAGCAGTCAATTCATCAAATAATGATTTGGCGTGCTACATGTATGTAGCAACCAAAGCATCTCCTTGCTGAATATCTTGAAAAGACCTATGAAGTTGCATAATGTGAGAATTCGACGGAGAAGCGAGCGCTTTCTCAAAAGTGCGCCAAACACAATAAAAAGTCTGACAATCTACCACAAGATGCAGGACGTCCATGGAGAGAGAGGAGAGTAACAGGCTTAAAATAAGCTGATCCTGTTGCTTCCAACGAAGAAAATAGCGGTTGATTGCCAAAGAAGAGCCATCAGAACTATCAGAAACATGAGAGGAAGGACACGACACTAACCCATCGACAAAGTGGAAAACATCTTGACCAATAAGATATGGCTTCATCTGCATTCGCTAATAGAGATAGTTAGTGTTCATAAACTTCAATGAGATCACTTGATGAGTGTTGGACAACGCAACGATAGAAGGAGTTGTTGTCCCAATGGTGTGAAGTAGGACGGTAGAAACATAGGAGAAGGAACCATGGTTCTGCTCTGTAGGTTGGGGCTGATGTTGGTGGGAGAAAGAACCATTGGCAACAGCTTTTGAATGGCTGGCCGGCTGGGCTGGGCTGCACCGCCAATTTGGTGGGGGGAGAAGGCGGCAGCAACAACAGAGTCCATAAGGAGGGGAAATAAGAGTTCTGATTGCAGAAGGCTCTGATACCAAGTTGAGAATAATTAGGAGGCTTAACCTATTAGTTTGCCAATATTTTCTATATATATGTGTAGGGCAATATACAATAGTAATAGTGGAGATTACAACACAATAGTATGACTATAGTATTTCCTATATAGTATGCCTATAATATTTCCTATATAGATACATTCTATAATATTGAAAGTGGTTACTTTTTAAAGTATTTTTCACTTAGAAATACATAAAAAAATAATATATTTTTTTAAAAATTTTTATATCAATACATAAAAATTATTCAAAAACACTAAAAAATTAATTTTAAATAATAATAAATAATTTGACAAACATGCAACCAGCAAGTTTGCCAAACACTAACTAAATCTCGATGATTTTGTTGTTCACCTTCGTACAGGTAGATTAGTGGGTTAAAATAATAAATACACCACCATGGCATGAAAAGTTATTTTTTTATGCAAACCTAGTTTTAATTAAAGAATATATATATAAATTACCAATATATATATATATATACATATTTGCAAAATTAGGGAATATATCTGGACGAAAAGTCAAATACGTTTCTCCAATATATATTTTTTAACTAATCATTTATATCAACTTTTAGGAAACCATGTTGTGTGTTATCCATGAAGAGACACACTCACAGAATGCTACAAGTTGCTTCTTTATCCGAGTCAAGTCAATTACAGGAGGCAAAATTCCTAAGCGGTATGTCGTCATGTGCAGCACACAGAGAGATCTTGAGATTCATCGCCGGCAGAACTGAACATGCACGTACTTCCCATGTAACAGAGGACTCCATGGCAACTCTATAAATGACTCTCACATGATTATCTAGATCATAATTAGTCCTGCTCTCGACAACACTCGAAACAATTATCAATGGCAAAGCTAGCAGTCCCTCTTCTGATTTTTTTCTTCCTCTTATCGTGTATCCCTTCTCAGGCAGCTCCTCCCCTCCAAACGCCCCTCCAAACGCCAATCCAGAAGGACCATTCAACCAGCCAATATATCATCACTGCATACCTAAAAACCCCTCTCATGCCCACCAAATTGGTCTTGGATCTCGGTGCTACATACAGCTGGGTAAATTGCGACGACTACATTTCCTCCACTTACCAGCATGTCCCCTGTAACAGTTCCATCGCTAATTCTCTTAGTGCTTACGGTTGCGAGGACATTTGCGACGGTCCTCCGGGTCCAAATTGTGCAAACAACTCTTTCCTCTTCCTCCTTGACAAACCCCTCGAAACTGTTCACTACAAAAAAGTTAATAGCCTCAACGATGCCCTTGTTGACTATCTCGCTTTGCTCAATAACCTAGGCTCCTTTTCCTCGATCGATAATTTCATCTTTTCCTGTGCTCGAACTGGTTTTCTGAAAGGCCTAGCTAAGGGTGTAACTGGCTTAGCCTCCCTGGGCAACTCGAACCTCTCAATCCCAGTACAGATCAATAAAGCCTTCTCCTCCTCTCCAAATTGTTTTGCTATGTGCTTGTCAGGATCCACGTCTCAACCTGGTGTGGCTCTTTTCGGACTATAAATTGTCAAAATTGTAGTATAAATGTCAATTAAATATATAGGATTAAATTTAATTACAAAAATAATTCTTGTCAATTTAGGATTAAAAACATTTTCTTGAAAATGAGATGAAAGTGAATAATCCAAAATTATTGGTAGAAATAAAATAAAATCAACTGGTTTGTGGCATATATGTTGTATATTTGTAGGATTAAAAATTCTAGGTAGTTTCTAGTATATGAGAGGTTCTACCAAATGTTTTTAAAAAAGAATCGAAATTGGTTATGCAAAGTTGGACAATATGTGTAGATCCATAGGGGAAAATCAATTGCACATCGTGAGCACATTATCGCAACTAGTTCTTCTAACAGTAATGATGACAATAACGTGTCATTAGGTGCCGACCAATAAGAGGGACCTATGTCGACGTACAACGCTGCCTCTTCAAGTGCAGTTCCATAACGTAGAGAAGGTGTCCCTTCATAGCGGGATCCATTCACCCGCAAGCATAAGGCGCATTGGAAGGAAGACCTTTCAATATAAGTTTGTTTGTTTTGAGCTGGTATATATTTAACAATTTATGAACAAATAATATTTCATTAAATTTATTGATTTTCATGTTCACAAACATTGAGGTTGTCTGAGTAATAACATTGGTGTTTAAATGATGGATAAAAGTTCTATTGTTTCAATGGATCCAAGTTTTCAAACATCCTAATTGGAAATCTCATGTCGATGCATGGTTTACAAGATTTAAGGTTAATGTTAACTTAAAATTTCAGCTATTTTTTATGTTAATTCGTTTACTTTATTGAAATTATTGATTTATTTTTTTATAAATTTTTAATGCAAGGCTAAATTTGAGTGGGATAGAGCAAATGAAATGTTGTAAGGAGGTTTAGGAGAATCACACTGCTACTAGGAAACATCGAAAACAATACGATAATTGTTTTTATCTTAAATATTAAAATTTCATTTGTCATTAACACATATAGAATACGTTTGTATCATGTAGGTTGTGTGATTTTTTGTATGAGGTGCAAAAACAATCTAAAAATATGTGAGAGAAAACGCTCTACCATGCTACAACGCGTCATCTGTTAGCCCAGATTTTGCCCACCTATAAGCGATAGAAAAATCAGGATGGGGTGTTTGCGGGTTTAAAATTGTATTCTTTAACCCATTTTAACCTAAAATAAACATAAAAAACACCCTAGAAACCTTACTAAATCATTCTTTCAACTCAAAACACCCTTAAAGTTTTCCATAAACAAAAATTTAAATCGAAAAAAATTTCTCTCTCGACCTCAATCAATTTTTTGTGGCAAGTTTAAAGTTTTAAAGCATCGCAATGGAACTTATCTTATCGAATGGAACCGTTGAGACCAAGATCGATTTTTCTCGCTAGAATGTGACCAACCGACAAGTTTTTCTTTCCTTCGGTGTTATCTGGTGAGTTTCTCGTTACTCTTTCAAACCAATGGATTGAAAAATAAACAAAATGAACTTTTTAGACAAAAAACAAATCATGAACTTGGGATTAACCATATATTTTCTCTGATTTTTACATTTCAATCTTCTATTTTTGAATATGATCTTTTTACCATAATTTCAAACTTAATCTAATCTAATTAGGCTATAAAAGGATTCAATCAAAAGAAAAAAAATTTAAAGATAAAAATAAAAAGAATGGACATAAGTTAAAAAAAAATAGTGAAACACCTAAAAATCCAAATATTTGAGTTTGATTATAATTATAATACAATTATATATATATATATATATATATATATATTAAAACTAAATAAATAAAAAGCAGTGTCAGTTAGAAGGAAAGCCCAGTATAATTATTTGCATATTCAATTGTTTTCTGAAGTTTAATTGAAGCTTACCTATACGCACAATGATAGTAATCTAGATATATGAACTTTTCATTTCATTAGCTTTGCATATAAAATGTTGGTTTTTATATTGATATGGCCTTCGTTTTAAAAGAGATGAGGATAATTAAAAGCAAAATTTAAAGTGATCTCAAAGTTGCTACCCGTAAGAAGAATGTCAATAGCATAAACCAAAAGATAGAAGATATCAGCATCAACAAACAAGATAAATAAGGTGATGTCAACCTTGGAAGTATGAAAGATAGTAGAAAGAAGAAAATCACTTAGATGAGTGTACCATGTTCGTGTAGACTGTTTTAAACCAATAAAGCCTTATGCAACCAGCACATATGAGACAGAAGAGAAGAGTCAACAAAACCTAGAGGTTGTTTTATGTAGACCTCTTCAACAAAAACACCATTGAGAAAGGCATTATGGATATCAAGTTCATGAATCTTCCAATTACGGGAGACCGCAGTGGAGAAGACTAATCTGATTGTCGTTTGCTTAACAGCTGGACTTAAAGTTTTAGAATAATCAATTCCTTCTTGTTAAGTAAAGCCTCTAGCAACCAAACATGTCTTATAGCCCTTAACATTGCCATCCATACGGCACTTTATCTTATACACCCACTAGCAACCAACAACATTCATCGAATGATGAAAAGGAACTAGGGACTAGGTGTTATTAAAGTGTAAGGCTTGAATTTCATCGCGCATAACATCATGCCACACCTCATACCTGTAAGCATCAGAGAATGTAAGCAGCTCACAAGCAGGAGAAGACATTACCCAATAGTGAGGAGCAGCAGAGGTGGCTGCAGACGCTTTGAGGAGGGCAGTCTTCAGCAGTTGAGGACGAAGAACCATCAAATGTTGACGAGTAGCAGATCGAGGGGTAGAAGAATCTGAACTAGGACCTACTGAAGAGGATAAGATGAGAGATCAACAAAGAGTTACAGACTTACAGGAGAATTTGTTTAAGGACCAGAGCTTACAATAGCAAATGTAGGAGAACCTGCTGCAGAATCAGAGGTGGTTGTAGTGACAAACCTGGAACTATACAACTCTAAAAGAGGTGAAGATGGTCTTGTATAATGATCATTAGAGAAACATGCAGATGGTGATATAGGGGCAAGGCTGGGTAGCGGTGGTATAATGGCAAGTAAGGGTAAGGAATGGTGGGGTTGTGTGGGTAGAGCTGGAGGGGGTGGCAAATCTGTTGGGTGTGGTGTTTGGTAGCTAAATAGGGAGAAAATTTAGGGGGGTAATCAAGGTGAGCAAATGTGTGGATTAGGAAGGAGTGCTTGGTGGGTGGGCTATCTATTCAGGTTCTACAAAAGGAAACACACCTTCATGAAAACAAACATGATGTGAGACATATATACGTTAAGATACGAAATCGAGACAACAATAACCAAGATGAAAGGAACTACAACCTAAGAACACATATGGAGATGAATGTAAATCCAACTTATGAGCACTAAATTGGCCTAAGAGGGTAAGACCAGTTTCGACGATATAGCGATAGCGACATTCAACACTATCATTTTGCTCATGCATATAAGGATAGATTAACCTATGATGAATACCAATAGTTTGAAAGAAACTGTTTAACTTATGATATTCACCACCTCAATCACTTTGAATAGATTTAATTTTACGGGAAAATTAACAATCAACAAACTCTTGAAAACTTTAGAATATAAAACACACTCAGATTTTGCAACAAGAGGATAATACCATATACATTTTGTATGCGCATCGATAAAAATAACAAAGTAACAAAAATCATCAGAGAAAAACATAGGAGCAAGGCCCCAAACATTACTAAATATTAAATTAAGTGGGGGCAGTAGTTTATGACCCGTAGGTCGCAATGACAAACGCGAAAAATTGCCAAGCGGACAAGCTTGACATTAAACAAGAGAGTGTCTAGAAGTACACATTATTTTATTTTTAAAAACTAACAAATTAAAAATACAGGAAGTAGGATGACTCAATCAATGATGCCAAAGATCAACAGTCGTAGAGATCCAAATAGACCAATAAGCTTGAGGAATGGTGGTGGCAAAAGGGAGAGAACATATATAGAACATCATTGCTCTGACCGGAAGGAGAATTGCTTTGGTGGAGAGATCCTTTACATAAAACATAGAGGCGTGAAATTCAAAATAAACGTTATTATCACGATAAAAATTTTAAACAGATAGCAATGGTTTAGTAATGTAAGGAACATAGAGAACATTAGATAATGTAAATGTACGTTTAGAGGAACATAACATGGTATGCCTAATATGTGATATGGAAAGACCCTTACCAACATTCAAGTGATCATTACCATTATAAGGTGCATAATCAGTCAGAATTGCAAGATCAGGCGTAACGTGTTGGTTCGCACTAGTGTCTGGAAACCAAGTAGGGGTAGAAACAGTACCAACACAATGGGCAGAGGGTTGGTAACCATTGCTGCGAAGCTGAGCACATTGCGGGGTTGTATAGCTGAAGGAAAAGCATAGCTGACACTTGACGTTCTGGTCGAAGGATCGGTGAGGAGTCCACTGCCCACCAGTAGTAGGTTGTTTGGGTTGCTGCCAATGACCTTGCTTCTAGTTCGTGGAAGCAAAGGAATGAGAACCGTGAAAATCAAACTTGTGTTGGTTGTTGTACCTATTGCTATTGGAGATCTAATTGCCACAAGAACGACCTCTGTTATGTCTAAAATTAGGGTTATGATGTGCTGGGCAAGGTGAGCAGAGGACAACAAAGATGGTATGGGTAGTAAAGGTGAATTTACATCCAAGGATTGAAGAGAAGTCTTATGCAGAAACTCATGAGTAAGAAGATAGTTGTGAAGGTCAGCGTATGATAGTGATTCTGCCTTGTTCATAAGACTAGTTACCAAGTCTTTAAACTCACCACAAAGACCACAAAATATATAGAGGTTGAAGTCTTTAAGAGAAAGGGGTCGGCCAGCAGGAGCCAATTCATCAAATAATGACTTGGCGTGTTGCATGTATGTAGCAACCAAAGCATCTCCTTACTGAAGATCTTGAAAAGACCATGGAGTTGCATAATATGAGAATTCAACGGAGAAGCAAGCGCTTTCTCAAAAGTGCGCCAAACACAAGAAGAAGTCTGACAATCTACCACAAGATGCAGGATGTTCATAGAGAGAGGGGAGAGTAACGAGCTTAAAATAAGCTGATCATGTTGCTTCCATCGAAGAAAATAACGGTTGATTGCCGAAGAAGAGCCATCAAAACTATCAGAAACATGAGAGGAAGGACACGACACTAAACCATCGACAAAGTGGAAAACATCTTGACCAATAAAACATGGCTTAATCTGCATTTACCAATATAGATAGTTAGTGTTCGTAAACTTCAATGAAACCTCTTGATGATTGTTAGACAATGCAACGATAGAAGGAGTTGTTGTCCCTATGATGTGAAGTAGGACGGCAGAAACATGGGAGAAGGAACCATGGTTCTGCTCTGTAGGTTGGGGTTGCTGCTAGTGGGAGAAAGAACCATTAGCAACAGCTTCTGAATGGCTGAACGGCTGGGCTGCACCGCCAGTTTGGTGGGGGGAGAAGGCGGCAGCAACAGCAGAGTCCATAGGGAGAGGAAATAAGAGTTTTGATTGCAGAAGGCTCTGATACCAAGGTGAGAATAATTATGAGGCTTAACCTATTAGTTAGTCAACCTTTTTTATATATATGTGTAGGGCAATATATAATAGTAATGGTGGAGATTACAGCACAAGAGTATGACTATATTATTTCCTATAAATATACATTCTATAATATTGATAGTGGTTACTTTTTAAAGTATTTTTTATTGAAAAATGCATCAAAAATAATATGTTTTTGAATTTTTTTTTATATCAACGCATAAAAATGATTCAAAAACACTAAAAAATTAATTTTAAATAGTAAAAAAAAAATTAATAAACTGCAAGCAGCAACTTTGCCAAACACTAACTAAATCTCAATTATTTTGTTGTTCACCTTAGTATAGGTAGATTAGTGGGTTAAACTAATAAATGCACCACCATGGCATGAAAAGTTATTTTTTTAATGCAAACATTATATAAATTACCAAAAAATATATATATACATATTTGCAAAATTAGGGAATATATCTGGACGAAAAGTCAAATACGTTTCTCCAATATATATTTTTTAACTAATCATTTATATCAACTTTTAGGAAACCATGTTTGTGCTATCCATGAAGACACACACTCACAGAATGCTACAAGTTGTCAATTACAGGAGGCAAAATTCCTAAGCGGTATGCCGTCATGTGCAGCACACAAGAGATCTTCAGATCCATCGCCGGCAGAACAGAACATGCACGTACTTCCCATGTAACACAGGACTCCATGCCAACTCTATAAATGACTCTCACATGATTATCTAGATCATAATTAGTCCTGCTCTCGACAACACTCGAAACAATTATCAATGGCAAAGCTAGCAGTCCCTCTTCTGAGTTTTTTCTTCCTCTTATCGTGTATCCCTTCTCAGGCAGCTCCTCCCCTCCAAACGCCCCTCCAAACGCCAATCCAGAAGGACCATTCAACCAGCCAATATATCATCACTGCATACCTAAAAACCCCTCTCATGCCCACCAAACTGGTCTTGGATCTTGGTGCTACATACAGCTGGGTAAATTGCGACGACTACATTTCCTCCACTTACCAGCATGTCCCCTGTAACAGTTCCATCGCTAATTCTCTTAGTGCTTACGGTTGCGAGGACATTTGCGACGGTCCACCGGGTCCAAATTGTGGAAACAACTCTTTCCTCTTCCTCCTTGACAAACCCCTCGAAACTGTTCACTACAAAAAAGTTAATAGCCTCAACGATGCCCTTGTTGACTATCTCGCCTTGCTCAATAACCTAGGCTCCCTTTCCTCGATCGATAATTTCATCTTTTCCTGTGCTCGAACTGGTTTTCTGAAAGGCCTGGCTAAGGGTGTAACTGGCTTAGCCTCCCTTGGCAACTCGAACCTCTCAATCCCAGTGCAGATCAATAAAGCCTTCTCTTCCTCTCCAAATTGTTTTGCTATGTGCTTGTCAGGATCCATCTCTCAACCTGGTGTGGCTCTTTTCGGTAGTAAAGGGCCTTATAATTTCTTGCATGGAATTGACCTCTCAAAATCACTTCTTTACACTCCTCTTATCTTTAACCCGCTTGGAAGAGATTCGGATCCAAATACCCACAGACTCTCTCCTGAATATTATGTAGGGCTGACTTCCATAAAAGTGAACGGAAAGATGGTGGCTTTTGACAAAGCGCTGTTGGCCATTGATGACCAGTCTGGTTCTGGGGGGACCAGGATCAGCACTCTTGTGCCATACACGAAGTTACAGAGTTCTATTTACAAGGCTTTTACTCTGGCTTTCTTGAAGGAAGCAGCTTCCTCTGCTTTCAATCTTACTACAACAAAGCCTGTCAAGCCATTCAAAGTCTGCTACCCTGCGGGTGCTGTGAAGACGACACAAATGGGACCGGCTGTACCAATAATCGAACTTGTGTTGGATAGACAAGATGTGGTTTGGAAGATGTTTGGATCGAACTCTATGGTGAGGGTTACAAAGAAGAGTGTTGATCTTTGGTGCTTGGGTGTTGTGGATGGTGGGACCATTGATGGCCCATCGATCGTGATTGGTGGTCTCCAGTTGGAGGACAATTTGCTGCAATTCGATCTACAGTCAA
This sequence comes from Populus alba x Populus glandulosa, assembly GCA_033617975.1. NCBI lineage: Eukaryota > Viridiplantae > Streptophyta > Magnoliopsida > Malpighiales > Salicaceae > Populus > Populus alba x Populus glandulosa. The sequence continues at coordinate 11,379,470 of CM066161.1, forward strand.
AGAAACTGGGTTTCAGTTCATCAATTTTGTCCAAGGGGACCAAATGCGCAGACTACAAATTTCCTACCAGAAAAGTCTAAAAAGATGATGTATTTATGATATCCATCATGTACTGTATGCATGCTTTCGTTGAGTTTTTCTACCTTCGTTAAGCGAAGGGGCAAAGACAGGCCTATCTAGCTTTGTAATAAAAGTTCGAGTTCTCAAATAAATGAATAAAAGGATGCATATATTAAAAGAAATTAGAGAAAAAAAATGAGTTTGTATATACCTACCCCTGCATCCATAAAACACCTAAAATTTTGAAAAATAGATCCACCGTTGCAACCGATTTAGATTTTGAAATATCAGTTTAATTGTCATAGTTGATTTAAGATTCACACAACAATTATATCGTTACAGTAAATTTAAACTTCAAACAATAATTTTGTCGTTAAGTGAATTTAAATTTCATATAATTATTGTGTCGTTTTGGTCAACTTAAATTTAAAACAATTGTATCGACAGACTTAAGTCATCAAGATATGATTATAAGTTTGAGTTCTTACTGAAAATTTGCACATGCAAATTAATCCAATATCAATATTAATTATAAAAAAAGAAGAAGAAACAGCAGTATCAACATCGATAAGAATTATGAAAGCCCTTTTGAGTGCTTGACTTCTTTGACTTTTGATGACGATGATGAAGAATTCAACCCATTTTATTTTCCAAATCTTGCTGCTAAGCCAGGAAACAACAATTGTTTACAAGAATTGCAAGATTCTTACAAGTCATTTTCTCCTAGCTTCACCACCAGTATTGGTCTTCAAGAGAATAATAATAATAATAATAATAATCGTAGCTCCTCCAATTCTGATTTTGGGGTCATTTTTAGTGGCCAAAATCAACAACTTGCACAACAATGCAAGGAAGAGGAGATGGGTTCCTCTAACTGTTGTTCTTTTTTTTCTTTGGCAACTCCATTATTAATCCACACAAGCTCCACAACACACTGCTTTCACATTTCTCTACTACGTTTGTAAATGATACTCACAACGTGGCAATTCAATTCCATACTATAATTAAAAACAATTGCTTGAAACAGATGCAAGGAACTATCAGATGAAAATCATACAAAATCAGAATTAAAGACACTCAAGGCACAGTGAAAGTGAGGAAATTAAGGTATCTTCTTAAAATAAATGACAGTTCAATGCCAAGGCTAACAGATTGATAAATTGGATCAAAATGCCTTTCAGTATTATTGGTGCAATTTTGTCGGACTTTAATTCACTTCTATGCAATTACCACGCTTCGGCAGCATCTAATGTTATTTTTAGTCCTGCATAAGTTCGGGATTTAAAGTTATTTTGGGTCTGTCCTGGCTAGAATCCAAGATTATTTTGGGTTCTGTATCCGGCTAAACCCAACATTATTTGGATCTTATCTAGCCAGGACCTAATATTATTTTGAATCCTGTACAATGCTGGACCGAAGATAGATATTTATAATATTAATAGTAATATTTAACTTATCTAAGTTCTTATATCTTCTTATTATTTAAAAAATATGGTTTTTTTTATGGTAATAATAATTTTTTTTAATTTACTACTACTACTAATAATAATAATAATTTATAATTCTACCTTTTAAATAAAATCTATTATTGCTTTTTAATAATAATTGTGATATTAATAATACTATTTTTTATATTAATACTTTTAATTCTAATAAAAATAATATTTTTTATAACCCAAACAATACTATTTTTAATTTTAATATATTTAATTATAATACAAAATAATATTTATAATATAAACTATATGAATTTTTATAACAAGTTTGAAAATAAAGAGTCAATAAATTGCTCAAAGTCGCTTTGACGCTCGCCAACAATTTTTTTTTCAAGGAATCATGAAACCATCGGTGCACAAGGAAAGGCCTGAATGAAAGGACCATACCGAGAAGGGGCAGAACGCCAAGCCAAGGGTTTTACTCTTAACGGATGCAAAGAGGTCTTGCTAGTGCAGGTCTGCTAGGTCGTAGCAATTCTCCTCGGTGCGATATAACTTTCATTTACCACAAGTACACATTTATTTATCAAATCAAACCATTAAAAAACCTCCTTGAACAACAAGTTACTGGGGGGTCTCAGCTTGAAAAACACCATCTAGGATATTCAAAATGTAGTTAATAAACATGTATTTAATAAACATGTTTCCTTAATTCTTTAAGGAGAAACATGTTTATAATAAATAGAAAAACTAGAGATGTAAATTGAAATACTATTTTCTGAAAGTAAACACAACTTTTAATTCTTCAAGATTGACAACAAGCTATAGGTGCGAATCATGGGACAAAATGTTGGCAGAGATTCAAAGCAGCAGATTGCTACCCTCTCTGAAAAACAAAACACAAAATTCTCTCAAGTTTGCTTCAATACTGTTTCATTCTTCCTGATCTTTTGGTTTTGTTGAGATTGATTCTCTTCGTGGACAGTGCTTCTTCCACTTCTTTTTGGGCATATCCATGAGCCAAGATGGAACCTCACAGCCTGAAGCAGTCATCACATTAGCTATGTTTCGCAAATATGGAATATCATGTTCCGTGTAGAAAGTAATAGCTTCACCAATCCTCCCTGCTCTGCCCGACCGACCTATCCGATAAATCAAGAAAGTTTAGCAGAGCATTAGTTTTCTATTTGTCAACAAAAACACAATCCTTGTAAATGAATCAATAAATATTGCTTTTCTACAATTATGTGTTAAGAGCCCTTTGAATGCCAGAAATCCACAGGACTCAGAGGCAATTTAATTCCATACTATAATTAAAAACAATTACTTGAAACAGATGTAAGGGACTATCAGATGAAAATCATACAAAATCGATGACAGTTCAATGCCTAAGGCTAACAGATTGATAAATTGGATCAAAATGTCTTTCACTATTATTGGTGCTCACAACATGGTTATGGCTTCTTCCATTTTTGTCAGACTTTAATGAGCTTATATGCAATCACCTGACATATAGACATAGGAGTGTATCCAGAGGTTCAGAAACATACCAATCCTGTGAATGTATGAAGCAGCACAATCTGGGAAATCATAATTAATCACACACTTGACACCTTTGAAATCCATACCCCGACCAAGCACATCAGTTGCAATCAAAACCCATGTCTTTCCAGCTCTGAAGTCATCGATTACACTCTCTCGCTGAGTTCAAGTGAAAAAGACTAGTGTAAATTACTATAACTGCTAGGATAACATTATTGATTAGGATAAATGAATCTATAATATTAAATGCCACAAACAATGAAACAGATTCAGCAGAGTTCTGGAAGGCCCTGCAAGAGTGGGCACCAGGATCTTCCTTGATTTTCCTTCTTCACATTATTGATTACCAAAGAATGCAAGCTTGACCATATAAATGGAACTCCTACCTGCTCCTGTGATAGATTCGAATGAATAACACCAACTCTAATGCTGTCAAATTTCAGCTCTCCATATAGTTCTTCTGCTCGCTCAATGCTTTGAACAAAGATCAACATTGGTGGATTCAGACTCTACTGCCAAGCATGAGATGCAGCAAAAAGATCAAGAAAATAAAAATCTATTATAACACTTGGAAGAATAGCTTAACAAAGATAAGGCACAGTATAAAATACTCAACAATAATCTGGCCAGGTACAATTCTAGGTTTAGATACCATATGGCATTTTTCACTGAAAATTCAAACTACATGAAATACAGTAAAACCTGCATTTTTCTGACAGGCAATATGCTTACAAATCTAAACAATCTCCAACTCATTAAGATTTAGTTCACAATTAACCAAAACTTAAATACATTTCTCATCTTTTATCAAACAAAAGAACAGAGATAATGTCCATCTCAATAATATGTGAGATAGTATGCTAGATTCAGTTCAAATTTTGAACCCAAATAGGAAATCCCCTCTGAAGACAGAAACAAAAACATGACGAAACTTGGATTATGTAATGAATAACTCCAGAACACAAAACAAATCCAGTCCCTCCTACTTTTATGACTAGATGGTGTTGGCTCTGACTCCATAGCTCCATCCTAATATTGACTTAACAAATCAATACCAAGGGGGGGAAATTCAACCGCATGGATATCAGCAGCATAGCATACCTCTGCGAAGCTTTGACGAAGTGCAAGAAGTTTCCCTTCTTCACTTCCAGCGAAGATCAATTTTTGTTTGATAGATTCAGAAGCTGCATTCCTATTCAAATTTCAAATACATGATGCATGTCAAAGGAATTTGATTTACTCTTTAATAATAGGAAATCATCATACTTACTTGTCACCAACAATAACTCTAACAGCATCATGCATAACAGTGCGTGCAACATCCTCGACAAAACCAGGTAGGGTAGCACTAAACAGAGAACGTATTATCGATGGGTTAGAGCATGCTTTCACCACAGAATCAGTCTGCTCTAACAAGCTGCGCTCAAATAGCTTATCAGATTCATCGAGAACAAGATATTCAACCCTGCAAAGCAACATTTATGTAGTAAAGTGCCTTGATGCTAACATATTTGTTAAGATGTTGCTAGAATTGACAGTGCTTGCGAATTAAGGTTAAAGTTGCCAATACATCTTTCTTTCTTAAAATAACCTAGAATATGAGTAACATTTATGTCTGGTTGACACAATCATAGATGTGCAATTCCGATGAAAACAAAAGAAAAGCTCATCTTTGTTTCTTAAACCCAGTTCAAATATCCAGAGCATGTTCTCAGCATCCCAATCCATCTGGGCCAACCTTACCCACCAAAAACAAAAGTTCACACTAATTTCTTTAAACAATACGTAAAAATGCAAGAATCTATAGCCATGTAAGCTATACTCTCCCCAACCAACTAGTATACGATAGAAGTGCTTTGAGGCTCTATATGGAGTAATACATCTTGCAGGGGTGTGCCAATCAGACTTGCTCATGGAATGGAGGGGTTATTTCTTGAATGCTTCATTTTTCTTATTCCTATCAAGGTCCTTCTACGTTGGACAATCTCTTGTCCAACCTACTGAACAGATATTTATCTATACAATAAAAGTAATAGTGGTGTAGGCCAACTTTAGATTTGTGTTCCGTGGAGGATTGCAGCAAGCTAGGTTTGAATAAATAGGGATTTCGGAAGCAATTATAATATTTACTGTAGCATTGAATAGTAACTAATATCATCGTAGCAAGAAAGAAAATATTGCTTAAAGAAATGTGGAAAGAAAGAACAATCAATGCTAAGAGCATTAAAAATATTGCTTAAAGAAATGTGGAAAGAAAGAACAATCAATGCTAAGAGCATTAACTAAGTAATCTTAATATTATAATTTCAAAAAATAAACTAAGATTCTTAGATAGTATTAATATTGCTAAGAGAAATATTTCTTCGAGAAATGTGAAAAGAAACAGCAGTCACCTGCTTAAGTCTATCTTCTTCTTCTTCTTGCAGATACATAACTGTAAACGCCGAGGTGTTGATATAAGGATATCACAAGGTAGCTTTGTGAAATCAGTATTTCTCAAAAGCTCTTTGGTCATTAGCTTAATACGGAATTTACTTCCTTTAGCCATTTTCTTGCACTCCCTGGTTGTCTGAGCTGCTAACTCTCGTGTATGACACAAGATAACAGTTCTGATCCCATCCTTTGATGGTTGCTGCATATAGAACTTTGATCAGAAAAGCTCAAGGATCAGATTTCTCCCAATAAAAAAGAAATAAGTAGTACCTTCAATTTCATGAGCATGGGATACACAAAAGCCAAAGTTTTCCCAGATCCAGTTGGTGCTTTTGCAAAGCATTCCCGACCCTGGAAAACAGTGATGAGAAAATAGCCAAAGGGATTGGTAATGATACTAAAAGATCTCTCAAGAACACATTTCAAAGTTCTAAAGGAAATTAGCACAGTTCTAACAGACACCTGTCATATTCCTTTTAACTAAATTTAAATGGGAAAAAACATAAATGAAAAGATCATTGGTCACCATAAGATAGTCAAACAGAAGTCCATACAGATAGGAGGACTGGAATAGCCTGCCTTTGAATTGGTGTTGGCTCCTTGAATCCAAGTTTTACCAAATTGTGCAATAAATATGACTCACATCCATATCTGCAAGTGAATCAAAGAAAATTTTCATCTACAGTTAGAGAATAGCAACAAATATATTCAAAAGTGACAAAAAAGGGCAGAAAGGCAGACATGTTCGTGGTACTATCGAGAGCTAATAAAGGGGAGCAAGGTGTCCTCTGAGAGACAATAAGACGTCTAAGATGATGGACCACACAACAAATGTATGATAAACACAACACCCTAGAATGTCATTAACAACTACAACGATGACAATATTCAGTCTACCAATAACACTATCATCTAACGTCAGATATTGGAAGGCAACAATTGAAGAAGAAAAGAATTGCTTTTACGAATAAATTCCAGAAAAAAAAAAGTGTAGTGGAACACAAAATACACTACAACAGTGTCATTTACCAAAGTAGCTAACCCGTGGCAACATGAAATCAAAATCATTGTTTATATATCCATATACATAAAGACTACAAAATAAAGCTACAATACCACCTTGTGCTTAACTCTGCAAAACTTTGCAGAGGGGATGGAACGTTGTTTCCAGAGACATGGATGCCATACTTCTTCCTTAAACGTAAATCCCGCTAACCTCAACAAGAATTAAAGAAAAGGAAAATCACAAACACAGATTTCATAATAAACACAATTATAATACTAAAAATAATGACATACAATGACAAGAACTAAATTTTTTTAAAAAAAAAAAAGGACAAACCAACCTCATTTTGCCTATTTAATTCCTTCTGATTATTTTCCTCCTGTTCACTTCCTTCATCGGTCACCACCGGCACCGAATCTGAACCCTTAAACACACTGAACCCCTCCACCCTTTCTATATCCACCAAATCAATAAATAACCAACAAAGCCCAAAATCAGAAAAAGTCAAAACCTTTCCCTTTCAATTCACAATCTGAAACCCACAAAGAAAAATCAATAACCTGCTTTAGTTGTCCTCTTCCTCTTCTTATTGACCGAAACTACCACTTTCTCTGCTTCAGTATCTTCTCTTTTGAAGTAGCTCAAATCATCCACTGGACCATCATCATTTCTTTGTACTCTCTTCTAAATAAATTAAAATTGGATCACAAATTAAACATTAAAGGTTAAATCCCCAAAACCAAAAGCAGAATAAAAATAAATAAAGGTGTTACCTTGAAGCGGGAAAAATCACCGGCAAACCTCTTCTTATTGAATTTGATGCCAGTGAGTAAAAAGGAGGTGTCTTTCTCCATTTTTTGAAGCTTTTTTACGCTGAATTTTAAGATTGAGAAAGAACAGGCAAATAGCAGCGGAGAGAGGTTTTTGCTCGTTTTAGGGGTTTAGGGTTTATTTCTCAGACTGTACCTGTCTGTGGCTATGGCTATTTTGTAATCGCCTTAAACGGCAACGTTGTTTAAAAACCCTAAGTTTTTTTTTGTCTTAAAATATGTATCAAATTAATTTTTAATGAGTTAATTATAATTTAATCCTTATAGTTTATCGAAATAAATAAATCCATCCCTGTAGTATAAAAAATGATTAAATAGTCCTTTTATAAGTGTTGATCATGCTTCATTTAATAGTATTTTGTTCCAAAAAACTACTTTCTTTTCTCATCAAATTTCCATCATAACTATTTATTTTCTTACCATTGTTAATAATAAAAAAGCCAAAATAAACTTAAAAAGAACATGAAATAGACAAAGTGATTAAGTCACAAATAAATATAAAAATATAGAGACTAACTAATAATTTTTTAAACCATGAGGACTAATTAATTATTTTTGCTTAAACTATAGGTCAAACTTTAAAATTAAAAAAAATATAGAAATAAGAGTAGGTAATACAGTTTGGGAACGCAGTGCAAACCGTGCCCTCTAAAAATTTAATTTTTTTTGTTAAAAATTAATTTTTTATGTGTTTTGAATTGTTTTGATGTGCTGATTTCAAAAATAATTTTTTAAAAAAAATATATCATTTTGATGTATTTCAACACAAAAAGTATTTAAAAAACAACCACAACCACATCCTTAAACAGGTCATGGTCTTGTAAAGTAATGTGTCATTTATCACTGCCGGTTTTGGCTTCCCTAAATTCAATTTTTTGGATATGTTCCTTAAAAAAACCTTAAACATGTCCTAAAATCCTTAAAAGCTAATTGAAATTGTATAATCCATTTTAGTTCACTTGAAAGCTTAAAACTATCAAATCAAAACACAAATATAAATTATTAATCTAATTCTAGATTACTCTTTTCCATCATATAATAGCTTTGATAAGATGATCCACTAATTACTCTCATCATGAAAAGCTCAAGTTTACCATGTTGACAGGAATTTTAGTGTTTTTCTTTCTCCTCGTTAGTTCCTCTATTTTTCTATGTTACTAGATCCATGGAATAGAATGAAAAAAAAAATTACAAAAGCTAAAGTGTTAAAAATATTTGAAATATCTAAAATATCCCAAGAATGAGAGTACCTGTTTATCATGGAATTAACTTGTTATTTTTTCAACTTTAATACTTAGAACTAATACTTAGAACTAAACAGGTAGTTTGTGTTACACTCCAGATAACCTTTTAATAAATTAATAAATTTTAAATAAAAAATAGGTAAATCTATATCATCTTTTATTTTTATCTTAAGAGTATTGAAAATCATGATTGAATTCTAAAGTAGAAAAACAATTAACAAATTTCATATTAATTATTGGTCAAATATCCATTATTGGGCAAGAGGAAGTGTGGTCAACTTGCTTCAGAGACTAATAATAACTCATTTGTTTTTGTGTTTTAATTTTTTTTATTTTAATTTTTTTATATATTTTTATATCATTTTTATATGTCGATATTAAAAATAATTTTTTAAAAAATAAAAAAAAATTATATATTTTTAAGTAAAAAATAATTTGAAAATTAATCATATTTATCCTAAAAATACTGTTTAGAAGGTCCTGTTTTGTAATTCAAGATTGATTCTTATCAACTATCAAAATCATATTTTGTCTTGTAAGTTTGAGCATAACACAGGCAAAAGCAACCATGCTCAGCCAATATTCTCTCCTTATCCACCAGCTTGAGCTCTATCACCAAGCTACACTAGGTGTCCTTGAAGTGAAAACAACCTGCAGCCTTCAAGTGATTTGCAAGCCAAATTACAACTTCAAATCTCTCAAAGACAAAATTGGGAAGATTATATTAAAAATTTATTTTAAATCAAATTATAATTTTACTTATCATTCCAATTATTTTTATAGATAATATCAAATCAGTTCCAACATGTTTTAAAAAATTTCTTACCGGAGAAAAAATATCAGAAACAATGAACTAATTTTTCATATTAAAAAATAATAATCTGACAAAGGCTGGCCAATTATCTATTATATATAAAAGACACGTAGGAACAAGGGGCCATGAGAAGGAACGAAATAAAAGATAAACGCTTGACCTGCTGGAATTGTCTGTCACCCAACCATCCAAAATTCCCGATCCTCATACTCTGAGTACCTTGATGGATGTGTTTACTGTGGTTTAGAGTGAGAGAAGTGGAGGATGGATGCTGCTGCTGCTGCTGCTGCTCCAATGACCATAAAGATGAAGGCTTGTTGTGGTTATGGTGGCATCAAGGCCATGGAAATGAGATGGGCAACTAGAAAGGAATACAGCAGCAAAGTATCAACGAAGTTAAAACCAAGAATACCCATTTTCATATCCACAAACCCTTCTCACATAGACCCTCAAGAACTGAGAGACCTCTACGGCAGCTGTAACCACTCCTGCCACAGGTTTCCAAAGATGGACAAGATGGGAAAACTAGTTGAGCCTGTTGACATCAAGAGACTAAGCATTGCTCTTTCTCACAGTGATCTCCTTGTCTCTGTCTTTTGCAATAAAGAAGATGTTTTGGCTAGTGATGATGATTGTGGAAATGAGCGTGAACCCAGTAAAGGAGAGACTGCCCCCGTGCTGGGTTTGGGAGATTTGTTGCACAGGGTGGTGCCTTTGCCTGTGGTTTCACCTTCCACTGGCATGTTAGTGGGATTTGGCCGTGCTGTTTCTGATCATGGATTGACTGCTTCCATCTTTGATGTCATGGTATGTGTGTGTGATTACACTTTTTCCTCACTGTTTATCAATCCCAATTGAGATTCTTTTTAAGTTGCTAGTTATGGTAGAGGACGCAATCCATTGTTTCCAAGGGCCTTTCCCTTATTTTGTGGTCTAGTAATTTGTCTGCTATGTATGAATTTGGGTAATTCTGATCCAGGGAAGAATTCCTGTTCTTGATAATTATCTTACCACAATCTTTGAACCATTTATTGCTGGATTGAAATCTTGAAGCCTTGTGAAGTCTCCATTTGTTTTGCAAATATATAGTCATTCAACTTGGTGCCTAGAAACCAATTTTTAAGGGAATATCGACAGATTAAATATACATTATATCATAGTCCATAAATTATTCCAGTTTGCATAAATATTATCGGCGAAAGCCGGATAGTTAACTTCACTTGTATTCATATAATTGAGTTTCAGTGCCTCCCAGGTTATTCCTTCATTACGGGGGATGGGAATTGGGACGATGATAGTTAAAAGGATCATTAGGTTAGTCAAAAACTCTCTCTCTATATTTACGTATAAAGTTTCAATGATTGATCTGCACTTCCATAAAGATTAGCCAGTTCATTAATTCTTACCAATCTCAAGGACATCTATAAGTGGCTGCTGCTTGAAAGTTTGTTGATGTGCTGCTTCCATCAGTGGCAATGTTGCTTGTTTGTTACATTTAGCAATACACTACTCCTGTTGAAATGACAATATTGTAGTCTCTGGCATCAAGTTCTATTGGCCTCTCCAGGATAATCTGATTTTTTTTTGTTGATCCTTAATGTTCGATGACAAGAGTTTCTGATTCAGGAATCGAGAAATTATTCTCTTTAGAGTGGAAAAGACCTGTTGATGCAATTACCTGCATATCAGTTCTCTGGAATATCAAAAAGCACCTCAGCTTTAAAATTTAAATGTAGCAGCTTTTCTATCATGTTTTCCCTCGATCTGGAGCCTAACATTTACCTTTTTGTCTTCCAGAATACTCACAAGTAGAGATATTTATGACATTGCAGCCCTTTGCTCGGCCAATGAGAGGTAATTGCATGGAAGTCCCATATTAGCCACATACTTGCAATGAGTGTGAGAAAGATCTTTATGGTACTGCGTGTTCATAGAAATTATCTCTCAAAGGCTCGTGTATCTACAAATATATTTCAAAAAATGTCCAATTATTTTCCTTTTGACGTCAAATAAAAAATCAGCAAATGGAGAAGGGAAATGGGTTGCAGAGACAGAGATAGGATTCACTCACTCACCATGACAAGATTAAGCCCTTGAAGGACATAGGCAAATCCAACTAGTTACCCACGGCTCAAATGTGGTTTTGAGAAATGGAATTGGGAGACAAAATAATCCCAGACTCAATTTATGCAGTCAGTTCTTTTGGCACAGTGGATATATATGAACTTGTAGAATTCCTGTTTGAGGATAAAAGCACGATTTATTATTTTCCTTCAATTGTGTTCAGATACTTTGAACATATGCATGAAAACTTAGCCATTAACAATGGTTTACCTAACCTTTGTCAGGCTGTTCTTCAAAGCCTGTGGATTTGGAGATGACATAATGGGGTCAACTACAATGATGTATACAAGGACTCTTTCAACTCACATTGAAGGTGATCAGATGGTTAAATATGCTGGTCGAAAACTTTTGCTGGCTCCGCCGCTACATCAGTCTTCCTAGTCCTTGAAGAATGCCAAATACTCGAGCATCAAACAGTCAGGCGGACCAAGTGTCAAGAGGGTTTGGACCCGAGTGATTTCTTTGAAAGAATGGCAATGTGCCAATATCGTTCACTCGATGATGTCTGTACTGTGTACAAACATGAATCTTTACTACAGCCGTTAATGTATGCTATTATTTATTTAATGAGGCACTGTTGGTTCATTGACTACGAGCATTTTTCAGACACGAGACTTGTTGATTTTCACCCCCGGGGACCACTTTGCATCGGTTTCTTGTCAGACTCAGATTCTCGCTTAGCTGGGTTGCACTTTGTTGGAGAAAAAGGTGCAAAAGATTACCCCTTAATTATGCTTAGGGATAAGAAACCTCTCTAGCAAAGTAAAGTAGCCTAAAAGATAATGCCAACGGTTTCACCCTCTCCTTTCCAAAGCAACTTTATCGAAACAAAGCCCTGATACAGGAAAAGTTCTCTAACCGTTAGTTGTCTTCTGCACTTGCTTGGCATGGGTAAAATTTGGGTTGAAGTTTGCTTGATCTCTGCTCGAGGACTCCGGCGCACTTCGTCACTTTGGAAGCTTCAATGGTTTGCTGTTGGCTGGATTGATCCGAAGAACAAATATTGTACCAAGATCGATGCCTGTGGAAATGCGAATCCCACATGGAAAACCAAGTTTGCTGCCTTGCTTGATGATTCAGACTTTCAAGATATGGCACTGCACGTTGAGGTATACAGCAGGGAGCCCATTTTTCTGAGAGAAAGACTTGAAGGGACTGCGACTGTAGTCCTCAAAGAATTCCTGACAAAGTATAGCAACAGCAATGAGGCCTCAAGGCCAGGAACTGAAGAAGTAGGGAGCTATCAACTACGCAAAAGAAATTCCAGTAAACCTCAAGGATTTGTTGACGTTTCAATTCATATCTCCGAGGAAAGGGAACAGCACAGTTTATACCCAGGTAAATACTCTTGGGAGAAATCTTTCTTAAACTCACCTAACTGGTTGCTAACTTCAGATTGTGCTCCACGGACCAGTGTCTGTCTTTTTTACATTTTTATTTTGAGGGAGCATATTACAACCTGAATATTGATATAGAGCTTGGATTATCGTCTACAATCTTGTGATTGAATTTTGGCATGCACTTGTTGAATTAAACTGCGTTACAGGCAACGAAGGAGGGATTATGCTCATGGACCACAACAACAAGATTACATTACCTACTGAAGGGTCAGGGAAAGCCTTCCCTTCAGAAGTGCCTCTAGGTCCACTCCGACAACCGGAAAACCATTCATCAGGTGTTGCATACAATCATCCACTGCCATACCCTGCAAATTATTCCAATCCATCAGTAGGTGGCCCAAGTTACCCACCAGCAGCTGGTCCAAGCTATCAACCATCTCGAACTCCTCCACCACCACCTCCACCATCTAATGTTGGTTACATTCCAACTTTTCTTCCAAATACGGATTATATAAATATGCCATCTTCAGTAGCAGCAGCTGGACCCCGAGGTCCACGACCTGGTTTGGCGATGGGAGTTGGTGCTGGAGCTTTGGCCGCTGGTGCTGTCATATTTGGTGATGACTTTATGTCAGGGTTTGATAATCTGACGGGCTTACATGATCCTAGTCTTACAATAACAGCAAATCCTCCTTTTTGATAAAAGGGGTTCCAGTTTCCTGTAATTGTGCTACAATGCTATCGAATTTGAATTGCTTGTCCCTTATTTTCTGCTTTATTTGTGAGTGTTCATTTCATTTTGATCCTGATACAGAGAACAAAAAAGTTATCATTCAATTCGAGGAGAACTAATGATGATAGCCTGTTCTAGCCATCCACATCACTAAAATCTTCTGATACGTTCCCACTTTTGATTAAATGCGCCTCATGAGACAATAGCTGCAGTTATCCAGTGTCAATAACATGCTCCTGAATATCATTGAAAAGAAATCCAAGCAAGAATTTCAAGTCACCAAGAGAGGCAAAAAGAATAAAAGCATGGCATGGCCTGGTTGTGGTAAGAATATCACTGTTAATTGTTTCTCTGAGTTGAGGAATTGAATAATTTGTCGAAGTCGAATCTGAATGCTACTTTTACCTAGCTCACAAGGTGTTCTCATCTGAATCTACCAACAGCTTTTCAAATACATACAAGCTATGAGAAGAATGCCACAATTCTTAATTGCTTCGAGACAAGAACCAGGTTTAGCTCGTGAAAGTCCCATGGAGTTCCAATTAAGATGGAACAATTCGACCATTGTCACCCGTGATGATCAAAACTGGGAGTCCATTACCCGTCAGCAAATACACAAGGATCAGCATTTCATTCAACCTTTTAAAATCAATAATTAATGTGACAAAGCTGAAAGTATTTTCACGACTCAAAAAATGATGCTATACAACTGGACTCATTGTCTATCAACAAGAAGACACCAAGAAATTCCAAGTAGAGAGATCCTCATTGAGAAAAAAAGTCCCCCATAGACCCATTTATCAATCTTCCATGCCCCATTCCTCGGCCAGCTCTTCCTAACCAATTCAGATTAGAGATGAAGGAGCCTCGCTAGTTTGACTAGTAGGGATGCTGTGAACCAAAAAATGGCCAATCCATCCAAATGCCTTTCATCTCACTGTCTTCATTTCTCACTCATTACTTCTTAATATATATTTTTCAAGATATGCAGTTACCCAGAGTTACACAGCTTTGGAAGGATAGACGTAAAGTTAGTGCGAGTACCGGGACATGAGTTGATAAATGTGTGGAAACATCCACCCTTGACGTCAATCCAAGAGCTGGTCTGTCGAGCGTGTTTGACAATGTGGTAGTTATTATTTTTCAAATTAATAACTTTTCGTGCTGAAATGTGTGTTAATAATATTTTTTTATTTTTTAAAAATCATTTTTAATATCAGTACATCAAAACAATTCAAAAAGTACAAACCGTATTAAATTTTAACAAAAAAAAATAATTAAATTTGGTGGGAACGCGATTTGCACCGCATTCCCAAACGCTTCCGAAGGCAATAACTTTGGAACCAGTGACCTCAGCCAAAGGCTTCATAACCCGACTCCAAGAGTAGACAGAAGCTCCAAATCCATGTAACAAGATCATAGGAAGACCAAGCTTCCAAGAATTATTATGAGGAACTTGAGAAAGAGTGTGGCTTTGTGATGAATCATTTGCCTGTGATTCTGCATCATATATCTTATGGTGTATCTGTAACCCTCTAAACTCACAGAAACAACTATCTGGATCAGCTAAAATTGAAGGGTATAATAATTCATCTTGATCTATACCAGCTATTTTCTCCTTTTTCTGCTTTGTTCTAGCATTCAAACACTGCCCTGGATACCGAATGAAAAAAAAAAAAAAGATTGCTCACAACTAGCCGAATATCTCAAAAAACAAGAGTTATGTGTTGTGAGGTGTGCAAGAGTAAGAGGCAGAAATTATAAGGGGGAAGGATGTTTGTTTTTATGTTTTAAAAGTATTTTTAAAAAAATTTAAGAGTTTTTAATTTTTTTTCTTTACTTTAAATTAATATTTTTTTTGGTGTTTTTAAATTATTTTGATAAGTTGATATAAAAAATTATTTTAATATATTTTCAAATGAAAAATACTTTAAAAACCAATCGCAATTACACTTTCAAATGGATTGAATTCCTGGAACATGGCTGACAAAATGATTCTAAGGAAAATCATTTGTTTTCGTAATTATTTTTATTTAATTTTGAAATAATGTTTTTATTATTTATTTAATTTAATAATTTTTGATAATTTTTTTTATTTAACTTAGAAATTTCTAATTCCTTAGTACTTAGCTTGTATTTTGTTAAATTAATTGAAAAAAAAATATTTATTAATAAAATTATGAATTAAAATTTTGTATCGTGATATTATTTATAAAAAATTTATATTACTTGTGCTTGTCATTATGTTGTTTTCTATTAATTAGTACCAAAGTCTAAAGATTCCCAATGTTTAATATAATGTGCTGACATAATGACACAACGATTCATAGTAGTTAATGTTCTGGAAAAGAATATAAAACAAGACGCAATGGATTTGGGGATGAGAAGTTCCTTTCAAAAAAATAACATTTAAGAATTGATGATATATTATATATAGATATATTTAAAATTAGCCATGTTAGTTGATAGAGGTGAGGAACTTGGGGTATTATGAAGGGAGTGATTATGAGCCTATAACTAACTTTGAAAATGTGTTTTGGAGAGAGCAAGGAGGTAGCCTACTGTGAGGATGGATATGATGTAAAATTGAAAATTTTGATAATTCTAGTTCTTTTTATATTGGAATCAATCATTATATTTTATTTTAATGATGATTATGATGTTTAATTATAACATAAATAATAACAATAATGATGTTATTGGTAAGTTAGGGTTGAGGGAAAAGAGAACATGAAATATTTTCAAATCTAAGTTGTAAACCCTTGGCTTAAAACAAGTAAATCAATGCTTAAAATAGAAGAAAAAATATTATAGATGGGATGAAAACTTTAATAATTTAACTTAAGTTTTAGAGGAAATAAAGTAATAAATTGATATGCAAAATATCAACTCAATGATAAAGCGTGTAAATTCTCAAGTCGGGTATAATAATTATCTAAGGGAAATTTTTTATAAATTCAGGAGAAAAACATTTATATAATAATAATAATAATAATAATGGTGATTATAGTAATAATAGTAGTCATTGTAGTAATGGTAGTGGTAATGACGGTGATCATGGTAGTAATCATATTGGTAGTGATAATAGTGATGTTGGTGGTGGTAGTGGTGGTAATAGTAATAGCAGTAGTAGTAGTAATAAGAATAATAGAGTAGTAGTGGTTATAGTAGTAGTATTAATAATAATAGAGAGACATTCTAAGAAAAATAATGTATGATTTTTATGATCGAAAAATATTGATCGCTAGTATAAGCTACTTGTAAAATAGCGTCATTTTGACCGAAAGTTAATGGTGGTAGCGGTGGTGGTGGTAAGAACAACAACAACAACAACAATAATATAGTGGCATTCTAAGAAAAATAATATATGATTTTTACACGTAAAAAATATTAATGACCAATATAAGCTCTTTGTAAAATAGCACTATTTTGATCAAAAGTGGTGAAAACTTTAAAAAGCATTTGATTATGGTTATGGATAGGAGTCATTAATAAATTACTTTAAAAATAATGATGATGTACTTAAATAAAATGGTATGAAGAATTTGAATTTTTGATGTAAAATTATATATTATTTAGTTTTATAATATCAATCATATTTTTTTAATCCAACTGTTGAATTATGTTTTTGATTTTTCGAGTAATCTTTTGATTTATTGTTTTATCTTGAGTTACAATTTTAAAGCAATTAGATTTTTGAAAGACCTTGCAAAATTGATGATGGTCGGATAAAAACACATAAAATAACACATGTACTTATTAATGATATTTTTATAATTTTATCTAAATCCGAATCTTTCATATTTTTTTGGTAGACGACCCCTAGGAGAGCAGAGGGGACTTAATTTTGCTCATTGTTTTCTTCAAATTAGTGTCTAATCTTCCAAAATGTTAGGCTTAGAAAGCGTGTAAGAGTGATTTTTATCAAAGAAGACCAATTCAATATGGAAATTCTTGAGAGAAAATAGGTCTGAGAGGAAAAAAAAATAGTAGAGAGAAAGTTTTGAGTTTGAAGAAGGAAGGGGAGACTTTCGGGAAAATTACCATAAACTCATTAAATTGAATAGTGTTAGCTAAGGTAAATGACTAATCTTCTGTCAACTTTACATTCTATTTTTGTATTGAAAGAGGGGAGAAGAAATCCTTAAAATTTTAATTTTAGGGTTCATGAGAAATTGTCAGGGAAAATAAAAAATTATTTGATTATTAGTTAAAAGGGTTTAGATAACATGATTTAAGGTGTACCAATTCAAAGTAAATTGAACCTTAATGGTGATGGAACTTTAACCCACACACATGAAATGGAGGAGCTGTTTCGACAACCCAAAGTGAGCAAAAAATGGGCTACTGAGACATCCATGAAGATGAATGCACAGGGACTGTTAAGACAACTCTTGTGTACGCGAATGTGGACAGTTATGGCAGCCATGGATGAGTATATATGTAGACAATTATGACAATTGTGAGTGTATATAATTGTAGGTCGTTATGACCAAAATAATACATTGTATGCATGAAAGATAAGAAAATGGCTAAACTTTGTGAAAATATATGGTCATTCAATAAGTAAAATAGAGGAGTTGAAATGAAATAAGCTTCAAACCAAGTGCAAAAATGTACATTAATTCTTATATGAGACAAAAAATGATGATTAAGAATTTATCAAAAGAAACTTAGTAAAAATTAGACATTAAAATTTGTTGACAAAAAACTAAGTTATTTGGATATTGAAATTCGTTGTTGAAAAATTAAGTTATTTAAACATTAAAATCTATTAATGAAAAAGTAAGTCATTTATATATTGAAAAAATATATGGATATTAAGATGAATTATAAAAATAATAATAATGAAAAACAAACCATTTGGACATTAAGTGTTAAAGTAAAGACAATGGAGAATATAAATAAATATGTGTGTTTGAGCATTTGATTGAAATTATGGAAATAATAAAAATTCCTTTCATAAAATACTAAATAGATAAGATAAATACTAGTTGTTGATTTCTGATATATTAAACATGAAATTGAGATATGGAAGTGTAAATATCCTACGAGAGGGCTTAAATTCATGGCATGAAATTATCCTAAGGATTGTAATATAAATTAATGATCGTTATGTATGGATATTAATTGATAATTTGAGATACATGGAGATTTCTATAATTGAACTCAATGTGAGTGTTAATTATTAGTCGTTGAAAAGATTATAGGAGAAGAGGTCAAAATAAGGCCTAATTTTTATAGATCTTGTACAATAGGAGCTAGGTAAAGTCTCCCTTTTACTTTTTTAATTGTTTAAATTCTTGTAATGCTATAATGCAATAGATGTTATATATATTTTGTATTATTGTATATCATAAGAAATATATTTATATGAATTTTGTCCATAGGCATTATAAATATTGTTATGTGAACATTATCTGCGTGCATGATAAATATTGTTGTGTGAATGTTGTCTATGGACAAAAAAAATAATATTATTGTGTGAATTTAATTTGACTAGCTGACATGTTTTGAGTTAGTAGCATCAACAAAGTTGATGACCAAGATATTTAATTTGACTTAACTGATATGTTTGGAGTTAGTTGCATCAATAAGCAGTGGCGGAGGGAGGGGGGCAGGCTAGGGCCCCGGCCCTGGCCTCTGCAAGGAAACTTTTCCCAGCCCCTCTCTTGTATGAAATAATGGAATTTTTAACCTTTTTAAACAATTTCTTTTAATTTGACTCCCCGTAATTTTTTTTTTTGCTCCGCCCCTGTCAATAAGGTTGATGACCAAGATATTGAATTTGTCTGTATGACATGCTTGGAGCTAATTACATCAATAAAATTGATGTCTATGATATTTAATTTGACTAGCTATCCATAAAGGGCTAGCGATATCAATGTGATTGATGACCGAAACATTAAATTGACTAACTATTATATAGAGAGTTAATGACACTTGGGTACATGTAATATTTTAATAAGGTATTTATAAGGAAAGATAATAGTGTAAATGTGGTTGACATATTAATATTTTATAAATTTGCAAAAAAAGCAATAAATTAAAGGATAAGATTTGAAAAAATAAATCAATGATTAAATTGATGGGATGGATGAAGTCGAGTTAAGTATAAAATTGATAAGAGCCTCCAATAATAAAAAAAATGTTTAAGAAGATAATGTTGGCATTTATATTTTCATTTCATTTATTAAATGTAATATTTTATAAGTGTTAAATTATTTATATCAGATACTACATAAATGAATATGAAGAAATATATGGTGTATGAATATTTTATCTTAGATTTTAGGCAAAAATATTAATTACTATATAATCTATGATTTCAGATTGTTAATAAATAGATCTATAGATTTATGCTTGTGCACTAAGTGATGTTATTCCTGGTATGTATGTAATAGCTAGTTAAGGTTTATTTAGTAATTATAGCATGGTTTTTAAAGTTTAGTGTAATTTTTTTTATTTAGTTGTTTATTTATATTATGTCGAGATAAACATCTATGCTTATATGATATATAAAAAAATCTCATTAAAATCGGGAGAATGAATTGTAATTCCAGGAAGGTTAGATTAAGCATTGTGAAATGATTTTGGAAATGTGTAGGTTTATGTTGATAATTTGGTACCATTCAAGTATAGAAAAACTCTACAAATTTAATAGAATATTTGCTAACATGATAAGAATTGAAATATGGTATTGCAGCTAATAGTGATCATATACATCTAAGTATAATAAAAAAATTATCTCTAAATTTCACTTACTAGACAATCAAAAAGATGAAAATTGTACAAAAACTTCGGGCATCACATAAGCTATATTGATCATTTTAATTGCAAACTTACTATTATCACAAAGATACATTTGTGTTAAAGGTTATATGACATATTAATAAAACAAGTTTGAGATTCATTATTTTATAAATAATTTATCAATTATTGTTTTTTATGCAAATATTAACATGAAAGTATTGAAAATTGATTTTTTAAAAAATAATATACTTGAAACAAAAAAAAAGGTTGAAGAACTTTTAAGGAATAAAACAATAATAATTTGAACTCGAAGATAAATTATTTTTAATTTGTTGAAACTAATGCATGAGAATTTTTAGAAAAAAAATATTATTTATTTATTTTTATTTTTGTTTAATTTAAAATAATATATATATATATATATATATATATTTTTTTTCATATTTAGTTTACTATAAGTTTACAAGAGGGAAAAAGACTTGTAGGCATAATTATTAAACCCGGACCGGCCCGATAGGTCGACCCGGGAATTGGTCGACTTGGTGGCTGGACCAGTCTAGATTTGTCAAAAGACCAGCTGGTGCAACTACCCGGCCAAACCCTATCGACTTGGTGGTTGACCTATGACCCGGGCAACCTGAGCAAACCCAAGCGGGACCCAATGTTTTTTTTTAATATGTTTTTTCTCCTATACCCCTATTTTTAATTTTTTTTTAGTTGGTTATTAACAATTTTTAAAGTTCACTATACAAATATTAAAAAATTATTTGTGGGATTTGAAACCTTTTAGTATATATACTTTATGTTTCCAAGAAAAAAAATTATTTTTTCAATGTAGGATTTGAAACCCTTTCGTATATATACTCTATGTTCACAAGAAAAAAATTATTTTTTTAATGTAAAATTTGAAGCCCTTTCGTATATATACTCTATGTTCACAAGAAAAAAATTATGTTTTTTCAATGTGGGATTTGAAACCCTTTAGTACATATACTCTATGTTCACAAGAAAAAAAATTATTTTTTTCAATATGGGATTTTAAACCCATTAGTATATATATTCTATATTCCTAAGAAAAATGTTATTTTTTCAATGTGGGATTTGAAGCTATTTCATATATATACTCTATATTTACAAGAAAAAAATTATGTTTTTTCAATGTGGAATAAAAAAACTTTTTGGTTTAAATATTTCAACTTAAAAGGATGACATAATATCTTTTCAATATGTAATTTGAAATCCTTTAATATATATACTCTATGTTCTAAAAAAAAAATTATATTTTTTCAACGAGAGATAAAAAACATTTTTAGTTTAAATAGTTCAACTTAAAAGCATAACATAATATTTATTTAATTTTTTTTAATATTCTTTTAAATTTTATTATTTATAACATGTATAATCTATATTTATATAGAATTTTTTAAAAAATTTTCATATAAAATATAAAAATATTAAATATATTTTTAAAATTTTTTTAAATTAATTTAGGTCAACTTAAAATTAACCTTATAAAATCTAGGAATCGGATTCTTAGCCGGCGTTGATAGCTATGCTGGTAGGTGAGCAAATAAAACATCACAAAAAGACGTTGACAGACGACAAGTCGTTTAACTCATTCAAAACTTACCATATAAATTAGGAGTGGAGAAGCAAGAACGAAGATGAAAGATTGAGAGAGGAAAAAAAAAAATGGAGGCTTTGGTGTGCAAGAAACTAGGTGATCCAACAGCATTGAAATCATTAATATCAGAGGCAGATAATGATTCCCCAATAATTCTAAGCAAAACCCATCGTATCCCACAACTTAAATCACCCACATCAGTTAGAGTTAGAGTTAAAGCTACAAGCTTGAACTATGCAAATTACCTGCAAATTTTAGGCAAATATCAAGAGAAACCTCCTCTTCCTTTCATTCCTGGCTCTGATTATTCTGGCATCGTTGATGCTGTGGGTTCTGGTGTCTCCCTTTTAAAGGTCGGTGACCGTGTTTGTTCCTTTGCTGGGCTTGGTTCCTTTGCTGAATTCCTTGTTGCTGACCAGGCTGAATTGTGAGTTATAAAGTGATTGAACATTCATTTCTTTGATTTTTGTGCTTGATAGTTGTTCATGGAGATGTGTTTTGTTTGATTTTGATATTTGTAAAGGTTTAAAGTGCCAGATGGGTGTGATTTGGTTGCTGCTGGTGCGTTACCTGTGGCTTTTGGCACCTCGCATGTTGCACTTGTTCATAGAGCTCAATTGACTTCTGGTCAGGTGGGTACTCATTTTTTTTTGTTCATTTCCATCCATGTCTATGTGTTTTGAGTTTATAACGATGATTGCTAGCGTACTCAATCTGAAAGTGTTTTCTAAGGCGATGTATGGGATTTTTTGTAGGTGTTGTTGGTTCTTGGTGCAGCTGGAGGGGTTGGTCTTTCTGCTGTTCAAATTGGCAAGGTTTGCGGGGCTGTTGTTATTGCAGTTGCAAGGTACTTACATTGCTTTTGTACTCCTTCAGGTATCATTTATGACAATCATTCCTTTTGGTTGTTGTTGTTTTGGTGATGCCTTTATTTTTTAGTATTATATTTTAATTTTAAGAAGTAGAACCATTTTGGGGTTGCATCCCTGGTTTTGACTATGGCAGGGGAGATGAAAAGGTGCAGTTTTTGAAGTCATTGGGAGTGGACCATGTAGTGGACTCGAGCAAAGAGAGTGTCATTGCAAGTGTCAAGGACTTCCTTAAAGAAAGGAAGCTCAAAGGGGTTGATGTCTTGTATGATCCTGTTGGTGGCAAACTTACTAAAGAAAGCATGAAGTTGTTGAAATGGGGTGCTCAGATTTTGGTTATTGGTTTTGCTAGTGGGGAAGTACCTGTCATCCCTGCAAATATTGCTCTTGTCAAGGTACTTGTTTCATTTTCCTAATACTTGGATTACCTAATATCAATTCTTGCAATTTTCCCCTCCTTATGGTAAACCAAATCACATATAAAGGTGCTCTGTGAGATTCAAAATTAATATTGAAAGAAAGGAACAAGATTAGATAACAATAAATGAGAGTTGGCTCATGACCAAATAGTGCAGAAGAACTATCCAACTTGTGTTTATTTACAATGTGTCATGGTTTTGCACTTCGAGTGGGTCATGAGGACATGGCCATGATGCACAAGATTGATTGCATATTCCTCTTTTTCATTTTCTTTTCTCGTGAGTATGCTTCATCCTCTTACTCTAGAATCTCTTTGAACATGAAGAATATCATTCTAGATATTATCTAGAAAAAACTCAGGTCTAGTTTCAAGGAGTATTGGTGGTGTATGAGGACAGAGGGAATGGTGTTGCATATATTCAAGTAGCACCTGCATTAAATCCTCAACTGTTTCAAAAATATATAGAAGTATTTGAGAAGCTTGTAGGACATTAGTCAGTGCCGAACTATGTTGAATACCAATTTTAATAAAATTAGCAGTTTTACTACTGAGAAGCACTCCAAATTGGGCTTTTTTTCCTTTCAGCAGGTCTTTATTCTAACATTGTTTATATGATTGCACAATACAAATTATTCATGATGTTATTATCAAGTTTTTAAATGTCCTCTTCGTTTTTTCCAGAACTGGACTGTGCATGGACTTTATTGGGGCAGCTATAAAATACATCGACCTGTTGTGCTCGAAGATTCAATTCGGGAGCTGCTTTCCTGGGTGGCAAAGGGCCAGATTACCATCCACATTTCTCATACTTACAGTTTATCAGAGGTCCAGAACTCTCTCTTTCTCTCTCTAATTAACTGAGCAAAATTTTAGCTTGAATATGGTTTACCATTATGATTTACTGAACTAAATTAAACATTCTGAGCTCAATTCTCCTACAAATTGAGCTGGTAAAGGCAAACCAAAGTTCCTTATGGTTAAGCAGCATTCCAAGAACCAAGCAAATCTTATATGCATGATCATGTCCTTTGTAATCAATGCCTAACTCTAATGGATTTACATACCAAATTTCTACTGCTGTACATAGGTCACTCATGGTCATGTAACAGCATTTCTGAATGAAGGATTAGGTTTGTGTTAATATCTTCATTTGGTCCAACATATGAATCTACAAACAATAAGTCGTCTACCAATCCAAGCATGGACGGACAGATCATTTGATGACATCTGTCTAACCCAACAGTGAATTGGTAGTCTAGCAGGTGTTAGATTCATGCATTGTCAGGTTCAATTCACAACACGTTTGACTTATTTTCCTGTTTGGGATCTGATGAAAAGAAATTAATCAACCCTCTGAAGCACCAAGCAGAACTATTTCACTGCAATAAGTTCTTTTTTCCTATTATTTGGGTAAATCATAAATGATAAAAACAAGGAGTTCAAGCTTATTTTTCCACTTTGCATTGAAAATGCAGCAAGTTTACTGGTAGACTTGGTTTGTGCATTATATTGACAGATTGGTTTATTGTCTTCATAAATAATGGATTTTCCACCATGCAAACAATGGTACATTCAGTGACAATGTTGGTGTTTTGCCTTTGACAGGCCAGTCTCGCGTTTGCTGCTATTAAAGATAGGAAGGCAATTGGGAAGGTGATGATTGCTATTGATGATGAAAGAAGTGTAAAATCTAAGCTTTAAGTCAACCAGGACTCAGATGGGATGGAATGCAGAATATATTCCTCATTGCAGGCTCTCCTTTTAAGTTACCCTTCAAGCAATTTTCTCATTTCTATTTGATACAATTGCTAGCAACCACGAGGGTGTTCCTTGTTGTCGATAAGGTAATTATCATGTAGTAGTCGTTGAAAAATGCCAAATAAGAGAACTATATTACCATAAGAAAAATAAAATAAAAATTGCAGATGAATATTGGTGAAGTTGCATAAGCTTTGTTCCTGCATATTCACTATATTCAGTGTTTCACATCATAGGACAAGTGTGTGTTTGATAATGGAATGTGAGGTAATTTTTGAAAGTATTTTTGTTTGAAAATGTATTAAAATGATTTTTTTTGATATTTTTTTTTAATTTATTTTTGGTACTAGCATATAATCATTAGAAAACATTAAACAATTATTAAAATTTAATGTTTTTTCATATCAAACACTTTTAAAACGTATGAAGTTTTAAACACAAAAACTGTGAAGACCATTCATCTTTTTTGACGCAGTCCGCTGGAAATAATCACAACTGGATCGATCCTATTGCAGTTCCCTGTACTGCTTGCTGTACCTATGGGGCCATGACAATGCTATTGTGAATGAATAATTGTTTCTTATCTTACAAAAATAGATAAAAGGTTGAAGTTTCGAAAAGGATATATATTTCCTTTTTCATTGGTTGCTACAAGGCACTGGCAACCATGTGATCACCAGTTTATACCTGTACAATGAGGAATTATAATTTTCAGAAAAAAAATAATGATTTTCTTTTTCTTTTGTCATACAACAGCAAATAGCCACAACGTTTTGCTTGAGAAACACAAGTAGGAATGCAATGACCAAAAATCTGTAAAGCCTAAGTTGGAAAATTAAACGAAGTAATTGCTAGGATAATTATACAACAAAGTAAGAAAAATTATTTGGAAACACCAGGCATGGAAACCAAAATTGATAATGGAGAATACTGCAACTGGTTGTTGGATTGTATTACAATTGTAAGGTCCCTTCCATGGTACTCGCATCTTTCGAATGTCTTATAAAATTGTGATACCATGAAATATTCTTTCTTTTCTTATATAAACAAACCCCATGCTTTTGCGTGAGCTATTTCTGTGCTACTGTTTTTTCTTTGCCTTTAGTTTTAGTGTTGGTTTTGCTGTTCCCCTTTCGTAGCAAACATCCTGTCTTGTGCCTTCTATGGATTCCTCAAACGTTGAAAGGGCTCAAGATCGAAGACGGATACAACAAGGGGTGGCTTCTAGCTTCCTAAATAGCATCATGTCAGACAATCTATCAAGACTAAGTGTCAAGAACCTTTTCAGATTCAAGTCGGTCTGCAAGTTATAATAATGCGTGATTCCCAGCCCTGGTTTCCAAGCCTTGCATCACAATAGATCGTGCAGTAATCCTCGATTCCTTCGATTTTATGAATTTGATTTTCAGCTCCATTCAAATCCCACAGACAGATCATATGTTTATAAATTTGTTTCAGTGGATACAGAGGGGGAGGGAATAAGCACGATTTTATTGATCTTAAGGTGCATGCCCCTGTTAAACTCATATTGCCAGGTTGCTTTGCTTTGCTTAGCTACAGAAACACGAATTCATGTGTAATCCTAGCACTCATCAGCCTTTTGAATTGCCAGTACGTGGAAGTAAAATAGCAGGATTCGGGACAGGAAAGCTAGACTCGTAAGAGTCCAGCTGGTTCTCCTTCTCCGATATTCTACAACACACCCAAAAAACAGAACAGAGTGCTCGGTTGGGAAGTAGGACATTTCATGGAAGATTTCCAACATCCAGTGGAAAGGTTTAGTCCTCCGGCCTTCGCAAATGAAACTACTTACTGGACGCAGGCGCCTCCGGCAGGAGGCATAACGTTTTTATTGCCGCGTTTAATATTGGAAACGAAATGTTTCAAACCATTACTCATCCTGCATATTGAAGACTTTTTGCTTATTCTGATTGGACACCTCATGTTCGAAATTCAACTCCTCCATGTGGGAATTTGTGCATGGTAGGGACTTGAGATTATCTCATGTGGCAGTTTGGGAACCTAAGGATCCCAGGAATTGCATATGGCAAGGCAAAAAAGAAGAAGCATCATCCACATAAGGGCAAGTAATCTTTTGAAAAGGATACAGAAATCATATTCAATTCTTTTACTGATCTTCTCATCTACTCTGCAGTGATGAAGAAAAAATCTAAAGAGAAGATGCTACCTTACCCCTTATTGGTAAAGTCTTGCTTCTTTAAAGGGAAAATAAGACACCTATAGGCAATTAGTTTACAGGGCTTTTTCTTAATCCCTTGCCCTTCTCTTTTCTTTGGAAAATACCATGGCTTTTTGCAGGTCTTTCTTGTTTCTTTCAAGTTTTGTGTGAGGTGGTTTTATCTTCAAAGAAGAATTACCAAAGAAGCATGTCAAATGGCTAACTTTAGAATCAAGCAAGCATTAAAAGTTGATAGAATATCAACATATAAATAAAGAAGAAATCCGTCATTTAATTGAACAAAACAGTGATTCTATACAAGGGCTAAGAATACAAGAATCATCTAAAAAGACCCATCAACAAAATTGGGAAAACTTGATGGCCATTAACTCTGCTAAAAGTATAATGGCCTGAAAGAACAGAGGTTGTTCTCTGCTTCTTTTGGTTGTTCTTATTGGTTCCCCTCACCCACTACTTCAGCTGAAGCAATTTGTGCCCTAGACCTATTACACATCTTTCTTGCCTTCAATAATGCCCTCCTCTGGTTAAATGGGTGCTCTTTTTTCTCCAAATCTTTCACTGTTCTCGCTTCCGACAGGTCTGCGAAGGACTTGCATTTGCCATCATAAGACATTGCCAATCCTCTTCTCTGCGTTGGTAGAGAGTCTAGCATTGAACCAAAAGAACCATACCCTCCTTCTCTGTTGAGATTCCTCTCCTTAGACATGACTTCCTCATGACCTTGTTCAGTGGCATTGTTTGGAACAGCCATAGAATTACTCTCGGAAGAGATTTCGGATGACTTCTTGTCTAAATCACCCATTATCAGCAAATACAAAGTAAACAGCAGCACACCAATTTTCTCTTTCACACTAGTCCTATTTATAGAGTTCCAAACTCAAATTTCCTAAAAAGTTCAGGTCTTTCCACAAATAGCACGGAAACTGGGAACCAACATCAAATTACTTTCCTCAAGTAGCACGGAAACTTAATACTATCATCATTATGTCTCAGTCAGCATAAGTTAATGAATGCAGATACATACATAATTGAATCAAAGAGCATCAGACAACATTGGAACTGATGCCAGAAACCATCAACTTCTAGGCGGTCAAATTAGAAATAGCATCGGGATCGAATGACAAAAGCTTGTATATTTTGGTTGTCAATGATTTTAATTGGAAACTGCTCAAAGTCTGCAGCTTTGAAAAACCAACCATTATTTGATCGAACTGATTAAGTTTAGTTGCAGACT
Source organism: Populus alba x Populus glandulosa (assembly GCA_033617975.1). NCBI lineage: Eukaryota > Viridiplantae > Streptophyta > Magnoliopsida > Malpighiales > Salicaceae > Populus > Populus alba x Populus glandulosa. Next base: position 11,407,891 of record CM066161.1, read on the forward strand.
TCGAGTAGATGTACACTAATCATTTTGCGATGATCATGTTAAAGGAACTCTATTGTATTGTGCTTACAAGAACATTGAGGTCCAGTTATGTCTTTCTTTACATTCCTTGACCTCCTTTTTCACCAGGGTATCAAGTGCCTGACAGACACCAGAAGCATGAATCGCATAAAGTAACTAAAATCAAGCACGTATGACAACGAACCCAACCTGGCTGTTATCTGCCAGCGGTAAATTTTTATAGAGGAAGGCACCAATATTACCCCCACACAGATTAATTAGGCGACATTCTTGCATCAATATATAAGTTTTCAGGTAATATCTTGCAGCGTCTTGATGATGGATGAGCATGGTAGAATGATGAGCAGAAATTACAATAGTCTGGACACATTTTTTGTGTTTTCGTCGCATATAACATAGAAATCTCGCATGCTTTGAGTGGCTCTTTCCCAATCTATGATACCATATTGAAGAAACAAAAGGGAAGAGAATTGAAGAAACAAAAGAGAATTGAAGACACAAAAGAGAAGAAGATACTTCTTATTCATATCAACACTGATACAGTAGCAGGGCTTTATATACAACGGGTTACAATGAGGTAAGGAAGGGTTACAGTGTTCATATCAGAATCTATCACTATTAAATATTATCTTATCAATTGCAGTAGCAAAGGAATTGCAGTAGGAATGAGTTCTACAACTTGTGTTGGAGTGAAACTGAAACTCTGCACTTTAAACTCTGTCATCCGAACTGTAGGTGGACTTTACAATCTGTGTTGGAGTGGAAGTCTAATGCTTTTCTTCAATACTCCCCCTCAAGCTGGATCAAGGGGGTTGATTGAGCCAAGCTTGGATAGTAGACAATGGAAGTGTAAGTTAGTACCTTTGTGAATAAATCGGCTAGTTGGTCGTGACTGCGGATGTAACATGTCTTGATAACCTGCGATTGAACTTGTTGACGAATAAAATGACAATAAACTTCAATGTGTTTAGTTCTTTCATGGAATACGGGATTAGCTGCAATATACATATCAGCTTGGTTATCACAAAACAGAGTCATTGGAATATTGCTAGAAAAACCTAGATATGACAGGAGACCTTTAAGCCAAATTAGTTCACACACCGCAGATGCCATCGCACGATATTCAGCTTCAGCACTAGAACGTGCAACAACATGTTGCTTTTTACTACGCCAGGAGACTGGATTACCACCAACAAACATGCAGAAACCAGTGGTTGATTTGCGATCAATCGCATTACCAGCCCAATCAGAGTCACTATATCCAGTAATCTGAGTATGACCATGATTAATCATAACAATCCCATGACCAACAGAACCCTTTAAATAGCGCAAAATTCGCTTAACAAGATTCAGGTGAAAAACTATAGGAGTGTGCATGAATTGACTAACAAGGCTTACTGTGTAGGTGATGTCAGGCCGTGTAATAGTAAGATAAATGAGTCTTCCAACAAGATGTTGATAGTAATTGAAAGAACCAAGGGGTTCACTAGTTGTGTTAAGTTTCAATTAACTATCCAAAGGAGTAGGTGCAGGTTTGGCATCTATCATCTTAGCATCCTTAAGCAGATCAAGGATATACCTGCGTTGATTTAGGAATAACCCTTTGTGAGAAGTGGCCATTTCAATCCCAAGAAAATATTTCAATTTGCCAAGATCTTTAATTGGAAACCGTTGTTGCAGAGTAGCCTTGAGATGAGATATAGCATCACTATCATTCCCAACAATAATAAGGTCATCAACATAGACAAGGACCATTACTTTGGTTGTTGGTCCAAGGTGAATAAATAAAGAGGAATCTACATTGCTTCGTTTGAAGCCACTTTCTTCAAGAACAACACTCAATTGTGCATGCCAAGCTTGTGGAGATTACTTCAGCCCATAGATAGATTTGTGAAGCCGATATACTAAGTTAGGGTCTGAACCTTGTGGGTGACCGGGAGGTAGCTTCATATAGACTTCTTCTTCAAGATTTCCATGTAAGAAGTCATTCTTGACATCCATTTGACATATCAACCATCTGTTGTTCACAGCCACTGAGAGCAGAACATGAATTGTGTTCATCTTTGCAACAGGTGCGAAGGTTTCCTTATAATCCACGCCAAAAGTTTGAGTATAGCCCTGAGCCACAAGACGCGTCTTGTATCTGTCAATAGACCTATCTGAGTTTAACTTGATTTTATATACCCAGCGACTGCCCACATCATGTTTATCTTTAGGAAGTTTAACAACACTCCAGGTCTGATTTTGATCAAGGGCTTGTAGCTCATCATGCATAGCTTGTCGCCATTCTTTATTTGAATCAGCCTCTTGAAAATTCCATGGTTCATGCACATCAGAGATAGCAGTAAGAAAGGCAGTATGTTCAACTGAGAGATGTTGATATGTAAGATAATTAGACATAGGATGTCTAGCAGCATAGGTGACAAAGTCTTGTAGCTTTGTTGGAGGAGCACGGTGACGAGTTGGATTTCTGCGAGGCTATGGCTGAGAAGAGTGATTGGCAAAATCAGATTGATTAGCTGAACCACCCTCAGAATCTCCCTCAGAATTTATGGTAATGGAAATGACAGGAGGGTGCTGTAGAGGAGGTTGAAGAGACTGATTTGCTAAATCATTCTCAAGGTTTGTGATAACTTTTCAATCCACATGTATATCTGCCGTTGTGGTAGACAAGTTCTTGTTATGGTTGCCATCACCTGTAGAGTTTGCAAAACTATGTTCAGAGTGAGTATTAATGGGACTGTTATTCCCTTCATTAATGGCCATACCACCAGAAACGGTGGGAAAATCATCTGCAGCAACAAGTGTATCTGCAAATGGTGTCAAGTCCGTAGTGACATTTGGTAGAGGAAACAATTTTGCCATGTTTTCTTGTTGATTCATGTCTTTAAAGTATACAGAGCTTTCTTCAAATCGGACATCTCTTGATATAAACAATTTTTTTGAAGGAGGATGGTAGCATTTATATCCTTTTTGGGTTGCAGAGTATCCCAAGAAAACACATTTAGCAGCCCTTGGATCAAGTTTGTCCCAATGTGAGGTTTGTATATGAACAAAACAAATGCAACCAAACACTCGTAGATGAGATAGATTTGGCGGCTGTTTCTGCAAGACTTCAAGAGGAGATTTAAAGTGCAATATTCGGCTAGGTAGCCGATTGATTAGATATGCAACAGATAATACTCCATGAGACCAAAATGTTTTAGGAACATGCATGTGTATCATTAGGGCTCTAGTTTTTTCTAATAAGTCTTTGTTTTTACGTTCAGCTACCTTATTTTGTTGAGGTGTTCCAACACAGCTGGACTGATGTAAAATGCCATGAAAAGCTAGATATTGTGTCATATTTTTGGACATGTATTCAATGCCATTATCAGATCGGAGAATTTTAATTTTCGTAGAAAATTGAGTCATGACCAGCATGTGAAAATTCTAAAAGATATACACAACTTCACTCTTGGATTTTAGGAGATAAATCCAAGTAACACGAGAAAAATCATCAATAAATGAGACAAAATATTTGTAGCCATCAAAAGATTCAATAATTGGTCCCCAAGCATCAGAATGAACAAGATCAAACATCTTATTAGCCTTAGACGATGAAAGCATAAAAGGAAGTCTAGTAGACTTAGATACATGACATGTATCACATGGAATATTTTTTATATTCAAATTGGGCATTAATTTGGTGAGAACAATGTCTGAGGGATGAGCTAGGCGTTGGTGCCATAAATATTGCTCTTGATGAAATGAAGAAAAAGCAGAAACTTGACGATACTTGTTATTCTGGGGATGACTCAAAAAATAATAAAGTCCTTCGAAAAAGAAACCTTCACCAATCGTCTTCTTGGTGGCGAGGTCCTGAAAGAGAACTTGTTGAGAGTAAAAAATAACACGACAATTTAGAGTTCGAGAGATTTTACCAATAGAAAGTAATTGGAATGGAAAGGAGGGAACATATAGGACTGAAGATTCTATATCATTAGATAGTAATTTAATCTTTCCTTTACCTTTGACAGAAACATTTTTTCCATTGGCAATAGACACATGAGTTGGAGAGGAAAATCCCTCAAAATCATATAGATTGGTCATTTTATTAGTTAAATGATCAGTGACACCTGAATCAATGACCCAAAAATTATACACAGTACTAGCTATCAAGGCACTTTTAAATACAGTGAAAATACCTTTTGTGTTTTCTTGCGGAATGTGAGCAGAGTTTGCTAGGAAGCCCGCAAACTTACCAAGGAGTGCCATAGAATCAGAGGCAGATGCTGTCATGACAGAGTCACCTTTTTCCTTAAGATAGGTAGCGAAGTCATTGAGAAGAGCAGATGGGTTGGTTGAAAAATTTTCAACATAACTGGAAGTATTGCTGAAGTGAGCAGCGACAGCAACATGACCTTTATGCTCATAGTCCCTTTGAGATCTCTTCTCTTTTTCAAAGTTTGGCTTCAATTCTGGATGAAGAATCCAACACCTCCCAATAGAATGACCAATATTATGGCAATGGTGACACTTCAAATCTGGTCGTTTGCCCTTGTAAGGTTTGTTGTTGTTCATTGATCTGGTGACAACATACACACGAGATTCTGATAAAGAGAGTTTAGAGTCAGAATTCATAACCTTTCTACGATCTTCTTCTCTTTGAATGGTAGCACATACAGTAGTAAGAGATGGAAGAACAGGATTCATAAGGATCTTGCTGCGAAGATCTTCATAGTCTGAACCAAGACTAGCTAAAAGTTGGAAGATCTTGTCCTCCTCTTCACGTTTCCGTAATTCTGCTGCATCAACTGTGTGAGGACGATAAAGAGCAAGTTCACTCCACATACCTTTCAAGGTTCCAAGCAATTGAACATAGGTTTTGCCGCCTTGTTGCAGATTAGCAAGATTCCTATTGATTTGGAAAATACGAGCTGCATTGTTTTGATTTCCATACATCTCTTTCACTGCTTCCTGATTAGTACTTAAAAGTGCATGTTTATCAAGGTTTTATATCATCATTTTGCACTTGAAGTATCAATAACTCCTTAACTAAAGCATGTTTTATAATAACAAGTTTGATACTATAAGATACCTTAATTTATGGTAAATGCTCATCTTATATGCAGGTCTATCACATAAATAAAAGAATTGATTGATGAGTTTAAGTATTAAAAGTGAAAGGACAAAGAGATGGCCAAACTTAGAAAAAAGATGTCGGTGCAGTCCAAACCGGAACATTGCTCAGTAATTGGATCATATCTGGAGCTCTAGATTTCGGATTTAGGTCCATTTTATATGGATGGAAAGGTAAAACAAAGGCCTACAACTTTAATGAGGAGCCCAAGATTTGAAAAGGTCATTTTGAAGTCCAAATTGAAGGAACAACGAAGAAGTCCGAAGCTGTCCTGCAGCCCAAACACTATTTAGTGTTCAGCCCATATCTTGAGTTCTAGAAGTCCAAATGACCTCATCTTTTTTTTGTTGGAAAGCTGAGACAATTTCCTAGAACATTCCTGAGGATTCTGGGCAAATTATGATGTTAGCAATGACGTCTTGACCAGACAAGAAGATAAGGATTGTTATCAAGTCAAGATGTGGCCACCCACTCATCAATTAGTCAACAAATCAATAGTTCCAAATTTTGGTCTATAAAAGGAGGCACTTACCATGTATTGAGGCATCTTGGTGTTCAGATCAAGATCATGCTCTTGCTTTCTCTCTTTGTATTGCTTATGTCTTGCTTTCATTAATATCAAGTTTATGCACTTCATTTCCTTTTCTTTGTCTAGTTAACTTCTTTCTCATTTATGTTCTTGTCTTGCTCATTTATGTTTCTTTCTTTTATTATGTCCAGCTAAGTTAATTATGTCAAGGTAAAAAGGGTACACTAATGGTGTAAGAACAAGTATAATATAAACTTAACATGGAACTTAACGTTGGATACTAACATGTTTTATATTTGTTATCTTGTTCACTTTAATACTTTGCTTGTTAAATGGTTAATCTAGATTTATGTTGTATAACACTTGGTACAACAAATACTTGGCACTTTCATAGCCCATACTGTATGGTTTAACCGACACCTCAGCTATGAAAGGAACTTGATTTGTTGTTAACATAAGTTATAATCATGAATGCCTGCCAACATTTACAAGTATTAGCTTTATTCGAATAAGATAATTAATGTAATCATGTTAACAATTTATAATCTGATTGGAACCTCCTTTATGTGTGGTTTCCAATTGAGTAATAAGAGTTTATATTATACTTGTTTGAAGTACCATTAGTGGATCCTCTAACCTTGACATTTGTCTTTATCATTGTTTAATCCTTACGTTAATCTTTCATCTCAAAGTTCTCATTAATTTCTTCATCTTCTGCTTTTATTATTGTTATTATTATTATTATTACTTACATTCTGTTTATATTATATAATATATATCTTTGATCTTTTCATAAACTCAGTATATAGGCTGGAAACCTGTGACCCGATCTTTTAGATCATTCTCAGGTATAACAACGCCACGTACTGAGTATTATTGTTGTTATTATTGTTGTTATTGTTGTTGTTGTGTTGTTATTTATAATTTATACAATTAACCTCTCTGTGGTTCGACCCCGGTCTTGCCGGGTTATTTATTACTTCGATACTCCTGCACTTGGGAAAAGACATCAAGCTTTTGGTCGTGTCACTTCCTATAGTGCCAAAGAGGATTCTGAGTAGCTGAATATTTCAGCAATCTGATTTTCCATAGAATTGAGTAACTAGGACAACACAAGTTGATCTTTGCATTGCCAAGCTTCATACGCCTGTGAAGAAGAATCAGGAGGTGTAATATGGCCATTGATATAGCCAAGTTTGGATCTTCCATCAAGAGCAATTGTCATAGCTCTTGACCAAGGAAGATAGTTAAATTCGTTTAATAATACCGAGCCTAAACGCTGGTTAAGATTTGGCTCTCCTTCTTGCATATTGCAGATTCTAAAATTGCCATCAGCACCATTTATCTTAAACTGGTCTCCCATAATATTTTTTTTAAAAACAAATAGCATGAAGAAGATACTTCTTATTCATATCAACACTGTTACAGTAGCAGGGCTTTATATACAACGGGTTACAATGAGGTAAGGAAGGGTTACAGTGTTCATATCAGAATCTATCACTATTAAATATTATCCTATCAATTGCAGTAGCAAAGGAATTGCAGTAGGAATGAGTTCTACAACTTGTGTGGGAGTGAAACTAAAACTCTGCACTTTAAACTCTGTCATCTGAACTGTAGGTGGACTTTACAATCTGTGTTGGAGTGGAAGTCTAATGATTAACGTAGAAATCTCGCATGCTTTGAGTGGCTCTTTCCCAATCTATGATACCATATGAAACCCAAGAATGAAGAACAAGATGAAAACGTAATCATACAAGGTTTTCATGATGGTACCCAAGAAAAGAAACCATGGATGAGAGGAAAAAAGACATAAAAAACTAGGAAGAGTGAATTGAAGGGTGTATGTGTAAGGGAACAGGTCGGAAGGCAAGAACTTGCTAGTAAATAACTAACACTAAAAACAATTCTACTAGTGTTTAAATACTGATTTAGTCAAAAATAAATTTATCAATAGAATTATAGATGGGATCATATCATTGGAAAACGCCGATGAATTTGGGTCCTTTAAACATGTATCATCGGTGATTTTATTTTTTTCGGTCAATTTTTTGATAATATAATTATTGATAGATTTACAAATAGAAATATCATGCCAAACAAAAAAAAATAACATCATTAATTTTTTCTGTAAATCCATCGGTGGTTATGACATATATATTACTAATAAAATAAATCATTGGTAAGTAAATCAATGATAATATGCATGTTATTGATATAATTAAACTATTGGAGAATTTAACAATATCAAGTTTTATAAATTTTTTTTAACTCTCAAGAGATTGACTACAGATATTAGTAAGGGTTTCCAACAGTCAATAAGGGTTTCCAATAACTACTCAAGGATATTCATTTTATCCTCTAGTTTGGTTTTCTTAGCCCTAAGTTGAACTGTCTTGGCACTAAGTCAGGTCGTCTCAACTTGATCTATTCTTGTATAATTTCCTGGATGACTGTAAATTGCTGGCTCGATCCTTATTACAAGGTCCCTATGATCGATACACTACGACTCACCTGCATATCCTTGACCATAGTGTTGGAGATATTGTAAACCTGATTTCTATTGGATCCACTAGTAAATCCAACCATAAATCCGGATCGAGTTCTAGATGGGTCGAAGGATCGTTCTTGTATCTCCCATGCAATCAAGTGTTATATGTTTCCTTAAAAAAATAAGTTAGCAAATAAAAAAAAACTTAATTATTTTTATTGAAATCCAAGTTACCATGAACTTATAGGCTTGACTATCCACGAGTTGTTGCATCCCTTTTCGACAGCCCTTATTCCACACGTGAGTTTTAAAAAAAAACCTCAATCGATCTTGGATCGAGCTTAAACACCATAACATATAAAAGGAAGCTACTGTTAGTTAAATATTTTCATAAAATACAATAGTTTTTTTTTAAAAAAATTATCTTATAAAACAAAATCTTACCATTCGTTTTACATGCACAATAAATAAAATGGATCCACTAATATACGTGGTAATGGAACTATGAATCTTCTTGGTCTGGTTCTTCGAATCATATTGTAACTGCCACAAGAAACACTTGAACATCATGTGTTGGATATAACTGTCCCAGATACCTTGAGACATGTAAAGGTCTGAAATCCATCCACACGGTTACATCTTTCTAGCCTGAAAGACTTTTATCTTTTGCATATTTATTTAATCTTTTTCGGGCCTCTCACTAGAAATCACGTAACCTTGTTTGAAGAAAAAAAATCGGTTAAGATAATAAAAAATAAAATGTGAACATTTTAAAAAATATCATAATTTGAACTCAAACTTACCCAATAGCGCTATGATTCTCCTACACTCTTCTGGCAACATCGTGGTTGCCCCCTCACAATAAAATTTTTCCTTACATGTCAATTTCATAAAACAACTAATTTATTATTTATAAAAAACTAACCAAATTAAATATTAATTTTTTATGTATGTGACACGACCAAAAGATTGATGTCTTCTCCCAAGTGCAGGAGTGTCGAAGTAATAAATAACCCGGCAAGACCGGGGTCGAACCACAGAGAGGTTAATTGTATAAATTATAAATAACAACACAACAATAACAATAATAGCAACAATAACAACAATAATAATAACAATAACAGTAATAATAATATTAATAGTAATAACAATAATAATAATAATAATAATAATACTCAGTACGTGGCGTTGTTATACCTGAGAATGATCTAAAAGATCGGGTCACAGGTTTCCAGCCTATATACTGAGTTTATGGAAAGATCAAAGAGATATATTATATAATATAAACAGATTTCTGATGCGAATGAACAAGGCAAGACCAACAATGTCAGGATCCTTGATCAAACACAGAGCATACTTAACATACATAAAATATAACAAAAATGTAAATAATAATAATAATAATAATAATAATAATAATAGTAGTAGTAGTAGTAGTAATAATAATAACAATAAAAAGAAGAGGAGGAAGAAATTAATGAGAACTTTGAGATGGAAGATTAATATAAGGATTAAACAATGATAAAAATAAATGTAAAGGTTAGAGGATCCACCAATGGTATTTCAAACAAGTATAGTATAAACTCAATTTGGAAACCACACACGAAGGAGGTTCCATTCGGATGATTTGTCATTAATAGCTCATTATAAATTATCAACATGATAATATTAATTATCTCATTTACATAACACCAAACTTTTAAATATTATCACGAATTCATGATGTTAATTGATGTTAACAACAAATCAAGTACCTTTCATAGCCCCAGGTGTAGGTAATACCATACGGTTGGGTTATGAGAGTGCCAAGCATTTGTTGTACCAAGTATTATACAACACAAATTTAGATTAACCATTTAACAAGCAAGGTATTAAGAATTAGTAAGATAAAAAGATAAGACATGTTAATATTAAACATTAAGGTCCATATTGAGTTTACACCATACTTGTTCTTACACCATTAGTGTAACCTTTTCACCTTGACATAATAAACTTAGCCAAACATAAAAAAGAAGAGAAACATAAATAAACAAAACAAGAACATAAATAAAATACAAGTTAACTAAGGAAAGGAAAGGAAATGAAAAGCATAAACAAGAAATTAATGAAAGCAAAACTTAAGAATTACAAAAATATAAAGAGAGAAAATAAAGAGCATGAACTTGATCTGAACAACCAAGCCCCTAAATACATGGCAAATGCCTCCTTTTATAGGCCAAAATTTGGAATTATTGCTTTGATGACTCATTGTTGAGTGGGTGGCCAACTTTTGACTTAGTGAAAATCCTTATCATCTTGTCTAAATAAAACGAAAATGCTAGCATCAGAACTGGGTCCAGATGTCCAAATGAAAGTTCTAGGAAACTCTCTTAGCTTTCCAGGAAAAAAAAGATGAGGTCATTTGGACTTCTAGAACTCAAGATATGGGCTGAACATTGAACAGTGTTGGGCTGCGGGAAAGATTCGGACTTCTCCGTTGTTGCTATAATTTGGACTTGAAAACGGCCTTCTTAGATCTTGATGTCCAAATAAAAGTTGTAGGCCTATGTCTTATCAAATTGCTGTAAAAATTTCAGGTCATTTGGATATCTAGAACTCGAGATATGACCCAATTACCGAACAGTGTTCCAGTTTGGACTGCACCAACGTCTCTTTTCTAAGCTTCACCCTTCTTTATCTTCAAACTTCCAGTAGTTGAATTCATCAATCAATCCTTTGATTTATGTGATATGCCTGCATTTAAGATGAACATTTACCATATATTAGGGTAATTTATAATATTAGACTTGTTATTATAAAACATGCTTTAGTTAAGGAGTTATTGATACTTTAAGTGCAAAATGATGATATAAACCCTTGATAAACATGCACTTTTAAGTACTAATCACACCCCCCAACCAGCTTATTACTAGTCCCTAGTAATCAAAGCGTTAAAATAGAAAAACAATTTGCAAGTTCCACAAAGCAAGGCATTCATCATTCAACTTCCATTAATCTATCTAGATAAACAAACTCTCATTTCTGCTTCATATTTCTTAAACAAGATATTAATAAACCTTCTTTTTATGTGCTCAATGTATGAAAACATATATGATGGGGCTATTGTTGGAAGAAAACAATATGATGTTCTAATGTTTAAGGTTAACTTCCTTGGGTTGGGATTTTTTTTTTCTATTTACACATACAACTTAAAACACAATGCATCTTTAACCCATGTAACGAGCTTTAGGCTAATGACTCCCAGACCAGTTGGTCTTAGGGCATTAGGTGTTGAGACACCTCTACGAGCTTAGCAACTCGGGTTGCAGATACTGATACGTAGATAGTGCAATGTTTGATTCCCTTAAGCTTTTCTCCTTAACCCATGTAACAAGCTTTGGGCCAATAGCTCCCAAGTTAGTTGACTTTAGGGTATTAAGTGTTAAAACACCCCTTCGGGCTTAATTGCTTAGGTTAGGGAGGCTACGAAACCAAACTTATCTACGTTTTTATTCATCATTATTATCATAATTTTTTTTTTCTTTTTTTTTTATGCAAATTATGTACTATCCCTTTCCCTTAGTTGTTACCTTTAACAAAAGAACATAAATAATGTAATAATCCAATGTGCAACCCACAATCATATGTTAAAGCGTGTGTGTGTGAAAATGAAGATTTAAGAATACTTGTTAAATGAGCATATGAGCAGAATCAAGTGTTAACAATATGAGAGTTTGTAAACTTAGATATTTCAAGAAGTATTCTGATAGACCTTGTTAAAAATGTTTACTAAGATGCGTCTCAAGAGTCACTTTAACAAAAGAACTCCTTTTACTCTGCCATCCTAGCAACAACAGTTTTGCAAATAGTTTATGAAATAGAAAACACAGTTTTTTTTTTTTTTTTAACTACTACCCTTTCCCCCCAACCAAAATGAGACATTGTCCTCAATGTTTAAAGGTAGAAAGATAGAGTATAGAAGACATCACCTGAAATAACGAACACTGACAAACCTGAAACACACTTAAACAAATAGAAGAAACAACAAAACACAATAATAAAACCAAAAGACACAAAGTTTTTACAAACAAAGGCTCAAATCCAATCTAAGCTTTTTACGGCTTTCCTGAGTTGACCAATTTATGCGACTCATTGAGGGATTAATTACAGGGATGAAAGATTGTAGTTGGTCAATCAATTGTTCAGCAGTACCAGCAGAGATTATGATTTGTCGTGCTGAAGATGTTAGAAATTCCTGTTCCACAAAATGATCAAGAAAAGACAACAACTTATCATAAAAACCATTAACATTTAACAAACCTATGGGTTTATGGTGAATGTGCAGTTGGGCCCAAGAGGAAATATGAAAGATCTCTTCCAATGTGCCCAGACCACCTGGTAAGGCAATAAAGGCATCAGCATGGTTAAACATTGCATTCAGTCGATCAGACATTGTGGGGACTTGTAATTCCTCTCCAATTGTTTTTCCAATGATGTCCCTTTGTGCTAAAGCTTTGGGGACAATCCCCAAAACTTGACTACCTCCTACAGATGCAGCTATTGACACTCCCCCCATTAACCCAAGGCTACCTCCTCCATACACTAAATGAATCTTTCGCTCAGCTAGTACCTGACCAAGATGATTTGCTGATTCTAAAAACTCTTTTTCTTTCCCGGGACTGGATCCACCAAAAACACAAATTTTGTTTATGTGATTACTTGAGGAACCTGCCATTTCTACACACGTCTGTATTTGATGAATGTATGGGTTGAGTAGAAATAAAAGGAAGGAAGAGAAGAATTTATAGATGAGAAATTGAAAATGTAATCATACCACCTATATGTAGGCCAACTGTAGTCGCACACACATACAGACACACACACACACTCTCTCTCTCTCTTTATTAATTATTTATTTTGAAAAATCATATATATGTACAGGTAGTTGTGATTATGGCTCACATCTTCCCTTGGTTTTACGTCCAAGAACGGCTTAAACGCCCTCTATGGGTCGGGGATAGGATTCCCATCCAGTTTTCTTAAAAACTGGCAAACAGGGTCTTTTTTAGTCAGATTCCCAAGACTAAGTCGAGCATGTTCTTTATGGAATTGGGGCCATAAATCATAAATTGCACGATGCACATCTCCACTAGGGTGCGTCTCAAGAGTCAATAGAAAATTATCTAAAGACTCCTTACTCAGGCCATCCTTAATGAATTGTATTTTATCTTCACGGTTTACAGATACCATTCCTAAAGAACGACATGTCGCATTATAAGTCCATCTGGCACATCGGTGACAGACTTTCAGTTGTTTTGCACGACGTTTCTTCGCAAAAGTGCTTTTACCTGTTCCAGGCATGTATGAAATGAAAGAATTGAAGGACTCACCTGATAATCGGACCTTTGCTTCAATCAGCCAGCGAATATCTTCAGGAATTCCATGGTTCATTAACAACCTCAATCTTGCACATCTAGCACGGTAAATTTTTGTAATCGCATTCTGAGGCAGAGCGGGAAAATACTTTTTCAATTTTTCAAGAGTGGTGTCCATTTTCAACTGAGAATTGGGGGAGAGATTCAAAGAAAGAAGAAAGAGCAGAGAATTGCACAATTATATACACAGATATCAGTTATCATGGGAAACTGAAAGAACCGACTTAAAAGTCACAGAGTACCGTTATCCGCCATTTAACCGGGGTGAGAGAAACTAGCAAAACAAAAGATATACCAAAACAAACACAAAACAATGTGAGAAAAAGAATCAATCTTTATATACAGGATCACTCAATTCAATAGAGTCATTTTCAACTGAAAAATTGTCAAAATAAACTTTCAACCGATGCCCATTTACCTTGAAAACATTGCCATTCTTTGGATTTTCGATATCACAGGCCCCATATGGATACACATATTTCACAATAAAAGGACCACTCCATCTTGATCTTAGTTTTCCAGGAAATAAATGGAGTCGAGAATTATAAAGCAAGACTTTTTGACCAACATTGAATGTTTTTCGCAGAATTTTCTTATCATGAAACTCTTTGATTCTTGCTTTATGAATTCTTGAATTGTCATATGCATCATTTCTTATTTCCTCAAGCTCATTTATTTGCAATTTTCGCAGCTGACTAGCATCATCAATGTTTGAATTGAAAGCTTTGATAGCCCAATAAGCTTTATGTTCAATTTCCACAGGCAAGTGACAAGGTTTTCCATAGACTAGTCTATAAGGTGACATACCTAATGATGTTTTATATGCAGTTCGATAAGCCCAAAGTGCATCATTAAGTCTTAAAGACCAGTCTTTCCGATTAGGGTTCACCGTTTTCTCCAAGATTTGTTTGATCTCCCTATTAGCAAGTTCTACTTGTCCACTCGTCTGAGGGTGATAAGGGGTGGCAACTTTGTGTGTGATTCCATATTTCTTCATTAAAGATTCAAATGGCTTGTTGCAGAAATGTGTTCCACCATCACTTATCATGGCTCGAGGGATTCCGAATCGACTTAAAATGTTTTCTTTCAAAAATTTTATCACTGTTTTGTGATCATTGGTTCTACTTGGAATTGCCTCTATCCATTTTGAAACATAATCTACTGCGACCAATATATACAAGAAACCAAATGATGGAGGAAATGGACCCATAAAATCTATACCCCAACAATCAAAGATCTCAATGACAAGAATAGGATTTAAAGGCATCATGTGACGTTTTGAAATAGATCCCAACTTTTGACAATTTTCACAAGTCTTGCAGAATGCATGTGAGTCTTTGAACATGGTGGGCCAGTAAAATCCACTTTGTAAGATTTTTGCAGTTGTCTTTCTTGATGAGAAATGACCCCCACATGCCTCAGAATGACAAAATTTAATGACATTACTTACCTCATTGTCAGGAATGCATCTTCGAAATATTTGATCAGGACAATATTTGAATAAATAAGGGTCATCCCAATAAAATTTCTTCACTTCGTTCAAGAACTTTCTTTTGTCTTGGGTACTCCAATGAGCTGGCAATTTTCCTGAAACAAGAAAATTAACAATATTAGCAAACCAAGGCATCGTAGAGACAGAAAATAAAGATTCATCAGGAAAGTAGTCATCGATTGGTGTGATGTCAGATCTCGAATCGGTTGTCAATCTTGACAAATGATCTGCGACAACATTTTCGGTGCCTTTCTTGTCTTTGATTGTGATATCAAATTCTTGAAGTAACAAAATCCACCGCACCAATCTAGCCTTAGAATCTTTCTTAGAGAGAAGATATTTCAATGCTGCATGATCACTAAAAACAACAACAGGTGAGCCAACAAGATAAGATCTGAACTTGTCACATGCAAATACTACTGCAAGTAATTCTTTTTCAGTGGTAGTGTAATTCATTTGAGCACTATTTAAAGTTTTACTTGCATAGTAAATCACATAAGGTTTCTTATCTTTTCTTTGTCCCAAGACAGCACCCACGACATAATCACTAGCGTCACACATTATTTCAAAAGGTAATGACCAATCAGGAGGTTGAATGACAGGAGCAGAAGTAAGCAAGCTTTTAAGTTTAACGAAGGCTTTTTCACATTGTTCAGTCCATTCAAAAACATTTTCCTTTGATAGAAGGTTACACAATGGTTTAGATATTACACTAAAATCTTTGATGAACCTTCTGTAAAAACCAGCATGTCCTACGAATGATCTAACATCTTTAACAGATTTTGGTGTTGGTAAGTTGGCAATTAACTCGATTTTAGATTGTCAACCTCAATTCCTGTCGATGAAACAATGTGACCAAGTACAATGCCGTTTGTTACCATAAAGTAATATTTTTCCTAATTCAGTACAAGATTCTTCTCTTCACACCTGTTCAAAACCTTTTCCAAGTTAGTTAAGCAATCATCAAATGAATCACCAAAAACAGAAAAATCATCCATAAAAATCTCAAGAAAACGTTCAACCATATCACTGAATATGCTAAGCATGCATCTTTGAAACGTGGCTGGTGCATTACATAACCCAAAAGGCATTCTTCGATATGCAAAAGTATCAAATGGACAAGTGAAAGTAGTCTTCTCTTGGTCTTCCAATGCAATTTCAATTTGATTGTAACCTGAATAGCCATCTAGGAAACAATAAAATTCATGACCTGCAACTCTTTCTAGGATTTGATCCATGAAAGGTAAAGGAAAATGATCTTTTCTAGTCATTAAATTAAGTTTCCTATAGTTAATGCACATGCGCCAACCAGTAATAGTCCGAGTTGGAATTAACTCATTTTTCTCATTTGTTATCACAGTGACTCCAGATTTTTTGGGTACAACTTGGGTAGGACTTACCCATTTGCTGTCAGAAATAGGATAAATGATTCCATTATCTAGAAGTTTAATGACTTCATTTTTCACTACTTCTTTCATATTAGGATTAAGTCTTCGTTGCATTTCTCTAGATGGTTTAGCATTTTCCTCTAAATAAATCCTGTGTGTGCAAATCAAAGGACTAATTCCTTTTATGTCAGCTATGGTCCATCCTAATGCATTTTTGTGCATTTTCAGAGTCTGTAATAACTTACCTTCTTGATGTGCATTAAGTTTGGAAGAGATTATTACCGGAAAAGTTTCATTTTCTCCCAAAAATGAGTATTTGAGATTGACTGGTAACGGCTTCAAATCAAGTTTTGGTGGTTGAACACTTGAAGGTATAGACTCAATTGATCGTGATGGCAATTCTTCAATTTGTGGTCTCCAATTACATGCCTTTGCTTCTTCCTGAAAATAAACCATTTGCAACTCGTCAGGTTCATCAATCTTAGTTTCACTAGAAGTGGTTTGAAATTGATCATGAACTAATTTTTCAATAAAGTCCACTTCCTGTAAATCATTATCATCTCCAGGTTGCTTGCAAATGTTGAAAATATTCATCTCCAATGTCATGTTTCCAAATGATAGTTTCATCAGTCCATTCCTACAATTAATCAATGCATTAGAAGTTGCAAGAAATGGACGTCCTAAAATAACAGGAATTGAATTACATGCTTCAATAGGTTGTGTATCCAAGACAATAAAATCTACAGGGTAAATGAATTTATCAACTTGTACTAACACATCCTCAATTATTCCTCTAGGCACTTTTACAGATCTATCAGCAAGTAAAAGAGTTACAAAAGTTGGTTTTAACTCACCTAGATTGAGACTTTGAAAAACCGAATATGGAAGTAAATTCACACTAGCTCCAAGATCAAGTAAAGCTCTTTCAATTTTATGTTCTCCAATAAAGCAAGAAATTGTAGGACAACCAGGGTCTTTATATTTCAAAGCATTATTGTTCTGAAGAATAGCACTTACTTGTTCGGCTAAAAAGGCTTTCTTTTTCACATTCAGTTTTCTCTTCACAGTGCATAGATCTTTCAAAAATTTAGCATAGGAAGGTACCTGTTTAATAGCATCCAACAAAGGTATATTGATCCTTACCTGTTTGAAAATTTCAAGGATTTCAGAATTGTGATTGACTTTCCTTTGTTTGGTCATGGCATGAGGAAATGGAAGTGCTGGCGGAGAATTAGTCTTTTCTTCACAATGTTCAAATTCAACCCCTTCCTTACCCTCAGAGATTGACTCATCATCTTTCTCACAAGGTTCAAGAGTGGGTTTTTCAATAACCTTACCACTACGAAGAGTGATGACTGATTTGACTTGATCCATGTGTTGGCTTTCGGAACTACTTGCATTTGCATTGTATTGCCCCTTCGGATTTTGCTGTGGTTGAGATAGAAACTTACCTTTCTCTTGAAAACTGAGAGCAGATGTGAATTTTGCAAGAGCATCTTTAAAATTTATCATGATTTGAGTAAGTTGAGTGTTGATTGTCTCTTGCTTTTCAATGAATGCATGTAATGTTTCCTCAAGATTTCTTCTAGGAGGTGGAGCATAAGGAGGTGCATATCCATGAGAATTTTGGAAATTATGGTGTGCTTGAAACGGTGGCTGTGAAGTTTGTGCATTATTGTTATCACTCTTCCAACTAAAATTTAGGTGATTTCTCCAACCAGGATTGTATGTTTGCGAGTATAGGTTATGATTGGGCCTTTGGAAACTGTTTAAAGCATGGGCTTGTTCATGGAGGCATTCCTTGAAAGAAGGCAAAGTTGGACAGTTATTGGTTGCATGTTCATTTGTTTCACAGATTTGACACACAATGTCTTGAACATATTTTAATTGACCACTCTTTTTCAATTCTAGTGCCTCGACTTTTCTAGCTAAAGATGTAAACTTGGCTTGGAGGTCATGATCTTCCCTAAGGTTATACATACCTCTACTAGATGTATGAGGTTGAGTTTTACTTGGTGCCTCATAAGTGCCCTTAGTGTCCCAATTTTGCACATTTTCAGCTAGCAAGTCTAAGTACTCCATTGCTTCATTAGGGTCTTTATCTTCAAAAGTTCCATTGCACATCAATTCAACCATTTGCCTATCTTTAGGTGTTAATCCTTCATAAAATTGTGAAAACAATCTCCATGTTTCAAAATCATGACCTAAGATTTATGATAAGAGCAAGTATTAAGCAAGTCTCGATACCTATCCCAACATTGGTAAAATGTTTCACCTGGTTTTTGAGTGAAAGTGGTGATTTGTCTTTTGAAAGAGTTGGTTCTGTGAGATGGAAAAAACTTCTTTAAAAATTGTTGTTGCATTTCATCCCAAGCACGAATGGATCCTGACCTAAGATTTTGTAGCCATGTTTTAGCTTTATCTTTTAATGAAAAAGGGAAAAACTTTAATCTAATGGTATTCATGCTACAATTTAAGTCATTATATGTGTTACAAACTTCTTCAAATTCTCTCAAATGCAAGTATGGATTTTCTAGATCTAAGCCATGAAAAGAAGGTAAAAGTTGAATAATGCCTGGCTTAAAATTAAAATGGGATGCATCAGGAGGGAAAACTATGCATGAGGGTGCACTTGTTCTTGTAGGATTCATGTGGTCTCTAAGTGTCCTAACACGGTTATTCTCATTATTCTCATTATGAAGTGACTGTTTATCTTCTTCGGCCATATTTTCTGAAAATGATGAGGATACCCTAGAAAGTCTACCACTTAATGTACGTGACCAAATACTCATGCACGTGTAAAAAGAGAATAAAAGGAAGAGGAAACAAAAGAAAAAAAGAAAAGAAAAGAAAAAAACAAAGTTAGATACAAGAAAAGTGAAAAGAGAAAACAAAATAAATACTATGATTTGTACAAGAAGTTACCTCCCCGGCAACGGCGCCAAAAACTTGACACGACCAAAAGATTGATGTCTTCTCCCAAGTGCAGGAGTGTCGAAGTAATAAATAACCCGGCAAGACCGGGGACGAACCATAGAGAGGTTAATTGTATAAATTATAAATAACAACACAACAATAACAATAACAATAATAACAATAACAGTAATAATAATATTAATAGTAATAATAATAATAATAATAATAATAATAATAATACTCAGTACGTGGCGTTGTTATACCTGAGAATGATCTAAAAGATCGGGTCACAGGTTTCCAGCCTATATACTGAGTTTATGGAAAGATCAAAGAGATATATTATATAATATAAACAGATTTCTGATGCGAATGAACAAGGCAAGACCAACAATGTCAGGATCCTTGATCAAACACAGAGCATACTTAACATACATAAAATATAACAAAAATGTAAATAATAATAATAATAATAATAATAATAATAATAATAATAATAATAATAATAGTAGTAGTAATAATAATAACAATAAAAAGAAGAGGAGGAAGAAATTAATTAGAACTTTGAGATGGAAGATTAATGTAAGGATTAAACAATGATAAAAATAAATGTAAAGGTTAGAGGATCCACCAATGGTATTTCAAACAAGTATAGTATAAACTCTTATTACTCAATTTGGAAACCACACACGAAGGAGGTTCCATTCGGATGATTTGTCATTAATAGCTCATTATAAATTATCAACATGATCATATTAATTATCTCATTTACATAACATCAAACTTTTAAATATTATCACGAATTCATGATGTTAATTGATGTTAACAACAAATCAAGTACCTTTCATAGCCCCAGGTGTAGGTAATACCATACGGTTGGGTTATGAGAGTGCCAAGCATTTGTTGTACCAAGTATTATACAACACAAATTTAGATTAACCATTTAACAAGCAAGGTATTAAGAATTAGTAAGATAAAAAGATAAGACATGTTAATATTAAACATTAAGGTCCATATTGAGTTTACACCATACTTGTTCTTACACCATTAGTGTAACCTTTTCACCTTGACATAATAAACTTAGCCAAACATAAAGAAGAAGAGAAACATAAATAAACAAAACAAGAACATAAATAAAATACAAGTTAACTAAGGAAAGGAAAGGAAATGAAAAGCATAAACAAGAAATTAATGAAAGCAAAACTTAAGAATTACAAAAATATAAAGAGAGAAAATAAAGAACATGAACTTGATCTGAACAACCAAGCCCCTAAATACATGGCAAATGCCTCCTTTTATAGGCCAAAATTTGGAATTATTGCTTTGATGACTCATTGTTGAGTGGGTGGCCAACTTTTGACTTAGTGAAAATCCTTATCATCTTGTCTAAATAAAACGAAAATGCTAGCATCAGAACTGGGTCCAGATGTCCAAATGAAAGTTCTAGGAAACTCTCTTAGCTTTCCAGGAAAAAAAAGATGAGGTCATTTGGACTTCTAGAACTCAAGATATGGGCTGAACATTGAACAGTGTTGGGCTGCAGGACAGATTCGGACTTCTCCGTTGTTGCTATAATTTGGACTTGAAAATGGCCTTCTTAGATCTTGATGTCCAAATAAAAGTTGTAGGCCTATGTCTTATCAAATTGCTGTAAAAATTTCAGGTCATTTGGATATCTAGAACTCGAGATATGACCCAATTACCGAACAGTGTTCCAGTTTGGACTGCACCAACGTCTCTTTTCTAAGCTTCACCCTTCTTTATCTTCAAACTTCCAGTAGTTGAATTCATCAATCAATCCTTTGATTTATGTGATATGCCTGCATTTAAGATGAACATTTACCATATATTAGGGTAATTTATAATATTAGACTTGTTATTATAAAACATGCTTTAGTTAAGGAGTTATTGATACTTTAAGTGCAAAATGATGATATAAACCCTTGATAAACATGCACTTTTAAGTACTAATCAGTATGTATTAACCTTGAATTTCCTGAACCAAATGTCAATCATAAGCTTCCATTCAAGATTTTTGGAACCTTGACTCCACAAAAACAAAGACATTTTCATCGACGATGTTATCGTGTGAGTTGCCTCTACATTGTAAACCTGAAATTTCATTTATTCATTGAAATTAATTATTTAAAAATTATCCATTGTTGTTTATTTTTATCACACAAGAAAAGAAAACAGACTTACATATTGTGGTCAGGCTTTCTCTAAGCAATATACTTCTTAGTATATACATCCTACTTAGAAAGAAAATCCCATTTGCGAGTCGCCCTTGTACTTAAGCAATATACTTCTTAGTATATACATCCTACTTAGAAAGAAAATCCCATTTGCGAGTCGCCCTTGTACTTGACAAGTTTGCGTCGAGAGAGGGTGCCTATGCCTGAGGTGCCTGGTCATGGTCGACACTTAACAACTCATGCTCATTAGAAGCGTTGCTAGAAAAATCAGTAGCGCTCCTATCTTTATTACTATATCCTAATGAAATTCTCTTCGTCATCTAAACAAATCTAATAAAAAAGTAATAACATTATTACTATATCCTATTTTAAAAAACATTAACAACACCTCTGTACGAGAGACTATCCAAAATTTTTAAACCTACACATACATATCAATAAATGAAGCCACAAATTAGTTGATTTTATTTATTTATTTTTGGAAATCTATGTTGACAATTACAAGTTGCAAATAAAAATCAAAAAAGTATTCCAGAAATGTTTTTTTTCCCATGTAACCTAAATATTTAAATTACTAAAATTAAACAAGAACATATGAAACTCAATTAATATGTTAACATCCTAATATGTTTTACAACCAAATCATCAAGACAATAGGAAACTCAAAACATACTCTCATCTAACCTAAACCTATAAACTCCCACAAATCAATTTCACAACCTCATATTAACAACAATAACATCACTAATTTCAGAACTAATACATCAAATCCTCTCAAATTGCTAAATTCAATTTAAAAATAAAACTACTAAATGAGCCTTAAATAATAAAAGATGAATGAAATTAAAAAAAAAGAATCAGCTTCTCTCTACGAGAGACTATCAAAATTTTTAAAACCTACAAATACACATCAATAAATAAAGCCACAAACCAATTGATTTTATTTATAACTAATTTTTAATTTATTTATTTTGAAATCTATGTTGACAATTGCAAGTTACAAATCAAAATAAATAAAAAATTTCCAAATGTCACAGGAGGGGCGACGTCGGGTAATGTTGTGCTTAATATATGAGCCTCCTAAGAGGTATGTTGTTGGAAGGGAAAGAGTTTTAGGTTTAATTATAAAATTATGATTAAGATTTAGGAGTTGCCACCTAGTATAATGATTATTAGGAAATCTATGATATGCGAGAGTCGGAGTAAGGGATTGGTTATGCAAGGGAAAGACACATCACCCCTAGTGCATCATTCCAAGGTAAGTTGCATTGCTGTTTAACTGTTTATCTAGGTCAAGTTCCTACCTCATTGGTTTAAGGTCTAAGGCCGATCTCTTTTCGTGACAGAGTCTCTACCTCATTGGTTTCAATTCTAAAAGTTCTAAAGTCTAAATTTTACCATCGCATTTATTTTATACTTTGTACCTTTAATACTTGAGAATGTACTATATTGTGTAGTTTTACATCCCCAAATATTAAGGTCTACGTCTCAACCCTAATATAAAATGACAAAATGATTGGTGAAGGGTTTTTGATATTTTGACCAAATCGTAATAGATAATTATAAACTAGTTATGATATCCTTTTTTTTTTTTTTGCTTTTTTTAAAACATGAGAAAAATGTATTTATTTTTTATTTTTTATGAAAATATGCTTGGAAAACTTTTTAGGATCTGGTTGTATAGATGATAACAAAAAATATTTTTTTGAGTTTTTTGAAAGGGGAAATTAAATTAAATGCTTATAGATTTTTTTTTATTTTAAAATTCTTTTTAAGAAGTGTTTCAAAGAAAACCATGTATTTTAATACCGGATCTGTATTTTACAGTTTAAAAATACAACCCAACATTATGCAAAACTGGTAGAAAACATGTACTAAAATCACAAATTTTTTTGTAAAGGCTTTTGAATTTTTTTTGGAATTGTTTTGCTTTTTTTTTTCTATTATCATTATCATTATCATTATTATTAAATATATGGGCTGGGCCCAACCCCATAAACTAGGTTAAACCCAGTCAGGTATAGTTCGGTTGACTGGCAGCCCGACAGACTTGGTCCATTGTTTTTTTTTTTTGCCATGCTGGACCCGTCCCAACCATTTAGGCTGGGCTGAAACAGGTCCAATCTGAGGCCCACATAGTCGCTAACCCATCCCAGTGACCATGTGAATTATAATTCACAATGCATGCAGAACAAACTATCCTTCTGGATGCATCGACTCCACTGTAGGTGGAGGATGGAGAGAAGAGAGGGAAGGGAAGATTACTTGGCGTTGGGGCGGTGCAATTGGGGGCCTGGCTACGAGGTTGATATGAGATTGGTGTAGAGAACAACGGTGAGAGAGGGAAAGAAAAATGGCAGGAAAATTGGAGGGGTGGAGACTGATTATTTTCAATCCTTGCACCTGATTTTCTCCTCCCTCAAGTCATGAAATTCACTCATATTTATAAGAGGTGGAAAGGGGACGTTTCATCTCTATTGATGCCAAATCTTGGCCCTTGATTCAACACGAAAGCATCTCAATCATTAGCTCAAAGTAGCTATAATGGGTCAAATTTGTTGTAGGAAAAGGGCTGATTGGGTTGGTCACTCAACCATTATGGATCATACTAGATCATACTAGCGTGTAGTCAGGTGTCAGATGATCATTTTCATGTAAATTCTGTTCAATTTGATGGAGAGATAAAGCATAAAACACCTTGAGAAGGAGGCTACTCAAGTAGTTTCTCTATAGAAGAAGATGAATGGTCAACCTCAAAACGACGTCGTTTTGGTTAAATTTCATTTTAGTCCTTTTATTTTTTATTTCTCTCAATTTCACCCCTGATTGACTTCAAAATTTCAATTTTGTTCAATTTTCCCTTGAATAACTTCAATTTCAGCCTTAAATTTCAATATTTTTCATATTAGTCTTTAGTCTTGGATTTATACAAATTGACCCTTAATTGACCATTAAACTTTCAATTATCTTTAATTTCATCTCTGATTTCAATCAATTAGGTTCTTATAGTTTGAGGTCTTTTGCAAAATGGTATTTAGCTGTGAATTTCTTTAATTTAGCCCTGAATTTCTTCAATTTAGCCCTTAATTGACCTAAAAACTTTGTTTTTCTTGCAAGTTTACCCTTGATTTCAATCAATTGACTTGATCAAAATTAAAAATGGTCTCCTAAAATTCTAATTTTCTTAATTAAGCTTAAATTGGGTTCCTAAACTTAATGTTTCACCAATTAAGCCCCTTATAAAATTAATTTGACATATTTAAAGTATAATTAAGTCATTGCACCTAATTAAATCCTTCAATTTGACCCAAATTAATTCTTAAACATGATAAAACTTTAATTTTGCCCATGAATAAATCAAATTGGCCTATTAAAAATCTAATTTGTTCTTAGACTTAATTTTTATACAGATTTATCTAATAATAATTTAATTTGATCTTGAATCTGTATTATCTCTCTAGTTTTGGGGAAAATAGGTATAATTAAGCTCTCAATTCCATTCAAAATTGCAGCATGATTTTTTCTACATGAAAATAAGATTCATCTAAATATTAGCCCCGTTGCTATCATTATTTTATTTTTTTTTATTTCTGAAAAGAAAGATGATGAATTTGGGGAATAACTAAGGAATGAGTTATGACACAAAAAATATTTTTTCCCATGTAACCTAAATATTTAGATTACTAAAATTAAATAAGAACCTATGAAACTCAATTAACATCTTAACATCCTAATATGTTTTACAACTAAACCATCAAGACAATATGAACCTCAAAATATACTCTCATTTAACCTAAACCTATAAACTCCCATAAATCAATTTTACAACCTCATATTAAAAACAATAACATCACCAATTTCACAACTAATACATCAAACCCCCCCTCCTAAATTGCTAAAATCAATTTAAAAATAAAACCACTATATGAACCTTAAATAACAAAAGATGCATGAAATTAAAAAAAAAACAAATAGCTCTTAAACACTAGTTCAATATTTGTTTTCTATTTTAAAGGTTAGTTACTAGTATATCGAATTATTCAATTGCATAAAACATAAGAAGACATTTCCCTACACCAGAAGAAAATTCATCCAAAGTTCCAAACACATCCAAAATTTATCAAACACAAGTTCCAATCAAATAACCCAAACCATAACAATTATCAATTCATCACAATTAACAATTTACCATAAAGTTGTAAAAATAGCCAAAAGATTGATTTACTAGCTTCAATTTATTCCCTTCAGATAAAATGTTTCTCGATCATTCAATAATTCTATCGTAACTAGCCTTACTCAGCTCATGATCTTAGTTGATATTGAACACTTGTGCATTGATCAATAATTTAATGTGATTTATGCCTCCATTCTATAATGGTTCATCAAAATCTTTCAAAACCTTAAAGAACCTAATTGAGTTTGTAGTTGGTTCTTCATCTACAATTAAGCATTCACTTGTATAACCCTAATTCATTCTTATTGTATCAATCACCATATTTTTATAACAATTACTATTATCATCTATTACTCTATGTATGTTGCTAAAACTAGAAGTTGATTCAATTATCCAAGAATCCATCAATGAATGGTTAAATTAATTTCTCTTGTATCAACATGATAAGAAGGGAAAAACAAATGAAAACACAACAATCAATACTTATGGTTTAATATTTAATAAACAATCATAAAATGTTGTGTAATATTAAAAATAGAAATGAGAATATGAAAGTAAATAAAAAATAAATTTATATACTTTAACTTTTAATGGCTAATCTCATTTGACCTAAACACATACTAAGATAATCTAACCAATCAAATTGATCTTTTCTTAATTCTCCACCTATTCATCCCAATGACCCCCCACCAAATACAAACCATATGCATTACTTAATCAAAACATTTAGTAATACCCACAATCTTCTAAATTTAAAAAGATTTCGTTTCAAATATTTTTTCAAAATCCAAAACTTTTGCTATGATTTTCATCTTATTTTGATTTATAACATTGCTGCTTATTTTTATGCTTCACCTTATACTATCAAGTGTCACTCAACCTATCAAACATGGAGAAACCAGTTACGAAGCTTATTGCACCTCACAAATAGAAAGTTAGGAAAAAGCAATTGAAACACTGATAAAAATGTATTTCATCAATAATTTTCAACAAAAATGATGACAACATTTCCTTCAGTAATTTCTGATGAAACTAGTGACAAAATAGAAAAATAAAAAATCATTAAAATTTTTGTTAGCAATTTGACACGTCAGCAACACCAATGAAAATTTCATCAATGTTTTTAAATGAATTAAAACATGAAAGTTCCTCGTATCCTACCATTTTTCTTTCTTTCTTCTCTTTCAAAACATAAGGCCCTTTCCCTCAAAGTAAATAGCAAATTTGACAACCCCCTTCACAAATTTGTAATTGTGGGAAATCTAAACATTGAATATAAATGATTGTTTGGAATAAATATTTAAATTAATGGAGTTGAAATTTGCTTAACTAGAAAGTAAATTGGAGAAAATCTAGGTCAAATTGCAAATGTGAAACCTCTATGTTGAGTATTGGATCAAAATTGTGAAAATGTGAAACCTCTATGTTAAAACCCTAAATTGATAATGTGAACATTAATTATTGGTTTGTGATATGTTGGGAATTAAATTGAAATGAAAGGATTAAATGTGATGGCATGAATATTAATTTATGGATTGTAATATTAATTGATGTTTATAATGTGTTTGGATATTAATCGGGATTTTGGATGTATAAAGATTCAATGGTTACACCTTAATTGGTGGTGTGAATATTAATTAATAGTTGTTATGTGTGTAGAAATGAAGAATTGGTTACTTTTGGGTTATTTTTGTTTGTAAAAGTAACATGGAAAAGTTGGAAAACTTGATTTAAACTTGTTGGTTTATATAATATGATTAGTAGTGTGTAATGGAAGGAAAATATTATGCCTAAAGTAAATTGGTTGCATGGAATTGAAAAATTAGGGGAAATCAGAAATGTGATTGGATAGTATTGTTTTTGACATTCTAATGCTATTGAAAATTAGTGTTTTCCAAAGACCCTTTGAGTTGAATCTCGCTTTCAGAGGAAGAAAAATAAATTGTTGATTATTTCTTAGGTTTTTTTTTTAATCTGTTTTAAACTTAACCAGAGATGCATGATTATAATCTAACAAATTGAATTGAGTCCAACTATATATATTTATATATCCCACAAACAATCATCACTTACAATTACCAATAAATATAAAGGAAAGCCATTTTTCCGAACCGGTTTCAGTCCATGTTCATAGTAGTCATTCAAAAAGAGATATGGAAGGAACTAAAAACAAAACACTATTTTCCATAGCCCCAAAAATCCATCATCTCCCCACGTAACGGGAGCTGATTGATTGGGTGCGCGGATGGTGCGTTAGTTGCATCATCAAACCTCACACCTTTAGCAGATTCTTCATTTCCTATATGAGAAGTGACAATCCTATCAAGCATAGCCCATTCATTCAAGCCCTGTTGATCTTCTCTTCCTGCAACCATTTGCTGAGGTGCTTCACAGGTGCACGCCTCTAGCCCTGGCTCGCAAGCGTGGTACCTCAGACTTTCACTGCCACTCTCGCAATCCCTAGCGCCTGACATGAGCTGCTTAACCATGACCGGTGATTCCTTGGGGAGACCCGAGTAGTCATAACCTAAGGACTTGTTAGGTGGCATTAGGGTTTGGGATTGGAAGAGAGAGTATTGATGAGGTGCTGCCATGTGAGGATAGTGAAGCTCTAGCTCAGCCTTGCTTAGTACAAAGGGTTGTTGAATATTTCCATGGTTATGGTTTTGACGGAGGGAGTATTGGCTGTCTCTGTGCATAAAAGTTCGAGATTGATTGGTGCTTGACGAGTGGAGCTGTTGGTCAGATGAGTTCATGCTTGTAGCTCCTCCTTCGCCACTGACCTTGAACAGATTCTTCTTCTTGAACACCCTGCAAACCACCCAGCCATCTTCCTGCACGTGCATACAAAACAAATATCTTAACAAGAAGCCAGGCCTTAATCAATATGTCATGAAGTTGATTCACTGAGTTGTAATTATACTGAGGTGATAGAGAGAGTACTTACACCAAGGTTTCCTTGAGCATCATCGCCATCTTCAAGCCTATACTCATGCATGATCCAGTCAGTCTTCTGGCCATGAGGAGCTCTTCCTCCATAGAAAACAAGTGTTTTCCTCATTCCAATCTTCTTGTAGCTGTTCCTGATGCACTTATCCCTCCCTGTTGCCTTCCAAAACCCTGCATTCGTTGCTCTATTGGTTCGTGACCCAGTCGGGTACTTTCTGTCCTTGTGACAGAATAAATACCACTCGTTCTGAGGCGCTGACCCGATTTTACATCTCTCTGCACACACATCCATGCATGACTATATATAGTAAAATCATCAAATTCATCACAGATAGTATAAATCTTTAACTTATACGCACATGTGCTTGATGCAAAATAGAATTTTAGAAACTATATATATATATATATATATGAACAGATAACCAAATCTACAAGGCACAGCGCATCTCATATATAATATTGAAGCCGTAACATCCCCGTGCAGATGAAGGACTAATAATCAGATGAGTGGCTTATAGAATCACATTGGATCTGTGTATTCTTTTACATGGTATATATATATTATTCTCTGTGCCATAAAATTTAATAATTAATAATTCATTCTATTTTATCTAGTGAGAGGTTGAGAGTCTAAAACGTTCTAACCTCTGATTACACAAAAATACAGTTGAGGATGAATGATGAAAAGCTAATTAAACACGAGAAACTACTTTATAGTTTTGAAAAATATCTACATAAAAAATAGCTAAAAACTCTTTGTTGAAATACGCTTCTTCTT
Source organism: Populus alba x Populus glandulosa (assembly GCA_033617975.1). Taxonomy (NCBI): domain Eukaryota; kingdom Viridiplantae; phylum Streptophyta; class Magnoliopsida; order Malpighiales; family Salicaceae; genus Populus; species Populus alba x Populus glandulosa. The sequence continues at coordinate 11,437,354 of CM066161.1, forward strand.
TCTTTCTTTTTTTGCCTTAGACGTTTTTCTGATTCTCCATCTTCTACCTAGCGGAGAATTTTATGGTGCGAAAATATTTATTTCTACCATGTAGAAAACACTTGTTTCCTTTTTGAGGTGACAAAACATGCACCCTCTATTATTTATAAAAATCTCTACTCTATCCTACATGTAATTTATATTAGTACAATAGCTCCATTACTTTTTTCTCTAGGATTTAATTTCTCTCTATACATTTCCACCTATTTTTTTTTATTTATGTTTTTGATGAAAAAATAATTGCAATATTATGAACAATACAATCACTTGCTCATCCAATTAGGGTAAATATTATGAACAATATATCATAGAAAATATATTACATGAAAATATATTAAAATCAATTAGGGTAGATAAAATTTTTCATCCAAGTTAATTATATATATATATATATATATATATATAAGTAAGAGCTTAGAAAATTATTTAGACAAAAATTTATTTTTTAACCTACTTTTCAATTTCCAAAGTGAGAAAACAGTCCTACACGTTCACTAAATAAACAAGGCTTGAAAAATTCAACATTTCCATGTTCTTACAGGCTCTAATGTTTACTTACTTCTACAACTTTTTAGATGAAAATAAAAGTAATGTTTAAATTGGTTGATATAGTGGATCTCATTGTTTGTAACCGGTTGGTATGAACTAATAATTCCAGGTTTTTACTCATGTGATTCCCATTTAAGTACAAAACTGTCAAGCAAAATAATAATATATATATATAAAAAAAAAAGATGAAATTTTACTACCTGGTGGGATGAACATAACCTTCATAATGAAAATGGTAATTTTCAAATTATTTTAAGATTAAAGCATTATGAATGAAAACAAAAATCAGCATAAAGAGGGTGGAATTGTTTCAACCAAAACATATCATCTTGAAGAGAGCTTCAATTAAAACCCTTGTATAGTCCTTTGAAATCCATAAACTCAAGTATATGCACACCACACAATAAACTTAGATTATGGTTCAAATAATATTTACCTTGCAACTCCCAAGGCTCCATCTTGTTCAAGTCCACCTCTCTAATGACCTCCTTATCAAACTTCTGAAACGAAACCTTCTTTTTCAAGTAGTAATGGAGCAGTTCTTCATCGGTCGGGTGGAACCGGAACCCTGGAGGCACACCACCAGAAGACGTAGCCATCACCATGCAACTAGCACAACAGTCTGGATGATGAGCTGAAAAAAAATACCAATCGTTACTTGTAACCAGCAGTTGTATAGATGACACTAACCCTTCAAAATGTTAGGGTGTATAAATGTGTAAATAGCATTCATTTTCTTTGGCCTTGGGGCTTAAATACGACGATGATTGTCAACGGGGAACTACTTGTATGGTGATGTGAGAAAAGTTGACGGCCAATTACTACGCCGGCGGGCATGGCTAAAGATATCGTGAAAGGCAAGCATGAGGACTTAGACCATAGCTTATATTTAACCAAGTTTTTTTTTTTGCTGTGTTTTTACTCTAGGAAGGTTTCATATCTCCACATGCTTTTGTGGAGCGTGGTCACACCTTTCCTTAATTTTATATGCAGGTTTACTACGTATATGCATTGCCAAATTAGTTAGGCCATAGTGTTTCTTTTCTGTGAAAAATACAAAGTTAATATTTTCACTTATAAATTGGAAGGTTTCGGAGTGGTAAGGTCATACGTTGTAATTTCCTGACGCACTGAAAGACCAAACATCTAGCACTGACATGAACCAATTGTTTTGTCTGAAATTGACGCAAAAGAAATATTACAGGGCCTAGAGAAACGTTCTTAACATATCTTAGCAAAATGGGCCACTTAATATTTAAATCCCTAGATCTCTCTCTTGGTAAATCTGCTTAATTGATTCTGTGGTCATCTTCCATAGCTGGAGCAAAGGTATGCGGGTAGAAAACCACGGGAACTTGTGTTGCCAGGTATAGATTGTTTTTCTTCCTTTTCATCAAGCACGGTTTCTTCTCCCTTTCCTTTACGCATAATATACTTCAAAATTTACTACATTTACATGACTGAATGATGAACTATATATATTTGCTCTATGAAATTGAAAATTATAAATTAAAATACTGATGAAATATTGCATTGATATACCCCTTAGTATATACCGATAAAAAATTAATGTCAATGTATATCAAGAGAATTATAATTAGAAAAAAAAACATGTTATTATTATAAATAATATTATTGACAAAATAAACTTATTGGTAATATTTAAATTATAAAATGTCAAGCGACCTTTTTTTTTTCTTCTCTCCTATTTCTTCTTTTTCCTTTATTTTTCTCTATAAATAATAGCAACTCTCTTTATTTTATCACAAATAAAACTTTCATCATCACACTACAATTCCTTATAAAAAAAAGTTGCGAAAGAGTATTTTGAATTGGTTTTTCTGCACTATTTTAAACATAATTTATGCAGAAATTTAGACTTTTGTTTTACCCAATTTTCCATCTTATTCTCTTCAATCTAAACTTTGTTTTCTCCCCCTCATAATATAGAGTTTAGGTTGGTATTTATAGAAAGATATTAAGTACAAATTCATTTGAGTTTAGTGAACCTTGTTTAGGAGTGTACATAAACAATGTGTTGTTGTTAAAATTTTAAAAGACTTATTGAAGTGAATTTTTTTGCTCAAAGTGAGGGGAAATAAAATCACAAGGACAAATAATTGATTTTTAATAATAACAATAAATTTCATATTGGTTATATACTTAGTACTTCAACAATATCTTTAATTGCAATATATGTTTAGCATTAATTTTTTTCAGCCCATTGTTTTGTCCAATTCAACCCATAAATGATGAAACTTGATAAGATTTTTTCTAGAAGAGTTTTCTTTAAACCTAAATAATTAAAAGATATCTAATTTAAAGTCAAAACATTCAATTTAATTCATGTTCTATGAAGGCTAATTAAAGTTGATAGTAGGAGAGATTTTATCCGTTTTTGTTTCCAAGAATCTCTATAAAAGGGATCTGGAAAGGAGTGTTTCAAGTTGATTTTTCTGCACTGTTTTGGATAGAATTTCTGTAAAAACTTAGGCTCTTATTTTACCTAATTTTCCAGCTTATTGTCTTCAATGTTAAGCTCTATTTTTTTTTTTTTTTGTAATCTTAAGCTTATATTCGATCTTTGTAGAGATATTAAGTACAAATTTCTTTGAATTTGTTGGACCTTGCTTATGAGTACATTAATAAGATTTTAATAGTAGTGTTTGAATCTGTGAGATTTATTGAAATTAGTGTTTTTGCACCAAATAAAGAGTAATAAAATTTGAAGGATAAAGACCCTTGGAAATAACAACAAATTCAGATTGGTTATATGCTTAATTAAGTACTTTTTATTGATTTTGTTTAAGTATATTTTTATCATATGCTTAGAAAGTATGTTAGTTCTCTTATATGTAATTTCATGTATGATTAGTATGCAACTGGGATTGTATTTCTATTTTTATACAAGTTTATATATATATATATAGTAAGCATGCTAGATTTTTGTTATAATTATAAATATATCATGATGTTATATATTTAATGATTATAAACTAAACACATATACTCTTGTCTAATTCGTCTCCTGGTAATTTTGGACAAGATATATAAGATTATAACACACTGCCAAGAGAAAGTCAAAAAATTAAAACTTGCATAGGCTTATATCATATCAAATACTGGAATTATCGTAATGATTTTGTATTAACAATTTAATTAAAATCTAAATGCTTCCATTCAAATGTACAATACTTCTCAGGAATGAACAAGCACATAGACAGCTATTGTTTAGCATTACATTCCACGCGCTAAGCATATAGGTGGCTCTTGGCTTCCTGCATGCTACCTGTTTTTCACTTTCTTCCTGCATGCTACCTGGTTTTCTAGTTGAATGGAATTAATTAAAGCAAAAATGATCCCGAGGAAATAATAAAATGATAAAATTATGGGATGTTTGATTGTTATCAAAGCAAAGCATTGGGGAAACAGCTACTAAACCTTCTTGGAATTCTCGCGTTTTGATTGGACGGCCAAGAATTTTGAGTGATGACTAGTTTTATATACTACATTATTAGCATTCTTATGCGAACTTTGAGTTTATATAGTCCAGATTAACAACAACAGTTGGAGACGCAGTCGCCACAGCTTCGGCTTGCACATGCGGGTACGACTTTAAGGGCTCCAGATTAATTTACTTGATTGAATTGCACGCTTTCCTTCTGTTTTTTGGGATTTATTGTCCTTGATCTGGGGACTGCAACACCGTGGCAAGATGTTCAAAAGATTTTAAACACTAAAGCTTGAGCAGATCATATGTACATACGTATCGATCTGTCTTATTTTGGTGGAAATTTAAAAGGTTTGGACCAATCAAAAGCAGCTCTGCGCATTCCCACGAAATATATATATATATCGCATTCTGGAATTTCAGCTCTGGAAGAACCGATCATGTTCAGGTCCTGGATCAACAGTTTCTACAGATAGCTCCTCATGCTTAGCATGGCATGTCAAACAATTCCTTGTTGCCCTAGCTATTTAATTTGATATATTCACACAGATTATTCTGAAAACTGTAATTGAAGAAGATAACTTTGCTGCGAACTGTTCAAATCAGCTAGCCTGGGCAGAAAAGATGTGCTCACACATTAATTAATATTGTTTGGCCACTTGTGATCTTGACAAAGACTACAGGTAATGTATTGTTTACACAGAAGAAAGCCTAGAAAACTGAAGCCATTGTTAATTTAAGGGTAAACCCCCACGTCCCCTTTTTCTTGGAACTCCTCCATTGCAAATGAGCAAGAACTAGCAAGCTAATGGTAATTTAATGCATGCAATTAAGAGTTTAGTGATCCAAGTTTTGCTAGTTTTTTCCTGGTTTTGAGTTTTAGCTGACTTACAAAGCAATCTAGCTAGTTTCATCTAATCATGTATGGTTCAATCACAGACGTTAAGAAGCTATAATAAAGAACATCTGATCTCTTGCGTTGAGCAGTCGATGCATCAGAAGCAGGGCATCGTGCGACCTTGTTATTTGGGATTACTTCGAATATTTCTAGGACGGTAAAATCATTCAGAAAGGTTGCGGTAGCTTATGTTTGTTAACTGCAGGATCAAGAAGAGTACTGTCGTTAACTTCCACAAGAAAGAATACAAGTAAGCTACGTACTGCAAGAGTAAAACAGCTGCAAAACTGTCTGCTTTGGGAATCGGATACATGAGACCGCACTGGAGCTGGAAGCACTTTCATCTGGGTGCGTACATGTAGCTTTATATCAACGAAGGACTTGTAAAACTTTTTTTTTTTTAAGATTAATAAATCGTTTGGTATTGCTGTTGAACTTGTTTTTTAGAAAATTTAAAAAAAAAAAAAAAGACCAAATTGAGTGTGTTTTGTATTTTTTGCATCGTTTTGATGTGCTAATATCAAAAATAATTTTTAAAAAATAAAAAAACATTATTGGCATGCTTTTCGGCATGAAAAGTTATTTGAAAAGCAACCACTACCACACTCTCAAACACCCTCTAACTTGGATGTGCAGATAAAATTTATATGTATTTTGATTAATTTTATGAATTTTATAAATTAATGATTATATAAGTTTTTACTTATTTTAAAATTTATAAAATTTAAATTAATAATATTTTTTAAAAAAAACTCAGTGATCCTCGTCACCAACGTGGTAAAACTTTGGAATACATTATCTGTGTCACAGGGGATAAATATGGTGATCAAGACAGGCGTGAAAGGTGCTAATGGCTCTACGTGGAGTTGTGTCAACCCAATTCAAATTAAAAAAAGAAAAGAAAAGTATAGCACTAGGCCCAAAAGCAAATAAAGAAAACATTCAGCGCACAAAAGAACAAATAAACATTCAAAACTCAAATAAATAATATGCACACACACATATATTCAAGTAGCATTTATAAATTAGTGTTAAAAAATATTTATAAATCCTTACATTTATTAATTTAGATAAAAACAAATGTTGTTGTCTTATATGTGACGATGCTGCATAGCAATTGATTGGAAAGTTTAAGAAGTAGCTCAAAAGCGTATATTGGAAACACGCAACATGTTAGGTAAGTGTGAAAAAATAGGTTAAAACATTTCTAAGCTTCATGGAAACATAACTTTTAAATAATGAAATTTTAAAAAAATAATGTTAAGTTACCTAATTATAAATCTTATAAAATACAAGGATTAAAGTGAAAAAAATTACAGTAAATGAATAGTTTTTTTTTTTATAAGGTGAATGATGATATTTTGAAAAGTTTGTTTGGTTTGTTTGGTAAAAGGGATGTTTTAGTTTGTTTGGTAACGAAGGTTCAGGCTAGGCTAGGCAACCTCCTTGAGAATTAATAGGCTTTAGCCCAACCTAGTTAGAAGGCAGTCAAGGCGAGCCGCTCAGGTAGCTTGACCTTTACTATTTATAGTATCTTAAAATAATTTGCATCATATCAATCGAAATGACCTTAAGGATGGATGCTTTTTATATTGGATTGATAAATTTAATAAATTAATTTGTTTTAGTTATTCCCGTAAAAAAAATAAAATTGTACCACCATATTTCCTCTAAAGTTAATAACTAAAGAAAATATGAAATTAGATGGGTTTTTCATTATAGTCTAATCTACAGTGCAATGTGTCCTGGGTTACAGTAGAATTATTTTTTTTATCTTCTATCATTTTCTTTCCAAGTTGGTTACAATGCAATTATCATTTTATCTTTCACTTTTTTATTTCTAAAGTTTTGCTTAAGGGTATAAACATCTTTTTATTTTTTTATTACATGGTAAAAATATTTTTTTATCCCTAGAATCAATAAAATTTATAATGACTAATAATTTTCTTAATATTTCACAAAATTCTTAACAATCAAAAAATTTCTTTCCATCCAAGAACAAAAACTTAATGCTTGCTAGACAAGGATTCTTTTGGTTTGTTATAGTCCATGTCCAATGTAAATATGAAATTAACATGTTGGGCCACAAGGCCCACGCACTCAATTTGTTTTAATTTTTTTTAATTTTTTTTAAAATAAAAAATTAATTTATTTCAATTTAATTAATATAAAATATCTTACATATATTATTTTTTGAAATGATAATAGATTTTAGATATTTTTTTAATTAAATATCATTCAATTTTTTCCTTTTCTAGAAGAATATTATAGTAGTCTTTTAATAACATTAGCAAGAATTTCTTTTTTACAACCCATCATGATCTTATTGTTTAATTTGTTTTTTATCATATTGTTAAATAAAAAATAGATATGATAAAAGTAATGGTTTCAACAAAAATAAAATTGTTAAACTAGTCGAGTTCATGACCTGAATCGTAGATTTAAAGGGTTAACTCAAGGTCTATTCTGAGTATTGTCGTCTCAATATTTTTTAAAAATAATTTCATCCTAAGAGATTTTTTTAAGTCAAACTAGTTTTTACCGGTTATATTTGGACTTGCCAAGTCAATCGGGTTATAGTCAACCAAAAAAAAATTAATTTTAAACTTAAGCTAGGCAAGGAGTGAAGTCGAGAGATTTTAAAGTTGCCCTGCTAGGCCAAGTCTAATGACACCGTCAAAGATTTCCCCACAACAACACGTGAGTGTTGTAGTATTTTTATGTTTTTAAATATAGTCACATAAAAATTATTAGGATGCCATTTTTTTTAAGTAAAACATGGTTTTGGAGTAATGATATAATGTTGTCTAAAAAATAAATATTTTAGTAAAACAAATTCAAAAAATATTTAGTAGGTTAGCAAGACAAATGAGTTTTAGTTACAGATATATATTTTATATCTTTATTTAATTTAAATCATAAAGATTTTTTTTAGGGCATGCTTTCTAATTGCTTTGGTTTTTATTAAATAAATAACATTGAACACACTTTTTGTTTTTTGTTTTTTAGAAATTGAAGATAGTAATAAGAAAAATAAGACTTATACTAGCAAAGTAATCTCTTTCAATAGAAATTAAGTTATTAATCTTCATATATAAAAAAGCTAGTGCCATATAATTAAGTGAAATAAATTAAAGGGCTCCCATAATGTAAGAACAAGTATCTTAATTTGTGTATTTTTCTCAACTTCACAACTTAGTATTTAGTTAGAGTTAACAATTTTTGTAACATTTATTAGTACATATAATCCTTAATTTATTTTATTTAACATGCACATTAAATTTTAAGTTCACAATTAATAATCATTGTTTTTACCTATTTTTTACAACACATAAAAAAAATTAAAATAATACAAGAGAAAATACATGAAGAAAACAAAAAAGAATGTCCAAGATTGGTGGTGGAAGCTCAAGATGACAATAGGAAAAGTTTGAGGATTAAATTTTATAAGATTCACAAAATTGGCAACTCAATTCTGACTGACAAAAGGCCTCACCAATGAAAATATTTTATATGGGTAAAGAAACATAAATTTGGATTGGTAAAAACTCAATAAGAATTTTGGAAGGCTTAATTAATTTTATTGAGGACCCAATTGTAAGAAAAATAAGTTTTTAAAGTCAATTTGGGTGTTAATTGGAAGAAACTAAAGTTTAGGAATTGAAATTAGACTTTGAAAGGTTTAGTTTGTTAAATCAAGGGCTTAATTGTAAAACTATTAAAGTTTGGAGGCCATTTAAGGATTTAATTGCAGAATTCCAAAACCAATGACCAACATGTAAGTGGTGCACAATTTTCAAGGGTAGAAATTGGTGAAGTCGAGGGTCAAATGAAAAGAAATTAAAATTTTAATGGTTAATTAAGGATGAAATTGAACAAATTAAAAACTAAGGACTCATTTGTAAAAAGGCATTGAACATTGGCTTTGATATTTGAATTTGATAGTGGTGCAATTGTATGCAATTAAAAGTTGTGAGACAATTATGAGTATAATTAAAAGGAATTGGAAATCATAAACCAAATTGAAATTGGTCAAATCCCAAATCAAAAAACCATAATTTCTAGAGTTTAACCTAGATGACGTGTTGTTCACCCATAATTCATCTTTTTCCTCGGTAATTTTAGTTGGTTGCGTAGGCATATTCAGGTGAATAAATGTGGTGTTTTCGACCAGCATAGGGGCTTTAACCACCACCATTCAACTGGAAAACATCCCCTTTACAACCTTATGCTCATGAAATTAGACATTTACACCCTAATTTTTCCATAGAAATCTTCAACATCTTGTGTCCGATCAACTTTCCTTGCATTTTCAATTTTTTTGCTGATCGAGATGACACTTTTAAATGAATAAATGTGAAGCTACATACCTTAAATTAAGTAAGGCTGGATCCAAACGAAAGGTGTGCACCTTCTCTACCAACTTCAAGTGGTCTCAGACAATGTTGAAATCGAAGTTGCTCTGACGAGGCCTTAAAAGTGGTTAACCCGGTCTTTTCTTGGTTTCTAAGTTTGGCAAAACCACTACAATTCTCAATACCAAAACCACCACTGCAAAACTAGCCTTATACAGAGCTTGTAGCTGGTTGTTTTTGTCCAAAACCCTTCCATTCTGATCATTAGGCCAATATTGATCAATTATGATCAATTTTTGATTGCATCTAAAAAAAAACCCGAGTAAAACCCTATAAATAACCCCTTAAAATTAGAGCCGATAAGCAGGAAAAAAGAGAGAGAAAAAGAAAAGAGAAATATTGAGAAAACACCTAGTTATGAGGGTTTACAAGCTTAACACAAGGGTTGATTTAGTTTTGAAATGGCACTAAGTTTGTGGAAGCAAAACTTTACAAAGGAGAGCAAAGAAAGAAGTAGTTGTTCTAGAATTTCAAATGTATATTTTCTAACTTAAAAGTGGAGTTTATATGGCTTGCTTGAGGATATTTTGGTTGTCTTTTGGTCTGCATTTATGTTTTGCAAATAGAATGATGCTTAAAGAGTAAGGGCTATGTTTTTTTTTTTTGTGTGTGATTTTAATTATATGGTTTAATGTTTGTTTTTAGGGTGTGTTTGATGTTTTTAATGTGACAAAGGCTTTCTAGTTAGGTTAGTTTTGATAAAACAATGTTTATTTGTTTGTTTGTTTTATTTGATTGATACATTATAAAACAATATTGTTGACCTGGTTTATAAGGCTTATTCATGACAAAATATGTTTAGGAAACTAATTTTGAATCCAAATTGCATAAATATGTATGTTGGATAAGATTTGGTAATTTTAAAAAATGAAACTTTTATATAAGTTATTGATGATTTAATGTTATTTGTTAGTTCTTTAGATTCAACTATGCTTTGTATTGGTTATATGGTTTATAAGGATCAAAAGTAGTGTGTTTAAAGGTCTGGAAGATAAATCTAGGTTTAGCAGTAGTTCTTCAATTTCTGGAAATTCTCCAAATTCTAGATTCATAATCTTCGCATGAACTTTGCCTTAGCCTCTTGTTTTGAAATTGTTTTGGGTTAATTCTTGGCACAAACATGTTACTTTATCATCTTTAACAAATAATCTAGGGTTAAAACGCATCAATAACATGTATTCATACATTTAGATTCTATAGTTCTTTCAATTGCTTAAAAACATTTTGATCAAATCATGAATTTTGAGTGTTAATTGAAGAAAATGGATGTTTGGTTTTTGATCTATGCATGATTACGAACAAAACATTGCCCTTGATTGTATGAAAACTTGTCTAGTTTGTGATTTGTGTTTGTTGGGTTTTGGTTTGAATGTTCATCATGTTTTTTATGTTTTTGGTATTTGATCTGTTTTTGTCAACAAAAAAAAAATGTGTTTTTATGTTTTTTAGTTTTGATTTGTTTTTGGTTTAATTGTTTGTTTTGTTTTAGTTTCGGGTCAAACCATGGTTTTTTGTTCGGTTAAGGGTTGGAGTAGTATTTTCGAGTCAGCCCGATTAGTTTTGTTTGGGGTTAAGTACTAAGGCTTTGTTTGGTTGGTTACTTTTTTTTGTTAAGGAATTATTAGCCTAAGAGGTTGTTTGGCAAACACATCTTTAAGTCTATTTTGACAGTTTTTAATAAAAATAGTTTTTTGTCATACAAGCCCCAAATAAATTCCTAATAATTCTAAAAATAATAATTCAAAGACCATTTAAAATTATTTGTAGGTCTCTTGTATATTTTTTTCAATAATTGTATTTAATATTGAAGTTGTAGACTTATATTGTAAGATGCTGACCTAATATTAAAATACTCATTTTTCGTTAAAATAAAAAAAAATTCAAAAATTTATGACAAAGATTTCTCATTTCAAAAATACAAAAATATATTTTATTTGGTGTGCATTCAGCCAAGTCTCTCAAAAGAAAAAAAAAATCATATTTTGCATAAAAATATATAAACATATGATATGATTTAACAATTTTTATATATACAAAAAAATTCAAAAAATACCTCTGCATGCTTTTTTGAATTTAATAACTAGTATATATTTAATCTATGAGAACTTGACCAATATTTCAATACCCTTAAAAATTTTAATTTATGAGAATTAATGATCAATTTTTTGTATAAATGTTTGATTCACAAGTAAGCTAACATTTAAATATCAGAAATTAACTTGAAAATTCTCAAAATTATTTTGGGAATTCATCAATTTTAATTGAGTATTTTTCACCATAACATATAATTTGTGAAAAACTCTTTCACCTTTCATAATAGGTGAACCCTATTAAGGTCTCTATTTGAATTCTTTTCACAAGAATTTATTTGGGTTTATGAGCTTTTAATAAGTTTGAAATGTTAAATTTATTTATAAGAGTAAATCTTTATTATAAGTAATAAATAGATGATCGATTAGAAATCTATTAATAACCGTAAATCATATCTAGATTATATAATACAGTTTATCTTAGATAATGTGTTTTAAAAATATAATATATTTTCTAGTTACAATTAGTTTTTTATTCTAAACTAGTACAGTAGAATTTTCTAATGAACTTAAATCAAATAATAATCATGATGACTCGCAACGCCACGCATGCAACTAAAAAAATTCATCAGCGATGCCTCCGTATTCTATTTTTGCGATGTTAAAAAAAGCTTTTGTTTCGGCCCAAAGCGTTGTGTGGGTTTAACTAATATATACCTCCATCAATAGAAGTTGTAACTCAAATAATAAAAGGAGCTTAATTGTCTACTCAATTCTGTGGGCCAGGACTAGAATAAGGATTTCAAAATCTCATTATACTTCATAGTGATTTAAACGACTTTACGATAGAAGGCAATGGCGGACTATTTGATTCAAATGCTAAGGAGAGAGACAAAAGTGAAAAGAAAAGAGATCCCACAAAACCGAAAGCAGATCACGTATTGAAACAAAACTAAGCAAGTATATATTGCCGACAAGAGTCCTTAAATGGTTGTTCAATGTTCGTACAAAATCGTTTTCAAACTCAAAATGTCAATAATCAAGAACAATATCAGTACTGGAAGCTCATTGTGGCAGCCCCAGCATGGCATTGCTTCCGCGAATGAGCTTCAAGGATGGAGAACAGCTGCATCAAGGCTTGCTTTTGATAGTCAATTGAGAAAGATGGAGGAAAATCAACGCGCAAATGAAGATGGTTGCTACAGGAAATCTCTATTCAGTGACATATCGGTGAGGAATCCGGCAACTAAAATGCAGCAATACCCTTTCGATAGACAGCAAGAACAGCTTGGTAATTCCAAGTGGTACAGCTACAAGACACTTCCCCCAGCTGAACTGCTCCCAAGAAATGAAATCATGGGAGGTTACATCTTCGTGTGCAACAACGAGACCATGCAAGAGGACCTCCGGCGCCAGCTCTTCGGTAATCTCTCACAATCTTTCTGTTCAACAGAACTCCTCCTTCGATCTTTACTTTATAGTATGCAACTACTGCAAACATGTTTTTGAAGCTATGGCGGATGGTCTTAAGAAATGAATATAACGATGAACTTCCAATCCTTTCTGCAGGGCTTCCACACAAGTACAGGGACTCTGTCAGGGCCATAACACCAGGCTTACCCCTTTTCCTTTATAACTACACATGTCATCAGCTACACGGAGTGTTCCAGGTAAACCTAAACACAGCGACAAATCCTTCACCCATGTAGTCTTGCAAGAGATCTTACAGCTGCAATGTCTTTTTTCCCCTTTCTGTGGCACATGTTTCTCTTAAATTATGAAGGCTGTGAGCTTCGGTGGGTCAAACATAGAACCAACTGCTTGGGAAGACAAGAAGTGTAAAGGGGAATCAAGATTTCCAGCTCAGGTAAAGTTGTAGGAGTTACAATGAGTGCTCTGAACAATCTACGCTGACAGGGTTTATGAATTTCAGGTTAGAATTGGATTCAAGAAGAAATGCAAGCCTTTGGAAGAAGATGCTTTCAGACCAATTTTATACCACTACGATGGCCCCAAGTTCCGATTACAACTCTCTGTGCCAGAGGTATATTCGGGATTGTGGTATTGGTTAGGATTTAAAATGTTTTTTGTTTAAAAATATATTAAAATAATATTTTTTTATTTTTTAAAATCAAAATATTATTTTCAAATGAGTTAGAGCCAGAAACAAGGCAATTTTCTGGGTGTGCTGAGACTTTCTATGTTGGTTCTGCTGCAGGCGCTTGCATTGCTAGACTTGTTCAATCAGAAGGAGCTTTGACATGCTTACTTGAATATCAAGATTCAAGCAAGCCAGTTCATATCAATTGTTTGGATAACTGCTGCCCCAGCTGGATTTATGTCAATGTTATTCAAGAAATTTCGACTAATTTGTAATTTCGAAGACACATTTTATTTTGTAACCACAAAAAGTCTTCCATTTCATGCAAATACATGATTATCATGAAAAAATGGCTCTTTTTTTTTGTGATTAACATGGGTGTTTGGGTTATTTTATGTGCACCTCGACTAACCGCACGGATCTTGAAGTTAACGATCATTTAAGTTTCCAATAGCTCTAAAATTTATGAAACTCAAACTGGTAATTTCTAGAAAACAAATATAAAATCAGTTGAGTAATTATACATTTCAAGATTAAAATTGGCATTTTTTATGATTAGTGTGGTGGATCTAAATCACTATTCACTCACATTGAGTTTTGTTTTTTCTTTTTTAATTTATTTTTTAAAATTAAATTGTTTTGATAATTATATTTTATAATTTTTTTTTTATTTTCTTATATTATGTTATGTATTGGTTTCAACCTTTTAAGTTAGATCTTTTGAAAATAGAGTTTAATAATTTTTAAAATTTTATTTTTATAAAATTATTTTAATTTCATGCGAAGTCACAGTTTAACAAGTTACACACACAAAGATTTCATGCCAATGGGAATAATACTCACTAGGGTTCGAATACAACATTTTATGTATTTCCGTCATTGAAATTGCGCATTGTAAAATAAGAAACTGTGTACTTCTCAATAAATAGAATTAAAAAAAATGCTAGGCCGAAAAAGAAAGCTGGGCTTAAAATGAAACATTTCTCGAAAGTCCAGCCCACTTTCAACCATAATCATAAGATTTTAAAAGATCCATTAATGATTTTATTTTTAAAAATATATTAAAATAATAATATTTAATTTTTTCTTATATTTTAAATAAGAAATTAAAATAGCAAAACATATTTAAAAATATTAATTTTAATTTTTAATAAAAATTCAAAAAAAAAAAAACGTTGGAATAACCTATTATTTTCAATATTAACCCTGAAATTAAACCGGGTCGACCTCCGATTGCTTTCAACGGCTTCCTTAACAATAAAAACAAATCATATCACGTGATGAACCTAACGGTCTTCTCTGCTTTTCTTTTCCGACCTTGGTTTACCGTACTGCTGCTCTCAACAGTTCTCTCTCTCGGATTAGTAGTTAGATAATTGCTATGGGTTTCCATATAAACCCATGCTCCCTTTTACTACCTTTTTACTTTTGTTTGTTTCACACTTCTCACCTCTGCAAGAAAAATTCGTTTTAGAGGGAAAAAATATATAAAAGAAAAGTCTTCCTATTTTTGAGAGAAGAAGAAGAGGAAAGTTCGACCATGAACTATGATCACCGCCTTTGTTTCTGAAAGGAGCGGTAGTGTTTGAAAGTTGATCCAATGGACACTGCAGCGAGTCAGTCATCGTCATCGTCATCGTCATCGTCAATTATGTTTTATGATTTTCTTGATAAAATGCGAAATCCTGCTTCTCTCAATCTAGTCAAATCCATTAAAAGGTTTTTTAAAATTTTCATATTTAGTTGAATTAAACTGCCAGTGCTTATTATTGTTTATTGATTATTTATATGCGAAATCCTGCTTCTCTCAAGGTTTCTGTATTTTAACCAAATTGGGTTTTGGTTGTTCTTTATTGTTACCTGTAGAGGAAAAATCATATAGCAATTTATGGTTAATTTAGTATTTTTTTAATTAAAAAAATCTTTTAATTCTTTTATGTTTTTCTATATCTTGTGCTGTATCTGGTTGCTGCAAATTTGAATTAAAAGGTAGCGGATTTTTTTTATAATGTGATTTTCTTCTTGAAAGATTTTTCACTTTTAAAAAAAAAACAAGTTGCGTGTAGTTAATATTTTTTTGTAAGGAAGTTGTTATTTGCAAATGCTCGAGATGCTATAAGTTTTAATGAAGAAAATTAAATATGTTTCAGCTTCATTGTATCATTCCAATTTTCTTCTCCCAACCCTGAAAATGATAGCAAAAGGGTACAAGAGTTTTTCTCAACAATGGAAGCAGCTATCATGGAACATCCATTATGGGCTAGTGCCACTGATGATGAATTTGATTGCTCAATGGAGGTAGTTATTGAATTATTTCTCTTAGAATTCCTACGCATATGTTATATCATATACTCCTGTCATTAGGATGTATCAGTTTCCAAGTATTGGAATGCTGTCCATAATTATTTTACTTTTAGCGTTTGTGTCTTCTGTAGCTTTGTGTTGCTCTCAACATGATATGTTAACATATTGTTTTATTTTGATTTCAAATTGCACGCAACTTTTTTCGCTTCTGTGTCATCGCATTCTTATAACACAGGGACTGGAGAAATACATCATGACGAAATTGTTCTCCCGAACATTTGCTATTTCTCCCGAGGATGTGAAGATTGACCAAGAGATCTCTGAGAAGATACACTTGTTGCAATCCTTTTTACGGCCTGAGCATTTAGATATTCCTCCATTTCTTCAGAATGAAGCTTCATGGCTGGTATGTGTGCTAGCCTATTTTCACACTTAGGAAATGTTATTGCATTTATATCGATGCAAAACTGCTTGATTTAGTTCCATTAACTGTCTTTAATCTGATGCCTATAGTACAGTTTGATGGCATCAACTAAGAAGCATGTTGACTGATAATACATCTGTGGCCATGCTACAATTATCATTTTACTGATCATTTTATATTCTTCTTCCTCAGCCTGCATGTTACTACTCTTGAACTGAACTTTGCATTTTACTAGCTTCCATATAAAAACATAAATTCAATTCATTTTCTCTGAAGTCCACATTCAACTTGCCACTTTGCCTAAAGCACCGTTAAGGATAATTTACTAGTATTGGATGATATTTCTATGCTTCCATGTCTCATTTCATCTCCAGGGTGTCTTCTTTGTGCAAAATATTATATCTTCAGTCTCACAAAAAATCTCCTTTGGATAACATTGCTACATTTAATGATATTGTTTCTGTTATATAATATTGTTGCATTTGGTAAAGAGCAAACAAATTATGCTGAGGAATGAATAACTGTACGTTGCCTTGGTTAGTGGGAGAGATTAAAGAGTTTGTTGGCATTGCATTGGATCTCACTGTATGCCTTCAAGTTAAAATGGAATGATTGATTAGGCAATTTGATGGTTGAGCATAACAACTCTAAATCTTTGTTTTTATCTAATAGAAATTATTGAGAAAAAAAGAGAGAATACATCATGAAGGAGCAGTACCATTAGGTATGGAAGTGATCTTATGAAAGTGATATTAAAATAGGGAACTGGATATATAACTTCTGTGACAAGTCAAGTAGTTTTTGTTGGGTAATTGCTGCTGTGCTAGATTTTTTTCCTAACAAGTCCAGGTTGAATGTATTGTTTTTGAGAGTTTCTCTCCATCTTGGAAGTTTCAAAATTGTTAATTAGCATGAGTGCAAAGTCCACAATTGATTTGTTTATGTAAATGTATTGTTTTGTAATTCTAATGTTGATCCCTATCCTTTTTCCACTTGTTCCATCAATGGTGATACATACTCCTCTTAAAATCATTACAATTTTATTCCTTCTTTCCCCAGCTTGCAGAAAAGGAATTGCAGAAGATCAATGCTTTCAGAGCTCCTCGTGAGAAGCTTCACTGTATTATGAGTTGCTGCAGGATCATCAACAATTTGCTGCTTAATGCATCAATGTCAGAAAATCATGTACTAGGAGGGGCTGATGACTTTCTTCCTGTTCTTATATATGTCACAATCAAGGCAAGATCTCCTTGGTAATAAGCAACTCTTCCTACCATTGTTTGCCTATTTTGGACTATTGTTTCTGTAGTTTGATGCATCAATAGAAAATTGGATGACTATGTTTATTGTTTGATTGACATTCTATTTTTTTCCATGTCTTAACTGTCTATCTTGTGACATTTGCAAATGCTTCTATACCAGAGAACATGGACATAGTTGGTAATAACTTATGATTTCACATAAAGATGCATGGTTTGATATCTTTTCTAGCCTACGATGATGCACATGATAAGTAGCATACTTAACAATGCACTTTGTGTTGAATTCTGCTTAATCTGGTCTGTTTATGTGGTTTTGATTAACATTTTTTCAAAAAATATAAAAGCTTTTTATATTACCTTTATTGTTTTAAAATTCATCATCATGTATTAAGATAGGCCATGGTATATCTATGCAAGGAACACAAATAAATTTTTATCGTCATCAAGATAGGTCATCGTATATCTATAAGAAACACAGAGAAATAGCTATTATTACTTGAAAAAAAAAAAGGGAAGGAAATTGCTTGTTAAATTTTATGCGTGGAGCTGTAAGCCTTTGAATAAAATCTGAAGACATGAGATTTGGCTATTTTAAATTTCAGAATCTTTGTGTGCATGTCGCCACTTTCTTAAGAAAAACAAAATAACAATTTTCATTTGAACTACCACCTGTTGTCATGTGGATATTTCTTCCACATGTTTTTTAATTGGTTTCAAAATTTTGAAAAGAATGTACAAGCCTCAAGCTGTTGGTGGATAAAAATATATTTTGAAATTGTGATTTTGCAGAATCTAGTTTATATTTTGTAGTTTATATTTTTTATGATGTAAACACATGTATACATTGTCTAATGATAATAAAAATGATTTGCTTATATACTGACATCTATGAGTTTAACACATAAAACCACGAATAATTTCTGATTCATAATCACCTTTCATACACCAGCTATTTCTATACAAGGAACACAGAGAAATAGCTGTTATATACTGGGAAAAAACAAAGGAAAATGAAGTTAAGGAAATTGCTTGTTAAATTTTATGTATGGAGCTGTAAGCCTCTGAATAAAATCTAAAGGCACATATTGCCACTTTGTTAAGAA
Organism: Populus alba x Populus glandulosa; assembly: GCA_033617975.1. Lineage (NCBI taxonomy): Eukaryota > Viridiplantae > Streptophyta > Magnoliopsida > Malpighiales > Salicaceae > Populus > Populus alba x Populus glandulosa. The sequence continues at coordinate 11,455,930 of CM066161.1, forward strand.
AAACAAAAAATAACAATTTTCATTTGAACTACCACCTGTTGTCATGTGGATATTTCTTCCAAATGTTTTTTAATTAGTTTCAAAATTTTGAAAAGAGTGTACAAGCCTCAAACCGTTGGTGGATAAAAATATTATGATATTGTGATTTTGCAGAATCTAGTTATATTTTTTAGTTTATATTTTTTATGATGTAAACACATGTATACTAATGTCTAATGATAATAAAAATGATTTGCTTATATACTGACATCTAAGAGTTTAACACATAAAACCACGAATAATTTCTGATTCATAATCACCTTTCATACACCAGCTATTTCTATACAAGGAACACAGAAATAGCTGTTATATACTGGAAAAAAACAAAGGAAAATGAAGTTAAGGAAATTGCTTTATTAAATTTTATGTATGGAGCTGTAAGCCTCTGAATAAAATCTGAAGGCACATATTGCCACTTTGTTAAGAAAAACAAAAAATAACAATTTTCATTTGAACTACCACCTGTTGTCATGTGGATATTTCTTCCAAATGTTTTCTAATTAGTTTCAAAATTTTGAAAAGAATGTACAAGCCTCAAACCGTTGGTGGATAAAAATATTATGATATTGTGATTTTGCAGAATCTAGTATTATTTTTAGTTTATATTTTTTATGATGTAAACACATGTATACTAATGTCTAATGATAATAAAAATGATTTGCTTATATACTGACATCTATGAGTTTAACACATAAAACCATGAATAATTTCTGATTCATAATCACCTTTCATACACCAGCTATTTCTATACAAGGAACACAGAGAAATAGCTGTTATATACTGGAAAAAAACAAAGAAAAATAAAGTTAAGGAAATTGCTTGTTAAATTTTATGTATGGAGCTGTAAGCCTCTGAATAAAATCTGAGGGCATGAGATTTGGCTATTTTAAATTTCAGAATCTTTGTGTGCATATTGCCAGTTTGTTAAGAAAAACAAAAAGTAACAATTTCCATTTGAACTAGCACCTGTTGTCATGTGGATATTTCTTCCAAATGTTTTTTAATCATCTTTCGTATTGCTTGTAATCACCTTTCATACACTAGCATTGGCATGTGTTCAAATTCTTCTACACTAGCCATAAAAGAAATGTGGCATTGATTTAAATACATGTATATCATAGATACTTATCTTAATGAGTCGCTTATATACTGACATCAGTGCTTAACAGATAAAGCCATGAATAAGTTCTGATTCATAATCATCTTTAGTACTCTTGTGTTTTCATGGGTTCAAATTCTTCAACACACCATAAAAGCAATGCGGTGTTTGTCTGTTCCAAGATTGTTTTGTAGTTATAAAACAGAATGATGTAAAGGAATTGTTTCAAAGTATCAACCTGGTGTTTGAAGCAGTTTGAAGCAGCAGCCTGTATTTTCAGATGTCAAATGTCCTTCAAAGGCCCTCGCATTTATATAGATAGTTATGTCAAATATGCCCTTCTCTATCAGGATAAACTATTATTAGGAAGTGATTAGTCGAAATATTTTCTATTTACTTCCTGAAATGCAATGAAGCATTTTGAATAGTGTTTCTCAATAGCCTCCTGTTACAACATTAGTACTTAAGAATCCCGTTACATTTTTTTTCTGCCAGCTTTTGATGTGCTTAGTTAAGATAGGGGTTTATTTGGAAGTTAGGTAAATCCAGGTGGGAAAATATCTATGAAGTACAGAAACTTATTTAGTCATCTAAGGAGCTGGTGGTGATTTGTGAAAATTATCCCGTTAGTCTCCCACTACTGTGGTGCCCAAGATTTCAGAATTAATTAGCTTCAATAAGTGTTGAAGGTTTTTATATCCAATTCTTGAAGTGCTGTGTCATTGAGCATGAAACACTATTAATCCTTTTTGCTGGTTGATTTTGAAAGCTTCAAATATATAATTGGTTTGCAACTGGTGTTATCTCATTAACAGTAGGCATTGTCATTCTTATTTTTGTGAGGCCTTGAGAGTTTTGAGGTGATCGTGCACTTATAAACCAAGTATATAGTGAATATTAAGGGTCTCTCTGATCTGTTGGTGCACTTTTCTGCATGTGAATCCCTATATCTTCATTTCTCCTCTCTTTCTTTCCTTTGCATTTCATTTATCAAATTATTGGATTTGGTTGACTGTACACTTCTGTGGCAAGGATGCTCAAATGGTAATATATGTCAGTTTCTTGTTAACTGTTCTTTCCAATCTACTAAGTTCTTCCTTTTGTCATCAGTTTTGTCTTTGTTTGTGCATGCTGGAGGAAGATTTGTTTTAGGTTATATTCTACTTGCATTATCTTGCAGGTTATAGGACTAATTCGTTCTTTCAACAGGCCAATCCTCCTCAGTTGCATTCAAACCTCAAATACATCCAATTGTACAGGAGGCAAGAAAAAATGGTATCCGAACCAGCTTATTATTTCACGAATCTTGTCTCAGCCAAGTCCTTTATTGACCAGTTAGATGCCAAATCTCTTTCTATGGATGAAATTGAATTTGAAGAGAGCATGCAAGCAGCCAAGTTGGACAGCAAGGTATCACAATTAGAAGCTTCACAAGCACAGACAGATCCTATTCCTTCTACAAGAATGCATGGCATGAAAACAAATATAGATGGTAAGATTGAAAACTGCCAAATTGTTGCTTTCATGTGTAGATTTTTTAGTCTATGCTATTTTCTGATGGCCAAACAGGTATTGCATTGGTTTTGACTTGTAATTATATACTAACTAGTTTCATATTTTCATGCAATTAAGTCTTTTTTATTTGGGGTTAAGGGACTAATGCAACCTTCCATCTGATTTTGATCTAATTCATCTTTTATTGCATCAGGCAGATCAAATTATCCTTATATGGAAGCTGAGCCTGGTGAACTGACTGTTGAAGATGTGGAAAGATTGCTGAGTCTGTACAAAGATGTGGTTACAAAGTACTCTAGCCTCTGCAGGGCTGTTAGGCATCCCTCTGCAACCAGAACAGGACCACCCCTTCCTGTTCCTAAAGGGAAAGATGACATTTTATTGCAACTTGAGGGACAAGCACAAATGATCCGAGAGGAGAAGGCAGAGGTACATAAAGTGAAATCTTTTCCAGTTAAAAGTAATGTGTTTTCAATATCCTTAATTTCCAGTTGCTTACATAAACTTTTTTATGTTTGATACTTCTTTTTTCTTTTGATTTTTTTTAAACGATGCATAAATGCTTTAATCACATCAAATAACAAGTCTGTAAAAGCAGAAAAAATTATTGGAACATGATAATCTCTTCTCTCTCTCATTTTCTTTTAATAATCTTTGTATATGAGAATACAAAAGATTGAGGAACTACTTTCGTCAACAGAGGAGAAGAATAAGATACTCAAGACATCAGATTTACAGGAAATATATACACCCTAGGTTACACTAAATGTCATAGTCTAGGTTCTACTCTGACACCATCAGTTCCACCCCATCCCTGCGGCTGTAGATTTTTTGGATAGTGAAGTTCTTTTAGATGCCTTTTTCTCCATAAAATTTGTGCCCTTCTCCTTTTTATTAGTGGTATTAGTTGACACATCTCATGCACAAATATTTTCAGGAATCTCATCAGAATTGTCAAAATCCCAGCACACCTAGTATACTGCCAAACACCGCAGGTATCACAACCTAACTCTCCCCATCATCATCCTTAGCCCCACACATGCAATCCACTATCCAGTTCTCCAGTTCCTTCTCCATTCAGAAATGGTTAGGGGCATGTTTTGATGGAGATGCCCCTTTAATTCTGACTGATCCACTTTGTCCGACCAGAAACTTAAGATTAATGGAACCCTCAAGAGAGCCAAAGTCTAGAAATTCGTCAGCTTCAAACCTCTTAAACATGGCATATACTTCTTGAAAAGTTCTCTTCGCTTCAGTTTTTAGGTCAGCAATAGTGGGGCATTTGAAGGTAGGACAATTAACTCCAGTGGTATAGCAGGGTCTCCTTTTGACTGCTCTGAAAACTCCAGATGGCACAGAAGGTAAATAGCAAAAGGGTTAGCCTTCATCTGTTTATCAGGTCCATTGTCCTTCATAAATTGTTTTCAGTCAAGAAGCATGGTAGCTGAGACAATCATGCCTTCCCTTGCCACTTTAGGTCTACAGTTTACCATGGTTCCAGGGTGGAGCAAATAAAAAATTCAGATCACCTATTATTTGTTCTTTAGATGGTTGATTCGAGTCGAATCCATTTCCGTAGTGTTTGAAACTCAGTGGCTCAAGCCTGTTACATTAGAGAGATGACAATTGAGTAATGCATAGCAAATTTTAAGTGAAAGATTACTAGAACAGTTTAGTGTTTCCATCAACTACCTGAATTCAATATCAGAGGAATTAGGATTGCATTGTGCCTGAACCATCATGCCACAAGCAGCAAACTTCCCTCTCAAGTGTTTAAGGGCATGACACCTTTAAGAGCATGCCTTGTAACCCAATTGGTCTTGCCAGATGTTGCAGCTAATACTTTGATCATTACTTATTGTACACATTCCACATCATCCCTTGCCCACGCACACAATATATTGTAGCAGGTCTTAAGTTCTTGAGAGTTGCCTTAGATTAATGGATTGTTGCTTTCACGGATCATGGACAAAAAAAAAAAAAAGGAGAACAGGTCCTTTAGGGCAACAATTATGAGTCTGACAATGATCTAGTTCATGGTCCTTGGCTTGGAATACAAGGGCAAGTTTTCTACTGCTTTCTTGTAAGCATCCGATGTTATTGCATAACTTCCACATCCAAATTCATAACCCAAATCACCATACCATGAATGGTCCTTTAGGGCAACAATTATGAGTCTGACAATGATCTAGTTCATGGTCCTTGGCTTGGAATACAAGGGCAAGTTTTCTACTGCTTTCTTGTAAGCATCCGATGTTATTGCATAACTTCCACATCCAAATTCATAACCCAAATCACCATACCATGAATGACCTGTGGTGACCTGTGGTGATTGCATTGAGCAATCATTACTCCATCCCATATTTTCTTCACATCCATGACAGACACCTTCCTGTACGTCAACTGAAGTGTTAACACGCATTCAGATGCTTCTAATATAACCATAAGTGGAAAATCTCATCTTATATTTGTTTTTCCTGTCACCACTAGAGAAGTCAAGCACTTTTTATAATCAGCTGTCTTGTTTATTTTTTAAACCAAGACGACCCCTTCTTTGCTGATTGTTCTGACAAATTGTGTATGTGCTAACAGGTCAGTGATACACCGAAAGGATGCTGAGGCTTTGAGTGCTAAGAAAGTTGATGGTTTTCAATTTAATCATATGTAAAGCATCAAGTATGATCGACTTTTGGCAGAAGTATGTTTTGCACTTTTGATTCGTTTCATATCGGTAATATTTCCAGAAATGGACCTTTGATAACAATCTACTTAAGATAATGCAACTTGCAAAGGCTCATTTCTAGTCAGTTCTGATCATCAAGCCTAGGAAAGTTGAATCAAATCTATTTACTGACATATTCCTTTAAATATCAAATGCAACAGTTCTATATCAAATTATTGCTAACACTGGCCCTTTAGCTGGCAGCTAGATTTGCATGGATGGTAGGGGAGTTTTTGTAAGTTCATTTGCATCTTTTTCTTAAAATAATAATAAAAAAAAGGCATGTAAGTGATCTATATGCTAGGGATGATGAGTTGTTGCAGCATGATTCTATGAGGGGATGTTTTTCCAACACTCTCCCCTTGTGAAGCTGTTGGCTTGGAGCAAGAAGTTACAGAGGCAGATGTTTCTATAGTTTTATCTGATATGGCCAGTTACAAAGCTCCAGGTCTGTTGGATTTCAGACATATTTGTTTAAGATTAATACTGGGAGTTGGTTGGGGATTGTGTTCGTAAGATACCCTTATATATGACACAATTTATCAATCATACCCTTTACTACAAAAGTTAATCAATTGTATTCTTTAGTTTGTTTCTATTTTTAAACATTTTACTCTGTCGATTATTTCATTAAAATGGAAATACACTTATAAAGAATTTAAATTGCATAATAAGTTAATGGGCTATAAACCCTTTTATCTTTAGAAGTAGCTATATATATTTAGAAGATTTGTTAAATTAATTTTTTTTAATTGAACTTATTTATTGCTTCTATTTTTCACATTTTTATATCTTATATTTTCAATGAAAACAATTGATAAATAAAACATGCATGTGTATTTTGTAAAAATCATTTTGAAACCACGTCTTTAATATAGTTTGAAGATGTACTTGTATTAAATAAGATAATAATATCAAGTTTAAAATCTTTTAAAAAAGCTAGCATAATTTTAATCAAATATTTTATATATATATAGCCCCGTAAGGTTTAGGTTATATGTTGAGAGGAAAGGATTGACTTGAGGTAATCATCTTATTTTTAATTTGTCTAAAATTGATCATTTTAGACTTTTTTATATTAAAAAAAAAACCTAAAACAACTTTGTTAAAAAAAAGTTACTTAAGTTTTATTTCAGTTTTAACTTGATGAACTTGGTTTTTCCGGGTCGACTACATACCCACAATCTGGATCAAAATCCATCCCAGTCCAAGACTAGATCAAATGACCCTCCGATCTACTTTTTAGGCGGGCTGAATTTCAAAACGATGAGATAAACCATTGAAGTATCCTTGATCAGCAACACTCGAGGATCTCTTTTCCCAGAGATAGTCCAAACCTGTTAATGAGTAAAATAAAAAATAAGAGACAGAAATCATCTTGAAACCGTTTGCACAACAACTGATAATTATGGAATTGGTTGGCAAGCATGTGATCAGACTCCTTAAATCCTCAACAACCGTTTGAATTTCCCATTCTCCCTGCTATGTCACTCTGCTACATTACATACATCCGATTCAATGAGGATAGAGCAGTTACCATGCTTTGCCCCTAATTTATCAGCCTCTCTCCTATTGCGGACGCCTTGTGCTATAGAACTCTGCCATCCAGCAATCTACCAGCAGGGCATTCCCGCAGAAATTCCCAAACCAGAACACTCTTAGTGTGAGGATAAGGGCACCGATTTACTCAAGTTCACTCTATCACGGTTGCGGCATTCTTGTTTCTCACGAAGACACAGTCCTTCCTTCAATTTCTCGACCCCCAGTTTGGCCTTCTCCATTGCTTTCAAGGGCTCAACGTACTTTACGAAATAGTATTAATGTGATTATGAAAGTAGAAAAGCCAAGAATAACTATGGTTTGGATTTTGTAGTAAGAAGACATTGAACCATACCTGTTGGTAATTCCAGTACGTATAAGAAGTATTGAAGTCTTGGAGATTTGTACAGAAATGTATGAGAAAGGAGAGAGGTTAATGTAAGGGTTGTTTCCAATCTTTAAGGTAAATGACTTTGTGAATGATATATGTAGAATATGCCGATTTATTGTAATCAAAATGAAGTTTGAAGTATTTGAACTTGACAAAGAATGAGCCAGCAAATGAAAACGCTCTGAAGCTGCTAAACCCCACATGCCATACGGGCAATTGCTTTAGATCAAACCAATGCAAAATGAAAAAAATATGAGTTGATAATTACGCGTAGATGGCATCCATACAGCCCCTGAATGAAAACGAACTTTGAAAAACTGAGGGATTTTTCTTTGAGCTCAGAATTCGTAGCCTTGGCACCCTCAATGTAGTAGGCTTGCTTTAGTTGAAATAATGCCATACAAGAATGCCTGTAACTTAAAATATGTTTTGCATTGACACAGATGATGATCTACTCCATGACTTCTCTCCCAGAAGAGTAAACCCACCAGAAAAGGCTGCACATACTCAGTTCACCATGTAAGATCACAACGCTCAATGGTAGGCATTATAAACTTGAACGATAAAACTAAACCGACTCATCACAAGTGTAAACTCAGTTCACCAAAGAAAAATTGAAAGGACCAGGGTTGGAAAAAGCGCTGAATATAGGTGGTGAGTTAAAAAATAGCACAAAAAAATTAATGTAGCCCTCCAATTTTCCAAATGACACATTTTCGGTCCCTTAAGTTTTTTCAAATTCAATTTTGGTACAAATCATTATTTTTATTATTGCTCGGTTTCTAGTTTGAAAAAGGAAAAAGAGAGTTGTTAAATTCCAACAATAAAGAAAAACAAATTAGTTGACATTGATTTCAACTACTAAATTAATTGACTTTTGTGTTAAAGAGTTCCTTTCAGCAAAAACAGTTTGATTAGGGTGTTCATTAGCATCAATATCGCATGAGGTTGTAGATCTAAACTTGAGATTTTTTTGAATTTGAGTTGATTTTAGATTTTTAAACTGATTTTTGGATCTTCTAAAGCCATAATCGAGATCTCTATAATACTTTATAGGTGTTTCTTTGAAAATCAAAGTTTTAAATGCGTTAATTTCTAGAACACCCTAGTTGCTGGAAACTTGCCATCTATCCTTTTAATTAAAAAATTATTTAAAAGAATTAGCATGTAGACTAGAATTCTTATTATTAATAGGTAAGGCGCACAAGTTCAGACGCATGTTTTTTTCTCACATTTCATCTTTTTTTATTTATTTTTTGTTATTTAATATATTTTTTATTATTATTTAGCATATTATTATCTTAATATTTTAAAAAACTTTATTCAATATACAATAGATTTTAAATTATTATTATTATTATTATTTGGTGCTAGAAAAAAGCTTTGACTCCAATCGGCGGGCGTAGAGCATGCCAATGGTGTAGTATATGCTAAGCAATGTCCAAGAATAACCCCCTTTACCACCATGTCTCACTCAGTTGGACGTCGTCAGTATCAGAATTGGGCCTTTATTTCCTTGAAACAGCTCCAAGTGCTTCTAAGACAAACAACAAGCGTTATAAATTTGTCACCTTTAACACAAGAAACTTTGCCTCTATTGGTTAAAAGCCAAGATCAAACTTCTTGTTCCTCTCAAAAACACCTGTACTTTTCGAAGCATTCAACTCTAGATACAAAAGAAAAAATTAAAAACAAATAGTATTAGGATATAATAGTATTACAACCACGTTTAACATTTTATATTATTCAGTAAATGATCTAAATCCACAAAATAACTATTATCATTAGAGATTATCATTAGAGATAGAAAAGACATACAAATATTTACATCAATGGAGATGGAGAACCATTAATTTAGCTCTAGATACAAAAAAACATAAAAATTAAAACCCAATTGAGATTTTCTTCTCTTTAGGGGGTTCAATTGACATACAGGTTATATTTGTGGGGGCAAGTATAGCCCTTATCCCATTTATAAAAGAAAAGAAAAGAAAAGAAATATATAACTACACCCGGGAAGGTCTCGAGTAGGGTGGGAGGCCATGTGTGGTGTGCCTATTGCTACAACTTCATGTGGACATGGAAAATGAAAAAGGAAAATTATATTCAATTGTTGAGTCATTAAGTGCTTTGTACAAGTTGTATTTTAAAATATATTAAAATAATATATTTTTTATCTTTTAAAATTTCTTTTTAGCATCTCGAACCCATCTAAAAACACACAAAAAAATTAAAAACATTAAAAAATTTTCAAATGTACAATTTAAAAGCTATGTCAAATTAAAAATACAATATACTCCTCACAATCCTCCCTCTTAATTTCTATATTTGGAGCTTTTACACTTATTGATGTGGTGCTTGCACCCTAAGAGATCACTACCACCTCACTCAAGATGCTCAGAACTCAAACCAATTTTTCTTTGCCTTTCAACATAGGCAGTCATAACCCCTCAATTAGATGCATTTGCAATAACTCTTATTTTTATTTTTGCATGTATTAGAAAGATCTTTGTTATTGTCTTCAACAAGAGCACACGAAACTTTTTGTTGTACAACCTTAATACAATTTACACTCTGAGCTTCATCTAGGAACACATTCTTTCATTGCACTTGTCTTATTTCAGTACCTTGTTGGATCTACTCGTAAAAAATCTCTATGTGCTCCTGTGCAATTTCTGTTCACCAAATTTCCTTATTCCTTATTTATGTTTGATAGTAGCTCCTTCTATAACAACACATCTCCGAGTCAAAATAAGGTGTCAATCTTTATCCTTTTGTTGTATTTCCTTTTCTCCATTTAAGACCTCCTTAGTTTTACCCTTAAGCAATCATAGTCACTGAATATAACATTTTTTAAGAAATCACTTTTTTCATTAGATCCTTGAACATGTGAAACCCAAGTATTCCCTTGCCATCAACTTACTTATATACGATTATGTAAATAATACTTCCATTAAGCAAGTTTCTATAAAATATTGAAAGGGTCATAATGATCCTATTTAAAACTCAATCTTCTTACATATAATTTTTTAGGCCTGTATCTATTCATCATATTGACTTTCCATATATTTCCCCTTGCTAGCTATGTGGAGGCTTTCCTTTACAAGTTATCTAAACATCTTGGTTATCTACCATTGATTTCTCAACATCTAGCAACACTACCTGTGCAATAGATTTGTTAAGATTAGTCTTACAATCATCGTCACTCTATACCATGATTTTCCACGTTCCATAAGACTAATTTTCCCTTTCTTCAAGAGTGTTGAATTCCCTACAACAATCCTACACATGTATTGGGCTACAACGTGCAACTTCTTCATTAACATCGACCACCATGATAACCTACGCATGCCCTTTCTACTCGAGCAACCAATTTCATCATATCACCACCATCATTTTCATTCTTAATCTCGACGATCGAACTATACTACTGCATTCAAAACGATCAAATAAGCTAGAAACAAGTTTGAAAACATCCTAATCACATTTAAACAACTTCGATTTGTTCAAAACAAATCTAGCATGATTAAATATCCTAGTTTTAAAAACAAACATGGTTGCACGTAGGATAAATCACATTGAATCCTAACCTCGGTTTGCAACTTGCTGATGTGCTAGCAAACTAGATGTTGGTATAATGTTGACATGGCACTCTGGTTCAAGTTAGAAGTTTGGGTCAGTTCACAGGTATTAAGGTTAGTTAAATTATTGTTGGTGAAGAAGGCACGTGGCTACAAAAAGGGAGTCCCCCTTTTGCGACCATGTCTTATGTTAGTTTTTTGCATTGTTTTCACCAGTGTATTCCTTTCGGCCTTTTCTTTATGGTAGTATATCCAAAACACATTTTGAACCACTTTCATTTATGGGTACAATCAAAACACCTACTAGTTCATCTTCACCCATGCTTAGATACCCACTTGTTAGGACCGCAAATGTTTTGATAATTGTCGATTGGAGGCGAAACACAATTTTTTACATGATTAGAAAAATCACCTTACATTCATAAAACAACCAATATCATTAAAGATAAAGAATAGGTACAAATTTACATTAATAAAGAAAGAGGAACATTAACTCAACTCAACTCTCACTTTTCACATGCTCATTGTTGCCCTTGGCAAGCAAAAACTACACTAGAAGCCCCCCCCTCGCTTTCTCTCATTCATATTTATTGGCTCTATTCATATTTTGCTCATTCATCTTTCTCTTTCTACTCATATTTTGCTCATTCATATTGGCTCTATTTATTACCAAAGGATGACTAAATTTTGATAATGGTTCCAAATCAATCTCTCTCTAAGTTGATGGCCATTATCCCCTAGTATGGTAGATATGTGAGAACTTGTCTCCACTTTCTAAAAATCTCATTTGTCTCCAAATAAGAGATTGTTAGGTAGAGAAGATAAAAATCCTCACATGCCAACATCCTAACATAATAGTCATTGAAAGAGAAGGAGTGAGCTAATGCTTGCTACTCTCTATAAATAAAAAGGAAGAAGAGGCAACATGTAGAAGCAAGAAGAGAACTTTTCTCACACTCATTGTTGCCCTTGGCAATAACTGCACAAGTGGAAGATTGTTAGGTGAGCTAATGTTTTGTTCATTCATATTGGCTCTTGTTGAATCAAAGAGAAAACTTTTCTCACACTCACTGTTGCCCTTGGCAATAGCTACACAAGACAACCCCTCTATCTCTTTCTCTTCTCCTGTTCTTTTTTTTTCCGCTCATATTTTTCTCATTCATATTTTGCTCCATTTATAGCTAAAGAATGACTAACAATTGATAGTGGTACCAACTTGATTTCTCACTAAGCCAATGGCTATTATCCTAGTGTGGTGGGTATGTAAGGACTTTTGTCTCCACTACTTAATAATTTTATTTGTCTTCAAATGGGAGATTGTTAGATAATGAAAACAAAAATCCTCACATATCTACCACACTAACATAATGGGCACCAACGCTCTCATTTGTTATCCAATACTCTATAAATAAAGAGGAACAAAGGGCAGCATGTAGAAGAAAGAAGAGAACTTTTTTCGCACTCATTGCTGCCCTTGGCAATAGCTACACAAGTAGGAGATTATTAGGTAATGCAAACAAAAATCCCCACATACCTATCATACTAACATAATAAGCACCGAAAGAGGAGTGAGCTGGTGCTCACTACCATTTGTTGTCCAATACTCTTTATAAATAGAGAGGAAGAAGAGGCAGCATGTAGAGGCAAGAAGATTACTTTTTTCACACTCATTACTGCCCTTGGCAACCCCTCTCTCTCTCTATCCTCTTATTCTTCTTCTACTGCTCATATTTTGCTCATTCATATTGGCTCTATTTAAAGCCAAAGAATGACTAACAATTGATAGTGGTTCCAACTCAATTTCTCACTAAGTTAATAGCCATTATCCTAGTGTGCTAGGCATGTGGAGACTTTTATCTCCACTACCTAACGATCCCAATCTCATTTTTTTTCAAGTGGGAGTTGTTAAGTAGCGGAGATAATCTCCACATTAACATAATGGGCACAAAAAAGAAGTGAGGAGTTGCTCACTTCCATTTGTTGTCCAATACTCTATACATGGAGAGGAAGAAGAGGTAGCATGTAGAAGCAAGAGGAGAGCTTGAAGAGCTAGAGAGGAAGAGAGAGGGTAAGCTGCCATAGGGCAGCAGCAAAGGCTTCCATTGCAGCACTGCTAAGAGAAAAAAAGTGAGATTGGAAGATAAGTAGAGTGGATGAATCCTTCTCCTTATTCTCTCCCTAAAATTGCCTTCTGTGTGGATGTAGATAATTTACTGAACCATATTAAACATTGTGTTCTGTCTCCAACAAGCAATTATTAGAATACCCATGGTCCTATCGAGTAGTTCTTCAAATTTACAAAAGTAAGACAACTTAATAAGCCATGGGGCTAGGGCCGAATGAACATGGAGTCAGAAGTGCAAGGAAAAGAACTGCAATTACCTGGTGAGCTTTTGGTCACTTTCCATGGTAGTATACCTGGCATTGCAAACAGGGTTTAATGTTTCAGAGTTTAAGTCATGGATAATCAAATGCATGCTTTAATGTGTGTCAGAACATTTGTAATTAAGATGGCATAGGTTGCACAATTTTGATGGTTACAAAAGCACTGTACTATATGCTAGGGGTCCTCTATTATCCAAGCATGCAAGCACTGGGCAACCAAATGTTGACTCAAATATTAAATCAATGAACTGAAGGAACAAGGTTGGTGGTAAAAGTTATTAGTTAATGACTCATTCAGAAAAATCAACAGAACGGATGCAAACAAATAGAGTCCTTAACAATAGGTTGTTCAGTTGCAAGCAAATGTGAACGTAGCCTTCTGATAAGGGAAGCAATATTAGAAAGGTTGCAGTAAATGTAAGTGAGGTGACGCACCTTGATAGTCCTATCTCCATGACCAACGAATAGCTTTCCTTGCCAGCATAATAAAGCTGTTACCACAGAACCTCCTGGGATTGATCCAATGGGTCTAGTATCCACCTGAAATTCATCTCCAGACAACTCCTATAAAAAACAGAGTTTGTCAAGCTGAATGAAATGACGAAAGTCTAAATGCTTATTACATTAAAAAATCTAAATCAAAGAAGTTAGCTTGTCAAATCCTATTCCATGAGTTGATGATAATCAATGAAGATACAGTATCAATTTACAATGTACCTGTACATTGACAATTTTGTCCCAACCTCCGGTGAATAGCCATTTTCCCTCCATGACACAAGCCAAAATCGCACCACTGTGGCATTGTGTCGATTTCTTAAACACGTCATCCCTCCATGCCTGAAGGAAGCGATGAATTAAACACAGTGAAAAACAAGCAACACCAGCAAATGCACAGGGAATCTTTTCCTAAAAAGGAGAGCTAAAAGGAATCCCAATCAGCCTCAACAGTTGATAGAACAAATTCTTTTCTGTGGAACGAGGAGGGTGGGTTGGGGGTGGGATCTGTGCATGTGGAAGATATGACATGTTCATTCATCATTCATGTAGCAAGTCTTCAAACACAACCTATTTTAATTTGAATGCTGGTGTGTAATTTTATTTCTTCTCTTTAACCTCAAATTTTGTTTAGTATCTAAAATTGCAGTATGGAGATAAACAAATATATATATAAAAAAAAAATAGAGCACATAAAACCTTTATCTGTCCATTTTCATGGGCTGCAACAAGAATATTCTGGTTTGCAGTGAGAGACAAGACAGAGGTTGCAGTTCCTGGCAAGTCATTTCCCAACACTGTCAAAGGACTATGATCAGTTAGACTCCACAGACGGATGGTACCATCCCAACTCCCACTATAAAGAATCCCATCACATGCTGCTAGCGTGGAAACTACTGATTTATGACCATCCATAATGCATGACAGGGTGCCATCCTGATGAAATCAGGAAAGGAACAAAAATTTAAGGTCTTGTACATCCATGTAGCATATAAAATGCAGTAGATTTGTAAATGCAAGCTTTACCTGCAATGACCAAGCCTTAACTGACCTATCTCCACTACCAGTATAGAGATATCCATTCCCTGCAGTGGTCAAGGCATGAATTCCACTATAACGCCAATCTTTTTGCTCATACCATGTCTTCAATGGTTCTTTCCCCATAGGAACACTGATGCTCCAGAGAAATATGCCACCTCCACCATCCCCAGTAATGCATAATGGTAGTTCTTCATCAACATAAATTACAGCCATGACTTTATGCTCATGGCCCTTAAATGTGTGCATATGAGAGAAGTCCTGCACGGAACATTTTCAGCCAATAAGCTCAGAAATTGAATAAAAAAATAACCTGAACACATGTCGCCTTTATAGCGCATACCTGCAAGGACCAGACCTGGACTGTTTTATCAAATGAGGAGCTAAACAGAAATCCTCCTGCAAGAGAAAGAGTACAGTCAGATGAAAGAGGGTATGTTGATCAATCATATTCTCGTCTTTCAATCACTCTCTAGGATAGTAGAATTTGTCATCCACTTTGAAACTAAAGTCAAAATAAGGATCAACAGTATTATGAAACTTAAGACCATGTTGCAATTTAAGGTTCAAATCATGCTTATGAAACTTCATACAACCCAATATAAGGGTATCTTCCTTGGTCAGAATCTCAGTATCATTAATATGACAACAGAGCACATGCCTCAAAGGCTCCCGAGTCCCAACTAGTGTCATCTAACAAAAGCTGAGTGGTGATCTAGAAAATGAAGCAAGCTTTCAGCTTGGATTTTCCACCGTTCAAAACCGATATATTGACAGCAAAAATCCTGCTGCAACATAACCAACAAAGAAGAGTTTTATATTAATTACTGCAGGTTTTGTCACCACATGTTGGAAAGTCACAGCATGGCATGGACTGCAGGAGCTATTTCCATGACTTTGATCTCTGAAATGATGATAAAGTCACCGGATAGCCTGATTGAGAGCTGATGCTTGAAAATTCGAATGAGCATCTATTAGATGCTGACTCCCAAGTTTAAAAAGTTCTTTTCAGTGGAAGTAACTAAATGAATAACATAATTTTGCAATCTAAAAGCATCAAGTAAAATTTCATACCTCCAATGGCAAATCCTGTAACACAATCAAGATGGCCCTGCATTTCTTTGAACTTGACCTTCCCCTCCACGAGAGCCTCAGCGATATCTTTATCATTTCTCACGTCCTCTCTTTGATCTTGATTTTCTCCACTGTTTTTTTCTGCTAGCTCGGATTTTTTAAGAGTTGAATTTTTTAGGGGCAGCCAACATAGTTCTCCAAGAACTCGCAAATGCTCCTTATTCTCCTCATGGATAGCCTCACCCAATCTGGGAACAGAAGTATCATGCTGATGTCTAATAAATAAGTCCCTAATACACTTCCACATATCAATAGCATGTGGACGATTCCCTGGATCAAAACTCAAAGACCTGCATAGCATCTGGTGCATTGGTTTCAATTCTTCACCGGTTTTACTTTCCAACAAAGAGCTGACTTTCTCCATCAAACCAGTGTAAAGACCCGAACAGTCCAAATTATTGTCTTCACTTCTTTTTGAAATGATAGAATCTACATGATCACCTAGCTCCTCAAGGAATTCTTTCCCGATAAGCATTCTAAGGACAGTACAAGCTAATGTCCAAACATCAGAGCCAAGGCCAATTGGATATCTATTGCTACCACATTCTACCTCCACACCCTCTCCCTTCAATATCCCAAACAAAACCTCTGGGCTCACAAAAACCTCCTTTTTCAAAATCTCACCGACCAATCTCCCCAATTTTTTAACACTTAAACTTCTCCCACCAGAACCAAGTTCCATAACCCCCTCATGAACTGCCCTTCCCATCACCAAAACCTCACTCAAACTTAGACTCACATGTCCAAAACCATCCAATTCAAAGCAAGAAACACCTAAACTTCCCACAATTAGCCCTTCCAAATGCAATCCAATCACTGCTTCATACATTTCCATTCCAATCATTGCAAAACTAGACAAACCATCTTTGCTCAAACCATTCTCAAAATCACCCAACATATCCAAAACATTCCCATTAAGTCTCTCACACACAAAATACAAAACCCCATCTTCCAAATCACACCACAAACCACAACCCTTACAGATTCTTCCCTGTTTAGCACAAATCCTCAAAATAAAACCTAATTCATCTCTCTTCTCCTCCTTCATCCCATTCAACAAATTAATAACCTTCGCAACATAACTCAACTTAAAAACAGATCCTTTCACTTTACCACTCAACAAACCCCCATCATTGCCAACCATAAAAAGCCTCACCTTCACCTTTTTATTCCCCTCCTTTAACAACCCATATCCTCTCTCTTTATCCTCAACAAAAACATCATCTCTGTCAAGAACCCAGTTCTTCCATGAAGTATAAAACTCATCAGACCATGAAGGAGGCACAAAGAAGTCAAAGTCTTGAGCGAGGACTGGTTTGTCAATTTGGGATTTGTTGTTGGGTTTCTGGGGATTATGATCTTGTAGCTGCTGAACCAGCCTAAGGAGATCAATGTTTTTAGGAAGTGCAGAAGGGCCTTGCTGTGATGGGTACTTGACAAGTTGTGTACATGCAGGACAGCGAATGGTTAGAGGGTATTTCTGTGGGATATTTTTAAGGCATGACTCGCAGGTTGTATGCCCACATGCGAGTACTCTTGGGATAGTGTACTCGCCGTCGTAGGTTGATAGACACACCGGACATTCTGGTAATTCCGGTGATTCCATTGACAGTTGATTTCCTTCACCAATTCATCACTTCTGTTTGCGACTACAAGATACCTCGTGTTCGTTGACGATCTACGACGTCGTTCGAGAACTATTTTAGTCGTCGTCTAGTGGTTTGATCCTATCCATTAAAACGAAAAACAAAAAATAAGATACTTGTTTTGCCGCAATTAAAATAAGTTTATGATAAGTATTTGATTATTTTATTATTTAACTTTAATAGTGAAAAGTTATTCAATTTTGAAGATACATATCAACTTCTAGTAAGTTCAAAAAAAGCAAAAAACTTGAGAAGTATAATTTTAAGATAAAATATTATTTATTTCATTTAAAATATAAAAATATCCTTAAAATAAAACTTTTCATTTGGTTGCTAACTAATATGTTTATTAATATAAAATTAGTTTGGTTTATTTTATATTTAGCAATAAAAATTTATTTTTTAAGATTGTTATTGTCATATTTATATTACCATAAAATTATAAATGAAATAATTAATTAAAAAAATATTTGAGGATGGAGTTATCATTATCTTTTTGTGGGGATGTTTTAAAACCAACATGAAAATATTAAAATTCAGTCTAAAAAAAATTGATAAATATGGATAGTTATTAGATTAGGTTAAGTGACCAAACATTTGCTTGTTAAAAAATAATAATAAAGCCACATAAAATTAGAAATATATGATAAGAGATGAATAATATTTTTAGAAAAAATAAAAACCAATAAAAGAATTTGATTACAAATAAATATGAAAATATTGGAATATCGAATAATTATTTCACTAAAATTATAGGGTTTAACTAAAAATAATTTACTCTTACTTACCATTATAGTAAGAGATGACTTTGAACCCATAACTCAACACAATATTAAGATTGTTTAAAATAATGTTTGAGATTATAGTAGAGATAATTTTAAAAAATATTTTGGCTACTTCTTTCATCATCAACTCTATTTTTTGTATAACCTCTCAAAGTTCTCTCAATGATCTCGATATTAGACAATATTGAAACCACAAAAGCTTCAACTGAAAAGGTTGATTTGTTGGCTCAATCCAATAAAAAAATCAAGATGGATTCAATGAAACAATGCAATCATGTAGAATGGTCTGACACTATGAAAGAAAGGGGTACGTCAAACATGGAATTCAATTACAAGGACTCTTTAATAGGGACTTCATATTTGGATTGAACTCTGCCTAACACAACCAATGTGGAGGAGTTTATGTCAGATGATGAGGATGATGAAGAAGAAAAGGAAGAGGATTACGCAATAATTAAATTATCATCGAAGGAGAAGAAATGTATACATGAACCTTGACATCAAACCTTAATAGTAAAAGGCATGGGTCACAAGATAGAATATACTTTCTTGTTGAAATGACTTCAAAGTTTATGAAAGATCTGAGGCGAGCTTGGTTTAGTTGACTTGGGGAATGATTTCTTTTTGGCCAAATTATGTAACCAAGTGGATATAAACTTTGCCTTGTTTGGAAGCCCTTGGATGATATCGGATCATTATCTTACAGTGCGACAATGGTACTTGAATTTTGGTCTTTATAAAGTAGCCATTGAGAAGGTAGTGATTTGGGTTGATATGCTAGGATAGGCAATGGAATACTATGACACTATAGTTTATGAAAGATTGGGAACCATATTAGTAAAACCTTGAAGGTGGACAAAACCACTTATATTAGGACTTTAGGAAAGTATGCTTCTATTTGTATGGAGATGGACCTAACAAAACCTTGTTGGCGAAGTTCAGATTGAGGAGAAGGATTAGGCGAATAACTTATAAAGTAACTTATAAAGGTCTTCATCTAATTTGTTTTTTATGTGGCCAATATGGCTATAAAAAAGATAATTGTCCTCATGCAACGTATTATGAGGAAGTACACAAGGATAAATGAAAAGCAGCGCATGGAGCTGATGGTGCTCATGAGGGAAACAAGGATGAGGAAGGGTTGTTTAGGCCAGATGTGGTTAATTTGTTTGGACAATGGATGGTGGTGAAGAAAGAGGAGGAGAAAAACTAGCAAGAAATTTGGACTCAATTGGGGAAAGGATGAGGAAGGGTTGTTTAGGCCAAATGTGGTTAATTTGTTTGGACAATGAATGGTGGTGAAGAAGGAGAGGAGAAGAACTAACAAGAAATTTGGACTCAATAGGAAAAAAGTTGCACCAATCACTAAGGTCAGATCACAATGGATGCATTGGAAAATAATACATGGAAAGAATTAAAGGTGACAAATAAGGCAGAGGGATCTAGGTTTAGTGTCTTATAGAAGACTAATATGGATATCGTAGATATGAGGGGAGAGAAACTAATTTAGCAAGATTTGTTATAATTAATGGAGATGAGAATATTGATAGGAGACAGTTTATTTCTAAAAGTATAGAATGAGGCAAACAAAGGAAGATCTTAATAGCCTAGGGGATCAAAAAGTTTAGTAAGGACATAGGGGCATTGATAAGCTTCAGACTCAAGAGAAGTGCAAAGCTACGGAAAATATGGATAGAGGTTCTAAAAAAACGGCATTCATAACCTAAGTAAGTAGGCTACAACTTCAGCCTATATTAATAACTTGACTAAAGATATAAAACATGGGTAAGAGTTTTAGAAGCTTTTTTTCATGCGGGACTCTAAGCGACTAGTAACGTAAGGGAGAAACAGGATGGTATGGATATAAAACAGTGTTCTCGTTGACATCACTCATCGAGGCCACTAAATATTAAGAGAATAAAGCAGGGGAATGGTGTTATTGTATCCAACAATGTCATGATAAAGTCAAATTTGATTACAAATTCTAACAAGTCATTGGATGAGGATACAAATATGTCGATAGAAGAAGACACGATTATATGTCTAGTAGTTTCACCATGATGTTGATGAATTTGGTTTCTATCTTTAATGATTTTTTTTAATGAAGACTTGCTTTTGGAATTATAAGGGGAAGCAAGTACTTGGTTCTGCTCCTTGATTTAAAACTTCAGAAAGTCCAATGGGTTTAATGTATTGGTTATAGCATAACTAAGAATTAATGGGAGACAATTATATAATGTAGTTGAAAAGCTCAAATTCGAAACCTATTTTAGAGTTAAGGCTCAAGGTAGGTTAGGTGGTTTATGGTTGTTATGGAATAAATCTAAAATGAACTTGTAAATTTTGAGATCATTTAGACATCTTATTCATATGCTCTTTGATGAAAGAGGACCAAAGCCATGGCTTTATAGCATTGTTTATGTTAATCTGAGTTAACAAATTAAACAGGATTGCTTTGTTGAAATTAAAGATTTAGTTCAATCAATCTCATTACCATGGATAGTAGTTGGAGATTTTAATAAAGTTCTCTCAGCTTCAGAAGAGAGACGGCTTTCTAGTTGATAGTAGAAGGTGCAAACATTTTAATAAGTGAGTTTTTTTATTATGGATTAATTTATTTAGGTAATGTAGGATTACTTCGAGGGGACAGGAGAGTAGTAGCCAAAGTAGAGTATTTGAAAGGCTTGACAAAGGTTTCAATAATCAAAATTTTAGACTTAATATTCCAGATTTGTGTGTGCGGGTGCTTTCAAGGATAAAATGTGGTCATCATCCTCTTCTTATTGATTTCAGCACTAACAAAGACATAAATGGCTAGCAAATTTGACCTTTCAAGTTTGAGATGGCCTAGGCTACACATGATAGCTTTTTAGAGTTAGTCAGGAGTAGATGGGTTAAAGAGGTAGACCTAGTGTTCTCTTTTAATGATATGATTAATAAGATAAAAGTGTGGAACTTTAGGGTATTTGGCAATATTTTTCAATGAAAGAAGAAAGTTCTATAAATGGGGGTCATAACAGGTTTTTTATTCGATTGAAGAAGGACCTGCTAAAGGAATATAATGAAATTCTTACTCAGAAAAAGGTTTTATGGGCTCAAATGTCCAGGTATCAATGGGTGTCTTATGGGGATTAAAGATAATCATTAGAAATAAAATAATAAAATTAAAGAGTTAAAGGACTCTAACAATCAATAAGTGTGGGATGAAGAGAGCCTAGAAAGAATGGCAGTGGATTCCCATCAAAAGTTGTTTTATAGGGATAAAGGTGCAAAGCTTGGGACTGAGTTCTATTCAATATAACATGTGTTAGATGACATCAAGAAAATGATTTTTATAGAACTAGTGAGAGATGATGAGATTAGGCAAGCTTTTTTATATCTATAAAATAGTTAAAAGCTCCCGATCTGAATTTTTATCAATCGTACTTCTACCAAATTCAGTGGTGGCAGAAGAAGTTTGTAAGTTTATTAGGGATGTTTTTTTTAGAATCATAGAGAAGTTAAGGATGTGAGTCATTGGTTCTTGGTGTTAATTTTGGAGGTGTTGAAGCTGAAATTCTTACATCAGTTTAGACCCATTAATTTATGTAATGTCAATTATAAGATCTTGATGAAAATATTGGTGAATTGTTCGAAGAACTTCATGCTTGACTTGATTACAAAATATCATAATAGTTTTATACTAAACAGGCAGATTATGAATAATATAGTGGTGGCATAAGAGGTGATTCATTTGATGCGCAACTTGAAGAGGAAAAAGGGAATGATGGCTATCAAGGTTGATTTAAGGAAAGCATACGACATGTTAAAATAGGATTTTATTAGAGATTCTGTTGGCAAGAATTCTAGTCAGTTTGGTGGATGTTATTATGAAGTGTATTAAGTTTGTCTTTTTAACTGTATTATGGAACGGAAACCCTTGAGAAAAGTTTCTTTCATCTTGGGGAATTCAGCAAGGTAACCCTCTCTCATCTTACATCTTTGTTCTATGTCTTGAAATATTATCTCAATTAACACATTATGAGGTGGATAAAATGGCTTGGAAGCCTTTCAAGTTCAGTCGAGAAGGTCCTAGTATTTCTCATTTATGCTTCATGGATGATATGCTACTATTTGCAAAGGCAAGTGGAGTTCAGATGCAGAAGGTGTTGAATTACTTAAATTGGTTTTGTGATTCTTTAAGCTAAAAGGCTAATGTTCACAAACTAAGATTTATTTTCTAAAAGGGTTTCAAACTATTTAGTTAATACATTGAGTTATTTTAGTAAGTTCGCGACAATGAAGGATCATGGGAAGTACCTTAAGGTTCCTTGTTGTATTAGAAAATAACTAAAAGAACCTACAGTTACGTTATTAAAAACTTGCATAAAAAATTAGCTATCTAAAAGGCTAAAAGTTTATCTCTTGCAGGTAGAATTATATTATGTAGGTTAGTACTAGCTGCAATCCTTTTATACCTGATAAAGACGACTTTCTTACCTAAAGCTATTTGCAATGAAATAGAAAAACTTTGTCATGGGTTTATTTGAGTAGATAGTGAAGATCGAGATAGTAAGCATTTGGTTAATTGGAGGACCTTATGTCATCCAAAAGCTAATGATGGATTAGGTTTACATAATATGTATTACTTGAATAAAGCATTTATAATGAAGATTGGTTGAGGGGTTTTTAATGATAGGGACAATTTATGGGCTACTGTGTTTAAGACTAGTTATGCTAGAACAAGTGGTTATAATACTCAAGTGCAGGCCAAGAGAACAAACTATCCTTTATGGAAAACAATCTGTAAGGTATAGCCATAGGTTATCAAGGCATCTCTTAGGCAATAGGGAATGGAAAAAAGGTGAGATTCTGGTTAGATGTCTTGTTAAATGGGTATGGACCTTTAGAAGATCATGTTATTCAGACCATTCTAGAGGAGATGCCAAATTAGACAATGACAAATATGCATGGTTACTGTAGATCAACAATAGAGATGGGATGTTTTTGCTCATCTTATTCCATTACAACTATTGATGGGATTGGCTAGCTATCTACCATTAACAATGGGGATGGACAAAGATCGAATGTTTTGGCATCATTTTCAAAATGGGTTATTACCAGTTAAATCAGCTTACACTACTAAAAATGATAAACGGAACCAATAACATCACTTATATCAAAATTGGAAATTAGTGTGGGAGTGGCAAAGACTTAAAAGGATTAGGGCATTCCTATAGTTAATGGTTTATAAGAGACTGCTAACAAATGATAATTAGGTAACTAGGCATATGACTATAAATCATAGTTGTCACTGTTATCCATTTATTGTGGAGACATCATTGATTGTATTAAGAGATTGCAGAATGGATCGTGAGACTTGGCTTCATCTAAGGAGGACACATAATAGACCTTCATTCAATGGAGCTAATCTGTTACCTTGGCTGATGAACAACCCATCAAGTAAGGAAGTTACATACAAAGACTGGAGTTGGGAAATGGTGTTTAGGGTGACATTATGGACATAATAAAAGGCAAGAAATAAACGTATTTTTATCAATACAATAAAGATGGAAGCTAGCCCAATAGGTGCAATAAGGAGCCTGGTTAGGGAGATTGAAACAACACGGGATGGGAGATTGAATTGTGATAATGGTTTGAAGCATTATGTAATGGTATGATGGATTCATCCTTCTTTAGATTGGTTAAAATTATATGTTGATTGTTGCAATAGAGGGAATCCTAGAGATGCAGGAACGAGTAGTTTAATTCAGGACTATAATTTCAATGGATGAAGATCATTATCTTTAAAGTATTAATTACCCCCACTATATTTGTTGTAGGTTTAAAATAGTATTACATCATAATACGACAAAACCTTAAACTTATAGACAATAAATTTTATAAGTTTATTAAAAAGTTCTATTTCGTTTCTGATAAACGTAAACAAAGAGTTTGTAGAGAAAAATTAGAGAGAGAAGAAGATTATTTCTTGTTTATTCCTGTTAACATCAACCTAGTATTTATAAATAAAATAACATCATTTCAGACCAATGTGTATGTAAGGTTTAGAAGCACATTTCTTCAAACCAATATGTCTGTAGAGTTTAGAGCCACACCTCTTCAGACCAATATATATATATATATATATATATGAAGTTTAAAAGTCAACTTTTCATTCAAATTATTTGAATGATTTGGCAGGAGGTATCATGCATAATTATTATATTAACTAATTTTAAAAATAGTAATAATAAAAATCATTTATGTTACATAATATATATATATATATATATATATATATATATATATATATATATTGGTTGTCCCTCCATTATCCAAACCTATTGATTTGGTGTTCCTCGTATTATAAACTATAACAAAACCTCTTACCTTTCTAATGTTGGATAAAGTTCTCTTTAATTACCTAATTTATAAGCTTTATTTTAACAACAATAAACAACAATCCTTCACTTAACTTGTAATATTAGATGGTACCATGTTTCATGCATAAAAAAAAAAGGTATCTTTAGACTTAAACCCTCTCCTTAATGTAAGCATTTCAAAACTCTAAAGAAATTATGATGCTAAAAAAGCTTAAATTGGGATTTCATTCAATAGAATTGGAAATGCTATACAAATGATTTAATTAATCCAAAACCAGAAGTTCACCATTACCAGTGCGCCTTTTGGCTCGCAACGACTCAAACGGGTGGAGGCTCTCTATTTGATTGCACTGCCGACTGTTTGCCTTTATTTAGAAGTAGAAGTTATTGTTTGCCTCACACTTTTAAAAAAGTATGGATTAATAAAGTAAGAAAAAAAGTATTGGAAGCGCAAAATAATCTATTCCCTTTTCCGACGACTTTGTGACCTTTTATACGTTACACTTGGTTACACGTAATCTTGACTTTCGCCTTTCACTTGTGCAACAAATCCATTTTTCATAGATAGAATCTCATCTCAGGCTTAACAATTCAATTCGATTGCCGCTCAAACAAAAACAAAGTAATAGGATTAGAACTTGATATAGTGGGTTCTCATGATGCCCTCTATATTGAGGAATGAGGTACTGAACCCCATTTTCATTTTCCTTTTTTTAGTCAGCAAGCATAGGAAAGAAACACCCCCTGGGAAACTGACTATTAATGCTAATCCATTAGTTCTAGCTCAAAATTTGCCTTGTGTATTAGAAGTTACCTCCTGTTCAACTATTTTTTTAATTGGAAAAGAAAAGACAAAAGATTCTTGCATGTAGAAAGAATAGGGTGATTGATGTACTTGTTCAAAAGCTTTGGGCATGCCGGTACGGGTTATTTCCACAAATGGGACTGGTTATCCTACGTTCTATTGAGAGGGGACTTCACAACTTGCTGGTTGATCATCATTGAGAGGTTTCTCCATTCTATATATTAGTTCTTTCTTCGGCTTTAGTTCTAAGGGGGGAAGCCATTTTTTCTACTAATAACTTACTCTTGCGTAGCACTATTATGGTCTTGTACTACTTCCTGAATTCATGAACATTTACAAATTTTTCCAAACTTTTGTTAAAACAACACCGCTTTATATATTCATATAAGTGAAATGTCCTTCTTACATTGAGATATCATTAAGAGTGTTAATCATTCATCCTCCTACTTATTTGGAATACTAATTTTGCAAATCTAGATTTCATACACAAATTAGTATACATCACTCTCACTAATAATTTGTTATTACCCATTAACCTCCTAACTAGTAAAGGTACTAGAAAAGGTTGGTTCCTATTACTAGTAAGCTTAATTAAATATCCTTAATCCCATACTAGTAGAAGTGTTTCTAACTAAATCTCTTGAGATACCTTTAGTGAAGGATCTGCTAGATTATTGCAAGATCTAACATACACCATGGTAATGATCTTGTCAAAATTAATTATGTTAGATATTCATATCTCAAGTTGATATGTCTGATTTTTCATTGTAAAGTTGCCTAAATACCTTAAACATGATTGCTTGAGTATCACAATGTAAGGAAATAGATGACATCGATTATGGCCAAAACTTAATATCCAATAACATATTTCTCAACCATTTTTCTTCTTATTTGTCGCTGCTAAAGCTATAAACCCGGATTCCATTGTAGAATAGGTTATACATGTTTGTTTCTTTGAAGCCCAAGAAACAACATCACCTTCTAAAATAAATACTCTTATAGAAGTTGACTTATTATTACTTGTACTAGTTATCCAACTAGCATCAATATAACCTTCAAATACAATTGGAAAATTATATAAAATAATTCAAAATTCAGTCTTTTTCAAGTAACCAAGTACTCTTGTAATTGCTTTCCAATGATCCTTACTTACATATTGTGAAAGCAATATCTAGTCTAGTATAATACATAATATACATTAAGCTACCAATTGCACTAGCATATTCAATTTGAGCAATTGATTTACCAATATTTTTAGGAAACATCATAGGAAGTATTTGCTTATTTGATATTCAAATAATTAAATTTATTTAAGACTTTATCAATATAATGAGATTGACAGAAGACAAAACCTTCCACTATGTTTTCTTACTTTGATACCCAAAATTATATCTACCTCATTTAAGTCCTTCATTTTGAATTTTGAGGTTAGATATTTATTAGTATCACTAAAATCATTTATGTTAGTACTAATAATGAGTATGTCATCCATATAAAGATATTATCACACCAAAATCATTGTAAATTTAGAATAAATACATTTATCAGCTCTATTATGTTTGAACCATATTATAAAATTATAAAATCAAATTTCTCATGTCATTGCTTAGGTAATTGTTTCAATCCATATAGAGATTTAATTAATTTGTAGACTTTATGTTCATTTCCTAGTAGAGAAAAATCTGTGTTTGTTCCATATAGACCTCTTCATCTAATTCACCATTGAGGAAAACTATCTTAACATCAATTTGAGGTTCATATAAATTGTAGATTGATGATAAAACCAAAAGTATTCTTATAAATGTTATGTGAGCCACCAAAGCATATATATCAAAATAGTATATTCCTTCTTTTTATCTAAAGCCTTTGGCTACTAACCTTGTTTTAAAACTTTGAGTTGATCCATCACTATTATATTTTCTTTTGAAAACTCATTTACATCCAATTGCATTGGAACCTAGAGAAAAATTAACAATAATCCAAGTATTGTTATATAATAATGAGTCAATCTCATCATTAATTATCTCTTTCCAAAAAACAACATCTCGAGACATCATTGCCTCTTTATATGTTTTAAAGTCATCTTCAACTATTAATAAGATTGGTAACTTATTAAACTCATCAATCCTATTGCCTTGAACTAAAAAATAATAGATTGTGAAGATATATAATCTGAATGTAAATTCTTTTCTTTTCTAACATGTTGGCTTCTCCTAAGTTCACTAAAATGATCAATTTGATTTTCTTTTATTTCTATATTTTGGATCAAAACCTGCATTATTTGTTGACTCTATTTCAATTTTAGAATTATTTATTAGTTCACTAATTGAATTGGAATCAGTTTGAAATTTATTTTTAATAAACTCAGCATCTTTGGATTCTACAATTATATTAGAACTTGAAACTAATATTCTATATGCTTTTGAATTTTTAGTGTAGCCAACAAAATTTTCCTTTAAAGTTCTAGGTCCTAATTTTATCATTTTAGGATCTGGAACTCTAAAAAAGGTAAGGCAACCCCAAACTCTAAGATAATTTAAGTTTTTTTTTCCCCATAATTCGTATGGAGAAACTTTTAATTTTATAGAATAAATTCTATCATGTACATGACAAGCAGTGCGTAAAGCTTTCCTCCACAAACTAGTAGGCAATTTAGCATTCACTAACATAGAGTTAAGCATACTAGCAATTGTTCTATTCTTTCTTTCTATCAAGCCATTTTGTTAGGTATATATGGTGCACTAGTTTGATGCACGATTTCATATTTTTCACAAAATAAAGAAAATCCTATGGAAAAAAAAAGCTCATCACCTCTATCACTCCTTAGAATTTTAATTCTCTTCCACTTTTTAGTTTTCAACTTTTAATTTTTAATTCTGATTTGAAAAGCTTGATCTTTATGTTTCATTAAATAAACATATATCAAAATATCTATTTCCTCCCCTAGTTAAGATGTCATTTAATTCACATATATCAAAATATACAAGTTATAATAAACTAATATTTCTTTCAACTTTAGGAAAAGCCTTTCTAGTCATCTTTGCATGAATGTTGATTTCACATGTTCTTTTATTTTTAATTTTATAAGAAATTAAATTATGCTTAGTCATATATTTTAATGATAAAAACTAACATATGCCAAACGATCATGCCATAAAGATAAAGATAACTCAATCATATAAACATAAACATTAATTTTATTATTAATACCAAGTTCACATGAGTAGCCCTTCCCCACAAATAGTCTATTTTTGGATAAAATGATCTTATCAAACTCTAAAACAACATTAAAACCCTTCTTACAAAGCAAATTTGCATATACAAGATTTTCCTTATATTTGGTACATGTAAGATATTAATAAACAACAATTTCTTTCTAAAAGTGAAATTTAGTTCAACATTTCCTTTTCCCATTAGCTTTGCAACATTATAATTTCTCATTGGAACTTTTTGTCCATCTTCTACAACTTCATAATATTTGAAATGGTTTTTATTTGTTGCATACATAGATACATGGACGGTTGCACCATAATCATACCACCGGTCATTGCACATGATACTTGTAGCCATATAAAGTTCAATAATCTTTGTAATATGTAGCTTTGAAACCGTTGCAACCAACTCAGTTTTATGTTCAACCATATTTGTCATATTTGAATTTTGGACATTGCTAGGATCTTTTTGCTTTTGTTTCTTTCGAAACCTGTACTCACATTTGTAGTACCTTTTATTGCCATAATTATAACAGGTCTTTCCTTTTTTTGAATTGCTTGGGTTGTCTACATTTTTGAAGTTCTTTACTGCATTATAAAATTTCATCTTGTTTCCAGCATTCTTTTTTTAAACATTTAGATTTCCTTCAACATAATTCACTTTTGTTGCAGATTCATTGGTAGATTCCTTTACATGAATTCTAGTTTCTTCTTCAATTTGTAAGTGTTTTTAAATTTGTTCATGTTAAAAAATTCTTCTATGGTATGGTATGCAATAACTTCTTCCTATAATCATTCTAACTAAGAGAAAATTTTGTAATTATTACTCTACTTGTAATGCTTTAGGAACTTCCACTTTCAAGTCTTTAAGTTTAGAAATCAGGACTTGTAACTCATAGACTTGATTCATAATAGAAACATTATCAATTAATGAAAATTCAAAATATTTCATAATAAGAAATGTGTCCACATCTTGTTTTTCTATGTTGTATTTGAACTCTAGTGACTTTCAGATTTTTTTTAGAGACTTTATGGATGTGAAAAGTTCATATAAACGATCTGATAGATTATTAAGAATATGACCTTTACATAACAATTCATCTTCATCTTGTTTCTTATGCTCTGTCTTCAACTGATCATAGTCTTCGGATGTAGATGCAAAAATTTCAAGCAGATTCGAATCAAGGATGTAAGAGATCTTTAAAGCAGTCAATATAAACATCATCTTGTCTTTCTAACATATAAAATTTATTCCATCAAAATGATTTAAAATTGGCTTTCCACAAATTGCTTGGCCAATTACGGTCAAACAAATAAATTTTTTTTCTAGAGATGATTAGATTGTTGATAATCCACTAGAAAGCTTTTATTTGATTTTATATTATGACTTGATTGATTTTATAGTTCCTTTTTTAATTTAGTTGTGTTTTAAACCTTAATTTTAATAAAATAAATGTTTTTCATTTGAAAATATATTAAAATAATATATATATATATATTATTTTTTAAAACTAATTTTTAACGTAAGAAAATGATGAAAAATCATAAAAAAATTAATTTTAAAAAAATAAAAAACTTTTTAAAGCACTTTGAACACAAAAACAAACACATTAAAAAGTACACAAACCAAAACGACACCGTTGATGGCTTGAGGAGATCGCATTTTTCTAGTCGAGGCACAGACTCTCTTGAAACTTGAAAGAGGATCGAGACATTAAGTAAACGCAGATAGCGTAGATCGGTGTGGTTAGGGTTTCTTTTCCAAAGGTAAGGCTATGGGTTCTCCTGATCTATTATTAACCTTTTTGGATCTACTACTAATTATAGATTTTTCTATACACAATCTTGTTTCTAATCTCATCTAATGATTTTTTGTGTGTGATAATTATGAATGCAAAGAGCATGGCGTCAGGAGCAGGAAGCTCAATGCTATATTCCTTTCTTCTATTCACAGTAATTCTTTCACTTCAAGAGATGTATCGCTCTAAATTGGCTTCCACCGAGTTATTTACCATCCTTGGCGGATTCATCAGCTCTCTCTTGTTTCTTGTCCTCCTCACTGTGAGTTTTTTTACTATATTTTTATCATGATCCGTTTGGGTGTTATGAATTTATTTATTTTTTATTACTGTTTTGCAGTTAATTGGGAATTTTCAGGAAACATGTGGCATGAAGACTGGTTGGGGTGCTGGTGAGTGCACCTTGTCTGTCTCTATAATTTCGCTTTCTTTCTTCTTTTATTCATCTCCCTCTTTCCGGAAAGAGAAGCTGAGGAGGGGCTTGGGTGAATGGATATAATACTTTTTCTATATATATATATATAGCGTTTGTTAGGTAAAGATATTCTTTTCCAGAGTATCTGACATATCATGTTGATTCTGAACTTGCATGGCTGTGGTGTATCTTATTTCTGAGCTGATACTCCTAAGCTGCCTATCACAAGTTTTACTCTTTCAAATCTGTGGATCAGTTCATACATGATATCAGCTGATTTGTCTCATGGTACATATCACTGCTGTTGATAACTTGCATTCCCCCCCCTTTATTTTGTCTGACTCCGTGTAGATCCTAACCTGTTCCTTTCAATATATATCTAATGACTAAGAGTTGATGAAGTTAATCTATCAATTAATAGCACATAGTCTGTCTTGTTTTTGGCTTGGTTTGTGGTAAGGAAGAAGGCACGAGGCTGTTGATCTGAGCCTAGATAAATTATATGTACATGATTCTGATTGTGCAGTTCTCTTCTCAGTAGCATGTTACTCTCCTCCATAAGGTGCAGTGAGATTGACGTTGCTATATAGGGATCAGGATCCATGTCATCAATAGCCTTATTATTTTGTCCCTTTTGTTTTCAATCACCTTTGCTGTTTAAAAAGGTCATGAATATATCTACCGCTAAGGTTTTCATTTTTCTTTTGTAGTCATCTTAGCAGAAGCTGTTGCTCTAATTGCTGCTGGCACTGTGCATCGTGTTTGCATCACTACATGGTAAGGTTAAGATGTAAATATAATTTTGCTTTTCACCGTATTTTTTTTTCTGAATACATGCTTGAGAGAAAAATACTCAAAATCTATCAGTCATTATTTTGTTTAACCACCCATTGGACTACCATTGTGTCAGGCATCAATTGTGCCATGAGGTCTCCTATGTAAGGTTTGGTGAAACAAAGCAACGTTGCTAGTTTAAAGTGCCTGTGCATTTATCATTGAGCATTTTTAGGAAGAATTTGCTTTGTTGATGAGAAAATTGTGTGTTGATTTACAAGTAGGCTTGTAACAGAGCTGGAATAATTAGTTGAACCACAGTGAACTGCAAGTTTTTCTTCTTTCAAGTTGTTTTTCAGATAAAGGACTGGAAAATTTGATCATGCAAGGCATGCAACTATTGGCATAACCTGAACTGGCCTGGTAGTGTATCTTGTGGGCATGAATAACCTTTCAAGGAAATTTGAGGGTGTTTATCTTTTGGATTGAGAGCATCCTGTAATGTCATAAGTTTGTTCCACACAATATAGGAACATAGACTAGAAACATCAATGAAGTCATTGCAAATAAAGCAAAGTCATCACTATATTGAAAGAAGCAAGAGGCAGTAATGATTAGATGAACCATATTGAAAGAAGTGAAGAGACAATAATGATTATATGAACCATAGTCATATTAATGACTAGAAATGGTTTTAATTCAGATGCATTGAAATTTAATATGTTCATGATTCCTAAATGCAATGATGATATATGGTTTATAATTCATGAATATGTATTTCATCTGTAGGATTTAAGGTAGGTTATGTGCCATAAAACATGAATTGCAAGGCTCAATGGGTTGAATTCTAAATAACTACAGCCTGGTAAGAATAATGCCCGTGCTGAGTGATGAAAATATGAAATTAATTGTGGATTACATTTAATCAATATGATTAATGGCAAACTAACTTTAAATGTCTTGCAAATGTGTGCTAATGGCTGTACTCAACTTGTATTTGATGCAGTTTCTTGTTCTCTGCTGGTCTACTGTATGAGGTCAACAAGCTTTCTGGGCTGATACTTTCTAAAAGTGATTCCAAAACAAGAAGGTACTGAGGGCATGTCACAGTTTAGTAACGTATTGATATGTTGTTCCGAAGCTCTCTTATTTTGTCAGCTCAAGTCTTTGTGAGATGTATCAGGATTTCATCAACTTTTGAAACTATTAAAATAGGTCACCTGTAGGGTGCCAACGTATGTGAAGGAACATCTCTCTGTGGTTACTTCGAGGGAAAAGATAGTGGAATTTTTTTCTAAGATTTTCAATCCTGCTCCTTCCCCCCATATTTGTTTTTTTTGTAAAAAAAAACGTTTTCCTTTTCTGTTCTCGCTGATAATCAACTGCCCATTAGCAGAGTTCTAGCTTAAGATCTCGACAAGAAAAATCATTAAAGGAGCTCATTATGTTTGCGTGTTTACGAAATTCAGAAATGAATTCGTCTTGGCTGGATGGCTAGTTGTTTGGATTTAGATTCACGACCTTAGAGGTCAAACTAGCTAACTTCCCGGCGTTATATTGCGGGCGTCTTGCCTGGATGGCTAGTTCTTTGGATTTATAGTCATGATTGTTGCTATCTAACTTTTAACCTGTTTTGATAAATTTTTAGAAAAATCTAAAAATAAAGAAAAACAACGAAAATTTAAAAAATATGTTATTTTTTAATATATGTCATTTTAGCATTTTTAACGTCGTCTAAAAAAGAATTTAAATTTCTAAGGGTTTTTCGAACGCGTTCGACTTTTCATGTGTTATTTTTAAAATTATTGATTTTTCTTATCGAGTTGATGTTGATATTGCTCGTTTTCAAAAAATACAAAAAACTAAGAAAAATCAAAATTTTATAAAAAAATGAAGTTGAGGGACAAGTTGGGAGACCTAGCAACATATTTGCTTATAAATAGTAGTTTTCAACACTTGTATAAGAGAGGGCAAATTTGAAACATCAAAAAAATACAAAAAGAAAAAACCCTAAACAAAAAAAAAAACCCTAAAAACCCAACTCTTTCTCCCCACTAACAAAAAACCAGCCAGCGACGCCACCCCCCACTGGTTTTGAATTTTTGTCCCCCAGGGTCCTTGGATTTCACTCTCCTAGAACCAGAGAGCCAATGACCCCCCACCATTTCAGATGCCCGCATTTTACCCCGCTGTTCGCCATCTTCTTCTCCATCAGCACTGCCCCCCATCTCCTTGACCTCTGCATTTCCCCACTTGAACCGACAGACCCAGAACGATCTTGCTCGATCTTTTCATCTCCATCAACCCGAAGCCTTCCTCTCAGCAACATCTTCTTCGCCTTCGATCTCTTCAACAGAAACGACCACAGATCAGCCCTTGGCCGCGCGCCACGCACAAAGCCTCCTCCCTCCCAGCTGCTCTTCAATCAGCCTCCAGCGGCAGCTGAACTCAGCAACAACACCAA
The DNA here is from genome assembly GCA_033617975.1 of Populus alba x Populus glandulosa. Lineage (NCBI taxonomy): Eukaryota > Viridiplantae > Streptophyta > Magnoliopsida > Malpighiales > Salicaceae > Populus > Populus alba x Populus glandulosa. The sequence goes on from CM066161.1 coordinate 11,490,133, forward strand.
CACCAGCACTGACACCCACCGATCTGTCCATTCCTTCGCCTCAACATCGCCAGCAAGCCCATCTCCACCGCGGTTTCAGCAGCCACGGACGACAGCCGTCGGATCAGAAGAAGGAGAAGACCAAGAACAGACCTGCTACCGGTTGAAGAAGGAAAGAACGGACGCCACAAAGAAGAAAGAAGACATAAAATAATAGATCTAAAAAAGGGAAAATCAGAATAGATCTGGACAGAAATAGAGTAAAATCAACTGTTGCGTGTGGTCTCTTTTCTTGTTTACAGGTCACCGCCGGTGAGGAAGAGAAGAGGGGAGGAAGTCGTTTCGAATCCCCCTACTACCTGCGTTTTCATGGCGGCGCGTGAACCCACGCGTTGCCAGTGATGGTGGCACGTGGGAAGATGCGCCGCCACTGTTCATGCTGTCCTAGAAGGGCTTCCCAGCACTGTTATGGATTTTTGAGGGGTTATTTTGTAATTTTTAAATTGTTTAATGTAATATTTGTTTAGTTTGAATTTTTATTTGTATGTTGTAAATGTGGATGTAACAAAAAAAAAAAAAGAAAAGAAAAAGAAAAAATATAGGAAAAGTGTATGTGTGTGTTGGTATTTGTTTTATCAATGTTTTTTTTTATTATTATTTATGATAAAATTACAAAGATTAAAGAAGAATTTAATATTTTGCTTTGTTCATGGTCAAGAATTATTAACTTATACGTAAATTGTATTCCTAACATCTGATTAAAAAAAAAACAATTATTAAAACTTTTTTTAACACGTCAAACCACGAAGCAGCTTACCTCAGGTAGGGTGCGTTAGGGGTGCTAATACCTTTCCTAACCACAACCAGTTCCTTACTTACGAATCTCTGACAAGACCAGTACATCCGGTTTTTTAGTAGCCCGCAATCAATTATTATGTGACAACTCCAACGAATTAATCAAAGCAAACCACATAACGAAAAATCGCCAACCGATGCCGTGCGGATTTCGACGTGCGACAATGATGACCTTATAGGTCAAACTAGCTAACATTGTTTTGTTGTTAATGTATTTTCTAGCACCATGAAAAATTGAATATAAAATAAATAAAAAATTATATGCCTCAATAAATGTAAAAAAACTTTATTTAATCTAGACATATCATTATAATTGTTATTATTCTTAAAAAGGTGTTGGTTGAAAGAGCACGTGGAGTAATTTGGCTCTATTATAACTCTTAATCTTGATGCTAATTTGCAGGTTACTAATTTGCTATTTGGTGGGTTCTTAGCTTGTCACTTGCTTTATGCAGGTCTCTTATCATGAGTTTTCATATATTAAAATAGAACCTAGTTGTGTTGTTCATTTCTTTTTTCCTTTAACATAAACACAAAGTTGTTGTCTTCATCCATTTAGTACTAAAATTTAACTAAAGCACAAGAACTTTCTTTCTTTCTTTTTTAAATTTTATTTTATATATTATTCTCAAATTAGATTCTTCTCATATATAAAATCAATTATAAGAGTTAAATCAATTAAAATCAATTAAACACAAAGTTGTTGTCTTCATCCATTTAGTAATAAAATTTAACTAAGGCACAATAACTTTTTTTTTTTTTAATTTTTTTTTATATATTATTCTCAAATTAGATTCTTCTCATATATAAAATCAATTATAATAGTTAAAGCACCTTACACTTGAGCAATTTGGGACAAATACACTTTTTTTGAGCCTGTTCCCTTCAGGTAAAATGCTTCTTGCCCAATCAATAATTTTGTCATACGCGGCCTCACTCAACCCGTGATCTGACTTGATGGTGAACACCTGTGCCACAGCCGATAATTTACTGTGGTTTGTGCAGCCATCCCATAATGGTTCGTCAGAATCTTTCAACAAATCAAAAAACCTAGCTGCCTCTGCATTAGGTTCTTCTTCTACGATTGGACATTGATTGACATTATCTTGATTCATTCTCATTGCATCCATAACCATGTTTCTGTAAGGATTAGTGTTGTCATTTACCGCTTCATGCACGTTGCTAGCACTAGAAGTTGACCCAACCACCGTTTCTCCCATTCTCCTATTACTAACAAATACCTCTCCATGTGCATACCAACACTCGTAATCCTCCACAAACCCTTTGTGTAGAAGATGCATCATTACAACATCTGGATGCAGATACTTTTTATTTTGACACTTCCTGCATGAACACCTAATACCGCCTCCAGTAAAATTTCTGGGAATAGATGTTGCGAAATTAATAAAACCCTGATCCCCGTTATAATAATCCATCCTCCGCAATCCTTGGGGTGAATCTAGATACATCCATGAACGATCATCCATGACTTCTATCGAACCTCTATAAAAAGGACCCATTAAGCAAGCTCTTAATTATTTCAAAACATAACATGTAATTCGGTAATTCTACAAATTAAGTTTTAACAATTTACAAACAAATACAATCTTACAAAATCTAAAACAAACCATAACAAGTATAAAATTATACATTCATATACTACAAGTTTGTTTGAGAAATAACAATAAAACATGTACATCTACTAAAAAAAAATACATATACTAAAAAAACAATAAAATTGACATTTAAATGTTAAAATTTTAAAAGATAGAATTACTTACAAAAAATGATAAAATCCGTCGGTAAATCAGAACACGGATGCTGTGACCACAAAACTTCAAGAAATACAACTTGTTGTGCTGAGATGAGGAAGATTTTTGTTTTGGGGCGAGGGGGGGCTGGTTATTTGCAGATGGGGAGGGTTAGGATTAGGAAGAAGAAGGAGAAATGGGGGAGGAGAGTGTCGGCAGAGTGGCCATATATTCACTGTTGCCGACGGAATTACCGACGGTTTTATTCCGTCGGTGAATACGTCGGCGAACCCGTCGGTAATTCTGACGGGCAATCGACACGTCACCGCACGAACCTCCTATTTAAATCCCTCGGTGATTCCGTCGGTATTTTTAACGGTACACCGGTCACGTCATCGGTACGGATCTGGCATTTCAAATCCGTCGGTGATTCCGTCGGTATTGTTAACGGTGAACAGGTCCCATCACGCGTACGGGCCCTAGGTTTTAATTCCGTCGGCAAATCACCCGCCAAAACCTTGGCGCCATCTACCCGCCCTTTTTTCATTAATTCTGAATTTTTCGTCGGTAATTACCGACCTAATTACCGACGAATATTGTCCGTCGGTGATTTCGGCCGAAAAATACCGACAGAAAAAATTCCGTCGGTGAGTCCGTTGGTATTTAGCGAATTTCTGGTAGTGAAGGAACATAAAAAAATTAATATGCATGTGCATGAATCTTCAGAATAGCATTATTGATCTACCATAATGTAAAAAAGATTTCGATAAATTGTGGAGTGTTTGAGCCATGAATTGGGTAAAATATTGTCACAGCAATTTAATATTGTCAACATATTCTTATGGTAACAGAAAAAGCAATACCTTTAGAGTGCATTGGTTCCCTGGGCAATACACTTGATCTACGATGATAGGGTTTTGGACATTGTTCATGACAATATCCTCAAAATGCATGTTAGATGCGACACCACCGTATAAAGCTGGCCAAGATTTTATTCTAACACCATTTGTAGTATCCGAGATGGTGCAGTTCTTGACAAATATTCCAGACACAGGTTTCTCATTGGGGTATTTCCCTAAACTTCCAACACTGATGCCATGGCCAGGTCCACATGTTACTCCTGTGATGTGTAGTTCTTCGGTGCCATCCCCCACGGAGATACAATCATCGCCTGTGCCAATTTTTGAATCGATAATGTAGATCCCAGTAGATCGGCCGATGTGGATTCCATCGGTGTTTACACTCTCACCAGGTGCTCTCACGGTAAAATGCTGGAAGGTGAGGTTTTTGCACCCCAAGACGTTAACATGAAGGTTCTTGCTATCTAAGAATCAAGAAATATTATTAGGGATAATAATTTTATATTATTCAGTTTAATTTAAGAATCAAAATCTTAATATATTATTTAAAATGTTTTTTTTGTAACATTCTCTCTCTAACTCAATATTTTCAATTCCAAGAGTAGATGTGTTTTCATCTCTTAAAACACTCTCTAACCTCTAAAGGTGGAAGAATATAAGAAAAATGAAAAGTGGTCTCCTTTCCCAAAACAACACCCCGTAAGTTTTATAAACCCAATAATCAAAATGGTCTGACTATTTCGAGAAATGGTCCGAAAGGTTAGCAAATCCGTCTAGTTGTTTTTCAAAACAATTGGACCATTTTAGCTACCGGAAAATTTGACATTTTGGCCAAAAACTTTTTCTTTTTCCATCTTCTTATCCTGGATCTATTCTTTTCATTTTTTTTCATACCATTAAACTATAATTCGAATGATTTATTTATTTATTATTTATTATTTTATTTATCCCGGGGTCTACACAAAGAATTTGGTTCTGGTTAAAGAGAATTGTCATATTGAGATTTTAGGTTAATAGAGCTATAAACAAAGATTTTCGTTCTAGTTAAAGGGGATCGATAAAATGACATCTTAGGTTAGTCTAACAGAAGACAAATATTTTAGGTTCTGGTTAAAGGGAATCACCAAATTAGGATTTCAAGTTAATCGATCTGTGAAACCAAAGTTCTAGTTAAATGATATCACTTTTAATATAAGGATAGAAAACATAAAAGAAGTTAATATAAAAAAATATTATTAGGGATAATAATTTTATATTACTCACTTTAATATAAATTTTTTTAAAAGACCAGATAGGGTTCCTAGTAACCATAATTCTAGGTTGTGACTCCCTAAACCAACCAAAGAGCATTCCTATTAACCCCCCCGAAAAGTGTCACCACGACAACAACTTTGATAGATCAACACAAATCCTAAGGAGATGAGAGACAAAATAGGGAAAGAAGAATAAAATATCATTGAGGAATACGATGTTTAGCAATTAGAGGAAGCTGCACGCACAACTAAAGTGCTGCAACTTGCTTCACTTATTACATATATATACATTGCACGCGCCAACCAATCTTTACATGGACATTAACTTTAGTCCTATGTATTTGATTTAGCATAAAATTTGGTTCTTCAAGCCCTAATTACTTCAAATTAGTAGAATTTAGTTTTATTATGACAAACCAAGCTCCAAAACGTTTCTTGGATATTACAAAGTCTCTATATTTAGGCAATCAAAATAAACTACTAAGCCAATTCCTAAAAATACCAAATCTAAACGGATAAAATTAAAAGAAGATATTTAAGTTTTTTTGTGCTTGTAATATGGTAATCACTACTGTTAATTAATTTTTAGTATTTAACCTTATTCAAAAAACATTGTATGGATTAATTTTATGCAATACAATGTTTGTATAATTTTTTTTTAAAAATGATGACATTCTTAAAAGAATAAGTTTCATAACTTAATTCAGCTATGATCTATTATAGAATGTATATCATGTATATCTAGTATATCATGTATATCTATACATAGGATATTAATGTAGGATTAATCCAATGTTGTAATCCCTACGGTTACTACCGTATTCTGCCCTACAAATATAAATAGGAAAGGTTGCCCTAAATAAACTAAAACACTTCTTCTCCTCTCTGTAATGGATCCTTCTCAGCCGGCAGCCATCTCCTCCTCTGCAGCAGCATCGGTTGTCCCATCCTGCACTCCTGCCGCAGGACAGCTTTCTTCTTCAGCCTCAATTCTGCAGTGGCCACAACATACTAATATTGGCCATGCTCTTCTCAATCCGGACAATGCTCCTTTGCTGCCATCTTCGTCTGCTGAAGCCACAGCAGCCTCTGCCGTGGAAATTGTGTCCCTCTCCCACACTCATCAGGTCATCTCTCTGAAATTAACAAACACCAATTATTTGTATTGGCGAATGCAGATGAAACCATATCTCTTAGGCCAAGGAGTTTTCGGCTTTGTTGATGGTTCAAACTCCTGCCCCTCTCCGCATATTCTTGCTGCCGATGGTGCTACTCTTCAGGTATCTCAATCCTTTCTTCGTTGAAAACAACATGATCAACTAATTCTAAGTGCCTTGCTCTCTTCGCTATCCATGGAAGTTCTTCATCTTGTTGTTAATTGTCCAACCTCATGTTCTGTCTGGCTCACACTCGAGCAAGCTCTAGCCTCTACATCCAATTCTCGTATTATGCAACTACATGGCTCTCTTCAAGACCTTCGACAAGGTGATGATTCGGTAACTCAATTTTTGCAAAAAGCTAAGACTTTATTTGATGAGCTAGAAGCTGCTGGCCGGCCTATCTTGCTAACCGATTTTAATCTCTATGTGTTTCGTGGCCTTCGCGGAGAATTTAAGGACTTAGTAACAAGTCTTATTACAAGGGCAGATCCTCTACCATATGCAGATTTGCTTAGTCATATGCTAACTCATGAATTTATTCATAAATCCTCTCATTTGCCTATGGGATCTGCTGCCATTCACGCACCATTGCTGCCCACGCCAAACATCCCACCTTCAGCACTACTTTCTCAACGTCAGCCTTTTGCTCAGTTTGGACGAAATAGGGGGCGTTCTTATGGCAGATGGCATCCTCCACAAACCTCTCACAGAAGGTTTTGAAATACTGGCTCCAGGTCTGATTTTCATAACTTCCAAAACACTTACAATTCTGCTGTTGGCAACGAAAATAGACACAGCAGCTGGCAAGGAAATTGGCAGCGTCGAGGTTCCAATTCCCGCTGCCAGTTATGTTAGGCCTTCGGACACACTGCTCCTCAGTGTTCCCAACTTCAGTAACATAGCTATGGACAACAACATAGTGCCAATTTGGCATTCCATAATTCTGCAGGTACTGTTGAATGGTTTCCGGACACCGGTGCAAACCAACACGTCACACCCGACCTTGCAACCTTGACTGCTTCAGAACCATACAATGGTAATGATAATTTGCATGTTGGTTGTCGCACGTGTGCGGCGGCGCGGCGATCGTCCACCCTCAAGGGAAAAAATCAGAATATTATATTCCTGGAAAATAGGGAGAGACAAGGAATTCTTGTCTCTACAAGTGAAAATATGGACTGGGAGTCGCCACCTAGTATTCTGGTTACTAGGAACCTTAACTGGTCTTTAGAGATCGGATACGGAGACTGGTTGCGTAAAGAGAAGGTATTAGCACCCCAACTACACCCTACCTAAGGTAGGCTGCATTGTTTTAATGTCTGATAAAATCTAAAATCGTGTTGTGTTGTGGTTTTTTTATTGTTCGGAATACGCATTAAATGTAATGTCATACCCCAGGTTCTATTGTAAAAAAAAAAAGAATTAAATATCCGGAATAAGCATTACGTGTAAAGTCATAACTCGGATACTAAGAGACAAACAAAATAAAGTTTTTTGTTGCTTTTTGAAATTTTGGCCAATATTCTCTTGACTTTAATAAACTGGTTATTAAAGCCAAAATGCATGCTAAATATTGTTTTTTGACATATGAAAAATACGATATGATTTTTTTAGATTTGAGACACTTGGGCGTATGCACAAAAATGTTTTTTTAAATTTTTTTGTATTTTTGGAAGTTTGTGACAAAAACCGGGTATTGTAATACCCGATTTGTATTTTTACGACATAAAAATACTACCCGATATTAATAAAAAACATAAATAAAAAATGGGAACATCATAAATATTTTTTTAAAACAATAATATTTTTTAACGGGCCGGATCAGGCCCAATTGCATGGGCTGGGCCAAACCCGGCCCATTTACATGGGCTGGCTGACGTCCCAGCCCAGGCCCAAATGGCTGGTTACGGTGCACATAGTAACCGGGTTACTATGTGCACAGTAACCAGTGAATTAATTAGCCAGTTACTGTGCACATGCACAGTAACCGGGTAATTAATTCATGGCTTGCAGAACGCGCACAGTGCACGTTCTGCATGCAAGAAGATGAACAGTAAAACGAGATAAAGGGTTGAGGGCTGACCTGTGGTGGCTGTCGTTGATGGCGGAGCTGCTGGATGTGACAGGAAGCGGCGCTGACAGTGGGGTGGCCGGGGTTGCTCTGCGTTTTCCTTCTCTCTCTCCTCTGTTTTTTTCGTTTTCTCCTCTGCTGCTTCTTCTTCTTCTTCTTCTTCTGTGTTCTCCCTTCTCTCTCCTTTCCCCTCTCTTTGCTCTCCCTTCTCTTCTCTTCCCCCTCTCTCGGGTTTTTTTTTTTTTTTTTTTCCAGCAGCCCTCCCCTGTATTTGTAGGAAAACAGGGGAGGGAGAACGTGTTGGGGCGGCTACTGTTGGCCGCCCCCCTCCACTACCTTCAACGGATAACAACGCCAGGCAAGTGGGTGAATTGTGGGCGTCTTATTGCGCCAAAGCCGGGAAAGAAAGTAGGTGAAAAGAGAAGAAAAAAAACGATTCTTCTCCCCTGTTTTCTGCGCGTCCAGGGGAAGAAGACGATGGTGCCATTTCAAAACGGCACCGTTCTGCGTTTTTTTTTTGTATTTATTATTTTTTTGTGGGGACCCAAAAATGGGTTACAACAGTTGCCCCCCTCTTTACAATACTTACGGAGCAAAGATTTTGCGTAGTAAGTGTTGTAAAGATAAACAAAATTGGTCTTCCAGAATTAGTCTTTGCAAAAATTGGTTGACCTACAACTTAAACTGGACCCAAAGTCCTGTGTGTGGTTGGGCTAAACTGAAATTCCTTTCGCCAATCCCCTTTAACCAGAACCTAAAATATTATGTGTGTGTGGTTAGGATAGACTGAGATTCCTTTCGCCAATCCCCTCTAACTAGAGCCAAAATCCTGTGTGGTTAGGATAGACTGAGATTCCTTTTGGAAATCCCCTCTAACCAGAACAAAATCCTGTGTGGTTGGGATAGACTGAGATTCCTTTCGGCAATCCCCTCTAACCAGAACCAAAATCCTGTGTGTGGTTGGGATAGACTGAGATTCTTTTCGTCAATCCCCTCTAACCAGAACCAAAATCCTGTGTGTGTGTAGCTCGGTCAACCTGAAATCCCATATGGAGATTCCCTTTAACCAAAGCTACATGAGATCCCATCTGGCAACCTCATTTAACCAAAACAAAAGAATATGAAAAAAAAACGGTCTCATTGTAATGGGTGACCTACCTAGATGAAAAAAGGAAGAGTGGTCGTGTTGTAATGGGTGACCTACCCAGGTGGAGGAATGGTCTCATTGTAATGGGTGGCCTACCCAAGAAAAAAAAAAACATGGGGAAGTGGATGGCGAGGACTCAAAGGCGCACTCGAAAAATGGTAGGGTTAGAAAACGCACTACCAAAGGATGAGGGTTCAAAGGCGTACTCAAAATGGAGGTGAGGGCTCAAAGGCGCACTCAAAAGGAGGTAGGGTTAGAAAACGCAATACCAAAGGGATAAGGGCTCAAAGGCGCACTCAAAAGGAGGTAGGGTTAGAAAACGCACTACAAAAGGGATGAGGGCTCAAAGGCGCACTCAAAATGGAGGTGAGGGCTCAAAGGCGCACTCAAAAGGAGGTGAGGGCTCAAAGACGCACTCAAAATGGAGGTGAGGGCTCAAAGGCACATTCAAAATGGAGGTGATGCCTCAAAGGCGCACTCAAAAGGAGGTAGGGTTAGAAAACGCACTACCCAAAGGATGAGGGCTCAAAGGCGCACTCAAAATGGAGGTGAGGGCTCAAAGGCGCACTCAAAAGCAGTTGAGGGCTCAAAGGCGCACTCAAAAGGAGGTAAGGTTAGAAAACGCACTACCTAAGGGATAAGGGCTCAAAGGCGCACTCAAAAGGAGGTAGGGTTAGAAAACGCACTACAAAAGGGATGAGGGCTCAAAGGCGCACTCAAAATGGAGGTGAGGGCTCAAAGGCACACTCAAAAGGAGGTGAGGGCTCAAAGGCGCACTCAAAATGGAGGTGAGGGCTCGAAGGCACACTCAAAATGGAGGTGATGGCTCAAAGGCGCACTCAAAAGGAGGTAGGGTTAGAAAACGCACTACCCAAAGGATGAGGGCTCAAAGGCGCACTGAAAATGGAGGTGAGGGCTCAAAGGCGCACTCAAAAGCAGTTGAGGGCTCAAAGGCGCACTCAAAAGGAGGTAGGGTTAGAAAACGCACTACCTAAAAGATGATTTTGAAACACTGATCTGTCAATGTTGAAAGAAAATGCATTATGATTGATATGCATGTATACTTACCTGAGAAATATAGGCCCCCATTTCTTCATGGTGTCTTTGTTTTCTCTCAAAAGTTGTAGTGTTGGTAGTAAACTTCGATGGCTTTTCCACGTTTGCTTACTCGGGTTACACATTGTGATCTTGACCTCTAGGAAGAGTTTGATGTCATCATACATCTTTGTCCTTCACCCTTTATCTCAAGAGTTGCCAATTTTGCCCGACATTTTCCTTAGAAAAGGAATCATGGAGACAGCCCTACCATGTGTATTTGATTGCCCCCTAGCTTGATCATGCCCCCCAAGTGTTCAACTTGGGTTTAGTGTGGGGTGAGGATATGTGAAAGTAAGTTTGGGTTTTTTGTACAATGAGATGTTTTCATGCAAAATTTTTGGAACTGCCAAGTTATTCCAATCATAAAAATGATTTTGACATTCGTTCAAAATAAACTTGTTCTCAAAAATTCAAGTGATTCCTATGGACAGGTTTCGTGAAGTGATGAAAGCTTTTTGCTTTTAGTTTAAAGATGAAGTGACCTCTGGGTGGTCAAAAAAGGTTGAAATTTCAATTTGAGGGTTATTGAGAACCGAAATGATTCAAAACATTTATTTTATTTGCATGAATAATGATTTGACTCGCACGAGAAAGCACTGCATACCGATTCAAATTGCTTGCCTTTGATCAGAAAGGGCTTTATCAAGTATGTAATGTAGGCTTTGGCTAATGGTTACGAAGAAAATAGATATGTTGCAAGCTCAAAAAGTGTTTAAGGGATTTCAAGACTAGGGATCACTTGTGCTTGTTTCTTGACCTTTTGTCTTTTGGATTTGTTTTTTTTTTCCAAAATAGTCTTCATGCCCCTCAGTGTCGGGTTTGAGCTTTTCTCTTTGTTTTCTCCATTTTTGTTTGGTTGAGCACAATCATATCAGTTGTTTGTATGAGAAGCTCAAATATTTTAGATCCTTTAGATCTTCTTCTTTTCTTTTCTTAACCAATCACTGCTTCATTTAGATGATAATGAAAGATTAAAAATTACATGATCAAATCCAACACCCATCTTTACTGCTTTGTCTAGATGAGTAAAAACTCTATTATTTTGCCCCCTAGTGTGGGGTGTGGTCCTAGTCAAGGTTATTTCCAATAAACGCTACTAGGCTCAACATGGGACTGCAAAGGATATATTTCAGTCTTGTGAAAGGATTATCAAAGATGGCCTTTCCTCATCTCAAATGCACTGCAGTGAGGATCAATAGGTCTTGCTTTCATGTGCGTATGCAAAGTGATTTATTCAGTCAAATAAAACTCAGCTTTTGAGTCACCTTATAGTGTTGTTTATCTTTGTTGTCTTTTTTCTTTCAAGTTTTCTAGGTATATGTGTACCTATTTAAAGAATCACTTGAATTTTCAAAATGCATTTGTTTTGGACAAATATTAACACGATTTTTGGTTTTGTACTCACTTTGGAGGTCCTAAAAAAATATCCTTGAAAACATATGAGATTATGTATGGGTTTGGAAGAAAGGAACACGAAAGGATTCTTCATGTTGTAGTGTTGTGAGCAAAAGTTGCGCTCAAAATGTTATTTACATGTAATAACAACAAAGAAGAGTGTGATGTGAACACAAGAAAATACATGATCTTATTTTACAAGAGAAGCTCATTAACAGAGAAAGTCTTATTCAAAAGCATTAACAAAAGGCAATAACAAAGCAGGCTTCATTCCTCTATTTTAGCGAATTTGCTCTTAGGCTAGCCTCCTCTCAACAGTTCTGTGCAGGGGACTCAAAGACAATGCGGAACAACACCATGGTCAAAATTTGAGTTCTATAAAATTCAAGCTATCATGCTGGACCATTGATGCGTTCCAATTCCCCAAACATTCCATCCTAATATGCTTCAAGCATGATTAGGCAGCGGGTTCGTATTCACATTGGGGGTGTCTTCCAACTCTATCCAACCAGCCTTGATTAATTGCAGAAGCTTTCTCTTGAAGGCGTTGCAGGTATAGATGCTATGCCCAATAATACCTGCATGGTATTCACAATTGAGTTCTGGCTTGTACCAATTAGGATAAGGTGGCTGCAGAGGTGTCAGAGGTTCTGGAGCTATTTGCCCGATGCTCAATAGCTTTTGATACATCTCATTCAGGGGTAATGGTAGTGGAGGTAGTTGTTCTTGAACCCTTTGGAAATTTCCAATTTGGCTTTTGGCTTGAAAGTTTTGGGGTTCAGGTTTTTTTATGTTGGCAATTTGGGATGGAGTATGGTAATTTTGGGATGTATTTGTTTTACCCATGTAGCTATCTTCAATATGGTGAACCTCTTTTCTTTCGACGCCTCTTTTCTTAGTTGGTGCAGCAATTCTACCACTCTTGACACCTTGCTCTATGCGTTCACACACTATCACAGCATCAGTGAATTGTTGGGCTGAACTACCCATCATATGTTCGTAATATGGTGCTTTGAGTGTATTGGCAAATAAAGAGACCATCTCTTTGTCCAGAAGTGGGGGATGTATTTGAGCAGCTAATTCTCGCCATCTTTGAGCATATTCCCTTATGCTTTCTTTATCCTTTTTCTCTATATTGGACAAACTGGTTCTGTCGGGCGCAATGTCCATGTTGTACTTGTATTGCTTGATGAAAGCATCCACAAGATCTTTCCAGTTGCGAATTTTTGTGTTATCCAATCTCATGTACCAACTCAAAGTTGCCCCACTTAAACTGTCTTGGAAAAGTGCATTAGTACTTTTTCATCATGTACTACCTCAACCATTTTATTGCAGTAGGACTTGAGATGGGTCATGGGGCATTGTATTCCACTGTATTTGATGAATTCAGGAACATGAAATTTCTTTTGGATAACCACATTTGGGACCAAACACATCTCTGCTGCCCGTACCGGGTCATATAAGTCTATCCCTTCAATGGCTTTGAGTCTGGCTTCCAACGCCTCTATCTTAGTTTGATCAATGCTATCAGATGACTTAGCCTTGTGGGACTCATTAGCAGATGCCTTCACGACTGTTGGGGATGGTGCAGGTGTTGTTGACTGCATAAATGTTGGATTTTGCTGAGGTTCTTGACCATGTTCGCTCATTCTTTCCTCAGGCTGAAGTGTAGTAGGAGCCGGATCAAAGGTGATCGGTTGATTAGAAGGACCTTCATCAGAGGTATTTTTTAGTGTTTGCTTGAGTAAGCTAGTGAGGTGAGCCACACTTATTTTCAGAGACTCCAACTCGTCGTGCAAATAGGCCTCACGTTGAGCACGCTCTTCATCTTCCATGTTTCTTGCTCGAAGTCGGGTGTTGTAGACTTTTTGGGGACCTATATTTCAATCTGACATGTATGCATGTTAAATGTATGAACATGTAATTTATATGATGCACTTGCCCTTCGAGGGATGACATGATTTTTTTATTTTTTTTATTTTTGTATGACATATTCTGTAAAGAAAGATAGCGCATACAAACTAAAGACAGGGTCTATTCATGAATAGGTTTTCTACCTGGTCTCAAAAGGGTCTCATATCTGCCCAGTGACGTCCTTCGTAAAGGCAGTATGGGGGCGTTGCAAAGAACAGTTAAGGCACGTATGCCCACCATTACCAAGCAGGCTCTCAGATATGAGTTGGGTGTTTCACGCATTTGAACCCGACCAATAGTCATAGGGCAGATCGTTAATTCCCCACTTAACTTAAAGGCTTGTGTATGCTTTGAAAAATATGTACAGAAATTAAAGCGCGTAAAAAAAAAAAAAAGAAAATGCATATTTAAAAATAAACACGCAAACCACAACAAAAAACACAATAATTAGACAAAAACAAAGCTTAGTCCACAAGGTCCCCAGTGGCTAAGCACGTGTGCGGTGGCGCGACAATCGTCCACCCTCAAGGGAAAAAATCAGAATATTATATTTCTGGAAAATAGGGAGAGACAAGGGATTCTTGTCTCTACAAGTGAAAATATGGACTGGGAGTCGCCACCTAGTATTCTGGTTACTAGGAACCTTAACTGGTCTTTAGAGATCGGGTACGGAGACTGGTTGCGTAAAGGGAAGGTATTAGCACCCCAACTACACCCTACCTAAGGTAGGCTGCATTGTTTTAATGTCTGATAAAATCTAAAATCGTGTTGTGTTGTGGTTTTTTTATTGTTCGGAATACGCATTACATGTAATGTCATACCCCAGGTTCTATTGTAAAAAAAAAGAAGAAATAAATATCCGGAATATGCATTAAGTGTAAAGTCATACCCCGGATACTAAGAGACAAACAAAATAAAGTTTTTTGTTGCTTTTTGAAATTTTGGCCAATATTCTCTTGACTTTAATAAACTGGTTATTAAAGCCAAAATGCATGCTAAATATTGTTTTTTGACATATGAAGAATACGATATGATTTTTTTAGATTTGAGACACTTGGCCGTATGCATAAAAATGTTTTTTTTAGATTTTTTGTATTTTTGGAAGTTTGTGACAAAAACCGGGTATTGTAATACCCGATTTGTATTTTTACGACATAAAAATACTACCCGATATTAATAAAAAACATAAATAAAAAATGGGAACATCATAAATATTTTTTTAAAACAATAATATTTTTTAACGGGCCGGATCAGGCCCAATTGCATGGGCTGGGCCAAACCCGGCCCATTTACATGGGCTGGCTGACGTCCCAGCCCAGGCCCAAATGGCTGGTTACGGTGCACATAGTAACCGGGTTACTATGTGCACAGTAACCAGTGAATTAATTAGCCAGTTACTGTGCACATGCATGTATATCTCCTTGTGTATGTTTTGGCTACAGTCCCTCTCACCTTGGTTATAGATGTTTTGATATTGAATCTCATCGCATGTATATCTCCCGTCTTGTCCGTTTTCTTGAAAATGTTTTTCCGTTTGATAAATCTGAACAGATTGCACAGGTTTCCACTCAAACCCATACACCATCCCCTATTACCATCCTCCCAAATCTAACCCACACACCACTGTTTACAAGTCAAAATCCATCCCAACCCGCCTCTACCTCTGCCCTGCCCTCACTGCCGACTCAAACACCACAACCTCCATATTTCCCTTGCCGCTCACCCCATGCATCTTTATCTAACCATACTGTTGCAGATACAGGTTGCAGCTCAGTGTTTCCGGCTCTCCAGCACGAAGTCCTTACGAATAGTGGGAGATCCTCTGGCTCGTCTTCAGCTTCTCTTTATTCTGCCACTAACACAGTTTCTGCAGACTCTGCCTCTACTGCCAGCTCTCCACTTGCGGCAGCCTCTTCCCCGGATTCGTCTCTTGGACTGAATCTCGTGGTGGATCTCTCAGCCTATCCACTGCATCATGACACCTCTGTCATTCCTCCTTCACCTGTGTCACAGCCAGTGCTCAGCTGACACCCTATGATCCTTCGATCACGGCAGCCCAAAAATGCAAATATGGTGTCCTCTGCTGCCGCTAATGCAGCTGCCACTCGGGTATTGCTCTCTCCTTCCTCTGAACCTGTTGCCTTTTCTAATGCAGATAAATATATGGCTTGGCATGATGCCATGTGTGAAGAGATCAAGGCTTTACGATCCAATCATACTTGGTCTCTAGTGCCCTTTCATCCATCGATGAATGTTGTGGGCAACCGATGGGTATATCACATCAAACATCGTGTTGATGGCAGCATCGAATGTTATAAAGCCCGTCTAGTTGCTAGAGGCTTTACTCAACAGGAAGGCATTGATTATTCTGAAACTTTCAGCCTAGTTATTAAGCAGGCCACCGTCAGATTAGTCTTTTCCATTGCAGTTTTCCGCAATTGGAAGATTCATCAGCTTGATATTCATAATGCCTTTCTCAATGGTGTTCTTACTGAAGAGGTCTACATGAAACAACCTCCAGGTTTTGTTGATCCTACTCTTCCATCTCATGTGTGCAGGTTGCACAAGTCACTATATGGTTTAAAACAGGCACCAAGGGCATGGTACACTCGTCTGAGTGATTTTTTACTCTCTATTGGTTTCCTTGCCTCCAAGGTTGACACTTCCCTGTTTATCTTATCTGATGGCATTAATATCTTCTATCTTCTCGTCTATGTTGATGATATTTTGCTTACAGGCAGCAACTCTGCCATGCTCCATCATCTAGTCCAGTTACTAAGCTCTGAATTCAAGCTTCGTGACTTAGGTGATGTTCACTACTTTCTAGGTATTGAAGTTCAGTCTACAGGTATGGGTCTGATGTTGCGCCAACAAAAATATATTCTTGACATCCTCACTCGGACTGGTATGACTTCCTGCAAACCAGTTGATACTCCAGTTTCTCCCTCTAAACTTGCTCTACAGCCGGATCATCCATTTTCTGATCCCACACGGTTTCATCAAATTATGGGTGCTCTTCAGTATCTTACATTCACTCACCCAGATATCTGCTTTGCTGTTAACAGAGTCTGTCAGTACATGCATGCTCCTACAGATTCCCATTGGGCTGCTGTTAAACGCATACTCCGCTATCTCAAAGGAACGGCATCTTATGGTTTCCATATCACTCAAGGTACCTCTTTTGCTCTTCATGGTTTTACAGATGCCGATTGGGCTGGGAGTATTGATGATCGCAAGTCTAAGGGTGGTTATCTTGTTTTCTTTGGTCAAACACATATTTCATGGAAATCCGGCAAGCAATGTATAGTTGCTCGCTCTTCCACTGAGGCTGAGTATAAAGCCTTAGCAGATGGTACTGCTGAGGTCATCTGGCTTCAATATTTGTTAACAGATCTTCAGGTTCCCTCCATCTCGGCTCCTACTATTTGGTGTGATAATCTTGGTGCTACTTATCTCTCGGCAAATCCTATATTTCATGCTCGTACTAAGCATGTTGAGGTAGACTATCATTTTATCCATGACCGGGTAGCAAAAGAAGGAAATTCAGATTCGGTTTATCCCCTCTCAGGATCAACTCGCTGGTGTCTTCACCAAACCACTTTCCGCTGCGTCCTTTACTGGTTTCAGGTTCAAGCTTCGGGTCGATCCTCCACCCTCAGCTTGAGGGGGCATATTATAGAATGTATATCATGTATATCTAGTATATCATGTATATCTATATATAGGATATTAATGTAGGATTAATCCAATGTTGTAATCCCTACGGTTACTACCGTATTCTGCCCTACATATATAAATAGGAAAGGTTGGCTAAGGCCAAACCTAAAACATTCAGTTACATTCAGTTATTCTCAACTTGATCATTTATTTTTAGAGATATTATATATTTGGCTTGTGAAATTGTTAATTTTCAATTCTACTTTAAGTTTTGCCCTTTTGATATGAATATATTTTTCTATTTTTATAAAATACTTTTAAAATGCATACTATTGTAGTTTTAGTTTTTCTATTTAAATATCTTCAAGGATTTATTAATTGAGTGCCTTCAATTTTCAAAGTTAAGAAATGTGTGTAGAGTAACAAATTCAATTAAACAACAATCAATTATTCAAAGTTAAGAAATATTCGTTTCAGGTCATATTTGACAAAGTTAATTAATATTTTTTAAAAAGATCATTAAACAAAAATGTAATTATTCAAACTAAAAAAAAATAAGAGTAAAAGGAAATTTGTACAAAAAAAGGGCATGGACCGTACAAAAAAAGGGCATGGACCGTAAGTAATAAACAAAAAAATGTAATCTTTTAGGGTTGCTATATGATTTACACTGTTTTTGCATCTTTTTTTTATACATAAGATTGAAGATTTATTGAAATTAAATTGTAAAAGAAACCAAGCGATCCTGTATTTCAAATTAAAATAATAAAATTTTATTCATCTGTTTAATCAAAATCACAAGATGGACTTCTCCATCTAAAAACGAGCCTACGAATGACGAAACCAAAAGAATTTCAGATGGAAGTCCCTATCTTCAACATCCGGATGCGCTCATTATCCCAGAAATTATGGGCTTAACGTTAGAACATTGGGATTTTGCAGGGCCGTCTGGTCCGCTATATGCAAGTTTAATGTCGGCAAGCTGCACCTTCTCACATGGGATGCCACTGCTGCAAGCAATCTGAACAACAGCCGGAGTTGCGGAAGTTCCCCTTATATTCTTAAAACTAACATCACTGATCTTCACTTTTGATGGAGCCTGCAAAAGAAAACAAGAAAGAACTTTAACACCCCAATAGACTTTTAGTAATCTCCCTAGAACTAAGGAACATAAAAAAATTAGTATGCTTGTGTAGGCGTTCTTCAGAATTGCATTATGGATCTAGCCTGATGCAACCAATTATGGGATCCAGTGCACAACATGTTTGCTTCACAGTCAATACTATGAATTGCGAATTGCGTTGAAACATTTTTTTTTCACAAGATGTAAGAATGATTTTGATAAATTGCGGTGTTTGAGCCACGAATTGGGTAAAATATTGTCACACTAATTTATTAGTACTGTGAAAATAGTAACAGGAAAAAAAAAAAAAAACAATACCTTTAGAGTGCATTGGTTCCATGGGCAATACTCTTGATCTACGATGACAGGGTTTTGGACATTGTTCATGACAATATCCTCAAAATGCATGTTAGATGCGACACCACCATATAAAGCTGGCCAAGATTTTATTCTAATGCCATTTTTAGTATCTGAGATGGTGCAGTTCTTGACAAATATTCCAGAAACAGGTTTCTCATTGGGGTATTTCCCTAAACTTCCAACACTGATGCCATGGCCAGGTCCACATGTTACTCCTGTGATGTGTAGGTCTTCGGTGCCATCCCCCACGGAGATACAATCATCGCCTGTGCCAATTTTTGAATCGATAATGTAGATCCCAGTAGATCGGCCGATGTGGATTCCATCGGTGTTTACACTCTCACCAGGTGCACTCACGGTAAAATGCTGGAAGGTGAGGTTTCTGCACCCCAAGACGTTAACATGAAAGTTCTTGCTATCTCGAGAAGTTATATCTCGGACTAATGCATTGGTGATGAAATCGAACCTTATATTCTGATCCATGTTAGAAGCAAACAAAAGGCAAATGATTAAAGAAACATTGGTAGTGCCATAACATATAATTAAAAAATAAGGAAATTAGGCTTCATAATGGTGAGTAGATTACCATTGGGAGGCTGTCACAATCTTTATCTTTCTGACATGTACTTTTGCTCCATGCAACCTTTCCCTGCCCATCAAAAGTGCCGCTTCCCGACAATGTAAATTTATCTACGTATTCGAAATTAACCCAATGACCTCCTGAGAACTGATTTGGGTCAACCGGTGCCTTCAATATGCCATCAACTTGGAGCTCAATCGCAGCCTTGCAAGGACCTGCTAGAGTCAATTTCCGTAACGAGTATGTCCCACTTGGAATAAGAACTTTGCTGGGGTTTGTTGAAGCACAAGCATCTTTCCAAGCATTGGTTAATGCCTAAAAATGGAAAGAGAAGGGAAATGTTTAGAGAGGATCAGCAGGTCTCAAATTCTAAGGAAACGTAAATAAGTTCTGACGCGAATACTACATATTCAGCTATTTAAAAATCAAACGCATGCATGCGAGAAAATATATAAGATACCTCTGTGATATCTTTATCGGCACCATATTTAGTCACATCGAAGACGCCTTTTGATTGGGCTTTAGCTGCTGATGCTAACAATAAAAATACTAAGAATGATATTATTGCTGAGGATACAACTTTCAGGCCCATCTTTTTGTCAGCTATGTTGCTTTCTTTCTTCAATACTCTAGGAAAAGGAATGAATTTCTTAATCTTCCATTGCGATCCTTTATAGGGCGAGAGGGGAATTCAACACCACTCGTAAATTTATCATGCAGTTGATGAATTTTGTCCATGTTTGTGCAAGGTTGTAGCTTTGCCTTTCAATGTCATTACTATTATTAGCTTCTCTTGCGATATAGCATATCAAAATGTTGTAAGAAAAATCTATATATATGGATCACACTGTCCATAGAAGCCTAATTTCATGAAAAGATTTGTTTAATTTAATAAAAATGCTTCTATTTTTGAAGATTTTGTTATTGAAGATGTTGATTCCATTTTGTTTTATTTTTGCCCTTGAAATAGTATGTATCAAAACTTTAAACAACATCAACAAGATTCTAAATGCTTAAAAATAAGTCAAAATGCTCTAAGAAAAATCTATATATATCGATCCATGCCTTAACGGCTAAAAAAATAGTAAAAATTCTATCAAAATATTTTGTTACGGAAGCATTAGACGTATTTATTTCACTACTACATTTACTAGTTTTACCGATGGAATTTTCTATCAGTGTGACATTACCATTTCATCGGTGAAATTTTACCGACTAATTCACCGACAGAATTCATCCATATTACATCGGTAATTCCATTTTTGTCGCCAATTTTATCAATAAAAAAAATAAAAAACCGATGATTTTACAGATGAAAAATGCGCGTCCAAAAAATTATTTCGTTGGCATATCTTGATGAAACAATGTGGTATTATTTAATAAGATGATTAAAAAATAGGTAAAGACAATAAATCAATCGAATTAAATAAAATAAAAAAAGAGATCATAATAAGATTCACACAAAATGAAACTTGCTAAACAAAGACAAATTATAATTCTTAGTCAACTCGGCGTGAAATGATGAAATTGAAAAAAAAAAAACTAGAGTTAACCCGAGTTAGCATGTCAAACATGAAACCATGATCATGAGGCTGGATAACCTAGTAAAATGACAATAAAAAAAAATATTATAAAGCGTAATTTTCAACAAACTCCATGTAGAAGGGTAAAAAAATCCAATTAAAAACAAAACATGCAGACCCGTTTAAGCTCACTAAACCTCGCTGCCTGGATCATGCAAATGAGATAACCTAATAGAAGGCAAACTGGAGAACATTATGAAACTCAATTATAATATAAACCTAACCTTGAAAAATAAAACCAAAAAATAATTAAATTAAAAAAAGAATCGTCACCTCATGAGATTTCAGGTTAACTGAGTTGAAAACAAATTTTGGGTTAATCCATATGAGAGATGTGAATATCATAATGGAGTCCTAGGCTATTTGACTGAAAATTGCAAGAATTATGGTATAGACGTAGTCACTCAACCATCGTCACCATGACCGGCAGCTTGCAAAATGCTCAGAAGGTATAGATTAATAAACATTGTATTTTGTTTCACTATGTTTTTCATGTGTATGAGGACTGCATCCCATACTTTTAATGAATCGTGTTTTGTTATTTGTCTCACGATTGTCTTGAAATAAAAAGACATGTCTTTCAAAAGGTATATTGGCAAAATAAAATAAAATATTTTGATCAAACTCTAACATGTAAAATTTAGATTAATCAATCATGAAAAATTAAAAGTATTTTGATTGCAGAAATGACTCGATGTTTGTTAAACAATATAGGGTTACCAAATAATTTTAAGCTCACATACGAAATTAAGCCAAACATCATAGAACTAAGCTTTAACAGTATGTATAATGACATGGAGTGGGTTTAATAGTTTTTATTTTTATTTTAGTGTATATAGTTTTAGTTTTTCTATTTAAATATCTACAAGGATTTATTAATTGAGTGCTTCTAATTTTCAAAGTTAAGAAATGTCCATAGTGTAAGTATATTCAATTAAACAACAATTTAATTTTTCAAAGTTAAGAAATGTCAGTTTCACGTCATATTTGGCCAAGTTAAATAATATTTATAAAAAATCATTTTAAAAAATAATTATTAAATTTTAAAAATAAGAGCAAAAGCAAATTTGAACAAAAAAAAAACATATGAACCATAAGTAATAAATTAAAAAAAAAAGAAAAGAAAAAACTTGTAAGGTTGCTATAAGATTTATATTTGTTTTGCTTTTTTTGATACATAAGATTGAACATTTATTGAGAAATCAGTACATATATAAAATTAAATTGTAAGAGTGACCAAGTGATCTTGCATATAAAATTAAATTAATAAAATTTTATTCATCTGTTTACAAGGGCGGAGGCATGTATGGGCTCTAGTCCAGGTCAAGATTTTATCAATATTTTTTTATTAGTTTTATGTAAAGAAAAATTTTAATTCTCAATTAAGGTATAAAAAAATACTTAAATTTTACGTGGAGCCTTCTAATATGATATTTTAGCTTGGGTTAAAATTTCAGAATTTTTGGAGAAATTCAGAAATTTGATAAAAAATCATAATTTGACCAGTTTTATGTTATTGGGTGTAATTTTCAATCCGCCCATCAGATTGAGCTGAAATTTTACGAGGGATCTTAAAATATATTTAATAAAATCTGGTTAAACTTTTAGGATGAACAGAGTTTGGTAGTGGTAACAAAAAAAAAGTCAAATAAAAGCAGAACGACTTATTAAGGGTAAAATGGTTATTAATTTGCCACTAAAAAAAAAAAACTAGTTCTTCCTTCCTTTTATATGATGCCGACCGGACAAAAGTAGAATAGGAAAAGAAAAGGCAAGAGAGAAAGAGAGAAAAGTAAGGGAAAAACATTAAAAAAAATCCAAGGAAAAAAGAAAAGAAAAGTGAGAGAATAACCTTTTAAACTTACAAAGTCCAGCTTATAAAATACTAATACAAGGAAGAATCAAGTGAATGAAGGAGGAATTGAAAGAGGAAAATTTTTTTATTTACTTTGTTTTTCAGTTGACATGAGATTGTTATTTTATCCCGGCTGAGGTGTTGTTACAATATCGATTCAGATTCGATTATAGATGAATTATATTCCACAAAACATCGAAGGATGTAACTTTAATAGTGAGTTTATTTTTAATTTCACTTTAATTTTATATAATTTCAAATTTATTTTTTAATATTTTAGGTAGTGTATTTGAATTAAAACTTTACTGTTAATTTTTAAAATTCATGTACATGAGTTAATAATTTATTTTAAAAGAAATTAATATATTTATTTAATAGCCGAGGACAGGAAAAATTCCTGGCTCCGCCCTTGTCTGTTTAAACAAAATTACAAGATGGGACTTCTCCATCTAAAAACGAGCCTATGAATGAAGAAACCAAAAGAATTTCAGATGCAAGTCCTCATCTTCAACATCCAGATGCGCTCATTATCCCAGAAATTATGGGCTTAACGTTAGAGCATTGGGATTTTGCAGGCCCTCCTGGTCCTCTATATGCAAGGTTAATGTTAGCAAGCTTCACATTCTGACATGGGAAGCCACTACTGCAAGCAATCCGAACAGCAACCGGAGTTGCAGAAGTTCCCCTTATGCTCTTAAAACTAACATCACTGATCTTCACTTTTGATGGAGCCTGCAAAAGAAAAAAAAAAGAACATTAAGACCCCAAAAGACTTCTAGTAGTCTCCCTGGCTAGAAGGAACATAAAAAAATTAATATGCACATGCATGAATCTTCAGAATAGCATTATTGATCTACCATAATGTAAAAAAGATTTCGATAAATTGTGGAGTGTTTTAGCCACGAATTGGGTAAAATATTGTCACAGTAATTTAATATTGTGAGCATATTCTTATGGTAATAGAAAAAGCAATACCTTTAGACTGCATTGGTTCCATGGGCAATACACTTGATCTATGATGACAGGGTTTTGGACATTGTTCATGACAATATCCTCAAAATGCATGTTAGATGCGACACCACCGTATAAAGCTGGCCAAGATTTTATTCTAACACCATTTGTAGTATCCGAGATGGTGCAGTTCTTGACAAATATTCCAGACACAGGTTTCTCATTGGGGTATTTCCCTAAACTTCCAACACTGATGCCATGGCCAGGTCCACATGTTACTCCTGTGATGTGTAGTTCTTCGGTGCCATCCCCCACGGAGATACAATCATCGCCTGTGCCAATTTTTGAATCGATAATGTAGATCCCAGTAGATCGGCCGATGTGGATTCCATCGGTGTTTACACTCTCACCAGGTGCTCTCACGGTAAAATGCTGGAAGGTGAGGTTTTTGCACCCGAAGACGTTAACATGAAAGTTCTTGCTATCTAGAGTAGTTATATCTCGGACTAATGCATTGGTGATGAAATCAAACCTTATATTCTGATCCATGTTAGAAGCAAATGATTAAAGAAACTTTGTTAGTGCCATAACATATAATTAATAAAAAACTCACTAAATTTGTGACCCAAGAGGAGGAAATTAGGCTTCATAATGGCGAGTAGATTACCATTGGGAGGCTGTCACAATCTTTATATTTCTGACATGTACTTTGGCTCCATGCAACCTTTCCCTGCCCATCAAAAGTACCTCTTCCCGACAATGTAAATTGATCTATGTATCTGAAATTAACCCAATGACCTCCTGACAGCTTATGTGGGTCAACCGGTGCCTGCAATATACCATCAACTTGGAGCTTGATCGCAGCCTTGCAAGGACCTGCTAGTATTACTCTCCGTAACCAGTATGTTCCACTTGGAATAAGAACTTTACTGGCCTTTGTTGAAGCACAAGCAGATTTCCAAGCATTGGTTAAAGCCTAAAAAGGGAAAGAAAAGGGCAATATTTAGAGAGGATCAATAGTTCTCAAATTTGGGTGTTACGCTGAAAATCTAAGGAAACATAAATAACGTTTTGACTCGAATATTATATATTCTGCTATTTAAAAGTCATATGCATGCATGCGAGAAAATATATAAGATACCTCCGTGATATCTTTACCGGCACCATATTTAGTCACATCGAAGACACCATTTGAATGGGCTTGAGTTGTTGATGCTAATAATAAGAATACTGAGAATGATATTATTGCAGATGACACAACTTCCAAGCCCATCTTTTTGTAAGCCATGTTGCTTTCTTTCTTCACTGCTCTAGG
The DNA here is from genome assembly GCA_033617975.1 of Populus alba x Populus glandulosa. NCBI lineage: Eukaryota > Viridiplantae > Streptophyta > Magnoliopsida > Malpighiales > Salicaceae > Populus > Populus alba x Populus glandulosa. Next base: position 11,515,040 of record CM066161.1, read on the forward strand.
TAAACGGACAAATTTCTTAACCTTCCATGTTGATCCTTTATAGGGCAAGGGAGGACTTCAACACCACTCGTAAATTTATCAAGCAGTTGATGAATTTTGTCCATGTTTGTGCAAGGTTGTAGCTTTGCCATTCAATTCCATTACTATTATTAGCTTCTCTTGCAATATAGCATATTATCTCTCTCTCTCTCTCTCTCTCTATATATATATAGATTTAAGTTTGATAACCAGAAGCCGAACAACTATCAGAGTTGAAGAAGTTGCTTCTATATGTTGATACAAAGCATAGCTAATCTTCACTTTGGATGGAAACTGCGGAAAGAAGGAAGTAAAAAACTTCAAAAAGACAATTTTATTAAGTTATAAAAATGATTTTGGATAAACTATTGAGCCCCAAGATAGAGTAACATCACAATTTAATACAGTGAAAAATATTCTTTGAGAGGAAATTGCAATGCCTTTTTAGTACTCTGATTCAATGGACGACATGCTTGATCTATGATAGGGGTTTTTGAGACATTGTCTATATTTTATTACTCTACTTGCATGCTTCAGAATTTTGAAAATGTAGTTTAAATAAATTATAACACAAATTTTCATGGAATTGTTTAATTGTTTTTAATAAAAAAACAAAAGGTGAAGTTGATGAATTTTGTCCATGTTTGTGTAAGGTAGTAGCTTTGCCATTCAATTTCATTACTATTATTAGCTTCTCTCTCTCTCTCTCTCTCTCTCTCTCTCTATATATATATATATATATATATATATATATATATATATATATAGAGAGAGAGAGAGAGAGAGAGAGAGATACAGAATTTAGATAGTCTAATATTATTTAAAGTTTTATTATATACTATATCAAGGGAGAAAATAAAATAAAATGGAATCAACATCTTCAATAACAAAATCTTGAAAAATAGAGGAATTTTTATAAAATTAAACAAATTTTTCCATGAAATTCAGGCTACTATGATCAGGGTGATTGATATATATATAGTCAATTTACATTTCTCCAAAATTTCACTCTAAGCCCTAGCATCAATCTCATGATGTCAACCTTAGTTTTTATCTTTTTATATGAAATTGCTACGTCAGGTTTAGAACTCCTGACCAATGATAATTGAGTCTTTGAACCCTACCTTGTCAAAATCTTCCATGTTTTTCCCCCTTTTCCTTTTTTCTCTTAACATTCTCTCTCTAACTCAATCTTTTCTATCATTGGTTATTTTCAATTCCAAGAGTAGATGTGTTTTTATCTCTTAAAACACTCTCTAGCCTTTAAAGGTACAAGAATATAAGAAAAATGAAAAGTGGTCTCCTTTCCCGCAACAACTTCCGACCAGTTTTATAAAGCCAATAATCAAAACGGTCTGGCTATTTTGCGAAAGGGTCCGACAGGTTCAGCAAATCGGTCTTGTTGTTTCTCAAAATAATTGGACCATTTTAGCTATTGGTAAATTTGATATTTTAGCCAAAAACCTTTTCTTTTCCATCTTCTTATCACGTTGTTTCCCGATTTATTCTTTTCATATTTTTTTCATACCATTAAACTATAATTACAATGATTTTATTATCTATTTATTATTATTATTTTTATTTGATTTATCTCGGGGTTTACACAAAGAGTTTAGTTCTGGTTAAAGAGAACTGTCATATTGAGATTTTAGGTTAACCGAGCTATAAACAAAGATTTTTGTTGTAGTTAAAAGGGATTGACAAATTGAGATCTTAGGTTAGTCTAACAGAAGACAATGATTTTAGGTTCTGGTTAAAGGGGATCACCAAATTAGAATTTCAAGTTAATCGATAAAGTTCTAGTTAAAGGATATCACTGAGATGCAAGATTTCAAGTCAACTGAGCTGAGAGCAAAAGTTGTCGAGATGACATTTCTTAACAAAAATAGTTGAATTATAGTTCTGGTTAAAGAGGATTGTTGCGAGGATAAAGTTTCAGGTCAGCTGAACTAAAACTTTGAGAAGATTAAGTTTTGAAGAACAATCTGATTATTTGTACAAACTTACAATGAAAAGCATTTGATAAGTTTTGACCATGAAAAAATTATAAAGTGGGGGCTTCTGTTATTATCTAATTTTGACCTGTTTTTCAAAATGTTTTAGGAAAAAAAAACGAAAAAGAGCAAAAGACAAAAAAAAAAAAAACCCCAAAAAATATGTTGAAATAATTGCATCATTTTCAACATCTTTCCAAATATTTTTTTTTAAAAAAAAAACTATCTATGCGTTTAGTTTTGAATGCCCTCATTGCGTCAGTATTAATGTTGCCTTTTTCTCACAAGTCAAAACAAAAAAATAAATCAACAAAGTAAAAAATAAAAAATAAATTTATATTTTAGTGATTTAATTGTAATTTTGGAATGGAGAAGACCAACTTTAAAATTGGAAACCCTCTCGCCAGTAACCCGACTTTTAATCAAATGGTCCATGTAGACACAATTTTGTGCACCTGAAATTAAACAAGCACACGTGTACAAATATATGATTTTATTAAATATATGAATGGGTACAATCTCTACATAATATATTCTATCAAAAGAATATGGCAATCCTCTGATTCTTCCTTTGGATTTGATGTATGGTGACTTGATTTATTTGAGTAATCAAGCCAAGATTTGTGCTTTGCAAGAACGCGAATTTGGGCGTGTATTGCGAAGCGAGATGTTGTGATTTGATACTTTGAAGAGTACCTTGATTTGTCTTCAAAGTGTTGTTGAAGAACTCTTATGGGGCGTTTTGGCTTGATCCAACAGAGCTTCGTTCTTTTTAGACTTCACGCGTAGATGAAGGAGGCTTGAGAACTCTTTGAGAGAGAGCTTCCTTGCTTGAAGAGAAAGAGAGAGAGCTTCCTTGCTTGAAGAGCTTGTCTTGAAGAAAATTTGTATCTCCAAGAATCCAATCCCCTTGCCTTTAGGTTGAGACCCTCTATTTATAGAGATTTGTAAGGGCTCTCAGGTCCTTTTCCAATGCCACGTGGCATAATTTTATTGGTTGGTCTTGATTGACGGGATCTTGTATTTATGACAAGATATCTTGAATATCTCATCCCAAGTGTCAACTTTTCATTGGCCAAGAAATATATGAAGGCTCATTTGTTTTCCATGTCATTTATTTCAATTTTATTTTATCCTTTCTTTAAAAAAATAAAATAACACGGTGAAATTTGATTAGCAGAATTTTTGTGTTTCTACAGATGCCCCCTCGAGACAAGTTCACTTACTTTTGGAACAAGTTGGCATGTCTCGAAAAATATAGTTGAGAGGGTTTTATATTTTCGACTAAAATTTGATTTGATCATATTAGATTTTCACAAGAAGTAGATAAATTTTATTGTGAAAATAAAATATGATAATCAAAATTGAAAATTTATAGATCAATCTTGATTGAGATTTATCAAATCAAATGATAAAATATTCAGGTTGAATACCTCAATTGAAATTGCTGCATATTCAGGACCAAACAAAATTTATCTTTATACCCGAATAGCAACCAACACCGGGTTGCAGGAAACTTTTTTTTTTTTAATTGGAAGTGGTCATTGTAACATCTTGTTTTAAAGATCTCGTTGTTCTGAATCCAATGATGCAATCCATTTGTGATTCCGAGTAGTGGTTAATGAATTATCACATATTAAAGATTTTGATTCATATTCTCGTTCTTCTCTTGATATGCGTGCACTCATTGTTTGATGAATTATTTGCTTCATTCCCGTTCAAATGCTCTTTCCTATATAATTCCTTCTCAACAGTATAGGAAATTTGTTGTTTCCTTTTCTTTTGGCTTTACCATGTGCATCCTTTGTTTCCTGAATGAATTGTCCAACGTGAATGAATTATTAAGAGAGCAAAAGAATTTCCAGTACTGGTAGCCGACTTCGCTCAATTGAAGTAGGAGAATTTTCTTCAACTAAGAAAAGTTCGCTGGCTTTTGATTATGTTAATTAGGCAAGAGTCCTCTCATCAGAGTAAGCGGCTATAAAAACCATACTTGTCCCTTCTATTTTTTTTACAGAAAGTTCGGCTTCCAAAAAGCCAGGCAATCAATCTCAGGAGGCGTTCGTCATTCTCTTCTTCTTTAGCACCAACAGGTTGCTACTTCTCAAAGGACTCAGCCATATTATTTCCATTCAATAAGTTGCGGTCGTTCTGTGTTGTTTTAATAATCCTGGTTCCTTCAACGCAGCCTCCACTAGCAGTCCAGGTATGCATCTCCCTTTATTTATTTATTTTGTTTTATTACAACTGCAAAAACGAGAAGGAAGGTGCCCACCCTATTCTTGCTGCTATCTCTTTATATCTCCGATTATGCGTGCGGCTGTTCACTGCTAGGTGGTATCGAACCTCCCAAAGCTCATTGAAGGTCTGAAGTGATTGGCCAAGTCTACTCCCATGGTGGACTGTTCCATCAAGGGATCTTCTTTATTAGAAACCACACCATCACTGCAGCTATTTCAATGTCCTTGTCATCACTAACCAAGTCTTTCTCAATGTCAATAGCATCAGATTTATGACCACCAATGTCGACTGGAGCAGAGCTGTGACCCTTAATTCCAATTGCATCAGATCCATTGCCATCAAACTTCTCCTTGGTCCCGTCCGGCACAAACCTTCAAGGATCAAACGATGCTAATAATCTTTTTTTTTTTTTTTTTGTCTTTGCAGATTTTGCTTCAGCAAGACCTGCCCCCTGATGATCATCGTAATATTTTGTATGGGCTCACTTTCATCTTCTCATTGAATTACCACGGAGTTGTTGTAACAGTAGCTGCAGAGTCAACCAATCCTTCAGCTTTGAAAGCAGTGACAATTTGCAGTTATAGCTGCAGCTTCCACTCGTAGTAAAACACCAGCAACTAGTAAAGGAAGTGTTTATTCAGACCACATTTCATCATCATCATCATCTATGGCCACCAAGTTCCCTAATGTATTTTCGGCATTTCCTCAAAATCTGGTTCAAAGCAGCTGATATCACGCCACATTTAGTTGTATTAACCACTCCTATTGAAGTATCGAGATGATTTGTTGCGTGACTTCAAGAATATTGAGAACTTTATAATCAACATCGTGGTTTCTGCAGTTCACCACGAGACTAGTATCTATTCATCATCTTTTGCAGTTTTTTTTTTTTGTTTTGTACTGTCGCAGCATTCTATGGTGTCCTTACTCCTGATGCTACCACCACGCTCTGCAACAACACCAATGCTAACATCACATACCTTCTCCTATTGTATCGTTCCAAGCAATAACAAAGAATGCATCGCTAGCCACAGAAGCTCTCTTGACCTCATCTCCTGCTTTCCTCATGGATATTCTCAAGCTTTCTAAGCGATTTGGCTGCCCGTTTCCCATGCCTAGCATACAATTATTCTTTGTAATGACGTTGCTCTTAACAGCTGCACTACTGAACTTGCTGCTGGAGAATTTGGGACGCTTGTAATGTGAACATCAATCACTACATACTGTTGTTGGTGTAGGGCTGGAACAGAGCTGAGATGGAGCTGTGCTGTGGAGGATGGCTGTGATCTCAGTGCTGTTGGAGGAATGAAGAGTTGCTTGATGTTAAAGCTGATGCTGGTGCTGTATTTCATGGTGGACCGAGTTAGAGCTGCTGTTAATGAAGACTCCGGTTGCGTCAGTTGTGGAGCAACAGAGATGGACGATGCTTAGCTTATGGTGGATGTAATGAAGAAGTTGGTAGCCATTGCTCCAACCCACTATCATCTATTTATTGCCGAACTAGCAGATGCTGTTCAAAATTTTGACAAAATCTGCCATGGTTGAGTTACACGGTGAAGCAGTGAAAGCACTTCTCAGTACAACATCCTCTGATTGCCTTTGCCCAACCAATCCTTCTATAGCAACTGCTCAGAGACTAGAACCCGCTTTCTTTTTCCCAACGAATCAATAACAAGCTGCTGTAGAAGTAGCAGCTGCTACGACCAGCCAGCATGAGTCCTTCCCATGTTGCCGACAATGTTGCTTCTTCAAATAGTTAAAGTTTTGCTTTAATGAACACCACGACATTAGCAATAACTGGCGCTACAACAATGAACTTCAACTACCCAAACTTCCCAGGCAATGAAACTCAAATACTTGGCAATTTTGCAGAATGACGCGTACCAGATTTCAATCCCTGCACATGTTAGGGGCAGAATAACTTATAGAGGAACTCATTCTCAGGCTATGCCTTTGTTTAATGGATCAATTTTATTCTCCTTGAATGCCTCATCCTTCACAGCTTTAATGACAGCAATGACCATCCACCCAGACACAACAAAGCCAATAGGGTCATCAAAATCCAATTCACTCTTATGTGGCTATTCAACTATTGACAGTCGAGTTTTCTAAGAGAAAAGTCATCACCTCCAGGATTCGAGCAGAGATCAATACAATATCTATTTCTCCTGTGGTAAATGAAGCCAACGCAATCATTTTTCAAAAATTAAAAGGACTATTGGAGACCAAACAAAAGGAGCTAGAAGGTTATAGCCGGAGTATGCTGATGATTGCTCATGCTTTGGATTTTTTTTGTTTTGGTGACACTGGCTTATTTTATTTAATAGAATTCTTCTTTCTATTAATAAAGTCTATATTTTGCCTTAGCTTGTGTCTTATCGCCTGATTTTCCATGTTATGATTGTATTTTGAGGTTTTCTTATTCCTCTTTTCCCACGTGAACAATCATAGTGGCTTGAATATCTTTAAAGGATGGTGTGACTGTACTTAGAATAATTTCTAAGTTGCCTACGTACCTTTATGAATAAAGGATCAAGTCACAACGTAGTTCAAAAAATATATTTTTTTTCAAAGATTTTTTTTTTTGCATGACTGTACTTGGAATGAATTCCAAGTTGCCTACGTACCTTTGTGGATAAAAGGATCAAGTCATAACGTAGTTCAAATTTTTTTTGTCTTTTTTTTTTTTTGCCTTTCACAGTTTTAGCTCGTGCGGGCCAGGAGCTTCATCAGATTTCATGCATAGTATCTTTTCAAGAATTTTCCGTTCATAGGCTCAATACTCAATCCATTCTCATCGACAATTTTATAAGCCTCATTGGTGTAGACTTCTTGAACCGTATAAGAGCCATTCCATTTGGAGATTAATTTGTTGCCCCCATCTTGACAATACTTAAAACATTGGTGGAGCGTTGAGGAAATGATACCATTTTCATGTATCCATGGTCGTCCAAGTAGCATATTGTTGTTACTCAAATTTTGACCCACCTTTTTGATAAAATTTTTGGAAATTCAAAAATAGCGAAAAAAAATGAAAAATCCAAAAAATATGTCTTTAATATATTTTGCATCGTTTTTAGCATTTTCAACGTCGTCAAAAAAAAAATATGTTAATTTTCAAAGGTTTTTCGAACGCGTTCGACTTTTCACGCGTCATTTTTGAAATCATTGATTTTTTTCATAGAATTGACGTTGATATTGCTCGTTTTTAAAAATACAAGAAAACAACAAGAAAAATAAATTGAGGGACCAATTTGGAGGCTTGAACAAACTTTTACCTATAAATATGGGTTGAAAACTCAAAGGAAGGGGGGGCGATTTTGTAATTTGGGGGAGGCAACACAAAAGAAAAAAACCCTAAGAAAAGCTTACTTTTTTTTTATCCCTGACTGCAAGAGGAGCCGCCAGCAACCCCCCAGCTTGAAAACTTTTCTTCTTCTCAACGCCAACCCCCCGCACCGGATGTTTTTTCCTCTTCTTCCTCCCCCCGGCCATAGCTGCTCTGAGATTTTCTCAGCAGCCTTTTCCTCCTAGCCACAGCCACACCCACCGTCCCTCTCCTCTCTCAGCCGACTTCAGCAGGCGCCTCCACCACCGGCCACCCGAACCAGCCTTCCTCGCCGAAGACCCAGCAGCTACCCCGATCCTTGTCATCTTCCCCTCTCAGCTGCTCCCTTCTCCAGCCGCCAGCTCGCCAAGACCAAAGGAGGGCAGATCCGCTCCCCGTGCAGCAACGCCTTCCTCCTCCAGCTCCTTCCCTAGCGGCACAACAGAACCGCAGATCGGTTCCCTTCGACAGCGGCTCCCATCTCCACCGCCAGCAGCAGCAAGCCCAACCACCAGCTACACAGGCGCGACGAGGACCCAGACACCAGCAGCCCTTCGGTCACACTGCCGCGCGCTTGAAACAGAGGCGGGGAGACGAAAAGAAAGTGGGCTGCAGGGAGAGAAGCAGATCTGAAATCAGTGAAAGAAAATTAAAATCGACTGCTTTGTTGCGTTTTAGTTATTCTTGCAGGTCACCGCCGACGAGTAAAGGAAGGGGAGAAGAGGCTGAGCTAGATCCCACCATTCCCAGCTTCTTCCTCACGGCGGCGCGTGAACCCACATGCCGCCAGTGGCGGTGGCGCGTGGGAAGACGTGCCGCCACTGTTCAGGCAGCCCAGAATGCTTCCCAGAATTGTTTTCAAAGTTTTAGGGCTATTTTTGTAAATTTTACATTGATTAATGTAATTTTTGTTTAGTTGTTTTGAATTTGTGTAAATGTGGATGTAAAAGAAAAGAAAAGAAAGAGAAAGTGATAATAAAAAAAAGAAAAAAAAAAGAAAAAGAAATGTTTGTGTGTGCTTGAAATTTTTTTTATGTATGTTATTGAATAAAAAAAATTAATTTAATTTATAGGCATAAATATGTAAAGGACAGATAAAAATCATGTTGTATTTTCCATAAAAATGTAGAACATGTATCTACATATATTCTGGGAACTAATAACTGATTTATCAAAGCCTTAGAATTTGGCTAAAATTTTATTTTTAAAATCACATCAAGTCCATGAAGTTTGAAAGTAAATATGTGGTGTGTATTTTGTTTATGAATGATTTTTTATGATAAAGTTGCAAGAATAAAGAAGAATTTAATATTTTGATTTAATCCCGGATAAAGAATCATGAACTTACATGTAAGTTGTATTTTCTAAAATTCGATGAAAGAACAGAATGTTTAAAACTTCTTTAACACAAAGTCCACAAAGCAGCTTACCTCAGGTAGGGTGCGTTAGGGGTGCTAATACCTTCCCTAACCACAACCAGTCCCTTACCCGTGATCTCTAACAAGACCAGTACATCAGGTTTCCTAGTAGCCCTCAATGAATTGCTAGGTGGCGACTTCAAAGAACCAAATCAGCAAAACAGAACGAGAAATTGCCAGTCGATGCCGCGTAGATTTTTTTCGACGTGCGACAGAATGGCGACTCCGCTGGGGAAGGTACTGTTTCTGACATTATTGGACTAAGCTTTGTGTATTTGATGTGTTTAAGTTTTTTCATTTTTATCTTTTTTGTTAATATTTATTTCCATGCATTTTATAGAATTGTCTCATGCATCACCTGTATTTATTTTAAAATAAAGCACACACAAGCTTCTAGGTTAGGTGGGGAACTAGCGATCTGCCCTAAAACTATTGGTCAGGGTTCAGATGCATGAAACACCCAACTCATATCTGAGTGCCTGCTTGGTAATGGTGGGTATACATGCCTTAACTATTCCTTACAACGCCCCTATACTGTCTTTACGAAGAACGTCACTAGGCAGATATGAGACCCTTTTGAGACCAGATAGAAAACCTACCCATGTTCACATAATGAATAGAACCTGTCCTTAGGTTGTATGTGCTATCGTTATTTGCATAAGGGCAAACCCTTCTTGAAGCATCTTGAACTCAAGACTTGTGGGTGACACATTGGCCGTCACTCCGAAAATTTTCATTGTAGAGTTTGGGCAAAAATCACGATTCTTGTTCCATCATACAAGAGTTACGACCATATTGTCACCCCTCGAAGGGCGAGTTCATCATATAGATTACATGTTCATACATTTATCATGCATGAACCGGGTTGAAAGGTAGGTCCCTGTACAAGTTGTGATGCATGTGATTGAAGAAAGATGAGGGAAGTGAACAAAGGAGTCAGATATAGGCTCATTATCATATTAAGGTTGAGAGCATCAAGGGTGAAGTAGCTGGACTCAGATCTGCTCGAAAAAATGTTGAGCATCAAATGGAAAGAGAGTGTCTGCATAGTCTTCTGTGGGAACACTGCTTGTTCCCGTCCAATTGAAGTTGTATCTCTCCTTTTCCGTCATGAACAACAGCAACAATGCCTTCAGTCATCAAGTAATGACAACTCTGGTTCTTGTCTAGTTGCACTGTTAAATGTTCATTGCCTCCACATTATCTAATGGAACCAAACAACTACCGGTCTCTTGTACATGGTGCATTAGTCTTCTTTGAAGCTACCCCAATTATGAGCTCAATTCCATTTCAGCAGCACAAGATGTTGGTCTGAAAAACCATGATTAGACACTGAACTTCTACGTGGCAGAGCTTTCTCTGTGAAGATTTATTTGTGGATCTGCCAAATGGAAAATGCAAAAGGGGATGTATTAATTTCTTATGCTTTGAAACTTTTTTTTCCCACCAGTGGCACAAACAAAACATTGTAGTAGGCAGATGAGTCAGGCCTGGTCTGAAAATATGAGTAGTCGTCAAACTTCAACGTGGCAGAGCTCTCTCTACAAAAATCTATTTATGATGCTGCAAGTTGAGAGTGCAAGAGGGGATTTACTAATTGCATATGCTACAAATATTTCTCTCAACAATTTCAGCATGAAGAAACTGTAACAGGTTGAAGAGCCAGACTTGGTTTGAAAAACATGAGCAGACATCAAACTTCAATGTAACAGAGATCTCTCGGCATGAATCTATTTGTGGATATACAAGTGGGAAATCCAAGAAGGGATGCAGTGGTTTCAGATTGTCCATAATTGTTTCCTTCCAATATCGGCATTAAAACGCAAGTGGTTGTTTGCTACACCGTCAGTGAGGAATCAAAGAAGAAATAGAAGATGTGGTAGATTCATCGGGTTCTCTTCTAATTTTGACAATGTGTGATTCCACATGCTTTTGTTTTTGTGCGCTGCCAGGATTACCTAGCTATTGAGAGGTTTTCAACAATCCTCAAACCACAACAACATTGGAAGTGTCGCACGTGTGCGGCGTCGCGGCGAAAAAAACTCTAGTTTCCATTTTAATGTATCTCTATTTCTATGTGGCACAGATTGGGAAGACAAGAAAATTCTTGTCTTTTATTGGTAGAAAATGGAATGGGAGTCGCCACCTAGTGTTTTGGTCACTAGGAACCCTAACTGGTCACAGAGATCGGGCACGGGGACTGGTTGCGTAAATGGAAGGTATTAGCACCCCAAATACGCCTTACCTAAGGTAAGCTGCATTGTTTTATTGTCTGATAAAAACTAAAGTGTTATTGTACTTCTAGTTGTTGGTCTGTCTATGGTTCAAGAAAAATCCTTCTCGGTAAGAAGGTCTTTATCTTATCGAGTAAAATCCTAACCGTTCTAACGTCTGTAGCAAAAATTTATTAACAATATTTAGGAATACGTTTTACGTATAAATTCGTAATCCCAAATACTAAAAGAACAACAAAAAGATTTTTAGAATTTTTGAAATATTGGTCTAGTTCTCATGGCTTGAATAAACTGGTTATTAAAGCCAAAATGCATGCTAATACATATATTGTTTTGAAAATTTCCTTTTGTTGTGTGAAAATATTATGTTATATTATTTATATATATATATTGGAGAGATTAGGCCGTATTTTAAAACAAAAACATTTTTTAAAAAAAATATTATTTTTTTATGTTTTAACGAAAACTTGGGTATTTTAATACTGAGTTTGTATCCTTACGGTATAAAAATACAACACAATATTAATCCACTTTAATAAAAGTATGCAGAAACATTTTTAGAGACTTTTTAGAATTTTTTTTTGAAAACAAAAACATTTTTTATTCTGAAAATCTTTTATGTTTTGACGAAAACTGGGATTTTTAACATTGGTTTTGTATATTTACAGTATAAAAATACAAACCAACATTAAACCATTTTGACAAAAATATGCAGGAAAATCAACAATATTTTTTAAGATTTTTCAAAATATTAATATATATATATATATAATATAATATATATACACACATATATATTATAATATATTATAATATTAAAAAAATTCGGGTTGGGCCGGCCCAAATAAATGGGTCGGGCTTCAGCCTAAACAACAACAAAAAGTGGGCCGATCTCGGCCCAAAACAAGACTCCTCTTTAGTCTGGGCCCGGCCCGACCCAGACTACAAGGCTGGGCCAGAACCATTCTAGCCCAGAAGAAATATGAACCGGGGGAGGGGGGAATTATTTTCCCCCTTCCCCTTCTCCTGCATGCATTCTGCATGCAGAAAAGAAAACGAAATGCAACGCTATAGGGGAGAAGAAAAAGGCACCTGGCGCGGCGGAGGTAGTGCTGCTGGCTGGAGTTCCTCGCTGGTGACGCTGCGGTGGAGGCCGGTGGCGGTGCGTGTCTCACGGACGGCGGCTCAGGCGGCGCTACGACTGTTTCCCACGGTTCGTCGTTGTTCACCCAATTCGTTGCTTCTGTTTCGGTTTTTGTCTCCACCCCTCAAGTTTGCCGCGTTTTTCATTTTAATCCTTGGCCTCTGATTTATGCAATTAAGCCCTCAATTGATCAATAAACTTTCAATTTCTTCAATTAGGCCCCTGAACCGAATAATTGCAGCCCCTCCATTTACGCGCCTCTTCCAATTCGGTCCCTGGTTTCGGATTTTCTCAATTAAGTCCCTAATTGGCCATTAAACTTCAATATTTATGCAATTAAGCCCCTGATTTCTGAGCGTTTCTGCCTCCTGTTATTTTTCTAACCTCTTTTGGCTATTTATTTTATTTTTTATGGGGACCCAAAAATGAGTTACAACAGATGCCCCCTCTTTATAATACTTATGGAGCAGGGGTTTTGCGCAGTAAGTGTTATAAAGATAAACCCAAAACGGAACTCCCGAAACTGATCTGATCGAAGCTTGATTGATCTGAAACTCTGCATTTATAGCAATTCTCTTCAACCAGAACTAAAATCTTTGTGTGGCTAGGCTAAACTGAGATCCCTTCGCCGATCCCTTTAACCATAACCAAGGTCTGTGTGGTTAGACTAAACTGAGATCCCTTCGCCGATCCCCTTCAACCAGAACCAAAATCCTTTCCAATTAGGTTAAACTGAGACCCCTTCGCCGGTCCCCTTTAACCATAACCAAGGTCTGTGTGGTTAGACTGAACTGAGATCCCTTCGTCGATCCCCTTCAACCAGAACCAAAATCCTTTCCAATTAGGTTAAACTGCGATCCCTTCGCCGGTCCCCTTTAACCATAACCAAGGTCTGTGTGGTTAGACTGAAGTGAGATCCATTCGCCGATCCCCTTCAACCATAACCAAAATCCTTTCCAATTAGGTTAAACTGAGATCCCTTCGCCGGTCCCCTTTAACCATAACCAAGGTCTGTGTGGTTAGACTGAACTGAGATCCCTTCGCCAATCCCCTTCAACCAGAAACAAAATCCTTTCCAATTAGGTTAAACTGAGACCCCTTCGCCGGTCCCCTTTAACCATAACCAAGGTCTGTGTGGTTAGACTGAACTGAGATCCCTTCGTCGATCCCCTTCAACCAGAACCAAAATCCTTTCCAATTAGGTTAAACTGCGATCCCTTCGCCGGTCCCCTTTAACCATAACCAAGGTCTGTGTGGTTAGACTGAAGTGAGATCCATTCGCCGATCCCCTTCAACCATAACCAAAATCCTTTCCAATTAGGTTAAACTGAGATCCCTTCGCCGGTCCCCTTTAACCATAACCAAGGTCTGTGTGGTTAGACTGAACTGAGATCCCTTCGCCGATCCCCTTCAACCATAACCAAAATCCTTTCCAATTAGGTTAAACTGAGATCCCTTCGCCAGTCCCCTTTAACCATAACCAAGGTCTATGTGGTTTGACTGAACTGATATCCCTTCGCTGATGCCCTTCAACCATAACCAAGGTCCTTCCCAGTTAGGTTAAACTGAGATCCCTTCGCCGATCCCCTTTAACCATAACCAAGGTCTGTGTGGTTGGACTGAACTGAGATCCCTTCACCGATCCCCTTCAACCAGAACCAAAATCCTTTCCAATTAGGTTAAACTGAGATCCCTTCGTCGATCCCTTTTAACCATAACCAAGGTCTGGGTGGTTAGACTGAACTGAGATCCCTTCGCCGATTCCCTTCAACCAGAACCAAAATCCTTTCCAGTTAGGTTAAACTGAGATCCCTTTGCCAATCCCCTTTAACCATAACCAAGGTCTGTGTGTGTAGCTCGGTTAACCTGGAATCCCATCTGGCGACTCCCTTCAACCAAAGCTAAAATCTTCATGTTGTGGTTAACCCGAGATTCCTTCTAGCAATCTCCTTTAACCAAAAATATGTTCCTTCTTCAAGATGATAGGGTTTGAATTGAAGATTCTTCTTCATTGATCTTCCAGTTTCTTTGAGATTTCCCTAATGTTAGGGTTTATCTCATCTTCCTCCCGTTCCAGGGTCAAAACTATGATTCTTTGTTGTCTTCCAAATCAACAATTCTTTCTTTGTCCCCAATCTTGCTGGACTACATTGAGGATATATATATATATATATATATTGGAATGTGTTTGTATTATTTCTTTGATTTTTTCCAAAAAATCAGTATATAGGCTTACAAAGTATTTCAGAGCCTTTGTTATCTGGAAATTGAATCGTTGTTTCTAAAACTTTTATAGGCCTATAAAAGTCTGATAAAAAACTTTTTATCAGAACATTATCTCTTGAATTGTTGCTTTAGAAACAACGAGACCATTTTGTTTGGCAGTATGAAAGAAAATATGTAGATGTTTGAAATGTTGATCAACGGAATGTGAAAAAATAAGTACATCGTCAATGTAAACAATGTAGAATTTTGAATGTGCATTGAAAATGTCATTCATGATGCGCTGAAATTCAGATGGAGCATTTTTTAGACCAAAGGGCATGACATTCCATTCATATTGACGAAAGGGAACTGTAAAAGCAGTTTTCTATCTATCTTTCGGATCAATCTGGATTTGCCAAAAGCCAGATTTCATATCAAACTTAGAAAATATGAATGCAGAGTGTAATTTTTGTAACAAATCTTTTTTGTTAGGGATTGGATATCTGATCCATTTAAGAGCGGTATTCAGAGGTTTGTAATTGATCACAAGTCTTGGTGTGCCTCTTTCAATTTACAAAACGGACATCCAGTTTTGGTTCGCAAGTTCAAAATCAAATGGTGGGATTCTTTTGCAGCTGAATCCAAAAGTTCCAAATTAGCAGTTACGGAATGGTTACAAAAACATCAAACAGCTCCCATCATTGATCATCATGCTCAATCAAAGTTTCTAGCCAGAAAGGCTCAAACGGCAGCTCCCATCTTTTTTATTACCTGTTACTACAAACAGACAAAACCGGTGTCGGTAGCAGCATGACAACAGATAAAGGTCCCATAAAAAACATGGGCATCTTCCTTTCCTGTCACCACATGGGCATCTGCTGTCACCACATGGGCATCTTCCTTTCCTGTCACCATATGGGCATCTTCTGTCACCACATGGGCATCTTCCTTTCCCGTCTCCATATGGGCATCTTCCTTCTCCGTCACCACATGGGCATCTTCCTTCTCCGTCATCACATGGGCACCTTCCTTTTTTGTCACCAGGCATTTTGGCTTCTTCCATGCCAACTCGTCTATAAAAGGGGACTCCAAATGCTTCACAAGACAGACTATTATTTTCCCAGAAGAAAAACCCTTATTCTCCATTGTAACTCATAACCTGTAACCCATATCAAGTCTCCTTTGTACCCAATATCTCTTGTGTTAATTTACAAATTTAAGTAAGATTCTATTTTCATTATTTATATTCTTGTTAAATTTTATGTACATTAAGTATGTTCTGTGTTTGATCAAGGATCCTAACATTGTTGGTCTTGCCTTGTTCATTCGCATCAGAAATCTGTTTGTATTATTTCTTTGATTTTTTCCAAAAAATCAGTATATAGGCTGGAAACCTGTGACCCGATCTTTTAGATCATTCTCAGGTATAACAACGCCACGTACTGAGTATTTATTATTGTTATCTGTTTTTTATATTATTGTTATTGTTTGTTTTACTTTTGTATTATCAGTCCTGTTCTTATTTTGGTATCAGAACCTATTGGGGTCCGGGTAGGAAGACAAATTAGATAATAGGTGAGTGCAACTGAATGGTGTAAGTCCCGCTTGATTCTTAAGGGCAATAAATCCATATAACCTGCAGCCTGTTTCCTATTTTATCTTTCTTCTCTTCTCTATGGATTCTGTTTTCCACAGGACTACTTCTATTTCAGCTTCCTCCACCTCTGAATCTTCTGAAAGTAGAAAAATTGTGCAAAGTGAAGAAATAACTATTGAAGATTTTACAAAAAGCATTGATGATTGGAAAATCCCAAAAATTTCTCAAACTCAGATTTATCAAAAATCCAAGTATGATATTTTTAAAACAGATTTTACTATCAAAACTGAGGAACGAGATATTCATGTTGGTCTTGTCCAAGTCGGAATAAAACCCCTCACAAAAGAAGGTCTAAACACCTCCATCCTCGTTGTCCTAAGGGATGCTCGATTTCAAAACTTCCAAGACTCTCTCCTTAGTTCTATTGAGTCTAGCCTTTGCAGTGGCCCTGTATCTTTTGATTGTTATCCAAACATAACCATATCCCTCAAAGAAAAAAATATTCTACAGAGTATGATATTACAAATAAAAACCCATAATTATAACATGCTCGAAGGATCTATCCCTGTTGCTCTTATATTTAAAATTCACTACAAAGCCATGTTCTCAGCTTTTGCCAGCAAACACAAATTCCAATCTCAAAAGGGAGAAACACTCCTCCTACAAACCGATTTATCCAAAAGCCATCCAATGGAAAGACATATCCCTTCCAGAAGATTGGGTCCTTGAAGGTGCAGCACCACCAGAGCAGCCTCAACCACCTCAACCCAATGTTGAAATCAAAAACATTACCCAATACACAGATGGCAAAGTCAAACTATCTTTGCACCGTCACTCAACAAGTTCCAGATTCTCAGAAGCCTCTTCTTCTTCCAGTACAATAGATCTGGGAAGAATTTCCAAAATCCCTTCTGTTATCAATATCCCTTATCACCAAACCTCTCCAAGAAAATCTACATCCGATATCCCTTCTACTAGCTTCCAAAATGCAGACTATACTACAAATATCCCAAAACCTGTCTATACAAATCTTGAACAATCCTCTCCTCCAACTTCACCAACCTTTTCAGCCATTACTAAAAATATCCAGAACAAGCTGAATGTTTTAACCTCAGAAAAACACTTTGTTATTGACAAAACTCTCTTCCAAAAGGATTTCTATTCTGCCTATAACTCTACAAAACGAATTTGGTTCTTCCAAAACTTTTTACAACAAAGAAGTGAGATACAAACGCAATTTTATAATTTCATTACGTTACATAAAATACAGATTCTATTCTTTGATTGGTTTGAATTATATTATGCATCTAAACATCGCATTGCATATCCTTTTGCATCCATTAAACATGCATGCCCAGTTACATCAAGATCAAAAACCCCTGTTTGGAATCTCACTAGTGGACCCACAGTTGAGTCTGAACATCCACCTTTATGAAATATCCAAATAACCCACAACAACCAGACTGTAGAGGCAGCCCTTTACAAATTTTCCATTGATGACACCCTCTCCAATACAAAACATATCATTAACCAAAACAACTTTACAAATACCAACCTTAACACCTTGGGAAAACAGCTTACAAGACTAGAAAAACAAATACAAAGAACCACTACAAGTTCGGTAGACATTAAAACCTCAACTGACCTGAAACTCAAAAACCCAGTCTTCAAACCTTACCAAATTACAAAAACAAGCCAAACACAACTCAAAGAAAACCTGACAGACTTTCTCAAAGCTATCAAAACACATTTACAACACCTTGACAGTTCATCTTTAATTGTCCCAGAAACACCACAAACAACTAACCCGTCTACCTCCACAAATCAAGTCAGTACTCTACACAAAAGCCCTGAGGCGTCTTATGATGAAAGTACTTCTCCAAATCAACCTCTTACCCTCAACAAACTTACATGGCAAACTCCAAAAACATCCACCGCTCCAGACATTTCCATAACCACTGAACCAACTATCCTTACTCAACACAAATATAATGCCTCTTCCCTCTATGAATGGAATATAGATGGAATGTCTGAATACAATATCCTCAACACCCTCCAACAAATGACTATGGCAGCCAATGTCTACAAAACCCAAACAGGAACCTCAGACAAAGCTATTGCTAAACTCCTCATTGCTGGTTTTTCTGGCCAGTTAAAAGGATGGTGGGACTACCATCTAACTGAAACTGACCACCTACATATCTTAAACTCCTTCCAAACATATGAAGACCAAACACCCATCCTTGACCAGTCCGGAAACACTATCCAAGATGTTGTATCAACCCTTATTCTTACAATCTCCTTACACTTTGTTGGAGACCCTTCTCATCTGAAAGACAAGAATGCTGAACTCCTTTCCAATCTTAGGTGTAAGAAGCTCAATGACTTTCAATGGTACAAAAACACCTTCCTTACCCGTGTCATGCTTAGAGAAGATTCAAACCAACCCTTTTGGAAAGAAAAATTCCTTGCAAGTCTACCTATTCTCTTAGGAGAAAAGGTTAGAAACAAAATCAAAGACACCTTTACAACAAAAACCATACCATATGACCAGCTCACATATGGTGAACTTGTAAGTTTCACTCAAAAAGAAGGTCTTAAGATCTGCCAGGATCTTAAACTCCAGAAGCACCTAAAGTGGGAAATGAAACGTACCAGACAAGAACTTGGTAGTTTCTGCCACCAGTTCGACCTTTCCACTAAAAAACCCTCCTACAGCGGAAACTGCTCACAACCAAGAAAACATCCAAGCCACAAACCTCCCTATAGACGACCAGCCTATAAAAATCGACACCAGTTTTATTCCAAACCAAATCCACCTTACTACAAAAAGCCCTCCAAATTTACCAAACCCCAAAGACCTTTCTAGTCAAAACCCAAAACAAAATTTGACCCAAAAAATATTACCTATTACAAATGTAACCAGAAAGGACATACATCTCGTTTTTGCAAAGTCAATACAAAACTCCATGAGCTTCAAATAGATGAAGATACCATCAACCAACTACAAAATCTCTACATTGAAGCTACCGACACTGACCACTCTTCTTCAGACACTTCTGAAGAAGAATTTCAAATTGATGAAATAGCAACTACCAGTGCTTCTTCAGATACCTCTACCAATTCCAAACAAATCAACGTCTTAACCCAAGACCAGGAATTCATTCTTGAAGCTATTAAAAGACTCGATGATCCTCACCTTCAAAAGACCTATCTAGACAAATTATTGAAAGATTTCAACTAGCCAGAGAACCCTCTATCATCTAGCCGCTCTATATTACCCTCTACCAGCACCAATGCCTATGATCTTACAAAAATCCTTAATAAAAGGAAATCCAAAACCATTGTTACCATTCCAGAATTACATTCTGAGATAAAAACCCTCAAATCTGAATTACAATCCCTTAAACAAGCCCAACAAAAAGACTCTGCCATACTACAACATCTTTTATCCAAAATTGAAAGCCAGTCTGATAGTGAGTCTGATACAGAAGATCAGACCATTGAAACTCATGCATTACCACATACACTTACAAATATTGAGCATATTTCAGATGATTTTCTAAATGTATTAACACAAATATCTTCCAAAAAATATTTAATTAGCATTACTCTTATTTTCTTAGAAGATTTCAAACTTGACACCATCGCCTTATTTGACATAGGTGCAGATTTAAACTGCATCAAAGAAGGAGTGGTTCCAAAAAGATTTTTGCAAAATACATTTGAAAAACTCTCTGCTGCTAATAATTCAAAATTACATATTGCAGGAAAAACTCAAGCCTCTGTTTTCAACAAAGGCCTCTCTCTTAAGACATTTTTTGTTGTTACAAAAGATATTAATCATACTATCATTCTCGGTACTCCATTCATTGACATGATCACTCCATACCAAGCACATCATAATTGCATTACTTCCAAAATCAATGGCATCAAACTTGTTTTCCCATTTTTAGAACAGTCTAAGACTAGAAATTTGAATTTAATTAAAGCATGCTCCATACATACTTATCAGATTAATGCACTAATTCATGGCAAACAATTCCATTTACATGATTTACAAAACCATGTTTCTTTTTGTCGTATAACCAAACAACTACAAAACCCTGATTTACAAAAGAAAATCGTTGATTTACAAAATAAGATTGAGCAACAGATTTGTTCGGACCTACCTAATGCTTTTTGGAAAAGAAAACAACACATCGTTGATCTTCCTTATGAAGATACTTTTTCAGAAAAACTAATACCTACAAAAGCAAGGCCCATACAAATGAATGCTGATTTAGAACAACATTGTAGACTTGAAATCCATGATCTTGAGTCTAAAGGCCTTATCCAAAAGTCTCGATCACCCTGGTCGTGTGCCGCCTTCTATGTGAATAAAAACTCTGAAATTGAAAGAGGCACACCAAGACTTGTGATCAATTACAAACCTCTGAATACCGCTCTCAAATGGATCAGATATCCAATCCCTAACAAAAAAGATTTGTTACAAAAATTACACTCTGCATTCATATTTTCTAAGTTTGATATGAAATCTGGCTTTTGGCAAATCCAGATTGATCCGAAAGATATATACAAAACTGCTTTTACAGTTCCCTTTGGTCAATATGAATGGAATGTCATGCCCTTTGGTCTAAAAAATGCTCCATCTAAATTTCAGCGTATCATGAATGACATTTTCAATGCACATTCAAAATTCTGCATTGTTTACATTTACAATGTACTTATTTTTTCACATTCCATTGATCAACATTTCAATTATCTACATATTTGCTTTCATACTGCCAAACAAAATGGTCTCGTTGTTTCTAAAGCAAAAATTTCTCTATTCCAAACTCGTGTCCGATTCCTAGGCCATTATATTTGTCAAGGCACTGTAACACCAATAGAGAGATCCTTTACCTTTACAAATAAATTTCCTGATAAGATCACCGATAAAACCCAATTACAAAGGTTTTTAGGCAGTCTTAATTATGTTTTAGACTACTACCCCAATATTAGCCGTCTAGCAAAACCCTTACATGATAGGTTAAAAACAAACCCCACTCCTTAGTCTGACCTTCATACCAACCTCGTAAAACAGATTAAGCAACAGGTCCAAACCGTTCCCCTCCTCCATCTAGCTAACTCGTTAGCTCCAAAAATAGTTGAGACTGATGCCTCTGACTTAGGATATGGTGGAATTCTCAAACAGGTTCAAGATAACAAAGAACAGATCCTCCAATACACATCCGCCCACTGGAATGATTGCCAGAAAAATTACTCTACTATAAAAAAGGAAATCCTTTCAATTGTTCTTTGTATTACAAAATTTCAAAGTGATTTACTAAATCAAAAATTTCTTCTCCGTGTTGATTGTAAATCTGCAAAAGAAGTTCTGCAAAAAGATGTCCAAAATCTTGCTTCAAAACAAAATTTTGCCTGATGGCAAGCTATTTTAAGCATTTTTTATTTCGATATTGTGTACATTAAAGGAGATTCAAATTCTATTCTAGATTTCCTAACCCGAGAATTCCTTCAAAACAGGTCTTGATGCCTCCGAAAGTAAAGGCCAAAGAATCTAGCCAAACCACAGTCTTATTATGCCGCAATCCTTGAGATTACTAATTCTGTCAAATTCAAACACTTCAAACTTCATTCCGATCACACTGAACTGGCATATTCTACATGTATCATTCACAAAATCCTTCACCCTAAAGACTAGGGACAACCCTTACATCAACCTCTTTCCTTCCCCATACACTTCCGTACAAACCCCCAGGACTTTAATACCACCTATACATACTGGGATTACCAATAGGCATGGTTCAATGCCTTCCTCCTACAAAATCCAAGCCATAGTCATTCTTGGCTTTTCTACTTCCACAATGATATGAATACTACAAACTTCCCCCTCTGGTTCCTCCAATGGTGGGACTACTATGGTTGTCATGTTGATTACCTTAAAGACCATCCTTTGGTTGAAAACGACTACCTCAATTTCAAAAACAACTTCCAACCAGCCCCTTCTGAAAGGAAATCCTCTTCCCTATTCATTTTCTGTACAAATTTTTTTGTGTCGTGGGTATGTTCATGGTTCTATGATTATAATTTACAAAACGGACATCCAGTTCTGGTTCGCAAGTTCAAAATCAAATGGTGGGATTCTTTTGCAGCTGAATCCAAAAGTTTCAAATTAGCAATTACGGAATGGTTACAAAAACATCAAACAGCTCCCATCATTGATCATCATCCTTAATCAAAGTTTCTAGCCAGAAAGGCTCAAACGGCAGCTCTCCTTGCCTCTACTAGAACTGAGGAAGAATACCTACAAATAATCCAAAGCATCATACAAAGCCAAGATCCAGCAACGGTCTTGTCCCAATCCAGCTCATCTGGATCAACGTCTCCTGCCATTTCCCTTGGAAATGATAATGAAGATGACTGTTTTGGTATATTCCCACCTACCAAGCGACAATAAAAAAAATAAAAAAAAATTCTCAGGCTCATCTGTTCAAGAGCCCTATTTTAGACTCACCTGTTTTGAGTCTCTTTTTATTTTAAGCCTGTTTGTTTTAGGCTTTCTTTTTTATTACCTGTTACTACAAACAGACAAAACCGGTGTCGGTAGCAGCATGACAACAGATAAAGGTCCCATAAAAAACATGGGCATCTTCCTTTCCTGTCACCACATGGGCATCTGCTGTCACCACATGGGCATCTTCCTTTCCTGTCACCATATGGGCATCTTCTGTCACCACATGGGCATCTTCCTTTCCCGTCTCCATATGGGCATCTTCCTTCTCCGTCACCACATGGGCATCTTCCTTCTCCGTCATCACATGGGCACCTTCCTTTTTTGTCACCAGGCATTTTGGCTTCTTCCATGCCAACTCGTCTATAAAAGGGGACTCCAAATGCTTCACAAGACAGACTATTATTTTCCCAGAAGAAAAACCCTTATTCTCCATTGTAACTCATAACCTGTAACCCATAACAATTCTCCTTTGTACCCAATATCTCTCGTGTTAATTTACAAATTTAAGTAAGATTCTATTTTCATTATTTATATTCTTGTTAAATTTTAAATTGTTAAATTTTATGTACATTAAGTATGTTCTGTGTTTGATCAAGGATCCTGACATTGTTGGTCTTGCCTTGTTCATTCGCATCAGAAAATGAACCTGTGACCCGATCTTTTAGATCATTCTCAGGTATAACAACGCCAAACTACTGAGTATTTGTTATTGTTATCTGTTTTTTATATTATTGTTATTATTTGTTTTACTTTTGTATTATCAATCCTGTTCTTATTTTGGTATCAGATAACAATATAAAAAACTTTATATATATATATATATATATATATTTTAACCAAGTCAACCAAAATGTTTGATGCAATGCTTTGTGGTTGGATGCCATGCATGCATCCTTACCTGTTTTGGAAACATAGGTCCCATCACTTCCTTCAATTTCTGACACTCTCTTTTGATACGACCTTGTTCGCGTGCTCGAAATGGCATGCTGGATCCCTTTCCCATTAAGTCTCTTCTTTTCATCTCATCCCAGGGAAGAAGATCCCCAACCTTGTCATTAGGTGACCCTTTTTCTAAAATGCATGATTTGTCATTGCTTCTTATCATGCTCTTATCAGTGCTTTAATTTGTTTTCATCCTAAACAAAAGATCTCTTATTGCCCCCAGTGTAGGGTGTGGTCTTAGTCGGGTTTTCGTAAAGAAGAAACTCAATCCGGCTCAAATGGGGACTACAAAGGATAAAATCTTTAGAAAGTGAAGGGATGACAAAGATGACCTTTCCTCATTTCAAAACGCACATTATTAAGATTGATAAACCTTGTTCTTATCTTGGAAGGAACATGCGGGTGATTACGAAGATAATTACCCAACCATTTATCCATATAATTCAAAATGCTATCAGGGACAAGGTTTCATCATATGGTTAGCTTTAGGGTTTGCTTGGTTCGGTCACCTCTTTACTGGGAAGAGCTTAAATTTCATTTTTGAGCGTTTTATGATATAATCATGCAAAAAAACTGGTTCTTTCAAGATTTTTTTGAAAATAAACAAATTACGTGCTGTGAGTTCCATGCAATGAAAAAGGGGTTCTTTACACAAAGAAATCATGGCCAAACTTGCTTTATTGATTTTAGGAGAAAGCTGAACACATTAGACATAATATCTCTTTACAGAATCAGAATTCACAGGTCTGGCTAGATCTTCTCCATCCATTCTGGACAACTTCAAAGCTCCTCCTGAGAAAGCCTTCTTCACTATATAAGGTCCTTCATAATTTGGTGCCCATTTGTTTCGATCTTCTCCTGGTAAAGCCAATAGTTTCCTCAGCACTAGATCTCCTTCTTGGAACATGCGAGGTCGAACCTTCTTGTTGTATGCCTTGGCCATCCTCTTCTGGTAAAGTTGGTGGTGACAGATTGCAGCCAACCTCTTTTCACTTATCAAGTTTAACTGTTCATATCTTACTTTGGCCCATTCAGCTTCTTCTAATCCCGAATCCATTAGCACCCTCAACGAAGGTATTTCTACTTCCAAAGGCATCACCGCCTCCATTCCATATACCAGAGCGTACGGAGTAGTTCCTGTAGAGGTCCTTATGGCAGTGCGATTTGCATGGAGAGCGAACGAAAACATCTCATGCCAATCCTTGTAAGTGATTACAATCTTCTGAATAATTTTCTTGATGTTCTTGTTGGTTGCTTCCACGACACCATTCATCTTTGGCCTATATGGTGAGGAATTTGAATGCTTGATTTTCCACTTGGTGCAAAGCTCCACGATCATTTTGCTGTTGAAATTCTATGCATTATCGGTCACTATCTTTTATGGCGGACCATAGTGACAAATCAAGTCTTTTTCTATAAACTTCTTCACCACTTTTTGTGTTATGTGAGGATACGAACTGGCTTCTACCCATTTCCTGAAGTAGTCAATAGCTACGGGGATGAATCTATGCCCATTGCTGGCTTTTGGGTTAACTGGTCCAATCACACAATCCCCCACATCGCAAATGGCCAAGGTTAATCAGAGGAGTTGGAGGTGCATTGACCTTATCACTATGCACTGACACTTATGACATTTCCTGACATAGTCGATGCAGTCCTTTTCTAATGTCATCCAGAAGTAACCGGGCCTTTGTATCTTCCTTGCTATCATATGTCCGGAGAGATGATCACTGCACCGGCCCCATTGCCATAAACATTTACTGCTCCGTCAAAAAACATGGTCCACCAATCTGTCTTCTCTTCTTCTCCCGCTACTGATAATACATTTTCATCAGGGAAATCAAAATCTAATGGCTTATAATCTTCCACAGCATTATCAGCCAAGTGGTCTGCAATGGCGCTCCCTTTCACGACTTTCCTTGTCGTATATACTATGTCATATTCTGCTTGAGAGATAGGGCTTGTTACAGATGTACCTTAGTGGATCCACTTTTGAAATCAACAAAGTGGTGTGATACAACATGTAATGTCGTAATCTTTTTTTCGCCCATACCAATGCACAACAGAGTTTCTCTATCACCGTGTATCTAGACTCACATTCGGTGAACTTCTTACTAAGGTAATAAATGGCCCTTTCTTTCCTTCCGGTTTCATCATGCTGACCCAATACACACCCCATAGCTGTTTCAGTCACTATCAAATACAATATTAAAGGCCTTCCTGATACAGGAGGAACAAGCAAAGGCGGACTTTGTAAATATTGCTGAATTTTATTGAATGCCTCCTCGCACTCCTCATTCCAAATCCTAGGATTCTTTTTCCTCAATAGCCGGAAGATAGGTTCGCACGTTGTGGTTAGCTGAGTTATAAATCTGGCAATATAGTTCAATCTTCCCAATAATCCCCTCACCTCCTTCTCCGTCTTTGGGGATGGCATGGATTGGATGGCTTTCACCTTATCAGGATCTACCTCTATACCTTTATCACTTACCACGAATCCGAGCAATTTTTCAGACTTAACTCCAAATGAACATTTGGCAGGGTTGAGCTTCAGTTCGTATTTCCTCAAACGCTCAAATAATTTCCTCAAAACCTTTACATGGTCGTCTCCCCTCTTGGACTTGGCAATCATATCACCTACATACACCTCAATTTTCTTGTGCATCATATCATGGAATGAAGTCACCATGGCTCTCTGATAAGTGGCTCCTGCATTCTTCAGACCAAATGGCATGACCTTGTAGCAATAAGTTCCCCACGGTGTAACAAAAGTTGTTTTTGCCTTATCTTCTAGAGCCATCTTTATCTGGTTGTATCCCAAGAAACCATCCATAAAGGAATATGTGGAACTACGTGCAGCATTGTCCACCAAAACATCTATATGTGGCAGTGGAAAATCATCCTTTGGGCTAGCTTTATTCAAATTTCGGAAGTCCACACAAACTCTAATCTTTCCCTCTTTCTTTGGTACGACAACAATGTTGGATACCCATTGTGGATACTTGACTACTTCTAGAAAGCCTGCATTCCATTGTTTTTCGAGTTCTGTCTTAACTTTGATCCAAACATCCGGGTGAGCTCTCCTCAACTTCTGCTTGACTGGCTTACAACCTTCTTCCAGCGGTATCTTATGCACGACGATATTTCTATCCAAACCAGGCATATCCTCGTAGGACCAAGCGAAAACATCTAAATATTCTTGTAAGAGGGCCATTATCTTTACTCTTTCCTCAGGAGTGATTAAGGTCCCTATTTTCAATTCTCTTTTAATCTGATCATTACCCATGTTTATGGTTTCTAGTTCTTCCGTAGCTGGTTCCCAGGTTTGTTCATGTTGCTCTACTAACTTTGTAAATTCCTTAACATTGCTTTCATCCCATTCTTCTTCTTCCATGGTGATAACATGTTCGTTAAAGTTTGGCTATTTATTCTCGATGCTAAGTGTATGTGATGTTGTGGAAGATCCGCTTTCAGGGTTCCTGAAAGCGGAAAGTGTTTGGTGTAAATGCACAGATAAAGGGACAAATTTGGAAAACGCATGATCTCATTACTTCAAACAAAAGATGGGCTCAAAGACAACGACAAAATCTAATTGACATCATGAGCCTTGATTGTCAAGCCTTGATTGTCAACTAGGGAGAATAAAGCAAACAAAAGCAATGACAAAAGCATGTTAAAGCAGACAAAGTTGGTTTACATTTTAAACACTACTGGGGCTTCTTGAGTCACCCAGTTTTGAAACTTCTCGCCATCGGCTAGCTTTCGGCTAAAGGTCTTAGCAGAGACTTCTTCCAGGGTGTGGATAGTCAGTTATGGCAGTGCTTCATCCTCCCTTCCCGCTATCTTCTTCATGTTACCTCCTTCCACTTCATCCTCCTCCAAGGTGTTTATGCTCATATTTGATAGTTGTTGACCAAAGCTTTCTGCTCCTTTATCGGGTTGCATTACAAATGCAACTTTTGGGAATGTCATTCTAAGGGGAGGGATTTCAAGCTTCTCTTCTTCAGGCTCTCTCCCTCCAATCCTAGCCATTCTTCTTTCCCTTCTCCGACTAGCAGCCCATCGATGATCCTCTTTTTTAGGTTTATACCCCAACCCAAATCTTCGATCAACACATTTCATCTTTGTCGGGTTAGCCCCTTTTGGTGCCTTAGTGATAGGATTATACTGAATGGGGATCCCACCTTCCAAAAAGCATTGAGCTGCCATCCTTGCTGCTTCTGAGATCTTTGGCCATTTTAGTACTGTGTTTTCAGGTACCCAGTCATTGTTTACAATCTCAAAAGCATGGAGATTATTATCCTTACAATCTTCTGCTTCAATGAAGGGTATGGCCACATTCTTTATCATGGATACCGTCTCCTCAGCTTTGACAGTCACCAACATCTCGTTCATGATATACTTCAAGCATTGGTGTAATGATGAAGTTACCGCCCAGCCGCATGGATCCAAGGTCTCCCTAACAACTTACTATAGGAAGGGTGAATATCCAAAACTTGAAATGTTATTAAGAACATTTGCGGCCCCATATATAGCTCCACTTCTAGAGTCCCCATTATTGGTCGAGGTGAGCCGTCATATGCTCTGGCTACCATGGTACTTGGCTTCATATGAGATTCATCGATCGGCATTTCTTCCAGAATATGCTTTGGCAACACATTAAGAGCCGAGCCATTGTCGATGAACACCTTCCCTACGAGGCAGTCTTTGCACCTAACAGTAATGTATAAAGGCTTGTTATGTTCGGTACCTTCAGCATCAAGCTCATCAGCCGTAAAATACAGGTAATTAGTTGCATGGATTATCCCTACCAAATGCTCCATGGTTTTCTGTTCAATGTCTTGGGGTACATACGCCTCATTCAAAACTTTTTGCAAAGCGCTTCGATGCGGCTCAGAGCTGAGTATCAAGGACATAAGGGAGATCCTAGCTGGAGTCTTTTTTAGTTGATCCACTATGCAGTATTCGCTATGTTTTATCAACTTCAAAAATTCATTTGACTCCTCTTCAGTTACTGGCTTATTAACTTCTATTGCTTTGTCAAGATCTATCACTTCTTTGCCTTTTGCCTTCCTCAACTCTTCGGGAGTGAAGCACCAGCCACTCCGAGTTAACCCACTGATTTCAGTTTGGAACAAAGAAAGAGGGGCTTGAATGTTGGCAGCAAAACCATAATTATAAGGCATGTCATTGTGATTTCCTTTGGTGTATGAAGGTTTAGCCAAGATTAATTTTGGTGGTCCATTAGTCGTTGGTTGGACCCTACATACTCTTGATATCTTATCTTGACCTTCCATCATACTCACCTCACGACTGTCTTCCATGGGTTCGATCCTCACCTCGAAAAGGGTGGTTGGATTGGCGGTAGAAAGATCGGAGCTATTTTTCCGATGCTCAACAGTTTAGCATACAAGTCTTTTAAAGGCATGGGTAATGGAGGTAGCTGCTCTGAAGTGTATTTTGTGAATGGCCTTTGGTGGTTGTTTGATTGGTGATTGGGGTTAAAAGGTTTGGTAAAGTTTACGTTGGCGAATTGATGGGTAGGCATTTGTGGGTTTTGGTGATTTACTTTTTTGCCTTTGTACCCGCCTTCCAAATTGTTGACGTCACCTTCTCTTTTCCTTCCAATAAAACCTTTCTTCTTTAAAGGCTTTGCTATGCGCCCAACTTTAATTCCTTGCTCTATTCTTTCTGCCACACGTACAGCATCATAGAAATGTTGAGATGAGCTACCCATTAAATGCTCATAGTAGGGTGCCTTGAATGTATTGGCGAACAAAGTCACCATCTCCGTTTCTATCAAAGGGGGCTGCACATGCGTGGCCTTGTCCCTCCATCTTTGCGCATAAGCCCTTACTGACTCTTGGCTTCTCTTTTCCATTGACATAAGGCTTGTTCGATCTGGAGCAATTTCCAAATTGAACTTGTATTGCTTAAGGAAAGCCTCCACTAAATCCTTCCATTTCTTAATCTTGGCATTATCAAGCCTCATGTACCAGCTTAGCGCAGACCCCGATAGACTGTCTTGGAAAAAGTAGATCAGCAACTTATCATTATGAATCACCTCAGCCATCTTATTGCAATAAGATCGAAGGTGGGTGTTTGGGCATTCCAACCCAGTGTACCTTATAAACTCCCGTATCCTAAAATCTTTTGGTACCATGATGTTTGGTACTAAGCATACTTCAGACGCTCGCATGGGGTCAAACCAATTATTTCCCTCGACTGCTCTTAACCTTTCTTCCAAAGCTGATATCTTGTCATCGTTCATAAAACCAGTGGACCTATTATCGGAAGGCCCATCTGCTGTTAAATCTACAATGATGTGAGCTTGAGGGGGCTGAATGGGAATGGCAGGTGCAAAGTGCTGCCCCGTCACTGAATCTGCCCCCAAGTTCTGAGATACCCCCGGGGCATAAGCTGGCGGTGCTCCTATAGGTGGTTGGGTAGACGTTCCCTCCCCGTTCTTGGCTCTTAAAAGTTGCTCAAGCAGATTGGTCATTCGAGAAACTTCATTCCTTACGGATTCTAATTCACTTTGGTAGCGGGATTCTAGGATGGCCCTCTCTTCATTCTCCATTCTTGATCTTGAACGGGTTTGATGGACTCTAGGTGTGGGACCTATGTTTCACGATCTGGAATGCATATGATAAATTAAAAACAAAATGCGTGATGAGAATGTGATGCATATATAATGTGTGTGTATATATATATATATTTTATGAGCTGATTCATGACTTTCGTAACCTTTAAGCAAGATTTCTGAGTTGACCCGATTACTATAAAGGAGGGTTTGCCAAGTTCTTATCATAGTGGCTTACCAAACCCATTAAGAAAGGAAATACGTCATAGACTTCTTATAAATAACAAAATTGTTCATACAAAACAATAATGGGAAAGAGAGTCCTATACATTGCTACCTCTAAAAGCATTTCCCCTATTAGCTAAATCCCCAATAAAACAGGCCATGGCCCCCATGTATTCTCGATACTTTGAAGCATCATTTCCAACTTGGGTGGCTTGTTGTTGCAACCTTTCTGCATAACGGGCTACTTGCTCAACCTATTTTGCATGTCTTATTCTGTCATGGAATACGGTGTTATCTTCGATTATTGCTTCGTTGCTGGCTCCTAAGGCTTCGTTGCTGGCTCCTAAGGCTTCGTTGCTTCTTGACGCTCTTGCTTAGCCTTACTCATATCCTCTTCCATCTCGAAGTAGTGGCTTCTCAATTCCCTTAACTCTTCTTCTCGTACCTCAATCTCCGATTGTAAAGCCATCATCCTTCCTTTTGAAGACTCAGCTCTCTTCTGGTAATCTCTCATGTCAGACTCAACGGCCCTTCTCGCACTTCTTTCTTCCTCCAGTTGCACCATGTATTGAGCTCTGACCTTCCTTTCTTCTTCTATGTCGAGCTTGGCTAGGCGATTGTTCTCCTTTTCAACTTCTACTTTCTTTAAAAGAAGGTTCATTCCCTTCTTCAAAGAATCCATCGTCTCCTTATCAACATTCACGCTTTTTGTTGACCTCTTAACCTTAGCCAACTCTTTTTCTGCTATCCCATTTTTCTTGACCAACTCATCATAATCAACTATTCAATTCCTTAACTGAGCCTGGACCCCCGTTGTTATCTCTTCAGCTACCTCGGCCCTTTTTTGCCATTCCTTTAGAGACATTAACTGCTTCTCTTGTTTTTCTAACCGTTGATTCAAGAAAACCCTCATCGTATTTTCTTCCTCTAGCTGGTTCTCTAATAGTTGTTGTTGCCCTTTACTTTTGTTGATATCTCTTCTACACTGCTCTAACTACTTTCTTAGATCCTCCTCATCATCCATTCTTTTTCTTTTCTATGGTTCTATCGTTGCTTCCGACTGTTCTTGTGTAAAGAGAGCCTTCACTTCAGAAAAATCTTCATTCCTCCAAACTTTATAATTCTGGCTGAATGAGATTTCAAAACTGCTTCTTTCTTCCCTTTTCACCTTCAAGGGTCTTTCCCAATCCTGTCGGATAAGCTCCATTTCTTCGATGAATGGTTGGTGCTTGAATAAACCGATGAACTCAGCTAAACCCAAGGTTCTTGGTGTATATTGCATTCCGCCTAACTGCCTTGT
Source organism: Populus alba x Populus glandulosa (assembly GCA_033617975.1). Taxonomy (NCBI): domain Eukaryota; kingdom Viridiplantae; phylum Streptophyta; class Magnoliopsida; order Malpighiales; family Salicaceae; genus Populus; species Populus alba x Populus glandulosa. The sequence continues at coordinate 11,546,789 of CM066161.1, forward strand.
TACAAGGGTAGGCGTATAGCTGATGTAACCGGTTACACCAATCAAAGGAACCCATATCTTGCTTCCACAGCTCATTGTGCAAATAACGTTGTTCATCCACGACGCTTTCCACTTGAAGTTGCTCCTTGGCAATGTTGCATACTTATCTCTCCATGTCTTCTCATCCCAATTCTTCCAAGTCTCATCTATGGTAATCTTTAACGGTCGCAAGTCAAACCACCAAAAGTTGTTGAAGATGTCTCTTGGTGCTTCGATATGACTGATTATCCATAAATACAACATAGGGATGCAGCATCTCATAGCTCCTTTTCCATGCGTTCGGCAGTGATTGAGAGATAACATGGTTTCCCCCAAGATGGCTGATGAAGGATTGATCCGGTCATGCTCATATTCGATGAAGACACTTGCTGCTTCTAAACTGATGACCCTAGTTTCAGAAGGGAACAACACTAGTCCAAAAATGGCGAAAGCCACCAAACTATATCGTTCATCTCCCAACTTGCCTTCCTCGGCATTTTTCTTCATTCGGGCTTCAATGACCTTCCATTTAAAACCCCCTTCGGCAACTCTACATTGGCTGATCTTTCCTAAGCCTAATAAACTGACTACCTCCGAAGCTGTGTCTTCAAATCTGCGTCGGTGGTAGATTTTGTGGCTGTCATTTGGAAAGTCTAGAATTATCTCATATTCTTCCAAGGTTGGTGTCATATCGATGTTTCCAAAGGTAAACCACCGATAACTGGGATCCCAAAAATTCAGAAGGGCTTTGATCGCCGCTGCTTGTACAGGCAACCTCATTATTTGTGCAATTCTCCTATATCGCCTTTCAAACAGATTCTCGTCAACATATTCCATGATAGACACTAACTTCCCTAAGTCGTTTACCATGTGATTTACCTTGGTAATGCATGGTAACCCACTAGCATCGATTCTTGGGCATTTTTCTTCGGCGATCTGAGCCAACTCAGATTCTTGTCCAAATTCTTGGAAAGAGAGGTATTTAGTCATGATTTCAGCTCAAAACCTGGGTTGATGAATTTAACATTATTAATCGTGATACAAATGAAAGTAAGATACATAACCTAAGGACAAGCTCTATTTATTAAGTGAGAGTGGGTAGTTTTTCTATCTGGTCTTGAAGGGTCTCATATCTGCCCAGTGACGTTCTTCGTAAAGAAGTATGGGGGCGTTGCAAGGAATAGTTAAGACACGTATGCCCACCGTTACCAAGCAGGCACTCAGATATGAGTTGGGTGTTTCACGCATTTAAACCCTGACCAATAGTCTTAGGGTAAATCGTTAATTCCCCACTTAACTTAAAGCTTGTGTGTGCTTTTCAAAATTAAAGCAAGTGATGCATGAGACAGTTGTATACAATGCATGAATAAATGCGCGTAAAATAAAAACAAATATGCAAAATAAATAAAAGGAAAGGCATATATTAAAAATAAGCACAGGAAAACACAAATAAATCAGACAAAAACAAAGCTTAGTCTACAAGGTCCCCAGTAGAGTCGCCATTCTGTCGCACGTGTGCGGCGAAAAAAACTCTAGTTTCCATTTTAATGTATCTCTATTTCTATGTGGCACAGATTGGGAAGACAAGAAAATTCTTGTCTTTTATTGGTAGAAAATGGAATGGGAGTCGCCACCTAGTGTTTTGGTCACTAGGAACCCTAACTGGTCACAGAGATCGGGCACGGGGACTGGTTGCATAAATGGAAGGTATTAGCACCCCAAATACGCCTTACCTAAGGTAAGCTGCATTGTTTTATTATCTGATAAAAACTAAAGTGTTATTGTACTTCTAGTTGTTGGTCTGTCTATGGTTCAAGAAAAATCCTTCTCGGTAAGAAGGTCTTTATCTTATCGAGTAAAATCCTAACCGTTCTAACGTCTGTAGCAAAAATTTATTAACAATATTTAGGAATACGTTTTACGTATAAATTCGTAATCCCAAATACTAAAAGAACAACAAAAAGATTTTTAGAATTTTTGAAATATTGGTCTAGTTCTCATGGCTTGAATAAACTGGTTATTAAAGCCAAAATGCATGCTAATACATATATTGTTTTGAAAATTTCCTTTGTTGTGTGAAAATATGATGTTATAATATTTATATATATATATATATATTGGAGAGATTAGGCCGTATTTTAAAACAAAAACAATTTTTTAAAAAAATATTATTTTTTTTATGTTTTAACGAAAAATCGGGTATTTTAATACTGAGTTTGTATCCTTACGGTATAAAAATACAACCCAATATTAATCCACTTTAATAAAAATATGCAGAACCATTTTTAGAGACTTTTTAGAATTTTTTTTGAAAGCAAAAACATTTTTTATTCTGAAAATCTTTGATGTTTTGACGAAAACCAGGTATTTTTAACATTGGTTTTGTATCTTTACAGTATAAAAATACAAACCAACATTAAACCATTTTGACAAAAATATGCAGGAAAATCAACAATATTTTTTAAGATTTTTCAAAATATTAATATATATATATATATATAATATAATATATATACACACATATATATTATAATATATTATAATATTAAAAAAAATCGGGCTGGGCCGGCCCAAATAAATGGGTCGTGCTTCAGCCTAAACAACAACGAAAAGTGGGCCGATCTCGGCCCAAAACAAGACTCCTCTTTAGTTTGGGCCCGGCCCAGACTACAAGGCTGGGCCATAACCATTCTGGCCTAGACGAAATATGAACCGGGGGAGGGGGGAATTATTTTCCCCCTTCCCCTTCTCAGGCATGCATTCTGCATGCAGGAAAGAAAACGAAAGGCAATGCTACAGGGGAGAAGAAAAAGGCACCTGGCGAGGCGGAGGTAGTGCTGCTGGCTGGAGTTCCTCGCTGGTGACGCTGCAGTGGAGGGCGGTGGAGGCCGGTGGCGGTGTCATGGCTCACGGACGGCAGCTTAGGCGGCGCTATGGCTGTTTCCCACAATTCGTCGTCGTTCACCTAGTTTGTTGCTTCTGTTTCGGTTTCTTGAGTTCCCTATCGGCTTCAAATTTTCCCAAGCTTCTCAGTTTTGGGTTTTTGGTGGCTGTTTCTTAAGTTCGGTGGTTTCTCTCTCCTTCGGTCTCTCTCTCTCCTTTTGTCTCGGTTTTTCTTTCTCTTCCCCCCCCCTTCCTTCGGTTTCTTCTCTATTTATAGGGGCAGAAAAGGTGCTGGGACCATTGTTAGTGCGCTTGGGAGCGGGTTTCGCGGGCGGCTGGTCGGCCACCACCCGCGACAGCAAGGCGCCGCTCCCTTGCTTTCGGCAGGGAGAGTTTGGTTCTGGTTGAAGGGGATCGGCGAAGGGATCTTAGTTCAGCCCAACCATACAGATTTTGGTTCTAGTTGAAGGGGATCGGCGAAGGGATCTCAGTTCAGCCCAACCACACAGATGTTGGTTCTTGTTGAAGGGGATCGGCGAAGTGATCTCAGTTTAGCCCAACCACACAGATATACATAGATATTTGGTTCTGGTTGAAGGGGATCGGCAAAGTGATCTCAGTTCAGCCCAACCACACAGATTTTGGTTCTAGTTGAAGGGGATTGGCGAAGTGATCTCAGTTCAACCCAACCACACAGAGATTTGGTTCTGGTTGAAGGGGATCAGCGAAGTGATCTCAGTTCCGCCCAACCACACAAACCTTGGTTATGGTTAAAGGGGATCGGCGAAGTGATCTTAGTTTAACCTAATTGGAAAGGATTTTGGTTCTGGTTGAAGGGGATCGGCGAAGGGATCTCAGTTTAGTCTAACCATACAGACCTTGGTTATGGTTAAAGGGGATCGACGAAATGATCTCAGTTTAACCTAATTGGAAAGGATTTTGGTTCTGGTTGAAGGGGATCGGCGAAGGGATCTCAGTTCAGTCTAACCACACAGACCTTGGTTATGGTTAAAGGGGATCGATGAAGGGATCTCAGTTTAACCTAATTGGAAAGGATTTTGGTTCTGGTTGAAGGGGATCGGCGAAGGGATCTCAGTTCAGTCTAACCACACAGACCTTGGCTCTGGTTAAAGGGAATCACTAGATGGGATTTCAGGTTAACCGAGCTACACACCGATTTTTGTTCTTGTTAGATCGCCAGATGGGATCTCAGGTAAACCCAATAAAAAGGGCAGGTCGACCGTGAAAATAGACCAGTGTGTGTGTGTGGGCAGGTCGCCCCTGAAAATAGACCAGTGTGAGTGTGTGAGCCAGTCGCCCCTGAAAATAGACCACTTTGAGTATGTGTGGGCATGTCGCCCATGAAAACAGACCAGTGTGAGAGTGTGGGCCGGTTGCCCGTGAAAATAGACCAGAGTGAGTGTGGACAGGGCGCCCCTAAAGATAGACTTTGTGAGGATGGGGGCAGGTCGCCCATGAAAATAGACCAGTGTGAGTGTGTGGGCAAGTCGCCCAAGATAATGAAATCATTTTCCTTTTGTTTTCTTTACAAAGCTTACTATGCAAAATTTTGAGGAGTTTTGCTTCGTAAACATTGTAAAGAGGGGGCAACTGTTGTTACTCAAATTTTGACCCACCTTTTTGATAAAATTTTCGGAAATTAAAAAATAATGAAAAACAATGAAAAATCCAAAAAATATTTCTTTAATATATTTTGCATCGTTTTAGCATTTTCAACGTCGTCTAAAAAAAATAATTTTAATTTTCAAAGGTTTTTCGAACGCGTTCGACTTTTCACCCGTAATTTTTAAAATCATTGATTTTTTTCATAGTATCGACGTTGATATTGCTTGTTTTTAAAAATACAAGAAAAATAAATTGAGGGATCAATTTGGAGGCTTGAACAAAGTTTTACCTATAAATATGGGTTGAAAACTCAAAGGAAGAGGGGTGCGATTTTGTAATTTTGGGGGAGGCAACACAAAAGAAAAAAACCCTAAGAAAAGCTTAGTTTTTTTTTATCCCTGACTGCAAGAGGAGCCGTCAGCAACCCCCCAGCTTGAAAACTTTTCTTCTTCTCAACGCCAACCCCCCCCCACCGGATTTTTTTTCCTCTTCGTCCTCCCCCCGGCCATTGCTGCTCTCAGATTTTCTCAGCAGCCTCTTCCTCCCAGCCACAACCACACCCACCGTCCCTCTCCTCTCTCAGCCGACTACAGCAGGCGCCTCCACCACACGCCACCCGAACCAGCCATCCTCGGCGAAGACCCAGCAGCCACCCCGATCCTTGTCATCTTCCCCTCTCAGCTGCTCCCTTCTCCAGCCGCCAGCTCGCCAAGACCAAAGGAGGGCAGATCCGCTCCCCGTGTAGCAGTGCCTTCCTCCTCCAGCTCCTTCCCCAGTAGCACATATCGGTTCCCTTCGACAGCGGCTCCCATCTCCACCGCCAGTAGCAGCAAGCCCAACCACCAGCTGCACAGGCGCGACGAGGACCCAGACACCAGCAGCCCTTCGGTCACACTGCCGAGCGCCTGAAACAGAGGCGGGGAGACGAAAAGAAAGGGAGCTGCAGGGAGAGAAGCAGATCGGAAATCAGTGAAAGAAAATTAAAATCGACTGCTTTGTTGCGTTTTAGTCATTCTTGCAGGTCACCGCCGACGAGTAAAGGAAGGGGAGAAGAGGCTGAGCCAGATCCCACTGTTCCCAGCTTCTTCCTCGCGGCGGCGCGTGAACCCACGCGCCGCCAGTGGCGATGGCTCATGGGAAGACGCGCTGCCACTGTTCAGGCAGCCCAGAATGCTTCCCAGAATTGTTTTCAGAGTTTTAGGGCTATTTTTGTAAATTTTACATTGATTAATGTAATTTTTGTTTAGTTGTTTTGAATTTGTGTAAATGTGGATGTAAAAGAAAAGAAAAGAAAAGAAAAGAAAGAGAAAGTGATAATAAAAAAAAAATAAAAAATGTTTGTGTGTGCTTGAAATTTTTTTTATGTATGTTATTGAATAAAAAAAATGAATTTAATTTATAGGCATAAATATCTAAACTACAGATAAAAATCATGTTGTATTTTCCATAAAAATGTAGAACATGTATCTACATATATTCTGGGAACTAATAATTGATGTATTGCCTTAGAATTTGGCTAAAATTTTATTTTTAAAATCACATCAGTCCATGAAGTTTGAAAGTAAATATATGGTGTGTATTTTGTTTATGAATGATTTTTTATGATAAAGTTGCAAGAATAAAGAAGAATTTAATATTCTGATTTAATCATGGATAAAGAATCATGAACTTACATGTAAGTTGTATTTTCTAAAATTCGATGAAAGAACAGAATTTTTAAAACTTCTTTAACACATCAAGTCCACAAAGCAGCTTACCTCAGGTAGGGTGAGTTAGGGGTGCTAATACCTTCCCTAACCACAACCAGTCCCTTACCCGCGATCTCTGACAAGACCAGTACATCAGGTTTCCTAGTAGCCCTTAATGAATTACTAGGTGGCGACTTCAAAGAACCAAATCAGCAAAACAGAACGAGAAATTGCGAGCCGATGCTGCGCGGATTTTTTTCGACGTGCGACACATATTGTTGTAACCCATTTTCGGGTCCCCACAAAAATAAATAAAATAAATAGCCAAAGGAGGTTAGAAAAATAACGGAAGGAAGAACTCAGAAGATGGTCAGAAAATTGGTCAAGGAGTATAAAAATACAAAGATTGGATTTTTTACAGTATATTCTTGAAGGATGAGGGCCCTATTTAGAAGGAAAATTTAAATTTTGAGGAGAAAAGCCCAAATTTGGATGTTTATGGACTTAATTGGATTTTTAATTGGATTTATAGAGGATTTGATTGCAAGGAAAATTGATTTTTAAGTCAATTTGGGCTTTAATTAGAAGAAATTTAATTTCTGGGGCCAAAATATATTTTTTAGGATTTTATTGGGTCAAATCAGGGGTTTAATTGCATAAATATTGAAGTTTAATGGCCAATTAGGGGCTTAATTGAGAAAATCCGAAACTAGGGACCAATTTGGAAAAGGCGCGTAAATAGGGGGGCTGTATTGGATTGATCCGGGGTCAAATTGAAGAAATTGAAAACTAGAGGACTAATTGAAAAAACGGCACAGGGAAACCAGGCAACACGTCGCCTATTACTGTTCACTTTCTTCGTCAAAAAGCTGCCTGAGTGGCTGCTTTCCAGGCGCATTTTCCGGCTCGTGTGGCCTCCAAATCCGATAAAAAGTGCACCAACATGTCCACATGAAACCCCTTTATCCCGGAAAATGGTCCGGTCGGGTCTTCCACAGCCTATAAATAGAGTCAGATTTGATGATCTGAGGAGGGAGAAATTTGGGTCCAAAGTCAGCCAAAAACCAGCATTTTGGCCCAATTTCTGCAGATTTTTCTTCTTCTTCTTTCTTCCTCTGCAACAGGAAACCGACGCCGTCTTCTCATCGTCATCTCCACCTCAAGCAGCCACCAAAACGTCACACACGGTGGTTGCATCATCTCTCTCTCCTCTGCAAAACTCTTCTCCTCTGTCACCAAGGCCTCCAGCAGCAGCAACAGCAGTGGCAGCAGCTGCAACAACCATCTTGCAACCGTGAGCTTTCCTTCTCCTCTGCTGGATAGCAGCAGCACCAAAGACCGCCAGGATAGCAGCTCTCCCTTCAGCCGCTCCAACAGTTGCAACCGTGGGCTCTCCTTCTCCTCTGCAGGACCTGCTTTGTTCTTCCTCCTGGAACCAGCCTCTCCGCTTCCTAGCCACTGCCACCGTCAGCACCACCAGGAGACCTCGTCGACTGCCTCTCCACCGCCACCAGTATCACTGGGAGTGTTCGCCATCGTCTTCAACATCGTTTCTGCCACTAGGTTTGCACCCCCTTCATCGCTGTGCATGCACCATTTCCCTGCATTTCACTTTTCAAGTGAAATGTGAAATTCACTGTTCACATCAAATATAATTCGTGTGAATAGTGAAAGGCTATTTAACTGTTCACATCAAATATATTTCACTATTCACATAAGGCCTCCTGGGTTCAGCCCAGCTGGGTCCAGCCCTAAAAAAAAAATATAAATAATAAAAATTCTTCAAAAAAATATTTCAAAAAATTTGTGATTTTTCTGTAATTTTATTACTGTATTTTGGTCAATATCGGTTTGTATTTTTATATTGTAAAGATACAAATCGGGTATTAAAATACCCGGTTTTCGTCAACAAAAAAAAATGTTTATAAAAAAAAAATGTTTTGTTTTCATGCATACGCCCAATACTCTAACATGTTTTGAATGTTCTTTTTATATAAAAAAAAATATTGGAAGCTTTGAAAATGTGTTTTCGCATAGATTTTTTAAACACAAATTATTTTCTTGCATTTCTGGATTTTACAACATGTTTGTAAAACTCCAAAAGGTATTGGCCAATATTCCAAAAAATACAAAAATCTTATTTTGGGTAGGGGGAATTCATCTATTATTCACCGCTAATGTTTGGATAAAGAAATCCTTAAAGGACGAATATCCAAAATATTATTGGGAGTAATAAATCCGCACACATCCTTGAAAGAAGCCTTGATTATAATCGAGGATATTTCAACTTTTGTCTCCATGGTTTACTGATGCAACCATATTATTTGATAGTTTCACCCACATTTAACTAGTGTTTTGCCTATGATTTATATATAAAATACCTTGATATTCTTTGTTTTATGTTTTGAAGGCACTTTTGGATGAAAGATGCAAAAAGGAGTAAATTGAAGGTAATTGGCAGATTTGACGTTCAGTCGATGTTTTGTGCAGAACATGAGCTCTAAAGGTCGAAATGAAGTGATTCCAGTGGCATTAAAAAGCTAACATCCATACCTTTCTGTACATCTAAGGCAAGACAATAAAATAAGGAAGAGCATGGAAATCGCAGCTTTCAAAGTCAAATCTCGCAATATGCCAATGCTGACCTTCGGTCATTCCGACTTGAATATCTAGAGCTACAAAAGTCCAATTGATGCAAACTCAATTGTTTTGGATTCCTGACACAAATGCCTATAAACGCTCCAAATGTCAGAAAAAAAAGATGTCATATGAGGGAGATATGATTTTTCAAAGATGACAACTAAATTCTGCCAGCAAACAGGTTTTGTGAAGAAACGAGTCCAGATTACGTTCTGAAGCATCTAAACCGACATCCAAGTTTTTATTTCAGCAATGTAGCTCCTCTAAGTCAAAGCTTGAAGATTTCATGCAAAGCTATTTCTTTTTTTTTTAGGAAAATAGTTATTGAACTACTTAAATGTAAATTGTCTACTTAAAGGAGGACTATTTTGTAAAATAGAGATTAGGGTTTCCTAGCATATAAAAAGAATAAGAGAAGAGAAGGGGGGCAGCCACCCAAGAGGAGAAAAACGCCCCCCTACTCTAAGAAACCCTAAATCATGCATTCTTCCATCTTTTTGATTAGTTGTTCAATAAACATGCAAGGCTAAACTCATTTTCTTGGTTGCAAGGACACGGAAACCTTCGGATTTCAAGAACTGTGAGATCTATTTTACCTTTTCTTTTCAGTTTATATGATGAATATGTTTGTTCTCCTATGCTTATTTTTCCTATGATTGTTTATTTTAATTGCTAGAGCGGACTCTAAGTTTTTATTATAGACAATTTATTGCTAAGTTTGATATCAAAACCGGAGTTGTGGTATATGAACTTGTGAAGCAACTGAGTTTAATAATTGTAGCGGATCTACGTTATTAATCTTAGGGAGAACATTCGATCAAAGCAACATAAGCAGACAACTTAGTTGTTAAGATAATGAATTTATCTAGATCTTAAGGCTGCCATTGGATTAAATCATTAGTGCGGACACTGTGATTATTTGTTGGTTAGGGTTAGTTATACGGCGGATCCGTTAATTAACCAACGTTAAGAAAAGATAAAAATTCAGAATATAAACTGGAATTTCTTTTCAAGGATCGGTTCTGATTTCTATAGGTGGATGTGTGATTGCGACCAAGGTTTGTTCTCTTGATAATTTTCTGATTTTATTAAATTTTGTTTGATAGTTTTCTGTTTTATTTTTCTTTAGCCTATATAACATCCAACCCCCCCAAATTGCATAACGTATAGCATAAAAATCTGAACTAAATCTTCCTCGTGGGATCGACCCCTTGCTTGCTCTATATTATCTTGTGTGTTGTGTTTGAAGCTAGGGTAATTAATTTGTGCGACCGCGACATCGCAACATTTACGAGCCGTGAAAGTATGAAATACTAAGGCAAAAAGAGGCTTTTAAAGCGCTCTGAATTTCCTTAGATTTCTAAATCTTGGTCCCTTTTTCCTTGCGATTTACGAGTCGCCAACTCTTGAAATACTAAGGGAAAAATGAGCTTTCAAAGCACATGGAATCTCCTTGGATTTCTATCCAAATAAATTTTATTTGAATCAAACCTAGGAAAATTGATGGGATTAGAAAACACCAACACCATAGCAATTATAGAGCAAACCAAACACCAAGCAGCTTACCTTAGGTAGGGCGTACTAGGGGTGCTAATACCTTCCCTTTACGCAACCAGTCCCTTGCCTTAGAATCTCTGAAAGACCAGTTAGGGTTCCTAGTGACCAAAATACTAGGTGGCGACTCCAAAGAACCAAATCAGCAAAAACAAAATGCAAAAATCACCAGCCGAACGCCGCGCGGATTTTTTTTGACGTGCGACAGAATGGCGACTGCACTAGGGACCTTTGGACTAAGCTTGGTAATTGTTTTTTTTTATTATGCTATGTGTTGTTGTTTTTCTTTTTTTACTATGAATGGTTTGCTTTGTTTAAAAGCTTTAGCATACATCTTTACATTCTATCATACATGGCATAGTCATGCATCACTTTATTATTATTATTATGTTTTGGAGGGCACACACATGTAACTTTAAGATTAAGTGGGGGACTAGCAGCTTGCCTTATGACTTGAGTCAAGGTTTAAGTTTGTGTAAACCCCAACTCTTTGCTGAGTGTTTAGACTGATTGTGATTGGTACACGTACCATCCCACTATCTGCTAGACCTCCATATCGCCTTTACGAGGGTGATCACTGGAACAACAAGAGACCCTCTTTTAGAGACCCAGTAGTAAACCTACCCTATGTCTCACGTAAAGGAACTAGAACCTATCCTTAGGGTGTATGTTCCAATAAAATGTTTTTGCATCCAAACAAGCCTTAGCTCAAAGCATCTTGACTCTCAAGACCTTTATTCAAAAGCTAGCCAAGGGAGAGATGTTCTAGAATTGGGAGACCCAAGAAGCTCCATTGGTGTTCAAAATTTAATGAACAATGCTTGTTTGATCATGATATTGTGTTGTTTTCCTTTTTCAACTTTTTAAATCGAGGTTCCAAATGCCTTTTCAAAAGTTCATCTTGGTGTTTTTACACATCATTTTTCTTTTCAAAACGAATCTTCCATAACTACACCTGCACTTTACACTGAGAATGAATGGCCAGACTTTAAAGAATCCATATTAGTTGTAGAAGAGGAAGAATGGTAGGAAAATAACATTAGGGGATTCACAAAAACGAACAACATGAACAAGCTTGGAAACCCGCTACAAGGTCATGCCGTTTGGGTTAAAGAACATTGGAGGCACCTACCAAAGGGCTATGTTGACTCTATTTCACGACATGATGCATAAAGAGATTAAAGTATACGTGGATGACATGAACTAGAGAGGGAGAGAATCATGTCCAAATATTGAAGGAATTAGTTGAAAGACTAAGAAAGTACAAGTTGAGGTTTAACCATGCTAGGTGTTCATTCGGGGTGAAATCTAGGAAGTTGTTGGAATTTATGATGAGTGACAAAGGGATAGAAGTGGACCCTGATTAAGTAAAGGTTATTCAACCTATGCCAACTCCCAAGACTAAGAAGGATGTAAGGAGGTTCTTGGGAAGGTTGAATTACATTGCTCAATTTATATCCTAATTAACCACGACTTATGACCTCATCTTCAATTGTTAAGGAAGAAGAATCTTGGATTTTGGAATAAGAATGTGAAGCTTTCACGAAAATCAAGCAATACCTACTGAATCCACCCCTATCTATCAAGTTTAATTGAAAAATGGCAAGTTCTACTAGCTGAGTACAACATAGTATATATGACAAGGAAAGCCATGAATGTCATCGTCGATCACCTAGCTGACCATGTTGTGAAAGTTTATGGGCTGTTAAAATTTAATTTTTCGGATAAAGATATGCTTTCAGTCGAGGAAGGGAAATCAGATTGTTGGATTATGTACTTTGAGGGTGTTGTGGTAATAGAGTGGGGGCAGTGCTAATCTTTCCTAATAAGAAACAGTATCCGGTTTTAGTTAAGTCGCAATTTCGGTACACTAACAACACAACTGAGTTTGAAGCTTGCATTCTCGATTTTAGAGGTTGCATTAGAGCTAAACATCAAAAAGATAAATGTGTATTGGAGACTCGATTTTGATTATTTGTCAAGTGAAAGGAAAAGGGCAAACCAAGGATGAGAAGTTGAGGCCTTGCCAAGAATACTTGTCTAAATGGGCTAGAGAATTTGAGGAAATAAAGTTCACCCATCTAGGAAAGGAAAGAAACCATTTTGACGCTTTGGTCACGCCAGCTTTTATGGCTAGAATAGACTTTGGGCACAAGGTACAAACCAATACACAGTGATATAAGAAATAACCCCGCTCATTGTTGCTTAGTCGAAAGAGAAGTGGATGGAAACCCGTGGTACTATGATATCAAGAATTTCATCCAAAACCAGGCATATCCCATGGGGGCATCCCAAAATCAACAAGAAGACATTGAGGAGGTTGGCAATGGATTTCTATCTTGATGGGGAAACTTTGTATAAGAAATCATCTGACGAAACTTTGTTGAGATGTTTCGATGACGTGAAACAAAGTGGTGAAGAAATTTATGGAAAGATATTTGATCTATCGATATGGTCCACTCGAAAAATTAATAATGCCTAGAATTTCAACGGCAAGATGATAATGGAGCTCTGCACTAAATGGAAAATCAAGCATTCCAATTCTTTGCCATATAGACCAAAGATGAATGGTGCGGTAGAAGCTGCTAACAAGAATGTCAAAAAGTTTATTTAGAAGATGGTTGTCACCTATAAGGATTGGCATGAGATGTTGTCATTTGCCCTTCATGCATATCGCACCGCAGTTCGAACCTTAATAGGAGCCACCTCGTAAATGTTGGTATATGGAATGGAGGCGGTGATGCTTTTAAAAGTGGAAATCCCCTCATTAAGAGTATTGATAGACTTTGAGCTAGAAGAGTTAGAATGGGAGAAGGATAAATGTGAACAGTTGAATCTGATAAGTGAAAAGAGGATAGCCGCAATCTTTCATCATCAACTTTATCAAAGAAGGATGGCCAAATCATACAAACAAGAAGATTCGACCTTGAGGATTCCACGGAGGAGATTTTATATTGAAGGTCAGAGTAAATGGACGCCACACAATGAGGGCCTTACGTGGTGAAGAAAACATTCTCAGGAGGAGCTTTGTTATTGTCTATAATGGATGGAGAAAATCTAGTTAAACCTATGAATGCTGACTCTAAAAAGAAATACTATGCTTCCTAGTCAATAATTTAAAGTTCGGCCATGAATTCTCTTTGTAAAGAACCTTTTTTTTTCATAAAACATATGATCTCATAGCATTTGAAATCTTTGACTTAAAAGAACTTTTTTACGCATGACCAAGGAGATGACTCCATCAATGGGAGAAAACCAAATCAAATCTAAACTTGACATATTTTTGCATGCCATACTAGGGGGCAAGAAGTGAACGAAGTGCACATAGGGGTCCATAGTGAAACAAAGCCCAAAGGGGTATCATAATAAAAACTTCTGAAAAAGCATCTTTTATGAGAATTGCTAATTGCATTAAAAGTTTTAGTTTCCATGAACAAAACCAATTTTTTGAGTTTTCCTTTTAAACCCCATAAGGAACCAGAGATCTCTTCACTAAGAGGATATGAAGTATATTTTGGTTCATGAGAAAAGGTTGGACAAACAAATGGAAACAAGAGCTTGAAGAAGTTTACAACGAAATGGGGACCTATTTTTCTCAGGTAAGTATACATGCATATTGATCATAATGCATTGCTTTCAACATTTGTCGTATCGGTGTTTCATCATCATCTTTTGGGTAGTGCATTTTCTAACCCTACCTCATTTTGAGTGCGCCTTTGAGCCCTCACTTCTTCGGTTGTGCGTTTTCTAACCCTACCTCTTTTCAAGTGCGCCTTTGAGCCCTCACTTCTCGGGTAGTGCTTTTGTTTTTTAACCCTACCTCATTTCGAGTGCGCCTTTGAGCCCTCACTTCTTGGGTAGTGCATTTTCTAACCCTACCTCTTTTCGAGTGCGCCGTTAAGCCCTCACTTCTCGAGTAATGCATTTTCTAACCCTACCTCATTTTGAGTGCGTCTTTGAGCCCTAACTTCTTGGGTAGTGCGTTTTCTAACCCTACCTCTTTTTGAGTGCGCCGTTGAGCCCTCACTTCTCGGGTAGTGCGTTTTTTTTTTACCCTACCTCATTTCGAGTGGGCCTTTGAGCCCTCACTTCTTGGGTAGTGCGTTTTCTAACCCTACCTCTTTTCGAGTGCGTCGTTGAGCCCTCACTTCTCGGGTAGTGCGTTTTTTAACCCAACCTCATTTCGAGTGCGCCGTTGGAGCCCTCACCTCTCGGGTAGTGCGTTTTCTAACCTTACCTCATTTCAAGGGCGCCTTTGAGCCCTCGCCAACATTTTTCTAGGTAGGTCACCCATTACAACGCGACCAATTCTCCATGTTTTTATTTGGGCAGGTCACCCATTACAATCATACCATTCTTTCACCTGGGTAGGTCACCCATTACAATGAGACCAACATTTTTTCTAGGTAGGTCACCCATTACAACGCGACCACTTCTCCATGTTTTGTTTACTTGGGTAGGTCACCCATTACAATGACGCCATTCTTCCATTTGGGTAGGTCACCCATTACAATGAGGCCATTCTTCCATTTGGGTAGGTCACCCATTACAATGAGACCACTCTTTCCTTTTTCTTTGGGTAGGTCACCCATTACGATGAGACCGCACTCCACATTTTTTTCTATTTGGGTAGTTCACTCATCACAACGAGACCGCTTTTTCATATTCTTTCCACTTGGGTAGGTCATCCATCACAATGAGACCATTATTTCTTTCTAGGTAGGTCACCCATTAGAATGAGACCATTCTCCATCTTTTTTTTTACCTGGGTAGGTCACCCATAAGAATGAGGCCATTCCTCCCCTTGGGTAGGTCACCCATAAGAATGAGACCACTCTTCCTTTTTCCACTTGGGTAGGTCACCCATCACAATGAGACCATTATTTTTTCTGGGTACGTCACCCATAAGAATGAGACCATTCTCCATTTTTATTTTTTTTTACTTGGGTAGGTCACCCATAATAATGAGGTCATTCGTCCCCATGGGTAGGTCACCCAAAGAATGAGACCACTCTTCCTTTTTCCACTTGGGTAGGTCACCCATCACAATGAGACCATTATTTTTTCTGGGTAGGTCACCCATAAGAATGAGGCCATTCCTCCCCTTGGGTAGGTCACCCAAAGAATGAGACCACTCTTCCTTTTTCCACTTGGGTAGGTCACCCAATGCAATGAGACCATTATTGTTTCTGGGTAGGTCACCCATAAGAATGAGGCCATTCCTCCCCTTGGGTAGGTCACCCAAAGAATGAGACCACTCTTCCTTTTTCCACTTGGGTAGGTCACCCATCACAATGAGACCATTATTTTTTCTGGGTAGGTCACCGATAAGAATGAGACCATTCTCCATTTTTTTTTACCTGGGTTGGTCATCCATAATAATGAGGCCATTCTTCCCCCTGGGTAGGTCACCCAAAGAATGAGACCACTCTTCCTTTTTCCACTTGGGAAGGTCACCCATCACAATGAGACCATTATTGTTTCTGGGTAGGTCACCCATAAGAATGAGACCATTCTCCATTTTTTTTTTTTACCTGGGTAGGTCACCCATAATAATGAGGCCATTCTTCCCCATGGGTAGGTCACCCAAAGAATGAGACCATTCTTCCTTTTTCCACTTGGGTAGGTCACCCATCACAATGAGACCATTATTTTTTCTGGGTAGGTCACCCTTAAGAATGAGACCATTCTCCATCTTTTTTTTACCTGGGTAGGTCACCCATAAGAATGAGGCCATTCCTCCCCTTGGGTAGGTCACCCAAAGAATGAGACCACTCTTCCTTTTTCCACTTGGGTAGGTCACCCATCACAATGAGACCATTATTTTTTCTGGGTAGGTCACCCATAAGAATGAGACCATTCTCCATTTTTTTTTAACCTGGGTAGGTCACCCATAATAATGAGGCCATTCTTCCCCCTAGGTAGGTCACCCAAAGAATGAGACCACTCTTCCTTTTTCCACTTGGGTAGGTCACCCATCACAATGAGACTATTATTTTTTCTGGGTAGGTCACCCATAAGAATGAGACCATTCTCCATCTTTTTTTACCTTGGTAGGTCACCAATAATAATGAGGCCATTCTTCCCCCTGGGTAGGTCACCCAAAGAATGAGACCACTGTTTCCCTTTTCCACTAGGGCAGGTCACCCATCATAATGAGACCACACACGCATTTTTGTTTTGGTTGTGGAATCGCCAAATGAGATTCCAAGTTTTGAGATCGCAAGAAGGGATTTCGTATTTTGATATTGGTAAAAGGAGGTCGCTAGAAGGGACCTCATATTTCAGCCTTGGTTAAAAGGAATCGCCAGATGGGATTCCAAGTTTTTTGTTAAAGGAGATCACCTGAAGGGATATTGAGATGACTAAATTTTGATCATAGTTTTTTGGGCCGAAAAGGATTGCTGTAAAGAAAGAGTTTCAGATCGATCAAGCTTCGACCAGATCAGTTTCGGGAGTTCAGTTTTGGTTTATCTTTATAAATCTTACTGCGCAAAAACCTCTGCTCCGTAAGCTTTATAACGAGGGGGCATCTGTTGTAACCTATTTTCGGGTCCCCATAAAAATAAATAAAATAAATAGCCAAAGGAGGTTAGAAAAATAACGGAAGGCAGAAGCACTCAGAAGATGGTCAGAAAATTGGTCAAGGAGTATAAAAATACAAAGATTGGATTTTTGACAGTATATTCTTGAAGGATGAGGGCCCTGTTTAGAAGGATAATTTAAATTTTGAGGAGAAAAGCCCAAATTTGGATGTTTATGGACTTAATTGGATTTTTAATTGGATTTATAGAGGATTTGATTGCAAGGAAATTTGATTTTTAAGTCAATTTGGGCTTTAATTAGAAGAAATTTAAGTTCTGGGGCTAAAATATATTTTTTAGGATTTTATTGGGTCAAATCAGGGGTTTTATTGCGTAAATATTGAAGTTTAATGGCCAATTAGGGGCTTAATTGAGAAAATCCGAAACTAGGGACCAATTTGGAAAAGGCGCATAAATAGGGGGGCTGTATTAGATTGATCCGGGGTCAAATTGAGGAAATTGAAAACTGGAGGACTAATTGAAAAAACGGCACAGGGAAACCAGGCGACACGTCGCCTGTTACTGTTCACTTTCTTCCTCAAAAAGCTGCCTGAGTGGCTGCTTTCCAGGCGCATTTTCCGGCTCGTGTGGCCTCCAAATCCGACAAAAAGTGCAGCAACATGTCCACATGAAACCCCTTTATCCCGGAGAATGGTCGGGTCGGGTCGAAAAAGTTAGAAACGGCTCCGTTGAGTGGCTCAAAGTGGCCACCTCGGGCAGTTCACAGCCTGGAGCTGCCAAATTTGGCAGCTCGAGGTGCACACTTTGAGCCAACGGTTGAGATGCTTCCCAACTGAATCAAGGCTGCAATTTTTCCCCAACGTAGACAAGATTGCCGTCTTCCACAACCTATAAATATAGTCGGATTTGATGATCTGAGGAGGGAGAAATTCGGGTCCAAAGTCAGCCAAAAACCAGCATTTTCGCCCAATTTCTACAGATTTTTCTTCTTCTTCTTTCTTCCTCTGCAACAGGAAACCGACGCCATCTTCTCACCGTCATCTCCACCTCAAGCAGCCACCAAAACGTCACACAAGGTGGTTGCATCATCTCTCTCTCCTCTGCAAAACTCTTCTCCTCTGTCACCGAGGCCTCCAGCAGCAGCAACAGCAGTGGCAGCAGCCGCAACAACCATCTTGCAACCGTGAGCTTTCCTTCTCCTCTGCTGGATAGCAGCAGCACCAAAGACCGCTAGGATAGCAGCTCTCCCTTCAGCCGCTCCAACAGTTGCAACCGTGGGCTTTCCTTCTCCTCTGCAGGACCTGTTTTGTTCTTCCTCAAGCGACGATCAGATCCTGCAACCAGCCTCTCCGCTTCCCAGCCACTACCACCGGGAGACCTCGTCGACTGCCTCTCCACCACCACCAGCATCACTGGGAGTGTTTGCCATCGTCTTCAACATCGTTTCTGCCACCAGGTTTGCACCCCCTTCATCGCTGTGCATGCACCATTTCCTTGCATTTCACCTAAACAGTGAAATGTTAAATTCACTATTCACATCAAATATAATGCGCATGAACAGTGAAAGGCTATTTCACTGTTCACATCGAATATATTTCTCTATTCACATGAGGCCTGCTGGGTTCAGCCCAACCACGTGGGCCCAGCTGGGTCCAGCCTTAAAAAGAATATATATAAAAAAAAAATTCTTCAAAAAAATATTTCAAAGAATTTGTGATTTTTCTGTAATTTTATTACTGTATTTTGGTCAATATCGGTTTGTATTTTTATATTGTAAAGATACAAATCCGGTATTAAAATGCCCGGTTTTCGTCAACAAAAAAAAATGTTTATAAAAAAAAAAATGTTTTGTTTCCATCCATACGGCCAATACTCTAACATGTTTTGAATGTTCTTTTTATATTAAAAAAAAAAATTGGAAGCTTTGAAAATGTATTTTCGCATAGATTTCTTAAACACAAATTATTTTCTTGCATTTCTGGATTTTACAACATGTTTGTAAAACTCCAAAGGGTATTGGCCAATATTCCAAAAAATAAATCGAGGATATTTCAACTTTTGTCTCCATGGTTTACGAGCCGTGAAAGTATGAAATACTAAGGCAAAAAGAGGCTTTTAAAGCGCTCTGAATTTCCTTAGATTTCTAAATCTTGGTCCCCTTTTCCTTGCGATTTACGAGTCGCCAACTCTTGAAATACTAAGGGAAAAATGAGCTTTCAAA
Source organism: Populus alba x Populus glandulosa (assembly GCA_033617975.1). Lineage (NCBI taxonomy): Eukaryota > Viridiplantae > Streptophyta > Magnoliopsida > Malpighiales > Salicaceae > Populus > Populus alba x Populus glandulosa. The sequence goes on from CM066161.1 coordinate 11,565,964, forward strand.
GCACATGGAATCTCCTTGGATTTCTATCCAAATAAATTTTATTTTAATCAAACCTAGGAAAATTGATGGGATTAGAAAACACCAACACCATAGCAATTATAAAGCAAACCAAACAACAAGCAGCTTACCTTAGGTAGGGCGTACTAGGGGTGTTAATACCTTCCCTTTACGCAACCAGTCCCTTGCCTTAGAATCTCTGAAAGACCAGTTAGGGTTCCTAGTGATCAAAATACTAGGTGGCGACTCCAAAGAACCAAATCAGCAAAAACAAAATGCAAAAATCGCCAGCCGAACGCCGCGCGGATTTTTTTTGACATACGACACATATTATAAGTAGTTTTGGCATCTATGATATGGAAAAGTGCATTGAACTTCATATCTCCCATGTGTATCGCAAGCCTTATCTTTCTTATGGTGTTTTGTCCTCTTTGATTAAAAATTTGAGTCATCTGATGAATTGGGAAGAGTTTATCCATTGGAATCCCCAGCTCTTTCATAGTCTTAAGAGGTAGTATATGGATTGCCGAGCCATCATCCACCAAGATACGATTGACCATCTTTTCATCAACATATCCTTTAATGAACAACGACCAATTATGGAGTTTTGATCCAAACAACAAGTCTTCGTCATTGAAAGATATCTCTATTATGCATACACCATGAGACAAGTTTAAAGAGTGATCATGACTTTCCTTCATGACAGGTTCAATAAGAGTTTTCTCTTCCTTAATATGATAGCAAGTAACAAGTGCATTTTCAATCCTTCTCATCTCTATTGGCATGTACTCATTCAATGTAACAGGCTTTCTTAGACTTTGAGTTGAAAAAACCCTCCTTTCTGATTGGTATGGGCTTTCGTTGAATCTTTCGGCGTGTCGGCTCAATTACCTTCCTCATCGTTGAGATCCTCATTCTAGTTGGCTTTGTCTTCTGCATGCGCCTCTTCCTTCCTCTTCTATGCATGACTAGAGTCCATCCTTTGTCATCATAATTTTCAGATGAATCAGGTTTCGAGTTGTCAACATGAGGTGCGAGGGTTATACATGGAGTTTGACTTGAGGATGCAATGAAGCTTGTAGGCAAAATGATTCCAAGCTCTATAGGTTCAAAGGAGCCAAAACTTATTGTAGGGAGTGACTGGCGTGGTTCTAAATTGACCATGGTTGTGATATTAGAGGCTGCTACTTCATCATCGAAAACGATATCCCCATTCTCGTGTAGCCTAATGATCTTGTCTTTCAACACAAAACACTTCTCTACGGGATGACTGATCAAGCGATGGTATTTGCAATAGTTTGGATTGTCCATTTGGTTTGCTTTAATAGGGCGTTTCACCTCCGGTAAGTCAATGATATTTGCCTCAAGCAAATCATCCAGCATCCTAGATATGTCTGAGTCGGGAAATGGATACACCTTTTCTTGTCGCTCTTTCAGGGATGGTTTCTTTCTTTCACCTTTTTGAAAAGTAGCCGGTGTCGCCCGATCATTCCTCTTAACTCCAGTTGGTACCCTTGTGGTAGTAGAGTTAACTACTAAAGATTGCTTTCCCTCGACCTTTGCAGTGCTCTTTTCAAATCTATGACCTTCAAGCTTATTTCTCATTGGCTCTTGCATACGTAATGATGAGCTTTCAGCCGCCGCAATGCTAAGTTCCATGTCGTGTGCTCGAGTAGCCAATTCTTCAAAAGCGCAGTCCCCAATGCATCCCTTGAATACACATGTCTAGCGCAGAAGTTTCGGTAAGCCGATCTCTACAGTTGAGGCTAAGGTTTCTCCACCGATGAATGTAGTTGATGACAAACTCTTCCTTCCACTGACGTGCATTAGTGAGTTCAATCATGTTAACCACACGACAAGTGCTGTAAAAGCGGTTAAGAAACTCACGCTCCAACTGCTCCCAAGTATCAATCGAGCAAGACTCCAAGTCAGTGTACCAGTCGAAGGCATTACCTTTCAAGGAACGAACAAACTGTTTTACCATGAGATCACCATTAGTCCCGGCATTGTTGCAAGTCTCCACAAAGTGAGCTATGTGTTGCCGAGGATTTCCCTTACCATCGAATTGTTAAAACTTTGGTGGTTGGTAATTTAGAGGCATCTTTAACAAGTCAATTCTTTGGGTGTACGGCTTCGCATACGAATATGAGGGTTGAATTGAGCTTTCCACCTGGTCTGTGATGGCTTCCTTGATGAGTTCTTTCCGTTGATTTGTGGTGAAGATGCCATCAGTAATACCACATATATTCTTCACAGCTCCGATTGCGGACTCTTCAATGACATCTAGTTGATCTACTTGAAAAGCCTTGGTAGTCGAGGTTTGGCCTCCTTCGTTCAAGCTCTCAAGTTTGTTCATCAACTTTGCTATCTCGTGGTCTTTTGCCTTGAGTGAAGTCGAAAGCCCCTCGACAAGTTTTGTCAAGTTAGCCACTTGATCCTCTAAAGATGTTTTCTCGGTCATCATCACTGACATGGTGCTAGAATCCGAAGCCTTACTTGGTGATTGACATGGAGAAGTTTCCATAGGTGAATTGTCAAAGTTGCCTTGAGTGCTGAAGACAATTTCGCGCGCCCCACTTGACTTTTGTAGTGGAGTTGCTTGTGGCTTCATCTTTGAGGCGAGATCATGTGCCCCTCTTGCATTCGAAGTTGATGTCGACTTGAGAATGGGCTTAGTTTGTGCATACAACTCGACGATGGATTTTGTTTTCAACGGCGGGGTTGAAGAATCATCAATAGTATTTTGAGGACTTGAATTAGTGGCCTTGTTGCTTTTCGAAGGGACAATGGTGATCATGTTCCTCCTAGTTGCCATTGAGAGTTTGTTGAAAATTCTTTCTTGAAGGGAAGAGATGAAAGGTAGAGATGTCCCCAGTGGAGTCGCTAGAAATTTGTAGACACAATTTTGTACACCTTGATTTGTCTTCAAAGTGTTGTTGAAGAACTCTTATGGGGCGTTTTGGCTTGATCCAACAGAGCTTCGTTCTTTTTAGACTTCAAGTGTAGATGAAGGAGGATTGAGAACTCTTTGAGAGAGAGCTTCCTTGCTTGAAGAGAAAGAGAGAGAGCTTCCTTGCTTGAAGAGGTTGTCTTGAAGAAAATTTGTATCTCCAGAAATCTAATCCCCTTGCCTTTAGGTTCAGGCCCTCTATTTTTAGAGATTTGTAGGGGCTCTCAGGTCCTTTTCCAATGCCACGTGGCATAATTTTATTGGTTGGTCTTTATTGACGAGATCTTGCAATTATGACAAGATATCTTGAATATCTCATCCCAAGTGTCAACTTTTCATTGGCCAAGAAATATATGAAGGCTCATTTGTTTTCCATGTCATTTATTTCAATTTTATTTTATCCTTTCTTTTAAAGAATAAAATAACACATGGTGAAATTTGATTAGCAGAAATTTTGTGTTTCTACAGTCCACAATCAATTTTCTTAATCCAATGACCGGCGTTGATTCTTCCACAACTAGAATTGCCTCCTTGACCTCTCTATTATCAATATTAACACTAGAAGCCTCCACCTTCAGTACCACCACCAACTCCATATAAAACCAAAACCAATGGCAGCTAGCACCATGTCCACTAAGCCAAACAAGTCCATGTTCCAGTCATTTTTAATTGGTTATTTAAAAATAACCAATTACTTTTAATGAATCGTGTTTTGTTATTTGTCTCACGATTGTCTTGAAATAAAGAGACATGTCTTTCAAAAGGTATATTTTAGAAATGGTGGTGTCGCATCTAACATGCATTTTGAGGATATTGTCATGAACAATGTCCAAAACCCTGTCATCGTAGATCAAGAGTATTGCCCATGGAACCAATGCACTCTAAAGGTATTCTTTTTTTTCTTTTTCTTTTTTCTGTTACTATTTTCACAGTACTAATAAATTAGTGTGACAATATTTTACCCAATTCGTGGCTCAAACACCGCAATTTATCAAAATCTTTCTTACATCTTGTGAAAAAAAAATGTTTCAACGCAATTCGCAATTCATAGTATTGACTGTGAAGCAAACATGTTGTGCACTGGATCCCATAATTGGTTGCATCAGGCTAGATCCATAATGCAATTCTGAAGAACGCCTACACAAGCATACTAATTTTTTTATGTTCCTTAGTTCTAGGGAGATTACTAAAAGTCTATTGGGGTGTTAAAGTTCTTTCTTGTTTTCTTTTGCAGGCTCCATCAAAAGTGAAGATCAGTGATGTTAGTTTTAAGAATATAAGGGGAACTTCCGCAACTCCGGCTGTTGTTCAGATTGCTTGCAGCAGTGGCATCCCATGTGAGAAGGTGCAGCTTGCCGACATTAAACTTGCATATAGCGGACCAGACGGCCCTGCAAAATCCCAATGTTCTAACGTTAAGCCCATAATTTCTGGGATAATGAGCGCATCCGGATGTTGAAGATAGGGACTTCCATCTGAAATTCTTTTGGTTTCGTCATTCGTAGGCTCGTTTTTAGATGGAGAAGTCCATCTTGTGATTTTGATTAAACAGATGAATAAAATTTTATTATTTTAATTTGAAATACAGGATCGCTTGGTTTCTTTTACAATTTAATTTCAATAAATCTTCAATCTTATGTATAAAAAAAAGATGCAAAAACAGTGTAAATCATATAGCAACCCTAAAAGATTACATTTTTTTGTTTATTACTTACGGTCCATGCCTTTTTGTACGGTCCATGCCCTTTTTTTGTACAAATTTCCTTTTACTCTTATTTTTTTTTAGTTTGAATAATTACATTTTTGTTTAATGATCTTTTTAAAAAATATTAATTAACTTTGTCAAATATGACCTGAAACGAATATTTCTTAACTTTGAATAATTAATTGTTGTTTAATTGAATTTGTTACTCTACACACATTTCTTAACTTTGAAAATTGAAAGCACTCAATTAATAAATCCTTGTAGATATTTAAATAGAAAAACTAAAACTACAATAGTATGCATTTTAAAAGTATTTTATAAAAATAGAAAAATAAATTCATATAAAAGAGCAAAACTTAAAGTAGAATCGAAAATTAACAATTTCACAAGCCAAATATATAATATCTCCAAAAATAAATGATAACAGCTGAATTAAGTTATGAAACTTATTCTTTTAAGAATGTCATCATTTAAAAAAAAATTATACAAACATTGTATTGCATAAAATTAATCCATACAATGTTTTTTGAATAAGGTTAAATACTAAAAATTAATTAACAGTAGTGATTACCATATTACAAGCACAAAAAAACTTAAATATCTTCTTTTAATTTTATCCGTTTAGATTTGGTATTTTTAGGAATTGGCTTAGTAGTTTATTTTGATTGCCTAAATATAGAGACTTTGTAATATCCAAGAAACGTTTTGGAGCTTGGTTTGTCATAATAAAACTAAATTCTACTAATTTGAAGTAATTAGGGCTTGAAGAACCAAATTTTACGCTAAATCAAATACATAGGACTAAAGTTAATGCCCATGTAAAGATTGGTTGGCGCGTGCAATGTATATATATGTAATAAGTGAAGCAAGTTGTAGCACTTTAGTTGTGCGTGCAGCTTCCTCTAATTGCTAAACACTGTATTCCTCAATGATATTTTATTCTTCTTTCCCTAATTTGTCTCTCATCTCCTTAGAATTTGCGTTGATCTATCAAAGTTGTTGTCGTGGTGACACTTTTCGGGCGGTGTTCTGGAATGCTCTTTGGTTGGTTTAGGGAGTCACAACCTAGAATTATGGTTACTAGGAACCCTATCTGGTCTTTTAAAAATTCTTATATTAAAGTGAGTAATATAAAATTATTATCCCTAATAATATTTTTTTATATTAACTCCTTTTATGTTTTCTATCCTTATATTAAAAGTGATATCCTTTAACTAGAACTTTGGTTTCACAGATCGATTAACTTGAAATCCTAATTTGGTGATTCCCTTTAACCAAAACCTAAAATATTTGTCTTCTGTTAGACTAACCTAAGATGTCATTTTATCGATCCCCTTTAACTAGAACGAAAATCTTTGTTTATAGCTCTATTAACCTAAAATCTCAATATGACAATTCTCTTTAACCATAACCAAATTCTTTGTGTAGACCCCGGGATAAATAAAATAAAAAATAATAAATAAATAAATCATTGGAATTATAGTTTAATGGTATGAAAAAAATGAAAAGAATAAATCCAGAAACAAAGTGATAAGAAGATGGAAAAAGAAAAAGTTTTTGGCCAAAATGTCAAATTTTCTAGTAGCTAAAAATCCTGGCCTCCACACCGTAGCCTCATCTCCTTCTTCCTCTTGAGAAACAAACAAAACCAAACAGCCGCCCCCCCCCCTCGATTTTGATTTTCTTCTTCAGCCGACCAACCGGCAGCCATTGCAGGCCGCTGCCACCGACAGGGTCGAAACCGTTTAGCAGCGATGGCCTCCACAAAAGCAAACACCGCCTCCGCCTCCGCCTGCTTCTTCCATACCGGCCCGAACACAGCGGCGCTCACAGATCCTGGATCTGTCCGCCGTCTTTCTCCAGCTCCTATACAGCGTCGGCGCCGCCCAACAGCTAACCCGAAAGAAGCCGATCTGAAGAAGGAGAATTAAGAGCAGATCTGAGAAGAAGAAGATGGAAAAAGAAAAAGTTTTTGGCCAAAATGTCAAATTTTCCAGTAGCTAAAATGGTCCAATCATTTTGAAAAGCAACTAGACGGATTTGCTAAACCTTTCGGACCATTTCTCGAAATAGTCAGACCATTTTGATTATTGGGTTTATAAAACCGACGGGGTGTTGTTTTGAGAAAGGAGACCACTTTTCATTTTTCTTATATTCTTCCACCTTTAGAGGTTAGAGAGTGTTTTATGAGATAAAAACACATCTACTCTTTGAATTGAAAATAACCAATGATAGAGAAGATTGAGTTAGAGAGAGAATGTTACAAAAAAGCATTTTAAATAATATATTGAGATTTTGATTCTTATATTAAATTGAATGATATAAAATTATTATCCCTAATAATATTTTTTGTATTAACACCTTTTATGTTTTTTATCCTTATATTAAAAGTGAATATTATATTCTTCTTGCCAAAACTAATTTTTTAATATTTTTAAAAATATATACAGGCCAAAATCTTTTGGGATTTTACAAACTTGCTGTTAAATCCATGCAATATATTCTTTCTTTTTTTCTCTATTAACACCAAATAAAAAAAAGGTAATAGAAATAAAATGCAATACACACACGTCCTTTTTTTTATTATAGTTTTTACTCACACATACTACAATTACATTTTTACAAATCACTAAAATTAAAAATAATTTAAACACACACATTAAACATTTAGAATCTACAAAATAGGCCTCCCAAAATTCACAAATTAATCTAGAGAATTTGTTGGAAACCTAAGAACAGTGCTAGGAAGCTCCTGGGAGTAGAGGAACAATGGCAACGCGTTGGTCTCACTAGCTCTCCATGGCACTAGCAGTGCGTGAACCCACGTGTTTTCGCTCGTGAAGCGAGAAAAATGGTGGTTCTGGAACATTTTTTACTCTTCTTATCCTTGTGCTGGCGATGAGTGTCACCACTACCTATAAAAGAACAAAATCACACAAGGTAGTTCATTTTATTTTGTTTTCTTTTGTTCCCAAATGATTTCCTTTTATACTAGTTTTCACCTTCACCTGTCATTTCCATGAAAGAGGTAGGTTGTTGGTATTGTGTTCTAATCGTGGATATTATCATATTGGCAAAATAAAATAAAATATTTTGATCAAACTCTAACATGTAAAATTTAGATTAATCAATCATGAAAAATTAACAGTATTTTGATTGCAGAAATGACTCGATGTTCGTTAAACAATATAGGGTTACCAAATAATTTTAAGCTCACATACGAAATTAAGCCAAACATCATAGAACTAAGCTTTAGCAGTATGTATAATGACATGGAGTGGGTTTAATAGTTTTTATTTTTATTTTTATTTTAGTGTATATAGTTTTAGTTTTTCTATTTAAATATCTACAAGGATTTATTAATTGAGTGCTTCTAATTTTCAAAGTTAAGAAATGTCCATAGTGTAAGTATATTCAATTAAACAACAATTTAATTTTTCAAAGTTAAGAAATGTCAGTTTCACGTCATATTTGGCCAAGTTACATAATATTTATAAAAAATCATTTAAAAAAATAATTATTAAATTTTAAAAATAAGAGCAAAAGCAAATTTGAACAAAAAAAACATATGAACCATAAGTAATAAATTAAAAAAAAAATAAAAGAAAAAACTTGTAACGTTGCTATAAGATTTATATTTGTTTTGCTTTTTTTGACACATAATATTGAACATTTATTGAGAAATCAGTACATATATAAAATTAAATTGTAAGAGTAACCTAGTGATCTTGTATATAAAATTAAATTAATAAACTTTTATTCATCTATTTACAAGGGCGGAGGCATGTATGGGCTCTGGTGGGCTCTAGCCCAGGTCAAGATTTTATCAATATTTTTTTACTATTTTTATGTAAAAAAAATTTTAATTCTCAATTAAGGTATAAAAAAATACTTAAATTTTACGTGGAGCCTTCTAATATGATATTTTAGCTTGGGTTAAAATTTCAGAATTTTTGGAGAAATTCAGAAATTTGATAAAAAATCATAATTTGACCAGTTTTATGTTATTGGGTGTAATTTTCAATCCGACCATCAGATTGAGCTGAAATTTTACGAGGGATCTTAAAACATATTTAATAAAATTTGGTTAAACTTTTAGGATGAACAGAGTTTGGTAGTGGTAACAAAAAAAAAAGTCAAATAAAAGCAGAACGACTTATTAAGGGTAAAATGGTTATTAATTTGCCATTAAAAAAAAAAAACTAGTTCTTCCTTCCTTTTATATGATGCCGACCGGACAAAAGTAGAATAGGAAAAGAAAAGGCAAGAGAGAAAGAGAGAAAAGTAAGGGAAAAACATTAAAAAAATCCAAGGAAAAAAGAAAAGAAAAGTGAGAGAATAACCTTTTAAACTTACAAAGTCCAGCTTATAAAATACTAATACAAGGAAGAATCAAGTGAATGAAGGAGGAATTGAAAGAGGAAAATTTTTTTATTTACTTTGTTTTTCAGTTGACATGAGATTGTTATTTTATCCCGGCTGAGGTGTTGTTACAATATCGATTCAGATTCGATTATAGATGAATTATATTCCACAAAACATCGAAGGATGTAACTTTAATAGTGAGTTTATTTTTAATTTCACTTTAATTTTATATAATTTCAAATTTATTTTTTAATATTTTGGGTAGTGTATTTGAATTAAAACTTTACTGTTAATTTTTAAAATTCATGTACATGAGTTAATAATTTATCTTAAAAGAAATTAATATGTTTATTTAATAGCCGAGGACAGGAAAAATTCCTGGCTCCGCCCTTGTCTGTTTAAACAAAATTACAAGATGGGACTTCTCCATCTAAAAACGAGCCTATGAATGAAGAAACCAAAAGAATTTCAGATGCAAGTCCTCATCTTCAACATCCAGATGCGCTCATTATCCCAGAAATTATGGGCTTTACGTTAGAGCATTGGGATTTTGCAGGCCCTCCTGGTCCTCTATATGCTAGGTTAATGTTAGCAAGCTTCACATTCTGACATGGGAAGCCACTACTGCAAGCAATCCGAACAGCAACCGGAGTTGCAGAAGTTCCCCTTATGCTCTTAAAACTAACATCACTGATCTTCACTTTTGATGGAGCCTGCAAAAGAAAAAAAAAAAGAACATTAAGACCCCAAAAGACTTCTAGTAGTCTCCCTGGCTAGAAGGAACATAAAAAAATTAATATGCACATGCATGAATCTTCAGAATAGCATTATTGATGTACCATAATGTAAAAAAGATTTTGATAAATTGTGGAGTGTTTTAGCCACGAATTGGGTAAAATATTGTCACAGTAATTTAATATTGTGAACATATTCTTATGGTAATAGAAAAAGCAATACCTTTAGACTGCATTGGTTCCATGGGCAATACACTTGATCTATGATGACAGGGTTTTGGACATTGTTCATGACAATATCCTCAAAATGCATGTTAGATGCGACACCACCGTATAAAGCTGGCCAAGATTTTATTCTAACACCATTTGTAGTATCCGAGATGGTGCAGTTCTTGACAAATATTCCAGACACAGGTTTCTCATTGGGGTATTTCCCTAAACTTCCAACACTGATGCCATGGCCAGGTCCACATGTTACTCCTGTGATGTGTAGTTCTTCGGTGCCATCCCCCACGGAGATACAATCATCGCCTGTGCCAATTTTTGAATCGATAATGTAGATCCCAGTAGATCGGCCGATGTGGATTCCATCGGTGTTTACACTCTCACAAGGTGCTCTCACGGTAAAATGCTGGAAGGTGAGGTTTTTGCACCCGAAGACGTTAACATGAAAGTTCTTGCTATCTAGAGTAGTTATATCTCGGACTAATGCATTGGTGATGAAATCAAACCTTATATTCTGATCCATGTTAGAAGCAAATGATTAAAGAAACTTTGTTAGTGCCATAACATATAATTAATAAAAAACTCACTAAATTTGTGACCCAAGAGGAGGAAATTAGGCTTCATAATGGCGAGTAGATTACCATTGGGAGGCTGTCACAATCTTTATATTTCTGACATGTACTTTGGCTCCATGCAACCTTTCCCTGCCCATCAAAAGTACCTCTTCCCGACAATGTAAATTGATCTATGTATCTGAAATTAACCCAATGACCTCCTGACAGCTTATGTGGGTCAACCGGTGCCTGCAATATACCATCAACTTGGAGCTTGATCGCAGCCTTGCAAGGACCTGCTAGTATTACTCTCCGTAACCAGTATGTTCCACTTGGAATAAGAACTTTACTGGCCTTTGTTGAAGCACAAGCAGATTTCCAAGCATTGGTTAAAGCCTAAAAAGGGAAAGAAAAGGGCAATATTTAGAGAGGATCAATAGTTCTCAAATTTGGGTGTTACGCTGAAAATCTAAGGAAACATAAATAACGTTTTGGCTCGAATATTATATATTCTGCTATTTAAAAGTCATATGCATGCATGCGAGAAAATATATAAGATACCTCCGTGATATCTTTACCGGCACCATATTTAGTCACATCGAAGACACCATTTGACTGGGCTTCAGTTGTTGATGCTAACAATAAGAATACTGAGAATGATATTATTGCAGATGACACAACTTCCAAGCCCATCTTTTTGTTAGCCATGTTGCTTTCTTTCTTCACTGCTCTAGGTAAACGGACAAATTTCTTAACCTTCCATGTTGATCCTTTATAGGGCAAGGGAGGACTTCAACACCACTCGTAAATTTATCAAGCAGTTGATGAATTTTGTCCATGTTTGTGCAAGGTTGTAGCTTTGCCATTCAATTCCATTACTATTATTAGCTTCTCTTGCAATATAGCATATTATCTCTCTCTCTCTCTCTCTATATATATATATATAGATTTAAGTTTGATAACCAGAAGCCGAACAACTATCAGAGTTGAAGAAGTTGCTTCTATATGTTGATACAAAGCATAGCTAATCTTCACTTTGGATGGAAACTGCGGAAAGAAGGAAGTAAAAAACTTCAAAAAGACAATTTTATTAAGTTATAAAAATGATTTTGGATAAACTATTGAGCCCCAAGATAGAGTAACATCACAATTTAATACAGTGAAAAATATTCTTTGAGAGGAAATTGCAATGCCTTTTTAGTACTCTGATTCAATGGACGACATGCTTGATCTATGATAGGGGTTTTTGAGACATTGTCTATATTTTATTACTCTACTTGCATGCTTCAGAATTTTGAAAATGTAGTTTAAATAAATTATAACACAAATTTTCATGGAATTGTTTAATTGTTTTTAATAAAAAAACAAAAGGTGAAGTTGATGAATTTTGTCCATGTTTGTGTAAGGTAGTAGCTTTGCCATTCAATTTCATTACTATTATTAGCTTCTCTCTCTCTCTCTCTCTCTGTGTATATATATATATATATATATATATATATATATATATATATATATATATATATAGAGAGAGAGAGAGAGAGAGAGAGAGAGATACAGAATTTAGATAGTCTAATATTATTTAAAGTTTTATTATATACTATATCAAGGGAGAAAATAAAATAAAATGGAATCAACATCTTCAATAACAAAATCTTGAAAAATAGAGGAATTTTTATAAAATTAAACAAATTTTTCCATGAAATTCAGGCTACTATGAACAGGGTGATTGATATATATATAGTCAATTTACATTTCTCCAAAATTTCACTCTAAGCCCTAGCATCAATCTCATGATGTCAACCTGAGTTGTTATCTTTTTATATGAAATTGCTACGTCAGGTTTAGAACTCCTGACCAATGATAATTGAGTCTTTGAACCCTACCTTGTCAAAATCTTCCATGTTTTTCACCCTTTTCCTTTTTTCTCTTAACATTCTCTCTCTAACTCAATCTTTTCTATCATTGGTTATTTTCAATTCCAAGAGTAGATGTGTTTTTATCTCTTAAAACACTCTCTAGCCTTTAAAGGTACAAGAATATAAGAAAAATGAAAAGTGGTCTCCTTTCCCGCAACAACTTCCGACCAGTTTTATAAAGCCAATAATCAAAACGGTCTGGCTATTTTGCAAAAGGGTTCGACAGGTTCAGCAAATCGGTCTTGTTGTTTCTCAAAATAATTGGACCATTTTAGCTATTGGTAAATTTGATATTTTAGCCAAAAACCTTTTCTTTTCCATCTTCTTATAACGTTGTTTCCTGATTTATTCTTTTCATATTTTTTCATACCATTAAACTATAATTACAATGATTTTATTATCTATTTATTATTATTATTTTTATTTGATTTATCTCGGGGTTTACACAAAGAGTTTGGTTCTGGTTAAAGAGAACTGTCATATTGAGATTTTAGGTTAACCGAGCTATAAACAAATATTTTTGTTGTAGTTAAAAGGGATTGACAAATTGAGATCTTAGGTTAGTCTAACAGAAGACAATGATTTTAGATTCTAGTTAAAAGGGATCACCAAATTAGAATTTCAAGTTAATCGATATGTGAAACCAAAGTTCTAGTTAAAGGATATCAGATGCAAGATTTCAAGTCAACTGAGCTGAGAGCAAAAGTTGTCGAGATGACATTTCTTGACAAAAACAGTTGAATTATAGTTCTGGTTAAAGAGGATTGTTGCGAGGATAGAGTTTCAGGTCAGCTGAACTAAAACTTTGAGAAGATTAAGTTTTGAAGAACAATTTGATTATTTGTACAAACTTACAATGAAAAGCATTTGATAAGTTTTGACCATGAAAAAATTATAAAGTGGGGGCTTTTGTTATTATCTAATTTTGACCTGTTTTTCAAAATGTTTCAGGAAAAAAAAATGAAAAAGAGCAAAAGACAAAAAAAAAACCCCAAAAAATATGTTGAAATAATTGCATCATTTTCAACATCTTTCCAAATATTTTTTTTTTTTAAAAAAACTATCTATGCGTTTAGTTTTTAATGCCCTCATTTCGTCAGTATTAATGTTGCATTTTTTTCACAAGTCAAAACAAAAAAATAAATCAACAAAGAAAAAAAATAAAAAATAAATTTATATTTTAGTGATTTAATTGTAATTTTGGAATGGAGAAGACCAACTTTAAAATTGGAAACCCTCTCGCCAGTAACCCGACTTTTAATGAAATGGTCCACAATCAATTTTCTTAATCCAATAACCGGCGTTGATTCTTCAACCACTAGAATTGCCTCCTTGACCACTCTATTATCAATATTAACACTAGAAGCCTCCACCTCCAGTACCACCACCAACTCCATATAAAACCAAAACCAATGGCAGCTAGCACCATGTCCACTAAGTCAAACAAGTCCATGTTCCAGTCATTTATGACAGTTTTTTCACTATCGCTTTAGCTTTCCATCCGACATCACTCTCTCACTCACCCGACATCACTCTCTCTCTCTCTCAAAACCCATCTCCACTGACGTTGAGTCCTACACAATCCAGCTCCGATCTGACCTCGAAATGACAACATGATAATATCAATCTTCAATTTAAAATGAAAAAACTGTAGTGAAAAAACTGTAGTTATTTTTTTCACTATCGCTTCAGTTTTTTCAATTAAAAATTATTATTATTAGGGATAATAATTTTATATCATTCAATTTAATATAAGAATCAAAATCTCAATATATTATTTAAAATGTTTTTTGTAACATTCTCTCTCTAACTCAATCTTTTCTATCATTGGTTATTTTCAATTCCAAGAGTATGTCGCACGTCCGAAAAATCTACACGGCATCGGGCTGGCGATTTTTTTCTCGTTGCGTTTGCTTTGATTTGTTCGTTGGAGTCGTTCCCTAGTAATTTATTGTAGGCTACTAGGAAACCGGATGTACTGGTCTTGTTAGAGATTCGCGGGTAAGGGACTGGTTGTGGTTAGGGAAGGTATTAGTACCCCTAACACACCCTACCTTAGGTAAGCTGCTTCGCGAATTTGATGTGTTAAAGAAGTTTTAATAATTGTCTTTTCATCGGAAATTAGAAAAATAACTTACGTATAAGTTAATAATTCTTAACCGTGATCCAATCAAAATATTAAATTCTTCTTTAATCTTTGCAATTTTATCATAAATAAGAAAATCAATAAAACATTCATAAAACAAATACAAAAAACACACACATACACTTTCACTATTCTTTGTTTCTTTTCTTTTACATCCATATTTACAAAATACTAAAATTCAAAAACAAATAAACAAACATTACATTAAAATTACAATAATAGCCCCAAAACAATATGAAATTACAAGGAAACCCTTCTGCAAGCCGAAACAGTGTGTAGGAACAGTGGCGGCGCTTGGGTTCACGCGCCGCCGATGAAGGCCAGAAACCAGTGGATCGGGAACGCCTTCGTCTCCCCTTCCTTTTCCTGCCGGCGGTGAGGACCACCGTTACCTGCAGTTACAGAAAACGCATAACACAGTTCATTTTATTTTGTTTTCTCCTTCTCTGATCTGCTCCTTCTTCTTCTTCTCAGATCTGCTCTTTATTCTCCTTCTTCAGATCGGCTTCTTTCGGGTCAGCTGTTGGGCAGCGCCGACGCTGTATAGGAGCTGGAGGAAGATGGCGGACAGATCCAGGATCTGTGAGCGCCACTGTGTTCGGGCCGGTATGGAAGAAGCAGGCGGAGGCGGAGGCGGTGCTTGCTTCTGTGGAGGCCGTCGCTGCTAAACGGTTTCGACCTTGTCAGTGGCAGCGGCCTGCGATGGCTGCCAGTCAGTCGGCTGAAGAAGAAAATCAAAATCGAGGGGGGGGGGGCGGCTGTTTGGTTTTGTTTGTTTCTCAAGAGGAAGAAGGAGATGGGGCTACGGTGTGGAGGCCAGGATTTTGTGGGGGAAGAGAAGGAGAAGCTGGAACCGGCCGGGAGAAAAAAAATAAAAAACCAGTAGGGGTGGCGGTTCTAAAAGGATGAGGGTTTAGCTGTCTTGGGGTTGAAGGACGACGTTGGGTAAGGGAGAAGAGGATGGGGCTCCGGTGTGCTGAACAAAAAAATTCAAACCTGGGGGAGGCGGTTGTGTTTGGGTTTTTTAGGTTTTTTGTGGTTTAGGGTTTTTTTTTTGTATTTTTCTGGTGTTTCAAAATCCCCCCCCCCTTATGTGAGTTGAAGACCAGTATTTATAGGCAAAATGTTGCTAGGTTTTTCAACTTGGTCCCTCAACTTCCTTCTTTTTGTAAATTTTGATTTTTCTTATTTTTTTGTATTTTTTTGAAAACGAGCAATATCAACATCGACTCAATGAGCAAAATCAATGATTTTTAAAAGGACGCGTGAAAAGTTGAACGCGTTCAAAAAACCCTTAAAATTTAAATCATTTTTTAGACGACGTTAAAAATGCTAAAATAACGAGAATATATTAAAAAACATATTTTTTGGATTTTCATTGTTTTTCTTTATTTTTGGATTTTTTTGAAAATATATCAAAAACATGGGTCAAAAATTGGGTAGCAACAGATGCCCCCTCTTTACAATGCTTACGAAGCAAAAATCCTCAATGTTTTGCATAGTAAGCTTTGTAAAGAAAAACTTGTATTTCTGTTTGCTCAATATCCACTTCATCTAAAAACCTTACTCTGTTCTCTCTTTTTTTTTTCTTTTTTTTTGTCTTTCTCTCTTTCTCTCTGTTTCTTTTTCTTCTTCATCTTGAGATCCCATCTGGCGACCTTCTTTAACCAAAACCAAAGAATGTGTGCAACTCGGTTAACCTGAAATCCCATCTGGCGATTCCCTTTAACCAAAGCTACATGAGATCCCATCTGGCGACCTCATTCAATTGGAACGAAAATATGTGTAACTCGGTTAACCTGAAATCCCATCTGGCGATTCCCTTTAACCAAAGCTACATGAGATCCCATTTGGCGACCTCATTCAACTGGAACTAAAAAACTGTGTGTAACTCGGTTAACCTGAAATCCCATATGGCGATTCCCTTTAACCAAAGCTACATGAGATCCCATCTGGCGACCTCATTCGACTGAAACTAAAAAATGTGTGTAACTCGGTTAACCTGAAATCCCATCTGGCAATTTCCTTTAACCAAAGCTACATGAGATTCCATCTGGCGACCTCATTTAACCAAAACAAAAGAATATGAAAAAAAATGGTCTCATTATGATGGGTGACCTACACAGATGCAAAGAATATGAAGTGCGGTCTCATTATAATGGGTGACCTACCCATATGGAAAGAATATGAAAAAGCGGTCTCGTTGTGATGGGCGACCTACCCAAATAGAAAGAATGTGAAGTGCAGTCTCATTGTAATGGGTGACCTACCCAAAAAAATGTTGGTCTCATTGTAATGGGTGACCTACCCAAGAAAAAGGAAAGAGTGGTCTCATTGTAATGGGTGACCTACCCAAGGAGAAGAATGACCTCATTATTATGGGTGACCTACCTAGGTAAAAAAAAGATGGAGAATGGTCTCATTCTAATGGGTGACCTACCCAGAAAAGAAAAAAAAAATGATGGTCTCATTGTGATGGGTGACCTACCCAAGTGGAAAGGGGGAAGAGTGGTCTCATTCTTATGGGTGACCTACCTAGGGGGAAGAATGGCCTCATTATAATGGGCGACCTACCCAGGTAAAAAAAGATGGAGAATGGTCTCATTCTAATGGGTGACCTACCTAGAGAAAAAAATGGTCTCATTGTGATGGGTGACCTACCCAAGTGGAAAAGAGGAAGAGTGGTCTCATTCTTATGGGTGACCTATCCAAGGGAAAGAATGGTCTCATTGTAATGGGTGACCTACCCAAGAAAAAAAACATGGAGAAGTGGTCGCGTTGTAATGGGTGACCTACCTAGTAAAAATGTTGGTCTCATTGTAATGGGTGACCTACCCAAGAAAAAGGAAAGAGTGGTCTCATTGTAATGGGTGACCTACCCAGGTGAAAAAATGGGAAAAACGATCTTATTATGATGGGTGACCTACCCATATGAAAAGAATGTGAAATGCGGTCTCATTGTAAAGGGGTGACCAACCCAAGTGGAAGATGTGATATGAAAAGTGTGAAAAATAGGACTTACCTGGCGAAGTTCTGAGGGGATGACAGAAGAAGGGCTGGAAAACTTGGTGCTTCCTGATAATTCCCGATCATAGGGTTTGAAAACTCGGTGTTTCCTGACTGCAAGGGTTGAAAACTCGAGACTTCCCGATTGCAAGGTTGATCTATTCATTTCTTTAGGATTTTCCTAATGGTAGGGTTCATCCCATCGTCCTTTTATTCCATGATCAAAACCGATTATTTATTATCATCACCACAATGCTTCTTTCTTTTTCCACCATCTTGCTGGACCTCATTAAGGATTTTCCTGTAACAATTCAAAAATATGTGCAAATGTTTTTTTTTTTTTTAGGTTAGATGATATGCATGCATCCTTACCTGATTTGAAATATAGGTCCCCATTTCTTCATGATGTGTTTCTTTTCTCAAAAGTTGGAGTGTTGGCAGTGAACTTCGATGGCTTTTACGCTCCTGCTTACTCGAGTCATCTCTTGTGATTTGACCTCTAGGAAAGACTTGATATCATCATCCTTCTTTGTCCTCCGCCCCTTTATCTCAAGGGTTGCCAATTTTGCTCGACATTTTCTTAGAATGGGAATCATGGAGCCAGCCCTATCATATGTTTCTTTATTGCCCCCTAGCTTGATCATGCCCCCAAGTGTTCAATTTGGGTTTGTGGACGAGGCTATGTGAAGGAAGGTTTGACAAGGAGTTGTTTTCTTGCCAAAATTTTGGAATTCCAAAGCTATTCCAAACACAGAAATCATTTTGACATCGATTCAAAGCAAACTCATTCTGAAGAATTCAAGTGCTTCCTATGGAGAGGTTATCAGAAGTGATGAAAACCTTTTTTTTTTTTTTGAAAAATATGAAGTGACATTTGGCTAGTCGAAATGGTTCAAGACTTGATAAGAGAGTTTCAAAGAATCAGTCTTGAAAGCATTCATTTTATTTGCATGAATAATGATTTTGTTCACATGAGAAAGCACTGCCTACCGATCCAGATTGCTTGCCTTTGATCAGAAAGGGCTTGATTAGGCACGTAATGTAGGCTTGGGCTACTGGTTATGAAGAAAAATGATATTGGTAGGCTCAAAAGGTGTTTAAGGGATTTGAAAACTAAGGATCACTTGTGCTTGTTTCTTGATCTTTTGTCATTTGACTGTCTTTAAAAAATTATGTGTCGTGCCCCCTAGTGATGGGTTTGGGCTTTTCCTCTTTGCTTTTGTTTTCTTCATATGGTTTTGAGCATCATCATATTTTTTTTCAAAACTTTTGGATCCTTTGGGTTTTTCTTCATGGCCCCTGGCTTTGTTTAGGCATCTTTAATGATTGAGAATTTTATTTTATGCCCCCTAGTATTGCTTAGGCACTTTCGATCATTGAGGTTTTCTCTATGCCATCGCACTTGCCCCCAATGTGGGGTGTGATCCTAGCCAAGGTTATTTCCAAAAAATATTACCAGGCTCAAAAGGGGACTACAAAGGATATATTTTAGCCTTGTGAAAATGATTATCAAAAATAGCCTTTCCTCATCTCAAACTCATGCACTTAGGATCGATAAGCTTTACTTTCATGCGAGTATACAATGTGATTTCTCATTATTCATTCAAATAAAACTCAGCTTTTGAAGTCACTTCTTGGGTTTGTTTTGTTTTGTTTTTTTTAGGTGTATGGTTACCTTTTAAGAATCACCTGAATTTCCAGAACTTGTTTATTTTGGACAAACATCAACATGATTTCTGTTTTTGTACTAAACTTTGAATTCCCAAAAATCCTTGTGAACATGTGCGATCATGCATAGTTTTGGAAGAAAAGGGAAGCACACCAAAAGATTTCTTGGTGTGATGGTTTCATGCTTAACAGTTATGCTCAATGTGTTATTTGCATGAAACAACAACAAAAATAAAGGTATGTTATAAGCACATGATGTTATTAACAATAAAGGCTCATTTGACAAGGAAAGTGTTGTGGAATTTTAAGCTAAGTTACCAACAACAAAAACTGGAACAGGTTCAAACAAAAATCAAGAAGTTTTGCATGCATGATCAAACAGAGGTTTTTTTTTTTTTTTTTTTCTTCAGAACAAGACAGACTCCATTCTGCATCGGTTGTGCAATTCCCTTTCGGTCATCTTTCCCACAAAAGCTTTTGCAGAAATACATGATTGTGTCGAGGCTCTTGACTATGTTTGCCCACAATTTCTTCGAGCTGAATCATTGTGAGGTTTTGAACAAAGACTATAGGTCGGTTGGAAGGAAACTTCCCTAGAGTTATTTTTCGGTATTTGCTCGAGTAAGCTAGAGGCGAGTCAAACTTGTCTTCAGAAACTCCAACTCTTCTTAAAAATGGACCTTTCGGCGAACACACGCTTCATCTTTCGTGCTTTTTGCTCGAAGTCGGGTGTTGCAGACTTGTAGAGGACCTACTTTTCATCCCGGTGCATGCATGGAAAATGTATGAACATGTAAACTATATGATGAACTCGCCCTTCAAGGGGTGACAATATGGTCGTAACTCTTGTATGATGGAACAAGAATCGTGATTTTTGCCCAAACTCTACAATGAAAATTTTTGGCGTGACGGCCAATGTGTCACCCACAAGTCTTGAGTTCAAGATGCTTCAAGAAGGGTTTGCCCTGATGCAAATAACAATAACACATACAACCTAAGGACAAGTTCTATTCATTATGTGAACATGGGTAGGTTTTCTACCTGGTCTCAAAAGGGTCTCATATCTACCTAGTGATGTTCTTCGTAAAGACAGTATGGCGGCGTTGCAAGGAACAGTTAAGGCACGTATGCCCATAATTACCAAGCAGGCACTCAGATATGAGTTGGGTGTTTCACGCATCTGAACCCTGACTAATAGTCTTAGGGCAAATCGCTAATTCCCCACTTAACTTAAGGTTTGTGTGTGCTTTCAAAATTAAAACAAGTGATGCATGAACAATTCTATAAAATGCATGGAAACAAAAACAAAACAAAAAAAAAAGATAAAATTGCAAAAAGCTTAACCACATCAAATACACAAAGCTTAGTCCAATAATGTTAGAAACAATACCTTCCCCAGTGGAGTCGCCATTCTGTCGCACGTCCGAAAAATCCATGCGGCATCGGGCTGGCGATTTTTTTCTCATTGCGTTTGCTTTGATTGGTTCGTTGGAGTCACCACCTAGTAATTTATTGAAGGCTGCTAGGAAACCAGATGTACTGGTCTTGTCAAAGATTCGCGGGTAAGGGACTGGTTGTGGTTAAGGAAGGTATTAGCACCCCTGAGGTAAGCTGTTTCGTGAATTTGATGTGTTAAAGAAGTTTTAATAATTGTCTTTCATCGGAAATTAGAAATATAACTTACGTATAAGTTAATAATTCTTAACCGTGATCCAATCAAAATATTAAATTCTTCTTTAATCTTTGCAATTTTATCATAAATAAGAAAATCAATAAAACATTCATAAAACAAATACAAAAAACACACATATACACTTTCACTATTTTTTGTTTCTTTTCTTTTCTTTTTCTTTTTCTTTTCTTTTCTTTTCTTTTACATCCATATTTACAAAATACAAAAATTCAAAAACAAATAAACAAACATTACATTAAAATTACAATAATAGCCCCAAAACAATCTGAAATTACAAGGAAACCCTTCTACAAGTCGAAACAGTGTGCAGGAACAGTGGCGGCGCGTGGGTTCACGTGCCACCGATGAAGGCCAAAAACCAGTGGATAGGGAACACCTTCTTCTCCCCTACCTTTTCCTGCCGCCGGTGAGGACCACCGTTACCTGCAGTTACAGAAAACGCACAACACAGTTCATTTTATTTTGTTTTCTCCTTCTCCGATCTGCTCCTTCTTCTTCTTCTTCTCAGATCTGCTCTTAATTCTCCTTCTTCAGATCGGATTCTTTCGGGTTAGCTGTTGGGCGGCGCCGACGCTGTATAGGAGCTGGAGAAAGACGGCGGACAGATCCAGGATCTGTGAGCGCCGCTGTGTTCGGGCAGGTATGGAAGAAGCAGGCGGAGGCGGAGGCGGTGCTTGCTTTTGTGGAGGCCATCGCTACTAAACGGTTTCGACCCTGTCGGTGGCAGCGGCCTGCTATGGCTGCCGGTTGGTCGGCTGAAGAAGAAAATCAAAATCGAGGGGGGGGGGCGGCTGTTTGGTTTTGTTTGTTTCTCAAGAGGAAGAAGGAGATGGGGCTACGGTGTGGAGGCCAGGATTTTTAGCTACTAGAAAATTTGACATTTTGGCCAAAAACTTTTTCTTTTTCCATCTTCTTATCACTTTGTTTCTGGATTTATTCTTTTCATTTTTTCATACCATTAAACTATAATTCCAATGATTTATTTATTTATTATTTATTATTTTATTTATCCCGGGGTCTACACAAAGAATTTGGTTCTGGTTAAAGAGAATTGTCATATTGAGATTTTAGGTTAATAGAGCTATAAACAAAGATTTTCGTTCTAGTTAAAGGGGATCGATAAAATGACATCTTAGGTTAGTCTAACAGAAGACAAATATTTTAGGTTCTGGTTAAAGGGAATCACCAAATTAGGATTTCAAGTTAATCGATCTGTGAAACCAAAGTTCTAGTTAAAGGATATCACTTTTAATATAAGGATAGAAAACATAAAAGGAGTTACTATAAAAAAATATTATTAGGGATAATAATTTTATATTACTCACTTTAATATAAGAACTTTTAAAAGACCAGATAGGGTTCCTAGTAACCATAATTCTAGGCTGTGACTCCTTAAACCAACCAAAGAGCATTCCAGAACACCGCCCGAAAAGTGTCACCACGACAACAACTTTGATAGATCAACGCAAATCCTAAGGAGATGAGAGACAAAATAGGGAAAGAAGAATAAAATATCATTGAGGAATACGGTGTTTAGCAATTAGAGGAAGTTGCACGCACAACTAAAGTGCTACAACGCGCCAACCAATCTTTAAATGAGCATTAACTTTAGTCCTATGTATTTGATTTAGCATAAAATTTGGTTCTTCAAGCCCTAATTACTTCAAATTAGTAGAATTTAGTTTTATGACGACAAATCAAGCTCCAAAACGTTTCTTGGATATTACAAAGTCTCTATATTTAGGCAATCAAAATAAACTACTAAGCCAATTCCTAAAAATACCAAATCTAAACGGATAAAATTAAAAGAAGATATTTAAGTTTTATTGTGCTTGTAATATGGTAATCACTACTGTTAATTAATTTTTAGTATTTAACCTTATTCAAAAAACATTGTATGGATTAATTTTATGCAATACAATGTTTGTATAATTTTTTTTTCAAATGATGAAATTCTTAAAAGAATAAGTTTCATAACTTAATTCAGCTATGATCATTTATTTTTGGAGATATTATATATTTGGCTTGTGAAATTGTTAATTTTCGATTCTACTTTAAGTTTTGCCCTTTTGATATGAATTTATTTTTCTATTTTTATAAATTACTTTTAAAATGCATACTATTGTAGTTTTAGTTTTTCTATTTAAATATCTACAAGGATTTATTAATTGAGTGCTTTCAATTTTCAAAGTTAAGAAATGTGTGTAGAGTAACAAATTCAATTAAACAACAATTAATTATTCAAAGTTAAGAAATATTCGTTTCAGGTCATATTTGACAAAGTTAATTAATATTTTTTAAAAAGATCATTAAACAAAAATGTAATTATTCAAACTAAAAAAAAATAAGAGTAAAAGGAAATTTGTACAAAAAAAGGGCATGGACCGTACAAAAAAAGGGCATGGACCGTAAGTAATAAACAAAAAAAGTAATCTTTTAGGGTTGCTATATGATTTACACTGTTCTTGCATCTTTTTTTATACATAAGATTGAAGATTTATTGAAATTAAATTGTAAAAGAAACCAAGCGATCCTGTATTTCAAATTAAAATAATAAAATTTTATTCATCTGTTTAATCAAAATCACAAGATGGACTTCTCCATCTAAAAACGAGCCTACGAATGACGAAACCAAAAGAATTTCAGATGGAAGTCCCTATCTTCAACATCCGGATGCGCTCATTATCCCAGAAATTATGGGCTTAACGTTAGAACATTGGGATTTTGCAGGGCCGTCTGGTCCGCTATATGCAAGTTTAATGTCGGCAAGCTGCACCTTCTCACATGGGATGCCACTGCTGCAAGCAATCTGAACAACAGCCGGAGTTGCGGAAGTTCCCCTTATATTCTTAAAACTAACATCACTGATCTTCACTTTTGATGGAGCCTGCAAAAGAAAACAAGAAAGAACTTTAACACCCCAATAGACTTTTAGTAATCTCCCTAGAACTAAGGAACATAAAAAAATTAGTATGCTTGTATAGGCGTTCTTCAGAATTGCATTATGGATCTAGCCTGATGCAACCAATTATGGGATCCAGTGCACAACATGTTTGCTTCACAGTCAATACTATGAATTGCGAATTGCGTTGAAACATTTTTTTTTCACAAGATGTAAGAAAGATTTTGATAAATTGCGGTGTTTGAGCCACGAATTGGGTAAAATATTGTCACACTAATTTATTAGTACTGTGAAAATAGTAACAGAAAAAAGAAAAAGAAAAAAAAGAATACCTTTAGAGTGCATTGGTTCCATGGGCAATACTCTTGATCTACGATGACAGGGTTTTGGACATTGTTCATGACAATATCCTCAAAATGCATGTTAGATGCGACACCACCATATAAAGCTGGCCAAGATTTTATTCTAATGCCATTTGAAGTATCTGAGATGGTGCAGTTCTTGACAAATATTCCAGAAACAGGTTTCTCATTGGGGTATTTCCCTAAACTTCCAACACTGATGCCATGGCCAGGTCCACATGTTACTCCTGTGATGTGTAGGTCTTCGGTGCCATCCCCCACGGAGATACAATCATCGCCTGTGCCAATTTTTGAATCGATAATGTAGATCCCAGTAGATCGGCCGATGTGGATTCCATCGGTGTTTACACTCTCACCAGGTGCACTCACGGTAAAATGCTGGAAGGTGAGGTTTCTGCACCCCAAGACGTTAACATGAAAGTTCTTGCTATCTCGAGAAGTTATATCTCGGACTAATGCATTGGTGATGAAATCGAACCTTATATTCTGATCCATGTTAGAAGCAAACAAAAGGCAAATGATTAAAGAAACATTGGTAGTGCCATAACATATAATTAAAAAATAAGGAAATTAGGCTTCATAATGGTGAGTAGATTACCATTGGGAGGCTGTCACAATCTTTATCTTTCTGACATGTACTTTTGCTCCATGCAACCTTTCCCTGCCCATCAAAAGTGCCGCTTCCCGACAATGTAAATTTATCTACGTATTCGAAATTAACCCAATGACCTCCTGAGAACTGATTTGGGTCAACCGGTGCCTTCAATATGCCATCAACTTGGAGCTCAATCGCAGCCTTGCAAGGACCTGCTAGAGTCAATTTCCGTAACGAGTATGTCCCACTTGGAATAAGAACTTTGCTGGGGTTTGTTGAAGCACAAGCATCTTTCCAAGCATTGGTTAATGCCTAAAAATGGAAAGAGAAGGGAAATGTTTAGAGAGGATCAGCAGGTCTCAAATTCTAAGGAAACGTAAATAAGTTCTGACGCGAATACTACATATTCAGCTATTTAAAAATCAAACGCATGCATGCGAGAAAATATATAAGATACCTCTGTGATATCTTTATCGGCACCATATTTAGTCACATCGAAGACGCCTTTTGATTGGGCTTTAGCTGCTGATGCTAACAATAAAAATACTAAGAATGATATTATTGCTGAGGATACAACTTTCAGGCCCATCTTTTTGTCAGCTATGTTGCTTTCTTTCTTCAATACTCTAGGAAAAGGAATGAATTTCTTAATCTTCCATTGCGATCCTTTATAGGGCGAGAGGGGAATTCAACACCACTCGTAAATTTATCATGCAGTTGATGAATTTTGTCCATGTTTGTGCAAGGTTGTAGCTTTGCCCTTCAATGTCATTACTATTATTAGCTTCTCTTGCGATATAGCATATCAAAATGTTGTAAGAAAAATCTATATATATGGATCACACTGTCCATAGAAGCCTAATTTCATGAAAAGATTTGTTTAATTTAATAAAAATGCTTCTATTTTTGAAGATTTTGTTATTGAAGATGTTGATTCCATTTTGTTTTATTTTTGCCCTTGAAATAGTATGTATCAAAACTTTAAACAACATCAACAAGATTCTAAATGCTTAAAAATAAGTCAAAATGCTCTAAGAAAAATCTATATATATCGATCCATGCCTTAACGGCTAAAAAAATAGTAAAAATTCTATCAAAATATTTTGTTACGGAAGCATTAGACGTATTTATTTCACTACTACATTTACTAGTTTTACCGATGGAATTTTCTATCAGTGTGACATTACCATTTCATCGGTGAAATTTTACCGACTAATTCACCGACAGAATTCATCCATATTACATCGGTAATTCCATTTTTGTCGCCAATTTTATCAATAAAAAAAATAAAAAACCGATGATTTTACAGATGAAAAATGCGCGTCCAAAAAATTATTTCGTTGGCATATCTTGATGAAACAATGTGGTATTATTTAATAAGATGATTAAAAAATAGGTAAAGACAATAAATCAATCGAATTAAATAAAATAAAAAAAGAGATCATAATAAGATTCACACAAAATGAAACTTGCTAAACAAAGACAAATTATAATTCTTAGTCAACTCGGCGTGAAATGATGAAATTGAAAAAAAAAAAACTAGAGTTAACCCGAGTTAGCATGTCAAACATGAAACCATGATCATGAGGCTGGATAACCTAGTAAAATGACAATAAAAAAAAATATTATAAAGCGTAATTTTCAACAAACTCCATGTAGAAGGGTAAAAAAATCCAATTAAAAACAAAACATGCAGACCCGTTTAAGCTCACTAAACCTCGCTGCCTGGATCATGCAAATGAGATAACCTAATAGAAGGCAAACTGGAGAACATTATGAAACTCAATTATAATATAAACCTAACCTTGAAAAATAAAACCAAAAAATAATTAAATTAAAAAAAGAATCGTCACCTCATGAGATTTCAGGTTAACTGAGTTGAAAACAAATTTTGGGTTAATCCATATGAGAGATGTGAATATCATAATGGAGTCCTAGGCTATTTGACTGAAAATTGCAAGAATGATGGTATAGACGTAGTCACTCAACCATCGTCACCATGACCGGCAGCTTGCAAAATGCTCAGAAGGTATAGATTAATAAACATTGTATTTTGTTTCACTATGTTTTTCATGTGTATGAGGACTGCATCCCATACTTTTAATGAATCGTGTTTTGTTATTTGTCTCACGATTGTCTTGAAATAAAGAGACATGTCTTTCAAAAGGTATATTGGCAAAATAAAATAAAATATTTTGATCAAACTCTAACATGTAAAATTTAGATTAATCAATCATGAAAAATTAAAAGTATTTTGATTGCAGAAATGACTCGATGTTCGTTAAACAATATAGGGTTACCAAATAATTTTAAGCTCACATACGAAATTAAGCCAAACATCATAGAACTAAGCTTTAGCAGTATGTATAATGACATGGAGTGGGTTTAATAGTTTTTTATTTTATTTTATTTTATTTTAGTGTATATAGTTTTAGTTTTTCTATTTAAATATCTACAAGGATTTATTAATTGAGTGCTTCTAATTTTCAAAGTTAAGAAATGTCCATAGTGTAAGTATATTCAATTAAACAACAATTTAATTTTTCAAAGTTAAGAAATGTCAGTTTCACGTCATATTTGGCCAAGTTAAATAATATTTATAAAAAATCATTTAAAAACATAATTATTAAATTTTAAAAATAAGAGCAAAAGCAAATTTGAACAAAAAAAAAACATATGAACCATAAGTAATAAATTAAAAAAAAATAAAAGAAAAAACTTGTAAGGTTGCTATAAGATTTATATATATATATATATATATATATATATATATTTATTTATTTATTTATTTTTATTATTTTTTTTTGATGACTCTGGGTGTCCGGGCCAGCTTACGCGCACCACAACTAATCCCAGGGCCTACTAAACATCCTACAAGCCAAGTAGGCAGGTAAGGCACCGCGGGGGTGACAGGCCGATACTCTTGAGGATCAAACCCAGAATGTTCGCAAAGGCAAGCCTTGCAGTTGACCAATGGGCTAGACCCTCAAGTGTTTTGCTTTTTTAAGATTTATATTTGTTTTGCTTTTTTTGATACATAAGATTGAACATTTATTGAGAAATCAGTACATATATAAAATTAAATTGTAAGAGTGACCTAGTGATCTTGTATATAAAATTAAATTAATAAAATTGTATTCATCTGTTTACAAGGGCGGAGGCATGTATGGGCTCTGGTGGGCTCTAGCCCAAGTCAAGATTTTATCAATATTTTTTTACTAGTTTTATGTAAAGAAAAATTTTAATTCTCAATTAAGGTATAAAAAAATACTTAAATTTTACGTGGAGCCTTCTAATATGATATTTTAGCTTGAGTTAAAATTTCAGAATTTTTGGAGAAATTCAGAAATTTGATAAAAAAATCATAATTTGACCAGTTTTATGTTATTGGGTGTAATTTTCAATCCGACCATCAGATTGAGCTGAAATATTACGAGGGATCTTAAAATATATTTAATAAAATCTGGTTAAACTTTTAGGATGAACAGAGTTTGGTAGTGGTAACAAAAAAAAAAGTCAAATAAAAGCAGAACGACTTATTAAGGGTAAAATGGTTATTTGCCATTAAAAAAAAAATAGTTCTTCCTTCCTTTCATATGATGCCGACCAGACATGAGTAGAATAGGAAAAGAAAGAAAAGAAAAGGCAAGAGAGAAATAGAGAAAAGTAAGGGAAAAACATTAAAAAACATCCAAGGAAAAAAGAAAAGAAAAGTGAGAGAATAACCTTTTAAACTTACAAAGTCCAACTTATAAAATACTAATGTAAGGAAGAATCAAGTGAATGAAGGAGGAATTGAGAGAGGAAAAAAAATTTATTTACTTTGTTTTTTAGTTGACATGAGATTGTTATTTTATCTCGGTTGAGGTGTTGTTATAATATCGATTTAGATTCGATTATAGATGAATTATATTCTACAAAACATCGAAGGATGTAATTTTAATAGTGAGTTTATTTTTAATTTCATTTTAATTTTATATAATTTTAAATTTATTTTTTAATATTTTGAGTAGTGTATTTGAATTAAAACTTTACTGTTAATTTTAAAAATTCATGTACATGAGTTTATAATTTATCTTAAAAAAAATTAATATATTTATTTAATAGTCCTGCTCCGCCTTTGTCTGTTTAAACAAATTACAAGATGGGACTTCTCCATCTAAAAACGAGCCTATGAATGAAGAAACCAAAAGAATTTCAGATGTAAGTCCTCATCTTCAACATCCAGATGCGCTCATTATCCCAGAAATTATGGGCTTAACGTTAGAGCATTGGGATTTTGCAGGCCCTCCTGGTCCTCTATATGCTAGGTTAATGTTAGCAAGCTTCACATTCTGACATGGGAAGCCACTACTGCAAGCAATCCGAACAGCAACCGGAGTTGCAGAAGTTCCCCTTATGCTCTTAAAACTAACATCACTGATCTTCACTTTTGATGGAGCCTGCAAAAGAAAAAAAAAAAGAACATTAAGACCCCAAAAGACTTCTAGTAGTCTCCCTGGCTAGAAGGAACATAAAAAAATTAATATGCACATGCATGAATCTTCAGAATAGCATTATTGATCTACCATAATGTAAAAAAGATTTCGATAAATTGTGGAGTGTCACGAATTGGGTAAAATATTGTCACAGTAATTTAATATTGTGAACATATTCTTATGGTAATAGAAAAAGCAATACCTTTAGACTGCATTGGTTCCATGGGCAATACACTTGATCTATGATGACAGGGTTTTGGACATTGTTCATGACAATATCCTCAAAATGCATGTTAGATGCGACACCACCGTATAAAGCTGGCCAAGATTTTATTCTAACACCATTTGTAGTATCCGAGATGGTGCAGTTCTTGACAAATATTCCAGACACAGGTTTCTCATTGGGGTATTTCCCTAAACTTCCAACACTGATGCCATGGCCAGGTCCACATGTTACTCCTGTGATGTGTAGTTCTTCGGTGCCATCCCCCACGGAGATACAATCATCGCCTGTGCCAATTTTTGAATCGATAATGTAGATCCCAGTAGATCGGCCGATGTGGATTCCATCGGTGTTTACACTCTCACCAGGTGCTCTCACGGTAAAATGCTGGAAGGTGAGGTTTTTGCACCCGAAGACGTTAACATGAAAGTTCTTGCTATCTAGAGTAGTTATATCTCGGACTAATGCATTGGTGA
This sequence comes from Populus alba x Populus glandulosa, assembly GCA_033617975.1. Lineage (NCBI taxonomy): Eukaryota > Viridiplantae > Streptophyta > Magnoliopsida > Malpighiales > Salicaceae > Populus > Populus alba x Populus glandulosa. Next base: position 11,595,959 of record CM066161.1, read on the forward strand.
TGAAATCAAACCTTATATTCTGATCCATGTTAGAAGCAAATGATTAAAGAAACTTTGTTAGTGCCATAACATATAATTAATAAAAAACTCACTAAATTTGTGACCCAAGAGGAGGAAATTAGGCTTCATAATGGCGAGTAGATTACCATTGGGAGGCTGTCACAATCTTTATATTTCTGACATGTACTTTGGCTCCATGCAACCTTTCCCTGCCCATCAAAAGTACCTCTTCCCGACAATGTAAATTGATCTATGTATCTGAAATTAACCCAATGACCTCCTGACAGCTTATGTGGGTCAACCGGTGCCTGCAATATACCATCAACTTGGAGCTTGATCGCAGCCTTGCAAGGACCTGCTAGTATTACTCTCCGTAACCAGTATGTTCCACTTGGAATAAGAACTTTACTGGCCTTTGTTGAAGCACAAGCAGATTTCCAAGCATTGGTTAAAGCCTAAAAAGGGAAAGAAAAGGGCAATATTTAGAGAGGATCAATAGTTCTCAAATTTGGGTGTTACGCTGAAAATCTAAGGAAACATAAATAACGTTTTGGCTCGAATATTATATATTCTGCTATTTAAAAGTCATATGCATGCATGCGAGAAAATATATAAGATACCTCCGTGATATCTTTACCGGCACCATATTTAGTCACATCGAAGACACCATTTGACTGGGCTTCAGTTGTTGATGCTAACAATAAGAATACTGAGAATGATATTATTGCAGATGACACAACTTCCAAGCCCATCTTTTTGTTAGCCATGTTGCTTTCTTTCTTCACTGCTCTAGGTAAACGGACAAATTTCTTAACCTTCCATGTTGATCCTTTATAGGGCAAGGGAGGACTTCAACACCACTCGTAAATTTATCAAGCAATTGAGGAATTTTGTCCATGTTTGTGCAAGGTTGTAGCTTTGCCATTCAATTCCATTACTATTATTAGCTTCTCTTGCAATATAGCATATTATCTCTCTCTCTCTCTCTCTCCCTATATATATATAGATTTAAGTTTGATAACCAGAAGCCGAACAACTATCAGAGTTGAAGAAGTTGCTTCTATATGTTGATACAAAGCATAGCTAATCTTCACTTTGGATGGAAGCTGCGGAAAGAAGGAAGTAAAAAACTTCAAAAAGACAATTTTATTAAGTCAATCTTTTCTATCATTGGTTATTTTCAATTCCAGGAGTTGATGTGTTTCTATCTCTTAAAACACTCTCTAACCTCTAAAGGTGGAAGAATATAAGAAAAATGAAAAGTAGTCTTCTTTCCCAAAACAACACCCCGTAAGTTTTATAAACCCAATAATCAAAATGGTCTGACTATTTCGAGAAATGGTCCGAAAGGTTTAGCAAATCCGTCTAGTTGTTTTTCAAAATGATCGGACCATTTTAGCTACTGAAAAATTTGACATTTTGGCCAAAAACGTTTTCTTTTTCCATCTTCTTATCACTTTGTTTCTGGATTTATTCTTTTTATTATTTTCATACCATTAAACTATAATTCCAATGATTTATTTATTTATTATTTATTATTTTATTTATCCCGGGGTCTACACAAAGAATTTGGTTATGGTTAAAGAGAATTGTCATATTGAGATTTTAGGTTAATAGAGCTATAAACAAAGATTTTCGTTCTAGTTAAAGGGTATCGATAAAATGACATCTTAGGTTAGTCCAACAGAAGACAAATATTTTAGGTTCTGGTTAAAGGGAATCACCAAATTAGGATTTCAAGTTAATCGATCTGTGAAACCAAAGTTCTAGTTAAAGGATATCACTTTTAATATAAGGATAGAAAACATAAAAGGAGTTAATATAAAAAAATATCATTAGGGATAATAATTTTATATTACTCACTTTAATATAAGAATTTTTAAAAGACCAGATAGGGTTCCTAGTAACCATAATTCTAGGTTGTGACTCCCTAAACCAACCAATGAGCATTCCAGAACACCACTCGAAAAGTGTCTGAAAAACCAGCAGCAAGGGGGTGTCTGAAAACGTGTTCCTCCCCTCTTCAAAATCCTGCTGTCCGTCACCTACAAAACAAACCCAACACACAGCAGCAGTTGATTTTAGTCCTTGTTTTAGATCTGATTTTGAATTTGTTCTTTTGCCCGTTTCGGGTCTGTTCGATTTCTGGTGAGGATGGCCTTCAACCCTGCTGGTGGCGGCTGGGTTTCATCTTCTTCTCCTCAGCTTCGGGTGCCAGATCAGGCGGCGCTGCTAGAGGAAGAAAAATTATTGTTGGCCGGCGGAAACGAGGCTGATGAAGGAAAGACCTGCTGTCCGAAGGAGACCGTGGGTCTGCGAAAATGGAGAACGGCTCTGCCCATTCTCTGATCGGTGGAGATGGGGCTGTTCGGTGATGCTGGCCTAGCCGCTGGTCTGTGGGCTGGCGCTGTTGTCGTCCGTTCAGCTGACTTCGTTGTGGAGAAGAGAGCAGCTGTTGAGAGGTGGCTGGTGAAGATGGAGATTTCGGTCGGGGCTGCTGTTTTGGCCGGTTTAAGGGAGAAGAGAAAAATAAAAGGTGGGGGGGCTGCTGCTGCTTGTGCAGGGGAGATGCCAGAAAAAAAATATGAAGGAGAGGTGGGTGATGGCCGGAGAAAAGAGGCTGGCAGCCGATTGAGAGAGGAGAAAACAAATCCCAGTGGGGGCTGGCGGCTGCCCTAAAAAAATGGGTTTAGGTTTAGGTTTTTATATTTTTTTCTAATGTTCTCAAAATTACCCCCTCTTTGTTTGAGTTAAAGACCAGTATTTATAGGCAGAATGTTGCTAGGTTTTTCAACTTGGTCCCTCAATTTTTTTCCTTTTTTGTAAATTTTGATTTTTCTTATTTTTTTTGTATTTTTTGAAAATGAGCAATGTCAACGTCGACTCCATGAGAAAAATCAATGATTTTAAAAATGACGCGTGAAAAGTCGAACGCGTTTGAAAATTAAATTCTCTTTTTTTTAGACGATGTTGAAAATGCTAAAATGAAGAAAATATATTAAAAAACCAATTGTTTTTTTTTTCTTTTTTTTTTCTCTATTTTTGAATTTTTTTGAAAATATATCAAAAACATGGGTCAAAAATTGGGTAGCAACAGTTGCCCCCTCTTTACAATGCTTACGAAGCAAAACTCCTCAAAATTTTGCATAGTAAGCTTTGTAAAGAAAACAAAAGGAAAATGATTTCATTATCTTGGGCGACCTACCCACACACTTACACTGATCTATTTTCACGGGCGACTTGCCCACACATACTCACTCTAGTCTATTTTCACGGGCGACCGACCCACACAAACTCACTCTGGTCTATTTTCACGGGCGACCGACCCACACTCTCACACTGGTCTATTTTCACGGGCGACCTGCCCACCCATACTCACTCTAGTCTATTTTCACGGGCGACCAGCCCACACATACTCACTCTGGTCTATTTTCACGGGCGACCGACCCACACTCTCACACTAGTCTATTTTCACAGGCGACCTGCCCTTTTAATTGGGTTTACCTGAGATCCCATCTGGCGACCTCATTCAACTGGAACAAAAATATTGTGTAACTCGGTTAACCTGAAATCCCATTTGGCGATTCCCTTTAACCAAAGCTACATGAGATCCCATCTGGCGACCTCATTCAATTGGAACGAAATATGTGTAACTCGGTTAACCTGAAATCCCATCTGGGGATTCCCTTTAACCAAAGCTACCTGAGATCCCATGTGGCGACCTCATTCAACTGGAACGAAAATATGTGTAACTCGGTTAACCTGAAATCCCATCTGGCGATTCCCTTTAACCAAAGCTACCTGAGATCCCATCTGGCGACCTCATTCAACTGGAACGAAAATATTGTGTAACTCGGTTAACCTGAAATCCCATCTGGTGATTCCCTTTAACCAAAGCTACATGAGATCCCATCTGGTGACCTCATTCGACTGGAACTAAACTGTGTGTAACTCGGTTAACCTGAAATCCCATCTGGCGATTCCCTTTAACCAAAGCTACCTCAGATCCCATCTAGCGACCTCATTCAACTGGAACAAAAATATGTGTAACTCGGTTAACCTGAAATCCCATCTAGCGATTCCCTTTAACCAAAGCTACATGAGATCCCATCTGGCGACCTCATTCAACTGGAACGAAAATATGTGTAATTCGGTTAACCTGAAATCCCATCTGGCGATTCCCTTTAACCAAAGCTACATGAGATCCCATCTGGCGATCTCATTTAACCAAAACAAAAGGATGTGTAAAAAAAACGGTCTCATTGTAATGGGTGACCTACCCAGGTGGAAAAAATATGAAGAAAACGGTCTCATTATGATGGGTGACCTACCCAGATGGAAAGAATATGAAGTGGGGTCTCATTGTAATGGGTGACCTACCCAGATGGAAAAAATATGATGAAATGCGGTCTCATTGTCATGGGCGACCTACCCGGACGGAAAAAAAATGTAAAAAACGGTCTTATTATGATGGGCGACCTACCCCGATGGAAAAAATATGAAGAAGTGCGGTCTTATTATCATGGATGACCTACCCAGATGGAAAAAATGTGAAAAACGGTCTTATTATGATGGGCGACCTACCCAGATGGAAAGAATATGATACGACAAGTGTAAAAAAATAGGACTTACCTGGCGAAGTCCTGAGGGGACGACAGAAGAAGGGCTGGAAAACTTGGTGCTTCTTGATAATTCCCGATCATAGGGTTGGAAAACTCAGTGTTTCCTGACTGGAAGGGTTGAAAACTCAAGGCTTCCCGGTTGCAAGGTTGATCTATTCATTTCTTTGGGATTTTCCTAATGGTAGGGTTCATCCCATCGTCCTTTTATTCCATGATCAAAACCGATTCTTTATTATCATCACTACAATGCTTCTTTCTCTTTCCACCATCTTGCTGGACCTCATTAAGGATTTTCCTGTAACAATTCAAAAATATGTGCAAATGATTTGTTTTTTTTTTTTTTTTGATATGCATGCATCCTTACCTGATTTGAAATATAGGTCCCCCCCTCTTTGATGCTCCATCGTCATAAGGTGCCTTTGTTTGCATTCCAAAGCTTTCCTTGTTCTTTCGATGTATTGGCTCATTCATGTGCTAGCCATCCACTCAGCTGTAAATGCAATGCTCATCCCGGGCTGTCTTCGACAATTACTGCTTGCATCGTTCATCAAGCTTGACCCTGCCCCCAAGTGTGGTATTGTTTGATTCATCATGAAGGATTTTCTCTCTGGCTTCTTCTGAGAATTATCCTCTGATTGATTGTGTGCATCATGCCAACACCCATCAAGATTGTTAATCAGTCATGAACTTGCCTTCATTTGAAACACCATTCAAGTATATGTGGTCATCCATAATCATGGAGTTGCCACGTCATTCCGACATGCATCTCATACTTTGCAGGGAAAGGCTCATCGTTGCAAGCTCCATGTTTTCCTTAAAAGTTCTTCTCACCCATCTAATCAGATCTTGAAAAGAAATGTATTGGCATCATCGATGATGCTCATGTTATCACCCATATTCATGCGGTGAAGTGTGCCTTTGAGCTTCAAAACAAATGGTCCCACAGTCAGTCTTGGTGGGTGCATCCTTCCAGCATTCATGCACATGCAACCATGTGATAACATCGTTCAAAAGTCATGACCATGTTGAAGATGATAAACCAAGATGAAGATATGAAAATATCCTTCTAGTGCAGCGTTGCTCATCAATTGCTGCTGAAATGCATTTGATCATGGATTGTCTTTGAACAACATAGCCCCCAATATGATCCGAAGGTTCGTTCATCGGTTTATACTCAAGAAGGTTTTCCTTTGTCATTGTCAGGTGCTAAACATAACTTTCCTGTACTGTGATGACTCATCATCTGATTCTTTCTTTGCGCCCAGCTGATTTGGATACTGTATGTTTTCCTTCTTAAGGTCCACTGAAATGCCCCCAGGTAGTCAACGTCTCACGGACTTTTGAGAAGAGTTGATGTCACTTCATGTTAAGAATTCCGCAAACTCAATGAGAGTTCTTCTTTGTTTGACAATCTTTCTTGTTCTAGAATCAAATCTCATACTTCAAAGGTCATGTCTATTCAAATCTAATTGTTGAAATGAAATCAGAGAGATATCAATGTTTGAAAAGTATTTTTGAAATTCAAGCTTCTTTGGTCAAAGACCCAACACACGTCATTCAATGTAATCCTTCGATTGTCTTGTATTTTGAAAATAGAAATCGACTAGTTGTAAGATTAAAATGGTCTTTTCCATGGTTCTTTGTGTCCACTTTAAACTCTGATTTTGGGTATATCTTTTGATGGTCTGCGATGAGGTGACCTTCTGTGTTTCAAAGAAAATAACAGGCTCAAGTCAAAACTTGAGGATTCATGAAGGAAAAATGTTTTGTTTTTTAGCAATAATTTTATCAACATGCATAACGACCAGTAACTTAATTCATGAAGCCACGACTCTTATGGAAAAACTCTTCAAGTTTTAAGAGCGCCATTTATCGGTTCAAGTTGCTTGCTTGATTAAAAAGGGCTTTTAAAAAGCATGTAATGCAGGCTATGGTTCATGGCTATGAAAGAAAAGAATTTCAAAGGCTCAAAAGGTATTTGAGGGTTTCAAAAACCTAGGATCAACATCAATTATTCATCAACTTGTTTTCTATTCTTGTCTTTGTAGAGGAAACGACATAGAACCTTGTTAACCTCAAAGATCAGACTTCTATTAACATAAGTCATAATGCAAATCCAACTTTCTTTGAGGAATAACCAACCTTAATCATCTGATAACATCGTAGGCTTTATAATGGATACCAAAAGTCAACGCTTATAGCTTAGTCTTTTTTTTTTTTTTGGTATTGATTGAAATTTCTTTTGCTTTTCATCGATGTGATAGGCGTTCTCTTTCCTTTATCTTTAAGTGAAGGCAATTTCAACTTCCCTTTTTTTTTTTTTTTTATTCTCTTTTTTTCATAGCCTTCCTCAAAACTTTCTTATATGCCCCCAGTCTATGTGTCTTCTTCTAGCTCTCTCAATCATTTGACTTTTGTTCTAAGCCTCCCCTTTATCCATTAATTATATCAATGCCTTCAAAATATCTCTCATTTACTCCCAGTGTGGGGTGTGATCCTAGTCAGGGTTTCCTTTTGAAAGAAAATATCTCACCAAGCTCAAAATGGGACTACAAGGGATATAATTTTTAGAAAGTGAAGGGATATCAAAGATGCCTTTTCTCATTTCAAGCAAGGTCGATTAGAACCGATAAATTTTGACCTCATCTAGTGTAATGATTTGTACTTGCAAGAATCATGATTCACGAGTCCATAACTATTGAATCCACTACATGTCATTATGCATACTGCTAAAACTTAGCTATATGATGTGTGGTTCAGTTTCAAAAGGTATGAGTTCAAAATTGTTTGGTCACCTCATGTCATTTTCAAACATCGAGTCATTTCTGCAATCAAAATAATTTTAATCTTCAGGATTGATTATCCTTAATTTTGCATGTTGGAGCTTGATCAAAATATTTTGTCAAAATACCCTTTGAAAGAAGTATCTCTTGATTTCAAAACAACAAGAAGACAAAGAAAAGACATGTTTCGTTCAAGGATGAGATGTGATCCCCAAAACAAAATGCAAAATGGCAAAAATCCATAACAAAAATGCTTAACAGTTTAACTCCTTCTTGGATCAGCTCCTCTGGCAATATCTATGTTTTGCCAAGCAATTCCAATCCCTTGTCATTTTGAAAATGATTGATGACATCATCTTTCGCAAATTGAGCTCAACTCTTGAAACTCTTGCATATGTTTAACTAAAATGGCCGAGGACTCCCACATCTCTTGTCCAGATTGAACCACCTGGAAAATAGTGGTTACATAGGATTTGTCGAAGTCAAGCAAAATTCTGGAATCTGGCAAATGTTGGTCGACAAGCTTAAGTGGTAGAGGAATGTCAATCTTGGCAAAGACATTTGAGCAATTGATGCTATCGTGAGACCTGGCTATACCATATAATTAAGGCTTCACACCGTCGAAGTCATCTCTTGATTTACCTCTCATCATTGTTCTGGAATCCATGACAGAACCTTCAATCTTTCCTCTCTTCATAACATGTTCAATTCTTTCTTGACAAACCACACAACTTCATATCAATCTTCCAATGATATTATTGTTGTTCTAGGATTGTTGGAAACCTCTTAATATCTGGGTAATCCTGGCAGCACACAAAAACAAAAGCGTGTGGAATCACACATTGTCCAAATCGGAAGAGAACCCGATGAATCTACAATATCTTCTATTTCTTCTTTGATTCCTCACTGACGGTGCAGCAAACAACCACTTTTGCGTTTTAATGCCGATATTGGAAGGAAACAATTATCGACAATCTGAAACCACTGCATCCCTTCTTGAATTTCCCATTTGCATATCCACAAACAGATTCCTGTCGAGAGATCTCTGCTACGTTGAAGTTTGATGTCTGCTCATGTTTTTCAAACCAGGCCTGACTCATCTACCTACTACAATGTTTTGCTCGTGCCACTGGTGGGAAAAAAATTTCAAAGCATATGAAATTAATACATCCCCTTTTGCATTTCCCATTGGTAGATCCACAAATAAATCTCTACAGAGAGCTCTACCACGTAGAAGTTCAGTGTCTAATCATGGTTTTTTTTCAGACCAACACCTTGTGCTGCTGAACTGGAATTGAGCTCATAATTGGGGTAACTTCAAAGAAGACTAATGAACCATGTACAAGAGACTAGTAGTCATTTGGTTCCATCAGATGATGTGGAGGCGATTAACACTTAACAGTGCAACTGGACAAGAATCAGAGTTGTCATTAGTTGATGAATGAAGGCATTGTTGTTGTTGTTCATGACTAAAAAGGACAGATACAACTTCAATTGGACGTGAACAAGCAGTGTTCCCGCGGAAGACTGTGCAGACACTCCCCTTCCATTTGATGCTCAACACTTGTTCGAGCGGATCTGAGTCCAGCTACTTCACCTTTGAGGCTCTCAACCTTAATCTGATAATGAGCCTATATCCGTCTCCTTTGTTCACTTCCCTCATCTTTCTTCAATCACATGCAGCACAACTTGTACAGGGGACCTACCTTTCAACCCGGTACATGCATGATAAATGTATGAACATGTAATCTATATGATGAACTCACCCTTCGAGAGGTGACAATATGGTCGTAATTCTTGTATGATGGACAAGAATCGTGATTTTTGCCCTTATGCAAAAAACGATAGCACATACAACCCTAGGACAGGTTCTATTCATTATGTGAACATGGGTAGGTTTTCTATCTGGTCTCAAAAGGTTCTCATATCTGCCCAGTGACGTTCTTCGTAAAGACAATATGGGGGCGTTGCAAGGAATGGTTAAGGCACGTATACCCACCATTACCAAGCAGGCACTCAGATATGAGTTGGGTGTTTCACGCATCTGAACCCTGACCAATAGTCTTGGGGCAGATCGCTAGTTCCCCACCTAACCTAGAAGCTTGTGTGTGCTTTCAAAAATAAATACAGGTGATGCATGAGACAATTCTATAAAATGTATGGAAATAAATATTAACAACAAAGATAAAAATGCAAAAACTTAAACACATCAAATACACAAAGCTTAGTCCAATAATGTCAGAAACAGTACCTTCCCCAGTGGAGTCGCCATTCTGTTGCACGTCGAAAAAATCCTCGCGCGGCATCGGCTGGCCATTTACGTCTCGTTGTTGTTTTGCTAATTTGGTTTTTAGGAGTCGCCACCTAGTAATTGATTGCGGGCTACTAGGAAACCGGATGTACTGGTCTCGTTAGAGATTCGTGGGTAAGGGACTGGTTGTGGTTAGGGAAGGTATTAGCACCCCTAACGCACCCTACCTGAGGTAAGCTGCTTCGCGGATTTGATGTGTTAAAGAAGTTTTAATAATTGTCTTTTCATCGGAAATTAGAAGTATCACTTACGTATAAGTTAATAATTCTTAACCGTGATCCAATCAAAATATTAAATTCTTCTTTAATATCTGCAATTTTATCATTAAAAAAATATATATAAAAAAATAAAACAAATACAAACAACACATACACTTTCACTATTTTTTTTTGTTTCTTTTCTTTTTCTTTTTTTTTTACATCCACAATACAAAATACAAATTTAAAACAAATAAACAAAAATTACATTAAAATTACAATAAGGGCTTTAAAACCATCTGAAACTACATGAATGCCCCTCTGCAAGCTGGAACAGTGTCGGGAAACAGTGGTGGTGCGTCTTCCCACGTGCCACCGTCACTGGCGGCGCGTGGGTTCACGCGCCGCCGTAAAAAAAACCAGCAGCAAGGGGGTGTTTGAAAACATGTTCCTCCCCTCTTCAATATCCTGCTATCCGTCACCTGCAAAACAAACCCAACACACAACAGCAGTTGATTTTAGTCCTTGTTTTAGATCTGATTTTGAATTTGTTCTTCTGCCCGTTTCGGGTCTGTTCGATTTCTAGTGAGGATGGCCTTCAACCCTGCTGGTGGCGGCTGGGTTTCATCTTCTTCTCCTCAGCTTTGGGTGCCAGATCAGGCGGCGCTGCTGGAGGAAGAAAAATTATTGTTGGCCGGCGGAAACGAGGCTAATGAAGGAAGACCTGTTGTCCAAAGGAGACCGTGGGTCTGCGAAAATGGAGAACGACTCTGCCCATTCTCTGATCGGTGGAGATGGGGCTGTTCGGTGATGCTGGCCTAGCCGCTGGTCTATGGGCTGGCGCTGCTGTCGTCCGTTCGGCTGACTTCGTTGTGGAGAATAGAGCAGCTGTTGAGCGGTGGCTGGTGAAGATGGAGATTTCGGCCGGGGCTGCTGTTTTGGCCGGTTTAAGGGAGAAGATAAAAATAAAAGGTGGGGGGGGCTGCTGCTGCTTGTGCAGGGGAGATGCCAGAAAAAAAAATATGAAGGAGAGGTGGGTGATGGCCGGAGAAAAGAGGCTGGCAGCCGATTGAGAGAGGAGAAAAAAAATCCCCAGTGGGGGCTGGCGGCTGCCCTAAAAAAATGGGTTTAGGTTTAGGTTTTTATATTTTTTTCTAATGTTCTCAAAATTATCTCCTCTTTGTTTGAGTTAAAGACCAGTATTTATAGGCAGAATGTTGCTAGGTTTTTCAACTTGGTCCCTCAATTTCTTTCTTTTTTTGTAAATTTTGATTTTTCTTATTTTTTTTGTATTTTTTGAAAATGAGCAATGTCAACGTCGACTCCATGAGAAAAATAAATGATTTTAAAAATGACACGTGAAAAGTCGAACGCGTTTGAAAATTAAATTCTTTTTTTTTTAGACGACGTTGAAAATGCTAAAATGACGAAAATATATTAAAAAACCTATTTTGTTTTTTATTTTCTTTGTTTTTCTCTATTTTTTGAATTTTTTTGAAAATATATCAAAAACATGGGTAAAAAAATGGGTAGCAACACTATGTATTTGATTTAGCGTAAAATTTTGTTCTTCAAGCCCTAATTACTTCAAATTAGTAGAATTTAGTTTTATTATGACAAACCAAGCTCCAAAACGTTTCTTGGGTATTACAAAGTCTCTATATTTAGGCAATCAAAATAAACTACCAAGCCAATTCCTAAAAATACCAAATCTAAACGGATAAAATTAAAAGAAGATATTTAAGTTTTTTTGTGCTTGTAATATGGTAATCACTACTGTTAATTAATTTTTAGTATTTAACCTTATTCAAAAAACATTGTATGGATTAATTTTATGCAATACAATGTTTGTATAATTTTTTTTTTAAATGATGAAATTCTTAAAAGAATAAGTTTCATAATTTAATTCAGCTATGATCTATTATAGAATGTATATCATGTATATCTAGTATATCATGTATATCTATACATAGGATATTAATGTAGGATTAATCCAATGTTGTAATCCCTACGGTTACTACCGTATTCTGCCCTACATATATAAATAGGAAAGGTTGGCTAAGGCCAAACCTAAGACATTCAGTTATTCTCAACTTGGTATCAGAGCCCTAAATAAACTAAAACACTTCTTCTCCTCTCTGCAATGGATCCTTCTCAGCCGGCAGCCATCTCCTCCTCTGCAGCAGCATCGGTTGTCCCATCCTGCACTCCTGCCGCAAGACAATTTTCTTTTTAAGTCGCAGGACAGCTTTCTTCTTCAGCCTCAATTCTGCAGTGGCCACAACATACTAATATTGGCCATGCTCTTCTCAATCCGGACAATGCTCCTTTGCTGCCATCTTCGTCTGCTGAAGCCACAGCAGCCTCTACCGTGGCAATTGTGTCCCTCTCCTACACTCATCAGGTCATCTCTCTGAAATTAACAAACACCAATTATTTGTATTGGCGAATACAGATGAAACCATATCTCTTAGGCCAAGGAGTTTTCGGCTTTGTTGATGGTTCAAACTCCTTCCCCTCTCCACATATTCTTGCTGCCGATGGTGCTACTCTTCAGGTATCTCAATCCTTTCTTCGTTGAAAACAACAGGATCAACTAATTCTAAGTGCCTTACTCTCTTCGCTAGCCATGGAAGTTCTTCATCTTGTTGTTGATTGTCCAACCTCATGTTCTGTCTGGCTCACACTTGAGTAAGCTCTAGCCTCTACATCCAATTCTTGTATTATACAACTACATGGCTCTCTTCAAGACCTTCGACAAGGTGATGATTCGGTAACTCAATTTTTGCAAAAAGCTAAGACTTTATTTGATGAGCTAGCAGCTGCTGGCCGGCCTATATCGCTAACCGATTTTAATCTCTATGTGTTTCGTGGCCTTCGCGGAGAATTTAAGGACTTAGTAACAAGTCTTATTACAAGGGCAGATCCTCTATCATATGCAGATTTTCTTAGTCATCTACTAACTCATGAATTTATTCATAAATCCTATCATTTGTTCATGAGATTTGCTGCCATTCACGCACCATTGCTGCCCACGCCAAACATCCCACCTTCAGCACTACTTTCTCAACGTCAGCCTTCTGCTCAGTTTGGACGAAATAGGGGGCGTTCTTATGGCAGTTGGCGTCCTCCACAAACCTCTCCCAGAGGGTTTCGAAATACTGGCTCCAAGTCTGATTTTCATAACTTCCAAAACACTTACAATTTTGCAGCTGGCAACGAAAATAAACACAGCAGCTGGCAAGGAAATTGGTAGTGCCAAGGATCCAATTCCCGCTGCGAGTTATGTCAGGCCTTCGAACACACTGCTCCTCAGTGTTCCCACCTTCAGCAACATAGCTATGGACAACAACATAGTGCCAATTTGGCATTCCGTAATTCTGCAGGTACTGCTGAATGGTTTCCGGACACTGGTGCAAACCAACACGTCACACCCGACCTTGCAACCTTGACTGCTTCAGAACCATACAATGGTAATGATAATTTGCATGTTGGTGATGGTAAGGGACTTTCCATATCTAATATTGGCCATACAAAAATATATAACCCACATCGTTCGTTCACTTTATCTAATGTTCTACATGTTCGTGCAATCACATAACCTCTGCTTTTTGTTCAGAAATTTTGTCTCGATAATATTGTTTATTTTAAATTTCACCATTTTCTATTTTATGTCAAGGATCTCAACACCAATGAAGTACTTCTCTTAGGTCAGAGTAAAGATGGTCTCTATACTTTGTCCAAGTTCAAGTCTTCTGTTCTGTCAACTCCTCAAGCCTATTGGTCTCCCTGCACCTTTGCCTCTGCTGATTTGTGGCATCGTCGCCTAGGACATCCTACCTCCCGCATTTTTAAATTTTTAGTCTCGAAAAATAAGATCATTTGTAACAACAAAAGTCTTAATTTTCAATGTCAAAGTTGTCCCTTAGGAAAATCATCGCGTTTGTCTTTACGACCTACTGGTCACAAAACTTCTGCTCCGCTTGAATTAATTTTTAGTGATGTGTGGGGTCCTGCTCCCCTTTTTTCTTCGGATGGTTATCTTTATTTTGTTATATTTGTTGATGCGCACACAAAATATATATGGTATTATCCACTTGTTGCAAAATCTGATGTTTATTCTGTTTTCTTTAAAAATAAAATCTGTTCAAACTGATTGAGGCTGTGAGTATCGCAAACTCTCCACTTTCTTCCAAACTATAGGTATTCATCACTGTCTGATATGTCCACATACTCATGAACAAAATGGGATGGTAGAAAGACGTCATAGGCATATTGTGGAAATCAGTCTTACTCTTCTAGGTCAATGTAAAGCTCCTTTTTGTTTTTGGAATTATGCATTTGATACTTTGGTTTATCTCATTAATCGTATGCCTACTCTTGTTCTTGATAATCGATCTCCTTTTGATTGTTTGTTTCAACGGTCTCCTGATTATCAATTTTTACGTACTTTTGGATGTCTATGTTTTCCTTTCTTGCGTCCCTATAATAATCACAAATTGGATTTTCGGTCTTCTCCTTGTGTATGTTTTGGCTACAGTCCCTCTCACCTTGGTTATAGATGTTTTGATATTGAATCTCATCGCATGTATATCTCCCGTCATGTCCGTTTTCATGAAAATGTTTTTTCGTTTGATAAATCTGAACATATTGCACAGGTTTCCACTCAAACCCATACACCATCCCCTATTACCATCCTCCCAAATCTAACCCACACACCACTGTTTACAGCTCAAAATCCATCCCAACCCGCCTCTGCCTCTGCCCTGCCCTCACTACCGACTCAAACACCACAGCCTCCATATTTCCCTTGCCGCTCACCCCATGCATCTTTATCTAACCGTACTATTGCAGCTTAGTGTTTCCTGCTCTCCAGCACGAAGTCCTTGCGAATAGTGGGAGATCCTCTGGCTCGTCTTCAGCTTCTCTTTATTCTGCCACTAACCCGGTTTCTACAGACTCTGCCTCTACTGCCAGCTCTCCACTTGCGGCAGCCTCTTCCCCGGATTCGTCTCCTGGACTGAATCTGGTGGTGGATCTCTCAGCCTATCCACTGTATCATGACACCTCTGTCATGCCTCCTTCACCTGCATCACAGCCAGTGCTCAACCGGCACCCTATGATCCTTCGATCACGGCAGCCCAAAAATGCAAATATGGTGTCCTCTGCTGCCGCTAATGCAGCTGCCACTCGGGTATTGCTCTCTCCTTCCTTTGAACCTGTTGCCTTTTCAGATGCAGATAAATATGTGGCTTGGCATGATGCCATGTGTGATGAGATCAAGGCCTTACGATCCAATCATACTTGGTCTCTAGTGCCCTTTCATCTATCGATGAATGTTGTGGGCAGCCGATGGGTGTATCGCATCAAACGTCATGTTGATGGCAGCATCGAACGTTATAAAGCCCGTCTAGTTGCTAGAGGCTTTACTCAACAGGAAGGCATTGATTATTCTGAAACTTTCAGCCCACTTATTAAGCAGGCCACCATCAGATTAGTCTTTTCCATTGCAGTTTCCCGCAATTGGAAGATTCATCAGCTTGATATTCATAATGCCTTTCTTAATGGTGTTCTTCCTGAAGAGGTCTACATGAAACAACCTCCAGGTTTTGTTGATCCTACTCTTCCATCACTCGAGGTACCTCTTTTGCTCTTCATGGTTTTACAGAGGCCGATTGGGCTGGGAGTATTGATGATCGCAAGTCTACGGGTGGTTATCTTGTTTTCTTTGGTCAAACACCGATTTCATGGAAATCCGGCAAGCAACGTACAATTGCTCGCTCTTCCACTGAGGCTGAGTATAAAGCCTTAACAGATGGTACTGCTGAGGTCATCTGGCTTTAATATTTGTTAACAGATCTTCAGGTTCCCTCCATCTCGGCTCCTACTATTTGGTGTGATAATCTTGGTGCTACTTATCTCTCTGCAAATCCTATATTTCCTACTATTCGGGTATCCTCCACCCTCAGCTTGAGGAGGCATAATATAGAATGTATATCATGTATATCTATACATAGGATATTAATGTAGGATTAATCCAATGTTGTAATCCCTACGGTTACTACCATATTCTGCCCTACATATATAAATAGAAAAGGTTGGCTAAGGCCAAACCTAAGACATTCAGTTATTCTCAACTTAATCATTTATTTTTGGAGATATTATATATTTGGCTTGTGAAATTGTTAATTTTCTATTCTACTTTAAGTTTTGCCCTTTTGATATGAATATATTTTTCTATTTTTATAAAATACTTTTAAAATGCATACTATTGTAGTTTTAGTTTTTCTATTTAAATATCTTCAAGGATTTATTAATTGAGTGCCTTCAATTTTCAAAGTTAAGAAATGTGTGTAGAGTAACAAATTCAATTAAACAACAATCAATTATTCAAAGTGAAGAAATATTCGTTTCAGGTCATATTTGACAAAGTTAATTAATATTTTTTTAAAAGATCATTAAACAAAAATGTAATTATTCAAACTAAAAAAAAAATAAGAGTAAAAGGAAATTTGTACAAAAAAAGGGCATGGACCGTAAGTAATAAATTAAAAAAATTAAAGGAAAAATCTTTTAGGGTTGCTATATGATTTACACTGTTTTTGCATCTTTTTTTTATACATAAGATTGAAGATTTATTGAAATTAAATTGTAAAAGAAACCAAGCGATCTTGTATTTAAAATTAAAATAATAAAATTTTATTCATCTGTTTAATCAAAATCACAAGATGGACTTCTCCATCTAAAAACGAGCCTACGAATGACGAAATCAAAAGAATTTCAGATGGAAGTCCCTATCTTCAACATCCGGATGCGCTCATTATCCCAGAAATTATGGGCTTAACGTTAGAACATTGGGATTTTGCAGGGCCGTCTGGTCCGCTATATGCAAGTTTAATGTCGGCAAGCTGCACCTTCTCACATGGGATGCCACTGCTGCAAGCAATCTGAACAACAACCGGAGTTGCGGAAGTTCCCCTTATATTCTTAAAACTAACATCACTGATCTTCACTTTTGATGGAGCCTGCAAAAGAAAACAAGAAAGAACTTTAACACCCCAATAGACTTTTAGTAATCTCCCTAGAACTAAGGAACATAAAAAAATTAGTATGCTTGTGTAGGCGTTCTTCAGAATTGCATTATGGATCTAGCCTGATGCAACCAATTATGGAATCCAGTGCACAACATGTTTGCTTCACAGTCAATACTATGAATTGCGAATTGCGTTGAAACATTTTCTTTTCACAAGATGTAAGAAAGATTTTGATAAATTGCGGAGTGTTTGAGCCATGAATTGGGTAAAATATTGTCACACTAATTTATTAGTACTGTGAAAATATCCTTATGGTAACAGAAAAAAAAAAAAGAAAAAAAAAGCAATACCTTTAGAGTGCATTGGTTCCATGGGCAATACACTTGATCTACGAAGACAGGGTTTTGGACATTGTTCATGACAATATCCTCAAAATGCATGTTAGATGCGACACCACCATATAAAGCTGGCCAAGATTTTATTCTAATGCCATTTTTAGTATCTGAGATGGTGCAGTTCTTGACAAATATTCCAGAAACAGGTTTCTCATTGGGGTATTTCCCTAAACTTCCAACACTGATGCCATGGCCAGGTCCACATGTTACTCCTGTGATGTGTAGGTCTTCGGTGCCATCCCCCACGGAGATACAATCATCGCCTGTGCCAATTTTTGAATCGATAATGTAGATCCCAGTAGATCGGCCGATGTGGATTCCATCGGTGTTTACACTCTCACCAGGTGCACTCACGGTAAAATGCTGGAAGGTGAGGTTTCTGCACCCCAAGACGTTAACATGAAAGTTCTTGCTATCTCGAGAAGTTATATCTCGGACTAATGCATTGGTGATGAAATCGAACCTTATATTCTGATCCATGTTAGAAGCAAACAAAAGGCAAATGATTAAAGAAACATTGGTAGTGCCATAACATATAATTAAAAAATAAGGAAATTAGGCTTCATAATGGTGAGTAGATTACCATTGGGAGGCTGTCACAATCTTTATCTTTCTGACATGTACTTTTGCTCCATGCAACCTTTCCCTGCCATCAAAAGTGCCGCTTCCCGACAATGTAAATTTATCTACGTATTCGAAATTAACCCAATGACCTCCTGAGAACTGATTTGGGTCAACCGGTGCCTTCAATATGCCATCAACTTGGAGCTCAATCGCAGCCTTGCAAGGACCTGCTAGAGTCAATTTCCGTAACGAGTATGTCCCACTTGGAATAAGAACTTTGCTTGGGTTTGTTGAAGCACAAGCATCTTTCCAAGCATTGGTTAATGCCTAAAAATGGAAAGAGAAGGGAAATGTTTAGAGAGGATCAGCAGGTCTCAAATTCAGGTGTTACGTTGAAAATCTAAGGAAACGTAAATAAGTTCTGACGCGAATACTACATATTCAGCTATTTAAAAATCAAACGCATGCATGCGAGAAAATATATAAGATACCTCTGTGATATCTTTATCGGCACCATATTTAGTCACATCTATTATAGCATGTAATTATATAGGAAATATTGTAGTCATATTCTTATGTGGTAATCTCCACCTTTACTATTGTATATTGCCCTACTCATATATATAGAAAGGGTTGGCTAACCTATTAGGTTAAGCCTCCTAATTATCTCAACTTGGTATCAGAGCCTCCTAATATTTTCTCTCTTTGCAGCCGGCCCTAATTTTCTCCCCCATGGACTCTCCTCCTGCTGCCGTTGATCCAATCTCTCCCTCCACCGGTGATGCATCATCACCGGCCAGCCCTCTTCCTGCTGCTGGCTCTGCCGTTCCTCTGCCTCTTATGGGAACACAATCTACAACAATGGTTCCTCTATCAAACACCCACCATGTTGTGTCGTTGAAACTTACGAACACAAACTATCTTTATTGGAGAATGCAGATGAAGCCATATCTCCTTGGTCAAGGTGTTTTTCAGTTTGTTGACGGCTCCTTGCCGTGTCCTCCATCTCATATGATTGATGCTTCGACTGATTCTTCTTCTGCCATCAGCCCCTCTTTTCTTTGTTGGAAGCAACAAGATCAACTTATTTTGAGTGCTCTACTCTCCTCTCTTTGAGAAGGCACTTGCCTCTCCATCTAATTCTTGGATCATGCAACTACATGGCTCCTTTCAAGACCTTCGGCAAGGTGATGCATCAGTTAGTATGTATATGCAGCAAGCCAAATCGTTATTTGACGAATTGGCTGTTGCTGGTCGCCCAATGTCCCTTGAAGATTTCAATCTCCATGTGTTTCGTGGACTTCGCGGTGAGTTCAAAGACTTGGTAATTAGTCTCATAACCAAGGCTGAACCACTATCGTATGCTGATCTTCATAGCCATCTCCTTACCCATAAGTTTCTGCACAAGAACTCCTTTCACTCCATGGCTGTCGGTTCATCCTCTTCATCACTGTTGTCTTCTTCTTCTCTGCCGCAGCAGCCACCATTGCTGCCAACACCTTCGAATTCTGCTTATTATGCCATGACTAATCACAGCCGAAACAGGGGACATTCTAGAGGTAATTGGCGCTCAAACACCAACGATTTCAGGCCCCAAACAGAGGTCACTCCGCTGCAGATTGGAGGCAAAATCAGTGGCAGAATAGGCGCACCTCTGCTGCAGATTTTCGGCCAAATCAGGGGCAGTGGTCTGGACATGTCCGCTGCCAATTATGTTCCACTCCTGGCCATTCAGCTCTTCAATACTATCAGTTTCGCAGCAGCACACAGCAGCCCTCTGCTCCCCTTGCTATTGCGAATGATTCTGCTGCAACGACTTGGTTTCTCGACACCGGCGCGAATCAACATGTGACGCTTGATCTTGCAACTCTAACTGATTCTGCTCCTTATCTTGGTAATGATTTCTTGCATGTTGGTGATGGTAAGGCCCTTGACATATCCCATGTTGGACATACTACTTTATATTCCCCCAAACGCTTGTTTACATTAACTAATGTTCTTCGAGTGCCTTACAATACCAAACCGTTGTTATCTGTTCAGAAATTCTATCGTGATAATCATGTTTATTTTAAATTTCACGATTCTGTGTTTTATGTGAAGGATCTCGTCACCAAGGAAGTTCTTCTTTCCGGTCGGAGTCATGATGGTCTTTATGTTCTCTTCGAGTCCTCGGCTACGTCAGTTCCTCAAGCTTTTTGGTCTCCTTGCATTTCTACGACTTCCGACTTGTGGCATCGTCGTTTAGGTCATCCAACTCCTCGCATTCTAAATTTGTTAGTTTTTGATAATAAAATTATTGTACGTCTAAACGATCTTTTACTCAATGTCAAGCATGTCCATTAGGCAAGTCATCCCGTTTGTCATTACGACCGACGGGTCACAAAACTTCTACCCCACTTGAATTAATTTTTAGTGATGTTTGGGGCCCTGCTCCAATGTTTTCTTCTGATGGTTTTCGTTATTTTGTTATATTTGTTGATGCGCACACTAAATATATCTGGTATTATCCGCTTGTTGCGAAATCTGATGTATTTTCCACGTTTCAACGTTTTCAAACACTTGTTGAGCGTCAGTTTTCTCTTAAAATTAAATTTGTTCAAACTGATTGGGGTGGTGAATATCGTAAATTAAATACATTTTTTCAAACAATTGGTATTCATCATCGATTAATTTGTCTTCATACTCATGAACAAAATGGCACAGTTGAACGTCGTCATAGACATATTGTCGAAACTGGACTAACCCTCTTAGGCTAGTGTAATGCCCCAATATCTTCAAAGCAAAAGTCTCTACCTCATGCCCATTGCTCTTGCTGCTGCCATATCCAGTGTTAAGGCATCGTTATCAGGTACAACTTCTGAGGAGAGGAAGAACAATGGCTACACCAATGGTCTTGTTAGCAACAGCAGCAGCAGCTTAACTGGTATTGACACCCATCCAATGTCCAATGATAACAATATTGCAACCGGTACACTTAGCAGCCAAGGTATGATTGTCAATGGCTGCAATGAGGTTGTCAAGCAAGAAGTGCTGAAGAACACTTGATGCATTTCTAGAGCATGAAAACTAAAGATGTAATTTCATTATTTTAGATGGGGTTTCATTTTTCAAGCTGAGGCAGATAATCTTGGAATCTAGAGCTACTTAAACTTCAAAACTTTTAGAACTCGTCTTTCTTTCATCGTCTTTTCTTGTTTTAAGATCGACTGGACGTTTTTATGAGTTGGGCTGTCTCGGACGAAGAACCATGGGGTGTTTAGGAGCAGCGGGACATGGAGTAGCAGCACCTGTACCTGGAATGTGCTGAAGAGGATAAGAGGAGAGATCAACACAAAGTTGCAGACCAGGAGGTGAAGCTGGGGAGGTGCGGGGTTGTGCCGCAACTGAATCCTGCAAGTCAAAACCTGTTCCTGCACAATAATCATTGGAAAGACAAGCACGTGGTGATAGTATGGTTGTGTGGGGTGGTGAGGCAGGGTCGGCTAAATCAACAGGCATATCCTCGTAGGACCAGGCAAAGACATCCACATAATCTTTGAGTAGTGCAATCAACTCTTCCTTCGCTTCAGGGGTGATCAAAGTCCCTATCTTCAGCTCTCGCTTGATTTCTTCATTGCCTACATCTATGGTTTCAAGTTCCTCTTTAGCGGGCCTCCAAGCCTGTTCGTGTTGTTCTATTAATTTTGTGAATTCCCATATGTTTTCGTCCTCCCATTCCTCATCTTCTGCAGCCACTATGTATTCTTTAAATTTTGGCCATTCATTCTCAATGTAAAGTGCAGGTGTTGTTGTGGAGGATCCACTTTCAGGGTTCCTGAAAGCGGAAAGTGATGTGTAAATGCATAGTAAGACATCAAGATGAATTTGAAATTGCATGATCTCATTAAAAACAAAAGATTAGCTCACAACAAAATAAAATCCAATTGACATCTTGAGCCTTGATTGTCAATGAATAAAAAAAACAAACAGAAAAAAAAAAAGCAAACAACATAGATAAAAATATAATCCAACAATCATTGTTGATTACATTTTAAAAACCAATGGAGCTTCTTGGGTCATCCAATTCTGGAACTTCTCCCCTTCGGCTAGCTTCCGAACAAAAGTCTTGACGGTGACTTCTTCCAAAGTGTGGATGGTTAATTGTGGCAGCTCTTCATCCCTCCTTTCGGGTTCAATTTTCTCAGCACTGTCCTTGACTTGATGTTCCTCTAGAGTGTTTATGTTCATTGAAGAAAGCTTCTGAAAGAGGTCTCCATGTCCCCCATCAGGTTGTATCACATAGATGGCCTTTGGAAATGTAATCCTGATTGGAGGGATGACTAAGTTTTCTTCTTCAGGCTTCCTTCCTTCAATCCTAGCCATTCTCTTCTCCCTTCTTACACCAGCAGCTCGTTTGTAATCCTCTTTCTTGTATCCAAGCCCAAACCTCTGTTCTGCAGCTTTCAATTTGATTATACCCATCCATTCAGGCCTTCCTTGCTCCATATCGTATGGGAAAGGAATCTTGTTTTTCAAAAAGCTTTTAGCGGCCATTTTAGTGGCTTCCGAGATTTCTGGCTTTCTCACCACAGTGTTCTCGGGCACCCACTCGGTATTCACAATCTCAAATGCATGAAGGTTTCCGTCCTTACAATCTTCTGCTTCAATGAATGGAACCGCCATATTTCTTACCATCGATATAGTCTCCTCAACCTTAACAGTAACCAGGACACCGTTGGCAATGTACTTTAAACATTGATGTAGCGAAGAGGTGACAGCTCCCGCAGAATGTATCCATGGCCTTCCTAACAGCATGCTATAGGAAGGGTGGATATCCATCACTTGAAGGGTTACTAGAAAGACTTATGGACCCACAACTAGTTCGACCTCAATTAACCCTATAACTGGCCTTGATGAGCCATCATACGCTCTCGCCGTTATCACACTGGGTTGCATATGTGAGGGATCTATCGGCATTTCATCTAGCATATGCCTTGGTAACACATTCAGGGCCGAGCCGTTATCAATGAGAACCTTGCCGACGAGGCAATCCTTGCATCGGACCGTGACATACAAGGGTTTGTTATGTCCAGTTCCTTCAGCGTCAAGTTCATCTTCCGTGAAATACAAGTAATTGGCAGCATGAATCCTCCCTATAGATGTTCCATAGTCTTTTGCTCAATATCTTGGGGCATATAGGCCTCATTCAGTACTTTTTGCAAAGCATTACGATGTGGCTCGGAGCTGAGTATTAATGACATGATGGAGATCTTAGCAGGGGTCTTCTTCAACTGATCCACTATACTGTACTCACTATGCTTCATTAATTTCAGGAACTCATTTGTTTCTTCCTCAGTCACAGGTTTATTCACCTCAAACTCTTTATCGAGGTCCAGCACCACCTTGCCTTTAGCCTTCCTTTGTCTTTCTAGTTCTTCAAGTGTGAAACAACGACCACTCCGAGTTAGCCCACTTATCTCAGTTCGGAACAGCGGCAAAGGAGTTTCAATATTCGAAGTATAACCATAATCTCCAGGCATCACTCCATAGTCTACTTTGCTTGCATATGAGGGCCTAGTTAATACCAATTTTGAGCGACCATTAGTTGTTGATTGGATTCTACATTTCTCTTGATTCTCTACCACCTCTACCTCTTCATTGTCACTTACGGCCTCAATCCTTAACTCTCCTAGAGTTAGCATTCTTGCAACCTTTTGATGAAATTCAATGCATTCATCAATGTGATGCCCTTCCTTTTTATGGAAAGGGCAAAAGTTACTTTCCCTTGTGCAGTACTTAGTCGTTTCTTCCAAATGTCCAGACTGCACCAACATCAAGTATAGCTTGGTCATGGTCACTTTCAACACCCTCTTTTTGCTACCAATCTCCATGGTATTCACTCCTCCCCTACCATCAACATGTTTAGGTAAAGGGTTTGAATTCTGATTAGGTGAATCCTCAAAAGTGACCCATCCCACTTTGATCAGTTGTAACACCTTTCTTTTAAAAGCAAAGCAAGCCTTAATGCTATGGCCCGCGTGACCATCATGGTATTCACAAGTCACCTCGGGGTTGTACCAGGCAGGGAAAGGTGGTTGCATAGGTGGTATGGGTAGGGGAGCTATCTGCCCAATACTTAACAGCTTGGCATACAACTCTTTTAAGGTTATTGGTAAAGGAGGTAGTTGTTCTTCTAATGGTTGCTTATCCTTTCTTTGGTAATTTTTATGGTTATTTGCTGGGAATTTCATTTGATTGGGCTGGTTTGGAGTGGGGGGTTTGGAAAAGTTAATACTAGTGACTCGGGAGGTAGGTATTTGATAGTTTTTGCTTCTCCTTTCTAGGTTGTTCACCTCAATTTCTTTCTTCTTTCCCATGAAACCTCTCTTCTCTAGAGGTTCTGCAATTCTCCCACTTCGGATCCCTTGTTCAATCCTCTCAGCGATCCGCACGACATCATAGAAATGTTGTGCTGAACTACCCATAAGGTGTTCATAGTATGGAGCCCTAAAAGTATTGGCAAACAAAGTCACCATTTCTGTCTCTATTAGCGGAGGTTGCACATTGATAGCTTGGTCACGCCACCTTTGAGCATAAGCCCTCACGGACTCTTGAGTTCCTTTCTCCATGGTAATCAGACTAGTCCTCCTATCAGGAGCAATCTCTAGATTAAACTTGTATTGCTTTAAGAAAGCATCTACCAAGTCTGTCCACTTTTTGATCCTAATGTTGTCTAACCTCATATACCAACTGAGGGCCGATCCGGTCAAGCTATCCTGGAAGAAGTAAATTAACATTTTATCATCGTGGATAACCTCTGCCATTTTGTTATAGTAGGAGCGGAGATGGGTCTTCGGGCATTCCATCCCAGTATACTTAACAAACTCTGGCACCCTGAACTTCTTTGGAATAATAATGTTGGGCACTAAACATACTTCAACGGCCCTAATTGGGTCAAACAAATCATTTCCTTCAATTGCCCTTAGCCTCTCTTCTAGTGCGGTCCATTTATCCCCCTCATGATTAGAGAATTTGAAGTCATGTGGATCTTCGTTTGTTAAATCCATTGTAATAGGGATTTGGATGGGCCGAGTAGGACTCTGCTTAGTTGGTGTATTTGCCCCTATGCTTATAGGTGCGATAGGAATTTGAGCTGTTGTTGGTGCTTCATTAGGTTGAGTAGACGTTCCCTCTCCATCTCTGGCTCTCAATATCTGCTCTAACATACGGGTTAGGTGCGCCACATCATTCTGAACTCCTTCAAGTTCTCTTTGGTACTGAGCTTCTGGTTGTGTCCTTTCTTCGTTTTCCATTCTTGCTCTTTGTCGAGTGTTGTGGATTCTAGAAGGGGGAACTATGTTTCTTAATCTGTAGATGCATGCATAGATGTATGAGAAAAATGTATGATTGTGATGGATGCATGATTGAAAAATGCATGTTTTATTGGGTATGGATGCAGCCAATAAAAATGTATTTATTGTGAACGAATAACAGCCATCACATTATAAGCATTCTCTTGTCACATTGCTTTGATAGGAGTTCTGCCTTTCGAGTCGTTTGCTTGAATCATGTTCACCAAGAGACAGATTTTTTGCATAAGAAGATGGGTCAACGCCCTTTTCATTAACGCTTGGATAAAAATACATTTAGAAATAAAAGAAATACAACATGCTAATCCCTTTCCTCCCTAAACTCTTTAGCCAAAGGTAAGAAAGCAAAGTCGCGGTTCTCAATCTTCCCTAGAAAGGCATCAGTTTCAGCTAGGCTTTGGCGATAGCGAATGATGTCTCCTCCCACATTCCGCGCATTGATTCTAACAATTCGAGCATGTGCGGCAGCTTCGTCCATTTGCTCATCTGTTTTGGTCATTTTTTCTATGAGCAACATGTTGGTTCTGTTCAAAGCAGTGTTGTTGGCGTCCATTTGATCTTTGTGCTTTTCCATTGCTATTAGCTTCTCGTCTAAATACCTCGACTTTTCACGTTCTTTGTCAAGCTTTATCCTCATAACTTTTATCTCATTCTTCTTGACTGCTAACTCTGCTTTAACATCCTCGAATCCTCCCCTTTCGCTTTCCAACTCCATATATTTCTTATTCAAATCCCCATACTTCCTAATTCTATCCATCAGCTCGAATTGCACTTGCGCAAATTTTTCTTGGTAATATTCTGCACTTTCTTGGCAATCGCTAAAATCCATTTCCATTGCTTCAAGTTCAGAGCAACTTTGCATCCAATCCAAACTCAACCCTTTAAGCTCCTTCTCACTTCCTTCCTTAGCAATCTTCTCCTCAACCAACTTTAACTCCAGCTTTGTTATTTTCGTATCTCTAGACTGTATTTGCTCATCTAGAAATGTTCTCACTTTATCCTGTTCTAGCATCATTTCTTCCAACATTGCTTTGTCTTTTCTACTCTTGCTTAGTTCTATTCGTAGTTTCTCCACTTGCCTTCTCAAGTCTTCTTCATTACTAACCCTCTTTCTCTTGATAGGCTCCTCTACAGTTGGAGAAGATTTGACTTCTACACACGGCATGGCTGAAGCAGCTGAATCATCTTCAATGTTCACCCTTTTTCTCTTAATAGGCTCTGCTACAGCTTGAGGAGATTTAGCTTCTACGCAAGGTGTGGCTGAAGTAGCTGAGTCTCTCCATTTTACATATCCTTCGCTCACACTTGGATCTCTCAACCCTTCTATCTCCACCAACACTAGATGCTTCCAATCTTGTTTGATGATCTCCAAAACCTCTTCTGCCATGGGATCTTTGAACAAACAAGAGAATTGAGCGATTCCCATAGTCCTGGGAATGAACTGCATGCCCCCAAGTTGTCTTACCACTAAAGCAGGAGCATAACTCACATAACTCGTAATCCCCACCAATGGTACCCAACGCCTTTGTCCACAACTCATTAGGACCTTCACTGTCATTACCCATGGGGCCCTCCACTTAAAATCGCTATTAGGTAAACCTTCTAATTTATCAACCCAACCCTGGTTGTCTAGATCTCCCCATTCTTCTTCTTCTACTAACTTTAGGGGTTTTTGGGTGAACCACCAAAAATTATTGAAGACAGGTTTCTTTGTCTCGATATGGCTAACCATCCAAATATACAACAGTTGCGTGCAGCATCTCATTGCTCCTTTTCCGGCCCTCCTACAATGGTTAAGTGTCAAAATTGTTTCGGCAAGAATAGCAGCCACTGGATTGATTTGTGTATTCTCATACTCCACATAAGTAGCAGCGGCCTCCAAACTCACTAAACCAATCTGACTTGGGAACAACACAAGGCCAAATATACCTAGGGCAATCAATCTCTCTTTTTCTACTCCTGACTTCTTTTCCAATTCTAGTGTTGTAACCCATTTTTGGGTCCTCACCTAAAAAATACAAAAACAATTCAAAAAAAATATATTATCAAAAAATATAACAGTGAAAAAAATGTTAGAGCGCCCTAAAAATGCTCAAAAATTGATTGAGGATGTTCAAAAATCAAAAATTAATTTTTGACAGTATATCATTGACTGATGAGAGCCCCGATGATAAAGAAAATTCAATTTGTGGAAGAAAAATGCAAAATTAGAAATTTATGGACTCAATTAAATTTTATTGAAGGTTTAATTGAATTTATAGAGGTTTTAATTGCAAAAACAATTGATTTTGGAGTTATTTTGGGCTTTAATTGGAAGAAATTAATTTTCTGGGGTCAAATTATAATTTTTGGAAGTTAATTTGGTCAAATCAGGGGCTTAATTGCATAAAAAATAAAGTTTAATGGCCAATTAAGGACTTAATTGCAGAAAAATGTTTTAGCATGCATTTTGGCTTTAATAACCAGTTTATTAAAGTCAAGAGAATATTGGCCAAAATTTCAAAAAACAACAAAAAAATTTATTTTGTTTATCTTTTAATATCCGGGGTATGACATTATACGTAATACATATTCCGGATATTTAATTTATTATTATTTTTTTAAATAGAACTTGGGATATGACATTACATGTAATGCGTATTCCGAACAATAATAAGAAAAACCACAAACACGACCTTAGATTTTATCAGACATTAAAACAATGCAGTCTACCTTAGGTAGGGCGTAGTTGGGGTGCTAATACCTTCCCTTTACGCAACTAGTCTCCGTACCCAATCTCTAAAGACCAGTTAAGGTTCCTAGTAACCAGAATACTAGGTGGCGACTCCCAGTCCATTTTTTTTTTTTTTTACATATAGAGACAAGAATTCCTTGTCTCTCCTTATATTTGCTAGGAATAAATATTTCGATTTTTCCTTGAGGGTGGACGATCGCCTCGCCGCCGCACACGTGCGATAGAATGCATCCTCCATTTCAAACCGGTACCATTCTTCTCCTGAAACTTTTCCAAGTTGGAGATTCTGAGCAGCTTTGACAGTTCAGGGATGATCTTGTCAGATCTTAAAGGAGAATAAATCCGATACAAGTCGTTGGGAAACTCGGTCAACAATCCATATTCCTCAACCGTGGGGCACAAGTCTATGCTTCCAAAGGAAAAACATCGGTAGTCTAGATCCCAAAAATGAACTAAAGCTCGCACAGCTGGGCTTAAAACTTCTACCTTTGCAATTTACATCAAACGTCCGTATTTCCTAAAAAATGCATCTTTATCAACATTCTGAAAATGAGTCGTTAACTTGTTCATCTCATTCAATATGCAATTCAGGTTCTTGATTGGTGACATCTTCTTAGCATCGCTTCTAAGGCAGTCTCCTTCAGTCAATTGTGACAGTTCAGAATTTTTTCCATATTCTACGATGGAAGATTTAGTGATGATGGCCATTTCGTTCACAAGTCCTGCAATTCAAAATGCATTGGGGTTTAAACTTGTTTTGATGCAAAAGATATATTGGAACATACACCCTAAGGATAGGTTCTAGTTTCTCTACGTGAGACATAGGGTAGGTTTATTATTGGGTCTCTAAAAGAGGGTCTCTTGCTGTTCCAGTGACCACCTTCGTAAAGGCGATATGGAGGTCTAGCATATAGTGGGATGGTACGTGTACCAATCACAATCAGTCTAAACACTCAGCAAATAGTTGGGGTTTACACAAACTTAAACCTTGACTCAAGTCATAAGGCAAGCTGCTAGTCCCCCACTTAAACTTAAAGTTACTGTGTGTGCCCTCCAAAACATAATAATAATAATAAAGTGATGCATGACTATGCCATGTATGATAGAATGTAAAGACATATGCTAAAGCTTTTAACCAAAGCATCATAAGAAAACAAAAACCAATAACACATAGCATAAACCAACAAATCAAGCTTAGTCCAAGGGTCCCCAGTGGAGTCGCCATTCTGTCGCACCCCAAAAAATAACAAAAAAAATTTTTGTTTAGCGACTTTCGTTTTGTTCTGTTTTGCTGATTTGGTTCTTTGGAGTCGCCACCTAGTATTTTGGTCACTAGGAACCCTAACTGGTCTTTCAGAGATTCTAAGGCAAGGGACTGGTTGCGTAAAGGGAAGGTATTAGCACCCCTAGTACGCCCTACCTAAGGTAAGCTGCTTGGTGTTTGGTTTGCTCTATAATTGCTATGGTGTTTGTATTTTCTAGGCTCGTCAATTGATTTTGGATAGAAATCTAAGGAGATTCCATGTGCTTTAAAAGCTCATTTTTCTCATAGTATTTCAAAAGTTTGCGACTCATAAATCGTGGAATAAAAAAAAATTAAAATTTTGAAATGTCCTCGATTATAATCAAGGCTTCTTTCAAACATGTGTGCACCTTCAATCACGCAACGGCTGGTTGGCCAGTGACCCGTTTGGTGGTCTTATGGGGCTTCGGTGGGGGCGAGGAGAGAGAGGCGGGAAGGTTTGAAAATTTTCGTCGGCTGTTGCTACTAATTCGGGGGGGGAAGGAGGAAGATGAACAGTGTCGTTTTGGATAAAACGCGCCGTTTCATTTAAATGGGCCAAACTTCAAATCAGTCCTCCAAATTCGGTCCCCGCCCCCATAGTTGGCCGGGTTTTTCACTTTGGTCCTTGGCCTCTGATTTATGCAATTAAACCCTCAATTGATCAATAAACTTCCAATTTCTTCAATTAGGCCCCTGAACCGAATAATTGCAGCCCCTCCATTTACGCGCCTCTTCCAATTTGGTCCCTGGTTTCGGATTTTCTTAATTAAGTCCCTAATTGGCCATTAAACTTCAATATTTATGCAATTAAGCCCCTGATTTGACCCAATAAATTCCTAAAAAATATATTTTGGCCCCAGAACTTAAATTTCTTCTAATTAAAGCCCCAAATTGACTTAAAAATTAATTTTTCTTGCAATCAAATCCTCTATAAATTCAAATAAAAATCCAATTAAGTCCATAAACATCCAAATTTGGGCTTTTCTCCTCAAAATTCAAATTTTCCTTCTCAATAGGGCTTTCATCCTTCAAGAATATACTGTCAAAAATTCAATCCTTGTATTTTTAAATTCCTTGACCAATTTTCTGACTGTTTTCCGAGCGCTTCTGCCTCCTGTTATTTTTCTAACCTCTTTTGGCTATTTATTTTATTTTTCATGGGGACCCAAAAATGGGTTAGAACAAGATTCGTGAAATACTCGTAGAAATTTGGTGTAATATGTTCCAGCTTGAAATTACTAATTGGTAGATTTAATTGCCAAATTTCTTGATCTTACCTTCTGTTTCATGTTTGACCACAGGAGTAGGCCTTACACGCGTGGAAAGCAATTGCTGAACCAAACGAGCTAGTTGAGGCCAGAAGGGATCGGTACTAATTTATCGCTATAGGGTTTTTATTGACGCAACACTGATGAATTATAGAAAAAGTGATGTGGTAGAGGTAATAGAAATTGAGGGTTTTGAGCAATTATATGAAGATTTTTCATAGCTAAATAGAGATTTATCACAAATAAATTTTATGAATGGTCTAGTAAATGCTAAACCAGTGAAATAAAGCTAAATCTAAAAGAAT
Organism: Populus alba x Populus glandulosa; assembly: GCA_033617975.1. Lineage (NCBI taxonomy): Eukaryota > Viridiplantae > Streptophyta > Magnoliopsida > Malpighiales > Salicaceae > Populus > Populus alba x Populus glandulosa. Next base: position 11,626,806 of record CM066161.1, read on the forward strand.
GCTCGATGAATCATGTTGCTACCCAATTTTTGACCCATGTTTTGATATATTTTCCAAAAAATCCAAAAAATTTGAGAAAAAACAAAGAAAATCCAAAAAATGTTTTTTTATATATATTTTCATCATTTTAGCATTTTCAACGTCGTCTAAAAAAGAATTTAAATTGTTAAAAGATTTTCAAACGCGTTCGACTTTCCACGCGTCATTTTTAAATCATTGATTTTCCGCATTTAAGTCGACGTTGATATTGCTCGTTTTCAAAAAATACAAAAAATAAGAAAAATCAAAATTTACAAAAAAGAAAGAAGTTGAGGGACCAAGTTGAAAAACCTAGCAACATTTTGCCTATAAATACTGGTTTCCTCAACACATTCAAGGGGGGGGGTTAATTTTGGAAACACAAAAAAAATACAAAAAACCTAAACCTAATCTTTTTTTGAAGAGCAGCCGCCCCCCCCTCTGGTTTTAATTTTTTTTTTACCACCGGATCCGACCCTCTCCCCACTCTCGGCTGATTCCACCATCTTCCCCTCTTCCCCGTTTAATTTTTTTTTTACCCCAAACCAGCCGGATTTCAGCCTCCTTCCCAGCCGAAACCAGAGAAACAAAGACCCCTGGCATTTGATTTTTCCACACGGGCCAAACAGCCCCCCCCCCAAAGCCCCCCTGAATTATTTTTTCTTCCTTCAGCCGCCCCCCCTGACCTTGGAAACAACCCTCTTCTTCTTTAACCACTCCAGCCGCCGGCCCCTTTTAGTTTTGGATTTTTCCTCTTCTCCCTCAACCAAGACAGCCTTCACTTTTCCTTCTCCAGCTCCAGCCAACCGCAGCAACCCACACAGCCCCGGCCACTCTCCCTTTTCTTTCTCCATTGTCCACCGTTGGTGACAGAGAAGCAACACCAGGAGCAGACCGACCTTCCCCGGCGACTCCAGCATCTCTCTCCCTCAGCAACAACACCAGCAACGGCACCCACAGATCCCCAAACCGGTCAGCCTTCTTCCTCCAGCAGCAGCGCCATCCTTGGATTTGGGTTTTTCTTCAGCCAAACGAACCAGCCCCGCGGCTCCTCCTCAAGCCGAACCCAGCAGCCGCCGCCCCTCTACCCGAAGCAGAGGAGAAGAAGATAAACCCATAACAAAACCGACCCTCCTGAAACCGAGAAGGAAGGAGGCAGAGACACGGAGCAGATTTGAAAAAGAACAAAAGAAAAGCCGAAGCAGATTTCGAAGACAAATGAAATAAAAATTAAAATCAACTGGATGTGGTGTTTTTTTGGATTTGCAGGTGAAGAGATCAAAGAGAGGAGGAAGCATTACAGCCCCCCCCTCACGCTGCCTGATTTTCGGGGCGGCGCGTGAGCCCACGCGCCGCCAGTCACGGCGGTGCGTGGGGTCCACGCGCCGCTACTGTTCAGGCAGCCCAGAACTGTTCCTGAAGGGTTTCCCAGTACTGTTATGGACTGTTTAGGGACCATTTTGTAAATTTTAAAGTTTTAATGTAATTTTTGTTTATTTATTTTAAATTTATAGTATTTGAATGTAAAAGAAAAAAAAAGAAAAGAAAAGAAAATAATAATAACAAAGGGGATGTGTGTGTTGGTGTATTTTTATTTATTTATTTTGAATTTGTATTTATATTTGTATTTGTATTTTGTGGATGTAAAAGAAAAGGAAAAGAAAAGAAAAGAAAAGAATCAAAATAGTGAAAGTGTATGTGTGTGTTTGTATTTTGTTTTATTTATTTGTATATATTTTTAAGATTAAAATTGCAAATACATTAAAGAAGAATTTAATATTTTGATCGGATCACAGTTAAGAATTATTAACTTATACGTAAGTGATATTTCTAATTTCCGAAGAAAAGACAATTATTAAAACTTCTTTAACACGTCAAAGCCACGAAGCAGCTTACCTCAGGTAGGGTGCGTTAGGGGTGCTAATGCCTTCCCTGACCACAACCAGTCCCTTACCCGTGAATCTCTGACAAGGCCAGTACATCCGGTTTCCTAGTAGCCCGAAATCAATTACTAGGTGGCGACTCCAACGAATCAAATTCAAACATTACGCAACGAGACGAAAAATCGCCGGCCGATGCCGCGCGCTGATTTTTTTTGGGGTGCGACAGAATGGCGACTCCACTGGGGAAGGTATTTTTTCGATTATTGGACTAAGCTTTGTGTATTTGATGTGTTTGAGTTTTTGCATTTTTATCTTTTTGTTAATATTTATTTCCATGCATTTTATAGAATTGTCTCATGCATCACCTGTATTTATTTTTAAAAGCACACACAAGCTTCTAGGTTAGGTGGGGAACTAGCGATCTGCCCTAAGACTATTGGTCAGGGTTCAGATGCGTGAAACACCCAACTCATATCTGAGTGCCTGCTTGGTAATGGTGGGTATACGTACCTTAACCATTTGCTTGCAACGCCCCCAAACTGTCTTTACGAAGAACGTCACTAGGCAGATATGAGACCCTTTTGAGACCAGATAGAAAACCTACCCATGTTCACATAATGAATAGAACCTGTCCTTAGGTTGTATGTGCTATAGTTTTTTGCATAAGGGCAAACCCTTCTTCAAGCATCTTGAACTCAAGACTTGTGGGTGACACATTGGCCGTTGCTCCGAAAATTTTCATTGTAGAGTTTGGGCAAAAATCACGATTCTTGTTCATCATACAAGAGTTACGACCATATTGTCACCTCTCGAAGGGTGAGTTCATCATATAGATTACATGTTCATACATTTATCATGCATGTACCGGGCTGAAAGGTAGGTCCCCCACACAAGCTGTGCTGCACGTGATTGAAGAAAGATGAGGGAAGTGAACAAAGGAGTCAGATAAAGACTCATTATCAGATTAAGGTTGAGAGCATCAAAGGTGAAGTAGTTGGACTCAGATTTGCTCGAACAAGTGTTGAGCATCAAATGGAAAAAGAATGTCTGCACAGTCTTCTATGGGAACACTGCTTGTTCACGTCCAATTGAAGCTGCACCTCTCCTTTTCAGTCATGAACAATAGCAACAAAGCCTTCAGTCATCAACTAATGACAACTCTGGTTGCATTGTTAAATGTTCATCGCCTCCACATCATCTAATGGAACCAAACAACTACTGGTCTCCTGTACATGGCGCATTAGTCTTCTTGGAAGCTGCCCTAATTATGAGCTCAATTCCAGTTCAGCAGCACAAGATGTTGGTCTGAAAAAAACCATGAGCAGACACTGAATTTCAACGCGGTAGAGCTCTCTCTGTAGAGATTTATTTGTGGATCTGTCAATGGCAAATGCAAAAAGGAATGTATTAATTTCATATGCTTTGAAACTTTTTCCCACTAGTGGCACCAGCAAAACATTGTAGTAGGCAGAAGAGTCAGACCTGGTCTGATAATATTAGCAGTTGTCAAACTTCAATGTGGCAGAGCTCTCTCTACAAAAATCCATTTATGGCTCTGCAAATTGGGAAGGCAAGAGGGAATTTACTAATTGCATATGCTACAAATATTTCTCTCATCAGTTTCAGCACGAAGAAACTATAGCAGGTTGAAGAGCCAGACTTGGCTTGAAAAATATGAGCAGACATCAAAATTCAACGTAGCAGAGATCTCTCGACATGAATCTGTTTGTGGATTCGCAAGTGGGAAATCCAAGAAGGAATACAGTAGTTTCAGATCATCTATGATTTTCCTCCAACGGTGTCAGTATTACAACGCAAAAGTAGAGAGAAGAGACATGCCCAGACTGAAAAACATGAAGAATACTGAAGCTTCAACAGGGCAGGACTTCCTCTATAGGTGTTTGTTTGCTGCACTATTAGTGAGAAATTGAAGAGGGGACAAAGGAGTTATAGATTCATCAGGTGCTCTTCCAATAGAGACAATGTGTGATTCCACACGTCGGTAGTGGCGATACTACAAGTTTCTGGGCGCTACCAAGATTACCAAGCTGTTAGAAAGTTTTCTAACAATCCTCAACCAACCCTAGCAACATTGGAAGATTGAAATAATGTTATGAGGATTTGCCGAAGAATTGAACAAGCTATGAAGATGGGAAAGATTGAAGGATCTGCCATGGATTCCAGAACAATGATGAGAGGTGAATCGGGAGATGACTTTGACAGTGTGAAACGGCAGCATCAATTGCTCAAATATCTTTGCCAAAATGGGACATTCCTCTGCCGTTTAAGTTGTCGACCAGCATCTGCCAGATTCCAGAATTTTGCTTGACTCTAACAAATCCCATGCAACCATCATTTTCTGGGTGGTTTAATCCAAATAAGAGATGTGATGTCACTGGTGGAGTCCTCAACCATTTCAAGTGAACAGTTTCAAGAATTGCAAGAATTGAGTCTGAAAGTTGTTGAGCAAGAGACAAGTGGAGTCGTTGAAGAAGGGTGTCATTGGCTATATTGTTCCCCGAACAACTTCAGAATCACATGTGATCGAAAATGCTTTGCTAAACACAAATATTGCCAGAAAAGCTGATTCGAGAATGGTGATGAACAGTCAATCATATTGTTATGGAATTTTGCATTTTGTTTTGGGATCACATCTCATCCTTCAACGAAACATGCCTTGCTTTTGTCTCTTTGTTGTTTTGAAATCAACAGATGTTTAGCATTTTATTCTGACAAAATATTTTGATCAAACTCCAACATGCGATAAAGGTTAATCAATCCAGAAGATTAAAAGTGTTTTGATTACAGAAATGACTATATGCTTGAAAATGACATGAGGTGACCAAACAATTTTGAACTCATACCTTTTGAAAACTGAACCACACATCATATAGCTAAGTTTTAACAGTATGCATAATGACATGTAGTGGATTCGGTAGTCATGGACTCGTGAATCATGATTCTTACAAGTCCCAATCATTACACTGGATGAGGTCAAAATTTATCGGTTATAACCGACCTTGCTTGAAATGAGAAAAGGCCATCTTTGATATCCCTTCACTTTCTAAAGATTATATCCCTTGTAGTCCCATTTTGAGCCTGGTAAAATATTTTCTTTTTTTAAAAAAAAGAAACCCTGACTAGGATCACACCCCACACTGGGGGCAAATGAGAGATATTTTGGAGACATTGATATAATTAATGGATAAAGGGGAAAGCTTAGAACAAAAGTCCAATGTTTGAGAAAGGGCTAGCAGAAGAAAATCCATAGATTGAGGGCCATCCAAGAAAAACTTTGAGGAAGGCTATGCAAAAAAAATGGAAAGGAAAGAAAATGCCTATCAATTCTAAGAGAGGCAAGACAGTTTTCAATTGAGAAAAGACAGCAAATGCCAAAAGTCAACATTAGAAAAATCGATGCTTCATATCTTTTGGTGTCTTGGATAGAGCCTCTAATGTCTTTAAAAATATTTAGATTAGTTATTCATCAAAGAAAAAGTTGGATTTGGATTATGACCTATGTTAAGAGAATTCTATTTGAAGATTAACAAGGTTATATGTCACTCTCTTTACAATGACAACAATAGAAAGAGAATCGATGAATAGTTAATGTTGGTCCTAGGTCGTTGAAACCCTCAAACACCTTTTGAGCCTATGGAATTCCTTTCTTTCATAGCCATGAACCATAGCCTGCATTACGTGCTTTTAAAAGCCCTTTTTAATCAAGCAAGCAATCTGAACCGATAAATGGCACTCTCAAAACTTGAAGAGTTTTTCCATAAGAGTCGTGACTTCATGAATTAAGTTACTGGTCGTTATGCATGTTGATAAAATTATTGCTAAAAACAAAACATGTTTCCTTCATGAATCCTCAAGTTTTGACTTGAGCCTGTTGTTTTCCTTGAAATTCATAAAAATGTCACCTCATCACAGACCATCAAATGATATACCCAATATCAAGGATTCAAATTGATACAAAGAACCATGGAAAAAGCCATTTTTAATCCTACATTGGGTCAATTTCTGTTTTCAAAATGCATGACAATCAAAGGACTATATATTTCGAATAAAATGTGTTGGGCCTTTGATCAAAAAGCTTGATTTTCAAAAGATTTAAAAAAAAAAAAAAGACATCTCTGATTTTATTTCAACAAACTAGACTTTGAATAGACATGATCTTTGAAATATGAGAGTTGATTCCAGAACAAGGAAGATTATCAAACACAGAAGAACATTGATTGAGTATGTAAAATCGTTGATAGAAATGACATTGAAGTCCTCGACACTCCTTGAAAAGTTGAGCAGCTGGGGGGCAATAAAGTAGACCTTGAAAAGGAAAAACAAGCAGTGCTTAGATCAGCTATGAGGCAATGTTTAAATGATGAATCAGTGAACTGAAGACAATGATGTTCAAAGACAGATAATCAATGAACGAGCACACTCGGATCATACTGGGGGCAATGTCATTCCAAAATGGCCCATGCTTTAGTTGAATCCTGTCGGCAATGGAGAAACAAAAACGTACCTGAAGGGCACTTTCCTATCATCATTTTTTGAAACATGGCTCGCGATCGATGAGGAATACACAGATGAATGTAATTGAATGGAGAAAAGATGCATACCACCAAGACTGACTGTGGAACAATGCTGCACTTAAAGGACAATCCCATATTGTCATTCTTTGAAACATGGTTATAGACAGATGGTATCACACAACTGCACTGAATGAATGTCGGAAAGGCACCCACCTCGAAGACTGATTGTGGGACATCTATTCTGAAGCTCAAATGCGCACTTCACCGCATGAATATGGGTGATAACATGAACATCATTGATGATGCCAAAACAGTTCCATGAAGGCTGGTGACCATACATACTTGAATGGTGTTTCAACCGCGCAAAAGCAAGTTCATGACTGATTAACAAACGTGATGGGTGTTGGCATGATGCACACAATCAATCAGAGGATAATTTCTCAGAAGAAGCCAGGAGAGAAAATCTCTCATGATGAATCAAGCAGTACTACACTTGGGGGCAGGGTCAAGCTTCATGAACGATGCAAGGAGTAATTGTCGAAGACAGCCCGGGATGGGCACTGCATTTACAGATGAGTGGATGGCTAACACATGAATGAGCCAATACATCGGAAGAACAAAGAAAGCTTTGGGATGCAAACAAGGGCACCCTATGACGATGGAGCATCAAAGAGGGGGGACCTATATTTCAAATCAGGTAAGGATGCATGCATATCATCTAACCTCAAAAAAAAAAAAAAAAAACACACACCATTTGCACATATTTTTCAATTGTCACAGGAAAATCCCAAAGAAATGAAGAGATCAACCTTGCAATCAGGAAGCCTCGAGTTTTCAACTCTTGCAGTCAGGAAACACCGAGTTTTTCAAACCCTACGATCGGGAATTATCAGGAAGCACCAAGTTTTCCAGCCCTTCTTCTGTCATCCCTTCAGGACTTCGCCAGGTAAGTCCTATTTTTCACACTTGTCATATCACATTTTTTCCATCTGGGTAGGTCGCCCATCATAATAGGACCGTTTTTCACATTTTTTCCATCCGGGTAGGTCACCCATGACAATGAGACCGCACTTCATCATATTTTTCATCTGGGTAGGTCACCCATTACAATGAGACCACACTTCATATTTTTTCCATTTCTGGGTAGGTCACCCATCATAATGAGACCATTTTTGTTCACATTCTTTCCACCTAGGTTGGTCACTCATGACAATGAGACCGTGTTTTTCACATTTTTTCCATCCGGGTAGGTCACCCATGACAATGAGACCACACTTCATTATATTTTTTCCATCTGGGTAGGTCACCCATTACAATGAGACCACACTTCATATTTTTTCTATTTTTTGGGTAGGTCACCCATTACAATGAGACCGCGCATCACATTCTTTCTATTTGGGTAGGTCGCCCATCGCAACGAGACCCCCTTTTCATATTCTTTCCACATGGATAGGTCACCCATTACAATGACCACACTTCTTCACATTTTTTCCATTTTGGGTCGGTCACCCATACAATGAGACCAGCATTTTTCTAGGGTTAGTCACCCGTACAATGAGACCAGCATTTTTCTAGGGTTCGTCACCCGTACAATGAGACCAGCATTTTTCTAGGGTTCGTCACCCGTACAATGAGACCAGCACTAGGGTTCGTCACCCGTACAATGTGACCAGCACTAGGGTTCGTCACCCGTACAATGAGACCAGCAGCACTAGGGTTCGTCACCCGTACAATGAGACCAGCATTTTTCTAGGGTTCGTCACCCGTACAATGAGACCAGCACTAGGGTTCGTCACTCGTACAATGAGACCAGCAGCACTAGGGTTCGTCACCCATACAATGAGACCAGCATTTTTTCGAGGGTTAGTCACCCGTACAATGAGACCAGAATGAGGTCGCCAGATGGGATCTCATGTAGCTTTGGTTAAAGGGAATCGCTAGATGGGATTTCAGGTTAACCGAGTTACACATATTTCGTTCCAGTTGAATGAGGTCGCCAGATGGGATCTCATGTAACTTTGGTTAAAGGGAATCGCCAGATGGGATTTCAGGTTAACCGAGTTACACATATTTTCGTTCCAGTTGAATGAGGTCGCCAGATGGGATCTCAGGTAAACCCAATGTGTGGGCAGGTCACCCGTGAAAATAGACTATTGGGAGAGTGTGGGTCGGTCGCCCGTGAAAATAGACTTGAGTGAGTATGTGTGGGCAGGTCGCCCGTGAAAATAGACTTGAGTGAGTACGTGTGGGTAGGTCGCCCGTGAAAACAGATCAGTGTGAGTGTGTGGGCAGGTCGCCCAAGATAATGAAATCATTTTCCTTTTGTTTTCTTTACAAAGCTTACTATGTAAAATTTTGAAGAGTTTTGCTTCGTAAGCATTGTAAAGAGGGGGCATCTATTGCTACCCAATTTTTGACCCATGTTTTGATATATTTTCAAAAAAATCCAAAAAATTTGAGAAAAAACAAAGAAAATCCAAAAAATGTTTTTTTATATATATTTTCATCATTTTAGCATTTTCAACGTCGTCTAAAAAAGAATTTAAATTGTTAAAAGATTTTCAAACGCGTTCGACTTTCCACGCGTCATTTTTAAATCATTGATTTTCCGCATTTAAGTCGACATTGATATTGCTCGTTTTCAAAAAATACAAAAAATAAGAAAAATCAAAATTTACAAAAAAGAAAGAAGTTGAGGGACCAAGTTGAAAAACCTAGCAACATTTTGCCTATAAATACTGGTTTCCTCAACACATTCAAGGGGGGGGTTAATTTTGGAAACACAAAAAAAATACAAAAAACCTAAACCTAATCTTTTTTTGAAGAGCAGCCGCTCTCCCCTCTGGTTTTAATTTTTTTTTTACCACCGGATCCGACCCTCTCCCCACTCTCGGCTGATTCCACCATCTTCCCCTCTTCCCCGTTTAATTTTTTTTTTACCCCAAACCAGCCGGATTTCAGCCTCCTTCCCAGCCGAAACCAGAGAAACAAAGACCCCTGGCATTTGATTTTTCCACACGGGCCAAACAGCCCCCCCCCAAAGCCCCCCTGAATTATTTTTTCTTCCTTCAGCCGCCCCCCCTGACCTTGGAAACAACCCTCTTCTTCTTTAACCACTCCAGCCGCCGGCCCCTTTTAGTTTTGGATTTTTCCTCTTCTCCCTCAACCAAGACAGCCTTCACTTTTCCTTCTCCAGCTCCAGCCAACCGCAGCAACCCACACAGCCCCGGCCACTCTCCCTTTTCTTTCTCCATTGTCCACCGTTGGTGACAGAGAAGCAACACCAGGAGCAGACCGACCTTCCCCGGCGACTCCAGCATCTCTCTCCCTCAGCAACAACACCAGCAACGGCACCCACAGATCCCCAAACCGGTCAGCCTTCTTCCTCCAGCAGCAGCGCCATCCTTGGATTTGGGTTTTTCTTCAGCCAAACGAACCAGCCCCGCGGCTCCTCCTCAAGCCGAACCCAGCAGCCGCCGCCCCTCTACCCGAAGCAGAGGAGAAGAAGATAAACCCATAACAAAACCGACCCTCCTGAAACCGAGAAGGAAGGAGGCAGAGACACGGAGCAGATTTGAAAAAGAACAAAAGAAAAGCCGAAGCAGATTTCGAAGACAAATGAAATAAAAATTAAAATCAACTGGATGTGGTGTTTTTTTGGATTTGCAGGTGAAGAGATCAAAGAGAGGAGGAAGCATTACAGCCCCCCCCTCACGCTGCCTGATTTTCGGGGCGGCGCGTGAGCCCACGCGCCGCCAGTCACGGCGGTGCGTGGGGTCCACGCGCCGCTACTGTTCAGGCAGCCCAGAACTGTTCCTGAAGGGTTTCCCAGTACTGTTATGGACTGTTTAGGGACCATTTTGTAAATTTTAAAGTTTTAATGTAATTTTTGTTTATTTATTTTAAATTTATAGTATTTGAATGTAAAAGAAAAAAAAAGAAAAGAAAAGAAAATAATAATAACAAAGGGGATGTGTGTGTTGGTGTATTTTTATTTATTTATTTTGAATTTGTATTTATATTTGTATTTGTATTTTGTGGATGTAAAAGAAAAGGAAAAGAAAAGAAAAGAAAAGAATCAAAATAGTGAAAGTGTATGTGTGTGTTTGTATTTTGTTTTATTTATTTGTATATATTTTTAAGATTAAAATTGCAAATACATTAAAGAAGAATTTAATATTTTGATCGGATCACGGTTAAGAATTATTAACTTATACGTAAGTGATATTTCTAATTTCCGAAGAAAAGACAATTATTAAAACTTCTTTAACACGTCAAAGCCACGAAGCAGCTTACCTCAGGTAGGGTGCGTTAAGGGTGCTAATGCCTTCCCTAACCACAACCAGTCCCTTACCCGTGAATCTCTGACAAGGCCAGTACATCCGGTTTCCTAGTAGCCCGAAATCAATTACTAGGTGGCGACTCCAACGAATCAAATTCAAACATTACGCAACGAGACGAAAAATCGCCAGCCGATGCCGCGCGCTGATTTTTTTTGGGGTGCGACAAATCACACCAAACTAGCAAAATGATAATAAAAGATCATAATTTTTTATCTAACTATTGAATCAGACTAAAATTTCTATAGATTATTCCTAAGACTTAGTTTTATAAGTTGCTTAGCTAGCGGCAACCATTCGAGTACTGGAAGACCTCAAATCATGCCTCAATGATAGTGTTTGATTCAATTTTATTATTTTTTCTTGATATATTTTGGATTTTATGTTATTTTTGAATTCTTAGCTATCTTTCTGTGTTGTTTTAGGATAATAATTTTTCTTACTATATTAAGGTTAATTTCATGCCTATATAAAGACTTGTAAATATTCAGAGATACATAAGTTACCAATTCATTATTTCAGAAATAAAAATAAGATCTTGGGGTTTTTCGTGTTTTAATCTTATTTTGGCTAATTCTTTATCTTTATGTGCTTATTGTTATCCTTATAGGGCTTTCAACTATATCAAAAAGTCTACCCATATTTTTCATTAATTGTATTTAAGAATGGAGTTATAGTTTGACTCGCGATGATGAGGGATGAATGTTCAATTTTGAAAACATGACCTTTGAGTTTTAGATAATTAGACTCGGTTAAGAGGGTGGTGGCTAAGTTTTTTTTTTAAAAAACAAATCAATGTAAATTTTATAATATTTAATATAAGAGCTTTATAATTATTAGTTTGAAAATAATGATAATTTTGTATTTTATTAGATTTTTTTTGTTGATATTTTTTAAAATAATAATAATTTTATAAATTATTTCGTGTGTTAGGGAGGACATAAATTGTCATCATAAACTATAATTTCTGAAAAAATAAAGATAAAGTAACCAAACTACACAATGATCAAGTAATTTCTTCTTTAAAAAAAAATATCATAGAAACTTTTTATTGTATCTAAAATGTCCTTATTTACTTTTTGAAAAAGATAGTCATAGGAAAAACTTAAAAGATTAGAGAAATAAACATGATTATTTAATTTAATTTTTTTTTGAGTTTATTTTCTTAAGAATATTTCTATAAATTCGTACTATTTTCATTTTAACTATTTTTATCTAGACAATAATTAAGGGCGTTAATTATATGTATTAGAATATGTTCCTATAAAATCGCCAAATTTTTAAATAATTTTTACAATTTTACAGTACTTCGTAGGATTTTTGTGATTCACCTTACAACCTTTTTAAATAATATTAATGCACGGTTTATAGTGTTTTTTCCACGGTCAGTTTTAAAATTTTGTTGGAAAGTTCTTGGAATGCAAAAATATTTATGTTAAATAATAAGGACTTGATAATTCATTAAAAAATATGAATCACTCAATTGTGATGGGTGTGGACTCTGCTGCCCAATGCGCGTTCGATATCCCTTTCATTTCTCGTTTTGTTTTTTCTCCACCGAAACTCCATCTTCTTTGCAGTGTAAGAAAAAGATCTAAAAGGCATCTTGTGTTCGAACATTTCCATGTCACTATACACGACAGAAAAAAAAGAGGATGCTATATTCATAAATCAATCAAAGAATGTGTGATCCAAGGAGAACAATGAACATCCCAAAAGGAGTCTGAAAGTGATGAATTAAGATTTTATTTGTATATTTTTATAAAAATTCAAGAAAGATTTATAAGTTTAAATTTTCAGGAATATAAACATGCACCGAAAAAAATATGTCAGGTCTAACACTAGTCAAATATAGGCACATTAGGCTTGGTAGTGTACCAAGTCCCGGACATGCCAAGTCTAATAGTTTGAAATGACTTTTTTTTTCTTGGACACGCTCAAGATAATAATCATCCTCTCTTGAGTCTAATCTATGAGAATAGCTCATTCTCTATGAGCATTAGCTATAAAAGTCATTCAAAGACCTATTATATTTCATCAAATATTAATATAGATGTAAGAAATATTTATCTATCATTAAATATTAGAAAGATCTCTTTAAAAAAAAAAACTTATAGGCTATAAATACACAATGAGGCTTTCAGAATAGAAATTCACAATCTTCATCTTTTACTGCATATATAATTTTAAAGCATTTCTCTCTAGAATATTATTGTATTTTTTTCTTTTTAAAAATATATTTATTTAAGTATAGATTTCATTATAAATCAAGGGTATTAATATGATTTTTATTATAGAAAGCAAAAGGCAAAAAACTATTTGTTATTATTTTTAATTTTAACAACTCTAATTAATGGTATAGCTATTTGAATAGCTAAAATACTTTTCTTCTACTAAAATACTATTTTTACATATCTACACACAAAAGCCAACGTCTCTTTATCTATGGTTGGCTTTTGTTTTTCTCTTTAAAGACACAACAAGAAGAAGAAAAGAAGCTTGCAAACCTAAAACTTTTAACATTATTATATAAAACTGAAAACTGAAAATATTAATATAAATAAAATTTGATTTTAAAAGTGTAAAATTTAAACCTTAAATTATATCTTTAAACTTTCATATTACTTCATTAATTTTATAAATTACTCATATTAATTATGTAATAAATAACATGATTATATTATATAAAAAATAATTAAACTAGTTATATAATTATATTAAAATTCGTTTAATATAAAATATATTAAAATATAATTATCTTTTTCTAAATGGCTTTTTACTATCAGAATACACATAAATAAATAAAATTATATTTATATTATTTAAAAAACTATTTTATCAATTTAATTTCAACTTTTAAAAATAACATGTTCTATTGGAGTTGCTCGTGTGCAGAATTATACAAGGGAGAGAGGAAGGCAACAAAGGAAAAGAGACAAAAGAAGTCCAAACATAATATAACCCCTGCTCTTGACAGGAAGGTGCCTCTGCTGCCCAGTGCGCGTTCGATATCCCTATAATTTCTGGTTTGGGAAAATGGTTTTAGACCCGTTTGGAAATTTGATTTTTTTATTATTTTTTATATATATTTTTAAATTATTTTGATGTATTTATATTAAAATTATTTTAAAAATAATAATACATAAAATTATTTTTATATATTTCTAAAAACAAATTCCTTTTAAAAAATAATTACTACTACATTTTTATTTTTAAGCATCATGGTATAAGATTTGAGATGAGATATTGGTACTGGGAGAAAAATTGGTGTTTGAGATTAGGAAAAATCAAATTGGACTGTTTGTCATAAAAATATTAAAGTTTGAGATTCTAAAATCAATTTAATGTGATTTGTTTTTGTTTTTCGTTAATTAGTTCCAGTTAATAGGGTGGCACGTGGCTAAGTTTATTTTTAAAAAAAATCAATGGGAATTTATAATATTTAATGTAAGAGTTTTATAGTTAATAGTTTGAAAATGCATTAAAAAATACTTTTCAATTGTGATGTGTGGGGCCAATCCCTGCTCTTGACAGGAAGGTGCCTCTGCCGCCCAGTGCAACTCAAATTTCGATATCCCTTACATTTCTCTTTTTGCTTTTTCTCCACCGAAACTCATCTTCTTTACAGTGTAAGAAAAAGATCCGTAAGAAAATCCAGGAAACTTACCAGTACGAGTTCTTGACCTAAAGAAACCGGAAATAAATTCGAAGTCATTGGAATAAAAAGAAAAGAAAAGGGCTTTCGAAGCTGGTTACTAAGATACCAGAAGAAGAAGAAATATTGGGCTTGGCGGGATCATGTAATTTCTCCTTAAAAAAAAAATATCTTAGAAACTTTTTATTGTATCTAAAATGTCCTTATTTACTTTTTGAAAAAGATAGTCATAGGAAAAACTTAAAAGATTAGAGAAATAAACATGATTATTTAATTTTATTTTGTTTTTGAGTTTATTTTCTTAAAAATATTTCTATAAATTCTTATTATTTTCATTTTAACTATTTTTATCTAGATAATAATTAAGGGCGTTATGTGTATTAGAATATGTTCCTATAAAATCGCCAAATTTTTAAATAATTTTTACAATTTTACAGTACTTCGTAGGATTTTTGTGATTCACCTTGGAACTTTTGCATGCACATATTAATGCACGGTTTATGGTGTTTTTTTCACGGTCAGTTTTAAAATTTTGTTGGAAAGTTCTTGGAATGCAAAAATATTTATGTTAAATAATATGGACTTGATAATTCATTAAAAAATATGAATCACTCAATTGTGATGGGTGTGGCCTCTGCTGCCCAATGCGCGTTCGATATCCCTTTCATTTCTCTTTCTGTTTTTTCTCCACCGAAACTTCCATCTTCTTTACAGTGTAAGAAAAAGATCGGTAAGAAAATCATTGGAAACTTACCAGTACGAGTTCTTGACCTCAAGTAACCGGAAATAAATTCGAAGTCATTGGAATAAAAAGAAAGAAAAGGGCTTTGGAAGTTGGTTACTAAGATACCAGAAGAAGAAAAAATACTGAGCTTGGCTGGATATTGTGCCTCTTTAGCCAACACTTACCACACGGTTTGTTTCGTCTAGATTCGTGAAATACTCGTAGTAATTTTCTGTTTTCTGATTTCTAAGTAGAATTATACATGTTCCAGCTTGAAATTGGTAATTGGTAGATTTAATTGCCGAATTTCTTGATCTTACCTTCTGTTTCATGTTTGACCACAGGAGCAGGCCTTGCACAAAATAGCGTGGAAAGCAATTGCTGAACCAAGCGAGCTAGTTGAGGCCAGAAGGGATCGGTACTAGTTTATCGCTATAGGGATTTTCATGGCTTCCAGCAGCGTACAAGGGATAACCTCATCTTCATCTTCTTCTCCTCCACTATATATGTATGATGTGTTCCTTAGTTTTAGAGGCAAAGACACGCGGAACAACTTTACTAGTCATCTATGTTCTAATCTGGCTCAGAGAGGCATTGATGTATACATGGATGATAGGGAGCTCGAGAGAGGAAAGACCATCGAACCTGCTCTCTGGAAGGCCATCGAAGAATCAAGGTTTTCAGTCATTATATTTTCAAGAGATTACGCTTCTTCACCATGGTGCTTGGATGAACTTGTCAAGATTGTTCAGTGCATGAAAGAGAAGGGGCAAACTGTTCTGCCAGTTTTTTATGATGTGGATCCCTCAGAGGTAGCTGAGCAGAAAGGGAAATATAAGAAAGCCTTCGTTAAGCATGAAAAAAATTTCAAGGAAAATTTGGACAAGGTCCGGAGCTGGAAAGATTGTCTCTCTACGGTGGCCAATCTATCTGGGTGGGACGTACAGAATAGGTAAATCATCTACCTATAAGAAAGATAAAATTAACGAAATTGAATTTATGGAGGCATCTTTATATATAAAAAAATCAATATTACAGACACTTTTAGTATTTTTAGAATACTTTTTTCGTATTCTATTTCAAGGGCTTACTCATATTTTTTGTGATAATAATATGGTTTTATATGCAATTCAGTATTTTAATAAATAAAAAAATAATAATTAACATGTTTGTAGAACACACAAGCAAATAAGTCATACATCCCGTCTTATTTAAGCAGCACGTGCAACGAGTTAGGAGGTATGACCTAACTCCCTAGATGGCACGTGTGGAATAATTCTCTCCGGTTTGGCATGCATTAGATTTGCACAACCACTAGTTTGGAAAAAAAATTTCAGGTTATGGAAAAAACTCGAAAATTAAATCATTTGAAGATGTTTTTTAAAACTTTATTTGCAAGATAATTGAAATTTTTGTTAAAACTAATTATAAAAATAACTTAGTGGCCAACAAAAAATATGATAGAAGTTCATTTGCTTTTTGGTCTATTAAAACCAAACTTAATGGATATTTTATTTTCTAGCTTTTGTTCATGTATGCATGCTTCTGTAGTAACTGTGATTCTATAGGAAATAAAATAGATATTGTTTGGATCATTCTTAGCATCAATACAATCCTAGTTCCTTCTTCAATTTGTTCTTTTCTTTTTTTCCTCTCTATTCTTCAAGTTGTTTATTGTCAGGGCCTTATCTTTCTCGAAGATTGATGTATTCATTTCCGGCTAACAACAATATATTTTTGAGCTAGAATATGCTAATATTTATTTTCCTTTTATCACTATTTGATTTGATTTCTTCACACAACATAATTAATGCTTTCCACCATCATATGCAGGAATGAGTCGGAACACATTGAAAAAATTGTTGAATACATATCATACAAACAAAGCATCTTTTTGCCAACAAGTAGCAAAAATCTATTTGGGATTGATTCTCGTCTAGAGGTATTAAATGGTTGTATAGGCAAAGCAATCTTCATAGGGATTTGCGGAATGGGTGGCATAGGTAAGACGACTATTGCAAGGGTACTATATGATAAGATTCGTTTGCAATTTGAAGGGAGCTGTTTCTTAGCAAATGTCAGAGAAGTTTTTGCTGAGAAAGATGGACCACGCCGTTTACAGGAACAACTTCTTTCTGAAATCTTAATGGAACGTGCTTCTGTATTGGATTTTTATAGAGGGATTGAGATGATAAAACGGAGGTTACGACTTAAAACGATTCTTCTTATCCTTGATGATGTAGATGACAAAAAACAACTAGAATTCTTGGCTGCGGAGCCTGGATGGTTTGGTCTAGGGAGCAGAATTATCATAACAAGCAGAGATACAAATGTGTTAACTGGAAATGATGATACTAAAATTTATGAGGCTGAGAAATTGAATGATGATGATGCTCTTATGTTACTAAGCCAAAAAGCTTTCAAAAATGACCAGCCTGCTGAAGGTTTTGTGGAACTATCCAAGCAAGTTGTGGGTTATGCTAATGGCCTTCCACTGGCTCTTGAAGTTATAGGTTCATTTTTGTATGAAAGAAGTATCCCTGAATGGAGAGGTGCAATTAATAGAATGAATGAGATTCCTGACGGCAAAATTATTGATGTGCTTCGTGTTAGTTTTGATGGGCTCCATGAATCGGATAAGAAAATATTTTTAGACATTGCATGTTTCCTGAAGGGGTTTAAAATCGATCGAATAACAAGGATACTTGACAATCGTGGATTCCATGCAGGTATTGGAATACCAGTTCTTATTGAGAAATCTCTTATAAGTGTCTCTCGGGATCAAGTTTGGATGCATGATTTATTACAGATAATGGGTAAGGAAATTGTTCGTTGTGAATCCCCTGAAGAGCCTAGAAGGCGAAGTAGATTGTGGACATTCGAGGATGCCTGCCTTGCACTGATGGACAACACAGTGAGTAGCTAATAGAGAACATTATCCATAAGATTTCATAAAGTTTATTTTAATTTACGCTCCTTTTTGGTTGACAGGGAAAAGAAAAAATAGAAGCCATTTTCTTGGACATGCCTGGAATAGAAGAGGCACAATGGAACATGAAAGCCTTCTCTGAAATGAGCAAACTAAGATTGCTTAAAATCAACAACGTGCAACTTTCTGAAGGACCTGATGATCTTTCCAATAAGTTGCGATTTCTTGAATGGCATCCTTACCCTTCAAAATCATTGCCAGCTGATTTACAGGTGGATGAGCTAGTTGAACTTCACATGGCTAACAGTAGTCTTGAGCAATTATGGTATGGGTGTAAGGTGAGAACAACTAATTTAAAAGCCTTTGTATTTATTTTTATCATTTTCCTATATATGTATGATAGTAGTATCCATATTTCTCCCCCCCTACTTGATTGCAGAGTGCAGTTAATTTGAAAATCATCAATCTCAGCAACTCACTAAACATGTCCAAGACTCCAGATCTTACTGGAATTCCATATCTCGAGAGTCTTATTCTTGAAGGTTGTACAAGTTTGTCTGAGGTCCATCCATCACTTGGATGTCACAAGAAGCTTCAATATGTGAATCTTGTGAACTGTAAAAGTATTAGGATTCTCCTAAACAATCTAGAAATGGAATCACTTAATGTTTTCACGCTTGATGGCTGCTCAAAACTTGAGCAGTTTCCAGATATAGTAGGAAACATGAACAAATTGATGGTGCTTCGTTTGGATGAGACTGGTATTACAAAACTATCTTCATCGATTCATCATTTGATTGGCTTAGAAGTATTGAGCATGAACAACTGCAAGAACCTTGAAAGCATTCCGAGTAGCGTAGGTTGCTTGAAATCCCTTAAAAAACTTGATATGTCTGGCTGCTTTAAACTTGAAAATATACCAGAGAATTTAGGGAAAGTTGAAAGTTTGGAGGAGTTTGATGTAAGTGGAACTTCAATAAGACAACCGCCAGCACCCATTTTTCTTTTAAAGAATCTTAAAGTATTATCTTTTGATGGATGCAAAAGAATAGGTATTAATTCCATGGATCAAAGGTTGCCTTCTTTGACTGGTCTGTGTTCTATAGAAGTACTGGGTTTACGCGCTTGCAATCTAAGAGAAGGTTCACTTCCTAAAGATATTGGCTGCTTATCTTCATTGAAGTAGTCTTTAGATCTGAGCCGGAATGACTTTGTTAGCCTGCCTAGGAGCATAAATCAGCTTTCTAGACTTGAAATGCTTGCCTTGGAGGATTGTAGGATGCTTGAATCATTGCTTGAGGTTCCATCTAAAGTTCAAACAGTAAATTTGAATGGTTGTATAAGCCTAAAAACAATTCCAGATCCGATAAAATTAAGCAGTTCCAAAAGATCAGAGTTCCTTTGTCTTAACTGTTGGGAATTGTACAATCATAATGGCCAAGACAGCATGGGGTTGACCATGCTTGAAAGATACCTCCAGGTCTTCTCTTAATCAAACCCCAATCTTTTTCTTTCTCACTCTCCCTCTATCTATCTAACATTTTGGTTCTTTCATGGTACAGGGTTTGTCTAATCCAAGACCTGGATTTGGTATCACTGTTCCAGAAAATGAAATCCCAAGCTGGTTTAACCATCAAAGTAAGGGACCTTCAATTAGTGTGCAAGTGCCTAGTTGGAGCATGGGGTTTGTTGCGTGTGTTGCATTCAGTGGAAGTGCTGAAATTCCTTCTCTTTCTTGTCATTTCAAAGCCAATGGAAGAGAGAATTATCCTTCGCCTCCGATGTGTATTAGTTGTAACTCTATCCAAGTTCTGTCAGATCATATTTGGCTATTCTATCTATCTTTTGATTACCTTAAAGAGCTTCAAGAATGGCAGCATGGATCCTTTAGCGACATTGAGTTGTCGTTTCATTCTTCCCAACCAGGAGTGAAGGTGAAGAATTGTGGTGTCTGTTTGTTATCTTCTGTAAATATTACACCACAATCATCTGCCCATTTTATTGTCACAAGCAAAGAAGCAGCTTCTTCATATAAGGCTTTTTTAGCTTTTTCTTCGTCGTACCATCAATGGATGGCCAATGTCTTCCTTGTCACCAGAGTTGCAGACACTAGTAATGCTTTCACCTATTTAAAGTCAGATCTAGCCTTGAGATTCATTATGCCAGTCGAGAAGGAACTAGAGAAAGTAATGGAAATTAGATCAAGACTCTTTGGGGCCATTGAAGAATCAGGGTTGTCAATTATCATATTTTCTAGAGATTGTGCTTCTTCGATACCTTGGTGCTTTGAAGAACTAGTCAAGATTGTTGGATTCATGGATGAGATGAGATCGAACATTGTGTTTCCCGTTTCTTATGATGTCGGTCAACAATCAAAGATAGATGATCAAACAGAGAGTTACACAATTGTCTTTGATAAGAGTGAAGAAAATTGCAGGGAAAATGAGGAGAAGGTACAAAGATGGACGAATATTCTCAGTGAAGTTGAGATTTCATCTGGATCGAAAAGGTAATAATTACTTATTCAGTAACGTTTAAAAGGTTAATAAAATTCACAAGGAAGCATATTTTGTATATGAAAGGTGTGCGTGATTGCCAAAAAATAGTATTTAATTAAAAGATAAATATAATAAAGACATAATTTATTTATTTAATAAAAATAAAAAATAAATTAATAAATCCATGAATTTAAACCGTATCTTGACTTCATCATAAAGTGACCTTGACTAGATTTAACTTTTTTTCAAAAATATGTTTAATAACTTTGACTTAATTTAATCAATAACCGATATAATGACGTGGGGAATGAAGGATTGAAAAAGATGCCATATTCTTTATTTACTGTTTATTTAGACCAAGTTCTCGAGGGCAAAGAATTTAATCATATTATTATTTCAATTCAAGCATCAAATGCATTTCCTTATATATTGAGAAGGGTGTATAAATAAAATCTTAATTATATTTAAGTTCAATTGTTTTAAATATAAAAAATTATTTTTTAGATCTCATTTTTCATCTTAAATTTTTAAGTGGAGATGATTTTTTTATATAAGTTATTTTTTCATAAAAAAAACTTTTATTTTATATTGTTTATTTACAATTGGTTTTTTTAAAAAAGAAAAGAACATTTTTTCTCCATACCATTAGAAAATGATATAGAATTATTTATCAAGTTTCATTATAAAGTTTTGAATTGAAATGATTTTTGTAATTATATTAAGGAAAGCCCTCGCTTAGGTTTTATTTGTAAAGCATTTTTTTTAAGATAGATTTTGAATTTAAAAAACAGAATATTTTTAAGGTAATTTTTTTTTCAATTTGAATGTGTTAATAAAGTTAAACAAACAAAATAATTGCATAAATTTAGCCTTTTTAAAAAAATATGCACAATACCATCAAATAACAATTTATATCCAAAAACTCGTAACCGTGACCGAATGCATGCAATTTAAAAGCTGTGATTTTGGAGTATTGGACAGGTTATTATTGAATTTGATTGAATTTATAATTGAGGTTATATGTTTATATATTTTTTATTTTTTTTATATATTTTTTATTTTATTTAATCAATTTAATATTTATTATTTTTTGATTAAATAAAAAACTTGTTTTAATTAACAAATTTAGTTACAATTGCATAAATGTCTCATCTTACGAAATTAAATATCTTAATCTACAACTATTTCTTGATTTTTTTTTAGTTTTATTTTTAGTTATTTTATATAGTTGTTTTTATATTTATTAACACACATAGTTTTTGATTTATTTAATTATATTTATGTATAAGTTTTTTTCCACTTAAAAAAAATTAAATACAAAAACATATTGAAAAATTCTATTTATAAAATTTTTTGTTAAATTTTTTTTAAACTGCGACGAATTTACATAACAAGTATCTAGTAACATCGATTCCATTTGAAAGATAACAGAATGAAGAGAGAGAGAGATGTGTGAAAGAAGAATTACATAAATATATTTGCTTAATTATTTAATGCTGTTACATCATGGTCTTATAAATATTACAATCTGTGATTCAAAAATCTTATAATTAAGGATGCAATGATGGATAAGATATACACTTAATTCTTAGACTATCTATTGTAGATATAATTACTATTACTTTTAGTATTAGTAATTTCTTATGCAGATATGATCAGATATCACAATTATATTTAGTAATAGTGATTCCTTAATCATGATTATCTTCAGTATCAATATTATTTTCAATAGATATTATATTATCTTTTATATTAATAATAAATAATCATAATTATCTTCAGTATCATTAATAATTTCTTGTGTAGTTATGATTAGAGGTCATGCACTACAAGATTTCACAGTTTTACCGACGGACATATTCCGTCGGTGTGTGACAGAACGTTCGTCGGTAAAGTATTTACCGACTATATTACCGACGGAATACTCCCGTCGGAATACCTTTTGTCGGTGATTCCACATTCCGTCGCTATATCGGTCGGTAATAAAAAAAACACGTTTACCGACGGTTTTACCGACGGCCCATGCGCGCCAAAAAAAAATTTTTTCCCGCTGGGAATATACCGACGGAATATTTTCCGTCGGTGTTATATAAATACCGACGGACTAACTCCGTCGGCAAAAGTGTCGGTGATATTTCATACCGACCGAATAAATCCGTCTGTAAATTCGTCGGTAGTTTTATACCGACGGATTATTGCCGTCGGTGAGTATGTCGGTGATGGGATGGCATACCTCAGACACTGTTTAATGCCGACGGATTTATTCCGTCGGTAAATCCCTGTGTAATTTTTTTTTTTAATTATTTAGAAAAAATAATATAAATTAATAGTAATACAAACCAATTATGTAAATAAAATTTATATTAAGCAACAAAAACTCAAAGTTAAATAATATTCATTACAAAATGAATGTGTTTAAAAAAAAACAATTAATATAAAGGTGGAGGTGGAGGAGGAGGAGGGTGGGGGTTAGGCGGCCAAAAAGGATTTGGCGCACATGTTCCGCCTTGTGTCATGTTCATGACCATTTGACGAAGCTCTTCATAGGCCGCTCTTTGTTGTTCAGACTCTGCTCTGCGTTGTTCGTCCGCCAATCTGTGTTGTTCGTTCGCCAATCTTTGCTCTTCTTTGAGTTGTGTGTACGCCTCTGATAGGTGGTCGCACCTTTGCTGCAAGGCCACAAACTCCTTAGATTGGGAGCTCGATACAGATTGGGAGCTCCCACCGGTTGAAGCAGTACCGGTCGACCGCAACTTGGCAGCGGTAGTGTTGGAGAGCCCGTAAACCCGATTTTTATCGGGTCCACCTGACGATCCAGCCTCCATCCACAAATCCGGATCGAATTCCGGATGGGTCGAAGGATCATCCCCGTATCTCTCCCTCAACCGATTATTATAGGTCTCCTGAAAAAAAAAATAATCATATTCAATTCAATAAACATAATAATAACTTACAAAATAAAATGGTTGAACAAACACACCACAAACTGTTGAGCACGGTTGTCAACGAACTGTTGCGTCCCCTTTTGGCGGTCATGACTCCGCACGTGCGTCTCCACAAACAGCTCCATAGGGCTCGGCTCACGTCCAAGAGACGTAGCCTATATATAATGAAAAAAATTTATTAACAACAAATTAATTGAACGATATATTTCATTTAAATTAATCTTACCATCCGTTTTGCATGTGCAGCAAACGGAACGGAGCCGCCGGTGTGCGTTGTAACCGAGCCATGAATTTGCCGATTCCGGTTGCCTGCACCGGACTGTGAGCGTCGAGTGAACCGCTCAGACGTCACGTGCTGAAGATAGTGCGGCCATATATCTTCCGGGATGTATATTGGTTTGAAATCCCTCCAAACCGCAACATCGTTCCAGCCTTGTAACCCCTTATCCCTCGCTGTTTTTTTTGCTTTTTTCTGGGCGTCATACCAAAAATCACGCAACCTAATTCACGCACGAAAAAATAACATTTCAAAACATAAATAATTATGTAAAAAAAAGTCGTATTGTTTTCGATGTTACCTAATTGCCGCGTGATTTTCCCACACCCTCCTCACAACACTGTCATGTTCATCGTCCCAGCAGAATCGATGCTGTATATAAAAAAATAATTTTTTAAAATGTTAATAATTTATTTACAATTATAACTTGAATTTATTAGAAATAAGGTGAAAATTATATATTAACACGAACCTCAAATCTATGAAACCATGCATCGATTTGAGGCATCCATTCAGGATGTCTGGATATTTGACTCCATTGAAACAATGGAATCTCCATCGACGCTTTAAACGCCGATGATATTACTCGGGCGGCCTCAATGTTTGTGAACCTGAAAAGAAATGAAATTAATTTGTGATTACTTCATAAATTACGTTTTAAAATTGTTTTTTTTTATATAAAAAAAAACTAAAACCTTAACAAACTTACATTGAAAGATCGTCCTTCCACTGTGCCTCGAACTGGTGGGTAAATTCATTCCGCTTCGAAGGCATGCCGCGTCTGCGATGTGAAACATCGCTGGAAGAGGCAGCATCGGTTGACAGCGCAGGTGGTGTAGGTGCCTCTTCTTGAGAGGCACCTAAGGAAACATCATCATCGCTGCTAGACGACCTTGATTCGACTGGACGACCAACTCTGGTTTTCATTTTGCGCATCTAAACAATTTTATATTAATAATTGTAAAATAAAATTCAAAAGTTAAAAAAAAATCGGCAGCACCTCCCCTATACTGGATACTACCCAAATCCACAAACCTGCAAATATTAACAATAGCCACAACCAATCGAACCAATCTATACTAACTATTAATCCTAAGATAAATTCAACGTTAACAATTACAATTCACAAATTAATCAATAATTATATTCAAAACAATAAAAAATATAACAAAAAATAAATTCAATAAATTCAACAAATTATACTTCAACAAATTAACAATTACAATTCAACATTAACAATTATAATTCAACAAATTCAAAAAATTCAAAAAATATTCAAATATTCAACTTTAACTAATTCTAAGTTAAATTAACTAATAACAATTCTAACAACACAACAACAAAAAATATTCAATAAATTCAACAATTAAATTCAATTATTCAACAATTAAATTAACAAATATTCAACAAATTCAAAAAATTCAAAAAATATTCAAATATTCAACTTTAACTAATTCTAAGTTAAATTAACTAATAACAATTCTAACAACACAACAACAAAAAATATTCAATAAATTCAACAATTAAATTAACAAAAATTCAAAAAATTCAAAAAATATTCAAATATTCAACTTTAACTAATTCTAAGTTAAATTAACTAATAACAATTCTAACAACACAACAACAAAAAATATTCAATAGATTCAACAATTAAATTCAATTATTCAACAATTAAATTAACAAATATTCAACAAATTAAAAAAATTCAAAAAAAATTCAAAAAATTCAACTTTAACTAATTCTAAGTTAAATTAACTAATAACAATTCTAACAACACAACAACAA
This sequence comes from Populus alba x Populus glandulosa, assembly GCA_033617975.1. Classification (NCBI taxonomy): domain Eukaryota; kingdom Viridiplantae; phylum Streptophyta; class Magnoliopsida; order Malpighiales; family Salicaceae; genus Populus; species Populus alba x Populus glandulosa. The sequence goes on from CM066161.1 coordinate 11,652,395, forward strand.
AAAATATTCAATAAATTCAACAATTAAATTCAATTATTCAACAATTAAATTAACAAATATTCAACAAATTAAAAAAATTCAAAAAAAATTCAAAAAATTCAACTTTAACTAATTCTAAGTTAAATTAACTAATAACAATTCTAACAACACAAAAACAAAAAATATTCAATAAATTCAACAATTAAATTCAATTATTCAACAATTAAATTAACAAATATTCAACAAATTCAAAAAATATTCAAAAAATTAAAAAAAAAAGGAACGAAATATACATACCTTAATAATGTGTCAAATTCAAAACTTTATCTACATTGCAACAAAAAACACCAACACAACAAAAATAAAAACAACTAAAAATAAAATAAAATAAAATAAATTAGAAAAAAAACACATACCTTTTGATATAATGAAGATTTACAACACCAAATCTTGCTAGAGATTAAAGGTGAAAGTGTTTAAGGATTGAGGGGGAAAAAAATGAAAAATCTAAGGTGAAAAACGGAGGAGAAGCGAAGAAGCGGCGGGGAGAAGAAGAAAAAATGAGGCGAAGCGGCGGGGCTGGAACTTATAGGTCAATTTTACCGACGGCATCACCGACGGCCCTAACATCCGTCGGTAAAAGGTCAAAATTCTGTCGGTAACAGATCAAACTTCCGTTGGTATTTTTCGAATTTCGCCCCCAATTTTTAAAAGCCCTCCAAAATTTTCGCAGTCCGTCGGTGATTCCGTCGGTAATCTGACAAGTTCAGAGGCGCATTAATTAACGCACTTTGGAAAACGCGCGGTCCGTCGGTAATTCTGTCGGTAATATGTGTAACCGACAAATTACCGATGGACCTACGCCGTCGGTAATCTCGTCGATGGTGGTGTTATGTTTTCGAGCTTACTGTGAGATGCCGACGGACTATAATCCGTCGGTAATCCCGTCGATGGTGGTGGATGTTTTTCGAGCTTACTGTGAGATGCCGACGGAATATGTTCCGTCGGTAATCCCGTCGATGGTGGTGGATGTTTTTCGAGCTCACTGTGATATGCCGACGGATTTCATTCCGTCGGTATAGTTGTCGGTGAAGCCGTCGGTAATGTAGTCGGTGTTGGTGGCATTTCGCGTAAATATTGACGAACTCTCTGTGAGATACCGACGGAATATAGATCCGTCGGTATTTACGTCGGTGATTGTAGCATTATGCAGGAAAGGTTGTCTTTGTATTGCCTGTTTACCTTCCTGCAATAACTTAACTGATAAACTGTCTATCACATAAAACATTAACCACATTGCTTAAACAATAAATATTTTGTTTTACAAAATACATCATCAATAATCTAAATTACATGAGACAAATGTTTTTACATAGAGCTTCATTTTTATAATTAGTCGGAATTTTCTTCTTCTTCCTCATCAATTGAATTGTCATCATCTTCATCGCAATCTTCAATATGGATATCATCTTCTTCATCGACATTTGGTTGTCCGCTAGAGCTGAGAACAACATTCAACTCCTCTCCGTCAATATCAACAAGACTATCATCGAGAACTCGAAAATTTGAATTTTCTTCCAATTCAATCGAAGGAGCAACTCGATATGGTTCAACCAACTCACGAACTTGAAAGACTTCATCTCGCACACTTGTGTCTTCGTTCTCATCCTGAACACTAACCTCGACACGACCCCGTGGTTTCGTTTTTAAAACGGACAACCAATCAACTCTTGAACGATCCTTTCTAAATGAAGGGGTGTATGTGTAATAAACTTGTTGACATTGCTTTGCGAAAACAAAGACATCGTTTATGTTGCGGAGTCTAGCTTTTGAGTTGATTTCGACCAGACCATGGTGCGGATCAACTCTGATTCCTCTGTCCGTCGTGTCATACCAATAGCATTTGAATAAAAACACTTTATTATGCTCGCTATGATATTGCAGTTCGACGACCTCTTCTAATCTACCATAGTAGTCAACTTCTAACTGGCTACTTGTGGATCCCTTAACACAAACACCGCAGTTGTATGTCTTTCTTCCTTGCCCGTATTCTTCAGTATGGAAAACATATCCATTGACAAAATACCCGTTGTAGCACTTAACTTTTCTTTCAGGGCCGAGGCTTAGTGAAGACAATGACTTGGGCGCACTCCTTCCCATTTGATAAACCTTGTAAATATATGTAATTAAATGTACATCAATACACGGTAAATGAACGAGAATCTCGTAATGACATGCATACGTTAGAATGAGTTTGTGATAGTGCTTACATGTGTTCTGAACCATGTGGCAAATTGTTCATCTTGTAATTGAAAGATCTGGGATTCGGTCAGCTGCGAGTTATTGGAGAGCAAATATTGTTGATGTTGCCTGCAAGTGATAATGAGTGTATGATATTACAATATATAATTAATAGTATATTACTGACAAAGTTTAATTACTATTACACATATATAGACTTACTGAATAAATGGTCTCAGCTCATCACAGTTAAATAGAACATAGTTGTGTGCTTGTTTGAATTCTATTTCCGACAAATATCTTCCTCTTACGGCATTTTTAGGTGTGGGTCGTCCAGTATTGGAGAATATTGACAAGTTCCCACTGGAAGGCACTTCACCGCCATCGTCATGCCGTGGAACGCGATTGAGTCTTGTTCTCAGATGAGGTTCGAAATAGTACGAGATAAATGTTGATATCTCTTCAACAATATAGGCCTCAGATATCGAAGCCTCAACATGCGCCTTGTTCTTAACCTTTTTTTTAGATTAAACAAGTACCTGCATTGAAGTACAATTCAAGTATTTTCAAATAAGAAAAACATAGAAAATACTTTAAGATATGAATTCCATTGCAACTGTAATATCTCACCGTTCGAATGGGTACATCCATCTATACTGGACCGGTCCTCCAGCTTTTGCCTCGAACGGTAGATGTATAGGGAGATGCTCCATTGAGTCAAAAAATGAAGGAGGGAATATCATCTCAAGTTTGCATAGTGTCTCGATGATATTCGTTTGAAGCATCTCAATGTGCTCAACATTCATCTTGCTGGAGCATATATCTCTGAAGAAATGACTGATCTCCGTTAGTGCATCCCATATTCCCTTTGGCAACAAATCACGAAAAGCTAATGGGATGAGTGTTTGCATAAACACGTGGCAGTCATGGCTCTTCATTCCATACAATCTGCAGTCCTCTATGTTAACAAGCCTTGATATGTTCGATGCATGTCCATCCGGGAAACGCAGACTCTTAAGCCATTTGTAGACTAGCAGTTGTGCGTTTTTCTCTAACACGAAGCTTGCCCTTGGTTTTGCAACCCGTGACTCGTCATAAACCAACTCCATATTTTTACGGTTACAGTATAAAGCTATATCCAATCTAGCCTTCATGTTGTCCTTTGTCTTCCCCTTCACATCCATGACGGTGTTGAAAATATTCTCAAACACGTTCTTTTCGATGTGCATGACGTCAAGGTTATGGCGGAGAAGATTAGTCTTCCAATACGGAAGCTCCCAAAAGATACTTCGCTTTACCCAATTATGGGTCAAACCAAAACCAGGAAACTTTTGCTTACCTGATTGAAGGCCAAACACAATATCACCGTACTCTGATACAACATGATGCAATTCTTCACCAGAAATACATGGGGATGCAACATCTTTTTCAACTCTACCAACAAAGAAATCTTTTCTGTTCTTTCTGAACCTGTGATTGAGTGGCAAGAAGCGACGGTGACAGTCAAAAAAAGAAGCTTTACCTCCGTTTGCTAGCGTGAATGCCTTGTTGTTTTCCATGCAGTATGGACATGCGAGTTTCCCATGCGTGCTCCAACCAGAAAGCATTCCATAAGCTGGAAAATCACTGATAGTCCACATCAAAGCCGCCCTCATAAGGAAATTTTGTTTCCTAGATATATCATAAGTCAGAGATCCGGAGGACCACAACTGCGCCCGCTCATCTATCAACGGTCGAAGACAAACATCTATATTCCGCCCCGGGCTGCTTGGACCGGGTATGACAGTAGATAGAAACATGAACTCCGGCCTCATACACATTCCCGGTGGCAAGTTATAAACTGTGAGAATGACCGGCCAACAAGAATAGGGAGCAGCAAATGACCCAAATGGGTTGAACCCGTCTGTACACAACCCAAGTCGAACATTCCTTGATTCAACAGAAAAGTCAGGATGAACACTGTTAAAGCGTTTCCACGCTTCGCCGTCAGAAGGATGCGCCATCACACCATCAACGACATCGTGTGTTTGGTGCCATGTCATGTGCTCAGCAGTCCTTGGTGACATAAATAACCTCTGTAGTCTAGGTGTGATCGGGAAATATCTAAGTTTTTTATATGCCACTAGAGTCTTCCCCCTGCCAGTTCTGGGTTTGTAACGAGAATGCCCGCATGTCATGCACTCGGTCATCACAACATTTTCAAGGTAGTATAACATGCAGAAGTTAGGGCACATGTCAATTTTCTGGTATCCTAAACCGAGGGGTTTCATCATGGACTTCGCAGCATAGAAGTTCTCTTTGAGCCTGTTCCCTTCTGGTAAAATGCTTATTGCCCAATCAATAATTTTTCATACCCGGCCTCACTCAACCCGTGATCTGACTTGATGGTGAACACCTGTGCCACAGCCGATAATTTACTGTGGTTTGTGCAGCCATCCCATAATGGTTCGTCAGAATCTTTCAACAAATCAAAAAACCTAGCTGCCTCTGCATTAGGTTCTTCTTCTATGATTGGACATTGATTGACATTATGTTGATTCATTCTCATTGCATCCATAACCATGTTTCTGTAAGGATTAGTGTTGTCATTTGCCGCTTCACGCACGTTGCTAGCACTAGAAGTTGACCCAACCACCGTTTCTCTCATTCTCCTATTACTAACAAATACCTCTCCATGTGCATACCAACACTCGTAATTCTCCACAAACCCTTTGTGTAGAAGATGCATCATTACAACATCTGGATGCAGATACTTTTTATTTTGACACTTCCTGCATGGACACCTAATACCGCCTCCAGTAAAATTTCTGGGAATAGATGTTGCGAAATTAATAAAACCCTGAACCCCGTTACAATAATCCATCCTCCGCAATCCTTGGGGTGAATCTAGATACATCCATGAACGATCATCCATGACTTCTATCGAACCTCTATAAAAAGGACCCATTAATTAAGCAAGCTCTTAATTATTTCAAAACACAACATGTAATTCGGTAGTTCTACAAATTAAGTTTTAACAATTTTCAAACAAATACAATCTTACAAAATCTAAAACAAACCATAACAAGTATAAAATTATACATTCATATACTACAAGTTTGTTTGAGAAATAACAGTAAAACATGTTCATCTACTAAAAAAATTAATACATATACTAAAAAAACAATAAAATTAACATTTAAATGTTAAAATTTTAAAAGATAGAATTACTTACAAAAAATGATAAAATCCGTCGGTAAATCAGAACACGGATGCTGTGACCACAAAACAAATACAACTTGTTGTGCTGAGATGAGAAAGATTTTGTTTTGGGGCGAGGGGGGGCTGGTTATTTTGCAGATGGGGAGGGTTAGGATTAGGAAGAAGAAGGAGAAATGGGGGAGGAGAGTGTCGGCAGAGGGGCCATATATTCACTTTTACCGACGGACTTACCGACGGGTTTTATTCCGTCGGTGAATCCGTCGGCGAAACCGTCGGTAATTATGACGGGCAATCGACACGTCACCGCACGGACCTGCTATTCAAATCCCTCGGTGATTCCGTCGGTAGTTTTAACGGTGCACCCGTCACGTCACCGGTACGGATCTGGCATTTCACGCGTACGGGCCCCAGTTTTTAATTCCGTCGGTGATTCCGTCGGAAAAATCACCCGCCAAACCCTCCGCGCCACTGCCCGCCCTTTTTTCATTGATTCTGAATTTTCGGTCGGTAATTACCGACGGGGTAATTACCGACCTAATTACCGACGAATATTTGCCGTCGGTGATTTCGGCCGAAAAATACCGACAGAAAAAATTCCGTCGGTATGTCCGTTGGTATTTAGCGATTTTCTGGTAGTGATGATCTCTTCAGTATCAGGGATCCTTAATCATGATAACAATTGCTAGTCATATTTATTTTTATTATCAGTATTATTTTCTATAGATTTGCTAATATCTTCATCACCATGAATAGTTTGACCATGAAGTGGGAATGAGAAAGTGAATGTTTAGTTTTCAAGTCCTATTTTTATCTAATCTATTTTTTTTAATGACAATTTTACCTAACCGAATGATAGAAATTATTTTTATTCAGTAACAATTTAATGTGGTTTGGAGGGATACTGTTCAACCCTAGAATATGCATTAATAATTAAAGTTTGAGAAAATTCCCATTATGCCAAGCTATATATATACACACACAACGCTTCTGACCTCTCCTTCTCACTCTCAGCGGCAAAGAAGCTCCAGCAACGCAGCAGCAGCAGATCCAGCTCCACCTCCACCAGCAGCGGATCCAGCATCTCCAACTGGTCAAGCAGTGGCAGGGATGGCTCCAGCTGCTCGAGCGGCAGCTCCAGCAACCGCTGTTCCAGCACCGGCGGCGGAAGCAGAAGTGGCGGCTGCTCCAGCGGTGGCTCCATTGGATCCAGAAGCGCGAACACTTGTCTGAGCAGCAGCTTGAGGCACTGCCGCCGCCTGAGGAGCATCTCGAGCTGCGGCTGCCGTTCGAGCGGCAGCATTTGCTGGAGCAGCTGCTGCCTGTGCTGGAGCAGCGGCTGCAGCAGCAGCAGCAGCTGCTCGAGCAGCAGCAGCAGCTGCTCGAGCAGCAGCAGCATCTGCTCGAGCAGCAGCAGCAGCTGCCGCTGGAGCGGCAGCAGCTGCTGGAGCGGCAGCAGCTGCTGCACCGGCAGAAGCAGCAGCAGCTGCAGCTGCCGCTGGATCAGCAGCCGCCGCTCGGGCGGCAGCTGGAGCAACTCGACCAGCTGGGGCGGCTGCTCGAGCCGCAGCAGATGCTGGAGCGGCAGCAGCAGCTGCACCTGCAGCAGGAGCTGCTGGGGCAGCGGCAGCAGGAGCTGCTGGTGCGGGATCTGCACGGGCTGCGGCAGAGGCAGCGGCATCTGCAGCAGGTGGTGTTCGAGCAGCGGCAGCTGCAGCAGGTGGTGCTCAAGGAGCTGCAGCAGGTGGTGCTCAAGCAGCGGCAGCTGCAGCTGCAGGTGCTCGAGCAGCTGCAGCAGCTGTTGCTCGAGCAGCAGCAGCACCAGCATCTGCCTTGGTTTTGGTTTGGAATCTAACTTGCTTTAGCTTGAAGATCTTCGTCAGTTTTTGCTCATAGTTTTGATTTGGGGTAATTAGATTCACATTTTGCAATATTGGTTATCGGCGTTGTCTCGGTGTTTCTGCGACCGTAGATTCCAAGAGGTTTTTCCAGCTACTAATTCTATAAATATAATGGAAACAGAAATTAGAAACTCGTCAGTTTTTCTATTGATGTAGAACGAGGAAGAAGACAAGGGGGGGAATAGATGAAGGAGGAGAATAGTGTTAGAAGAATAGAAAAGTGACGAGTAAATGCAAGGGGAGAGCAGTAGGAGTTGATATTCAGAACTCTTAATTAATACTAAAAATCTTGTTAATGTAAATGAGGGGAAAAAATGGATTTTTGGGTAATATTATTTATATTAATACTAAAAATCTTGTTAATGTAAATGAAGGAATTAAAAGGATAATACAATAACCGTTAATGTAAATATGTTTGTTATACAGTACTACAGGTAAGTAAGAAAACAATATTGAAAAGGAAAGATTGTAGAACAAAATAAATAAATTATTTATTAAATGTAGTATTTTAAGTAGTGAATAAAAATGATGATTATTATTATTTAATGTGATTATGCTTAACTAGGGACACAAACTTCCTAGGACATGGTTATATTATATATTTTTCCCTTCTACTATTTTTTGTTATTTTTTTCTAATATTAGTATTTCTAATCTAAATAAAATATTTAATTTGTATATAACATGTTTTCAATGATTAAATGTTGTCTGTTTTTTATTTTGCAAACAGGTTTAATTTTGTTGTGGGATCAGTACTTGACCTTATATATTGTGAGTATTAATAAAATGTTTAATTTGTATATAACATATTCTTCTTAAATTTATGATAATCCCATGTTTGCGGATGAAAGCCTATGCTCTGCAAAATTTCAACCTGTATTTTGAAATAGCTAGTCTGTCCACTTTTATAACTCTGTTTTTTGGTGTATGATATATTTAAATTAAAAACTATATATATTTCTAAAAGATAAAACCAATAATTTCTTATCAATATGAATTTTGTTTTTTTTTTTAAATCAATTTCATTCAGAATTCTTTGAAATTAATTTTAAGTATTTTAATATTTCATGTTATAATATTCATGCTAAAAAATATTTTTCAACAAAATCTTAACTCATTAATTTAGTATTTGATTAAAATCCAATTACACTTACTAATGACCACGTTTTAAAACCATTTTCTCCCAACTGCAGGCATTTTACATTCAAAATACATGAAAATTGTTCTTAATGCGACCAAGCTGTATGCATGCGTTCTAACAATTCTAAACAATTCTCAGTTCTCTATTTTAAGAGGGGTTTGTTATTGTGGTAATATATAGTTATTTTATAAAATATTTTTTTATTTAAAATAAGATTTATTTTAAAAATATTTTTAATACAGTATATCAAAATGATATAAAAATATATCAAAAAACTTAATTTAAAGTAAAAAAATTATTTTTTAAAAATACAAAAACAAATAACCGCTCTAAATCCTGGCAACCTATTAGATAAAATCATTAGGAAAAACGATATCTTTTAATATGTTACTTTTATGTTAAGGCTCTATTTGTTTTATGAAAAATGATTTTTTAAAAATGATATTTTAAATTTTTTTGTGTTTATTTGTCATTAAAAAAAGTTAATTAACGGAAAATACTTTCAGTTAAATGAAAACAATTTTTAAAAATTATAAAAAAGTTAGAAATATCATATTATTTGTTAATTATATCAAATTTGATATTCAAACTTTTAATTACTGTATATTTTATTTTAAATTTGTTTTTAAAAAAATTAATTTTCAACAAACAAACAGGCAAAATGCTTTTTTTTTCTTCTCAAAAACAGAAAACCACCTTCGTTGTGCAATCAACATTTCATGCCCAAGGTAGCTAGCTGCTGTCAAAACCCTGCGATATATTGGGAATTAAAGTTTGCTGGTTGTAATTTTATGTTGTATCTTTGGTGAACAAAGCCAGGTCACTACTGATCATGATTTGTAAATAAGCTGAATGTCTTTTTCTTCCCACTAGTTTTATGGTTGGACTGCTACAAGTTCACTCATTATTTTTAAATTCAATCAAAAAGGGTGTTTGCTTATTATTATTTTTTTAAAAAAAAAGATAAAAACAACAAATAGAGAAAATATATCGCTATATAATTTATGTTTTAGATTTTATATATTTCTTTCTATCTTTTTAGTTAAATATATTTTCATTTTTTTCATTTTCAGGTACATACATGTAAATATGTAACTATGAATACTCTAATAAACAAACTAATTTAGTAGCAATTTTTTTTTTATAAGGCTAAGAAATGGTCGCTTTGGTAGGCATGCTTTTAAATAGACTATGAATTTCGGAAGGTAATTTTTTTAGTAATTAATAAAATTCTATTCTTTTCTCTTAGATGCACCAGCAATTTTTATTATTAATAGCTTTATATTTACAACTATATAAACATATAAATACATAAACATTAATATATATAATCACTTACACCAAAAATGAACTTGCTTCGTTTATAACTGGTTTGAGACAAAAATAATAAAATTTAATTCTCCATTCCTAACTATATAAACCTCTGCTGCTTCCTTCAGTCGGGTAACTTCTCTTCCCTCGCATGAGCCACTTATTTTTCCTGATGCTAACAGATATGAGGCGTGGCATAATGCTATGCGAGAGGAAATTTAGGCCTTACGCGCAAACAGAACATGGACTTTAGTGCCATTTCATCCGTCCATGAATGTTGTTGGTAGCCGATGGGTCTACAAAATTAAACGCAGATCTGATGGTAGCATTGAGAGGTATAAGGCGCGCCTGGTTGCTAGGGGCTTCACTCAGCAAGAAGGTATTGATTACTTAGAAACTTTTAGTCCTGTTATCAAACAGGCAACAATCCGCTTAGTGTTCTCCATTGCAGTTTCGAGTGGTTGGAAAATTCATCAGCTTGACATTCATAATGCATTTCTAAATGGAGTCCTTGATGAAGAGGTTTACATGAAACAACCTCCAGGTTTTGTTGATTCTGCACTCCCAGGTCATGTATGTCGATTGCATAAATCTCTATATGGGTTAAAACAGGCTCCGCGGGCTTGGTACACTCGTCTGAATGATTTTCTATTATCCATTGGTTTCCGTGCTTCTAAAGTGGATACCTCATTGTTTATCTTCTCGGTTGGTAGTGATATTTGTTATCTTTTGGTTTATGTTGATGATATTCTGCTTACGGGTAATAATGGAACTCTGCTACAACGACTCATTCAGCTACTGAGCTCAAAATTTAAACTTCGGGATTTGGTGATGTTCATTATTTATTGGGTATTGAAGTGCAGTGTACTGGTCTGGGACTTATGCTTTGTCAACATAAATATACACTTGATATCCTCACACGAGCTGGTATGTTATCCTGTAAACTAGTTGATACTCCTATTTCGGCATCCAAAGCCACCATTATGCCGGATCCATTGTTTTCTGATGCTACTTGTTTTCGGCAACTTGTTGGTGCTCTCCAATATCTCACTTTCACATGCCCAGATATTTGCTTTGCTGTTAACCGGGTTTGTCAATTTATGCATGCTCCTACAGAATCCCATTGGGCTGCCGTGAAACGCATCTTGCGTTATCTCCGTGGTACGGCATCACATGGTTTACATATTACTCGCAGCTCTTCCTTTGCTTTACACGGTTTTACAGATGCAGATTGGGCAGGTAGTATTGAGGATAGAAAGTCTACAGGTGGTTATCTAGTGTTCTTTGGTCAGACGCTAATTTCGTGGAAATCGAGTAAGCAACGCACTGTTGCTCGTTCTTCGACGGAAGCTGAGTACAAAGCCTTAGCTGATGGCACGACTGAAGTTATCTGGCTTCAGTACTTGTTAACGAATCTTCAGATTCCGACTCCTTCTGCCCCTATTATATGGTGTGACAACCTTGGAGCCACATATTTGTCCGCAAACCCTATATTTCATGCTCGCACAAAACATATTGAGATTGATTATCATTTTGTCCGAGATAGAGTTGCGAAGAAGGAGATTCAGATTCGTTTTATTTCCTCTCAGGATCAACTTGCCGATGTCTTCACTAAGCCACTTCCTGCTGCTTCATTTATTGCATTTAGATTCAAGCTTCGGGTTGATCCTCCACCCTCAGCTTGAGGGGGCGTATTATAGCATGTAATTATATAGGAAATATTGTAGTCATATTCTTATGTGGTAATCTCCACCTTTACTATTGTATATTGCCCTACTCATATATATAGAAAGGGTTGGCTAACCTATTAGGTTAAGCCTCCTGTTATCTCAACTACATCGAAGATGCCTTTTGATTGGGCTTTAGCTGCTGATGCTAACAATAAAAATACTGAGAATGATATTATTGTTGAGGATACAACTTTCCGGCCCATCTTTTTATCAGCTATGTTGCTTTCTTTCTTCAATACTCTAGGAAAAGGAATGAATTTCTTAATCTTCCATTGCGATCCTTTATAGGGCGAGAGGGGAATTCAACACCACTCGTAAATTAATCATGCAGTTGATGAATTTTGTCCATGTTTGTGCAAGGTTGTAGCTTTGCCCTTCAATGTCATTACTATTATTAGCTTCTCTTGCAATATAGTATATCAAAATGTTCTAAGAAAAATCTATATATATTGATCACACTATCCATAGAAGCCTAATTTCATGTAAAGATTTGTTTAATTTAATAAATTGCTACCCAATTTTTTACTTCATTTTTCATTTTTCAAAATAAAAAATATACTTTCAACGCGTAGTTTTTAACGCACTCATTGAGTCGATGTTAATGTTGTATTTTTTTCATAAGTCAAAAAACACAAAATAAATCGAAAAAGAAAATAGACAAAATGCATTTATATTTTAGTGGTCTAATTGCAATTGTGGAAAGGAAAGAACTGATTTTCAAATTGAAAACCCTCTCATCAAGCAACCCAAGTTTTAATCAAATGGTCCACAATCGATTTTTTTAATCCAGGGCTCTATATTTCCTTGCTTTGCCTCTCATTTGCCCTTCAATGTCATTACTATTATTAGCTTCTCTTGCGATATAGCATATCAAAATGTTCTAAGAAAAATCTATATATATGGATCACACTGTCCATAGAAGCCTAATTTCATGAAAAGATATGTTTAATTTAATAAAAATGCTTCTATTTTTGAAGATATTGTTATTGAAGATGTTGATTCCATTTTGTTTTATTTTTGCCCTTGAAATAGTATGTATCAAAACTTTAAACAACATCAATCTATGAAAAAAAACATTAACAAGATTCTAAATGCTTAAAAATAAGTCAATTAATAAATATAAAGAGAACGAAAAAATAATGAAACTTGAGACTAAGGATGCATAAAATTATAATAATAAAAGATTCATAAAACTATTACCTATGCCTTAACATCTAAAAAAATAGTAAAAATTCTATCAAAATATTTTGTTACGGAAGCATTAGACATATTTATTTCACTACTACATTTACTAGTTTTACCGATGGAATTTTCTATCAGCGTGACATTACCATTTTGTCGGTGAAATTTTACGGACTAATTCACCGACAGAATTCATCCATATTACATTGGTAATTCCATTTTTGTCACCAATTCTATCAATAAAAAAAATAAAAAACTGATGATTTTACAGATGAAAAATGCGCGCCCAAACAATTATTTCGTCGGCATATCTTGATTAAACAATGTGGTATTATTTAATAAGATGATTAAAAAATAGGTAAAGACAATAAATCAATCGAATTAAATAAAATAAAAAAAGAGATCATAATAAGATGCACACAAAATGAAACTTGCTAAAAAAAGACAAATTATAATTCATAGTCAACTCGGCGTGAAAGGATGAAATTGAAAAAAAAAAAACTAAAGTTAACCCGAGTTAGCATGTCAAACATGAAACCATGATTATGAGGCTGGATAACCTAGTAAAATGACAATAAAAAAATATTATAAAGCGTAATTTTCAACAAACCCCATGTAGAAGGGTAAAAAAATCCAATTAAAAAAAACATGCAGACTCGTTTAAGCTCACTAAACCCCGCTACCTGGATCATGAAAATGAGATAACCTATAGAAGGCAAAGTGGAGAACATTATGAAACTCAATTATAATATAAACCTAATCTTGAAAAATAAAACTAAAAAATAATTAAATTAAAAAAAAGAATCGCAAGATTGAGATTTCAGGTTAACTGAGTTGAAAACAAAATTTGGGTTAATCCATATGAGAGATGTGAATATCATAATGGAGTCAGTTGAGAATAACTGAATGTCTTAGGTTTGGCCTTAGCCAACCTTTCCTATTTATATATGTAGGGCAGAATACGGTAGTAACCGTAGGGATTACAACATTGGATTAATCCTACATTACATTAATATCCTATGTATAATTCCAAAAACGAAAAGGAGCTTTACATTGACCTATAAGAGTAAGACCAGTTTCCACAATATGCCTATGACGTCTTTCTACCATCCCATTTTGTTCATGAGTATGTGGACATATCAGACGGTAATGAATACCAATAGTTTGGAAGAAAGTGGAGAGTTTGTGATATTCACCACCCCAATCAGTTTGAACAGATTTTATTTTTAAAGAAAACTGACGTTCGACAAGAGTTTGAAATTGATGAAAGACATAATAAACATCAGATTTTGCAACAAGTGGATAATACCATATATATTTTGTGTGCGCATCAACAAATATAACAAAATAACGATAACCATCCGAAGAAAAAAGGGGAGCAGGACCCCACACATCACTAAAAATTAATTCAAGCGGAGCAGAAGTTTTGTGACCAGTAGGTTGTAAAGACAAACGTGACGATTTTCCTAAGGGACAACTTTGGCATTGAAAATTAAGACTTTTGTTGTTACAAATGATCTTATTTTTCGAGACTAAAAAATTAAAAATGCAGGAGGTAGGATGACCTAGGCGACGATGCCACAAATCAGCAGAGGCAGAGGTGCAGGGAGACCAATAGGCTTGAGGAGTTTACAGGACGAAAGACCTGAACTTGGATAAAGTATAGAGACCATCTTTACTCTGACCTGAGAGAAGTACTTCATTGGTGTTGAGATCCTTGACATAAAATAGAAAAGGATGAAATTCAAAATAAACATTTTTATCGAGACAAAATTTCTGAACAGAAAGCAGAGGTTTCGTGATTTCAGGAACATGTAGAACATTAGATAAAGTGAATGAACGATGTGGGTTATATATTTTTGTATGCCCAATATTAGATATGGAAAGTCCCTTACCATCACCAACATGCAAATTATCATTACCATTGTGTGGTTCTGAAGGAGTCAAGGTTGCAAGGTCGGATGTGACGTGTTGGTTTGCACCGGTGTTCGGAAACCATTCAGCAGTAGAGGCAGAATTATGGAATGCCAAATTGGCACTGTGTTGCTGTCCAAAGCTCCGTTGCTAAAGTTGGGAACACTAAGGAGCAGTGTGTCCGAAGGCGTGACATGGCTGGCAACGGCAATTGGATCCTCGGCGCTGCCAATTTCCTTACCAGCTGTTGTGTCTATTTTCGTTGCCAACTACAGAATTGTAATTGTTTTGAGAGTTACGAAAATCAGACCTGTAGCCAGTATTGCGAACGCCTCTGTGAGCAGTTTGTGGAGGACGTCAGCTGCCATAGGAACGCCCCCTATTTCGTCCAAACTGAGCAGAAGGCTATCGTTGAGACAGTAGTGCTGAAGGTGGGATGTTTGGCGTAGGCAACAATGGTGCGTGAATGGCAGCAAATCCCATAGACAAATGAGAAGTTTTATGAATAAATTCATGAGTTAGCAGATGGCTAAGCAAATCTGCATATGGTAGAGGATCTGCCCTTGTAATAAGACTTTTTACTAAGTCCTTAAATTCTCCATGAAGGCCACGAAATACATAGAGATTAAAATCGGTTAGCGAGATAGGTCGGCCAGCAGCTGCTAGCTCATCAAATAAAGTCTTAGCTTTTTGCAAAAAATGAGTTACCGAATCATCACCTTGTCGAAGGTCTTGAAGAGAGCCATGTAATTGCATAATATGGGAATTGGATGTAGAGGCTAGAGCTTGCTCAAGTGTGAGCCAGACAGAACATGAGGTTGGACAATCAATAACAAGATGAAGAACTTCCATGGATAGCGAAGAGAGCAAGGCACTTAGATTTAGTTGATCCTGTTGTTTCCAACGAAGAAAGGATTGAGATACCTGAAGAGTAGCACCATCGGCAGCAAGAATATGTGGAGAGGGGCAGGAGTTTGAACCATCAACAAAGCCGAAAACTCCTTGGCCTAAGAGGTATGGTTTCATTTGCATTCGCCAATACAAATAATTTGTATTTGTTAATTTCAGAGAGATGACATGATGAGTGTGTGAGAGAGACACAATTGCCACGACAGAGGCTGCTGTGGCTTCAGCAGACGAAGATGGCAGCAGAGGAGCATTGTCCGGATTGAGAAGAGCATGGCCAATATTAGTGTGTTCTGGCCACTGCATAATTGAGGCTGAAGAAGAAAGTTGTCCTGCGGCTGAAGAAGAAAATTGCAAATAAGGAGATGGGACAACCGGTGGTGCTGCAGAGGAGGAGAAGGTTGCCGGCTGAGAAGAATCCATTGCAAAGGAGGAGGAGAAGTGTTTTAATTTATTTTGGCTCTGATACCAAGTTGAGAATAACTGAATGTCTTAGGTTTGGCCTTAGCCAACCTTTTCTATTTATATATAGGGCAGAATACGGTAGTAACCGTAGGGATTACAACATTGGATTAATCCTACATTACATTAATATCCTATGTATAGATATACATGATATACATTCTATAATAGAGTCCAAGGCTATTTGATTGAAAATTGCAAGAATGATGGTATCTACCATGTAGTCACTCAACCATCGTCACCTTGACCGGCAGCTTGCAAAATGCTAAGAAGGTATAGATGAATAAACATTGTATTTTGCTTCAATATGTTTTTCATGTGTATGAGGACCGCATCCCATACTTTTAATGAATCATGTTTTGTGATTTGTCTCGAGATTGTCTTGAAATAAAGAGACATGTCTTTCAAAAGGTATATTGGCAAAATAAAATAAAATATTTTGATCAAACTCTAACATGTAAAATTTAGATTAATCAATCATGAAAAATTAAAAGTATTTTGATTGCAGAAATGACTCGATGTTCGTTACACAATATAGGGTTACCAAATAATTTTAAGCTCACATGCGAAATTAAGCCAAACATCATAGAACTAAGCTTTAGCAGTATGTATAATGACATGGAGTGAGTTTAATAGTTTTTTTATTTTTTTAGTGTATATAGTTTTAGTTTTTCTATTTAAATATCTACAAGGATTTATTAATTGAGTGCTTCTAATTTTCAAAGTTAAGAAATGTCCATAGTGTAAGTATATTCAATTAAACAACAATTTAATTTTTCAAAGTTAAGAAATGTCAGTTTCACGTCATATTTGGCCAAGTTAAATAATATTTATAAAAAATCATTTAAAAAATAATTATTAAATTTTAAAAATAAGAGCAAAAGCAAATTTGAACAAAAAAAAAACATATGAACCATAAGTAATAAATTAAAAAAAATAAAGGAAAAAACTTGTAGGGTTGCTATAAGATTTATATTTGTTTTGCTTTTTTTGATACATAAGATTGAACATTTATTGAGAAATCAGTACATATATAAAATTAAATTGTAAGAGTGACCTAGTGATCTTGTATATAAAATTAAATTAATAAAATTGTATTCATCTGTTTACAAGGGCGGAGGCATGTATGGGCTCTAGCCCAGGTCATGATTTTATCAATATTTTTTTACTAGTTTTATGTAAAGAAAAATTTTAATTCTCAATTAAGGTATAAACAAATACTTAAATTTTACGTGGAGCCTTCTAATATGATATTTTAGCTTGGATTAAAATTTCAGAATTTTTGGAGAAATTCAGAAATTTGATAAAAAATCATAATTTGACCCGTTTTATATTATTGGGTGTAATTTTCAATCCGACCATCAGATTGAGCTGAAAGTTTACGAGGGATCTTAAAATATATTTAATAAAATCTGGTTAAACTTTTAGGATGAACAGAGTTTGTTAGTGGTAACAAAAAACAAAAGTCAAATAAAAGCAGAACGACTTATTAAGGGTAAAATGGTTATTTACCATTAAAAAAAAAAACTAGTTCTTCTTTCCTTTTATATGATGCCGTCCGGACAGAAGTAGAATAGGAAAAGAAAGAAAAGAAAAGGCAAGAGAGAAAGAGAGAAAAGTAACGGAAAAACATTAAAAAAAATCCAAGGAAAAAAGAAAAGAAAAGTGAGAGAATAACCTTTTAAACTTACAAAGTCCAACTTATAAAATACTAATGTAAGTAAGAATCAAGTGAATAAATGAGGAATTGAGAGAGGAAAAAACTTTTATTTACTTTGTTTTTCAGTTGACATGAGATTTTTATTTTATCCCGGTTGAGGTGTTGTTACAATATCGATTCAGATTCGATTATAGATGAATTATATTCCACAAAACATCGAAGGATGTAACTTTAATAGTGAGTTTATTTTTAATTTCACTTTAATTTTATATAATTTCAAATTTATTTTTAAATATTTTGGGTAGTGTATTTGAATTAAAACTTTACTGTTAATTTTAAAAATTCATGTACATGAGTTTATAATTTATCTTAAAAAAATTAATATATTTATTTAATAGCTTAGGGTTGGAAAAATTCCTGGCTCCGCCCTTGTCAGTTTAAACAAAATTACAAGATGGGACTTCTCCATCTAAAAACGAGCCTATGAATGAAGAAACCAAAAGAATTTCAGATGTAAGTCCTCATCTTCAACATCCAGATGCGCTCATTTTCCCAGAAATTATGGGCTTAACGTTAGAGCATTGGGATTTTGCAGGGCCTCCTGGTCCTCTATATGCAAGGTTAATGTTAGCAAGCTTCACATTCTGACATGGGAAGCCACTACTACAAGCAATCCGAACAGCAACCGGAGTTGCAGAAGTTCCCCTTATGTTCTTAAAACTAACATCACTGATCTTCACTTTTGATGGAGCCTGCAAAAGAAAAAAGAAAAAAACATTAAGACCCCAAAAGACTTCTAGTAGTCTCCCTGGCTAGAAGGAACATAAAAAAATTAATATGCACATGCATGAATCTTCAGAATAGCATTATTGATCTACCATAATGTAAAAAAGATTTCGATAAATTGTGGAGTGTTTTAGCCACGAATTGGGTAAAATATTGTCACAGTAATTTAATATTGTGAACATATTCTTATGGTAATAGAAAAAGCAATACCTTTAGACTGCATTGGTTCCATGGGCAATACACTTGATCTATGATGACAGGGTTTTGGACATTGTTCATGACAATATCCTCAAAATGCATGTTAGATGCGACACCACCGTATAAAGCTGGCCAAGATTTTATTCTAACACCATTTGTAGTATCCGAGATGGTGCAGTTCTTGACAAATATTCCAGACACAGGTTTCTCATTGGGGTATTTCCCTAAACTTCCAACACTGATGCCATGGCCAGGTCCACATGTTACTCCTGTGATGTGTAGTTCTTCGGTGCCATCCCCCACGGAGATACAATCATCGCCTGTGCCAATTTTTGAATCGATAATGTAGATCCCAGTAGATCGGCCGATGTGGATTCCATCGGTGTTTACACTCTCACAAGGTGCTCTCACGGTAAAATGCTGGAAGGTGAGGTTTTTGCACCCGAAGACGTTAACATGAAAGTTCTTGCTATCTAGAGTAGTTATATCTCGGACTAATGCATTGGTGATGAAATCAAACCTTATATTCTGATCCATGTTAGAAGCAAATGATTAAAGAAACTTTGTTAGTGCCATAACATATAATTAATAAAAAACTCACTAAATTTGTGACCCAAGAGGAGGAAATTAGGCTTCATAATGGCGAGTAGATTACCATTGGGAGGCTGTCACAATCTTTATCTTTCTGACATGTACTTTTGCTCCATGCAACCTTTCCCTGCCCATCAAAAGTACCTCTTCCCGACAATGTAAATTGATCTATGTATCTGAAATTAACCCAATGACCTCCTGACAGCTTATGTGGGTCAACCGGTGCCTGCAATATACCATCAACTTGGAGCTTGATCGCAGCCTTGCAAGGACCTGCTAGTATTACTCTCCGTAACCAGTATGTTCCACTTGGAATAAGAACTTTACTGGCCTTTGTTGAAGCACAAGCAGATTTCCAAGCATTGGTTAAAGCCTAAAAAGGGAAAGAAAAGGGCAATATTTAGAGAGGATCAATAGTTCTCAAATTTGGGTGTTACGCTGAAAATCTAAGGAAACATAAATAACGTTTTGACTCGAATATTATATATTCTGCTATTTAAAAGTCATATGCATGCATGCGAGAAAATATATAAGATACCTCCGTGATATCTTTACCGGCACCATATTTAGTCACATCGAAGACACCATTTGACTGGGCTTCAGTTGTTGTTGCTAACAATAAGAATACTGAGAATGATATTATTGCAGATGACACAACTTCCAAGCCCATCTTTTTGTTAGCCATGTTGCTTTCTTTCTTCACTGCTCTAGGTAAACGGACAAATTTCTTAACCTTCCATGTTGATCCTTTATAGGGCAAGGGAGGACTTCAACACCACTCGTAAATTTATCAAGCAGTTGATGAATTTTGTCCATGTTTGTGCAAGGTTGTAGCTTTGCCATTCAATTCCATTACTATTATTAGCTTCTCTTGCAATATAGCATATTATCTCTCTCTCTCTCTCTCTCTATATATATATATATATATATATATATATAGATTTAAGTTTGATAACCAGAAGCCGAACAACTATCAGAGTTGAAGAAGTTGCTTCTATATGTTGATACAAAGCATAGCTAATCTTCACTTTGGATGGAAACTGCGGAAAGAAGGAAGTAAAAAACTTCAAAAAGACAATTTTATTAAGTTATAAATGTCGCATCCAAAAAAAATCGGCGCGCGGCATCGGCTGGCGATTATTCGTCCTGTTTTGCTGATTTGGTTTTTTAGAGTCGCCACCTAGTAATTCATTGAGGGCTACTAGGAAACCTGATGTACTGGTCTTGTCAGAGATCGCGGGTAAGGGACTGGTTGTGGTTAGAGAAGGTATTAGCACCCCTAACGCACCCTACCTGAGATAAGCTGCTTTGTGGACTTGATGTGTTAAAGAAGTTTTAAAAATTTTGTTCTTTCATCGAATTTTAGAAAATACAACTTACATGTAAGTTCATGATTCTTTATCCGTGATTAAATCAGAATATTAAATTCTTCTTTATTCTTGCAATTTTATCATAATTAAAAAAAACATTCATAAACAAAAATACACACCACATTCACTTTCAAGCTTCGTGGACTTGATGTGATATTAAAAATAAAATTTTAGCTCAATTCTAAGGCTTTGATAAATCAGTTATTACTTTTCCAGACTATATGTAGATACATGTTCTACATTTTCATGGAAAATTCAACATGATTTTTATCTGTCCTTAAGATATTTGTGCATATAAATTAAATTCCTTTTTTTTTTATTTAATAAAAATACATAAAAAAAATTACAAGCACACACAAACATTTCTTTTTCTTATTTATTTTTCTTTTCTTTTCTTCTATTTTTCTTTTTTTTTTTGTTCTTTTTGTACATCTCATTACAAAATACAAATAAAAATTCAAAATAAACAAGCACACACAAACATTTCTTTTTCTTATTTATTTTTCGTTTTCTTTTCTTTTCTTCTATTTTCCTTTTTCTTTTTTTTCTTTTTGTACATCTCATTACAAAATACAAATAAAAAAATCAAAATAAACATACATTACACTAAACAAATTTGAAATTACACAATGACCCGAAACAGTGCTGAAAACCTCTAAAACATCATAGAATCTGCTGGGAACGTTTCTGCGAAGACATGGACACCAGGAACAGTGGCGGCGCGTCCTGTGCACGCGCCACCGTCACTGGTGACGCGTGGTTCACGCGCCGCCGCAGGATGAAGAACGCAAGGTGGACGATCTGGATCAGCTTCTTCACCCCTTCTCTTCCCTACTGCTTGTGAGGAACACCAATCACCTGCAACCACAATCAAAATAACCACACAACACAGTAGATTTTAGTTTTGTTTTTTTTTTTTAGATCTGCTTTTAAATTTTTTCTTCTGCCCGTTGCTACTTTCCCCTTCCCCGGTGGCAGATCTGCTTCAGAGTGGCTGTTGATCGGCGGCTTCTGTGTAGCCTGCCGTGTCTAGCCGCTGTGGGAGGCGATGAGAACTGCTGCCGGCCGGCTGTTGTGGAAGAGATCGAAGGGGGAAACTGACACCGTTGATGGGGAAGGAGCCGTTGCTGCTGCCCGGAGAAAGAGACCGTGGGTCTGAAGCGATGGGAACAGCCCTGCCCGTTCCCTGGTCGGTGGAGAGGAGGTGGGTATGTCGGCTGTGAGCAGAAGCTGCCGCTGCTGGAGGTCGGCTGAAGGAGAGGAGGCTGGGTCGGGTCTGTCGAAAAAATGAGCGAAAATAGAAAGGGGCTGTTCGGTTTCTATGGAGGAGAAGGAAGGCGGCTGTGGTTGATTTGTGAGGGGGGCGGCGCCGGAGAAGAGGCTGGCAGTGGGATCGTCCGGGGGTAATGGAAGAAGAGAAAAAATTCTTGAAAAGGGGGGGGGGGCGCCCCCGGGTGAGTGAGAAGAAAGGAAAAAAAATGTTGATCCCCCTGGCCTTAGTGATCGGCTGGGCAGAGGAAGAAAGAACAGAAAAATCAACAGGGGATGTGTGGGGGAGCCGGCGCTGGAAAAAAAATCAAAACCAAGAAGGGGCTGGCGGCCGGTCCTTCGTGAGGGAGAGGAAGCAGTCTAGTTTTTAGGGTTTCCCCTCTTTGTGTTGCCTCCCCAAAATTACAAAACGACCCCCCCCCCATTTTTTGAGTTTTCAACCTATATTTATAGGTAAACGTTTGTTCAAACCTCCAAATTGGTCCCTCAACTTTCTTTTTTTTTGTAAATTTTGATTTTTCTTGTTTTTTTCTTGTATTTTTAAAAACGAGCAAAATCAACGTCAATTCTATGAGAAAAATTACGATTTTCAAATGACGCGTGAAAAGTCGAACGCATTCGAAAAAACAATTGAAAATTAAAATTCTTTTTAAAAGACGTTGAAAATGCTAAAAACATTGAAAATATAATAAAAACATGTTTTTTTTTGGATTTTTGTTGTTTTCACTATTTTTGGATTTTTTGAAAAATTTATTAAAAAGGTGGGTCAAAAATTGGGTAACAACAATAAAAATGATTTTGGATAAACTATTGAGCCCCAAGATAGAGTAACATCACAATTTAATACAGTGAAAATTATTATTTGAGAGGAAATTGCAATACCTTTTTAGTACTCTGATTCAATGGACGACATGCTTGATCTATGATAGGGGTTTTTGAGACATTGTCTATATTTTATTACTCTACTTGCATGCTTCAGAATTTTGAAAATGTAGTTTAAATAAATTATAACACAAATTTTCATGGAATTGTTTAATTGTTTTTAATAAAAAAAAAAAAGGTGAAGTTGATGAATTTTGTCCATGTTTGTGTAAGGTCGTAGTTTTGCCATTCAATTTCATTACTATTATTAGCTTCTCTCTCTCTCTCTCTCTCTCTCTCTATATATATATATATATATATAGAGAGAGAGAGAGAGAGAGAATTTAGATAGTCTAATATTATTTAAAGTTTTATTATATACTATATCAAGGGAGAAAATAAAATAAAATGGAATCAACATCTTCAATAACAAAATCTTCAAAAATAGAGGAATTTTTATAAAATTAAACAAATCTTTCCATGAAATTCAGGCTACTGTGAACAGGGTGATTGATATATATATAGTCAATTTACATTTCTCCAAAATTTCACTCTAAACCCTAGCATCAATCTCATGATGTCAACCTCAGTTGTTATCTTTTTATATGAAATTGCTACGTCTGGTTTAGAACTCCTGACCAACGATAATTGAGTCTTTGAACCCTACCTTGTCAAAATCTTCCATGTTTTTCCCCCTTTTCCTCTTTTCTCTTAACATTCTCTCTCTAACTCAATCTTTTCTATCATTGGTTATTTTCAATTCCAAGAGTAGATGTGTTTTTATCTCTTAAAACACTCTCTACCCTTTAAAGGTGCAAGAATATAAGAAAAATGAAAAGTGGTCTCCTTTCCCATAACAACTTCCGGCCAATTTTATAAAGCCAATAATAAAAACGGTCTGGCTATTTTGCGAAAGGGTCCGACAAGTTCAGCAAATCGGTCTTGTTGTTTCTCAAAATAATTGGACCATTTTAGCTATTGGTAAATTTGATATTTTAGCCAAAAACCTTTTCTTTTCCATCTTTTTATCACGTTGTTTCCTGATTTATTCTTTTCATATTTTTTCATACCATTAAACTATAATTACAATGATTTTATTATCTATTTATTATTATTATTTTTATTTGATTTATCTCGGGGTTTACACAAAGAGTTTGGTTCTGGTTAAAGAGAACTGTCATATTGAGATTTTAGGTTAACCGAGCTATAAACAAAGATTTTTGTTGTAGTTAAAAGGGATTGACAAATTGAGATCTTAGGTTAGTCTAACAGAAGACAATGATTTTAGGTTCTAGTTAAAGGGGATCACCAAATTAGAATTTCAAGTTAATCGATATGTGAAACCAAAGTTCTAGTTAAAGGATATCACTGAGATGCAAGATTTCAAGTCAACTGAGCTGAGAGCAAAAGTTGTCGAGATGACATTTCTTGACAAAAACAGTTGAATTATAGTTCTGGTTAAAGAGGATTGTTGCGAGGATAGAGTTTCAGGTCAGCTGAACTAAAACTTTGAGAAGATTAAGTTTTGAAGAACAATTTGATTATTTGTACAAACTTACAATGAAAAGCATTTGATAAGTTTTGACCATGAAAAAATTATAAAGTGGGGGCTTTTGTTATTATCTAATTTTGACCTGTTTTTCAAAATGTTTCAGGAAAAAAAAACGAAAAAGAGCAAAAGACAAAAAAAAACCCCAAAAAATATGTTGAAATAATTGCATCATTTTCAACATCTTTCCAAATATTTTTTTTTAAAAAAAAAACTATCTATGCATTTAGTTTTTAATGCCCTCATTTCGTCAGTATTAATGTTGCATTTTTTTCACAAGTCAAAACAAAAAAATAAATCAACAAAGAAAAAAAATAAAAAATAAATTTATATTTTAGTGATTTAATTGTAATTTTGGAATGGAGAAGACCAACTTTAAAATTGGAAACCCTCTCGCCAGTAACCGGACTTTTAATCAAATGGTCCACAATCAATTTTCTTAATCCAATAACCGGCGTTGATTCTTCAACCACTAGAATTGCCTCCTTGACCACTCTGTTATCAATATTAACACTAGAAGCCTCCACCTCCAGTACCACCACCAACTCCATATAAAACCAAAACCAATGGCAGCTAGCACCATGTCCACTAAGTCAAACAAGTCCATGTTCCAGTCATTTATGACAGTTTTTTCACTATCGCTTTAGCTTTCCACCCGACATCACTCTCTCTCTCTCTCAAAACCCATCTCCACTGACGTTGAGTCCTACACAATCCAGCTCCGATCTGACCTCGAACTGACAACATGATAATATCAATCTTCAATTTAAAATGAAAAAACTGTAGTTATTTTTTTCACTATCGCTTCAGTTTTTTCAATTAAAAATTATTATTATTAGGGATAATAATTTTATATCATTCAATTTAATATAAGAATCAAAATCTCAATATATTATTTAAAATGTTTTTTGTAACATTCTCTCTCTAACTCAATCTTTTCTATCATTGGTTATTTTCAATTCCAAGAGTATGTCGCACGTCCGAAAAATCTACGCGGCATCGGGCTCACGATTTTTTTCTCGTTGCGTTTGCTTTGATTGGTTCGTTGGAGTCGCTATCTAGTAATTTATTGAAGGCTACTAGGAAACCGGATGTACTGGTCTTGTTAGAGATTCGCGGGTAAGGGACTGGTTGTGGTTAGGGAAGATATTAGCACCCCTAACACACCCTACCTTAGGTAAGCTGCTTCGCGAATTTGATGTGTTAAAGAAGTTTTAATAATTGTCTTTTCATCGGAAATTAGAAAAATAACTTACGTATAAGTTAATAATTCTTAACCGTGATCCAATCAAAATATTAAATTCTTCTTTAATCTTTGCAATTTTATCATAAATAAGAAAATCAATAAAACATTCATAAAACAAATACAAAAAACACACACATACACTTTCACTATTTTTTGTTTCTTTTCTTTTCTTTTCTCTTACATCCATATTTACAAAATACAAAAATTCAAAAACAAATAAACAAACATTACATTAAAATTACAATAATAGGCCCAAAACAATCTGAAATTACAAGGAAACCCTTCTGCAAGCCGAAACAGTGTGTAGGAACAGTGGCGGCGCATGGGTTCACGCGCCGCCGATGAAGGCTAGAAACCAGTGGATCGGGAACGCCTTCGTCTCCCCTTCCTTTTCCTGCCGACGGTGAGGACCACCGTTACCTGCAGTTACAGAAAACGCATAACACAGTTCATTTTATTTTGTTTTCTCCTTCTCCGATCTGCTCCTTCTTCTTCTTCTCAGATCTGCTCTTTATTCTCCTTCTTCAGATCGGCTTCTTTCGGGTCAGCTGTTGGGCGGCGCCGGCGCTGTATAGGAGCTGGAGGAAGATGGCGGACAGATCCAGGATCTGTGAGCGCCGCTGTGTTCGGGCCGGTATGGAAGAAGCAGGCGGAGGCGGAGGCGGTGCTTGCTTATGTGGTGGCCGTCGCTGCTAAACGGTTTCGACCTTGTCAGTCGCAGCGGCTGAAGAAGAAAATCAAAATCGAGGGGGGGGCGGCTGTTTGGTTTTGTTTGTTTCTCAAGAGGAAGAAGGAGATGGGGCTACGGTGTGGAGGCCAGGATTTTGTGGGGGAAGAGAAGGAGAAGCTGGAACCGGCCGGGAGAAAAAAAATAAAAAACTAGTGGGGGCGGCGGTTCTAAAAGGATGAGGGTTTAGCTGTCTTGGGGTTGAAGGACGACGTTGGGTAAGGGAGAAGAGGATTGGGCTCCGGTGTGCTGAACAAAAAAATTCAAACCCGGGGGAGGCGGCTGTGTTTGGGTTTTTTAGGTTTTTTGTGGTTTAGGGTTTTTTTTTGTATTTTTCTGGTGTTTCAAAATCCCCCCCCTTATGTGAGTTGAAGACCAGTATTTATAGGCAAAATGTTGCTAGGTTTTTCAACTTGGTCCCTCAACTTCCTTCTTTTTGTAAATTTTGATTTTTCTTATTTTTTTGTATTTTTTTGAAAACGAGCAATATTAACATCGACTCAATGAGGAAAATCAATGATTTTAAAAAGGACGCGTGAAAAGTTGAACGCGTTCAAAAAACCCTTAAAATTTAAATCATTTTTTAGACGACGTTAAAAATGCTAAAATAACGAGAATATATTAAAAAACATATTTTTTGGATTTTCATTGTTTTTCTTTACTTTTGGATTATTTTGAAAACATATCAAAAACATGGGTCAAAATTTGGGTAGCAACAGATGCCCCCTCTTTACAATGCTTACGAAGCAAAAATCCTCAATGTTTTGTATAGTAAGCTTTGTAAAGAAAAACGTGTATTTCTGTTTGCTCAATATCCACTTCATCTAAAAACCTTACTCTGTTCTCTCTTTTTTTTTTCTTTTTTTTTTGTCTTTCTCTCTTTCTCTCTGTTTTTTTTTCTTCTTCATCCTGAGATCCCATCTGGCGACCTTCTTTAACCAAAACCAAAGAATGTGTGCAACTTGGTTAACCTGAAATCCCATTTGGTGATTCCCTTTAACCAAAGCTACATGAGATCCCATCTGGCGACCTCATTCAATTGGAACGAAAATATGTGTAACTCGGTTAACCTGAAATCCCATCTGGCGATTCCCTTTAACCACAGCTACATGAGATCCTATTTGGCGACCTCATTCAACTGGAACTAAAAAACTGTGTATAACTCGGTTAACCTGAAATCCCATATGGCGATTCCCTTTAACCAAAGCTATATGAGATCCCATCTGGCGACCTCATTCGACTGAAACTAAAAAATGTGTGTAACTCGGTTAACCTGAAATCCCATCTGGCAATTTCCTTTAACCAAAGCTACATGAGATTCCATCTGGCGACCTCATTTAACCAAAACAAAAGAATGTGTAAAAAAACGTTGTAATGGGTGACCTACCTAGGTAGAAAGAACATGAAAAAAAACGGTCTCATTATGATGGGTGACCTACACAGATGCAAAGAATATGAAGTGTGGTTTCATTATAATGGGTGACCTACCCATATGGAAAGAATATGAAAAAGCGGTCTCGTTGTGATGGGCGACCTACCCAAATAGAAAGAATGTGAAGTGCGGTCTCATTGTAATGAGTGACCTACCCAAAAAAATGTTGGTCTCATTGTAATGGGTGACCTACCCAAGAAAAAGGAAAGAGTGGTCTCATTGTAATGGGTGACCTACCCAAGGAGAAGAATGGCCTCATTATTATGGGTGACCTACCTAGGTAAAAAAAAGATGGAGAATGGTCTCATTCTAATGGGTGACCTACCCAGAAAAGAAAAAAAAATGATGGTCTCATTGTGATGGGTGACCTACCAAAGTGGAAAGGGGGAAGAGTGGTCTCATTCTTATGGGTGACCTACCTAGGGGGAAGAATGGCCTCATTATAATGGGCGACCTACCCAGGTAAAAAAAGATGGAGAATGGTCTCATTCTAATTGGTGACCTACCCAGAGAAAAAAATGGTCTCATTGTGATGGGTGACCTACTCAAGTGGAAAAGAGGAAGAGTGGTCTCATTCTTATGGGTGACCTACCCAGGGGAAAGAATGGTCTCATTGTAATGGGTGACCTACCCAAGAAAAAAAACATGGAGAAGTGGTCGCGTTGCAATGGGTGACCTACCCAGAAAAAATGTTGGTCTCATTGTAATGGGTGACCTACCCAGGTGGAAAAATGGGAAAAACGGTCTTATTATGATGGGTGACCTACCCATATGGAAAGAATGTGAAATGCGGTCTCATTGTAAAGGGGTGACCAACCCAAGTGGAAGATGTGATATGACAAGTGTGAAAAATAGGACTTACCTGGCGAAGTCCTGAGGGGATGACAGAAGAAGGGCTGGAAAACTTGGTGCTTCCTGATAATTCCCGATCATAGGGTTTGAAAACTCGGTGTTTCCTGACTGCAAGGGTTGAAAACTCGAGACTTCCCGATTGCAAGGTTGATCTATTCATTTCTTTGGGATTTTCCTAATGGTAGGGTTCATCCCATCGTCCTTTTATTCCATGATCAAAACCGATTATTTATTATCATCACCACAATGCTTCTTTCTTTTTCCACCATCTTGCTGGACCTCATTAAGGATTTTCCTGTAACAATTCAAAAATATATGCAAATTTTATTTTTTTTAGGTTAGATGATATGCATGCATCCTTACCTGATTTGAAATATAGGTCCCCATTTCTTCATGGTGCGTTTCTTTTCTCAAAAGTTGGAGTGTTGGGAGTGAACTTCGATGGCTTTTTCGCTCCTGCTTACTCGAGTCATCTCTTGTGATTTTGACCTCTAGGAAAGACTTGATATCATCATCCTTCTTTGTCCTCCGCCCCTTTATCTCAAGGGTTGCCAATTTTGCTCGACATTTTCTTAGAATGGGAATCATGGAGCCAGCCCTATCATATGTTTCTTTATTGCCCCCTAGCTTGATCATGCCCCCAAGTGTTCAATTTGGGTTTGTGGACGAGGCTATGTGAAGGAAGGTTTGACAAGGAGTTGTTTTCTTGCAAAATATTTGGAATTCCAAAGCTATTCCAAACACAGAAATCATTTTGACATCGATTCAAAGCAAACTCATTCTGAAGAATTCAAGTGCTTCCTATAGACAGGTTATCAGAAGTGATGAAAACCTTTTTTTTTTTTTTTGAAAAATATGAAGGGACATTTGGCTAGTCGAAATGGTTCAAGACTTGATAAGAGAGTTTCAAAGAATCAGTCTTGAAAGCATTCATTTTATTTGCATGAATAATGATTTTGTTCACATGAGAAAGCACTGGCTACCGATCCAGATTGCTTGCCTTTGATCAGAAAGGGCTTGATTAGGCACGTAATGTAGGCTTGGGCTACTGGTTATGAAGAAAAATGATATTGGTAGGCTCAAAAGGTGTTTAAGGGATTTGAAAACTAAGGATCACTTGTGCTTGTTTCTTGATCTTTTTTCATTTGATTGTCTTTCAAAAATTATGTGTCGTGCCCCCTAGTGATGGGTTTGGGCTTTTCCTCTTTGCTTTTGTTTTCTTCATATGGTTTTGAGCATCATCATATTTTTTTTCAAAACTTTTGGATCCTTTGGGTTTTTCTTCATGGCCCCTGGCTTTGTTTAGGCACCTTTAATGATTGAGAATTTTCTTTTATGCCCCCTAGTATTGCTTAGGCACTTTCGATCATTGAGGTTTTCTCTATGCCATCGCACTTGCCCCCAATGTGGGGTGTGATCCTAGCCAAGGTTATTTCCAAAAAATATTACCAGGCTCAAAAGGGGACTACAAAGGATATATTTTAGCCTTGTGAAAATGATTATAAAAAATAGCCTTTCCTCATCTCAAACTCATGCACTTAGGATCGATAAGCTTTACTTTCATGCGAGTATACAATGTGATTTCTCATTATTCATTCAAATAAAACTCAGCTTTTGAAGTCACTTCTTGGGTTTGTTTTGTTTTGTTTTTTTTTAGGTTTTCTAGGTGTATGGTTACCTTTTAAGGAATCACCTGAATTTCCAGAACTTGTTTATTTTGGACAAACATCAACATGATTTCTGTTTTTGTAATAAACTTTGAATTCCCAAAAATCCTTGTGAACATGTGCGATCATGCATAGTTTTGGAAGAAAAGGGAAACACACCAAAAGATTTCTTGGTGTGATGGTTTCATGCTTAACGGTTATGCTCAATGTGTTATTTGCATGAAACAACAACAAAAATAAAGGTATGTTATAAGCACATGATCTTATTAACAATAAAGGCTCATTTGACAAGGAAAGTGTTGTGGAATTTTAAGCTAAGTTACCAGCAAAAAAAACCAGAACAGGTTTAAACAAAAATCAAGAAGTTTTGCAGGCATGATCAAACAAAGGTTTTTTTTTTTTTCTAGAACAAGACAGGCTCCATTCTGCACCGGTGATGCAATTCCCTTTCGGTCATCTTTCCCACAAAAGCTTTTGCATAAATACATGATTGTGTCGAGGCTATTGACTACGTTTGCCCCCAATTTCTTCGAGCTAAATCATTGTGAGGTTTTGAACAAAGATTATAGGTCGGCTGGAAGGAAACTTCCCTAGAGTTATTTTTCGGTATTTGCTCGAGTAAGCTAGAGGCGAGTCAAACTTGTCTTCAGAAACTCCAACTCTTCTTAAAAATGGACCTTTCGGCGAACACACGCTTCATCTTTCGTGCTTTTTGCTCAAAGTCGGGTGTTGCAGACTTGTAGGGGACCTACTTTTCATCCCGGTGCATGCATGGAAAATGTATGAACATGTAAACTATATGATGAACTCGCCCTTCAAGGGGTGACAATATGGTCGTAACTCTTGTATGATGGAACAAGAATCGTGATTTTTGCCCAAACTCTACAACGAAAAATTTTGGAGTGACGGCCAATGTGTCACCCACAAGTCTTGACTTCAAGATGCTTCAAGAAGGGTTTGCCCTGATGTAAATAACAATAACATACAACCTAAGGACAAGTTCTATTCATTATGTGAACATGGGTAGGTTTTCTACCTGGTCTCATATCTGCCCAGTGACGTTCTTCGTAAAGACAATATGGGGGCGTTGCAAGGAATAGTTAAGGTACGTATACCCACAATTACCAAGCAGGTACTCATATATGAGTTGGGTGTTTCACGCATCTGAACCCTGACTAATAGTCTTAGGGCAAATCGCTAATTCCCCACTTAACTTAAGGTTTGTGTGTGCTTTCAAAATTAAAACAAGTGATGCATGAACAATTCTATAAAATGCATGAAAACAAAAACAAAACAAAAAAAAAGATAAAATTGCAAAAAGCTTAACCACATCAAATACACAAAGCATAGTCCAATAATGTCAGAAACAGTACCTTCCCCAGTGGAGTCGCACATCCGAAAAATCCGCGTGGCATCGGGCTGGCGATTTTTTTCTCGTTGCGTTTGCTTTGATTGGTTCGTTGTAGTCGCCACCTAGTAATTTATTGAAGGCTACTAGGAAACTGGATGTACTGGTCTTGTCAAAGATTCGCGGGTAAGGGACTGGTTGTGGTTAGGGAAGGTATTAGCACCCCTAACGCACCCTACCTAAGGTAAGCTGCTTCGCTTATTTGATGTGTTAAATAAGTTTTAATAATTGTCTTTTCATCGGAAATTAGAAATATAACTTACGTATAAGTTAATAATTCTTAACCGTGATCCAATTAAAATATTAAATTCTTCTTTAATCTTTGCAATTTTATCATAAACAAGAAAATCAATAAAACATTCATAAAACAAATACAAAAAACACACACATACACTTTCATTATTTTTTGTTTCTTTTCTTTTTCTTTTTCTTTTTCTTTTCTTTTCTTTTACATCCATATTTACAAAATACAAAAATTCAAAAACAAATAAACAAACATTACATTAAATTACAATAATAGCCCCAAAACAATCTGAAATTACAAGGAAACCCTTCTGCAAGCCGAAACAGTGGCGGCGCGTGGGTTCACGCGCCGCCGATGAAGGCCAAAAACCAGTGGATCGGGAATGTCTTCTTCTCCCCTTCCTTTTCCTGTCGGCAGTGAGGACCACTGTTACCTGCAATTACAGAAAACGCACAACACAATTCATTTTATTTTGTTTTCTCCTTCTCCGATCTACTCCTTCTTCTTCTTCTTCTTCTTCTCAGGTCTGCTCTTTATTCTCCTTCTTCAGATCGGCTTCTTTCGGGTCAGCTGTTGGGCGGCGCCGGCGCTGTATAGGAGCTGGAGGAAGACGGCGGACAGATCTAGGATCTATGAGCTCCGCTGTGTTTGGGCCGGTCTGGAACAAGCAGGCGGAGGCGGAGGCGGTGCTTGCTTCTGTGGAGGCTGTCGCTGCTAAACGGTTTCAACCCTGTCGGTGGCTGCGGCCTGCGATGGCTGCCGGTCGGTCGGCTGAAGAAGAAAATCAAAACCGGGGGGGGGGGGCTGTTTGGTTTGTTTGTTTCTCAAGAGGAAGAAGGAGATGGGGCTACGGTGTGGAGGCCAGGATTTTGTGGGGGAAGAGAAGGAGAAGCTAGAACCGGTCGGGAGAAAAAAAATCAAAAACCAGTGGGGGCGGCGGTTCTAAAAGGATGAGGGTTTAGCTGTCTTGGGGTTGAAGGACGGCGTTGGGTAAGGGAGAAGAGGATGGGGCTCCAGTGTGCAGAACAAAAAAATTCAAACCTGGGGGAGGCGGTTGTGTTTGGGGTTTTTAGGTTTTTTGTGGTTTAGGGTTTTTTTTTGTATTTTTCTGGTGTTTCAAAATCCCCCCCCTTATGTGAGTTGAAGACCAGTATTTATAGGCAAAATGTTGCTAGGTTTTTCAACTTGGTCCCTCAACTTCCTTCTTTTTGTAAATTTTGATTTTTCTTATTTTTTTGTATTTTTTTGAAAACGAGCAAAATCAACGTTGGCTCAATGAGAAAAATCAATGATTTTAAAAAGGACGCGTGAAAAGTTGAACGCGTTCAAAAGACCCTTAAAAATTTAAATCATTTTTTAGACGACGTTAAAAATGCTAAAATAACGAGAATATGTTAAAAAAACATATTTTTTGGATTTTCATTCTTTTTCTCTATTTTTGGATTTTTTTGAAAATATATCAAAAACATGGGTCAAAAATTGGGTAGCAACAAGTAGATGTGTTTTTATCTCTTAAAACACTCTCTAACCTCTAAAGGTGGAAGAATATAAGAAAAATGAAAAGTGGTCTCCTTTCCCAAAACAACACCCCGTCAGTTTTATAAACCTAATAATCAAAATGGTCTTACTATTTTGAGAGATGGTCCGAAAGGTTTAGCAAATCCGTGTAGTTGTTTTTCAAAATGATTGGACCATTTTAGCTACTGGAAAATTTGACATTTTGGCCAAAAACTTTTTCTTTTTCCATCTTCTTATCACTTTGTTTCTGGATTTATTCTTTTCATTTTTTTCATACCATTAAACTATAATTCCAATGATTTATTTATTATTTATTTTTTATTTTATTTATCCCGGGATCTACACAAAGAATTTGGTTCTGGTTAAAGAGAATTGTCATATTGAGATTTTAGGTTAATAGAACTATAAACAAAGATTTTCGTTCTAGTTAAAGGGGATCGATAAAATGAAATCTTAGGTTAGTCTAACAAAAGACAAATATTTTAGGTTCTGGTTAAAGGAAATCACCTTTAATATAAGGATAGAAAACATAAAAGGAGTTAATATAAAAAAATATTATTAGGGATAATAATTTTATATTACTCACTTTAATATAAGAATTTTTAAAAGACCAGATAGGGTTCCTAGTAACCATAATTCTAGGTTGTGACTCCCTAAACCAACCAAAGAGCATTCCAGAACACCGCTCGAAAAGTGTCACCACGACAACAACTTTGATAAATCAACGCAAATCCTAAGGAGATGAGAGACAAAATAGGGAAAGAAGAATAAAATATCATATATATACATTGCAACTAAAGTGCTGCAACTTGCTTCACTTATTACATATATATACATTGCACGCGCCAACCAATCTTTACATGGGCATTAACTTTAGTCCTATGTATTTGATTTAGCGTAAAATTTGGTTCTTCAAGCCCTAATTACTTCAAATTAGTAGAATTTAGTTTTATTATGACAAACCAAGCTCCAAAACGTTTCTTGGATATTACAAAGTCTCTATATTTAGGCAATCAAAATAAACTACTAAGCCAATTCCTAAAAATACCAAATCTAAACGGATAAAATTAAAAGAAGATATTTAAGTTTTTTTGTGCTTGTAATATGGTAATCACTACTGTTAATTAATTTTTAGTATTTAACCTTATTCAAAAAACATTGTATGGATTAATTTTATGCAATACAATGTTTGTATAATTTTTTTTTTAAATGATGAAATTCTTAAAAGAATAAGTTTCATAACTTAATTCAGCTATGATAATTTATTTTTGGAGATATTATATATTTGGCTTGTGAAATTGTTAATTCTTTTTTCTACTTTAAGTTTTGCCCTTTTGATATGAATTTATTTTTCTATTTTTATAAAATACTTTTAAAATGCATACTATTGTAGTTTTAGTTTTTCTATTTAAATATCTACAAGGATTTATTAATTGAGTGCTTTCAATTTTCAAAGTTAAGAAATGTGTGTAGAGTAACAAATTCAATTAAACAACAACTAATTATTCAAAGTTAAGAAATATTCGTTTCAGGTCATATTTGACAAAGTTAATTAATATTTTTTAAAAAGATCATTAAAAAAAATGTAATTATTCAAACTAAAAAAAAATAAGAGTAAGGAAATTTGTACAAAAAAAGGGCATGGACCGTAAGTAATAAATTAAAACAATTAAAGGAAAAATCTTTTAGGGTTCCTATATGATTTACACTGTTTTTGCATCTTTTTTTTATACATAAGATTGAAGATTTATTGAAATTAAATTGTAAAAGAAACCAAGCGATCTTGTATTTAAAATTAAAATAATAAAATTTGATTCATCTGTTTAATCAAAATTACAAGATGGACTTCTCCATCTAAAAACGAGCCTACGAATGACGAAACCAAAAGAATTTCAGATGGAAGTCCCTATCTTCAACATCCGGATGCGCTCATTATCCCAGAAATTAGGGGCTTAACGTTAGAACATTGGGATTTTGCAGGGCCGTCTGGTCCGCTATATGCAAGTTTAATGTCGGCAAGCTGCACCTTCTCACATGGGATGCCACTGCTGCAAGCAATCTGAACAACAACCGGAGTTGCGGAAGTTCCCCTTATATTCTTAAAACTAACATCACTGATCTTCACTTTTGATGGAGCCTGCAAAAGAAAACAAGAAAGAACTTTTAACACCCCAATAGACTTTTAGTAATCTCCCTAGAACTAAGGAACATAAAAAAATTAGTATGCTTGTGTAGGCGTTCTTCAGAATTGCATTATGGATCTAGCCTGATGCAACCAATTATGGAATCCAGTGCACAACATGTTTGCTTCACAGTCAATACTATGAATTGCGAATTGCGTTGAAACATTTTTTTTCACAAGATGTAAGAAAGATTTTGATAAATTGCGGAGTGTTTGAGCCACGAATTGGGTAAAATATTGTCACACTAA
The DNA here is from genome assembly GCA_033617975.1 of Populus alba x Populus glandulosa. NCBI lineage: Eukaryota > Viridiplantae > Streptophyta > Magnoliopsida > Malpighiales > Salicaceae > Populus > Populus alba x Populus glandulosa. The sequence goes on from CM066161.1 coordinate 11,688,168, forward strand.
TTTATTAGTACTGTGAAAATATCCTTATGGTAACAGAAAAAAAACAAAAAAAAAACAATACCTTTAGAGTGCATTGGTTCCATGGGCAATACTCTTGATCTACGATGACAGGGTTTTGGACATTGTTCATGACAATATCCTCAAAATGCATGTTAGATGCGACACCACCATATAAAGCTGGCCAAGATTTTATTCTAATCCCATTTTTAGTATCTGAGATGGTGCAGTTCTTGACAAATATTCCAGACACAGGTTTCTCATTGGGGTATTTCCCTAAACTTCCAACACTGATGCCATGGCCAGGTCCACATGTTACTCCTGTGATGTGTAGGTCTTCGGTGCCATCCCCCACGGAGATACAATCATCGCCGGTGCCAATTTTTGAATCGATAATGTTGATCCCAGTAGATCGGCCGATGTGGATTCCATCGGTGTTTACACTCTCACCAGGTGCACTCACGGTAAAATGCTGGAAGGTGAGGTTTCTGCACCCCAAGACGTTAACATGAAAGTTCTTGCTATCTCGAGAAGTTATATCTCGGACTAATGCATTGGTGATGAAATCGAACCTTATATTCTGATCCATGTTAGAAGCAAACAAAAGGCAAATGATTAAAGAAACATTGGTAGTGCCATAACATATAATTAAAAAATAAGGAAATTAGGCTTCATAATGGTGAGTAGATTACCATTGGGAGGCTGTCACAATCTTTATCTTTCTGACATGTACTTTTGCTCCATGCAACCTTTCCCTGCCCATCAAAAGTGCCGCTTCCCGACAATGTAAATTTATCTACGTATTCGAAATTAACCCAATGACCTCCTGAGAACTGATTTGGGTCAACCGGTGCCTTCAATATGCCATCAACTTGGAGCTCAATCGCAGCCTTGCAAGGACCTGCTAGAGTCAATTTCCGTAACGAGTATGTCCCACTTGGAATAAGAACTTTGCTGGGGTTTGTTGAAGCACAAGCATCTTTCCAAGCATTGGTTAATGCCTAAAAATGGAAAGAGAAGGGAAATGTTTAGAGAGGATCAGCAGGTCTCAAATTCAGGTGTTACGTTGAAAATCTAAGGAAACGTAAATAAGTTCTGACGCGAATACTACATATTCAGCTATTTAAAAATCAAACGCATGCATGCGAGAAAATATATAAGATACCTCTGTGATATCTTTATCGGCACCATATTTAGTCACATCGAAGACGCCTTTTGATTGGGCTTTAGCTGCTGATGCTAACAATAAAAATACTGAGAATGATATTATTGCTGAGGATACAACTTTCAGGCCCATCTTTTTGTCAGCTATGTTGCTTTCTTTCTTCAATACTCTAGGAGAAGGAATGAATTTCTTAATCTTCCATTGCGATCCTTTATAGGGCGAGAGGGGAATTAAACACCACTCGTAAATTTATCATGCAGTTGATGAATTTTGTCCATGTTTGTGCAAGGTTGTAGCTTTGCCCTTCAATGTCATTACTATTATTAGCTTCTCTTGCGATATAGCATATCAAAATGTTGTAAGAAAAATCTATATATATGGATCACACTGTCCATAGAAGCCTAATTTCATGAAAAGATTTGTTTAATTTAATAAAAATGCTTCTATTTTTGAAGATTTTGTTATTGAAGATGTTGATTCCATTTTGTTTTATTTTTGCCCTTGAAATAGTATGTATCAAAACTTTAAACAACATCAATCTATGAAAAAAAAATTAAGAAGATTCTAAATGCTTAAAAATAAGTCAATTAATAAATATAAAGAGAACACAAAAATAATGAAACTTGAGACTAAGGATACATAAAATTATAATAATAAAAGATTCATAAAACTATTATCCATGCCTTAAGAGATAAAAAAATAGTAAAACTTCTATCAAAATATTTTGTTACGGAAGCATTAGACGTATTTATTTCACTACTACATTTACTAGTTTTACCGATGGAATTTTCTATCAGCGTGACATTACCATTTCATCGGTGAAATTTTACCGACTAATTCACCGACAAAATTCATCCATATTACATCGGTAATTCCATTTTTTTCGTCAATTTTATCAATAAAAAAAATAAAAAACCGATGATTTTACAGATGAAAAATACGCGTCCAAAAAATTATTTCGTCGGCATATCTTGATGAAACAATGTGGTATTATTTAATAAGATGATTAAAAAATAGGTAAAGACAATAAATCAATCGAATTAAATAAAATAAAAAAAGAGATCATAATTAATAAGATGCACACAAAATGAAACTTGCTAAAAAAAGACAAATTATAATTCTTAGTCAACTCGGCGTGAAATGATGAAATTAAAAAAAAAAAAACTAGAGTTAACCCGAGTTAGCATGTCAAACATGAAACCATGATCATGAGGCTGGATAACCTAGTAAAATGACAATAAAAAAAATATTATAAAGCGTAATTTTCAACAAACCCCATGTAGAAGGGTAAAAAAATCCAATTAAAAAAAAACATGCAGACCCGTTTAAGCTCACTAAACCCCGCTGCCTGGATCATGCAAATGAGATAACCTAATAGAAGGCAAAGTGGAGAACATTATGAAACTCAATTATAATATAAACCTAACCTTGAAAAATAAAACTAAAAAATAATTAAATTAAAAAAAGAATCGCAAGATTGAGATTTCAGGTTAACTGAGTTGAAAACAAATTTTGGGTTAATCCATATGAGAGATGTGAATATCATAATGGAGTCCTAGGCTATTTGACTGAAAATTGCAAGAATGATGGTATCTACCACGTAGTCACTCAACCATCGTCACCTTGACCGGCAGCTTGCAAAATGCTAAGAAGGTATAGATTAATAAACATTGTATTTTGTTTCACTATGTTTTTAATGTGTATGAGGACTGCATCCCATACTTTTAATGAATCGTGTTTTGTTATTTGTCTCACGATTGTCTTGAAATAAAGAGACATGTCTTTCAAAAGGTATATTGGCAAAATAAAATAAAATATTTTGATCAAACTCTAACATGTAAAATTTAGATTAATCAATCATGAAAAATTAAAAGTATTTTGATTGCAGAAATGACTCGATGTTCTTTAAACAATATAGGGTTACCAAATAATTTTAAGCTCACATACGAAATTAAGCCAAACATCATAGAACTAAGCTTTAGCAGTATGTATAATGACATGGAGTGGGTTTAATAGTTTTTTATTTTATTTTATTTTATTTTAGTGTATATAGTTTTAGTTTTTCTATTTAAATATCTACAAGGATTTATTAATTGAGTGCTTCTAATTTTCAAAGTTAAGAAATGTCCATAGTGTAAGTATATTCAATTAAACAACAATTTAATTTTTCAAAGTTAAGAAATGTCAGTTTCACGTCATATTTGGCCAAATTAAATAATATTTATAAAAAATCATTTAAAAACATAATTATTAAATTTTAAAAATATGAGCAAAAGCAAATTTGAACAAAAAAAAAACATATGAACCATAAGTAATAAATTAAAAAAAAATAAAAGAAAAAACTTGTAAGGTTGCTATAAGATTTATATATATATATATATATATATATATGTAAGGTTGCTATAAGATTTATATATATATATATATATAAATTTTTTTTATTTTTTTATTTATTTTTTTGATGACCCTGTGTGTCCGGGTCAGCTTACGCGCACCACAACTAATCCCAGGGCCTACTAAACATCCTGCAAGCCCAATAGGCAGGTAAGGCACCGCGGGGGTGACAGGCCGGTACTCTTGAGGATCAAACCCAGAACGTTCGCAAAGGCAAGCCTTGCAGTTGACCAATGGGCTAGACCTTTGTTTTGCTTTTTTTGATACATAAGATTGAACATTTATTGAGAAATCAGTACATATATAAAATTAAATTGTAAGAGTGACCTAGTGATCTTGTATATAAAATTAAATTAATAAAATTTTATTCATCTGTTTACAAGGACGGAGGCATGTATGGGCTCTGGTGGGCTCTAGCCCAGGTCAAGATTTTATCAATATTTTTTTACTAGTTTTATGTAAAGAAAAATTTTAATTCTCAATTAAGGTATAAAAAAATACTTAAATTTTACGTGGAGCCTTCTAATATGATATTTTAGCTTGGGTTAAAATTTCAGAATTTTTGGAGAAATTCAGAAATTTGATAAAAAAAAATCATAATTTGACCAGTTTTATGTTATTGGGTGTAATTTTCAATCCGACCATCAGATTGAGCTGAAATGTTACGAGTGATCTTAAAATATATTTAATAAAATTTGGTTAAACTTTTAGGATAAACAGAGTTTGGTAGCGGTAACAAAAAACAAGTCAAATAAAAGCAGAACGACTTATTAAGGGTAAAATGGTTATTTGCTATTAAAAAGAAAAATAGTTCTTCCTTCCTTTTATATGATGCCGACCGGACAGGAGTAGAATAGGAAAAGAAAGAAAAGAAAAGGCAAGAGAGAAAGAGAGAAAAGTAAGGGAAAAACATTAAAAAACATCCAAGGAAAAAAGAAAAGAAAAGTGAGAGAATAACCTTTTAAACTTACAAAGTCCAACTTATAAAATACTAATGTAAGGAAGAATCAAGTGAATGAAGGAGGAATTGAGAGAGGAAAAAAATTTTATTTACTTTGTTTTTCAGTTGACATGAGATTGTTATTTTATCTCGGTTGAGGTGTTGTTATAATATCGATTCAGATTCAATTATAGATGAATTATATTCTACAAAACATCGAAGGATGTAACTTTAATAGTAAGTTTATTTTTAATTTCACTTTAATTTTATATAATTTCAAATTTATTTTTTAATATTTTGGGTAGTGTATTTGAATTAAAACTTTACTGTTAATTTTAAAAATTCATGTACATGAGTTTATAATTTATCTTAAAAAAATTAATATATTTATTTAATAGCTAAGGGTAGGAAAAATTCCAGGCTCCGCCCTTGTCTGTTTAAACAAAATTACAAGATGGGACTTCTCCATCTAAAAACGAGCCTATGAATGAAGAAACCAAAAGAATTTCAGATGTAAGTCCTCTTCTTCAACATCCAGATGCGCTCATTTTCCCAGAAATTATGGGCTTAACGTTAGAGCATTGGGATTTTGCAGGCCCTCCTGGTCCTCTATATGCAAGGTTAATGTTAGCAAGCTTCACATTCTGACATGGGAAGCCACTACTACAAGCAATCCGAACAGCAACCGGAGTTGCAGAAGTTCCCCTTATGCTCTTAAAACTAACATCACTGATCTTCACTTTTGATGGAGCCTGCAAAAGAAAAAAAAAAGAACATTAAGACCCCAAAAGACTTCTAGTAGTCTCCCTGGCTAGAAGGAACATAAAAAAATTAATATGCACATGCATGAATCTTCAGAATAGCATTATTGATCTACCATAATGTAAAAAAGATTTCGATAAATTGTGGAGTGTTTTAGCCACGAATTGGGTAAAATATTGTCACAGTAATTTAATATTGTGAACATATTCTTATGGTAATAGAAAAAGCAATACCTTTAGACTGCATTGGTTCCATGGGCAATACACTTGATCTATGATGACAGGGTTTTGGACATTGTTCATGACAATATCCTCAAAATGCATGTTAGATGCGACACCACCGTATAAAGCTGGCCAAGATTTTATTCTAACACCATTTGTAGTATCCGAGATGGTGCAGTTCTTGACAAATATTCCAGACACAGGTTTCTCATTGGGGTATTTCCCTAAACTTCCAACACTGATGCCATGGCCAGGTCCACATGTTACTCCTGTGATGTGTAGTTCTTCGGTGCCATCCCCCACGGAGATACAATCATCGCCTGTGCCAATTTTTGAATCGATAATGTAGATCCCAGTAGATCGGCCGATGTGGATTCCATCGGTGTTTACACTCTCACCAGGTGCTCTCACGGTAAAATGCTGGAAGGTGAGGTTTTTGCACCCGAAGACGTTAACATGAAAGTTCTTGCTATCTAGAGTAGTTATATCTCGGACTAATGCATTGGTGATGAAATCAAACCTTATATTCTGATCCATGTTAGAAGCAAATGATTAAAGAAACTTTGTTAGTGCCATAACATATAATTAATAAAAAACTCACTAAATTTGTGACCCAAGAGGAGGAAATTAGGCTTCATAATGGCGAGTAGATTACCATTGGGAGGCTGTCACAATCTTTATATTTCTGACATGTACTTTGGCTCCATGCAACCTTTCCCTGCCCATCAAAAGTACCTCTTCCCGACAATGTAAATTGATCTATGTATCTGAAATTAACCCAATGACCTCCTGACAGCTTATGTGGGTCAACCGGTGCCTGCAATATACCATCAACTTGGAGCTTGATCGCAGCCTTGCAAGGACCTGCTAGTATTACTCTCCGTAACCAGTATGTTCCACTTGGAATAAGAACTTTACTGGCCTTTGTTGAAGCACAAGCAGATTTCCAAGCATTGGTTAAAGCCTAAAAAGGGCAATATTTAGAGAGGATCAATAGTTCTCAAATTTGGGTGTTACGCTGAAAATCTAAGGAAACATAAATAACGTTTTGACTCGAATATTATATATTCTGCTATTTAAAAGTCATATGCATGCATGCGAGAAAATATATAAGATACCTCCGTGATATCTTTACCGGCACCATATTTAGTCACATCGAAGACACCATTTGAATGGGCTTGAGTTGTTGATGCTAATAATAAGAATACTGAGAATGATATTATTGCAGATGACACAACTTCCAAGCCCATCTTTTTGTTAGCCATGTTGTTTTCTTTCTTCACTGCTCTAGGTAAACGGACAAATTTCTTAACCTTCCATGTTGATCCTTTATAGGGCAAGGGAGGACTTCAACACCACTCGTAAATTTATCAAGCAGTTGATGAATTTTGTGCAAGGTTGTAGCTTCGCCATTCAATTCCATTACTATTATTAGCTTCTCTTGCAATATAGCATATTATCTCTCTCTCTCTCTCTCTCTATATATATATATATATAGAGAGAGAGAGAGAGAGAGAGATTTAAGTTTGATAACCAGAAGCCGAACAGCTATCAGAGTTGAAGAAGTTGCTTCTATATGTTGATATAAAGCATAGTTAATCTTCGCTTTGGATGGAAACTGCGGAAAGAAGGAAGTAAAAAACTTCAAAAAGACAATTTTATTAAGTTATAAAAATGATTTTGGATAAACTATTGAGTCCCAAGATAGAGTAACATCACAATTTAATACAGTGAAAAATATTCTTTGAGAGGAAATTGCAATGCCTTTTTAGTACTCTGATTCAATGGACGCCATGCTTGATCTATGATAGGGGTTTTTGAGACATTGTCTATATTTTATTACTCTACTTGCATGCTTCAGAATTTTGAAAATGTAGTTTAAATAAATTATAACACAAATTTTCATGGAATTGTTTAATTGTTTTTAATAAAAAAACAAAAGGTGAAGTTGATGAATTTTGTCCATGTTTGTGTAAGGTCGTAGCTTTGCCATTCAATTTCATTACTATTATTAGCTTCTCTCTCTCTCTCTCTCTATATATATATATATATATATATATAGAGAGAGAGAGAGAGAGAGAGAGAATTTAGATAGTCTAATGTTATTTAAAGTTTTATTATATACTATATCAAGGGAGAAAATAAAATAAAATGGAATCAACATCTTCAATAACAAAATCTTCAAAATTAGAGGAATTTTTATAAAATTAAACAAATCTTTCCATGAAATTCAGGCTACTATGAACAGGGTGATTGATATATATATAGTCAATTTACATTTCTCCAAAATTTCACTCTAATTCCTAGCATCAATCTCATGATGTCAACCTCAGTTGTTATCTTTTTATATGAAATTGCTACGTCAGGTTTAGAACTCCCGACCAACGATAATTGAGTCTTTGAACCCTACCTTGTCAAAATCTTCCATGTTTTTCCCCCTTTTCCTCTTTTCTCTTAACATTCTCTCTCTAACTCAATCTTTTCTATCATTGGTTATTTTCAATTCCAAGAGTAGATGTGTTTTTATCTCTTAAAACACTCTCTAGCCTTTAAAGGTGCAAGAATATAAGAAAAATGAAACGTGGTCTCCTTTCCCGCAACAACTTCCGGCCAATTTTATAAAGCCAATAATCAAAACGGTCTGGCTATTTTGCAAAAGGGTCCGACAGGTTCAGCAAATCAGTCTTGTTGTTTCTCAAAATAATTAGACCATTTTAGCTATTGGTAAATTTGATATTTTAGCCAAAAACCTTTTCTTTTCCATCTTCTTATCACATTGTTTCCCGATTTATTCTTTTCATATTTTTTTCATACCATTAAACTATAATTACAATGATTTTATTATCTATTTATTATTATTATTTTTATTTGATTTATCTCGGGGTTTACACAAAGAGTTTGGTTCTGGTTAAAGACAACTGTCATATTGAGATTTTAGGTTAACCGAGCTATAAACAAAGATTTTTGTTGTAGTTAAAAGGGATTGACAAATTAAGATCTTAGGTTAGTCTAACAGAAGACAATGATTTTAGGTTCTGGTTAAAGGGGATTACCAAATTAGAATTTCAAGTTAATATAAGGATAAAAAACATAAAAGGAGTTAATACAAAAAATATTATTAGGGATAATAATTTTATATTATTCAGTTTAATATAAGAATCAAAATCTCAATATATTATTTAAAATGTTTTTTGTAACATTCTCTCTCTAACTCAATCTTTTCTATCATTGGTTATTTTCAATTCCAAGAGTATGTTGCACGTCCGAAAAATCGGCGCGCCATCGGGCTGGCGATTTTTTTCTCGTTGCGTTTGCTTTGATTGGTTCGTTGGAGTCGCCACCTAGTAATTTATTGAAGGCTACTAGGAAACCGGATGTACTGGTCTTGTCAGAGATTCGTGGGTAAGGGACTGGTTGTGGTTAGGGAAGGTATTAGCACCCCTAACGCACCCTACCTGAGGTACGCTGCTTCGCGAATTTGATGTGTTAAATAAGTTTTATTAATTGTCTTTTCATCGGAAATTAGAAATATAACTTACGTATAAGTTAATAATTCTTAACCATGATCCAATCAAAATATTAAATTCTTCTTTAATCTTTGCAATTTTACCATAAATAAGAAAATCAATAAAACATTCATAAAACAAATACAAAAAACACACACATACACTTTCACTATTTTTTGTTTCTTTTCTTTTTCTTTTTCTATTTCTTTTCTTTTCTTTTCTTTTACATCCATATTTACAAAATACAAAATTTCAAAAACAAATAAACAAACATTACATTAAAATTACAATAATAGCCCTAAAACAATCTGAAATTACAAGGAAACCCTTCTGCAAGCCGAAACATTGTGCAGAAACAGTGGCGGCGCGTGGGTTCACGCGCCGCCGATGAAGGCCAAAAACCAGTGGATCAGGAACGCCTTCTTCTCCCCTTCCTTTTCCTGCCGGCGGTGAGGACCACCGTTACCTGCAATTACAGAAAACGCACAACACAGTTCATTTTATTTTGTTTTCTCTTTCTCCGATATGCTCCTTCTTCTTCTTCTCAGATCTGCTCTTTATTCTCCTTCTTCAGATCAGCTTCTTTCGGGTCAGCTGTTGGGCGGCGCCGGCGCTGTATAAGAGCTGGAGGAAGACGGCGGACAAATCTAGGATCTATGAGCGCCGCTGTGTTCGGGCCGGTCTGGAAGAAGCTGGCGGAGGCGGAGGTGGTGCTTGCTTCTGTGGAGGCCGTCGCTGCCAAACGGTTTCGACCCTGTCGGTGGCAGCAACCTGCGATGGCTGCCGGTCGGCCGGCTGAAGAAGAGAATCAAAACCGGGGGGGGGCAGCTGTTTGGTTTGTTTGTTTCTCAAGAGGAAGAAGGAGATCGGGCTACGGTGTGGAGGCCTGGATTTTGTGGGGGAAGAGAAGGAGAAGCTGGAACCGGCCGGGAGAAAAACATCAAAAACCAGTGGGGGCGGCGGTTCTAAAAGGATGAGGGTTTAGTTGTCTTGGGGTTGAAGGACGGCGTTGGGTAAGGGAGAAGAGGATGGGGCTCCGGTGTGCAGAACAAAAAAATTCAAACCCGGGGGAGGCGGCTGTGTTTGGGTTTTTTAGGTTTTTTGTGGTTTAGGGTTTGTTTTTGTATTTTTCTGGTGTTTCAAATTCCCCCCCCCCCCTATGTGAGTTGAAGACTAGTATTTATAGGCAAAATGTTGCTAGGTTTTTCAACTTGGTCCCTCAACTTCCTTCTTTTTGTAAATTTTGATTTTTCTTATTTTTTTGTATTTTTTTGAAAACGAGCAATATCAACGTCGACTCAATGAGGAAAATCAATGATTTTAAAAAGAACGTTTGAAAAGTTGAACGCGTTCAAAAGACCCGTAAAAATTTAAATCATTTTTTAGATGACGTTAAAAATGCTAAAATAACGAGAATATATTAAAAAAACATCTTTTTTGGATTTTCATTGTTTTTCTCTATTTTTGGATTTTTTTGAAAATATATCAAAAACATGGGTCAAAAATTAGGTAGCAACAGATGCCCCCTCTTTACAATGCTTACGAAGCAAAAATCCTCAATGTTTTGCATAGTAAGCTTTGTAAAGAAAAACTTGTATTTCTGTTTGCTCAATATCCACTTCATCTAAAAACCTTACTTTGTTCTCTCTTTTTTTTGTCTTTCTCTCTTTCTTTTTTTTTTCTTCTTCATCCTGAGATCCCATCTGGCGACCTCCTTTAACAGAAACCAAAGAATGTGTGCAACTCGGTTAACCTGAAATCTCATCTGGCGATTCCCTTTAACCAAAGCTACATGAGATCCCATCTGGCGACCTCATTCAATTGGAACGAAATATGTGTAACTTGGTTAACCTGAAATCCCATATGGCGATTCCCTTTAACCAAAGCTACATGAGATCCCATCTGGCGACCTCATTCAATTGGAACGAAAATATGTGTAACTCGGTTAACCTGAAATCCCATATGGCGATTCCCTTTAACCAAAGCTACATGAGATCCCATCTAGCGACCTCATTCAATTGGAACGAAATATGTGTAACTCGGTTAACCTGAAATCCCATCTGGTGATTCCCTTTAACCAAAGCTACATGAGATCCCATCTGGAGACCTCATTCAACTAGAACTAAAAAACTGTGTGTAACTCGGTTAACCTGAAATCCCATCTAGCGATTCCCTGTAACCAAAGCTACATGAGATCCCATTATTATGGGTGACCTACCCAGGTAAAAAAAAGATGGAGAATGGTCTCATTCTAATGGGTGACCTACCCAGAAAAGAAAAAAAATGATGGTCTCATTGTGATGGGTGACCTACCCAAGTGGAAAGGGGGAAGAGTGGTCTCATTCTTATGGGTGACCTACCCAGGGGGAAGAATGGCCTCATTATAATGGGTGACCTACCTAGGTAAAAAAAGATGGAGAATGGTCTCATTCTAATGGGTGACCTACCTAGAGAAACAAATGGTCTCATTGTGATGGGTGACCTACCCAAGTGGAAAAGAGGAAGAGTTGGTCTCATTGTAATGGGTGACCTACCCAAGAAAAAGGAAAGAGCGGTCTCATTGTAATGGGTGACCTACCCAGGTGGAAAAATGGGAAAAACGGTCTTATTATGATGGGTGACCTACCCAGATGGAAAGAATGTGAAATGCGGTCTCATTGTAAAGGGGTGACCAACCCAAGTGGAAGATGTGATATGACAAGTGTGAAAAATAGGACTTACCTGGCGAAGTCCTGAGGGGATGATAGAAGAAGGGCTGGAAAACTTGGTGCATCCTGATAATTCCCGATCATAGGGTTTGAAAACTCGGTGTTTCCTGACTGCAAGGGTTGAAAACTCGAGACTTCCCGATTGCAAGGTTGATATATTCATTTCTTTGGGATTTTCCAAATGGTAGGGTTCATCCCATCGTCCTTTTATTCCATGATCAAAACCGATTCTTTATTATCATCACCACAATGCTTCTTTCTTTTTCCACCATCTTGCTGGACCTCATTAAGGATTTTCCTGTAACAATTCAAAAATATGTGCAAATTTTTTTTTCTTTTTTTTTGAGGTTAGATGATATGAATGCATCCTTACCTGATTTGAAATATAGGTCCCCATTTCTTCATGGTGTGTTTCTTTTCTCAAAAGTTGGAGTGTTGGCAGTGAACTTCGATGGCTTTTTCGCTCCTGCTTACTCGAGTCATCTCTTGTGATTTTGACCTCTAGGAAAGACTTGATATCATCATCCTTCTTTCTCCTCCGCCCCTTTATCTCAAGGGTTGCCAATTTTGCTCGACATTTTCTTAGAATGGGAATCATGGAGCCAGCCCTATCATATGTTTCTTTATTGCCCCCTAGCTTGATCATGCCCCCAAGTGTTCAATTCGGGTTTGTGGACGAGGCTATGTGAAGGAAGGTTTGACAAGGAGTTGTTTTCATGCAAAATTTTTGGAATTCCAAAGCTATTCCAAACACAGAAATCATTTTGACATCGATTCAAAGCAAACTCATTCTGTAGAAATTCAAGTGCTTCCTATGGAGAGGTTATCAGAAGTGATGAAAACCTTTTTTTTAAAAAAAAAAAATATGAAGTGACATTTGGCTAGTCCAAATGGTTCAAGACTTGATAAGAGAGTTTCAAAGAATCAGTCTTGAAAGCATTCATTTTATTTGCATGAATAATGATTTCGTTCACATGAGAAAGCACTGCCTACCGATCTAGATTGCTTGCCTTTGATCAGAAAGGGCTTGATTAGGCACGTAGTGTAGGCTTGGGCTATTGGTTATGAAGAAAAATGATATTGGTAGGCTCAAAAGGTGTTTAAGGGATTTGAAGACTAAGGATCACTTGTGCTTGTTTCTTGATCTTTTGTCATTTGACTGTCTTTCAAAAATTGTGTGTCGTGCCCCCTAGTGATGGGTTTGGGCTTTTCCTCTTTGCTTTTGTTTTCTTCATATGGTTTTGAGCATCATCATTTTTTTTTTTTCAAAACTTTTGGATCCTTTGCGTTTTTCTTCATGGCCCCTGGCTTTGTTTAGACACCTTTAATGATTGAGAATTTTCTTTTATGCCCCCTAGTATTGCTTGGGCACTTTCGATCATTGAGGTTTTCTCTATGCCATCGCACTTGCCCCCAATGTGGGGTGTGATTCTAGCCAAGGTTATTTCCAAAAAATATTACCAGGCTCAAAAGGGGACTACAAAGGATATATTTTAGCCTTGTGAAAATGATTATCAAAAATAGCCTTTCCTCATCTCAAACTCATGCACTTAGGATCGATAAGCTTTACTTTCATGCGAGTATGCAATGTGATTTCTCATTATTCATTCAAATAAAACTCAGCTTTTGAAGTCACTTCATGGGTTTGTTTTGTTTTTTTTTTTTAGGTTTTCTAGGTGTATAGTTACCTTTTTAAGGAATCACCTGAATTTCCAGAACTTGTTTATTTTGGACAAACATCAACATGATTTCTGTTTTTGTACTAAACTTTGAATTCCCAAAAATCCTTGTGAACATGTGCGATCATGCATAGTTTTGGAAGAAAAGGGAAACACACCAAAAGATTTCTTGGTGTGATGGTTTCATGCTTAACGGTTATGCTCAATGTGTTATTTGCATGAAACAACAACAAAAATAAAGGTATGTTATAAGCACATGATCTTATTAACAATAAAGGCTCATTTGACAAGGAAAGTGTTGTGGAATTTTAAGCTAAGTTACCAGCAAAAAAAACTGGAACAGGTTGAAACAAAAATCAAGAAGTTTTGCAGGCATGATCAAACAAAGGTTTTTTTTTTTTTCTAGAACAAGACAGGCTCCATTCTGCACCGGTGATGCAATTCCCTTTCGGTCATCTTTCCCACAAAAGCTTTTGCATAAATACATGATTGTGTCGAGGCTATTGACTACGTTTGCCCCTAATTTCTTCGAGCTAAATCATTGTGAGGTTTTGAACAAAGATTATAGGTCGGCTGGAAGGAAACTTCCCTAGAGTTATTTTTCGGTATTTGCTCGAGTAAGCTAGAGGCGAGTCAAACTTGTCTTCAGAAACTCCAACTCTTCTTAAAAATGGACCTTTCGGCGAACACACGCTTCATCTTTCGTGCTTTTTGCTCAAAGTCGGGTGTTGCAGACTTGTAGGGGACCTACTTTTCATCCCGGTGCATGCATGGAAAATGTATGAACATGTAAACTATATGATGAACTCGCCCTTCAAGGGGTGACAATATGGTCGTAACTCTTGTATGATGGAACAAGAATCGTGATTTTTGCCCAAACTCTACAACGAAAAATTTTGGAGTGACGGCCAATGTGTCACCCACAAGTCTTGACTTCAAGATGCTTCAAGAAGGGTTTGCCCTGATGTAAATAACAATAACACATACAACCTAAGGACAAGTTCTATTCATTATGTGAACATGGGTAGGTTTTCTACCTGGTCTCATATCTGCCCAGTGACGTTCTTCGTAAAGACAATATGGGGGTGTTGCAAGGAATAGTTAAGGTACGTATACCCACAATTACCAAGCAGGTACTCATATATGAGTTGGGTGTTTCACGCATCTGAACCCTGACTAATAGTCTTAGGGCAAATCGCTAATTCCCCACTTAACTTAAGGTTTGTGTGTGCTTTCAAAATTAAAACAAGTGATGCATGAACAATTCTATAAAATGCATGGAAACAAAAACAAAACAAAAAAAAAGATAAAATTGCAAAAAGCTTAACCACATCAAATACACAAAGCTTAGTCCAATAATGTCAGAAACAGTACCTTCCCCAGTGGAGTCGCACATCCGAAAAATCCGCGTGGCATCGGGCTGGCGATTTTTTTCTCGTTGCGTTTGTTTTGATTGGTTCGTTGTAGTCGCCACCTAGTAATTTATTGAAGGCTACTAGGAAACTGGATGTACTGGTCTTGTCAGAGATTCGCGGGTAAGGGACTGGTTGTGGTTAGGGAAGGTATTAGCACCCCTAACGCACCCTACCTAAGGTAAGCTGCTTCGCTTATTTGTTGTGTTAAATAAGTTTTAATAATTGTCTTTTCATCGGAAATTAGAAATATAACTTACGTATAAGTTAATAATTCTTAACCGTGATCCAATTAAAATATTAAATTCTTCTTTAATCTTTGCAATTTTATCATAAACAAGAAAATCAATAAAACATTCATAAAACAAATACAAAAAACACACACATACACTTTCACTATTTTTTGTTTCTTTTCTTTTTCTTTTTCTTTTTCTTTTCTTTTCTTTTACATCCATATTTACAAAATACAAAAATTCAAAAACAAATAAACAAACATTACATTAAATTACAATAATAGCCCCAAAACAATCTGAAATTACAAGGAAACCCTTCTGCAAGCCGAAACAGTGGCGGCGCGTGGGTTCACGCGCCGCCGATGAAGGCCAAAAACTAGTGGATCGGGAATGTCTTCTTCTCCCCTTCCTTTTCCTGTCGGCGGTGAGGACCACTGTTACCTGCAATTACAGAAAACGCACAACACAATTCATTTTATTTTGTTTTCTCCTTCTCCGATCTACTCCTTCTTCTTCTTCTTCTTCTTCTCAGGTCTGCTCTTTATTCTCCTTCTTTAGATCGGCTTCTTTCGGGTCAGCTGTTGGGCGGCGCCGGCGCTGTATAGGAGCTGGAGGAAGACGGCGGACAGATCTAGGATCTATGAGCTCCGCTGTGTTTGGGCCGGTCTGGAACAAGCAGGCGGAGGCGGAGGCGGTGCTTGCTTCTGTGGAGGCTGTCGCTGCTAAACGGTTTCAACCCTGTCGGTGGCTGCGGCCTGCGATGGCTGCCGGTCGGTCGGCTGAAGAAGAAAATCAAAACCGGGGGGGGGGGCTGTTTGGTTTGTTTGTTTCTCAAGAGGAAGAAGGAGATGGGGCTACGGTGTGGAGGCCAGGATTTTGTGGGGGAAGAGAAGGAGAAGCTAGAACCGGTCGGGAGAAAAAAAATCAAAAACCAGTGGGGGCGGCGGTTCTAAAAGGATGAGGGTTTAGCTGTCTTGGGGTTGAAGGACGGCGTTGGGTAAGGGAGAAGAGGATGGGGCTCCGGTGTGCAGAACAAAAAAATTCAAACCCGGGGGAGGCGGCTGTGTTTGGGGTTTTTAGGTTTTTTGTGGTTTAGGGTTTTTTTTGTATTTTTCTGGTGTTTCAAAATCCCCCCCTATGTGAGTTGAAGACCAGTATTTATAGGCAAAATGTTGCTAGGTTTTTCAACTTGGTCCCTCAACTTCCTTCTTTTTGTAAATTTTGATTTTTCTTATTTTTTTGTATTTTTTTGAAAACGAGCAAAATCAACGTTGGCTCAATGAGAAAAATCAATGATTTTAAAAAGGACGCGTGAAAAGTTGAACGCGTTCAAAAGACCCTTAAAAATTTAAATCATTTTTTAGACGACGTTAAAAATGCTAAAATAACGAGAATATATTAAAAAAACATATTTTTTGGATTTTCATTGTTTTTCTCTATTTTTGGATTTTTTTGAAAATATATCAAAAACATGGGTCAAAAATTGGGTAGCAACAAGTAGATGTGTTTTTATCTCTTAAAACACTCTCTAACCTCTAAAGGTGGAAGAATATAAGAAAAATGAAAAGTGGTCTCCTTTCCCAAAACAACACCCCGTCAGTTTTATAAACCTAATAATCAAAATGGTCTTACTATTTTGAGAGATGGTCCGAAAGGTTTAGCAAATCCGTGTAGTTGTTTTTCAAAATGATTGGACCATTTTAGCTACTGGAAAATTTGACATTTTGGCCAAAAACTTTTTCTTTTTCCATCTTCTTATCACTTTGTTTCTGGATTTATTCTTTTCATTTTTTTCATACCATTAAACTATAATTCCAATGATTTATTTATTATTTATTTTTTATTTTATTTATCCCGGGATCTACACAAAGAATTTGGTTCTGGTTAAAGAGAATTGTCATATTGAGATTTTAGGTTAATAGAACTATAAACAAAGATTTTCGTTCTAGTTAAAGGGGATCGATAAAATGAAATCTTAGGTTAGTCTAACAAAAGACAAATATTTTAGGTTCTGGTTAAAGGAAATCACCTTTAATATAAGGATAGAAAACATAAAAGGAGTTAATATAAAAAAATATTATTAGGGATAATAATTTTATATTACTCACTTTAATATAAGAATTTTTAAAAGACCAGATAGGGTTCCTAGTAACCATAATTCTAGGTTGTGACTCCCTAAACCAACCAAAGAGCATTCCAGAACACCGCTCGAAAAGTGTCACCACGACAACAACTTTGATAAATCAACGCAAATCCTAAGGAGATGAGAGACAAAATAGGGAAAGAAGAATAAAATATCATATATATACATTGCAACTAAAGTGCTGCAACTTGCTTCACTTATTACATATATATACATTGCCCGCGCCAACCAATCTTTACATGGGCATTAACTTTAGTCCTATGTATTTGATTTAGCGTAAAATTTGGTTCTTCAAGCCCTAATTACTTCAAATTAGTAGAATTTAGTTTTATTATGACAAACCAAGCTCCAAAACGTTTCTTGGATATTACAAAGTCTCTATATTTAGGCAATCAAAATAAACTACTAAGCCAATTCCTAAAAATACCAAATCTAAACGGATAAAATTAAAAGAAGATATTTAAGTTTTTTTGTGCTTGTAATATGGTAATCACTACTGTTAATTAATTTTTAGTATTTAACCTTATTCAAAAAACATTGTATGGATTAATTTTATGCAATACAATGTTTGTATAATTTTTTTTTTAAATGATGAAATTCTTAAAAGAATAAGTTTCATAACTTAATTCAGCTATGATAATTTATTTTTGGAGATATTATATATTTGGCTTGTGAAATTGTTAATTCTTTTTTCTACTTTAAGTTTTGCCCTTTTGATATGAATTTATTTTTCTATTTTTATAAAATACTTTTAAAATGCATACTATTGTAGTTTTAGTTTTTCTATTTAAATATCTACAAGGATTTATTAATTGAGTGCTTTCAATTTTCAAAGTTAAGAAATGTGTGTAGAGTAACAAATTCAATTAAACAACAACTAATTATTCAAAGTTAAGAAATATTCGTTTCAGGTCATATTTGACAAAGTTAATTAATATTTTTTAAAAAGATCATTAAAAAAAATGTAATTATTCAAACTAAAAAAAAATAAGAGTAAGGAAATTTGTACAAAAAAAGGGCATGGACCGTAAGTAATAAATTAAAACAATTAAAGGAAAAATCTTTTAGGGTTCCTATATGATTTACACTGTTTTTGCATCTTTTTTTTATACATAAGATTGAAGATTTATTGAAATTAAATTGTAAAAGAAACCAAGCGATCTTGTATTTAAAATTAAAATAATAAAATTTGATTCATCTGTTTAATCAAAATTACAAGATGGACTTCTCCATCTAAAAACGAGCCTACGAATGACGAAACCAAAAGAATTTCAGATGGAAGTCCCTATCTTCAACATCCGGATGCGCTCATTATCCCAGAAATTAGGGGCTTAACGTTAGAACATTGGGATTTTGCAGGGCCGTCTGGTCCGCTATATGCAAGTTTAATGTCGGCAAGCTGCACCTTCTCACATGGGATGCCACTGCTGCAAGCAATCTGAACAACAACCGGAGTTGCGGAAGTTCCCCTTATATTCTTAAAACTAACATCACTGATCTTCACTTTTGATGGAGCCTGCAAAAGAAAACAAGAAAGAACTTTTAACACCCCAATAGACTTTTAGTAATCTCCCTAGAACTAAGGAACATAAAAAAATTAGTATGCTTGTGTAGGCGTTCTTCAGAATTGCATTATGGATCTAGCCTGATGCAACCAATTATGGAATCCAGTGCACAACATGTTTGCTTCACAGTCAATACTATGAATTGCGAATTGCGTTGAAACATTTTTTTTCACAAGATGTAAGAAAGATTTTGATAAATTGCGGAGTGTTTGAGCCACGAATTGGGTAAAATATTGTCACACTAATTTATTAGTACTGTGAAAATATCCTTATGGTAACAGAAAAAAAACAAAAAAAAAACAATACCTTTAGAGTGCATTGGTTCCATGGGCAATACTCTTGATCTACGATGACAGGGTTTTGGACATTGTTCATGACAATATCCTCAAAATGCATGTTAGATGCGACACCACCATATAAAGCTGGCCAAGATTTTATTCTAATCCCATTTTTAGTATCTGAGATGGTGCAGTTCTTGACAAATATTCCAGACACAGGTTTCTCATTGGGGTATTTCCCTAAACTTCCAACACTGATGCCATGGCCAGGTCCACATGTTACTCCTGTGATGTGTAGGTCTTCGGTGCCATCCCCCACGGAGATACAATCATCGCCGGTGCCAATTTTTGAATCGATAATGTTGATCCCAGTAGATCGGCCGATGTGGATTCCATCGGTGTTTACACTCTCACCAGGTGCACTCACGGTAAAATGCTGGAAGGTGAGGTTTCTGCACCCCAAGACGTTAACATGAAAGTTCTTGCTATCTCGAGAAGTTATATCTCGGACTAATGCATTGGTGATGAAATCGAACCTTATATTCTGATCCATGTTAGAAGCAAACAAAAGGCAAATGATTAAAGAAACATTGGTAGTGCCATAACATATAATTAAAAAATAAGGAAATTAGGCTTCATAATGGTGAGTAGATTACCATTGGGAGGCTGTCACAATCTTTATCTTTCTGACATGTACTTTTGCTCCATGCAACCTTTCCCTGCCCATCAAAAGTGCCGCTTCCCGACAATGTAAATTTATCTACGTATTCGAAATTAACCCAATGACCTCCTGAGAACTGATTTGGGTCAACCGGTGCCTTCAATATGCCATCAACTTGGAGCTCAATCGCAGCCTTGCAAGGACCTGCTAGAGTCAATTTCCGTAACGAGTATGTCCCACTTGGAATAAGAACTTTGCTGGGGTTTGTTGAAGCACAAGCATCTTTCCAAGCATTGGTTAATGCCTAAAAATGGAAAGAGAAGGGAAATGTTTAGAGAGGATCAGCAGGTCTCAAATTCAGGTGTTACGTTGAAAATCTAAGGAAACGTAAATAAGTTCTGACGCGAATACTACATATTCAGCTATTTAAAAATCAAACGCATGCATGCGAGAAAATATATAAGATACCTCTGTGATATCTTTATCGGCACCATATTTAGTCACATCGAAGACGCCTTTTGATTGGGCTTTAGCTGCTGATGCTAACAATAAAAATACTGAGAATGATATTATTGCTGAGGATACAACTTTCAGGCCCATCTTTTTGTCAGCTATGTTGCTTTCTTTCTTCAATACTCTAGGAGAAGGAATGAATTTCTTAATCTTCCATTGCGATCCTTTATAGGGCGAGAGGGGAATTAAACACCACTCGTAAATTTATCATGCAGTTGATGAATTTTGTCCATGTTTGTGCAAGGTTGTAGCTTTGCCCTTCAATGTCATTACTATTATTAGCTTCTCTTGCGATATAGCATATCAAAATGTTGTAAGAAAAATCTATATATATGGATCACACTGTCCATAGAAGCCTAATTTCATGAAAAGATTTGTTTAATTTAATAAAAATGCTTCTATTTTTGAAGATTTTGTTATTGAAGATGTTGATTCCATTTTGTTTTATTTTTGCCCTTGAAATAGTATGTATCAAAACTTTAAACAACATCAATCTATGAAAAAAAAATTAAGAAGATTCTAAATGCTTAAAAATAAGTCAATTAATAAATATAAAGAGAACACAAAAATAATGAAACTTGAGACTAAGGATACATAAAATTATAATAATAAAAGATTCATAAAACTATTATCCATGCCTTAAGAGATAAAAAAATAGTAAAACTTCTATCAAAATATTTTGTTACGGAAGCATTAGACGTATTTATTTCACTACTACATTTACTAGTTTTACCGATGGAATTTTCTATCAGCGTGACATTACCATTTCATCGGTGAAATTTTACCGACTAATTCACCGACAAAATTCATCCATATTACATCGGTAATTCCATTTTTTTCGTCAATTTTATC
This sequence comes from Populus alba x Populus glandulosa, assembly GCA_033617975.1. Lineage (NCBI taxonomy): Eukaryota > Viridiplantae > Streptophyta > Magnoliopsida > Malpighiales > Salicaceae > Populus > Populus alba x Populus glandulosa. The sequence goes on from CM066161.1 coordinate 11,709,197, forward strand.
AATAAAAAAAATAAAAAACCGATGATTTTACAGATGAAAAATACGCGTCCAAAAAATTATTTCGTCGGCATATCTTGATGAAACAATGTGGTATTATTTAATAAGATGATTAAAAAATAGGTAAAGACAATAAATCAATCGAATTAAATGAAATAAAAAAAGAGATCATAATTAATAAGATGCACACAAAATGAAACTTGCTAAAAAAAGACAAATTATAATTCTTAGTCAACTCGGCGTGAAATGATGAAATTAAAAAAAAAAAAAACTAGAGTTAACCCGAGTTAGCATGTCAAACATGAAACCATGATCATGAGGCTGGATAACCTAGTAAAATGACAATAAAAAAAAATATTATAAAGCGTAATTTTCAACAAACCCCATGTAGAAGGGTAAAAAAATCCAATTAAAAAAAAACATGCAGACCCGTTTAAGCTCACTAAACCCCGCTGCCTGGATCATGCAAATGAGATAACCTAATAGAAGGCAAAGTGGAGAACATTATGAAACTCAATTATAATATAAACCTAACCTTGAAAAATAAAACTAAAAAATAATTAAATTAAAAAAAGAATCGCAAGATTGAGATTTCAGGTTAACTGAGTTGAAAACAAATTTTGGGTTAATCCATATGAGAGATGTGAATATCATAATGGAGTCCTAGGCTATTTGACTGAAAATTGCAAGAATGATGGTATCTACCACGTAGTCACTCAACCATCGTCACCTTGACCGGCAGCTTGCAAAATGCTAAGAAGGTATAGATTAATAAACATTGTATTTTGTTTCACTATGTTTTTAATGTGTATGAGGACTGCATCCCATACTTTTAATGAATCGTGTTTTGTTATTTGTCTCACGATTGTCTTGAAATAAAGAGACATGTCTTTCAAAAGGTATATTGGCAAAATAAAATAAAATATTTTGATCAAACTCTAACATGTAAAATTTAGATTAATCAATCATGAAAAATTAAAAGTATTTTGATTGCAGAAATGACTCGATGTTCTTTAAACAATATAGGGTTACCAAATAATTTTAAGCTCACATACGAAATTAAGCCAAACATCATAGAACTAAGCTTTAGCAGTATGTATAATGACATGGAGTGGGTTTAATAGTTTTTTATTTTATTTTATTTTATTTTAGTGTATATAGTTTTAGTTTTTCTATTTAAATATCTACAAGGATTTATTAATTGAGTGCTTCTAATTTTCAAAGTTAAGAAATGTCCATAGTGTAAGTATATTCAATTAAACAACAATTTAATTTTTCAAAGTTAAGAAATGTCAGTTTCACGTCATATTTGGCCAAATTAAATAATATTTATAAAAAATCATTTAAAAACATAATTATTAAATTTTAAAAATATGAGCAAAAGCAAATTTGAACAAAAAAAAAACATATGAACCATAAGTAATAAATTAAAAAAAAATAAAAGAAAAAACTTGTAAGGTTGCTATAAGATTTATATATATATATATATATATATATATGTAAGGTTGCTATAAGATTTATATATATATATATATATATATATAAATTTTTTTTATTTTTTTATTTATTTTTTTGATGACCCTGTGTGTCCGGGTCAGCTTACGCGCACCACAACTAATCCCAGGGCCTACTAAACATCCTGCAAGCCCAATAGGCAGGTAAGGCACCGCGGGGGTGACAGGCCGGTACTCTTGAGGATCAAACCCAGAACGTTCGCAAAGGCAAGCCTTGCAGTTGACCAATGGGCTAGACCTTTGTTTTGCTTTTTTTGATACATAAGATTGAACATTTATTGAGAAATCAGTACATATATAAAATTAAATTGTAAGAGTGACCTAGTGATCTTGTATATAAAATTAAATTAATAAAATTTTATTCATCTGTTTACAAGGACGGAGGCATGTATGGGCTCTGGTGGGCTCTAGCCCAGGTCAAGATTTTATCAATATTTTTTTACTAGTTTTATGTAAAGAAAAATTTTAATTCTCAATTAAGGTATAAAAAAATACTTAAATTTTACGTGGAGCCTTCTAATATGATATTTTAGCTTGGGTTAAAATTTCAGAATTTTTGGAGAAATTCAGAAATTTGATAAAAAAAAATCATAATTTGACCAGTTTTATGTTATTGGGTGTAATTTTCAATCCGACCATCAGATTGAGCTGAAATGTTACGAGTGATCTTAAAATATATTTAATAAAATTTGGTTAAACTTTTAGGATAAACAGAGTTTGGTAGCGGTAACAAAAAACAAGTCAAATAAAAGCAGAACGACTTATTAAGGGTAAAATGGTTATTTGCTATTAAAAAGAAAAATAGTTCTTCCTTCCTTTTATATGATGCCGACCGGACAGGAGTAGAATAGGAAAAGAAAGAAAAGAAAAGGCAAGAGAGAAAGAGAGAAAAGTAAGGGAAAAACATTAAAAAACATCCAAGGAAAAAAGAAAAGAAAAGTGAGAGAATAACCTTTTAAACTTACAAAGTCCAACTTATAAAATACTAATGTAAGGAAGAATCAAGTGAATGAAGGAGGAATTGAGAGAGGAAAAAAATTTTATTTACTTTGTTTTTCAGTTGACATGAGATTGTTATTTTATCTCGGTTGAGGTGTTGTTATAATATCGATTCAGATTCAATTATAGATGAATTATATTCTACAAAACATCGAAGGATGTAACTTTAATAGTAAGTTTATTTTTAATTTCACTTTAATTTTATATAATTTCAAATTTATTTTTTAATATTTTGGGTAGTGTATTTGAATTAAAACTTTACTGTTAATTTTAAAAATTCATGTACATGAGTTTATAATTTATCTTAAAAAAATTAATATATTTATTTAATAGCTAAGGGTAGGAAAAATTCCAGGCTCCGCCCTTGTCTGTTTAAACAAAATTACAAGATGGGACTTCTCCATCTAAAAACGAGCCTATGAATGAAGAAACCAAAAGAATTTCAGATGTAAGTCCTCTTCTTCAACATCCAGATGCGCTCATTTTCCCAGAAATTATGGGCTTAACGTTAGAGCATTGGGATTTTGCAGGCCCTCCTGGTCCTCTATATGCAAGGTTAATGTTAGCAAGCTTCACATTCTGACATGGGAAGCCACTACTACAAGCAATCCGAACAGCAACCGGAGTTGCAGAAGTTCCCCTTATGCTCTTAAAACTAACATCACTGATCTTCACTTTTGATGGAGCCTGCAAAAGAAAAAAAAAAGAACATTAAGACCCCAAAAGACTTCTAGTAGTCTCCCTGGCTAGAAGGAACATAAAAAAATTAATATGCACATGCATGAATCTTCAGAATAGCATTATTGATCTACCATAATGTAAAAAAGATTTCGATAAATTGTGGAGTGTTTTAGCCACGAATTGGGTAAAATATTGTCACAGTAATTTAATATTGTGAACATATTCTTATGGTAATAGAAAAAGCAATACCTTTAGACTGCATTGGTTCCATGGGCAATACACTTGATCTATGATGACAGGGTTTTGGACATTGTTCATGACAATATCCTCAAAATGCATGTTAGATGCGACACCACCGTATAAAGCTGGCCAAGATTTTATTCTAACACCATTTGTAGTATCCGAGATGGTGCAGTTCTTGACAAATATTCCAGACACAGGTTTCTCATTGGGGTATTTCCCTAAACTTCCAACACTGATGCCATGGCCAGGTCCACATGTTACTCCTGTGATGTGTAGTTCTTCGGTGCCATCCCCCACGGAGATACAATCATCGCCTGTGCCAATTTTTGAATCGATAATGTAGATCCCAGTAGATCGGCCGATGTGGATTCCATCGGTGTTTACACTCTCACCAGGTGCTCTCACGGTAAAATGCTGGAAGGTGAGGTTTTTGCACCCGAAGACGTTAACATGAAAGTTCTTGCTATCTAGAGTAGTTATATCTCGGACTAATGCATTGGTGATGAAATCAAACCTTATATTCTGATCCATGTTAGAAGCAAATGATTAAAGAAACTTTGTTAGTGCCATAACATATAATTAATAAAAAACTCACTAAATTTGTGACCCAAGAGGAGGAAATTAGGCTTCATAATGGCGAGTAGATTACCATTGGGAGGCTGTCACAATCTTTATATTTCTGACATGTACTTTGGCTCCATGCAACCTTTCCCTGCCCATCAAAAGTACCTCTTCCCGACAATGTAAATTGATCTATGTATCTGAAATTAACCCAATGACCTCCTGACAGCTTATGTGGGTCAACCGGTGCCTGCAATATACCATCAACTTGGAGCTTGATCGCAGCCTTGCAAGGACCTGCTAGTATTACTCTCCGTAACCAGTATGTTCCACTTGGAATAAGAACTTTACTGGCCTTTGTTGAAGCACAAGCAGATTTCCAAGCATTGGTTAAAGCCTAAAAAGGGCAATATTTAGAGAGGATCAATAGTTCTCAAATTTGGGTGTTACGCTGAAAATCTAAGGAAACATAAATAACGTTTTGACTCGAATATTATATATTCTGCTATTTAAAAGTCATATGCATGCATGCGAGAAAATATATAAGATACCTCCGTGATATCTTTACCGGCACCATATTTAGTCACATCGAAGACACCATTTGAATGGGCTTGAGTTGTTGATGCTAATAATAAGAATACTGAGAATGATATTATTGCAGATGACACAACTTCCAAGCCCATCTTTTTGTTAGCCATGTTGTTTTCTTTCTTCACTGCTCTAGGTAAACGGACAAATTTCTTAACCTTCCATGTTGATCCTTTATAGGGCAAGGGAGGACTTCAACACCACTCGTAAATTTATCAAGCAGTTGATGAATTTTGTGCAAGGTTGTAGCTTCGCCATTCAATTCCATTACTATTATTAGCTTCTCTTGCAATATAGCATATTATCTCTCTCTCTCTCTCTCTCTATATATATATATATATAGAGAGAGAGAGAGAGAGAGAGATTTAAGTTTGATAACCAGAAGCCGAACAGCTATCAGAGTTGAAGAAGTTGCTTCTATATGTTGATATAAAGCATAGTTAATCTTCGCTTTGGATGGAAACTGCGGAAAGAAGGAAGTAAAAAACTTCAAAAAGACAATTTTATTAAGTTATAAAAATGATTTTGGATAAACTATTGAGTCCCAAGATAGAGTAACATCACAATTTAATACAGTGAAAAATATTCTTTGAGAGGAAATTGCAATGCCTTTTTAGTACTCTGATTCAATGGACGCCATGCTTGATCTATGATAGGGGTTTTTGAGACATTGTCTATATTTTATTACTCTACTTGCATGCTTCAGAATTTTGAAAATGTAGTTTAAATAAATTATAACACAAATTTTCATGGAATTGTTTAATTGTTTTTAATAAAAAAACAAAAGGTGAAGTTGATGAATTTTGTCCATGTTTGTGTAAGGTCGTAGCTTTGCCATTCAATTTCATTACTATTATTAGCTTCTCTCTCTCTCTCTCTCTCTATATATATATATATATATATAGAGAGAGAGAGAGAGAGAGAGAGAGAATTTAGATAGTCTAATGTTATTTAAAGTTTTATTATATACTATATCAAGGGAGAAAATAAAATAAAATGGAATCAACATCTTCAATAACAAAATCTTCAAAATTAGAGGAATTTTTATAAAATTAAACAAATCTTTCCATGAAATTCAGGCTACTATGAACAGGGTGATTGATATATATATAGTCAATTTACATTTCTCCAAAATTTCACTCTAATTCCTAGCATCAATCTCATGATGTCAACCTCAGTTGTTATCTTTTTATATGAAATTGCTACGTCAGGTTTAGAACTCCCGACCAACGATAATTGAGTCTTTGAACCCTACCTTGTCAAAATCTTCCATGTTTTTCCCCCTTTTCCTCTTTTCTCTTAACATTCTCTCTCTAACTCAATCTTTTCTATCATTGGTTATTTTCAATTCCAAGAGTAGATGTGTTTTTATCTCTTAAAACACTCTCTAGCCTTTAAAGGTGCAAGAATATAAGAAAAATGAAACGTGGTCTCCTTTCCCGCAACAACTTCCGGCCAATTTTATAAAGCCAATAATCAAAACGGTCTGGCTATTTTGCAAAAGGGTCCGACAGGTTCAGCAAATCAGTCTTGTTGTTTCTCAAAATAATTAGACCATTTTAGCTATTGGTAAATTTGATATTTTAGCCAAAAACCTTTTCTTTTCCATCTTCTTATCACATTGTTTCCCGATTTATTCTTTTCATATTTTTTTCATACCATTAAACTATAATTACAATGATTTTATTATCTATTTATTATTATTATTTTTATTTGATTTATCTCGGGGTTTACACAAAGAGTTTGGTTCTGGTTAAAGACAACTGTCATATTGAGATTTTAGGTTAACCGAGCTATAAACAAAGATTTTTGTTGTAGTTAAAAGGGATTGACAAATTAAGATCTTAGGTTAGTCTAACAGAAGACAATGATTTTAGGTTCTGGTTAAAGGGGATTACCAAATTAGAATTTCAAGTTAATATAAGGATAAAAAACATAAAAGGAGTTAATACAAAAAATATTATTAGGGATAATAATTTTATATTATTCAGTTTAATATAAGAATCAAAATCTCAATATATTATTTAAAATGTTTTTTGTAACATTCTCTCTCTAACTCAATCTTTTCTATCATTGGTTATTTTCAATTCCAAGAGTATGTTGCACGTCCGAAAAATCGGCGCGCCATCGGGCTGGCGATTTTTTTCTCGTTGCGTTTGCTTTGATTGGTTCGTTGGAGTCGCCACCTAGTAATTTATTGAAGGCTACTAGGAAACCGGATGTACTGGTCTTGTCAGAGATTCGTGGGTAAGGGACTGGTTGTGGTTAGGGAAGGTATTAGCACCCCTAACGCACCCTACCTGAGGTACGCTGCTTCGCGAATTTGATGTGTTAAATAAGTTTTATTAATTGTCTTTTCATCGGAAATTAGAAATATAACTTACGTATAAGTTAATAATTCTTAACCATGATCCAATCAAAATATTAAATTCTTCTTTAATCTTTGCAATTTTACCATAAATAAGAAAATCAATAAAACATTCATAAAACAAATACAAAAAACACACACATACACTTTCACTATTTTTTGTTTCTTTTCTTTTTCTTTTTCTATTTCTTTTCTTTTCTTTTCTTTTACATCCATATTTACAAAATACAAAATTTCAAAAACAAATAAACAAACATTACATTAAAATTACAATAATAGCCCTAAAACAATCTGAAATTACAAGGAAACCCTTCTGCAAGCCGAAACATTGTGCAGAAACAGTGGCGGCGCGTGGGTTCACGCGCCGCCGATGAAGGCCAAAAACCAGTGGATCAGGAACGCCTTCTTCTCCCCTTCCTTTTCCTGCCGGCGGTGAGGACCACCGTTACCTGCAATTACAGAAAACGCACAACACAGTTCATTTTATTTTGTTTTCTCTTTCTCCGATATGCTCCTTCTTCTTCTTCTCAGATCTGCTCTTTATTCTCCTTCTTCAGATCAGCTTCTTTCGGGTCAGCTGTTGGGCGGCGCCGGCGCTGTATAAGAGCTGGAGGAAGACGGCGGACAAATCTAGGATCTATGAGCGCCGCTGTGTTCGGGCCGGTCTGGAAGAAGCTGGCGGAGGCGGAGGTGGTGCTTGCTTCTGTGGAGGCCGTCGCTGCCAAACGGTTTCGACCCTGTCGGTGGCAGCAACCTGCGATGGCTGCCGGTCGGCCGGCTGAAGAAGAGAATCAAAACCGGGGGGGGGCAGCTGTTTGGTTTGTTTGTTTCTCAAGAGGAAGAAGGAGATCGGGCTACGGTGTGGAGGCCTGGATTTTGTGGGGGAAGAGAAGGAGAAGCTGGAACCGGCCGGGAGAAAAACATCAAAAACCAGTGGGGGCGGCGGTTCTAAAAGGATGAGGGTTTAGTTGTCTTGGGGTTGAAGGACGGCGTTGGGTAAGGGAGAAGAGGATGGGGCTCCGGTGTGCAGAACAAAAAAATTCAAACCCGGGGGAGGCGGCTGTGTTTGGGTTTTTTAGGTTTTTTGTGGTTTAGGGTTTGTTTTTGTATTTTTCTGGTGTTTCAAATTCCCCCCCCCCCCTATGTGAGTTGAAGACTAGTATTTATAGGCAAAATGTTGCTAGGTTTTTCAACTTGGTCCCTCAACTTCCTTCTTTTTGTAAATTTTGATTTTTCTTATTTTTTTGTATTTTTTTGAAAACGAGCAATATCAACGTCGACTCAATGAGGAAAATCAATGATTTTAAAAAGAACGTTTGAAAAGTTGAACGCGTTCAAAAGACCCGTAAAAATTTAAATCATTTTTTAGATGACGTTAAAAATGCTAAAATAACGAGAATATATTAAAAAAACATCTTTTTTGGATTTTCATTGTTTTTCTCTATTTTTGGATTTTTTTGAAAATATATCAAAAACATGGGTCAAAAATTAGGTAGCAACAGATGCCCCCTCTTTACAATGCTTACGAAGCAAAAATCCTCAATGTTTTGCATAGTAAGCTTTGTAAAGAAAAACTTGTATTTCTGTTTGCTCAATATCCACTTCATCTAAAAACCTTACTTTGTTCTCTCTTTTTTTTGTCTTTCTCTCTTTCTTTTTTTTTTCTTCTTCATCCTGAGATCCCATCTGGCGACCTCCTTTAACAGAAACCAAAGAATGTGTGCAACTCGGTTAACCTGAAATCTCATCTGGCGATTCCCTTTAACCAAAGCTACATGAGATCCCATCTGGCGACCTCATTCAATTGGAACGAAATATGTGTAACTTGGTTAACCTGAAATCCCATATGGCGATTCCCTTTAACCAAAGCTACATGAGATCCCATCTGGCGACCTCATTCAATTGGAACGAAAATATGTGTAACTCGGTTAACCTGAAATCCCATATGGCGATTCCCTTTAACCAAAGCTACATGAGATCCCATCTAGCGACCTCATTCAATTGGAACGAAATATGTGTAACTCGGTTAACCTGAAATCCCATCTGGTGATTCCCTTTAACCAAAGCTACATGAGATCCCATCTGGAGACCTCATTCAACTAGAACTAAAAAACTGTGTGTAACTCGGTTAACCTGAAATCCCATCTAGCGATTCCCTGTAACCAAAGCTACATGAGATCCCATTATTATGGGTGACCTACCCAGGTAAAAAAAAGATGGAGAATGGTCTCATTCTAATGGGTGACCTACCCAGAAAAGAAAAAAAATGATGGTCTCATTGTGATGGGTGACCTACCCAAGTGGAAAGGGGGAAGAGTGGTCTCATTCTTATGGGTGACCTACCCAGGGGGAAGAATGGCCTCATTATAATGGGTGACCTACCTAGGTAAAAAAAGATGGAGAATGGTCTCATTCTAATGGGTGACCTACCTAGAGAAACAAATGGTCTCATTGTGATGGGTGACCTACCCAAGTGGAAAAGAGGAAGAGTTGGTCTCATTGTAATGGGTGACCTACCCAAGAAAAAGGAAAGAGCGGTCTCATTGTAATGGGTGACCTACCCAGGTGGAAAAATGGGAAAAACGGTCTTATTATGATGGGTGACCTACCCAGATGGAAAGAATGTGAAATGCGGTCTCATTGTAAAGGGGTGACCAACCCAAGTGGAAGATGTGATATGACAAGTGTGAAAAATAGGACTTACCTGGCGAAGTCCTGAGGGGATGATAGAAGAAGGGCTGGAAAACTTGGTGCATCCTGATAATTCCCGATCATAGGGTTTGAAAACTCGGTGTTTCCTGACTGCAAGGGTTGAAAACTCGAGACTTCCCGATTGCAAGGTTGATATATTCATTTCTTTGGGATTTTCCAAATGGTAGGGTTCATCCCATCGTCCTTTTATTCCATGATCAAAACCGATTCTTTATTATCATCACCACAATGCTTCTTTCTTTTTCCACCATCTTGCTGGACCTCATTAAGGATTTTCCTGTAACAATTCAAAAATATGTGTAAATTTTTTTTTCTTTTTTTTTGAGGTTAGATGATATGAATGCATCCTTACCTGATTTGAAATATAGGTCCCCATTTCTTCATGGTGTGTTTCTTTTCTCAAAAGTTGGAGTGTTGGCAGTGAACTTCGATGGCTTTTTCGCTCCTGCTTACTCGAGTCATCTCTTGTGATTTTGACCTCTAGGAAAGACTTGATATCATCATCCTTCTTTCTCCTCCGCCCCTTTATCTCAAGGGTTGCCAATTTTGCTCGACATTTTCTTAGAATGGGAATCATGGAGCCAGCCCTATCATATGTTTCTTTATTGCCCCCTAGCTTGATCATGCCCCCAAGTGTTCAATTCGGGTTTGTGGACGAGGCTATGTGAAGGAAGGTTTGACAAGGAGTTGTTTTCATGCAAAATTTTTGGAATTCCAAAGCTATTCCAAACACAGAAATCATTTTGACATCGATTCAAAGCAAACTCATTCTGTAGAAATTCAAGTGCTTCCTATGGAGAGGTTATCAGAAGTGATGAAAACCTTTTTTTTTTTAAAAAAAAATATGAAGTGACATTTGGCTAGTCCAAATGGTTCAAGACTTGATAAGAGAGTTTCAAAGAATCAGTCTTGAAAGCATTCATTTTATTTGCATGAATAATGATTTCGTTCACATGAGAAAGCACTGCCTACCGATCTAGATTGCTTGCCTTTGATCAGAAAGGGCTTGATTAGGCACGTAGTGTAGGCTTGGGCTATTGGTTATGAAGAAAAATGATATTGGTAGGCTCAAAAGGTGTTTAAGGGATTTGAAGACTAAGGATCACTTGTGCTTGTTTCTTGATCTTTTGTCATTTGACTGTCTTTCAAAAATTGTGTGTCGTGCCCCCTAGTGATGGGTTTGGGCTTTTCCTCTTTGCTTTTGTTTTCTTCATATGGTTTTGAGCATCATCATTTTTTTTTTTTCAAAACTTTTGGATCCTTTGCGTTTTTCTTCATGGCCCCTGGCTTTGTTTAGACACCTTTAATGATTGAGAATTTTCTTTTATGCCCCCTAGTATTGCTTGGGCACTTTCGATCATTGAGGTTTTCTCTATGCCATCGCACTTGCCCCCAATGTGGGGTGTGATTCTAGCCAAGGTTATTTCCAAAAAATATTACCAGGCTCAAAAGGGGACTACAAAGGATATATTTTAGCCTTGTGAAAATGATTATCAAAAATAGCCTTTCCTCATCTCAAACTCATGCACTTAGGATCGATAAGCTTTACTTTCATGCGAGTATGCAATGTGATTTCTCATTATTCATTCAAATAAAACTCAGCTTTTGAAGTCACTTCATGGGTTTGTTTTGTTTTTTTTTTTTAGGTTTTCTAGGTGTATAGTTACCTTTTTAAGGAATCACCTGAATTTCCAGAACTTGTTTATTTTGGACAAACATCAACATGATTTCTGTTTTTGTACTAAACTTTGAATTCCCAAAAATCCTTGTGAACATGTGCGATCATGCATAGTTTTGGAAGAAAAGGGAAACACACCAAAAGATTTCTTGGTGTGATGGTTTCATGCTTAACGGTTATGCTCAATGTGTTATTTGCATGAAACAACAACAAAAATAAAGGTATGTTATAAGCACATGATCTTATTAACAATAAAGGCTCATTTGACAAGGAAAGTGTTGTGGAATTTTAAGCTAAGTTACCAGCAAAAAAAACTGGAACAGGTTGAAACAAAAATCAAGAAGTTTTGCAGGCATGATCAAACAAAGGTTTTTTTTTTTTTCTAGAACAAGACAGGCTCCATTCTGCACCGGTGATGCAATTCCCTTTCGGTCATCTTTCCCACAAAAGCTTTTGCATAAATACATGATTGTGTCGAGGCTATTGACTACGTTTGCCCCTAATTTCTTCGAGCTAAATCATTGTGAGGTTTTGAACAAAGATTATAGGTCGGCTGGAAGGAAACTTCCCTAGAGTTATTTTTCGGTATTTGCTCGAGTAAGCTAGAGGCGAGTCAAACTTGTCTTCAGAAACTCCAACTCTTCTTAAAAATGGACCTTTCGGCGAACACACGCTTCATCTTTCGTGCTTTTTGCTCAAAGTCGGGTGTTGCAGACTTGTAGGGGACCTACTTTTCATCCCGGTGCATGCATGGAAAATGTATGAACATGTAAACTATATGATGAACTCGCCCTTCAAGGGGTGACAATATGGTCGTAACTCTTGTATGATGGAACAAGAATCGTGATTTTTGCCCAAACTCTACAACGAAAAATTTTGGAGTGACGGCCAATGTGTCACCCACAAGTCTTGACTTCAAGATGCTTCAAGAAGGGTTTGCCCTGATGTAAATAACAATAACACATACAACCTAAGGACAAGTTCTATTCATTATGTGAACATGGGTAGGTTTTCTACCTGGTCTCATATCTGCCCAGTGACGTTCTTCGTAAAGACAATATGGGGGTGTTGCAAGGAATAGTTAAGGTACGTATACCCACAATTACCAAGCAGGTACTCATATATGAGTTGGGTGTTTCACGCATCTGAACCCTGACTAATAGTCTTAGGGCAAATCGCTAATTCCCCACTTAACTTAAGGTTTGTGTGTGCTTTCAAAATTAAAACAAGTGATGCATGAACAATTCTATAAAATGCATGGAAACAAAAACAAAACAAAAAAAAAGATAAAATTGCAAAAAGCTTAACCACATCAAATACACAAAGCTTAGTCCAATAATGTCAGAAACAGTACCTTCCCCAGTGGAGTCGCACATCCGAAAAATCCGCGTGGCATCGGGCTGGCGATTTTTTTCTCGTTGCGTTTGTTTTGATTGGTTCGTTGTAGTCGCCACCTAGTAATTTATTGAAGGCTACTAGGAAACTGGATGTACTGGTCTTGTCAGAGATTCGCGGGTAAGGGACTGGTTGTGGTTAGGGAAGGTATTAGCACCCCTAACGCACCCTACCTAAGGTAAGCTGCTTCGCTTATTTGTTGTGTTAAATAAGTTTTAATAATTGTCTTTTCATCGGAAATTAGAAATATAACTTACGTATAAGTTAATAATTCTTAACCGTGATCCAATTAAAATATTAAATTCTTCTTTAATCTTTGCAATTTTATCATAAACAAGAAAATCAATAAAACATTCATAAAACAAATACAAAAAACACACACATACACTTTCACTATTTTTTGTTTCTTTTCTTTTTCTTTTTCTTTTTCTTTTCTTTTCTTTTACATCCATATTTACAAAATACAAAAATTCAAAAACAAATAAACAAACATTACATTAAATTACAATAATAGCCCCAAAACAATCTGAAATTACAAGGAAACCCTTCTGCAAGCCGAAACAGTGGCGGCGCGTGGGTTCACGCGCCGCCGATGAAGGCCAAAAACTAGTGGATCGGGAATGTCTTCTTCTCCCCTTCCTTTTCCTGTCGGCGGTGAGGACCACTGTTACCTGCAATTACAGAAAACGCACAACACAATTCATTTTATTTTGTTTTCTCCTTCTCCGATCTACTCCTTCTTCTTCTTCTTCTTCTTCTCAGGTCTGCTCTTTATTCTCCTTCTTTAGATCGGCTTCTTTCGGGTCAGCTGTTGGGCGGCGCCGGCGCTGTATAGGAGCTGGAGGAAGACGGCGGACAGATCTAGGATCTATGAGCTCCGCTGTGTTTGGGCCGGTCTGGAACAAGCAGGCGGAGGCGGAGGCGGTGCTTGCTTCTGTGGAGGCTGTCGCTGCTAAACGGTTTCAACCCTGTCGGTGGCTGCGGCCTGCGATGGCTGCCGGTCGGTCGGCTGAAGAAGAAAATCAAAACCGGGGGGGGGGGGGCTGTTTGGTTTGTTTGTTTCTCAAGAGGAAGAAGGAGATGGGGCTACGGTGTGGAGGCCAGGATTTTGTGGGGGAAGAGAAGGAGAAGCTAGAACCGGTCGGGAGAAAAAAAATCAAAAACCAGTGGGGGCGGCGGTTCTAAAAGGATGAGGGTTTAGCTGTCTTGGGGTTGAAGGACGGCGTTGGGTAAGGGAGAAGAGGATGGGGCTCCGGTGTGCAGAACAAAAAAATTCAAACCCGGGGGAGGCGGCTGTGTTTGGGGTTTTTAGGTTTTTTGTGGTTTAGGGTTTTTTTTGTATTTTTCTGGTGTTTCAAAATCCCCCCCTATGTGAGTTGAAGACCAGTATTTATAGGCAAAATGTTGCTAGGTTTTTCAACTTGGTCCCTCAACTTCCTTCTTTTTGTAAATTTTGATTTTTCTTATTTTTTTGTATTTTTTTGAAAACGAGCAAAATCAACGTTGGCTCAATGAGAAAAATCAATGATTTTAAAAAGGACGCGTGAAAAGTTGAACGCGTTCAAAAGACCCTTAAAAATTTAAATCATTTTTTAGACGACGTTAAAAATGCTAAAATAACGAGAATATATTAAAAAAACATATTTTTTGGATTTTCATTGTTTTTCTCTATTTTTGGATTTTTTTGAAAATATATCAAAAACATGGGTCAAAAATTGGGTAGCAACAAGTAGATGTGTTTTTATCTCTTAAAACACTCTCTAACCTCTAAAGGTGGAAGAATATAAGAAAAATGAAAAGTGGTCTCCTTTCCCAAAACAACACCCCGTCAGTTTTATAAACCTAATAATCAAAATGGTCTTACTATTTTGAGAGATGGTCCGAAAGGTTTAGCAAATCCGTGTAGTTGTTTTTCAAAATGATTGGACCATTTTAGCTACTGGAAAATTTGACATTTTGGCCAAAAACTTTTTCTTTTTCCATCTTCTTATCACTTTGTTTCTGGATTTATTCTTTTCATTTTTTTCATACCATTAAACTATAATTCCAATGATTTATTTATTTTTTATTTTTTATTTTATTTATCCCGGGATCTACACAAAGAATTTGGTTCTGGTTAAAGAGAATTGTCATATTGAGATTTTAGGTTAATAGAACTATAAACAAAGATTTTCGTTCTAGTTAAAGGGGATCGATAAAATGAAATCTTAGGTTAGTCTAACAAAAGACAAATATTTTAGGTTCTGGTTAAAGGAAATCACCTTTAATATAAGGATAGAAAACATAAAAGGAGTTAATATAAAAAAATATTATTAGGGATAATAATTTTATATTACTCACTTTAATATAAGAATTTTTAAAAGACCAGATAGGGTTCCTAGTAACCATAATTCTAGGTTGTGACTCCCTAAACCAACCAAAGAGCATTCCAGAACACCGCTCGAAAAGTGTCACCACGACAACAACTTTGATAAATCAACGCAAATCCTAAGGAGATGAGAGACAAAATAGGGAAAGAAGAATAAAATATCATATATATACATTGCAACTAAAGTGCTGCAACTTGCTTCACTTATTACATATATATACATTGCCCGCGCCAACCAATCTTTACATGGGCATTAACTTTAGTCCTATGTATTTGATTTAGCGTAAAATTTGGTTCTTCAAGCCCTAATTACTTCAAATTAGTAGAATTTAGTTTTATTATGACAAACCAAGCTCCAAAACGTTTCTTGGATATTACAAAGTCTCTATATTTAGGCAATCAAAATAAACTACTAAGCCAATTCCTAAAAATACCAAATCTAAACGGATAAAATTAAAAGAAGATATTTAAGTTTTTTTGTGCTTGTAATATGGTAATCACTACTGTTAATTAATTTTTAGTATTTAACCTTATTCAAAAAACATTGTATGGATTAATTTTATGCAATACAATGTTTGTATAATTTTTTTTTTAAATGATGAAATTCTTAAAAGAATAAGTTTCATAACTTAATTCAGCTATGATAATTTATTTTTGGAGATATTATATATTTGGCTTGTGAAATTGTTAATTCTTTTTTCTACTTTAAGTTTTGCCCTTTTGATATGAATTTATTTTTCTATTTTTATAAAATACTTTTAAAATGCATACTATTGTAGTTTTAGTTTTTCTATTTAAATATCTACAAGGATTTATTAATTGAGTGCTTTCAATTTTCAAAGTTAAGAAATGTGTGTAGAGTAACAAATTCAATTAAACAACAACTAATTATTCAAAGTTAAGAAATATTCGTTTCAGGTCATATTTGACAAAGTTAATTAATATTTTTTAAAAAGATCATTAAAAAAAATGTAATTATTCAAACTAAAAAAAAATAAGAGTAAGGAAATTTGTACAAAAAAAGGGCATGGACCGTAAGTAATAAATTAAAACAATTAAAGGAAAAATCTTTTAGGGTTCCTATATGATTTACACTGTTTTTGCATCTTTTTTTTATACATAAGATTGAAGATTTATTGAAATTAAATTGTAAAAGAAACCAAGCGATCTTGTATTTAAAATTAAAATAATAAAATTTGATTCATCTGTTTAATCAAAATTACAAGATGGACTTCTCCATCTAAAAACGAGCCTACGAATGACGAAACCAAAAGAATTTCAGATGGAAGTCCCTATCTTCAACATCCGGATGCGCTCATTATCCCAGAAATTAGGGGCTTAACGTTAGAACATTGGGATTTTGCAGGGCCGTCTGGTCCGCTATATGCAAGTTTAATGTCGGCAAGCTGCACCTTCTCACATGGGATGCCACTGCTGCAAGCAATCTGAACAACAACCGGAGTTGCGGAAGTTCCCCTTATATTCTTAAAACTAACATCACTGATCTTCACTTTTGATGGAGCCTGCAAAAGAAAACAAGAAAGAACTTTTAACACCCCAATAGACTTTTAGTAATCTCCCTAGAACTAAGGAACATAAAAAAATTAGTATGCTTGTGTAGGCGTTCTTCAGAATTGCATTATGGATCTAGCCTGATGCAACCAATTATGGAATCCAGTGCACAACATGTTTGCTTCACAGTCAATACTATGAATTGCGAATTGCGTTGAAACATTTTTTTTCACAAGATGTAAGAAAGATTTTGATAAATTGCGGAGTGTTTGAGCCACGAATTGGGTAAAATATTGTCACACTAATTTATTAGTACTGTGAAAATATCCTTATGGTAACAGAAAAAAAACAAAAAAAAAACAATACCTTTAGAGTGCATTGGTTCCATGGGCAATACTCTTGATCTACGATGACAGGGTTTTGGACATTGTTCATGACAATATCCTCAAAATGCATGTTAGATGCGACACCACCATATAAAGCTGGCCAAGATTTTATTCTAATCCCATTTTTAGTATCTGAGATGGTGCAGTTCTTGACAAATATTCCAGACACAGGTTTCTCATTGGGGTATTTCCCTAAACTTCCAACACTGATGCCATGGCCAGGTCCACATGTTACTCCTGTGATGTGTAGGTCTTCGGTGCCATCCCCCACGGAGATACAATCATCGCCGGTGCCAATTTTTGAATCGATAATGTTGATCCCAGTAGATCGGCCGATGTGGATTCCATCGGTGTTTACACTCTCACCAGGTGCACTCACGGTAAAATGCTGGAAGGTGAGGTTTCTGCACCCCAAGACGTTAACATGAAAGTTCTTGCTATCTCGAGAAGTTATATCTCGGACTAATGCATTGGTGATGAAATCGAACCTTATATTCTGATCCATGTTAGAAGCAAACAAAAGGCAAATGATTAAAGAAACATTGGTAGTGCCATAACATATAATTAAAAAATAAGGAAATTAGGCTTCATAATGGTGAGTAGATTACCATTGGGAGGCTGTCACAATCTTTATCTTTCTGACATGTACTTTTGCTCCATGCAACCTTTCCCTGCCCATCAAAAGTGCCGCTTCCCGACAATGTAAATTTATCTACGTATTCGAAATTAACCCAATGACCTCCTGAGAACTGATTTGGGTCAACCGGTGCCTTCAATATGCCATCAACTTGGAGCTCAATCGCAGCCTTGCAAGGACCTGCTAGAGTCAATTTCCGTAACGAGTATGTCCCACTTGGAATAAGAACTTTGCTGGGGTTTGTTGAAGCACAAGCATCTTTCCAAGCATTGGTTAATGCCTAAAAATGGAAAGAGAAGGGAAATGTTTAGAGAGGATCAGCAGGTCTCAAATTCAGGTGTTACGTTGAAAATCTAAGGAAACGTAAATAAGTTCTGACGCGAATACTACATATTCAGCTATTTAAAAATCAAACGCATGCATGCGAGAAAATATATAAGATACCTCTGTGATATCTTTATCGGCACCATATTTAGTCACATCGAAGACGCCTTTTGATTGGGCTTTAGCTGCTGATGCTAACAATAAAAATACTGAGAATGATATTATTGCTGAGGATACAACTTTCAGGCCCATCTTTTTGTCAGCTATGTTGCTTTCTTTCTTCAATACTCTAGGAGAAGGAATGAATTTCTTAATCTTCCATTGCGATCCTTTATAGGGCGAGAGGGGAATTAAACACCACTCGTAAATTTATCATGCAGTTGATGAATTTTGTCCATGTTTGTGCAAGGTTGTAGCTTTGCCCTTCAATGTCATTACTATTATTAGCTTCTCTTGCGATATAGCATATCAAAATGTTGTAAGAAAAATCTATATATATGGATCACACTGTCCATAGAAGCCTAATTTCATGAAAAGATTTGTTTAATTTAATAAAAATGCTTCTATTTTTGAAGATTTTGTTATTGAAGATGTTGATTCCATTTTGTTTTATTTTTGCCCTTGAAATAGTATGTATCAAAACTTTAAACAACATCAATCTATGAAAAAAAAATTAAGAAGATTCTAAATGCTTAAAAATAAGTCAATTAATAAATATAAAGAGAACACAAAAATAATGAAACTTGAGACTAAGGATACATAAAATTATAATAATAAAAGATTCATAAAACTATTATCCATGCCTTAAGAGATAAAAAAATAGTAAAACTTCTATCAAAATATTTTGTTACGGAAGCATTAGACATATTTATTTCACTACTACATTTACTAGTTTTACCGATGGAATTTTCTATCAGCGTGACATTACCATTTCATCGGTGAAATTTTACCGACTAATTCACCGACAAAATTCATCCATATTACATCGGTAATTCCATTTTTTTCGTCAATTTTATCAATAAAAAAAATAAAAAACCGATGATTTTACAGATGAAAAATACGCGTCCAAAAAATTATTTCGTCGGCATATCTTGATGAAACAATGTGGTATTATTTAATAAGATGATTAAAAAATAGGTAAAGACAATAAATCAATCGAATTAAATGAAATAAAAAAAGAGATCATAATTAATAAGATGCACACAAAATGAAACTTGCTAAAAAAAGACAAATTATAATTCTTAGTCAACTCGGCGTGAAATGATGAAATTAAAAAAAAAAAAAACTAGAGTTAACCCGAGTTAGCATGTCAAACATGAAACCATGATCATGAGGCTGGATAACCTAGTAAAATGACAATAAAAAAAAATATTATAAAGCGTAATTTTCAACAAACCCCATGTAGAAGGGTAAAAAAATCCAATTAAAAAAAAACATGCAGACCCGTTTAAGCTCACTAAACCCCGCTGCCTGGATCATGCAAATGAGATAACCTAATAGAAGGCAAAGTGGAGAACATTATGAAACTCAATTATAATATAAACCTAACCTTGAAAAATAAAACTAAAAAATAATTAAATTAAAAAAAGAATCGCAAGATTGAGATTTCAGGTTAACTGAGTTGAAAACAAATTTTGGGTTAATCCATATGAGAGATGTGAATATCATAATGGAGTCCTAGGCTATTTGACTGAAAATTGCAAGAATGATGGTATCTACCACGTAGTCACTCAACCATCGTCACCTTGACCGGCAGCTTGCAAAATGCTAAGAAGGTATAGATTAATAAACATTGTATTTTGTTTCACTATGTTTTTAATGTGTATGAGGACTGCATCCCATACTTTTAATGAATCGTGTTTTGTTATTTGTCTCACGATTGTCTTGAAATAAAGAGACATGTCTTTCAAAAGGTATATTGGCAAAATAAAATAAAATATTTTGATCAAACTCTAACATGTAAAATTTAGATTAATCAATCATGAAAAATTAAAAGTATTTTGATTGCAGAAATGACTCGATGTTCTTTAAACAATATAGGGTTACCAAATAATTTTAAGCTCACATACGAAATTAAGCCAAACATCATAGAACTAAGCTTTAGCAGTATGTATAATGACATGGAGTGGGTTTAATAGTTTTTTATTTTATTTTATTTTATTTTAGTGTATATAGTTTTAGTTTTTCTATTTAAATATCTACAAGGATTTATTAATTGAGTGCTTCTAATTTTCAAAGTTAAGAAATGTCCATAGTGTAAGTATATTCAATTAAACAACAATTTAATTTTTCAAAGTTAAGAAATGTCAGTTTCACGTCATATTTGGCCAAATTAAATAATATTTATAAAAAATCATTTAAAAACATAATTATTAAATTTTAAAAATATGAGCAAAAGCAAATTTGAACAAAAAAAAAACATATGAACCATAAGTAATAAATTAAAAAAAAATAAAAGAAAAAACTTGTAAGGTTGCTATAAGATTTATATATATATATATATATATATATATATGTAAGGTTGCTATAAGATTTATATATATATATATATATATATAAATTTTTTTTATTTTTTTATTTATTTTTTTGATGACCCTGTGTGTCCGGGTCAGCTTACGCGCACCACAACTAATCCCAGGGCCTACTAAACATCCTGCAAGCCCAATAGGCAGGTAAGGCACCGCGGGGGTGACAGGCCGGTACTCTTGAGGATCAAACCCAGAACGTTCGCAAAGGCAAGCCTTGCAGTTGACCAATGGGCTAGACCTTTGTTTTGCTTTTTTTGATACATAAGATTGAACATTTATTGAGAAATCAGTACATATATAAAATTAAATTGTAAGAGTGACCTAGTGATCTTGTATATAAAATTAAATTAATAAAATTTTATTCATCTGTTTACAAGGACGGAGGCATGTATGGGCTCTGGTGGGCTCTAGCCCAGGTCAAGATTTTATCAATATTTTTTTACTAGTTTTATGTAAAGAAAAATTTTAATTCTCAATTAAGGTATAAAAAAATACTTAAATTTTACGTGGAGCCTTCTAATATGATATTTTAGCTTGGGTTAAAATTTCAGAATTTTTGGAGAAATTCAGAAATTTGATAAAAAAAAATCATAATTTGACCAGTTTTATGTTATTGGGTGTAATTTTCAATCCGACCATCAGATTGAGCTGAAATGTTACGAGTGATCTTAAAATATATTTAATAAAATTTGGTTAAACTTTTAGGATAAACAGAGTTTGGTAGCGGTAACAAAAAACAAGTCAAATAAAAGCAGAACGACTTATTAAGGGTAAAATGGTTATTTGCTATTAAAAAGAAAAATAGTTCTTCCTTCCTTTTATATGATGCCGACCGGACAGGAGTAGAATAGGAAAAGAAAGAAAAGAAAAGGCAAGAGAGAAAGAGAGAAAAGTAAGGGAAAAACATTAAAAAACATCCAAGGAAAAAAGAAAAGAAAAGTGAGAGAATAACCTTTTAAACTTACAAAGTCCAACTTATAAAATACTAATGTAAGGAAGAATCAAGTGAATGAAGGAGGAATTGAGAGAGGAAAAAAATTTTATTTACTTTGTTTTTCAGTTGACATGAGATTGTTATTTTATCTCGGTTGAGGTGTTGTTATAATATCGATTCAGATTCAATTATAGATGAATTATATTCTACAAAACATCGAAGGATGTAACTTTAATAGTAAGTTTATTTTTAATTTCACTTTAATTTTATATAATTTCAAATTTATTTTTTAATATTTTGGGTAGTGTATTTGAATTAAAACTTTACTGTTAATTTTAAAAATTCATGTACATGAGTTTATAATTTATCTTAAAAAAATTAATATATTTATTTAATAGCTAAGGGTAGGAAAAATTCCAGGCTCCGCCCTTGTCTGTTTAAACAAAATTACAAGATGGGACTTCTCCATCTAAAAACGAGCCTATGAATGAAGAAACCAAAAGAATTTCAGATGTAAGTCCTCTTCTTCAACATCCAGATGCGCTCATTTTCCCAGAAATTATGGGCTTAACGTTAGAGCATTGGGATTTTGCAGGCCCTCCTGGTCCTCTATATGCAAGGTTAATGTTAGCAAGCTTCACATTCTGACATGGGAAGCCACTACTACAAGCAATCCGAACAGCAACCGGAGTTGCAGAAGTTCCCCTTATGCTCTTAAAACTAACATCACTGATCTTCACTTTTGATGGAGCCTGCAAAAGAAAAAAAAAAGAACATTAAGACCCCAAAAGACTTCTAGTAGTCTCCCTGGCTAGAAGGAACATAAAAAAATTAATATGCACATGCATGAATCTTCAGAATAGCATTATTGATCTACCATAATGTAAAAAAGATTTCGATAAATTGTGGAGTGTTTTAGCCACGAATTGGGTAAAATATTGTCACAGTAATTTAATATTGTGAACATATTCTTATGGTAATAGAAAAAGCAATACCTTTAGACTGCATTGGTTCCATGGGCAATACACTTGATCTATGATGACAGGGTTTTGGACATTGTTCATGACAATATCCTCAAAATGCATGTTAGATGCGACACCACCGTATAAAGCTGGCCAAGATTTTATTCTAACACCATTTGTAGTATCCGAGATGGTGCAGTTCTTGACAAATATTCCAGACACAGGTTTCTCATTGGGGTATTTCCCTAAACTTCCAACACTGATGCCATGGCCAGGTCCACATGTTACTCCTGTGATGTGTAGTTCTTCGGTGCCATCCCCCACGGAGATACAATCATCGCCTGTGCCAATTTTTGAATCGATAATGTAGATCCCAGTAGATCGGCCGATGTGGATTCCATCGGTGTTTACACTCTCACCAGGTGCTCTCACGGTAAAATGCTGGAAGGTGAGGTTTTTGCACCCGAAGACGTTAACATGAAAGTTCTTGCTATCTAGAGTAGTTATATCTCGGACTAATGCATTGGTGATGAAATCAAACCTTATATTCTGATCCATGTTAGAAGCAAATGATTAAAGAAACTTTGTTAGTGCCATAACATATAATTAATAAAAAACTCACTAAATTTGTGACCCAAGAGGAGGAAATTAGGCTTCATAATGGCGAGTAGATTACCATTGGGAGGCTGTCACAATCTTTATATTTCTGACATGTACTTTGGCTCCATGCAACCTTTCCCTGCCCATCAAAAGTACCTCTTCCCGACAATGTAAATTGATCTATGTATCTGAAATTAACCCAATGACCTCCTGACAGCTTATGTGGGTCAACCGGTGCCTGCAATATACCATCAACTTGGAGCTTGATCGCAGCCTTGCAAGGACCTGCTAGTATTACTCTCCGTAACCAGTATGTTCCACTTGGAATAAGAACTTTACTGGCCTTTGTTGAAGCACAAGCAGATTTCCAAGCATTGGTTAAAGCCTAAAAAGGGCAATATTTAGAGAGGATCAATAGTTCTCAAATTTGGGTGTTACGCTGAAAATCTAAGGAAACATAAATAACGTTTTGACTCGAATATTATATATTCTGCTATTTAAAAGTCATATGCATGCATGCGAGAAAATATATAAGATACCTCCGTGATATCTTTACCGGCACCATATTTAGTCACATCGAAGACACCATTTGAATGGGCTTGAGTTGTTGATGCTAATAATAAGAATACTGAGAATGATATTATTGCAGATGACACAACTTCCAAGCCCATCTTTTTGTTAGCCATGTTG
This sequence comes from Populus alba x Populus glandulosa, assembly GCA_033617975.1. Classification (NCBI taxonomy): domain Eukaryota; kingdom Viridiplantae; phylum Streptophyta; class Magnoliopsida; order Malpighiales; family Salicaceae; genus Populus; species Populus alba x Populus glandulosa. The sequence continues at coordinate 11,732,874 of CM066161.1, forward strand.
TTTTCTTTCTTCACTGCTCTAGGTAAACGGACAAATTTCTTAACCTTCCATGTTGATCCTTTATAGGGCAAGGGAGGACTTCAACACCACTCGTAAATTTATCAAGCAGTTGATGAATTTTGTGCAAGGTTGTAGCTTCGCCATTCAATTCCATTACTATTATTAGCTTCTCTTGCAATATAGCATATTATCTCTCTCTCTCTCTCTCTCTCTATATATATATATATAGAGAGAGAGAGAGAGAGAGATTTAAGTTTGATAACCAGAAGCCGAACAGCTATCAGAGTTGAAGAAGTTGCTTCTATATGTTGATATAAAGCATAGTTAATCTTCGCTTTGGATGGAAACTGCGGAAAGAAGGAAGTAAAAAACTTCAAAAAGACAATTTTATTAAGTTATAAAAATGATTTTGGATAAACTATTGAGTCCCAAGATAGAGTAACATCACAATTTAATACAGTGAAAAATATTCTTTGAGAGGAAATTGCAATGCCTTTTTAGTACTCTGATTCAATGGACGCCATGCTTGATCTATGATAGGGGTTTTTGAGACATTGTCTATATTTTATTACTCTACTTGCATGCTTCAGAATTTTGAAAATGTAGTTTAAATAAATTATAACACAAATTTTCATGGAATTGTTTAATTGTTTTTAATAAAAAAACAAAAGGTGAAGTTGATGAATTTTGTCCATGTTTGTGTAAGGTCGTAGCTTTGCCATTCAATTTCATTACTATTATTAGCTTCTCTCTCTCTCTCTCTCTCTCTCTCTATATATATATATATATATATATAGAGAGAGAGAGAGAGAGAGAGAATTTAGATAGTCTAATGTTATTTAAAGTTTTATTATATACTATATCAAGGGAAAAAATAAAATAAAATGGAATCAACATCTTCAATAACAAAATCTTCAAAATTAGAGGAATTTTTATAAAATTAAACAAATCTTTCCATGAAATTCAAGCTCCTATGAACAGGGTGATTGATATATATATATAGTCAATTTACATTTCTCCAAAATTTCACTCTAATTCCTAGCATCAATCTCATGATGTCAACCTCAGTTGTTATCTTTTTATATGAAATTGCTATGTTAGGTTTAGAACTCCTGACCAACGATAATTGAGTCTTTGAACCCTACCTTGTCAAAATCTTCCATGTTTTTCCCCCTTTTCCTCTTTTCTTTTAACATTCTCTCTCTAACTCAATCTTTTCTATCATTGGTTATTTTCAATTCCAAGAGTAGATGTGTTTTTATCTCTTAAAACACTCTCTAGCCTTTAAAGGTGTAAGAATATAAGAAAAATAAAAAGTGGTCTCCTTTCCCGCAACAACTTCCGGCCAGTTTTATAAAGCCAATAATCAAAACGGTCTGGCTATTTTGCGAAAGGGTCCGACAGGTTCAGCAAATCAGTCTTGTTGTTTCTCAAAATAATTGGACCATTTTAGCTATTGGTAAATTTGATATTTTAGCCAAAAACCTTTTCTTTTCCATCTTCTTATCACGTTGTTTCCGAATTTATTCTTTCCATTTTTTTTCATACCATTAAACTATAATTACAATGAATTTATTATCTATTTATTATTATTTTTTTTATTTGATTTATCTCGGGGTTTACACAAAGAGTTTGGTTCTGGTTAAAGACAACTGTCATATTGAGATTTTAGGTTAACCGAGCTATAAACAAAGATTTTCGTTGTAGTTAAAAGGGATTGACAAATTGTGAGATCTTAGGTTAGTCTAACAGAAGACAATGATTTTAGGTTCTTGTTAAAGGGGATCACCAAATTAGAATTTCAAGTTAATCGATATGTGAAACCAAAGTTCTAGTTAAAGAATATCACTGAGATGCAAGATTTCAAGTCAACTGAGCTGAGAGCAAAAGTTGTCGAGATGACATTTCTTGACAAAAACAGTTGAATTATAATTCTGGTTAAAGAGGATTGTTGCGAGGGTAGAGTTTCAGGTCAGCTGAACTAAAACTTTGAGAAGATTAAGTTTTGAAGAACAATCTGATTATCTGTCACAATCTTTATATTTCTGACATGTACTTTTTCTCCATGCAACCTTTCCCTGCCCATCAAAAGTACCTCTTCCCGACAATGTAAATTGATCTATGTATCTGAAATTAACCCAATGACCTCCTGAGAGCTTATTTGGGTCAACCGGTGCCTTCATCAATATACCATCAACTTGGAGCTTGATCGCAGCCTTGCAAGGACCTGCTAGTGTTACTCTCCGTAAAGATTTGTTTAATTTAATAAATTGATACCCAATTTTTTACTTCATTTTTCAAAATTTAAAATAAATAATATACTTTCAAGGCGTAGCTTTTAACACACTCATTGAGACGATGTTAATGTTGTATTTTTTTCATAAGTCAAAAAACACAAAATAAATAAAAAATGAAATTAGACAAAATGCATTTATATTTTAGTGGTCTAATTGTAATTGTGGAAAGAAGATAACTGATTTTCAAATTGAAAACCCTCTCACCAAGCAACCCAAGTTTTAATCAAATGGTCCACAATCGATTTTCTTAATCCAGGGCTCTATATTTCCTTGCTTTGCCTCTAATTTAATTTAAATATCTAGAACTGGATTTCAAGAATTAATATTTACCACTCATTTTATATAAACCTCACGTCATGAACAACTACAATTAAACAAGCAACTAGGCACATAAATTTCTTCTTATTAGGCATACAAAATTAAGTTATTCCTTAATATGTTCTTCCAAACACGTAGAAAAAGTTTAACAAAACTCAATAACAATGTTATCAACTTCTATAGTTTTGCATTCTTATGATCATAGTCATAAATGTATTATACCATATAAACATTATCGTATTTATATTATTTGTTCAATGTATCATTCCTTTGCATTAGAAGTCAAATACTTTGATAGTAACATTCATCTTTAGGTTCAATAATTCTCCTTTAATTTTCCAAATTTCAACAACATAAATGCTTAAGTCAATATATGTAATATAACGAAACTCCTTTAAAATCATTTCCTTTATAAATATATACATTAATCTCTCACAATATCACTTAACTACATACAACTCTACTTCATGCAATGTAACCACTCATTGGTCGACCATTGCGCCTTTAAGGATCCCATGGTTTTCTTCGACATTTCTTCCTAAATTAATACCCAACTCAACTTAATCTAACCTAGTTGATCAACTTATAGTCAATTTACATTTCCCCAAAATTTCACTCTAAACCCTAACATAAATCTCATGATGTCAACCTCAATTGTTATATTTTCATATGAAATTGCTAAGTCAAGTTTAAGACTCCTAACCGAAGATAATTGAGTCTTTGAACCTAATTTGTCAAAATATTTCATATTTTCCCCTTTTCTCTCTTTTCTCTTAGCATTCTCTCTCTAACTCAATCTTTTCTCTCTCTCTCTCTCTCTCTCTCTCTAACTCAATCTTTTCTCTCTCTCTCTCTCTCTCTCTCTCTTTCAATTTCAAGAGTGGATGTGGTTTTATCTCTTAAAACACTCTCCAGCCTTTAGAGGTGCAATAATAAAAGAAAAACAAAAATTGATATCCTTTCCCAAAACCACACCCCATTAGTTTTATATAGCCAATAATCAAAACGGTCTGACTATTTTGAGAAATGGTCCGACAGGTTTAGAAAATCGGTCTAATTGTTTTTTAGAGAGGATTGGATTATTTTAGCTACTGGAAAATGTGACATTTTGGCCAAAAACCTTTTCTTTTTCCATCTTCTTATTACTTTGTTTCCCAATTTATTATTTTCATTTTTTTCAATACCATTAAACTATAATTCCAATGATTTTATTATTTATTTATTTATTATTATTATTATTTTATTTATCCCGGGGTTTACACAAAGAATTTGGTTCTGGTAAAAGAGAATTGTCATATTGAGATTTTAGGTTAACTTATAAACAAAGATTTCCGTTCTACTAAAAGGGGATCGACAAATTGATATGTTAGGTTAGTCTAACGGAAGACAAAGATTTTAGGTTCTAATTAAAGGGAATCACCACATTAGGATTTCAAGTTAATTGATTAGTGAACTAGAATACAAGGTGGATCTAAAGTGACTTCTTCTCTCTTCCTTCTTGTGTCGGCGGTGGTTCTCACTGTAACCTACAAGGAAAGGAAATCACGGAGGTAGTTCGTTTGTCTCTTTAGATCTGTTTTATTTTTTCTGCTGTAAATAATGGTCCCAATAACATAAACCAAGGGAGGGACTGCCCGATATATAAGCTTGCAGGTTTTTGGAAGGGAAGAAGATGAGCTACTATCGGTTTAATTACTAGGTTGTTGAGGGCAAGTGGTTGTTGGCTACTATTAGTGTGGGTTTAGCTCATGGTAGCTATTGATGGTGCTCGTGTGGCGTGGTAGAAATTAAAAGGAAGAAGAAGCTATTGTGCCTTGACCACCATATGAATGGAGAGCTGATGGCGTTGACCGTGGGTGAGTCACGACTTGAATTGGATGGCTAGATTAGTTTTTTTATATATATGTTTCTAGGAAGTAGAGAAGAATTATAGGCACCTCACATAGGGATTGATGATGGTAGTGCCGCTGCTGGCTGAGAGAAAAAAGGGGGTGAATCGGTGAACAAGGGAAAAACTTCTCATGATGACGAGGTTAGGTCACGATGGAGCTGGGGAGTGATCGCTACAAAGAGGAGTTGCTAGTGTAAATTGCTATTGGTGTTCAACTGAGGGAGAAGATCTCGAGCTGGAGAAAGACTGAGGAGCTGTTGATTTTGGGTTGTGTGGCTAGTGGCGAGGGGCGTTAGTGATGGTGTTGCTAGACTAGGTGGTTGGTCAAAGGAGGTATTCTGGTGATGGGGTTTTTATGTTTTGGGTTTTGTAGGAAGCTTTGATGTTTATGATAGTGGGAGGAGACAATGAAGAATCAGGGAGTTTTTTGTTTTTTTTTTGGTATGTAGCTGATGATTGGGCTTTGCAAGTGGGGCTAGGGTTTTCTTATTAAATGTAGATATCGGGAGAGAATGTACGAATAAATTTTTTTTGTTTTAATTTCTAGTCCCCACAAAATTCTCTCCTAAAATTCGTCTCCTTCTTTTGCATCTGGTAGGAGCGAGCATTTTCAGTTTGGTTCAGTTTTTATCTAAGAAAATAACCAAAATAAAATTTTGAAAATCTGAAAAATTTGAACTGGAACCAGTTCAAATCGACCAATTTTGGTTCGGTTCGGTTCGGTTTTTTAACAGAAACATTGAAAAACCTTTTTTTTTCTTTTTTTGGGCTTTCTGATATACTTGTGATTAATGTTAATATTATCTAATTTTATTACAAGATTCTATAATATATTTAATATTTTTTTGTCACTAAATATTCATTTATATTAAATTATTAGTGCTAATATTGTTTTCACTATGTTGCAAGTCTTTCTAATATTTGTGTTTTTTACTCCTCCTGCATCAAAGTTTAAATAACACATACCAAAATAAAATTAAAATTACAAAGCATTGCCTTCAAAAGAGCTTAAAAAACAACAAATAACCTCGCCATAAAAAAATAAAACACTTCATGCAAAAAATATAAATCTTCATTGTGCACATCATCCCAATTAAAAAGCACATCAAGATGACAAGAACATTGCACTTTGATCCCTTAATACCATTGACTTCAAAACTTGGAAATCAAGATCTAAAATTATAACATTATAAAATAAATTAGAATATGTATAATAAAAAGTAGTATTTTACCTTCAAAGTAACTTTTGAACTAATTATCATCTGTTGCTAGATGTAACTTTCCACCAAATTCTACAAAATAAAAAATTAGACATGTTACATGATTGCAAAAATTTTAATTAATAAATCACAAAATAAAAGGTGCAAATTTATATATATAAAAAAATTATTTGACTCAAGGTTTTCGTAGGTTTCTAGATCATTTATGAAGGTTATAAAAAAATTAGACATGTTGGAATTGATCCATGATGCAACCAATTTTGACAACAAATGAGTGCTTGAACAGTTGCTCTAAGACATTAGCCGCATATAACAAGAAAATTTGGATTTATTTCAGAACCCCAATACTTCTCAAACTTTAACATCATATTCATCGTCATTCCACTTAAAATATTATCTTTATTGTTACACAATTGCAACAAGTTTATATGCATGTAAATCAATTCATTGAAGAAAAAATTTGATGTGACATGCAATGAGTCAGAAAATCTCAATGTAGCCATATAAAATATCTTTAAGAATTTAACCAAAGTTCTAACATTTTCTCAATCCTCCAAACCAAGTACCCCTATGCTTTTTTTATTCCCCTTTGAATCAACCTCCAAAAGGTAACTCATATACCTAGGTTCTTTTTCACCTAACCTCACAAACACCTTTTTAAACTTTTCAGCAGCTTCTAGCATAAGATAAGTTGAATTCCATCGAGTTGCAACATCTAAACACAATGATTTCTTACACTCTATATGCAACTTTTTTGCACACTTCTTAAATGCAAGTAGCCTTGACGGTGAAGACCTCACAAACCTAATTGCATTTCAAATCTTAACAACTGAAACATTAATTTCTTTCAAGCCATCACACACAATGAGGTTTACAATGTGTGCACAACATCTAACATGCAAATGCTCATTTGACAATATATTAGTTGGCCAATCTTTCATCATATTCTTTAAATATGAAATAGTCACATTATTAGAGCTTGCATTGTCTATTATAATAGTCAACAGTTTACCAATCTCCCACTCCAACAAACAATTCTCAATTATTTGGTCAATTGTCTCACCCATATAATTGGAAACTTGACAAAAATTAAGAATTCTTTTTATGCAAAATCAACTCATTATCAATCAAATGAGCTATTAAACACATATTGTTCCTACCCAATTTTTGACCCATGTTTTAATATATTTTCAAAAGATCCAAAAAATTGAGAAAAACAAAGAAAATCCAAAAAATATGTTTTTTTTAATATATTTTCGTCATTTTAGCATTTTCAACGTCGTCTAAAAAAGAATTTAAATTGTTAAAAGATTTTCAAACGCGTTCGACTTTTCACGCGTCATTTTTAAAATCATTGATTTTCCGCATTTTAGTCGACGTTCGTTTTCAAAAAAATACAAAAAAATAAGAAAAATCAAAATTTACAAAAAGAAAGAAGTTGAGGGACCAAGTTGAAAAACTTGGCAACTTTTTTGCCTATAAATACTGGTCTTTAACTCACACAAAGAGGGGGGGGGCAATTTTGACAACTTCAGAAAAAATACAAAACCTAACCCTAAACCCATTTTTTCAAGACAAGTCGCCCCCCCTCCCCTTTGGTTTGAATATATTTCCTACAGCCACCGGCCAATATTTTTTTTCTTCCCCATTCTCCCTCAGCTGCACAGCCGTCCCCTTCACCTCCTTCCTTCACTCTCCCGTTGCCTTGACAAACCAGCCGCCACCTGCACTCTCCCTCTCCTCCCCGATCTCCTCTCTTCACCAACCAAAGAAAACCCATCACCTTCAGTCGGACCCTTTGCCAGAAACCCACGGTTTTCTTCGGGCTCCTCAGCAGCGACGACCACCAACAGCAGCCGATTCCTTCTCCAACCGGCCAGCAGCAGAGTCTCCACCCGAAGAAACAAGTCCACCAGCCACTTGAAACAAGTCCAGCAGTGACGTCTCCACCAACAGCAGCAACCCGACAGCCGCAGACCCAGCAGCGCCGTCCACCGATTCACCAGCAGCCATCACCGCCGCCCAATCTACAACCCGAAACAGAGGAGAAGAAGACTAATCGATCGCCGGAGACAGAGAAGGGAGGAGGCAGAGCAACGGGGCAGATCAAAAAAAATAAAAAAGGAAAAGGAAAACGATGCAGATCTAAAAAAGGGAACAAAAACAGATTTGAAATCAAAGAAAAATTTAAAATCGACTGCTGTGTGTTTATTTCCTTGTTCTGCAGATCACCGATGGTTTAGGAAGACAGGAGAAGAAGAAGTTGTCTGGATCGGCTGTTTGCCAGCTCCTTCTCACGGTGGCGCGTGCACCCACGCGCCGCCAGTGGCGGTGGCGCGTGGAACAACGCGCTGCCAGTGTTCAGCTGCCCAAAATATGTTTCCGACACTGTTCCGGTGATGCCCTATAAATTCCATATTATGTTGGGGGCTGTTTTTTTGTTGTAAATTTTAAATTAATTAATGTAATTTGTATTTTGTTGTTTTGAATTGGTATTGTATAAATGTGATGTAAAAGAAAAGAAAAGAAACAAAAAATAGTAAAAGTGAATGTGGGTGTTTGTATGTGTTTTATTTTTATATATATTTTATTGTTTAATGATAAAATTACAGATATTAAAGAAGAATTTAATATTTTGATTGGATCACGGTTAAGAATTAATAACTTATACGTAAGTGATATTTCTAATTTCTGATGAAAAGATAATTATTAAAACTTCTTTAACACATCAAATTCACGAAGCAGTTTACCTCAGGTAGGGTGCGTTAGGGGTGCTAATACCTTCCCTAACCACAACCAGTCCCTTACCTGCGAATCTCTGACAAGACCAGTACATCCGGTTTCCTAGTAGCCCGCAATCAATTACTAGGTGGCGACTCCAACGAACCAAATTCAAGCAAACAACAACAACGAGAGAAAAATCACCAGCCGATGCCGCGCGCCGATATTTTTTGCGGTGCGACAGAATGGCGACTCCGCTGGGGAAGGTACTGTTTCTAACATTATTGGACTAAGCTTTGTGTATTTGATGTGTTTAAGTCTTTTGCATTTTTATCTTTTTGTTAATATTTTTCCATGCATTTTATAGAATTGTTTCATGCATCACCTGTATTTATTTTTGAAAGTACACACAAGCTTCTTGGTTAGGTGGGGAACTAGCGATCTGCCTTAAGACTATTGGTCAGGGTTCAGATGCGTGAAACACCCAACTTATATCTGAGTGCCTGCTTGATAATGGTGGGTATACATGTCTTAACCATTCCTTGCAACGCCCCCATACTGTCTTTACGAAGAACGTCACTGGGCAGATATGAGACCCTTTTGAGACCAGATAGAAAACCTACCCATGTTCACATAATAAATAGAACTTGTCCTTAGGTTGTATATGCTATCGTTTTTTGCATCCAAGCAAACCCTTCTTGAAGCATCTTGAGCTCAAGACATGTGGGTGACACATTGGTCTTCACTTCAAAAATTTTCATTGTAGAGTTTGGGCAAAAATCACGATTCTTGTTCCATCATACAAGAGTTACGACCATATTGTCACCTCTCGAAGGGAGAGTTCATCATATAGATTACATGTTCATACATTTATCATGCATGAACCGGGTCGAAACGTAGGTCCCCTGTACAAGTTGTGCTGCACGAGATTGAAGAAAGATAATGGAAGTGAACAAAGGAGTCAGATATAGGTTCAGTATCATATTAAGGTTGAGAGCATCAAGGGTGAAGTAGCGGGACTCAGATCTGCTCGAACAAGTGTTGAGCATCAAATGGAAAGAGAATATCTGCACAGTCTGCTGTGGGAACATTGCTTGTTCACATCTAATTGAAGATGTATCTCTCCTTTTTCGTCATGAACAAAAGCAACAACGCCTTCAGTCATCAACTAATGACAACTCTGATTCTTGTCTAGTTGCATTGTTAAGTGTTCATCGCCTCCACATCATCTAATGGAACCAAACGACTACTAGCCTCCTGTACAGGGTGCATTAATCTGCTTTGAAGTTACCCCGATTATGAGCTCAATTCTAGTTCAGCAGCACAAGATGGTCTGCAAAACCATGATTGAACACTGAACTTCAATGTGGCAGAGCTCTCTCTACAAAAAATCCATTTATGGCTCTGCAAATTAGGAATGCAAGAGGGGATTTATAAGTTGCATATGCTACAAATATTTCTCTCATCAGTTTCAGCACGGAGACATCTTAGTAGGTTGAAGATCCGGACCTGTTCTGAAAAATACGAGCAGACATCAAACTTCAACGTAGCAAAGCTCTCTCGGCAGAAATCTGTTTGTGGATCCGCAAGTGGGAAATCCAAGAAGGAATACAGTAGTTTCAGATCATCTATGATTTTCCTTCAACAGTGTCAGTATTAAAATGCAAAAGTAGAGAGAAGATACATGCCTAGACTGAGAAACATGAAGAAGATTGAAACTTCAACAAAGCAGAACTCCCTTTATTGGTGCTTGTTTGCTGCATCGTTCGAGAGGAATCGAAGAAGAAATAGAGGAGATTCATGTTCATCATTTTCTCCAATAGAAGAGATAAGGCATGATTCCACGTGTTGGTAGTGGCGATACTATAAGTTTTTTGGCGCTGCCAAGATTACCAAGCTGTTAGAAAGTTTTCTAACAATCCTCAACCAACCATAGCAACATTGGAAGATTGAAATAATGTTGTGAGGATTTTCCGAAGAATTGAACAAGCTATGAAGAGAAGAAAGATTGAAGGATCTGCCATGGATTCTAGAACAATGATGAGAGGTGAATCAGAAGATGACTTTGACGGTGTGAGCCCTTAATTATGTGGTATAGCCAGGTCTCACGGTAGCATCAATTGCTCAAATATCTTTGCCAAGATGGGACATTCCTCTGCCACTTAAGTTTGTCGGCTAGCATCTGCCAGATTCCAGAATTTTGCTTGACTCCGACAAGTCCTATGTAACCACTATTTTCCAGGTGGTTCAATCTAGACAAGAGATGTGATGTCATGATGGGGTTCTCGGCCATTTCAATGGAATAGTTGCAAGAATTTCAAGTGAATAGTTGTCATATGAGTTTACTTGCCAGCATCTGCTAGATTCCAGACTTTTACATGACTCCGACAAATCCCATGTAACCATCATTTTCTGGGTGGTTTAATCCAGACAAGAGATGTGATGCCATGATGGGGTCCTCAACCGTTTCAATTGAGCAATTGCAAGAATTTCAATAAGCGAGTCTGAAAGTTGGTGAGCAAGAGACAAGTGGAGTCGTTGAAGGAGGGTGTCATTGGCTATATTGTTCCCCGAACATCTTCAGAATGACATGTGATCGAAAATGCTTTGCTAAACACAGATATTGCCAGAAAAGCTGATTCGAGAATGGTGATGAACAGTCAATCATATTGTTATGGAATTCTGTATTTTATTTTGGGATCACATCTCATCCTTCAACGACACATGCCTTGCTTTTGTCTCTTTGTTGTTTTGAAATCAACAGATGTTTAGCATTTCATTCTGACAAAATATTTTGATCAAACTCCAACATGCGATAAAGGTTAATCAATCCGGAAGATTAAAAGTGTTTTGATTACAGAAATAACTCTATGCTTGAAAATGACATGAGGTGACCAAACAATTTTGAACTCATACCTTTTGAAACTGAACCGCACATCATATAGCTAAGTTTTAGCAGTATGCATAATGACATGTAGTGGATTCGGTAGTTATGGACTCGTGAATCATGATTCTTACAAGTCTCAATCATTCATTGGATGAGGTCAAAATTTATCGGTTCTAACTGACTTTGCTTGAAATGAGAAAAGGCCATCTTTGATATCCCTTCACTTTCTAAAGATTATATCCTTTGTAGTCCCATTTTGAGCTTGGTGAAATATTTTCTTTCAAAAGGAAACCCTGACTAGGATCACACCCCACACTGGGGGCAAATGAGAAATATTTTGGAGACACTGGTAAAATCAATGGATCAAAGAAAAGCTTAGAACAAAAGTCCAATGTTTGAGAAAGGGCTAGAAGAAGAAAATCCATAGATTGAGGGCCATCCAAAAAAAAAAAAACTTTGAGGAAGGCTATGCAAAAAAAAATGTGTGTGTGTAAAGAAAATGGAAAGGAAAGAAAATGCCTATCAATTCTAAGAGAGGCAAGACAGTTTTCAATTGAGAAAAGACAGCAAATGCCAAAAGTCAACACTAGAAAAATCGATGCTTCATATCTTTTGGTGTGTCGTGGATAGAGCCTTTAATGTCTTCAAAAATAATTAGATTAGTTTATTCATCAAAGAAAAGTTGGATTTGCATTATGACCTATGTTAAGAGAATTCTGATATTTGAAGATTAACAAGGTTATATGTCACTTTCTCTACAATGACAACGAGAGAAAGAGAGTCGATGAATAGTTAATGTTGGTCCCAGGTCGTTGAAACCCTCAAACACCTTTTGAGCCTATGAAATTCCTTTCTTTTATAGCCACGAACCATAGCCTACATTACATGCTTTTTAAAAGCTCTTTTTGATCAAGTAAGCAATCTGAACCGATAAATGGCGATCTCAAAACTTGAAGAGTTTTTCCATAAGAGTCGTGACTTCATGAATTAAGCTACTGTTTATTATGCATGCTGATAAAATAAATGCTAAGAAAAGAAACAACCTTTCTTGATAAAGCCTGAGCATCTTGTTTTTGAAGTTCATAAAAACATCATCTCATCACAGACCATCAAAAGATAAACCCAAAATCAGAGTTTAAAGTGGACACAAAGAACCATGAAAAAGTCATTTTAAATCTTACAACGGGTCAGTTTTCAAAATACAAGACAATCAAAGGACTGCATTGAATAGTGTGTTGGGTCTTTGACCAAAGAAGTTTGAATTTCAAAGAAAAAAATAATAATTTCAAAAACAGACATCTCTCTGATTTCATTTCAACAATTAGACTTGGATAGACAAGATCTTTGAAATATGAGATTTGATTCCAGAACAATAAAGATTGTCAAACAAAGAAGAAGATTTATTGAGTTTGCGGAATCCTTGACAAAAATAACATCAACATTTCTCGACACTCCTTGAAACGTTGACCACCTGGGGGCAATACAGTGGACCCTTAAAAGAAAAACAAACAACCTTCTGATCAGCTGGGGGCAAAGAAAGAATCAGATGATGAGTCGTCAAAGTTCATCAAAGTCATTCTTGGCAATCACAAAAGCCCTTTGTTTATAGACAGAAGAATGAGCATGCTCAGATCGATTAGGGGCAATGTTGTTCAAAGACCATCCATGATCTAGTGCATTTCAGCAGCAATTGATGAGCAACGCTGCACTAGAAAGATATTTTCATATCTTCATCTTAGGTTACTTTGTAAAACATGGATATGACTCCGGACAGATGTTATCGGGTGAGTGCATTTGGATGAACATCGAACATATGCATACCACCAAGATTTACGATGGGACCATCTATTCTGAAGCTCAAATGCGCACTTCAACGCATGAATATGGGTGATAACATGAACATCATTGATGATGCCAAAGCAGGTATTTTCACGATCTGATTTGACAAGCTAAGAGGAATCCATAGAGAAATACATCGCGCTTACAATGATGAGCTGTTTACTACAAAGCATGAGATACATGTCTGGATGACTTGGCAGCTCCATGAAGGCTGGTGACCATACATACTTGAATGTTGTTTCAACCGAAGGCAAGTTCATGACTGATTAACAAACGTGATGGGTGGTGGCATGATGCACACAATCAATCAAAGGATAATTCTCAGAAGAAGCCAAGAGAGAAAATCCTTCATGATGAATCAAGCAGTACCACACTTGGGGGCAGGGTCAAGCTTGATGAACGATGCAAGCAGTAATTGTCGAAGACAGCCCGGGATGGGCACTGCATTTACAGCTGAGTGGATGGCTAACACATGAATGAGCCAATGCATCGGAAGAACAATGAAAGCTTTGGGATACAAACAAGGGCACCCTATGACGATGGAGCGTCAAAGAGAGGGGACCTATATTTCAAATCAGGTAAGGATGCATGCATATTATAAAAAAAAAAAAAAAAAGAATCGGAATTTTTGAATTGTTACAGGAAAATCCTTAATGAGGTTCAGCAAGATGGTAGAAAAAGAAAGAAGCATGGTGGTGATAATAATAAAGAGTCGGTTTTTGATCATGGAATAAAAAGAAGATGGGATAAACCTTACCATTAGGAAAATCCCAAAGAAATGAAAAGATCAACCTTGCAATCGGGAAGCCTCGAGTTTTCAACCCTTGCAGTCAGGAAACATCGAGTTTTCAAACCCTATGATTGAGAATTATCAAGAAGCACCAAGTTTTCCAACCCTTCTTCTATCATCCCCTCAGACTTCGCCAGGTAAGTCCTATTTTTCACACTTGTCATATCACATTTTTTCCATCCGGGTAGGTCACCCATGACAATGAGACCGCACTTCATCATATTTTTTCCATCTGGGTAGGTCACCCATTACAATGAGACCACACTTCATATTTTTTCCATTTTTTGGGCAGGTCACCCATTACAATGAGACCGCACTTCATCATATTTTTTCTATCTGGGTAGGTCACCCATTACAATGAGACCGCACTTCATATTCATTTTTCTTGGGTTCGTCACCCATACAATGAGACCATCATTTTTCTTGGGTTCGTCACCCATACAATGAGACCATCATTTTTCTTGGGTTCGTCACCCATACAATGAGACCATCATTTTTCTTGGGTTCGTCACCCATACAATGAGACCATCATTTTTTGGGTAGGTCACCCATACAATGAGACCATTTTTCACACATTCTTTTGTTTTGGTTAAATGAGGTCGCCAGATGGGATCTCGGGTAGCTTTGGTTAAAGGGAATCGCCAGATGGGATTTCAGGTTAACCGAGTTATGCATATTTCGTTCCAATTGAATGAGGTCGCCAGATGGGATCTGATGTAGCTTTGGTTAAAGGGAATCGCCAGATGGGATTTCAGGTTAACCGAGTTACGCAATATTTTCATTCCAGTTGAATGAGGTCGCCAGATGGGATCTCAGGTAAACCCAATGTGTGGGCAGGTCGCCCGTGAAAATAGACCATTGGGAGAGTGTGGGTCGGTCGCCCGTGAAAATAGACCAGAGTGAGTATGTGTCGGCAGGTCGCCCGTGAAAATAGATCAGTATGAGTGCGTGGGCAGGTCGCCCAAGATAATGAAATCATTTTCCTTTTCTTTTCTTTACAAAGCTTACTATGCAAAATTTTAAGGAGTTTTGCTTCGTAAGCATTGTAAAGAGGGGGCATTTGTTGCTACCCAATTTTTGACCCATGTTTTAATATATTTTCAAAAGATCCAAAAAATTGAGAAAAACAAAGAAAATCCAAAAAATATGTTTTTTTTAATATATTTTCGTCATTTTAGCATTTTCAACGTCGTCTAAAAAAGAATTTAAATTGTTAAAAGATTTTCAAACGCGTTCGACTTTTCACTCGTCATTTTTAAAATCATTGATTTTCCGTATTTTAGTCGACGTTCGTTTTCAAAAAAATACAAAAAAATAAGAAAAATCAAAATTTACAAAAAGAAAGAAGTTGAGGGACCAAGTTGAAAAACTTGGCAACTTTTTTGCCTATAAATACTGGTCTTTAACTCACACAAAGAGGGGGGGGCAATTTTGACAACTTCAGAAAAAATACAAAACCTAACCCTAAACCCATTTTTTCAAGATAAGTCGCCCCCCCTCCCCTTTGGTTTGAATTTTTTTCCTACAGCCACCGGCCAATATTTTTTTTCTTCCCCATTCTCCCTCAGCTGCACAGCCGTCCCCTTCACCTCCTTCCTTCACTCTCCCGTTGCCTTGACAAACCAGCCGCCACTTGCACTCTCCCTCTCCTCCCCGATCTCCTCTCTTCACCAACCAAAGAAAACCCATCACCTTCAGCCGGACCCTTTGCCAGAAACCCACGGTTTTCTTCGGGCTCCTCAGCAGCAACGGCCACCAACAGCAGCCGATTCCTTCTCCAACCGACTAGCAGCAAAGTCTCCACCCGAAGAAACAGGTCCACCAGCCACTTGAAACAGGTCCAGCAGTGACGTATCCACCAACAGCAGCAACCCGACAACCGCAGACCCAGCAGCGCCGTCCACCGATTCACCAGCAGCCATCACCGCCGCCCGATCTACAACCCGAAACAGAGGAGAAGAAGACTAATCGGTCGCCGAAGACAGAGAAGGGAGGAGGCAGAGCAACAGGGCAGATCAAAAAAAATAAAAAAGGAAAAGGAAAACGATGCAGATCTAAAAAAAGGAACAAAAACAGATTTGAAATCAAAGAAAAATTTAAAATCGACTGCTGTGTGTTTATTTCCTTGTTCTGCAGATCACCGATGGTTTAGGAAGACAGGAGAAGAAGAAGTTGTCTGGACCGGCTGTTTGCCAGCTCCTTCTCACGGTGGCGCATGCACCCACGCGCCGCCAGTGGCGGTGGCGCGTGGAACAACTCGCCGCCAGTGTTCAGCTGCCCAGAATATGTTTCTGACACTGTTCCGGTGATGCCCTATAAATTCCAGATTATGTTGGGGCTGTTTTTTTTGTTGTAAATTTTAAATTAATTAATGTAATTTGTATTTTGTTGTTTTGAATTGGTATTGTATAAATGTGATGTAAAAGAAAAAAAAGAAACAAAAAGAAAAGAAACAAAAAATAGTAAAAGTGAATGTGGGTGTTTGTATGTGTTTTATTTTTATATATATTTTATTGTTTAATGATAAAATTGCAGATATTAAAGAAGAATTTAATATTTTGATTGGATCACGGTTAAGAATTATTAACTTATACGTAAGTGATATTTCTAATTTCCAATGAAAAGACAATTATTAAAACTTCTTTAACACATCAAATTCACGAAGCAGCTTACCTCAGGTAGGGTGCGTTAGGGGTGTTAATACCTTCCCTAACCACAACCAGTCCCTTACTTGTGAATCTCTGACAAGACCAGTACATCCGGTTTCCTAGTAGCCCGCAATCAATTACTAGGTGGTGACTCCAACGAACCAAATTCAAGCAAACAACAAAAATGAGACTTAAATCGCCAGCCGATGCCGCGCGTTGATTTTTTTTTGGGGTGCGACACATATAGTTAATATTTTGGATTGATGTCCATGTATCTGTTGTTAAGCACAATCGTTGACCCCTAAGAGCTGTCCTCAATATATCCTTCTCTTCAACATAAAGTTTCAAACAATCTCTCATATTAGTGAAACGAGAAGAAATGTCAAATCTAGGTTGCATAGTCCTAGCAAACAATTTAAATCCCCCACCCTCCATAAAATTAAAAGGTAACTCATCAATTATAACCATCTTTGCTAGTGCTTGTCTACATTCATCATAAGTATAACCTATTTCGTTAAGAGTTCCCACATTTTGTTCTCCCAATTCACCATTCTCTATCTTAGGTTCTAATACCAAAACCTTTTGTTTCTTATCAACCACAAAAGAAAACTTTTTAAACGCTTTTAAATAACTCCACATATTACTTGTGCCATTAACAATAGTATGACATGCATAATGTTTGCCACAATAATTACATTCAGCTCTAGGGGCTTTAAAATCAACATCAAGTTTTGTAAAGTGATCCCAAATTTATGAATTTTTTTATCATCAGCATTTCTTTTCCTTGATGTAAGGACTTGAGGTTGTTTACCACTTGTATCTGTGATGGATCCTGCAGTGGTTGATTCCGCGTTAGTTTTTAAAGTTGAAGAATTGGTTGATGTTGGTGTAATGCATGTGGACGAAGCATTTTGAATTTGAGGAGTTTCCATATGTTATTACATAATGAAAACATGTTAAAAGAATATAATTTTTAATAGACTTAAATGTTCTAAAATTCAAAGAAACTAATAGACATAATTTTCATTTTTTGCAGAAAATTCATAGCAATTTTTCTGGTCATGAAACAAATATGGCACGCAACTAGTTGAGTTTTTCTTTTTCAATCAAGGCTTATCATGTCTTATCTCTTTTACCGTGGTCCTTTTTACAGCTAAGATTAAATTATTTTAAAAGGTACAATTACTTCTTGCTGGGGCTTCTCACTTTACAGAGGCAGCTATTGCAGTAAATACAAGGATTATTGTTCATATCTAAAAAACTTGAAAATAGCTTCTTTGTTTGTGATTTCTTCTCTTTTTCTCACTTTAATATAGAACTCTAGATCTCTTTAAGACATCTTCATTACCAACTTAATTAACCCAGAAAAAAACACATATAAAAAATCAGGAACCTTACAAAATTTGATAGAAAAACCTCGTTATTCATCAATAGAGTTTTCATCTTCTGACTAGTAACTAATTTCTTTCATAGTTTTCTCTCTGCCTGGAAAAGTTTCATAGTTCTAATACCAAAACTGGCAGAAAAGTTTCAAAAAAGCCATAATTTACTAGTTTCCTCCTTTTCTTTTTGGCTCTTTCCATGTTGACCTTGTTTTATTCACTAACTTTCCTTGTTTTATTTTCTGCTTCTTTCATGCATGGGTTACAGTTTGAGAAAGAAAAGGAAAAACAGAAAATTCAAAGCAAGTATATCCAACAATTTGTTTTCATGTTCAATTTTTATATTTATTTTTGCAGCTTAACACATTGGGATTTCTTCCTACACATGTTTCAGACTGGGTTTCATCCCTAACCCCTGCTAAGGTTCATTTCTTCTTCTCAATTTCAAGTTGCAATCAGGATTCAATGGTTATTTTTACATTCTACAAGAAAAGAAATACTTCTTCCAATAGATGTAATTTGCATGTACTAAATTCATAGCAACGAAATTTTTATAATTTTGGTCCTGCACTGCACAATCATTTTAATTTATAGCATGTTGCACAAAGTTTATGCAAGTAAACTCACGATAAACTAAATTCATCTAATAAACCAAGTTTTTTTTATTTTTTTAGTTTTCTCAATTTAATCGGTTTCTTGGTTTTTTTGCTCATCCCTAGTATGTGGTACATGAAAGAATTCTGGAAAAACCTGTCAGATACCTTTTATTTGCTGGCTTATATAACCACAGTGTTTACATCTGATAGGAAGACTAGTTTCTTATGTTTGTTACAAGAGATATAAATTACATAGAATTCAAAAACAAGATAAGACACCCTCTTTTATGCAAGTCATCGTATTCAAATAAGATGACTCTTATCCTTATCATTCCCTCGCAAATCAGTAGGGATATACAACACAAAGATTTTATCCCGCAGCAAACAAAACCCATTCAAATAGGATGACCCTTATACTTATCATTCCCTCACAAATCAGCAGGGAGATCTAACACAGAGAGTTTCTTGCAGCAAAAAAAAGCGATCAACTATGTGCCCCTTGGTAAAAACATCGGCATGCTGCAAAGAAGCGGGGGCATGCTGTAAAATTATGTCTCAACTGGCCACTTTCTCATGGACAAAATGGTAATCAACTTTGATTTGTTTAGATCGTGCATGGAAAATTAGATTGGAGTCAAGGGCTAAAGTATTGATATTGTCACACCAAACAACAAGGGCAAACTCAAGGGAAAAATTTAGCTCATATAAAAGCATACGCAACCAATATAATTTAGCTGTAACAAGAGCTAAGCAATGGTATTCTACCTTAGTATTGGACCTCGAAACCACAGGTTGTTTCTTAGTCGACCATTAAATGAGATTGCAACCTACATAAACACCATAACCACACATTGATCGTTTATCATCAGGATCACCAACCTAATCGGAATCATAGTAGGCATCAATAGAGAAGGAACCAAGTTTGTAGAAAAGGCCATGATCGAGTGTATTCTTCAAATAACATAGGACATGTTTGGCTGTTGTCTAATGGGAAGAGGTTGGAGTTTGCATGTGTTGGCAAAGTTGATTTACTGAGTATGTGATGTCAGGACGCGTGAAGGTGACATATTGTAAGGCACCAAATATTTGCCTATACTCAAATGGATCTAGAAGTGGATCCCAGGCAAATTTGGACAGTTTGGAACCCGAGACATAAGGGGCTCTATAAGGTCGGATGCCAAGAAGGTGTACTCGAGCTAAAAGATCAATAATATATCTTGTTTGTCAAAGATGCAACCGGGAAAGAGAATGTGTGGCTTAAAAACCCAAGAAGTAAGCCAATTGGCCAAGATCCTTCATGACAAACTTAAGTTGCAAGATAAAGACAAAAGATGTAATGAATTCCTGGTCACTAGACGTGACAAGGATATCATCTGCATATATTATTAAGAACACATGTACTGAACCGTGATGATAAGTGAACAAGGAGGGATTAACTTGTGAGCTATGAAAGCCAAGAGACAATAGTGCAGTAGATAGACGATGAACCAATCCCGAAGGGCTTGCTTTAAACCATAAAGAGATTTGTGGAGCTTACAAACAAAGTAAGGGTGCACCGGATCTTCAAAGCATTTCGACTATGTCATGTATACCTCTTCCTCTGAAATGCCTTAAAGAAAGGCATTAGAGATGTCAAGTTGCCTAATATCCCAGTTGAAAGAAATGGCAACTGTAAGGACCATACGAATAGTAGAAGGTTTGATGTTGGGACTGAACATGTCATGAAAGTCCATCCCAATTTTTTGTAAATAGCCAGCAACGACAAATCTAGCCTTGTGATGTTCAATACTTCCATCAGGTCATCTCTTTAGTTTGAAGACCCATTTGTAGGGCACCATATTTTTACCAGGAGGACGAGAGCATAAAGACCAGGTTTCATTCTTTAGTAATGCCTGAAATTCGTTGTTCATTGTCACATGCCACTCAGAAAGAGAGGTTGCTTAAGCATAAGTGTGAGGCTCAAAGATGACCACACTTGCATCCAGAACTTGAAGAGGGTGACAGGTAAAGTAATATATGTGAAAACCAGGAAAGCTACGAGGGTTAAGGTGGCCAGTTTGGGATCTGGTGACCATATAAGAGGGAGGTAGAGGAAGAGAGGGTGATATGTCTTGATGAGCAGGATGCTCAAGAAGAAAAATGATGAATAGTTGCAGAGGAAACGAGAGAGGCAAGAGTGGTTGTAGAATGATTAGATGTGGAAATTGATGTAAATGGATGGAGATCATGGGCGGGTGAGGTAGAATTATGAGATATGGGAGGTCAGGATGGAGTACTAGGAGCGGAACAAAACAGGTGAAGAAATAAATATAGTGGAGGGAGGAGATAACAATAGATTAGGAGAATTACCTGGGGAGCGCACATTGCTGGCAGAGACGGTGAAAAAGGATTGTACTATAGCTGGAAAATTACCTTCATAAAAATCACATTCCGGGATACATACATAAGCCTGAAAGATGGATCAAAGCACCAAAAATCTTTGTGATTAAAACAATAACCGATGAAAATACAGGGTGTGTTGTGATAAGATAACTTGTCAGTTGAGTAAGGACGAAGATATGGAAAGCATTGACATCCAAAAGCTAAAAAATATATGAAGTCAGGAGGAAATTGAAAAAGAAGTTTAAATGGTGATGAATAATCAAGAACCTTGGTAGGTAAATGATTAATAATAAAAATAAAGGTTCAAAATGCATCAACCCAAAATTGTTTAGGTAAACTAGATTGGGCAAGAAGAGTAAGTCTCATTTCCATAATATGATGATGTTTCCTCTTAGCGAGGCTATTTTTTTATGAGGTATGAGGACATGATAGGTGATGAAAAATTCTGTTGGCACTTAAAAATTGCTTAAATATGTTAGAGTAATATTCCCCACCATTATCACTTTGAAATTGTTTAATGGTGTAATTAAATTGTTTTTCCACTAAAAGTTTGAATTTAACAAATATGGAATAAACATCAGATTTAGTAGAAAGGGGAAATAGCCAACAAAAACGAGTATAGTCATCAATAAATATTACATAATACCGATAATTGCTCAACGAAGGTGTGGATGTGGACCAAACATCATAATGAATTATTTCTAAGGGAGCTGTGGACTCGGTTGTAGACTCAGAAAATGGTAATTGTTTTGATTTGCTAAGTTGACAAGACATACAAAGAGCCTGTTTATTGATGGAATCATTAACCAGAAGAGAAATTTTTGAAACGACACGATGAAGGGTGTCAGAGGAGGGTGGCTTAAACGACAATGCTTTGTGGAGGTAGAAGCCTTGACGACAATTCCATGTGGAGGTAGAAGCCTTGACACCAACATTCATGGTACGAGCATGAAATTTGGATGATGAAAATTAACGTAGATTTATTGGGTACAATCCATTTTCACTTGGCCCCGTCAGAAGCGTGTTCCCCGTCAGGATGTCCTTCATAGAAAATTGAGAGTTGGTGAGTTCAAAGTAGACATTATTGTACTTGCAAAATTTATTAATGGAGAGCAGATGAGCAGAGGCTTGAGGAAAGTATGCAATATTGTTTAAGGTGAGAGTAAAAGAAGTAGTTTTAAAAGAAGCAGTGCTAGTACGCGAGAGAATCAAATATGTCCCATTACCTACGTCGACTGAGTTATCTGAGAGCTGGCAAGATTAGCAATATCTGAGGTAACATGAACATTAGCTCTACTATCAGCATGCCATTGATGTTGGATGAAATAAGTGGTATTAGGTTCATCCACCAAAGAAGCTAATTCAGTTGGAGGATAACAACCCAGAAAAGAGTAATTCATACAATTAAAACAGTCCAGAGCTTGATGTCCCTCCCTTCTGCAAAAATTTTAGGGAGATCGCAAGCAAGAAGTCGCAATAACAGGTGTGGCTGGTGATGGGGATGGCAAGTGAGGTAACGATTGTCGAAACTGAGAAGAAGAAATACCAGAGTGTTTGGAAGATCTAGAGAAACATGATTTGTTGATGCTATGTTGATATCCAGGTTTGGAACCATTTTTATGCATGTACAAAGCATATGGTCCTGCCTCAGGTTGAATAGATTGACTATGGAATTTTTGCATAAGATAATAATTCAGCAACTCTGCATGGAAGTCAGAGAATAACATAGACTTCTCCTTAGCAAGCAACATATATATTGTCACAAAAGAGTGAAAAGTGGAATTAAGACCATTGAGAACATATAAAAGTAAATATGAATCATCAACAGGTTTCCCCATAGCAGATAGTTCATCGGCAAAGGACTTGACCTCATCCAAAAATTGTTGGCAAGACATGGAGCCTTGTTGTAAAGATTGTAACTTCCTCTTGATAAGAGAAATTTATGAAGTTGAAGGCGCAACAAATCTTACACCAAGAGCTTGCCAAGCAAGTCGAGAGGTCTCCAGACCATAAATGGTGGAAACCACCGTAGCAGATAAAGAAGAAATAATCCAGCCAAGTACTGTTTGATCTTTATATTGCAAAATCACATTAGCAGAATTACGAGTACCTTGGGCCTTATCTTCGTCACTGGAAAATTAAGGAGGGCTAGGTTCAGAACCATCAACGATTCCTATAAGACCATAACTTCAAAACAAAGGAATTAATTGAGCACTCCAGGCAAGGAAGTTAGTTCCATCAAGTTTAATGGCGATAACTTGAGCTAGAAGATGAAAAGCAGCGAAAGGAAAGGAAGCGTCTGTGATAGCAGCCATAGGATTGACAAAAGCGTTAGCCATAATTGGCTCTAATACCATGAAGGAATTTTAGAAAAACTTGCAAGATATATTTTGTTTTTTGTCTTATATAACCCCAGTGTTTATATCTGATACAAAGACTAGTTTTCTACGTTTGTTACAAGAGATATAAATTACATGGGATTCAAATACAAGATAAGACACCCTCCTTTATACAGGTCCTCCTATTCAAATAGGATGACTCTTATCTTTATCAATACAACCACTTATTTATAAGCAAAACAAATTTGTTATTTTTAATTGCTTGGTCTTTAAACAAACTTGATGACCAAGTAACCGAAAAAACAATTTGATCTCTCAATTTGGAAAAGATGCTGAAAACAACATAATTACGTCAAGAATGTATTTTTTAGATTTTTTTTGTTTTCTTTTGCTATATTTTGTTTTTTTTTTCAAAAAAATTTACAAAATTAGAATAAAAAATTGGATATCAACAATCAGCACCTTGCGTTTAATTTTGATAATTAAGTGCTTCCCATCATATGGTACAATAACTATACGAGGATATAGTGCTTTCCAACACCGGTCCTCTTAATATGACATTCCAAATCAGGCACGTAAAAATGGTTAGAATGTTAGTATGGGCTCTTACCCAACTAAGATGTCTTTCCCTTCTTCTTCTTCTTTTTTAAACCTCACGTCTCTGTATCTCAACTCTTTCCGTTCTTTTCAATTTATTGCAACGAATTTTCTTCAAATTATATAAATGCATGTAATGAGATGTAACTTGTGAAAAAACCATCTTAATTAAAAAGTTTAAATTATTAGGTGAAGTTTTAAAATATAATTTATATTATTTTCTAATATACTTTTTCAAGTGAAAACTTTTTGGGCTTGAAATTTGTATAAATTGACATTACTTTATGCTTAATTTTTATCAAATAAATAAAGATAATAGATTCAAACTCGTGATCACTTAGTCATCAAAGTTTTGATACAATATCAAAGAATTATCTCAACCCAAAAACTTAAGTTGTTAGGTTAAATTGATTCTTTGAGGTAACTTAACAGGTATTGTGTTTTTATTTTTTGCTTTTTTTATGATTTTGAGTTAGAACTTTCTCATTGTAATAATGAGAAACAATACATTATAATTAGAAAAATATTCTCTTACAACACGAAAATGTTGTCAATAAAAATTTCATTAAATATAGGGGAAAAATATACTTATCTGTTAATTATGACAAAACAGTTTGTTGAAACATGAAAGTCACATGATTGAACTGCCATACTTGCAAACGTAACCATCCATCTAACAAGAGTGAGAGATATGCAGGCTCATAAATAGTGCTATTGATTATCAAATACTTGTACTACAGAGCAGGGAGTGGAGGAGTGCAAACTGGCATTCCATAACTAAGCATCTTCACTCCTAGCAGTCGTAATCCAATGATCATGCATTCTTCAATAGGTAAATCCAAAGTTTTTTTTTCTATTTAAGTTATAATTTCCTGTTTTTCAATTTAAATTAATTTTGATATTATACAGCCCTTGTCTCCAAGAATATTTCTTCTTTTCTGAGATTTTGTTAATTTTACTGTCAAAAGCTTGCTGATTTTTGCTAGACATTATTATAAAATCCTGCTCTCCCGTCAGCATATATATATATGTAAATACTGTCGAAAGTAGAATAATCATTAGGGTTAGATTTTAGAGGTATCAGATTCTTCATAGGGTTGGTCTAGCATATGGCATGGAGGCTGAGACTGTGGCACTAACACATGGATCGAAGAAAATTCCACATGGTATTTACATTTCAAAACTTTACTCTTTTTGTGACTCTTCGTCTCTGTAAAATCCAATCTTTTTTGTTCTTGAAAATGAAAAGATAATTTCAAACAGTTAATTAACCATCTGTCATTCACTAGAAACATCACAATTCACACATGCTCAGCATCACATTTCCAAATCATGTACTTGCTACGGAGCAACCTAGGTAGGAGCACCGGCCAAGTTTCTTACTCTTCTTTTTTGCATTAAATGGCTGTGTATAGCCCAAGTCATTTGCTGATCAATTGTTGTAAGAACATTATAAATATGGGTTCATATAGCTGAAATATTAGAATTGATTTCGGTTTTCTAACACTTTGTATTTATGAATCTCAACTCTCATTTAGGCCGTAGACAATAGATTGCTTGTTTCGGTGAAGAAGCTGATCGTGGGGTTGCGAGACGTTGTCGTGTCACAGCACTGTCAGCCTGAAAATCAGTCGAAGAAAATGAGAGGGAAGCCATTTTCAGCCAAAGCCATTTTTGTTCTATGCATTGCAAGCTTTCTTGCAGGATCTCTCTTTACCAACCAGAATTGGACTCATCCTTCTCGGGCTAAGGATAATAGGATTGCAGTAATTCCTCATCATGTCACCAAGCTGCAAGAAGTGAAACAAGATTGTGATCCCAAGCGTGTAAGTTTGGTTGTTCACACTTTAAACACCATAAACTAAGAGTTCTATTTCCCTTAAAATTGGGGAAAATAAAAATAATAAAAAGCTACCTATAAATTCATCATTAATTACTATCATATATATTTCAATTTATGTCTGGGGGCATTTTGATCATGAACTAAATTATGGGTTATCAATCATTATTAGTTTTTAGCTAAAATTGAATAAAATTGTGTTTGAAATCTATGCATCAAGATCACATATATATTTCTTTTACACATTAATCAGAAATTGGTTGAAGGAAAGCCTGGAGATATTATGGGAGAGGTTCATAAAACCCATGAAGCTATAAAGTGAGTTAATTCCTTACTTTTTCTTTCTTAATTTTTAAAGAAACAATTGAATTGCAATATCATTTTAAATATTTTTCCTCTCGTGCAACAACGCAGATCTCTTGAGAGCACAATGTCCACGTTAGAGATGCAATTGGCTGTAGCTCGAACAGTTCAGTCAAATGGGCAACATTATTCACTAGAAAAGCTTGCTAATCACACTTTACAGAAAGCTTTTGTTGTCATTGGCATTAATACGGCATTTAGCAGC
This sequence comes from Populus alba x Populus glandulosa, assembly GCA_033617975.1. NCBI lineage: Eukaryota > Viridiplantae > Streptophyta > Magnoliopsida > Malpighiales > Salicaceae > Populus > Populus alba x Populus glandulosa. The sequence continues at coordinate 11,759,189 of CM066161.1, forward strand.
AGAAAACGCCGGGACTCACTTCGACAAACTTGGATGCCAAAAGGTCCTCTCTCCCTCCACCACCTTCTAATTTATTGCATTAATTTAGAAAGAACAGACCTGTTGAATTTGCTGATTTTCGGCTATTATATACTGCATGCATTAGAGCTCACATTCCATGGCTGATGTATAGTCACACAAAGATCAACTCAAGAAAAATTAAAATAATTAACAAATTGTCAAGTCACCGCAGGAATCTACCAGTAATTTTGGAGCTCCTATTCTATAGCGGTTTTGTTGTACTTGGCCAAAAAAAGGCGAAGAGTTTATGCAATTGAAAAATTAATTTAGCATTTGGGCACTAAAATAGGCAAGCCCCAAACTAGATTCCAAATTTTAACTCAAATCTCAACTGAGAGTCTGAAGGGATTTGCTCCCTGGATTTTGGTCGAATCCATCAACACGAAGATTTTAAAAACTTTGAGAATCAATTGAGATACAAAAAATTTACTGTAAGAAGGAAGTATTGTATACAAAGATAAATAAATAAACAGGTCAATTATCATAATTTATATTAATTACCAATCCACCATGCATGCGTAATACATAATTTGATTCACCTAATAACTCTCAATTACCGAGTAAATTACTAAAGATGTGTGTAATTAATATAGGGGAAAAGTTGAAGAAATTGGAGAAAGAAAAAGGGATTGTGATACGATTTGTGATTGGACACAGTGCCACACCTGGTGGTGTTCTTGATAGAGCAGTAGACTTAGAGGACGCAGAACATAAGGATTTTCTAAGACTCAAGCATGTTGAAGGATACCACGAGCTCTCTACCAAAACAAGATTGTATTTTTCCACAGCAGTTTCAATTTGGGATGCTGAGTTCTACCTCAAGGTGGATGATGATGTTCATCTCAATTTAGGTAATTCGCAACTATGCTTCTTCTCCAACATTTCGTGACTAGAAATTAACAAGGAACATGCTTATACATGTACTGGTAATAAATCATGTTCTAATCATATCATGTTCCATGTGTCCTGTAGGCATGCTAACGAGTACACTAGCAAAATACCGGTCCAAACCTAGGATCTACATCGGATGCATGAAGTCTGGACCAGTTCTCTCTCAAAAGTAAGTTAATTTTATTTATTTTTGTTATTAAATGTGCTTGATTCAGCAAATCCGGCATCCTAATCGAGAACTTGAATCATGACGCCAGGCTCTATCTCTAGTAGATTTAGCAGATTTCACTTCGTATTTTTTCATTTCTTCGTGGCCTCAAGTGATATTGCAATTTTCTTTCTCGGCAGAGAGGACAAATACTATGAGCCGGAGTACAGGAAATTTGGGGAAGATGGAAACAAGTACTTCAGGCATGCCACAGGCCAACTCTATGCCATCTCTAAGGATCTTGCTGCCTATATCTCCATCAACTCGTGAGTCCCATATCCAAAAGCATTAGTTTTCCGGTGGCCGGCCCGGTCTAAGGCCCGGATTCTAAATTTTAACCATGTCACCAAGTTTTGACCGGGTCGTTGGGTCGGCCAGATCAATTTTTTTAAAATTAAAACGACATTGTTTTAGTAAAAAAAAAAAAAAACCTAAAAGTCAACGAGTTTGCGGCCAGAACTTGCAGGGTCTACCTGTCAGGTCACATCGAATTTTTTTTTTTTTTTTTTTTCAATTCGATTTAATTTTAGTCCCAATCAACTTGCCTATCCAGATCTGACTTCCAAAACTATGTTTTCCCTCATTTTTTGCCCAGTCAGAGTAAGATAACGATATTGAAATATTTTGGCAGGCCCATATTGCATCGATATGCCAATGAAGATGTCTCTTTGGGCTCTTGGCTTCTAGGCTTGGAAGTGGAACACGTGGATGAACGTTCCATGTGTTGTGGGACTCCTCCAGGTACACAAATCAACAACACAACCTTTCTCACCGTGTTGATATTTTCCAGCAGTCAATCTGCCAATTCCTTCACATCACAAAGCATAACATATTTAAAAATAAATTCAAAAATAAAAAAAGGATTTAAATCAATATTTCTAATTTTCTTGCTAGGATAGGAAAAGGTAGATTATTAAATCCACTTAAATGTTCCTATTTTATATATTATTGTTATTAAAGGATAAATTTTAGTATTATTTAAAATTATGTAGTACGGTATAAAGTATTTTTTTATTTAAAAATATATTAAAATTATTTATTTTTTAATTTTAATTTTAACACATCAAAATCATTTAAAAACAAATAGAACAATTTAACAGTTTTTTTTAAAATAAAACACACTCCCAACATTCTCTAATAAATAACTTAATATACAACCTTGCTATCCTCTATGACGACATTATTTTGGTTTTTAGATTGTGAATGGAAAGCACAGGCGGGGAATGTATGCGTGGCATCCTTCGACTGGTCGTGTAGCGGAATATGCAACTCTGTGAGAAGGATGAAAGAAGTGCATGATTCTTGTGGGGAAGGAGAAGGTGCTGTTTGGAATGTTGATCTTTAAGTTGTGATTTAGCAGCCTAAATAATATGAAAGAGAGTTAAAGGAGATGTAATTCCTATAAAAATTTATGGTATCGACTTTTTTTTAGAACAATAGCTTCTCTTTTTATTATATTTGAGATATTCATACCAGTGATTATCAACTAGAACTGATTATATATACACTCAATATGATGATAAATATGACTCTCGAAAGGATATATATATATATATATATATATAACTTAGTTTGATATGGATTTTTGTCTCAATTTATATGACTCAATCTTGTATATATAACTTAGTTTGATATGGATTTTTGTCTCAATTTATATGACTCAATCTTGATTAGAATCCACGACGTTTTTAATATTTATCGATATATATAATTCTCAATTTATAAAATAAATAAAATTCTTAATTTACTTTATAAAATTCCTATAATTAAATGTTTTTTAGTGTTGACAAAAAACATAAGCTTGATTCGTGATGGAGTGCAGTCATGTATCTAGTAAATTACTAGATAATATGGTTTGTAAATCTATATTAAAATTTTAAAAAAATTAATCTAGTAAATTACTAAATAGAGAAGATAACAAAAAGAAAACAACTATTTCAAAAACTTTAAAGTAATTTGAATTATAAAAAAATAGAGAAAAGATAGATAAAAAAATAGCAAAAACAATAGAGAAAGAATTTAAAATAACTTGTAAATTATGTTTTAAAAAATGAAAGAGCCATGACCATAAAGCCTCATAAAAGCTGTATATGACAATAAAATAAGTTTTGCAGGAAAAAAAGTTTTAAATTTGTATTAGTTTTATACTTAGTGAGTCATTCAATTTCTTTTTGGAAGTTTCAATTGCTTATATTTCTAGATTTGTTTTCTGGTTTTTAAAGTGTTTCTACTTTCTTTTTTGTTTCAAAAATTTTAAGTTTTTTAAATTATTTTTTATTTTTATAATTTTATGTATTAAAATTGAAACTTAAATTTGATAATATAAAGGACATTTATGGTAAAACAAATAATAAGATATATGAGAAAAAAAATATGAATATAGAAGGATAAGTGAGAGCACAAAATTATAAAGAAACTATATGAGAGAATATACCTAATATATAAGGATATATAGATGAGTCAATTAACCTTAATTTATATACATTTAATTTATTTTTTCATTGGACCTGTTGTTACGTATTAATTATGTTTTAAACTCCCAAACACCTTTAACACTTCACCCTTAATAATTGTTTTACACCTTTAAATATTATCCCTTTAACATTTTTTTTTAATTCTTAACTCCCTACCAAATGCAATCTTAGGCTCCGTTTGTTTGCAGGAAAGTAAATTCCTTTTAAAAAGTGAATTCTGGGGAAAGTGAATTCCGGAAAAGTATTTTCCGATGTTTGGTAGTGTTATGGAAAATGAACTGAAAAATACTTTCCAGTATTTGGTTGTATTATGGAAAATGAACTGGAAAATAATTTATTAATGAATTATTTTTTTTTTCAAATTTATCTAATATATATATAATATTTAATCACTTACAATAAAAAAAATCTAAAATGTATAATGATGAATTTGTTTTTATTTTATCCTATATTCATACATAGCTTATTTTATAAAATATAACTATATATATCATATTATAGAGAAATAAGCTTGTGAAATATTTTTTACTATTTCATGAAACCATTTATAATTCCATTACGTACGAAATATATCCGACAAAAACTATACTTTTAATAATATTTTTAGCATGTAATAAAATTGGATAAAATATTAAGGTATAAAATTCACTCTAAACTAGTTCTTTTAAAAACAAATATTAAAAAAATAGCACACTTAAAAAAAAAAAAAAAGGTTCCCGCAGGCAAGTGAACAGTGCAAGAGAATTGCACTGTTCACTCTTTTTGAGTGAACAGTGTTCGCAATAAACTGTTCATGTTAATTGCACTGTTCATTGAAGAGTGCAATTAACATAAACTGTTAAAAAAAAAAAGCATACAGAGAATGGGAAAGTGTTTTCCTTAGAATAGAGGAAGGAAAACACTTTCCTGCTCACACGTTTTATTTTTCCTGTTGACTGGAATTGAATTTCCTTTGACCCATTTTCCTTGTGCTTGCCAAACATGGGAAAGTGGGGAAAATGGTTTCCAGGAAAATGAATTCCTGGAAACAAACAAGGCATTAGGTAAATTATGAATTTCACACTGAAAATAAAACATCCTTTCTAAAGATTTTATAAGTGTAGGCCTTTTGAGGAGTGTAGTAACTTCTAAGAAAATTCTTCATTACACTAAGAAATATATTAAAATAATATTTGTTTTATTTTTTAAAAATTATTTTTGAAATTAACACTTTTGAAAAAAATAATAATATCAAAATGATCTAAAAACACCAAAAAAAAATTAATTTGAAGTAAAGAAAAAAAATTTTAAATTTTAAAATTTAATTAAAAATATTTTTGAAATACAAAAACAAATAGGGTTAAATTAACTAGTTAATTATTATCCTTCTCTTTCTTTTCTATGATTATTTTTCTAGAACAAATAAACATCTAAAACAAAGACATTATGCCAAAAAACAATTATATTGAAAAGTTACTAAGCCAATATTAATTTGGTAAATCTCCTAAAAATAAACTTTTTATTTTTGTAATTTTAAACAACATCAACATGATATATTAAAAAAAAACATCATTTCAATTATATATCGAACACATTATTGTTAAATTTTCTCGAATATTTGAAACCCTCAAACACAGCTGGAAAGAAGTGTCAAACACATATAGACATAGTTTTAAAACCCGGACCGGCCCGGTGGGTCAAATCGGGACCCAGCCGACCCGGGCCTAGAACCGGTCCAGATATAGGTAAAAACCCGTTTAGGAGATGGCCAGGTGAAACCCGGTCGACCTGGCGGGTCGACCCGGGACCCTGGACCCGGGCCACCCGGTCAAACCCGGCTGAAGAGTTTAAAGTATCATCATTTAGGGACACAAACGATGAAGAACAACGATGCAAAATTGGGGACACAAACTCATAGAGGAAAACCTAATTAACGAAAGACTAATTTCAATTGCTGAGGAGCAGAAGACATCTTAACAACTGTTGTTTCTCAAAAACCCATTTCACTACACACAAATATACACTTACAACTTAAGAGCAAGAGCATATCGCTTTGTGAGACCAGAGCCCCATGATGAGTTCACGGAAATAAATTTTGTTGATGGGTTGCCCTTCACGGACCCATTGATTGAGAAACGGAGCTGTGGTGATCCTTTGATCTGCGATTGACGATTCTGTTGTACAACTCGTTCATTGCGTCTATACATGGCTATTTTATTTTTTATTTTGTTCAAATGTAAGAAGTATATTAAATCAAAAAGAGCAAGACGGGCTTGCAAAACAAGCTGGAGACCAGCAAAATTCAGAAGAAAGTACAAGAAACAGAATTTCAGCGAAGAAGCTGAAAAGACACATGCTTTAACCTAAGCAACAAAAATAACATATAACATGAACAGCCCTCATACAGGGAATCAGGGACTAAACAACCTGCTAGATGCAGCAGCAGTACCCCATAGGAGAGGCGAAACAGAAGTAGAACAGACGCTTTCCAGAAGAATCCAAAAGCAGCATTAGACCATTAGGCCAACAACACAAAATACAAAGACCCATAGGCCAGCAGAACTATAGAATCCAAGCTAATAACATAGCAACAAGAACTTTCGAGTGCTTATACCCCATCATAAAGATGGGGATGATGCAGAGGCTGTGCTTCCTGTGGTCTCAACCAAAGAAGAGCTGTTGGGTTGATGTTGTTTCTGTTTCCCTGCACGGCCCGAGGTAGCAGCTGCCTTGCTTCTGGTCAGGTATTGTCTCCTTGGGGGTGGCCCATCATCAGCATCTTCGGATACAGGCACAACCAGAGGGGTCGTGGAAGGGATAGGAGTTTCTAGTTTGACCCGCTTACGAGTAGAAGTATCTATTCGTGCTTCTCCCAGCACATCAGCCTCTGCAGACATAGGATCGAATCTTGACATACCATGAGGCACATCCTGAGGATTCTGTTTTTCCACCGCTTCAGTGTTTGCTAAAGGAGAACAACCAGATGGAGTGGGAGTTGTCTGTGCCTGTTGTTTGCGCTTGTGATGTGGATGAGAGATGCATGCTGAGGTGTTATGCCCCAAAGACCTGCATTTCTTACAAAATCTCGGAAGGGATTCATATTGAACTTTCTGAGACATGCTAACTCCATTGGGTAAAGAAATGGTAATCAAATTTGGAAGGTCAGCTAATAGATCAGTCTCAACTAACACCCGGGCATAGGATAACCTAGTCATGGAAGATGTTGGGGTATCCAGTCGAAGAGGTTTCCCTACCACACTTGCTAGTTTGGATAAGCAAAGTGGGGACCAACATTGAAGTGGTAGATTAGGGAATCTGATCCAAATGGGCATCCTTACCATATCAGCAGTATCAAAGTCAAAAAATTCAGGCATTATCTTTAGAATCATAAGCCGTCCAAGCACATGATAAGGGCCCCCATTCAAAACATTTAGCATATCCAGTTCAGAGTTAAAATTGAATATTAACCAACCTGAGTCATGCATGGAAAAATTAACTGGGCATTTCCAGGAATTAGTAAATGTAGATATTGAGGTATAACCTGGAAATTTGCCAGCAATAAAGGTAAATGTAGATATTGAAAAATTAAGCTGAACCTCCATCGGTCCTTGTAAGTGCCCACATCTGTATCCAAAAAGGTACATGTAGAGCTAGCCATGAAGTTGGAGAAGTAGACTAGGGGAGGTGATGGGGGACCAGAAGGGGCATTTGAGGAAGGGGCCCCTAGACCTGCTGTTGAAGGTTTACCCGACATATGAGAAGGCGATGTAGCTTCAACTCCCAGCATTGCCTTTGGGTCCGGTGCACCACCTTCAGGCCGTGGGTTTGAAGACCCAGGGTTTCCCAATGTGCCCCTGTGATGGAGATTGCGTCTAGAAGACCCAGATTGATCAGTAGAAGTTGTAGGGTAACTTCCCCTATTTTGGAGCTTGTCCCGAACCCTAGGTTGTTGGTAAAGATTAACCACATCAGCAAAGGCAACAGAGGATCGAGCCGGACAAGGATGGATGGGGGAGTCTGTGGGTCTCTGAAGATCTGGAGAGATACTCCGGCTCAAGGGCCGTTGTTGATATGAGCTCGAAGGACGGGATGAACAGTAAAGATAGTCCTGCTGAGCCGATCTCATCACTAATGATTTCTTTTTAGATTTAGCCATCGATGAGTAACCAGGGAGGAGCCTGTTACAGTGCAGGAGAGAAGAGAGGCGGAGATGTACAGGGAGAGCGCCAACAGTAGCACCGAGCGCACCTTACAACTGAGAGAATCTCTCTCTAGCTTTCTCTCTCCTGACTTGACTGACTGACTCTGTACATGGCTATTTTGATCTTCCAGTTGGGGTTGTTGTTGAGTACGAAGGAAAAATCACTTATGAATGGCTGTCTTTGATTACGCATTACAGTGTTATTCATTACGCTTTGCTCCAAAAAGTGAAAGGGGCATGACATTTATATTATAAATTAGTTCTTTTAATTTGCAAGATAAAAAGAATAGTTAATTTCTTCTTAGTTTTAAAACTAGTTAATTACTCCTAAAATCCATTTTATGTTGGTTTTTAATTTATTTATTTTTTAAATGGTAAATAATATAAAAAGATTGCCCAGAAATAAATTAAAAAATAATATTAAATTGTGGCACGAGTCAATAAACTAATTCATTAGTTTTTAAAACTATTCATTTATTTTGTAAAATTAGAGGAATCTCAATGTTAATGTAAAAGCAATAATATTTATGCAAAATTAGGTGTTTTATACAGGTGTTTTTTTTTTTGGGTTGACCCAAGTCAACCCGGGTCAACCTGTCTGACCCGTGACCCGATCACCAGACCGAGTCGATGACCGGGTCGGGTTTCAAAACTATGCATATAAAAAAAAAAATTACAATTGGCATAACCATAGCCCGTGGGTGCTGTCGTTGTCCTTTTTTTTTTCTCACCAATATTTACATAATAAATCCTAAAATAATGAAAATTAACAAAGTGTTGAAAGGGGTCCCCAACAATTAGCAGATTTAAATGTTCAATTACAGAATTCTAGAATAACATAAAGAAGTCATCACATGGGCAATCATCTTCTCAACATAGCTGCAATAAAATGCAAATTATTTGACAATAAATAAATAAAACATGTTAAATAGCATATGAAATTTGTATGAGCTACAATGTTTTTTTAAGAAGAAATAACATAATGCATAAAAAAAAAATGTATTTCTAAGTTTAAGCATTTTTACTTCACTCATACATTCTCTCTATCCATTTCAACTTCTTGTCAAGATATTTCATATTAGCCTATATTTCTCTCTTCCTTTTTAAACATAAATACTCATTAGTAAAGAAATAAAAGTCACCTCTAATAGTGATTCCTTCAATGGAGTAAAGCTATACCATAACTTTGAGAATACTACATTCTTTTTCCTATATTCATACTAAAAGATATTGAATTACTCTTGATAAACATGCTGTGAACTAGTTAATCTCAACTTGACAGTAGTGTAATCCAATTCTAAAAGGTTTTTTTTTTTTTTTGTGCTTAAACCTCAGATCAATATTCTCTTTCTTTTAATATTATTTTAACTTCTCTTTCTTTTAATATTATTTTGTTTAAAGAGTAATTAAAGCATTAACTGTAAAAGTAAACATGCATTAATAAAATAACAAAGATAAAAGTATATGTAAACATAGAATCTAAGACAGGACCAGCAAGATTGTTATCTATCAAGAGTCAATAGGTAGTTGATTTGCCCACTGAATTCAAGCATTGCGTTTGCTAGTTGCAACTTACAATGCTTGGTCGTGCAAGTATCAATAAAGACAGGACCACCAACAAATCAATTGCACTACGTACAAAGGAAATGAGAATCCGACATGAATCTAAGATATGGTAGGCCATTGCCTGTCTATGAGGACATTCATGCTTGGTTCTTGTCTAATGGGCAGCAAGAAAATCTCAATCCAATATTTTCCTTGCAGAGAATGAGCACATAAAGTCTGAACCAAAATCAGAGCTACAATTAATAAATTAATGTTGAGCCCTTAATTAAAATAGGAGAATTAAAATGATTTTATATGACTAATTGAATTCTATAATCTGAGAATTTGAAAACCTGGATTAAAAAAAAATATACTTTAAACTGTATTAACTTTGTTTTAGAAAATCATTATCATACTTTCAAACAACTTTTAAAAAGCAAACAACAGTGGAAGACTGTTTTGGCTCTAAAGAGATAAGAAAAACTAATTTACATGCATTGAATCATAAATGCATTAAAATTCAAAGTCAGATTTTTCTAACCTGGAGTCGTATTGTGATTCAATGCTTTTAATTATACTACCCAGAACTTATTGTTTGATAAGATATTAAGCCATCTATTTCCATTTTCTCAAATTTAGACTAAAAGAGAAACTCAATCTCATCTGTATTTATTTAACATGATCATGTTCTATCTCATGAAACCCACAATAAAACTAAATATTAATACCTCAGTAATGTCATGCTCTATCTATACTTTTCCTTCCTCTAGTATTTATATCATATTTTCTATGGTTGATTAATTCTTCTTCATTGTAGGATCACTAGATGATGATCGATCCTTGGTTGTACCGATAAAAGAAGTTGTACTTGTGTACAGATTCAAAAGAAATTACGAGTGTGAAATTAAAGATTGTGAAAAAAATATTGCAAGCCATATGATATAATGGGTTTTCGCATAACTTGGTGGCTCGGTCAGAAACCACTAAAAGAGTTTATAGTGCTGAATATATGGTGGTTGCTCACTAAAGCTTAATGGATTTAGTTATTTCACAAAGTTACCCATGACTACCTCAGTGGCAATACTTTAAACAAGAAAAGAGGCACCCCGTTTTGAAACTAGCAAAACCATGAGCAATAAAAAATGGGACTTAGCATAGAGAACCAATCCTTGTGTGTTTTTTTTCAAGCCATGTAGTGAACTATGAAGTTTAAACATATAAAAGGGATTAATAAAATTTATAAATCTAGGAGGTTGGGACATGTAAACTTCCTCGTCCAAAGCATTATTAGGAAAAGCATTATAAATACCAAGTTGTCGGATTGTCCATCCTTAGTGAGTGTCAAGCAAAGAACAACTTAAATTGTGGTGGGTTTAATCACTAAACTAAACGTCTCACACTAATTGATTCATTCCTGTTAGTGAAAGCCTTTTGCAACCATACGAGACTTGAACCTTGCAAGACTTCCATTAGCCATTTTCCTGTTAGTAAATGATACACAAGCTTGTGCTTATTATATGAAAAAAAGATTGGGAAGAACAAACAACTAAAAACCTTAAGATATAAATACTTTGGTTTAGATTTAAACACATACTCAAAAGGAGACAAAGCATGAAAAAAATGAAGTGGGAATTATGTTTATTAAATACATAGCAGTGCCCAAGGCAAAATGCCAAAAATTAAAAAGGAATAATTGCATGGCCTAGCTATAACGGTGATACTCGTTTCAACAATATATTTAAGGGTTCAAAACTAAACGTCAACTCTAAAAGTAACTTACTCTAATTCTAGAATTAAAGAGATAATAAAATAGTGTTTTGTGTAAAATAAAAGTACTTAATAGCCACGCCCCCCCCCCCCCACCTCCCAACCAACACACACACACACACAATATATATATATATATATACTAGCTTTGATACCCGCGCGATGCCGCGGGTCATTTTTTTTGTATAAAAAATATTTTAAAAAATAAAAATTTAAAAATCTTGGGTTTTTCTGCAAAGTTATACCCAAGAATCTTGGATTTGGTTGTAACGCCTGATCTAAGAGTAATATTTATAATATTAATAATAAAATAAAACTTGCATGACCCAAGTTTAAGTGAGCCTGACTATAACACCAGACCTAAGAATATTGGATGTGGATCTGGCTATAAGGTCGTGTTATAAAAGTATGATAATTAAATAAATTAATTAAAAAAAAGAAAAAAAATCAACAAAAAGGAAAAAATTAATGAAGAAAAAGAAAAATAAATTGAATTAATTGGGTTAATCCTTTAAACCAGGTTATCCCGTAAAACATGGGATTTGCGTCATGAAAGTTTGATAACTAAATAGATAAAAAAATGACAGGTTTACCTAGAATTAACTGGGTTAACCTATCAAACCAAGTTAACCTATCAAGCCCAGGATACGTGTCATGAAAGTCTGATAATTAAATAGAAAGAAAATTAACTTTAACAAACTAAACTAAATAAAAAAAAATAACTCGTCAAATCAGGTTAACCCATCAAACTGGAGATTCGTATCATGAAAATATGATGACTAAATAAAAAAAATTAACATTAACAAACTAAATCAAACAAAAAAAATTCATTAAAAAAATTAAAAACAAAAAACAAAAAAAAACAGTCATATAATATAATACAATATAATAATAATTATAATGAAAAAACGTGGGGAAAGCTAAAGTTAAAGCTAAATTCTCAACCAACTCAATATTAAAAAAATAAATTTAACAAAGATAATTTAAAAAATAAACATGTAGGGGAAACACTGCAGCCAAACAAAAATCATATAAGGGAAACACTGTAGTAATCCATAGTGTTTTTTTTTAAAAAAGCTACAAAGCTAAGTTCTCAACCAGCTTAATATATAAAAAAAACCAAGATCCGTGTAATGAAAGTATGATAACTAAATTAATTTTTTTTTCACATTAACAAACTAAATTAAACAAAAAAAACTCATTAAAAGAAAAAAAACACAAAGAAAAAAGCAAAAAAAAAAAAACCCATGGGAAAAACAGGAAAAAAAGGAAAACAAAAACGAAAAAAAAAAAGTTAAGTGTTTCACTATGTACATAGTGATATATTATATGTAAAAAATAGAAAAAACAAAAGCGAGGAAAAAAAAAAGAAAAAAAAAGATGCTACAGTGAAAAACATTAAAAAACACAAAAGCAAAAGCAAAAAAAAAAACAGCTATAGAAAAAAAAAACCAAAAACGAAAAAAAAATGCCACAGAAGAAAAAAAAAACAGCTTTAGTTACAGTGAAAAGCTACGCATTTTAGAGTTCTTATTAACCTTTCAAACCAAGATAACCCGTCAAACATTAGATTCGCGTCATGAAAGTTTAATAACTAAATAGAAAAAAAAATTGACGGGTTAACCCATAATTAACTGGGTTAACCTGTCAAGCTTGGAATACGTGTCATAAAAGTCTGATAATTAAATAGAAAGAAATTTAACATTAACAAATTAAACTAAATGAAAAAAATTATTTAAAAATAAAAAATAAAAATAAAATAAAATATGTAGTTAACTCGTTAAACCATGTTAACTCGTCAAACTCGGGATCAATTAACAAACTATATAAATTAAACAAAAAATATTGAAAGGCATAAAAAATCAAAACACAAAAAACAAATGAAAACAAAAAATAATATATATTATAATATAATAATATAATTATAATTATAACTATAATAATAATAATAATAATTATTATTATTATTATTATTATTATTATTATTATTATTATATATAAATATAATTAAAAGGCGTGGGGAAGCTACAGTGCTTTCCCCACGCCTTTTAGAGTTCTTTCATATATATATATATATATATATATATATATATATATATATAAAAGATAACATAGACTATACTATATAGAATAAATCTATACAGAATAAATTACAATATTTTTATCTAGAATATAATATATTCCATAATATATAAACCTCCCAAGTTGAAGGTGGGTCCATATGAAGCTTAGATTGTAAATAAACGAAGATAGAGTGAAGCAACGGTTTAGTAAAAATATCAACTAATTGATCCTGAGGATATGAAATGAATCTTAATCTTTCTTTTGGTCACTCGATCAGAAATCCACAGTTAAATATAAAGATTTGAAAAAAAAAATACTTATAGAGATTTAATTAAGAGATGTTTTAGGTAGAAGACTTGCTCAATCCTTTGTCCATAAAAGCTCTAATTAGTGGAATGTATAACTAGTCTATGTAGAAATGACTATATACATTATTGGATAGAACTCTTCTAAAAGTTAAGTAGGCCATAGAAAACTATATCCGTAGAAGAAGCAAGTGTGCTAAGATAAAAGCATTCATGCTTTTGAATTCACAAACACATAGAAGAATCTTCAAAGCACAAATGACCTTTTTATGACTCTCATGCATTCAAAAGCAACCCTAGAGGTCTAGTCCAAAGTAAACTTGTATATTTTGAGCTAATGAAAACTCCTTTTAACACTATCAAGAAAAAGGATATAAGTGTTTATTGTCATCATATGGAATAACTTTATGCATTATTCACCACTAATAAAAGGAGACACCAGCACACACAATCCTTAGAGTATTGTCTTTTCCATAAAGACATGAGTCATAACACCGAGTATTGTTATACTCTAAATAAATAAAAAGGTTGATAGTTAAAGGATACCTCAAATAGTTTAATAAAAAAGAATTAGTAGATGAAAAAAATATATAATTTCCACACCTATTAAAAATACATCTAAAATTAATGTGATCCTAGTTGGAATGCTTATAGGTGATGATTCCACTCTAGTTAAGAAAACATATATAAAATAAGTTTTGGTGACCTCACAAATCCTAAGTCTAGAGCATGAGCCTATAATCTTTACTCATAGAAATAGAAAAAGGACATCATTTCCTCATGATGATGTCATAGTAATTATCACCATTGTTGTAACCCATTTTTGGGTCCCCATAAAAAATAAAATAAATAGCCAAACGAGTTTAGAAAAAATAACAGGAGGCAGAAGCGCTCAGGAAACAGTCAGAAAATTGGTCAAGGAATTTAAAAATACAAGGATTGAATTTTTTACAGTATATTCTTGAAGGATGAAAGCCCTATTGAGAAGGAAAATTTGAATTTTGAGGAGAAAAGCCCAAATTTGGATGTTTATGGACTTAATTGGATTTTTATTTGAATTTATAGAAGATTTGATTGCAAGAAAAATTGATTTTTAAGTCAATTTGGGCTTTAATTTGAAGAAATTTAAGTTCTGGGGCCAAAATATATTTTTTAGGAATTTATTGGGTCAAATCAGGGGCTTAATTGCATAAATATTGAAGTTTAATGGCCAATTAGGGACTTAAGTGTGAAAATCCGAAACCAGGTACCAGTTTGGAGAAGGCGCAAAGATAGAGGGGGCTGTTTGGAATTGTTTCAGGGGCTTAATTGAAGAAATTGGAAGTTTATTGATCAATTAGGGGCTTAATTGTGAAAATCAGAGGCCAAGGACCAAAGTGAAAAATGCGGCCAACTATAGGGGTAGGGACCGAATTTGGCAGGGACGCAATTGAAGTTTATTCTTGATCGAAGGACTCGATTGAAGGACTTAATAGAACAAATGACAAATTAGGGACTGATTCAAAAAAAATAGTTTTTGGCGCCTTTATTTTAAAATGAAACGGCGCGTTTTATCCAAAACGACGCCGTTTCATGCATAAAAAAAAAACAAAAAAAGGGATCGAACGGTGCCGTTTTGAACGGCACTGTTCACTTTCTTCTTCCTCCAAACATTACAGCGGGGAAGAAGGAAAAGTTGGTATTTTTTTATGTTTTGCAGGTCCCTCTTGCCACCAACCGACCGAGGCCCCACGCCGGTGGGCCACCGACAGAAGACGCTAGCCCACCACCCGCCGCACCGCCGAAGTCGAGGGAGGCCCGCCTGGACAGCCGCTCCCCGACAGCCGCTCCTCGACCCGCTTCGGGGCTCCACGTTGAAGTCGCGCCATGGTTCTATAAATAGAGAGCCGAAAGGAAGAATAGAAAATGAAAAAAAGAGAACAGAGGAGGAGCCCGAAGAAAACTTAGAAAAAACCGAAGAGAGAGAGGAAGAGAGAGAAACACCCACCCGAAGAGAGAAAGCCAATGAAAACTAAAAAAAAACAAGAGAAGAGTGAAAATTTGAAACCAGGAGGAAATTTAGAAAACAAAAATACAAAAAACAAACTGAGAGGACTGCACCGGATTTGCCTTGGAAATCGCCGTGAGGAGCCGCCGTGAGCTAGGACGCCGCCACCGCCTCCACAGGAGCACCGCCAGCAAGCCACTGTCTCCGTCGTGCCAGGTACGCTTCTCCACCCCCCTGCACATTTTTCTTGTTATTTATAAATTTTATCTCCTGCATGCAGAGGCGTTCTGCATACAGGGGACGGGGGGGGGGGAAATAATCCCCCCCCTTTTTTTTTTATTTATCTTGGCCAGATGGTGTCTGGCCCAGAACTATATGGGACGGGCTAGAGGGATCTGGCCCAATCCAACGGTCTGGGCCGGGTCCGGCCCAAACCAAGGTTAATTAGTACCTGTTGGGCCGAGGTTGGCCCAACGACTGTTGGGGCTAGGTCCGGCCTAGTTTAGTTGGGCCGGCCCATCCCCTTTTTAATATATAAATATATTATAATTATATTATATTATTATTATTATTATTATTATTATATGTGTGTGTGTGTGTATATATATATATATGTTTTTTTTTTTGGAAAAAAAATCTGAAAAATCTAAAAACATTTGTTGTTATTTTCTTTTCATATAAATATATTTTTGTTTTATACATTTGGTTTGTATTTTTATTTTATGGAGATACAAATTCAGTGTTTAAAATACCCGGTTTTCGTCAAGATATCCAAGATTTTCAAAATATAATTTTTTTTTTGTTTCAAAAAAAAAAATTTCTAAAATTCCTTAAAACATATTGTGGATTGTTTCGCACTTTTTTTTTATGACTTAATATTAGCTTGTATTTTTATGCTGTGGAGATACAAATTCTGTATTAAAATACCCGATTTCGTAAAAAAAAATATATTGTTTAAAAAAAAAATGTTTCCTTGCGTGTTGCATACAGCCAATACTCTAACATGTTTTGAATATTCTTTTTTTTATAAAAAAATATATTGGAAGCTTCGAAAGTGTGTTTTCGCATAGATTTCTTAAACACAAATTATTTTCTTGCATTTTTGGATTTTACAACATGTTTGTAAAACTCCAAAGGGTATTGGCCAATATTCCAAAAACTATAAAAATCTTATTTTGGGGGGAGAAAATTTATTTATTATTCACCACTAATGTTTGGATAAAGAAATCTTTAAAATGATGAATATCCAAAATATTATTGGGAGTAATAAATCCGCACACATTCTTGAAAGAAGCCTTGATTATAATCGAGGACATTTCAAAATTTTAATTTTTTTTATTCCACGTTTTTTTTTTAGTCGCAAACTCTTGAAATACTAAGGGAAAAATGAGCTTTCAAAGCACATGAAATCTCCTTAGATTTCTATCTAAAATCAATTGACGAGCCTAGAAAATACCAATAC
Organism: Populus alba x Populus glandulosa; assembly: GCA_033617975.1. Lineage (NCBI taxonomy): Eukaryota > Viridiplantae > Streptophyta > Magnoliopsida > Malpighiales > Salicaceae > Populus > Populus alba x Populus glandulosa. The sequence continues at coordinate 11,776,132 of CM066161.1, forward strand.
CATAGCAATTATAGAGCAAACCAAAACACCAAGCAGCTTACCTTAGGTAGGGCGTACTAGGGGTGCTAATACCTTCCCTTTACGCAACCGGTCCCTTGCCTTAGAATCTCTGAAAGACTAGTTAGGGTTCCTAGTGATAAAAAATACTAGGTGGCGACTCCAAAGAACCAAATCAGCAAAAACAGAACAAAACGAAAGTCGCCAGTCGAATGTCGCAAAAAAGAAGAAGATTATTTTCGTTTTTTTGGGGTGCGACAGGATGGCGACTCCACTAGGGACCCTTGGACTAAGCTTGATTTGTTTGTTTGTTTATGCTATGTGTTATTGATTTTTGTTTTCTTATGATGCTTTGTTTAAAAGCTTTAGCATATGTCTTTACATTCTATCATACATGGCATAGTCATGCATCACTTTATTATTATTATGTTTTGGAGGACACCACATGTAACTTTAAGTTTAAGTGGGGGACTAGCAGCTTGCCTTATGACTTGAGTCAAGGTTTAAGTTTGTGTAAACCCCAACTCTTTGCTGAGTGTTTAGATTGATTGTGATTGGTACACGTACCATCCCACTATCTGCTAGACCTCCATATCGCCTTTACGAAGGTTGATCACTGGAACAGCAAGAGACCCTCTTTTAGAGACCCAATAGTAAACCTACCCTATGTTTCACGTAGAGAAACTAGAACCTATCCTTAGGGTGTATGTTCCAACATATCTTTTGCATCAAAACAAGTCTAAACCCCAATGCATTTTGAATTGCAGGACTTGTGAACGAAATGGCCATCATCACTAAATCTTCCATCTTAGAGTATGGAAAAAATTCTGAACTGTCACAATTGACTGAAGGAGACTGCCTTAGAAGCGATGCTAAGAAGATGTCACCAATCAAGAACCTGAATTGCATATTGAATGAGGTGAACAAGTTAACGACTCATTTTCAGAATGTGGATAAAGATGCATTTTTTAGGAAACACGGACGTTTGATGGAAATTGCAAAGGTAGAAGTTTTAAGCCCAGCTGTGCGAGCTTTAGTTCATTTTTGGGATCCAGACTACCGATGTTTTTCCTTTGGAAGCATAGACTTGTGCCCCACGGTTGAGGAATATGGATTGTTGACCAAGTTTCCCAACGACCTGTATCGGATTTATTCTCCTTTAAAATCCAACAAGATCATCCCTGAACTGTCAAAACTACTCAAGATCTCCAACTTGGAAAAGTTTCAGGAGAAGAATGGTACCGGTTTGAAATGGAGGATGCTAGAATTGGAAAAGAAGTCAGTAGTAGAAAAAGAGAGATTGATTGCCCTAGGTATATTTGGCCTTGTGTTGTTCCCAAGTCAGATTGGTTTAGTGAGTTTGGAGGCCGCTGCTGCTTACGTGGAGTATGAGAATACACGAATCAATCCAGTGGCTGATATTTTAGCCGAAACAATTTTGACACTTAACCATTGTAGGCGGGCCAGAAAAGGAGCAATGAGATGTTGCACGCAACTGTTGTATATTTGGATGGTTAGCCATATCGAGACAAAGAAACCTGTCTTCAATAATTTTTGGTGGTTCACCCAAAAACCAGGGTTGGGTTGATAAATTAGAAGGTTTACCTAATAGCGAGTTTAAGTGGAGGGCCCCATGGGTAACGACAGTGAAGGTCCTAATGAGTTGTGGACAAAGGCGTTGGGTACCATTGATGGGGATCACGGGTTATGTGAGTTATGCTCCTGCCTTAGTGGTAAGACAACTTGGGGGCATGCAGTTCGTTCCCAGGACTATGGGAATCGCTCAATTCTCTGGTTTGTTCAAAGATCCCATAGCAGAAGAGGTTTTGGAGATCATCAAACAAGATTGGAAGCACCTAGTGTTGGTGGAGATAGAAGGGTTGAAAGATCCAAGTATGAGCGAAGGATATGTAAAATGGAGAGACTCAGCTACTTCAGCCACGCCTCACGTAGAAGCTAAATCTCCTCAAGATGTAGCGGAGGCTATTAAGAGAAAAAGGGTGAACATTGAAGATGATTCAGCAGCTTCAGCCATGCCTTGTGTAGAAGTCAAATCTTCTCCAACTATAGAGGAGCCTATCAAGAGAAAGAGGGTTAGTAATGAAGAAGACTTGAGAAGGCAAGTGGAGAAACTACGAATAGAATTGAGCAAGAGCAGAAAAGACAAAGCAGTGTTGGAAGAAATGATGCTAGAACAGGATAAAATGAGAACATTTCTAGATGAGCAAATACAGTCTAGAGATGAGAAAATAACAAAGCTAGAGTTAAAGTTGGTTGAGGAGAAGATTGCTAAGGAAGGAAGTGAGAAGGAGCTTAAAGGGTTGAGTTTGGATTGGATGCAAAGTTGCTCTGAACTTGAAGCAATGGAGATGGACTTTAGCGATTGCCAAGAAAGTGCAGAATATTACCATGAAAAATTTGCGCAAGTGCAATTCGAGCTGATGGATAGAATTAAGAAGTATGAGGATTTGAATAAGAAATATATGGAGTTGGAAAGCGAAAGGGGAGGATTCGAGGATGTTAAAGCAGAGTTAGCAGTCAAGAAGAATGAGATAAAAGTTATGAGGATAAAGCTTGACAAAGAACGTGAAAAGTCGAGGTATTTAGATGAGAAGCTAATAACAATGGAAAAGCACAAGGATCAAATCGACGCCAACAACACTGCTTTGAACAGAACCAACATGTTGCTCATAGAAAAAATGACCAAAACAGATGAGTAAATGGACGAAGCTGCTGCACATGCTCGAATTGTTAGAATCAATGTGCGGAATGTGGGAGGAGACATCATTCGCTATCGCCGAAGTCTAGCTGAAACTGATGCCTTTCTAGGGACGATTGAGAACCGCGGCTTTGCTTTCTTACCTTTGGCTAAAGAATTTAGGGAGGAAAGGGATTAGCATGTTGTATTTCTTTTATTTCTAAATGTATTTTATCCAAGCGTTAATGAAAAGGGCGTTGACCCATCTTCTTATGCAAAAATCTGTCTCTTGGTGAACATGATTCAAGCAAACGACTCGAAAGGCAGAACTCCTATCAAAGCAATGTGACAAGAGAATAATGTGATGGTTGTTATTCGTTCACAAAAAGGCTGCATCTATAAAACATGCATTTTTCAATCATGCATCCATCACAATCATACACTTATCTCATACATCTATGCATACATCTGCAGATTAAGAAACATAGGTCCCCCTCCTAGAATCCACAACACTCGACAAAGAGCAAGAATGGAAAATGAAGGAAGGTCACAACCAGAATCTCAGTACCAAAGAGAACTTGAAGGAGTTCGGAATGATGTGGCGCACTTAACCAGTATGTTAGAGCAAATATTAAGAGCCAGAGATGGAGAGGGAACATCTACTCAACCTAATGAAGCACTAGCAGCAGCTCAAATTCCTGTCGCACCTATAAACATAGGGCCAAATACACCAACTAAGCAGAGTCCTGCTTGGCCCATCCAAATCCCTATTACAATGGATTTAACAAACGAAGATCCGCATGACTTTAAATTCTCTAATCATGAAGGAGATGATAAGTGGACTGCCCTAGAAGAGTGGCTAAGGGCAATTGAAGGAAATGATTTGTTTGACCCAATGAGGGCCGCTGAAGTATGTTTAGTGCCTAACATCGTTATCCCAAAGAAGTTTAGAGTGCCGGAGTTTGTTAAGTATACTGGGATGGAATGCCCGAAGACCCATCTCCGCTCCTACTATAACAAAATGGTAGAGGTTATCCAAGACGATAAAATGTTAATATACTTCTTCCAGGATAGTCTGACCGGATCGGCCCTCAGTTGGTATATGAGGTTAGACAATGTTAGGATCAGGAAGTGGACGGACTTGGCTGACGCTTTCCTAAAGCAATACAAGTTTAATCTAGAGATTGCTCCTGATAGGACCAGTCTGATTAGCATGGAGAAAGGAAGTCAAGAGTCCGTGAGGGCTTATGCTCAAAGGTGGCGAGACCAAGCTATCAATGTGCAACCTCCGCTGATAGAGACAGAAATGGTGACTTTGTTTGCCAATACTTTCAGGGCTCCATACTATGAACACCTTATGGGTAGTTCAGCACAATATTTCTATGATGTCGTGCGGATCGCCGAGAGGATTGAACAAGGGATCCGAAGCGGGAGAATTGCAGAACCTCTAGAGAAGAGAGGTTTCATTGGAAAGAAGAAAGAAATTCAGGTGAACAACCTAGAAAGGAGAAGCAAAAACTATCAAATACCTACCCCCCGAGTCACTAGTATTAACTTTTCCAAACCCCCCACTCCAAACCAGCCCAATCAAATAAAATTCCCTGCAAATAACCACAACAATTACCAAAGAAGGGATAAGCAACCGTCAGAAGAACAACTACCTCCTCTACCAATAACCTTAAAAGAGTTGTATGCCAAGCTGTTGAGTATTGGGCAGATAGCTCCCCTACCCATACCACCTATGCAGCCACATTTCCCTGCCTGGTACAACCCCGAGGTAACTTGTGAATACCATGCTGGTCACGCAGGCCATAACATTGAGTCTTGCTTTGCTTTTAAAAGAAAGGTGTTGCAACTGATCAAAGTGGGATGGGTCACTTTTGAGGATTCGCCTAATCAGAATTCAAACCCTTTACCTAAGCATGTTGATGGTAGGGGAGGAGTGAATACCATGGAGATTGGTAGCAAAAAGAGGGTGTTGAAAGTGACCATGGCCAAGCTATACTTGATGTTGGTGCAGTCAGGACATTTGGAAGAAACGACTGAGTACTGCACAGGGGAAAGTAACTTTTGCCCTTTCCATAAAAAGGAAGGGCATCACATTGATGAATGCATTGAATTTCATCAAAAAATTGCAAGAATGCTAACTCTAGGAGAGTTGAGGATTGAGGACATAAATGACAATGAAGAGGTAGGGATGATAGAGAAATGTAGAATCCAATCAACAGCTAATGGTCGCTCAAAACTGGTATTAACTAGGCCCTCATATGCAAGCAAAGTAAACTATGGAGCGATGCCTGGAGATTATGGTTATACCTCGAATATTGAAGCTCCTTTGCCGCTATTCCGAACGGAGATAAGTGGGCTAACTCGGAGTGGTCGTTGTTACACACCTGAAGAACTAGAAAGACAAAGAAAGGCTAAAGGCAAGGAGGTGCTGGACCTCGATAAAGAGTTTGAGGTGAATAAACCTGTGACTGAGGAAGAAACAAATGAGTTCCTGAAATTGATGAAGCACAGTGAGTACAGTATAGTGGATCAGTTGAAGAAGACCCCTGCTAAGATCTCCATCATGTCATTAATACTCAGCTCCGAGCCATACCGTAATGCTTTGCAAAAAGTACTGAATGAGGCCTATGTGCCCCAAGATATTGAGCAAAAAACTATGGAGCATCTAGTAGGGAGGATCCATGCTGCCAATTACTTGTATTTCACGGAAGATGAACTTGACGCTGAAGGAACTGGACAGAACAATCCCTTGTATGTCACGGTCCGATGCAAGGATTGTCTCGTCGGCAAAGTTCTCATTGATAACGGCTCGGCCCTGAATGTGTTACCAAGGCATATGCTGGATGAAATGCCGATAGATCCCTCACATATGCAACCCAGTGTGATAACGGCGAGAGCGTATGATGGCTCATCAAGGCCAGTTATAGGGTCAATTGATGTCGAACTAGCTGTGGGTCCACAAGTCTTTCTAGTAACCCTTCAAGTGATGGATATCCACCCTTCCTATAGCATGCTGTTAGGAAGGCCATGGATACATTCTACGAGAGCTGTCACCTCTTCGCTACATCAATGCTTAAAGTACATTGCCAACGGTGTCCTAGTTACTGTTAAGGCTGAGGAGACTATATCGATGGTAAGAAATGTGGCGGTTCCATTCATTGAAGCAGAAGATTGTAAGGATGGAAACCTTCATGCATTTGAAATTGTGAATACCGAGTGGGTGCCCGAGAACACTGTGTTGAGGAAGCCAGAAATCTCTGAGGCCGCTAAAATCTTTTTGAAAAACAAGATTCCTTTCCCATACGATATGGAGCAAAGAAGGCTTGAATGGAGGGGTATAATCAAATTGAAAGCTGCAGAACAGAGGTTTGGGCTTGGATATAAGCCCAAGAAAGAGGATTACAAACGAGCTGCTGGTGCAAGAAGGGAGAAGAGAATGGCTAGGATTGAAGGAAGGAAGCCTGTAGAAGAAAACTTAGCCATCCCTCCAATCAGGATTTCATTCCCAAAGGCTGCATATGTGATACAACCTGATGGGGGACATGGAGACCTCTTTCAGAAGCTTTCTTCAATGAACATAAACACTCTGGAGGAAAATCAAGTCAAGGACATTGCTGAGAAAATCGAATCCGAAAGGAGGATTGAAGAGCTGCCACAATTGACCATCCACACTTTGGAAGAAGTCACCGTCAAGACTTTTGTCCGGAAGATAGCCGAAGGGGAGAAGTTCCAGAATTGGGAGACCCAAGAAGCTCCATTGGTTTTTAAAATGTAATCAACAATGATGGTTGGATTATATTTTTATCTATGTTGTTTGCCTTTTTTCTGTTTTGTTTTTATTCATTGACAATCGAGGCTCAAGATGTCAATGGGATTTTATTTTGTTGTGAGCCAATCTTTTATTTTTAATGAGATCATGCATTTTCAAAATTCATCTTGATGTCTTACTATGCATTTACACATCACTTTCTGCTTTCAGGAACTCTGAAAGCGGATCCTCCACAACAACACCTGCACTTTACATTGAGAATGAATGGCCAAAATTTAAAGAATACATAGTGGCTGTAAAAGATGAGGAATGGGAGGAGGAAAACATATGGGAATTCACAAAATTAATAGAACAACACGAACAGGCTTGGAGGCCCGCTAAAGAGGAACTTGAAACCATAAATGTAGGCAATGAAGAAATCAAACGAGAGTTGAAGATAGGGACTTTGATCACCCCTGCAGCAAAGGAAGAGTTGATTGCACTGCTCAAAGATTATGTGGATGTCTTTGCCTGGTCCTACGAGGAAATGCCTGGTTTGGATACGGACATTGTGGTACATAGAATACCGCTGATGGAAGGATGCAAGCCGATTAAGCAGAAGTTAAGGAGAACTCATCCGGAGGTCTTAATCAAAGTAAAGGCGGAAATTGAAAAACAATGGGACACTGGTTTTTTAGAAGTAGTGAAGTATCCACAATGGGTGTCAAACATAGTGGTGGTACCTAAAAAGGAAGGAAAATCAGAGTTTGCGTGGACTTTAGGGACTTAAACCGGGCTAGTCCTAAAGATAATTTCCCTTTACCACACATAGATATGTTAGTTGATAATGCAGCACGCAGCTCTACATATTCCTTCATGGATGGGTTTTCAGGCTACAATCAGATAAGAATGGCGCCAGAGGATAGGGAGAAGACAACCTTTGTAACACCATGGGGAACCTTTTGCTACAAAGTCATGCCATTTGGTTTAAAGAATGCCGGGGCCACTTACCAAAGGGCTATGGTGACTTTGTTTCATGACATGATGCACAAAGAGATTGAAGTATACGTGGATGACATGGTTGCTAAATCTAAAGAGGGAGAGAATAATGTCCAAGTATTGAAGAAATTATTTGAAAGATTAAGGAAATATAAGTTGAGGCTTAACCCAGCAAAGTGTTCATTCGGGGTGAAATCCGGTAAGCTGTTGGGATTTGTGGTGAGTGACAAAGGGATAGAAGTGGATCCTGAAAAAGTAAAAGCTATTCAATCTATGCCACCCCCAAGACTGAAAAGGAGTGAGAGGTTTCTTAGGAAGGTTGAATTACATCGCTCGGTTTATATCCCATTTAACCGCGACTTGTGACCCGATCTTTCGTTTGTTGAGGAAGAAGAACGCTGGAATATGGAATGAAGAGTGTGATAAAGCTTTTGAGAAAATCAAGCAATACTTGCTAAATCCACCTCTGCTTGTTCCTCCCGTACCCGAAAGACCATTGATTTTATACCTAACAGTAACCGAAACAGCAATGGGATGTGTGCTTGGGCAACATGATGAAACCGGAAGGAAGGAAAGGGCCATTTATTACCTAAGCAAGAAGTTCACAGAATATGAGTCTAGGTATACTGTGATTGAGAAGCTGTGTTGTGCACTAGCATGGGCTACAAAGAGATTACGTCAGTATATGTTGTATCACACTACATGGCTAATTTCCAAGTTAGACCCATTAACGTACATTTGTGAAAAGCCTTATCTATCTAGCCGAATTGCAAGATGGCAAGTTTTTTTGGCTGAGTATGACATAGTATATATGACAAGGAAAGCCGTGAAAGGGAGTGTTATTGCCGATCACCTGGCTGACCATGCTATGGAAGATTATGAGCCGTTAAACTTTGACTTTCCCGATGAAGATGTGTTTGCAATCGAGGAAGAGAAATCAGATTGGTGGGTTATGTACTTTGATGGTGCTGTAAATGTATGTGGTAACGGAGCGGGGGCAATGATAATCTCTCCTGATAAGAAGCAGTATCCGGTTTCAGTTAAGCTGCAGTTCGGGTGCACCAATAACACGGCTGAGTATGAAGCTTGCATTCTTGGTTTGGAGGCTGCATTAGAGATGAACATAAAAAAGATAGATGTTTATGGAGACTCAATGCTGATTATTTGCCAAGTGAAAGGAGAATGGCAAACCAAAGAAGAGAAGTTAAGGCCTTACCAAGAATACCTGGCTAAGCTGGCTAAAGAATTTGAGGAAATAGACTTCACCCATCTGGGAAGGGAAGGGAACCAGTTTGCAGATGCTTTGGCCACACTAGCATCTATGGCCAAGATAGACTTTGGGCACAAGGTACAGCCAGTACACATCAATATCAGAAATAACCCCGCTCATTGTTGCTCAGTCGAAAGAGAAGTGGATGGAAACCCATGGTACTATGATATCAAGAATTTCATCCAAAACCAGGCATATCCCATGGGGGCATCCAAAATCGACAAGAAGACCTTGAGAAGGTTGGCAATGGATTTTTATCTTGATGGGGAGATTTTGTATAAGAAATCATCTAACGGGACTTTGTTGAGATGTTTGAATGAATTTGAGGCAAAAAGCACAGTACGGGAAGTCCATGAAGGGATTTGCTCAACTCATGCTAGTGGACATGTGATGGCCAGGAAGATACAAAGAGCCGGGTACTTCTGGATGACGTTAGAGAAGGATTGTATCGATTATGTCCAGAAATGTCATAAGTGCCAAGTATACAGTGACAAAATCAATGCTCCTCCGGCTCCTCTGTTTAATTTAACATCTCCATGGCCCTTCGCGATGTGGGGAGTTGATGTAATTGGACCGGTAAACCTAAAAGCCAGCAATGGTCATAGGTTTATTCTCGTGGCTATCGACTACTTCACAAAATGGGTAGAAGCTGGGTCATTTGCTCATGTGACGCAAAAAGTGGTGAAGAAATTTATTGAGAGAGATTTGATATGTCGGTATGGTCCACCAGAAAAGATTATAACTGATAACGCCCAGAATTTCAACGGCAAGATGATAATAGAGCTCTGCACTAAATGGAAAATCAAGCATTCCAATTCTTCGCCATATAGACCAAAGATGAATGGTGCGGTAGAAGCTGCTAACAAGAATGTCAAAAAGATTATTCAGAAGATGGTAGTCACCTATAAGGATTGGCATGAGATGTTGCCATTTGCCCTTCATGCATATCGCACCGCAGTTCAAACCTCAACAGGAGCCACCCCGTACATGTTGGTATATGGAATGGAGGCGGTGATGCCTTTAGAAGTGAAAATCCCATCATTGAGAGTGTTGTTAGACTTGAGCTGGAAGAGGTAGAATGGGCAAAGGTTAGATATGAACAGTTGAATCTGATCAGTGAAAAGAGGATAGCCGCGATCTGTCATCATCAACTCTACCAAAGAAGGATGGCTAAATCATATGACAAGAAGGTTCGACCTCGAGGATTCCACGAAGGAGATCTTGTACTAAAGAAAATATTACCTTTACCTGTAGAAGATCAGAGTAAATGGGCGCCTAACTATGAGGGGCCTTACGTGGTGAGGAAAGCATTCTCAGGAGGAGCTTTGTTGCTATCTAGAATGGATGGAGAAGATCTAGTTAGGCCTGTGAATTCCGACTCTGTAAAGAAATACTACGCTTGATTGTATTTCGTAATTTCCCAGTCAATAAAATAAATTTCGGCCATGAATTCTCTTTGTAAAGAGTCTTTTTTATATATATGATCTCATAGCATTTGGAATCTTTTGCTCAAAAGAACTTTTTTTTTTTTGGCATGACTAAGAAGATGACTCCATCAATTGGTGAACCAAATCAAATCTGCTTGACATATAGTTGCACATCACACTAGGGGGCAAAAGGTGCACGAAGTGCACATAAGGGTCTATAGTGAACCCAAGCCCAAAAGGGATATCATAATAAAAACTTCTAAAAAAGCATCTTTTATAAAATTTGCTAATTGCATTAAAAGTTTCAGTTTTCATGAACAAAACCAATTTTTTCCTTTGGCGCAAAACTCAATGGAGCAAGAAAGGGCCCCATAAGGAACCAAAGATCTCTTCACTAAAAGGATATGAAGGATATTTCGGTTCATGAGTAAAGCTTGAAACAAGAGCAAAGAGGTTTACGACGAAAGGGGGACCTATGTTTCCAAGATAGGTAACAAAAACATACATGCATATTAACCATAATATATTGCTTTCAACATTTGTCAGATCGGGATTTCATCACCATTTCTCAGGTAGTGCGTTTTCTAACCCTATCTCTTTTCGAGTGCGTTGTATGAGCCCTCACATTTTGGGTAGTGCGTTTTCTAACCCTACCTCTTTTCGAGTGCGCTGTTTGAGCCCTCACTTTTTGGGTAGTGAGTTTTCTAACCCTACCTCTTTTCGAGTGCGCTGTTTGAGCCCTCACTTTTTGGGTAGTGCGTTTTCTAACCCTACCTCTATTCGAGTGCGCTGTTTGAGCCCTCACTTCTTGGGTAGTGCGTTTTCTAACCCTATTTCTTTTCGAGTGCGCCGTTTGAGCCCTCACTTCTCAGGTAGTGCGTTTTCTAAACCCTACCTCATTTCGAGTGCGCCTTTGAGCCCTCACCAACATTTTTCTGGGTAGGTCACCCATTACAACGCGACCATTTTCTCCATATTTTTTATTTGGGTACGTCACCCATTACAATGAGACCGCACTTCATATTCTTTCTATTTGGGTAGGTCGCCCATCACAACGAGACCACTTCATCACATTTTTTCCATCTGGGTAGGTCACCCATTACAATGAGACCGCACTTCACATTTTTTCCATCTTGGGTAGGTCACCCATTACAATGAGACCATCATCTTTTCTGGGTAGGTCACCCAAAGAATGAGACCATTCTCCATCTTTTTTTTTTACCTGGGTAGGTCACCCATAAGAATGAGGCCATTCCTCCCCCTGGGTAGGTCACCCATAAGAATGAGACCACTCTTCCTTTTTCCACTTGGGTAGGTCACCCATCACAATAAGACCATATTTTTTCTGGGTAGGTCACCCATAAGAATGAGACCATTCTCCATTTTTTTATTTACCTGGGTAGGTCACCCATAAGAATGAGGCCATTCCTTCCCCTGGGTAGGTCACCCAAAGAATGAGACCACTCTTCCCTTTTTCCTCGGGTAGGTCACCCAAAGAATGAGACCACTCTTCCCTTTTTCCTCGGGTAGGTCACCCATCACAATGAGACCATATTTTTTCTGGGTAGGTCACCCATAAGAATGAGACCATTCTCCATTTTTTTTTTACCTGGGTAGGTCACCCAAAGAATGAGACCACTCTTTCTCTTTTTCACTCGGGCAGGTCACCCATCATAATGAGACCATAACACATTTTTGTATTAGTTATGGGTAAAGGAATCGCCAGATGGGATTCTAGGTTAAAGGAGATCACCAGATGGGATCTCGGATGGATTTCCATGTTGATCAAACTAAAGTAAGAATTCAGAGATTCGCTGGATAAGGATCTCGAGATGACTAAGTTTTGATCATAGTTTTTGGGCTAAGAAGGGTTGTTGTAAAAGACAAAGTTCTAGATCAATTAAGCTTCAACCAGATCAGTTTCGGGAGTTCCGTTTTGGGTTTATCTTTATAACACTTACTGCGCAAAACCCATGCTCCGTAAGTATTATAAAGAGGGGGCATCTGTTGTAACCCATTTTTGGGTCCCCATAAAAAATAAAATAAATAGCCAAAAGAGTTTAGAAAAAATAACAGGAGGCAGAAGCGCTCAGGAAACAGTCAGAAAATTGGTCAAGGAATTTAAAAATACAAGGATTGAATTTTTTACAGTATATTCTTGAAGGATGAACGCCCTATTGAGAAGGAAAATTTGAATTTTGAGGAGAAAAGCCCAAATTTGGATTTTTATTTTAATTTATAGAAGATTTGATTGCAAGAAAATTTAATTTTTAAGTCAATTTGGGCTTTAATTTGAAGAAATTTAAGTTCTGGGGCCAAAATATATTTTTTAGGAATTTATTGGGTCAAATCAGGGGCTTAATTGCATAAATATTGAAGTTTAATGGCCAATTAGGGACTTAAGTGTGAAAATCCGAAACTAGGGACCAATTTGGAGAAGGCGCAAAGATAGAGGGGGCTGTTTGGAATTGTTTCAGGGGCTTAATTGAAGAAATTGGAAGTTTATTGATCAATTAGGGGCTTAATTGTGAAAATCAGAGGCCAAGGACCAAAGTGAAAAATGCGGCCAACTATAGGGGTAGGGACCGAATTTGGCAGGGACGCAATTGAAGTTTATTCTTGATTGAAGGACTCGATTGAAGGACTTAATAGAACAAATGACAAATTAGGGACTGATTCAAAAAAAATAGTTTCTGGCGCCTTTATTTTAAAATGAAACGGCGCGTTTTATCCAAAACGACGCCGTTTCATGCATAAATAAAAAAATAAAAAAAGGATCGAATGGTACTGTTCACTTTCTTCTTCCCCCAAACATTACAGCGGGGAAGAAGGAAAAGTTGATATTTTTTTATGTTTTGCAGGTCCCTCTTGCCACCAACCGACCGAGGCCCCACGCCGGTGGGCCACCGACAGAAGACGCTGGCCGACCACCCGCCGCACCGTCGAAGCCGAGGGAGGCCCGCCTGGACAGCCGCTCCTCGACCCGCTCCGGGGCTCCACGTTGAAGTCGCGCCATGGTTCTATAAATAGAGAGCCGAAAGGAAGAACAGAAAACGAAAAAAAGAGAACAGAGGAGGAACCCGAAGAAAACTAAGAAAAAACTGAAGAGAGAGAAACACCCACCCGAAGAGAGAGAGCCAACGAAAACTAAAAAAAAACAAGAGAAGAGTGAAAATTTGAAACCAGGAGGAAATTTAGAAAACAAAAATACAGAAAACAAACCGAGAGGACTGCACCGGATTTGCCTTGGAAATCGTCGTGAGGGGCCGCCGTGAGCTAGGACGCCGCCACTGCCTCCACAGCAGCACCGCCAGCAAGCCACCGTCTCCGCCGTGCCAGGTACGCTTCTCCACCCCCCCTGCACATTTTTCTTGTTATTTATAAATTTTGTCGCCTGCATGCAGAGGCGTTCTGCATGCAGGGGACGGGGGGGGGGAATTATCCCCCCCCCCCGTTTTTTTTTTTTTTTTATCTAGGCCAGATGGTGTCTGGCCCAGAACTATGTGGGACGAGCCAGAGGGATCTGGCCCAATCCAACAGTCTGGGCCGGGTCCGGCCCAGACCAAGGTTAATTAGTACCTGTTAGGCCGAGATCGGCCCAATACCTGTTGGGCCGAGGTCGGCCCAACGACTGTTGGGGCTGGGTCCGGCCCAGTTTAGTTGGGCCGACCCATCCCCTTTTTAATATATAAATATATTATAATTATATTATATTATTATTATTATGTGTGTGTGTGTATATATATACGTTTTTTTTTTTTGGAAAAAAAATCTGAAAAATCTAAAAACATTTGTTGTTATTTTCTTTTCATATAAATATATTTTTGTTTTATACATTTGGTTTGTATTTTTATTTTATGGAGATACAAATTCAGTGTTTAAAATACCCGGTTTTCGTCAAGATATCCAAGATTTTCAAAATATAATTTTTTTTTTTGCTTTCAAAAAAAAAATTTCTAAAATTCCTTAAAACATATTGTGGATTTTTCCGCACTTTTGTTTTATGACTTAATCTTAGCTTGTATTTTTATGTTGTGGAGATACAAATTCTGTATTAAAATACTCGATTTCGTAAAAAAAAATATATTGTTTAAAAAAAAAATGTTTCCTTGCGTGTTGCATACGGCCAATACTCTAACATGTTTTGAATATTCTTTTTTTTATAAAAAAATATATTGGAAGCTTTGAAAGTGTGTTTTCGCATAGATTTCTTAAACACAAATTATTTTCTTGCATTTTTGGATTTTACAACATGTTTGTAAAACTCCAAAGGGTATTGGCCAATATTCCAAAAACTATAAAAATCTTATTTTGGGGGGAGAAAATTTATTTATTATTCACCACTAATGTTTGGATAAAGAAATCTTTAAAAGGATGAATATCCAAAATATTATTGGGAGTAATAAATCCGCACACATTCTTGAAAGAGGCCTTGATTATAATCGAGGACATTTCAAAATTTTAATTTTTTTAATTCCACGTTTTTTTTTAGTCGCAAACTCTTGAAATACTAAGGGAAAAATGAGCTTTCAAAGCACATGGAATCTCCTTAGATTTCTATCTAAAATCAATTGACGAGCCTAGAAAATACCAATACCATAGCAATTATAGAGCGAACCAAAACACCAAGCAGCTTACCTTAGGTAGGGCGTACAAGGGGTGCTAATACCTTCCCTTTACGCAACCGGTCCCTTGCTTTAGAATCTCTAAAAGACCAGTTAGGGTTCCTAGTGACCAAAAATACTAGGTGGCGACTCCAAAGAACCAAATCAGCAAAAACAGAACAAAACGAAAGTCGCCAGTCGAATGTCGCAAAAAAAAAAACAAAATTTTTTATTTTCGTTTTTTTGGGGTGCGACAACCATTATCTCTGATGCTTGTGAATAATGCTAGTATTGTCAATCTCCTTTCTATAAAAGCAATGAAACAGGTGGGTATACATCCCTCTAAATTAATCCCAATAATAACTTTTTTAATAAGGGTAAAAGGTAATGGCTTGGTAGTAAATGGTGCCATGGACTTAACAATAACTATTGGTAGTCAGCATCAATGTCCCTCACTCAAATAGAAATTCATGGTGATTAAAATAAAATTGACTTACAAAGCTATCATTGAAAAACCTTTTTCTCCATGAAATTAACATTGTAATTAATTCCAAGTACTTAGCCATGAAGTCCTCTGTTGGCAAAGGAATTGCTACAATAAAAGGGAATGATATGATATCTATAGAATACAACTCCATTTGCCACCCAAAAAAGAATGTAAGAAGTATAGGATTCTAAATAAATGAATCTCTATAAATAGAAATCAACTAATTAGTAGATTTGGGTACATCTTTAACACTAAAAATAAAAAAATCCTTACAAAGCTTCTTATTATCCAAAAGAAAGGCTTTATTCTCAACATGTTAATCCTCTTGATATTTTTGTATCTTAGACTTTTCTCTTAATATTATCTCCATGGTTAATCTCTATTACCTTACTCTTCATTTGTCTCTTTATCTCTATATCCTTAAATATATGAGTGTCTCCTTTTTTTAGGTCTCCATTTTCTCCATTATATTTTTATAACACAAATATTATGAAAAGACATAGGCAAACATATAAATGCAAGCACAAAACTAAGCTCCATCAAGCCTAGCACAATGCATTGTCATATCTCAATTCAAGTTAAGGCTAGAAATTTTTTGAAAAGGCCATGTCTCTATACTCCACCATGCAATGCTACATCACGAGGTCTTACCAAGAAACAATAACACATGCAGCCCACAACTCTATATCATTATCTTCTTTGCACTTGTCATGGGCGCCATGCTACCATTCTAAGCCAAACATTATCTCAAAACCGAAGGACCAAGGTTTTGGCATAATTCTCACCATTAGTTCACATAACTTGGTTATGGATGAGATATGTACTAAGGTTTAGTTTTTACAACCCTTTCTTTTCTATACTCAAATTTGAAGTCATTGTTAATGTATATAGTTAAAACTAACTTGGGGGGAAATGATGAGCCTTAAAAAAAGAACTTTTTGGCCGGGCAGTAGGCCCAACTAGGCATGTTAGCCAGGCACTAGGCCTAACCAACCCTCGTATGAAAAACAAGGGGGGGAAGAGAAAGAGAGAGGGAGAAGTTAAAAAAAATGAAATTGGTGTTATAAACTGAACCTTTCACTTGGTGACCATACCTCTATCATAACCATTATACTATTCTTTGATGTAATGACGTGCATGGTGTTGAATGGCAAATCTGCCTCTTAAGAATGGTAAAAAGTTTTTTTGAATATAATTATAAAATTATGATTATGAAGTTCATTACCCATCACCTAGTGTTATGGTTACTAGAAAATGTAATGATATGTGAGAGTTCGAGTAAGAGACTAGTTGTGCAAGGAAAAGATACATTACTCTAGTTACTTTACCAAAGATAAATTACGTTATTATTTGATTGTTATTTTAAGTTGTGTTTTTGTCTGTTGATCTTATCTAATATACAAGATAGATCTCCCTTCGTGAGAAAATCTCTACCTTATTAGGTTCAATCTCAATCGTTCGAAGACCTATACTTATTTATTTCGTGGTTATAACTAAGTCCTAATATTCTTAATGATAAACTAATTATAATGTGATTTTTTATATTTTAGTTAAACTCTAATGAATAATCATAAATCGGTTATAATATTCATTTTATATTTTTTAAAACATGATAAAATAATTTTATCACTTTTTAGAAAATATACATAAAAAAAAACTTATAGGAATTGGTTGCATGCCTTTAAAACATTTGGTTAATTAAATGTTTTTTATCTTTTTTCTTTTTTCTTTTTCAACCATCCATTTAACAAAATAAAAAAGTAATAAAAAGAAAATGAAACACACAAACATATGTTTTTTTACTATTTATTTACTCACAAACTTCACATTTAATTTCCATGTTTACAAATCATAAAAATTCAAAATTTAACAACTTAAAAACACAAATTAAACCCTTTTTTTTTTAACAAAATAATCCTTCCCAAGATAAGAAACAAGTTGAAAGAAGCACACTAGCTTCTAAAAGATTCTAGAACTGCTGGAACAACAGTGGCGAGTGAAACCACGCACCTCCACCCCACTATCGGCATGTGAATCCATGTGCCTCCACAGGTAAAAACCAAAAAGATGGGTGGATCTAAAATGGTTAGTCCTCTTCTTCCTCCCTGGGTTGGCGATAAAGGCCATTGTTACCTACAAGCATAGAAAATCATACAAGCAGTTTATTTGTCTCTATTTTAGATTTGTTTCTTTCTCTTCCTATTTGTGTTCAAAATTCATCCCTTTTTAATGATTTCTTCAATAATCCACAATGGGGAGAGACATGGCGAAGCTGCTGGTGTTTAAAGATGAGGGAGAGCTGGTTGTTAGTCCTTAATTGGGCTAGAGAGAGAGAGAGGGGCGGGTGTTGGTTTTGGTTTTTGAGAGAAAATGGTGTTGTGGGGAGAGGCGGATTTGGTGGCGCTCACGGTGCTGCATCTTCTTTGGTTATTGTTATTGCGAACGGTGAAGCTGTTGGTGGTGGCTGATGATAGCTGGAAACCGTGAGAAGAAAAAGGTTACCTTGTATGTGTTTTTATGGTTTGCTGATTTCAGGTGGATGGGTTGGTTTAGGAGTGTCAGTGGAGAATAAAGGAAGACAATTGCTGGGATGGAAGTGTTTCACAGTGTTGGTGAGAGGGAAAACTGTGCGGGAGAGGAGATGATGATGTTGCCAGTTGTGTTTGGTTGGGAGGGTCGATTGTTGGGGGGGCTGTCACGGTGGTTTTTCCTTGTTGGTCGTGTATTTGTTGGTCACGATCTGTGACGGTGAGGCAGAGAACGGGGTTTTTCTAATGAATGATTTTAAAATAAGCATATTAAAAATTAAACACGAGAAAAAAATTTAAAATTTAAAATTTAAAATTCTATTGGACGACACTGAAAATGAAAATAATGTAAATACATTAAGAATGTTTTTTTAGAATGTTAAAAATATTTAGAAAAAAATCGCTATACCTCGAATAGTCTACCACCGTACTCTCTTCCAACCTGGTCTCCATTATCTAATGGTTTTAAAATATCTATAAATGACGAGGATGATTACCCGGCAAAACTATATATATAACAGGAGAGCTTCATGCTTTTTTTTTTTTTTATATTGCGATAATTTTTATAATTATAATTTTAAAAAAAATTATTTTATAAAATTACTTTTTATTAAAATTGGTTTTATATTTATATATATTTGGTTAAAATTATAGTTAAAATTAAAGTTAAATAAAAAAATAATTTGATGTATTTAATTATAAGAATGTTTTTCAAATTGAGGATACAAAATAATCAATATATATGTCATAATCCAATTTTTGATCATTTTATTTTAATTATTATTATTATTTTATTTACTGAAAAGGATAAAAAAAATGATGAAAAAATAATAATAATAATAATGGAAAAACAAGTAAAATAAAATAAATGAAGAATGAATTAAAATTTGGGTTAAGAGCAACATGATTGGAAGTTTTGGGGTTTAATTAAACTTTGGAATTAATCTAATTATACCAATCAAGGGTTTAATTAGAGAATTGATAAGTTTTGAGACTTAATTGAGCTTGGAATTAATTCAATTAATCCAATCAAGGGTTTAATTGGAGAATTGATAAGTTTTGAGACTTAATTAAGCTTGAAATTAATTTAATTAATCCAATTAAGGGTTTAATTGGAGAATTGATAAGTTTTGAGACTTAATTGGACTTGGATTTAATTAAATTAATGAAATCAGGGACTTAATTGACAACTTATCAAAGTATAGGGCTGATTCTTGTCAAATGTGAAAGAAATTAAAACCCAAGGACCAATGTGTAAATAGCGCTGCGATGCAGGGTTCAATTACAATTTACCCAAGGACTGGACGGCAAACATTCAAAATGTCAAGGATCAAAACACAAAACACCAAAAACGACGTCGTTTTCCCGCTACTGTTCATCCTCTTCCCGACCAAAACGGACACCCACCGCCACTCTCACCATTACACCTGCAATTAACACAATTTATGGCTTGAAGAAACGGCTTTGTTCTCTGGCTATATAAGCCAGAGATAGTCCATGCACGCGGGGGGTGGAAAACAAATACCTAGAGGAAAGAAAAGGGAGCAGAACCGGGGAGGGAGACTGTACAGAGGGGAGCAAAATTTGTGCCCCTGTTTCTTCTAAAAGAGACAGAGGCGTTCGGCGCTGTTAGGACTAAGTCAGTCAATAATATCCTGGTTAATAGGATCAAGGATTACATTTGATTTATTGTTTGTTTGTTGACCACGTTTATAGGAGAGTCAAACGTGGGTTGCTTATTTATCTGATTTCTGTTGTAATGGTTTGCTATATAAACCAGCCTTCATTCAATAAAACAATTAAGTCTTTCTCTTCATCCTGAACTGTTAATCAATTGCTTAGAATTATCAATTGGTATCAAAGCCTTTTATCGAGAAAGAGAAGAGTGAAACAAGAGAGGAGTGTGAGCAATCAGTGAGAAAGAAAAGAGTGAAATCAGTGAGAAAGATAAGAGTGAAACATGAGAGGAGTGTGAGCAATCAGTAGCAAGGAGTGTGATAAAAATAAAAAGGGGAGTGAAACGAGTGAAACACAGAGAGGAGAGGAGCGAAATCAAAGTGAAATCAAAGACAAATTCATGGCAGAGGGAAATTTTGTCCAACCTGCAATTCCCAGATTTGATGGTCACTATGACCACTGGGCAATGTTAATGCAAAATCTGCTACGATCCAAAGATTACTGGAGCTTAATAGAGAGTGGAATTCCTGCAAGCACAACTGGAGCTGAAGCAGAACTCACGGAGGTCCAGCAGAAACACATGGAGGAGATGAGATTGAAAGATTTAAAAGTGAAAAATTATCTTTTTCAATCCATTGATCGAACTATCATGGAAACAATTCTGAACAGAGATTCTACAAAAGGGATATGGGATTCAATGCGTCAAAAATATCAAGGGTCCATTAAGGTGAAAAGAGCACAACTACAAGCACTGCGGAGAGAATTTGAGCTACTTGGAATGAAGAATGGTGAGAGTGTTGATGAGTACTTTGGAAGAACTCTTACCATTGCCAACAAAATGAAAACACACGGTGAAAGAATGGAGCAGATTGTTATTATTGAGAAAATTTTGAGGTCTATGACAACAAAGTTTGACTATGTCGTATGCTCCATTGAAGAATCAAATAATCTTGCTGAAATGACTATTGATGAACTTCAAAGTAGTTTACTTGTACATGAACAAAGGATGAGGGGGCACAAAGAGGAAGAGCAAGTTTTTAAGGTCATGTCTGAAGCAAGAGAAGATGCTCAATTTGGAGGAAGGAGTAGAAACCGTGGAGGATTCAGAGGCAATTTCAGAGGCAGAGGCAGGAGCTGGGGAAGACAATCTTTCAATAAAGCTATTATTGAATGTTTTAGATGTCATAAACTAGGACATTTTTCTTATGAATGTCCTGGTTATGAAAAAACAACTAATTATGCAGAATTGGATTGTGAAGAAGAAATGCTATTGTTGTCACATGTGGAAATTCATGATTTCACAGAATTACATGAAGAAATCGTGATGACAGAAGTGAATGCAGAAGAAGAAATGGTGCTGACAAAGGAATTGAATGCAGAAGAAATGACGCTGACAGAGGAATTGAATGCAGAACTTCATGATTTTGCAGAATTACATGAAGAAAAGGTGTTGACAGTTTTAAATGAAGAAGAAATGGAGCTGACAGAATGGCATGAAGAAGACGAAATGGTGCTGACAGAATTGAATGCAGAAGAAGAAATGGTGCTGATGTCACATGTGGAACTTCATAACTCAACTAGAGAAGAGGTATGGTTTTTGGATTCAGGTTGCAGCAATCATATGAGTGGGAATAAACTATGGTTTACAGAATTAGATGAAAAATTTAGACATTCGGTCAAGCTTGGCAATAATTCAAGAATGGCAGTAATGGGCAAGGGGTATGTAAAATTGAAAGTAGCTGGTGCAATACAAAGACTTGATGAAGTTTATTACATTCCAGAGCTGAGAAACAATTTACTCAGTATAGGGCAAATACAGGAGAAAGGTTTAGCAATACTGATTAAAGGTAATACATGCAAGCTATTTCATCCAACTAAAGGCCTCATCATGGAGATAGCTATGACAGTCAACAGAATGTTCATAATGCTTGCAACTATACCTTCAAAGGAATCGGTGGCTTTCTTTCAAACCAGTGAAGAAAGTGAAGCACAGCTATGGCATAGCAGGTTTGCTCATCTCATCTTCAAAGGATTAAGGATGCTGTATTATAACAAGATGGTTAACGAGCTGCCACTACTTAGAGCTCCTACCAAAGTATGTGCAGATTGTTTAAATGGCAAGCAACACAGAGACAACATTTCAAAGAAAAGCCACTGGAAAGCAACACACAAACTACAGCTCGTCCACTCTGACATTTGTGGACCCGTGAATCCTGAATCCAACAGTGGCAAGAGGTACCTAATTACTTTCATTGATGACTTTAGTAGAAAGTGTTGGGTCTATTTCATTTCAGAAAAATCAGATGCTTTCAATATGTTCAAAAAATTCAAGAATTTAGTCGAAAAAGAAGCTGGTTCCTTGGTGGAATGTTTACGCACGGATAGAGGTGGTGAATTTACTTCGAAAGAATTTAATGAGTACTGCAGTATGAATGGGATCAAGAGACAATTAATGGCCGCGTATACTCCTCAACAAAACGGTGTTGCTGAGAGGAAGAATCGGACAATAATGAATCTAGTTAGAAGCATATTGTCTGAAAAACACATTCCCAGAGAATTCTGGCCAGAAGCCGTAAATTGGTGTATACATACACTAAATAGAAGTCCTGCTGCAGCAATAAAAGAAGTCACCCCTGAAGAAGCATGGAGTGGAGTCAAGCCTTCAGTAGGATATTTTCGAGTATTTGGCTGCATTGGCCATGTACATGTACCCAATGAGAGAAGAACAAAGCTGGATTCAAGGAGCATGAAATGCATACTGTTGGGAGTCAGTGAAGAAACCAAGGGCTACAGAATGTTTAATCCTCTCACAAAGAAGTTGATAATCAGCCGAGATGTTATATTTGAAGAAAATGCAACCTGGAACTAGGCAGCAGACAACACAAGCAACACACTAAGCTGGGGAGACAACAATGACAGTATACATGAAGAAGAACTAGAAGAAGATGAGGAGCATATTGGAGATGATGTTGCGGCAGATACTAGTGAGCAGATTGGAGATGATGTTGCGGCAGAAACTAGTGCAACAGATGTTGCAGAACCTGAAGCAGAAGAAGAAAATGAAAATTTGCCGCAAGCAGGTGTTAGAAATCGAAGAGCACCACAGTGGATGGAGGATTATGTTATGGGAGCAAACATAGCTGAAGAAGAAGACACACAAAATATGGTGTTATACACTACTACAGGAGATCCACACACCTATGAAGAAGCTGAAAAAGATCAACAATGGAGAGCAGCCATGGACAATGAAATTGCTGGAATAGAAAGGAATGACACATGGGAATTAACTGTGCTGCCGAATAATTCAAGGAAGATTGGGGTAAAATGGATATATAAGACAAAGCTCAATGAAAAAGGTGAAGTTGATAAATACAAGGCCAGACTTGTAGCAAAAGGATATGCACAGCAACATGGAATTGACTACACCGAGGTATTCGCACCAGTAGCAAGATGGGACACAATTCGGATGGTTCTAGCAATAGCAGCAAAAAGAAAATGGAAGGTGTACCAACTGGATGTAAAGAGTGCTTTCCTTCATGGAAAATTAGACGAAGATGTATACGTAGAGCAACCTCTCGGCTATGAGAAAAAGGGAGAAGAACACAAAGTTCTCAAATTGAAGAAAGCATTATATGGCTTGAAACAAGCACCAAGGGCATGGTTTAGCAGGATTGAAACATACTTTGTGAAGGAAGGTTTAGCTCGATGTCCAAGCGAGCATACTTTGTTTGTTAAAATTGGAGAAAACAAGAAAATTCTGATAGTATGCATATACGTAGATGATTTGGTGTTCACTGGAAGTGATGAAGGGATGTTTGCTGATTTCAAAGCCTCAATGAAACGAGAGTTTGATATGATGGATTTAGGCAAAATGAAGTTTTTTCTTGGAGTAGAAGTTGTGCAGAATGATGAAGGAATTTATTTAAGCCAAAGAAAATATGCACTAGAAGTACTAGAGAGATTTGGCTTAGAAAAGGCAAATTCCGTTCGCAACCCAATGATACCAGGTATGAAGCTGATGAGAAATGAAGATGGCGAGCAAGTGGATGTAACTCAATACAAACAAATGGTTGGAAGTCTCATGTATTTATCAGTAACCAGGCCAGATCTCATGTTTGGGATTGGTTTGATCAGTAGATACATGGAGAAACCTACAACTCTACATATGCAGGCTATTAAGAGAATTCTGAGATATGTGAAGGGATCTGTAAACTTGGGCATTCATTATAAAAGAAAAGTTGCAGGTGACGAAAGATTAATGGCCTACTCTGACAGTGATTATGCTGGGGATCAAGATGACCGTAGAAGTACTTCGGGATATGTGTTCATGTTAAGTGAAGGAGCAGTAGCTTGGAGCTCCAAGAAACAACCAGTAGTCTCTTTATCAACTACTGAGGCAGAATTTATATCGGCAGCTCATTGTGCGTGCCAAGCGGTATGGATGAGAAGAGTACTTGAAAGGATAGATTGCAAGCAAGGAACACATACTATCATACACTGTGATAATATGTCTTCAATTAAATTAGCAAAGAATCCAATTATGCATGGCAGGAGCAAGCATATAGATGTTAGATTTCATTTTCTACGTGAGCTGTGCAAAGAAGGAGTAATTGAGCTGAAACACTGTAACACGCAAGATCAAATTGCTGATATCATGACAAAGGCTTTGAAGATGGATACATTTGAGAAACTAAGAGGTTTGCTAGGTGTCTGTGAGGTACCAACCGAATAAACTGCTAGTTAACAACTATGCAGTTTAAGGGAGGGATTGTTAGGACTAAGTCAGTCAATAATATCCTGGTTAATAGGATCAAGGATTACATTTGATTTATTGTTTGTTTGTTGACCACGTTTATAGGAGAGTCAAACGTGGGTTGCTTATTTATCTGATTTCTGTTGTAATGGTTTGCTATATAAACCAGCCTTCATTCAATAAAACAATTAAGTCTTTCTCTTCATCCTAAACTGTTAATCAATTGCTTAGAATTATCAGGCGCCATTCTCTGGTAAGCCAGAGAAGGCCACAGAGAAGGAAACAAGTAACTCAGGGGGCACCGCCTTCCCCCCTTACCACTGAACTCACAGATGAAGAAAAGGCAGCAAACCAAGAAACCCAGAAACAGGAGAACGAAGACACTGGAAACACGAACAGGGGAACCGAGAACCAGCAAGGAAAAAACCCGAAACAGAGGAAGTACAAAGGAACCGAAGCAGAGCTTTGGCTGGTCATCCATCACGCCTCCGTCTCGTAAATCAGAGAGCAAGCCAGGCGAACAAAAACAGAGAAGAGCCAGAGAACAAGAAAGCTTCGCCTCCAGCAGACCAGGTAAGTTCTTCCTCTTCCCCACTTTTCAAATTCATTTCACTTATTACTTTGCAAAGGTAATATACTTACCTTATTACTGTTGCCAGCATGCGTGAATAATTCACGCACGCTCGCAACAGTGCCCAGCTGGGTCACTGGCTTGGGCCAGTGACCGGGCTGGGCTGGATGGGTCTAGCCCAGCCCATGTGGGCTGAGCTGGGCCCAACCCAAAAAACAATATAGAAAAAAACAGAAAAAAAGATAGAAAAAAAATAAAAAATATGTATGCATAAATAAAAATAATGTAAATTTATTGGTTTATTCACTGACGCTAGAGTCGGGAATAAAAATACTGGTTTAAATTTATATTACTTTTATTCATTGTATTTTATTTTATTTAGCTAGAAAAATAAAAAAAATATGTGCATGCTTAAAAATAAATTTATTTTTATTTATTTATTCACTATCAATAGAGTAGGGAATAAAAAATATTGATGTAATTTGTTTTTTGTAGCTACAAATTTTTACCAACGCCAGAGTTGGAATTATTCGAGCTCGAATATTCACTGGCGCCAAAGTCAGGAATATTATAAACAAATCATCATAGCATAAACTAATAAACATTTAGCAATTTAAGACAAAAACAGCAATGCAGTCTGTCTTAGACAGAACGTTTAAGGGATGATAATATCTTTCTTTTTATGTAACTAATCTCAAGCCATAGAATCTCTGTTGACCAGTTAGGGTTTCTAGTGATCATAATACTAGGTGAGGACTCCTCAAACAATACATTTTTTCTAAAAGAACCAGATGCCAGAAATCTGTTCTTTTTTTCATAATTGAGAATTATTTTTTTAGGGCCGCCGCGATGTCGGGTGCGACAATATATATATATATATATATATATATATATGGTTTTTAATTTAAATATTGTAAATTTTACTACTGCTATTACATCATGAAATAAATAATCTTTATATCAATATTTTTTATTGTTCTATTAAACTATTTATAATTTCATCACGTACGAAATTCATCAAATAAGGACTACAGTTTCCTTGGTTTCTTAAGCGCGCAACAACATCAAGTAAAATATCATTAAGAAAAAAATTGAGATTGTGATCAAATTCTGCAAATGTTACGCCATCAAGTGATTTCCTTTTAATTTTTCAAATAAAATACAATTAAAAATTAAAATTAAAATTAATTTTTTTTTAACTGGATCTGACTCGATTCAATGCATTTAAATTTAGATCAAACCCGGTCTAAAAGGAACAATGGAGAGTGAAACTCTATTATTCACCTGAAGAGTGAAGTTTCACTTTTTATTATTGTATAACATGTTTTTGTTTCATTGACTTCCAATAATGCCATTGTATATTGGGTGCATGTTTTTGTAGCTCAACAACATCTAAGACGATACATTCTCCATTCTCCTCTTGTTTTGGTTTTAGACAATGCAGCCGTTTCACATAAACTGCAGGTTTGTGAAAAGCAGTTGAAAACTGTTTTCGTTAAACCTACTGTTTAAAAATAATTAGTCTGGATTCTACATGAACAATAAAATGCTTTTTAGCATTACAAAACAGATTGCTTCTGTGTTTTTCTTCGAACACAGACACAATCTTCTAAATAAACGGTCTCTTAGTTTTCTTAGTTCTCTCGTGATAAAGCTCAGTTAAGTATCCAAGAGTCTATCTACTTTACAGGTACTGACCCTATAACCTAATCTCATCAGCCATTCCATTATTAGCTGTGAAGGGCCTAAATCCATTTGAATCTTTTCATTAGTGACCTTGATTGATATGATACGGTTAGTATTGCTCAATAAAATAAAAAGGGTTAATTAAATGATGGGTGGAGAGCTTTGCTACAATTGGAGAGCAGTTACAGGGTTGGTTAAAGAGGAAGAAAAAGGTACGAATGGGACTCCCTGAGAACTCACCTTATTGCTGAGCTTTACAACTTTGATATTGAAAAGAAATTGAGAATAATGAATTTTTTAAAAAAAAATTATATATTTTTTATATCAATATATTCAAATCATAAAAAAAAACAATTATAACATAAATTTCATATTTTTAAAAAAATTAAAAAACAAGTTAAATCACATAAATAAACACACCCTAGAAATCCGTAGAAAAAATTGATAAAATCCACATGTGAAGTACTTTCTAGGTCCCAATTGTGTTCTAAATAAAATTATTACTTTGTGAATTAAATTCTGCGAATAGATGAAATTAGAAGAGTTTTTGAACCATCATAATATAAAAACTTAATTAAGGGAATATGCTTACCAAAGGGTAAAGTTGAACAGCTTTTGTACTTGACATATTATGCTCTTTATATATGTGAAGTACATGCTATCTCGTGTGTGTACATACATACATATATATATATATATATATATATATATATATTGTTAAATAATATTTATGTTGTCTTATTTATTAAGGGTAGAATAGTACTTTCAGTTTAACCTATATATACTTTATTTGTAATTAGGTTAAGACTATGCATTCATAATATACAGTTTATTCAAAATTGTAGTCTCCTTTTTGTGTTTGATCTCAATTAGTTTAACATGGTATCAGAGCTGGTTTTATGGAACGAAGCTTAATCCCAAATACAGCTTCGCGGATCCAACTAGGTATTTTTATTGGAGTGATATTCTGTCTTCCGTTTCTGCAAAATTAGGTATTTCGACAGTCTCTGCAATTATTTTGGTATTTCGACAGTTTCTGCAATTATTTTGGTATTTCGTCTTCCCTTCAGCTTCTGCAATTTGGTATCTGCATTAAGTTTTTGCAAACTTGTTTTGTGTTTTGGGAGTAATCGTATAATTTCGAGAAGATATTTGTTTAGTTTCTGCAATTGAGTATTTTGTCTTCCGCTGCTTTGCAATTGAGTATTTGTTTCCACTGCTTTTGCATTCTGGTTATCTGTGATTGTTGATTATGGCTACTGAAAGAGATGATTCGCTTCAGTCTGTGAGTGTGAGGTTGGATGGGAAGAACTATTCATATTGGAGTTATATAATGAGAAATTTCCTTAAGGGTAAGAAGATGTGGGGGTATGTTAGTGGAACTTATGTGATACCTAAGAATATTGAGGAGGGGGATGCTGGTTTGATAGATACATGGGAAGCAAATAATGCAAAGATTATTACTTGGATCAACAATTCTGTTGAGCATTCAATAGGTACGCAGTTGGCGAAATATGAGACAGCAAAAGAGGTTTGGGATCATCTGCAAAGGTTATTCACACAATCAAATTTTGCAAAACAGTATCAATTAGAGAATGACATACGAGCTCTTCATCAGAAGAATATGAGTATTCAAGAGTTTTATTCTGCTATGACAGATCTTTGGGATCAATTGGCTCTTACAGAATCGACAGAATTAAAGGCATGTGGTGCCTATATTGAGCGTAGAGAGCAGCAAAGATTGGTACAGTTTTTAACAGCACTTCGCAGTGATTTCGAAGGACTTAGAGGTTCAATTCTGCATCGTTCTCCACTGCCTTCTGTTGACTCTGTTGTCAATGAGTTATTGGCTGAAGAAATACGTTTTCAGTCTTATTCTGAAAAAGGAATTATTTCTGCTTCAAATCCTTCTGTTCTAGCAGTACCTTCTAGGTCATTCTCTAATCATCAGAATAAGTCTCACACAAGAGTTGGCTTCGATGAGTGCAGCTTCTGTAAGCAGAAAGGTCATTGGAAGGCTCAGTGTCCTAAGTTGAGACATCAGAATCAAGCTTGGAAGCCTGGCAATCAGTCACAATCTAATGCTCATAGACCACCTCAGGGTTATAAACCACAACATCACAATACAGCAGCAATAGCTTCCTCGAGTTCTATTACCGATCCTAATATTTTGGCTGAGCAATTTCAGAAGTTTCTCTCCTTGCAGCCACAAGCAATGTCCGCTTCTTCTTCCATAGGTCAGTTGCCTCATTGTTCCTCAGGTATGTCACATTCTGAATGGGTCTTGGATTCTGGTGCTTCTCATCATATGTCTCCAGATTTCTCATCTTTTACCTCTGTATCCCCTTTGTCCTCCATTCCTGTTATGACTGCTGATGGCACTCAAATGCCATTAGCAGGTGTTGGTTCTGTTGTCACACCTCACATGTCTCTCCCTAATGTTTATCTTATTCCACAACTCAAATTAAATCTTGCGTCTGTTGGTCAAATATGTGATTCTGGTGATTATTTAGTCATGTTTTCTGGTTCCTTTTGTTGTATACAGGATCTGCAGTCTCAGAAGCTGATTGGGACAGGCCGTAGGGAGAATGGACTATATATTTTGGATGAGTTAAAAGTGCCAGTTGATGTTGCTGCTGCTACTCCTACAGTTGATTTGTCTTCCTTTCGTTTGAGTATTTCATCTTCTAGTTTTTATTTATGGCATTCCCGTCTAGGTCATGTTTCGTCTTCTCGTTTGAGATTTTTGGCATCCACAGGAGCTTTAGGAAATTTGAAAACTTGTGACATTTCTGATTGTAGTGGATGTAAATTGGCAAAATTTTCCGCCTTACCTTTTAATCGAAGTATTTCTGTTTCTTCTTCACCATTTGATTTAATTCATTCTGATGTATGGGGACCTTCTCCTGTTGCCACAAAAGGAGGGTCTCGATATTATGTCTCTTTTATTGTTGATCATACTCGTTATTGTTGGGTTTATTTAATGAAACATCGTTCTGAATTCTTTGAGATATATGCAGCTTTTCGAGCTCTTATCAAAACTCAATATTCTACTGTGATCAAATGCTTTAGGTGTGATTTAGGTGGGGAATACACTTCTAATAAATTTTGCCAACTGCTTGCCCTAGATGGAACCATCCACCAAACCTCATGTACAGATACTCCTGAGCAAAATGGTGTTGCTGAAAGAAAACATAGGCACATTGTCGAAACTGCTCGTTCTCTCTTGTTGTCTGCTTTTGTTCCTAGTGAGTTTTGGGGAGAAGTTGTTCTGACTGCTGTAAGCTTGATTAATACAATTCCATCTTCTCATAGTTCGGGTCTATCTCCTTTTGAAAAGTTATATGGGCATATCCCTGATTATTCCTCATTTAGAGTCTTTGGTTGTACTTGTTTCGTTCTTCGTCCTCATGTAGAACGAAGTAAGTTATCCTCTCGATCCGCTATTTGTGTCTTTTTGGGCTATGGTGAAGGTGAAAAGGGTTATCGTTGTTTTGATCCAATAACTCAGAAACTTTATGTGTCTCGTCATGTTGTCTTCCTTGAGCATATACCTTTCTTTTCTATTCCATCCACTACTCATAACCTGACTAAATCTGATCTTATTAGTATAGATCCATTTTCTGAGGATTCTGGTAATCATAACTCTCCCCATGTTCGATCAATTTGTACTCATAACTCTGCAGGTACTGGTACTTTACTCTCTGGCACACCTGAAGCTCCATTCTCATCTACAGCCCCTCAAGCTTCATCTGAGATTGTGGATCCACCTCCACGTCAGTCCATCCGTATTCGTAAGTCCACAAAACTACCAGATTTTGCTTATTCTTGTTATTCTTCATCATTTACTTCCTTTTTAGCCTCTATTCATTGTCTTGTTGAGCCCTCTTCCTATAAAGAGGCAATTCTTGATCCACTTTGGCAGCAAGCTATGGATGAGGAACTTTCTGCATTGCATAAGACAGATACTTGGGATCTGGTTCCTCTACCTCCTGGTAAGAGTGTTGTTGGTTGTCGTTGGGTGTATAAGATCAAGACTAATTCTGATGGGTCTATTGAGCGATATAAAGCTAGGTTGGTTGCCAAAGGATACTCTCAACAGTATGGTATGGACTATGAGGAGACATTTGCTCCGGTTGCAAAAATGACTACTATTCGTACTCTTATTGCCGTAGCTTCGATTCGTCAATGGCATATTTCTCAACTTGATGTTAAAAATGCCTTCTTGAATGGAGATCTTCAAGAAGAAGTTTATATGGCACCTCCTCCTGGTATTTCACATGACTCTGGATATGTTTGTAAGCTTAAGAAAGCATTATATGGTCTCAAACAAGCACCCCGTGCTTGGTTTGAGAAATTCTCTATTGTGATCTCGTCACTTGGCTTTGTTTCTAGCAGTCATGATTCTGCTCTTTTTATTAAGTGCACTGATGCAGGTCGTATCATTCTGTCTTTATATGTTGATGACATGATTATTACTGGTGATGACATTGATGGTATTTCAGTTTTGAAGACAGAGTTGGCTAGACGATTTGAGATGAAGGATTTGGGTTATCTTCGATATTTCCTGGGTATTGAGGTAGCATACTCACCTAGAGGTTACCTTCTTTCTCAGTCGAAATATGTTGCAGATATTCTTGAACGGGCTAGACTTACTGATAACAAGACTGTGGATACTCCTATTGAGGTTAACGCAAGGTACTCTTCTTCTGATGGTTTACCTTTGATAGATCCTACTTTATACCGCACTATTGTTGGGAGTTTGGTATATCTCACCATTACTCGTCCAGATATTGCATATGCTGTTCATGTTGTTAGTCAGTTTGTTGCTTCTCCTACTACTGTTCATTGGGCAGCTGTTCTTCGTATTTTGCGATATCTTCGGGGTACAGTTTTTCAAAGTCTTTTACTTTCATCCACCTCTTCCTTGGAGTTGCGTGCATACTCTGATGCTGATCATGGTAGTGATCCCACAGATCGCAAGTCTGTTACCTGGTTTTGTATCTTTTTAGGTGATTCTCTTATTTCTTGGAAGAGCAAGAAACAATCTATTGTTTCTCAATCATCCACCGAAGCAGAATATCATGCCATGGCATCTACTACCAAAGAGATTATTTGGTTACGTTGGTTACTTGCTGATATGGGAGTTTCCTTTTCCCATCCTACTCCTATGTATTGTGACAACCAGAGTTCTATTCAGATTGCTCACAACTCGGTTTTTCATGAGCGGACTAAGCACATTGAAATCGATTGTCATCTTACTCGTCATCATCTCAAGCATGGAACCATTACTTTGCCTTTTGTTCCTTCTTCATTGCAGATTGCAGATTTCTTTACCAAGGCGCATTCCATATCTCGTTTTCGTTTTCTAGTTGGCAAACTCTCGATGCTTGTAGCTGCCGCATCGTGAGTTTGAGGGGAGATGTTAAATAATATTTATGTTGTCTTATTTATTAAGGGTAGAATAGTACTTTCAATTTAACCTATATATACTTTATTTGTAATTAGGTTAAGACTATGCATTCATAATATACAGTTTATTCAAAATTGTAGCCTCCTTTTTGTGTTTGATCTCAATTAGTTTAACATATATATATATATATATATATATATATATATACATATATATATACATATATAAGACTCCTATACAATATATATTATTTCTAATTTATGAGTTATAAAATATATAATGGAGAAGTGGATGTTGTTACTAATATCTTTGATAGATTGTTTTGGAGTGTGGTTGTGGTTATTTTTTAAAATATTTTTTATTTAAAAATATATTAAAATAATTTTTTTTATTTTAAAAAAATTATTTTTAATATCAGCATCTTAAAATAATAAAAAATATCATAAAAATATTAATTTAAAATAAATAAAATTTTAAAATTTAAAATTTTTTAAAATACAAAAACAAACATGTATATTTCTCAAACGAGGATTGCTTTCAATGTTTGCCCATTTCTAAATGAGAGAAGTCCTTTGGTTTGAGTCTATAATTCGATAAATATATATTTTTTATAAAAATATAATTTATGTGCTCTATGCGATGTCATATCCGATCCAATTTAACCCAAGTCAGGTACAAGGACAGATAACGAGGGAATTGTGAGAGAAATATGAGAAGAGTGAAAGGGCTTGGTAGAAAATTTGGAAGAGATATATTCTTTGAAATCTTGATTTTCATTTAACTTGCATAGAAGGAAAAAATGATATTGTTGCTAAGTAAACATTATTGTTTGAACTATCTGGAAGTTTTTTGAGAAAGTAACCCTTTTAAATCAAATATATTTTTATTCACTTTTTAATAAAATTTAAAAATGAAATTGAAATGTACACAAAATCTCAAAATTTAAATTCTAATGAAAGCAGTTCGTTATTGATTGATACTGAAGAACTATTGTTGAATCATCACGGTACATATATATATTCTTCAATTAGTTTTCTTGATATGGTATTCCATGTGTTTATACACACACTAGCTATCTAATTTGTACTTTGTCACATGTTGTAAAAAAATTTTCTAAAAAATATCGGGTATATAAACTATTTTAATGTGTTTTTTTATAAAAAAATTCAAAATATAAATCAAAAAAACTTATGCAAACATGTAATTAAATAAATCGATAACCATTTCTGTAAATAAATGAAAAGGAGTTTTAAATAATTACCAAAAGAGAGATTAAAAAAAATTAAGAAATGAATGTAAATTAAGATATTTAATTACACAAAATTAGATATTAACCCGATTATGTTTATTAAACTTGTTTATTTAAATAAATAAAAGATAAATTCATATCCTAAAAAACTCATGACGTAAAAGATAAATACAAATGAAACTAATTTAATAACCCACATCCTAAAAAAAACTATCATAAACCGAACATATAAAAAATATTATTTAAAAATAAATATTTTTTATTTTAAAAAGTGAAGTTCATTTGTATAAAATGAAAAAAAATATAGATGAACTAGAATAATATCTTGAAAAATCAAACACATATGAAACAACGTTTTTTTTTTTTGTAAAAAAAACTTATATTAAAAAAAGACATGTAAAACCCGTTATCTAGGTCAAAAGATCGGAATAAATCTATAGAATTGAAATTAAAGCCAATTACAAAACTAATATTTTTAAAAAAACTAATGCATAACAATAAGATTGTACAAAATCGAATCCCTAACAAATCAAATAACGAATATAAAACAAGGAAAGAAAATTAATTACACAAAAAGATCTTAAAAACATAAGGGTGAAAAAAAATTAATTAGAGGGCAAAACAATTCTTCAATTGGAGGGTTAAATTTAATTGAAAAATAGCTTTAACAAAAGAAAATACAGATCAAAAGAATGAGGGTCAAATTAAAAAAACAATTGATTGAAGGAATGAAAGTTCAAAAAACTTTAACAAAAGAGCTAAGGTAACAAAAATTAAAAATCAAAAGAATAATGACCGACAGGAAAAAAAAAACACATGAGAAATGAAGGACTAAATAGAAAAAATATATATATAAAAGGAATAAGAATGAAACAAGAAATAAAAAAGAAGAAGATTCGAATTGAAAAACCAAAAAATAAAGAGAACAATCATGCACTTTATCTAACAAGAAAGAGAATTGAAGGAAAAAAAAAAACCTATCGGTGACAATCTAACCACTATACAAAGACGGCAAAAAGCCGGGTTTAGCTATCAAATGAAGTCTAACATGCTATTTAAATGATGCAAACGTCACCTACTTGTAGGTGCATGCTAAGCACGCATAAGTTTTTTTTATTAAAAAAAATAAAAATTCAAAATGAAAATACAAAAACAATCCTATAACCTTTGCAATTACTAAAAAACTCGTGTGAAAATATAAAAATATTCTGAAATGCAATTTTTTTTTAAGATCAAATATGTATTTCAATTATATACAAAGAATGAAAAAATAAAAAATAAAAACTCTTGTACAACATCCCAATTTTTTTTTCTTTGAGGTAAAGAAGTAATTTTATGGTTTAAAAGTTTATAAAAAGTTAAAAAAATTCTTCATCAACAACTTTAAATTTTATTAATTTTAAGGATTAAAAATATTTTTACTATAAAAAATATATATAAAAAATAAATACCCTCAAACGATGTTATAATGATCCTTGCGTCAGTGAAAGGGAAAATATCAATACATCCCTCTCATCAAGGGTTTTTTTTCTCTCCAATTTTCACAGTAACAATTGAAAGCAAACACTCACGCATATATATGTATATATATATATATATATATATATATATATATATATGTATATATATATACTTACAAAAAGGTAACAAAGAAAAAGGCACCGACAACATCACCACCTTTTATAGGCCTCCTAGTTTCTGAAAATTGATATCTCTTCTTCCTTGCAAAATTGGAACCAGCTATTACTTTTAACCTATAGCAATTCTACTTCAGAAGCTAACAAAGAAAATGGCACCGACAACATCACTACCTTTTATAGTCCTCCTAGTTTCTGACGA
The DNA here is from genome assembly GCA_033617975.1 of Populus alba x Populus glandulosa. Taxonomy (NCBI): domain Eukaryota; kingdom Viridiplantae; phylum Streptophyta; class Magnoliopsida; order Malpighiales; family Salicaceae; genus Populus; species Populus alba x Populus glandulosa. The sequence goes on from CM066161.1 coordinate 11,811,087, forward strand.
AATTGATAACTCTACTTCTTTGCAAAATTCGAACCAGCTATTACCTTTAACCTTAATTTCGTTTGGTTATATATACTATTTTGCAGTAAATCAAGTTTTGTTTTTGTTTCTGAGTGGCCCAAAATTTGTTTTTTTTTTTTCTGTTTCTTGAGGTGTGATCTCAATCAATTCAGCGATCTCGGGTTTTTTTATTTTATTTTATTATTATTAATTTAATATTTTTCTCAAAACCAATTATTGGTAACTTTTAATTTTTAATACTTGAAACTTTAATTTGGGTATTGGATGTTGTTTTCTTAACTGTAACGTTTATGATGATATCTGTTGAAAGGCGCAGGAATGGCTCTTTCCTTGCAACGTTGCACCTATTCAGATCTCAGCAGCGGTTTGAATCGCATTTTAAAAGAAAGGTGAGATCATTTGTTGTTTTATTTTTAGAGGGATTTGATATTATGATTTATTTACTGATTTATATATATTACATGATTGTAGAAGTGACAAAGAACGAGAGAGGACAATGGTAAGTTTCCTTGACTTTTTATATTTATCCTGCTGATGCAGTTAATTCTGATTTTTGTGTTGTTTGGTCCTTTATGCACACAGACCCAAACAAGTCCATTATTTCTGCTACTTGTCTCTCTTATCTTGATCTCAATATGTGATTTAATTTGTGCTTCTCATTCCTACTGGTCTAGAATTTATCACTCACGGTGCTTGCATTTGTAGGATGTGTTAATCCATCTACTATGTAGACTTTTCTTGGGCCTTCTGTGGCAATCAAGAGAAAGATGAACAGCATAAAGGCTTTTGGAACACTTAAATATTTTTCTCTCAAGAAAGTGAGAATGGATGTTCAGTTACGTGGAATTCCTTATTTTCTAATCATGAAAATAAACTAAAAGCCTAAACAAAGAGCTGGTATGAATAAAAATATATTTTGGGATCACTGTACCGATAAACAATTTTACCGACGGAATTATTCCGTTAGTATAAGACACATAATTTGTCGGAAAATATTTTACCGATAACATCACCGACAAAATCCGTCAGTCGGAATATTAATTGTCGGTTATTCCCATTTCTGTTGTTACTTATGTTGGCAAAAAAAAAAACACCGACAGTCTTTCAGACGGGAAAAGCGTGCCAAAAAAAATTCCCGCTAGAACTTTACCGGACTTATTCCATCTGTATTTTCACCAGTAAATCACCGATAGGCAATTCGTCGGTGATTGTGGTATGGACAATAAATAATTCATAACTCTCTATAAAATAATGAGGGATACAATCCGTCGGTATTGTCAACGGTAAATCGCTGTATAAAATATGTAATGGACGGATGGTATTCTAATGGATTTACTCTGTCAGTAAATTAGTTGGTAAAATTTTTATCGATGGAATGGTAATCTTACACGGACAGAAAATGTCTGAGAGTAAAACTGTTAAATGCTGTAGTGGTTGGAACATATTATCTGTACTACTACGATTATGCTGCTCGTAGTTTGTGGAACCGTGCAATCATGAGCTCAAAGTTTTACCTCCGGTTATAACTATGTTAAATAATATCTATGTTGTCTTATTTATTAAGGGTAGAATAGTACTTTCAGTTTAACCTATATATACTTTATTTGTAATTAGGTTAAGACTAAGCATTCATAATATACAGTTTATTCAGAATTGTAGCCTCCTTTTTGTGTTTGATCTCAATTAGTTTAACATGGTATCAGAGTTGGTTTTATGGAACGAAGCTTAATCCCAAATACAGCTTCGCGGATCCAAATTTTTTTTTGGAGTGATATTTTGTCTTCCGCTTCTGCAAAATTAGGTATTTCGACAGTCTCTGCAATTATTTTGGTATTTCGACAGTTTCTGCAATTATTTTGGTATTTCGTCTTCCCTTCAGCTTCTACAATTTGGTATCTGCATTAAGTTTTTGCAAACTTGTTTTGTGTTTTGGGAGTAATCGTATAATTTCGAGAAGATATTTGTTTAGTTTCTGCAATTGAGTATTTGTTTCCGCTGCTTTTGCATTCTGGTTATCTGTGATTGTTGATTATGGCTACTGAAAGAGATGATTCGCTTCAGTTTGTGAGTGTGAGGTTGGATGGGAAGAACTATTCATATTGGAGTTATGTAATGAGAAATTTCCTTAAGGGTAAGAAGATGTGGGGGTATGTTAGTGGAACTTATGTGATACCTAAGAATATTGAGGAGGGGGATGCTGGTTTGATAGATACATGGGAAGCAAATAATGCAAAGATTATTACTTGGATCAACAATTCTGTTGAGCATTCAATAGGTACGCAGTTGGCGAAATATGAGACAGCAAAAGAGGTTTGGGATCATCTGCAAAGGTTATTCACACAATCAAATTTTGCAAAACAGTATCAATTAGAGAATGACATACGAGCTCTTCATCAGAAGAATATGAGTATTCAAGAGTTTTATTCTGCTATGACAGATCTTTGGGATCAATTGGCTCTTACAGAATCGACAGAATTAAAGGCATGTGGTGCCTATATTGAGCGTAGAGAGCAGCAAAGATTGGTACAGTTTTTAACAGCACTTCGCAGTGATTTCGAAGGACTTAGAGGTTCAATTCTGCATCGTTCTCCACTGCCTTCTGTTGACTCTGTTGTCAGTGAGTTATTGGCTGAAGAAATACGTTTTCAGTCTTATTCTGAAAAAAGGAATTATTTCTGCTTCAAATCCTTCTGTACTAGCAGTACCTTCTAGGTCATTCTCTAATCATCAGAATAAGTCTCACACAAGGGTTGGCTTCGATGAGTGCAGCTTCTGTAAGCAAAAAGGTCATTGGAAGGCTCAGTGTCCTAAGTTGAGACATCAGAATCAAGCTTGGAAGCCTGGCAATCAGTCACAATCTAATGCTCATAGACCAACTCAGGGTTATAAACCACAACACCACAATACTGCAGCAGTAGCTTCCTCGAGTTCTATTACCGATCCTAATATTTTGGCTGAGCAATTTCAGAAGTTTCTCTCCTTGCAGCCACAAGCAATGCCCGCTTCTTCTTCCATAGGTCAGTTGCCTTATAGTTCCTCAGGTATGTCACATTCTAAATGGGTCTTGGATTCTGGTGCTTCTCATCATATGTCTCCAGATTCCTCATCCTTTACCTCTGTATCCCCTTTGTCCTCCATTCCTGTTATGACTGCTGATGGCACTCAAATGCCATTAGCAGGTGTTGGTTCTGTTGTCACACCTCACATGTCTCTCCCTAATGTTTATCTTATTCCACAACTTAAATTGAATCTTGCGTCTGTTGGTCAAATATGTGATTCTGGTGATTATTTAGTCATGTTTTCTGGTTCCTTTTGTTGTATACAGGATCTGCAGTCTCAGAAGCTGATTGGGACAGGCCGTAGGGAGAATGAACTATATATTTTGGATGAGTTAAAAGTGCCAGTTGTTGCTGCTGCTGCTGCTGCTCCTACAGTTGATTTGTCTTCCTTTCGTTTGAGTATTTCATCTTCTAGTTTTTATTTATGGCATTCCCGTCTAGGTCATGTTTCGTCTTCTCGTTTGAGATTTTTGGCATCCACAGGAGCTTTAGGAAATTTGAAAACTTGTGACATTTCTGATTGTAGTGGATGTAAATTGGCAAAATTTTCCGCCTTACCTTTTAATCGAAGTATTTCTGTTTCTTCTTCACCATTTGATTTGATTCATTCTGATGTATGGGGACCTTCTCCTGTTGCCACAAAAGGAGGGTCTCGATATTATGTCTCTTTTATTGATGATCATACTCGTTATTGTTGGGTTTATTTAATGAAACATCGTTCTGAATTCTTTGAGATATATGCAGCTTTTCGAGCTCTTATCAAAACTCAATATTCTACTGTGATCAAATGTTTTAGGTGTGATTTAGGTGGGGAATACACTTCTAATAAATTTTGCCAATTGCTTGTCCTAGATGGAACCATCCACCAAACTTCATGCACAGATACTCCTGAGCAAAATGGTGTTGCTGAAAGAAAACATAGGCACATTGTCGAAATTGCTCGTTCTCTCTTGTTGTTTGCTTTTGTTCCTAGTGAGTTTTGGGGAGAAGCTGTTCTTACTGCTGTAAGCTTGATTAATACAATTCCATCTTCTCATAGTTCGGGTCTATCTCCTTTTGAAAAGTTATATAGGCATGTCCCTGATTATTCCTCATTTAGAGTCTTTGGTTTTACTTGTTTCGTTCTTCATCCTCATGTAGAACGAAGTAAGTTATCCTCTCGATCCGCTATTTGTGTCTTTTTGGGCTATGGTGAAGGTAAAAAGGGTTATCGTTGTTTTGATCCAATAACTCAGAAACTTTATGTGTCTCGTCATGTTGTCTTCCTTGAGCATATACCTTTCTTTTCTATTCCATCCACTACTCATAACCTGACTAAATCTGATCTTATTAGTATAGATCCATTTTCTGAGGATTCTGGTAATGATAGCTCTCCCCATGTTCGATCAATTTGTACTCATAACTCTGCAGGTACTGGTACTTTACTCTCTGGTACACCTGAAGCTCCATTCTCATCTACAGCCCCTCAAGCTTCATCTGAGATTGTGGATCCACCTCCACGTCAGTCCATCCGTATTCGTAAGTCCACAAAACTACCAGATTTTGCTTATTCTTGTTATTCTTCATCATTTACTTCCTTTTTAGCCTCTATTCATTGTCTTGTTGAGCCCTCTTCCTATAAAGAGGCAATTCTTGATCCGCTTTGGCAGCAAGCTATGGATGAGGAACTTTCTGCATTGCATAAGACAGATACTTGGGATCTGGTTCCTCTACCTCCTGGTAAGAGTGTTGTTGGTTGTCGTTGGGTGTATAAGATCAAGACTAATTCTGATGGGTCTATTGAGCGATATAAAGCTAGGTTGGTTGCCAAAGGATACTCTCAACAATATGGTATGGACTATGAGGAGACATTTGCTCCGGTTGCAAAAATGACTACTATTCGTACTCTTATTGCCGTAGCTTCGATTCGTCAATGGCATATTTCTCAACTTGATGTTAAAAATGCCTTCTTGAATGGAGATCTTCAAGAAGAAGTTTATATGGCACCCCCTCCTGGTATTTCACATGACTCTGGATATGTTTGTAAGCTTAAGAAAGCATTATATGGTCTCAAACAAGCACCCCGTGCTTGGTTTGAGAAATTCTCTATTGTGATCTCGTCACTTGGCTTTGTTTCTAGCAGTCATGATTCTGCTCTTTTTATTAAGTGCACTGATGCAGGTCGTATCATTCTGTCTTTATATGTTGATGACATGATTATTACTGGTGATGACATTGATGGTATTTCAGTTTTGAAGACAGAGTTGGCTAGACGATTTGAGATGAAGGATTTGGGTTATCTTCGATATTTCCTGGGTGTTGAGGTAGCATACTCACCTAGAGGTTACCTTCTTTCTCAGTCGAAATATGTTGCAGATATTCTTGAGCGGGCTAGACTTACTGATAACAAGACTGTGGATACTCCTATTGAGGTTAACGCAAGGTACTCTTCTTCTGATGGTTTACCTTTGATAGATCCTACTTTATACCGCACTATTGTTGGGAGTTTGGTATATCTCACCATTACTCGTCCAGATATTGCATATGCTGTTCATGTTGTTAGTCAGTTTGTTGCTTCTCCTACTACTGTTCATTGGGCAGCTGTTCTTCGTATTTTGCGATATCTTCGGGGTACAGTTTTTCAAAGTCTTTTACTTTCATCCACCTCTTCCTTGGAGTTGCGTGCATACTCTGATACTGATCATGGTAGTGATCCCACAGATCGCAAGTCTGTTACCGGGTTTTGTATCTTTTTAGGTGATTCTCTTATTTCTTGGAAGAGCAAGAAACAATCTATTGTTTCTCAATCATCCACCGAAGCAGAATACCGTGCCATGGCATCTACTACCAAAGAGATTATTTGGTTACGTTGGCTACTTGCTGATATGGGAGTTTCCTTTTCCCATCCTACTCCTATGTATTGTGACAACCAGAGTTCTATTCAGATTGCCCACAACTCGGTTTTTCATGAGCGGACTAAGCACATTGAAATCGATTGTCATCTTACTCGTCATCATCTCAAGCATGGAACCATTACTTTGCCTTTTGTTCCTTCTTCATTGCAGATTGCAGATTTCTTTACCAAGGCGCATTCCATATCTCGTTTTCGTTTTCTAGTTGGCAAACTCTCGATGCTTGTAGCTGCCGCATCGTGAGTTTGAGGGGAGATGTTAAATAATATCTATGTTGTCTTATTTATTAAGGGTAGAATAGTACTTTCAGTTTAACCTATATATACTTTATTTGTAATTAGGTTAAGACTAAGCATTCATAATATACAGTTTATTCAGAATTGTAGCCTCCTTTTTGTGTTTGATCTCAATTAGTTTAACAAACTAAGTCCAATCTTCCATCCACTATGACTTATTCTAAGCATGAAGTTTATGCTTTTTGGACTGATATAATAAGTTCTTCCATCCAATGACTCCATTGAAATAATAATCAGGATGGACTGATGTAAGATCTTCCATCCAATGACCAAAGATTACAAGGTGATTGTTATTAAAGGTTATTGGAGCACTTCAGATGAAGAAAACGAAGTCAGCCTTCCTTTATCAGTCCTTGTCTACTCGTTAAGATTGATTCTTGGAGATATTGCGGAGAACAATAAACGTTAATTTTTTGTGAATGGAGTGTTTCACTGCTTGGGATCATGTTCACAATATGAAAATCTTGAAGTGATCGTTTCTTTTCACATGGCTAATGACTCTATTCAAGAGATTATAAAACCAGCTTCTAGGGAGTCTTGCAATATATCATGATTCCATCGCCTTTTTAACTGTTCATGAGATTGAGAAGTGTTTTGATATTTGGACGAAAAAATTCACAACATGAAAATCTTGAAGTGATCGTTTCTTTTGACATGGCTAATGACTCTATTCAAGAGATAGCAAACCAGCTTCCACGGAGTCTTGCAATACATCATGATTCCATCGCCTTTTTAACTGTTCATGAGATTGAGAAGTGTTTTGATATTTGGACGAAAAAATTCACAACATGAAAATGTTCAAGTGATCGTTTCTTTTGACATGGCTAATGACTCTATTCAAGAGATAGCAAACCAGCTTCCAAGGAGTCTTGCAATAATCATGATTCCATCGCCTTTTTAACTGTTCATGAGATTGAGAAGTGTTTTGATATTTGGACGAAAAAATTCACAACATGAAAATCTTGAAGTGATCGTTTCTTTTGACATGGCTAATGACTCTATTCAAGAGATAGCAAACCAGCTTCCAAGGAGTCTTGCAATACATCATGATTCCATCGCCTTTTTAACTGTTCATGAGATTGAGAAGTGTTTCGATATTTGGACGAAAAAATTCACGATGGGACCTCTTTCAGAAGTTCGGAATCCAATGGGTCATTGGAAGACTAACAAGTTTTTATTAGAATGTGACTCTGACACACAAGACATGAGGGTTCTTGCATTTCAGAGGAGTACTTGCTGTGAAGGGATCTTTGCTTACATGGAGAAGCTGAAACAGTTACAGACCAAGTTTAGCCCATCAGTGTTCACTCTAAAGACAATAGCTCAAGTGTTTCCAGTTGAATGAATAATTCTGTATGCCTACCTCTGATTCTTGGCGAAGTATTTTCTGATGGTAACGCGATTCAGAGAATTCACTATGGAACAAGTATTGTTTTCTGTTGCTACTTATTTTGATGTTAAAATAAAATTTGAAAATAAAAAATCTCACTACTTCATTATTTTGGTGTTGAATTAATAAAGCAAAATTTATTGTGTGAAATTAACATAAAAAAATAAAACCCCCTCCGGTACCCTTAGAGCAACATATTCAGGTTTTTTTTAAAAAAAAAAAAAGTAACTGCTTTACATGCTTTTTTATGTAGACTGAGGTTCTTAATCCATTGATTTTAAATTAATTTCAAATTCAAGAGGAGAAGTTGGTGCTATTATGTATGGTATCATGATTATTTTTAATTGAGAAATAAAAAGATGATGTCTAATATGTGAATGGGTAAAATATATATATATATATATATATATATATATATATATATTAATTAAATATTAAAGCGGTAAGATGATTTTTCTATAAGAAGTAAAGGATAGATATGCACATGTAAAATCAAATAGGCTTATTTAGAGTATTTGGGTCAAGATAAATTTTAAAAATGTTACATCTTTAACAAGTAATTACTAGATTTTAGTCTATTTAATTTATGTACAAGAGGGGTCTAATTCATCTATTTCATATGCTAATTAATTTCGACAATATAGTTTTACTCTGACATGAATAATTTTCTATTCAATAATTTGATTAAGCTAAAATTCTACCACAAGATTTCAAAGGCCTAATTTAATTTTAGGTTAGAATTTAAGATCAATTAGACATTGGGAAGGCTTTGCAATTAGATCCATAAGCTACTATGCAAGAATTGTATTAATTTCCTAGTTAATTTATGATTTCTTTATATATTTTATTTAGAACTCTTTTATTATTTTTCTAGTAATATTTAGATGTTTTCACTTAGTATAAATAGGGTATTTAACTTGTATTTATGATGTTTTTACTTTGCTTATTCAAAGAACTTTCTCTTAACTTATTCAAGAAATAAAAAATCTTCACGGTATATTTTATACTTCTCATTCACGATTATCTTTAATCATTAGGTAAGGATTTAATTTTTACAGTCTTCGTGCCTCGGTGTTGGTTATTGTCGTGTCAAGCTCAATTTGAAAGCCTAAATTTAGCTTTCTTGGGATTTATGATCAATTTTGACTATGAATTCTTGGATCTTAATATCCATGGAATTCACATGAGTTGGTATTAGAGAAAAACTTTAAATCAAGTTATATCCAATTTATCTTCGAGTTCCATCATTGTCAAGTTCTTTATATTCTCTAAAAACTAGTTGTGTCATTTTCTTTTTTTAGGTTTTGCCATAAATCTTGATTCTAGAACATAGTTCCATGAATTTTATTTTTTTGTAAAAGATGTATTGCAATAATATTTAGATCGATAAACTTTTTATTTTCACATATCTTACATAAATATATAATACCGCTTTTACTAATATTTTTTAGATTAGATATTGCATAATTAATAAAATCATCAAATTCATTACAATAATTCATTATACATAACTTTTCAAGTAAATCTCAATACATCCCATAACTATTAATTTTTCAAGTCATTAAATAATTGCCCCTTCCGAGTGCACAAAGCCAAGATGATGCAAATAAGGCATTTAATAAAACGGTAATTTAAAAATAAAGGTAAGTCATTAGTATCAAATCTCTTTACATTTTAGCCCCAAAAAGAAGGTCTTTACAAACATGTATCAAATAAAAGCTCCTCATCGTTCATATACACCTCATCATTTCCACTCACTGAATCGAATCTCAAAGGACTCAATAAAGGAGTTCGTTTCACTTCTTCATACGACACCGTTTCTATCTCACCCAAACCCAACCAAATTGAATCATCGGGTACTCCACCCGACTCGCAATCCTCAAATCCGACCCCGTTACCTACCCTCGATTCGTCAAACCCAGTTGCAGCTTTGGCCGCTGCCAATTGGATGTCTTTGCTAGAGCAAGACTTGGGGCGGGGAAGTGACCCGACTGAGTCAGGGAAGTTGAGACACGCTGAGTTACCTTTTAAAAAGAAAGCAGCCGAGTCATGGGCCCGGGCAGCCATCTCCGGTGACCCAAATGACCCGAGCCATACTCTGGTCTTCTTACCGGGTAACCGAATTTCAGACACATAACGGCCCCAACTACGTTTTCTCACTCCATGAAATGGGGCGTCACGTTGGCGAGTCCTCTTCTTGGACTTCCGTTCTGATGTTGGTTCGGATTCAAGTGGGTTTGTTTTCAATCCAGGAGGTTCTTGAGTTATCGACATTTGCGTATGATGGAGCCTGTTGTCTTCTTTGTGACTCTAAATCAGTATCTTTTTGGGTTGTAGGGTTTTCTTTTCGAGTAAAGAGTGATGAAGAATTTGGAAGAAGAGTAAGCATAGGTTTTCTTGAGGGAGAGAGAAATGAGATATATAGGTGGCAGTCTGCTTGCCGAAGAAGGTGAAGAAGCTATAGCTGGCAAAGTTTATTACAAGTGGATTTGAAGTTGGCTGAAAACTGATAAGTACGAAATACGTTGTACGTTGTATTCAAATGTTGCAATGACAAAAACAACCTGCTTGTAAGAAAAAAAAAAGGAGAAAAAAAGGAGAAAAGAAAATACATTGAAACTAATTTTTCTGTCAAAAGATTTACTGGTACATAAAAATGGGGGGAAAAAATCAAAGGCACAGGTGGTGTTTGATGAATACATCTAGTCAACAGTTAGTTTTAGTGGATATTAAGAAAATTTATTCAACTAGTCTTCTTAAACTTACACTTAATTAATACTAGATTCGATTTAATAATTTATGTTACAATGATGATCCTTCAATTTAAACTATTTGGAGATACTAGATTTGATTTTATAATTTATGTTCCAAAGATGATGATCCTTCAACTTAAACTATTTGGAGCAATAACATAATATTTCTTTAAATATAATTTTTGCATGAACTTATAAAATAAGTAGAGCAATGTTGATTTGAGCATACAATGGTCTAAGGTGTTTGAAAATATAATATTAATTACTTTTTAAAATATTTGTTTTGTTTAGAAATATATTAAAATAATATAGTTTTTTATTTTAAAAAAATTAATTTTAATATCAACATATAAATAAATAATTTCAAAATATCATAAAATTTGATTATTCTCCATCCCAAATAAACCCAGACTAAACCGAGTCTAAAGTTTAGAATAAATGTTCAATTTGTACTAGTTTTTATCATTAGGATTTTATTACAGAAAAAAAAAATCAACACCATGGATTGAGTTGAGATTGCGACCCCAACTCTCTCTCTCTCTCTCTCTCTCTCTCTCTATATATATATATATATATATATATATATATTGAAATCCTCGAATAATTATTTGGAAAGGATGAAATGGTAATTTGAAGTTAAATTTTCGCATGTAAGAAAACGGGACGCGTCAAACCAGCTGTATATTTGTGTGCTCGCGTAAGCATAAAGCAAGCAAAGACAGAGATACGAGAGATGGCATGCATCATTCTTCAGAATTCGAACCATGTTGACCAACTAAAATTGATTATTTTAGGCACAAATTCAGAATACCATTTATGAGAATCTTGTCCTCCCGTGTGGAAGTTTTATTAAAAATTAAATTAGAATTAAAAAAAAAAAACTAAATACAATGAGAAAAACACTGTGGACTCTAAACAATTAACCATTGTTGGAAGTTATTGCAGCTACTCTCTAAAGCATTCTTGATGCACATTTCCTCCCGTGTTGGAATTTAAAAAAAAAATTAGAATTAAGTTTTTGGTCCCAATATACGACTTAAGTTACAGTTGGAAAATAGATCAGGTGATTCAAAATCTTATTAAATGATCAAAATAATATTATTTTAATAAAAAAGTATTTTTTAAAATAAAATCAATAGATTTTAATTGAATTGATTGAATCATACATCAACCCGAGTTTTTAACTAAATCAAGCTGAGTCACTATTTTTTTTTTTTAAACCCGAATCAATCTAGGTCTTGGATTAATCCACTAAGCTAGTTCAAGTTTTATAACTAGAATATAAATAACTTATGACCTGCTATCATTTTATATGTCTATTTTTATTATGTGTTCATTTGAAAAGCAATTACCATGTATCGTTTCTCTTAAATATAATTATATTGAATGTTTTAAGTACTTTATATGTTTTTTTAATCATCAATTGCTTAAATATTGTGTTTAATTAGTGTATCTTAATACAATGAACATATATAGAAAAATCAATTTTTATTCAAAGTTTTATTTTTTATTTTTTATGTAATTAGCTTTTGGATAGTTAGTTGTTTGTATTGATACTTGATTTGAGGTTATAATTTTTAATTTTTGATATTAAAGCTTTTTGAAGTATGCTCTACCAAACTACATCAAATTTTAATTTATGTTATTGTTTGTGTTTTTATCCATTTTGAGGCTCAATATAAATGAAAAAAAAAAGAGAGAGAAAATACAAAAAATCAAAAAATACTGGAGGAAAATAAAATAAAAATATTTCAATGAGACATCGTTTGATCAATTGGCATTTGTTTTTTACAGTTTTGATTAATCGAGTTAACAATTTCAAACGAATGAATATGGAGCTATAGACCTCCGAATTGAGCAAAGTTATATTCAAATGAAAGATGTGTATCCTTTCTACCAACTTTAGGTGACAATGACGCCATTATTTCTCCAACGAGACTTTGAATATGGGCAATCCAATCAGCCCTGACAGTGCAACTTTCATGCTAAAATTGACCTTTTTTTTGTTCGCACACAAAGATTTTCAATGGGTTCTTGTCAAGAGTTTACAACCTTTCTTTAAAGATCAAGAGGTCACAAATGAATTCAAAACATCCCAAAACCCTATAAATACCCTCCAAGTTGATAGAGAAAACGAGGAAGAGGAGAAGAAAGTTAAGAAAATATAATAATAATAAAAAAAATATCAATAAGAAACTCAAGTGTAAGGGTCCAAGAGCCTAAAAAAATATTTTTTAGCTTTGCAAGTTTATGAGAGGCAAAAACTTCCAAAAGAAAAACAAAGAGAGAGTAATTATTTTAGGTAATTATTTTAGGTATCTCTTGCTGATCCAAAAGGAGGTCATTTGTAGCCTACTTTTGCTGTTGTTTTTTTAATTTGTTTTGTTTTATATTTATGTTTACAAGTATAAAAAAAAAGGTTGGAATCCATAACAAATAATGTTGCATTCACCTCTTTATTGTTGTAATTTCTATTTAATGAAGTTATTTTGAAGTTATTATTTTTCTTTCTTTATGTTTTTGATGTATTAAAGTTGTTCAAGTTTTCCTTTTTATATATAAATGTTGTTTTACTTAATCTATGCATGTTAAATTAAGAGAGTTTTTCCTTAGCTTGTAAAGCCTGTTTATGCACAAAATAGGTTTAAAAAATCAATTTTGAACCCATGTTGCTTGAACATATAGGCTATTTTAGGTTGTTAGTTTTAGAATTTGGTATCTTATGCTCAATTTTGATGTTCTAATGTTTTTTTTGTAAGTTTTTAGTTTCAAATATATTTATATATATGACTTGTTGAGATAAATAAAATATTTTTTAGAGACAAAAAATGCCCATTTCTGGGCATGGTTGAAATTATTTTATTGCGTTTAGGTAATGTTCTTCGTGTTATTAAGAATAAAATTGTCTTAACCCCTAAATTTAGATCAATTTCGGCCTATTTTGTTGCACATAACCCTTATGCATGATTATTAGATAATCTAGGGTTTATTGTGATCAATAACATGTTTTTTATGGTCTTTAATCTTAGTATTTTGGTTTTAAATTGAAACCTATTTTAATAAAATTATTATGTTTAAGTGAAAATCGAAATGATTGGATGTTAGATTATTGATGTTTGTATGATTTTCAACATGTATATTCTTTCGTTGTGACAAAATCTAGTTTGATTTGGAACCCACGTTGCTGGATTCGATTTCAAGTGTTCTTCATGTTCTTTATTGTTTTTTTCTTTAATTCATTTTGTTCAAGATTTTTTGAGTTTTGTTTTGGGTGTTTAATCTTTTTTTGGCTTTGGTTTTGTTTTTTGGTATTTTGAGGTCAAACCAAGATTCTTTGTTTGGTTTATGGTAAAATAAAAAATTTCAGGTCAACTTGGTGAGGTCGAATAAAAAACATTTAGGTCAAAGGGTTTAAAGGTGTTGTCATAACCCAATTTTTTTCTTCTATTTTATTAAAAAAATATATGAAATGAAAAAAAAAAAAAAAGAGGAATAAATTGAAATTTGAGCCAAGACAACATAAATTGGATGTTTGGGGACTCAATTGAACTTGAAATTGTTTAATTAATGGAATCAGGGACCTAATTGTTAAATGTCAAAAGTTTAGGGGCCAAGTTGAAAATGGCCATTTCAAGAAAACGGCGCCGTTTCTGAATCCATTATTCTCCGCCTTCTTCCTCGCCCAAGGGAGACCTTTTCAACAGGAAATCTATAATGGCTGATCGTGGGACATGATGCAGACTGTTTTGTTTCTCTCAAGCATGCATGGACGAACGTGGATCACTCCCAAGATCATTATCCACGTTCTCTGGTTTTATAAAAGCCAGGGAAAGAACAAACGGAAGAGTGAGGGGAGTAAAAAAAAGAGGAGGAGGGAAGAAAGGAAAGAATAAACAGAGAAAGACTAGGAGGGAGGAGAACGCAGGATAAAAAACAGGGACAACTCGAGAAGCAAACGAAACAGAAACAGAGAGAAGAATTGGCCAGCCAACACACGAGCACCAGCCTTGTCTCGGGTTGCACCACCCCTGAACAGAAGGACGCGAACGAGCAGGGGGGCAACCCAGGAGACACACAGACGAGAAAAACAGAGCAAGAAAACGAGAGAAAGAAGAAGAAGTAACAAAATAGAAAAAGGAAGGAGAGAAGGTCGAGGAGAGAAAGAACTAGGGTGCTCTGTTTCATCTCCGTCCCTAGAGTGCAAGCAAATAAAAAACAGAGGAGCAACTAGCGTTGATCAGTTCGGCCGTTCATCTCCACCTTCACCACACCAAGTCAGTAGTAGCCAAAGAAGCAAAGCCAGAAGAACAGAAGGGAAGTTTGAAACGGGTCCCTTGCTAAGTGTCGCCAAATCACTCAGGAAGAGCATCACTGTCATCTTCATGGTCTCCGGCAAACAAGGTAAGCCAGTTTTTCCTTTCGTTTTTCTTTGCCTTATTTTAAGAGGAGCATTGCACTGTGCGAAGGTAAATGCCTCTTGTTAGTTTGGGCCCCGCCAGGTCACTGGCTTGAGGCAGTGACCTGGCCGGGTTAGCTAGATGAAGCTCAATTTAAAAAAATAAAAAATAAATTTTTTTGCATATATAAATAAAAAAAATAAGTATGAATTTTTTTTCATTGACGTTAGAGTTAGGAATAAAAATACTGATTCAAATTTATTTCATTGTATTTTATTTAGCTACATAAAAATAAAAAAAATTATGTATGTATAAAAATAAATTTATTTTATTTGTTTATTCAATGACGCCAGAGTCAGGAATAAAAAATATTGATTTAAATTTATTTTATTTTTATAGCTACATAATATTTACTAACGCTAGAGTTAGAAGTATCCGTAGTTGAATATTTACTAGTGCCAAATTCATGAATATTACACGCAAATTATCATAGCATAAACCAACAAAATGTTAGCAATTTATGACAAAACAAACAATGTAGCTTTTCTCAGGCAAGACGTTTAAGGATTGATAATATTTTCCATTTTGCGTAACCGGTCCCGTATCATAGAATCTCTACTGACTAGTCAGGGTTCCTAGTGACCATAATACTAGGTGGTGACTCCTTAAACAAGAACATTCTGCATTAAAGAAAAAGATGCCAGAAATTTATTCTTTTTATCAAAAAAAATTTAAGGCCGTCGCAATGTCGGGTGCGACAGGTGTGTTTGACAAACACCCTTTAAGTCTATTTTAGGTAGTTTTATTTCAAAGAAAAATGATTTTTTACCAAACAAAACCAAAAAAATAATAAAAATTATTTTCTTTTTTTCTTGTATATAGCTAAAAATCCTAAATTTATTTGAGCATCTTTTTCAAAAAATTTTAAAATATTTTGGCATATATATATTTTTTAAAAATATTGCATAGATTTTACAATAAGTTCGTAAAACTCTAAAAGATTTTGGCTTTTAAAAAAAAAAAAATTTTGACAACGAAATATATTCAGTTTTAATATAAGTATAAAAAACTAAAAGGATTAATATCAAAAATATTATTAAAGATAATAATTTTATCACTCACTTTAATATAAGGATAAAGAAACCTGCATGAGGTTAATATTCAAAATATTATTGTGAATAATACAACTTATTCACATCTAATATAAAAATAAAATGAATGTTATCTGCAATATTATTTGAAATGATGCAGTAGCAAAAATTCTAGTTTTATCTTGAAATAAGCCTTAAAGATAATTGATGATATTTCATCTTTCTAGACTGAATTCTTGACCTAGAAAATCAAGATATGTTCTTCATAGAAAACCCACCATAGTAGGACGTTAGAAATAGACATCATTAGACCATAACAAATAATTAAAATGCAATGTAGCTTATTTCAAGTAAGGCGTACTAAGGTGTTAATACCTTCTCTTTACGCAACCAGTTTTTAGCCTAGAATATCTAAAAAGCTAGTTAGGATTCATAATAAATGTAATACTAGGTGACGATTCCCCAACCAAACAAAAGACCTTCCAAACCCCTGCCTGGGAAGGACTGACGCAATGTTATGCCCCCGTAATCAAGGGTACAATAGTTTGATTTGCTTTGTTTTGCACAATAAAATCCTTTTTAATTTATGTTGCTTTTTTTTTTTATTAACGTGGGTGTCCAGGTCAGCTTGCACGCACCTCGATTAATCTTTTTTAATTTCACGAGTCCTGAAGTTAACGACCATGTAAGCCTTCAGTGATCTTGAGAAGACTCGAACTCGTGACTATTGAGGAGCAAATCCAAGGCCCGACTAGTTGAGCTACCTCTTAGGGTTTATTTATGTTGTTATATGATTTGCCTAGTTTTGTACGAGAACACACACACACACACACACACACACACACACATATATATATATATATATATATAGAAACACGCATGTTTTGAGATAACATGAAAGTTTTTACCTCTCTCATGATGAATCCCATTCAAGAGGAACCCAAATAAATTAAAATTGATTTTTAGATCAACTGAAATATACTTTCTTTATTACGGCACAAGCATGATGTAAATTAAGAGTCTGTTTGGCTCTGCGGCCGCGGCTGCGTTTTATTTAAAACGCAGTGCGCAGCCGTTTGGTTAACGAAAAAATTCATTTATTGTTCACTGGGCCCCACTTAATTTCCGCGTTAAAAACGCAGGAAAAGAGAAGCAGCCATTTCATGCTTTTTTCACTGTTCATGTTAATTGCACTGTTCACTTAAAAATAGTGAACAGCGCAATTCTCTTGCACTGTTCACTTGCCTGCGGGAACTCTTTTTTTTTCTTTTTTTCTTTTTTTTAAGTGTGTTATTGTTTTAGTGTGTTATTTAAAAAAGAAATAGTTTAGAGTGAATTTTATACCTGATAATATTTTATCCAATTTTATTACATGCTAAAAATATTATTAAAACTGTAGTTTTTGTCGGATGTATTTCATACATAATGGAATCATAAATAGTTTCATGGAATAATAAAAAATATTTTATATAAAGTATGATTTATTTCATGATATAATAGCAATAATTAAATCCACAATATTTAAATTAAAAATCATCAGTATTAATATATATTTTTAAAATTATTTTATAACCTCAATTTTAAAATCACTCTTAACCAAACACATTAAACTACTTTTTCTTCAACTTCAATTTCAACCATAGTTTTAACCAAACATCTATTTTTTCAAATCAACCTCAACAAAAAGTACTTTTTATAAAACAACTTTTTTTAAACCACAACCACAACAGCTACCGCAATACCAAACACACTCTAAAAAGTCTGGCATGAAATTCATGGATTATTTGTTACATACGTGAAACTAGCGAGAGGATTGCAGGGCTAGATGTGCGTTTCACTATAGAAGCTCAAGAAACAAATTGTAAGTAATTATCCTGACAAGCAATCGTAAAAGAAAATATAGCATGGCTAGCTCATGACCTGACCCAAATATTGAGATTAATACTAACACATTAGATCACCCTGTGGGTTACTTTGAGTTTTCCATAACCAAACGATCTCGGGGCCGAAATGTACCACAGAAGACTCCAACCTAAAATATGGTTACTTGAGTCCAATGCAAATTAATTAGATCGGCCTTCCCCTGGTTTTGTATGAACTTTCAAATGATTATTAAAGTCTTTGCCTTTTTCCCTAAGGTTTTTCAGAGCCTACAAGGTCACAAATTGGAATCTTAGAGATGATGATTTACTCTTGTTTTAGTATCTATTAAATATTATTACAATTATATTTTTCACCTGATATGGAAATATTAAAGATGTTGGGTGTACATATGAATAATAAATATTCTACGTTAAAAAACAATAGAAAAATAAAATGTTTGTACACAAATTGACCTCATAATCTGTTAGTTTAGACTTCTAGGTTGAAAGTAACGCTTATACAAAAGTGGAGGTCTGTGCATTTAAACTGTAATATATTACTTCATTTTCCAATGAGTTTCAAAACTCTTGAGCTTATCAATTTTGTGCTAACATCAACCATTTAGTCTTTGTTGTAATTAAACGACTCTGTTTCAGTCCTTTCATTCAGAACATCAAAATGTTCACTATGAATGTGCTCGTTAAATGCTTTCATCCAAACTAACCTTGTCAAATGAACTTCTAATTTTTTTAAACAGGGGTGAAGTTGAAATTTGATTACAAATAAAGGATATTTTACTGTTCATAATCTTTTCAATTAAGAGGTTTTAATATAATTTTAAATTTAAAATAGTTCTAAGGGTTAAGAACTGAATTGAAAAAATATCAATCTCTAAAAATACTATAAAAATAAATAAGAGGTTAACTCTTTTGTTTTAGAATTTTAAAATTAAGAAATTTAATCTAAAAACTAACTTTACCAAAATACCCATCTAGTCCTTCATTAAAATTTTTTTTTTTGAAAAAATAAAATAAAAGTAATGAGAAACAAAATGAATTGAATTTTATATTTTCAAACATGTTAGTTTAATTTATTTATCAACTAAATTCAAATCAAATTAAAAAATTGATTCCAAACATGTTGTTAATAAAAATATAATTAGTTGAATCTATCCCAAAGGTATTAGCAAATTTTCACTAGCCATTCTAGCTTGTAAAATCTAAAGGTTAAGCCACCTTAGTGCTTAAGCTATGCTTTTGGCCTTGGATTGTGGCCATCATTTAACCATGTGGGCCAAATCATGTTGGTAAAAATAGTTGCTCGTGGGGTCCCCTGGAGTATATTAGCAAGCTAGAAAATGGACATTATGATGGCAAACACCCTCACCTAGACCAGTGGTGGTAGGAAGACAGTAACATTGCCAGGCATTTGCAAGGGAGGAGGGGGCCTAAAACATGTACCAGACATGTTTCTGTGTAAAGATAAGATGCAAGAGTTTAAGTCAAGTTTCTTCCCGATCTTAACCTTTTCAAGTGGTTTTGCTTTATCTCGTAAGGCCAGGAATAAATGTCATGTTGCAAATTTCGATCGGAACCATCATCATAAACTATAGGCTACAAGTGCTTTAAAAATACTATTCTTTCAACTAACGAAAGCATAAAGCACAACCCCACCACTTACATCCTTTCTGCAACAAAAGAGAAAAAGAGATAGAGAGAGAAGAGGACATCCTTACACATGATCACAAAAAGAAGCCAATGAAGAAAAGGAGGATCACTCTGGGAGAGTGCATTGAATCTAGTAGTTGATGGGATTAGACCTAACTTCCTTACAGATACTTGGAATCAATTTAAAAAGAACTTGGGACCCTCCGCAGGCTGCCTTACGCGGTCAAATTATGTGAACATTGAAGGAAAGTTGAAGGGAAACACTGCATTTATATATCAATCTAGCTGGTGTACCAAGGGTCTGTCTGTTTATGCCGCGTGATTGACCACACAGACAAATATACAATAAGATTATGTTTGTTTTTGTGGTGCTACACAGAAACAAACGGATCGTGTTGTCCGCAACTTAATTAAAAATCTTACCTAGGGTTCACTTGCTCTACAATATACAATAGTAAGACATATAGGTCAAGGGAAAACTAAAGTAGAATCATTATTTCAAGATATAGTATTTTCAGGTCCAACACGCTTAGAAGAGTTGAAGTTTTGGCTCTCCATGTCTTGTCCAAGAGAGCGATCATGTGATAGAGATGGATTGTAAGAATACCATTTTGACCAAAAAAGATAATTAAAGAAGTTGATGAGACTTAGGACAGCTAGTAACCAATAGAAAAGGTCTAGCTTGTCTTTGTTTAGGTCATTGTCACTAAGCCAGCCACCACTGGAAGAGCTAGAGGTAATTTTGTTCACTAGAGAAACAAGGAGGGAGCTCAGGTAGAAGCCAAATGAGTATGAGCAATAAGTCATGGCAGTTAGAAAGGATTGCATCCCTTCCAAGGACTGTTTGTAGAAGAACTCTATAAGACCCACTGCAGTGAACATCTCTGAGAGACCAAAAATGAGAAATTGGGGAGCAATCCAAAATATGGACAACGTTTCCTGATAATCCAGAGCTGAGGTTCTTCTCTTCCTTTCAATTACTGCCGCTGAAACCATGGAAAATGTTGCGATAAAGAGTCCAACGCCAACCCTTTGCAGAGGAGTGATTCCAGAATCTTTCCCGGTGATTCTTCGGGCAAATGGTACAAAGACAGTTTCATAGAGAGGGACAACAAAGATAAGCATGATGTAAGGGATGGATTGAAGTGAAGCTGGAGGGATTTTGAAGCTTTTTGTGATCCGGGTGTTCATAGCACTTCCTTGTTGAACAGAGAAAGTTTGAAGCTGTGCTAAAATGGTGTTGAAAATGATAGTGCAGGAAAATATGGGAATGACTGAGATGAGTATCTTCACTTGCTCAACCTGGGCCACTGTGCATAATCTCCAGGTACTCTCAGTTGCCTCACTTCCATCTTGGACTCTGATACAGGCCTTATCCAGGAACCTGTACTAATTTGAAGAATTCAACCATTAAAAAAATTACAATTAGACAGCATAGACAATATTAAAAAAAGATATTTCTTTTTATAGTTTATATTTTAATAAATTTATCAAAAAATGATTTTATAAACATATTTATTTTATGTCATGTCACCTTTATCTTTTCAACATATAATCTCTATTTTTTTTTTTAACTAAAATATTAGCCAAAAACAATGTAAGAGTCTCTACATATATAGATCTACTTGATTAGGCTAGACACTCAGTGTTGTTGCATTGACATGATCAAATTAAAATGAGCAAAATTATCACAAATCAATGAAATTTTGAAATTACAATTATAAAATCTTGATTTCATTTTTGGTATCGTACCTGAACTTTTCAGTATGAAGCAAGTTGCTGGCATCAGTTGACGTTGCTGGGACGTGGCTTGACACATTGTTGTGGCAGCCATGAAGCATCTGTGCGTTCGAGGGACAGATTTGCTTTCTTTTTGTTATTGCAGCAACAAAAACCTAATGAGGAGAATAGAAAATTAATCAAAGAATTAAAGGAGACAAACAATTGTAGACATATATTGAAATATTAAAAAAAATTAAAATAACAAAGCAGGTAGATCATGGGCGGCGGCATATATATGGTGATGCCGACTAGTTTTTGTTTTTTTTTTTTTTTCAGGAATAAAACACAAGGAAAAAACGAGGCGCAGGATGCGATCCTTGAATCAGATGTGTATCAAGGCTATGGTGCATGAAGTCATAACATAGATCACTAAGCTGTATGCCCTTTATATTAAATAAAGCTAATTGTAATATTAAATGTTAAGGATTAATGTTATTTTAATCTGGGAAAGGAAACCAGACATAGCCTTTGATTAGTCAAATTACATGCACTAGTTTAGTTCTATAATCACAAAGATTGAATCTGAACCAAGAAAAGAAACAACAAATAAAACCTGAGCCACATAAAAATTACAAAAGATGTTGAATTATCAGGCAAAAGGAAAGTCTGATAGCAATTGGGAGAGAAAGAAACTGGTGGGTATATAGTTAATCAAAAGTAAAAAAAAAAAAAAACAACTTTTCTCCACACACAATTTTCTATTTTAAAGCAAGAGGGAGAGGGATGGACTTAGGTTCAGGTTAAGCTTAAATCAAAGGGGGGAAAAGAGTTAAGTAGGAAAAGCAGACTTGCAAGCTTTTTGCTCACAACGCAGAGGTAAAAAGCCTTCATAACTTGTAAAATTAAACATAAAAATTCTATAAAGCATTCAAAGTTAAAGAAGAAAGGAAAATGAGATTACCTGAGCAAATGGAGTGAAGATACTTCCTTTAGGAGGCTTGTTCCTGTACGAAAATGAACCCGAAATCAAGCAAATCAATCCTACAGCCATGGCAGCAGCAGAGACTCCAAAACCAACATCCATTCCTGAATGGGTTTGGACCCAAACAAGAACTGTTAGGGCAATAAGCTCTCCAATGCAGAAAGCAAAATAGGCTACATTGAAGTAGGTGGAGAGCTTCTTGGATTGCTTGGGGTCTTCCTTCTTGAACTGGTCTGCCCCGTGAGAAATTATGTTTGGTTTTAGACATCCACTTCCTAGAGCCACCAAGTAGAGTGCCAAAAAGAATATCAAAGCCTTGTAGCCCTTGGCTTCCACACAGTCAACTCCATCAGATGCCATGTCACAGCTAGGTGGCCTCAACTGCGGGAGATGAGCTTGAACGGACAATAATATGAAACCCTGTAGCATGGGGGGGGGATTAATGGTGGTGAATACTTCAAAGAAGAATGATTAAATATTTTTTATGTGGGGATTTCTTAGCTCCTTCGGGGCCAGAAAACAATTATAGGAAAATAATAAAAAAGAATACAACACGGGGATTCTTCTACATATATATATATATATATATATATATATATATATATATATATATATATATAAGAATGGAATGACGAGGATATTCAACTTATGCGGGATGTTCAATAGATTTCTTATTTACGGTAAGATTATTTTGAAGGATAATGAAATATAGGGGCCTCTATATTTCTAGACAGACAAAAGAATCTTAGATAGGCAACTTGTAGATAGTGTTTGAGTTTTAAAAGATTTAGACAGTACAAAATAAAAGATAATGTCGGAAGAAAAAAGGAGTACTTACAGAGAGCTCCACAAACCCAAAGATCAACATGGTCCAAAAGCTCCCAAGGTAAGAATCTGAGAGGAACCCACCAAGGAGGGATAGGAGGAAGATAGTTCCTACAAAGTTCGTGACTATGTTCGCGGACTTTGACAAAGGAAAGTGCATGTCATTGAACACATATGTAATGAGATTGTTCCCAACAGCAGCAATTCCCATCATCTCAAAAGCTTGAAGCCCTGAATCAGAGCAAACAGTGAAAATGTCACTTTTTTCTAATGAAAATCCTGTCTTGTTTTTATGTATGATTATTTAACTGCTAAAAGAAACAAGAACATAAATACAGTATTAAAATAAAAGGCAAGGAATACCACACCGAACCCAATAACAAAATCATTCATATAGCCTTGCCGAAACAAGGTTATATACTGTGGGGGAACCTGTAGACCATTAACCACTTCATATATAGTTTGTGAAACCTCACTGTTCTTCAGTTCTTATAGAGAAACGAGAGAGTTACAAACCAGGCATGCATGGAGACAAGCTCAATAATTTAAAAGATATATGGTGAGGAATTTTTATGATGTGTATAACTATTAACTAAGTACTTGTATATGCACAAAAATACACACTTAAAGGGAGGGTGGGAGGGAGAGAGAGAGAGGGAGAGAGAGAGAGAAACCAAGAACGAAAACAGCGGCAGCCATTCCACCATGCTTAGACTTGCAGATTCTGCCTCTCCAATCAACAGACGTCTCCTCCACAGCACCAGACAAGGAATCTTGTTTAAACTTCAGTCTCGTCTTCTCCACACTACTATCCATAGTTAATATTCCTTGTCTTAAAACCTCTCTGTTCTATCTAAGAATTAGTGATCTTTATATATCAATATACCTCGTCTATTAGACACAAGAAAGAAAAACACTACTTGACAAACTCCAAATCCAAGAAAAAAAAATACTATTATATTATGCTGAATCAATAAAAGCTTTTAGCTTATCTTGAAAGGGACTGCTTTTATGATTTTGAGACAAGCTAAGAAGATGGTTAGCCCCCATATTTATAATGTTATCCTTCTTTTCCTCGCTCCCGATTTTTTTTCTCTTTTCACCACTCCTCGTCAACAGACTCACTAGCCAGTACTGCACTATGGTGGCATGGTCCCATGATTTGCTCAAAAACTTAGCTAAGCAAGAAACCAACCACAAACAATCCACAGTAACTAGCTAAGCATATAAACTAAAGTCTAGAAATGTCTTTCCACTGACCGTAGATTGGTGTGAAATTATCTGAGTACAATGGACCGTACAAGTAGCCAAATACAAGCCAGACGCTCGTGAATCATGGCCAATGTAGTTAGTATGTCATCTCTTGAAGTGGCATATATATATGGGCCATATTTACCACCCAAGTGGAGCATTAGTTCCACTTACTTTGTGCTCTCTAATTGTGTTTTCAGAGAGTATGCCTGGCCATGCATTTATCTATTTTCAAGGTTTCAATTTGTGTCTATGAAATTTTCTTGATGAGGTCCAAAATCGAATGATATCTTATGGGTGCTCATTTACAGTAGCTAATAAAATTATCTCAACTTGCGTGTTTGCTTATTTATTATTTGTCAGAAATTCATTGTGTTTGCTTCTGTTTCACAAATAGTGAATCTGAATTCCAATTTTTAAAGTGGGGCAAATGTGCAGGTAAATTATGAATGCATTGAATTTTCAGGTTAAAGTTGTGAACGACAAAAAGGTATTAATATAAAATGCATTTCATTCTTTGTTGAGTAAAATCTCAAGTTTACGCGCAACACTACCATATAATTGTCTAATATTGACAGAATTACCGAAAAAAATATTTTTTATTAGTATTTTCTGATTATTATAGCGACATAATATTACGGTTCAAATTTCTCAATTATAATAGTGATGAAATTATTTTTGTTGATAAATACCAATAAAATAAATAAATAAAATTTTGTTAATGAATTTGTCATCAAAATGACATGTTATCACTAACCAACAAAATTATTATCCACGTTATCAATAATAGATAAAATTATTGTTAGTAATTTTATTAATAAATTTAAAAGTATTATAATCGATAACAATCCTCATTCTCCCCTCCTCCTTGTTCCTCTCTTTTTTTTATAATAACAAAAACCTCTCCTTCCTATTTTGGCACAAATCTAAGTCTCATGACTACAAATTTCAACCACTCAATATTTTATAGTGTCAACATCATTATCTTGATAAAATTTTCTCCAAATACTCTTTATACCAAAAAAACAAACCTACTTATTTATATTTTAAGTTAGTGTATTGTTTTTTGTAGTATAATTTTCTTGTATATTTTAGTGTTTTGCAAAGTTTCATAGAGATTTAAAATTTAATTTCTATTTTAGGGTTTGTTTGTGATTTGGGTAAATTTGAATTTGTTTTTAATTTAATGCAATTAATTTTGATTTTATAACTTAGATGTGTTAAAATAAAAGAAATTATGGGTTATGTCATCACTCGATTTTTTACCCCCTTTTTCATATTTTTTTGAAAAAAATTCAAAAATAGCAAACAAAATCCAAAAAATATATTTTTGATGTATTTGCATTATTTTTGTTATTTTCAGCATCTTTTCAAAATAATTATATATATATATATATATATATATATATTGGTCCTCATTCTTTTAATAGCTATCTTTTAGATTTTTTTTTTATTATTTTTTTAATTTTATCCTTTAACATTAGGTTGATTAGGAATTAGGCTTCATAATATTTTTTTTGTTGTTGTGATCCTAGTCTCATGTTATGGGCATGAAATGTTAACTCAAATTGACATTGATCTTTTCTTTTAATCTTTTGTTTACACCAATTTTTTTTATCCCTCAATATTGGATTTGTTGAAAACTAAGCTTTATAACTTTTTTTTATTTTTTTTTTATGATGTTATCCTAGTCTCATGATCTAGATCGCATGTCTAACGAGTTTACCCAAATTAGCTCAAATATTTTATTGGTTATTCCATAGGTATAGCGACCTTATCTAGGTTAGCTACTGTTTAATTTATTTGGGGATCATTTTGTTGTCTTGTTTTTTTTTTATCATTTTATATTTGGATTTTTAAGAATGAGGCATCTTTCTATTTTTTTATTGTTTTTCTACGAGGATAGCTCCACCTCACAATTTGAGTCATAATTCTACCATGCTATTTAAGTTGATTTGAGTTGGGTTTTTTTTCTATCATTTTTAATTATTATTTTATTTTTATTTTCATGCTTTAACAATGAGTGTTTTTTAGTTGAGTTTCGTTATTTTTCCATTTTAGCAAGTGTTTTTTTTTTTACATATTATTGTTATCACCTTTTTTTAAAAAAAATAATCCATTTAGTATCATTTTTTTATGATATAATTAATGGAATCATCTTATTGAGCCCAATAGGGTCTACGACTAGAATTGTATTAATTTTAAAAAAACTTTTTTAAAATAAGCTAGTGTCCCCTGAACTTATCCTCTTCTTTTTACTTAAAAAAATTCAAGAATTCAGCTAACTCGCGACGCCTTCAAAAACAATTGATGGTCAAATTGAATCTTCTCTTCAATTAATGAACATTGCGTAGAGGATAATATGTACACCAAGGAGCATTGACACTGCATCACATGATTTTTCTTCCGACCATGTTTTGTTCTGCTTAGAGTGACCTGAACTCGTAACTTCCCCAACCAAGTATGTTTATTTAATAATAATAATAATAATAATAATAATAGGCTTTAGTATTTATGATGCTGGTACGGTAGTTATTTATAGGTATCTCAATTTGATCTGAATTTAATAATGAATATTAAATCCAAAATAATTCAAATAAATAAATTTATATATAAATAATTATCTTACTTGATAGGTGGTATAAATATTATTTATTTTTTAATAATAAATAATAATCCTAAAATAAATATATGAAACCAAATATATATAATAAAACAAAAACCTCATGCTGATGCTAATTTTTTTTTTATTTAATATGGATATTTGGGTTAATTTATTATATCTTAAATAAATTTATAAATTAATGATTATATAAATTTTTAATAATAGTAAGATCACTGAAACTTATAATTATTAAAATATAAATTTAAAATATACCTTATCGAGACACTGTTCAGAAAGAGCACTTCCCAGAGTTGCTCAGGGGCACCTTGTTCAGCATCCAACACAAGACACCTGTCCAGAAAGCATATGATGATGGGTCAACCTTTGATGCCTAAAAAGCTTCTGTGGACTACTTTAGCAAAGAAGTAATTTGACCCATCGTTAGTATTGTATTCCAGAAGAGATTGCACCTCATTTTTTTTTATTTTTTTTTCTTTTTAGTTGGGGATGCACCCTTATAAGATTCGCCATAATTGTAGCCAATAATAAAATAAAATTGAGTGATGTGTCAGCTGGGATAACATGTGTTGTGGCATAGGGGATCTTTTTTTTTTTTTTTTTTAAATGTTGTGGCGAAGGGGATTTTTTCTTTTCTTTTTTATTTATGTTGTTAAGGCTGGAAGATATGGCTTTCAAAATACGGACTAAAGTCACACGCAACGTGGCAAAATCCCATGTGTGTAAATCAAATACTTTTCTAACTTCTTACTTGTAGTAGTTATTTATTTAAATATCTTCTTACAACTTTGATGAAAAATTCCATGTGTGTATATATTATGTATGTATGTATGTATGTATGAGTATATTGTAAAATTCATAAATTTCAAATATAACATAATGACAAAAAATAAATTGAAAATGACATTGTCATGAATTAAACTATTTGAATGAAAAAAAAATCAAATATCAAAATAATAACATTATAATAAACCATTTAGTATAGATTATTGAGTCAAAGATTGAAATTGTTCATACACTACTGTTAGGGGTGAGCAAAAAAATCGATAAACTGAGAAAACAGAGAAAACCAAAAAAAAATAACTGAAAAAACCGAACTGAAAAAAAAATTAAATTAACTGATTAAAAAATCATAAAACAATTATGGTTCAGTTCAGTTTCAGTTTTCAAAGTCTAAAACCGATTGAACCAAACCGGTTCAACCAGACCAACACTTAAAAAAACAACTATAAATAGGATGTTTTTTCTAACCCTAAACCTAAAACTTAAACTTTGCTATCTGCATTCCCTGCACACAAGAGCAGCCGCCCCTCCCCCCATTCTCTATGCATCTCTCCCCTCCCCTTCTGTTTGCATCTCTCCTCTTTGATTGGAGAAGGAGACTAAGTTGGATCGGTCGTCATTGAGAGCAAGTTTAAGGTTTTTTTTTTGCGAGTGTGTGGTGTTGGCTCCAAAACAAGGTGGAGGGAAGATTGGAGAGGAAAAAATAGGGATTTTTTAAACTAGCGTGTAAGGGTTTGGCCCTTCCTCTTTGATCTGTTTCTCTTTTTTAAATAATAATGTTTTGATGGATTTACATTTTAATAATAAATATCTTTTGATCTTCTTTGTTTTTTTTTTCTCCAGTCAAATGACATCTATCATTTCCTTTTGTTTTGTGTATCTTTTTGCAGGGTTTAATTTTTGGGCAAAGATCTAACAAAAAGAAAATTGGGCTTGAATTTCAGGATATCATGTATGCCCAACCAATTTAAAAAAGAGTCATACTTGTTGAGAAAGAAAAGATTTATCAAAAAATACACGGATTTGTGAAATTAGAAATAAAACAAAAATAGAATCCCTAAAAAAATATGATCAGTGAAAAAACTCAGAAATAATTTTCGATTTAAATTGGTTTGGAAGGAAAAAAAACCGAACCAAACCAAACCAAACATGGTCAGTTCGTACAGGTTTTTGGTTTGGTTCGGTTCAAAAATTTGAAAAAAATAATTTCAGTTTAATTATTTATTTTGGCTCAAAACTGGACCGAACTGAAAATGCTCACCCCTATACACTACAATGTTATGTTTTGTAGCTTAGTTAAATTTTAGACAAGTGACATGCTTTTAAGATGACATATGTTAAAAAAAAATTTTACGTGAATTCTTTTCTATAAAAAAAAATAAGCTGAAAATTGAAAAACAAAGAGTAAGTAAACTAACGAAGAACATCTTACAATGCTAGGTATAGAAATCTAAGATCAATAGGTGAAAAATAACTCATTTCACCATAGAAAGAGAGAAAATACAAATTACAACAATGGAGGAGAAGAAACACATCTCTCTTCTCTCAATACCTGTGTAATTCTTTCTTACATCTCTCATTCTCTATACTGCTTAGCTATCTAGCTCTGCTGTTTATTTTCTACCCTTATAAGCTCTCTATTTATAGGTGAAAATGAGGAACAAGCCCATGTTTTTAGTAAATAATGGCAGCCACCAGCTCCTCTGCATTTCCAGCACATTTCTAGCTATCATGGCTGCCATCTTCGACATCGTTATACAACCATCTTTGATCTTAGCTTTCATTAATGACTTGGCTTTCCATGCAACCATGCATGCATCTTTTGCCTCAAGCCATTTATATCCACACTCTTAACAATATCCTGCTGTAGACAAAGCACAAACTCCCACTTGATTTGAGTGGTTCGTCTTCCAAGCTCATGTTCGAGTGATATCTGACAATCTTTACAACAATCTATCTCTTATGAGTCTGGTTTATTTGAATATAACTTCAATTCTGAGAAATGAGTGTTGCAATTCTATCAGGAGCTCACTGATCTTACAAGAACCTACTCATCCAGGAGCCTGTGCCTGTCCTCTACTCCAGCATAAGCGTCGTGACTTGCTGCTACTCCATGAGTCTTCACCGTTCTTCATCAAAAAGTCAAACTAGCTTTCCATTGTTATCATGGGGCAACCTATGAAAGTCAATATGCACTTCTCTTCATACTGTTGAGTGTTAAAATTCCTTCAAGAGCTCATCATTTCAAGAACTCACACAAGATTCTACGCACTCAATAGCCTATGCATGCCCTTTGCTCCTACCTAAGAGTCTATCATACTACTTTATAAGTCTCTTCACTTTATCATTAGAACAACATCCATGAAAGTCAATCGGCTTTTATCTCCATACTTGTCTTAGCCAATAATAAATACTTGGCTAGGCAATCACTTGTGTATCCACTTGTGTTTAGCGGTAACATCGACTCAGTAAATATTTGTACTTAGGCTCTCACTTACGCCTCAAAATATGGCATGTTTTAATTTCTCAATTACGTGTACCACTTCTTCTTCTTCTTCAACATCATTTGTCAGTTGATCCACCATCAATAAAATACCCTAAAATTAGGTCAACAATTAGACACACAATTGCACCAAGAACGATCCAAGTATCTGAAAATGAGTTTAAAATCATCTGAATACCATTTCAAGCGGCTCTAATTCATGGCCTAATGGATGACTCATATTTAAACAACACATCTTGTTCTATGTAAGATTAACCATACCGGATCTCTACCGACTCAGTTCAACTTCCTCTGCATTTCTTTATAGAGAGTGTAGGAAGATGTGGGTTCATTCGTGCTCTGTTTTGCGTGTAGTTTTCGTAGATGATAATGCGCTTACCCTAATGCATGGTAATGCTGACTCCTCTATTTGTAAAGTTTATTTGGCGGTGTGGTTGTGGTTATTTTTTAAATAGTGTTTTGTATCAAAATGCATGTTAATGATGTTTTTTGATTTTTTAAAAATTATTTTTGACATCAGCACATCAAAATGATTTGAAAACACTAAAATATATTAATTTGAAGTTAATAAAAAAATAAAAAAATTTTAATTTTTTTTAAAAACACTTTTGAAACGCATAAACAAACAGACCCTTAATGGTTAGGGTGAGATGTTTGATTGTCAACGATTATTTGGCAATACAAATAATAGTGGATATATGATAATATATGTGAGACATTTAATAGAAATAAAAGGACAGTTAAGTAATTTCTTCATAAATATATGGAATTATTATCAACAAGTATAAGTAAATATGTGGTGACAATATTGCCAGGGAATTCTTGTAAATTATTTGATGGAGTCGAGTGGAACAAAATTTTTGCCAATTATGACGGGCACAAGAGAGGAGCAAAGGAAGAAAAAGGAAATATAAATAGGACGATAATGCTAGCGTTGGTAGGGTTAATTTGATTGAAAGCTACTTGAGTGTCTTTGGTGTTATTAAATTTAAAATTATACAATAGAAAAAGCTTGATAAGTACGTTCGAGAGAAAATGAGGGAGGAAAAAAGAGGGGGGAAATAAAGCATTTGCATTTTAGTTCTTTTATTTGAATAAAAAAGTAGAGAGTGGAGGGAGGGAGAGTGGAGAAAAAATCAATTATTTTTTATTTAAAATATGAATAAAAGTTATATATATATAACATCAACCAAATTTCTCGACCACTTCCTTTCACAGATAAATAAAAAGAAAATATAGTTCATTTTCTCTTTATTTATTGTGAAAGGAAACTGTTGAAAAATATAGTTGATGCAATTAAAAATTAAAAACAAATAATATACTTTTAATTAAAAATAATTTTGAACTAAATACATAGGACATCTATCATATCCTTACCATTAAAACCACATTTCAAAGTTTAGACAATATTAGAAAAAATGATTGAAATTATGCTTTTTAAAAAATTTAATTCTTTTTATTTAAATTTAATTTTGTTATATTTTTAAATTATTTTGATATGTTAATGTTAAAAATATTTTTTTAAATAATTAAATATATTATTATTTTTAAAGAAATTATTTTAAATCACGATCCCTATCAACCTCTTGACCATCCCTTTACTATTAGAAATGGAACCATCATATCCTTTCCCTTGAGGAGTGAACCTATCCAATATTTGTCATTTTACGTTACAGTCATGGACCAACCTATTGACATAAAGCCTACACATGCTTTTTAGGTATAATGTTTGGACTTTGGATAGGGCAAGCACATAATTTATAGTACTGGGCAACAAATTAATGTGCGACTACTGTAACCAACCGTAGCCTTCAATCAGTGAAAGGGCCAAGACTCGTCCACCTGTAAGACGCCACGTAGAGTCTGTCATTGTGGAAAATCAAGCTTCGGTTCTTTTTAACAAAGCCACGACAGTTCATCGGATAGTGGCAAACATTGAATAGATAGTTGTCGTGAACACCGGGTGTGGTGGCCGTTATACTCGCCGTTTTGAACGCCACTTCTTGGCCCTGTCCCTGAGGCCTAAGCAAAAGCGTCTGTAAAGGCCATAACCCACAGGGTGCCTCGTGGTGGTATATTCTCCTTCGATTTAATTATATTCCATAGAGTTAGACAGCGACCGATTTGTTTTTTAACAATTAAATCTCATGATATTTTACACATTATTACAAAAAGTATAATTGTTGTTAGTGAGAATATATTTTCAACAAAATAAAAATAAATGTTAGAACTGATATATGCCAGCTATCAGCAGTGTATTGCAATAATCACGATATATAACTCATGAGGCAGTATTATTTGACTCAATTTTTTCGTGTCCTTTCAAAGAGCTCAGTCCCACGTGATCACCCCATCAAACTTAGATTTGATGTTATATATATTAAGTTTGAAATGTTATAAATTATATTTTGAGGTATTATATAACAATTTAATTATTAGATTGAGATGATTATTTTATATGATATTAGAATCTTAATAATTAAACGGTTATGAATTCGAATCTCATCATCCTTATTTATTTAATAAAAATTAATTACATGATAATGAAGATATGTGCAAGTTTCAAGTCCAAAGAATTTTTACTCGAGGGATATATTAAAAAATAATATAAATTATATCTTGAGATTTTTTACCTAATAGCTTAAATTATTGAGATGTGATGATTTTTTAATAATTTAACATTCTTAGAAAGTACCAAAAGATTACTTTGATAAATAGAGATACCAAGAGCATTATACATCAAGTATTTGTAGATTAGGAAATTAAGGGGAATTAAGGCAATAAATTTCTATCTTAGTTAAGTTCATCAAATCTTCGGATATAAAGGTTTATTAGATCATGATAAAGTTAGCCAATTTTTCAGACTCAATGCCAGCTTAGATGTTGTCAAGTTTCTCATCACCTTGGACATGATTATGGCTGCGATCATGTTGCGTTAGCTGAAACTTTTAGGCTGACGATTAGCCAGAAAATTCCACGGTCTTCAACATCATACTTTCTTAATAGAATGAATCAAATTCTCTTCAGTAGTTTTTTTTTTAAAAAAAAATGTTTAGACTTTTTAGTTTTGGACCAAAAATCTTAGCACCCATGGTTAGGCACATCCTAATTATGTTGTAATATGAAAATAAAGGAAATAATCTTTTGGATTATTTCATAAGAGCTGAAAAATAATATGGAGCAATTTTGTTTCCGTTGAAGAGAATTTCTCCATATTATCCCACTTGTATTTACCCAATTGTATTTATTTTCTATATTAAATATATACATAAATATATACACTTTTTATGTACAATAATGAATATTTTACCTTGTTATATATATAGGCTATATATGATATGAAGTATGTAAATAAGTTTATTCTTATAGGAATTTAGAGTTGAAATAAATAAATAAATAAATATATATATATGTATAAAACCTATACTAAATCAATATGATATTCCATCTATAGTATAATAATATGGATTTTCATTTTAATGTAGCTACTAAAAGTCTTATATAAATTTATGTTCTTAATCATCATTTTAATTTAACGAATGCAACAATATATCTATTTACAAATATTTTTATGTAACTTCATTGTTTATCATCAAATATTTTAATTGTTTTATTTTGCGGAACCACATAACACAATTAATTAAGTATGAAGTAATATATCTTATTTTAATGGAAAAAATGGAATTGTGTTGGGAGAAAGAAGAGACAAATATATAGATAAAATGATACTAGTTGTCAAGGATGACGAGCCAAGCACAAAAGTTTTTTTAGCTTTGAAATGCTAGAAATTTGGGAGATAAAATCTTGCAAAAGAGAGTAAAAGGGACAACAACCATTGAGTGAAGCTTCAAATGTATAAACCTTCTATAAATTAGTAGGTAATATTTATAAGATATACCTATAACTTTTCCTTGCATATTTTAATGATATTTTAAACTTGTTTTGGTATTACATTGTGTTGAGATAGGATTTTGACAAATTCATATAAATGATGTTTTTATTAGCTCAATCCTAATTTGAGTTTGTTATTGATGTTACTGAATGTCAAAAAAAAAAAATTGTGATTGTATTTTTTTAGAATGAAGTAGTTTTGGAATCTACCCAAAGTGGTAGTGTGCTTTTGATGTTTAATACATGTTCTTAGTTTATGGGTTTGTGTGAGTTCTATTTAATGTTAAAATGCTAGTTTTGAACACCAAATTATTGAATATATTTATTGCTTTAATTTGAAAGTTTTGGGAATTGGAATATTAGGCATGATTTTGATGATTTAGTATTGTTTGTTGTTCATATTAGCTTAATGATGTGTTAAATTTTAAGGTGGTTTTTTGAACTAAAAAAGCTTGGTTTTTGGGCTTGCAAGGCAAAATTTTAAGTTTGGCAATAGTTGGGGTATTTTTGTGCAATTCTAGGTTCTTGCTCTTCATGTTGGGGGGGGGGGGGTTGTCTTCGCTACATGATTTAGACCAATGATGTAAAACCGTTTTTTTTTTTTAGTTTTAATCCTAGGATTTTATTTTTGCACCGAAATCTATTTTTATCAAATCATGCTTATTGATTGATAATGAATGATATTTGATACTTAATTATTGTTCATTGATCAATTTTCTACTTGCCTATGTCATTGGATTGTTCATATCTAGTCTGGATTTTGATTCATGTTTACTGAGCATATAATTCATGTTCTTGAGCTTTTTGGGTTTTAGTCCGTTTTAGAAAAGAAAAAAATCATGTTTTACAAGTTTTATATGTTATATGTTTTGATTTTTTTATTTTTCATACTAGTCTTTTTATGTTGGTTTATGGTCGAACCAAAGACTTTGAGTCAATTTGATCGAGTCAAGTTTGGGTTATTTGGATGAGGTATTGTTTGGTTTTCAACTCTTTTATAAATGATTTTTTTTTTATTTAAGGGTGTGTTTGACAAACATGTATTTAGGTTTATTGTGGCAATTTTATTTAAACAAAAAATGATTTCTTGCCAAAAAAAGCCTTATAAAAATAATATAAAAAATATTTTACAATAATGATTTTTTATTTTTTGCATATGGCCAAAAATACTATATATATATAATGCATTTCTTAAAATTAAAAAAAAATCAAAATATATAAAAAAGTATTGCATGAATTTTATCCTATATTTCAAAAAATATAAAAAAATTATTTTTATGTAAAATCTATTACTCACTTTCAATACAAGGATAAAAAAAACTTATATGATATTAATATCTAACATATTATTAGGAGTAATGACTCATTCACTTTTGATATAAAGATAAAAAAAAATCTATAAAAGATTTTTTTTATCTGAAATATTATTAAGGATGATGTAAGAGTACCTAAAATTCAAGTTTGTTTAAAAGAAATCTCAACAATAATTATGGATATTTCAACTTGTGTCCCATGGTATAAGAGTCATGGATATTGAAATACCAAAGAATAAAGTGAAATTTCAATAATCACAAAATCTCTTTGGATTTTTAACTTTAGCCCTTTGAAAAAACATCAGTTGTGAATGAGCTAGCTTTTTTTTATTACCTTTTTAATCTTGAATCTTTTAGACCAAGTTCTTGATCTAAAAAATCAGGATTTGTTCATCATAACAAACCCGATATAATATGTTGATAGAATTAAGAAACACCATCAGATCATAACAACTACAAACAAAGAAAAACGACATAGCTTATCTCATGTAAAACGCATTAAAGGTGCTAATATTTTCTCTTTACGCAACAAGTTTCTTGTCTAGAATCTTTAAAGATCAGTAAAGATTCCTAGTAACCATAATATTAGGTAACAAATCCTTATTCAACTAAAGACCTCTCAACTCATTCGGGAAGGGTTACCATATATGCCCTTTGGAGATGAAAAGTTGTTCCATTTGTTAAAATGGTTTCTCAACTTTTAAACTCTTTTCAGTTTGACCTTTTCCTCTTTTA
Source organism: Populus alba x Populus glandulosa (assembly GCA_033617975.1). NCBI lineage: Eukaryota > Viridiplantae > Streptophyta > Magnoliopsida > Malpighiales > Salicaceae > Populus > Populus alba x Populus glandulosa. Next base: position 11,847,143 of record CM066161.1, read on the forward strand.
TTATATAACCTTTTGAATTCAATTTTTTTACTGTAAAATTCAACAAAAGGTGCAACCTAGTAAAACAGTTAATGCAATACAATAAATTCAACATAGGCCAAAAAGAGGTTGCAGAATACAAAGAGAATTCTCATCTATTGAAGTTAATGTTTGGTTGAAATTCGATTTGCTTGAAAAATAAGGCATTTATCTTTAAAAAAAAAAATTATTTTGCTTTTGAATGTAAAACAATCCATCTCTAATTTATTGAAAATATAAGCATGTCCCTTCGTTGGAAACAACGAGGGCCCACATATACCTCATCAATACACACATGATACAGTTTGAAAAATATACAAGATATGATGATGATCATCATCATGATGAACGCCAAGTAATTGTGCTTGGTTTTGCCCTCCCCAATATCTTTAAAGAGGTTTTAAAGTTATTTTTGATTTAATATATTAAAATGATCTAAAAATATAAAATTAATTAATTTTAAATAAAAAAATTTAATTTTTTTTAAAAATATGATTTTTATAACGTTACTAAAAACCATTTAATCATCCAAATTACTGGTTATATAGCAATTTCCTTTGAATCAATTGCCTTTTCTTTTTGAGTAAATTTGGTTGTAAAGAATTATCTTGAAGTCTTGGCATTGATTTGGTAGAGAAGTACTAGTAGAGTTGACCTTTCCTGCTATTGAGTTCTCCTTTGAATAATATTTCGTGGAGCCTATCACCTTCATCATTCCCAAATTTCTCTAGCATAAGTCAACCCTTGTTTGATTTCAAAATCGCACTATTCTCTCCCTCTTTCACTCACTCCAATAAACAAAATCATCGGCTCTTGAGTGTGTAAAGTAAAGAAGACGAGGCCATCCACGTGGCTGAATTAAAGCTGAAAAAAGAGTAAAAAATACATATTAATGGAACCGACCAAAGTTATCAGATCTCTCTTACAACTTCTTTTAATTGTTTATGTAAACAGCTTTACTAAACTTCTTCTCAAAAGGTCAAAAGAAATAGGATTAGTTGGTGGGCTCAAAAGAAAAATTGGATTAGTAGTGAAGGAAGTTGATCACACGAAATCTTCCCCCTTTTGTCATCCTTTTGGGCACCTTCATTTTTTTTTATTCACTTAATCACTTCAAATCTTCCTTCCAAAGCATTGTTCTTGGTGTGTGTGTGTGTGTATTTCTTAATGCTAAGGGTATATCTTGGATAAATTTAGCTGAATATTTTTGTTGCTGTTATTTTCTTAAAATCATATGCGAAATTTCAAGATATTGGTTTGGTAACTAAGGAGGTGAGCTCTCTTGAAGTTAGTATTTAAAAAAAAAAAATTATTATATTCTTTCCAATGCATAAACCAGTATAATTGTGTATTCTTAAAATTATCCGGGTGGAAACTTAACTTTAATTATATTTATATTATTTAAAAGAAAAAGAAAAAAGATAAAGAAGAAGAAATGGCGGGGATCAATCGGCACATAGCTAGAAAAGTCTTGTTGTTAGAACATCACTTGCTCCAAAACGTGGTTAATTACTAAACTTTTTTTTATTGATTGCTTTATTGAAAAGATGAACACCATTACGAGACTGTTTTATAATGTAGTGCCATTGTTTTTTAAAATATATTTTATTTTAAAGTATATTAAAATAATATATTTTATTTTTTAATATTCACTTTTGACTTTAATACATCTAAATAATATAAAAAAATTAAAAATTAAATTTAAAGTAAAGAAAAAAAATATATTTTTTTAAAAAACATTATAATAAATAGTCTCTGAGCATTGAGTTTGCACTGGAGCATTCCACTCCATGCTATTACTCAACAAAACATCAATAGTGCAGTCAAGATGTCTCTACCTGGTTGGTTTCAGCATTTGGCAATGCTCGTGATTAGGAAAAAGGCAGAGATCCTTCACCGCCGGATTGCTTTCGGAGAACAAAACCAATGAGTTCCGCCACAAGATGTCAAACACCGCACTGATGGTCCGCATGATAGGTGACATATCAAAAAAATTTCAATCCAAAAAATATGTTTAGGAGACAGTTTGGTTTCTAAAGAAGTAAAAGACTTTTTTTATATATAATCAGGGTAAATTTTGATTAATTTAATAATATAATTAAAAAATGAGCTACAGAAACAACAAATAAATTAAAATAAATAATATTATCCTGAACAAAACAAGGTTAACATGTGAAACTCTTTGCATATCATTAGAGATTGTGATAACATTATAAAAGGATGATAATAACAAAAATCAACTATAAAAAAGCATATGGAAAAAATAAATCTTAGTCAGCTCGGCCTAACAGTTAGCAAAATCTCAATCACTGAAATTTTGAGGGATAAAATCAAAAAAGAAAATTCCAACAAAAACAGGATTAAAAACAAAACAAATATCAGTTAAGACAATAAGGATTAAATCTGATATAAAATAAAATGAATTAAAATATTGAGGGATGCAATTGAAGAAATTATTCAATTAAGAGAATAGTATAAAATATTAAGGGATACAATTGAAAAGATAATTTAATTAAGAGAATAATTAAAAAAAAAGTATAGGGATCAAATTTGAAAGGTGAAAAAAACAAAGAAAGACTAAATTAAAAGAGAATTCCAATTCTATGACTAATCTTAAATAAAAAAAAAATAACAATACAAAAATAGAGATCAAATATGAAAGAAAAATAAATTGAAAGGCTACTTTGAAAATGTGCATGGTTGGCTCTAGACCAAAGAATGAGAGAGGAAAAAATGAAGGAAAAAATGAAACGGCCACCGATGCAAAACCCAACACATTTTGGTCACACGTGTCACCTAGTAATGGAGGTGATGCTGTGAGGATTAACACATCATCGTGGAAGTTGGAGTTTAGCCGATGCATGCCTATGTACACATCATCCAAAAATCATGGGAGAACTCATAAGCATCCATGTCATTCCCACACGCAACTGTCTTTCTCATATTAAATAATATTTTTATACAAAAATACTAAATTACTCCTAGTCAACTGGATAACTACAAATAAACCAAAATGAAAAGATAAAAACACCCATTGACCTAAGAAAAAGACAACACTGATTCAAGGATAGTGAGGTAATTTTAGTATGCAACTAAAATAAAAAAGATGAAAGTGCCATTGTTGTTAGTGTATTAATGTTTTCCTCCAAAGGCATGGTAGTAATTACACTATGCAAATAATGATAAAAAAAAAAAAAACTATTATATCCCCTCTTCCAAAGCTATTTGTGTTCTGTTTAAAGGGATAAAATATTTATTTCATTGTTCCAATTCACAATGAAAATGAATCTAGGTGTACAATAATAAATGCACAGTAAACAAAGGAGGCATTTTAGTTTCTTTTAATAATTAAAGTTTAGCCCTATAAATTTGAGAAAGCTTTCTTGTTTTCTATCCCAAAAAAAAAAATTATACAATGTACTAACTCTTCTATTTCTCTTATTCTGTTATCTCAAAGTTTAGTTTAATTTAGTATTTTCTTTTTCCTAAATGAACCAAGGTTATTCATAAAAAAAAAAAAAAAAATCTTCCCCAAAAATGGTAAGGAAAAGTTGTGGGAGCCTCTAATGAATCCACTTTTCATGAATAAAATATTCTCATGCTATCAACAAATATTATTTTATCTAGTTGAATTGAGCACTTATATTATTGAGATTCTCATATACTTTTTGTGAAGGGGGTGTTTCTCTAGTTTACCTATCAATATCTATGATTGGTTCTAACTTTTTTTTTTTTTCAATCAAGCTCGTCTATAGCCTAATTAAAAGATATTTGGCTTGAAACTATGATAAAAATATAACATTAAGAGATAAGGGATTAAAATATAAAACACAAAAAACAATTATGGTTAACCACACATTAACGATAAATTTTATTTTGGTCAAAAAAATTATTTTCTTCATTTTTCATTCTAATAGTTAAAGAGAGTAGAGAGAAACTTCTAGAAATGATGAGAAGAGAGAAAGTGATCGGTTAACAGCAATTTTAACCATGAAAAAAGTCGATATCGGTGTTAAAGAGTTTTATTTGACGAGAGGAGTTTCATTATAGTGTTCTTTGGTCTTTCCTTTGAAATGGTAGGCCTGTCCTCAAGAATTGTTTGTCATAACCCAATTTTTAGCCCTTATTTTTTTTGAAAAAAAATAGAAAAAACCAAATAATATTTCTATTCAATAAATTCATTTTGTTATTTTTGTCATTTTTAGGTGATAAAAATAATCATAAAAAAATATATTGTTTGGGTTGAAATTTGACAAGTAATTCAGTATCATATGCAAAATTTGAGTTTCAGAATTTTTGGGTCATAATCTAGGTTTCAATTGAAGAAGAAATTTAGAAAGTGGCTTAATTTTATTTAATTCGGCTAAGATTGAAAGAATTTTGAAGTTCAAGGATGGTTTTGAAATAAATAGAAAAGTTAGAAATCAATAGAGGGCTTAATTGAAAAGGCAATTTGAATTTAAGAGTCAATTTGGTTTTAAAATGAAGATTGGAAGACCTAAGAATGAATGTGTAACGAATGGATAAATCTATAGGAATAAATTGATTCAATAAGGGGTATAATAAAAAAAATATATATATATATATATATATATATATATATATATATATATATGATTTATGATAGAGCAAGGTTGGTAAGCTTGAAAAAGCATTGTGTATTATGTGAAAAAAAAAATGAAAATTGAACTTATGTCTCATGTACTGCACAATCAATCGATTGTTTAGGATTACAAGCGATCCGGTCAACCATTTGACATGAAGAATAATAAAATTGGCTACTAGTGATTCAGTCAATCAAATTGCTCGATCATTTGTTCCAACGTTAAGGACCCTAATGAAATTAGTAATAACTGGTCATTTGATTGGTTGTGCCAATGTAAACTGGTTGATCGTTCTAACTACAGTGAACTATTATTACGTTTTAAAACATCAATTAGAAACCTATAATTTTATAATATGATGTTTGACCAAACAAAAAAGAAAGAACGAAGAGGTGAAGTAAATTAAAGTAATGAGAGGAAATGAAACCAAATGAATGAAATAGTGTGTCATGGAATGAAACTAGAAGAAAATCTTCGTTAGAAGATCAAAAATATTATATTAGGACCAATTAAACGTAAGATTGGTCTCGTGATAGAATGATGAAATAATTCATGGTCATAAAGAATTAATAAGAGTAAATAGAATTTTTGATATACCAGAAAATAATTGTGATGGAACTAGAAAGGTGACAAGATTAAATTATTTGACAAGAATATGAAAAATTATGAAATTCCTTAAACATAAAATGAGAATTGAATGAAAATTTAAAGTGGTATCTTTATAATGAGAATTGAATGAAAATTTAAAGTGGTATCTTTATAATAAGAATCTTAGATTTGAAATATTTTTTTTATTATGGTGATATGGGAGAAGCTATAAAAGCTGCAAAAAATGCACAACTATTAAGGTTAGTCTGATGATAACAGACCTTAGGTAGGTGCTTAACACCTCAATATTTAATAATCTTTCCATTAAAAGTCAATAGTAATTGTCGCACCCGACATCGCGGCGGTCCTAAAAATAATTCTCGATTTATGGAAAAAGAATAGATTTCTGGCATCTTGTTCTTTTAGGGGAAAATGTCTTGTTTGAGGAGTCACCACCTAGTATTATGGTCACTAGGAACCCTAACTAGTCAACAGAGATTCTATGGTTCGAGACTGATTATGTAAAAGGGAAGATATTATCACCCCTTAAACGTTCTGCCTAAGACAAATTGCATTGTTGGTTTTGTCTTAAATTACTAAATTTTTATTGGTTTATGTTCTGATGGTTTATTCGCAATATTCTTGACTCTGGCACCAATGAATATTCAACTACGAATAATTCCAACTCTGGCGTTGGTAACTATTATGTAGCTATAAAATAAATTTATATCAATATTTTTTTATTCCTAACTCTAACGCTAGTAAATAAACAAATAAACTAAATTCATTTTATTACGCATTCACATATTTTTTTATTTCATATGTAGTTAAATAAAAAAACAATTAAATCAATGTTTTTATTCCTGACTCTGTTTTTTTATTTATTTTTTATTTTTTTGGGCTGGGCCCAGCTCAGCCCACATGGGCTGGGTTCGACCCAGCCAGCCCAGCCTAGTCACTAGCCCAAGCCAGTGACCCGGCTGGGCCCAAACCAGCAGAAGGCACGCGTGGAGTGTCTCCACGCATGCACGCACAACGCCTTCTTCTTTCGATTTTGTTCCCTTCACCCTCTGTTTCTGATCCTCTTCTCTCCTGCTCTTTCTCTCTCTCTCTCTTCTGGTTCTCCGATCGTGGCCTTTCCTTCTTCGTTTTCCCCCTTGGCTTTTTCGTGTTTCTCCTCTGATGGTTTTGAGTGTGTAGCTGGAGACGAATAATTAGGCTGACCAACGCTTGCAATTTCCCTGCACTTCACTTGTGTTTCGAGAACAAAGGCAAAGCAGGCCTGCTGTCCTTTTGCTCTCTCCCTATTTCTCTGTTTTTAGGTCCCCTCTCTGTTTTCGTTCATGCTCTCCAATGGCCCCTCAGTTCTGCCCTTTCTTCTCCCCTCCTGTGCTCTCTCATCTTCTCTGCCTTATAGCCAGAGAATGCCAAGCATTTGAAACGGCTTCCACCCTTTACTCCAACAACAGCTCCTGCGAAGAAGATGAACAGCGCTCTTTCAAACGACGTTGTTTTGGGATATGAGGTGGCCATTTGCGTTTTGACCCGTGAAGTTTCGAAACTGTTGTAATTAAGCCCCTGGTTTAAACTGTAATTTCCCCTGTATTTCGACGCCTTTTACAAGTTAGTCCTTGGACTTTAATCTGTTGTAATCGTGCCCCCAATTAACCCCAAACTTTGCTATTTCTTCAATTAAGTCTCTGATTTCATTAATTTAATTAAATCCAAGTCCAATTAAGTCTAAAACTTATCAATTCTCCAATTAAGCCCTTTATTTGATTAATTAAATTAATTTCCAAGCTCAATTAATTCTCAAAACTTATCAATTCTCCAATTAAACCCTTGATTGGATGAATTAAATTAATTTAAAGCTTAATTAAATCTCAAAACTTATAAATTCTTCAATTAAACCCTTGGCTGGATTAATTAAAATAATTCCAAGCTTAATTAAGTCTCAAAACTTATCAATTCTCTAATTAAACCCTTGACTTGATTAATTAAGCTAGTCAAAAATTTAATTAAATCTTTAAACTTCCAAGCATGTTGCCCTTAACCCAAATTTTAATTCATTCTTCATTTATTTCATTTTTACTTGTTTTTTTTCATCATTATTATTTTTTTTTTATCATTTTTAGTAAATAAAATTAAAATAAAAGGGTCAAAATTGGGTTATAACAGTAACTATTATATATATATATATATATATAACATGATTTATAATTTATTTGTTGAAGTAAGGATTGTTGGATTGATTGGTATCCATTTCGGATTACCAGAATTATTGAATTCTAAACGGGAATGCCTGAATAAGTGGCATCCAAGTAAGGTTGTCAAACTGATTGGTATCTATTTTAGATTACCAAAGTTATTGGCTTTCAAACAAGAATATTACAATGATAGGCATCCAAGTAAGGATTGTCGAATTGATTGGTATCCATTTGGAATTACCTAAATTATTGGATTATAAATGGGAATACCAAAGTAAGTGGCATCTAAGTAAGGTTGTCGGATTGATTTGTATCCATATAGGATTACCGAAGTCATTAGCTTCCAAATAGAAATGTCAAAAGAATAAGAAATAATAAGGATTTGTCAAGTTTATGTACAACTGAGTTAGAGTTATCAACAATTAGTGATTGTGAACAGACCAGGTAGATCAACTCAGTTAAGGTGCCCTCATACTGCTTATGAAAAAGTAAGATGACATTTTTTTTTTTACTTTGTATTGCTTACAAAAAGTTGAATAGAGTGACAATAAAGAATAAATACCTGCTTTCATTAGCGTTTTCAAATATATATTTAAGAAAAAGATATTATCAGTTGAAAAATTAAAGAGTCTGATGTTCCAACTTTTAGGACTCGTTATGAGCATTACGAGTTCCTAGTAATGCCTTTTGGGTTGACAAATGCTCCAGCAATGTTTATGAATTTAATAAATAAAGTCTTCCATCTGTATTTGGACAAATTTATGGTAATATTTATATATGATAATTTGATCTATTCGAACTCATTTTTAGAGCATAAACAATATTTGAGATGTGTGTTGTAGGCATTGAAAGGCCATCAGTTATATGTCAAGGTAAGTAAATATGAGTTATGGGTAAAATAAGTGGTATTCTTAGGGAATATCATATCAGAAGATGGAAATATGCAGATTTAAGGAAGGTGGAAGTAGTATTGAAATGGGAGAAACCCACAAACATGACAAAAATTCATAGTTTTCTCAGACTTTTTTGGTACAATAAAAGGTTTATTGAAGGGTTATCCATGATAGCAAGCCTTTTGACTCGACTAACCCAAAAGGCAATAAAGTGGGAATGATCGAGATAATGTGAAGAAAGCTTTCATAAGCTGAAAAAAGGCTTATAATTATCCTTGTATTGACGCTTCCCTTGAGGTCAGAAGACTTTGTTATATATAATGATGCACCAAAAAAGGGATTGCGTTGTGTGTTAATGCATCACTAAAACCCTATGAGGCCAACTATCATGTCCATGATTTAGAGTTGACAACCATGATTTTTGCTTCAAGAGTATGGAGACACTATTTGAATAGGTCATAAGTCCAAATCTTCACAAATTATAAGAGTTTAAAGTATTTGATGTTGTAAAAAGAGTTAAATATATGACAAAGATGATAGATAGAGTTGATTAAAGATTATGATTATGTGATAGATTATCAATCAGGAAAGCTAATGTTGTTGTTGATGCTCTCAGCCGTAAGGAAAAGCCAGTGGTTAGTGAATTGGTTGTTTGGGATAAAAGAGAAGTAATAAAATTAAAGAAGTTTGATCCACAATTAAGAATTGGATATAAAAGGTCCATGTTAGCACAACTTAAAACGTGATTGGTTTTTAGAGATAAAGTGTTAAAAGCTCAAAAAATGATGGAGAAGTGGAGAAAGTAACGAATAAAATGAAAATCAAGAGTTAAAACTCCTTTCCATATTTTAGAAGGCGAAATGATAACAATGGAAGAAGGGTGTATCTGCCTAATAATAAGGCCTTTACAAAATTTTTTTTAAAAAAGACGTATAAATCTAGGTTTGTTGTGCATTCAGGCAACACAAAAATATATAAAGATTTGAAAGAATTTTATTGGTGTCCCAATATAAAGAAAAAGATAGCAAAGTATATGGCTTAGTATGGGATATGTCAACAAGTAAAGGTGGAACATCAAAAGCCTAAAGGAACTTTACAATCCCTTTTGATACTCGAATGGAAGTGGAAAGATATTAATATAGATTTTATATTTGGATTACCTAGAAGAAAGAGAGGCAATGATTCTATATTGGTGTTAGTGAACCAACTAAGTTTATTTTGTTTCTGCCTATGAAAATGATGGATCTAGCTGATAAGTTGGCAAGATTATAAGTAAATGAAATGGTCAAATTACATAGAGTACCCATATTAGTTCTATCTTATCGTGACCTTAGATTTACTTCTCGTCTTTGACCTAGCATCCAAAATACCTTAGGGATAAAGTTAAACTTGAGCACTGCTTTTTGTCCTCAGATGGATGGACAGTTTGAGAAGACAATTTAGATTATAGAGGATTTTATTGAGATCATATGTATTGGAATTTAGATGAAACTCAAAAGACAATTTACCTCTAATGGAGTTCACTTATAAAAATAGTTATCAGGCAATGATCAAGATGGCTCTTTTTGAAGCATTATATGGACAGAGGTGTCAGACTTTAATATATTGGGAAGAGGTAGGAGATATGAAGTTGATGGGGCCAAAATTAGTGTAGATCACCATTGAAAAGGTGAAGGTTATCAAAGAAAGAATGAAGGCAACTCAAGATAGACAGAAGATTTATGTCGATAACAAAAGAAGACCTCTTGAGTTTAAAGTAGGGAATCAAATGTATTTAAACGTCGTGCCTTAGAAGAACATCATGCAAATTAGCATGAAGGGGAAGGTAACGCCGAGATACATAGATTATTTAAAGGATAGGTCTAATTGTTTATAAGCTAATGTTGCCCCTGCATCTGGAAAAGATACACGACGTGTTCCATATATTATTGCTTCAAAAAGCAGAAATAGATCCCACTCGAATATTTCCACAACTTCCCCTAGTGATTAAAGAGGACTTGACTTTGGAAGTAAGACCAGTAAAAATTCTAGATCAAAATGAAAAGGAACTTAGAAATAAAAAGATCCCTATGATAAAGGTGTTGTGGAAAAGCTCCCAAATCGAAGAAAAAACTTGAAAAGATGAATAAAAAATGAAAAAAAAAAATACCCCAAATTATTTATGAATACAGGTATGGGTTTTAATTTTGATGATGAAATTTTTGTTTAGAAAGGGAGAATGTAAAACCATATTTAAAATATTGTGATATTAATGAAATCCTAAAATTTTAACTTGATGATAAACAAAAATGAATAATAAAAATAATAATGTAAACTAAGTGACTAGAGATGAATATTCATGAATTTAAATCTTGAGTTATGGTAAGTTTTAAAAATGGCATGAGATGAGATGCCCGGTAAAACAAAAAAAATAGTTGGATTAAGGAACAAAGGTGTGATTGTAAATATTAGTTATAAGGAAAATATAAATAGAAAACTTGGCTTCCTAAATAAGCCAACTGGCTGGCCATGTTGTAGAAAACAAAATAGGGAAATTGAACTAAATCCATGGAAAATTATTGTTAGAAACACCAAAAAGAGATAAATTAAAAGATTAAAGAGAGATAAGGAAGGGATTTAAGCAAGAAATTTAAGAATATCAAGAGTTATTTTGACAAATATGGGCCATTTTTAAAAGAGAAGAGGAAGAAAAGAAGCATTGTTCTTTGTTGTTCTTATTTCTTTAATTTATTGTGATTAAGAAGTAAGTAACCTTGATTTGAACTAAGTTGGAATTAGTTAATGTAAATTTTTGTGTTTTACCTATGAAAATGTATGTAGATTTTTGTTTGAATAAATGGATAATAAAATGGATATTCTTATGATAGAATAAGGTTAGTAAGCATGAAAAAACATTTGGTATTGTGTGAAAATACTAAAAATTAAACTGATATCTCATATACTGCATGCACAACTAGTCAAGTATTTAGGATTAACAAACAATCTGGTTGATTAATTAATAGGACAATGAAATTGGTTGCTGTTTGAATTGGTTGATCAAATCGGTCAACTGTTTGTTCAACCATTAGGGACATCAATGAACTTAGTAATAATAGGTCGACTGATTGGTTGTACTAATATGAATCGGTCGACCATTGTAATTAACAATGAATGGTGACTATTTCAAAAAAAAATTTCAATTAGAAACCTATAGTTTTGTAATGTGATGTTCGACCAAAAAAGAAGGAATGAAGAGGCAAAGTAAGTTTAAGTAATGGGAGGAAGTGAAATAAGATAAACTAGAAGAAAAATTTCATGAAAAGATAAAAATTATTATATTAGGACTAATTAAACCTTGGATTGGGCTCGAGATAGAATGATGAAATAATTTATGGTCATAACAAATTAATGAGAGTAAATGGAATTTTGTAGTTACTTGAAAATAATTGTGATGCAACTTGAATTTGGTAGATATTGGTCAAGTATTTTTAGAACATTTTCTTTGTATTTTTTGTTCTTTTTACATTTTGGTTCAATGGGTCTTGGACTTCAAAATTGGGATTAATTAACTAACCTTGTCCAATTCCCAAATCTACTCAAGCTTAGTTATGTTACACTTATTTTCTGCACCAATAAGTGATTAATTCCTAAAATATTTGATAATCCACTGCTTCTTTGAATTAGAGGCAACTTGCACCATGGTGGCCATTTTCATGGTTTTCATGCAACTTGCACCTTAGTGACGAGAAAATATAATCCAACTATATATGCTCCCCGAATCTAACTCCCTTTCCACATGTTATCTCCAGCAAAATTCGTCATTTTCATGGTAACATCATTCAATCGATAATTGTGGATTCCATGTCAATGCATAGATAGCATAGTAAAAGTTTCATACTATGGTGTTCAAGCAATCTGAAACTTTTCATTTGTGCTCTGTCGTCATGAGAGGTCTGTTAGAGTTAAAATTCTGTTTATTGGGAAAAAAAAGGGGGGGAAATACAAGAAGCAACAAAGAAATGATTAGGATCGAAAACTAGGTAGTATATTTCCAGAAACTACTACATGATTAAAGTTTTCATTAAAAAAAAAATGGTTAGCTTAAACACAACTAGCTAGTGTAATATTTGAACTTTAATTCACCACAAGAAAATTAAATTACACCAATGGAATATTTCCTCAATGTTAAAGTTGTTTATCCATTGGTAAAAACATCTCTATTAAATTTACGATGAAATAATGTTATCGGTGTATCGATGATTTCATAATTTTCAATAATTTTATCATTGATTTAATCACCGATAGTTGAGCTGATAGAATATTTTTATAAGTGATCGGTCGGTAAGTATTACTAACAAACCTTCGACAAATAACCCATCAGTAATATATCATGTCTTTCCAACCAATACCCAATAGAATCATAAATAAACATGTTTTGTTGGTATTTTCATCTATATATATATATCAAAACACATAAAAACTCCATGTAATTCTCTTTGAAAAATTGACATGTTGTAACAATAAAATAACGGATGGAGTTTTATGTTTGTCAGTAGTGTACTGATATATATTTTTTTAATGCTATCAAAACAATTTGTCGACAGTATTTGCGATGTAATTTTTTGACAGGAAATACCGTCGGTTAATTTGTCAGCCAATAATGACGTTTCATATTAACGACAGACTAAAGTTGAAGAAAAAGGCAACAGACGTTGAAAAGGGAAACTCAAATCCAGGACTAAAGTTGCATTTTCATGTGATTTACTACTTTTGCTGACATTACATTCGTAACCGTTTCAATATGAGCAAGCTCTTATGCGTGCTTCTCATCTCCGCTACATCCTCCACCCCTACCACCTTTATACTGTGTAGAACACGTTTCATCCTCAAAAAAATCAATGTGTGTCCCTTAACTTTAATCTCTCTTATTTATATTGCTTTGAAGATATACCAGGCTGAAGGTGGCTGGTAAAATTAATGACGATGAAGGCTAATGCCATTAAGTGGTCTTGGTTTATGAACTTGATCATTTTTTTCCTACAGTGCTCAAATGGGATTGCTGTCGAATCTGAGAGAGTTCCAGCACTGTTCGTGTTTGGAGATTCGTTGGTTGATGTTGGCAACAACAATTATCTCAGCAGCATTGCGAAAGCCAATTACTTCCCTTACGGTATTGATTTTGCCAAATTTGGCCCTACTGGGAGATTTTCCAATGGGAAAACCTTTGTTGATATACTTGGTAAGTTACTATGGCGCTATCACAGTGCATTAGATTCGCCAAGAGAATATTTATCGCCAGTCTATTAATGTTTTCTTCATTGTAGTATAGTACTTGTATTGTCAATAAGACTTACGTGATATACTTGGTATATCCCTGTTCGCAGGAGACATTCTGGGAGTGCCGTATCCTCCAGCCTTTGCCGATCCTAACACAGCTGGGCCCATCATACTTGGTGGAGTGAATTATGCTTCAGCAGCTGCTGGCATCCTTGATGAGACAGGGCAACACTACGTAATTCACCCACAGATGTGCATAAGCATTTTGACACTGTTTGAAACAAATTGAACTACTAACTAGTGACTTGAAATTTGATTTTAATTACATGATTTTATGACACGTATGTTTGATCCTGACTGTGGATACAGGGACAAAGGTATAGCCTGAGCCAACAAGTCCTGAATTTTGAGACAACACTGAATCAAATAAGAACATTGATGAGTGGAAGGAATCTGACCGAGTACCTGGGAAAATCCATTGCTGTTTTAGTGTTTGGAAGCAATGACTACATCAACAATTACCTAATGCCTTCTGTCTACTCGTCCAGCTTCTACTATAGTCCCCCAGATTTTGCAAATCTTCTGCTCAATCACTACACGCGTCAGCTTCTGGTACTTGAGATTTCTGATAATTTGGTTGCATGGCTCACACATATTCACAAATACATACGCTTAGTGGCCAAAGGGCTAGCTTTTAGACAGTAGCTTTCATAAACCAATTTAATTTCTAGTTTCTTAGTCAAGAATTTTGTACTGTTGCAGGCACTCTATAATCTAGGACTAAGGAAATTCCTGCTACCAGGAATCGGGCCTCTTGGTTGCATCCCTAACCAAAGAGCCTCTGCTCCCCCAGATAGATGTGTTGATTATGTAAATCAAATACTTGGAACCTTCAATGAAGGTCTGAGATCACTCGTTGATCAGCTGAACAGACATCCTGGTGCAATGTTCGTATATGGAAATAGTTACGGTTCCGTTGGTGACATCCTGAATAACCCTGGTACTTATGGTAAGAAATGCTACATGCTTCAGAATTTAATTTCTTTTCGTTTACTGAAATTCGAAACAAAGCGCTAGCTGGCCATGGTTCAAGTTACAAGGTTTTTCTTACGCTGAATCAATGAGGATGTTGATAATTTCAGGATTCAGTGTTGTGGATAAAGGTTGCTGTGGGATTGGTAGGAACCAAGGCCAGATAACATGTCTTCCGTGGGTGGTTCCTTGCTCGAACAGAAATACCTACGTCTTCTGGGATGCCTTCCATCCAACGGAGGCCGTCAATGCCATTCTAGCCCAGCGAGCCTTTAATGGCTCACAAAGGGATTGTTACCCAATTAACGTCCAGCAAATGACCCTCATCTACTGATGTGTAAGAAAGTATTTAAGAAAAATACTCCATGTAATAAATGCCCATAAGAACAAAGGTTTGTATTCTTGTTTTGAGAGCTTAGCACTCGATCGTTGTTTACATAACTTAGCAAGTTTAGGATCTTTTAGCTGTGTTTTAATCGTAATCAGATCTTTTCAAGGGCCTGCTAGTGAAATAAACCAACTTCAAATCCACCCATTCTCTAATTCAGTAGCATTAACTTAATAATTTTGGTTTCATCAGTTTCTGTGTAGATTTCGAAGAATAGATAGTAGTAGTTAATTATTTGACCCGCGATTCACATGGGTTAAATAATTTTTTTTTGAAAACAGAATAATTATGCAAGTTTTTTATTTTTTTTTCTTAAACAAATCTAATTATAAATCAAAAGGTTTATACATGCATTTAATCACATACATCGATAATTATTTGTGTCAATAAATATAAAAAATTAAAGTGTTGGAACGTCTATTAACTAGTCTCACTATAGATCGTATAATTTTTTTTTCTTATGCAAAATAATTAATATGTAGATATTATTAATTTATTTTCTAATATTGAATAAACAATATAATCCTGAATCAAAAAGTTAATACTAATATATAATAAAATAGAGTGAAGATCATATGCGTTAATAAAAATATATAAAAACTCATGTTAATTTTAAACGTAGCAAAACAAAATAGAATAATGTTGCAATTGATACAATAAAACACTATTTTTTTTAGTCTTTGTAGAATAATTTTTCAAAAGAAAATGTAAAGAAAAAAAATTAAAATACCAAATTACAAAAAAATAAAGATAAGAATAAAAAAAATAAAAAAAAGGTATACAGAGACCAAGTATAGAGTTGTAAATATTCAAAGTGCAAGAAAAAAAATATTTTATTTCCAAAAAAAAGTGTAAAGAAAAAAATATCAAAAAATAAAGAGAAGAAAAAAATTTGATGATAAATAGGTCAATTATAAAATGATAAAAATATCAAGTATAAAGAGGAAAAAATATATATGAAAAAAAATTTCTAATAAAAAAAAGATTGACATTCCTACAGTAAAATAAAATGACAAAATTTACAATTATATCATTTTTTAGTATATGTATAATAATTTTAGGTTAGCCTGTGTATCAAACAAAATTAAATTTTATATTCAAAAGATTTTAACTCTTATATTGATCTAATACATTAGATTAATTGATTAAATTTCTTTGAATGTTGGTTTTAGATTTGAACTTAGAAAAAAAAAAGATATCATATCTATCATTTAGAGTTAACTAGATCATATTATGAATTCTCATTTTTATTCATCAACACATGTTCTGTAATGTTTTCTTACAAATGAGTTCATACCGGGATATAAATAAAAGAAGAAGGTATTTTTTCCCATTAAATTACCAATGTTGGATAGTTTGACAAAATTAAACTATGAAAAAGTTTTTGAAAATAAATTTGAAGATAAAAACCATTAAAACAAATCTTTCATATTTACTTATGTAACATTTCACCCCCAAATTTTCATCATGTATAAAAAAAATTAATTATTTCTCTCAAATATGATGCAAGTTCCCTGACTTTTTTTTGTTAATTTCTTTTTCTCCTAGTAATTTTCTTCTAAAGCTGTTTAATGAGAACTAAATCCCCACTTTCATGGATCTTGTTTTTCTTAATTGTTACTGTATGAATATATTTTTTACTTTTCTTATTAACAAAATAAGGAATATAGGCCTACAGGCCCAAATTAAGAGCACTACTTACAACAGGTTATTCATTTCGAAATTACGGCCCAAAGTTAAGCTCACCAGACATCCCCAATTCAAAAAAATCAAGATGAAGAAACGTGGTAGCGTTGATGTTTTCTGCGAGCAACAAGCTGTTTGGTTAATTAAAAAACATGTGTGTACTGTTTACGGGATCCCACATGTTGCAGCGTTTGAAATGCGAGAAAAGAAAAAGTAGCTCCTACTTGCTTTTATTGTTCAGTGAGATATGTATCCACTGTTCAGTGAATACATGCCTCCACTGTTTTCGAAAAAAAAACAAACAGTGCAGTTAATTGATTTCACGCATTGTTCACGTGAGCGTGAACAATATATTTTTTTAAAAATTAGTTTCAGGTGAATTAAATTTACTCGTACTGTAATTTTAATTTTATTCTTGATAATATTTTAGCTAGTTTTGTAGTTCTTGTCGGATGAATTTTATACGTAATGAAATTGTAGATAGTTTTTTGTTAAAGTAATTTTTTTTATATAAAGTGTGATTTATTTCATGATGTAATAGCAATAGTTAAATACACAATATTTAAATTAAAAACCATCAATATTAATATATATTTTTTAAAATTATTTTATAACCTCAATTTCAAAAGCATTCTTAACCAAACACATTAAAACTACTTTTTCTTCGACCTCAATTTCAATCACAGTTTTAACCAAACACCTATTTTTTCAAACCAACCTCAACTAAAAGTACTTTTTATAAAACAATTTTTTTCAAACTACAATCACAACAACTACTACAATACCAAACACACTCTTAAAACATGATGAACTAGCCATAAGAGATTTGATTAAAATAGGCATGGTTTTAAAACTCGGCCCAGCCCGGCAAGTCGACCCGGGGTTGGAACCGGGCTGGGTTGAAGAAAAAATGAAGGAAGAAAAAACCTGGTGTGATCTGGCTGACCCGGCGAGTTGACTCGGCGACCCAGTCAAGACTCAGTCGCAAACCCGTTGACTTTTTATTTATTTTTTGTTTTTTTTTACTAAAACGACATCGTTTTAATTTTTTTATAAAAAAATTGACTCGGCCGACATGGTGACCCGGTCAAAACCCGGAACCCGGGTCTTGGACCGGGTCAGGTCTTAAAACTATGAAAATAGGTGTAGGTTAAATCCAAAAAATAAAAAATAAAAAAATTGTAGATTGTCCAAAATTGCCAAATCGAACTGAAAGCATATGCATCTGCTGTTTTCTTTTCTAGTGTTATGGCTCGTATGTAATAAAATAATTGACAGGGAGTGAATGTCATCAGTCAAGACTCAAGACATCTTCTCATATTTGTAAATGAATAAAATGTCTAAAGAATTATTTACATATCAAGGAACAAGCTTTGGGTAAATATGAAGCCCGGGGTTCTGTTTTTATATTTATGATTTTCTTTTCATTTGTTTAATAAAAATTACATTTATTTTGATAAGGAAGAAATATTGTAGCGTTTTTATCTTATTTGTGATTGGTTTTACATGTATATTTTCTTTATTATATTTGTCGATACACGACGTCGGGTGACGACTTCGCTTTTTTTGTTTATTTAGCAAAAAAGATTTTTTTTTTGTTGGGGAAAATAAAGATTTTATTGGAGTCGCTATCTAGTAATATGAGGGAACTAGAAATCCTAAATTAGATACTGGTCCCAGAGATTTGGGTACTGGGTTAGTTATGATTAAAGGAAGGTAGGCACCACCCTTAAAACATCCTTTCAAGAGAAAGGTTACCCTTACTTGTGTGTTTTTATATTTGTTTCAAATCATATTATATTTTGAGTTTATTTGCAATTTTGTTTTTTCTTTAAATAGTTAACGCCGGTCCCTAAAATTAGAAGACACGTTAAAAATGACATCAATCTCTAAAAATAGGAGATTTGTCTAAAATATCGACGTTTAACCCTAAAAAGAAGAATTACGTCTGAATTACCAAAAAGAAATTATGGACATAATCCATATTTGGTATTTAAATACCCTTGACATCCGTCCTTTTATGTAAAAAGAGACGTGTTGACAAACAACGTTCGTAGGAGATGCGTCAAAAAAAAATGGATGACATCCATTCCTAAAAATAGGTGGCTTGTCTAAAATATTAACGTTTAACTCTAAAAAGGAGAAGTACATCTGAGTTACCAAAAACAAATTATGGACATAATCCATATTTGGTATTTAAACTTTTGACATCGATCCTTTTCTGTAAAAAGAGACGTGTCGACAAACAATATTCGTTTATAAAACAAAAGTTATTCTAATATCATTGAGAAATAGCTATAACCATATTCGAGAATTGGGCTTTCGACCCACAAACAATAACATGATAGGATGGGTGTTGGACCCGCGTCGTTATTCCTTTTATACTTGTTTTTGGTTTTTTTTTTTTGTTTTACAACATGCAAAAAAATTTAAATACAAAATAAAAAAATGTTAGGAATCTCAAAAACAAAATTACCTGAGTGCCACTATATAGGTAAAAGACTGAAATATCATCGGATTTCTCGAAAAATTATGAAAATGCCACTGGTGACGCGTGTGGCTCATACGCGGTTACTGTTGGAGGCGGCGAAATTTTCCAGTGAGATTTCCAACCAATGTGTGGTCAATTCTGGTAGATCTGAGGTAGAGGATTCTGATGGTTCTGATCTTGACGGTCGTTGATGGCTGAAGAGGGAGAATCATCGGTTTGAAGCTTCGGTGGTCGACGAAGTTCGTGGCTATTTTCCAGCCATATGAGGCGACCAAAACGCTTAAAAAAGCCTAGGTTTATATCAGGGTAGAAACCTTTCTGTGGTGTTTCGAAGGCTTTCGACGTCCAGAAATGGGAGATCGGATGAGAGAGAGAATCACCGGCGAGAGGAGAGAGAGAGTCCGAGATAATACTACGGTGTGAACGTGTACATGGTGCACCCGTACCACTGAAGGCTGTGAGCCGTTGGATCTCGGATGAAACGATCGTTCGGCTGTGATTGGCTTGATCTGCAGGTTGATTATACGGTCCGGATGAGCAAAGCTTTGATCTGGTGTGGCGCGATGCACCGAAAGATCGGTACACCGGGTGACGTGGCACAACGAGATCAAAGCGAAGATTATTTTAAAGGCTGAGATGAGTTTGGGCTTTAATCTAGTGTGGTAAGCCTTATTGTATCCTACTGAATCAAAGGTCCAGAACTAACACTATTAAATCGAACGGTTATGATATTTTTGGTATTTTTTTAATTATTTAAAAAAAAAACAATATAAAGAGTAAAAATATAAAAAGTTATTTTTTTTCTCTTCCCCTGTCCCTTCTGCTGTCGTGGTACAGCAAATTTAATTCGCATTAAAAAATTTCACCCGCTACAACTAACCCACCTATTATAATAAATTTCTATATTATTAATTTTGTTTTATTATATATAATAATTATTATTTATATGGGTAAAATTAAAAAAAATTAAATCAGTATTAGAAAAAGCATGTTTCAACCACACAAAAAATAAAAATATTGGAACACAAAAAAAAAATATTTGATGGGTATCAATCTAGTGAACCGGGTTTTAACCGAAAAATAATGGTTTTGACTCGAAGCAGCCTAAAAACTCATTTTTTATCCCGGTCGAGATGGTTTGACCCGTATTGACCGGTTGACTCGATTTTGATCCAAAATGACGGTTTTGACCCGAAATGCCATGGAAACTCATTTTTTACCCTCGTTAACATGATGTGACCCGTATTGACCCGGAGGACTCGGTTTTGATAAAAAATGACGGTTTTGACCAAAAATGACGGTTTTGACCCGAAATGTCATGAAAACTCATTTTTTAACCCGATCGACATGGTTTGACCCGGGGGACTCGATTTTGACCAAAAATGACGGTTTTGACCCGAAATGTCATGAAAACTCATTTTTTACCTCGATCGACATGGTTTGACCCGGTGGACTCGGTTTTGATAAAAAATGACGGTTTTGACTCAAAACGTCATGAAAACTCATTTTTTACCCTGGTCGACATGGTTTGACCCGTATTGACCCGGTGAAATCAGTTTTTATGAAAAATAACGATTTTGGCTGAAAATGACGGTTTTGACTCGAAACGTTATGAAAACTCATTTTTTACCCTGGTCGACATAGTTTGACCCGTATTAACCCGGTGAAAGCAATTTTTATGGAAAGATGCAGTTGACTCGAGAAAATATATTTTGAATTTTAAACTTTTTTCTTAAATTTTTTTTTGGATTTTTATGAATAATAATAGAAATAAAATAACATTCAAGAAAATTTTAGTGAATTAAAAATTGGGTTACAACAATATTTATGTTAGATTATAATTTTTAAGTGCGATTATTTTCAGTTTGAAATAATTTTTATAAAAAAAAAATTTAAAATTTAATATAAAAACTAAAACCTATTTAAACAAACTAGTTTTGATTCGGACATGGAAACAAAAACTTGCCAAAGTTCCGGGCATAGAAACACTCTTGATGGAAGCTGATGCATTGGCATTAGAGCTGCAGAAAAAGTTTGCTTGTAGTACATCAGTGGCAGAGTTACCAGGTAAGTTTTTCTCGATTGTTTTGTAGGTAAAACATATTTGTGTTGCTTCTCTATCAAAGCATTTTGGTTTCAATGTGGCAAGGTGCTAATTAAAGTAACTTATATGTGAGGTTGCCTGTATGCTGTTGCATCTGGCTTTTAAATATCATCCCTGTGTTCTTTAATTTGTGCGTGTGCGTGTCAGAGAGCTTGCAGCCATCCTTTACTTACCATTGAATGGAGTTCTTCAGACATATCATTCCCCTCCTTTTGTAAGGTGCAACAGTTTGGTGTCCCCAAGATAGTTCTCCTTGCTTCTAGTCAGCAGCTTTGAAGCTCTTACATTAAGACTTGTTTATTTTTTAACAATTTCCAGTTTTTTTCAACAAACAGTGGATCTAGAACAGATCTCTGAACCTTTTGGCTGGAAAGATGAGCACATGCTTCCATGGGATATAGACAACACAAGAGATGAAAAATTCTCTTAGACAAAGAATACAGAAGAGGAGCACATGCATTCCGACATCTCAGACAAGTCCATTAAGATTATGATTGGAAGCATGGTGCCATAACTTTGCATGAAATGAATTGATAAGAACATTCATACAATCCTTCAACATGCTATATCCCTACTAATCCAATTGGAAGAGACTATTCAAGAGGAACAGTAATCATCAGAATTCCCACCATAAACTCTTTCGATTCAACTCTACATTCGACTCCCTTTTGAGGACCCCATGCCCTTAGCAATCCCCCTGAGCACAAACTTTTGAATCTTCCCAGTTGATGTCTTGGGAAGCTCATCTTTAAAGACCACGGTTTTAGGCACCATATATCGTGGCATTTTTTCCCTGCAAAAATCAATTATATCCTTCTCACCAGGCTTTTGAGTCAACCCATCCTTCAAACCCACGAATGCGCATGGTGTCTCACCCCAGAACTCATCAGGTCGAGCCACCACAGCCGCCTCGTTAACAGCAGGATGTGTATACAACACAGACTCGATCTCTACACTGCTAATATTCTCTCCTCCGCTGATGATCACATCTTTGGACCTATCTTTGATTTCTAAATAACCATCTTGGTGCATGACACCCACATCTCCGGTGTAAAACCAGCCATCTTTCATGCACTTTGATGTGCCGGTTGGGTCTTTTAAATAACCCAACATAACACACCCACCCTTTAAAACAACTTCACCGAGTGCTGCCCCGTCGCGTTTCACACTCTTTCCTGATTCGGGTTCCACAACATCAATCTCGGTGAACCCAACAATCTTGACTCCTTGTCTTGCCTTGAGTCTAGCTCTTTCGCTTGCTGGAAATGTATTCCACTTTGGTTTCCATGCACAAGACACCACAAGCCCTGCTGTTTCAGTTAACCCGTATCCATGGCTCACTACAAAACCCAACGACTCTGTCCTGAATAGCACGGCGGATGGTGGTGGCGCTCCGGCGGTTAAAATCTGAACTGGGTTTTTAAGTGGTTCTTTATTCGTAGAGTTTGTTAGCATGGTCAGCACCACAGGAGCACCACACATGTGAGTGACGCCGTGTCGTTCGATCAAGCTGTAGATCGTCGGACCATCAAATTTACGGAGACAGATGTTGGTCCCACCAACGGCTGCTATGCCCCAAGGATAGCTCCATCCGTTGGCGTGGAATATCGGTAGGGTCCACAAATATACGGGTTGTTTTGGAACTCCCCAATCAATCATGGATCCGACGGTGATGGTGAAAACACTTCTATGGCAATGGACCACTCCTTTAGGAGATGATGTTGTGCCTGACGTGTAGTTTAGCACCATCGGGTCCCACTCACTATGAGGATGGACCCACTTGAACCCAGGATCACCTTTCTCCACCATGCTTTCATAAGCGCAGCAAAAATCAACGGTTACAGATGATTCTGCTGCCTCAGCCTCATCCGCGATGAGGACGAGAGTAGGGCGCTTGGTATTCGGAGGTAGCAAAGACATGGCGTCCAGGATGACGTCACGTGAGAGGCAATCAACGAAAACGAGCTTTGATTCGCTGTGACGCAGGAGTATGGACATAGTACGTGCATCGAGGCGTGTGTTGATGTTGTTGAGGATGGCACCGGACATGGGCACGGCAAACTGAAGCTCGTACATAGCAGGGATGTTGGGGGCGACAACGGAGACCACGTGGCCAGGCTTGATGCCGTACGATGACAGAGATGATGCCACTTGGAGACATCGACGGTGGGTTTGAGACCACGTATAAGTAATGTTGTTGTAGATGACAGATGGGCAATCACCATATACAGTAGCAGTTCTTTCCAAGAAAGCTAATGGTGTGAGAGGAGATAAGCTTGCTGGTGTTGGCTTCAGTTCCTCCATTTTTGCTACCAGATGAACTTCTAGCTTTTGCTACTACTTCTGGGAAGTTGTGGAATGATGATTGATACCAAATACTGATAGGATTTGGTCAATTAATTAAAGATAATAATAATAATAATAATAAAAAATAGATTGAGATAAGAATCTAGGACAAAAAAGAAAAGAAAAGGAAAGTTTGGAAGTTTCCTCACAAAGTCAAATAACGCATCGTCAAATGATAAAGCTTCGGTGCAATTTGATCTTTTTTCTATGTTTTTGATACTGACTGATTCATTGATGGGTGATGTCGCATCTTAATCTTGTTTATGGTGCAAGCTACCACAAATCTTCTAATTTACAATTTTATTTTTATTAACTAATATTTCATATAATCTTTTAGTTTTGAATGGAAGGTCATAAAAAATAGACTTAATATGGATAGTCAAAACTTAAGTTAGAATAAGAGAAAAACAGTTAAGAGAATCATTGAATAAAAGTTTATCATGCTTTTTAAAGAATTTAATTGTGATCAGCGAAAAAATCAAGATTACCCATGGAAAAAAAAAATATAGAATTTTAAAGCCTTA
Organism: Populus alba x Populus glandulosa; assembly: GCA_033617975.1. Lineage (NCBI taxonomy): Eukaryota > Viridiplantae > Streptophyta > Magnoliopsida > Malpighiales > Salicaceae > Populus > Populus alba x Populus glandulosa. The sequence goes on from CM066161.1 coordinate 11,871,280, forward strand.
TAAATATGCACAAAAAACAAGATTTTTGTTTTCATTTTTTAACTCGTTTTAAATAAAAAAAAAATGGAATTTATATATATATTTCATAACCATTCAGGTTTGTTTAAAAGTGTACTTTCAGTTGCTTTTTAAAGTATTTTTTAATCAAAAATATATCAAAATAATATATTTTTATTTTTTAAAAATTAATTTTTATATCAACACATTAAAATAATTTAAAAACACCAAAAAATATTAATATAAAAAAATAAAAAATAAATAAATTTTTTCAAAAACATTTTTAAAAACAAACTGTATTTCATCTTCTTAACAAACCCCACAAACCTCACCTTCATCAAACACCAAGCTTTTCAATCCAATAAGCAATGGATCAAGTGGTAAATTTAGATGAAAGCTTAAGAATATGATCCATATGGCTTTTAATTTTTTTTTTTAATGTAAATTTTTTTTTCTTTGAAAATTGAGATTTTTATATGGGTGATTTTCATTTCTTACTAATAATAAATTCATAAATTCATACTAATTATTATTTGGAAAGCATAATAAATTCTTATTCCATGATCTTCGTAACTTCTTTTTTTTCTCCTTTAATTATTTGGATCTTCTTTTAAATTAAGATTTGTCTACCATATAAAGCAAGCATGCCTTTCTAATCATCTGTATTAAAACTAGAAGATGATGTGACATTATTTATTGAGATCAAGTTGTAACTTATATAATATCATTAATTATCACGTGAGCACTATAAAGTTTCTGGACTAGCTATCCATATATACTATTTTACCCTATTATTTTAAAATGTTTTTTATTAAAACTTAAAAGTTACACATTTAAAGATAAAGGTATTAAAAACATATAAAAATGATTACAATTATTTGTAATAATGGTATTTGACAAATTTAAAATTAAAGTTTAAATTAAATCATAAAAAAACATATAATAAATATTTGTGGGGTCCATTGATTAATTTGTATAGAAAAGAAAAGAAAATAAATTGTTAGTTTTGAAAAAAGGGCACATGTCCCAAAAACTGATCACTTACCTTCTCCCAATGTAACTTGTGCATTGTTCGGTATTTTAATAACTTTTATTTTTTGTCCAATTAAAGAAAATATTATTTGATTAGTCAATTATTTTTTTTTACTAGGCCCAACATATATTTGCATTCCAAATCTTGATTTTACAGAAAAAAATACTTGCAAAGTTATACTCAAATTGAAATTAATATTTAAAAATAATGTATAAAAATATTATGAGAAAAATACGTTAATTGAGGTGCTCAAATTTTCAGATCTAACATGTAAATTTTTGTGCAAAATAATTCATCGATTCAATGAATATAACTTCAAATTTATTTGTAGAATAAGTATGTCATTTTTTTTCATAAATAGTAAAATGCTCAGCTTTATTTAAATATGTAATATATATTTATGGATAAATAATGTAATAGTAAAAAAAAAAACACACTTTATCACGACAATTTATTTTGATTTGATAGATAAATAATTTTGGAATTTGTCGGTGGAAACATGCGGATAATTCCCAAGTAAGTACCAGGAGGCCGGAGATGCAAGGGCTGGCCATCACATGATTTCACAAAGTTATATAATAGGATTTAGAGGGGGGCGGCACCTGAGCACGTGCCTAGTGTACAGAGGACATTTAACTTTGATAGGGTGTGTGGGGGTGTTGGCATTTAACTATGTGCCTATCCACAATTAATTAATTTTTTTGAAAAAGTGTTTTTGACTAAGAAATTCATCTAATTAATATTTTTTAATTTTTTGATTGAGATTATGTTTTTACATCAAAACCATTCAAAAATATAAAAAAAATTAATTTTAAATATAAAAACATTTCAAAATTTCAAACAAAAATTGCACCATTACCCCCAAACAAACTCATAATAAAGTAAATCCATCACATTTGCACATGCTATGCAGAAGGTTTATAAAACAAGAAATTATTTAAATATATTAATTGTCATTGTAATTGTCGCACCTCACATTACAATAATCTTTAAGAATTAAGAAAAAAAATAAATATCTAACATCTTGTTTTTTTGAAGAAAAATATCTTATTTAAAGAATTATCATATAATATTATAATCATTAGAAACTTTAATTGATCAACAAATATTATATAGTACTAGACAAATTATACAAGAAAAAAGATATTATTACTCTTAAAAAAGTTTTACCTAAAATAGATTGCATTAATTGTTTTGTTTTAAATTCCTAAGGCTATATTGTATTATGTTATTAATAAGTTGTTTATAATATTTATGATTCTGGTGTTAGTAAATATTATAATTGATATTCCTGAAATTAGTATAAATAAATATCAAGATTCATATTTTTAACTATTATATTACATTTTTACTTTGAAGTAAATAAATACAGATATTTAGGAAACTAACAACTAATTAAATATATTAATTAATTGTGCCATTGTAATTACAACAACCTTTAAAATTTAATTGAGACAATATGTCACACTTATTATTTAGGTGACTTATTTTTTTAAAATAATTTCCCCATTATTTTATTTATAAAAAAAACCTAAAGTTAATTGCCAACAGCTGTCATTTTAATTCACTATTTTAAGTATATTTGTACATTTGGTGTCGTGGGACCAAATCCCATGGTACAGAGAGATTCTAAATTAGTTAGATCGATTTGATTGTTTGCTCGCATTGACATGACATTTCACCCTAACTCTGCAAATCGTTGCCATTTTAATACCAGCAGCCATCTCCTTTTCTTTTATTTTTGTTTTGAGGTTACTTCTCTCCGTTAATGGATGAAAAAAATTGGTTAGCATGTCTATATAAGGATAGTCGCCTACATATTCTAAAAAATAAAATAAAAACTAAGATTCAATCGTTTTAAATTGCTTTGGCTGGACTTGATTAATTTATTAACATAATTAAAAAAATTTACTTTAATAAAGTGAATAAAAAAAATATAGCAATAATTAACTATTAAAAATAACTTGTCAATATCATATTTAGGATTAGAAAAAAAAACCCGTTAGAGATTCACTATCACTCCATAATTGAGATAGTTTTAACACCATTATGATCATCCCCATAACAACATCAAAAAAGATCACATGCGGTGTCAAAACAATTACCCATAAATCAAACAAAACAAATATCTCGAAGTGAAAATCACATGTTTGTATTCAGTTAATTAATTTAATTTAATTCAAAAATAATTTTTTTTAAGAAAGTTAAATTTAATAGAGAATAACGAAAAAAAATATCCGAGATAACTTGTGTTATTTTTAAAACTAGTGAAAAATTCTATAGAAAGAAAATAACTTAGTCTAATCTCTAATTGAGTAAATATTGAAGGATAAAATTAAAAAACATGATTTTTTTTTTTAAAAGCTTGAGTAAACCTCGTAAACATGTATTAATCTCCTAAACTCCCAACCCATGAAATCTTATATCTGATATCAATGAGAAGTTTAATTTCCAACTAACTCAATGTTAAATGATCAAATTAAAAAAAAAATCAATTCTAAAAAATACCAAGATAAAAAAATATATCAAAGATCAAATTTGAAATGAAAACAAACAAAATGAAATGGTAAGAAAAATAAATTTTAAATCATACATAGTTAACACTATTTAATTAATTATCTAAAGTACATGAATTGATTGATTTGTTTCCATAACATCTAAGAACTAAGTTTTAATTAACAAAAACTAATTAAGGATAAAAAATTATTGTCACTCTCCTCACAAATTACTATTCATTAAAATAATAGTTTTTTCATTTTCATTTTATTTATTTTAAATTTAGTTTTTTTTTCAATCTTATCTTTTAACATTAAATTTATTGGGGGATTGAGCTTCACAATTTATATTGATTTATTTTATATGAGGTTATTATATTTTCATGACCCCGGATCATGAGTTTTATGGTTAATCCGGTTAATTAGGGTTTGGGTTTTTTTGTTCTTTTTTATAATTAATTTTATTTTCAATTTTATCCTTCAATATTTGGGTTAATTAGGAATTAGTAAAGGGTTTAGTGGTTTAACCTGGATTAACTCGAGTTTTTTTTTTTGTTCTTTTCTTAATTGATTTTTTTTTTGAAAAATTTATCCTTTAACATTGGATTAATTGATTGGGATTTGAGTTTCATAATTTTTTTTTATTTACTGTCTATTGAGTTATTTCGATTTCATGATCAAAGTTTAACAAGTTAACCTGAATTGACTCGAGTCCATTTCTTTTCATTTTTTAATCGATTGTTTTATTCAATTTCATTCTTCAACAATAAGTTTATTAAGAATTAGGCTACAATGTATATATAGTTTTTATCTGCTTTAAATGAGGTTACCACGGTTTCATGATTTAGGTCATGAATTTTACATGCTAATCTGGATTGACCTGGTTCATCTAACATATTATCATCTTTTTTTTCTTTTTTTTTTTTAAAAAAAGGATGTTATTTTGAAATTTTCTTTAGTCAAACTATTTTTTTCTAGCTGTCCATGTTGTTTTCGGATCTACTAAATCGATCAGGTTACATCAAGTTAATTAGATTTATTTATTTATTTTTTTAATATCATTTTAGCAATATCTGAATTTTTCTTTTAAATTGATCAAGCCCGTAGCATACCTCTAATAAATGATCTAGTCAACTTTATTTTGTTTGTGTCCAACTTTCATCTTTTATATAAATATATAAATTGTGAGTTACGGACTCATGGTGAGCTTATCTCGAAGTTTGTGAACACAAGGTCCATTTTCGTGATGGCACAAAAATAGGGATTTGTTTAGAACGTGGATGATTTCAGCTTTAAAGAGAATGAAATTTAAGTATTGTTTATAAAAATGTATGAAATCTTCATACAGATCCGTTTGGATTCATATATAGATCATTTCCAGGAAACATTGCAAGTAAAAGAAAACGTAGAAAACGAAAGATAAGTCCTTTAGCTAGCTAGACACTCAGCAAAGGCAGCCCCAAGCTTCTATTTGACTTGGCTTGAGGAGTACATAACGTGCAAGCTAATCCGAGAGGTCATGTTATCATCCATACAATTTAAAGACTACTACAATTAATAATTTTATTGATGGAATATTTTGTCGGTATTTATTTTATTATTTTATCAGTATGTTTTTTACTGATTGATTCACATATGAAAAATGTATGCCATTAAATCTCTTGTTGGTAATTTCTTTTCTGTTGGTAAAAAAAGAGAAACCTGATGGTTTTACAGACATAAAATGCTCGCCAAAATGTTTTTTATCCACCGGAATATATTGACGGAATAATTTCATCTGTGATTAGCAGTATCATTTGGAGTAATTTTATTCCAACCCTCTGTAAAATACCGACGAAATAATTTTACCGGTGATGTAACAGTTGAAATGGCATATGTAGTAAAAAAATTTCAACTCTCTGAAATATACCAACGGATTGAGTCCGTTGATAACTCTGTATGTAATAATTAAAAAATATGTTTTTTTAAAAAACTACATTGAAAAACATAATTAAAAAAATAAAATGGTATAAAATTTAAGTATGTAAAAATAAATTATCTTAATATAAAAGCCAAATATTCAATACAAATTTATATGTTCAAATAAAATTAAACTAGAATAAAGGTGCGCTGGAGGAGGAGGAGGATGAGGAGAAGGAGGAGGAGGCTAGTCGTTCCCGATACCATATGGTCAAAAAGTGGGTGCACACTTACGACTCATCTGTGATTTCATATCGATGACTATTCAATAGAGTTCTTTATAACCTGTAAGGAGTTGTTCATATTTTTCAATGAGATGGACCGTATGTTCTTACAAGGTCGCGTACTCTTGAGACTGGTGCTCGATATCGATTACAAGCTCCCAATGGTTAAGACACTACTGGTCGTCTATAAGTTCTCGGTTATAGTGTTGCAGAGTCCGTACACCTGATTTCTATCGGGTCCACAAGATGAGCCAACCTCTATCCACAAATCTAGATTGAAATCCAAGTGGGTCGAAGGATCTTCCTACTATCTCTTCCTTAACCGATTGTTATATGTCTCTTGAAAATAAATAAAAATGAAATCATCAAATTCAATTCAAGAAAATAATAACTTATGAAATAAAATGGTTAAACAAACATACCACAAAGTCTTGAGCGTTTGATGAACTGTTGCACCTCTTTTTGGCGGTCTTCATTCTGTACGTGCGTCTCCACAAAAAGCTCCATTAGGCTTGATTCACGTTCAAGATCCGTAACCTATAAGAAAAAAAATGTTGCAAGTTAAATATATTTATAAATAATAACAAATTAATTAAAGATAGATGGGATTAAAATTAATCTTATCACTCGCTTCGTATGCGAAATAAACGAAATGGAGCCACCGGTGTGTGTGGTAACCAAACTATGAATCTGTCAGCTCTGGTTCCCCACACCGGATTGTGAGTGTCTTGTGAAATGCTCGGATGTCCTATGATATGCATATTCTGCCCATATATTCTCTGAGATGTATGATGGTCTGAAATCCTTCCAAACTGTCACGTCATTCCAGCGTGGTAAAGCATTTTATCTGGCAAATTTTTTAGATTTTTTTTGCCTCATACCAAAAATCACGCAACCTACATGATACAAACATATTCCCATATGAGTTAATGACAAATGAAATTTTAATATTTAACATTTTTTAAAAACTTATTGTATTATTTTCGAAGTTACCTACTTGCAATGTGATTCTCCTAAACCATCATCACAACATTATTATTTGCTCTATCCCATACAAATTTAGTCTTGCATTAAAAAGTTGTAAAAAATAAATCAATAATTTCAATAAAGTAAAGGAATTAACATAAAAATAGTAAGAATTTTAAGTTAACACTAGCCTTAAATTTTATAAACCATGCATCAACATGAGGTTTCATATCAGGATGTTTGGAAACCTGCTAAATTAAAACATTGGAATTTTCATTGATGATTTAAATGCCGATATTATTACTCGGGCAACCTCAATGTTTGTAATACTATAAAATCGATAAATTTAATGAAGTATTATTTGTTCATAAATTATTAAACATAAACCAATTCAAAGCAAAAGAAACTTATATTGAAAGATCGTCCTTCCAATGTGCCTCGTACTTGCGGGTGAATGGATCCCACTGTAAAGGGACACCGCCTCTATATTGTGGAACTGCACTTGAAGAGGAAGCTTCGTGATTCGACTCATGTGCCTCTTCTTGGTCAGTACCTAATAACACATTATTGTCATCATTGTTGCTAGAAGAACCAGCTACGATTATGTGCTTACGACACGCAATTGATTTTTCCTTATGCAACTACTCAAATTTGATGAATATTTGCATAATCAATTTTTATTTTTTTTATAAATAAATTCAGCAACACCTCCCTTATACTGGAAACTACCCATAATTTTCAATCCTGCAAATATACAACATATATGCCACAAACTAGTTTATTTTATTTTATTTTTACTAACAATTTTGGATTATTTAATTTCATCTCATTTTCAACATGATAATGTTTTTAATCTTAAATTGACAAGAATTTTTTGTAATTAAATTTACTCCTATATATTCAATTGACATTTATACTACAAATTTGACAATAACAATTGAAATAAAAAAAAAACAATAAAACATTATTGCAATGTAGACAAAAACAAATAGATTAAAAAAAATACAAAAACAAATATAGGCCATAGGAATGAAAAACTCTTATTTTAATGACATGCTTACTTTCAAAGTTTATCTACATGTGATATTAAAAAAAACAAAAAATATTAATAAATTAAAGAAAAGAAGAAAACTAAGAAAAAAATTCGTCAAAAGATTCACCACATATACCTTTTAATTATGTTGAGAGAAAAAACTTGATTTCCACTACGTTTATTACAAATTTGAGGAGAGGATTTGAGAGAGAGAGAGGAGAGCAATTGTGAGATTGAGAAAAAGAAAAAAGAACTTCTAATGCCCTCGTTGGGTTTTATACTACATTTTACAATGGGGATCATTGACGAACTATTAAATATCATTATTTTAAATTATTTCGTAGACAATTTTCTCGGTAACTTCACTTTAAAATTTTCATTTTTTCACTAAGATTTTCAAAAAAACCCTCTAGATTTTTTTAGGTCCGTCTGTGATTCCATAAATAAAACTTTAAATAGTACATAGTAAGAGATAAATTAATTACCAGCGCATTAGAATTCATAGTCCGTCGATAATTTCCTCGAGAAACCTGCCACCAACTTAATGAACTTTAATTGCCATCATCGACATGAGAAGGGGAACAGTTCCCTTCGCTTGTGGAATACATCAATAATTTTCAATCCGTTAGTATTTCCATCAGTGTTTTTCACAATGAACAATGCTAAAGGGAGGGGAACAATTCCCTTTACCTCTGAAATACACCAACGGACACAAACTGTTTGTATTTTCATCAGTGTTTTGCATAGTGAATAGTGCTAGGGGGAGGGGAACATTTCTCATTACCTCTTGAATACACTGATGGACACGAATCGTCGGTATTTCCATTGATGTTTTGCATAATGAATGGCATCAGATTGTATTTGTATTCCTTATTTATCAATCCTACAAATACTTAACTTGAAAGCTGCACACACAACACAATAGCACAAGTTCACCTAATAATAATAAAATAAATAATTTTTTGTTTTGTCAATAAGTATTACATTATAGTTTATGGCATTACACTTTATTTTTTGATAGTTAGTCAGAATTTCTTCTTCTTCTTTTTTAAGTGATTCGTCATCAGTTCCATCATAATCTTCTATGTTGATATCAATGCTATCATAATCTTCATTGACTGGTGCTTGTCCCTTGCAGCTCAGAACAACATTCAAGTTCTCAACGTCAACATAAATAAAAATATTATCGAAGAAGCAAAAATTTGAATTTTCTTCTAAGCCAATCAATAAAGCAACTTGATATAGTTCAACCAACTCACTAAGTTGAAAAACATCATCTTCCATATTTGAGTCATCGTTCTTATCTTGAACAACCTCAAGACGACCCATGAATTTGGTTTTTGATATGGATAACCAATCAACTCTTGAACGATCCTTTCTAAAAAAAAAGGTGTATATGTAATAAACTTGCTGGTATTGCTTAGCAAAAACAAAGACATCGTTAACGTTGCAGAGTTTAGCTTTTTAGTTAATTTCGACCAAACCATGATGGACATCTACTCTGATTCCTCTGTCAGTGATGTCATACCAATAACATTTGAATAAAAAGACTCTATTATGCTTCTTATGATATTGCAATTCAAATACATCTTCTAATTTCCATAATAGTCAACTTCAAACTCATTAGAAGTCAATCCCTTAATACAAACCTCACTCTTATATGTCTTTCTACCTTGCTTATATTTTTTAGTATAAAACTTGTATCCATTGATAAAATACATGTTGTAGCACTTCATAGTTATTTCAAGACCAGACTCAATAAAGATAATGTAGCATTAACATTCATTTCCAGTTGATATATCTTGTACATCAAGTACAACAATGAATAGTAAATGAAAATTTTGTAATGACGTTAAGTATCTTGATATATAATAAGTTTTTGATAGTATTTACATGTGTTTTGAATCACGTGGTAAATTATTCATCTTGTAATAAAAAGATTTGGGATTCGGTCAGCTATGAGCTATTAGATAGTAGATATTAACAATATTACCACGATCTAGGTATTCAACAATGTATGAGTTTGTGATATTACAAGAGATAAATAGTCCATATATAACGAAGTTTAAGTAGTATATATACTTACTAAATAAAAGGTCTTAACTCATCACATTTAAATAACAAATAATTATGTGTTTGTTTGAATTCTATTTAAGACAAATATCTTCTAATGTCATTATTTTTTGGTACGGGTTGTCTAGGATTGAAGAATATTGACAAATTCTCACTCGAAGGTAGTTCACCACCATCATATCTTGGAACACGATTGATTCTTATTCTCAAATGAGGCTTAAAATAGTACGAGATAAATGTTGAGATCTCCTTAACAATGCAGGCCTTACATATCAAAGCCTTAACATGTGCTTTGGCTTTAACTTTTTTTTTTAAGGTTGAACAAGTACCTATATGAAATTAAAAAAAAATATTTTCAATTAACAAAAATAATAAAAATACATTTTTAATTACATTGCATAAGTAATCTCTAACATCTAAAATGGATACATCTATCTATACTGGACTAGACCTCTAACTTTTACCTCATATGGTAAATGTATGGATAGATGCTCCATCAAGATAAAAAATGATGAAGGGAATATCATCTCAAGTTTGCATATTGTTTGGACAATATTTATTTCAAGCCTCTCAATGTGTTGTGTTTGCAACTTACTGGAGCATATATCTCTAAAGAAATATGCATTTCATATGCCATTTGGAATAAATCACAATAAGATAATGGAATAAGTGTTTGCATAAACATGTGGCAATCATGGCTCTTCATTCCATACAATCTATAATATCCAAATTAACCAACCTTGATATGTTCGAGGCATATCCATCAGAAAAACATAGACTTTTAAATCATTGGTAGACTAGTAGTTGTGCATAATTTTCTAAGGAAAAGCTTGCTTTGGACTTTGTGACTCGTGAACCATTATAAATCAACTCCATAATTTACGGTGACAAAACAACGATATATCTATTATAGCCTTGATATTGTCATCTGACTTCCTTTCAACATCTATGACCGTGTTAAAAATGTTCTCAAACATGTTTTTTTTTTATTATGTACATGATGTTAAGGTTACAACGGAGGAGAATGGTCTTTTAATAAGAAAGCTCCTAAAAAATACTTCATTTTACTCAATTATAGGTCAAACCAAAATCAGGAAACTTGTACTTACCAGATTGAAAACCAAACACAATGTCACCGTACTCCAACACCGCGTCATACAATTCTTTACCAAAAAGACGTGGGGGTGCAACATCATTTTCAACTCTGTTAACAAAAAAAATCATTTATGTTCTTTCTATACCTATGATTAGTTGGCAAAAAAAGAAGTTTTACCCTTGTTTGTTAGTGTGAATGTCATGTTATTTTTCATTTAGTATGGACATGCTGGTTTTCCATGTGTGCTCTAACCAAAAACCATTCCATAAGCTGGAAAATCATTGATAGTTCACATCATAGATGCTCTCATAAGAAAATTATGTTTTATCGATACATTATAAGTCAAAGCCTTGGAGAACCACAACTACATCAATACATCTTCGATGACAATTTGTAAACTGTGAGTATAACTAGCTAATAAGAATAAAAAGAAGTAAATGACCCGAATGAATTGAATCTGTTTATATATAACCCAAGACACACATTCATTGATTCAGCTAAAAAGTAAGGATGCACTGTTAAAGTGTTTTTATGATTTACCATCGGAAAGATGCACCATCACTCCATCTACCACATCATGTGATTGATGTCATATCATATGCTCGATAATCTAAGTTTGATTGGGAAATATCTAAGTTTTTTATGTGCTACAAGAGTCTTTCACCTGCCAATTCTGGATTTAAAGCGAGAATGCCCTCATGTCTTGCACTCAATCAGCTCAACATTTTTAAGGTGATAAGACATGCAGAAGTTTGGACACATGTTTATTTTCTAGTATCCTAGACCGAGGGGTTTCATCATGAACTTAGTAGCATATAAGTTTTCTTTTAGCCTATTTCCTTCAGGCAAAATGCTTCTCATCCATTCGAAACTTTTGACATAATCGGTCTCACTAAACTTATAATTTGACTTAATGGTAAACACTTATGCAATGGTTGATAATTTACTATGATTTATGCAGTCATCCCATAATGGTTTGTTAGAATCTTTCAAAAGATCAAAAAATCTAGTCGCGTCTTCATTATGTTCTTCGTTTATGATTGGATATTGACCGGCATGACCCTGAATCATTCTCATCACATCTATAACCATAATCCTATAAGGATTACTATTGTCATTTACAACTCCATGCATGTAACTAGCACTAGAAGTTGACTCAACCATCATTTCTACCATGGTCTTATGAGGAACAAATGGTTCTTCATGTGCATACCAACACAAGTATTTTTCTATGAACTCTTTGTGTAGAAGATGCACCATTACAACATCTGAATCAAGAAATTTTTTATTTTTACACCTCTTACATGAACAGCTAATACCGCCTCCACTAATATTTCTCGGATTAATTAATAAAATCCTAAACCTCATTACAATAATTCATCATTCACAATCCTTGAGGTGAAACTTGATATATCCATGAATGATCATTCATGACTTCTATTGAATCTATATAAAATAATGATGATAACATGTATTAATTAACTAAGTTAACTAAATAAATTTGTAAAAATATTGGTTTAGCTCAAGATTATCCAACCTGCTTTAATACTTCTCTTAATTTATTATCAATTATCTACGTACATAAGTTAAATAAGCTATTATTTATTTCATCACAACACACCTAAGTCGGTAATTCAACATAAGTTTCAACAATTTACAAATAAATATAATTTATAAAATCTAAAACAAACCATAATATATACAAAATCATAAATCCATACAACAAGTTTGTTTGAGAGAAAACAATAAAATAAGTAAACACCCAAACAAAATACATATATTACAAAAATATGTAATAAAAAATTAAAATTTTAAATTTATATTTGAATTAAAAAATAGTAGATTTACTTAATTAAAATATAAAATTCACAATAAAATTTCAATCAGAACATGGATGTTGTCAAACAGAGTGCTATTGTGACTAGAAAAGTGAAGAAAGGATGAGTTGTGTTAAGATGGAGGGTGTTTGTTTTATTGCTGAGAGTTTTTTTAAGAAAGAAGGAGAAATAAAGGAGGGGAGGGAAGATGATCAGGTTATATATTAACTATTACTGAAGGATTTATTGATAAAAAAATTTTGTTTATCAATTTGTTAGCAATTCTGTCGATATAAGTAACACGTTGTATAAGTAACACATTCCTATATGAGCTTCCTTATTTAGTTTAGTTTTTTTTTATTTGAAAAATAGCATAACTTGGAAATACTACAGTTTCCAAATTGCAAGTTTTTTAAAATATAATAAATTGTTAAAATGTGTAAACAACCCTCCCAAAAATACAAAAAAAAAAAAAAAGATTGCAGGGTCAAGGTTGCACAAAAGTACTAATCGGATCCATCAAGGAAAAAGAACATGTAGATCCAATGGTAGTAGAAGAAAATCGAGAAATAAATTTGCAGAACCTACAAAAGAAGACAGGAAAGAAAAGAATGAAAGAAAAATAAGAAAAATGAGATAAAAGTTTTGATAACGATATCTCTTAAATCATTAGAAAAAGCTCAATAAAACGAATCCACAAGCATTAAAGAAGGCTACAAATAAAGATTGGTGTGAGACACCTATCATCTTTGGATAACATACACTGTCCAAATTCTTTCATATACAAAATATCATGATATATAGGGATAGTTGTTATGAAAACAATTTCCGTTCTGACAAATCGTATAGCTTATAATTTTCCATCATTGAATGGATTGCCATACCAACTGCTTTAAATTGCCGACGGTTTGCAATAACACTCCTCCTCTATAAGTTACAGCCATCCCCGAGCCCTGAGCTCACCTTTTATCTAGCATTCCAACAAACTAATAGCCAAGAGCAAGATGGAAGAACTAAAGCCATTGCCACCAAGCTCATGCCCTTTTACACCCATAGGCTTCCTGGAAAGAGCTGCCACTGTTTATGGTGATTGCCCATCGATCATCTACAACAGCACCACTTACACATGGTCTCAAACCTACCGTCGATGTCTCAAGGTTGCATCTTCGCTATCATCCAATGGCATCAAGCCGGGTCAAGTGGTTTCCGTTGTGGCCCCTAACATTCCTGCCATGTATGAGCTTCAATTTGCCGTGCCCATGTCTGGTGCCATCCTCAACAACATCAACACCCGTCTTGACGCTCGGACCATTTCCATACTCCTGCGTCACAGTGAGTCAAAGCTCGTCTTCGTTGATTATTTGTCACTTCATGTTATTCTTGAAGCCCTCTCTTTGTTTCCACCTGAGACTCCACGCCCTACCCTCGTCCTCATTACGGACGATGAGGAAGAAGCACCACCGCCACCATCACTATCCGTAGATTTTTGTACTTATGAAAGCATGGTGGTGAAAGGAGATCCTGAGTTCAAGTGGGTCCAGCCACAAAGTGAGTGGGACCCAGTGGTTTTAAACTACACATCAGGTACTACCTCAGCTCCTAAAGGTGTGGTGCAATCCCACAGAGGAACTTTCACCATAACCATTGGATCCTTGATTGATTGGAGCCTACCAAAACAAGCAGTGTATCTGTGGACCCTGCCGATATTTCACGCCAATGGGTGGAGTTATCCATGGGGTATGGCAGCTGTTGGCGGGACCAACATCTGTCTTCGTAGAGTGGAAGCCCCTACGATCTACAGCTTGATCAAAAGGCACGGGGTCACTCACATGTGTGGCGCACCTGTGGTGCTAAACATGCTAACAAACTCTCCCAACGCGGAACGCCTTCAAGACCCAGTTCAAATTTTAACCGCGGGAGCTCCACCGCCATCCGCCGTGCTTTTCCGGGCAGAGTCACTTGGTTTTGTGGTGAGTCATGGATACGGTTTAACTGAAACAGCAGGGCTGGTCACTTCGTGTGCGTGGAAACCAAAGTGGAATACATTTCCAGCAAGTGAGAGAGCTAGACTAAAGTCCAGACAAGGAGTTCCGATTGTTGGCTTCACTGAGATGGGCGCTGTGGATCCCAATACAGGAAAGATTGTGGAAAGAGATGGGGTATCACTTGGTGAAGTTGTTTTGAGAGGTGGGAGCGTAATGTTAGGTTACTTTAAAGATCCATTAGGCACGTCGATGTGCATGAAAGATGGTTGGTTTTACACGGGAGATGTGGGTGTTATACACTCAGATGGATATTTAGAGGTCAAAGATAGGTCCAAAGACGTGATCATTAGTGGTGGAGAGAATATTAGCAGTGTAGAGATCGAGTCTGTGTTGTATACACATCCTGCTGTTAACGAGGCAGCTGTGGTGGCTAGGCCTGATGAGTTTTGGGGCGAGACACCATGCGCATTTGTGAGTTTGAAAAATGGTTTGGCTAACAAACCTGGTGAGAAAGATATAATTGATTATTGCAGGGAAAAGATGGCGCATTATATGGTACCAAAAACCGTGGTGTTCAAAGATGAGCTTCCAAAGACATCAACTGGGAAGATTCAGAAGTATTTGCTCAGAGAATATGCCAAGGGCGTGGATTCTTCGAAGGTAAAAATGGCAACCGGACAGGTCGGGAGTGGTTTTTATCTGCCTCTACGTTCTCCTAGATGGCTTCAAACACCCTTTGTTCCCACCGCATTCCCTGTCAAGGCCGCCGTAAACATCCGTATCCCCACTCCCATCTCCACCTCCACCTCCATTTGCGTTCCCATTCCCCGTTGTCGTCCCGTCTCTCTGTACAACTTCAGTCAAAGCACATATTTTGCCAGAAAAAGAGGTTCTGAAATATACAGTATCTTTCAAAAGAACCAAGGAACAGTGCTCCATCAGCCACATCGTTTGTGCAACACTCATGCTCGATTCCTCTGAGCTTCAAGAACATTAATTCTTGAAACTTAAGAGGAAGTTGGCGCAACGGCCTGATCCCATCTGCTCCAAATTGGTGTCCTATTAATGGTGATTTGTTTTGTGTGTGAAATTGTACGTTTTCCTCCGATGGACTTGTCAGTTATCCCATACCAAAACAGCTATCATGTCTCTTTCAATCACCAGGTACGACACGATCAAGAGATGGTAACGCAGTATGTAATAGCCTTTGTACAAAAAGCGAGGAAAAGAACAGTTTCGTGTTTGTCTTCGACTAGCATAAGTTCTTAATAGGTACAAATTAATCCTGTTGATCTTCACCATTCTCTTGCAACATAAATTGTCATTTTGAAATTGATAAATTTGGTCAAGTATTTAGTGTCGACGTTAATTAAAGCAGATGGCATGCATGACTTTGCATCGGGTCCAAAATATTCAATTGATTGTAGGTATCATCGGGTCCAAAATATTCAATTGATTGTAGGTAGCATCTGGTCCAAAATATACAAAGTTAGCTAGTGGTCTGAAGATCAAGCACCCTATAAATCTAAATGAGTGAACCAAAAACACTCCTTTGATCTCTAAATTGATCTCTATCTTGAAGAATGTTATTAAGTTATTGATATCTATCGCTAAATTTAATATTAAAGAATATTTTCAATTTAAATTCAAGGTTAAAAGAACCAAGTATACTTATTTGGCCATCAAACCAAAAAAATCAATTTTTCAAAGTTTGAACTCGGATTGAAGACTATATTGCTATTCACACTATAGTAGGTCTAATAACAAAAATTATAATTTTTTTTAAAAAAAATTTTACAGTTACTGAAAGCAAGAATGAACAATTATCTTTGGCTTAAGTAGTTATCAAACCCTTGATAAATGTTAAGTAAAATTATCAAAAAAGCTAAATGACCTTGGAAAAATACTGTATTTATAGACTCAAAAATATTCTTTATTGAAATAATATAATGATAATTTTATTTTTCCACCTAAAACACTTAATACTAGATATCAAAGGCATTGATATCTTTTTATTTGTTATTATTAAATTAAACAGGAACAAATACCAAAATATCATAAAACTAGCCTCAATTGACAATTTTGTGTTTCCACAATGATTTTTTAGTTATTGTAGTGTCAAGTGAGGAGCAATTTGACATTTTATCAAATATATAAAATAATTTAAAATTAAAAAGCATAATGAAATGAGGAAATTTCTCTTAAAATAAAAAATATTAAAATTGAAGTCAAAGGTTTTTTTGTTCTTTTTACAATGGTTTTTTTTTATTATTATTAAATCATCTTAGGAGGAATTTGATATTTAACTATATATATATATAAAATAAAAAGGTGGGGGCACATGAAGCTCACTCCCTAACATGTGGAAGGCACCTCCTCACGTCTAAAAATGATGTTCAATTGTGTCATTGTAAGCATCATCATGTTTTCCCTCCTGATAGAATGGCATGTGTCAATAGTGATGGCGTAGCTTGTCACTAGTATATTATTATTATTATTATTTTTAAAAAAAAATTATAATTTGGACTGCTTTGTTGTAGGTTTTTCAATTTCAGTTCTTATTTTTTTTATTATAATTTTTGTTCTTGGATCTTTTATAAAAGTTTTTTTTTATTTTCAATTTCATCCTAATTTGGTGTGTGTATATATATATATATATATATATATATATATTTAATTTGATCCTCATTCTTTTGATTATATTTTTAGGCCTTTTATTGAATTAATTTTTATATTTAATTTCACCATTCAATCTATAATTTTTTATTTCAATTTTGATCCTTATTCTTTTAATTCTTTTTTTAGTCCTTTTATTCAATTAATTTTATTTTTTTTAATTTTACCCTTCAATCAAAAATAAAATTTATTTTGTATATCAATTTTGATTCTCATTCTTTTAACTATCATTTTTTTTTATCCTTTTGTGTAATTGATATTCTTTTTCCAAGTTAATCTTTCAACATTTAATTGGTTGGAATTGAGTTTTATATTTTTTTTTTCAGATACGGTATTTCCAATTTAATTATCAGGGTTAAGGGCTTGAAAAGTTATATTCTCTTTTTTTATTATTAAGTTATTTCAATCTCGTAATTTGGATTACAGGTTTGGTAGAATATCATGTGTTGCCTTGATTCTAATTATTAGGGTTACAAGTTTGTCATGTTAACTCAGGTTAATAAGAACAAATTTTTTTATGTCCTTTATTTATCCTATTTTGTTTTTCTTTATTTAATAAGTTGTAAATTGAGATACATCATTTATCCTTTTTTGTTGAAAATATATTTTTCTCATGGTATCCTAATCACTTTTTTTTTTTAATTTGATCCATGCACTGTTGTTTCCTTTATATATATATAATTGAAATAAAATCAACTTATTTATAAAGAACATAAGAAAGATAAATGGTATTTATAACAAGCGGTAAAAAATATAAAAAAGTATTTAAAATATTAATAAAAATTATTATTGTTGTTGATATTTGCAATTCAATGTAAAACATTAATAGAATATACTATTGAAATAAAATCAACTTATTCAATCCAATTAAGTATATAACCTAAGTCTTATATTTTCTTTTCTGTTTTAAAATATGTTTGCGGTATCTGAACAACAGTTTTTGTATAAAAAAATAATTTGGCCCTATTATAGTGCTGGCACAGGGGCTAGTAATAATCTAAATGGCTTCTTTCTATCTTAATAAATATAAGCCGCCTTTGACACAAAATTAAGGCAAACTTAAAGAAGAAAAATCCCTTAGTACCAATAATTATCTCAAATAAGTACTGCTGAATAAAGAACATAAGAAAGATAAATGGTAGTTATCTATAACAAGTGGTAAAAAATATAAAAAAGTACTTAAGACATTAATAAAAATTATTATTATTGTTTGCAATTCAATGTAAAACATTAATAGAAAACACTGTTGACATAGTATGGCTGGCAATGAATGGTTTCATCTGCACTACTTTAGAGTTTCGAGCCAGAGAAAATATTATAAACCGAGACCAGGTTTCATATCCCTGGTGTAATAAAGAGCCAGAATTCATGGATCATATTCTTGTAGTGTTCTACTATGAATCTTGGAAATAATGGAACCGGTTCATTAACTGGCTAGGACTAACATGGTGCATGCCGATGACTGTTGAACAAACGTTACAAAAATGGCATTTTCTGGGTGAAGGAAAATTTCAGAGGAAGGCTATCTGTATGTTATCTACTGGCATCTTGTGGGGTATTTGGCTAACGCATAGCAAATTGATTCTAGTAACTCTGCTGCTGTACATATATTTTTTACAAAATTCTAGTAGTAGAATTCGAACAACTTTAAACCTTGGATTATTAAGAAAGTTTTTGTTTCAAATTAAATATTTTACAGAAAAATATTATTAGTATAGGGATTGGAGTTGACTAGTGTCAAAGAACCATCTCAACTCAATAGCTTAAGCTTTTAGATGAGGTCCTAGGATATGATTTATATTATTCTCTAACAACTAGTTGCTTTGTAAATCCCCCGCTAGAATATTTTCGAGTATAATAAAATGAGTTAAATAAAAAAAAATACTTAATTAAGATAAAATAGGTGAAATTAATAAAATGAAGAGTAGACATAGTATTAAATTGTTAGAAAAAAAAAGTTCCGGGGACAAAATATGGTAAGGCCAAAAGAAGTCAATTTATAAATACTAAAAGGAGAGGGTCAAGGTGCAATTAACAAGGGGATGACATTATAAATACACTTCCATTCTCTTTTATGCCATGATCTTGCATGAACAAAAGAAGAGAATGCCATGATCTTGCATGAACAAAAGAGGGGTTAGGGTTCTTTGATTTCTTTCTTTTTTCTTGATAAAATTATCTCAACAAAAGACTAACTTAGGGTGATTATAAAAGTTAGTAAGCGATCATAAAGAGGTATTTGAGTGATTTAGAGAGTTCTAAAAACTTAAAAGTAAGAACAAGGGTTGGTGAGAAAAGGAAGAAAGAGAAGGATAAAGAGTTGATTTTCATCTTAAATCTCTTTCGAATCTTTGTTATTTCAAGGTAAGCATCACTTTTATTATGTTTCATTTGGATAATTCCATGAATGAGAGAGCCTGAATGATATTATATATGATTATAGAATTTGAATTTGAGAAATTTATTGATGTAATTTGGAATATTATGTTGGAATCTTATTTATAAACATGAATAAAGATCGGGTAAGTAGGAAATTATTTTCATGATGGTGCATTCAATTAGAAAAAGACAGAAGAGAGAAATTTCCCATAACCAAACACGATCTTGTTATTTTGGGAAATAATTAAATCGATTTCAGAAACAATCAAACTGTTTCTCAAAACGGTCAGACCATTTTGGCTACTGTCCAGTTTTGATCTGATTTTGTGTTTGTCTTTTCTTAATTATTATTTTTTGTTCTTTTGAGTTTGTTTAAGGGAGATGAGAATTGTTTGATTTATTTTAGTATAATATGTATGTTTAATGATGGTGACTGAAACACGTAATGTGGGGCTGAGGATCAAATTGCTAAAAAAGAAATGGACATTTATGCATGGTGAAAATTTAGAATTGTCAATTCAATTAAATAAAGAATTTGAAATCTATATGGAGAATAAAATTGATCTTTATGATGATCAATGACAAATGACATTGATTATAATAATATAAGAGAGGTCATGAGACCTACTCAATAGCATAGAATCATTATATGCACTCATATATTAGGTGGGTACTCGGCACCTTACAACTACAATATTAGTTAAATTATAATTGTAATTTTCTTTGATTGTATCTTGATTTTTATTTAAAAACTATTAAATTATTGGAGAAACTAATTTCCTAGTTAATGGGATTAGTATCATGGTTAATAGGCGATAGGAGAAATTAATTCTCTGGTTAATGAAATTAGTGTTCTAGATAATGAAAGATAAGAGAAACTAATTCCCTAGATAATAAGATTAGTGCTCTGGTTAATAGGCAATTGAAGAGACTCATTCACCGTTAAAGGAATCAGTGCCTTGATTTATGGGCAATTGGAGAATAATAATTCTTAATTTTTTTGTTAATAGGATTATTATCCTGGATAATGGGTAATTAAAGAAAAACAATTTTATGATTAATGAGATTATCATTTTGGTTAATGGACAATTGAAAAGATTTACTACATGGTTAATAGGATTAATATCTTGATTAATGGGCAATTAAAAAACCAATTGATTTAGTAATAGAATAAAACCTTGGTTTAGGTTTGAAATAATGTTGGCAAGCCTTCAAAATTGTGCTAATAGCATTGAATTGCAAGGATAAGGGCATATTAAGAAATTAATTTTTTAATAAATGTTCTTGCCCAGTAGATAATATTAAATTATTATTAAGTATAAATTAGATAATATTCTCAGTATTAAATAAATTTTAAAATACCTCTCAAAACTACACTAAGTAGTAGATTCATGAATTTGTATCTTTTTGTTTAATCAAATGATATAATTGGAAGAAGAAATATTTTGCTTTGTAATATCATTTGGATCCAAAAATTTACATATATAAATTAATTATGGATAATGCATTTAAAATAATTGTTGTTGAAGCATGTCTACCTTCAATTTGTTTTCAAAAGAACATGTGTCTTGACTTAAGTTGTAACTATTTACTTCTCATATTATTTGTAATACTTGTTTTATTTGAGTGAATAATGAAGAAAATGAAAAGTTCTTATGGTTAGATTAAAGGAAGTCTCAAATAGTGGAACAAACATTGGAATTACTGTTTGCAAGTTATAAATATTTTGGAATTGATAACTTAATACTAAAAATAAAGGAAATTCTGTCGGATTTTTAGTTAAATACAAAAAAAAAAAAAAAAACCCTGTACTTTCAATAATAATAAAAGAGGTAGAGGTATGCATAGAATGTTGTGTAAATAAAATTGGGGTCGTGACATGCTTGCTCCGCCAATATTAATTAGTGTTTTAGAGACAACAGTACTGACAATAAAAATTAGAATACTTTCAAGATGAAAAAATAAAAAATAAGAATAGAAAGGGTGAATTACCGGGTGAATCGAGTTAGAGATTGAAGATGTGATGCCCTGTAGGAAAACGAAATGCCCAAAACTCAAGAAGCAAAGGAGGACATCAAGATAATCTGACAGGTTGGATATAGACTTTTCCAGCTTAGTCCTGAAGTAATTTGAATATTTCAGAAGATTGAATCTGACAGGTTAAACCAAGAAGATTGAATTCCCTCACCAGTAATGGTGGGAGTTTCAAATCATCCATGATAAAGTCAGTTGTCATCCTGGTGGCTCGAATCCTCATCACAACTGCTGGATCGATTCTTATCAAATAGGAAATAGACCCCACACCTTTTGATCTTGGAATGCTCCATTTTGTTGTAGAATTCGAATGTAACTTCACTGCCAGAATATTCACTAGTAAGACCTGTTCTTGTGCTCTCATACCACAATAACATGTGATCCGAATCATCTAACTTGAGTACAGCAGCTTTTGGCTGTGGATCCAAACCATAACATAATAACTTGACATGATCATGTTCACCATTATCACTTTTGGCATCGCATTTGCAACTAAAATTGACACAATCAGACAGAAGTGGTGTGGGAGATGCAAAGACTATGCAGAAAGCAATTCCCTTGAGCTGATGACAGTTTAAGGGCAACTTTTTGGCAACTGAAGATCCCATATTTTGATCGCGAAACCATGATGGAATTTCACTCTCTGGTAAAACGATTTGAAAAATCTCACCTTTGATCTCTCCAGACTGAGTGACACAGAAAACATAGAGGAGAAATTAGAGATTCAATATATAATTGATGATCATGAGAAGCAGGGAGAACTTATGAAGATTCACCTGAATTTTACATTGCACATCTGCCATTAGTTTCTTTTGATCCAATTTGAAGCAGTTTGCAAAGTTCAACTCCTGGAAATTTCTTAGATTGAACCTCGATAAGGTTTGAAGTGATTTACAGTCATTTACATCTAGAGCTGTAAGTGACGATGGCAGCTCTGGTAACTCTTTGATACCTGTTCCGCTTAAATCCAGATGTTTCAAACATTTCAGATGTTCAATTGAAGAGGGTAGCTCTTTAATAGCTGTTCCGCCTAAATCAAGATGTGTCAAAGATTTCAGTTGTGCAATTGATGAGGATAGCTCTTCAATAGCTGTTACACCTAGCTTAACCTGTGTCAAGAATTTCAGATATTTAATTCTTTAATAGCTGTTGCATCTAACTCGAGACGTCTCAAAGATTCCATGGGCTCCATGATTTCTGGGAAGCTCTCAAGTTTTGAGCAACCTGAAAGCCCGAGAACTTCAAGGGATTTCAGTTTACAGATGCTGCTGGGAATACTTGAGAGCTGTTTGCAGTTAGTCATATACAATCTAACAAGTGCTGTGAGAAACTCAATTGATGAAGGCACCTCTTCGATTGCCGTCCCTTGCAAATATAGATATCTTATGTTCCCGGAAATCTCTGGAAACTTTGTAATATTTGCGCAGAATCGTAGATCAACCTTTCTAAGAACTGGTGAATTTCCTGAAATTGCAGGGCATATTCTGACATTAATGCAATGATATAGATCAAGAATTCTCAAAACTTTCGAACCAATCCTGCTTGGAAGACTTCTAAGATTGTCACAATAACTGAGCTGAAGGACCTCCAGCTTGGTGAGATATTGAATAGAGGGGTTCACCTCTATTAAACTTTTACAAAATTTAAGATTTATACTCTCTATATTTTCAGCCATGGAGAGATCTGGGATTTCAAGCAAATATGGGGAGCCCCTGAGATCCATACGTCTTAAATGCACAAGGTCCTGTCATAACAAAACAAGGGGGAAAAGTATAACAAAAGATTGACTATTTTTAAATTTATAATTCATATATAGACATGATCATACCTGTACACCTGTCCAAAGCTTTTCAATCTTGCTATCAGGGAAAATAAGCTCAACAATGTTTTCAGCACAAAAACTTTGTGGCAAGGTTTTCAAAGGGAACCCATCCCAATGGAGATATCTCAGCTCATCAGAAAGATAATCGAGGCCAGAATGAGGAAGGTGCACTTTATCTTTGTTGTCCATTATGAAAATTTCATCCAAGGAAAAATGATTAAAAAATTTGAGAATTCTTAGCCGATCCATCCTTGAAAAGGCATCAGATTTTAAGTGCATTTCACGTGATTCAGAGATATCCAAGCATATGCCTTCAACTGCCTCCGTTCCCTAAAATCAAGGGTAGAGAATAAGCAAACAATATACTCATCTCCGACTACTTGAAAACATGTAACAACATGGTAAAAATATCACAGGCGGGAAAATAAGAATAGTTAGTGACTTTAGCTTTAACCTTCTTTTTCACCAATGCTTGATATACATCCTCAGGATCACATAACCTACTACATTTGCCTGGAATTTTAGATTCTTCACGAACAATGCTAAAAGCCATCTCTCGTAGTGAATCATGCATGTTGACAATGCAACCAGGTGTGGTGATGAGAGACTTGTCAAAAAGAACACTCATATCCGAACAAGCAGCTGAATAACAACCATCCAAAATTTTTGTAACACGGTCCCTATTTGCCCCATTGAAAAAGAATGCAAGATCAAGAAACATCTCTTGTTGTTCATCATCAAGCCCATCATAACTAATTCTCAACACATTCTGAATTTCACGGTTAGAAACTTTCCCTAACTTATTCAAAACACTACACCATTCCTCTTTGCTTCTACCATAGAGAGAAGAACCTAAAACTATAAGAGCCAAAGGATTTCCTTGTGCATAATCTACTATCTTTTCTACCAACTCACTATGATCAATTGTGGGATTGTAATTCTTGAAGGCTTTCATGTTAAAGAGTTGAAGAGCTTCATGGTGGTTCAATCTCTCAACATCATAGATTTCATCGACCACATTCCTAAGCACTTGCTTATCCCTACTTGTTAAAAGAATTTTACTTCCTGGACCGAATGAAACATGTGGCTCTGGTAACAATTCTTCCAGTTGCCTTGAACTATCCACATCATCGAGAACAATAAGAACCTTTTTACGGCGAAGTCTATCCATTACAAAAGCATTTCCGAAACTCAAAGGGACAGTGTTCAGAATGTCTTGGTCTAGTAATTCTAGAAGGATATTTTTCAGCAAACCAACCACTGCATGTCTTTTTAGTTCTTCCCTAACATTTGAAACAAAGAGGAACCCTTCAAATTGAGCAGAGACATTGTCATATACCGCTTTAGCAATAGTTGTCTTACCTATACCACCCATTCCCCATATCCCTACAATCCGAACATCTTGGGACTTCATTATCAACAAAGATTCAACCTTCTTAATACGTGCGTCAATTCCAATCAGACTCGTATGATGAGTAGTCATAGATGTTTGATGCAATTTGTTCAATACATCTCTAACAATGCCATCAACAAATTCAGACTCAGATCTAATAAACACAAAACACATATTTGTTAGTTGGAGAGAACCAGAACAGAACAATAGGCACTCTATAGCAAAATCAATGCAAACACCTTTAAAACGATCATCATTTCCCAAAAGACTAAGCACATTGTTATCGGTAACTGATAATGCAACATAAATTAATGAAAATAAACACTCTTAAACTACTACAAATCAGATTAAAAATGATTTGTTTAATTAAATCAAATATGCAATTGCTAGAAAACACTAGAGTTTCAAAATATGAAAGCCCAAGTTGAAATTCAAGAAAGCAGAAGCTTACTTAATGTTATGTGAATCCCACCCAGATAGATTGGCTGCCTCCCTCATGGCCGCTCTCCAGATGAACACTTTTTCCATCTTCTCCTTCAATAACTGGTCATGCCTAGCAAATGCATCGGCAAAACTTCCAGTTTGGTTCCTAACATGAGATGGATCAACCCGATAGAAGACGGGTATAACCATCTGCCCTTTAACTTTCTTGCATTCAAGAATTTTTGCAAGTTCCTCCAAGCACCATTTGGAAGACGCATAGTTGTCAGAGAAAACAACGACAGAAAGCTTGGAATCTTCGATTGCTTTCAAAAGGGATGGAGAAATTTCTTCCCCTCTGTTAAGTTTGTAATCGATGAAGGTTGAGATTTGTTTCCGCTTCAAAGCAGCATAGAGGTGGCTGACAAAACAAACACGAGTGTCCTCTCCTCTGAAACTAAGGAACACATCGTATTTTTCTTGAGGAGTGGTTGTTGAAGAAGAAGTCGAAGCCATGTGAAAAAAAAAAAAAAACACTTCCTTGTGATTCAGCAGATTAGAGTATATGGACGAAGAAAGAATGGAAATGGGGCTTGCTTTGAACCGCGTTTTAGGGCACCATCACCTTCGAAACTTCCATTGACAAAAAAAAAAAAAAACCTCACTTGGGGGTTTTTTCCTTGCAATTTGAAAGATGTATTTGGTAAATAAAAGGGTCTCATTCCAAACAAAAAAAAAACCAAATTAGTACAATACTAACAGGTGTCCCAATATAATGATCACTAAGATTAAGTGGAGTATAAATAAAAGAATCAGAAAATGCACTCCTTCGACATTTCAGGTTTCTTTAACGGATTTTGTTTGGGCTAAAATATGGTTAGTTTCGAAGCATAGTTGTCGCATTTGGTTTAAAGCTAGGGTCGTCGTTTGGTTATATCAATCCTAAAATAATATTGTTTTGATAAGTTTATATATATATATATATATATATATATATATATATATATATAATGAAGTTAGATTGTTTTGAACAAAAATTTTAAAAAGTGGAAACAATGTAAATTGAAAAAAAAAAATTTTATAAAGTCAACCAAGTCAGGTCTCGTTTGAATTTATAAGGTCTAATGAGTTAACCTCTCAGGTCATCTAAATTTAATTGGATTAATATTTATTTTTATGACAATATAATTAATACTAGAGGCTAGGCTCCATATCAACGAATTATTGGATTGATATGTTAGGCCAAGCCAAACTTGATAATTATGATTCAAATAGCTAAAATCTATTCCTAAATAAGTCTATCATAAAACAAGAGCCATATAATGAAGAAACATTTTTTTTTCAAGAAATGATATCAATCCGAAGGAAAAATTATAACATAGATGGAAAAAATAAAAAATAGAAAGCAGAAGAATATAGAATTATACTAAAAAAATCACACAAAAATCCTAATTAAAAATTTTATTACTTATTATTTTTTATTCAAGTAGGTTGTGTCTAAGAGATTTACAACTCTTTAAATAAACTCAAAAACTAACCTAAATAAATTAGAAAACTTGAAAATAAAATAAATACAATAAATGTCCTAAACAAGTTAGGAAAATAAATTTTTTAAGCATAATATTTAATCTCTTAAAATAGATAGGAAAAAAATATAAAAATAATTAATAAAACAAATATTTTTTTCATAAAAATCCTCTTGCATAAGTCTCTCTAAGTTAAAAAGAAATTGCCCTCGAGTTCAAATTCTTGTTGCTTCGATCTCATAAATTTCTAATCAAGAATTTACAATTATTTACATGCTTAGTCTTTTCATTATAAACACCATTCCTATTAACAACTAAAACGAGCTTTAATACCAACCAACTCATACAAGAACAACACAAGAAAGATAGCAAGCATAAAAACATAAAATTATACTAAAAATGGATCATACAAAATCTCTAATTTAAAATTTTATTACTAAATATTTTTTGTTCAAGTAATGTGCTTCTTTTAAGAGGTTTGCAATTAAATAAACACAAAAACTAATATAAAGAAATTAGAAAACCTAAAATGAAGGAAAATCAATAAAATTCATAAACAAATTATATAAAAAAATAAGATTTTAAGCATAATATTTAATTTACCAAACTAGATAGGAAAACAAAAACTAAGAAAACAAATAACTTTTTCTAAAAAAACAAAATGTCCAAGCCATGGAAATCAATTTGACTATGTCATTAAACCAAATCTAATGAATCAACCTTTTAAAATCTCGACTTGATTTCTTGTTTAGCTTGAGTTTTAAATTAAATCATATAAGAGTTATCATGATATGACCAAGTTGACTCAATGAATCCAAAGATAACTTGAACGACATGGAAAAAAACATGATTTGACTTTAAAAATTAAATCAATATGATATTTTTTTATAAAAAAAAAAATTGAAATGGTGATATATTAGATCAACACAGGTCAAATCAAGTTAACTTGTAAAAATTCACAGCTTGAGTAATGGATAAGAACATAATGATCTAACCTAGTTGCACCATCTATCTCTTTCTTTTCCCTTCATTTCTTCTCTCCCTGGTTGGCCATTCATTGAACTTGGGTTGGATGAAATATGAGACTAAATTGAAGATTTATTAAACAACCAGGGACTAAATTAAACGAAGAGGGCAAAAAGTGTGTGGTATGTGTAATACTCTTGTCAGCGTGTAAGGAAGTTGCCACTTTTAAGAGGTGCGTGCAACTTTTTTCAAGCGCTAATGAAGGCCTTCTTGGTGCCATTGAAATCATCTTAGAGGGAGCTTCCTTTAAATGCAATGCGTGATTGTTGTGTAGCTCCAATAACCCATTATTCTATTCTTTCTTTTTCCTTTTTCTTTTCTCTCTTATCACTTTAGTTTCATACATGATCTTTTCTCTTCTTCTTTTTAGGGACAAAAAAGTGGTTTTATTTATTTATTTTTGCCTCATTCTGAATTGCAGTTCCTTCATTTTCAATCATTTGGAAAATGAAAAATTTAAACTATTTTTCTTAAAATTGAGCACCTATCCAATGATATGATTTTTTTTAACCCTATAAGAACCCCATAACTAGCCATCAAAACAAACTATTAAGGTCAATCTCGAATAAAATAAATGTGGAACGGTAGTAGAAGGCTAATTGACAAAAATAAAAAGCAAAAGAAAAATAAAATAAAATGAACCCACAATGCAATTGGATATAAAATTAACAACAAAATGTTTAGCTTTTAATGTTTTATTATTTTTTCCCTAATAAAAGATGTGAAGAATAATAAATAAAGTAATTAAAAAATTAATTAAGTATCCATAATTAGGGGAAATTTTAAAGACTTAGCCCAATTGGTAACAGTTATTATCCATTTTTAAACACTTTTGACATGTCATCATGAGTGATAAGTATCTTATATTTCTTTCAAAACTTAGAAAATGTAAAATTATCAAACTATTTTATTAAGAAATTAGAATTTACTACAATATCTCATTCATAAGTTTCGAAAGTCTAAGAGAAAACACTTGGTTATCAAGTTTAGACTTCAGATGAGTAAATGGGGAAAAAAGTTCTCTAGCTAGAAGTCTAGAACTATGAAAGGTTATCTCTTAGGATATGATTGCTCTTCCCCTTTATAAGATCTTCCACTACAATATGACTTGGTATCATATATGTAATCTAACTTTTATAATTTAATTATTTTTTCCAAAACTAATCAAAACATTTACACTTAAATCAAGTTGAAGTGATGAGTAACATAAGGAGCATTTGAACCTCTTCTTTATTCATTATGGTTATGAAGATGGAAATATTTCAAACTTGGAAATTGTAGTTTGTTTTAGATTTTCTATTTTTTAACCAATAAAAGAATGTATTAAATTATTGAATTAGTAGTTTTAACAATCATATATTGATCTAAAACAATTAGATTAATATGTCAAAGTTGAAGTCATATTGTCGATCAACCTTTGTCTTTTAAAGCTCCCCCTTTCCATGAAGCCCATCAAGATTAGAGGTAGCCACTAATATAGTGATTTTAAGGAATGGATCATGAACCACCCTTATCTTCTTGTCTAGAAAATGGATGCGTTCAGACTCTAGAGTCTTCTAAATTTGGTTCTGGAAGACCACACACTCATTAGTGATGTGCTTCCAATGGTCATGCTATTTATAATATTGTTTCTCTTTATTTTTATTAACAGTAATGGTTATATGATTTCCAAATAGCTTAATTCCCCTCATACATGTTGAATATCTCTTTTTAACTCTTTTAGCATCAAAAGAGTACTCCAAAATACTCATAATCTTTAACTATTTTGGTAGTATTTACTTATTTGCTATTAGGTTTAATAACTTTTTTAGACTTGTTTAATGTTACGATCTCAAATAGTCTTTCATCCTTGATTTAAGGGAAATATATGAGTTATTATTGAATGGCCTCAAACTCCTTATTAGAGTTTAAATCAATTAGTGAGTGAGAACTCACAATATTATATGAATAGCCAACAACAAATACCATCTTATTGGCTTTATTTTTGCTTGTTTTGTAAACATCTTTTCATAACGAGCATCATTATCTATGAAGGTGTACATGTCTAAATAATTAGTTCCTATGAACATTTTTTCTTATGTTCCATTATATTCTTTGTAGTAGTAATTTTATGCTTTTACTATCAATTACAGTTGCAATGTACTTAGTTTTTAATTTTCTAAATCATAAGGCATAACTATCTATAGCCTTTTTAGGGTTTGGACTATTATGGCTAGATTAACCAATATGTTGTTTAGTTGTTTCTTTTAGAAGCACTCATGGAAATGAGTTTCTATCTTTTCTAACTATTGATTGAGTTTGATAGTAGTATAGAGAATCAATGAAAAACTATTTTAGTCAATAAAGAACCAAACATCTTAACTTTACGAAAGGGTTGGTTGCACTATTGACATATTGATCTATAAATTTTATAATATGTTCCATTGTTAATTGGTTATCCTCTTTAAAACAATTACTTGAAATCAATAATTTGTATTCTTATAAGGATCATGTATAGTCTATAAACCCATTTAGGGTATGGATTGATTATAAGTAGGTCTTTTTATCCATCCTGCTTCTATCGTCATCTCTCTTAAGTGTTGGGCTAGTTTAACTATGTCTATCCCTCTTCTTTATTACTAATCAACTGCAAGAAATTGCCATGCAAAGGAATTGAGGCTCCCTTATTATAACACAACTTATAAGACATAAAATTGCTTAATAACTAATTGTGGTGTGGGATAAAAATTACATAGGGCTAAGTAGTTGGCATATGGTTGTTTGTATACTTAACGAGTGGTTAGCATGTTAGGAGCTATCACCTTCAAGTTAGGCTATGTTTATTCTTGTGTTTGATATGCTAAGAAATACCCTCATAATAGGCATGCTCATTCCGAACATCCCTACTAGAAAGCTCATTATTGTAGAATTCTCTAGGATCTATCCCTGAGATATGTACGTGTAGGTGTTACTAAGCCTATTCTTATAAATTTTATTCTATATTTGATTCAATTAATCATATATAACTTGCATGGTTCAATTGACCATTTTTGTTATCTTGGTAGGTCATGTTAAACATGTTCTTCATCTCCATTTAGAGAGCCCTCATATTAGCATTAGAGATATTTATATATTGATAATAAGATGCTCCTTCATGAGCAACCATAATTGGTTGGCCGAAATTTTTTATATCATTATGACACCACCTGACCTATATAATGGATATGTGTATAACTATGTATAGGGTAGGGCATTGATTTATCAATTTGTTTATCTATGGTTAGTAATGATGATCCCACTATAACCAATAAGAAAGTAAAGGACTACAAATGAGCCACTAGAGATAAGTCTAAATGATAAGGACCCATCTCTAAGAGTGCTTACCATTGGTGGTGCACTAGAATCTAAGGATGGTGGACCTTCAAGCTCTTCACAACCAAGAAAATGGCATTCCTTTATTGTTTGTATTTATTGTTCATCCAGTTCAGCAAGGATATATCCATTTGTATTTTTCCTTGGAGGCATATTTTAATTGCTTATGGAATAAATTTTGAATTTTTATCCCACTAGGTGTGTCAAGTTATTATGTTGCCAGTTAATTTTACTTAGTACTAAACCTGTGAATGAGATGACAACTTCCTCTAATCAAATAAAATAAAGATTCTTGATCTCAGACCCTTAATAAAGGTAATTTGTTGTAAAAAAACCATTGTATAAGAAAATACATGAGTTTCAAAAGAGATGGGGTTTGTAAGAAATTTAAGTATAGAAAATAAATAAAGCAACAAATAAAATAGTAAAAGAAAAAAAAAACCCTTAAAGGGGAAAATAATGTAGATTGCATGAATTTGAATATATGGGGCTGACCATCATTTATATAGTATTTGACTCTATTTATACTATTATAGAGTTTGAATCTTACTTACATATATAATTCTAATCCTATATAGATATTGATATAAGATAAAGAAACTTATTCAATTCTAATACAAGATAAATTTATTTTCTATTGATACATGTGTGAATCCTAGGTTAATTCTTGACTTTTGATTAGTTATCATGTTGAGGATTTTCATTCCTAATAAAAATGTATCTTTTTAGTTCAGCGTGCATTCAAAATTTGTTAATCAATCACTTTTTTTTTTTCGATGATGACTTTTGATTGCTTTGTCAATTCTCCTAGTCAAACATGAGTTCTTTTTTATGATTGATTCTTTTGATTAATGATCAATTTCAACTTTTTTCCCCTTCTTTGTGGTGAACAATCATTATCCTTTATGTTAGATAAATATATTTTAGGTATAAATAGCAAGGTATCAAAGCTAGCTTTTAGAAGGGAGAGACCTTAAGCCAAGAAAGCTTTAGGTGTAAGTCATGCATACACATTCTCAACTCGAGCTTGAACTTAGGTATACATTTAATATAAAATAATTTTTTGACATAAAATATTATTTTTTAGGTAATCCATGAATGAATTGTTTGAATAATAACTTTTATTTGCCTGAATATTTTATTTTTAAAGGGAAAATGTGTTTTTTTAAAGAAAAAATATATTAGATTTTATTTTATTTCATGGCATAATTATGGCATAATTAGGGTAGTAAATGACAAGAATTAATTGCGTTTTCTTCTATTTTTTAGCTTAAATTTTGGTATTTAGTGGAGACATTTTGAAAGTTTTTTATTTTTTCACATTCATTGTACAACTAATCAAAAGGTGTTGATGATATATTTATACCAAATGATGAACAAAAGTTTTAAGAACAAGAGATATAATCCTAATGTGATATGCATTTCTTTATATACATTTTAAATATTTCAACAAGTAATTATACTAAATATTTTGTTTAAACTAAGTTTTAGTATACATTGTATTTCCAAAATAAATCATATATAATTTACTGGTATATTTATTGTCTTTAAGCTATTATACAACGTTAAGTTCAACAAAGTAGGAATTTTAGTTCTATGTTCATTTGAGGAAACTAAACATTATCTTACACAATCATCTCACAAAAAAGACTCTGTTTGGTCTGTCCTGCTGGAATTTCGATCATTCAAAGTGTTAAACCAGAGATGGCGTGGTTCCTCTTCCAGCTTATCAGTTCTTCACTTTCTCTGTTTCGATGCCAGCATTATGGCAGGAGGCAGCAATCATCGCAAGCTCCCATAATATTATACTCTGATTGATTTCCAAAAATCTTGAATTCTTCATTACGAAAACAGAAAAGCCTCACTGGTGGGTGGAAATCACTCATCCAGGAGGTAAACTCCACACCTTTTAACCTTGCAACGATTCTGAAGCCCTGAGGGCTCATCCAGGTAAAATTCAAATGAAATTTCTTTTCCAGAATATTGGCTGATGCAATCTCGTTTTACGAACTCGCAGGGATTGTACAAGATTAACATCTGATCTGACTCAACTGATCGGAGTTCATAAGCACAAGTACTCAAATTGAAAAGGACATCATGATGTTCATCATTTTCACCTCTAGCATGGCATTCACATATAAATATCCTGTTGCATTGCAATTCTGTTGGAGGATCTGGGAATACAAAGACCATGCCGAAGGCAAAACCATTGTGTTGATGACAATTTGTGGGCAACTTTATGGCTACCGAAGATCCCATACTTCGATCACAGAACCATCCTGGAATTTCACTCCCTGGTAAGATAATCGTGACTTCGCGTCTCATCTTTCCAGACTGTAACACAGAAATCAGAAGTCAACTTTTATGTGTGTGTGTGTGTGTAAAGAGAGAGAGGGAGAGGGAGAGAGAGAAACACGATGAGGAAGAGGAAGAGGAAGTGACCTGAATTTTCAATTGTGTATCTGCCAAGAGTGGCTTCTGATCCAATTTGAAGCAATTTGCAAAATTCAAGTACCAGAAATTGCTTTCTTTTCCGATTGATAAGGTTTCCAGTGATTCACAACCAACTGCCTCCAAGAATTCTAGTGACGGTGGAAGCTCTGGTAGAGAAAGAAGACTCTTGCAATAATTCAATTTAAGATATTTCAGCACAGGAAGTTTTTCGATGAAACTTGGAAGGCTGACAAGGTTATCGCATCGATTGAGTTGCAGCATGTAAAGGCAGCTTAAAAATTTAATGGATGAGGGCAGCTCTTTAATAGCCGTTCCACTCAAATCAAGACATTTCAAAGATTCCATTGGCTCCAAGATTTCTGGGAAGCTCTCAAGTTTTGGGCAGTAGCTTAGCTCAAGTCGTTCAAGGCACTTCAATTTACAGATGCAGGTTGGGAGACTAGAGAGCTGTTCACAGAAATTCATCTCCAATACACCGAGAGTTGACAGAAACTCGATCGATTGGGGAACCTCTTCTATAACTGTCCAAAGCAACCTTAACTGCTTTATATTTCCTGATATCTGGGGAAACTTGGTGATGTTTGAGCAGCCTGATAGATCAAGAATTCTTATCTCTTTCACTTTGCTAATCGATTGGGGAAGTTCTTCTATTGCGGTCCCTTGTAACATCAATTCTTCCAAAAATCCTGAAATTTCAGGGCATTTTCTGACATTTTTGCAATGTGATAGATCAAGAATTCTCAGAAACTTCGATTCAATCCTTTTTGGAACAATCCCTAGATTCTTACAACCACTGAGAATGAGGATTTCCAGCTTTTCAAGATGTTGAATGGATGAGTGCACCTCAAGCAAACTCTCACAGAAACTAAGATTTATGTACTCCAAATTTTTGGCCCTCGACAGATCTGGAATTTCTAACAAATGTGTCGACCTACTGAGGTCAATCCATCATAAATTCAGAAGATCCTGTCAAAAGCAAAGCAGGACAAACAAAAGAACAAAGGCTTAAATGGAGATTAAGAGTCTTGAAGTTCATAATTCTCATATAGATACCACCATAGCAAAAAAAAAAACAAATCGTACCTGTACCCCCGTCCAAAGTTTCTCAACCCTGCTAGAATGAAGTGTAAGGTCAACAATGTTTTCGGCACAAAAATTTTGTGGCAAAGATTTTGCAGGGAATCTATGCCAGTGGAGATATCTCAGTTCATCAGAGAGATACTTGAGGCCACTTAGAGGAAGGTGCATTTTGTCTTTGGAATCCATGAAGTAAAAGGGATGGTAGAATTTAAGAAACCTGAGACCATTCATCCTTGCAAATGTGTCGGATTCCAAGTGCATCTCCGGCATTTTAGATATATCCAAACACATGCCTTCAACTGCTTCAGTTCCCTGATAACGAAGGGCAGAGAATAAGTTTGCAATACATAATTTAGAGCATGTGATAGATATATTTTGACCTACTTGGAAAATCAACTGTGTTCAAAATACATAACGACCTGCTGCGAGAGAAAAAATATTCACAAACTATAGAATTTACCTTCTTTTTCTTCAGGACGTGATAGATATCTTCATGATCACACAACCTGCTGCGTTTTCCAGGATTCTTAGATTCTTCACGAACGATGCTATAAGCCATTTCTTGTAGTAAATCATGCATCTCTAGTGTGTTCTGAGAAATGGTGATTAGAGACTTGTCAATGAGAATGCTTAAGTCAAACTGCAGAGAGGAATAACAACTGTCTAAAACTTTTACAGCATGGTTCCATTCTGCGCCATTGAAAATGAATGCAATATCAAGAAATATTTGCTGCTGTTCCCCATCTAATCCATCGTAACTAATCCTCAACACTCTTTGAATTTCAGGGTTCGGAACTTTCCCCAACTTATTCAATGCACTGTACCATTTCTCTTTGCTTCTATCATAAAGAGAGGAACCCAAGACTATCAGAGCCAACGGATTACCTTTTGCATAATCTACCATCCTCTCTAACAACTCTATGTGATCCCTCTTCGGACAGTTCTTCTTGAAGGCATTCAAACTCAGGAGTCGAAGGGCGTCATGGTTGTTCAGTCCTTGCACCTTATATATGGCATCGACTCCATTCTTTATAAGCACCTGCTTATCCCTGCTTGTTACAAGGATTTTGCTTCCTGGACCAAACAAATCATGCACCCCAAGGGACAACTCCTGCAATTGCCTCGAGTTATCCACGTCATCCAGGACAATAAGAACCTTTTTGCGGCGGAGACAGTCCTTCGTAAAAGCAACTGCCAAACTTGGAGGCTGCTCAAGTAGATTATCTTCATCTAATATTTTAGAAAGAAGTTTGTTTCGTAAATCAACTGCAGTATACCTTCTTAGATTTTCCCTGACGTTTGCAAGAAAGTGGAATCCTTCGAATTGATTACAGATTCGATCAAATACAGCTCTTGCAATGGTGGTCTTGCCTATACCACCCATTCCCCATATTCCTATGATCCGAACCTCTTGTGACTCCATGCACAACAAAGATTCAGTTCTCTTGATGTGTTCCTCAATTCCAACCAGATTCATGGAGTGACCAGGAGACATTTTATACAACTTGTTCAAGATATCTCCAGCAATCGCCTCAATAAGTTCAGACTCTGATCTACCAAACGTAAAGAATACATCTTGTAAGTCCTTGAGAAATTACAGAAAATAACACAAAGTATCATATCTAATTTTCAGAAGCTGGGTTTAATAACGCTGCTAAATTTCTTAAAGATATTAAACATATAATATATTTGATTTACTACATAAGAATAAATGATTTTAAATAAAGATCTTGAAGGGTCCACGACGTCTGTTTAATAACTTTTTTCTGATATTTGTATGGACAAGACATCGCACATCATTAAAGAAATACGTGTTATTTACTTTAGAATTTTGCTTCGTGAACCTTTTCGGTCTGAACGAATGTTTGAACAATCTGAAGTAATGGTCTAGCTTATTGATATTTGTTTTTTAGAACAAATCACTTAAATATATTTTATTTTCTTGGTTACTGATCATAGTAAAACATGGCTTAGTTCAGCAAATTCAACTAGGACCATGTCTAAGTTGGATTTCAAAATAAACATAGTATAAGTTGACTTTGCCAAACTCTGACGAGTAAATCTTGAAAAAGCTCACCTAATATTCTGCGAATCCCACCCAGTTAGAGTAGCCACTTCCTTCAAGGAAGCTCTCCATCTCTTCACCTTTTCCATCTTTTCTGTTACTAGTTCAAGTTCACCGATTGAATCCCCAACGGTTCCAGTTTGATTTCTTACATGAGATGGATTGACATGGTAGAACACCGGTATAACCGTCTGTCCATTCATTTCCTTGCATTCCAGGATCTTTACAAGCTCGTCCAAGCACCATTTGGAGGATGCATAGTTTTCAGAGAAAACAATCACAGAAAGCTTGGATTCTTCAATTGCTTTCAAGAGTGATGAACAAATCTCCTCTCCTCTCCTGAGGTTGTTGTCTACGAAGGTCAGGACCTTTTTTCTACACAAAGCAGCATATAGGTGGCTGGTAAAATTATCACGAGTGTCCTCCCCTCTGAAACTGATAAAGACATCATATTTTCTTGCAGGGATGCTAGCTGAAGCAGAAAAGGAGGAAGCCATTTGAGAAAGTTGATTCCAGGTAAAGTATAGTCAATCTATGCATAAGATTAAATCGGAGAAAACAAAGAGTAGGGATAAGGCTTAGTTAGTCTAGTCTTGTGTATAAATGCAACGGGGGATTCAGATATTTTGTTCACGCAAAACTTCCCACTTTCTTGGACAGAACTTAATCCTCCTCGGACTTCCTCATTGTTTGAAGACCAAGAAAAGGTCTAGCAGGCGTATACATGGGGACTTTCTCATTCTTTAAAGACCAAGAAAAGGTTTCGGCAAAAACATGGGGACCCATACTGTAGCTATTTGTCAATATGAATTTTGCTGGTGAATTAATTTCTTGACTTTGTTCCTTCCAACAATTTGTTTCCAGCCATTCTTGCTTAATATTTCCATGTCCTAAGAATCATGCACGCTTGTGACGCTGGCACGTGCCACAATGAACTTCAGTCTTCATCTCGTTGAGCTTTCGTTGCTTGAGATTTATCTTCTTGGCGCAACAAGACTGGAGAAT
Organism: Populus alba x Populus glandulosa; assembly: GCA_033617975.1. Taxonomy (NCBI): domain Eukaryota; kingdom Viridiplantae; phylum Streptophyta; class Magnoliopsida; order Malpighiales; family Salicaceae; genus Populus; species Populus alba x Populus glandulosa. The sequence goes on from CM066161.1 coordinate 11,909,189, forward strand.
TCTTTGCCTTTTGCTTTATTAGTTCTGTTTAGATTTTGAAATTAGTGAGAGAGTAGGCTATTTTTGAAAACGAATCCTAAAAATATAGGTCAATCCTGTTTCTACACTATTTGGCATAAATCTACATGCTTAAATCACTAATAAACTGCATAGTTTTATATTAGAGCTTTATTTTGACTATTAAAATACTAAATATAAATTAAATTAAATTTTAAACTAAATCCCTAGTTCATTATTATAGTTATTGTCCTCTATTATATTTCAGTCTTTTGCACTAACACTAATATTAGTAAAAAAAAAAATTAGAGCCCCAATAAAATTAATTAAAGTATATACAAGCTAATTTAGGTATTCATATTAATCTAAAAAATAAAAAAAGATTTGCTGAAAAGTAATGTATAAAATAGCCTAAAATTAATGACCTTTTCCTTTTCGTGAAAATAACCTGCTTGAGGATAGAGAAAAGAAAGAGTGAAAACTAAGAACTAACCGAATATTTGCTGCGAATAAATTAATTACAAAGAGAAGCGAAAATCACGAAAACAATTAATAATAAGAGTATTCTCTTTGACCGATAATTCAAGGGATTTGAGTACGTTTCAGTCAAAGAAAAGTTAGTGGAGAAGACCTTGACCAACCGAAATAAAAAACCATGGATTTAGCAACGTAAATAAAATAAACTAGAGAAGACTTGGGTAGGTCAATATAGTTACTAGTATATTTTATTACTACTGTATATAGTTTTTACACTCGATCCGATAACTTGCCCGATTTAAAACCTAGATTTCAAAACTATACTACTATCACTCCTCCTTTTTCTCAATTATCACCACACCAACATTATCACTTTTATTATTTTTACAACTGTCACAGTTAATAAAATTATTTTGTTCGTCATTATTCCTTTTTATTTTTAAAATAAAACATTGAAGAATTAAAATTTTATTTTGATTCTTTGTTATCATTTCAAACATAATATTGAAATTAAAATGTTATTTTGATTATGACATTCTAATTTTGATTTTTCTATTCTAATTTCAGATATTTCATTTCTTACATTAAAATGACATCAATTTTATGGATTGGTCTTGTCTAGACATATACTTCTAATCAAATTATCTGCTTTTATTTATGGATTTAATTTAGAGGTGATTATTTTTTGTTCTGTTTGGTTTAGTTGTTATATAAAAAAAAACAATTTAAAAAAAAAAATCGGTTCAAACCGACGGGTTTCGGTTCGGTTTAGTTTTTTAGAACAAAAACCCAATTCAAACCGGTTTGGCTCAGTTTTTTCCGGTTTTGGTTTGGTTTTTTCTGGTTTGGCTCGATTTGTTTTTAATTTTTTTCAGTTCAGTTCGGTTTTTCCAGTTTCAGGCTTATAAAACCAAACCGCTCGGTTTTTTCAAAACTCTAATCGGTTTTTTTCACAACTCTTTTTTTTTGTTATTTTTTTTTTTCTGATTTTCTTGGTTTAATTGTTTTTTGATTTTTTTAGTCATCTCTAATTTAAATTATCTATCTACATATTGATACATCTTCTTACTAAATTTAGAGGAGTCATATTCTCCCTAAAAAATCTTCCAATAATGACTAAGGAATTTATTGTCTATCTAAGGTCTTTTTAAATGGAATAAAAAGAAGTAACAACTTCTTTGAAAATTAGTTTGGCAGTATTAGCTTCATTTAAAGACTTTTTACAAGAAATGAAATGTGTCATTTTAAAAAACTCGTCAACAGCAATAAAGACAAATTATATTTCTTATACAAGTCAACCTAAGAACAAAATCCATAAATAAATCCTTTTAGATATTTCTAGATACAAACATGTATAAATGTGTGCTCTAAGTTAGTTCCTTAGCAGTTTAACAAACATAATAATACTATAAAAATCATCAATCATCGATTTTTAGTCATAACTTTCATCATCCAATTTTTATTCCTTTAAAAGAAAAAAAAATAAAAAGATAAAAATCACCTACATTGATACCTAATATATATGAAACCTACCCTTGACACATGGCACACATGTTGAGAGAGGAAAAGGAAAATTCAAAAAATCATAAAAAACTAAAACATATATATATACCAAGGTATAAAAATAAAGATGAGAGAAGAAAAGATTGTCAAGGTAGTGGTCATTCCACATCCCAAACATACACATGTCATACCATTATAAGATTGTTTTGCTTCCAACACCATTAGACTATCACTAAACTAACTCCGAAGGTAAAAACATACATGTAACTAGTAATTTTGCCTCATCTCAACCCATGTGTTGCATGCATAGCATTTTCTTTATTATGTTTTTTTTTTAAATTTAGTTTAGTCCTTAATTCTTATCAAATTTGTGTTTCAGTCTGTATTTATTAAATTTTGTAATTAGGCTTATCTTGATCATTTTATTTTCAATTTAACAATATCTTATTTTGATTGATTTATTACAAATCTATGGTTTTCCAATATCTATGAATATATTTTCTTGTTGAATTTTTCATATATGTTAATGATTAAGACCAAAATATTAAGCACACAATTGAATTAACTTTACCGTTTTCATAATTGAATTCAAAGAAATAAGGATTGAGTTGAATAATTTGATGATGATATCGGCTTTTATAAGGGCTTTGATAAAGGTGGCACCCTTTTTAACTCTTTTGTACATCATTTTAGTATACTTCCCCTTTAAATTAGAGTTGTTTGCACAATTTAAGGGTGTAAATGGTGCTAACGGAAGAGCCACTTGTTGTGGAAGAGCTAATTTCACTTATTGAGCCCATGTATTGGAATTTCTGGCTTGTTAGCCATGGAAAAACATAAAAAATAAATGAAAATATCTTTTATTCAAGAATTCCTCACAAACAATACTACTAATAGGGTTTAAGGTAAACCTTATAAGATTAACATCTTTTCAATATTGATGAATGGGCTAAAGGTTGAAGATATACTACTAAATTTGGAGTTCATAAACGCCTACAAAACAAGTTATATATTGGGCTTGGGACCTTTTAATGCTTTAGTTAGCATAAATATAGGAGGAATAAAGTCTTAAAATGAATGTAGTGTGTGTGTTTGTAGAATTAAAAACAAAAAAGAGTCAAAAGCTTAAGAAGAAGAATATGCGCTAGGAAATTATATAGCCATGAATTGCATCAACTTGAATGGAAGATAAAGGTGGAGTGAGTAAAATGCTATAATACTTGTTTTATTAAAAGTCATTTAGAGTAACAACTCTAAGTAGTAAGTGGTTCATTATTAAGTGAAAATAAATCCAATCATGACATGAGAATACAAGAATATTTAATGCTTGATAACAATTATATATAAAGTTGGTGCAATAGTTTAGGGTTGAGGTATGTATGCAGCTTGTGCCTTTAAGGGTGGTTTTGTTTGGACTTATGTTTTCATGTATTGTGTCCCTTTACCCTTATCTTAATCTACAAACTAATTAATGCATTATGGATTAATTGGCTCATTAGGTTTTTTATTGTTCAACCATCCTCTTTTTAGGTTTAAGTATGAAGTATAATTTATATTCGAGCTTTAAACCTAGAACACTTCTTGGCTCATTAGGTTTTTGAGTTGGCTCATTCTTTGTCACTGGCCTACCTAGTGATTAGGGTTGTAAATCCTACACCCATAACAAGGATAGTTGAATTATTATTTGAGAATTTAAATTTCCCTTCACATGCTTCTCTATTTATCTCCTGTTTACTCTACTCCCCTACCCCCTTAACATATAACGCCCCCCTGTGGACAATTTAATTTTCCCAACACAACAAAATCACCTACATTGGTACCCAATATATATAAAACCTACCCTTGGCACATGGCACACATGTTAAGAGAGGAAAAGGAAAATTCAAAAAATCATAAAAAACAAAAACATACATACCAATGTATAAAAATAAAGATGAGAGAAGAAAAGATTGTCGAGGTAGTGGTCATTCCACATCCCAAACATACACATGTCATACGATTATAAGATTGTTTTGCTTCCAACACCATTAGACTATCACTAAACTAACTTCGAAGGTAAAAACATATCTGTAACTAGTAATTTTGCCTCATCTCAACCCATGTGTTGCATTCATAGCATTTTCTTTCTTTTTTAAAAAAAGATTTAATTTAGTCCTTAATTTTTATCAAATTCTTGTCTCAGTCTGTACTTATTAAATTTTGTAATTAGGCTTATCTTGATCGTTTTATTTTTAATTTAACAATATTTTATTTTGATTGATTGATTGCAAATATATGGTTTTCCAAATCTATGGATATCTTTTCCTGTTGAATTTTTCATATATGTTAGTGATTAAGACCAAAATATTAAGGACACGTACAATGGAATTAACTTTACTGTTTTCATAATTGAGTTCAAAGAAATAAGGATTGAGTTGAATAATTTGACGGTGATATCAGCTTTTATAAGGGCTTTCATAAAGGTGGCACCTTTTTTTACTTTTTTGTTCATCATTTTAGTATACTTCCCCTTTGAATTAGAGTTGTTTGCACAATTTAAGGGTGTAAATAATGCTAGCAAAAGAGTTTGTTAAGTACTATTTCACTTGTTGAGCTAATTACTAAGGATTTGGTGATGATGATGGAGCACTTATGGTGCCCATGTACTGGAATTTCTAGCTTGTTAGCCATGGAAAAACATAAAAAATAAATGGAATTACCTTTTATCCAAGAATTCCTCACAAACAATACCACTAATAAGTTAAACTCTATAAGATTAAGATCTTTTCAATATTGATGAATGGACTAAAGGTTAAAGGTATACTACTAAATTTGGAGATCATAAGAGCCTCCAAAACAAGTTATATATTGGGCTTGGGCAGTGGTGGAGGGAGGGGAGGTTGGTAGGGGCCCGGTCCCCGCAAAGAAATGCCCCTCCCTTGTATATTTATAATTATAAATATTTATAATATTTTTTTGACCCTTTTAATTTATAATTTAGCCCCCAAACTTTTTTTTCTTGCTCCGCCCCTGGACTTGGTGGACCTTGTAATGCTTTAGTTAGCATAAATATAGAGGAATAAAGTCTTAAAATGTATATAGTGTGTGTTTGTAGAATTAAAAAGAGTCAAAAGCTTAAGAAGAAGAACATGCACTAGGAAATCTAGAACTGGAACTTACCTTACCTAGTGACTCGTGGACATTTATATAGCCGTGAACCGCATCAACTTGAATGAAGATAAAGGTGGAGTGAGTAAAATACTATGATACTTGTTTTATTAGAAGTCATTTAGAGTAACAGTTCTAAATGGATTATGGTTCATTATTGAGTAAAAATAATATTGTTTTTTTGACATTACATTGTATAAATCCAATTATGACTAGAGAATACAAGAATATTTAATGCTTGATAACAATTATATGAAAAGTTGGTGTAATATTTTAGGGTTGAGGTATGTATGCAGCTTCTGTCTTTAAAGGTGGCTTTGTTTAGACTTGTGACTTTATATATTTTATCCCTTTACCCTTGTCTTAATCTACAAACTAATATATTATAAATCAATTAGGTTTTTTATTGTCCAACCATTCTTTTTAGGTTTAATGAAATATGTCTAGATCTAAAAAAAATATAATTTATATTCGAGCTTTAAACCTAGAATACTTCTTGCCCATTAGGTTTTTGAGTTGGCTCATTCTTGATAGTTGAATTATTATTAAGAATTTAAACTTCCCATCACATGCTTCTCTATTTATCTCCTGTTTACTTTACTCCCCTGCCCCCTTAATATATAACGCTCCCCTGCGGACAATTTATTTTTCCCAATACAACAAAATCCCCACTATTGAAATAGATTTTACTGTGTTGGGCAATTAATATCGCATTCAAAGAACAAGTGGGATGTAGGTTCAATATCATTTCTGCAGATAGGACAGACATTTGAGCGGGTGGTGGAGTTTGATTCAGTCTATGCAGTTTCTTGGATGTGTGATGTCTCAACAAAGCTATGGTTCGGGAGGATGCAAATTCTTTTCAACTCTGTTGCCATGAAAGTTAAAGATTTGAGGAAAGTCAGCTTCATTTACACCATAGGACAAGGAAATGTAGTTGCTTGGCAAAGCAAAGCTTGGATAGGTGGGAGGATTTCATTGCCTGGTTCTAATTCTATGTTCCTCGTTCAGTTTATTTTATTTAATCCTTTTTCTTTAGTTTTCCATTCTCTTGATGCTCTGTTCTGTCTTGCTTCTCTTCTCTAATAAAAGCTCATCGTTTTTCATATTTAAAAAAAACATGAGTTGCTGTATACAGCTTTTCTTAGTCCCGAGTTATGTCCCTCACTTTCTACAAGCAACAAATTTGGTTGTAAATTGGTCGTATACTTCTTTAATTTTATGCCAAAGTGAAAAGATTTACTTATTCTGATCAAGAAAGAACAGAAAAGACTTGCTTGCACAAGTTTTCCACTTGTAAGAAGCCAAGTGATCGATGAAGCAGTTGCCAAAAGTTTGGTTAAATCATTAATAAAAAAAAAACAACTAATGTAGATTTTCATCTGTCAAATCATAATAATTTTCAAAGCCAATATTGAAAATTTACCATGACAGAATTGTGAACTTGAAAAAATTAATGCTACATCTCATGCATGGGCAAAGCATTAACGAAGAAGCATATCAGTCCCAAATTAAAGCATAAAAGTAAGTAATATATCCATTCTCAACCACCATTGTTGAAGAATGAATGTTATCCTAAGTAGCATTCTAATTACAATCCAAACCATAGGCTTATACATAATATAAAAAGTATTCTTGTCCATCTCCAGGTAAAAGTTCCATGGAGAGAGAGGGAGGGAGGGAGGGAGGGAGGGAGGGAGAGACGGCAGAGATCGGTGAAGCTGGCCTAAGTCCTAACCATGGTTGGTGGGTTAGAGGAAAAGAACCCAAGGGAACCAAAATATCTCCCTGGGTTACATGCAGGGTGCTTCGAGCTCCAAATCCATTTATGGAGTTCATAGCATGATGTTGTAATAAGATAACTAAATGCAAAGTAAACAAACACTACCCCTCCTATTGCTTACTAAAATGGGCTAAAACTCCCAAAGTTTAGCCCCGTTGAATTTACAAGAAAGGAAAAACAAGAGCTGATAAAGATTTTCTTCCCTCACCGAAGGAAAGATCTTTTGTTAAAACACATTTAAGATTAATTAAAAGTAAAGTTGGTAAAAGCATTTATCTAAACATGACTGCACTGTCCTAGTTCTAAAATCCTAAGACTAGCTAGCTAGATGTTAATGCACAAAAAACTGTGGGCAACCATGCCCATGGATTTCGCTAAAAACTGCCTCTTCAACTCGAGGTGATTAGCCATGTTGGAGGGATTATCCATTTAAAAACTGTTCTTGAAAATGAAGGGTTTGCTGTCTTTCTTGTTGAATGTACATTTTTGGCAAACCATTTTCAAGTTGATTAGCCTTGCCTAGGCTAAAATTTACAAAATGGTTGTTTTACTTAGCCTTTCCGGGGCTACTGATTGAGAAACTTTTGTCCGACCAAGCTACTCCAATAGCTTGAGTCGGTGATTACATACACATGTATTGGTTCTCTTCAAGGAGGAACCCTTCTTTCAAAAAGATGCAATGAAAACAGATGCATGACTCTCCGATTCTTGGAGAAGATTTCAACCCCTATGGAGGGTTTTGTGTGTGCAAGAAGCCCAAGATCCAGACATGGGCTTGTGTTAGGAAGAGAAAGAAAGAGAACCATGGTTAGGTCGAAGGAATTTGAGGCCTCGAATGAAACAGCTGAGGAAGCTCACAGAATAGAAGTGGCTAAACTGGGACACCCCCTCTAGCGATGAGGAATCGGTGGAGCTTGAAGAGCCAAGGTCACGCCTGTGGCACAGCAAAACACACTGTCAAAGATATCAGTACTCGTTCCAGTAAAAAAGGCATAATTAATTACGTATTGTTTAAAAAATAATTGTTTGGACCATTCCTTGCTGTAAGAACTTAATCGCATTAATCTATATAGGTTTTGTTATATAAGGGGATGTTGGGTAGCATAATTTAAAATTTTACATCGGAAAATGTGATTACTTGTGTTCTTTAGCTAAGCAGAAGAGGAAATAATACTATATATATATTGGTGACCTAATTAAGTTTTCAGTTCTCGTTTTACAAAGTCTAAATTTTGCAGATGCAGTAAAGGCCATAAATAAGAGAAGAAGCCGTAAGGATGGCAAACCTGATGGCAAGGCCGCGGTGGGAGCAAGAGACATAGGTGCACCATAATGCTGTGGATATCCTCCGGTGGGTGAATTAATGGCTGAATACTGAAACAGGTTGTATGGGTACTGGACACCATAGCTCTGCCCGGAAGTAGGGTAGCTGGTGGCGGCTCCTCCACTTCCTTCTCCAAATTGTAGATACGGGTAAAAGGCTGCAGCTGAACCATTCATCAGCCCACCATGCCCAGTTCCATACATGGGATACTGAGCAGTTGCCCCTCCATACACATTGTAGTAGCTCTGCACCATTAACCCAAAATCCAAACAATTCACCAGAGATATATAATCTATCCATGCTTGTATTTTGTGCTTTGAGTACAAAAACCCAAAAACAATAAAAAATATCAGCAATGCATGAGTGCGGGTTTATTTATCTGTTTGGATAAGAAAATTGATTAGTGCAGTAACATCTGGGGCGTTGAATCTAAGACCTTAGCTTCGAGGAAATCTATGTTGCGAAGAAATAGGATAAATCAAAAAGTTTCAACTTATTCCTACGGCGTCTTTCTAGCAAATTAACAAAGACAACCCTGCCGGCGGTCACAGCTGGTCCATGAAATTTCAGAAGAAAGTGAAAGTGTTACAGAGAACGGACCACAAAGCGTCTATTTTCAAATTGACAAAGAACAACAAGACAAAACAGCTTTAAATTAACTTTAGTTTAGCTTATCGACAACATACAATGATGGGCATCATAATGTACAAATGTTACCATATGTTAACTGTATTTTCCTTCTCTAACCAAAAACTATACACTAATATTATAATTACATGTTAGTACATTAATAATTTACTGAATACTATGTGCTGCAGAAAAGTTGTACAGAATAATTGTCTTGCCATGCCGACAATTGATACGATAAGAGGTTAAAATCAATATTATTAAATTTGGCTTGATTTCATTAAAGTGCATTAAATTATGAATTTAACTCGATTTAATTTATTAAATTTATTTAAAATTTAGTTTAAATTGAGACTAATAAAAACTTATTATAAGTTAATCTGATTAAATTTAGACAACTTAGTTAAAATTTAGTTAGATTTACTTTTAGAAAAAAATTAAAATAATATTACTTTGATTTATTAAAAAATATATATAAATTAATAATAAATCTAGCGGGGTTTAATGTTACTAGATAAAAATAGCAACATCCCCCGTGAAACATGGCAGCATGGTGAATAAATTTTTTACCAAGAATCCACCCCAACATCTAAGCATTTGACTAACCCTAAAAAACGACAAAATCGGATGAATATTTCTCTCCATCAATAATTTACATGATGGGAAAAGAATAAGAACTGCAACAATGATTATTTCACTCGAAGATGTGCCTTTCTTTAGAATATATCAGGCATGTAACATCTTGCCAACTTGAACATTAAGAGAAAACATAACAAAATAGTTGTCTAAGAAGTGTGCACGTTACAATTTTGAGCCAAGAAAATGTTATCCTATATAACTTTAGGTGTTCGACAAAGGTTGTATCTTTCTCGAAGAGAAATGGTGGATTAGAAATTAATTTTATCTGGTAATTTATCAATGATTCTTACGGAAATGAATAAAAGTAGCCATCCTCTTCCTTGCCTAGTAAAAACACTCTACTTTTTCTTCATATGTTGCAAATCGATATGTACAGTGCTTTTGACACGATTTGGAATGGCTTTTGAAGCAGTAAGACATCCAAAACATATTCCTGGAAAAACCATTTGAGCAACTAGAAAGGGGAAACTTCTATATGAAGGAAGATAAATAGTAAAAATAATTGAAATAAAAAGTTTTTTCCTTAAAAGAAAAGTCACTGTCTGCTAAAAGCATGCTTGAAAACGCATCCAAAGATGAAGTGAGGAAAAAGCAAAAGAAAAGGAAGAATTTGTACAAACCGTTGGGTATGTGTAGTCTGGCGAGTATGAAGAGTACCTGAAATGGTGTAAGTAAAGAGAAATGACAAAGCAACAAAAGTTAGTGCTCGATGCTTGACGTCAAAGGAGTCAGCGAAGATTCCAAAAAAGAATAGCTGGAGCTTATGAACCCAAAACAGTATAATGATTGCCTTTCAGCTAGCATACATCTGTGGGTATGCATGCATAAAATGATAAGAGGTTACTTTTATTTCATTTTATTTTCTGGTTTAATTAAATTTGCCGGCCAGAGACTATAAACGGGCCAAGGTAAAAGCTAGCTAGCACTTGATGCACCATTTTAAGCAGAAACTTGTATTCAAGCTATATAATTCTTACCAGAGACCATGGTGAGAAGCAAAAAGAAGCATGGCGTTAACATTTAGGGTATCATATGCAAGCATGAATAAAATGTACAGAGGCAAGACTTTGAACATGGCTTTGCCTGTTGCAGGTGGGTCTCTGTCCTACCATAATTATAGATATATAAATTGAGCTCAGGAATGGTGATTGCCATGGTCACCATTCACATATAGACGTATCTAGGGCTAGTACTAGTAGGGTCTTGAAGAAAGGAGATGGCCACGTGCTTGTAATTGTTTGTCGAAATGCACAGTGTCAAAGCCATAATGTGTCATGTTTGTGCCAGCAATTTGAGCAATTGTAGTAAGTCTTCAGGGAACGATCAGCCAGAAGCATGTGGATGGTGAGTACATGCATGATGATGGAAAGGAATAAATAAATGAATGGCTCTCCTTTCTCTTCGTTTGAACCTAGTGTGAGAGAGAGAGAGAGACAGACGCAGAGAGAGAGAGAGAGAGAGTATGATGAGGTGGCTTGATTGATGAAGCGTGCTCTCGACCACCCTAGTTTAATGGGTCTGCATGAGTTGGCAATGCACGTGCATGCAGCATCCCAAAAGATATGAGAGAGAGAGAGAGAGAAGACAGAGAGAGAGAGAGAGAGAGAGATAGAGGACAGAGAGAGAGGAGAGAGAGAGAGAGGCTAGCATACCCATAGACATTATATGGCATCCCTTGTTGGATGGCATAATGAGGGAAGGATGCAGCTGGAGGAAAAGCTGTGCCCACACCACCTCCGAACCCTGTCTGAAAAGAGCTCATTACCCTAAAGTTCCTCCCTGCTCCTCCTGCCATAACATTTATTTATTATTATTGTTTCATATTTTCACACTAAAGCAGTTATTTTTCAACTGAAAAACAGCTAACATAATCAAAGGTCCACCAGATCAAATGAAAGAGAAGAAGAAGCTGGCAGCCCTTTTATATATAAACTTCAACAATAATATTGATGGGATTAATAATAAAGCACAGATGTATTTCCTTAACAGGTAAACTAAGGTGTTTGCATGCTTGTAAAAGGCTATCCACTCTCTCAGTTATTACATCATGGAGTCCAGACTGTTCAAATTACGAAGAACAGAACCTTCCCCCATTTAGGAAGAATATTCACAATGCACGATGATTCGACTGTCAATGTGTTTCTTCGAAAACAGAATATGTTTTTGGACCTCCATCAAATTCTTATCCAAATTAATCAGCAATGAATATCCACAAAACTCTAATAACCTTTGCCCAAAGAATTAAATAATAACAATTTCTGAAAATATCGAAGCATCTCAGTTTATACTTAGGACAGTGAAAAGTAAAATGAATAAAAGTTGTAAAAGCTTTTTCTTTATATATATATATATATATATATATATATATATATATATATATCATGTTAACCCATGTGTGATCATATATATATATTGACATAAATATCCATATATATGATCACATTAAAAAAGTGTATGGAAGAGAAATTAAAATAGTAATAGTAGGAGTAGTATACCATGCTTTGGGGTAGAGGGTTTGGATCTCTGAACACCCATAGATGCAAGATTACAGTTAGCTCTTCTTCCATCTATCACTGGAGCAGCATCCACACAAGCCCTCATGGCAGCATCAGGTTCTCGAAAAGTTACCTAAAATAGCAACAGCACACTTTCCCAGATTAACTACCTCAAAAAAAAAGACAGGACCCTAGTATAATTCTTGATTCTTTTTCGAAATCCGTAATTTCCATGCGTAACTCATAACTAGATCTGTCTTTAGCTCCAAGATCTCACCAACTGCATGCTTACAACATAAAAAACGCAGGATAAAAACATATATAGATGAAGCAAAAAAAGGGAGGGACATACAAATCCATAGCCTTTGGATCTGCCAGTGGCCTTATCAGTGATGACAACAGCTTCCAAGATCTCACCAAACTGCTCAAAGTATTTCTTCATGGTCTCCTTTTGAGTTTCCCAAGCCAACCCTCCAACAAATACCTTAGTATAAGTTGTGTCACCAAACTGACCTGCCAAATTTGCTGGAGTCATCTTTCTTGATTCTCTCTTTATCCCTACTTTTCTTTCCTGAGATCTCTTGATATCACCAGTACCGCTGAAAACCAAAGCTCAGTAGCAAACAAAACTTTATAGTATATGTCAAAATGAGACCTAATATGTGACTAAATTAACCTATGCGACACCCAATATGGACAGATAGAGGTGGTCGATCTAGATGTTATGTAAGTGCCAAAGATGAGAAAGACCCACTAGATTTGAAGGGATCTTTTCTTAGATTTTAGAGGCGAATTTTGGTGGTGACGGATGGTGGTCTTGATATCTGATCAAGGAGAGACAATTAGGTCAGTGAGATTGAAAGAGAGAGAGGGAATTGGGAGGGAAGAGAGAGCAAAAATGGATAGAAAAAAAAAATGAGGAAAGAAGAAAGACAACCTTGTAATACGGACATCAATTATATACTCAAACAGCAGCCCCGCCTCTTTTTCTCTTTCCCACGCGCCATTATTTCGTGTGTTTGCCACCATAAGATGATAATTGGTGTTCTGCTCATCATGTGTGCGATATACGTGCTGTGGTGAGTGTGGGTATGGTTTATGCGGCATTATTATGTCCCTCATAGCTGTACTTTGTATTATTTTGAGGGGGAAAGTCGAATGACTGATTGGTATGCCGTTTTGGCTTATAATTACGAAATTACCAAACGGAACTGCTGTGATGAGAGCAAAAGTTCTTGGTGGCAGAAACGGAACGGGGAAGTTCTGGAAATCGAGGGCAGACGGATAAAATCACGCGGGAGGTCAACAGTCAACCCCTACGGATTAACTTGTGTGGAGTGGGGTGTATCATGTGTGCAACTTCATGGTAAATTATTTTTAATTAGATTACCCTTTTCATGGTTAGTGTTTTAATCTAACTAAATATTTTAGGTTAATAATGAGTGGACAATAAATTGATTAATACATGAATTTATTACATCCAAAAATATTTAATAAAAATATGTTACTCTTAATGCAATTGTGTATTAGTTACTTTATTATTCACAAATCCAATTAGGATAAATAAATCATTATTGAGAGTTATTTTTGCATGAATATAAAACTAAGATAGATGTAAAATGATATAAAATTCAAATACATATTACTCTTCAGGAGCCCAATAATAAAAATAAAAGCATGACTCAATTTATGAGGGGAAAAAAAAACAAAATTGTTTACTAACAAGTTAGTTCCTTCTTGAAAACCTCTCCTTTAAAAGAGTTAAATGCTAGTATTTTTAAACTGTTGGACACTAATATATATCATTACTATTTTCAATGTTTAACTTGATCCTATAAATTTCAATGAATTTTCTATTTATTGTTACTCTCATGAGCTTTTGTTTAATAGCAATCAAGGTTTCAATTTAACCCATGGCCAATATGTCCAAGCATATTGTTCAAGGTTCTAAGCTATTCACAATCGCATGCAGTCGTATTCATAAAGGTTTTGATAAAACCTTTTTGGAAGATGAATAAATTTCATTAAACATTACATAAATTTTCAAAGATGAATGAATTTGGATTAATATTAAATCTATGTTGGAGAGATAATGAATTGGCCATGAAAGATGAACGGTTTTACTTAAATAAAGTTCATGAATAGTTAAAAAAAAATTGTAAGTCTTTTTTAGACTATGCATGAATTAGAATTGAATTACTTTTAATACTTGTATAAGAATGATGTGGTGAACATAATTTGATGAATAAAAACATTTATCTTTCTTTATTTAAAAAATAAAGTCCATGATTGGATGTTCTAGGAATTGCTTCAACAAGGTTCAAGAGAAGTATTGAACATTGAGCCTTTTTGAAAGATGAATGAATTTGGTTGAACATTGAATTGATTTTGAAAGATGAATGAAATTGGTTGACCATTAAACCTATGATTGATAAATGTTTTTTGAAATACAAAGAGTTTTACTCAAATAAATTCTTGCATGGTCTAAAAAAAAAACTTAAAGTCTTTAATTTTTTTATGAACTTATTATAATAAGACTATTCCTCTTTCAAGGAAAATACATTCATCTCTCAAATATAGGTATAATGTTCCACCAAATTCATTCATCTTTCAAAATTGATTCAAAGTTCCAACTAAATTCATTAATCTTTCAAGAATGATCAATGTTCAACACTTCCCCTTGAACCTTTTGGAAGCAATTCCTAAAACATCCAATTATTATAGCTTCCATATGTTCTTCACTTCCTTGAAATTCAAAGCCTTCAAGATGAGCAAAGTAGATTTCCTCCTCAACCCAACCATTCAAAAAAATAGGTGTAGGATTTCCCATTTCTAATAAGTTGAAAGACCAGTGAGAAGTTTTATAGTTTTCGGCCTTGTTATAAGTGCAATTGTTTCGATTAATTAATTCCAGGCATTTTAGAATAACCTTTTATAACCAGTCTTTCTTTTAGCTTCTTTAAAGATCCATCGTGATTCACTTTAATCTCGTTACACTAATAATCGTTTAGCCTTTAGTTTTATCTAAGCTCCCAAGTTTGATTCTTCCAATGAGTTGGAAGATCAATGAGAAGTCTTATAGTGTTATGCCTTATTATAGGTGCAAATTTTTTGATTAATTAATTCCAGGCATTTGAGAATAACCTTTTACAACCCATCTTACTTTTAGCTTCTTTGAAGATCCATCATGATTCACTTTAATCCTGTTACACCAATAATTTTTTTTCCTTTAATTTTATCTAAGCTCCCAAGTTTGATTCTCTTTAATCATATAGATTTCTTCCTGCATTGTAACTCTTCAATCATCATACTTTCTTGGGTTTTCATAGGTTGTTGATTCCAACATAACATTATTATATTTTTAAGAAAATTCTTGAAAAGGCCTCGTACCTATTGCTTATTTATTATCATCAATTGCTTATTCAACATCAAGGCCTTCAATTGCTACATGAGTATATTTAATCTCAAGAGTCTGGAATTTTTCTAAATTAATTTTTTTCCCTACTTTCAGGTGGTTTTTTCATCAAATATTATATCTCTACTAATGAAGATATTCTTAGTTCTGAGGTTGTAGAGTTTATAACCCTTAACTTGACTGTTATACCTGATAAACTTAGTTTTTTCTTCTTTTTCATCAAGCTTACTCTTTCTCATTTTAGATATGTGAGCATAAAAAATACAATCAAACACTCTTACACATTTAAGAATTGATTTCATTTCATTCCAAACTTCAATTCGAGCTATATCTTTTAGTAATTTTATTCACTATTTATTGAGCAAATACATAGTTATGTTTATAGCTTCGGCACATAAATACTTGGGCATATTCTTCTCAGTTAACCTATGTTTTTAATGTTAACTGTTCCATTAACTAGCGTTTTTCCATTGGTAGAATTAATTTTTTTGAAATATATATAAAAAAATATCAAGATTGTGGGAGATTTTTAAGCAGTGTCATTAAATCTAACAACTTAGATGAATAATAACAATGTGGTTTGAATTTTTTTTAAAAAAATACAAGATGAAAAAAAAACCTAGTAAAAGGAAAATTAAAACCAATTAATTGTAAATAAACCAAATGAAATATATCATGATTACCAATTCAAAATTAACCAAATACTTAAAAAAATTCAGTATGGCATTCTAAATAAATAAATAAATATATATATATATATATATATAGACGAAATCATATTTGATTTACCTAAGTTTCATAGCATATCCTTTCAAGTCCACGATTTGGGTTATGGAATCTATTGGGTTTAATATTTTATTTTAAAAATATTTTTTTTAATCTAAATATAGAATAAAATGCTAAAAGATGAAGTTGGAAGAAAACAAATTAAAGGAAAGAAAATTAGTAAGATGTTTTTTTTCTGAAAAAACTAATGACACAGTGACATATTAAAGCAGTATGAGTCAACTCATGCTAACTTGTTAAACTCGTGACCCAAATCATAAAACCATGACAATCATGTAAAAATAAATTTTGAACAAATTAATCCCACATGAAAACGAACTAAACACATCACAAAGCAAATTCAAAATAAACTAAATGTTTGAAAAAAAATTCAATATTGTATATTTTAAAAAATATATATATTAAAATGACAACATATTAGATCAATCTAGATATTTTGGCTTATCTAGTTAAACTTGCGACCTCAGTCATTGTCTCAATTGCGTTTAATAAAACAAATTCTTAAATTTATTTTTTAACCTAAATATAAAATAATAAAATTTAAAAAATAAAATAAAAAGAGTCACGCACGCCTGGGCCCTTAAGTGCAAAGATTTGTGGGCCTTCCAACCTAGGCCCACATGTCTGGGTTTGGTTTTATTTTTATTTTTGTATCTTTGTAAGGATTTTTTTTTTTTGGGAAATAATAATCAAATGACACATTATCTGTTGAGACATGTGATATGTCACGTGTCTTCCTACATTCTAGCCATCACTATGATGATCAAAAAACCAAGGCAATGTATTTTTTGCTATAAAAACCTATTTTCAACCTATTTTTATCGTGACAAGCATGTAAAAAAATAATTTTGACATATTAATCTCATGGAGAGAAAACAATATATAAAAACACAGTATAAAGACAAGTTCAAAATAAACTAAATGCTTGAAAAAAGATTTTCAATATGGCATGTTTTATATAAAAAAAAAATATTGAGATGCTAAAATATTAGATCGACTTGGATATTGTGGCTTTTCTCATTACTCAACCAAGTTTAATAGTTTTTTTTTTCTTTAATTTATTTTTTATCTGAATATAAAATAACAAAATTTAAAAACAAAACAAAACAAAAGTTTTTTTAAAAAAAAAAACCAGCATACCTAGGCCTTTAAAAAAAAAGTCCCTAAGTGCGTGGGCCTTCCAGCATAAGCTAGCATGCTTGGGTTTGGTTTTATATCTTTTCTCTTTTAAAAGGCAGATGACCTATCATATAATAATAATAATAATAATAATAATAATAATAATAATAAAGCATTGTTTGCCATAAAAAATAATTTTCAACTCATTTTAACAAAAAAAAAAAAAACACCTTACAAATACTCTTAAAACATCTAGAAACAAAATTATCAACCTAAAAAAGCCAAAACAATTCCAAAAAACACAAAATCATATCAAGTGAAATTGTTATCCCTCAACTTTGATTTGTTTTTTAGGTAATAATAGGGTTCTAAACAACAACTATTAAACTCCTATTATCGAATGAGCTCGTTAACATGAAGATCAACCATTTTGAATTTGACAACTCTCGCTCTAGGTTTGAATCTAACAACTCTCTCTCCTCTCACAAGTTAGGGATTGAAAAACAAAGAAAATAAATTTTTATGTGAAAATTAAATTTATGATAACTAAAAGGAATGGTTATTTATTAACAGAAAAGTAGGAGGACCAAACTAAACTTATTGTATGAAATTTAAAGTAGCCGTCTATTTCCTTCCTTTTTCACATTAGTCCTTCGTCTTTCAATTCTACCCTTTATTAAAGAATAAGAAGCAATTGGGTTTCAATTTGGTCTAAAAAAATGCAATTGAGTAAAAGAAAGCTTGCAAACCAAAATAAAAATTCAGAGAAAGTGAATTTTTCTATTTCATAATAAAATGTGAGACAATGCATATTTAAACGTGCACGGTGAAATGTCCACACCTCTTGTTTATTTTGTAATTTTTACTTGTGTTATTGAAAAGAAATGATAAATGTAAAGTTACAAATATACCCCCAACCTATATAAGTGATAACAAATCAATCCTAAAAAATTTTAAAGTTCGCTTGACATAGCTCCTTCTATGAAACTGATTAGTGCTTAAAAGTGTATTTTGATCAAGGTTTTATATCATCATTTTGCTCTTGAAGTATCAATAACTCATTAACTAAAGCATGTTTTATAATAACATACCTAATAATATAAGATACGTTTAATTTCTGATAAATGTTCATCTTAAATGCAGACATATCACATAAATGAAAGGATTGATTGATGAGTTTAAGTATTGAAATTGAAAGGACAAAGAGAGGGTCAAACTTAGAAAAGAGATGTTGGTACAGTCCAAACTGGAACACTGTTCGATAATTGGGTCATATCTGAAGCTATAGATCTCAGATTTAGGTCTGCTTTATATGGATGGAAAGGTAAGACATGGGCCTACAACTTTCATGTAGAGTCCAAGATTTAAAAAGGTTGTTTTCAAGTCCAAATTATAGCAACAACAAAGAATTTTGAATCTATCATGTAGCCCAGATATTGTTCAGTGTTCAGCCCATATCTCGAGTTCTAGAAGTTCAAATGACCTTAATTTTTTTTTCTAGAAATATAAGACAATTTCCTATAACTTTTATAAGTACAGTTGGTTTCAGTTCTGATGGTAGCAATGACGTTTTATTCAAACAAGAAGATAAAGATTTTCACCAAGTCAAGAGTTGGTCACCCACACAGCAATTAGTCATCAAATCAATAGTTTTAAATTTTGGCCTATAAAAAGAGGCATTTGCCATGAATTTAGAAGCTTGGTTGTTCAGACCAAGAACTTGCTCCTTGCTCTCTCTCTTTATATTTTTTGTAATTCTTAAGTTTTATTTTCATTAATATCTTGTTTATGCTTTTCATTTCCTTTCTTTTACTTAGTTAAATTGTATCTTATTTATGTTCTTATTTTATTTATTTATTTTTCTCTTCTTCATTATGTTTAGCTAAGTTTATTATGTCAAGGTGAAAAGGTTACACTAATGGTGTACCAATAAATATAGTGTAAACTCAACATGGACTTTAATGTTTGATACTAACATTTTTTGTATTTGTTATCTTGTTCACTCTTAATACTTTGCTTGTTAAATAGTTAATCTAGATTTGTGTTGTATAACACTTGGTACAACAAATGCTTGGCACTTTTATAGCCCAACCGTATGGTATAACCTACACATGTGCTATGAAAGGAACTTGATTTGTTGTTAACATAAGTTATAATCATGAATACCTGATAATATTTACAAGTACTAGCATTATTCGAATAAGATAACTAATGTAATCATGTTAACAATTTATAATCTGATTGAAACCTCCTTTGTGTGTGGTTTCCAATTGAGTAATAAGAGTTTATACTATATTTATTTGAAATACCATTGGTGAATCCTATAACCTTGACACTTGTTTTCATCATTGTTTAATTCTCACATTGATCTTCCATCTCAAAATTCTCATCAACTTCTTCTTCTTCTTCTTCTTCTTCTTTATTATTATTATTATTATTATATTACTACTACTACTACTACTACTACTACTACTACTATTATTATTATTACCATTAATATTATTATTATTATTATTATTACTACTACTACTACTACTACTATTATTTTTATTACTATTAATATTATTATTACTATTACTATTATTGTTATTTATAATTTATACAATTAACTTTTCTATGATTCGACCCCGGTCTTGCCGGGTTATTTATTACTTTGACACTCCTGCACTTGGAAGAAGACATTAATTTTTTGATCGTGTAAGAAACCATATATTAGATATCACTAAAATTAATATTTACAAGACAATGTTTAAAGGCAAAACCCTAAATTTTCCTCTGAATGGGTGTCAATTTAAGTATTTGAGATATATAAAGGATATAATATCTTAAATATAAACGTGGTAAAAAAACATGTAAAAACAGAGAAAATAAATATAATAGATAGATTAAAAAATTTACCCCAGAGAAAAGACAACTTGTAAGATTTTGAGCAACGAACAAAAATGGCAATATGAAGATACGAAGGCATTAACGAGTGCATACATGTTATATTTAGTAATAATGGCTAGTTAAACAAACATTTGATGCATTTATGTTATTGGACATAAACCTATCATAAACACCTTCATCTTTTTTTATAGCAAGAAAACTTACACAACATACAGCCTAATACAACACTACTAAAACAAATATGGTTAAAAGGATGAGTCTTTTATTTGTGATTTTGCATGATTTTGGGCCGTATATGATATAAATAGAAACAATACCAACGATTAACATTCATAGAACATTACCAGAATTTTGCATATTATCGACATATTTTTCCATCGGTATTTAAACACTCATTATGTCTGAGAAAAATTTACTAATGGAATCATGGATGGTAATTGCATGTTAGAAAACTTTATCATTAGTGATTTCAATTTTGTTAGTGATTTCATTAGTAATAAAATCATTGATAGAGTTTTAGATGGAAAAAAAGAGTAAAAAAAAAAACTTTCCAGCATCATTCTATTGGTAATTCCATCAAAGATTTATTTTATATTATCGATGAAATTAACTCATCAATGATTTGTGTGCTGACAGTGGCATTTCTTGTAATTTTTTTAACTCTATAAAACTCTCTGAAAGACTTAATCTTCGATGATTCCATATGTAATGATCAATGGTATTTCATGTTATTTGTTTTCAACTCTCTAAAAAATTTTGATGGACTTAGTTTGTCAATGATTTTGTCTATAATAGGCAGTAGCATTTCATGTAAATTGTTTTCAACTTTCTGGAACTTTTCGATTGACTTAGTCCATCAGTATTCCCGTCAGATAATTTTAATACTTTTTTAAAAAATTAAAATAAAGAGAAAATAAATTAAAGAAATAAAACTAAAACAAAAAACCAAATATTTATTACAAATTTAAAAATCATCAATTTGAATACAATTCATCTAGAAGAAAAAAAGTTAGAGGAAGAGACAGATCTTCATTAGGACTAAATGGGTGAGGAGGTGGACCACTTATACCACCGATGTTTGACAACAACTCCCTATACAATCACCCAAGTTTGGTCGTCTCATCACTAAGTCGTTATGTCTTAGCAGTAAACTGGGTCATCTGAACTTTAACATTTTATCATAGAATCGCTTGGAACTTTGAACAATGGGAGCTTAAACTCGATTGGAAGGAACCAATAATTAATACATTATGGCCCATTTGCATATAATTAGCCGTAGTGTATGAGATATCATAAACATGATTTTTATCTAGTCCACTGGACGATCCATCAACCAACCACAAATTCAAATCAAGGTCCGGATGGGTTGAAAGGATTGTCCCTATATCTCTCTTACAATCTAGTGGTATATGTTTCCCAAAAAAACATTCAGTCAGATAGTTTTAAAAAATAATAACTTACAAAAAAAAATATGAAAATCCAACTTACCGTGAACTTTTGAGCTTGGTTATCCATGAGCTATTGCACCCATTTTCAACGATTATCGTTTCACATGTGAGTTTCTACAAAAAGCTTTATCGGTCTTGGTTCGCGCGCAAAAACTACAGCATGCAAAAAGTTGTTATTAATGGCAACACGTTTTACTTAATAATGTGAGCTAAAACAAATTGTCAACACCCAACTAATTAGCTATTATTAGTTTAACTTAAACTTAATTTATTTTTATAGTACCCTTAAATCATTAATAATTTTCTATAAAAATTCAAATTCCTCCATATTTATCAAAAATTTCAACTTGATAATAAAATTGATAAAATATAAAACATACCCATTAAATAAGACATTACTTATTTTATTACAAAACACCTATATCGTAAAATCAAACTCAATTTCATAAAATTACAAGCAAATATAATTTTTTAAATTCTCAAACAAACTCTAACATGCACAAATAATGCATTCATACAACAGATATCCATAGAAAAAAGCTATAAAACAACACATATATTCTACATAAAATGCTAAAAAATTAACGTTTTCAAAATGGACTATAACAAAAAATGGTTGGTTTTATTTACTTGGTGAGACGACTTTAAAAAAACAATTCATAACAAGAATGTTGACAAATTGAGTGTTAGGATGATCAGATTTGTGACGATAAAAATTTGTGATAAATTATGGAGTTGATGTGTGTTGTTTTCTTCACAATAATAAGAAGAAGAAACGGAGGGAGATGAGAGATCGTTTGTCATATTATAACTTAAATATTAATAATAGATTTACTTACAGATATTAGCAAGAGATATACTCTAATTTCATTGTAGCAATGTCATGTCCTCTCTCTTACTCTTTCTTTTTCTTCTTTTCTTTCTTTTATTTTTCAATTATATTAATTCTCTTAGTAGACATAGATAGACACTTTCTGTCAATAAACACCAATGGACATACCAAAGAACTATTCCGTAAGTAAACATCACCGTAACGTAAATTACAGAAGAGTTTTGTTTTGTTTGACAATTTGCTGATGGTTGAAGAGATACAGAAAAGGAGTCCAGGCTAGCAAATAATAAAAGAAGAGGAGTGGGGCATGATGGGGCAGCTGTCTCCGACATCTTTGACGGGAAAGCATCATCATCCATCCAACCCTAACCAGGCAACCCCACTCTCTCTCTCTCTCTAAAAGTATGGATGCCCTCTCTGTCATATTATTGGGTACAGTAGGCATCACCGTATTTTTCTTTTTCTTTTTCTTTTTATTTTTATTTCTATGAATTGAAGAGGTAGCAAACAGACTATACGATGCTTTCTTTCTCGGACAAGAGTATAGACTAGCAAACAGTGTACTTTCTTTCTTTCTCTCGTGTGTAGGCTCAGGAAGAAGATGCAGAGGTGTGGGTGAGTGTGCGAGTGACTGACTCATACACATGCATGTCTCGCAGCTTTACCTCCTTCGCACTTTCTTGCTGGCCCCATTGCCTGCTCTCTTTTCTGAGAATTTGTTGCGCTGCCAATTAATAATACAATCTTATAAATTATTAAATTTATTCAGGCCATTATTTCTATAAATTATATTTATAATGTGAATAAAATAATTGCATTCATAATCTTAGATATAATCGGCTAAATTCACCAAATAATTAATTAAATTAGAATATATTTTTTTGTACAAAAACATTCCAATATAAACTACAGTCTGATGGCAAAAATGTTTTTTTTTTTTGGTACAACATAAATATTATGTGATCCACAAGTTTTCACTTATATCCATATGTGTTTTTTCCTTGGGATCCTCTGACAGCTTATCATTGGTTTACCTTGTGGATTAACTTAAAATCCAGTTGGTTTAAAACATGATATATATTTATTTTTAAATTAAATTAAATAGGAGTTAATCCAATCAAATATGATTAACTTGATAGGTCAACCTGTTTGATCCAATCAAAATTTAATTAATTTTAAAAAAATAAAATTAAAACAATATTTTTAAAATTAATTTATGTTAACCTACATAATCTATCACCCAAGCTTTAAATCAAGAGTAGACTTTGCTAAAGACAACGTTCCCTTCTTGGAAGATGGGGAGATAAAAGCCATTGGGCTAGAATCCAAAATGGCCCTTTAAATCTTTGGGGATTTTTCTTAAACACTTGTGACATAGTGTTATCCGAGTTTGTTCACCTCTGGGAAATTCTTTTAAATCAACATAATAAATTAAAAATATTGGTGAAATAGAATAATTTTAAAAAATATAGTAAAATAGCATAGGATATATATATATATATATATATATATTCATTCATTGGGAAATACAATATTTATAACTTGTTAATTTAGAATACAAAGTTTAAAAAAAAATATGAAATAAGCAAGAAAAAAAAGAAAGAAATAATAAAAAAAAAATTGATCTTGGATGCACACTAAAGCTCTAATTACAGCATCACTATTATTATTAGAAAGATTTTGACTAGACAAAATCAATAACATCAAAAAAAGAATTATCAATGGTGATCTAAATAGACCACACTTGTCTCCAAAAGTAAATGAGTCACTCATCACCTTCGAACAGCAAGTGAGGCATACTCAAGTTATCATTGGTGACTTTTTTTTTGTATCATTAGATTTATTTCATTGAGATCTTTTTAACGATATTAGAATTTCAGTGAGCTTTCAAAGTGTATTTCTTTTTTTTTTCTCTTCTTTCTTCTATTTATTTCATAATTTATTTTTAGGAATCACTATTCTAAATAGCAACAAATTATAAATATCATGTTTTTTAATAAAAACATATTAACTGTATTATTTTGTCGTTAAAATATATTAACTGTACTATTTTATCAAAAGAAAAATTCAACTATATTATTTACCCAATATTTAAAATAAAAATAAAAAAGCGCAAGCACCACCATTGGGGCAGATTCTTCCTGATATTACCCTTGAGATTCTAACCTTTGTGGCTCCATGAACTTGTTGTTAACTATTTCACCTATTGGCCATTGGATCGATATGGTGACTTATCCCAACCATTTTGCTGTCCACATTGGTTGGCAATTGGACACTCAAATCTTCAAAAGCCTCATTAACAATGGGCTGAAGATGCAGTAGTGAGTCATAACTTTCCCACCCTAATGTAACAAGAAACAAGAAAACGCTCGGACTCCTACCGCCAAAAAATACGGAAAAAAGTAGAGGGCAAGAACAGCAGGAGATTCCAGCAAAATCAAGTAAAATTGCTCTAGAGAGTAGAGATACTTGAATCGACATTATCAGACTAGTTATCAACACAAGATGTTAACGATGGATAGATATCATTAAGAAGTAGTTAACCTAATCTAAAGCATTTGAACACTGGAAGTGGTGCTCTAAAGACAGGCACCAAATTAGCAACCAAGTGCTCCTGCTTTCCCAAAAATGAGATGAGATTTAACATCAGGCCTTGCCCTTCCTGTTCTTCTAGAAAACATTGCGCATACCAAAAACCCTCAAAGGAAACGAGATGAGTTTAACTTGTACAACATACACTGTTCTACTAGCACATGTCTTCATGATAAAGATGAAGTCCAAGACCAAAGCGAGCACAGGCTCTACGAAATGCCATTGCTTCTGCCTTTTGCACAGGATCTCCAAAACCTGTCTCATCCAAGGCGGCAGTTCCGGTCGACTCCCTGTGTAGCTGGTGGAATTAAAAAAGAGTGAGTTAACAGGAGATCAATGTTAGCAATTCTCTTCAATTCACGCAACTGAACTCAATGGAAATATAACTAGTAGTAGTGCGGGTAAAAGATGGCTTTCAGAAGGAGATAATTTTATAAATTATCGACATGCATATAAAAGTTGGACAAGAGCAGGTCATGGCTGATTAAAGGATCATGTAAAGAAATCCACTTAAGTAAACATCAAAACATTTTAGCGATTGTTGCAATTACCATTTTACCAAATTTCAGGAGAGGGGTGGGGAGGAAAATGCAGTAAAAATATAACAAAGAAATATACATATTTTACAATTTCTTACCTTCTCCATCATGTAAAATCAGTTTTATCTTCAATTGAAACATAATAACAATCAACTTACCAATCAGTGATCTTCCTAAGTCTCACTTTTCATAATAGTTAAAAACTGCCTAATAAAGCATCTCCTATAGCAGAAACCTTTGTGCTCCATATTTCAGTCAATAACAGCGCGCAAATTAGATATTTATTCCCAAAAATTAAGTGAAACAAACCTCACATTTCATAGCAAATCAGCTACAATTTTTCGTGACTACTAACAACTACATCAATGTTCCAAAGTACCAATTCTAGCCACCAACAGCCTGAAAGGCTGAAACTATTTTCACTTTCACTTTTATTTTATTTGTTTTCCCTATTTTTACTTGTAACGATTTTTATTTTTTTTTGTAAGATATGTTAAATTTCATTCATTAAATTGAAATCTGTAGTCTGCCTCAAACCCTATCTTCAGTTAGCACGCTATTCAATCAACAATCAACAAGGACAGTTGCTCAAGTTGGAAACACAGCAGATGTATAGCATTCCACGTAAAGAAGGCAAATTACCAAATCACGACTTTCAGAATTTCTCTAGAAATTCAACTTCAGTTAACAAAAGGTACTATACCTTAACTGGAAAAGCATATCTCAGACATGGAGTTTTAGACCCCAAAATTTCTAATGTTGTTCCTTATTTTGGACTCTTTCACCAAACCGTTAGGTTCTGTTAAGAATAAGCCACTTTTGAAAAACAAGAAACTGAAGAACTAAGAAGATCAATAAGAGAAATCTCCCATGTCATGAGCTGTCCTATTAGCTGTGTTGTCTACTCTTTCATCAGAGAAATGCAGCGTCAATGGAGTTCTTAACACTCAAGACTTTATTTTCTTAATGACACATTTTGCCAACCTTAGCTGAAAAGGCCCCCCCTTACCTCTCAAGCAAAAAATATGAAATAAGATCACCTCAAGTAAAAAGCATCAACCAGTCTGCTCAGGAATGCACATCTTCTTGCTCTCAATTTTATTAGCCTTATATGCCTTTCACAACTACTCCCTCTGGTTTAGGCATCAGAGTTCGATTAAGACACAACTACAACATGCCAGAAGATTATGAGCATATATTAAGCAATCTTTCCAGGGAACCATTAAAGTCAATATATCATGTCATGATTTCCAACTCCAGAGCCAGAAAGTAGTGATAAGGCAAGTGTGAGGCATCACAACTCAAGAAATCAGTCAACCTATGCTGGCCATGAGAAAATGGCTATAGAAATAGAGCATACCATACACTAAAAACCACAAACAAAACGTGGGTAAAGCAAGAAAGATACCTCAGCATCGGTCCCATAGAGAGTGACACGGTAAACAACAGATACAGACTTGCTATCAGGTGAATAAGTGATGTTCCGAACCTCACCAGACCATTCTGTATGAGGTAAAGAAAGTAAATGTTAGGCTTGGATATCAAGTTCAAATATAATCATTAGTAAAAAAACTTGTGTGATGTGTGAATTAACTCTTGGCATACCTGGAGCATGCAAATTCATAATCCTGTTAACAAGATGCCTAATAAAA
This sequence comes from Populus alba x Populus glandulosa, assembly GCA_033617975.1. Lineage (NCBI taxonomy): Eukaryota > Viridiplantae > Streptophyta > Magnoliopsida > Malpighiales > Salicaceae > Populus > Populus alba x Populus glandulosa. The sequence continues at coordinate 11,936,453 of CM066161.1, forward strand.
ACAGTAGAAAACGATAATAAATAACAATAAAATCAGCCAATAGCCTTCTAAATCATTATAATTAGAGGTTGTTTCTTTTTTGTTTTTTCAAATTGATTTTCAGCTGAAAAATTATAAATTAATATTTTTTATATTTTTTGTAATTTTAAAATTAAACGTATCAAAACCATCCAAAAAAAAAAACAATACCTCGCCGCAATACCTACCAAACAGGCCTTGGATTCTCCTCAAGAAAAGTCAAAATGAGATTGTACGATTAAAACAAAATGACCCATTACCCAAAGACTAGACTTTTTTCATCTTTCTACATCATAAGCCTAAAACCCCATTTTTTTCAAGGAAAAAAAGGTTGAAATCAAAACATATAGAGAGGAAGTAATTACCAAGGAACATATTTGATCGAAAACCCATTATCAACACGCTGACTAACAAGAGTATCAGGGACCTTTTTGTTGAGTTCTTTGAGTATTTCAGAGAGTGGCCTACTTATTCCTGAAGTGGGTACAGAATCGTTGTCATCGATGTCACTTAGCTTCTCTGTTGCTGTGTTTTTGTTTCTGGCACCAAAAGCAGAAGACTTGGTAGAGTAGTTGAGAGAAGACAAGAAAAGGAGTGATTGTTTCAAAGGAGAGCTGGATAGTGGGTTTAGAGTGAGGAATTTCCTCGTAGACATTGCTGCCATTTTTAGCGAGAGGGGGAGACAGAGAGAGGAAGGACAAAGGTCTGTAGAAACCAAACCCTCTTTTGTATGTGGTTTTGTTGGATTCGAGGCAGGCTCTGCTTTTTCTCAGGGTAGTCCTTTGTATTGTATGCCTGTATGGACTTCTTATGGGTTTTGAAATAGATTGATTTTTGGAAAACTACATCGTTTTCTTCGTATTTCTTTCTCCCACTCTTCAAGTATTTCTCATTTTGTGTTTTGTCTATTCATTTGTTTTTAAATTAATACATTTGTATCATAGTTTACGCATTAAATTGCATTTGATTAATGTTTGACGATAAAAAACAAATAAAAAATAAAAAGTATTTAATTATTAAAAAAATATAAATACAAATAAAAAATATTTCTAAATTTCCTTTGTTACAGGCAAAAATATATAAACAAGGATATTAAGAGAATTTAGATGTGTTATCACAACCGATTATTATTATTATTATTATTATTATTTTATTAATTATATATATTTGGGTTTGTTTATACACACCTTAATTGATTTTTTAAAATTTTAAAATTAATAATTATATAAATTTTTAATAAATTAAAAATATATAACACTCGAACTAGTAATTTTTACAAAATAAATTTAAAATTTAATTAATTAAGCTGTAATTTTTATAATTCATCGCTTGTTATTATTTATGAGAGAGAATATTGATTATTTTAACAATGACTTTTTAGGTATTATCGGGTAAAATAAAAACAAAAAGCTACATATTATCTGAATTCATCTAAGACCTAAAAAATATGTCAATTTCTACAATGCAGCTACATATTATCCTAATTCAGGAAAATTGTTGACATGAGAGCTCTAACAGCAGACTAACTGTGAATCAGCAATGGTTAAACAACTACAAAAAGAATCATCAGACAAACAAATGTTTCTCTTTAATCCAGAGCCGCCCACAGCACATTCTTCTCTGCGTAATTGGATCTCTTGCATTGACATACAGCTGCAACCTATTTCTGCACAATTCGCTCAACAGGAAATTATTGAGTAAAATAAACAAGGAATGGAACTAAAACATCAATAGAGCAGAACAGAACATCAAAAACAGGAAGCCTTGTCCCACTCGTGGCCTAGTTCATCTCATCTCCATTTTCGCAGCACAAAGCAGTGGTTTCAAACCCCATCTCCGATGAAACCTCGCCCTACTTTCTGAATCTACAAGAACCTCGAAAGCCCTAGATATGATCTGATAGGCTAGTTTGGCTGCTACCGAATAATCGTTATAATCATCAGAACAGGTCAATTTCCCCATTCGACAAAATCTACTCAATATCTTCTCCTCGGATTCCCAATAATAATCAACCCCAAGCACATTATACCAATTGATCTCCCCGTATCTATTTTTCAGTAGCGTAGCAGCGTGTGCTCGGTACGCAGCGACGCATCTATGAACACAGCCATTCCCAAAAGATGGGTCCACTAACAAAGCAATCTTGGCCGCATCATAGGCCTCTTTGAACTTATTTTGCAAGAACTCAGACTCGGCAGAATCCAGCAATATTTGCACTACATTACGCGAATCTCCAAGAAGTGCCATTAGCGAGTTGGAAATAAGCTCGTAGGCTCCTCGCGCAGTCGAGGAGGGATTGTAATCAGGATGTACTAGTTTCAAGTTTTAATTATCTCTTTGCGTGATGCCCTGCGATCTTTGATCCCAAGAACGCAGTGCCAATCAGTATCGCCAGTGAGACTGTTCTTGCAAAGCGAGGACGTGTGGACTCGATAAACTGCAAGATGCTTTTCAATACAGCCATCGCCGAAAAAGGGGTCGAGGGTTTTAGCGACCATGGCAGTGTCGTAAGCCGCTCCGAACCTTTTGCCGAGGAACTGTTCCTCGGCGAAACTAAGCATAACATCAGTCATTTTCACATCGGTGATCAGAATTAGGGTTCCGAAATTGAGAGGATGGGAATGAATGTGATGAAAGTGGTCGTTAGGGTTTCTGGATTTTGATGGAATTTGTTAGGAAGACAGGGAAGTCGTAGAAAGAACGCTGCAAATTTCGATTTCGAAAAATATCTAATACATACTAACGGCTAGGGCGGTCATATTAAAATCTAGCCTCGCGCGCCTTCCGTCTCCTCAGGTTTTATTTTTGTTAACTATTTTTGAAATTGAAATGTTTTTTAAAACTACTTATTTTACATTTATTTGTTAAAAAAATGTTTTAATATTTTTTTTCCTATGAAGGTAACACATTTTATTTTCATTAAAATAGAGGCAAAAATAAAATAATCAAACCATTAAATTGCTGGTTTTCTCCGAAGTTTCACTTAGAATAACTGGAATTCAATACAAGTTCTCTTGGGTAAAATCAATAATTAGAACTATTAGGGGTGTAATATTCTTAATCTATTCCCAAACTTTAAATAGTTAAGATGGTATGACTGTTTCATCGAGCCATGCCACCAAATCAAAAGTTTTAAATAGGTTATTTTTTATATATCTTTAACGTGATTGATTTTGATTTACACCATAAAATTTCAAGATTTAAGCATTTGTCTCCAAGAATCTCCACAATTATATGTAAATATTATAACTAAGTTTGGTTTAAAATATCATATCAAGATTTAAGTACATAATTAATGCAAATAAATGTGTTTTTTTTTTCATTTTTAACTAGTGGAGGGATCTTCCTTAGCAAATTACTCTCAATTCTCAAACAAGATTATCAAGTGAAACTCTTATCAATTCTTCCTTTTTGGCAATACTGCCGTTAATGTTAAAAATAAGTAATAAATAAAAATATTTTAATATATTTTCAAACAAAGTATTTACTTAATATTGTAACACTTAAAAATATTTTTTGTTTGTATATGTATTAAAATAATTTTTTATATTTTATATTTAACATTAAAATCATTAAAAATAAACAATAATTTCATTTTTTTTTTAATTTCAAACACAAATAAACAGTGCCCGATACTCAGATCCAACACGACGGGCACATTTGTTCCCGAATGTACATCCAACCACGATTATTTTTTATTACCCAAAATAATTTTGTTTCTATAATTCTATTTGATTTTTTTTTCTTGATTAAAAAACCTAGAGTTCAATAAAAAAATTTTGTTATTTTAATAATAATCAGTTATGAACGAATTGAGAATTAATTTCAATTTAACTCCAAAAATCTAGTATATTTTCTACACATTCATGGGAGCGCACCCATGTTTGTGCTTTACGAATATGAAATTTTTAGGGCATTTCTAATGATATCTAGACAAGAAAAACCAGACAGAGTACAGGCTGGCAAAATCAGAACTGAACAGCGGCATTCAACAACCACGCGAAGAGGCAGTAGTCAGCAGTCACAAATCACAACTGGAAATCATAATATAGAGCTCCCCTTGATGGAAATATCACAAATGTTATACTGAGAGTTTTCAAGCACAAAAGTATTTATATATCAGAATGCAAGCAAATTGCACCTATAGCATGCAAAAATGTAGGGGCAATTTAGGGGGCAAAAAAAGAATTAGAACTCTACTAATAGGGGGCAAAAAATATAATAGAAGGATTTCAAGGATTCTGGGGCAAGCCGTAAGAAACCCAGTATTGAGGAACTGTAGTCTTATGTACACAGACATGCTCTCTTCTTCTAATGATTCTTCTAAAGTATAGAATTTGAAGTGGGTTTTCCAGAATCTCACCCTCCAATAATGCAGTGGACGTATGAATTGTCAATTGGGATCTGCCCCCATTTAATATCTGTAACCTGAAGAACCAGACTGTGGAGGAGCGGGTGGAAACCGATTAGGAGTGCGATTAGGAGTGCGACGGCTGCTGGAGTTGGAACCGGTGCTCGCATCACCATTGCCGTAATATCGACTGTGACCATTTGATGCAGGTCTTGATAAGCTTCCAATGTCTAAAGGACTGTTGGCAGCTGCATCAAATGCAGATCTCCAGTCATCGCCAGCCGAACCATTTGTCCTTGGGCTTGGGGTGCTCTCTGCAATTAGGGTAATCCAAGAATTTCAAGGACATTAATAACAATGACAAACTGATACTCATTATGTGTGTGTGTGTGTCAATTTCCAAGTCGTCATGCATGTTCCCTTCTTCCATAGTTTTAAATTGCAATTGTCACACAGTTGCAGATCGCAGACTTCATGGATGTTAAAAAACAGTCACTGCTATCATTGTGAATTCATTAGTCTTAGCAAACTTCTGTAATACATGTTTTTCTCATTCGTCTGCTAAACATAGTCAATATTAACACTTTTAGCAGGTAAAAACATATAACAATATATTATAACTATCAAAAAGTATATAAAAGAAAAAACATTAACTTGAAATACAAAAACTATCAAAAGATCAATTTTGTAAGTGTACCGTTAGTGGGCTGTTATTGACCCGTTATATTTCACTACAACAGTCAATAACAACCACCATCATCACATAACAACTTTATAACCATTATTGTTCGGAATCGCCAATAACAATACTATAACACTGAATAATGGTGATGGGTGCTCTGAATCAATTAAATAACTCCCATTACATTATAATGACTGTTATTTAAAACTATGCCTCCATCCATGCATTGGTCAGGAAAGTGAATGAGGAGGGACACGTAAGAGTACTACAGTGAGTCCCTAAAAGGAGACATGAAAAGGTACTAAAACAAGCAGCTATCAGGGCAGCGAAGTGTTTAACTAGGCAAGGTAGCTAGGGGTTTAAGGCTCCAGGCATCATCATCAGGACCCTATATTTTAACAGCAAAAAACCTTGACTATGATCCATATGTATGGCTAAAAAAACACCACCTAAACAAATGTACTTTGAATAAAAGTGATTAATAAGCAATCAAAATTTATGATAGATTGACAGGTCAGGTGCCCTCCAGGTAGAGAAAAGACATCACAACAAATAGAGACAACTGCAGCTTCATCTACCCATTCACATGAAGAGAAAAACACCTAATATGCTAATCTCCTTAGGGTATCCAAAGTCTCAAACCCATCAAATGACAACCACTCTCATCACATCTCTTCTAGTTATTTTCTTCCTCCAAATAATACAGTCAAGGTTAGAGGTAACTTACTCCCCTTCTATTATAATTTTTGTGTGGAAAGATTTTGGAGCCTTTGAATAGCACAACCCACATCTTTCTCACAAAGATTTGGGAAAATTTGTTGGCAGACAGCATTAAATGGTTTGAATAATTTGACCAGTAAGTTCAACATTTCAATGTCCATGTGCCGTTAACCCTTTCTATCTGAACAACAATTTTCAACTACAAACCTGCTCCATCACCACTAGACCAGCTAGAAGCAGCAGAAGCTCGGTTGTCGTGGATGCTGAGTTGGCGTGTTAGCTTTGAAAGGAGAGAGGACTGTTTCTGGTACCGCTCCCTCCTGCGCTTTACATTCTGGTCCTCTTGAAGAAGCTCTTCAATCCTTGTTGTGCTTTGAGCGCTGACCATAGACAAATACAAAAATTGATGTTACAGTTCCCTTAAAATAGTTTCAGAAATTTATGTTTCAACCATAGGCAGATTCCTGCAGAACAGGCATCCATGTGAAACCGTGACAAGATACTAAAATAATCACATGTAGTGATCTAGCAAATAGCCATGTTGCATGAGCATCCTAGGAAAGCAATGAACAAAAGGCATCAAATGCAGACAAAGATGAAGCACCAAACCTGATAGAGCTATACAACTGATTTAGCATATCTTCCTTTGCCTTCTCAACTTGGCATAGAACAACTGCCTGATTGGTCACTTACAAATGTTATTAAAAGCCTCTCACAAAAGGAAAAAATATAATAGAATGATGACCAGCTTACTTTGGGAACATTAGCAGCTAAGCTATTCAAAACTGCCTCTACATATCCACGCACTTCTTGGGACATCCATCGAAGTTCTTCTTCTGGATCAGCAGGTCTTCGAGCCATCGTATCCTGCACACAAAAAGTTGTTTTTAGGAATTTGAAGTCTTAACTCAGCAATGTCCAAGTTTTGTACATTTAACCTTTATGCAAATGCATATGGGACCAAAACTGCTAGCTGAAATTTCAGTGAGAAGATTTCCAGATACACAAAATAAATAACTAAAACAACCATAACATTGCAAAGAAAACATTGGAGGTAGCAAGAGATTAATCAAAGGGAGAGACTGTCAAATATACAAAATAATGAACTCTAAAAAGTTAGTAACTGCTTTGAATGCCCACATCACACCACCACTAATTCCCTAAAAAAATCAAAATGCACAGCCTGTAATCATACCAAAGAGCCATCAGAAAGACTATGCCGCATTGCAGGACCACCTTCAGGAGATACACCCCTTATTTTCCCTCCTTTAGAAGGTTGAGCAATTTTTAATATCTTGTTTATCCACTCAACTTTGTCAGCCATGCTCTCAGCCTTCAAAATAACAGCACTGTGAGCTGCAAGATAAAATATGGTTAAAAGTGTAATGGTAACTTCAAAAGAAATATAAAGCAAGAAAATCCACCAGAGAAGTATATAAGATGCATACCTTTCAAAACGGTTTTGTATGGAACCTTGCTGGTAATCTTAAATACAAGACTGGGAGCTTTAGTAACTGGTCCATTGACTTTCTTATCCTTTGAACTCTTTGGAGGAGACTCTTCCTCATCTGGAACCTCTTCAATGTTGCATTCCTGCAAAATAAATAGATCAGATGGAACAAATCATTTGCATGCACAGCCATTTAAATGATCATAATTTATCCAGTCTTTACCCTGCAAAATGCATGAATTGTCTGACAGCATTTATCAAGTAATGGCATAACCTTTACTTGCTTAAAAGGCAAACGAGATGACACAAATACCAGAAGCAAGAACAGACTAACAAAATGGGTGCACATCAGACTTAGTCCATCCCTCCACCAAGATTTTGATAGAGCAGGTTTGGTACCAGGTCTATCAATACTTGGTAAAAAGATTTGAGTATAGCATTCTTCACACTACAATTTCACTGCATACTGGCCTCCTACCTTCCAAAGCATAAATTATATTCTAGGCCCAAAAAGAGCAAGAAGCAGGTCTTCAAAATGGCTATACTACCAATTCAACACAACCACAATACTACTGTGCCTGAAGTACTGCGTTCTCTTTTCAATTTATGGGAGCATAAGCTCTGGGGATAGACCAATGCTATTTCTGGAGACAAAATAAATCATCTTCTTTTTTCACTAAAGGAAAATGATCTTAAGATCCAGTCTTCTCCATCTCAACAACGCACACCTGAATTCACATTGGGATCATAACATCAATTTTATATTCTTTAATACCTTAACATTTGATATATAGGTGGACTTCGGGTACGAAATAGACAGATGAATAAAAGCACAACTGCTAACATATGATTTCTCACCTCATGCACTACTCTTACATGTCCAATTCCTAAATAATCTTTGTTTCTAGAAACCTCCCACACAATAGACCAATGCTTCATCAGTAATTTACACTGCTGAACACCTCCCCCCGGCAAACTGGCCGCACACATACCAGAAAAGCTATCCTTCAAAGCACTCTACATGTTACTAATTGCAGTCCCAAGGTAGTAGAAATTAAAAAAGAAGAATGCAGAAAAAGATGCCAGAAAATCCAGAACCATGCAATTAGTAGTGATCCCAAATTAAAAGAGTGATTATTGACCATACCTCCAAAGTGATGACACCACGAAAATGTCTCTCCTCTTGTGTTTTTGTGTAACCAAGCTGTTAAATAAGATATAGGTGAGTTTCGTCCTACCCATCATCTATATAATAATCATGTACGATTAAATTTAAATAAGATATAGGTGAGTTTCGTCCTACCCATCATCTATATAATAATCATGTACGATTAAATACTAACAATTATAGCAATTCAATTAATTGCTTCCACACTACATACTCTCAAATCTTATTTTCTAAAATGGATACATAGAAACAACAGAATGAGAATGCAAGTCACTTCCAAACCATCAGACCACAGAGATGTGCACAATAAACATGCTTTAATACCATCCTCTAACAAGTATTTGCAGCAAGAAAAACCAAGGTGACACTATCTAATGAATGTTCAAAATTAAGTCTTCCAACCAGCACATGTACAGGGACATAAATACCAGTCTTCATTTTAACCATTAAACAGAATAAAAAACAGAGTACACATTATACTAATTTAGTAACATGGAAGAAGAACGTGCCATAATATTTATCAGACAACATTTTACATACCTTCCCAGTCTTCTCGTTCAAAACAAACCATCGCTTGCTCCATCCATTAGTCTTTGCACTTTTCTTTGATAAAAATCCTGCAAATGCAAACAGTTCACTAAACTTCAAACTTTCCTATCAATAAATAGTTGTGATTGCAGTGTTAGCACATGCAAAAATTCTCCATTATCAAAAAAAGAAAATATTTCCAAGCATGTTTTTGAGAACATGATTTAATATATTTGATACCAAATACTAAATATGTAATGAAAGGCTTGTCCACATCAAGATCAAATTCTAAACTAGTTCCACACTTAAATTAGGCATCCATTTCTTTGTATTTTCAGAACTATGGTAGCTGTTAAAATTCTATAATGACATTAAAGAATTGAAGCAATTTAGATGTCTATAGCCCAAAAGATATTTCCAATTTTTGAAGGCAAGGACAATAAATTTCAGAAAATATCATCATAAAACTCAAAAAACAGCGGTAGGACACATAGTAAAACTAAAATTCTTTAAAGAAATACAGTAACCCATGAAACCTGCTGTTAGTTCTCCTTCAGGACCAGCAGTCTTTAAGCTAGAAGCCTCCTGCACTTCCTTATCAGCCTGATTGGATTTCTCTCTCATTGATTTCAAACTTCCACCTGTTTGAGGACTGGTCGCCTAAGGAGAAAATATAAAACAAAAGAAGCAAGGACAGAGCATCAACAGCACAAAACAGAAATGACACATTTTGGTTAAGACTCCTGTTCCAATAAAAATCAAAATGAACACTATACCCTGTTTAATATAGCCTGCTCAGCATCATTTCCTTTCTTTGAGGACCGGTTCTTAATCTCCTCCTCTCGGCGCTGTCTTTCCATCCTGTAGTAGATAAAAACAAAAGGATAACAATTAAGCTGGAGGTTAAGTTTCAGATATGCACTAACATGTGTAGGATACAATACAACAGAAGATTCTTGCATATGCACTAAAACATTTGGCATGCTCAGGCACACAAACACAAAATACAGACAACCAAGTTAATGTAGAGGTTGGAAACACTACACTTAACAGCTTTATTATTTTTGCACTTTTTCAAGTGACTGAAACAGAGATAGATAAGCATGCCATCACATGACAATAAAATTGCACAGTTTTCCTTGTAATTGAGCTACTACACCCAACATATTACAAGCAGACCTTGATAGCTACTCAAATCTATACAAGCCAGACATGTTCCCAGTACCTCCTTTGCACCAAGCGGATGAAATGTTGTGGTGGCACAAATACTCGCTCCATATCAACCAACGCGACAACCATCTTCTTTGATTCATTCTTAAACCCATCTAAAGCAGCACTTGCAATGGCTACAACCTTACAGCAGTAACCAAAAAAAAATCAACTATACAAAAAGAATAAGATTTTAACCATGATAGGCACCCGTGCAGATTCACAACATGCAACATAAATCATGGGACATGTAATTATAGAGCACTGTACCTCTCTCTTGAAAGGAGGGTATCTTCCCAGACCAGGTGTAGCATTTGCAGAAGCAGAAACTATATCCACCAGGACACGATGTACCTGTTATTAGTCAGGAAGGAACTCCATCAATAGCATGCAACAGGACCAGTTATTGATCATAGATCTTCAAAAAAAATAATATATAACAGAAATTATAACAGAATAAACAAGGTCTACCTCAAATCAGTTTCATCTGAATGGAAATTTCAGAAGTTACTTTCCAAAAAAAAAAAAACATAAACAACATTTTTTGATGTGTTAAAATAAGAAACAAGTAGAAGATAAACACAGAACCTTCATAAAACACAAAAAAATATCATCATATGACTGCTTCATGGCATCAGAAACCAGTACACCATTAAATAAAGTATCAAGGAACACGAATAGATCAGAAGTCAGATATTCATTTGATGTTCACAACGACAATAAACATCAAATAAGGAGAAGAGTGGAAATGTTCAAAAGTATGAACTTAAAAGAATGAAGTATCATATTACAAAAAATGGTAGAACAAAATGTAATTTACCTCATCAACACAGAGACGTGATGGTTCTTTTGCAAGCTCCAGCACACCTTTTATTAGGGATCTTAAACCCTTTTCAGGTGATATAAGATATGGTTGATATCCATCTGCTTCTAAGACAATCTGATAGAGCATATATAGAAGAAAAGATTATGCAATAGCACACGACAATTCCTGAAAGCAATAGAGCATGTACTGAAAAAAGAAAGTGAATAAAAGTGGCACAATTACCCTCTTAACATTATTGATATCAAAATGTCTATCCAAAGGAAGTTGCTTGATCCTATTTGGAAAATTCCCTTCAAAACTTGCAACAATTTTCCAACCAGAACCCTGCAGCAAAATATTTTTAAGTAACAGCTAATATTCTGGATCATGAAACTTCACAGAAACCATTTCTCAATTAGTGTCTCTTAACCATAAGAAATCAACAAGTGCAACACTTAGCAGATTCAGATTGACTATTCATAGAACAGAAGCAAATAGCTAATGGTAAGATTTTTACAAGCTACGGCAAGTCTCACTTGGAGAAACAAACTGAGAATAACATCTGAGATAATTTTAAAAATATCTACCATTTTATCCAAAACAAAAAAGAAACAAAAGAGCAAAAAACTGCACCATTTGAGTGACATGAAAAAAATAATAATAATAATGGAGGAAAAGAATAATAAGCATAGAATACAAAGATCCATAAAGAACTACATAGGACAAAGGTCCAGCACTACATTCTTTATGAGCATAACATCAATACATAACAGATCATCCTACAGGATACATGCTATGGAACAAAGAACACGGGAAAGCATAAGATATCAAACACTCACCTCACCCGTCATAATGTGTTGGAGAAATTTATCCTCAAATTCACGACAAAGCTCCAAAGCTATCGCTCTTGTGCCCTCAGCACTTTGAACCATCTGTTCCCCGAGCCTCATTAGTTCATCCTGAACTGTTTGAGACTTCCCTTGCAAACTGCATAGATACAAAGGACAAATGTATAAGGAAATAGCCAAAAACAAAAGAGCCTACAAAGTAAGCATAAATTAATATATTGGACAGAAAGAAGGTTAAAACTAATTAAATTTGTCCCATCCTTGTCTATAATGTGGTTACCTTGACAAAACACTTTCATTTGTCTTTTTACAGTTTACAGTCCAAGTGTGGCATGATCATAATCAAGAATAAAAAAAAGTGCACCAATTATCTCCAAATTACAAATTATGTACCAAGGGAGAACAGCAATAATAACAACAAAATCCATGTCGAGAAATTTCTTGGCAGCATGCTGACAACAAGACAAGTACATATAATAGAATATTACATTGAGTGGGCAATACAAGGCACACTGACAATAGAGAAAATTAACTAATAAGGTTAAGGTAAAAAAATGAAATTTCTTAAAAGAGAAAAAGGCCATAAAAGAAGTATAAAATAACTACCCAGAGAGAAGATTTGGAAGCCGAACTTTCATGCGCTTACGAATTTGCTGTGCCAGAGCATCTACTAAAGCAATTCTGCCTAGCTTGCTCTGTGGGGCTCCAGTCAGTATTGATTTGAGACTTTCACTCTCTGCTTTCCATGCAGTTTCCAGAGAGCTTTCAGACCCAGACTGCGCAGAAGCAATTGAAACTGATTGACCAATTAAAGCAATCCATGGGATATCAGCAGTTTTCGATGGCCCCTGATTTAGAAGGAGAGCCTGAACAGCCGCGAGAGCTTTCTGGTCCGTAGCAGCTTGATCTATTTTACTAATTACACCAACAGTTCTAGTACCTGTCATTGACGGAAGAGGATACCTATTTAATTACATTAAAGATGTGTTTGGTAGGGGGTGAGAAGAGATCCTAGTAACATTTTACCCCTTTCAACTAGTTTGGAACAGAAACAGGAAGGAAATTATCAGGTTTTACCCTCACAAAAAGTAATAAAGTGGGATCCACTAAAACCAATTTTCCTCATCACATTTTATGCACAAGTCCTAACAAATATTCACTTACAGTTTTTAAGTATAGGCCCCACTAATATACATCTCTTATCTTTCTAATTGCAGGTCCCACCAACACCTTTATTTGCACCCTTAGGCATTCTGGATCTACTAAACACCATTGTCATTTACACCTTAATACTTTACTCTTGCAACATTTCTATGAAATTTTTTGACACGTAATAAAACCAACATAAGAAAAGGGCTTTGGAACACTTAAAAGTAAAAAATTATAAAACACCTAGCAGAAAGAGTGATAATGGCGACACACAAGAGTGGAAAGTATGTGCTAAAAAAATGAGTGTCTGAAATCACCCATGTAGCAAAATTGGCCTGTATTAAAACTATCACAGGTACCAGCACAATCAACTTTAACAGCCATTTACCTTCTCCATCATACTCCTTGGCAATCCTGAGGGCTCGATATGAAGCAATTTCAGGTGCCTGGGCTGCAGGCACAATAACTAGCAAAATGGCATCACTGTGCTCTGCATAGTCACCAACCTGAGCAATGGCCATATTGAAAAGTTATTACCGTAACATTTTGAGCACCACACTGAACTAATTACATGCACAAAAAATAAACAAATAAAGGAAACAGAGCCAAAAGCCTCCTTTTTTTTTCACAGATTACATGCAAAGTAATGTTGATCACCAGGACAATGATGCTGATTGATGTAAATCCATAAATGTAATACACGTCTAGAACCTTTAATTAACACTTACCATAGACTCATCCACAATCCGTTGATCCAAGCCAGGTAAGTCAATCAATTTCAAGGAAGGTGCTGAGAAAGAACATGTTAAACAGTAAGTATGGAAACAACAGTATCTGTTTGGCCCAGAGGCACATGGGCATAGGATTAAATGAATCTTAATTAGTTAACTGAATCTTTGAATCTCCCATCCCATCATGGGACTCTATGACAATAGTCTTCCAAAAAACAACAGTTAATCCCAAATCTTAAAATCTTTATGCATAAATTAAACAAGAATAAACAGTATTTATAATGAACGAACCTGTGCTTGTGCGCAGTTTCAGGTATATCTCATCCCGAATCTTGCCGGTGACACCCTTACTTAGCCTATCCTGCAAAGAATGCCGCAAAGCACCTGCAAAATAACAAAAATCATATTGACATTTTATAAATCTGAAACGGGTCTTGTCATTACATGTTTATTGACATTTCACCATATAGTGGTAAAGCAATTTTCCACCTCAGTCAAGTCCTATGCATATTTCTGTTTTCACCACCAACTCCTATATGTAAATTTTCTATATCTTATGAGTCAACTACACATATTGCTTTTAGCCTCACCAGTGGCCATTGCATATCTTACAGCCTCAAACAAGATGAAAATTCAAAGCAGTGGTCAATATTGTCATCTAACCATGTTAGCACTTAGCAGCTGGGGGTTGTCAGTTATGATGGGAATTGTAAAGCTGCCAGCTCTGCAGAAGTTGGTGGCATTTTCAAAAAATCATTAGATGATAACATGAGATTCCTAAGGCTTAAGAGGCTGTTTTTGAGTTAATCCTTAACCATATAATCATAAGCAACTGGCAAAGAGAACAAAATATAAATATAACTTAAGGAACGAATGGTGCAATTTTAGCCATTCAATTGCAATCACTAACTTGCAGAAACTTGTTGAGATTTATTGTCAATCTGCAAGACAATGGATTTGCTGCTCAAAGAACCATCTCTCTGTAAGTCAATGCTTATAGGGGCCCGAGTGGCACCATTTTCACCAGTTGGCTGTACAAAAGAAAGAGAATTTCAGGAATCAACCTACATTCAGGAGAGAGGAAAAAAACAAAGCCTCATGTAGACTAACTTACCAGAACAGGATGCCCAATTACACTGTTCAAAACTGCAGATTTACCTGCACCCTGACCAAAAACACAGAAGGGGAAATCAGACAAGGATTACATTACCCAAAAAAATTAGAAAAAGAGATTTTTCATGAAGGAAAAATAAGGGTGAGATAAAAACAGCAAAAAATATGGCAGCTGCAACAGCAGATAAACTAGAATTTTAGTAAGCTATAGAATCTCACGTTCAACAGTTCCTCATAACTCATAACCACGAATTACATCCAAAACAAATAGTCAGTAAACCATAATGACACAAAATAAAGAACATCCGTATCATCCAGTTATATTTAACAAATATAGCTCAGACACACCCACTCACACGACAGTAACACCTTCAAAATGACATCCATACTACTTAATCAACACATTCAAAACCCAAATTCATTTCATTTTCTTCATACTAAGGCAATGCTTCATCAGCTGATGAATTCATCTTCATTTCCTTTTGGAGTTCAATCTATCCGAATATACAATATCCCTTCCTTCTATGGTGGAAGATAACACTCGTCAAAAAAGAAATCTCAGATCGTTTACGGAAAACAAAACGCAGACAGAACAAACATCCTTCAATTCCAAAGAATTCATTTCCCAAATTAATATATTCCACCATAAGATTCTCGTTAACAACAACAACAACAAAAAATTCTACTTGACAACAACAATAACAGTTATCAAAAATCCCAATCATTCGTAAACCAAAATACCAAAAAAACCTAAATCTAAAACTAAAAACTCATTTTCTTAACTAAAAAGAAACAAATTCAAGTAAAGCAAGTCACTTACTACACTGCCAAGAGCAACAACGTTAAGAAAAGTTGAACTCCGTCTTGAACTTGAACTCGGATTTTCATCAACATCCTCATCAGCAAGCAACGACGTTGCTTGCTTCATCGACTCCGATAACTGAGACAACTCTTCGATCGCTTCCATTTTTTCAAGTCCAAGAATCGAAGATCTAAATTAACAAGTTCGTCTAATCGAAGCGATCGAGAGCTGATCGATAACCGATGAGATCTGATTGGTTTTTTTAAGGGAGGTCAGATTTTTCAATATTCAACGATTTGAAAAGGCTAAGAAATGTACTCGTAAGACGAAGGAGTCTTTTTTCTTCTCTTTTTTTTTTTTTTGCGTGTTTTCTCTCTCCTCTCCCAATTTCTCTCGAAGATATTAGACGACGACGACGACTATTTCTATGCGTTTTGAAATCTATTTTTTTTCAAATGTTTCTCTTTCTCTGTCTTGCGTGTGTTTGAAAATTTAAACTTAAACTCCTCCTTTCTTTTTTAAAAGTTAGAAAGATATTTCGGCCAGCTAATGCTGTTTTTTTTTCTAAGTGCCGACGACAGACAGTTACTAACGAAATAAATTCTATTCGATTTTAATATTCTCTTTTAATGTATGATTTCGTGATGTTGTTTGTTTTTAAAAAAGTTCCCTGAATTTTTTTAAAAAATATATTTTTTTAATATTAAGATATTAAAATTATTAAAAAATATTAATTTATATTTTTTTCAAACTAAATACACCTGCATATAATTTCAAATACAAAAACAAACATAATTGTAATATTCAGTTGAAACAAAGCAAGCGGTAAGATTTTTTCATTTTTTTCTTCATTATTTTATTTATGTGTGTGTGTGTTTTTTTTTTTGCATTATTTTTGTTTGGTTAGGTCACTATTTCTTTTCAATTTTGTATTTTATGAATTAATAATTGTTTTGAATTTTAGTTGTTATTGAAATAATTTTTGTATTATTCTGTGGAATTTTAGTTATTATTTTGTATTTATTTCATTTAGAATAAGTTTTTTATAAATTTAGGATCACAAATATTACCAATTAGAAATAATTGTTTTAGTTGTGATTGGAATAATTTTTTTACTATTTTGTTGATTTTTTTTTTAATTTTGTTGTTCAATTTCAAATAAATGTGTAGGATTAATTTAATTATTATTTTGAATTTTTGTAAATCTAGGATTATATATACTACCATTAAAAAAATGAAAATTTTGTGCAAACTTAAATTATTCTAACTTGTTGTAATAAAATCAATTAGTTTATGACCTATATGTTGTGTATTTGTAGATTTAAAAATTTTGAGTAGCCTCATGTGAGGAGAGGTGTTGCTAAGTGTTTTTTTTTAAATAAAAATCATTTAGTTTTTTTTATCCTTTGATTTGTGTAGATATTTAAGGAAAAGTCTATTGTTTGTCGTAAGGAATATATCGCTGCTAGTTATTCTAACAGCGATGCTGATAATCACAAGTCATTAGATGTGATGTCGCACAAACATCGAATCACGACGCGGGGTTTTGAGGAGCAATGCCGCAATGTCTAGGAGGAGTCCCATCACAATGAGATCCATTTACCTATAAGTACAAGGCTTAGTTGAAGGACGATTTTTCATTGTACGTTTGTTTTGTTTTCACAATAACATATTTAATAATTTTTAAAAAATATTTTTATTTAAAGAATACAATTTCAAGTTTACAAACATTGAGGCTACAAGAATAATAACATTGATCCTCAAATCATCAATGAAAATTTCATTGCTTTAATGGAGTTAGGTTTCCAAACATCTTGAATGAAAAATCGCAAGTCGATGCATGATTTTCAAGGTTTAAGGTTAGTATCAACTTAAATAGATTTTTTATTATGTTAATTCAATTAGTTTATTGAAATTATTGAAATTTTTCTTTTATAATTTTTTATTCAAAGGGAAAATTGAATGGGAGAGAGCTGATGATAATGTTGTGATGGGAGTTTGGGAAAATCACGCTGCAACTAGGTAAAATCAAAATTAAGATAATTTTTTTATTTTAAATATTTTTTTTCATTTACTAACAGGTAATTTATTGGTAATATAAAGGTTGTGTGACTTTTGGTACAAAATGCAAAAGAAAGCGAAAAATACATGTAAGAGAAAGCGAGTTTTTAGCTTAGAGTGGCATGGCGGTGTAGAAGGATGTTAGATCACCATATATCTCACAGACTGCATGGGAAGAATACATTCAACACATGATGTCTGTGTGCTTCACGTGACGATCACAATCTAGTGCGGAAAACTGGCATTGGCATGCTTACGGTTCCATTATCACGCACACAGGTGGCTCCACTCCGTTCATTTTGCATGCAAAGCGGATGATAATATTTTTTTTATTTGTTATGTTTTATAAATATATTTAACTAACAATATTGTTATCTGACACGACCAAAAGCTTGATGTCTTTTCCCAAGTGCAGGAGTGTCGAAGTAATAAATAACCCGGCAAGACCGGGGTCGAACCACAGAGAGGTTAATTGTATAAATTATAAATAACAACACAACAACAACAACAATAACAACAATAATAACAATAATAATAACAATAATAATACTCAGTACGTGGCGTTGTTATACCTGAGAATGATCTAAAAGATCGGGTCACAGGTTTCCAGCCTATATACTGAGTTTATGAAAAGATCAAAGATATATATTATATAATATAAACAGAATGTAAGTAATAATAATAATAATAACAATAATAAAAGCAGAAGATGAAGAAATTAATGAGAACTTTGAGATGAAAGATTAACGTAAGGATTAAACAATGATAAAGACAAATGTCAAGGTTAGAGGATCCACTAATGGTACTTCAAACAAGTATAATATAAACTCTTATTACTCAATTGGAAACCACACATAAAGGAGGTTCCAATCAGATTATAAATTGTTAACATGATTACATTAATTATCTTATTCGAATAAAGCTAATACTTGTAAATGTTGGCAGGCATTCATGATTATAACTTATGTTAACAACAAATCAAGTACCTTTCATAGCTCAGGTGTCGGTTAAACCATACAGTATGGGCTATGAAAGTGCCAAGTATTTGTTGTACCAAGTGTTATACAACATAAATCTAGATTAACCATTTAACAAGCAAAGTATTAAAGTGAACAAGATAACAAATATAAAACATGTTAGTATCCAACGTTAAGTTCCATGTTAAGTTTATATTATACTTGTTCTTACACCATTAGTGTACCCTTTTCACCTTGACATAATTAACTTAGCTGGACATAATAAAAGAAAGAAACATAAATGAGCAAGACAAGAACATAAATGAGAAAGAAGTTAACTAGACAAAGGAAAGGAAATGAAGTGCATAAACTTGATATTAATGAAAGCAAGACATAAGCAATACAAAGAGAGAAAGCAATAGCATGATCTTGATCTGAACACCAAGATGCCTCAATACATGGTAAGTGCCTCCTTTTATAGGCCAAAATTTGGAACTATTGATTTGTTGACTAATTGATGAGTGGGTGGCCACATCTTGACTAGATAACAATCCTTATCTTCTTGTCTGGTCAAGACGTCATTGCTAACATCATAATTTGCCCAGAATCCTCAGGAATGTTCTAGGAAATTGTCTCAGCTTTCCAACAAAAAAAAGATGAGGTCATTTGGACTTCTAGAACTCAAGATATGGGCTGAACACTAAATAGTGTTTGGGCTGCAGGACAGCTTCGGACTTCTTCGTTGTTCCTTCAATTTGGACTTCAAAACGACCTTTTCAAATCTTAGGCTCCTCATGAAAGTTGTAGGCCTTTGTCTTACCTTTCCATCCATATAAAGTGGACCTAAATCCGAAATCTAGAGCTCCAGATATGATCCAATTACCGAGCAATGTTCCGGTTTGGACTGCACCGACATCTCTTTTCTAAGTTTGGCCATCTCTTTGTCCTTTCACTTTCAATGCTTAAACTCATCAATCAATCCTTTTATTTATGTGATAGTCCTGCATTTAAAATGAGCATTTACCATAAATTAAGGTATCTTATAATATCAAACTTGTTTTTATAAAACATGCTTTAGTTAAGGAGTTATTGATACTTCAAGTGCAAAATGATGATATAAAACCTTGATAAACATGCACTTTTAAGTACTAATCACACCCCCCAACCAGCTTATTACTAGTCCCTAGTAATCTAAAGCGTTAAAATAGAGAAACAATTTGCAAGTTCCACAAAGCAAGGCATTTATCATTCAACTTCCATTAATCTATCCAGATAAACAAACTCTCATTAAATTTATATTCCTGCTTCATACTTCGTAAACAAGATATTAATAAACCTTCTTTTTGTGTGCTCAATGAAAACATAGATGATGGGGCTTTTGTTGAAAGAAAACAATATTATGTTCAAATGTTTAAGGTGAACTTCCTTGGGTTGGGATTATTTTTTTTTTTTTTTTTTTATATACACATACAACTTAAAACACAATGTATCTTTAACCCATGTAACGAGTTTTAGGCTAATGACTTCCAGACCAGTTGATCTTAGGGCATTAGGTGTTGAGACACCCCTACGAGCTTAACAACTCGGGTTGCAGATACTGATACGTAGATAGTGCAATGTTTGATTCCCTTAAGCTTTTCTCCTTAACCCATGTAACAAGCTTTGGGCCAATAGCTCCCAAGTCAGTTGACTTTAGGGTATTAGGTGTTAAAACACCCCTTCGGGCTTAATTGCTTAGGTTAGGGAGGCTACGAAACCAAACTTATCCACGTTTTATTATCATCAATACTATTTTATTTCTTTTTTTTTTTTTTTTTTTTTGCAAATTATATACTATCCTTTTCCCTTAGTTGTTACCTTCAACAAAAGAACATAATTAATGTAATAATCCAATGTGCAACCCACAATCATATGTTAAAGTGTGTGTGTGAAAATGAAGGTTTAATAATACTTGTTAAATGAGTATAGGAGCAGAATCAAGTGATAACAATGTGAGAGTTTGTAAACCTGAATATTTCAAGAAGTATTATGATAGACCTTGGTAATGAAACTTACTAAGATGCGTCTCTAGAGTCAATAAAATTGATTCCATACTCTGCCATCCTAATAACAATTTTGTCAAATGGTTTTAATAATAGCAAAAACAGTTAGCAAGTTAGTATTTTTTTTTTTTTTTAAACTACTACCCTCTCCCCCCAACCAAAACGAAACATTGTCCTCAATGTTCGAAGGTAGAAAGATAGAGTATAGAAGACATCACCTGAAACATCGAACAATGACAAACCTGAAACATACTTAAACAAACATAAGAAGTAACAAAAAAAATAATATGCTATTAATAAAACCAAAAGACACAAGGTTTCACAGATGAAGGCTCAAATCTAATATAAGCTTTTTACGGCTGTCCTTAGTTGACCAATCTAGGCGACTCATGCAGGGATCAATGACAGGGATGAAAGATTGTAGTTGGTCAATCAATTGTTCAGCAGTAGCAGCAGAGATTATGATTTGTCGTGCCGAAGATGTTAGAAATTCCTGTTCCACAGCTTGATCAAGGAAAGACAGCAACTTATCATAAAAACCATTAACATTTAACAAACCTATAGGTTTATGGTGAATGTGCAGTTGGGCCCAAGATGAAATATGAAAGATTTCTTCCAATGTGCCCACACCTCCTGGTAAGGCAATGAAGGCATCAGCATGGCTAAACATGGTATTCAGTCGGTCAGACATTGTTGGGACCTGTAGTTCCTCTCCAATTGTTTTTCCAATGATGTCCCCAGTTGCTAAAGCTTTGGGAACAACCCCCAAAACTTGACTGCCTCCTAAAAATGCAGCCATTGACACACCTCCCATTAACCCAAGGCTGCCTCCCCCATACACTAAATGAATCTTTCTCTCAGCTAGTACCCGACCAAGATGATTTGCTGATTCTAAAAACTCTTTTTCTTTCCCAGAACTGGATCCACCGAAAACACAAATATTTCTTATCTGATGACTTGAGGAACCTGCCATTTCTACACACTTCTATATTTGATGAATGTATGGGATGAGTAGAAATGAAGGGAAGGAAGAGAAGAATTTATAGATGAAAAAGTGAAAATGCAATCATACCACCTATATGTAGGCCAGCTATAGTCTCACAAACTCTCTCTCTCTCTCTCTTTATTAATTATTTATTTTGAAAAAGCATGTATGTACAGGTAGTTGTGATTGTGGCTCACATCTTCCCTTGGTTTTACGTCCAAGAACGGCTTAAACGCCCTCTATGGGTCGGGGATAGGCTTCCCATCCAGTTTTCTTAAAAACTGGCAAACAGGGTCTTTTTTAGTCAGATTCCCAAGACTAAGTCGATCATGTTCTTTATGGAATTGTGGCCATAAATCATGAATTACACGATGCACATCTCCACTAGGATGCGTCTCAAGGGTCAACAAAAGATTATCTAAAGACCCCTTACTCAGGCCATCCTTAATGAATTGTATCTTATCTTCACGGTTTACAGATACCATTCCTAAAGAACGACATGTCGTATTACAAGTCCATCTGGCACATCTGTGACAGACTTTTAGTCGTTTTGCACGACGTTTCTTTGCAAAAGTGCTTTTACATGTTCCAGGCATGTGTGAAATGAAAGAATTGGAGGACTCACCTGATAATCGAACCTTTGCTTCAATTAACCAACGGATATCTTCAGGAATTCCATGATTCATTAACAACCTCAATCTTGCACACCTAGCACGGTAAATTTTATTAATCGCATTTGGAGGCAAAGCGGGAAAATACCTTTTCAACTTTTCAAGAGTGGTGTCCATTTTCAAAAGAGAATTAGAGAAGAGATTCAAAGAAGGAAGAAAGAGCTAAGAATTATACAAATATATACAGATATCAGTTATTTGGGAAACTGAAAGAACCGACTTAAGTCACGGAGTACCGTTATCCGCCATTTGACCGGGGTGAAAGAGAGACTAGCAAAACAATAAAACACAAAACAATGTGAGAAAAAGAATCAATCTTTATATACAGGATCACTCAATTCAATAGAGTCATTTTCAACCGAAAAATTGTCAAAATAAACTTTCAAACGATGCCCATTTACCTTGAAAACATTGCCATTCTTTGGATTCTCAATATCACAGGCCCCATATGGATACACACGTTTCACAATAAAAGGACCACTCCATCTTGATCTTAGTTTTCCAGGAAATAAATGGAGTCGAGAATTATAAAGCAAGACTTTTTGACCAACATTGAATGTTTTTCTCAGTATTTTCTTGTCATGAAACTCTTTAATTCTTGCTTTATGAATTTTCGAATTGTCATATGCATCATTTCTTATTTCTTCAAGCTCATTTATTTGCAATTTTCGCAGCTGACTAGCATCATCAAGGCTTGAATTGAAAGCTTTAATAGCCCAATAAGCTTTATGTTCAATTTCCACAGGCAAGTGACAAGGTTTTCCATAGACTAGTCTATAAGGTGACATACCTAATGATGTTTTATAAGCAGTTCGATAAGCCCAAAGTGCATCATTAAGTCTTAAAGACCAGTCTTTCCTATTAGGGTTCACTGTTTTCTCCAAGATTTGTTTGATTTCCCTATTAGCAAGCTCTACTTGTCCACTTGTCTGAGGATGATAAGGGGTGGCAACTTTGTGTGTGATTCCATATTTCTTCATTAAAGAAGCAAATGGCTTGTTGCAGAAATGTGTTCCACCATCACTTATCATGGCTCGAGGGATTCCAAATCGACTTAAAATGTTTTCTTTCAAAAACTTTATCACTGTTTTGTGATCATTGGTTCGACTTGGAATTGCCTCTATCCATTTTGAAACATAATCTACTGCGACCAATATGTACAAGAAACCAAATGATGGAGGAAATGGACCCATGAAATCTATACCCCAACAGTCAAAGATCTCAATGACAAGAATAGGATTTAAAGGCATCATGTGACGTTTCGAAATAGATCCCAACTTTTGACAATTTTCACAAATCTTACAAAATGCATGTGAGTCTTTGAACATGGTGGGCCAGTAAAATCCACTTTGTAAGATTTTTGCAGTTGTCTTTCTTGATGAGAAATGACCCCCACATGCCTCAGAATGACAAAATTTAATGACACTACTTACCTCATTGTCAGGAATGCATCTTCGAAATATTTGATCAGGACAATATTTGAATAAATAAGGGTCATCCCAATAAAAGTTCTTCACTTCGTTCAAGAACTTTCTTTTGTCTTGGGTACTCCAATGAGCTGGCAATTGTCCTGAAACAAGAAAATTAACAATATTAGCAAACCAAGGCATCGTAGAGACAGAAAATAAAGATTCATCAGGAAAGTAGTCATCGATTGGTGTAATGTCAGATCTCAAATCGGTTGTCAATCTTGACAAATGATCCGCGACAACATTTTCGGTGCCTTTCTTGTCTTTGATTGTGATATCAAATTCTTGAAGTAACAAAATCCACCGCACCAATCTAGCCTTAGAATCTTTCTTAGAAAGAAGATATTTCAATGCTGCATGATCACTAAAAACAACAACAGGTGAGCCAACAAGATAAGATCTGAATTTGTCACATGCAAATACTACTGCAAGTAATTCTTTTTCAGTGGTAGTGTAATTCATTTGAGCACTATTTAAAGTTTTACTTGCATAGTAAATCACATAAGGTTTCTTATCTTTTCTTTGTCCCAAGACAGCACCCACGGCATAATCACTAGCATCACACATTATTTCAAAAGGTAATGACCAATCAGGAGGTTGAATGACAGGAGCAGAAGTAAGCAAGTTTTTAAGTTTAACAAAGGCTTCCTCACAATGTTCAGTCCATTCAAATAAATTATCCTTTGTTAGAAGGTTACTCAAGGGCTTAGATATTACACTAAAATCTTTGATGAACCTTCTGTAAAAACCAGCATGTCCTAAGAATGATCTAACATCTTTAACAGATTTTGGTGTTGGTAAGTTGGCAATTAACTCGATTTTAGATTTGTCAACCTCAATTCCTTTCGATGAAACAATGTGACCAAGTACAATGCCGTTTGTTACCATAAAGTGACATTTTTCCCAATTCAGTACAAGATTCTTCTCTTCACACCTGCTCAAAACCTTTTCTAAGTTAGTCAAACAATCATCAAATGAATCACCAAAAACAGAAAAATCATCCATAAAAATTTCAAGAAAACGTTCAACCATATCACTGAATATGCTAAGCATGCATCTTTGAAACGTGGCTGGTGCATTACATAATCCAAAAGGCATCCTTCGATATGCAAAAGTACCAAATGGACATGTGAAAGTAGTCTTCTCTTGATCTTCCAATGCAATTTCAATTTGATTGTAACCTGAATAGCCATCTAGGAAACAATAAAATTCATGACCTGCAACTCTTTCTAGGATTTGATCCATGAAAGGTAAAGGGAAATGATCTTTTCTAGTCATTGAATTAAGTTTCCTATAGTCAATGCACATGCGCCAACCCGTAACAGTCCTAGTTGGAATTAACTCATTTTTCTCATTCGTTATCACAGTGACTCCAGACTTTTTGGGTACAACTTGGGTAGGACTTACCCATTTGCTGTCAGAAATAGGATAAATGATTCCATTATCTAGAAGCTTAATGACTTCATTTTTCACTACTTCTTTCATATTAGGATTAAGCCTTCGTTGCATTTCTCTAGAGGGTTTAGCATTTTCCTCCAAATAAATCCTGTGTGTGCAAATCAAAGGGCTAATTCCTTTTATGTCAGCTATGGTCCATCCTAATGCATTTTTGTGCATTTTCAGAGTCTGTAATAACTTACCTTCTTGATGTGCATTAAGTTTGGAAGAGATTATTACCGGAAAAGTTTCATTTTCTCCCAAAAATGAGTATTTGAGATTAAATGGTAACGGCTTCAATTCAGGTTTTGGTGGTTGAACACTTGAAGGTATGGGCTCAATTGATCGTGGTGGCAATTCTTCAATTTGTGGTCTCCAATTGCATGCCTTTGATTCCTGAAAGTAGACCATTTGCAAATCATCAGATTCATCAATCTCAGTTTCACTAGAAGTGGTTTGAAATTGATCATGAACTAATTTTTCAATAAAGTCCACTTCCTGTAAATCATTATCATCTCCAGGTTGCTTGTAAATGTTGAAAATATTCATCTCCAATGTCATGTTTCCAAATGATAGCTTCATCAGTCCATTCCTACAATTAATCAATGCATTAGAAGTGGCAAGAAATGGACGTCCTAAAATGACAGGAATTGAATTACATGCTTCAACAGGTTGCGTGTCCAAGACAACAAAATCCACAGGATAAATGAATTTATCAACTTGTACTAACACATCTTCAATTATTCCTCTAGGCACTTTTACAGATCTATCGGCGAGTAAAAGAGTTACAGAGGTTGGTTTTAACTCACCTAGATTGAGACTCTGAAAAACTGAATATGGAAGTAAATTCACACTAGCTCCAAGATCAAGTAAGGCTCTTTCAATTTTATGTTCTCCAATAAAGCAAGAAATTGTAGGACAACCAGGGTCTTTATATTTCAAAGCATTATTGTTCTGAAGAATGGCACTTACTTGTTCGGCTAAAAAGGCTTTCTTTTTCACATTCAGTTTTCTCTTCACAGTGCATAGATCTTTCAAAAATTTAGCATAGGAAGGAACCTGTTTAATAGCATCCAACAAAGGTATATTGATCCTTACCTGTTTGAAAATTTCAAAGATTTCAGAGTTGTGACTAACTTTCCTTTGTTTGGTCATGGCATGAGGAAATGGAAGTGCTGGCGGGGAATCAGCCTTTTCTTTGCAATGTTCAGGTTCAACCCCTTCCTTACCCTCAGAGATAGACTCATCATCTTTCTCACAAGGTTCAAGAATAGGTTTTTCAATAACCTTACCACTACGAAGAGTGATGACTGATTTGACTTGATCCATGTGTTGGCTTCCAGAACTACTTGCATTTGCATTGTATTGCCCCTTTGGATTTTGCTGTGGTTGAGAAGGAAACTTACCTTTCTCTTGGAAACTGAGAGCAGATGTTAATTTTGCAAGAGCATCTTTAAAATCTGTCATGCTTTGAGCAAGTTGAGTGTTGATTGTCTCCTGCTTTTCAATGAATGCATGCAATGTTTCCTCAAAATTTCTTCTAGGAGGTGGAGCATAAGGAGGTGCATATCCATGAGAATTTTGGAAATTATGGTGTGCTTGAAACGGTGGATGTGAAGTTTGTGCATTGTTGTTATCACTCTTCCAACTGAAATTTGGGTGATTTCTCCAACCAGGGTTATACGTTTGTGAGTATGGGTTATGGTTGGGTCTTTGGAAACTGTTTAAAGCATGGGCTTGTTCATGGAGGCATTCCCTAAAAGAAGGCAAAGTTGGACAATCATTTGTTGAGTGTTCATTGGTTTCACAGATTTGACACACAATGTCTTGAACAGATTTTAATTGACCACTCTTTTTCAATTCAAGTGCTTCGACCTTTCTAGCTAAAGATGCAAACTTGGCTTGGAGGTCATGATCTTCCCTAAGGTTGTGCATACCTCCACTAGATGTATGAGGTTGAGTTTTACCTGGTGCCTCATAAGTACCTGTGGTGTCCCAATTTTGAGCATTTTCGGCTAGCAAGTCTAGGTACTCCATTGCTTCATTAGGGTCTTTATCTTCAAAGGTTCCATTGCACATCAATTCAACCATTTGCCTATCTCTAGGTGTTAAACCTTCATAAAAATGTGAAACCAATCTCCATGTTTCAAAACCATGATGTGGGCAAGTATTAAGCAAATCTCGATACCTATCCCAACATTGGTAAAATGTTTCTCCTGGCTTTTGAGTGAAAGTGATGATTTGTCTTTTGAAAGAGTTTGTTCTGTGAGACGGAAAAAACTTCTTTAAAAATTGTTGTTGCATATCATCCCAAGCACGAATGGATCCTGGT
This sequence comes from Populus alba x Populus glandulosa, assembly GCA_033617975.1. NCBI lineage: Eukaryota > Viridiplantae > Streptophyta > Magnoliopsida > Malpighiales > Salicaceae > Populus > Populus alba x Populus glandulosa. Next base: position 11,963,980 of record CM066161.1, read on the forward strand.
CTCAAATTTTGTAGCCATGTTTTAGCTTTATCTTTTAATGAAAAAGGAAAAAGCTTTAATCGAATGGTGTTCATGCTACAATTTGAGTCATTATAGGTATTACAGACCTCCTCAAATTCCCTTAAATGCAAGTATGGATTTTCTAGGTCTAAACCATGAAAAGAAGGTAGGAGTTGAATAATGCCTGGCTTGAAATTAAAATGAGATGCATCAGGAGGGAAAACTATGCATGAGGGTGCACTTGTTCTTGTGGGATTCATATGGTCTCTAAGTGTTCTCATACGGTTATTCTCATTATGAAGCGATTGATTATCTTCTTCAGCCATATTTTCTGAAAATGATGAGGATACCCTACAAAGTCGACCACTTAATGTACGAGACCAAACTCTCATGCACGTGTAAGAAGAGAATAAAAGCAAGAAAAGAAAATAGAAGAAAAAGAAACAAAACAAAACAAAGGAAACAAAAATAGATAAAATGAAAAGTGAAAAGAGAAAATAAATTAAATATTATAATTTATACAAGAATTTACCTCCCCGGCAACGGCGCCAAAAACTTGACATGACCAAAAGCTTGATGTCTTTTCCCAAGTGCAGGAGTGTCGAAGTAATAAATAACCCGGCAAGACCGGGGTCGAACCACAGAGAGGTTAATTGTATAAATTATAAATAACAACACAACAACAACAACAATAACAACAATAATAACAATAATAATAACAATAATAATACTCAGTACGTGGCGTTGTTATACCTGAGAATGATCTAAAAGATCGGGTCACAGGTTTCCAGCCTATATACTGAGTTTATGAAAAGATCAAAGATATATATTATATAATATAAACAGAATGTAAGTAATAATAATAATAATAACAATAATAAAAGCAGAAGATGAAGAAATTAATGAGAACTTTGAGATGAAAGATTAACGTAAGGATTAAACAATGATAAAGACAAATGTCAAGGTTAGAGGATCCACTAATGGTACTTCAAACAAGTATAATATAAACTCTTATTACTCAATTGGAAACCACACATAAAGGAGGTTCCAATCAGATTATAAATTGTTAACATGATTACATTAATTATCTTATTCGAATAAAGCTAATACTTGTAAATGTTGGCAGGCATTCATGATTATAACTTATGTTAACAACAAATCAAGTACCTTTCATAGCTCAGGTGTCGGTTAAACCATACAGTATGGGCTATGAAAGTGCCAAGTATTTGTTGTACCAAGTGTTATACAACATAAATCTAGATTAACCATTTAACAAGCAAAGTATTAAAGTGAACAAGATAACAAATATAAAACATGTTAGTATCCAACGTTAAGTTCCATGTTAAGTTTATATTATACTTGTTCTTACACCATTAGTGTACCCTTTTCACCTTGACATAATTAACTTAGCTGGACATAATAAAAGAAAGAAACATAAATGAGCAAGACAAGAACATAAATGAGAAAGAAGTTAACTAGACAAAGGAAAGGAAATGAAGTGCATAAACTTGATATTAATGAAAGCAAGACATAAGCAATACAAAGAGAGAAAGCAATAGCATGATCTTGATCTGAACACCAAGATGCCTCAATACATGGTAAGTGCCTCCTTTTATAGGCCAAAATTTGGAACTATTGATTTGTTGACTAATTGATGAGTGGGTGGCCACATCTTGACTAGATAACAATCCTTATCTTCTTGTCTGGTCAAGACGTCATTGCTAACATCATAATTTGCCCAGAATCCTCAGGAATGTTCTAGGAAATTGTCTCAGCTTTCCAACAAAAAAAAGATGAGGTCATTTGGACTTCTAGAACTCAAGATATGGGCTGAACACTAAATAGTGTTTGGGCTGCAGGACAGCTTCGGACTTCTTCGTTGTTCCTTCAATTTGGACTTCAAAACGACCTTTTCAAATCTTGGGCTCCTCATGAAAGTTGTAGGCCTTTGTCTTACCTTTCCATCCATATAAAGTGGACCTAAATCCGAAATCTAGAGCTCCAGATATGATCCAATTACCGAGCAATGTTCCGGTTTGGACTGCACCGACATCTCTTTTCTAAGTTTGGCCATCTCTTTGTCCTTTCACTTTCAATGCTTAAACTCATCAATCAATCCTTTTATTTATGTGATAGTCCTGCATTTAAAATGAGCATTTACCATAAATTAAGGTATCTTATAATATCAAACTTGTTTTTATAAAACATGCTTTAGTTAAGGAGTTATTGATACTTCAAGTGCAAAATGATGATATAAAACCTTGATAAACATGCACTTTTAAGTACTAATCATTATCTTATAGACTATGGTTCTTGGACACGAGCCAGGCCTGATAAAGCTTTTTATTGAAACGCATGTGCGAAGTGATGACCGTCAAAAAATGATGCAACAATTCATAGATAGCCAAGATTAGTAATTTGTAATATGTTGGTTTTCAAACATTTTTTTATTAATTTATAAATTTCTTTAATTTGATGAATTTATTTTTTCTTTCCAAAATACATATAACAATCGCTTGAAGAAGAGATACAGAGGCGATCTTTCGACCCATCTATATTTGTGGTTGGAGGAAGGATCATCCGGTTGGTCCAATAGGAATTGAGTGTATGGACTCTCTAACCCTATAGTTGAGAACCTGTGGACCAGTGTTATTAAACCCGGCCCAGCCCGGTGGGTTGATCTGGGGCCTGGACCGGGCCGGGCAACACAAAAGACCGGTGCAAGGAAAAAACAGGCCAGACTCGGCCTGACCCGGGTGACCCGGACTGACCCGGGTGAGACCCGAGATATATATACTAACTCACCTGCTAAATTTTTACCCTAATTTCTTTTTGTGCAGTTCAAACAATCAAATTTAATTCGAAAAAGAAGCTCGATTCCATTGCTATAAACCAGGTGCGTCCTCTTTCTACTTCACAGTGTTTTAGTTTACAATCTGCACCGGTTTGTTACTCTTTCCCCCCTTGCGTTTCCCTTTCGAATTCGAACCTCTCAAAGCATGAAACCAATATTCTGATGATGGATTGTTGATTTTTCGCTTGTGAATGACGCCAATGCTGGCTAAAAATGGGCCCACATGTTGACTCAAACCTTGCCACAATATTCTGATGATGGATTGTTGATACACTGTTACCTCCTCTTGTTCATGATATTCTGCAGAAAATTGCATACTTGTTTTCTCTCTTAAAACCAGCATTTTCGTTGTTGTTATTTGCTTTAGTCTTCAAGTTTGTTGGAAGATCTTCGATTCCTGAATTTGGAATTCTGTTATGCTAGTGTTTCAATTTCAAGAATTAATCTTTATGCTGACAAGTGCATGCGTGGAATTTCAAGAATTGGATTATTGATTTACATTATCAATCTTTCGTTTCTTGTTTCTGGGTTTATGGAATTTCTCTCAATTCTTTGCTTATTAGAATGTGTGGTAGCTAACTATGTACGTGAAGGGGGAAAATGAAAAAAACACAGTGAGATTCTAATTAATGTGTGTTTTTGTTCTTGACCCGGGTTGACCTACAAGACCCGTGACCCAGTCATTTTACCGGGTCAACTACCGGGTCGGGTCTGATAACTATGTTGTGGACTGCTCATGGTATTTCGATCATTAGATGCTCACAATTGATTCTGAGCACTCAAACTCCAAAGTTTGCAGCAATGTTAAACCAACGAGTACAAGATCAGACAACCCATTTTAATGAAAAATATAACCAATTCACTGCAGATTATAAAAGATAAAATCACATATGAGTGGTGCATATATACTTGTAGTGCCAAAACAATAAAAATTATTACAATTCAACAGTTAACATAGTCCAATCCCATATTGCAAAACTGAACATTCGTACTTTTTTGTTAACATTAGAGATATTTTATTATTTTTAAAGTTTAGGGATTAAATTGAAGATAATCACCAAAATAATATACTTATTTGTAATTTATGCTAGGCAATGTTTCAGCCACTGGTATTGCATTAGTAATTGGCTATTAGTCAATCCACGTACCAAAGTTAGAAATTTCTTTCGCAAAAGGAAGAAAAGAAATAAAACATCATTTTCTTCTCCGTTAAGTATAAAATTAAAAAAAATTCTTTTTTTCAAAAAAAAGTTTGACTTTTTAAGAGCTATCATAATATGTTATTGGTGGATGATGACATATTTGTTTGAAGACAAAATTATCAGCCTTTTTACTATTTAAAGCGGATCTTGGCATCATTGACCGTTTTCCTTGTAGCTAGTGGCCTTCGGTGTTTAACAAGAGGTCACTCAGCCAAGCACGCTCAAAGGGAAAAACAAAAAGAACAAGAGAGAGAAATCAAAAGGCATCAAGAAAAGAAGAATTCATTAGACATCGTTACTCTTTTATTACGAGAAACAAATGGTAAACCATTGGAGGATAAGTGTAAGAAGGGAAATACTTATTTTTTAAAGTAATTTTTTTTAAAAAAATATTAAAATAATATTTATTTTTAAGTTTTAAAATTTATTTTTAATATTAGCACATTAAAACAATTTAAACTTATAAAAAAATTTAATAAAAACAATTTAATTTTTTAAAAAAAACACTTTTAAAACACAAGAACAAATATACTCGTAACATTCAGTATTCACTAAAATCATAAATAAATTAGTTTAAAGTTAAAAAAAAAAACACTTTTAAAACACAAAAACAAATATATTCATAACATTCATTATTAATAATTTTATAAATAAACCTGGAAGTATACTGATAAAAATACCCTATTGTTTTCTTACCGTAGTTGTTTTTTTTTCTTCCAACCCTGTAATAAAGTAAAAGAAAAATACCATGTTAAAATTATTCTATACTTCTAAGAGCATAATCGCACTCTAGCCTGCAATCTTATATTGTCAAAAGGATATTTGAAATAAAAATAAGAAAAAAATGAGACTTCTCTAAACCTCATCGAAGCATTTCGGGGTTTCACAGACAATTATTATGAATATATTACTAAAAATAAATAAATTACAAATCATCCCCGTGAGATTCAAAGAGGTTTTTATACTTCGTATATTTGTAGAAAACAATTTATTTTATTGGTGCTATAAACATTTTATTCAAAAATAAAATACTTTTTACCGTTTGATCTTGTCATTAAAAAACAATCTGAAGACGTTCTTGAATGTTGGGTGTGCTATGAAAAATAAATTTAAAATATCTTATTAAATAAATCAATATAACCTCTATGATATGACAGGTTGTATTGTGTTGCGATTGGAATGACGACAGCCACGGTAATGCAAGGCGGTGCTGGTGGGGTAGCTGGTAGAAGAATAACTGTTATTTTTTAAAATAATTTTTTATTTAAAAATATATTAAAATAATTTTTTAATTTTATTTTTGATATCAACTTATTAATATAATTCAAAAATATTAAAACAATAATAATATTTTAATAAAAAACATGTTGAAACTTAATAAAAAACATAAATAAATATTTTCATACAAAAAAATTAGGCTCAAAAGTTTATCATATATATATATATATATATTGCAATTTACTGCATGGAATTGGATCGAATAAATCCGTCACCATCATTAGGATTTTAACAAACGAGAGAACTTTCCTGTCTTTTTTTTTCCTCACCGTCCGTGGGGGCCATTTAAGCAACGTCCGGATTCTCTGAATGAATATCAAGATTCATAACATAATTTTGGAAAATCAAGAACTCCAATTTCTAAATGGGTAGGCTAATCTTTTACTGTAGAGGGTGTTTTAGGTTGTATTTAAAAAGTGTTTTCTAAAAAAATTTTAAATTTAGTTTTTTAAAATTAATATATTTTTGATATTTTCAAATTATTTTAATATATTAATTTCAAAAAAAATATTTTTTTAAATAAAAAATATTTTAAAATACAGCTATAATTAAAAACACTCGTAGTTGAACATGATGAGCTGTGGGTCCTTTTCTGGCGAGCTTCTTGATACTGACTTTCATTCTCCGAGCACAATGTCCATCTCTCATCATTAAAGTGGAATGGGTGTCTGCCCTTTCTAAAGATTTGGGGATTCTATCAATTTTTACTGGACAAGTAATAAAAATATGTTTAGTTTAGTTTATAATCATGCAAACATATAAAAATAAATATTGTAATCATGCAATTATTATAAAAATCTAATATGCATGCCAAATAAATACTTTGATTTTTTTTATCCATTCAAAATATTTATTTATAGAACTTGAAAATAAAAATATTAATACTCATAATTCATGAATATTTTTATTAATTATGATGAATATTCATAATCATGAATTACTTATGATTCATGAATAATCATAATTCATGAAAGAATTTATGAATCTTTATAGTTAATGAATTACTCCTAATTAATGAAAGAATTCATGAATTACTCATAATTAATATATCAATACATGTAATAAGATATTTTAAAAATTAAAAAAATACTGATCAAATAAGAATTTAATAGCAAATATTTTTCATTAACAAAACTAAAACCTCAATTTATAGGCCCACAAGTCCATTATCGAATCCTTAAAACTATTTTATATTTGAAATTCTTGTTATTTAAAGGCTTTTTAGAATATATATTTTTATTTATATTTAATTAATTTTTTTAAAAAAAAAACATGTTAATATTTAATGTTAAAATATTCATTTTAAATCTTGTGATGGAACATGATTTTAATCTCAAAGGTAAATGAACCTCACACATAATTTATTCTTAAAATACCCACCATATATTTTATAAACCAATTTCAACACATTTTATGATGGTCTTTATTTTGAATTACAAATTGAACAATTAAAAAAAGAGATTGAATTATTAGCAAGTTTCAAATTTTCCAAGGCCATCAACCGCAAACAATTTAACAATTCAACGATTTAGAGGACAAAATAAATTTAAATTCTAAATCATTATAACGAGTAATTAGAAGAACCTTCGTAGGGCCAGCTCCAAAACGTACCCCATCAACCTACAAGACGAGAAATTTCTTGGGGGGAAGCTTTGGGCTGCGTAATGTTGAAGAATGGTGGTGGCCTCCAGCTCCATTCAATACTTGAAATGTTCAATACGCCGCCGATGGCTGTTATGTTTTTTTTAGCAATATTTTTTTTTAAAAAAATTAATGTTGGTGTTTGGTCAATTTATATATATTTTAATTAATTTTATGATTTTAAAATTAATAATTATATAAATTTTCAATGATTTTAAAGTTTATAAAATTCGAATTAATAACTTATAAAAAAACAAACTCAAAAACTAACTAATTAATTTATATTTTATAGATTTTTTTCTATAGTAATATATTGAGCCGTCCTCTTTAGTTTGTGTTTTCTCTAGGGGGTTGGATATTGAATTCTTTAGGTGTTTTTTATTTTTAAATTTCAATTTATGTATTTTATAAGTTTAGATTTTATCTTTAAATTATCTAAAAGTTTTTTTTTTCAAGTATATTTAAGAGAATAGATTCTCTGAGATTTGATTTCAAAAAGTTTAGAGAATTGGAATTTCTTATTTATTAGCCTAGGCTTTCTTGTGACACTTTTTTATTCGATCCTATTATTTCTCGTGACTTTTGATTGCCAAGTAATGTCATGTTCCTGATATTATATGTGTTGGATCATTCAAGGCACCCTAACAAATGACGAGGCAGTCATTCTGGAGTTTTTGGATCAAACGTTAAGATTTGAATTAAAAAACATTAATGAATGAAACTATTAAATTAATTCCTTAATTTTATATTAATTTCTCACTACATTAAGAAAACTTTTGGAAACATATTCCAATCTGTCTTTTAAAAAAAGTAAATTTTTTTTTACTAAAAATTATATTTATTTTTGATCGTTTTCATATATTAATATCAAATATAATTTTTTAAAAATAAAAAAAATTAATTCTAGAGTTTTTGGATCAGACGATAAGATTTGAATAAAAAAGAATTAATGAATGAAACTATTAAATTAATTTCTTAATTTTATATTAATTTTCTCACTATATTTAGAGAGCATTTGAAAATGCGTGCTAAAAATTAATTTTTAAAAAATATTTTAATCTTTTTGATATGCTAATTTAAAAAATAAATAAAAAATATCATTTTGATGTGTTTTGGAATGAAAATTACTTTGAAAAGCAACCACAATTACACTCCTAAACAGACCATGATGTATAATATAGAATCGATAAATCTATCTATCTATATATATATATATATATATATATATATATATATAAAACGAAGAAAGAATATTTCTCACAATAAAAAAAAAAGAATAACTTTTAAGTGCAATCCATGAGTGGAAATTATGATAATTTTGTTCAGTAAAATGATATCCATTCTGAAGACTGTTTTCTTCAGCTTATTCTCCGATTCTGATTTATCCACTCGTTGGCTTACACAATTCAGTTAAGGTGTTAAAAAGACTCATCATGCAAAATGAAATTATTAGGGTTAAATTCTTAGAGAGAGAAGGATACATTAAATTAAAAAAAATCTAATTCTCTTCTTGAAATTACTGTAGCCTATTTCAGTAATCATGGTGGATTACAATTTTGTTTTTTTGTTCCTCTGATATTTTATCTTTTGATCCCTTAATTGTTTTTAGCTTGGTCCTTTATATTGCAATAATTTGGGTTTAGGCTTGCTTGACGAAATATTTTGTTGCTTGACTTTGATAACATAAAATAAAATTTTATTAATTTAGAGTAATTAAAACTTTGTAACGGCATTTGAAGCATCGACAAATTAATGTTAATCCTTTTAATTTTTTTGGATTGACATGAATGTTTGGGTGAGTTTGCATGCATCTCGACTAATCTTACGAATCCTGAAGTTAATGATCATATAAGCCTCCAATAGCTCGGTTTGTGAGACTCGAACTAATAATTTTTAGAAAGCAAATAACCTAAAATCTGACCAATTACATTATATCTCTCAGAATTAATCCCTTTAATTTTCTCAAGGGAAAACTCAGGTTAATTTTTTTTTTCCCAATTACTCCACTTTTATTTTGCCGAGGACACAAATTAGAGGGCGTTTGGTATTGCGATGGAAAAACGCTTTTAAAAAAATTTGATTTTTTTTTTTGCTTTAAAGTAATATATTTTTTATGTTTTTAAATTATTTTAATATGCTGATTTTAAAAATTAAAAAAATATTATTAACATATTTTTTTAAATAAAAAATATTCTTAAAAACAACAACAATCATTTTGAAACAAGCTGCTCCTCTGTTCTCCACCCGGCCACGTCATGAGAATGTTCCTATTCAAAATTTGGAGATTCCCTGTAGAATACCTTATGCATTAAGTTATTTGGCTCGTGACTCATTGTTTATTAGATTACAGTGCTTGTTTTTAACTTCCAAAGCTCGTAGTATCTGCTTCCACCTTTTGCCGTCTTAGAGTATTTTATTTCTATATATGCCACCGGCATAGAAATTATTAAATCATAGTATATATGTGGGCTGCCTTGATAATATCACCATGAAGCTAACTGCTATAATTAAATTGTATACAAGCTACTAACTATTTGTCATAGTTGAAATATTAATTAAAATTATGGTAGATTAAAAAATAATATAAATAATATAACGTGATTTTATTTAATAATTTAAATTATTAAATTAAAATAATTTTTTAATATAATATTATAGTTTTGATATCTTTCATAAATTTTAATCTTTATTATTTTTATTTATTTGATAAAAATTAAATACAAATATGTATAAAATTTCAAGATCAAAGTATTTTTATTTAAGGAAATATATTAAAAATAATATAAATTATATTATAAGATTTTAAAAATAAATAAAAATGAAAGGACTAGCATGGAGAATAAATTTTTTGTCTTGTGTAGATGGAAGCCTGGGACTGTTCACGTTATAGAGTTAGTAGAAGCTATACCTGATACACCAAACTGTGAGCTGCTATCCATTTTGAGACGGAAAATGCTATATTGTCCTTGGAGGGGTATTATTCTGAAGTTGAAGAAAAGTCAAGTTATGCGAATAAAAGTTCTGAAAGTGTGGATGGAGGGAATTAGACATAGAAGCAAACTCCGTTCTATTATTCTGATGGATTGGGACTGTCTGCTGGTGTCGATGAGGATGAAGTGCTGTATCAAGACGAGCGAGAATTGTAAGATCAAACATTGTTGGGTTATGCAGCTTTTGATGATCTGAAATTTGATGGCTTGTCTCCGTCTACACAGAATTGTCAGGAGGAGATCACAAAGCTTGGTGAAATCGTCCAAAATGGGAATGAAGACAGCTAACACAAGAAGGACAAACGATCTGAGGAATTGCATTTAGCTTCTCTTGAGCTGCTAAGAAGATTTGGTAATGGGTTCAGACTCTTGAAGAGTGGAAGGATAGTTTTTTTTTTTTTTTTTTGTTATAAATCGGGGCTAAAGCCCAAAATTAAATTAAACGAGGGAACACCGTTCCAATCAAGTCATAGTATAAAAACCAATACAAGCCCTCTGGAGGGTCATTGATAGTCGAATCCTCCCTAAAAAGGGGATTCCTGGAGAGCCCATAGTTAGCAAGCCAATCAGCAGCAGCATTCGACTCCCTGTATGAATGTTGCACTTGGACTACCCAATCTCTACTTAGAGCTTCACGAGCTCTGTTAACCAAGGCAAAGTTAGCATCAGCTTTCACGGATTGTTTTAAGAGCAGATCCACCACAACCAAAGAATCAGATTCCAAAATAATCTTGCGAAAGCCTAAAGACCAAGCCAACTCTAGCCCTGTAATCACCGCCCATAACTCAGCACGAACTGAAGTACAAATCCCAGTATTAATAGAAAAACCTCTAATCCAAGAGCCCATGCAATCCCTAATTAATCCTCCCGCCGCTGCTAAACCTGGGTTGCCTTTACTACATCCATCTACATTTAATTTCATCCAATTCGAAGGGGGGTATTTCCATCCCACAACATTTATCTTCTTAGAAATCAAAGTATTAAACTCCTCATGGTGACCAGCGCCCATTATCTCTTTTGTCAAACCCCAAATAGCCATTAAAGGATGCCCTGCCACTTCTGGAGTCTCCCTAAAAATGCGACAATTCCTGTACTTCCAAAGGAACCACACAGTAACACCAAACAAGATTGACCAACACCAACCTTCCTTTGTATTAACTATGCTTGACAAGTTAGACAACAACCATACATGTAAATCCACAGCAAAAAAACCATCAGTATCACAAGGATTCAAGATTTTCAGCCACACTTCCCGAGCCCATCTGCAGTCCCTTAACACATGTAAAATGGTCTCAATATCACCGCTATCACAATGACAATTAGGGGAACCACTCATATGTCTTTTATACCTAATCTCATTAGTCATAGCTCTATTATGGACAACAAGCCAAAGGAAAGATCTAATTCTTTCAGGACCTCTCCATCTCCAAACAAGTCGCCATAAAGGCATCAAATGGGTCCGATTATCACAAGAGTTGACAAGAGAGAAATAAGCTGATTTAATAGTGAACTCACCATTCATGGAAAGGTTCCAAAAGAGCTGGTCCTCATTTGGCTCCCTATGTGGAGGGGGATAGCTAGCTAGAGTCATCACAATATTCATTGGCAAGAGGTGTGCAAAAACATCCCATCTCCACTGATTGTTGCTGGAAACCATTTCTGCCACTGACTTGTTGAGCAATTCCTCAGATAGATCCTGAGACGCATATCTAGCAAGAGAACCAAAGCCATCCAACCACTCATCCTCCCAGAACTTGACGTTTTCTCCATTGCCAATAGCCCAAGAAATGCCTTTAATCACATGAGACCATTCCTTGCATATCGCTTTCCAAAGAGGAGAATCTTTCTGCTTAGCTTGAACTTTAGGAATGTTATCACTAGATCTGACATACTTACTTTTGAAAACTGAAGCCCATAGACTAGTATTGTCGTTAATGATACCCCATCCCAGCTTCATTATAAAAGCTCGGTTCATAGAATGCATTCCTCTCAGCCCCAGACCTCCCTCATCTCTTGGTTGGCAAAGAGTTTTCCAGTTAACAAGATGAGTTCGTTTAGCCTCAATGCTGTCCCCCCAAATAAATCCTCGACATATTTTTTCAATTTCAAAGCAAATTGACTTGGGTAATATACTGGATTGCATAGGATATAAAGGAACAGTAGCCAGAATTGACTTACATAAAGTGATTCTACCAGCAAGAGACAACTGTTTAGATTTCCATGTCGCCAATTTCTGATGCAAGCTCTCTATAATATAACCATATGTTTGCTTGGTAATGCGTTGATGAAGAAGAGGGACCCCCAGATATTTGCCCAAGTCTTGAGTAACAGCAAACCCACTCCTGTAACTAAGTGATCTAACAACAGAACGAGAAACACCTTTAGAGAAAAACATCTTGGTCTTTTCAACACTCACTCGTTGACCAGAGGCAGAACAAAACAGATTAAGACATTCAAGAACTTTATCCAATTGCCCCTCACTTGCTTCTGCAAACAAAAGCATATCATCTGCAAAGCATAAATGGGATGCACCACCGTACACAGCGGTGGAAAGCCGGGGATTCTCAACAGAAGAAATCATGGGGATTGCTGGTGCGAAGTTTATCCAGTCTGCTTCCCAATCAGTTGATGTTTCCTCTATGTTTGACAATCCCTTCGATCTTTCTTTGGCTGGTCTTTCCCACGAGGATGCCAAAATGGTGGAGCTCTCTGAATTCCTTTGGCTTCTGCTGAGAAAGTAAGCTGTGAACAGTTTGACAGTGCGCGGAGACTACTCAAACATTGCGAAGAATGTTCTTCTGATGTTGGAAATACAGTCGAAAGAGTAGTTTATTATTTCTCTGAAGCTCTTCGAGAGAGAATTGAAATAAAATCGGGAAGAGTTACTTCAAACGGCTTGAAGAAGAATCAATCAGTTCATATCTATATATGATACAATGAAGACTTCAAAGCATTTAATCGAGGATACAGGGAGGTGGCTAAAGAGTTTTGCGCAGAACATGAACATACCATTTTCTTTTAAGATAATAATGGTTTCGGACCTTTGGATCTGAAAGAGAATCTATTAGAGATAGATGTTGAAGAGAAAATAGCTGTTTACTCTTCATATCTGCCTCGGAAATTGATTGCAATGCCAAATCGGCTGGATTCTATGATGAAAATGATCAGAAACATCAATCCATGTATAATGGCGGTCACCGAAGTAGAGGCAAATCACAATGCACCATCTTTTGTTCATCGTTTTGTTGATTTACTGTTTTACTACAGTGCATATTTTGATTGCCTTGATGCTTGTATGGAGAGGGATGATCCAAATAGGATGATTACGGAGTCACTGTATTTTGGTGAAGGAATCAGAAACAGTGTAGCTAGTGAAGGAGAGGAAAGAATAATTCGAAGCTTGAAGCTTAATGTCTGGAGGGCATTGTTTGCTCGTTTTGGCATGGTGGAGACTGACCTAAGCTCATCATCGTTGTACCAAGCAAAACTGATAGTTAAGAAATTTAATTTTGCAAGCTCTTTTACACCTGATGTGGACGGGAAGAGCTTGGTGTTTGGATGGAAGGGGACACCACTCCACTCCCTTTCTGCTTGGAACTTCACTTGATCACAAAAGGGTGTTGATAAAATCTGAATTCTTTCGAGTAATCCCTTCCAGGATCCTTTCTGGAGTCGTAATTGATCGATGAGCAGTTTCTTTCTCGATATATGTTGATTTATGTGGAAAGGAAGATCTCATGGTCAAGTCATGGTTGCTGTTCTGGAGCCTGACAATTGTTCTTTTAACCATAGAATCCTTCATGTATAAGCCCTAATTATCTCCATTAAATGTTCAGCTGCTCAATAGTTTTTTTGATATGATGATAGGAATTAGATTCTGTGATGGTTTCAAATTAATCCAAATCAAAATTTCCATATATATATTTTTTTTTAGTTTAACGTGGGTGTCCGGGCCAGTTTGCGCGTACCTCGATTAATCCCACGGGCCCTGAAGTTAACGACCATGTAAGCCTCTAGTGACCATCATATAAACAACCCAGGGCTCGAACCTGAGACCACAGATGGAGCAAATCTCTTGATCCCAAGCTCTTATTACTAGGCCACTACCTAAATAGTTAATTTCCATATCTTTTTTAATTTGAAAAGTTATTGATGCAGGCAAAAGCTAAATAAAACAATAGTAGCATAGAAAACATAAGAGTTTAATTAGCGATGAGAACTATAAATATAAATCTTAAATTTACAAGTTTTCTCTCTGAAATTTAGATATATACTGTGGTTGTTTTTTAAGAAATTTATAAGATTTTTTAAACAGACTAAGAAAACTACCAAAATTAACATTGAGAAAATTAAAACTAAATTTATAATAAAACAACAAATCAAAATACCATAGAAAAATTAACAAAATTAGACCAGACAGGAATATATGGATTTGAAACCTAATTCTAGAAGATCTAACGATTCGTCAAGACACGTAGTTTTATATAAGAAACTATTTTCAAAATAACTTCAAAAATGATTAAATTTCCTGTTATTTTAATTTTAATAAACTAATCTAGCTTAGCATGACTAAACTTCTTCTTAAACTTAGACGTATTTAACAATTACATTAAAATATTTGTTAAGCATTCACATTTAATAATGTCACTCTCACCTGAATATTAGAAACTTCTGTTTCTAAAAGTCCAGCCGCTGCACGTAGAATGAAAGGTACACTACTCAACTTCTTTTATCAAAACAGTTGAACAGTTCTGCAGTGTTTTGCTTCCAAAATGACGACAGATCATTCTCCAAAAGCCAGCTCCCATGAGCGAGATCAAAAATATTTGTACACAACGAAAAAAATGATAAAACTTCTGCATTGAAATCCCAAATTGAAGAAAAATTCCATGCTCCTACCAGGGGGAAAAACAAGAAGAAAAAGAGGGAAAATGTGTCCTTCCCTGCAGCAACATGCGGCCACCTGTAAATATCATCATCTTGAATGATATCCGGGCACCCTAGGGGTGCTTCCATCAAATAAGTAACCGCAAGGTTCAGGATATGCACGCCTTGTTTAGAAGTCAGTTGACTCAGAAAACATATTGCAAGTGAACAATCCTGTGGCCACAGTAATGCCTAGCTGGATTTCCCCGATTTAGAAAAGGTTAGTGAACAATGTCAAGGTGAATAGTAGCAGCTTTCTCTCTGTTAGCTTTTGACCATGGCCATTTTGGACTGTAAATCGGCAAGGAACTCAAATTTTTCAGTCCCAAGAGCTCCTTCAGGTGTTTCGTAGTTTAAAAGAGCAAAAGGGCCAAATGATTCAAGTCTATAGTCTCAAACTAATTACGAACAAGACAGCTATGCTCAACCTTATCCAGACGTTTTCGCTTCAGTGACGAAATGTATAAACAATTTCCAGAAAGCATTCTTAAGTTCCTCCCTGCAGAAATGAAAAGAAACAGACTAGTAGAATCATCTAACATGGGAACGAGTTAGATCAGACAATTTGCATGAATCAATCCCAGTACTGGTAGAGTTCAACTTGTAAGCTTGTATCTCATAATCAATTCTCCACATATAGTATTCTTCAAATTTCCACAGATCACGGTGGAAAAATTAACATCAGTGAGGCTCCTTGAACGTACATGCACAAGGACTTCATAATTTGAAGCTCTAATAAAATATGACCTCTCTCTTAATTCTAATCAGATGAAATTTCAACTTGTGTGTAACAGACACATTCTGCACATTTCTTCTCCATTCTCAAACAAAAACACTTCCTCTACCGGCGGGCTTCTTTGGGCCAAACAATAAGTACACAGATTAGTAGCGAGAGTTTCTTGTGCGCATAGAGGAGGCTTAATATATGACAGCACCAACCTCCACCACAACCATAGCTAATTGTACAAAGCTTCCTCCTTGTACACTTGGGAACCTTTCTGTCGTGGGATCAAATCATGAACTTCACACTTGGAATAGATTTACCACGTACAGATTCAAAAGGACCATATTTGTGCATAGAAAAGATTACTCAAGCAATATGACAATATCTAAATTTCATTTATCTAATAAAGACACTACGACATTTTATGTTTTACCTGCCTTCTTTCTGACACAAGAACCTTCAAGTTTCCACAGATTAACCTCACCCTTCCCCCGCGATGACAAGCGCACAAAAAAAAAATTATAAACTGCCGATGGAAATACACAAGTTCCCAGAAAGTTTTCTTTTAAACAAACTTAAGACTGATATGATAGATATTTTCCTTTCCAGGAACCAAAAAGCAGTGAACTCTACCAGAAAATATTCACAGAAGGAATCAAGGTAAATATCCTCAGTTATCTTTTCTTTTCTTGTTTTGTTTTCTATCCACACGCCACAATACCAGAAACCTTACAATCTCACAATTATCTACCAAATCATACCACCCGCCACCCTCCAAAGACAACTTGATGTGTTGTACCAAAATTATAATGATATTACCAAAATAATAACGGTACAGCTCAATAGTAAGAAGTGCCAGGAAGAGCCTGTCCAACAAAATTTCCTGGACTCTGTTCCTTGAACATTAAATGCCATATAAATACTCAACAACAAATCTACAAATAGCCTCACAAAAGCCAAAATCCCAAAAATTAAACATATAAGAAACACTGCTATACCCTTATTCTCCATAGATTTCTGAATCTCTAGAACCCTTTCAATCTTTGATCTGCAAATTACAGATACTGATTAGATCCCCACATTTTCGAAAACATCAAGGGGGACAAAGGGGAGAAAAAACAAAAGACCCATTAACAACAAAATTGAAGGAAACAAGGAATAAAGAATTCTGTAATAAATAATTGAATAATTCTACTGAAAAAACATACAAGGGGAAAATAACAACAGGAGGGAAATATTTGTAATAAAAAAGATATAGTGGTAGATGAGAAATGGATGATCTAATTGTTCCCTTAATATCCTATTACTATTATGGGATAATCCAACATGGTCTGAAAATCATCAAGTCATTAAAAAGACATGTCGCTCAAAGCCATGCACGATCCTTCCAGAAGCCAGTCCAGCACTTGACACATACTAATGATATCTCACAGGTACTTACAAATACCTTTGAGACTCGTGTACGGGGACCCAAGTGGATTAGGGTACTAATACATCTGCCCTGTCCCTTTCATTGCATCTATACGAACTTAGACTGGTATTTTCAATGATGCCACTGATCAAGATGCACAAGGACACAGAAACCCATATTATTAGGAGGCCCCAAAAAACTGCATTATGTATAGATGTTCTTCTTCACATTATCTTAAGAGCTGAGTTTTTTTTCTTTTTTCTTCTTTCCTTTCTTACTCTCCCCTTTCCTTTGAAGAGAGAACTTATCCAAGGAGAAGGCATAATCAATTCCTACACTTCCAGAAGATTAAGCCCTCTATCCCCAGGAAGGAAAAGTTATTTAACTTTCTGACTGCAACAGATGAGAAACCCTCATCCATTTTTCTTTTGACTTTTAACTTTTCCTTAAAGCCATTAGTTTCTCAATACTTGGGATTTTTTTACACGATTTATATTATGCTTGCTACAGCTAATATAGTTGCTAAAAAAAGTTGCTTAATTGTAGTTATTTGTTTAATTTTTGCTCACTACCACTTTGGATTACTACAAATCACTAGCATCCCCATCATTTTATTTTTTCCAAATAATGTTTAAGGCCATCCTCATATGCACTGTTTGAAGTTTAATAAAGCATGTTATGTTGCAAAGTTCTTTGGTCTCAAAAGATTGGAGTCCTAGATCAATCCCTGTATCAAGGGTTCTTTTTATCAGAAAAACAATGCCAAATATAAGCTGTGTAAACAAATTTTAAAAGCATGGTACCCAAAAGAAGACGAAATATATCACTAAGGAAAAGAAGTAACCTGAGAATCAAATTATCCCTGAGGAGTCCGTCCAACTGTGTGGAAGCAAGGGATTTCCAAGAAATAAGATCATTAACATCTTTAGCCTGAAAATTGTAATAAACAGTAAAAGAGAGTTGAAAAACAACAGCTAGAATCCAAGAAATAATCAAAACCAAAAGAGTTAAGAAATCCACGTACAATGAGATCCTGGCTGCTGTGGAGACTCTTTACATCTGATCTCATCTTCTCTAAAAGTACATCTTTCTCTCCAAAATCCTTGTCAATTTCTTTGAAAATATTGCCGTATTTAGAATTCACTTCTTCAAGGTATCGCTCCAAAATGGATAAACTCAAGTCCAGAGAACGAACTTTTTGCATCAATATTTTGAGAACAGAGTCCCCAGGCATCCTGCCAACTTGTTGATGCCGAACTTCTTCAACTGGATCTGGCAATTTATTTTTCACAACTTCATTCTTTGCATTTGAGTTTTCCACTGAAGAGTCTTCCACATCACTGTACAAGTCTGTATAAGTATCATCATCCTGAGTGGACTCTAGTTGGGATGATGGTGGTTTCTGCTCACCAGCTCCCACCTCATATCCAAATAAATTATCTTGATCAGAGATCATATCCTCCAGCATTTGCTCGACAGCATCCACTCCATAAATTTCAATAACACTTAACGTACAGTAAAATTCTGAACCATAATGGCTCAGAAGATTCAACCTTAGATATCTCACCCCTATCAGCACCTGAAGAGTAAACCTCTGAGCATGCTTAACATTTGCAGCTGTAAAATTCCCAAGCTTCACCCAGTCGCCTGTTGGATAAACCAAGCTTCCAAGCAGCTCAAAATGTTTTAAGTTAGAAGAATAATGCTCAAAATTTGCTATTTCAATAGTATCTACCAGTGTTTCTTCTGACAGTTCTATTACAACAAATTTCTCCTCTGCAGAGCATGGATTCCGAAGGTACTTATCCTTGTCTCCGACTAAGATATTGGAGGGCCCCTTTGCTTCCTTATTGAAAGCCAAAACCTTGGCTCCTTTGGAAGCTGAAGCATAGTTGTATTCTTTACCTCCAGGCTCCATCCTATGAATTACACCTCCAACTTGACCAGTTCCAGGTTTACTTTTAGAGCTAAATGCTCTACTTTTGAATTCATCAAGACCGAGGGGCACAGCACGAGATGGTCGATCAGTCTTTTGAGCATTATTTTCAGACTTCACAGCTGAACCAGAGTCTACCTCAGATTGCTCAACAGCAAAGGCATCATTTGTGTTTCCTTCACTAATAAGCAATGTGTCATTGGAACCTCTGGTTTCAGCACTATCTGTACACGAGCTCTCATCAGAACACACAGGACAAGTTTCTTTTGATTGATTTTTATCTACAGAAACAGAGAATTTGCTGGGTTCCGCTGTTGCTTTCCAAGTGGATATGCTAACTGGAAGGTCTCCAGACCCATCTAAATCGAAGGAAATAAAAGATTAGCTTGTAAGAATCTATGAAAACAATGCAGCTAAAAGATGAAAGAAATTTGAAATAGCACAGATCCGGAATAACATCACTAATTTATACCAAAGATACCTCAAGGAAGAAGAATTAAAGGCAAAGCCTAATTGAAAACAAATTCTACTTCAGCATGAATATTATTGTCCCATAAGCTTCCTATGATTGGCAACATTGGCAATTTAAGATAACAGTGTGTGCCTTTCTTTACAGATTTTGGGGAAAAAACTACCATGTTTAAGCTTTCCTAAGACAACATATTAATAATATTAGGGGAAAGAAAAGGCTAAAAATGTATTGAAAGATTAATTGCAGACGCTGGGACAATTGCATAGACAAGACCATGTCAGTTTGTAGGAAGTAGAAGATCAAGTTATGAACATAGACACTTCAAACAAATATAGTTAGAGGAATTGTAACATGAATCTAGTGGAGAGTAATGCCCTATCAGAACAAAGTTTACCAACCAAACAGTCTCAAGCCATACGGAATCAACATGCATGAGTAACACAAGATCAAAGAAAGCAGTTACTTATAAACACATCAACCACCACCACCACCACCACCACCACAGCTGGTGGTTATAAACAATCAACCACCACCACCACAGCTGGTGGTTATAAACAATCAACCACCACCACCACGGCCATTTCTTGCCCATTTCTCAATATGATTGTTGGTTTATTTATTAGAAAAACAACTTCAAAAAAAAAATCCATTTTTCATCTCTGGCACATTACTGGGCCATTTTTTTATGGTAATTTCCATCAGATGAAAGCCTTGCTCTCTTCGCATCTTTTAACTTAATAGATCACTAAGAGCATCAAGAAAAATTGATAGGAAGCTTACCTGTATAACCATCGCCATGACTGATCCATATACTCAAGAGAAAGACAAGCACCCACAAAACAAAAACCAAAGACAAAGAAACCTTGTAGAATTGATTCTTTTCACTAACATCCTTCTCCAAAGCTCTTCTTTCAAGAAAAGCTCTACGTGATCTCTGCATCGCTCATCAATCCGACACAAATGCTGGCTAGCTTTCGAGTTTTAATCAAAAAAACAAATTAACCTACAACAAATAGCACAAGAACTTAACTTCATTTCCACAATCAAAATCCAAAAAAACAAGTATGACTTAAATCCAAATTCAGAGAATTATAAAGGGCATTCATTTAACTTGCAAATTCAGCTAAAAAAGACACTGACAACTCCTAATTCAACAAAGTGGGCAAATGGGTTTTCTTCAGAAACAAACAAAATACTCAAAAGAAAAAAGGAAAGTTACTCCTTAAGCAATGAAGTTGATATTCTACAGGAGGTCCATCATTAAACAGTCGGGGGGGAAATCAACTTAGCGGTAAAGAAAAATCAAAAGAACCACTTGGATCATAAGCAACATACACAGTGAAACAACTCTGGCTATAACTAAACTAAATCAAGAAATCCCATTAAAAAAAAACAGATTTCCATAAATATCACCCCAAATAAAACTAAAAACAACTAAATACAGAGAAAATGATATGACAATCAATTTATTTAAAAAGGGTAATGAAGAAATCACCTGTATTGAATTGAGTTTGGGAAAAACAAAAAAAAAAGAGTGATCTTTAAGATTTCTCGACCAAGGAGAGGAAGAGGTGAAAAATCGGGAAGGTCAACATAACGTGAAAGGAGGTGGAGAGGGGGCAGAGTTTAAGGCGAGTGTCTTCCGCGTTGTTGTGAAGAGTCCTTTTCTTGTTTGATCCAGCGTTTTTTTTTTTTTTTAATTTTACTATTACCGCAATTACTGCTTCTCACACAACAACTGCAAGCAACTCCTCATTATAGTAAGCATTGTCTCTCTTTGGCAACGCATGCATCTCTTCTCCCTGTTTGCTTTCGGCTTCTCTGTATCAATTTCGTTAGATCTCTCTCTTTTTTTCAAACAAAAGTTCCGGACTGATTGATGATGCCGTTTTCTTTTAAATAATTCAAACACCACCTTGTCTTGTCTCCTCTCTAATTGGTACTCTCTTTAGTTTTGAATTTACCCCTTGTTTAAATTTGAATGAAAGGAAAGGATTTCTTTTATGGATATTAATTGAGGTCTCGCTTCCTTACTTAATACATACTTTGAATTTGGATTAGTATCTTCTGTCATGATTATCTTTGCAAATTGGATATTTAAGATTATAATAATAATTATTTTTAAAAATATTTTTTATTCAAAAAATTATTTTTAACAAGAATATATTAAAATAATATGAAAATATTAAAATAAAATAAAATAAATTCTTTTAAAAAATTCTTTTGAAATACAAAAATAAGTTAAAATTACATCCGTTAAATCTATTCTGACTTACAAAATTTATTTAAAACTTAATTAATTTAGATTTTATTTGGTATTATAGTAATAGTTGATTTTCAAAATATTTTTTATTCGAAAATACATTAAAATAATATATATATATATATATATTTTAAAAAAATTTATTTTTGATTTCAGCATATCAAAACAATTAAAAAACACAAAAAAAATAATTTAAAGTAAAGAAAAAATTAAAAATATTTATTTTTTCAACAAAAATTTTAAAACCTAAAAACAAAAGGATATTTATTTCAAGGATAGATGTAAAACTAATCAAAATTATATAGTTTATCCGATAAGTTAAGCAATTAAAAATTAATTTATAATTTTAAAAATATCTAAAATAATGATTTTTTAATATAATTTTAAAAGTTAATTTAATAAGTTGACTTAGAACTAGAGTAAGTTTTAAAAGAATATAGAATGATAAAAACTCAAGTTGATGTAATAAAATCTAGTTAAAAATTCAATTGCATTCTAATTATTTATTTATTTTAACAAATATGACAATAATAATTAAGAGTCGACTGCCTCAAGCCCAAGGCCGAATTGATCACCGGACAAATTTAAAAACTATATTTTTAACATAAATAAATAAATAAATAAAGAATTATATTATTTTAATTTATCTAGATTAATTCAGAAAACTGACAACTAGGTCCACGTCGGTCTGATTTAATTACTATGTACAAAATCCCTATATTTACCAGAGCCAAAACAATTTACGTGCTACGTCGTGTCAAGTGTAACCCGTGTCCAGACGAAGAAATCTGTAAGCATTAGTTATCATTTCACTGGTGGACCAATAAATTAGGACCACGTAGGCATTACAGTTCACAGCATTGTGAGGCGATCATGGCTCCTCGAAACCACCTGGTTGACAGATAGACTCTAGGGTGCCGTGCGTGGATTCTTAGCGTGTCTAAAAGAAAGTGAAAAATGAGCTGTCATGACGCCATTAGCTCGCACATCGAAATATTGCGTCGACAGCGTTGTGCTTGTATCTTTTTGACACGTGTAGACAGATGTTATCTGCTCAAAAATAATTTATTTGTTTTTACCTTTCAAAAATATATTTTTTAAAAAATTTAACTTCTATTTTATTTTCTCTTCATTTTAAATTAGTTTTTTTTATATTTAATATTATTTTAATATGTTTATGTAAAATAAAAATAAAAAAAATATTTCAATATATTTTTAAATAAAAAATATTTTAAAAAATAACCGTTACAACAATAACAAACAAGTTTTAAAACATCTTTTGTTTACATATTGAATTTTTGAGAGCAAGAGCGAGGAATAGTAATAATCAAGTGTGGTACCTTTTATGTTTAAGTGTTTTTTAAAAGTGTAATTTAAAAAATAATATTAAAAGAATATTTTTAAACCCCTACACTCCAAATAAAAAGATAAAATTAGAGACAAGCCAAACCTCTCTTAACAAAAAGAAAGTGGCATGCCATGATTCAATATAAAAATAAAAAAAACTATAACATCATCCAACCTAAAACTATTACCCCACAAATATTATAAACAACCACATATAAAAAAACATAACATGACACAAAGAAAAATCCACAAACATGCAGATTTATAAAAAATTCAATCATCCATAAACACAACACACAACACACAATATCATGACTAAAACAAAGCATGCCAAAACAAAAATAAAAAAATAGCAATAAGTCAGCATATGATAAAAAAACCTTAATCCAAATATAATAAACAACTTCAAGTCCTATAACACTATAAACATATATAGTCCTATAACACTAGAAACATAAGGACGCAAAGATATATATAAAAAAATCTAAAACCACACCTAACAAGTTAGTTATAACCTCCACAAAACTTTTAAGACTAGTTGTAACAAGTTAGCCTCCTACCTCAAGTGACTTGAACATTAAAAATAGATGAAAAAAAGCAATAAAATAAGAAGTTTGGACTAACTAGGAAACCAATAAACAAAACTAACAATACTTGGCAACAAAAAACTTCATAAAGAAACCACTTAAAAAAAAGTGCAATGTTAGAATTGAAAAATAATGAAACAAAAATATAAGGTAAAAGAAGTTAGAGCAATAACCAATAAAAAAATAAAAATAAAGTAACCATATAACTTCAAGAGAAATAAGAGAATGCAAAACTTGACTTATAAGGTAATTTTCATAAAATATCTAATTTGAATCTCACCTATATATCTTTAATCATATATGATGTGAAAGATAAGAAACAACTTTAAGCCTAGCACCCACCTAGCCCATATAAAACTTGTCCAATCATCTTAATTGAAGCGATAAAATTAAAAAAGTAATGACCTTTACAAATTGGGTAAAAGTAAAAGTAAAATAAAATAAAAAATAAAATAAAAAGATCACAACTTATCCTTATTTGTTTTAAAGGAAACGAGACTAAAATAAGAGCAAGAGAGAGTAATAAAGTGGAAAGAGAGAAATATGATTCCAAAATAACAAAACATCAAATCCAACCTAATCATTGGAGCTTTGTTAATATATAATTAAAAAAAATGGATCAATAGTAGGACGATGCATTTAATGTATAATGATGGCTAAATACCTCAGTTGTAAGTCACCCAACCTACAATGAGATAAATAATGAACTTTTAGGGCCGTTTTTTTACAACTAATTGCAAAACAAAATCTCTTAACAATCAACTCTCCCAAACATTATGTTGACACCTAAAAACACATTCCAAATTAAAGACACTAAAGCCTAATCCTCACGCAACATAGTTCTAAAAAAACCTCAATTCTAAGCAACATAATGCCTACATCACATAAAAGAAACACCTAAACCATATAAATGAAGCAACCATATAAATGAAGCAAGGATAAGCTGAGCTCTATTAAAATCCATAATGGATTTCTTTATTGATCCATAATGCTCACACAATAACAAAAACAACAACAACAATAATAATAATAATAATAATAATAATAATAATAATAATAATCATCGAACTAATTCATGATGTAATTTTTGCTCACAAAATCATTATGTTTTTATATGTTAATAACTGCTATTATAATGAGGTTAAACCTTTTTTGTTTTGTTTTACTATTTTAACGCATCTTTTATTGGGATATATTTGCTAAGTTGAAAGTTGTGAGATAAAAGAGTATCTTTTATTGTCACTTTTTAAAGTTCAAAAGATGATGGTTAAATCATTTATGCCAAAGCAGTGCTTGTCAAATTAGCATTATAATGTCTATTATTTTCTATCACAATAACCAAAAATAAATTTGATTATTTTGTGCAATAATTGATAAAAATAAATATTATATTAAATTAGCTAATTAACAATGATCTAGGCATAAAGATATAAAATTAGATGAAAAATTATAGATCACAAGTTTCCAGATTAAGATTTTCATATATATATATATATATATATATATATATATATATATATTATAACATCATGTTTTTGCATTCGGATATAAATAAGACTCTCAAAATATATAGAAAAGTGGGGTTGCCACATAGTAATTAGAGAAAACTCATAATTTTAAATATTAGCATTGGTTTCAGAGATTCAAATAAGGGGTTGATTATGCTTAAAAAAAAACATCACCTTGTTGCATCATTTCTTATGAAATGTTACCTTTAACATGTGTTTTATCATAAATATATCCTTTTTATTTATATTATTTACCCAAAATATTTTATGAATTTACTATTTGTTTATGATTTGAGAAAAAAATAAGATCGATCCTTAACAGTAGGAGACTTGTCAATTAAATTGCTTTTAAAAAAATAACATTAGACCTTAAAAAAATAAGACTCGTCAATTAAGGGATTCACAAAACTTTTAACATCGATCTCTTAAAAAAAAAGACTAGTCAAATTTACCTATTTTAAAATGAACGTTGAACCTACAGAGATTGTAAACATTGAATATGTTTTTTTTTTCTATGTACTTCAATTAGTTTTGAAACAAACTCGAATGCCATTACTTTTATCCAACGGGCTTTAATGAAATTGTATTGACCCAATCCTAAATTATTATTATATTACATAAATTCACACCTATATTAAATCATTTTTTTTTATTTTTCTTTAGAATGTTTAAATTTATATGTAATATTTTATTTCTTATTATTTTTTATGAGAACAATTGTTATTAGAAATATTTGGATTTGCAACATGCCTAAAAGTGTAAAAATCCTCATTTATGCAAATCACATTCTTACATTTTCATTTATAGAATCAGACATGCACACAAAATCATATATAAACAAAATACTTTATGCACAAACATCCACACACAAATCAAATTTGTGTAACTAACATAAAAAAATCATATAAGTAAAATACAAATACCTATACCAATACCAATCTAATAATAAAATTGTCTTATCCTCTTAAAATCAAATAAATTCAACACATCCTCATCAAATTCAAATAAGTCTAAATGCAAATTTAAAAAGTTCATATATAAATCCAAACATATCCATAAATGTTTAATTATAAAATTTTTATTGAGAAAAATTAATAATTGATCAATATGGGCTATTAAAAATGATTGCAGACTATAGTTGATCATAAAATAGTGAAATAGATCAAAGCAATGATAACATGCGCAAACCAGATTGATGCTGAAGAAAAAAGAGCGTATCTTTCATGAACCTCTCTGAAATTTGCAGGAAAGAAGACCACTAAAATAGACTTGGAGTTTGAATTAAATGATTCTTACTAGATCTTGAGTGGTTTCTATTGGGTTTTTATGAGAAAAAAAAATTTAGTTATTGGGTTGATTTTGTTATGATCATTTATTGAGTTTGTGAAATAAATAGCAAAAGTGTTATGTGTGGTTATGATTAACAATTTGACCTTGGTAATGAAATAGGCCAGAATTTAGTTTTGTTATTAGTTAATTGATTAATCAGTAGTTAATACGTAGTTAAACATTTACTTAGTTAAGAGAAGGAATTGTAAGAAATAATAAGTGTATATAAGGGATTGTAATCATTTACTAAGAGGTAAACAATTATAGTCTATTCTTTTTATTTTTTAAAAAAATTCTCTTTTGTCTCTACTTTCTTTTTTATAACTACTTGTTAAAGTTAAACCTTAAGAATTGATATCAGAGCCAGTTCTAAAAATCAAACTTTGATAAGAAATCATTGAAGATGGTGGAAAGTAATAAAATAAAAGTTATGGAGGAGTAATGTCATAGACTTGAAGATCAAATACAAGAAATTCATCAAGAACTAGAGGATTCCATGATTGAGAACAAAAAATAATGTTTAAAGTAAGGCAAATAGATAAATCTACATATTAAGGCTTTAACAAACCGGTTTCAAGTGTTTTTGGCCAATCAAAAAAAAAAAAAAAAAAACTAGTGTGAGTACAAAAGGATACATAGCTAATTAGTTTAATGGAATAAAAATGAGAGTCAACATTAGTTTGGATGGAATATTATTCAAGTATAGGTGCCATGATCACCATAAAACTGGGTATAATATATAATTGATAATGATGGATCTGTGGACATTAGTAGGAGACAATCTAAGAGGTTGGTTCAGGAAGTACATGAAGTATTTCAAGCTTAACTTTATTTTTGGCTAATAATGGATAGAACTAGCATTATTATATTTAGATGGAAAGGCAAAACTCTAGTTTGAATGATTTATAAACATAAATGATTATTTGTCTGGTTGGGAGGAATTTGCACAAGCTATATGCAAAAAGTTTGTCAACATGGATGACAATGTGGAAGAATTTAACAAATTAGTGCAAGATATGTAAAAAAGTTGAAAAATTTAAATCATTGA
This sequence comes from Populus alba x Populus glandulosa, assembly GCA_033617975.1. Lineage (NCBI taxonomy): Eukaryota > Viridiplantae > Streptophyta > Magnoliopsida > Malpighiales > Salicaceae > Populus > Populus alba x Populus glandulosa. The sequence goes on from CM066161.1 coordinate 11,991,496, forward strand.
TACATGTACTAAATCCTTCTCTACCCGAGTCTTGCTACGTATTTAGTTTCATTAGTGGTTTCTTCCCATGTCTCCTCATGCAAGTTTGTCCGAGTCAGCTGAGTCTTTTGTATGTAAAGTTCATGTTTTTTATGTTGAGATTATAAAATGAATTCAAACAAATAATGAATAATATAAAGTTCAGGTTGAGTGTTATAATGCATTTACTATTAAAAATCATTTTATGATGATATTAGATCTAAATGGTATCCTCTTGAAACCAGTCAATAATTGCATGCAAGTAATGTTATTCCATATAATGAATAATATAAAGTTCATGTTTTTGAGTCTTTTGTATGTAAAGTTCATGTTTTTGATGTTGAGATTATAAAATGAATTCAAACAAATAATGAATAATATAAAGTTTAGGTTGAGTGTTATAATGCATTTAATATTAAAAATCATTTTATGATGATATTAGATCTGAATGGTATCCTCTTGAAACCAGTCAATAATTGCATGCAAGTAATGTTATTCCATATAAAATGTTATAAATGGTTAATTCAAATATTATGTCATTAAATTACCATTAGACTTTGATATTATCCATACTTTTAATACAAAGGACCTAGCTAAATATAAATTACATCTTATCCATGATGATCTTTTTGACACCTTTACCTTGTAATCCTTATCATTAGCACAAAAAAAAAATATTAATATTATCTTAGATGCACAAATTGTTTTTAATAGGAATGGTGAGATTCAATGAATCTTAATTTATGAGCTAGATGACTAATTTAGGTTATACTTGGATTATTAAATATACATCACAATAACTTAATCATGATCTTTGAGAGCATTATTAGAGTAGTCTTAAACTACACTTGACGGAGTCAAGTTTCTGTAACCTTAAAAGAGTTGATGGAGATATTGGACCTAATATATGGTTTATGCACATGGATGATCATAGATGATGTAGAGTATCCTAACCTACAACCTATTAAGAAATTAGGCTTTGATTTTTTTTTATTTAATTTGTTTGAACTTTTAGCTGAGTGTTATTAATTAGACTTTATTTATTTTGAACAATTTTATATAGTGGATTGAGCCTAATAGTTGGTTGTTTTAGGAATTATTATTTATATGTAACTCTCTATACATTATGTTAAGTTATTAATGATTTGAAAAATTATAAAGTTACAAACTTTTCCAATCTTTTCTTCAGCTTTCTCTTCTTTGGCTTATTCTTCTTAATTTCTTTTTGTTCTTTCTTTTTTTTCTTAAATCTTTTTTTATCCTACTTCAAGTACAACACGTGTGAACTTTTTGTTGGTAAACTCAAAATTATCTTTGTGTTGTAGCTATTTTTTTTGTTTTTGATTCTTTTAAAAATTTATTAAACTTAAACTTGAATCTATTTGGTGAGTTTGAAAATCATATTTGCATGCATATGAATTTACTTTAATATATATATATATATATATATATATATATATAAAAATTGAGTTTATTAATACATTTAAATTATGATTTAGAATGTTGTTAAGTTTACGTTGTGTTGTGTTAAGGAAAGTGAAATTTAGAAAATGAAGTTAAAGTATGTTTGGCAACCATTAGTTTCTGTATTTTTTTAAATAAAAAACATTGTGATAAAAGTTTATCACATTCGTTAACACAATGTATACTTGTGTGTGTGTGTATGCACATACATTGTGTTAAGGCACGTGATAATGAGTACAGAATGATTTTATATTCTCTTCAAACTAATATTTGTTTTACATATTATTAAACATTTTATCATACCATAACTATAATCATAATCTTAACTATAAAAAATATAATTAACCCACTCCAATTGAATGCTAATATACAAGATTCATATTTAAAAATAAAATAAAAAAGTTGGATGAAAAATGGTTTGAAAATGGATTTTTTTGACCAAGATAGTGGAGTCAGTATGCGATATATCTCTTACCATTCAAAAACAAATTGATGGACAATACCTCATCTACCCATTTTAAACAAAAAATAAAAAATAAAAAAATGATAATTAGGCACAACAAGTTGTTCTTGCAAGCCCACACATCTCGCCTTCTATTTCATGAGCCAAATGTTTTAGCCAACCAAAGCCTAAACATCTAACATTTTTTTCCTGTATTTTTTCTTTTCATTTTTATTAAAATTCATTAGAATAAATTAATCATAATTTTTTCTAGATATTATTTGATTAAATACTATTTGATTTTTTTTTTCAAATAAGGTTATAACATTTTTTTTATAACATGAGTAAACACTTCTTTTTTACAACTCTTTATGATGATATTTAAAAAAAAACATTTATTCGGTGGCTTTCATACGCATGTCAATTTTTATTGTTGTACAACTAAATAAAAAATAGATTAAAAAAAGCTATTATACTTAACCATGTCCATAACCTAGATTGTGATTTTGGTGGCTTAATTCGAGTTGATTCGAATCAATCTAAAATGTTATTGTCTTAATGTATAAAAAGAAATGGTTAAAATGAATTTGTCTTGACTTTTTTTTAAAATAAAACAGGATTTTATCCGGGTCATATTTGGACCTTGGTGACACTACCAAAAAATTCCGTGCACAAACCCATAGGTTGTGTAAATTCTATTTTTTTTAATACATTCTCATCAAAATTATCTAAAAGAAAAATATATTTGGCAAAAAATGCCTAGTAAAGATGGAATGTGTTGCTAAGATAAAATGGTTTTATCACTTGTTTGATATAATGGTAAGAGTTGCTTTTAAAAATGTTTTTTGCTTGAAAATATATTGAAATAATATATTTTTTAAAAATTTGTTTTTGATATCAATATATCAAAACGATTTGAAAAAATATATAAAAAATTAAATTGAAACAAATAAAAAAAATTAAATTTTTTCAAAAATAGTTTTGAAACACAAAAACAAATAGGTTCATAATTAGAGACATGCTTTTCTTTCTTAATTAGAGGGATGTATTTTTACCGTTATTTCAAACCAATCTTTTTTTTATTCTAATTTTTTTATTAAATAAAAAAAATAAAACAAAAGAGTTATATTTCTCTATAGAAAAAAAATTAGGAAAGGAAGAATTTATGTTATTAATTTTTTTTACAAAATATAAATTATTGTTATATAATTAAATAAAAAAGTTTAAAGAGCTTCATCAAATATTTTAATTTATATTTATTTTTCAACTTCCCGACTTAATATCAATTTGTATCAATAAGTTTTTTTTAATATTTTTTAATATATATAATTCTTAATTTGTTTTATTAAATTAAAACACAAGTTTTTATTTAAGAGTTAAAAGTTTGTTTGATGCTTGAAAAATGTGATAAATGTGATGAGAATACCTATAACTTTTTTTTTTTTTTTTTATATATTAAGAAAATTTATCTGATTTGTAGTAAAGCATGAGTCAACTAGTTAGTATTACTTTTTGTTTTTTGCTATATTCCTATCCTAGTGATAATAAAGTTTGTTCCTTTATTGGATTTTTCCAAGTAAGTTGTTTTTTTATATATATTTTTGTTTAAAAATTATTTTTTAAAATATTTTTTTTATTTAGAAGTGATTTAAAATATTATTTTATTTTTAATATTAGTATGTTAAAAGGATTTAAAAACATCTAAAATAATATTTTTTTTAAAAAAAGACAGTTAAACTGTAATACTAAATAAATAAATAATATTGGAGACTATGGTTAATTTATTGGTAAAATCTGAAGGCAATTTAAGGGTTAAGTAAGATAAATATAATAAAAGATAGAAGGACAATGTTGTCTTCGTCTTGCAAAAATAATAATTAAAATAATGCGGTAATAGTCAGTAGCCACTCCAGGGGAAGCCAAACTTGAAAAGATATCTTGCTCAGATCCAAAACCACAACAAGGAGAAGAGAGCGCCATGTCTGGTCCCTCGAGCTGCAGCATTTACATCGGTGAGTTCTCTACTATTGTTGCTTCAATCATGTGATAAACCATTGGATTATGTCTTAATTAGACGCTTAATTACTATTTGTACAGGTAATTTAGACGAGAGAGTTAGCGACAGGGTTTTGTATGACATTCTAATTCAAGCAGGCCGTGTCGTGGATTTACACATTCCTCGAGATAGAGAAACTGATAAGCCCAAAGGCTATGCTTTTGCCGAATATGAAACTGAAGAAATTGCCGATTATGCTGTCAAGCTATTCTCCGGCCTTGTCACTCTCTACAATCGCACCTTGAAATTCGCGGTGTGTACTTGTCTTGTTTTTCCTTCTTCCTTGTCTAACTCAAGCTGTAGACCAAAATCTTGTCTTGCTGATCACGATTTCTGTGTGTTTAACTATTATTCACCTCTCCATCTGATTGTAATTTTTGAGATTTTTTGAAGAAAAGATGACGGGTTTGAAAATATTGAAAGTTATAATTTTTATTTATCAACCTCATGGAGGCTGGAGCCTTGGCCTGCTGCCTGCCTGCTTATGTTATTTTGGGGTTTGGTTATTGATATATGGTGATTTTATTGAACAGATATCTGGACAGGATAAACTTGCGCAAAATAATTTCAATGGGGTTGTGCCTGTTCCCAATTCTACTAACAGACAAAGGCCATCTCACCCTGTACCGATTAATAATTTAGAAATCCCTAATCATTCCATGAGGTTGTCGGCACCTAGCAGGGTTTCAGCTTACCCTGCAAATGATTCTCTAGGTAATGTGGCTTACTTTATTTTTCTGTCTCCTATTGTCTTATGTGAAAGTTTGTTATTTTTGTTTCTTTCGTTATTTGCTGAGCAAGTTTTTATCTTTCTTCACTGCTAGCTCCTCCTGGTGTAACAAACCTTTCTAATGGATATGGTTCAAATTCCAATGGCAACAGTAATGATAGTGATCGAAGACTTTTTGGGTCCGCAGTCAATGCCATTAGCCGTTCTAGGTCTCGTTGGTATGATACCAGTAATCCTATGCCATATACCCACTGATTTTTCAATAGAAGACCTTGTAGGGCGCAAAGTCTTATCTGTCACACTGGAAAGTCTCTTTGGTTAATCAGTCAGGTGTAGTTTGTTGTGAATATGTAGAAGGTTTGCAGAAAATGATTTCTTGCCTGCTGTCTTTTGCCTCTAATAGTCTGATTGGATGAGTGTTTGTTTCTTCATTGGCTCGCTTTGTTGTTTTTGTTTTGTATTCGGGGACAGTTTATTCAACTAAAGTGGATAGTAACTTAAACCCCAACAGCTAAGTTCTTCCCCATTGCTTCATCTACCTCCTCTCTCTTGGATGGTGTTGGTCCCTTCAATTTTCTGTCAAGTCATTTGTACTTTTCCCATTTAACAGGAGGAGACAAATGAGGGTCTAGAATGGATATCTAGTGGTCTTATAGCATCCTACCACAAATAATTAAAACAAAAACAGACAGACAGACAGAGAGGCCATTAGTATCAATATGTGATAATATTGTATTAACTTCAATTCTCGGGCCATTATGTCCAAGATTATGCTAGTTACTGATTAGATTGTTTATTGCACATGTTTGGTTTAACCTTTCGTCATGTCCTACCTGTTGATTTTCTTAATAATAATAATGAGTTTTCGGTATATTCTGAATTAACCAGAATTGTTTCTTCCCATCTATAACTGCTTCTGATTTGATATTTGTATGCAACTGTTTTACACTGTTAAACCTAGTTCCATTTTTATTAACCAGAAATGTTTTTGTTGTTGTTGTTGTTGGGATGCCTTATTTGCTGAAAATTATCAATTCAAGATTTACTTCATCAATTATTGGCTAAAGCTGTTTAGAGTGATGCTTGTGAGCAAAATAACCATTATTAAGAAAATCATCTTGGTTCGTAAAAAAAATACCTAGCCCACTGTGGGGGTGTTATTGATATTGAAGGTGCATTTGTTAAGTGCCTTCAGTCTGAAAAAAGCGTCAACTTGATGGGTTCTTGGGTTATTTTGATGCTTTTCAAAAAAAAAAAACATCAATTTGATGCTTTGTCAGCCTAAAAAACTCTTCTGAATGCATTTATCAAACTCATTACTCTTTACAAGCTTGATTCATGGCTGATGTCTTAAAAATGCCACCTGTAGTTCTGTAATGTTTTTCTTTTCCTAGATATTATAATTTGCATGATACCAAATTTTATTGTTGCCCAAGTTACATGGGCATTTCCTGAATCCATGCTGGCTGTTGAAATTCAAGTGAGAACTATTTATTGGGGCACAACAAATTGTTTTCTATTTGAGTTTTCCTTAAATGTAGGGAGTTCATACTTTGGAGTCCTGGACGAGTATGCAGCTTGTCTTGTAAATTAATGTGTGTTCTGTTTTCCCACTGTATGGGAAAAGCATCAAAAAGATGTTTTGGAAAAAACTGGTACTTGGCACTGTTCATGTTGGGAAAACTGCCCACCATAAAAACAAAAGTGTACATGGCTGTTGATTTCAGTATTGTTACTAATCCGAGGTTTGGAAATTGGAAGGGTGAGCTACTTACCAGCTGGGTTGTATGAGATCCGGGTTATCTAACCTGAACTCCTCAACCTTAAGGTTTGCTGCTGGAAGTTTTTCTTTCCTGTTCTCTTTTAAGTAGATATAGGCAATGATTTTCATTTCCCCCCCGGAAAATTTGGCATTTCAAGAGAAACTCAATTGTCTCTGTATACTAGTTTGCACCCTGTTGAATTTAGGGGTATCTTGCTTGCACAATCAGCTTGCTTTAGCCTTCTAATTAAAAATATGGTTCTTCTTCTGAGCTTTGACAGTGGATCGATGGCAAGTGAGATCTCAATTAGGGATTTCAATGATTTATATCTTTTGGTCCCTAGATTGTCTTAGAATGCTTGGCATCTGATCTTCCTGTGAGACAACTTGTATCATCATTAAAGCTGAGGTCGGCTGGCATGTTGATTCTTTTGGTCTTCTTCAATTGCCTCTTGATGTTGTAGCCTTTTCTGAACTAGACTTTGCTAAAGAGCCTTGCATTAGATTAACCCCTGACAGAAACTTTTTAGAATGAGATGTGTTTTCAAGTGTAGTCCCAAGTTAGTGGCTGCGTTATTATGTTTAATAAGTAAAACACAGTGCATATAGGAAAATATAATCTGCATTTCTGAAAGTTTCTCACTCAATTGTTGGTGTATGTTTGTTGGAAAGTAGTGAAGATTCTTGCAAGAACAAAAAAAAAGAAAAGGAAGAAGCTATTGCATGCTTAAGATTCTAATTTTATCGTGTTGTTCTCACTCTTGTGTATACTTTAGGTGAGATTTTCATTTATTTGTGAGTGCATGCTATTACAATTTGCCTATTTTCATTTCTGTCATTATTTTTTCAACGTGTACACAGTGTCTGGTTTGTTTCAAGTATGTTCCTGACTTTAATTGTCTTCTTCATAAACCCTTGTTTTTTCTGAAAGACATTTATTGAGCTAAATGTTTACTATTCTTTTCCTCCCTTATGAAGATATGGTAAATTTAAAAAATCTGGCTTGTGCTTTAGCCCGGACCTTTCAATCTAACATACTGTTCTAAAGAAGAGGTGGATGATCATTCTTTGATAGCTTAATGCTAGAAAATTAAGACATCAATTATACGCCGAGGAGGATGGATGAATAATGAATAAGAAGGAATGGGATAGACGAGTTGTAGATTGTTTCATTGGACTTGTGGATTTCTTTCTAGATTATATGGAATGGAAGATTTAAGATGGCATGGATGACGTGGACATTCTCTCTCCTTACCCTTACTCCCAACCAAGAGATGCCTAGATCTTTTCACTCCATGTTTAACAAAGTAGATCTTTTTCTCGCTTTTCACTTCTGTCCACTTCTAGCCCTGCATGCTGCAGAGCATGCAAAGATCTTGTTCCTTACAAGTACGAGGTTATCGTTACTTGAATCCTGGAGACCTTCATATATTTGTCTACGAAGTTAGATGACTGGCATGCTGACCTTTGATTTGGGTGTCTGATGAATCAATCTTTGGGACAATGGGTAATTTTCAGTTGTTATTCCCTCTCTACAGCATTAACTGAAAGTTTCTGTTTTGCTGTATTCACAAATCACAAGACCTATCTTTGATCTAGATTGTGTCTGGTCAAAGATGAGACTATCTGCTGCTGTCCCCCCAGCAATTCTCTAAATTTGGGGAAAGGAGCTCTTGTCATTGTTTGATGTTGGGCAGAACAAACTGAAACACTTCCATATGGTGCCTAAACAGATACTACATCTCAGACGCTTCATGTTCCCAATGCACACTGCTGCCCAGTATCAGTATCTTCTTTGGCTCCATCCTTTTTCCCCGATGATCTTATAAAAACACTGATTGATTATGAGAAGTACTGACCAGTGTGCCATTGTGATATCATGCGATGGGACCCTATCTAATCCTGCAAATTGTTTATGGAATTGATGACTTCTCTTTCCCTTTTTTGCAAGGGAGCTAGAGAATCTGTCGCCATCTACAATTGCTGGATACGGCCAAGAAACAAACAGAAATTTTGGTTGCTCAAAGGAGTTTGGCATGTATGGACCAAGCAACTTTGGCTTGCTGCACTTGGGAAAATCCTTTTGGACAAGGGAAATGTTGTGGATGTGTTAACAATTCCCATACATATATAGCAATCGGATGATTTCACTGGGAATATGCGCTTTGGCCCAAAACAATAGTATTCCTCAGAGACGCGGTGGCGCAGACGACAATGCAAGTGAGGATTTTCTTGCTTGCTGAAATAAAGATGCTGCAGTGGTCCGCGTTTCACAACCACTCCGCTCCAAGCCTCCGACTCGCAGCTGTGCTTCCATATGTAGATTTGACCTCCTTGGTAAAGGTTCATGAGTGAAACTGTCCAGATTTTCCAGGGGAGGTCTTTTACTCGCAGGAAATCTGAAGCTAAAAGAATTCATAAGATCTACCATGGAAGAATTTCAAAAATATCTTGAAATTTAAATTAAGAAAACTAAGAGCGGAGAACAAAGCCATATAGAGATCTTGTTCTGTTCATTTCCTGTTGCTCCAAGAAGAAACACGGAAGTGTACAGAATACAATTTTCTCGGGATTCTTGTTATTTGTAACAAGATAGATCTAAATTTCATGGCAGTTATTTTTATTTGAAAATATATAAAAATAATATTTTAAAAAAATTATTTTTAATATCAGTATATTAAAATATCTGTAAATAAAAAAATAAAAAGAATTAAATTATTTTACAAATACATTTTAAATGAAGAAAAAATCCTTCTAATTTGCATAATTCTTAATTCTCAATTGGAAAGGCGATGATAGAAGTGAAAAAGCAATTTTCAATAGATCAAGGATGAATAATTCTACTCAGAGGGAGGAAAATGATGTGACTAAAGGGTAATAATAATATTTAATTAATACAAAGGGCATATATTTACTTGATTACCTTAACAATTATATATATATAAAATATAAAAACCCTTAACCCAATGGTTTAAATTTTTTGACCCCAAAGACATACTTGTAAATTCACTACACATTAAGGAACAAAAAGACTTCAGTTTATAATTATTTAATTTTATGGGTAATTATATTATTTTATTATGCAAAAAAAAAAGAAGCAGCTATACTCCCAAACAAATTTTTAATGAATAATGCAAACTATAAAAAAACTAGAATACCCCAAAATAAAGCCATGTTGATTTTTTTTAGAATGACAAAACAGTAATTATTATTTTAGTAAATAGAAAAATATATCTATGATAATATGAAATTACATTCCCTTTTAGTTTGTTTTTTTTTTCTCTATCAGCATCCAACCTTTTAAATGCATAGCAATCCTACTCAATAAAAAAATGTGGTGTGATAACTGTGTAAAATAACTAATTTACCCTAAACTTTAAATCTCACACACTAGTATTTATTTATGTGAGCCCTATATTTTATAAAAGTTTAAGCCAATCACCCACAATATTCATTTTGATTCAATCTAGCTATGAAAAATTATTTTTCTTCAAGATAAACAATTGCAATTTTATTCATAAATAACTTAATTATATAATTCAACACACATGTTTTTTAATAATTTAGAAAGGGACTGAATTACAACTAGATAATACATAAGGACTTAATTGCACTAATGTGAACCATAAAGACTAGACCAAGATTTTTGCTGAAAAATTCTAGCAGCACCCTTCCTCCTCCTTCCTCCATGCACATCTCCCATTCGCTGCTTGGTCACCACTCCTCAGGCAATCAAGTCACCTCAAATGATCTAAGGAAAAAAAAAAACCATTTTTATCTTCTAAACAACACCTGACATTTAAAATTAACAAATTTTAAACTCAAATCTTTAACTTTTAGATATAAAATATTTAAATCTTATAACAATCATATCAAATTGGAATGTGGATCCAAATTTGATTTGAATAAACTCTTAGTGATGAGACCTTTCATTTGATAATGTTTTCGTTGCTATTGATAACAGTCAAACCACGACGAAGATCAATAACATGTAGAATTTAGATTGTCTGTTTATTAGAAGAAGAGAATACCACCTTCGGTTATGAACAACTTCTGCTATGAATTTGGAGAATGAATTACAAATAATTTTAAACTAGGAAATTTAGAAAACATACCTGCCGCCATGAGTGTAAGTGGATGCAAGTGCAACTTCTGCTATATTTGTTTCAGCTTTTTGGTGGGGGCTGCTCATCAGAACTAACACTTCCGCTGGCCTCTCCAACATCATTAGTACGACCGAGTTGTTTCACTAGGGCGCCGCCGCCACGCATTGTGGAACCACCAGATTCTTGAAAACATTCATCAACACCCTCGAAAGTTGAGTTCTCATGTAGATTTGTCATCCGGTTTAACCCTTCAACATCTTGATGGTATACTAGACGAACTCCGCACTTGATCACCTTTATTTGATCAGGCCAGTAGCTTTTAAACCTGAAGCTAACGTGATGGTCGAATATTTTGAAACGAGAAGAGATAAACAGATACCAAAGGTGATCTGACGAAATGTTGTCCGGTTTCCATTTCATCCCATCGCCACTATGAAAAACATCCGGTATATCCGATCTTTCGCCGTTAAAAATACATAGCACAGGAACTAGAAATGGCCCACATGGAAAATCAGCACATGTTTCCGAAGAAGCACATACAGCATATCCCAACCACTCATCATTTTCAAGGGAATGGGGAGGTGTTTGTACACTCACTGATGATCCCTCACTCTGATGGCTGAACCAAGTTGGAATTTCACTTCCAGGAATAATGATACTAGACTCGATTAAATCACGAGGGCCCTACAGCATAGAATGCAAATTGTTAGAGAGGGAGATACTAAATGACTCGATTAAATTAGGAGGGCCCTACAGCATAGAATGCAAATTGTTAGAGAGAGAAAGAGAGAGAGAGACCTGAAAGAATTTTCTGAGCAGGGTAGGAAACATGTTATTCCAGCGATCACTCTCAGACAATCTCCAGCAATTTATAAAGTAAAAAAATCAGATAAGTGAATTTGCATGGATTGCTTGAAAATTGCATTTTTTCTAATGATGTACAACCGTTGACGATGAAACGTTGGAGATTCGGTGGGAGTTGAGGGAGTGATTGAAGCATCTCGCAATCTTCCATGCGAAGACATTGAAGTCCTGAAAGTTGATCGATGCTTGTAGGCAGGCTAACAAATTTATTACAGCTTAGATCCAAATGCCTTAAGGAGGACAAGTAGCCAATATCATTGGGTACTGCTCCTTCCCCAAGATTGCTACGTAGATCCAGCTCTGTTAGAGAAGATAAACCTGATAAAGAAGGTAACACCAGACTTGTTGAGGTTGCTCTTTTTCTTGGCATCAGTGGAAACATTAAACGCTGCCAAATATTTGTGGTGGACCTCGAAGATTCCGCGCATCCATGAAAAGACAATTTTTTAAGATTCGTCAGGGAAAAAATGGAGACTGGTGGTTCTCTTATGGCAGTTCCACTTACATCAAGCTCGTTCAAACATTCTAACTGCCCCAAATTCTCTGGCAAATTCTCAAGTTCAGAGCAGCCAGATAGATGGAGAGTTTTGAGGGACTTTAAACCATTTATGCTGCTTGGAAGACGAGAAAGTTTCTTACAGTCTTTGAGGCTCAATGAAATTAGGCCAACCAAATATTGAATTGATAGGGGCAGTTCTTCAATGCTAGTCTGATCTAAACAAAGCTTCCGCAAACATTTTTTATTTCCCTCAATTTCTGGAAACTCCTTCAGTTTTGAGCAGCCAGAGAGATGAAGTTCTTCTAGCAAATTCAAACCACTTATTCTACTTGGGAGACTTGTAAGACTTTTGCAGTCTACTAAATTCACATAAATCAGCTTATTGTGATGACCAATTGATGAATGGACCTCAGAGAGCCTTCGACAACCCTCTAGAACCAACCTCTCAAGATTCGGAATCCCAGTGAGATCAGGGGTCTTGATTAAACATTTGGCTGGAAACTGGATGGCAAATATTTTGAGGGATAATTACGCCATTCAAGAAACCGTAACTCGTTAGACAGATATTCCGGTCCTGAATCAAAGCATGCATTACGAATTCTGAGCAACCTTAGCCTGCTCATTTTTGAGAAGACTCCCGTATTCCATGCTGACCTTTTGGTTTTTTGCATTGTGCCTTCCACATCTTCTGGGTTAGCCTCAGACAGCCTTCGACAACCCTCTAGAATCAACCTCTCAAGATTCGAAATCCCAGTGAAATCAGGGGTCTTGATTAAATATTCGGAGTAACTGAGATCAATGACTTTCAAACTGTCAAGAATCTGTTGTCAAAATCCAAAGATAAAAGCAAATAGGTGTCATTACTTCATATTTATTTCAAACACAAAGTCTGAAATCTCTAAACTGATGATGTTACCTTACTACCAAGCCGAAGTTGTCGCAAGTTACTGTAACACAAGTGAACTTCAACAAGATTTTCTGGCTGGAAACTGGATGGCAAAGATTTTGAGGGATAATTACGCCATTCAAGAAACCGTAACTCGTTAGAAAGATATTCCGGTCCTGAATCAAAGCATGCATTGTGCCTTCCACCTCTTCTGGGTTAGCCCAGTCCAGGGCTATGCTTTCTATTTCTTCTGTCCCCTGCCATCAAAAAGCCAATGGTGTGAAGCGCAAAAGGCAAATTAAAAATAGAATGATATATGAAGTAGTGGTCATTGAAATCAATTCTTTCAGCGCAATGAAAATTTCTGGCTAAATTTCTATATATAGCTGCTTACCGTGTTTTTCCCGAGCACATGAAAGACATCTTTACTTGCCCATAATCTACTACGCCTTCCAGGCTCTGCAGTAGATTCTTGACGAACAACTTCTCTACCCATTGCTTGTAACAGATCATGCATCGACAATGTATCATATATATATATATATATATATATATATATATATGCGCGCACACTCGTTCACGTGAACAGTGAATTGAACAGTGCAATTTACTTGCACTGTTCGTGTGCACAGTGCAATTCACTTGCACTTTGCACGTAAACAGTGCAAGTGAATTGCACTGTGCATATTAGACCTCAACATTTAAAAGCAGCTCAAAGCTGCTGCGCAAAACTCACGCTGGAAACGTGAATTATTATGGGGTTCATTAAATTTAAATTGCATTTTTGATATAACCAAACATTGTGTTTGCTATGGTTGCTTCAAAGGTAAAAGCAACCAAGCAAACAAACGGACTAGGCTTCTGTTGTGCTTCCAACACCTTCCTCCGGGTCACCAAAGAAGGCACTTTCCATAATTCCTTTATAACCTCCATCCTCCATCCTTCCGGTCACCAAAGAAGGCACCTGGCACTTTCCTCACACATACACACACGAACGAGCGTGCTCGCATATATATATATATAAAGTTGCCAGATGGAACATTAACACCGTTGCTTTTTTTAAAATTTATTTTTTTAAATAATTTTTTATTCAATCAAATAATAATAAAAATATATATAGTTGTAAATTGTTTGTGAAAGGAAAAAAAAACAATGGGTCATCTGCAAGCCAAATATTTTTTTTCCCTTACAAAACAATTGCACAAGCATGCTTTTTCAATGCATTTTTATACATAAAGTGTAAATTAAAAAGCTCATATGAATTAATAAATGAAAAACAATATTAATGATAACCAAAAATAAAATTAAAAAAAATCAAAAGTGTTAAAAAATAAAATATTTACCCGGTTGTATTTTTTAAATTTGTTTATTAAAATTATTCTTTTTATTCAATCAAATGATAGTAAAAATAGACACACATATTAAATTGATTAAATAAAATAAAAGTAAAAAATAATATTATGCAATGCTGCACATATTAGAAATATTATTTGAAAATAAATGTTTTTTATTTTTTAAAATAAATTTTTTGTATACAAAAAAAATAAAAATTATTGATGAATCAAAATAACTTTTCTTCAAAATTTAAACACGCACAACACTATAAAAAAATATCTATAAAAAAAAGTTAAATAAACAAAAACAATCACAAATGAGGAAAATTAATTGAAACATAAATTTATTTATCTTTAAATATAAAACAAAGATGCCAGCAAAAAAATAAATATCAGGAAAAAATAATTTCTTGGTTATTGTGGCTTAACTTGTTAAACCTGTGACTCGGGCCATGAAATAAATCGGGTTTAATATTTTCTTCCTTAAATTTATATTCAACCTTTAACAAAAAAAGAAAGAAAAAGAACTTAAACATGTGACAAATACCATGAACTCAACAGAGTTCAATATTTTTTTCTTTAATTGTTTTAAAATTAAACTCGTAACTTGGATCAAAAACTCTGTCAGGTTCAATATTATTTCCCCCTTTAATTTATATTCAACCTTTAAAAAAAATTAAAAGTTAAGTATGCACAACATCATCAAAAAACAATCTTTATCTAGAAAATGTTAAATACGCAAAAAACAATCACATATAAGTGATATTAATTGAAAAAGAAATTTAAAAATTATTTAAAATATATACATATAAAAAAAGATACTAGTCAAAAAAGCAATATAAAAAGAAAAAATAATTTTCCGGATGTTGTGACTTAACTCGTTAAATCCATGACCCAGACCATGAAATCAACCTGAGTCAGTATTGTTTTACCTTTAAATTTATATCTAATCTTTAAAAATACTCAAAAATTAAACACATACAACATTATCAAAAAACAATCTTTATATAAAAAAAAGTTAAATAAGAACGAATAATCACATATAAGGGATATTAATTGAAACATGAATTTCAAAAATTAATTTATATATATATATGTATAATTATTTTTTTCTTATATTATTTTTTACTAATATATTTTATATAAAATAATATAAAAGATACCAATAATAAAAAAAAGCAATATAAGAAAAAACAATTTTCCGGTTGTTGTGGCTTAACTCGTTAAACCCGTGACTAGACCATGAACTCAATGAGGTTCAATATTTTATTCCAATAAATTTATATTCAACCTTTTAAAAAAATACATTACTTCGACCATGAATTCAACTAGGTTCAATACTTTTTTTCCCTTTAATTTATAAACCATAAAAAATGTGAACAAATGTCATCTACAGTAAAACATGTGGAGTGGACGGGGACTATGAACTCAACCAGGTTCAATGTTTATTTTTCCTTAAATTTATAATCAACCTTAAAATTAAAAAACATGTGATTCGGACCATGAATTCAACTAAGTTCAATATTGTTTCCCCTTAAATTTATAACAAACCTTTAAAAAAATAACTAGTATCATCCACGGTAAAACATGAGGGGATAAACAATGTGGTTGTACAGTGCTCACCTCACATATTTTATTTAAAATTTATTAAAAAATCTTTTTTTTTTAAAAATGGTGAACAATTTCGTCCACAGTAAAACATGAGGAAGTGAACAGTATGATTGCATAATGTTCTCCTCGCACATTTTAGTTTATTTAGTAATAATTTATAGCAAAATTAAAAAAAAAAACAGTGAACAATATTGCCCACAATAAAACGTGAGGGGGAGAATAATGTAGCTGCATGGTGTGCACCCCTACACATTTTAGTTTATTTAGTAATTATCTTATCTCCTTTACCATTTTATTTTTTCCATTTCATTTTTGCTAAAATATTCAATGCCTACCAAGAAATTAATGATGTGTCAGCTACGGGTTAGTCGATAACACTTACAGCGTGTTTGAAATTGTTATAATAGTTCATTTTAAATTATTTTTTATTTGAAAATATATTAAAATAATTTTTTTTGAATTTATTTTTTACTTCAAGATATAAAAACAATTTGAAAATCCTAAGAATTTTTTTTTTGAAATCAATGTTTTCAATGCAATAAGGAACACTTCCTTAAAAAGATATTAATTAGAAAGCCAAATTATTAACATATTCAAAGCTACTATTATCATCTAAGGTATCTTAACATATATGCATAATAAAATAGTACACGAGCCCATGTAGTTTTTTTCTTCTTTCCAATACATTTTATTACAAATATTAAACATATAGTAATATTTACGTTATAGCAAAAGAAAACATTGCTGAAGTGCAAGTTTACGTTAATGTGGAGAGCTTTTGGGAATTTGTGAGCTGGGAATATGCGCTTTGGCCCAAAACAATTGTATTCATGTTTTTTTCAATTAATGCATGGTTAGTTGTAGACACTTCAATTGATTTCATGTTTTTTTTTCCACGTCTTCTCTTTTCTCATACTTTTTCCATGTATATACATGTAATCGTTTATATAAAATGGATTATGTATTCAATTAGTAGCATGCTATACAGAGTTAGACATTTCAAAAAGATCAACTTACTAACATGTCCAGAAAATCTAAGTAGTTTAAAAACAAAGCTTATTTATTAGATGATTAGTTAATTTATTGGTTCTAACAATCTAATCTATTTTTTTTAGCCAATATAGTTGGTGTTTAGTGCTTGGAAAAGATCTCTTTTGATAGATTTGAGAACTCTCTAATGTTTAAATAATTATTTTGTTTAGAGAAAATACAATGATATTTTAAAAAGAGATTTTGAAAATAAATTTTCACTACAAAATTAAGATTGTGAACTTTTTTTTATTGAAAGATTTATAGAATTATAGCTCATAAATCTTATCTTTTAATGAATAAAAAGGACTGAAGTGTCATATTGTCTTTACAACATTAATGAATGAAAATATGTTCGACACATGCATTAAACATGAATAAGTATCCCTTACACATCATTAATGAAGGATCAGTGGTAGGCCTCTTTAAATATTTTTATACACCTAAGGGTATAAAGAGATGAGTATCCCTTACCTTAACATTTTATGTTAAGGATCATGAGAAAAAACAAGTGAAGTCTTGTGGCCGAATATAGGGCTTATAAAGCTTTGTTCTATATTCATTTAGGCCAAGCGAGATGTTGAGCGCTAGGATATTAGGTCTGGCAACTTGACAAACCCACATGTACTTGGACTCAAAATATTGCTGAACCCTATGATGTTGAGTCTGGTAGCTTGCTAGACCCACATATGCATGTGCTCAGCATGTAGAAAAAATCAACTAAAGATTTATTTAGCTTCTCAGCTACTCTTTTTTCTCTTAGCTCCTCAAATTGCCAAAAAAATCAAATAAATTTTTGACACTAAAAAAGAAGATACAGAGAATGAAAAATGAAATGAGAAACTTTTAGTTGATATAAGATAAGAACAAAGGGAATTTAGATGGGTGGCAAATAAACCACATATAAATCCAAAAAGAAAAATAAATTATATAAAAAACTTAGAATTAAAAAAATATTACAACACTTTTATTTTAAGAGTGAACGAATTGCACTAAAACATTGGTTTGTTTTAGTTGTTTTGTTGATTAAATTTGAAATTTCATTGAAGTGATAAAAGAGTTTATTTTTAGTATTCTTCTAATTTTAATGAACAACAGTTTTTTAGTGTTTTTTTCTCCACAAACAATATTTGTCTAATTTGAACATGAAAATTTATAAAAATGCTATATATTTTTATTAAAAATAAAATCCAATTTAAGTAATTTATTATGAGATCCTTTATTTTCTCAAATAAATAAAATTGTTAAAAAAAACACAATTCAATCACTAAGTTTGCTAATATACAATTTCAAACGTGTCTTAAGTTTGCTAAATTATATATATCAATAATTAGTTGTTAGTGTTACGTAGTAATAGAACTTGAACTTAATATACATTAATGGATTAATTTAACCATGCATATTAATTTAACCATGCATGGATAAGGATGGAAATGTGACTAAATATAAATAATACAAGAAAGACAACAAGTATAAAGAAAAACTAAATTATACTAAAAATGGTATCGATGGTCCAAAAAGCTAAAAATAAATCCTAGTTGTTCAGGGCATAGGCTAAAAGGCTAAGTAGCCACCCCCTATCTCTTGTCTCTCTCCTCTGCTAGACACCTTCTCTCTCATAAATACATTTTCTCTCATAAATACTCCCTCCCTCCCTCCCTCCCTCATATATATTTTCTCTTCTTCTCTCTCACTTATCTCTCTTTATCCTCTTTCATTTTCACCCTTATACAAAGCACACACTTCGATATATTTATTCTTAAGATTCTTAAGTTGTTACTGCTGCACCACGAAGTGCACACAAAATTTTCTATATAGGTCAAACACCACTTTTCTTGGTTAATGGTTATTTTATGTCCACACTTCTCCACCAATATCATAGCAACACCCATAACCAATGGTAACACCAACCTCTCCACCCATGGTGTGCCTTCATGACACGATCAAAAGATTGATGTCTTCTTCCAAGTGTAGGAGTGTCGAAGTAATAAATAACCCGGCAAGACCGGGGTCGAACCACAGAGAGGTTAATTGTATAAATTATAATTAACAACAACAACAATAATAACAATAATAGTAACAGTAATAACAATATTAATAGTAATAATAATAGTAATAATAATACTCAGTACGTGGCGTTGTTATACTTGAGAATGATCTAAAAGATCGGGTCACATGTTTCCAGCCTATATACTGAGTTTATGAAAAGATCAAAGAGATATATTATATAATATAAACAGATTCTGATGCGAATGAACAAGGCAAGACCAACAATGTCAGGATCCTTGATCAAACACAAAGCATACTTAACGTACATAAAATATAACAAGAATGTAAATAATAATAATAATAATAATAATAATAATAATAATATTAATACTTATAATAATAATAATAATAAAAAGAAGAGGAAGAAATTAATGAGAACTTTGAGATGGAAGATTAGTGTAAGGATTAAACAATGATAAAAACAAATGACAAGGTTAGAGGATCCACTAATGGTATTTCAAACAAGTATAGTATAAACTCTTATTACTCAACTGGAAACCACACACGAAGGAGGTTCCAATCGGATGATTTGTCATTAATAGCTCATTATAAATTGTTAACATGATCATATTAATTATCTTGTTTACATAACACCAAACTTTTAAATATTGTCAGGAATTCATGATGCTAACTTATGTTAACAACAAATCAAGTTCCTTTCATAGCACAAGTGTAGGTAATACCATACGGTTGGGCTATGAGAGTGCCAAGCATTTGTTGTACCAAGTGTTATACAACACAAATCTAGATTAACCATTTAACAAGCAAGGTATTAAGAATTAGTAAGATAAAAAGATAAGACATGTTAATATTAAACATTAAGGTCCATGTTGAGTTTACACTATACTTATTCTTACACCATTAGTGTAACCTTTTCACCTTGACATAATAAACTTAGCTAAACATTAATAAAGAAGAGAAATATAAATAAACAAAACAAGAACATAAATAAGATACAAGTTAACTAAGGAAAGGAAAGGAAATGAAAAGCATAAACAAGATATTAATGAAAGCAAAACTTAAGAATTACAAAAAAAATATAAAGAGAGAAATAAAGAGCATGAACTTGATTTGAACAACCAAGCCCCTAAACACATGGCAAATGCCTCCTTTTATAGGCCAAAATTCGGAATTATTGATGTGATGACTAATTGTTGAGTGAGTGGCCAACTTTTGACTTTGTGAAAATCCTTATCTTCTTGTCTGAATAAAACGAAAATGCTAGCATCAGAATTGGGTCCACTTGAAAACATGAAAGTTGTAGGAAATTGACTCAGCTTTCCAAGAAAAAAACATGGAGGTGATTTTGCCTTCTAGAACTCCAGATATGGGCCAAAAAATGAACAGTGTTTGGGCTGCAGGATAGATTCAGACTTCTCCGTTGTTGCTATAATTTGGACTTGCAAACGGCCTTCTTAGATCGTGATGAAAACATGAAAGTTGTAGGCCTATGTCTTACCAAATCTATGTAAAAAGTTGAGGCCATTTTGAGGTCTAGAACTCGAGATATGACCCAATTACCAAACAATGTTCCAGTTTGGACTGCACTAACATCTCTTTTCTAAGCTTCACCCTCTCTTTAACTTCACAAATTTCAGTAGTTGAATTCATCAATCAATCATTTGATGTATGTGATATGCCTGCATTTAAGATTAACATTTACCATATATTAAGGTATCTTATAGTATTAGACTTGTTATTATAAAACATGCTTTAGTTAAGGAGTTATTGATACTTCAAGTGCAAAATAATGATATAAACCTTTGATAAACATGCACTTTTAAGTACTAATCACACCCACCAACCAGCTTATTACGTCCCTAGTAATCAAAATGTTAAAATAGAAAAAAAAACAATTTCAAATTCCATAAAGCAAGGCATTCATGATTCAACTTACTTTAATCTATCAAGATAAACAAACTCTCATTAAATTCATATATCTGCTCAATACCTCTTAAACAAGATATTACTAAATCTTTCTTTTGTGCTCAAAATATCAACATATAGTTATGGGGCTTTACTTGGAAGAAAAACAAATTTTTTCTCTAATGTTTAAGGTTAACTTCCTTGGGTTGAGACTATTATCTTTTTTTTTTTAATATATACATATAACTTAAAACAGAATGCATCTTTAACCCATGTAACGAGCTTTCAGCTAATGACTCCCAGACCAGTTGGTCTCAGGGTATTAGGTGTTGAGACACCCCTACGAGCTTAGTAACTCGGGTTGCAGATACTGATACTTAGATAGTGCAATGTTTGATTCCCTTAAGCTCTTCTCCTCAACCCATGTAACAAGCGTTGGGCCAATAGCTCCCAAGTCAGTTGACTTTAGGGTATTAAGTGTTAAAACACCCTTTCGGGCTTAATTGCTTAGGTTGGGGAGGCTACGGAACCAAACTTATCTACCTTTTTATTATCATTATTTGTTTTTGTTTTTGTTTTTGTTTTTTTTTTGTTTTTGCAAATTATTTACTATCACTTTCCCTTAGTTGTTATCTTTAACAAAAGAACATAAATAATGTAATAATCCAATGTGCAACCCACAATCATATGTTTAAGTGTGTGTGTGAAAATGAATATTTAAGAATACTTGTTAAATGAGCAGAATCAAGTGCTAATAATACGAGAGTTGTAAACCTGAATATTTCAAGAAGTATTCTGATAGACCTTGTTAAGAATGTTTACTAACATGTGTCTCAAGAGTTACTTTAACAAAAAAACTCCTTTTACTCTGCCATCCTAGTAACAACAGTTTTGCAAATAGTTTATAAAATAGAAAACACATTTTTTTTTAAATATCAACTACTACCCTTTCCCCCCAACCAAAATAAGACATTGTCCTCAATGTCTTAAGGTAGAAAGATAGAGTATAGAAGACATCACTTGAAATAGCGAACACTGACAAACCTGAAACACACTTAAACAAATATAAGAAACAACAAAACACAATAATAAAACCAACAGACGCAAAGTTTTTACAAACGAAGGCTCAAATCCAATCTAAGCTTTTTACGGCTTTCCTTAGTTGACCAATTTATGCGACTCATGGAGGGATTAATTACAGGGATGAAAGATTGTAGTTGGTTAATCAATTGTTCAGCAGTAGCAGCATGGATTATGATTTGTCGTGCTGAAGATGTTAGAAATTCCTGTTCCACAGCATGATCAAGAAAAGATAACAACTTATCGTAAAAACCATTAACATTTAACAAACCTATGGGTTTATGGTGAATATGCAGTTGGGCCCAAGAGGAAATATGAAAGATCTCTTCCAATATGCCCAGAACACCTGGTAAGGCAATGAAGGCATCAACATGGTTAAACATTGCATTCAGTCGACCTCCAAATGTTTTTCCAATGATGTTCCCTTGTGCTAAAGCTTTGGGGACAACCCCCAAAACTTGACTACCTCCTAAAAATGTAGCTTTTAACACTCCCCCCCCATTAACCCAAGGCTGCCTCCTCCATACACTAAATGAATCTTTTGCTCATCTAGTACCTGACCAAGATGATTTGCTGATTCTAAAAACTCTTTTTCTTTCCCAGGACTGGATCCACCGAAAACACAAATATTGTTTATGTGATGACTTGAGGAGCCTGCCATTTCTACACACTTCTATATTTGATGAATGTATGGGTTGAGTAGAAATGAAGGGAAGGAAGAGAAGAATTTATAGATGACAAATTAAAAATGCAATCATACCACCTATATGTAGGCCAACCGTAGTCTCACTCTCTTTCTCTCTCTTTATTTATTTATTTATTTTGAAAAAGCATGTGTATGTACAGGTAGTTGTGATTGTGGCTCACATCTTTCCTTGGTTTTACGTCCAAGAACGGCTTAAACACCCTCTATGGGTCGGGGATAGGCTTCCCATCTAATTTTCTTAAAAACTGGCAAACATGGTCTTTTTTAGTCAGATTCCCAAGACTAAGTCGAGCATGTTCTTTATGGAATTGTGGCCATAAATCAAGAATTGCACAATGCACATCTCCACTAGGGTGCGTCTCAAGAGTCAATAGAAGATTATCTAAAGACCCCTTACTCAGGCCATCCTTAATGAATTGTATTTTATCTTCACGGTTTACAGATACCATTCCTAAAGAACGACATGTTGCATTACAAGTCCATCTGACACATCTGTGACAGACTTTCAGTCGTTTTGCCCGACGTTTCTTTGCAAAAGTGCTTTTACCTGTTCCAGGCATGTGTGAAATGAAAGAATTGGAGGACTCACCTGATAATTGGACCTTTGCTTTAATCAGCCAACAAATATCTTCTGGAATTCCATGATTCATTAACAACCTCAATCTTGCACATCTATCACGGTAAATTTTTGCAATCGCATTATGAGGCAGAGCGGGAAAATACTTTTTCAATTTTTCAAGAGTGGTGTCCATTTTCAAATGAGAATTGGGGGAGAGATTCAAAGAAATGAGAAAGAGCATAGAATTGCACAAATATATACACAGATATCAGTTATCATGGGAAACTGAAAGAATCGACTTAAGAGTCACAGAGTACCGTTATCCGCCATTTGACCGGGGTAAGAGAGACTAGCAAAACAAAAGTCACACAAAAACAATGTGAGAAAAAGAATCAATCTTTATATACAGGATCACCCAATTCAATAGAGTCATTTTCAATTGAAAAATAATCAAAATAAACTTTCAAACGATGGCCATTTACCTTGAAAACATTACCATTCTTTGGATTTTCAATATCACAGGCCCCATATGGATACACATGTTTCACAATAAAAGGACCGCTCCATCTTGATCTTAGTTTTCCAGGAAATAAATGGAGTCGAGAATTATAAAGCAAGACTTTTTGACCAACATTGAATGTTTTTCTTAGTATTTTCTTGTCATGAAACTCTTGGATTCTTGCTTTATGAATTCTTGAATTGTGATATGCATCATTTCTTATTTCCTCAAGCTCATTTATTTGCAATTTTCACAGCAGACTAGCATCATCAATGTTTGAATTGAAAGCTTTAATAGCCCAATAAGCTTTATGTTCAATTTCCACAAGCAAGTGACAAGGTTTTCTATACACTAGTCTATAAGGTGACATACCTAATGATGTTTTATACGCAGTTCGATAAGCCCAAAGTGCATCATTAAGTCTTAAAGACCCGTCTTTTCGATTAGGGTTCACCGTTTTCTCTAAGATCTATTTGATCTCCCTATTAGCAAGTTCTACCTGTCCACTCGTCTGAGGGGGATAAGGGGTGGCAACTTTGTGTGTGATTCCATATTTCTTCATTAAAGACTCAAATGGCTTGTTGCAAAAATGTGTTCCACCATCACTTATCATGGCTCGAGGGATTCCAAAGCGACTTAAAATGTTTTCTTTCAAAAATTTTATCACTGTTTTGTGATCATTGGTTCGACTTGGAATTGCCTCTATCCATTTTGAAACATAATCTACTGCGACCAATATGTACAAGTGTTATGATGTCGCGGTCGCACAAATTAATTACCCTAGCTTTAAACACAACACACAAGATAGTATAGAGCAAGCAAGGGGTTGATCCCACGAGGAAGATTCAAGTTAGATTTCTATGCTAGATGATATGCAATTTGGGGGAGAGGGGTTTGGATGTTATATAGGCTAAAGCAAATTAAAACAGAATACTATCAAACATAATTTAATAAAATCAGAAAATTATCAAGAGAACAAACTTTGGTCGCAAGCACACATCCACCTATAGAAATCAGAACTGATCCTTGAGAAATTGTCTCTCCATGAGATTGCCGAATCCCATATATTTCTTTCCTTATGTTGGCAACTCGAGATGCTGGGAAATACTTCTCAAAGAAGATCTTCTTCATGCCATTCCAAGTTCCAATTGCACCTGGGAGAATGGAGAAAAACCATGTTTTTGCTGCCCCTTTTAAAGAGAAATGGAAAGCTTTCAACTTAACTTGTTCTTCGTCAACTCCATTCGGTTTCATGCCAACACAAACCATATGGAACTCCTTGAGATGAGTATGAGGATCTTCTCCTGCAAGACCATTAAATGTTGGTAGAAAATGTATAAA
This sequence comes from Populus alba x Populus glandulosa, assembly GCA_033617975.1. Classification (NCBI taxonomy): domain Eukaryota; kingdom Viridiplantae; phylum Streptophyta; class Magnoliopsida; order Malpighiales; family Salicaceae; genus Populus; species Populus alba x Populus glandulosa. The sequence goes on from CM066161.1 coordinate 12,016,397, forward strand.
ACCAGATTTGAGCTCAAAGTTTACATTATTGTCGATGTTTATGCACAATGATTGATTTTCCATGTTAGGAGCAACAAACTCCTTGAGTGTTTGTTGTCGTGAAACAGCCATAGTGTTGAAGTGAGCTTCCTTTCGTAACCTGCGTAAAGTTTTTTCTATTTCGAGATCTAACTGCACTTGAATTTGATTAGTAGAACAGGTTACTTGTATAAATCATCAAGAAAACTCAAAAGAAACCAACCACACAAGAGATCGAAAACAATGCAAATTGTACAAAAATCCAACGCTAGAAAACTAAAACTGCCTCAAAACCCTAGAAAACAGTGGAATTTGGCCTTAATAGAGTGGGGCTAATGGTGCACCACTAGTCCTGTTTAGAACGATACCTAATTCCACCAAAAAATCTGTTTTGAACAGTACCGCTGCCGTAATAAATTTGTTGCGATGTCGCAGTCGCACAAATTAATTACCCTCGCTTCAAACACAACACACAAGATAGTATAGAGCAAGCAAGGGGTCGATCCCACGAGGAAGATTCAATTTAGATTTTTATGCTAGATGATATGCAATTTGGGGGAGAGGGGTTTGGATGTTATATAGGCTAAAGCAAAATAAAACAGAATACTATCAACCAGAATTTAATAAAATCAGAAAATTATCAAGAGAACAAACCTTGATCGCAAACACACATCCACTTATAGAAATCAGAACTGATCCTTGAAACGAAACTCTAGTTTATATTCTGAATTTTTATCTTTTCTTAACATTGGTTAATTAACGAATCCGCCGTATAACTATCCCTAACCAACAAACAATCACAGTGTCCGCACTAATGATTTAATCCAATGGCAGCCTTAAGATCTAGATAAATTCATTAATCTTAACAACCAAGTTGTCTGCTTGTGTTGCTTTGATCGAATGTTCTCCCTAAGTTTAATAACGTAGTTCCGCTACAATTATCAAGCTTAGTTGCTTCACAAGTTTATATACCACAACTCCGGTTTTGATATCAAACTTAGCAATAGATTGTTCACAATAATAACTTAGAGTCCGCTCTAGCAAATTAAGATAAACAATCATAGGAAATATGCATAGGAAAACAAACATACTCATTCATAATACAAACTGAAGGTTTCGGTGTCCTTGCAACCAAGAAAGCAAGTTTAGCCTTGCATGTTTGTTGAATAACTAATCAAAAAGATGGAAGAATGCATGATTTTTCGGTTTATTAGAGTAGGGGGCATTTTTTTCCTCTTGGGTGGCTGGCTGCCCCCCATCTCTTCTCTCATTCTTTTTATATCCTAGGAAACCCTAGTCTCTATTTTACAAAATAGTCCTCCCTTAAGTAGACTGTTTACATTTAAGTATTTCAATAACTATTTTCCTAAAAAAGGAGAAATAGCCTTGCATAAAATCTTCAAGCTTTGACTTAGAGGAGCTAAATTGCTGGAATAAAAACTTGGATATCCGTTTAGATGCTTCGGAACGTAATTTAGACTCATCACGAAACCTGTTTGCTGGCAGAATTCAGTTGTCATCTTTGAAAAATCATATCTCCCTCATATGACATCGTTTTTGGCTGAAATTTGGAGCGTTTATATCCCCTTAAGTCATAAATCCAACCAAATTAAGTTTGCATCAGTTGGACTTCTATAGCTCTAGATATTCAAGTTGGAATGGACGAAGGTCAACACTAGCAGATTGCGAGATTTGACTTTGAAGGCTGCGATTTCCATGCTCTTCCCTATTTTATTTTCTTGCATTTGATTTCCAGAAAGGTATGGATGTTAGCTTTTTAATGTCACTGGAATCACTTCATTTCGACCTCTATCGAATAATATGGTTGCATCAACAAGAAACCAAATGATGGAGGAAATGGACCCATGAAATCTATACCCCAATAATTAAAGATCTCAATGACAAGAATATGATTTAAAGGCATAATATGACGTTTCGAATCCCAACTTTTGACAATTTGCACAAGTCTTACAGAATGAATGTGAGTCTTTGAACATGGTGGGCCAGTAAAATCAACTTTGTAAGATTTTTGCAATTGTCTTTCTTGATGAGAAATGACCCCCACATGCCTCAGAATGACAAAATTTAATGACACTACTTACCTCATTGTCAGGAATGCATCTTCAAAATATTTCATCAGGACAATATTTGAATAAATAAGGGTCATCCCAATAAAAGTTCTTCATTTCGTTCAAGAACTTTCTTTTATCTTGGGTACTCCAATGAGTTGGCAATTGTCCTGAAACAAGAAAATTAACAATATTAGCAAACCAAGGCATTGTAGAGACATAAAATAAAGATTTATCAGGAAAGTAGTCATCAATTGGTGTGATGTCAGATCTCGAATCGGTTGTCAATCTTGACAAATGATCTGCGACAACATTTTCGGTGCCTTTCTTGTCTTTGATTGTGATATCAAATTCTTGAAGTAACAAAATCCACCGCACCAATCTAGCCTTATAATCTTTCTTAGAGAGAAGATATTTCAATGTTGCATGATCACTAAAAACAACAACAGGTGAGCCAACAAGATAAGATCCGAACTTGTCACATGCAAATACTACTGCAAGTAATTCTTTTTCAGTGGTAGTGTAATTCATTTGAGCACTATTTAAAGTTTTACTTGCATAGTAAATCACATAAGATTTCTTATCTTTTCTTTGTCCCAAGACAGCACCCACGACATAATCACTAGCGTCACATATTATTTCAAAAGGAAGTGATCAATCAGGAGGTTGAATGACAGGAGCAGAAGTAAGCAAGATTTTAAGTTTAACAAAGGCTTTTTTATATTGTTCAGTCCATTCAAAAACATTTTCCTTTGTTAGAAGGTTACACAATGGTTTAGATATTACACTAAAATCTTTGATGAACCTTCTGTAAAAACCAGCATGTCCTAAAAATGATCTAACATCTTTAACAGATTTTGGTGTTGGTAAGTTGGCAATTAGCTCGATTTTAGATTTGTCAACCTCAATTCCTTTTGATGAAACAATGTAACCAAGTACAATGCTGTTAGTTACCATAAAGTGACATTTTTTCCAATTCAGTACAAGATTCTTCTCTTCACACCTGTTCAAAAGCTTTTCCAAGTTAGTTAAACAATCATCAAATGAATCACCAAAAAGAGAAAAATCATCCATAAAAATCTCAAGAAAACGTTCAACCATATCACTGAATATACTAAGCATGCATCTTTGAAACGTGGCTGGTGCATTACATAAATGACCTGAATAACCATCTAGGAAACAATAAAATTCATGACCTGTAACTCTTTCTAGGATTTGATCCATGAAAGGTAAACATAAATGATCTTTTCTAGTCATTGAATTAAGTTTCCTAAAGTCAATGCACATGCGCCAACCAGTAATAGTCCTAGTTGGAATTAACTCATTTGTTATCACAATGACTCCCGACTTTTTAGGTATAACTTAGGTAGGACTTACCCATTTGCTATCAGAAATAGGATAAATGATTCCATTATCTAGAAGCTTAATGACTTCATTTTTCACTACTTCTTTCATATTAGGATTAAGTCTTCGTTGCATTTCTCTAGATGGTTTAGCATTTTCCTCCAAATAAATTATGTGTGTGCAAATCAAAGGACTAATTCCTTTTATATCAGCTATGGTCCATCCTAATGTGTTTTTATGCATTTTCAGACTCTGTAATAACTTACCTTCTTGATATGCATTAAGTTTGGAAGAGATTATTACCGGAAAAGTTTCATTTTCTCCCAAAAATGAGTATTTGAGATTGACTGGTAACGACTTCAAATCAGGTTTTGGTGGTTGAACACTTGAAGGTATGGACTCAATTGATTGTGGTGGCAGTTCTTCAACTTGTGGTCTCCAATTACATGCCTTTGCTTCTTCCTGAAAATAAATCATTTGCAACTCGTTAGGTTCATCAATATCAATTTCACTAGAAGTGGTTCGAAATTGATCATGAACTAATTTTTCAATAAAGTCCACTTCTTGTAAATCATTATCATCTCCAGGTTGCTTGCAAATGTTGAAAATATTCATCTCCAATGTTATGTTTCCAAATGATAGTTTCATCAGTCCATTCCTACAATTAATCAATGCATTAGAAGTTGCAAGAAATGGACGTCCTAAAATGACATGAATTGAATTACATGCTTCAACAGGTTGTGTATCCAAGACAATAAAATTTACAGGGTAAATAAATTTATCAACTTGTACTAACACATCCTCAACTATTACTCTAGGCACTTTTACAGATCTATCAGCAAGTAAAAGAGTTACAAAAGTTGGTTTTAACTCACCTAGATTGAGACTTTGAAAAACCGAATATGGAAGTAAATTCACACTAGCTCTAAGATTAAGTAAAGCTCTTTCAATTTTATGTTCTCCAATAAAGCAAGAAATTGTAGGACAACCAGGGTCTTTATATTTCAAAGCATTATTGTTCTAAAGAATAGCACTTACTTGTTTGGCTAAAAATGCTTTCTTTTTCACATTCAGTTTTCTCTTCATAGTGCATAGATCTTTTAAAAATTTAGCATAGGAAGGTACTTGTTTAATAGCATCCAACAAAGGTATATTGATCCTTACCTGTTTGAAAGTTTCAAGGATTTCAGAATTGTGATTGACTTTCCTTTGTTTAGTCATGGCATGAGGAAATAGAAGTGCTGACGAAGAATCAGTCTTTTCTTTATAATGTTCAGATTCAACCCCTTCCTTACCCTTAGATATTGACTCATCATCTTTCTCACAAGGTTCAAGAGTGGGTTTTTCAATAACCTTACCACTACGAAGAGTGATGACTGATTTGACTTGATCCATGTGTTGGCTTCCGGAACTACTTGCATTTGCATTGTGTTGCCCCTTCGGATTTTGTTGTGGTTGAGATGGAAACTTACCTTTCTCTTGAAAACTGAGAGCAGATGTGAATTTTGCGAGAGCATCTTTAAAATTTATCATGCTTTGAGCAAGTTGAGTGTTGATTGTCTCTTGCTTTTCAATGAATGCATGCAATGTTTCCTCAAGATTTCTTCTAGGAGGTGGAGCATAAGGAGGTGCATATCCATGAGAATTTTAGAAATTATGGTGTGCTTGAAACGGTGGATGTGAAGCTTGTGCATTATTGTTATCACTCTTCCAACTGAAATTTGGGTGATTTCTCCAACCAGGGTTGTATGTTTGTGAGTATGGGTTATGATTAGGCCTTTGGAAACTGTTTAAAGCATGAGCTTGTTCATGGAGGCATTCCTTGAAAGAAGGCAAAGTTGGACAGTCATTGGTTGCATGTTCATTTGTTTCACAGATTTGACACACAATGTCTTGAAAAAATTTTAATTGACCACTCTTTTTCAATTCTAGTGCCTCGACTTTTCTAGCTAAAGATGCGAACTTGGCTTGGAGGTCATGATCTTCCCTAAGGTTGAGCATACCTCCACTAGATGTATGAGTTTTACTTGGTGCTTCATAAGTACCTGTGGTGTCCCAATTTTGAGCATTTTCAGCTAGCAAGTCTAGGTACTCCATTGCTTCATTAAGGTCTTTATCTTTAAAAGTTCCATTGCACATCAATTCAACCATTTGCCTATCTTTAGGTGTTAATCCTTCATAAAATTGTGAAACCAATCTCCATGTTTCAAAACCATGACCTAAGATTTATGATAAGAGCAAGTATTAAGCAAGTCTCGATACCTATCCCAACATTGGTAAAATGTTTCACCTGGTTTTTGAGTGAAAGTGGTGATTTGTCTTTTGAAAGAGTTGGTTCTGTGAGATGGAAAAAACTTTTTTAAAAATTGTTGTTGCATTTCATCCCAAGCACGAATGGATCCTGACCTAAGATTTTGTAGCAATGTTTTAGCTTTATCTTTTAATGAAAAAGGGAAAAACTTTAATCTAATGGTATTCATGGTACAATTTAAGTCATTATATGTGTTACAAACTTCTTCAAATTCTCTCAAATGTAAGTATGGATTTTCTAGATCTAAGCCATGAAAAGAAGGTAAAAGTTGAATAATGTCTGGCTTAAAATTAAAATGGGATGCATCAGGAGGGAAAACTATGCATGAGGGTGCACTTGTTCTTATGGGATTCATGTGGTCTCTAAGTGTCCTAACACGGTTATTCTCATTATTCTCATTATGAAGTGATTGGTTATCTTCTTCGACCATATTTTCTGAAAATGATGAGGATACCCTACAAAGTCTACCACTTAATGTATGTGACCAAACACTCATGCATGTGTAGAAAGAGAATAAAAGGAAGAAGAAAACAAAAGAAAAAGAAACACAACAATAGAAACAAAGTTAGATACAAGAAAAGAGAAAAGAGAAAACAAAATAAATACTATAATTTGTACAAGAATTTACCTCCCCGGTAACGGCGCCAAAAACTTGACAAGACCAAAAGATTGATGTCTTCTCCCAAGTGTAGGAGTGTCGAAGTAATAAATAACCCGGCAAGACCGGGGTCGAACCACAGAGAGGTTAATTGTATAAATTATAAACAACAACAACAACAATAATAACAATAATAGTAACAGTAATAACAATATTAATAGTAATAATAATAATAATAATACTCAGTACGTGGCGTTGTTATACCTAAGAATGATCTAAAAGATCGGGTCACAAGTTTCCAGCCTATATACTGAGTTTATGAAAAGATCAAAGAGATATATTATATAATATAAACAGATTTCTGATGCGAATGAACAAGGCAAGACCAACAATGTCAGGATCCTTGATCAAACACAGAGCATACTTAACGTACATAAAATATAACAAGAATGTAAATAATAATAATAATAATAATACTTATAATAATAATAATAATAATAATAATAATAATAATAATAATAGTATTAGACTTGTTATTATAAAACATGCTTTAGTTAAGAAGTTATTGATACTTCAAATGCAAAATAATGATATAAATCTTTGATAAACATGCATTTTAAGTAGTAATCACTTCACTTTACACATTAAGGTACTGCATCACCATTTTTTATGCTCTATAGGCAAACTAATGTGATAAAGATCTATAAATACCTTGGTTACTATATATAAAAGGAAAGCTATTATAAGCCACTCTAAGTAATTCCAAGCTATTAAAATATATACACAAACAACAACACAATAAAAAACAAATCATCATAACAAGACTTCACAACATAGAAAATAGGGTACAAAGCCACTTAGCGGTTCTTGCTCTTCTTTCCACACTTTGTTATAGTCCTTCCATTATTCTCCTGCTCCATATATCTTTATCCTTTTATATTTACTAACTTAAGTATTATAGGGTCTTTTATCTCAACAAGAAACTTGTTTAATGAGAAAGCTTATAAACTTGCAGTCAAGCCCATTCATTCCACAACTCAGGATCACATCCTATGAAAATCATAATCCAATTATGAAGTTTTTAGGACTTTATTAGTGATGTTGTTATGGAAATTGAATAAAAACTAGTTTATTATTTTTTTACACCTTCTCACTCATAAATTTCTTTCCATAACTGACAAGTTTGACACTCTAAGACAAATTACATTCCCTTTTAGTTAGTTAGTTAGTTAGTTCGGGTTTTTTTTTTCCTAGTAGCATCCAACCTTTTAAATGAACAGCAATACTACTCAATAAAAAAATGTGGTGTGATAACCGTGTAAAATAACCAATTTACCCTAAACTTTAAATCTCACACACTAGTATTTATTTATATGAGCCCTATATTTTATAAAATTTTAAGCCAATCACGCACAATATTCATTTTGATTACAAACTAGCTACGAAAAATTATTTTTCTTCAAAGATAAACAATTACAATTTTATTCATAAATAACTTAATTATATAATTCAACACACATGTTTTTTAATAATTTAGAAAGGGACTGAATCACAACTAGATAATACATAAGGACCACGCACAATATTCATTTTGATTACAAACTAGCTATGAAAAATTATTTTTCTTCAAGATAAACAATTACAATTTTATTCATAAATAACTTAATTATATAATTCAACACACATGTTTTTTAATAATTTAGAAAGGGACTGAATTACAACTAGATAATACATAAGGACTTAATTGCACTAATGTGAACCATAAAGACTAGACCAAGATTTTTGCTGAAAAATTCTAGCAGCACCCTTCCTCCTCCTTCCTCCATGCACATCTCCCATTCGCTGCTTGGTCACCACTCCTCAGGCAATCAAGTCACCTAATGATCTAAGGAAAAAAAAAAACCATTTTTATCTTCTAAACAACACCTGACATTTAAAATTAACAATTTTCAAACTCAAATCTTTAACTTTTAGATATAAAATATTTAAATCTTATAACAATCATATCAGATTGTAATGTGGATCCAAATTTGATTTGAATAAACTTTTAGTGATGAGACCTTTCATTTGATAATGTTTTCGTTGCCATTGATAACAGTCAAACCACGACGAAGATCAATAATATATAAAATTTAGATTGTCTGTATATTAGAAGAAGAGAATACCACCTTCGGTTATGAACAACTGTTGCTATGAATTTGGAGAATGAATTACAAATAATTTTAAACTAGGAAATTTAGAAAACATACCTGCCGCCATGAGTGGAAGCGGATGCAAGTGCAACTTCTGCTATATTTGTTTCAGCTTTTTGGTGGGGGGCTGCTCATCAGAACTAACACTTCTGCTGGCCTCTCCAACATCATTAGTATGACCGAGTCATTTCACCAGGGCGCTGCCGCCACGCATTGTGGAACCGCCAGATTCTTGAAAACATTCATCAACATCCTCGAAAGTTGAGTTCTCATATGGATTTGTCATCCGGTTTAATCCTTCAACATCTTGACGGTATACTAGACGAACTCCGCACTTGATCACCTTTATTTGAGGCAAGTAGGTTTCAAACCTGAAGCTAACGTGACGGTCGAATATTTTGAAACGAGAAGGGAAAAACAGATACCAAAGGTGATCTGACGAAATGTTGTCCCGTTTCCAATTCATCTCAATGCCACTATGAAAAACAGACATCATATTCCCATATCTTTTGCCGTTATAAATACATAGCATAGAAACTCGAAATACCAAATATGAAAATACCCGATATGTTTCCAAAGAAGCACATCCATCATATTCCAAAGAAGCACATAAAGCATATCCCAACCACTCATCATTTTCAAGGGAATGGGGAGGTGTTTGTACACTCACTGATGATCCCTCACTCTGATGGCTGAACCAAGTTGGAATTTCACTTCCAGGAATAACGACACCAAATGACTCGATTAAATTAGGAGGGCCCTACAGCATAGAATGCAAATTGTTAGAGAGAGAGACACTAAATGACTCGATTAAATTAGGAGGGCCCTACAGCATAGAATGCAAGTTGTTAGAGAGAGAGAGAGAGAGAGACCTGAAAGCATTTTCTGAGCAGGGTAGGAAACATGTTATTCCAGCAATCACTCTCAGACAATCTCCAGCAATTTAAAAAGCAAAAACTCAGATAACTGAATTTGCATGGATTGCTTGAAAATTGCATTTTTTCTAAAGATGTACAACCGTTGACGCTGAAAAATTGGAGATTCGGTGGGAGTTGAGGGAGTGATTGAAGCATCTTGCAATCTTCCATGCGAAGAAATTCAAGTCCTGAGAGTTGATCGATGCTTGTAGGCAGGCTAACAAATTTATTACAGCTTAGATCCAAATCCCTTAAGGAGGACAAGTAGCCGATATCATTGGGTACTGCTTTTTCCCCAAGATTGCAATTATTTAGATCCAGCTTTGTTAGAGAAGATAAACCTGATAAAGAAGGTAACACCAGACTTGTTGAGGTTGCTCTTTTTCTTGGCATCAGTGGAAACATTAAACGCTGCCAAATATTTGTGGTGGACCTCGAAGATTCCGCGCATCCATGAAAAGACAATTTTTTAAGATTCGTCAGGGAAAAAATGGAGACTGGTGGTTCTCTTATGGCAGTTCCACTTACATCAAGCTCGTTCAAACATTCTAACTGCCCCAAATTCTCTGGCAGATTCTCAAGTTCAGAGCAGCCAGATAGATGGAGAGTTTTGAGGGACTTTAAACCATTTATGCTGCTTGGAAGACGAGAAAGTTTCTTACAGTCTTTGAGGCTCAATGAAATTAGGCCAACCAAATATTGAATTGATAGGGGCAGTTCTTCAATGCTAGTCTGATCTAAACAAAGCTGCCGCAAACATTTTTTATTTCCCTCAATTTCTGGAAACTCCTTCAGTTTTGAGCAGCCAGAGAGATGAAGTTCTTCTAGCAAATTTAAACCACTTATTCTACTTGGGAGACTTGTAAGACTTTTGCAGTCTATTAAATTCACATAAATCAGCTTATTGTGATGACCAATTGATGAATGGACCTCAGACAGCCTTCGACAACCCTGTAGAATCAACCTCTCAAGATTCGGAATCCCAGTGAAATCAGGGGTCTTGATTAAATATTTGGAGTAACTGAGATCAATGACTTTCAAACTGTCAAGAATCTGTTGTCAAAATCCAAAGATAAAAGCAAATAGGTGTCATTACTTCATATTTATTTCAAACACAAAGTCTGAAATCTCTAAACTGATGATGTTACCTTATTACCAAGCCCAAGTTGTCGCAAGTTACTGTAACACAAGTGAACTTCAACAAGATTTTCTGGCTGGAAACTGGATGGCAAAGATTTTGAGGGATAATTACGCCATTCAAGAAACCGTAACTCGTTAGACAGATATTCCGGTCCTGAATCAAAGCATGCATTACGAATTCTGAGCAACCTTAGCCTGCTCATTTTTGAGAAGACTCCCGTGTTCCATGCTGACCTTTTGGTTTTTAGCATTGTGCCTTCCACATCTTCTGGGTTAGCCCAGTCCAGGGCTATGCTTTCTATTTCTTCTGTCCCCTGCCATCAAAAAGCCAATGGTGTGAAGCGCAAAAGGCAAATTAAAAATAGAATGATATATGAAGTAGTGGTCATTGAAATCAATTCTTTCAGCGCAATGAAAATTTCTGGCTAAATTTCTATATATAGCTGCTTACCGTGTTTTTCCCGAGCACATGAAAGACATCTTTACTTGCCCATAATCTACTACGCCTTCCAGGCTCTGCAGTAGATTCTTGACGAACAACTTCTCTACCCATTGCTTGTAACACATCATGCATCGACAATGTATCATTTGACACACATATGAGAGATTTATCTTGGAGAATTTGTATTCCATAATTTGCATGAAAACCACATTGGTTAAGTATCCTTGTTACTTGATCTTTATTCATCCCCTTAAAGAAACAAGCAATATCTAAGAATAGTTTCTTCTCTAGTTCCTCTAATCCATCAAAACTTATTTTTAGAACATCCATGACGTCCCTATTTGGAATTTCATTTAGTCTCTTGATGAAACTTTCCCAAAAATCCATGCTTCTGCCACAGAGGGAAGAACCCAAGACTATAGCAGCTAATGGAAGGCCCCTGGCATGGCCCAGAACACTTTTGCATAGCTCCCAGTAACCTTCTATTGGTTGGTCTTGTTTGAATGCTTTTCGACTCAATAGGACAAGAGCATCATCATCATTCAACTCCTCGGCCTCATATATACCATCCACTGCATGTGTACTCAACAAATTCTTATCCCTACTTGTTATGATTACTCGGCTCCCTGGAAGAAACCATTTCCAGTCCACAGCCAAGAAATGCAGCTGTTTTAGAGTATCTACATCATCAAGAATGACAAGCACCTTTCTGTTTTGCAGCCTGTTCTTTATCTCAGTGATTCCTTTCTCCGGATCCCATATCTCTGGGCTCTTTTCCCCTAGGATCTCAGAAAGAAGTTGCTTTTGTAATGGAACTGCCCCGTGTTTCGCAAAACCTTCTCTGACATTTGCAAGGAAGCAGCTACCTTCAAATTCAGACCTAATCTTGTCGTAGACCACTCTGGCAATGGTGCTTTTACCGATGCCACCCATCCCACAAATCCCAATAATGCGAACATCATTTTGTCCTCCAAATAACATATCACTCACTACTCTCACTCGAGAATCTATTCCAACTAAGTCTTCGCTGACACTTGAGAATGTTTGACTCAATTCGTAATCTATCTTTTGAACAATTTCTTCAATTATTTCTGACTCGTTCCTGCAGCAAAAGAAGAAACAATAGGCATTCACTTGTGGGATGAGGATTCCCGTGTTTTAAAATTATAAAATCATGAAAAATAAATAAATTTAGGCCAGTCCAGAAATTGTAGAAAAACGCAATTTGTTCAAATGTGATAAACACAAACAAGACAAGAAGCAAGGTCTGGATTCTGAATATTATCTAATCTAGGGCAAGGAACTTATTAGGTTGAACAGATCAAACAATTGTCTCTAGCCCATTATCTGGAAATTAATACTTCCGAGTTCAAATTCTATATCTTCCAATTTGGAAGCTATAACATTGAAAACCGGTGAAGATTTTGAATTGCATAAGCCAAATCTAAAGTGAATAAATCTAACCTGTTCTGCGAAGTCCATCCAGATAGATTGGCTACCTGTGTCATAGCAGCCCTCCATTTTCTAACCTTGTCAATGTTCTCTCTGTACTTTTCTTCATGTTTTGAAAAGTCATCCTGGAAGCTCCCTGTTTGTTTCCTCACGTCTGACGGGTCAACATCATAAAACACAGGAAAAATCTTCTGCCCTTTTTGATCACAACATTCTATAATCTTAGCCAGTTCTTCTAAGCACCAAGATGAAGAAGCGTAGTTCTTAGAAAGAACAATGACTGAAAACATTGACTGCTCAATTGCTTTTAAGAGCTCTGGTGCGATCTCTTTTCCTCTCTCAAGCTTCTCATCATCCTTGAAAACACGAAGCCCACTTCTTCTCAAGCCACTGTATAAATGACCAGTGAAGTTCTTGCGGGTGTCTTCACCCCTGAAACTCAGGAACACATCATATGTCCATTTACAGTTATTTTGGGTAGGAGGAAAGGGTGGAGAGGTTGTGTTGCATCTGGAGCTTGCTGCAGCCATTGATTATAATAAAACTGACACAACCCTTGCTTGATTGTGCCGATCTGTAGCTATTAAAAGTGATCCTGCTCTGTTTCTAGCTGTGTTTGTAATGAAGAATTGAGGCTTCTCTTGTGCTTCCCAACACCTTCCTTCCGGGTCACCAAAGAAGGCACCTGGCACTTTCCATAATTCCTTTATAACCTCCATCTTCCATCCTTCCGGGTCATCAAAGAAGACACCTGGCACTTTCCATAATTCCTTTGTAGTGAAGGCACCCCCCCCCCCTCCCATCCCCCATAAACATATATAAATTATTGCAAACTGGTTGGCTCGCTAACCGACCCTTTTTTTTGTTGAAAATTGTTTATGAAAGGGAAAAAAAAAAGGTCACCTACAATGCATTTTTATACATAAAAAAATTAAAATGTAAATTAAAAAGCTCATGTAATCAAATAAATCAAGAACTATATGAATTAATAAATAAAAAATAATATTAATGATAACCAAAAATAAAATTGAAAAATAAAAAATGTTAAAAAATAAAATATTTACCCGGTTGTGTTTTTTAAATTTATTTATTAAAATTAATCTTTTTATTCAATCAAATGATATTAAAAATAGACACACATATTAAATTGAATAAATAAAATAAAAGTAAAAAATAAAATTATGCAATGCTGCACATATTAGAAATATTATTTGAAAATAAATATTTTTTATTTTTTAAAATAAATTTTTTGTATTCAAAATAATAATAAAAAAATTATTGATGAATCAAAATAACTTTTTCAAAATTTAAACACGCACAACACCATAAAAAAAAATCTCTATAAAAAAAGTTAAATAAACAAAAACAATCACAAATGAGGAAAGTTAATTGAAACATAAATTTATTTATTTTTAAATATAAAACAAAGATGCCAACAAAAAAAAATATATCAGAAAAAAATAATTGCTTGGTTGTTGTGGCTTAACTTGTTAAACCTGTGACTCGGGGCATAAAATGAATCGGGTTCAATATTTTCTTTTTTAAATTTATATTCAACCTTTAACCAAAAAAGAAAGAAGAACTTATTTTCCATTTCATTTTTGCTAAAATGTTCAATGCCTACCAAGAAATTAATGATGTGTCCGCTATGGGTTAGTCGATAACACTTAAAGCGTGTTTGAAATTGTTATAATAGTTTATTTTTAAATTATTTTTTATTTAAAAATATATTAAAATATTTTTTTTGAATTTATTATTTACATCAAGATATAAAAACAATTTGAAAATCCTAAGATTTTTTTTTTTGAAATCAATGTTTTCAATGCAATAAGGTACACTTCCTTAAAATGATATTAATTAGAAAGCCAAATTATTAACATATTTAAAGCTACTATTATCATCTTAACATATACGCATAATAAAATAGTACACGAGCCCATGTAGTTTTTTTCTTCTTTCCAATACATTTTATTACAAATATTAAACATATAGTAATATTTATGTTATAGCGAAAGAAAACATTGCTGAAGTGCAAGTTTACGTTAATGTGGAGAGCTTTTGGGAATTTGTGAGCTGGGAATATGCGCTTTGGCCCAAAACAATTGTATTCATGTTTTTTTCAATTAATGCATGGTTAGTTGTAGACACTTCAATTGATTTCATGTTTTTTTTTTCCATGTTTTCTCTTTTCTCATACTTTTTCCATGTATATACATGTCATCGTTTATATAAAATGGATTATATATTCAATTAATAGCATGCTATACAGAGTTAGACATTTTAAAAAGATCAACTTCCTAACATGTCCAGAGAATCTATGTAGCTTAAAAACAAACCTTATATATTAGATGATTAGTTAATTTATTGGTTTTGACAATCTAATTTATTTTTTCTAGCCAAGATAGTTGGTGTTTAGTGCTTGGAAAAGATCTCTTTTGATAGATTTGAGAACTCTCTAATATTTAAATAATTATTTTTTTAGAGAAAATAAAATGATATTTTAAAAAGAGATTTTGAAAATAAATTTTCACTACAAAATTAAGATTTTGAACTTTTTTCTATTGAAAGATTTATAGAATTATAGCTCATAAATCTTATCTTTTAATGAATAAAAAGGACTGAAAGGTCATATTGTCTTTACAACATTAATAAAGAAAAATATGTTCGAAACATGCATTAAACATAAATAAGTATTCCTTATATATTATTAATGAAAGAGGCCTCTTTAAATATTTTTATACATCTACGGGTACAAAGAGATAGCATCCCTTACCTTAACAATCTGTGTTTAACCTTTTGTCCATGTTAACCACAAGTATTTGGTCCAAAAGGTCACCCGTAGAATAGGCACAGACAACAAGCTGTAAAAGCTGCCCATTATTAGATGAATGTTTCCAGTGTGGCCTCTGTTCAGCTTTTGCTAGATAAGCTCCAAGTTGCCACAGGAATCATCAAGGCACTGGCTGCCTTTGTTTCTCTTTCATATCTTGTATGTGATTATAGTTTAAGTACCAAAATAGGCGATTAAAATATTTTAAACATGTAAAACGCACAATGCAAGGTTTCTTTAACCGGTAACTCGCTGCAGTTTGCTGCTTAGGGCAGAGTATATTGTCAACTATCTACTCGTTTTATTTTTCCCACCGCTTCAAGGAAAAACAAAAGTATAAAGATTCAAGGGTTTTACTTGGCTCTACTCACAAAGGATTATTCATCATTCAACTTATTGAAAACTAGAAATTATAGTTTATTTTAATTTGTATTTTATAAAGTTATTTTGATTTTATAACTCGAGTGAATTGTTTGACATTAATTTATATTGTTTTTTTTATGTTTTTTTTTAATTATATTATTTTTGTTTTAATTTAATTTTTTAATATTAAGTTGATTGAAAATTAAATTTTATAATTTTTTTATATAAGATTAACTCATGTTGCTGTTGTTATATAATATGTTGCTTGTATCTCTTTAAACACAGTTTGTAACTGAAAAATTCTAGCAGCACCCTTCCTCCTCCTTCCTCCATGCAATCTCCCATTCGCTGCTTGGTCACCACTCCTCAGGCAATCAAGTGACCTCAAATGATCGTAAAAAATAATAAAAAAATAATTTTTATCTTCTAAACAACACTTTGACATTTAAAAAGAACAATTTTCAAACTCAAATCTTTAACTTTTAGATACAAAATTTTTAAATCTTAAAACACTCATATCAGATTGTAAAGTGGATCCAAATTTGATACGAACAAACTCTTAGTGATGAGACCTTTCATTTGATAATGTTTTCGTTGCCATTGGTAGCAGTCAAACCACGACGAAGATCAATAATATATAGAATTTAGATTGTTTGTATATTAGAAGAAGAATATACCAACTTCGGTTATGAAAAAATTCTGCTATGAATTTAGAAAACATACCTGCCGCCATGAATGTAAGCGGATGCAAATGCAAGCTCAGTAACTTGCTGAATCAAAAGAGCTATATTTGTTTCAGCTTTTTGGTGGGGGGTATGTTTTCTAAATTCATAGCATACCTGCCACGCATTGTGGAACCGTCAGATTCTTGAAAACATTCATCAACACCCTTGAAAGTTGAGTTCTCATATGGATTTGTCATCCGGTTTAACCCTTCAACATCTTGATGGTATACAAGACGAACTCCGCACTTGATCACCTTTATTTGAGGCCAGTAGGTTTCAAACCTGAAGCTAAGGTGACGGTCGAATATTTTGAAACGAGAAGGGAAAAACAGATACAAAAGGTGATCTGACGAAATGTTGCCCAGTTTCCATTCCATCTCAATGCTACTAGAAGAAACAAACATCATATTCCCATATCGCCGTTAAACAAACATAGCATAGGAACTAGAAATACCCAACACGGAAAATCAGCATATGTTTCCGAAGAAGCACATCCATCATATTCCAAAGAAGCACATACAGCATATCCCAACCACTCATCATTTTCAAGGGATTGGGGAGGTGTTTGTACACGCACTGATGATCCCTCACTCTGATGGTTGAACCAAGATGGAATTTCACTTCCAGGAATAACGACACTAAATTACTTTATTAAATTAGGAGGGCCCTACAACATAGAATGCAAATTGTTAGAGAGAGAGACACTAAATGACTCGATTAAATTAGGAGGGCCCTACAGCATAGAGTGCAAGTTGTTAGAGAGAGAGAGAGAGAGAGAGAGAGACCTGAAAGCATTTTCTGAGCAGGGTAGGAAACATGGTATTCCAGCAATCACTCTCAGACAATCTCCAGCAATCTATAAAGATATATCTCACAGAATTCAATTGGAATAGCTTTCTTGAAAATTGAATTTTTTCTAATGATGTACAACCTTTGACGCTGAAAAGTTGGAGATTCGGTGGAAGTTGAGGGAGTGATTGAAGCATCTTGCAATCTTCCATGCGAAGAAATTGAAGTCCTGAAAGTTGATCGATGTTTGTAGGCAGGCTAACAAATTTATTACAACTTAGATCCAAATGCCTTAAGGAGGACAAGTAGCCAATATCATTTTTCTGTCTCCTATTGTCTTATGTGAAAGTTTGTTATTTTTGTTTCTTTCGTTATTTGCTGAGCAAGTTTTTATCTTTCTTCACTGCTAGCTCCTCCTGGTGTAACAAACCTTTCTCAT
The DNA here is from genome assembly GCA_033617975.1 of Populus alba x Populus glandulosa. Taxonomy (NCBI): domain Eukaryota; kingdom Viridiplantae; phylum Streptophyta; class Magnoliopsida; order Malpighiales; family Salicaceae; genus Populus; species Populus alba x Populus glandulosa. The sequence goes on from CM066161.1 coordinate 12,034,026, forward strand.
GGATATGGTTCAAATTCCAATGGCAACAGTAATGATAGTGATCGAAGACTTTTTGGGTCCGCAGTCAATGCCATTAGCCGTTCTAGGTCTCGTTGGTATGATACAAGTAACCCTATGCCATATACCCACTGATTTTTCAATAGAAGACCTTGTAGGGCGCAAAGTCTTATCTGTCACACTGGAAAGTCTCTTTGGTTAATCAGTCAGGTGTAGTTTGTTGTGAATATGTAGAAGGTTTGCAGAAAATGATTTCTTGCCTGCTGTCTTTTGCCTCTAATAGTCTGATTGGATGAGTGTTTGTTTCTTCATATGCTCGCTTTGTTGCTGTTGTTGTTGTTGTTTTGTATTCAACTAAAGTGGATAGTAACTTAAACCCCAACAGCTAAGTTCTTCCCCATTGCTTCATCTACCTCCTCTCTCTTGGATGGTGTTGGTCCCTTCAATTTTCTGTCAATTCATTTGTACTTTTCCCATTTAACAGGAGGAGACAAATGAGGGTCTAGAATGGATATCTAGTGGTCTTATAGCATCCTACCACAAATAATTAAAACAAAAACAGACAGACAGACAGAGAGGCCATTAGTATCAATATGTGATAATATTGTATTAACTTCAATTCTCGGGCCATTATGTCCAAGATTATGCTAGTTACTGATTAGATTGTTTATTGCACATGTTTCGTTTAACCTTTCGTCATGTCCTACCTGTTGATTTTCTTAATAATAATAATGAGTTTTCGGTATATTCTGAATTAACCGGAATTGTTTCTTCCCATCTATAACTGCTTCTGATTTGATATTTGTATGCAACTGTTTTACACTATTAAACCTAGTTCCATTTTCATTAACCAGAAATGTTGTTGTTGTTGTTGTTGTTGTTGGGATGCCTTATTTGCTGAAAATTATCAATTCAAGATTTACTTCATCAATTATTGGCTAAAGCTGTTTAGAGTGATGCTTGTGAGCAAAATAACCATTATTAAGAAAATCATCTTGGTTCGTAAAAAAAATACCTAGCCCACTGTGGGGGTCTTATTGATATTGAAGGTGCATTTGTTAAGTGCCTTCCGTCTGAAAAAAGCGTCAACTTGATGCGTTCTTGGGTTATTTTGATGCTTTTCAAAAAAAAAAAACATCAATTTGATGCTTTGTCAGCCTAAAAAACTCTTCTGAATGCATTTATCAAACTCATTACTCCTTACAAGCTTGATTCATGGCTGATGTGTTTGACTTGGTTTGCTTAAAAATGCCAAGAAACAAAAAACACTGACCAGTGTGCTATTGTGATATCATACGATGCGACCCTATCTAATCCTGCAAATTGTTTATGGAATTGATGACTTCTCTTTCCCTTTTTTGCAAGGGAGCTAGAGAATCTGTCGCCATCTACAATTGCTGGATACGGCCAAGAAACAAACAGAAATTTTGGTTGCTCAAAGGAGTTTGGCTGTATGGACCAAGCAGCTTTGGCTTGCTGCACTTGGGAAAATCCTTTTGGACAAGGGAAATGTTGTGGATGTGTTAACAATTCCCATACATATATAGCAATCGGATGATTTCACTGGGAATATGCGCTTTGGCCCAAAACAATTGTATTCCTCAGAGACGCGGTGGCGCTGACGACAATGCAAGTGAGGACTTTCTTGCTTGCTGAAATAAAGATGCTGCTGTGGTCGGCGTTTCACAACTGGTCATTGTAACTCCGCTTCAAGCCTCCAACTCGCAGCTGTGCTTCCATATGTAGATTTGACCTCCTTGGTAAAGGTTCATGAGTGAAACTGCCCAGATTTTCCATGGGGAGGTCTTTTACTCGCAGGAAATCTGAAGCTAAAAAAATTTATAAGATCTACCATGGAAGAATTTCAAAAATATCTTGAAATGTAAATTAAGAAAACTAAGAGCGGAGAACAAAGCCATATAGAGATCTCGTTCTGTTCATGTCCTGTTGCTCTAAGAAGAAACACTGAAGTGTACAGAATACAGTATAATATTTTTATATAGGTATTTTTTACTTGAAAATATATAAAAATAATAATTTTTATTTTTTAAAAAATATTTTTAATATTAGCACATAATATTAATATTAGTTGAGTTAATTTGATGACCTGCTGAGTTGAAACTTAATCTTAGTTAGTTTATAAAATAAAATTGGTTTGACAGCTCGTGACTTAACTTTGGTGTATGAGTAGCTTATAGGCATAGTATTGCTATTATAACTAATTTTCAAATTCTCTCCTGAGTTTAAACAAAAAACGTGTTTTACCTCCGATATGTTTAGTTTCTACTTACTTTGTTTCAAAACAAATAAATTAAGAACATCAATTAAGTGTGGTAAAAAAATTTAATACTTCATTGCTCGATTTTTGAAAGTAAACGTGACTTTACTTAAAAAAAAAGAAGGATAAATGAGATTGTACCTGTGTTTTTAAAATAAAATATATATTTTAAAAAAAAATAATTTTTTATATGGTTTAATCATTTTGATGCATTGATCTCAAAAATAATTTAAAACAAAAAAATATATTATTTTGATACATTTTAGCACAAAAAGTACTTTGAAAAATAATCGCAACCACACTAAAAAAACCCTATATATTGAGGAAGAATTGATTTGGCTTGACTCGATAAAAAAAAACATTGATCCACAATCTGATCAACCTAGAGTAAAACTCAGGTAGAAAACTATATTTTTTTTTCAAAACAATATCATTTTGATTTTTTTAATTTTTTTTGGGTTAACTCGAGTTGACTATCCAACCCTGTGACCCTGATTTTGCTTTGGGTCGGGTTTTAAAATTATAAAAATAATCATATTTATCCATACATATTTTAGTTGGATAATTTTATAATTAAAAGATTTTTACAATGATATTTTAGAGATAAAAAATAAAAAATAATATTTATAAAGACATCATTTTTGTACCTCTTGTTTTATAAACACAAAGATTCACTTAAAAATTATTTTATGGGTAAATTTCTTTTTTATATTTATATTTATATTTTTTAATCAAATATTCTTATATTTTTATTATTTCTGTTTTTTTTTTTGTCTATCTTCGAAAATTAACTAAACACTATGTGAATGAGCAATATATGTTGTAAACATTTTCCTCAAGTCAAAAAACCAGATTCAAGATGTTGAGTATGCTGCTTATAGCTATGGCAATATAACTATCTATCTGAAAACAAGACAACCCTTGTTTTCACCTCTCTTTCAAACAAGCTTCTCTCTCTCTTCATTTTGTACTATCAACATTTGTGAGCTTGAACTTCATTAATTCATTCTCCCGCTCTTCACAAAACATTTGCTTACATTTATTAATGAGAAATCATACCACAATTATTACTTCTATAAACTTGAGGTTTTGGGATAAATATATGATTTGAGTAATAAAAAGCGAGTTAAGTTAACATATAAAAGTTGTGGGCTAAATAATAAGATCGAGATAATTTGACATATCATTTTTTTAAACCCAACCCGACATGAAAATTTAACCCATTTCCTAGATGACCCGGGACCAAAGTTAGGTCAAGTTTCAACAAAAATAATAGGAGAATTGACCTCGCATGATCAGGTAAAAAAAAAAGTTGACCTGCAATCCAATTAATTGTGGAAAAACCTAATCAAAACTCATTGATCTTTTTTCTTTTCTTCTTTTTTCTCTTTCTAATTTGATTTCAAAATGATATCATTTTTATAAAATAAAATAATTATGTTGACCCTAGTTAAACCATATCAACCCATTTGACCTAGGTTAATCTGAGTTAACCCAGCTAACACTCCCAATATTTATCTCTGGTCAACCTCCAGGTTTGGTTTGAAAACTATGCAATAAATAATTTTTAAAAATATGTGACACAAGTCATTAAATTAGAAGCACCATACATGAGAAAAATAAGAATTCTAATCCTAAAAAAAATCAATTATACAAAATGATTAAAAAATATAGCAATTAAAACAAATAAGAGATTAAATCAAAATAAAAAATAAATTATAGGGCAAGAACAATTCTTTTATTAGAGGATTAAATTGAAAACAAAAATCACCACAAACTTGGATTGAAGGATAAAATTAAAAATCACCAAAAATTTGACAAAAGGGCAAAGGAAAGAATAATAATAAAAAAACCAAATTGAAAAACATTACATATGACAAATTAGAATTGAGGATTAAATTGAAAACAAATAAAAAAGCCAGGATAAAAACTAAGAACCAAAAGAATAAGAACTAAAGTTGATATATGAAGAACATAAATGACCAGCCTATATTTTTGGGTAGGAGAGAGAAATGAAGGAAAAAAAAAGTTAACCAACAAAAAACCGCACAACATTTATCGACATGCTCCACACAAGAAGGAAAATAATGCGACTAAAGGGTATTAATAATATTTAATTAATACAAAAGGGCATATATGCCATTGACTACCCTAATAATTACAAAATATCCAATGTAAAAAGACCTAAAAGCCACTGACTCTATGGTTTAAATTTTTTGACCCTAAGGACATACTTCACAATTCAATACACATTAACAAATAAAATAACTATACTCCTAAATAAATTTTAATGACTAATATATCATATAAAAAACTAAAATACCCTCAAAACAAAAGTATATTGATTTTTAAAATAACAAAACATCATTTTTTTTATTGCAGTGCACAGGAAAATATGTTTTATATTGTCGATAGACGATATTGCGCGACAGCTCCACTTTTATTTTTTTAACAAAAATAAAAAGACTAATTGGGAAAAATAAATATTTTATTGGAGTCGCCATCTAGTAATTTGAGAGAATAAAAAATCTCAAATTAGACACTATTTCCAGAAATTTAGATATTGAGTTAGCTATGATTAAAGAAAGGTAAACACCACCATTAAAACATCCTTTTAAATTAGACACTCGTCTTAAATCAGACATTGTTGATAGACAATGTCGCACGACGGCTAGAGTGCGGATGTTAGCATGATAAACCGGCACACCTGAAGCTTGGGAATCGTTTGATTACTGATGAATTGATTCTTCGGCTGTATTTGGCTTAATCTAAAAGTTGATCGGACAGTCCTGATGTACTGATAAGGGAATTTTTAGCATGTATATTTTCCACTATTCATGCTTGATTTTTAAATATTTTGGATATGTTCCATAAGAAAATTAGAATTTTGAATCTCTTTTTGAACTATTGACCTCATGGGAAATTAATGTGTTTTCAGATCTTAGGTTATTGAATAGGCAAGGCCCGATAGTGAAACTGAACAACGATTTATTATGTGCTGCAAAAGAAGCTATACAATTTAGTTCCAGATGCGCGTCACCATTTTCAAATAGCTGAGATGAAGGTCTACAAAACATATGAAGGGCATATAGCTCAGTTTTGTTGTTTCGAAGCCTAAAAAGCGAGTTGAAAAACAAGAATTGAACCAACCCGAAATTCCTGCACTGCAAAGACTGTTTCGGTTTATGGCCCTTATCTCAACGCTCAGAGGTCCAAAAATTGCAAGATCAGTTTCGTTGGAAAGAAAATTTGATTCTCTACAATTTCTTCAGAAAAAGAGATCATTGATTTCACATGTTTTCTACTTGAAATTTGGCCCGCAATGTCTGAGTAGAAAGGAATTCAATGCAGAAAAGGAAACTTTCCTCATTACTGCAGGGGTAGAAAAGCCACAATATAAAAGAAGATAAGGGGATCTAAAAACAGAGAATAGAAGACACGTAGAAACCCTACAACATAGAAAAGAAAAACAGAGGAGGCAGCACCAAGGGGAACAAAAAAGAGCAGAGGCAAAACTATTGAAAACCGGGAGGACACCTATCTTTTCGACGAAAATTCTCTGCTTTTGAGTGATGTTCATCGTATCAAGTTTGTTTCTCTTTAATTTAACTATGGAGTAGACTTTTATTCTGGGATTTTTGATGTAACCTTATTATGATTATGTGAACAATTTCTTTGATTGAATTATTGCAATAAGATGTTGAGTATTTCATTCTATGTGTAATGCTTATGTGTGTTTGGCCAACATCTGCATGATTTAGAATTCAATTTGAAACTGAGAAGTGATAATTGTTTTAGCTATTGTTTAAAATACCGTAAGAAATCTATAGGATAAAGATATCCTAAGAACTTTTTTTAATCGTTACAGGTTTTATAGTACTTAATAAATTTCGACAAATTCAGAACTTTTGTAGAGTATATGAAATTTGTTTGTCGAAATAATTTATTGAGGCTCGAGAGAGATTAATATTTACATAAGAAAAACCTGATTATCAATATTAGGAGCAATTAATTTAATTGAGAAAGTTCACATAGGCATAGTTACGGTAAGTCAGAAATCCTTGAATCAGTATAATTGAATTCATTAATATTTAATCAATTGGTTGTTTGTTTTTAATCATTAATTTTTGTCTCATAAACTATCTTATTCGATTCCTCAAATAAATCATAATTTAAAAGACTTTGGTAATTAGTAATAATTTTTACAAATCCTCGTGGGACAATATTCTACTCATCACTTTATTACTTGTTATGATTTGTGCACTTGCAAAACCAACCAACAGAGCGTTCTTGCAGTATGGTGAGAAGTAACAGTAGTTTTGTACACCGGGTTGCGTGGCATAACACGAACAAAGAGCATATTGTTTTGTTTTAAGGGCTAAGATGGATTTGTTTTCTAATCCTGTGTGGTAAGCTGTATGAGATCTTATGAAATCAAGGGTGCAGAACTAAATAGTATTAGATGATGGTTAGGATATTTTTAAATTTGTTTTTTTTGTCAAATCAATATCTTACTTACGTAAATAAAAAACTAAAAAAACATCAATAGTAATATTAGTATATCTTTTCCTTTTCGTTTTTCCAGCCCTCTTTTTCTACGATTTTCATTGGATTTGATAGGAAACTCTAAGCGTACATGAAAATTTATAACCAAGAGACACGGCTCTCTACTGAAAAAAAATTCACCATCCCATCTGCACCAACTATTATAATAAAAACTTCTATATTATTAATTTTATTTTATTAAATATAATAATAAATATTTATATGAATAAAACTAAAAACTTAAATCGATAAAGCTCATTTTAACTGCTAAAAATTAATTTCAATTATTAAAAATTTAAATTTAAATATTAAAAAGTGTTTTTTAACCGGTACCAACCTGATGAACTGAATTTTAACTTAAAATAACAATTTTGACCTGAAATAACTTAAAAGCTCAATTTTAACCCAACCAACATAGTTTGACCTATAGTGACTCGGTGGCCCCAATTTTGATCAAAAGTGACAGTTTTGATCCTAAATGGCCTAAAACTTATTTTTTACCCTAGTCGAAATGGTTGGACTCGTATTGACCCGAAATGACTTGAAACTTATTTTTTTACCCTGGCAATATGGTTTGACTCGTATTGAGTTGGTAAACTTGGTTTTGACCCGAAACGCTTGAAACTTATTCCCCCTAATAGGCATGTTTTGACTCGTATTAACCCAATAGACTCGGTTTTGACCTGAAACGCCTGAAAATGAATTTTTACCTTGGTCAACATGGTTTGACCCATATTGACCCAATAGGCTTGTTTTTCATGGAAAAAAGGCGGTTGACCCGAGAAAAATATATTTTTGAATTTTAAACTTTTTTTTTATTATTTTTATGAATAATAATAAAAATAAAATAATATTCAAGATAATTTTTGAGAATCCAAAATTGGGTTATTACATATATAATGAAATTACCTTAAGGACTTAATTGCACTAATGTGAACCATAAGGACTAGACCATGATTTTTGCTGAAACATTCTAGCAGCACCCTTCCTCTTCCTTCCTCTTCCTTCCTCCATACACATCTCCCATTCGCTGCTTGGTCACCACTCCTCAGGCAATCAAGTCACCTCAAATGATCTAAGGAAAAAAAAACACCATTTTTATCTTCTAAACAACACCTAACATTTAAAATTAACAATTTTCAAACTCAAATCTTTAACTTTTAGATACAAAATTTTCAAATCTTATAACAATCATATCACATTGTAATGTGGATCCAAATTTGATTTGAATAAACTCTTAGTGATGAGACCTTTCATTTGACAATGTTTTCGTTGCCATTGGTAACAGTCAAACCACGACGAAGATCAATTATATATAGAATTTAGATTGTCTGTATATTAGAAGAAGAGCGCCTTCATGTTGAATCTAAACTCAATCTAGAAGGTCAAGGAAGGCAACCACCGCCCAGCCAGCCACCAGTTGCCACCAGCCACCAGCTGCCACAGCCGCCAGCCGCCTTCACACCTAGAAAGTCGAATTTTCTTGTTTTGATTTCGTGTATAAATAGAGTGCCCAGCTTATATTATATGTGTGGAGAGAATTGAGAGAAACACTAGAAAGAGAAAGAGAGAGAGAGGGCGTGTATTGTTAAGCTTTTGTTAATTAATTGTAAGCTTCGGTTCTTGTAATAAAACGTTGTGTTTTATCCCCTCTGAGTGTTTCAAAGCCACCACCAGTGGTTTCTCCCACCAACAATTGGTATCAGAGCCCCGTTCGTTAGAAAACAGAAGAGTTTTGGGGTATATCCGAATTTTCAAAGTTGTCAAAAACAAGTTTTGATCATTCCACAGTGTAGAGCTCCTCAAGACGAGCTCACTGGTGTAAGAATCAGCTTCATCGGAGACGGAGGTAGCCCACACGCGCCGCCTGAAGATTCTGCACAGACGACCACGCGCAGCTCACGCACCCAGAGGTTGAAGATGACTGAGCCACACGCGCGCCATATTTGAGCCGCGCCGAGCCGCTTACGCCGAGTCCTAGCCGAGCCTAGCCGATCCGAGCTGAGCCGTACCCGAGCCGCGAGCGCGTCGTACACCGTGCCGAGCCGAGCCGCCAGCGCGCCGAGAGAATATTCGCAGCATATTCCTCCGAATATTCCCCAGAATATTCCCGGTTCAACCCAACAAACCGCCTACCGTACAGAATTGGTTTTTTGACCGGTTCACCCATTTTCTGACCCGATTTCAACAAAGTCAGACCGATTCCCTGCTATTTGGACCATTCCAGATCGATCTACAGTGTCCGTTTGGCCAAATTCGGCTCCTAGAAAGGTGATATAGTCATTCAAAGAGCAAAATGACTACAGAAGGTACACATACACTCATCCCGAAGCTGACCAAAGACAACTATGATAGTTGGTGCATCAGATTGAAGGCATTCCTTGGGTCATAAGAGTGTTTGGATATTGTACAAACTGGTTATGATGAACCAGAGTCCAAAGAAAGAGAAGATGCTTTACAAGAGGCACAGAAGCAAGCCCTTAAAGTCAACAGAAAGAAGGACAACAAAGCAAAGACCATCATCTATCAAGGTCTTTATGAAGATACATTCGAGATAATAGCTTCCGCTGAAACGTCATATGACATATGGGAGGCTCTCCAACAAAAATACAAAGGTGCTGACATAATCAAGAAGATTCGTCTTCAATCCTTGCGAGATGAATTTGAGTTATTGCAAATGAAGTCCTCGGAGTCTATTTCTGATTATCACACAAGAATTATGCTGATAGTCAACCAGATGAGGAGAAATGGAGAAGCCATCGTCGATTCTCGAATTACAGAAAAAATTTTGAGATCCCTAGATCCAAAATTTGATTTTGTTGTTGTCGCCATTGAAGAGTCCAAAGAAGTGGACAAGTTGACAGTGGATGAACTTATGAGTTCTTTACAAGCTCATGAGCAGAAGATTCTAAAGAGAAATGGAGATAAGGCCATCGAACATGCCTTACAAGCAAAGCTGTCTCTCAAGGACAAATATGAGCAAGGGGAGACTTCATCAAGTGGATACACCACTCAAGCAGGAAGTCAACAATCTAGAGGAGGATTTCAGCAATTCCAAGGAAGAGGTTCTTGGAATACAAGCTTTAGAGGAAGAGGTGGCAGAAACACCACCAGAGGAGGCCGAGGACAACAAGCATTCACTCCTAGAGGAAGAGGAGGCGGTTACAATAACCGTGACAAGAGGAATATCAAATGTTATAGTTGCAATCAATTTAGGCACTATAGCACTGAATACCGATGGAAAGCTCCGTTGGAGATACGTAAGCAAGCCAACTATGCAGAGAAGGATGACAGAGAAGCATCTGCATTTCTTGTCCAACAAGAACTTGGCGAGAAACAGGAGAATATATGGTATCTAGATACTGGAGCCAGCAATCATATGTGCGGCTACCAAGCGTTATTTGGTGATCTAGATGAGACCAAGCAAGGTCTAGTTACTTTTAAAGATACCACAAAGGTTCCATTCAAAGGTAAAGGCAGCATCCCAGTCAAGTTGAAGAATGGCGATTCCAGTTGCATCGCCGATGTGTATTATGTCCCAGCCATAAAGCAGAACCTGATCAGCTTAGGTCAACTTTTGGAGAGAGGATATATTTTTTACTCGAAGAATGTCATCTGGCAATTAGAGACAACAATGGGAGATTAATGGCGTACGTGAAAATGTCCAAGAATAGGATGTTTCCTTTGAACATCCAGTATGATGCAACAAGGTGTTTGAGTGCCATCACCAACAGTGAAGAATGGCTTTGGCACCTGAGGCTTGGACATCTGAATTTCACGAGTTTGAAGATGCTAGCAAGCAAGAAGATGATAAAAGGTTTGCCTTACATTGATCATCCAGATGAAGTCTGTGAAAGTTGTGTCCTCAGCAAACATCACAGATCCAGTTTTGCCAAAGAAGTCAACTGGAGAGCAAAGAGGCTACTGGAGTTAGTACACACAGATGTGTGTGGCCAATAACGCCTATGTCGACTGGACAAAATAGGTACTTCTTCACTTTTACTGATGATTTTAGTAGAAAGACGTGGATATACTTTCTAAAGAGGAAGTCAGAAGTATTCAATTGTTTTAAAGATTTTAAATCAATTGTGGAGAAGCAAACTGGTTATACGATCAGAACAGTGAGATCTGATCAAGGTGGAGAATATACAGCCAATGACTTTGAAGCCTTTTGTACACAACAAGGCATCAGACATCAGACAACACCAGCTTATACACCACAGCTGAATGGTGTAGCAGAAAGGAAGAATCGAATGATTCTTGACATGGCCAGAAGTCTGCTCAAAGCAAAGAAGTTGCCCAAGCAATACTGGGCTGAAGCTGTATCATGTGCAGTGTATCTGCTGAATCGCTGCCCGACCAGAAGTTTGCAAGGTGTTACTCCAGAAGAAGCATGGAATGGTCACAAACCAAGTGTTACTCATCTACGAGTCTTTGGTTGTGTGGCATATGCAAAGATCCCAGATGTAAGAAGGAGAAAGCTTGATGATAAAAGCGAGAAATGCATCTTTGTAGGATATGGTGAAAGAAGGATTGGATACAAGCTGTATAATCCCATCACGAAGAAAGTAATCATAAGTAGAGATGTTATCTTTGAAGAAAAATCTTGGGAATGGAATGGTGATCAAGAAGCAGTCAAATGGATCAATCTTGATTTGATCCTTGAAGGTGAAGAAGTACCAACAGTACTTGTAGAAGAACCGATTGTGCCGGCAGCTGAACCACAAAGTCTAGTGTTTATACCAGTAGCTGAACCACAAAGTCTGGTACACAGATTCCCTGTATTCAACAGGAGGAACACACCAGGAGCATCATCATCAACACCACCATCAGCATCCTCATCAGAAGGACCAAGAAAGATGCGGAATCTTGAAGAGTTGTACGATACCACTCAGGTCATGGAAGATACAACTCTGTTTTGTTTTCATGCAGATAGTGACCCATTAAGCTTCAATAAAGCTGTCACAGAAAAGAAATGGATAAAAGCAATGGATGAAGAAATACATGCTATTGAGAAGAATGATACCTGGAAGCTGACTTATCCACCAGAAAAGAAGAAAGCAATAGGTGTCAAAAGCGTCTACAAGACGAAAGCCAAATTAGTGGATAAAGGGTACAAGCAGAGAGAAGGCATTGAAAGGAGAAGTGTTCATGCTTGGCATGACATCCCTCGATTGAGTTTAAAGGGGAGATTTGTTGAATCTAAACTCAATTTAGAAGGTCAAGGAAGGCAACCACCGCCCAGCCAGCCACCAGTTGCCACCAACCAACCAGCCGCCAGCCGCCTTCACACCTAGAAAGTTCAATTTTCTTGTTTTGATTTCGTGTATAAATAGAGTGCCCAGCTTATGTTATATCTGTGGAGAGAATTGAGAGAAACACTAGAAAGAGAAAGAGAGAGAGAGGGCGTGTATTGTTAAGCTTTTGTTAATTAATTGTAAGCTTCGGTTCTTGTAATAAAACGTTGTGTTTTATCCCCTCTAAGTATTTCAAAGCCACCACCAGTGGTTTCTCTCACCAACACTTCAGTTATGAACAACTTCTGCTATGAATTTGGAGAATGAATTACAAATAATTTTAAACTAGGAAATTTAGAAAACATACCTGCCGCCATGAGTGTAAGCGGATGCAAGTGCACCTTCTGCTATATTTGTTTCAGCTTTTTGGTGGGGGGCTGCTCATCAGAACTAACACTTCCGCTGGTCTCTCCAACATCATTAGTATGACCGAGTCGTTTCACCAGGGCGCCGCCGCCACGCATTGTGGAACCACCAGATTCTTGAAAACATTCATCAACACCCTCGAAAGTTGAGTTCTCATATGGATTTGTCATCCGGTTTAACCCTTCAACATCTTGATGGTATACTGGACGAACTCCGCACTTGATCACCTTTATTTGAGGCCAGTAGGTTTCAAACCTGAAGCTAACGTGACTGTCGAATATTTTGAAACGAGAAGGGAAAAACAGATACCAAAGGTGATCTGACGAAATGTTGTCCCGTTTCCATTTCATCCCAAAGCCAATAGGAAAAACAGACATCATATTCCCATATCTATCGCCGTTAAACAAACATAGCATAGGAACTAGAAATACCAAACACGGAAAATCAGCATATGTTTTCGAAGAAGCACATCCATCAAATTCCAAAGAAGCACATACAGCATATCCCAACCACTCATCATTTTCAAGGGATTGGGGAGGTGTTTGTACACTCAATGATGATCCCTCACTCTGATGGCTGAACCAAGATGGAATTTCACTTCCAGGAATAACGACACTAAATGACTCGATTAAATTAAGAGGGCCCTACAGCATAGAATGAAAATTGTTAGAGAGAGAGACTAAATGACTCGATTAAATTAGGAGGGCCCTACAGCATAGAATGCAAATTGTTAGAGAGAGAAAGAGAGAGAGTGACCTGAAACAATTTTCTGATCAGGGTAGGAAACATGTTATTCCAGCAATCACTCTCAGACAATCTCCAGCAATTTATAAAGCAAAAACTCGGATAATTGAATTTGCATAGATTGCTTGAAAATTGCATTTTTTCTAATGATGTACAACCGTTGACGCTGAAAAGTTGGAGATTCGGTGGGAGTTGAGGGAGTGATTGAAGCATCTTGCAATCTTCCATGCGAAGAAATTGAAGTCCTGAAAGATGATCGATGCTTGTAGGCAGGCTAACAAATTTATTACAGCTTAGATCCAAATGCCTTAAGGAGGACAAGTAGCCAATATCATTGGGTACTGCTCCTTCCCCAAGATTGCAATTACTTAGATCCAGCTTTGTTAGACAAGATAAACCTGATAAAGAAGGTAACACCAGACTTGTTGAGGTTGCTCTTTTTCTTGGCATCAGTGGAAACATTAAACGCTGCCAAATATTTGTCGTAAACCTCGAAGATTCCGCGCATCCATGAAAAGACAATATTTTAAGATTCGTCAGGGAAAAAATGGAGACTGGTGGTTCTCTTATGGCAGTTCCACTTACATCAAGCTCGTTCAAACATTCTAACTGGCCCAAATTCTCTGGCAGATTCTCAAGTTCAGAGCAGCCAGATAGATGGATAGTTTTGAGGGACTTTAAACCATTTATGCTGCTTGGAAGACAAGAAAGTTTCTTACAGTCTTTGAGGCTCAATGAAATTAGGCCAACCAAATATTGAATTGATAGGGGCAGTTCTTCAATGCTAGTCTGATCTAAACAAAGCTTCCGCAAACATTTTTTATTTCCCTCAATTTCGGGAAACTCCTTCAGTTTTGAGCAGCCAGAGAGATGAAGTTCTTCTAGCAAATTTAAACCACTTATTCTACTTGGGAGACTTGTAAGACTTTTGCAGTCTATTAAATTCACATAAATCAGCTTATTGTGATGACCAATTGATGGATGGACCTCAGACAGCCTTCGACAACCCTCTAGAATCAACCTCTCAAGATTCGGAATCCCAGTGAAATCAGGGGTCTTGATTAAATATTCGGAGTAACTGAGATCAATGACTTTCAAACTGTCAAGAATCTGTTGTCAAAATCCAAAGATAAAAGCAAATAGGTGTCATTACTTCATATTTATTTCAAACACAAAGTCTGAGATCTCTAAACTGATGATGTTACCTTATTACCAAGCCCAAGTTGTCGCAAGTTACTGTAACACAAGTGAACTTCAACAAGATTTTCTGGCTGGAAACTGGATGGCAAAGATTTTGAGGGATAATGACACCATTCAAGAAACCGTAACTCGTTAGAAAGATATTCCGGTCCAGGTCCTGAATCAAAGCATGCATTACGAATTCTGAGCAACCTTAGCCTGCTCATTTTTGAGAAGACTCCCGTGTTCCATGCTGACCTTTTGGTTTTTTGCATTGTGCCTTCCACATCTTCTGGGTTAGGCCAGTTCAGGGCTATGCTTTCTATTTCTTCTGTCCCCTGCCATCAAAAAGCCAATGGTGTGAAGTGCAAAAGGCAAATTAAAAATAGAATGATATATTAAAATCAATTCTTTCAGCGCAATGAAAATTTCTTGCTAAATTTCTATATATTGCTGCTTACCGTGTTTTTCCCGAGCACATGAAAGACATCTTTACTTGCCCATAATCTACTACGCCTTCCAGGCTCTGCAGGAGATTCTTGACGAACAACTTCTCTACCCATTGCTTGTAACAAATCATGCATCGACAATGTATTATTTGACACACATATGAGAGATTTATCTTGGAGAATTTGTATTCCATAATTTGCATGAAAACCACATTGGTTAAGTATCCTTGTTACTTGATCTTTATTCATCCCCTTAAAGAAACAAGCAATATCTAAGAATAGTTTCTTCTCTAGTTCCTCTAATCCATCAAAACTTATTTTTAGAACATCCATGACGTCCCTATTCGGAATTTCATTTAGTCTCTTGATGAAACTTTCCCAAAAATCCATGCTTCTGCCACAGAGGGAAGAACCCAAGACTCTAGCAGCTAATGGAAGGCCCCTGGCATGGCCCAGAACACTTTTGCATAGCTCCCAGTAACCTTCTATTGGTTGGTCTTGTTTGAATGCTTTTCGACTCAATAGGACAAGAGCATCATCATCATTCAACTCCTCGGCCTCATATATACCATCCACTGCATGTGTACTCAACAAATTCTTATCCCTACTTGTTATGATTACTCGGCTCCCTGGAAGAAACCATTTCCAGTCCACAGCCAAGAAATGCAGCTGTTTTAGATTATCTACATCATCAAGAATGAGAAGCACCTTTCTGTTTTGCAGCCTGTTCTTTATCTCAGTGATTCCTTTCTCCGGATCCCATATCTTTGGGCTCTTTTCCCTTAGGATCTCAGAAAGAAGTTTCTTTTGTAATGGAACTGCCCCATGTTTCTCAAAACCTTCTCTGACATTTGCAAGGAAGCAGCTACCTTCAAATTCAGACCTGATCTTGTCGTAGACCACTCTGGCAATGATGCTTTTACCGATGCCACCCATCCCACAAATCCCAATAATGCGAACATCATTTTGTCCTCCAAATAACATATCACTCACTACTCTCACTCGAGAATCTATTCCAACTAAGTCTTCGCTGACACTTGAGAATGTTTGACTCAATTCGTAATCTATCTTTTGAACAATTTCTTCAATTATTTCTGACTCGTTCCTGCAGCAAAAGAAGAAACAATAGGCATTCACTTGTGGGATGAGGATTCCCGTGTTTTAAAATTATAAAATCATGAAAAATAAATAAATTGGGCAAGGAACTTATTAGGTTGAACAGATCAAACATTGTCTCTAGCCTATTATCTGGAAATTAATACTTCCGAGTTCAAATTCTATATCTTCCAATTTGGAAGCTATAACATTGAAAACCGGTGAAGATTTTGAATTGCATAAGCCAAATCTAATGTGAATAAACCTAACCTGTTCTGCGAAGTCCATCCAGATAGATTGGCTACCTGTGTCATAGCAGCCCTCCATTTTCTAACCTTGTCTATGTTCTCTCTGTACTTTTCTTCATGTTTTGAAAAGTCATCCTGGAAGCTCCCTGTTTGTTTCCTCACGTCTGACGGGTCAACATCATAAAACACAGGAAAAATCTTCTGCCCTTTTTGATCACCACATTCTATAATCTTAGCCAGTTCTTCTAAGCACCAAGATGAAGAAGCGTAGTTCTTAGAAAGAACAATGACTGAAAACATTGACTGCTCAATTGCTTTTAAGAGCTCTGGTGCGATCTCTTTTCCTCTCTCAAGCTTCTCATCATCCTTGAAAACACGACGCCCACTTCTTCTCAAGCCACTGTACAAATGATCAGTGAAGTTCTTGCGGGTGTCTTCACCCCTGAAACTCAGGAACACATGATATGTCCATTTACAGTTATTTTGGGTAGGAGGAAAGGGTGGAGAGGTTGTGTTGCATCTGGAGCTTGTTGCAGCCATTGATTATATTAAAACTGACACAACCCTTGCTTGATTGTGCCGATCTGTAGCTATTAAAAGTGATCCTGCTCTGTTTCTAGCTGTGTTTGTAATGAAGAATTGAGGCTTTTCTTGTGCTTCCCACCACCTTCTTTTCGGGTCACCAAAGAAGACACCTGGCACTTTCCATATATATATATATATATAAATAAAAAAAACTATAAATAATAATTAAAAATAAAATTGGATAAATTGAGAGATATATGTAAATAAAAATATTTAAAATTGTGGGATATTTACATAGTTGCTTTTTTAAAATTTATTTTTCTAAATAATTTTTTATTCAATTAAACAATAATAAAAATATATACAAATTATTTGTTGTAAACTGGTTGGCTCGCCTAATTAACCCTTCTTTTGTTGTAAATTGTTTGTAAAAAAAAAATAAACAATATGTCACCTGCAAGCCGAATATTTTTTTTCCCTTACAAAACAATTGCACAAGCAAGCTTTTTTAATTCATTTTTGTACATAAAAAAATTAAAGTATAAATTAAAAAGCTCATGTATACGTGTAATCAAATAAATCAAGAACTATATGAATCAATAAATGAAAAACAATATTAACGATAACCAAAAATAAAATTGAAAAATCAAAAGTGTTAAACAATAAATTATTTATCCGGTTGTGGTTTTTTAATTTTTTTATTAAAATTAATCTTTTTATTCAATTAAATGATATTAAAAATAGACACACATATTAAATTAATTAAATAAAATAAAAGTAAAAAATAATATTATGCAATGCTTCACATATTAGAAATATTATTTGAAAATAAATGTTTTTTATTTTTTAAAATAAATTTCTTGTATACAAAATGATAAAAAAAATATTGATGAATCAAAATAACTTTTTCAAAATTTAAACACACACAACACCACAAAAAAACAATCTCTATAAAAAAAAGTTAAATAAACAAAAACAATCACAAATGAGGGAAATTAATTGAAACATAAATTTATTTATTTTTAAACATAAACTTGTGGCTCGGGCTATGAAATGAATCGGGTTCAATATTTTTTTTCTTAAATTTATATTCAACCTTTAACCAAAAAAGAAAGAAGAAGAACTTAAACATGTGACAAATACCATGAACTCAACGTAGTTTAATATTTTTTTCTTTAATTTTTTTTTAAAACTAAACTCATAACTTGGATAAAAAGCTCTGTGAGGTTCAATATTATTTTCCCCTTTAATTTATATTCAACCTTTAAAAAAAAATCAAAAGTTAAGTATGCACAACATCATCAAAAAACAATCTCTATCCAGAAAATGTTAAATAAGCAAAAAACAATCACATATAAGTGATATTCATTGAAAAAAAAATTTAAAAATTATTTAAAATATATACATATAAAAGAAGATACTAGTAAAAAAAAAAGAAATATAAAAAGAAAAAATAATTTTCTAGATGTTGTGACTTAGCTCGTTAAATCATGACCCAGACCATGAAATCAACCGGAGTCAATATTTTTTTACCTTTAAATTTATATCTAATCTTTAAAAACACTAAAAAATTAAACACATACAACACTATCAAAAAACAATCTTTATATAAAAATAATTTAAATAAGAACAAATAATCACATATAAGGGATATTAATTGAAACATGAATTTAAAAATTAATTTATATATATATATATGTATAATTATTATTTTTTCTTATATTATTTTTTACTAATATCTTTTATATAAAATAATATAAAATATACCAATAAAAAAAGAGCAATATAAGAAAAAAAACATCTCCGGTTGTTGTGGCTTAATTCGTTAAACCCGTGACTAGACCATGAACTCAATGAGGTTCAATATTTTTTTCCTTTCAATTTATATTCAACCTTTTAAAAAAACACATTACTTGGACCATGAATTCAACTAGGTTCAATACTTTTTTTTTTCCTTAAATTTATAGCAAACCATAAAAAATAAAATGAACAACGTCATCTAAAGTAAAACATGTGGAGTGTGTCGCACGTGTACGACGGTGCGGCGATCGTCCGTTGCACCAACCCTTCATGAGGGTGTGGTATGTCTATTTGGCGTGAAAAATATGGTGAGACAAGGAGTTCTTTGTCTCTAAGCTAAAAATGGACCGGGAGTCGCCACCTAGTATTCTGGTTACTAGGAACCCTTACTGGTCTTTAGAGATCAGGTACGGAGACTGGTTGCGTAAAGGGAAGGTGTTAGCACCCCAACTACGCCCTACCTAAGGTAGGCTGCATTGTTTCGTCTAATAAAATCTAAGTCATGTTATGGTTTCCTATTGTCCAGAATATGCATTACATGTAATGTCGTACCCCGGGTTCTATTGTCCAAACAAAAAACGAAATAAATATCCGGAATACGCATTACGTGTAATGTCATATCCCGGATGCTCAGAGATAAACAAAATAAAATTTTTTTTTTGTTTTTTGTGAAATTTTGGCCAATGTTCTCTTGACTTTAATAAACTGGTTATTAAAGCCAAAATGCATGCTAAAACATTTTTTTTTTTTTTGGTGTATATAAAAAAAAATACAATATGAATTTTTAGTTTTGAGACACTTGGGCCGTATGCACAAAAAAAAACATTTTTTTTATTTGTTTTTTTTTATTATTCTTGAAAGTCGAAAACCGGGTATTTCAACACCGAATTTGTATTTTGCGATGTAAAATACTGCCCGATATTAATCAAAATGACATAAAAACTACATGGAAAAATCATAAATGAAACAAATATTTTTTGATTTTTTTTTTTTTGAATGGGCGGGGTGAACAGTACCATATGAACAGTACCGTATGAAGATAAAGAGAGGGTGAAACTTAGAAAAGAGATGTTGGTGCAGTCCAAACTAGAACACTGTTCGGTAATTAGGTCATATCTCGAGTTCTAGATGTCCAAATGACCTCTAAGTTTTACACAGATTTAGTAAGACATAGGCCTACAACTTTCATGCTTTCATCAAGATCTAATAAGGCCATTTTCAAGTCCAAATTATAGCAACAATGGAGATGTCTGAATCTGTCCTGCAACCCGAACACTGTTCATTGTTTGGCCTATATCTGGAGTTCTAGAAGTCCAAATGACCTCCAATTTTTTTTTCTTCTGGAAAGCTGAGTTAATTTCCTACAACTTTCATGTTTTCCAGAGGACCCAGTTTGTTTTATTCAGACAAAAAAGATAAGGATTTTCACCAAGTCAAAAGTTGGTCACCCACTCAACAATTAGTCATCAAATCAATAATTCTGAATTTTGGCCTATAAAAGGAGGCATTTGCCATGCATTTGGGGGTTTGGTTGTTCAGATCAAGTTCATGTTCTTTATTTCTCTCTTTATAATTTTTGTAATTCTTAAGTTTTGCTTTCATTAATATCTTGTTTATGTTTTTCATTTCCTTTCCTTTCCTTAGTTAACTTGTATCTTATTTATGTTCTTGTTTTGTTTATTTATGTTTCTTTTCTTCATTATGTTTAGCTAAGTTTATTATGTCAAGGTGAAAAGGTTACACTAATGGTGTAAGAATAAGTATAGTATAAACTCAACATGGACCTTAATGTTTAATATTAACATGTCTTATCTTTTTATCTTACTAATTCTTAATACCTTGCTTGTTAAATGGTTAATCTAGATTTGTGTTGTATAATACTTGGTACAACAAATGCTTGGCACTCTCATAGCCCTACTGTATGGTATTACCTACACCTGTGCTATGAAAGGAACTTGATTTGTTGTTAACATAAGTTAGCATCATGAATTCCTGAAAATATTTAAAAGTTTGGTGTTACGTAAATAAGATAATTAATATGATCATGTTAACAATTTATAATGAGTTATTAATGAGAAATCATCTGATTGGAACCTCTTTTGTGTGTGGTTTCCATTTGAATAATAAGAGTTTATACTATACTTGTTTGAAATACCATTAGTGGATCCTCTAACCTTGACATTTATTTTTATCATTGTTTAATCCTTATAGTAATCTTCCATCTCAAAGTTCTCTTTAATTTCTTCCTCTTCTCTTTTTATTATTACTACTACTATTATTAATTACATTCTTGTTAAGGACCTGACATTGTTGGTCTTGCCTTGTTCATTCACATCAAAAATTTATTTATATTATATAATATATCTCTTTGATCTGTTCATAAACTCAGTATATAGGCTGGAAACCTGTGACCCGATCTTTTAGATCATTCTCAGGTATAACAACGCCACGTACTGAGTATTATTATTATTATTGTTACTATTAATATTATTATTACTATTACTATTATTGTTATTGTTGTTGTTGTTATTGTTGTCTTGTTATTTATAATTTATACAATTAACCTCTATATGGTTCGACCTCGGTCTTACCGGGTTTTTTATTACTTCGACACTCCTGCACTTGGGAGAAGACATCAATCTTTTGGTCGTGTCAAGTTTTTGGCATCGTTGCCGGGGAGGTAAATTCTTGTACAAATTATAGTATTTATTTTGTTTTCTCTTTTCACTTTTCTTGTATCTAACTTTGTTTCTTTTGTTTTGTTTCCTTTTGTTTTGTTTTCTTCTTCCTTTTATTCTCTTTCTACACGTGCACGAGTGTTTAGTCATGTACATTAAGTGGTAGACTTTTTAGGGTATCCTCATCATTTTCAGAAAATATGGCCGAAGAAGATAACCAGTCACTTCATAATGAGAATAATGAGAATAACCGTGTTAGGACACTTAGAGACCACATGAATCCCACAAGAACAAATGCACCCTCATGCATAGTTTTCCCTCCTGATGCATCCCATTTTAATTTTAAGCCAAGCATTATTCAACTTTTACCTTCTTTTCATGGCTTAGATCTAGAAAATCCATACTTGCATTTGAGAGAATTTGAAGAAGTTTGTAACACCTATAATGACTTAAATTGTAGCATGAATACCATTAGATTAAATTTTTTTCCTTTTTCATTAAAAGATAAAGCTAAAACATGGCTACAAAATCTTAGGTCAGGATCCATTCGTGCTTGGGATGAAATGCAACAACAATTTTTAAAGAAGTTTTTTCCATCTCACAGAATCAACTCTTTCAAAAGACAAATCACCACTTTCACTCAAAAACCAGGTGAAACATTTTACCAATGTTGGGATAGGTATCGAGACTTGCTTAATACTTGCCCTCATCATGGTTTTGAAATATGGAGATTGGTTTCACAATTTTATGAAGGGTTAACACCTAAAGATGGGCAAATGGTTGAATTGATGTGTAATGGAACTTTTAAAGATAAAGACCCTAATGAAGCAATGGAGTACCTAGACTTGCTAGCTGAAAATGCATAAAATTGGGACACTACGGGTACTTATGAGGCACCAAGTAAAACCCAACCTCATACATCTAGTGGAGGTATGTATAACCTTAGGGAAGATCATGACCTCCAAGCCAAGTTTGCACCTTTAGCTAGAAAAGTCGAGGCACTAGAATTGAAAAGGAGTGGTCAATTAAAATCTGTTCAAGACATTGTGTGTGAAATCTGTGAAACAAATGAACATGCAACCAATGACTGTCCAACTTTGCCTTCTTTCAAGGAATGCCTCCATGAACAAGCCCATGCTTTAAATAGTTTTCAAAGACCTAATCATAACCCATACTCACAAACATACAACCCTGGTTGGAGAAATCACCCAAATTTCAGTTGGAAGAGTGACAACAATAATGCACAAACTTCGCAGCCACCATTTCAAGCACACCATAATTTCCAAAATTCTCATGGATAGGCACCTCCTTATGCTCCACCTCCTAGAAGAAATCTTGAGGAAACATTGCATGCATTCATTGAAAAGCAAGAGGCAATCAACACTCAATTTGCTTAAGGCATGACAGATTTTAAAGATACTCTTGCAAAGTTAACATCTGCTCTCAGTTTTCAAGAGAAAGGTAAGTTTTCATCTCATCCACAACAAAATCCAAAGGGGCAATACAATGCAAATGCAAGTAGTTCCGGAAGCCAACACATGGATCAAGTCAAATCAGTCATTACTCTTTGCAGTGGTAAGGTTATTGAAAAACCCACTCTTGAGCCTTGTGAGAAAGATGACGAGTCAATCTCTGAGGGTAAGGAAGGGGTTGAATTTGAACATTGTAAAGAAAAGACTGATTCTCCGCCAGCACTTCCATTTCCTCATGCCATGACCAAACAAAGGAAAGTCAATCACAATTCTGAAATCCTTGAAACTTTCAAACAGGTAAGGATCAATATACCTTTGTTGGATGCTATTAAACAGGTACCTTCCTATGCTAAATTTTTGAAAGATCTATGCACTGTGAAGAGAAAACTGAATGTGACAAAGAAAGCCTTTTTAGCCGAACAAGTAAGTGCCATTCTTCAAAACAATAATGCTTTGAAATATAAAAACCCTGGTTGTCCTACAATTTCTTGCTTTATCGGAGAACATAAAATTGAAAGAGCTTTACTTGATCTTGGAGCTAGTGTGAATTTACTTCCATATTCAGTTTTTCAGAGTCTCAATCTAGGTGAGTTAAAACCAACTTCTGTAACTCTCTTACTTGCCGATAGATCTGTAAAAGTGCCTAGAGGAATAAATGAAGATGTGTTAGTACAAGTCAATAAATTCATTTATCCTGTGGATTTTATTGTCTTGGACACGCAACTTGTTGAAGCATGTAATTCATTTCCTGTTATTTTAAGACGTCTGTTTCTTGCAACTTCTAATGCATTGATTAATTGTAGGAATGGACTGATGAAGCTATCATTTGAAAACATGACATTGTAGATGAATATTTTCAACATTTACAAGCAACCTGGAGATGATAATGATTTACAAGAAGTGGACTTTATTGAAAAATTAGTTCATGATCAATTTCAAACCACTTCTAGTGAAACTGAGATTGATGAACGGTTTATTTTCAGGAAGAAGCAAAGGCATGTAATTGGAGACCACAAATTGAAGAATTGCCACCACAATCAATTAAGTCCATACCTTCAAGTGTTCAACCACCAAAACCTGATTTGAAGCCATTACCATTCAATCTCAAATACTCATTTTTGGGAGAAAATGAAACTTTTCTGGTAATAATCTCTTCTAAACTTAATGCACATCAAGAAGGTAAGTTATTACAGACTCTGAAAATGCACAAAAATGCATTAGGATGGACCATAGTTGACATAAAAGGAATTAGTCCTTTGATTTGCACACACAGGATTTATTTGGAGGAAAATGCTAAACCATCTAGAGAAATGCAACGAAGACTAAATCCTAATATGAAAGAAGTAGTGAAAAATGAAGTCATTAAGCTTCTAGATAATGGAATTATTTATCCTATTTCTGACAGCAAATGGGTAAGTCCTACCCAAGTTGTACCTAAAAAGTCTGGAGTCACTATGATAAAAAATGAGAAAAATGAGTTAATTCCAACTAGGATTATTACTGGTTAGCGCATGTGCATTGACTATAGGAAACTTAATTCATTGACTATAAAATATCATTTCCCTTTACCTTTCATGGATCAAATCCTAGAAAGAGTTGCAGGTCATGAATTTTATTGTTTCCTAGATGTCTATTCAGGTTACAATCAAATTAAAATTGCATTGGAAGATCAAGAGAAGACTACTTTCACATGTCCATTTGGTACTTTCAAAGATGCATGATTAGCATATTCAGTGATATGGTTGAACGTTTTCTTGAGATTTTTATGGATGATTTTTCTGTTTTTGGTTGATTGTTTAACTAACTTGGAAAAGGTTTTGAATAGGTGTGAAGAGAAGAATCTTGTACTGAGTTGGAAAAAATGTCACTTTATGGTAACAAACGGCATTGTACTTGGTCACATTATTTTATCGAAAGGAATTGAGGTTGACAAATCTAAAATCAAGCTAATTGCCAACTTACCAACACCAAAATCTGTTAAAGATGTTAGATCATTCTTAAGACATGCTGGTTTTTACAGAAGGTTCATCAAAGATTTTAGTGTAATATCTAAACTATTATGTAACCTTCTAACAAAGAAAAATGTTTTTGAATGGACTGAACAATGTGAAAAAGCCTTTGTTAAACTTAAAAGCTTGCTTACTTCTGCTCCTGTCATTCAACCTCCTGATTGGTCACTACTTTTTGAAATAATGTGTGACACTAGTGATTATACTGTGGGTGTTGTCTTGGGACAAAGAAAAGATAAGAAACCTTATGTGATTTACTATGCAAGTAAGACTTTAAATAATGCTCAAATGAATTACACTACCACTGAAAAAGAATTACTTGCAGTAGTATTTGCATGTGACAAGTTCAGATCTTATTTTGTTGGCTCACCTGTTGTTGTTTTTAGTGATCATGCAGCATTGAAATATCTTCTCTTTAAGAAAGATTCCAAGGCTAGATTGGTGCGGTGGATTTTGTTAGTTCAAGAATTTGATATCACAATCAAAGACAAGAAAGGCACCGAAAATATTGTCACAAATCATTTGTCAAGATTGACAATCGATTCAATATCTGACATCACACCAATCGATGACTACTTTCCTGATGAATCTTTATTTTCTATCTCTACAATGCCTTGGTTTGCTAATATTGTTAATTAACACGACCAAAAGATTGATGTCTTCTCCCAAGTGCAGGAGTGTCAAAGTAATAAATAACCCGGCAAGACCGGGGTCGAACCACAGAGAGGTTAATTGTATAAATTATAAATAACAAGACAACAACAATAACAACAATAATAACAACAATAATAAAAACAACAACAACAACAACAACAACAACAACAACAACAACAATAATAATAATAATAATAATACTCAGTACGTGACGTTGTTATACCTGAGAATGATCTAAAAGATCAGGTCATAGGTTTCCAGCCTATATACTGAGTTTATGAAAAGATCAAAGAGATATATTATATAATATAAACAGAATGTAAATAATAATAATAATAGTAGTAGTAGTAGTAGTAGTAGTAGTAGTAATAAAAAAGAAGAGGAGGAAGAAATTAATGAGAACTTTGAGATGGAAGATTAATGTAAGGATTAAACAATGATAAAAACAAATGTCAAGGTTAACTAAGTAAAGGAAAGGAAATGAAAAGCATAAACAAGATATTAATGAAAGCAAAACTTAAGAATTACAAAAAATATAAAAAGAGAAATAAAGAGCATGAACTTGATCTGAACAACCAAACCCCCAAATGCATGGCAAATGCCTCCTTTTATAGGCCAAAATTCGGAATTATTGATTTGATGACTAATTATTGAGTGGGTGGCCAACTTTTGACTTGGTGAAAATCCTTATCTTCTTGTCTGAATAAAACAAAAATGCTACCATCCGAACTGGGTCCTCTAGAAAACATGAAAGTTGTAGGAAATTAACTCAGCTTTCCAGAAATTAATTAATCAATGCATTAGAAGTTGCAAGAAACAGACGTCTTAAAATAACAGGAAATGAATTACATGCTTCAACAAGTTGCGTGTCCAAGACAATAAATAAAATCCACAGGATAAATGAATTTATCGACTTGTACTAACACATCTTCAATTATTCCTCTAGGCACTTTTACAGATCTATCGGCAAGTAAGAGAGTTACAGAAGTTGGTTTTAACTCACCTAGATTGAGACTCTGAAAAACTGAATATGGAAGTAAATTCACACTAGCTCCAAGATCAAGTAAAGCTTTTTCAATTTTATGTTCTCCGATAAAGCAAGAAATTGTAGGACAACCAGGGTTTTTATATTTCAAAGCATTATTGTTTTGAAGAATGGCACTTACTTGTTCGGCTAAAAAGGCTTTCTTTGTCACATTCAGTTTTCTCTTCACAGTGCATAGATCTTTCAAAAATTTAGCATAGGAAGGTACCTGTTTAATAGCATCCAACAAAGGTATATTGATCCTTACCTGTTTGAAAGTTTCAAGGATTTCAGAATTGTGATTGACTTTCCTTTGTTTGGTCATGGCATGAGGAAATGGAAGTGCTGGCGGAGAATCAGTCTTTTCTTTACAATGTTCAGTCTTTTCTTTACAATGTTCAAATTCAACCCCTTCCTTACCCTCAGAGATTGACTCGTCATCTTTCTCACAAGGCTCAAGAGTGGGTTTTTCAATAACCTTACCACTGCAAAGAGTGATGACTGATTTGACTTGATCCATGTGTTGGCTTCCGAAACTACTTGCATTTGCATTGTATTGCCCCTTTGGATTTTGTTGTGGTTGAGATGGAAACTTACCTTTCTCTTGAAAACTGAGAGCAGATGTTAACTTTGCAAGAGTATCTTTAAAATCTATCATGCCTTGAGCAAATTGAGTGTTGATTGCCTCTTGCTTTTCAATGAATGCATGCAATGTTTCCTCAAGATTTCTTCTAGGAGGTGGAGCATAAGGAGGTGCCTATCCATGAGAATTTTGGAAATTATGGTGTGCTTGAAATGGTGGCTGCGAAGTTTGTGCATTATTGTTGTCACTCTTCCAACTGAAATTTGGGTGATTTCTCCAACCAGGGTTGTATGTTTGTGAGTATAGGTTATGATTAGGTCTTTGAAAACTATTTAAAGCATGGGCTTGTTCATGGAGGCATTCCTTGAAAGAAGGCAAAGTTGGACAGTCATTGGTTGCATGTTCATTCGTTTCACATATTTGACACACAATGTCTTGAACAGATTTTAATTGACCACTCCTTTTCAATTCTAGTGCCTCGACTTTTCTAGCTAAAGGTGCAAACTTGGCTTGGAGGTCATGATCTTCCCTAAGGTTATACATACCTCCACTAGATGTATGAGGTTGGGTTTTACTTGGTGCCTCATAAGTACCCGTAGTGTCCCAATTTTATGCATTTTCAGCTAGCAAGTCTAGGTACTCCATTGCTTCATTAGGGTCTTTATCTTTAAAAGTTCCATTACACATCAATTCAACCATTTGCCCATCTTTAGGTGTTAACCCTTCATAAAATTGTGAAACCAATCTCCATATTTCAAAACCATGATGAGGGCAAGTATTAAGCAAGTCTCGATACCTATCTCAACATTGGTAAAATGTTTCACCTGGTTTTTGAGTGAAAGTGGTGATTTGTCTTTTGAAAGAGTTGGTTCTGTGAGATGGAAAAAACTTCTTTAAAAATTGTTGTTGCATTTCATCCCAAGCACGAATGGATCCTGACCTAAGATTTTGTAGCCATGTTTTAGCTTTATCTTTTAATGAAAAAGGAAAAAAATTTAATCTAATGGTATTCATGCTACAATTTAAGTCATTATAGGTGTTACAAACTTCTTTAAATTCTCTCAAATGTAAGTATGGATTTTCTAGATCTAAGCCATGAAAAGAAGGTAAAAGTTGAATAATGCTTGGCTTAAAATTAAAATGGGATGCATCAGGAGGGAAAACTATGCATGAGGGTGCACTTGTTCTTGTGAGATTCATGTGGTCTTTAAGTGTCCTAACATGGTTATTCTCATTATGAAGTGACTAGTTATCTTGTTCGGCTATATTTTTTGAAAATGATGAGGATACCCTACAAAGTCTACCACTTAATGTACGTGACCAAACACTCATGCACGTGTAGAAAGAGAATAAAAGGAAGAAGAAAACAAAAGAAAAAGAAACAAAACAAAAGAAACAAAGTTAGATACAAGAAAAGTGAAAAAAGAAAACAAAATAAATATTATAATTTGTACAAGAATTTACCTCCCCAACAACGGTGCCAAAAACTTGACACGACCAAAAGATTGATGTCTTCTCCCAAGTGCAGGAGTGTTGAAGTAATAAATAACCCGGCAAGACCGGGGTCGAACCACAGAGAGGTTAATTGTATAAATTATAAATAACAAGACAACAACAACAACAACAATAATAACAATAATAGTAATAATAATAAGAATAATAATAATACTGTTGGTTAAATTTGCAAGTGCACAAATCGTAACAAGTAATAAAGTGATGAGTAGAGTATCGTCCCACGAGGATTTGTAAAAATTACTACTAATTATCAAAGTCTTTTAAATTATGATCTATTTGAGGAATCGAATAAGATAATTACTACTAATTATCAAAGTCTTTTAAATTATGATCTATTTGAGGAATCGAATAAGATAGTTTATGAAACAAAAAATTAATGATTAAAAACAAACAACCAATTGATTAAATATTAATGAATTCAATTGTACTAGTTCTAGGATTTCTAACTTATCGTAACTATGCCTATGTGAACTTTCTCGATTAAATTAATTACTCCTAATGTTGATAATCAGGTTTTCCTTATGTAAATATTAATCTCTCTCGAGCATCAATAAATTATTTCGACAAACAAATTTCATATACTCTACGAAAGTTCTGAACTTGTCGAAATTTATTAAGTACTGTAAAACCTATAACGATTACAAAAGTTCTTAGTCTCTATCCTATAGATTTCCTACGGTATTTCAAATAATAGCTAAAACAATTATCACTTCTCAGTTTCAAATTGAATTCTTCATCATGCAGATGTAGGCCAAACACACGCAAGCATTACACATAGAATGAAATACTCAACATCTTAATGTAATAATTCAATCGAAGAAATTGTTCACATAATCATAGTAAGGTTACATCAAAAATCCCAGAATAAAAGTCTACTCCATAGTTAAATTAAAGAGAAACAAACTTGATACGATGAACATCACTCAAAAGCAGAGAATTTCCGTCGAAATCATGAACTTCCTTACCACCTTACCACTTGTACATAAAGTCAAAATCTCTAGTTTACATCTCATAGTTATTAAACTCTAATAGCATGTTGTCTTCTTGAATTCATCTCCTCCTCCTTCGACATGTCCTCCCATCACATCATCCTAGATCCAATCATCAAAACCTGATCTACTTATTGAAGAACACAGAGAGAAAAAGCAGAGTCGCAAGGTGAAACAGAGAAGAACGACTAGAAATAAACCAACAGAAAACAGAAGTGGAGGGGAAGTTTTGGCCAGCCACCACACCTTCATCATCGTCCAGACCAGAAGTGTCACTGTTGTCGGTCGATTTCTCATTCTTCTACTATTGGATCAACTTGACTTTTGGATATGTTATGTGTCTCTATAGTTCCTACATCCATACTGGAGGGATCATTCATATCTGTTCCCGTTTGCAAAATCTAACTGTTTGAAGATATCTGGACAAACCACTCTCGGAATAGTAAGATCCACCGACCTATTTCTCACTTTTCTACCGTTGGATCAATCTGAATTTTGGATATATAATGCTTATGGTTGTATTACACATTCTGAACGGTGGAGATGAGATGAAACCCTTCTAGAAAAGTGTTATGAATGTCTAAATGGTGGCTCGTCAATCTCAGGTCAGTTTTGGTCTAACTACGATATAGGGAGATCCAATCGTTAACTTGAGCTGATATTTGGATATATGCTGCATAAGATGTGTGTTTACCTTTGTACCGTTGGGATTTGATATTGATTGAATTGTTAGTGAGTAATTGATGTTTGAAGCTTTGTCCGGAATCTGTCATGACTTTCAATCCGAAACCCAAAACACCCAAAGCTAACATCACCCCCTCAACCACTAAACATCCCACAAACCAACACCAAAATACCCAAAAAACAGCCTCCCCAACGCAGGTTTGATTTCTAAAATCCCACGAATCAACAAACAAACAAAAATCCCTTTCCAACAACCACCTCGGCCCAAAACAACAACCACCCTCTAAACACAATTGTAGTATTCCTAGCCCAAAGAACAACGATACAATAACAAGATCTCCCAAAATGCTCCCAACACAAAAGCCTTCTCTCACCCCTGCAAACCAGACCGTAGCAACGTTACTCAAACCTCACCTGAATAATACAGCCTCTCAAACACCTTCAAACACAACCTTCCCTATTACACTAAGCCTACCGAGACCTGTGCACCACACAATAAACGTCCAGAACGTTAACAAACCTTCTTCTAACACAACCTTCCCAACCTTTACCCCTTCTAAGTTCTTTATTGAACATATCCCATCATGGTTAGATTATCATGACTTCAAAAAGACGCTTGCAAAGATTGGTCATGTTACCAATCTTTTTGTCTCCAGGAAAAAAACATCACGAGGGAGACGGTTTGGGTTTGTTTCCTTCCTCTCCACCTTAAAAGAATCAGACATTTGTGAAAGCTTGAACCTTATCTGGTTCGATTCATACAAAATTCGTGCAAACCCGGTCAGATTTCAAAAACCTCTAGAAAAAAAACCAGACCTTGTTATAAAACCATAACCAAAAACCATGCCCAAACTCACCTTCAGGGACACCCGGACCTTCGCTGAAGCTCTCTCTATCACAAACCATCCAAAGAAAACAGTGATGTATGAGTCTATCCTCGATGACAAGGAATGGCTTCAGAGAAGTTTAGTGGGATTCATAGCCACAGACGTGGACTATGCTCACCTTGAGCATATGGTGCTAAAAAATGTCACGCAGACAGTTGGGTTTCGTTTTTTGGGAGCAAGCCAAGCCGTCATCACCTTTACAAATAGAGAATCTATGGAGAAAGAGCTGGTAAATGGATCATTTGTTTTGGAAACATCATTCTTTCATCTGAAACCATGGGAAAGGGGAGCTAAAGCCATAGACAAATTTGTGTGGGTGTCCACATTAGGATTACCTTTCATAGGATGGAATCGTAGATGTATTGAATCCATTATTGAGAAAGCAGGGAAAATGCTTGGATATGACATTACCAGCGTGAGCCAAGGATCTCTCATAGGAGTTAAGTGCTGCTGAGCACAACCTCATTTGAGACACTAAATGAACATGTTTTGCTGGTTCTAGATGGCGACGAATTCGAAATCTCAATTATGGAAATGAAACCAGATTTTAGTCCCCTACTGTCTACAACCAAACATTCAATGGGTGCAACAGGTATTCAAACATTAGATGAAGAGTTATGCAGTGAATTTGCAGCTTCAGATGAGGTTACGGCAGCAGGCACAAATATTACTGACACTGACGGTGATCATTGTGCAACAGACATTACTTTAACACAACAACAAAAGGCGGATACGGATAGTGATTTCTCTCTCATTCTCTATTAAGGGTACACTGGACCAACAAACAACTTGGATCATACTGACACAAGTTCAAAAATTACGTGCCTTTTTCCTAAAACAAAAGAAACATGTGTTGAAGGAGCAACCGATAGTGATAGCAACAGAGATGTCTCAGCACATTCAGTTACAAGAGTGGGCCTTGTAAAAAACGGCATCACAGGCCAGGTGAAAGGAACAAGGCTAATCAATAAGGCAATAAACTCATGTAACTCATTCTCTGATTTCATACGTGACCTGGCAGAACCCCAAGAAGTAGTGGAAATGGAGCTACAGGAAAAAAAAAAGGAAAAAACTTAGACGAACCAGAAGACTTGGCCCTAAATATACATACGGAAAAGGGAAGAAGGGGAAGAAAGACAGGCATGCTTTGGCTCTTAATGACATATCAGATATTGTTCCTGACTCATTCAGAAACACATCTAAAAAAGAAAATGGCTCACCCCCTGCTATTAAGTCATCTACTGATAAACATGAAGATATTACCTCTAATCATGCATCCATGGATACAGCGGCCAGTGATATACATGCTCATCTACCAACCCTTTTGAACTCTCAGTGCAGCCAAGAGGCCTCCTAGAAGCGATCAACGAAAACAACAGGAATGCTAGAAGCAAATCCAGGAAAATAAAATTTTTGCAAGCTAGTGGTAGTGTAGCTAACTCTATTGAGAAATATGTCTCTTCTGATTCCCTCAATTCGGGAATTAAGCAAGGCAATGTCCGGTTCCAGACAGCCTATGAGAATAATCAAGCTGATGGTTTTGATATAGATAAGGAAACCCAGGAAATGTTACATGATGCAGCGGCTCTGGGCTTGGGAACATTCCAAGATCTTATAGGGTATGAAGAGGGAGTTCGGGGGAACATTGACAGAGAAGTAGACGAGTGGACATCAGTCAATCAGTTGTAAGTTTCTTAACTTGCTAAGTTTTGTTCTATCATGGTTTTGATCTACCTATGAATATTTTTGCTTGGAATAGTTGTGGGTTGGGTATGTTGAACAAACGTCATTCCATCCAGAATAGGTTGCTCAACAGTAATGTTGATATCTGCTTGCTATTAGAAACAAAAAAAGATAATTGTTGCGATTCATACATCAGGAATTTGTGGAATGTGGTAACTGTTAAATGGGATTTGCTAGAGTCGGTAGGCAAATCAGGAGGGATAATTGTGATGTGGGATAGTTCTATCTTTGAGGTTAATTCCATAGCTGCTCTCCGTAATTTCCTATCCGATTGTGCTCTGATTGAATTCAAACTGCAGGGCAACCGTTTCACTTTGTTTAGGGGGGGTTCTATGAGTTGTATTGACAGGGCTTTCGCATCTCCAGAGTTCCACCTCCAGTTTCCATTCTTATCACTCTACCACTATCCTAGGGGGATGTCTGATCACTGTCAATTGCTTTTTCAAGCACCAAAGGTAGATTGGGGATGGAAGCCTTTCCGCTTCATAAACAGTTGGTTGTCACACCCTACATTCTCAGCTGATTTTGAGATCTTCTGGTCTGATAGCTGCAAGGAACTTTGGGGAAAAGATTGAGACAATGGAACAAATCCACCTTCGGTAATCAAAATTCAAAACTTGCAGACATTCAGAACTCCATCACAACCATCGAAGATTTAAGTGAGGTACGCCTCTTGTCTGAGACTGAGAAAACAAAGCTCAAGAATCTGAACTCTGAACTTTGGGAGGTTAGTAGGAATGTCGAGGGCATTTGGAGGCAGAAATCTCGTCAAAATTGGTGCAAAATAGGGGATAAAAACACCCGGTTCTTCCATCT
The DNA here is from genome assembly GCA_033617975.1 of Populus alba x Populus glandulosa. Taxonomy (NCBI): domain Eukaryota; kingdom Viridiplantae; phylum Streptophyta; class Magnoliopsida; order Malpighiales; family Salicaceae; genus Populus; species Populus alba x Populus glandulosa. The sequence goes on from CM066161.1 coordinate 12,067,603, forward strand.
TTCGGCAAGTTTGAGGAATGGTCGGAACCACATTAGCAAGATTGAGCAGAATGGCAGATTTTTAGACTCTCCAAATGACATCAAAGAGGGTGCTGTCAAATTCTTCTCAACTCTGTTTGCCAAGCCACAATGCAAAAGAATTGAAATGGGAGACTCAGGGTTCTCTAAAATTTCAGAAGAAAGATCAGTTTGGTTAGAAAGACTACCTTCATTGGAGGAAGTGAAGCAAGCCGTATGGGATTGTGATAGTTCAAAAGCCCCTGGTCCTGACGGGTTCACCTTCTCCTTCTATAAAAAGGAATGGAATCTTATCAGCCCCGACATCTTTGTGATGGTCACAGAATTTTTCAGAATAGGTAAATTACCAAAGGGGATCGGCTCGTCCTTCGTGACTTTGATCCCAAAGACCAAGAGGCCGAGCATATTCTCCCAATTTTGACCGATTAGTTTGATTCATGGGTTATATAAAATAGTGGCAAAGCTCTTGTCCACTAGGCTCCAAAGCATTCTACCAGATGTGATAAGTGTAAACCAGTCTGCTTTCATTGTCGGGCGTCAGATTCTAGATGGGTTCATGATAGCAAATGAGGTTGTCCATAGTATTCGTAGCAAAAAGGACTACGAGTTTTTGCTAAAGGTAGATTTTCATAAAGCCTTCGACTCGATTTTATGGGAGCATATAGATTCTACCATGGGTTATATGGGTTTTGGATCTCACTGGAGGAAACTGATCTTTGAATGCATGTCCACATCTAAATTGGGCATCCTGATTAACAGCTCACCAAGCAGAGAATTTAGTATGGAGAGGGGTCTCAGGCAAGGGGACCCCCTCTCTCCTTTCCTTTTTGACATAGCAGTTCAGGGGCTAACAGTTCTATTCAACAGGGCATCAGATTCAGGTTACTTTAAAGGTTTGCAGACTTCGCAAGGACATCACATAACCCATTTGCAATATGCAGATGACACTCTGATTTTCCTGCCAAATGATTATACCTCTCTACTGCATGTCAAGAGGATCCTCCGCTGGTTTGAGATCATTTCAGGACTGAAAGTTAATTTCTATAAAAGCTCACTTATAGAAATTAATTTGGATAACGAATACACTTCAGGTTTGGCTAACATAATTTTCTGTCGCAGTGACTCCTTCCCAATCAGATACCTGGGGTTGCCTCTTGGTGCTAACCCAAATAGGCTCTCCACTTGGAAACCGGTATTGTCCACAATCAGATCAAAGTTAAGCAAATGGAAAGGGAAGTTTTTGAGCATGGCTAGAAGGATATGTCTTATTAAATATGTCTTAAACTCTCTACCTCTATACTATATGTCGGTCTTTACTATGCCAAAGGGCATTGCAAAAGCAATATCCTCAATCAACCGTTGTTTTTTTTGGAAGGGCTCCTCAAATTCACATGGTATTCGTAAGGTTACTTGGCATAAGGTAATTAAGAGTAAGCCACTTGGAGGTCTCGGGCTTGGTTCTATTCATAGTAAAAATCTGGCTTTGATGTTTAAATGGCTTTGGAACCTTGACAAAGGAGTGGCAGGAGGTTGGCAAGAACTCATCTTACGAAAGTACCGGCCATATTTTACAAATGGCCTTCCTGTGTTTGCAGGTTCCTTATCTCCAAGTTGGCGTGGCATGGTATCTGCAATTTTCTTAAATCACAGCATAGCCGCTCCCATCCAATCCAATGTTGGGTTTAAGGTGGGTGATGGGAGAAACATCAGGTTTTGGCCTGATTCTTGGCTAGGCTATGCAGCCCCTCTCTAGTTCATGTTCCTTAGGCTCTACAACCTCTCCCTGCAGCAATCTTTAAGCGTTGCAGAAGTTCATAACCCAACAGATAACTCAATCAATCTTTCTTAGAGAAGACCCCTTCGATCACGAGAACTCTGCATGTGTGAAAGCTTGATAGCAGAAGTGGAACGTGGCCTAGTCTTCTTTGATGGTGAAGACAACAAGATTTGGAAACACCATAGCTCCAACAATTACACAGTCTCCTCTGGGTGCCATCTCTTTGACAGTTTTAATGTTTCAGGACATCTTCACTCCCCTGCTTTGCTTTGGAAAAGGGTTTGCGCCTCCAAAAATAGATGTGTTCATATGGCTTCTTTTCAATGGCAATGTCTGCATAAAGGGTTTCTTAGCTGAGAGGAGAATCATCAATTATGAGGAAGCTCTTTGTCCTTTCTGCTGCAAGGAGATTGAGACTATACATCATCTCTTCCATCTTTGTCCAAAATCATGGTCTCTTTGGGGCAGACTATTTAGTTGGTTTGGGTGTGTAGGTTGTCTGCCAAAAGACCCATATCATAACCTTCAGGAATGGTCCAACATGGTAAATGGAAAATTCCAGCGTCAGGCAATTACCCTTCTCTGTAAAGGATTATACTGGTCAATTTGGATTGCGCGCAACCACATGATCTTTGACAACAAAACTCCAGACTGGGATGTGATTTTTGACCTCACCTTTCATCGGTTGGCCTTTTGGTTGAAGTCCTTTGTTAAAAATTTCAGTTATACAAGCTCTGATCTTTATAGGAATCCTGAATGTATCATGAACTAGACTAACTAGTCAGGTCTATACATTCCTTGTTTTCTTATTGTTTTTTTAATTTCCCATGTAATCTTCCTTAGCATCCCTCATCTCCTTAATGGGGGCGTATTATTTATAATATTCTCGATTACTATAAAAAAAAAATCCGTCGAAAAGATAGGTGTCCTCCTGGTTTTCAATAGTTTTGCCTCTGCCCCTCTTTTGTTCCCTTTGGTGCTGCCTCCTCTCCTTTTCTTTTCTATGTTGTAGGGTTTCTGTATGTCTTCTCTCTCCCTTTTTCTTCTTTTATATTGTGGCTTTTCTACCCCTGCAGTAATGAGGAAAGTTTCCTTTTCTGCATTAAATTCCTTCCTACTCAGACATTGCGGACCCGATTTAAGGTAGAAAACGTGCGAATTCAAAGATCTCTATTTCTGGAGAAATTGTAGAGAATCAAATTTTCTTTCCAACGAAACTGATCTTGCAATTTTTGGACGTCTGAACGTTGACATAAGGGCCATAAACCGAAACAGTCTTTGCAGTGCAGGAATTTCGGGCTGGTTCAATCTTTGTTTTTCAACTCGCTTTTTGGGCTTCGAAACAACAAAACTGAGTTATATGCCCTTTATATGTTTTGTAGACCTTCATCTCAGCTATTTGAAAATGGTTACGAACATCCGGAACTAAATTGTATAGCTTCTTTGCAGCACATAATGAATCACTGTTCAGTTTCACTGCCCGGCTCTGCCTGTTCAGTAACCTAAGATCTGAAAACACATTAATTTCCCACGAGGTTAATAGTTCAAAAAGAGATTCAAAATTCTAATTGTCTTGTGCAACATATCCAAAATATTTAAAAATCAAGCATGAATAGCAGAAAATATACATGCTAAAAATTCCCTTATCAAATACTCAGTACGTGGCGTTGTTATACCTGAGAATGATCTAAAAGATCGGGTCACAGGTTTCCAGCCTATATACTAAGTTTATGAAAAGATCAAAGCGATATATTATATAATATAAACAGAATGTAAATAATAATAATAATAATAATAGTAGTAGTAGTAGTAGTAGTAGTAGTAGTAGTAATAAAGAAGAGGAGGAAGAAATTAATGAGAACTTTGAGATGGAAGATTAATGTAAGGATTAAACAATGATAAAAACAAATGTCAAGGTTAGAGGATCCACCAATGGTATTTCAAACAAGTATGGTATAAACTCTTATTATTCAATTTGGAAACCACACACGGAGGAGGTTCCAATTGGATGATTTGTCATTAATAGCTTATTATAAATTATTAACATGATCATATTAATTATCTTATTTACATAACACCAAACTTTTAAATATTGTCAAGCATTTTAAAAATATAACAAGAATGTAAATAATAATAATAGTAGTAGTAGTAGTAGTAGTAATAATAATAAAAAAAAAAAAAAAGAGAAGAAGAAGAAATTAATGAGAACTTTGAGATGGAAGATTATTGTAAGGATTAAATAATGATAAAAATAATGTCAAGGTTAGAGGATCCACTAATGGTATTTCAAACAAGTATAGTATAAACTCTTATTATTCAACTGGAAACCACACACAAAGGAGGTTCCAATCGGATGATTTCTCATTAATAGCTCATTATAAATTGTTAACATGATCATATTAATTATCTTATTTACATAACACCAAACTTTTAAATATTTTCAGGAATTCATGATGCTAACTTATGTTAACAACAAATCAAGTTCATTTCATAGCACAGTGTTCTAGTTTGGACTGCACCAACATCTCTTTTCTAAGTTTCACCCTCTCTTTATCTTCACAAATTTCAGTAGTTGAACTCATCAATCAATCCTTTGATTTATGTGATAGGCCTGCATTTAAGATGAACATTTACCATATATCAGGGCATATTATAGTATTAGACTTGTTATTATAAAACATGCTTTAGTTAAGGAGTTATTGATACTTTAAGTGCAAAATGATGATATAAAACCTTGATAAATATGCACTTTTAAGTACTAATCATTAATTTTCTTGTTTCAGGACAATTGACAGCTTATTGGAGTACCCAAGACAAAAGAAAGTTCTTGAATGAAGTGAAGAACTTTTACTGGGATGACCCTTATTTATTCAAATATTGTCCTGATCAAATATTTCAAAGATGCATTCCTGACAATGAGGTAAGTAGTGTCATTAAATTTTGTCATTCTGAGTCATGTGGGGGTCATTTCTCATCAAGAAAGACAACTGAAAAAATCTTACAAAGTGGATTTTACTGGCCCACCATGTTCAAAGACTCACATACATTCTGCAAGACTTGTGAAAATTGTCAAAAGTTAGGATCTATTTCTATACGTCACATGATGCCTTTAAATCCTATTCTTGTCATTGAGATCTTTGACTGTTGGGGTATAGATTTCATGGGTCCATTTCCTCCATCATTTGGTTTCTTGTACATATTGGTCGTAGTAGATTATGTTTCAAAATGGATAGAGGCAATTCCAAGTCGAACCAATGATCACAAAACAGTGATAAAGTTTTTGAAAGAAAACATTTTAAGTCGATTTGGAATCCCTCAAGCCATGATAAGTGGTGGTGGAACACATTTTTGCAACAAGCCATTTGAGTCTTTAATGAAAAAATATGGAATCACACACAAAGTTGCCACCCCTTATCACCCTCAAACGAGTGGACAGGTAGAATTGCTAATAGGGAGATCAAACAAATCTTAGAGAAAACAGTGAACCTTAATTGGAAAGACTGGTCTTTAAGACTTAATGATGCACTTTGGGCTTATCGAACTGTGTACAAAACATCATTAGGTATGTCACCTTATAGACTAGTATATGGAAAACTTTGTCACTTGCCTGTGGAAATTGAACATAAAGCTTATTGGGCTATTAAAGCTTTCAATTCAAACATTGATGATGCTAGTCAGCTGTGAAAATTACAAATAAATGAGCTTGAGGAAATAAGAAATGATGCATATGATAATTCAAGAATTAATAAAGCAAGACTCAAAGAGTTTCATGACAAGAAAATACTGAGAAAAACATTCAATGTTGGTCAAAAAGTCTTGCTTTATAATTCTCGACTCCATTTATTTCCTGGAAAACTAAGATCGAGATGGAGCGGTCCTTTTATTATGAAACATGTGTATCCATATGGGGCCTGTGATATCAAAAATCCAAAGAATGGTAATGTTTTCAAGGTAAATGACCATCGTTTGAAAGGTTTTTTTGATAATTTTTCAGTTGAAAATGACTCTATTGAATTGGACGATCCTGTCTATAAAGATTGATTTTTTTTCTCATATTGTTTTTATATGACTTTTGTTTTGCTAGTCTCTCTCACCTCGGTCAAACAGTACTCCATGACTTTTAAGTCGGTTCTTTCAGTTTCCCATGATAATTGATATATGTGTATATATTTATGCAATTCTTTGCTCTCTCATTTCTTTGAATCTCTTCCCCAATTATCATTTGAAAATGGACAACACTCTTGAAAAATTGAAAAAGTATTTTCCCGCTCTGCCTCAAAATGCGATTACAAAAATTTATCGTGCTAGATGTGCAAGATTGAGGTTGTTAATGAATCATGGAATTCCTAAAGATATTCGTTGGCTGATTGAAGCAAAAGGTCTAATTATCAGGTGAGTCCTCCAATTCTTTCATTTCACACATGCCTGGAACAGGTGAAAGCACTTTTGCAAAGAAACATCGTGCAAAACGACTGGAAGTCTGTCACAGATGTGCCAGATGGACTTGTAATGCGATATGTCGTTCTTTAGGAATGATATCTGTAAAGCGTGAAGATAAAATACAATTCATTAAGGATGGCCTAAGTAAGGGTGTCATAACCCAATTCTGGGTATTTCCACAAAAATAACTTTTTTTCAAAATAAAAATCAAAAAATAAAATAAAGGCTGGCAATATGAAAAAAGTAGGCCGGGGAATCAAGCTGTAATTTTTGGAGGAAATTCAAGGCCTAATTGTACCCCATTATGCCCAAAAAAAGAGAAAACAATGCAAATTCAAGGTCAAATTAAATGATTATTGGACGAATTTGCATAAAAATTAAGTCCAAGGACATAATTAAATTTTTAATAGGTCAATTTGATTTAATCATGGGCCAAATTGAATTTTTAATTATGTTTAAGAATTAATTTGGGTCCAATTAGAGGATTTAATTAAGTGCAAGGACTTAATTATACTTTAAATGGGTCAAATTAATTTTATTTTGGGTTTAATTAGTGAAACATTAAGTCCAAGGACAAAATTAAATTTTTAATAGGCCAATTTGATTTAATCATGGGCCAAATTGAATTTTTAATTATGTTTAAGAATTAATTTGGGTCCAATTAAATGATTTAGTTAAGTGCAAGGACTTAATTATACTTTAAATGGGTCAAATTAATTTTATTTGGGGCTTAATTGGTGAAAAATTAAGTTTGGGAGCCTAATTTAGGCTTAATTGAGAAGATTGGAATTTTAAGAGACCAATTTAATTTTTACCAAGTTAATTGATTGAAATTAGGGGTCAAATTGCAAGCAAATTGAAGTTTTGGGGTCAATTAGGGGTTAAATTGAAGAGATCCAAGACTAAGGACCAATTTGCAACAGGCGGCAAACTATGGGGGTTCAATTGAAAAAAAACCAGGGGCTAAATTGAAGAAATCGTAAGTTTAATGGTCAGGGGTTAAATTGAAAACATCCGAGACCAAGGACCATATTGCAAAAGGCGCGTAAATACGAGGTTGCAATTGAAGTTCATCAGGGGCTTAATTGCATTAAATCAAACATTTAGGGTCAATTAGGGGTTCAATTAAAACAAATTGAAAATCGGAGGACTAAATTGAAATTGTGTAAAAATCCCAAACTCAGTTCAAAATGGCGCCGTTTTAGTTTAAAAAAAAAAGAAAAGAGGACCAGACGACGCGTCGTGTGGTAACTGTTCATTGTCTTCCCTGTTTTACTCGAAAGAAACAACGTGGGAGCCTACTTTGCAGGTGTATTTAATGCCTTATTTCTCCATCAAATCGAACCAAACTTGCACGGAACAAATCCCCTGAAGTTTCTCTACAACCCCATGTGAACGCTTCAGGATGAATGACAACACGGCAACACCGGCGATGGCGTGAATAGGTCAACTCAGGCAGCCTTTACCTGCAGATTTGACAACTCGGGGAGGCTACTTTGAACCAACAGTTGGGATCCTTCCCGTGATAATCAAGGGCTTAAATTTTACCCCGGTTAAGACGAGATTACCCTCTTCCACCGCCTATAAATAGAGGCGGATTTGATGGCTTGAAGGAGGAGAAATCGGAGTCCAAAGTCGAATAAAAACCACATGCTCGACTTAGTCTTGGGAATCTGACTAAAAAAGACCCTGTTTGCCAATTTTTAAGAAAACTGGATGGGAAGCCTATCCCCGACCCATAGAGGGCGTTTAAGCTGTTCTTGGACGTAAAACCAAGGAAAGATGTGAGCCATAATCACAACTACCTGTACATACACATGTCTTTTCAAAATAAATAAATAAATAAAGAGAGAGAGAGTGTGTGAGACTACGGCTGGCCTATATATAGGAGGTATGATTGCATTTTCAATTTCTCATCTATAAATTCTTCTCTTCCTTCCCTTCATTTCTACTCAACCCATACATTCATCAAATACAGAAGTGTGTAGAAATGGCAGGTTCCTCAAGTCATCACATAAACAATATTTGTGTTTTCGGTGGATCTAGTTCTAGGAAAGAAAAAGAGTTTTTAGAATCAGCAAATCATCTTGGTTAGGTACTAGCTGAGCGAAAGATTCATTTAGTGTATGGAGGAGGCAGCCTTGGGTTAATGGGGGGAGTGTCAAAAGCTGCATTTTTAGGATGTAGTCAAGTTTTGGGGGTTGTCCCCAAAGCTTTAGCACAAGGGGACATCATTGGAAAAACAATTAAAGAGGAATTACAGGTCCCCACAATGTCTGATCAACTGAATGCAATGTTTAACCATGTTGATGCTTTCATTGCCTTACCATGTGGTCTGGGCACATTGGAAGAGATCTTTCATATTTCATCTTGGGCCCAACTGCACATTCACCATAAACCCATAGGTTTGTTAAATGTTAATGGTTTTTATGATAAGTTGTTGTCTTTTCTTGATCATGCTGTGGAACAAGAATTTCTAACATCTTCAGCATGACAAATCATAATCTCTGCTGCTACTGCTGAACAATTGATTGACCAACTACAATCTTTCATCCCTGTAATTAATCCCTCAATGAGTCGCATAAATTGGTCAACTAAGGAAAGCCGTAAAAAGATTAGATTGGATTTGAGCCTTCGTTTGTAAAAACTCTGCATCTTTTGGTTTTATTATTGTGTTTTGTTGTTTCTTATATTTGTTTAAGTGTGTTTCAGGTTTGTCAGTGTTCGCTATTTCAGGTGATGTCTTCTATACTCTATCTTTCTACCTTAAGACATTGAGGACAATGTCTCATTTTGGTTGGGGGGAAAGGGTAGTAGTTGATATATTTATATATAAAAAAATACAACTGTATTTTCTATTTCATAAACTATTTGCAAAACTGTTATTACTAGGATGGCAGAATAAAAGGAGTTCTTTTGTTAAAGTGACTCTTGAGACGCATCTTAGTAAACATTCTTAACAAGGTCTATCAGAATACTTCTTGAAATATTCAGGTTTACAAACTCTCGTATTGTTAGCACTTGATTCTGCTCATATGCTCATTTAACAAGTATTCTTAAATCTTTATTTTCACACACACACTTTAACATATGATTGTGGGTTACACATTGGATTATTACATTATTTATGTTCTTTTGTTAAAAGTAACAACTAAGGGAAATGGATAGTACATAATTTGCAAAAAAAAAAACAAAAACAAAAAAAATAATGATAATAAAAAGGTGGATAAGTTTGGTTTCGTAGCCTCCCTAACCTAAGCAATTAAGCCTGAAAGGGTGTTTTAACACTTAATACCCTAAAGTCAACTAACTTGGGAGCTATTGGCCCAACGCTTGTTACATGGGTTGAGGAGAAAAGCTTAAGGGAATCAAACATTGCACTATCTATGTATCAGTATTTGCAACCCGAGTTATCAAGCTCGTAGGGGTGTCTCAACACCTAATGCCCTAAGACTAACTGGTCTGAGAGTCATTAGCCGAAAGCTCGTTACATGGGTTAAAGATGCATTGTGTTTTAAGTTATATATATACACACACACACACACACACACATATATATATATATAAAAGAAAATAATCCTAACCTAAGGAAGTTAACCTTAAACATTAGAGCAAAAATTTGTTTTTCTTCCAAATAAAGCCCCATAACTATATGTTGATATTTTGAGCACAAAAGAAAGGTTTAATAATATCTTGTTTAAGAGGTATTGAGCAGATATATGAATTTAATGAGAGTTTCTTTATCTGGATAGATTAATGGAAGTTGAATGATGAATGCCTTGCTTTATAAAATTTGCAAATTGTTTTTCTATTTTAATGCTTTGATTACTAAGGACTAGTAATAAGCTGGTTGGGGGGTGTGATTAGTACTTAAAAGTGCATATTTATCAATGTTTTATATCATCATTTTGCACTTGAAGTATCAATAACTCCTTAACTAAAGCATGTTTTATAATAACAAGTCTAATACTATAAAATGCCTTAATATATGGTAAATGTTCATCTTAAATGCAGGCCTATCACATAAATCAAAGGATTGATTGATGAGTTCAAGTATGGAAATTGAAAGGACAAAGAGAGGGTCAAACTTAGAAAAGAGATGTTGGTGTAGTCCAAACTAGAACACTGTTCGGTAATTAGGTCGTATCTCAAGTTCTAGAAAAGAGATGCAGGCTTCTAGACGCGTTGCTCTTCATTCTGGACGGTTGGATAGAAGATTGGTGGCGTGGAAGCTGGCCGTTTTGACAGAAAACGGGGCTGTCAGTATTGTGAGTTTTTCTCCAATAATTCTCTTATAATCTTGTTGTAATCCGAGAATAAGTTGTTCTTGATGATATTATGTTGTATCCCACAGTTGAATCTGAGGAAGAACAGTTGTGAACCCATTATTGTTGATAGTGGAAGTTTTTAGGTGGACTACGGTCCCGTGGTTTTTCCCGCATTGGGTTTTCCACGTAAAAATCTTGGTGTTGATTTGTATGATTTTTTGCATTATATTTGGTCATTGTTTGATTCTGTTTTTACTGCACAAAGAGGGAAATAATTGGGACTTGTTAATTGTATTCCGCTAAATTGGTGTCCGATTGTTCCTAGTTTTCCCAACATAAGTATCCCTTATACATCATTAATGAAGAATCAATGATGGGCCTCTTTAAATATTTTTATACATCTAAGGGTATAAAGAGATAGTATCCCTTACCTTAACAATCTGTGTTCAACCTTTTGTCCACGTTTTGTACGTGGACTTGCTATATTCTTCCTGGCTTCCAGAGTTCGTAGTTCAAAGCAGATTAGAAGATTTTTGAACCTCTTTCGGGCTGTAAATTGTTACGTGACCTTAAGGTGAGTGAAGTATGTGCTCCCAGCCAACCACAGGTATTTGGTCCAAAAGGTCACCCGTAGAATAGGCACAGACAACAAGCTGTAAAAGCTGCCCATTATTAGATGAATGTTTCCGGTGTGGCCTCTGTTCAGCTTTTGCTAGATAAGCTCCAAGTTGCCACAGGAATCGTCAAGGCACTGGCTGCCTTTGTTTCTCTTCCATACCTTGTATGTGATTATAGTTTAAGTACCAAAATAGGCGTTTAAAATATTTTAAACATGTAAAACGCACAATGCAAGGTTTCTTTAACCGGTAACTCGCTGCAGTTTGCTGCTTAGGGCAGAGTATATTGTCAACTATCTACTCGTTTTATTTTTCCCACCGCTTCAAGGAAAAACAAAAGTATAAAGATTCAAGGGTTTTACTTGGCTCTACTCACAAAGGATTATTCATCATTCAACTTATTAAAAACTAGAAATTATAGTTTATTTTAATTTGTATTTTATAAAGTTATTTTGATTTTATAACTCTGAATTGTTTCACATTAATTTATGTTATTTTTTTATGGTTTTTTTTATTATATTTTTTTTGTTTTAATTTTAATTTTTAATATTAGATTGATTGAAAATTAAATTTTATAATTTTTTTTTATATAGCACGTTGCTGTTGTTATATATTATGTTGCTTGTATCTCTTTAAACACAGTTTGTAACTGAAAAATTCTAGCAGCACCCTTCCTCCTCCTTCCTCCATGCAATCTCCCATTCGCTGCTTGGTCACCACTCCTCAGGCAATCAAGTGACCTCAAATGATTGTAAAAAATAAAAATAAAATTATTTTTATCTTCTAAACAACACTTTGACATTTAAAAAGAACAATTTTCAAACTCAAATCTTTAACTTTTAGATACAAAATTTTTAAATCTTAAAACACTCATATCAGATTGTAAAGTGGATCCAAATTTGATACGAACAAACTCTTAGTGATGAGACCTTTCATTTGATAATGTTTTCGTTGCCATTGGTAGCAGTCAAACCACGACGAAGATCAATAATATATAGAATTTAGATTGTTTGTGTATTAGAAGAAGAATATACCAACTTCGGTTGTGAAAAACTTCTGCTATGAATTTAGAAAACATACCTGCCGCCATGAGTGTAAGCGGATGCAAAGTCAGAGAGGAGTGATTTTTTGAAAATTGGAATAGATTTCTTGAAAATTGATTTTTTCTAATGATGTACAACCTTTGACGCTGAAAAGTTGGAGATTCGGTGGAAGTTGAGGGAGTGATTGAAGCATCTTGCAATCTTCCATGCGAAGACATTGAAGTCCTGAAAGTTGATCGATGTTTGTAGGCAGGCTAACAAATTTATTACAACTTAGATCCAAATGCCTTAAGGAGGACAAGTAGCCAATATCATTTTTCTGTCTCCTATTGTCTTATGTGAAAGTTTGTTATTTTTGTTTCTTTCGTTATTTGCTGAGCAAGTTTTTATCTTTCTTCACTGCTAGCTCCTCCTGGTGTAACAAACCTTTCTAATGGATATGGTTCAAATTCCATTGGCAACAGTAATGATAGTGATCGAAGACTTTTTGGGTCCGCAGTCAATGCCATTAGCCGTTCTAGCTCTCGTTGGTATGATACAAGTAACCCTATGCCATATACCCACTGATTTTTCAATAGAAGACCTTGTAGGGCGCAAAGTCTTATCTGTCACACTGGAAAGTCTCTTTGGTTAATCAGTCAGTTGTAGTTTGTTGTGAATATGTAGAAGGTTTGCAGAAAATGATTTCTTGCCTGCTGTCTTTTGCCTCTAATAGTCTGATTGGATGAGTGTTCGTTTCTTCATTTGCTCGCTTTGTTGTTGTTGTTGTTTTGTATTTGGGGACAGCTTATTCAACTAAAGTGGATAGTAACTTAAACCCCAACAGCTAAGTTCTTCCCCATTGCTTTATCTACCTCCTCTCTCTTGGATGGTGTTGGTCCCTTCAATTTTCTGTCAATTCATTTGTACTTTTCCCATTTAACAGGAGGAGACAAATGAGGGTCTAGAATGGATATCTAGTGGTCTTATAGCATCCTACCACAAATAATTAAAACAAGAACAGACAGACAGACAGAGAGGCCATTAGTATCAATATGTGATAATATTGTATTAACTTCAATTCTCGGGCCATTATGTCCAAGATTATGCTAGTTACTGATTAGATTGTTTATTGCACATGTTTCGTTTAACCTTTCGTCATGTCCTACCTGTTGATTTTCTTAATAATAATAATGACTTTTTGGTATATTCTGAATTAACCGGAATTGTTTCGTCCCATCTGTAACTGCTTCTGTTTTGATATTTGTATGCAACTGTTTTACACTATTAAACCTAGCTCCTTTTGTATTAACCAGAAATGTTTATGTTGTTGTTGTTGTTGTTGTTGTTGTTGGGATGCCTTATTTGCTGAAAATTATCAATTCAAGATTTACTTCATCAATTATTGGCTAAAGCTGTTTAGAGTGATGCTTGTGAGCAAAATAACCATTATTAAGAAAATCATCTTGGTTCATAAAAAAAATACCTAGCCCACTGTGGGGGTGTTATTGATTTTGAAGGTGCATTTGTTAGGTGCCTTCAGTCTGAAAAAAGCGTCAACTTGATGCGTTCTTGGGTTATTTTGATGCTTTTCAAAAATAAAAAAACATCAATTTGATGCTTTGTCAGCCTAAAAAACTCTTCTGAATGCATTTATCAAACTCATTACTCTTTACAAGCTTGATTCATGGCTGATGTCTTAAAAATGCCACCTGTAGTTTTGTAATGTTTTTCTTTTCCTAGATATTATAATTTGCATGATACCAAATTTTATTGTTGCCCAAGTTACATGGGCATTTCCTGAATCCATGCTGGCTGTTGAAATTCAAGTGAGAACTATTTATTGGGGCACAACAAATTGTTTCTATTTGAGTTTTCCATAAATGTAGGGAGTTCATACTTTGGAGTCCTGGACGAGTATGCAGCTTGTCTTGTAAATTAATGTGTGTTCTGTTCTCCCACTGTATGGGAAAAGCATCAAAAAGATGTTTTGGAAAAAACTGGTACTTGGCACTGTTCATGTTGGGAAAACTGCCCACCATAAAAACAAAAGTGTACATGGCTGTTGATTTCAGTATTGTTACTAATCCGAGGTTTGGAAATTGGAAGGGTGAGCTACTTACCAGCTGGGTTGTATGAGATCCGGGTTATCTAACCTGAACTCCTCAACCTTAAGGTTTGCTGCTGGAAGTTTTTCTTTCCTGTTCTCTTTTAAGTAGATATAGGCAATGATTTTCATTTTGCCCCCGGAAAATTCGGCATTTCATGAGAAACTCAATTGTCTCTGTATACTAGTTTGCACCCTGTTGAATTTAGGGGTATCTTGCTTGCACAATCAGCTTGCTTTAGCCGTCTAATTAAAAATATGGTTCTTCTTCTGAGCTTTGACAGTGGATCGATGGCAAGTGAGATCTCAATTAGGGATTTCAATGATTTATATCTTTTGGTCCCTAGATTGTCTTAGAATGCTTGGCATCTGATCTTCCTGTGAGACAACTTGTATCATCATTAAAGCTGAGGTCGGCTGGCATGTTGATTCTTTTGGTCTTCTTCAATTGCCTCTTGATGTTGTAGCCTTTTCTGAACTAGACTTTGCTAAAGAGCCTTGCATTAGATTAACCCCTGGCAGAAAAGTTTTAGAATGAGATGTGTTTTCAAGTGTAGTCCCAAGTTAGTGGCTGCATTATTATGTTTAATAAGTAAAACACAGTGCATATAGGAAAATATAATCTGCATATCTGAAAGTTTCTCACTCCATTGTTGGTGTATGTTTGTTGTCAAGTAGTGAAGATTTTTGCAAGAACAAAAAAAAAGAAGAAGGAAGAAGCTATTGCATGCTTAAGATTCTAATTTTATCGTGTTGTTCTCACTCTTGTGTATACTTTTAGGAGATTGTCATATATTTGTGAGTGCATGCTATTACAATTTGCCTATTTCATTTCTGTCATCATTTTTTCAACGTGTACACAGTGTCTGGATGGACATCTATAGAGGACTTGTGGATTTCTTTCTAGATTATATGGAATGGAAGATTTAAGATGGCATGGATGACGTGGACATTCTCTCTCCTTACCTTTACTCCCAACCAAGAGATGCCTAGATCTTTTCTCTCCATGTTTAACAAAGTAGATGAAACAGTTGCTTTTCTTATGCCTCTTTTTCTCGCTTTTCACTTCTGTCCACTTCTAGCCTGCATGCTGCAGAGCATGCAAAGATCATGTTCCTTACAAGTATGAGGTTATCGTTACTTGAATCCTGGAGACCTTCATATATTTGTCTATGAAGTTAGATGACTGGCATGCTGACCTTTGATTTGGGTGTCTAATGAATCAATCTTTGGGACAATGGGTAATTAACTGAAAGTTTCTGTTTTGCTGTATTCACAAATCACAAGACCTATCTTTGATCTAGATTGTGTCTGATCAAAGATGAGACTATCTGCTGCTGTCCCCCCTGCAATTCTCTAAATTTGGGGAAAGGAGCTCTTGTCATTGTTTGATGTTGGGCAGAACAAACTGAAATACTTCCATATGGTGCCTAAACAGATACTACATCTCAGACGCTTCATGTTCCCAATGCACACTGCTGCCCAGTATCAGTATCTTCTGTGGCTCCATCCTTTTTCCCCGATGATCTTATAAAAACACTGATTGATTATGGGAAGTACTGACCAGTGTGCCATCTAATCCTGCAAATTGTTTATGGAATTGATGACTTCTCTTTCCCTTTTTTGCAAGGGAGCTAGAGAACTGTCGCCATCTACAATTGCTGGATACGGCCAAGAAACAAACAGAAATTTTGGTCGCTCAAAGGAGTTTGGCTGTATAGACCAAGCAGCTTTGGCTTGCTGCACTTGGGAAATGTTGTGGATGTGTTAACAATTCCCATGCATATATAGCAATCGGATTGATTTCACTGGGAATATGCTCTTTGGCCCAAAACAATTGTATTCCTCAGAGACGCGGTGGCGCTGACGACAATGCAAGTGAGGATTTTCTTGCTAGCTGAAATAAAGATGCTGCGGTGGTCGGCGTTTCACAACTGGTCATTGTAACTCCGCTCCAAGCCTCCGACTCGCAGCTGTGCTTCCATCTGTAGATTTGACCTCCATGGTAAAGGTTCATGAGTGAAACTGTCCAGATTTTCCAGGGGAGGTCTTTTACTCGAAGGAAATCTGAAGCTAAAAGAATTTATAAGATCTACCATGGAAGAATTTCAAAAATATCTTGAAATGTAAATTAAGAAAACTAAGAGCGGAGAACAAAGCCATATAGAGATCTTGTTCTGTTCATTTCTTGTTGCTCCAAGAAGAATCACGGAAGTGTACAGAATACAATTTTCTCGGGATTCTTGTTATTCGTAACAAGATAGATCTAAATTTCATGGCAGTTATTTTTATTTGAAAAAATATAAAAATAATAATTTAAAAAAATTATTTTTAATATCAGTATATTAAAATGATATGCAAATAAAAAAATAAAAAAAATTAAATTATTTTAAAAATATATTTTAAATGAAAAAAAAAACCTTCTAATTTGTATAATTCTTAATTCTCAATTGGAAAGGCAATGATAGAAGTGAAAAAGTAATTTTCAATAGATCAAGGATGAATAGTGTGTTTGGTATTGTGGTAGCTGTTATGGTTTGAAAAAAATTGTTTTATAAAAAATACTTTTAGTTGAGGTTGGTTTGAAAAAATAGGTGTTTGGTTAAAATTGTGGTTAAAATTGAGGTTGAAGAAAAAGTAGTTTTAATGTGTTTTGAAATTTAGGTTTTAAAATAATTTAAAAAAATATATATTAATATTGATGGTTTTTAATTTAAATATTATAGATTTAACTATTGCTATTACATCATAAAATAAATCACACTTTCTATAAAATATTTTTTATTATTCAATTAAATTATCTACAATTCCATCACGTATGAAATTGAGATTGCAGTCAAATTCTATAAATGCAGCGTCATCAAGCGATATCCATCTAATTTATATAGTCAATAAATAATGTTTAACACTAGTTTTTTGAATAAAACACAATTAAAAATAAAAATAAAAATTATTTTCTTGGATCGAACTTGTTTCAATGTATTTTTAACTTTGAACCGGACTGGTTAGACCGGATCAATTTTACTATTAATAAAAAAAAGGGTGAATAGTGGAGCATGGCTCCACTGTTAAAAGAAAATGGATGAACAGTGGAGCCATGCTCCACTGTTTATCCATTTTTCCATTTCAAGAAGCAGTCGAGAGCTGCTTCTGGGTACCTATGGTGCAACCACAGTTAATGGTGGGGTCCACCATTAAAAAACTGTGGTAGAAATGTTACCAAACAGAAAAATTTGTGGCTGCGGCTACCTCACCCGTAGCCACAATACCAAATACTCAAATGGAGGAAAATGATGTAATTGAAGGGTAATAATAATATTTAATTAATACAAAAGGCATATATGTACTTGATTACCTTAACAATTATATTTATAAAATATCAATGTAAAAAATCTAAAAACCCTTAACCCTATGGTTTAAATTTTTTAACCCAAAGACATACTTGTAAATTCACTACACATTAACGAACAAAAAGACTCCAGTTTATAATTATTTAATTTTATCGGTAATTATATTATTTTATTATGCAAAGAAGAAGAAGCTATACTTCCAAAAAAATTTTAATGAATAATACAAACTAAAATACCCCAAAATAAAAGCGTGTTGATTTTTTTAGAATGACAAAACAGTAATTATTATTGTAGTAAATAGAAAAATATATCTATGATAATATGAAATTACATTCCCTTTTAGTTAGTTAGTTAGTTCGTTTTTTTTTTCTTTTTTCTATTAGCATCCAACCTTTTAAATGCACAGCAATCCTACTCAATAAAAAAAATAGGGTGTGATAACTGTGTAAAATAACCAATTTACCCTAAATTTTAAATCTCACACACTAGTATTTATTTATGTGAGCCCTATATTTTATAAAATTTTAAGCCAATCACGCACAATATTCATTTTTATTACAAACTAGCTATGAAAAATTATTTTTCTTCAAGATAAACAATTACAATTTTATTCATAAATAACTTAATTATATAATTCAACACATGTTTTTTAATAATTTAGAAAGGGACTGAATTACAACTAGATAATACATAAGGACTTAATTGCACTAATGTGAACCATAAAGACTAGACCAAGATTTTTACTGAAAAATTCTAGCCGCACCCTTCCTCCTCCTTCCTCCATGCACATCTCCCATTCGCTGCTTGGTCACCACTCCTCATGCAATCAAGTGACCTCAAATGATCTAAGGGAAAAAAAAAACATTTTTATCTTCTAAACAACACCTGTCATTTAAAATTAACAATTTTCAAACTCAAATCTTTAACTTTTAGATATAAAATATTTAAATCTTATAACAATCATATCAAATTGTAATGTGGATCCAAATTTGATTTGAATAAACTTAATGATGAGACCTTTCATTTGATAATGTTTTCGTAACAGTCAAACCACGACGAAGATCAATAATATGTAGAATTTAGATTGTCTGTATATTAGAAGAAGAGAATACCACCTTCGGTTATGAACAACTTTTGCTATGAATTTGGAGAATGAATTACAAATAATTTTAAACTAGAAAATTTAGAAAACATACCTGCCGCCATGAGTGGAAGCGGATGCAAGTGCAACTTCTGCTATATTTGTTTCAGCTTTTTGGTGGGGGGCTGCTCATCAGAACTAACACTTCCGTTGGCTTCTCCAACATCATTAGTATGACCGAGTCGTTTCACCAGGGCGCCGCCGCCACGCATTGTGGAACCACCGGATTCTTGAAAACATTCATCAACACCCTCAAAAGTTGAGTTCTCATATGGATTTGTCATCCGATTTAACCCAACATCTTGATGGTGTACTAGACGAAATCCGCACTTGATCACCTTTATTTGAGGCAAGTAGGTTTCAAACCTCAAGCTAACGTGACTGTCGGATATTTTGAAACGAGAAGGGAAAAACAGATACCAAAGGTGACCTGACGAAATGTTGCCCAGTTTCCATCTCATCTCAATGCTATTAGGAAAAACAGACATCACATTCCCATATCTTTTGCCGTTAAAAAAACATTGCATAGGAACTACAAATACCCAATATGGAAAATCAGCATATGTTTCCGAAGAAGCACATCCATCATATTCCAAAGAAGCACATACAGCATATCCCAACCACTCATCATTTCCAAGGGATTGGGGAGGAGTTTGTACACTCACTGATGATCCCTCACTCTGATGGCTGAACCAAGTTGGAATTTCACTTCCAGGAATAATGACACTAAATGACTCGATTAAATTAGGAGGGTCCTACAGCATAGAATGCAAATTGTACTCGATTAAATTAGGAGGGCACTACAGCATAGAATGCAAGTTGTTAGAGACAGAGAGAGACCTGAAAGCATTTTCTGAGCAGGGTAGGAAACATGTTATTCCAGCAATCACTCTCAGACAATCTCCAGCAATTTATAAAGAAAAAACTCAGATAATTGAATTTGCATAGGTTGCTTGAAAATTGCATTTTTTCTAATGATGTACAACCGTTGACGCTGAAAACTTGGAGATTCGGTGGGAGTTGAGGGAGTGATTGAAGCATCTTGCAATCTTCCATGCGAAGAAATTTAAGTCCTGAAAGTTGATCGATGCTTGTAGGCAGGCTAACAAATTTATTACAGCTTACATCCAAATGCATTAAGGAGGATAAGTAGCCAATATCATTGGGTACTGCTCCTTCCCCAAGATTGCAATTATTTAGATCCAGCGTTGTTAGAGAAGATAAACCTGATAAAGAAGGTAACACCAGAGTTGTTGAGGTTGCTCTTTTTCTTGGCATCAATGGAAACATTATACGCTGCCAATTATTTGTGGTGGACCTTGAAGATTCCCCGCATCCATGAAAAGACAATTTTTTAAGATTCTTCAGGGAAAAAATGGAGACTGGTGGTTCTCTTATGGCAGTTCCACTTACATCAAGCTGGTTCAAACATTCTAACTGCCCCAAATTCTCTGGCAGATTCACAAGTTCAGAGCAGCCAGATAGATGGAGAGTTTTGAGAGACTTTAAACCATTTATGCTGCTTGGAAGACGAGAAAGTTTGTTACAGTCTTTGAGGCTCAATGAAATTAGGCCAACCAAATATTGAATTGATAGGGGCAGTTCTTCAATGCTAGTCTGATCTAAACAAAGCTTCCGCAAACATTTTTTATTTCCCTCAATTTCTGGAAACTCTTTCAGTTTTGAGCAGCCAGAGAGATGAAGTTCTTCCAGCAAATTTAAACCACTTATTCTACTTGGGAGACTTGTAAGACTTTCGCAGTTTATTAAATTCACATAAATCAGCTTATTGTGATGACCAATTGATGAATGGACCTCAGACAGCCTTCGACAACCCTCTAGAATCAACCTCTCAAGATTTGGAATCCCAGTGAAATCAGGGGTCTTGGTTAAATATTCGGAGTAACTGAGATCAATGACTTTCAAACTGTCAAGAATCTGTTGTCAAAATCCAAAGATAAAAGCAAACAGGTGTCATTACTTCATATTTATTTCAAACACAAAGTCTGAAATCTCTAAACTGATGATGTTACCTTATTACCAAGCTGAAGTTGTCGCAAGTTACTGTAACACAAGTGAACTTCAACAAGATTTTCTGGCTGGAAACTGGATGGCAAATATTTTGAGGGATAATTACGCCATTCAAGAAACCGTAACTCGTTAGACAGATATTCCGGTCCTGAATCAAAGCATGCATTACGAATTCTGAGCAACCTTAGCCTGCTCATTTTTGAGAAGACTCCCGTGTTCCATGCTGACCTTTGGGTGTTTTGCATTGTGTCTTCCACATCTTCTGGGTTAGCCCAGTCCAGGGCTATGCTTTCTATTTCTTCTGTCCCCTGCCATAAAAAAGTCAACGGTGTGAAGCGCAAAAGGCAAATTAAAAATAGAATGATATATGAAGTAGAGGTCATTAAAATCAATTCTATCAGCGCAATGAAAATTTCTGGGTAAATTTCTATATATAGCTGCTGACCGTGTTTTTCCCGAGCACATGAATGACATCTTCACTTGCCCATAATCTACTACGCCTTCCAGGCTCTGCAGTAGATTCTTGACGAACAACTTCTCTACCCATTGCTTGTAACAGATCATGCATCGACACTGTATCATTTGACACACATATGAGAGATTTATCTAGGAGAATTTGTATTCCATAATTTGCATGAAAACCACATTGGTTAAGTGTCCTTGTTACTTGATCTATATTCATCCCCTGAAAGAAACAAGCAATATCTAAGAATGTTTCCTTCTCTAGTTCCTCTAATCCATCAAAACTTATTTTTAGAACATCCATGACGTCCCTATTTGGAATTTCATTTAGTCTCTTAATGAAACTTTCCCAAAAATCCATGCTTCTGCCACAGAGGGAAGAACCCAAGACTCTAGCAGCTAATGGAAGGCCCCTGGCATGGCCCAGAACACTTTTGCATAGCTCCCCGTAACCTTCTATTGGTTGGTCTTTTTTGAATGCTTTTCGACTCAATAGGACAAGAGCATCATCATCATTCAACTCCTGGGCCTCATATATACGATCCACTGCATGTGTACTCAACAAATTCTTATCCCTACTTGTTATGATTATTCGGCTCTCTGGAAGAAACCATTTACGGTCCACAGCCAAGAAATCCAGCTGTTTTAGACTATCTACATCATCAAGAATGACAAGCACCTTCCTGTTTTGCACCCTGTTCTTTATCTCAGTGATTCCTCTGTCCGCGTCCCATATCTTTGGGCTCTCTGCCCTTAGGATCTCAGAAAGAAGTTGCTTTTGTAATGGAACTGCCCCATGTTTCTCAAAACCTTCTCTGACATTTGCAAGGAAGCAGCTACCTTCAAAGTCACACCTAATCTTATCGTAGACCGCTCTGGCAATGGTGCTTTTACCGATGCCACCCATCCCACAAATCCCAATAATGCGAACATCATTTTGTCCTCCAAATAACATATCACTCACTACTCTCACTCGAGAATCTATTCCAACTAAGTCTTCGCTGACACTTGAGAATGTTTGACTCAATTCGTAATCTATCTTTTGAACAATTTCTTCAATTATTTCTGACTCGTTCCTGCAGCAAAAGAAGAAACAATAGGCATTCACTTGTGGGATGAGGATTCCCGTGTTTTAAAATTATAAAATCATGAAAAATAAATAAATTTAGGCCAGTCCAGAAATTGTAGAAAAATGCAATTTGTTCAAATGTGATAAACACAAACAAGACAAGAAGCAAGGTCTGGATTCTGAATAGTATCTAATCTAGGGCAAGGAACTTATTAGGTTGAATAGATCAAACACTTGTCTCTAGCCCATTATCTGGAAATTAATACTTCCGAGTTCAAATTCTATATCTTCCAATTTGGAAGCTATAACATTGAAAACCGGTGATGATTTTGAATTGCATAAGCCAAATATAAAGTGAATAAACCTAACCTGTTCTGCGAAGTCCATCCAGATACATTGGCTACCTGTGTCATAGCAGCCCTCCATTTTCTAACCTTGTCCATGTTCTCTCTGTACTTTTCTTCATGTTTTGAAAAGTCATCCTGGAAGCTCCCTGTTTGTTTCCTCACGTCTGACGGGTCAACATCATAAAACACAGGAAAAATCTTCTGCCCTTTTTGATCACCACATTCTATAATCTTAGCCAGTTCTTCTAAGCACCAAGATGAAGAAGCGTAGTTCTTAGAAAGAACAATGACTGAAAACATTGACTGCTCAATTGCTTTTAAGAGCTCTGGTGCGATCTCTTTTCCTCTCTCAAGCTTCTCATCATCCTTGAAAACGCGAAGCCCCCTACTTCCCAAGCCACTGTACAAATGATCAGTGAAGTTCGTGCGGGTGTCTTCACCCCTGAAACTCAGGAACACATCATATGTCCATTTACAATTATTTTGGGTAGGAGGAAAGGGTGGAGAGGTTGTGTTGCATCTGGAGCATGCAGCCATTGATTATATTAAAACTGACACAACCCTTGCTTGATTGTGCCGATCTGTAGCTATTAAAAGTGATCCTGCTCTGTTTCTAGCTGTGTTTGTAATGAAGAATTGAGGCTTCTCTTGTGCTTCCCAACACCTTCCTTCCGGGTCACCAAAGAAGGCACCTGGAACTTTCCATAATTCCTTTCTAACCTCCATCCTCCATCCTTCCGGGTCACCAAAGAAGACACCTGGCACTTTCCTCACACACACACACACACGAACGAGCGTGCGCGCATATATATATATATATAAAGTTGCAAACATTTACACAGTTGCTTTTTTAAAATTTATTTTTTAAAATAATTTTTTATTCAATCAAATAATAATAAAAATATATATAAATTATTTGTTGCAAACTGGTTGGCTTGCCTGACCGACCCTTTTTTTTGTTGTAAATTGTTTGTGAAAAGGAAAAAAAAAAAAACAACAGGTCACCTGCAAGCCAAATATTTTTTTTCTCTTACAAAACAATTGCACAAACAGGCTTTTTCAATGCATTTTTATACTTAAAGTGTAAATTAAAAACCTAATGTATACATGTAATCAAATAAATTAAGAATTATATAATTAATAAATGAAAAACAATATTAACGATAATCAAAAATAAAATTAAAAAATCAAAAGTGTTAAAAATTAAAATATTTACCCAGTTGTGTTTTTTAAATTTGATTATTAAAATTAATCTTTTTATTCAATCAAATGATATTAAAAATAGACACACATATTAAATTGATTAAATAAAATAAAAGTAAAAAAAATAATATAATGCAATGCTGCATATATTAGAAATATTATTTGAAAATAAATGTTTTTTATTTTTTAAAATAAAGTTTTTGTATAAAAAATAATAATAAAAAATTATTGATGAATCAAAATAACTTTTTCAAAACTTAAACACGCACAACATCAAAAAAAAAATCTTTATAAAAAAAGTTAAATAAACAAAAACAATCACAAATGAGGAAAATTAATTGAAATATAAATTTATTTATCTTTAAATATAAAACAAAGATGCCAGCAAAAACAAAATATCAAAAAAAAATAATTGCTCGGTTATTGTGGCTTAACTTGTTAAACCTATGACTCGGGCCATGAAATGAATCGGGTTCAATATTTTCTTCCTTAAATTTATATTCAACCTTTAACAAAAAAAGAAAGAAGAAGAACTTAAACATGTGACAAATACTATGAACTCAACAGAGTTCAATATTTTTTTCTTTAATTTTTTTTTAAATTAAACTCGTAATTTGGATCAAAAACTTTGCCAGGTTCAATATTATTTTCCCTTTTAATTTATGTTCAACCTTTAAAAAAAATCATTAATTAGAAAGCCAAATTATTAACATATTTAAAGCTACTATTATCATCTAAGGTATCTTAACATATACGCATAATAAAATAGTACACGAGCCCATGTAGTTTTTTTCTTCTTTCCAATACATTTTATAACAAATATTAAACATATAGTAATATTTACGTTATAGCAAAAGAAAACATTGCTGAAGTGCAAGTTTACGTTAATGTGGAGAGCTTTTGGGAATTTGTGAGCTGAGAATATGCTCTTTGGCCCAAAACAATTGTATTCCTGTTTTTTTCAATTAATGCATGGTTAGTTGTAGACACTTCAATTGATTTCATGTTTTTTTTCCACGTCTTCTCTTTTCTCATACTTTTTCCATGTATATACATGTAATCGTTTATATAAAATGGATTATGTATTCAATTAGTAGCATGCTATACAGAGTTAAGCATTTCAAAAAGATCAACTTACTAACATGTCCAGAGAATCTAAGTAGCTTAAAAACAAAGTTTATATATTAGATGATTAATTAATTTATTGGTTCTAACAATCTAATCTATTTTTTTTAGCCAAGATAGTTGGTGTTTAGTGCTTGGAAAAGATCTCTTTTGATAGATTTGAGAACTCTCTAATGTTTAAATAATTATTTTGTTTAGAGAAAATACAATGATATTTTAAAAATAAATTTTGAAAATAAATTTTCACTACAAAATTAAGATTGTGAACTTTTTTTTATTGAAAGATTTATAGAATTATATCTCATAAATCTTATCTTTTAATGAATAAAAAGGATTGAAGTGTCATATTGTCTTTACAACATTAATGAAGGAAAATATGTTCGACATATGCATTAAACATGAATAAGTATCCCTTACACATCATTAATGAAAAATTAGTGGTGGGCCTCTTTAAATATTTTTATACACCTAAGGGTATAAAGAAATGAGTATCCCTTACCTTAACATTTTATGTTAAGGATCATGAGAAAAAACAAGTGAAGTCTTGTGGCCGAATATAGAGCTTAGAAAGCTTTGTTCTATATTCATTTAGGTTAAGCGAGATGTTGAGCTCTAGGATATTAGGTCTGGCAACTTGACAAACCCACATGTACTTGGACTCAAAATATTGTTGAGCCCTAAGATGTTGAGTCTGGTAGCTTGCTAGACCCACATATGCATGTGTTCAACATGTAGAAAAAAATCAACTAAAGATTTATTTAGCTTCTCAGCTACTTTCTTTTCTCTTATCTCCTCAAATTGCCAAAAAAATCAAATAAATTTTAGACACTAAAAAAAAGATACAGAGAATGAAAAATGAAATGAGAAAATTTTAGTTGATATAAGATAAGAACAAAGGGAATTTAGATAGGTGGCAAATAAACCACATATAAATCCAAAAAGAAAAATAAATTATATAAAAAACTAAGAATTAAAAAAATATTACAACACTGTCATTTTAAGAGTAAACGAACTGCATTAAAACATTGGTTTGTTTTAGTTGTTTTGTTGATTAAATTTGAAATTTTATTGAAGTGATAAAAGAGTTTATTTTTAGTGTTCTTCTAATTTTAATGAATAACAGTTTTTTAGTGTTTTTTTCTCCACAAACAATATTTGTCTAATTTGAACATGACAATTTATAAAAATGCTATATTTTTTTATTAAAAATAAAATCCAATTTAAGTAATTTATTATGAGATCCTTTATTTTCTCAAATAAATAAAATTGTTAAAAAAAACACAATTCAATCACTAAGTTTGCTAATATACAATTTCAAACGTGTCTTAAGTTTGCTAAATTATATATATCAATAATTAGTTGTTAGTGTTACGTAGTAATAGAACTTGAACTTAATATACATTAATGGATTAATTTAACCATGCATGGATAAGGATGGACATGTGACTAAATATAAATAATACAAGAAAGACAACTATAGCATAAAGAAAGACTGAATTCTACTATAAAAGGAAAGCTATTATAAGCCACTCTAAGTAATTCCAAGCTATTAAAATATATACACAAACAACAACACAATAAAAAACAAATCATCATAACAAGACTTCACAA
This sequence comes from Populus alba x Populus glandulosa, assembly GCA_033617975.1. Classification (NCBI taxonomy): domain Eukaryota; kingdom Viridiplantae; phylum Streptophyta; class Magnoliopsida; order Malpighiales; family Salicaceae; genus Populus; species Populus alba x Populus glandulosa. Next base: position 12,094,191 of record CM066161.1, read on the forward strand.
CATAGAAAATAGGGTACAAAGCCACTTAGCGGTTCTTGCTCTTCTTTCTACACTTTGTTATAATCCTTCCATTATTCTCCTACTCCATATATCTTTATCCTTTTATATTTACTAACTTAAGCATTATAGGGTCTTTTATTTCAACAGGAAACTTGTTTAATGAGAAAGCTTATAAACTTGCAGTCAAGCCCATTCATTCCACAACTCAGGATCACATCCTATGAAAATTATAATCTAATTATGAAGTTTTTAGGACTTTATTAGTGATGTTGTCTATGAAAATTGAATACAAACTAGTTCATTATCTTTTACACCTTCTCACTCATAAATTTCTTTCCATAACTAACAAGTTTGACACTCTAAGGCACGAAAGAGTAATTGATCTCTCCATCATAGGAGCTCTAGCTCCTTTAGATATCTAAAAACTCATTAATCAAATAAACATGCTCAACAATGTTATTTTAGTTATAAAAAATAGCTTCGCACTCTCTCACTTCTGCAATGAGAAATACAACACATATCTCTATTATATGCACTACTTGGTACACATAGACAACTCCAATTCCTTTAAAAAAAACCAGACAAAATAACATACAAGAAAGTAGGCACGAAAACACTCATATTTAAACTTTCTTTTTTTGTAAAATTCCAAGAACAAAAAAAATGAAAAATGAAAAATGAAAATGATGAATGAACATGAATGATGAAATGATATAAAATGAAATAAAAATAAGTAAAGGTAATAATTAAGAAATCAAATAAGAAAAATATGAAGGACATAAGGAGTATGACCCCAATTGTGAAGAAAAGGAAAGAATAGGGGCCAATGTGTAATTAGAAAGAATATGGTTATAAATATCCCCATTTCTTTCTCTTTCATGGTTGGTTGGATATGGAGAATAAAAGGAGAGAAGAGTGCAGATTTTTCTTCATCAAAAGAGAGGGAAAAACACCAAATCTCCTAGAACTATACAAACCTAGGACTTCTAAGTAGGGAGGATACCCACTAACAAGGATTTTAACAGGAAAACAAGTGTTGAAATTGAAGAAAAAGGAGAAGAGGGCTAGCTGCAAGCATGAGAGGAGAGGCCAAAATCTTAAACTAAATTGAGCTAAAATTATGAAATTTCTCAAGATATGGACACTAGACTTAATTGTGTAAAACAAATTAACAATTAATTATGAATTATACACCAATTTCATATTTGATAAATTAGGGTTCTTGAGTGAAAATTTAGGGATAATGCAAAAATTATTAGAATTAAGTTAGTTGAGCTAACATAAGATGTTTTGAACATGAAAAACATACAAAATTATTAAATAAAAATCATTAACTCAAAGGCTTGAGTGACCGGCCATGTGAGGATTGAATGAGGGAGAAAAAGAATTCTGAAATTGTGTTTATGAATACTTATAATATATGTACAATATGGCCAATGAGTGAATAAGGCAAGAAAAATTAACTAAAAAGAAGGGAAGAAGAATTGAGGGGAGGGAAGAAGAATTATGGTGTATTATATGTTTTTGATGCATGAATTAATTTTAATGGAAAACTCACTAATAGGAAAAAGTGAAAAAAATTGATAATAGAGGACTTCACGAGTTTGATGCGTGTTATATATAGCAAAGATTAAATTATTAACCATGGGTATAGCTCATGATTTCAGCATGGGAAGGATCATAAGATGTAGGAAAACATAGAAAATAAATGTCGTAAAAGAAAAAAAGAAGTGAGGTTGGCGGAAAACTTACTTAGGAATCGCTGACAAGATCTGGGTAGATTCATCATTCTAGATTTAAAGGAAATTCAGGTCTTAGAATGATAAAATTTAGGAAACATCTCTTATAGAAATTGTAGCCTCAGATGTTATCTTTCCAATGAATTTAACCTTTCTTGATTTGAAGCTCTAGAACTCCAGATATAGGTAAATAAATGAGGAAAGGTCAAGTTCTGACCGCTATCAGCAGATTAAGTGAAAATTGATAAAATAGAAAATTTTAGCCACGATAGGGTAGAACCCAGTTTCCTCCCCACTAAATTTTTATAACATCGTATCTTGACTCTAAAAGGGGATAAACTACATTTGAAAATGAAGTTGATAATATGCGTAATGATTTAAGATAATGAAACGCAAATAGTAAATGTTGTTGTTATTGCTTTGCTATTTGCAAAATGAAAATTGAATATGAACTAATGTGGTGTACTTGTGAATTCAAGAGAAACCATGGGAGGAGTACATCAACAACAAGTGAGTGCAAATCGATCATTGGTGGCAGGTAGATGTTTCACACCTATTCTCTCTTTAGTTGATAGTGAATTTAGTATTTGATTTTATTCTATAATTTAAAACTTGCAAATATGGTTAAAGAAAGGAAATATATGATGAAACAGACGTGGACCGAAATTTGATTTCGGTTGTGGACTTATAGAATTTGATTTCGAATAATGATATGTAATGATAAATCCAAAATAATCACTTTTGAACTTGATTAGTCGATCCCAAATAAAGGAGACTAATGATGTTAGCAAGAATTGCTAACATCGACATGATCTTGATGGAAATCTAACGAATATTGAACTTGATTAACTATTCGTGTTAAGAATAGTTAATGATACTGATGGATAATTGACACGACCAAAAGATTGATATTTTCTCCCAAGTGCAAGAGTGTCGAAGTAAAAAATAAACCGGCAAGACTGGAATCGAACCATAGAGAGGCTAATTGTATAAATTATAGATAACAACAACAACAACAATAACAATAGTAATAATAATAATAATAATAATAATAATAAAGAAGAATAAGAAGTTGACGAGAACTTTAAGATGGAAGATTAATGTAATGATTAAACAATTATAAAAACAAATATTAAGGTTAAATGATCCACTAATGGTATTTCAAACAAGTATAAAGGATCAACTAATGGTATTTCAAACAAGTATATTATAAACTCTTATTACTCAACTGGAAACCACACACAAAGGAGATTCCAATCGGATGATTTGTCATTAATATCTCATTATAAATTGTTAACATGATCATATTAATTATCTTATTTATGTAACACCAAACTTTTAAATATTATCAGGAATTCATGATGCTTACTTATATTAACAACAAATCAAGTTCCTTTCATAGCACAGGTGTAGGTAATACCATATGGTTGGGCTATGAGAGTGCTAAGCATTTGTTGTACCAAGTGTTATACATCACAAATCTAGATTAACTATTTAACAAGCAAGGTATTAAGAATTAGTAAGATAAAAAGATAAGATATGTTAATATTAAACATTAAGGTCCATGTTGAGTTTACACCATACTTATTCTTACACCATTAGTATAACCTTTTCACCTTGACATAATAAACTTAGCTAAACATAATGAAGAAGAGAAACATAAAAAAACAAAAGAAGAACATAAATAAAATACCAGTTAAGTAAATAAAGGAAAGGAAATGAAAAGCATAAACAAGATATTAATGAAAGCAAAACTTAAGAATTACAAAAAAAAAAAAAAAAAAAAAAAAGAGCAAGAGTAAGTTCTTGACCTGAACAACCAAGCCCCTAAATGCATGGCAAATGCCTCCTTTTATAGGCCAAATTTTAGAACTATTGATTTGATGATTAATTGTTGAGTGGGTGGTCAACTCTTGACTTGGTGAAAATCCTTATCTTCTTGTTTGAATAAAACGTCATTGCTGGCATCAAAACTGGAACCACCTATATTCATGAAAGTTATATAAAATTGTCTTATCTTTCCAGGAAAAAAAAATTAAGGTCATTTGGACTTTTAGAAATCGAGATATGGTTTGAACACTGAACAGTGTCTGGGCTACAGGACAAATTCAGACTTTTTCTTTGTTGCTATAATTTGGACTTTAAAACGGCCTTTTTAAATCTTGGACTCCACAGGAAAGTTGTAGGCCTATATCTTACCGAATCTTTCCAAACATTTGAGGTCATTTGGACATCTAGAACTCGAGATATGACCCAATTACCGAATAGTGTTCCAGTTTGGACTGCACCAACATCTCTTTTCTAAGTTTGGCCTTCTCTTTGTCCTTTTAATTTCAATACTTCAACTCATCAATCAATCTTTTTATTTATGTGATAGGCCTGCATTTAAGATGAACATTTACTATAAATTAAAGGTATCTTATATTATTAGGTATGTTATTATAAAACATGCTTTAGTTAAGAAGTTATTGATACTTCAAGTGCAAAATGATGATATAAAACCTTGATAAAAATACACTTTTAAGTACTAATCAATAATTTTGGTATTGTCAATCCTATGATAACTTGATTATCTTCCCAAGAAGGAAGCTAATGATGTCAAGAGACTTTGACATCAATATTACCAGAAAAATCTTCAAAGTGAGGTGGAAAGGAATTGATTGACTATTTCGGGTTGGAAATAGTTAATGGAATTGACCAGTTAAGTTCATGCCGACATTTCCAAGGATTTGATTAGTCAATCTGGGCAAGGGTGACTAATGACACTAATAGGAGTTATTAATGTTGGCAGTGACCTCCTCAAAACCTGGGGCAGGGTAATAAGATGGGTGGACCTGGCAAATGACAATGGGTAATAATCAAAAAAGAAAACCATAAGTGGGTTGTGGAATGATAGGCTTTAGATGTAATAAAGAAAGAGTCAAGTGCAGGTTGTTTTGGACAACTATGATTATTTATTATCGAGTAGGTAATTATATACGTAGATGCATGTAGTAGTGACTCTCCATCATCTTTGATGTATTTTTACTTTTAATATAATTATTTTCACATTTTAATATTGCACGTCCTTCCCATTCACTCTAGGAGGAATGTCTTAGGTGTCTAGTTCTTTTTGTATGAATTAGGAATTTAATGTTTCTAATTCTTTTTGTATGAATAAGAAAGTTAGTGTTTCTAATTATTTTTGTATGAATTTGGAATGAAATGAATGTCAATTTATTTTTCTTTAAGTAATTATACAACCTGCATGGTATTAGTATCTCCTTATATTAATTATCAAGACTTAAGATTTCTACTAATTTATGCTTGTAATATTAATGTTACGATCCATGTTTAATTACCATTTCGTTTGTGCTGTAAATTTTATGCTTGGAATGAATATATGGATTTTTATACTTGTGACTAGTAATAATTGTGATTATGATGCAATGTGAATATATGGTGATTGTAGAACGAGCATGAAATGTGTGCAGGATAAATTATCGATAACTTGGGATCTTTCGATATAGGGAAGACTTTGCTGAAATTTCGGTAAATCTAAAATAAGCCAAAAAAAAAAATACACACAAATCTTCAGTAGTATAATTGCTTTGTTGGATCTCAAAATTGAAAATGTTACAATGTTATTTTAGCTATAAAAAATAGCTTCACACTCTCCCACTTATGTAATGAGAAACACAACACGTATCTCCATTACATGCATTACAAGGTATATAGACAACTCCGATTCCTTTAAAAGACTAGACAAAATTGTGTACAAGAAAGTAGGTATGAAACCACTCATATTCAAACATTTTAAATAAGTCACTCCCACTACGGAAAGCATTTCGCAAAAAGTTCTATCCACATTAATGGTTGTTTTTGTCATAATCCAATTTTTTATTTTTTATTTCTATTTTTACAAAATAAAAAGAAAATGAAATGAAAAAAAAAGGAATGAATAAAGAAAAATTGAAATTTAGGTCAAGGCAATACAAATTGAAAATTTTAAAGGTCAATTAGGTTGGAACTATCAATTTGGGAGCCAATTTTGGTAGAAATTAAAATAATTGATAAGTTTGGGGACTTAATTAAATTTTAAATTAGTTTAATTAATGAAATCGAGTTTAATTAAAGAATTAATAAGTTTTGGGACTTAATTTAATTAATGAAATTAGAGGCTTGATTGAAGAAATATTAAAATTCAGGGCTGATTTGGGTCAAAATTGCAAAAAATTAAAGTTCATGGGTCGAAATGAAAAGGCGAGGGTACTATAGGGAGTTTAATTAATTTTTTAGGGGTGATTTTGAAAGAATTAAACATTAAAGAGTCAATTAAAGAGTCAATTGATTAATTTGGAAGTCAGGGACTGTTTTGTAAAAGGTTTCGAAATACAGGGGTCTAATTACAATTTATCTAGGGTCCTGAATAAAATGTCAAAAAGTTAAGGACCAAATTGCAATTTGCCATTCTCACCCTGAAAGACGCCGTTTCAAAGGTACTGTTCCTTCTTCTTCTTCGTCTGGAAGTTGGGGACGCCACCTGCAAAGCGAAATTCTGCCAGACTAAGCAATGAAATGAATACCAAGAATAGGACCCCGTTTTAGCCGACATCCCTCCACCGCCACGAGATCGCCAGCAGGCCGAGGAAACCGCCACCAACAGTCTGGCACGGGCAGGACTGTTGGTGCCCCAATTCGACCGAAACACAATGTCCCTAGGCCTTATCACGGTCCTGGGGAGATAAGCATTAGGGGAGCTTATAAAAGGCAGAGAGGGGGTGTAACCAAAAAAGAGGAAAAAAGAAGAAGACAGGAGGAAGACCACCTAAAGAGAGAGAGCTAACGAACATAAAGAAAAACAGTGAAATCGGAAGAGAAGGACGGCCGAAGAGAAGTAAAAGCAAAAGAAGAGGAGAAGAACGAGGCGTGGCTAGTCCAGTAGACCGATCTCCCTCAAGCTTCGTCGTCGCCACCAGAGGTAGCAGACCAGATAAGTCTCCCTCCCTTTCTTCCCCGCTTTAATTTTAATTACTCCTACACTGTACTAAACGTGCGGCGTGCGTTCTCGTTTTTTGCCCGCCTGGCCACTGGGTTGGACAAGTGACCAGCCAGGCTACTGGGTCTAGCTCAGCTTCTATAGGTGGGCTAGATTCAGCTAAAAAAAAAAGAGTGGATTGGATCTAAATCTAACGCCTATCGAACTAAATTGTTTTTGTTAAAATTGTGTTTGATAAAACAAACCCTTATACTTTTTTCATGTTTTTTTTTTTATATATATTTGACCAAACAAACCTCCTTTTAATATTAAAACATTCCAGAAATATTTGGTGATTTTCATTAATTTATTTGTGACCCCCTCATGCTTTGTTTTATTTCTTTTCTTTACAATGTTTTTTTGCTACATGCTCAATTTATGGACTATTATTGTTAAATGCAAATTTATTGTGTAATAATTTCTTTATTCTTGTCTAATAAAAAAGTAAATAATAAAAAGGGTAAACAAAAAGAAAAGGGCATAGAAAATATGTTTTTCCTTCATTAAAAATTCAAAATTTTGTGAACTTGTTCACTAGTGCTAGAGTCAAGAATATCGTATTTTTTTGAGTTTATGTAATATTTACCAATATTAAAATTAGAAATGTTCGTAAGTACTGTTCACTGACACAAGAGTCAGGAACATGATAGGAAAATAAAAAAGTGAGAGGATAAACTCTTAGTAATTTTAGACAAAACCAGCAATGCAGCTTGTCTCAAGTAGGATGTTTAAGAGGTGATAATATCTTTTCTTTTGTGTAACTAATCTCGTATCATAAAATCTCTATTGACAAGTTAGGATTCTTAGTAAATATAATATTAGGTCACGACTTCTTATACGTGATTATTTTCTCTAAAAACAAGATATTAGATTTTTTTTTTTTCAATAAAAAATTTAAAATTTTAATTGATAATCGCAATATCCAGGTATGACAACCCTATAAGAATTTGCTAGTGAGACTCTTATTAAGGTCTCGTTTTCACAACCTTTATAAGGATCGGCTAAGTCTACTTTTTATAACCCTTATAAAAATTTGCTAGTTAGACCCTTATTAAAGGTTTCATTTCCATAACCCTCACAAGTCTCTATAAGGTTTTATTTCTTGCACAGCTTTATAAGAGTTTATTAGTTAAAACTTTATTAAGAATCTAATTTCATAACCCTCCTAAAGATTATGCTAATTGCACATTGTCAAGGGTTTTATCTTCATAATCATTACAAAGGATTCTCTAATGAAAATCAAGGGTTTTATCTTCATAATCATTACAAAGGATTCTCTAATGAAAATCCTATTAAAAGTTTTTAATTTTGGAATTTCCATAAAGGTTTATCCTATATATCCTTGTCCAAAGAGACCTTTTAGAAAATCTTAAAAGATGTACTAATTATCAAGGGTTTCATTTTTCTCAAACTTTATAAATTACTTATATTGTGAGTTGCCCTCTTCCATGTTAAAAAAAGTCCTCATGCAAGGAAACTATAAATTTTTATTATTATTTATGAAAATACAAAGGTTGTTTTCAAGTTACAAAACCCCTTTATACATGTCAAAAGGCCTACAAACAAGGGGATTTCTATGATTTTCATTAATGAAAATGTAAAAGTTAATTTTTAGATGCATAACACCATTTTCTATGCTAAAAAAACCTACATACAAGGAGGATCTATTAAGTTTTTATACATGCAAATACTAAAGATGCTTTCGAAGTATAAACCATTTTCTACTCAAGAATTCTTTAATACAAGAGGGATATATTAGACCATCAAGGTTCATATTATTTTTTTAAAAAAATAATTTTTCCTACATTGTCAATGGTAGTTAACCATTTGTAAGAATTATAGAGTTTAATTTCTTAGTCTAAAGGATAAGCTTTAAAAAAATCAGGTTAATTATACCTAAAGAATCTAAATATCCTCCTAAATATGAGCAGAATAAAGGAAAAGTATTACACTGATATGTAAATTAGTTTGGTGCTGAGTTCGAACATGATTGTATTTGTGGGGATATGGGATATATTTTTCTTTATCTCTGATGTGTGAAAGTAGGATTCAACTGGATGGCAATAAAGGGTCAGGGTGCCTTTTGTTTCCCTTAATTTCAGATTCACGCATAATATATATTTGTTTAAGCCTTGGCTTTCTTGTTGTCTGTGATCGTACAACTTGCTTTTTTTAGCTATCCTATGTCTGCTGCTGTCAATTTTTTTAGCTCGTTTCTTGTTTTTCGATTTAAGATGCGAAAGACTTACCTTGTTCTATATGATATCCTACTTCTAAAGTGCAATCGACCAATTATGTAATTTGTTGGTAGAGAAAGAAACATTGAACTGTTTGTTCATTGAAGTTCATTTGAACTTGAACACAGCTGATGTCCTAAACATCACTCGAAACTAGGGAAATAACTAAAGAAAGCAATTCAAATCTCACTCTTTTCGGTGAGAAGACTAACCCCATTTTGGAGCGAGCATAATAGATATATATACAAGAAACAGTTGCTTGAAAGAGACCGTGATGTCTTGATAGCTAATTTAAGGTAGCAGCAAAGTATGCCAAGGGTCCAACCATAGCAGCGTTGATGTACGTAGCAGGCTCCGAGTGGCTATAATCACTGCGTTCATCTGGGAAGCCATCATTCTGGTTTGGACCGCCGACAATAGCTCCGGTTAAGATGTTAGGATTAGGATTTGCTGAGTGGAAGAAAGGCTCGAAGCCACTATCACAACCTATAGCTTGTGGGTGGCTTGCCAGTGATGGCAAAGAAGAACCTCTATGGTGAATTCTCTTAGGGAAATTTGGCCCGAATCCTACCATGTAGGACATTCGAATCGGGTTCTCTCCTAGTATGTAATCCACCTATAAAGTTCCTTGAGTTAATTAGTAGTAGAAGACCAAACGTTGAGCAAGAAAAGTCAGAAATTATATATTAATCTACTTCATAGAGGAAAAAAAGTCTTTTGCAGCTTGCCTGTCTTTTAGCCACATATAACAGGGAATTTGGAGTGACCAAGAGATTGCCACAGTTGAAGGTGTGCCTGGTTGCTTTCATGTATTTAGCATAAGTGGTGAGCAAGAATGTTATGGATGTCACATATTGGAGGTTGTTTTCAGGTAGCTTGTACATCAGTCCACCTGCGTCACAGTGAAATTGTTGTGTTGGATAAAATTTTAAATGTTGGAAACAACAAAATATTATATATATATATATATATATATAGAAGAGAGAGAGAGGTGGTTTTACCCTGAGTATACTGTGTAGTTTTATAAGGTGAGTTGGGTAAGATCCGGCACATGAAACTTTCTGCTTCTCCTTCAAATTGCTCGAAGTTTTTGTCGTTGTTGAGCAATGCTCGCTGCAAAAATAAATGCCAATAGTTAATTTTTGAAGTTTTTTTTCCCTTTATATTTATGAACAAGCTGACAGTCATTAAATTTTTTTTCAAAATCGAATAAATTAGATCAATATTATAAATTCAAGAGTTGCCACTTACCCTTGATAAAAGAACATGAACACCAGCATACTTGTTGTCCCAGCTGAATAAGTCAGGTTGGTCGTCAGCTCCCAAGGACTTGAAGATGTTATAGTAGGACATTTCGTTTGTTGCCCTGAACAGCCATGCAGCTCCCCACAGTAGTTCATCCTGAAAAAAGAAATTAAAAACAAAATAACAAGGTCATTCTTTCATGTCTTTTGACTCTGAGATTAAAAAAATTTATAAATAAGTTCACTTTGGACATTGATAACGAAGTTTGAACCCAGAACAGCACTGACCATTTTCTGCTCGAAAGTCAACTATGCATAAGGTTTTGTAAGAAGAAATCTAATTTAATTTTCTTACCAAAAACCTTACATAGAAGTTGTAAAAATTTGAACCAAATCTGGTACCTAATATTATTCAACTTTCTCCAACTATTGGCCTAATATGTTTTGCATTACTAGTCTACCCAGAAGACGCAGCAGGCAAGCCCACTAGAAGAGATTCCAGTTGAAATATTCTTTACCTTAAAAAAACAAGAAAAAAAAGGAAAAGAAAAAGAAATAAACCAAATGTTTTCCTCATTTACTAGCCAACCTTACCTTATAACCAGAATACGAGCAGTAAAATGGGCACACTGCTGATCCAAGAGAATCACTATAGGCACCTTGGTATTGCATGGCAAATTGAAAAACCTTCCTGGCTGTTCTCAGTAGCAAAGCCGAGTATTTACGGTCGACTTTTCGAAAAACCATTGAGGCAGCAGCTAATGCCGCGGCCGTCTCACCGGCAACATCCGAGCCAGGGCTTCTTGCCGAGACCGAAAATACAGTTCGGACTGTGTCCATATCCTCCGGCCTCTCCCAGCACTTGTGATCGACATTCGGATCACCAACACCCACATAGAGCTTACCAGGGGTGGCGGTGGCACATTTTAGAAGATAGTCCGTGGCCCACCGGATTGCGGCCCTTGCATTTGGTAATTCAGGTCCCATTCTCTTGCCATACTCGAGCGTGCTCCATGAGAGCATTGTCGTGGTGAAGGCCATTGGGAAATTAAACTTGACATTGTCTCCAGCATCATAGTACCCTCCAGTTAAATCCACCTGTGTAAATGATAAACACCGTTTTTAAAGACTCGATCTCTTAAGAAAATACTCCATTGACATTAGACGTAAGATCAGAAATAGAATAAAATATTGCAAATGCAGTAGGAGAAAAGTACGGACTATATATTGGAATAATAGCAGTAACAGTAAAGAACAAGAACGGCGACGTACGTGGGCGAATAAGCCATCAGAGAGCCCGGAATCGGACCTCCAAGCGAGCTGCTGGGATCCGGGGAGCCTCCCTGACCTCTGACCTTGAAAAAACAGTATGGACTTTGCTAGGGCTTCCTTGTAATTGGGTTTGGCTTGGACAAAACCCAAGAGAACAAGTGACAGGGAAAACAAGAGGCAGAAAGAAGCTCCCCTTCTCATTTTCACTGGAATCCTAAGCTAGCAAGTACCAAAGTATATGTTTTGTTTATGACTAATTAACAATGACATTCCTATATATATATATATAAAAGAGAAAAGTCTCACGGGGATTTCCCTTGCCGCAAATCAAGGCTTTTCCATTGAAGACTTCCCTTTTTTATTGTTGCTGATATTGAATCATTTAAGGGCTTTGATATAATTAGGTCCAAACTTTGTCTGAAGATTTTAGGATTCCCTATGACGCAAAAGTTGCCCATGCAATGTATGAAGTAATCATGTATGGCCACGAAAGCAAGCATGTAATATTATACTCCAATTGAGTGGAATTAGTGGGATATGTCTTGAATTTGAATCCATGATCAATTTTATTAAATATTATTTATTATTTATAAGCACACTTAATTTCATCGAAATCTCATGCATTAATTAATTAAGAACAAGGTATCGTTAATCCAATAATAAAAAGATTCGGGAAGTAAATTGGTATATTACTCCTTTCATCTATAAATTATCCCAGAATACATTGTATTTGATTCCCAAATCTAAGTGACTGTTTTACGAGAGGAGGCCAAATGTTTTTTTTTTTTTTTAGTTTATTAAGATGCTAATTAGAACTGACATGAGCAGGGCTAGGACCACGAGCTGAATAATGTCACAAACGCTCCCCTCTAAAGGCTGTCTGCCCTACACGAATCACAGTACAGAAAAAAGCATAGGAAAGAGATTATTGATGCAACTAATGTCCTTGACTTTTTCTTTGATTTTTTTACTGTTGTCACAACTCACAAAATCACAAGTATAATAATCATACAGCACAATCGAAGAAAACAAATCAAAATTTTCTAAATTTCATCCCATCAAGGGATATTCTCTTACCATCAATAAGTTTAGAGGTGAGTAACACTTTTACCTTGTTTGTTTTTGTTGGAGAAATCCTGTTTTTTTTTCTTAAATAATATTTTTAATTTTTCTTGGAAAATTTATTGTTATAATATATTTCTGCATTTCAAAAAGTAGTGTAACTACTACGGCAATATCAATAATACTTTTGATTTATTTTACCGAAAAGGACAATTTTAAATGTTGGGAAAGTGGAAAAACATGAACTTTTCCATTCCCCCGATCGATTCCCCTCTTCATCTGATTATATATGCGTTAATTTTGTTCTTTTTCTTTATAATTTTTTAGCACTTCAAAGTGTAACAGCACCACCGAACCACTGCTGCTTTATCTTAGACTTCGGTTTACGAACATCATGGCACCTAATCCAAATGGGTCCTAAAAAGATAGTGTTGGGCCATTAATTTTAATTTCAAGTGATCAAACAACACACTCGAGTGGCTCATGCGCCATTATCCTCATTGAGCACCAACCTGTTCGGTCAATACCCGACCACTGCTTACAAATTTGTGGCTTTTCGGGTCTCGTTTATCTCGAGAAATATGTACATCGAGAAAATGATCACATTATAACCGAAAAAACTGCATAAAATAACGGCTAATTAGTGGAAATTTGCCGAGTAATCTTCATCTGTTTCTTTCTTTAGGTCAAATTCGGACGAAAAAGAAGAGGCGTGAATGGCGCATGCTGCCGAGCCCTTGGATCGCGCAAAGATATCGGCGCCATAAAAAAATAAAAATGGAAAATTGTTTCGAGGAGATGAAAGGGTGTGGTTGCTTTCATTTGATTCTCTTCTTCTTGGGATCCCTTTCCCATCCCACGGTCCCACCTCTCCTTTGTTAATTCCAAGGCTTCAGGGCTAAGCCAGAGCTCCTTTCACTTTTTTCTTCGTTTTCGTCAAGAAATTTCAGAGGGAAACGACATTATTGGTGCATGTCACCTTATAGCCTTTGACTAGCACATGAATGCTTTGAAAAACCTGGAGGTGAACAGAACTAGGGTTAGACCTGAGGGTTTGGAGGGAGGGTTGCTGGTTTTTCAAATTTAGCATGTTACAAAAATTATGCATGTGACCCACTTGATATATAATGGAATTTTTGTTTGCAGAAATTAGATGTGGATAGGTTTCCTATGGTGGCGGAGTTTGACTTTTTCTTGGAAGGGGTCTATGCAAATTAAATGATCTTTCACATGTAAAATCATAAACGTGAAAAAAATATTTATATCAGTACCAGAGAATTTCAACCAAATATTTTTTCAACATTTATATAATATTTTATTGATATTATAAATCGTTAATAAAATTTTCCTTGAAATATTATCATCAAAAAATTATAAATAAAATAATTTTAATGATTTTTTTAATATTGCTAGATTCATCTTATTGACATATTTTTTTATAGTAACGATGATGACATTATTCAGGCTTCAATATGCATTTGAGGTTTTTTTTTCCTCTTTTTTTTCTTCTCATGTAATTTTTTGTAGTACATTTAATAAGCAAGTGGCATCTAAGCAATGCTATTTTCTTAAATGTCTTAAAATATGTTATTTTGTTAATTCTTGTCAACTGTGCTAAGGGAAAAAAAACATTCATTTGTGCTCGCTTAGATCCCGTTTAATATTATGGTAATTATTTTTTTTTTAAATATTTTTTATTTTAAAATATTTTAAAATAATAATTTTTTTATTTTTTAAAATTTATTTTTAATATCGACATATTAAAATGATTTTAAAATATATAAAAAATATTAATTTAAAACAAAGAAAAACTTTAAAATTTTACAAAAATCAACGTAAGAGCTCCTCATATGTATCTAATTATTGTTAGATAAATTGTCGAATTCAAATAAATCTCACTCTCATGAAAAGCTATATTTAAAGAAATTCGGAAAAAGAAAACGAAGGGAGGAATTTCTTATCAAATATACCAAAAACTAAGAGCAATTTAACCATTTAAGATGATAAAAACTTATATGAGAATTTAAAAAAAATATATATATATATAAGAGCATTTGCTATGCAATTCGCAACCTAAGGAATGCAAATATGATAAATTAATGATATGTCATTGAAATATTAACTTATCCTTATCTCACTACCAGAGAATTTCAACAAAAATATTTTTTCAACATTTATACTTACTTAGAACTTGTTTGGTATTGTAATAACAGTTATTTTTTACTTGAAAATACTTTAAAATAATTTTTTTTATTTTTTAAAATTTATTTTTGATATTAATACATTAAAACAATCTAAAAATACTAAAAAATATTAATTTTAAATAAAAAAATATAAATTTTAACAAAAATATTTTTCCACCGCAAAAACAATCACTTTCTTATTAAAACTTCTCATCAAAAATTCAACCCAACATACTTAAATACTAGAACGGTAAATTTTAACCCCTATAATTACCCTTGTACCAAACATAAACCTAAGGATCAATGATGTATTACCCCCAAGTGGCTATATATTTGGTGAAAAACATTACATCTTTTCTATTTATGGACATCTAATTAACCCCACTTATAAAGCTCAAATACTTTTGTAATTAGTTAGATGTAAATATATCATCTCATCGAAAGCAAATGATATATAAAATCAATATCCATATAATCGTCTTTAATGAAGTTTCTTAACATCCTTAACCAACGTAAGAGCTCCTCATATGGATATAATCGTCACAATCAAATAAATCTCACTCTCATGAAAAGCTATATTTAAAGAAATTTGAAAAAAAAAAAAAACAAAGGGAGCAATTTCTTATCAAACATAACAAAAACCAAAACCAATTTAACCATTTCAGATGATAAAAAAACTTATGAGAATTTTTTAAAAAAATATAAGAGGATTTGCTATTTGCAACCTAAGGAATTAATGTAAATATATGATACTTTAATTAATGATATCTTATTGAAATATTAACTTATCTTGTACATATTTATATTTTACTATTTTTAAGAAATATATAAACAAATAATGAGTATAGAATATCTGAATTAAGCACGACATATGTGTGGATGTGCTGTGTTTTATTATAGTTTATCACTTAAAGTGTAAGAAATTATAAAATATGTTAATTGTTTTTACCAAAGAAGTACCTGAATTCATACGAAAGAAGTATTCATAAATTATGATTGTCAATTTGTTTAATAAAAATATCTGTGAGGATCTTTCTAATTATATTGGAATTTTATAAATGTTTGTCCTTATCCAAATCCTAATTTGTTCAGCTCAGATTTAATTTGTTCAGCTCAGATTTAAGAATTTATTATATTTAGCATTCATTTTTTTTTTATAGTGTTGTGCTCATTAGATTCAATATTTTCTTTATATATTGAAGTGGGTAAAAAAAAAAGCAAGCCCTGCAGAGATGAGATTGGTGTTTTTAAACCCGGGTCACTAAGTTACCCGTGTCAATTCTATTTTTTTTTATCAATCGAAATGATGTCGTTTTAATATTTTAAAAAAATCAATAGATTGTAACCGGGTTTTTAATCATGTCTTGTTGAGTCAACCGTGTCATAAGATCAATCTACTAGGTTAGCTGGATCAGCTAAATTTTTAACTATTTTTATTTTTTTATAAAATCAATCTAATTTTAGATTTGGATTAACGAAGTCTTGAATTAACCACCAAGCAGGTTGCAATTTAAAAGACAAGAGCTGATGGCCCACGTCGTCTCTGGGGGTAGCAATTATTTTAGTTGATGCTTCACAATTCTATTGAGTTTTAACATGAATTCTTACATAACTTTAGGTTTTTATTTTTTATATTTTTAGCACTGGTAAGTGGTGTTATACTTTTTTTAGGTTGTTTCCAGAGATGGAGCAGAGCCGGCGCATTAGAATTGGAGAACCAAATTAAAATAAAATAAAATTAGAAAGGGTAAGAGTTAAAATTTAATAATTCTAGAGCTAAAATTTATAATTATTTAAGAGAGAGGCAGGGGAAAAAAAATGCACGGACTGAGGCCCCTACCAGCCACTCTTGTTGTTTTTGTTAAACAACTAATTTGAAATCCACTTGTTTATTCTAAGAGCAAGTGATTGCATTTCTTTGAAAGCTTTTTAAAAATATATTTTCTTAAAAAAATAAGTTAATGTTTATTTTAGTGTTTTTTTGGTAATTTTGATATACTAATATAAAAAATAAAAAAATCATTTTAATATATTTTTAAGTAAAAAATAATTTTTTAAAATAGCATATATTATAATATTAAGAATACACTTAGCAATAATAATATAAAAATGAGATTAGCAAGACGCTTATTGTGCGTGTTATACAATATTGATTTTATTTTTCAATTAATTGTAAGTATAAATAAACATGAAACTTTAACCATCAAATCAATTGATAGATGGATATTAGGACAAAGAGATCATTATGAGGGTGCAGCTAATTATGGGTGCTTGAGAGTAAATTTTAAATTATTTGTTTTATTAAATTATATTTTTTAAATATTAAGTTGGTTAAGAATTGTAATTACAAGTAAATACAAGTTTTTCTTCGCAAAACACTATTGTATAATATAGTTTTTTCTCATATGGTGTTTTTCCAATTTCTTTTGTGTTTTCTTTTTTTTTTTTGTAATATTTTTTTCCAGAATTATCTTCGTCGATTTTTTTTTCATATTGAGTTGGTTAGAATTTAAATTTGTAAGAAAGCTTAATCATGTGGGGAAAGCATTGTAGCTTTCCTCACAAAACATCGTGGATTGCTACAGTGTCTTTCCACATGGTTTTTTTTCTTATAATTTTTTTCAAATTATCTTTATCAATTTTATTTTTTTAATATTGAGTTGTTTGATAATTACAATTACAAGTCATTGCAAATAAAGATAAATCATGTGGGGAAACACTATAACTTTCTTCATAAAACACTGTGAATTGCTACAGTGTTTCCAACATGATTTCCACCCCTTTTTTGGTGTTTTTTTGTTATTTTTTTTCTAAAATTACACTGTCGAATTTTTTTTAATATTGAGCTAATTAAGAATTTAGCTTTGTAATGTTTTTCCTTTAAAACACTGTGAATTGTTGCAGTGTTTTCCTATATATATATATATATTAATATTGAGTTGGTTAAGAATTATAATTACAATAAAGCTAAATCATATAAAGAAAGTGTTGCAGTTTTTCTCACAAAACATTGTGGATTGCTACAATATTTCTCCAAAATGGTTTTTTATTTTATTTTATTGGGGAAAACACTATAGTTTTCCTCACAAAACATTGTTAATTGCTACAACGTTTTTTCTCATAGGTTTTTTTCCTTCCAAAATTATCTTTGTTGGTTTTTTTTTTAATATTAAGTTGGAAGAGAATTTAACTTTGTAATTTATTTTGCTTTTTATTAATAGAAAAGCTAAATCATGTGGCAAAAACACTGTATCTTTTTTCACAAAACACTGTAGATTACTACAAATCATTTTGTTCAGTCTGTAAGTTTTTGATCACCAACACAACTTTTTTTTCCGTCATGAAATATTTGTTTCATCATACTTTTAGTTTCTATCACTTATGTAGCGCTGGTTCACAATTATAACACTAACAAGTGCATTTATTTTATAAGCTCGCGGTAGCGCACAGGCATGTCAACTCGTTTTCATTATATATTGAACTTGGTAAAAAAAGGTAAGCCCTGCAATGATGAGACCAGTGTTTTTAAACCTGGGATTTTAGACCTGGCCTAAGACCTAGATCACCGGGTTTTGACCGGGTCACTAAGTCACCCGGGTCAATCCTAATTTTTTTTGTAAATTAAAATAATGTTGTTTTGATAAAAATAAAAAATAATCAATAAGTTGCAATAAAATTTTTGATCGGATCTTGTTGGATCAACCTCCATATTAGCTAAGTTAACTGAATTTTTAACTACTTTTTTTTTTTTAATAAATCCAACTTGATTCTAATCTTGGAAAAGTTGAGTCTCAAATTAACCACCGAACCAAGCCATAATTTCAACTATAGATGAGAGAAGAGCCAATGGCTCACGTCGTCTCGGGGCAACAGTTGTTTTAGTTGATGCTTCACAATTCTATTGAGTTTTATGATGAATTCTTACATAACTTTAGGTTTTTATTTTTTTATTTTTTTAGTATTGGTAAATGGTATTATACTTTTTTTAGGCTGTTTCTAGAGATGGAGTGGAGCTGGCGCATTATTATTAAAGGATAAAATTAAAAAAAAAATAGAAAGGAAAAGAGTTAAAATTTAATAATTCTGAGCTAAAATTTATAATTATTTAAGAGAGAGGCAGTGAAAAAAATAATTTTGCACGGGCTGGGCCCTGCCGACCACTCCTGATGTTTTTGTTAGACAACTAATTTGAAATCTACTTGTTTATTCTAAGAGAAAGGGATTACATTTCAAAAAGTAAACTGAAATGTAAATGAAGGTATTTAAAGCTGTTCGGAATTCCAATAAATTTTATTTTGGAAGTTTTTTAAAATATATTTTTCTTAAAAAAATAAGTTAAATGTTTTATTTTAGAGTTTGTTTTGGTAATTTTGATATACTAATATAAAAAATAAAAATAATTATTTTAATATATTTTAAGTAAAATATACTTTTTAAAAATAACATATATTATAATATTAAAAATACACTTAGCAAGATGTTTATTGATTTTATTTTTTAATTAATTGTAAGTAAAAATACACATGAAAACTTGACCATCAAATCAATCAATTAATAGATAGATATTAGGATAAAGAGATCATTATGAGGGTGCAGTTAATTATGGGTGTTTGGGAGTGAATTTTAAATTATTTTTTAATATTTTTTGAAGTGTTGAATATATTTTAAAAAAATTTCAATTATTCTTAATTTACAAATTGAAAAAAGTTTAGATAGCTGATAAAGGATATAACTGACATAATCAAAAGTTAGGAGGGCGGTTTTGTTCAAAAGCATCATTTAGTTGAAAATTCTTTGAGATGCGCAGGTTTCATTAACTTTTTGCAGGAGGGAGAAAATCTGGGAAACCATTCCCAACATGTTTTTCACGACATGGATTCAGATCTGAAAAAAAAACATTTTTCCTTTTTTTTTTCATTGTATTATTTGAACATAATTTTATTTTCATATTTTTCTAAAATAGTGAAATATTGCTCCATTGCTTAACGAGACCATAAGATCTCCTGTTTAGGTGAATTGGATCTGTATGGGTGTATAGTAATGTTCTAATTAAGCAGCCTTTTCATTTTGGGCCTACGTTTATTTTCTAAACTGGGCTTTCCCTTGACTTAGCCTAGGGAATGCTTTTCCACATTATGATGTGAGAGACCTAATTGTTTTTTTAAATCTAAACAAATATACAGGTTTCATAAAATATTTTAGTATTATTATTAAAATTAAAAATATAATTGTTTTAAAAATTATTCATTAAGATACATTTTTTTATTAATGTATCTCATTTATTTTAATCAAAACAATGTTTTTAATTGATATTATTGTTTTTGTTGAAAACAAAAATATTTTATAATTATTAAAACAAGTTAACAAAAAATATCAAAATAGTATATTTATATTTTATGTGATTGAAAGTTTAAAAAATAATAAATATGATACAATTATTTTTAGAATACATTTAAAAATTTTAATTATAAAACACCAAGTTCAATTGAATCTTCATCAATAAATCATTATTATTATTATCATGGGAAAAACTGAAAAAGAGAGAGCAAAGGGCTGAAATGAACATTATTTTATCATCAATTATAAAATATATATTTTTACAAAGTTATATATTTTTAAATAGACTTTTCATTAGTACTTCGTTAATCTAAATATGAAAATAATACGAATTACACATGGTGCATATATCATAATAACTAGTTAACTTAAAAAAAAAAACAAAATAAAACAAAACAGTACGATTCATTTCATTACCAGGGAATAAATCATGCTAGGCATTTTTGTTTTTACTTATTAGACTTTAAAATTGTCTTATCATGTAATTTAATTAAATTACGTGATAATTTTGATAGAGAAAAAAATTGTTTTTGCAGAGAAGAATTTTTTTTTTTTAATTCAAGAATGTGTGTGTATATATATATATATATATATATTTAATGAGTGCAAGCTAAAAGCAAATGACTACTCAATACATATTTCCAACCTAATGTTTATTTTCTATATTTCCTATAAATCTTATAATAATTAGTTACCATATGTATATTTTTGTCCCTATTTAAATGAAAGACATCTTCAAAATTATTACAAATTATAATCCAATACATAGCTTTAAGAAAATAAAGTGTCAATAATACCATGGAAAACAGAGGTAAATTGAGAATTTCTTATGAATAATAATAATAATAATAATAATAATAATAATAATAATAATAATAATAATAATAATGATAATGGAATCTTGTTTGCAAAACCCAAAACAAAGGTTGAAGTGGGTTAAGATTTTATTGGGCTTTTTGGTTTGGAAGACCCAAACAAATAACTTTAGGAAGCCCATCCAATGGGCACTAAAAAAGAAAAAAGAAAAAAGAAAAACAAATCAATAATTGGTATTGACCCCAAAGTCTTCTCACATTCTCCTGTTTCTGGATCAAACCATCTTTAATTTAGATAACGATGAGATCAGATTGTCTTTAAGAATTTACTTGAAGGCAATAGACAAGAAAAATCGTCCCTTATCATCAACAATATTCAGCTTCTTCTACGTCTTGTTTGCTGAAGGAAAACACAAGTCAACTGTTCTTACGATCTGTTGGTAAGTCTTTCTGGTTCATGCGTCTTCTATATTTAATATTATATATACGAGTTTGATAAGTTTGTTTCATGAACATATTAATTCTTTTTGCTCAGCTAGTGACTGTTCTTGCAATGAAAGTAATAGAAAGCTAGCATTGGTAGCAAGTGACGAGTGATCAAATTAAGATAGATCATATCAAATTAAGCTAGTATATATCCATCGTTAAGAGTTTGAGGAATTTTCAGACAAATATATGTTGTGTGGGTTCTTGTACTCTTAGACTTCAATTTGAAGTGGGTGCTCTTTGTATGTCTTTAGGAGAAAAAGGAGAGCACTTATTGATTTCGATTCTTAGTGATTGAGGAAGACACGATCTTGTAGCTGTCTGATATGGCATCTTCATCTGCTGTTGCTCATAAATGGAAGTATGATGTGTTCCTTAGTTTTAGAGGCACGGATACGCGCAATACTTTTACCAGCCATCTCTATGAAGCTATGCGTCGTAAGAAAATCAAGACCTTCATTGATGACGGGCTTGAAAGAGGAGAAGAAATTACGCCTGCCCTTCTGAAAACGATTGAAGAATCAAGAATGTCTGTAGTAATTTTCTCCGAGAACTATGCATCTTCTCCGTGGTGTTTGGATGAACTGGTGAAAATACTTGAATGCAAAGAGACTCATGGGCTGATTGTTTTACCGGTCTTCTATAATGTAGACCCATCTGATGTTGATGAACAGACTGGGAGTTTTGGAAATGCGTTTGCTGAGCTTGAAATTTTTTTTAAGGGGAAGATGGACAAGGTTCCAAGGTGGAGAGCTGCCTTAACAAGTGCTGCCAATATATCCGGATGGGATTCACAGGTTATTAGGTAACTATAGATTCTCATCTTCAACCTTTTTTTTTTTTTTTTCTGGAATTATAGCAATTAAAATTTATTTATAGCAATTAAAATTTCTTGAAGTTGATAATCATATTTTTGGATTCAGAAGCATATGTTTTGAGCTTTAGAATATGTTAATGTGACTTCTAAATGTTACCAAATGTGCAGTTTAAAGTATAGTTTTTCCATGCATCTGTAAATTTAGAAAAAAATTTACTTGCAAGTGATTGGGATTAGATTTCACATGTGATGCGGGACAATAAATAATAAGAATTAAAACAAGAAAAGAAAAAAGATTTAAAGAAAAAAAAACTAAAAAAAGAGAAGAAATTAAGGGGATTGGAGATATACAAAATCTGCAAATTTTCATTAATTATCAAAAGTTCCTTAACATTTAGAAAAGTAGGGTATTAATACTAAAACCCTAACTAAAATAAGTGATTGGGCTTATGGCTCACTAAATAAAATACCCAATAATAATTAAATCAAACCCAACAAATAAAGTTAAATTAATAAAACTCATCTAAAAGTTCATATAAATTAAACTTAAAATATAAGTTAAAGCTTAATCTCTCAATTGTTTGGATTATTCTCTATCATTTATAATCATTCATGTGCATAAATAATATATCGGGTTAGGTATCCCATCAACATGTATGTAGTGTTATAATGTATGGCAATTGGAATCCGTCACACAAGTTCCAAACTCAAGAAAAGATTGTGTTTCTTTGGGGTACTATTTGACATATCTGTTCGCCTCCATGTTGGCAGGCCTGAATGGAGACTCATGGATCAAATTGTGCATCATATTTTGAAGAAATTGAATTATGCATCATCAAGTGATTTGAAGGGCCTGGTAGGAATGGATTCACGCATGAAGCAAATCGAAGCCTTATTATGCACACAGTTACCAGAGGTTTGTGTAGCAGGAATATGGGGCATGGGTGGAATTGGTAAGACAACCATTGCTGGAGAGATTTTCAACAAGATCGCAAGGGAATATGAAGGTCACTATTTTCTTGCAAATGTGAGGGAGGAGTCAGAAAAGAATGGAGGATTATTTCGTATGCGAGATGAACTTTTCTCTAAAATAACAGAGGAAGAAAATCTACATATTCGCACTCCACGTATTGGACACCCTTTCATTAAAGACAGGATCTGCCGTAAAAAGGTTCTGATTGTTTTCGATGATGTGAATGATGTAGATCAAATTGAAATGTTACTTGGAGGATGTGATTTGTTTGGTCCAGGAAGTAGAATTATCCTAACATCTAGAGATAAACAGGTGCTTAAGAAATATGCAGACAAAATATTTGAGGTTGAGGGACTGAATTACTGGGAAGCCCTTCATCTCTTTAGTTTGCATGCATTTAAGGATAACCAGCTCCCATACAATTATATGGAGCTGTCTGTGAGGGCAATAAATTACGCTAAAGGGAATCCATTAGCTCTTCAAGTCTTAGGTTCCTTTCTATTTGGCAGAACGACAAAAGAATGGGAAAGTGCATTGAACAAGGTTGAAAAACTAACTCGGCAAAAAGTTCATAGTGTGTTGAGAATAAGTTATGAAGCACTTGATAGTGAAGAGAAGAGTATATTTCTGGACATTGCATGTTTCTTTAGAGGGCATCGAGTTGATTTTGTAAAGCGGATACTAGATGGCTGCGGTTTCAAAACAGATATTGGATTTAGTGTTCTCATTGACAGTTGTCTCATTAAAATTTCAGATGACAAGGTTGAAATGCATGATCTTTTGCAAGAAATGGCCCATGAAGTTGTTCGAAAAGAATCTATTGACGAGCTAGGAAGACAAAGCAGATTGTGGAGTCCTAAAGATGTATATCAAGTGTTGACCAATAATCTGGTGAGATTCATATACACCAAAGTTTTCCTTTTCATATGCAATGCAATATGGTTGTACTAGTAAGTTTAAAATCTTACTTAAACTTTGTTTCTCCTTCACTGGTTTTCAGGGAACTGGAAAAGTTGAAGGGATATTCTTGGATGTTTCAAAAATAAGAGAAATTGAGTTGAGTTCTACTGCCTTGGAAAGGATGTATAAACTTAGACTGCTAAAAATTTATAATTCTGAAGCTGGAGTTAAATGCAGAGTGCACCTTCCTCATGGCCTCAAGTCTCTTTCTGAAGAGTTGAGGTATCTCCATTGGGATGGTTACCCTTTGACATATTTGCCTCGCAATTTTCGTCCACAGAACCTTGTTGAACTTAACCTATCATCTAGCAAGGTTAAGCACCTGTGGAGAGGAGACCAGGTATTTTAAAAGAACTCTATGCAAGCATCGTTCTTGCTTTGAAATTAAGTGTGGTATGAAGTGTAATTTCTTTCTGTTGATTTCATTTTGCTGCAGAATCTCGTTAATTTAAAAGATGTCAACCTCAGCAATTGTGAGCACATAACTTCCCTGCCAGATCTTTCAAAGGCCAGAAACCTTGAGAGATTGAATCTTCAATTCTGTACAAGTTTGGTTAAGGTTCCTTCATCTATAGAGCATCTGGACAAGCTTAATGATTTAGATTTGAGAGGCTGCACAAGCCTAATCAATCTGCCCAGTAGAATTAATTCAAGATGTCTGAAGAGTCTTAACCTTTCTGGTTGTTCAAAGCTCAAGAAGTGCCCAGAGACTGCAAGGAAACTGACATATTTAAATTTAAATGAGACTGCTGTTGAAAAGCTTCCCCAATCAATTGGGGAACAAAGTGGACTTGTTGCATTGAATTTGAAGAACTGCAAACTCCTGGTGAGTATTCCAGAAAACATATATCTGTTGAAATCTCTTCTAATCATCGACATCTCTGGCTGCTCATCTATCAGCAGAGTTCCTGACTTTTCGAGGAATATTAGATACTTGTACTTGAATGGAACTGCAATAGAAGAACTGCCATCTTCAATTGGTGATCTAAGGGAACTCATTTATTTAGATCTTTCCGGTTGCTCAAGTATCACGGAGTTTCCAAAGGTTTCAAATAATATAAAGGAGCTGTATTTAAATGGGACAGCAATACGAGAGATTCCCTCTTCAATTGAATGTTTGTGTGAACTCCATGAATTGCACCTGCGAAACTGCAAACAATTTGAGATTCTTCCAAGCAGCATCTGCAAGTTGAGAAAACTGCAGAGGCTTAATCTCTCAGGTTGCCTCCAATTTAGGGATTTTCCAGAAGTTTTGGAGCCGATGGATTGTTTGAGATATCTCTATTTAGAACAGACACGCATAACAAAGCTGCCTTCACCGATTGAAAATCTCAAGAGACTTGCCTGCTTGGAGGTGGGAAACTGCCAATATCTAAATGACATCGAATGTTGTTTTGACTTGCAATTGTCCATGAGATGGGTGGATTTATATTATCTGCGTAAGCTAAATCTAGATGGTTGCCATATATCGGTAGTGCCAGACAGTCTTGGTCTTTTACGGACACTGGAAGTGTTAGATCTAAGTGGAAACGATTTTAAGACTATACCTATAAGCATCAATAAACTCTTGGAGTTGCAATATCTAGGATTAAGGAATTGCAAGAGGCTTGAATCATTACCGGAGCTTCCACCACGGCTATCAAAGTTGGATGCAGTCAATTGCGAGAGTTTGAATTATCTAGAACCAAGGTCAGCTGTAGTTGAGGGGAACATTTTTGAATTCATTTTCACTAATTGCTTGAGCTTGTGTAGGATCAATCAAATCTTCCTGTACTCATTAATGAAATTTCGACTTTATACCAAAAGGCTCCATCAGGTCTGTTTCTCAAACCTCTGATACATATTTTTTTTTTTCTATATTTGCCACCTTTCATTTTAAAAAGATGCTATTTGAATTGTGTTAGCAGCTACCCAATGTTCCAGAAAGGGCATGTAGTTTCTGCTTTCCTGGAGGTGTCTCTCCACAGTGGTTTAGCCATCAAAGTTGGGGATCTACAGTAACATGCCAGCTGTCTTCACATTGGGCTAATAGCGAGTTCTTGGGTTTCTCTCTTTGCGCTGTCATTGCATTTCATTCTTTCAGCCATAGTTTGCAAGTTAAATGCACATATCACTTCAGCAATGAGCACGGTGATAGCCATGATCTCTATTGCTATCTCCATGGTTGGTATGATGAGAAGCTTATTGACTCAGATCACATAATCGTAGGATTTGATCCCTGCCTGGTTGCCAAAGAAGATTATGTATTTAGTGAATACAGTAAGGTCTCAGTTAAATTCCAACTGGAAGATATGAATGGCAATCTCTTACCATTGGATCTTTGTCAAGTACACAAGTGTGGGGTCCGTCTACTGTATGAAGATGGAATACTGTATGAAGATGGAATACATTGCATCGACTATTATTTTGATTCATTGGAAGCAATGTTCCAAGGCAAGAGAGCAAGGTTGCAAGCTGATAGATGGGAGGATTATTTTCTCATGCATAGGACCTATGAATTCTTGGCGGACCTTCAGGTCTGTTTCTTAAACCTCTGATATATTTTTTTTTCTTTTTCTCATCTCATTTTAAAAAGATGCTATTTGAATTGTATTAACAGGTGCCAGCAAGGGCAAGTAGTTTCTGCCTCTATGGATATGTAACTCCAAAGTGGTTTAGCCATCAAAGTTGGGGATCTACAGTAACATGCCAGTTATCTTCACATTGGGCTAATAGCGAGTTCTTGGGTTTCTCTCTTTGCGCTGTCATTGCATTTCGTTATTTCGAACATAGTTTGCAAGTTAAATGCACATATCACTTCAGCAATGAGCACGGTGATAGCCATGATCTCTATTGCTATTTTCATGGTTGGAATGATGAGAGGCGTATCTGCTCAGAGCACATATTTGTGGGATTGGATCCCTGTCTGGTTGTCAAAGAAAATGATATGTTTAGTAAATATAATGAGGTCTCAGTTGAATTCCAACCAGAAGATATGAATGGTATTTTCCTAGCATTAGATGTTTGTCAAGTATGCGAGTGTGGGGTTCATCTACTTGATGCCAAAGATAAACATGGATTGGAAACAAGGTTGCAAGCCCAACCAAGAAGGTTGATGCCAAAGATAAACATGGATTGGAAACAAGGTTGCAAGCCCAACCAAGAAGGTTGCCATACCTTCCAGCAATAATGGAAGCCTAGAGAACAATGTTCCAAGCCCGTAGAGAAACGAGAAGGTATATTTAATGTAACACTTGGTTTCACGGTAGAAATAATTTAATAATTATTTTGACAAGAATATAGTGGGGTGAATTGCTGCCGAGTCCAAAAAAAATTGAAGATGATAATTGGGTTATTCTCTTATTTATTTTATCGTGTTCATTTTATGTACCAATCAAAGATTAATGTATTCTTCTTTTCCTTTTGCATAATTTAACAAACCTACTTATCTTTGAGTGCAAGTATATATCTTTTAGAGAAAACTTTAGTATATTATTGTTGTTGTTAAAATTTAGACCTTTTAGTTTAGCAAAATTAATGATTTTTACTAGAATTGACATAGGCTAATTAAGTCATTTGCTAACGAAATATACCTTCTTTTCTCATTTGTTTTTTTTTTCATCCTATGTACTTAAATTTTTATTTTTATAAAAAAGATAAAAAAGATATGAAATTAATAAAATAAGATTATGTTATTTATAGGTTTAAAATCATAGGGATTAAATAATTATACGACAAGCTTTTATTTTCTTGCAAGCATTTTATTTTATTTTAATATTGTACTTTTCAATGTTTGTATAGAATGGAAATACCTTCATTATACTAATATGTATCTACATTTTCAAATATATTTATTATGTATTTCCATGATATATTTTTTTTAATATGTCATTTTAACAAGTTATAATTAACTCTCATGTTATTATTAGTAGTACAAAACTGAGTTATAATAATTTTTTGAACTCTATTTTAGATGAAGATTTCGTAAGGCCCCATCTCCTAGTCTTTTCCGTTCTCTGACACTTGTATAGTTATTCTGGTTAAAAATAAATAAAAAATAAAAATTTTAATTATAATTCTAAAAAATATGTGTTTGATTAAAATTATTATGAAATGATTTTATAATAAAATAAATAAAAAATAAATTTTTATAAATGAAATTGAGTGTAAATGTACAAATTATTTGTCTAACTAAATGTTTTTTTCTTTATAAATGAAAAAAAAAAAACAAAAGTTATCAAAATACTAAAAGATCTCCAAAAAAAAAAAAAAAAGAGAGAGAGAGATGGGTTTGTAGTTTTTGAAGCAAGTTACTCTTCTTTACTCTCTAAGAACTATACTTTTTGGAAACCTATCTATATATCCTCTTTTTCTCAATTGTACTTTAAAGATACTTTAATGATATATTATTGAAATATTAACTTAATTATCTTCTACATATTTATATTTTACTATTTTTTTAAGAAATATATAAATAAATAATGAGTATCGAATATCTGAAATAAGCACAACTAATCCTTTATAAAAATAATAAATTATCAATTAGATGTAATTTAGAAGGATAATAACAACGTTAAAATCACTCATTTTAACTTTGTTTAAAAATATTGACGACATAAACATATAGATGTATATATCTATGTACACGTAAATATGTGTGGGTGTGCTGTGTTTTATTATAGTTTATCACTTAAAGTGTAGGAAATTATAAAATATGTTAATTTTTTTACCAATGAAGTATCTGAATTCAGAAGAAAGAGGTATTCATAAATTATGATTGTCAAATTTGTTTAATAAAAATGTTTGTGAGGATCTTTCTAATTAGATTGGAATTTTGTAAATGTTGGGTCCATATCCAAATCCTAATTTGTTCAGCTCAGATTTAAGAATCTACTATATTTATCATTCTATTTTTTTTTATTTTTTTTTTAATGTTGTGTTTGCTAGATTCAATATTTTCTTTATATATTGAACTAGGTAACAAAAGGCAAGCCCTGCATAGATGAGACAATGTTTTCAAACTCGGTCTAAGGTTTGAGTCACCGGTTTTTAACCAGGTTATTAAATCACCCGAGCTAATTTTTATTTTATTTTTAAATCAAAATGATGTTGTTTTGATAATAAAAAAATAAAAATAATCAACAGATTGTAATTGGGTTTTTGACCAGGTCTTGTCAGGTCAATCGCATTACCAGATCAACCTACTAGATTAGCCGGGTTAGTCGATTTTTAACTATTTTTATTTTTTTTATAACCGGTCTGGTTTTAATTTTGAATGAGCAAAATCTTGAATTAACTACCGAATCAGGCCGGAATTTAAAATTATAGATGAGACAAGAGCTATGGCCAACGTCGTGTATCGGGCAGCAGTTATTTTAGTTGATGCTTAACAATTCTATTGAATTTTATTATGAATTCTTACATAACTTTAGTTTTTTTGTTTTTGTTTTTTTAGTACTGTTAAATGGTATCATACCTTTTTGAGGCTGTTTCCAGGGGTGGAGTGGAGACGGGGCATTAGAATTGGAGGACCAAATAAAAAACAAATTAAAAAGGGCAAGAGTTAAAATTTAATAATTCTAGAGCTAAAATTTATAATTATTTAAGAGAGAGACAGGGGAAAAAATAATTTTTGCACGGGCTGGGGCCCTGTCGGCCACTCCTGTTGTTTATTCTAACAGAAAGTGATTACATTTCAAAAAATAACAGCTGGAATGTATATAAAGATATTTAGAGGTATTTGGAATTATATTTTGGAAGCTTTTTACAAATATATTTTTTTAAAAAATAAGTTAATGTTTTATTTTAGTTATTTTTGGTAATTTCGATATACTAAAATAAAATAAAAAAATTATTTTAATATATTTTTAAATAAAAAATAATTTTAAAAAATAGCATATATTATAATATTAAAAATAAATTTAGCAATAATAATATAAAAATGAGACTAGCAAGGCGTTTATTTGCGATGCACAGTTAGGTAGTTGATATAGGATATAATTGACATAATCAAAAGTTAGGAGGGCATTTTTGTTCAAAAGCATCATTTAGTTAAAAATTCTTTGAGATGCGCATTTTTCATCAACTTTTTGCAGGAGGGAGAAAATCTGGGAAACCATTCCCATCATGTTTTGCACGACTTGGATTCAGATCTGAAAAAAACAAAACGTTTTTTTTTTCATAAACATAATTTTATTTTTATATTTTTGTAAAATAGTGAAATATTGCTATATTATTTAAAATAGAGGTGATTATTTTCGGTGCAGTTCGGTTTTTATGAAAGACAAGAAATCAAACCTAATTTAAAAAAACTGAAACCGGTTTAAATCGAGTGGTTTCAATTTGGTTTGTTTTTTTAAACAAAAACTAGTTTGATTTGATTTTTTTAGTTTTTTCTAGTTGGGCTCGGTTTTTTTTTGTTTGGATTCGGTTCAGTTCAATTTTTTTAGTTTCAGGCTTATAAAATCGAACTGGTTAGTTTTTTTAAAATTTTAATTGATTTTTTTATGATTTAATTTTTTTAATTATTATTTTTTTAATTTAATTAATTTTTCAATTTTTTTTACTCCCTAGTAATTTAAAGAGACAATAAGGTCTCCTGTTTAGGTGAATTGGATCTGTATGGGTGTATAGTAATGTCCTAATTAAGCAGCCTTTTCATTTTGTGCCTACGTTTATTTTCTAAACTGGGCTTTCCCTTGACTTAGCCTAGAGAATGCTTTTCCTCATTATGACGTGAGAGACCTAATTTTTTTAAATCCAAACAAATATATAGATCTCATAAAATATTTTAGTATTATTATTAAATTTAAAAATATAATTGTTTTAAAAATTATTTATTAAATAATTTTTTGATAATGTAGTTGTGATTACTTTTCAAATAACTTTTTGTATCAAAATACATGTTATATATATATATAT
This sequence comes from Populus alba x Populus glandulosa, assembly GCA_033617975.1. Taxonomy (NCBI): domain Eukaryota; kingdom Viridiplantae; phylum Streptophyta; class Magnoliopsida; order Malpighiales; family Salicaceae; genus Populus; species Populus alba x Populus glandulosa. Next base: position 12,125,233 of record CM066161.1, read on the forward strand.
ATATATATATTTTTTTTTTTAATATCAGCACATCAAACTAATTTAAAAATATTAAAAATATATTAATTTAAAGTTAATAAAAAAATAAAAAAATTTAAATTTATTAAAAATATTTTTAAAATACATAAATAAACAAGCTTTTCAATACTATTGGTGGCCGTCGTATTAGAGTAGCTCTCTCCGCCCCCTTCTCTGAACTGCCTTTAAAGCAAAACCCATCTGATGGAGATGAACAGAGAGGGAGTTTTGGAAATGCATTTGCTGAGCTGTTTTGACAACTAATTTGACAACCAATGCTGGAGCTGTTTTCAACAGTATTTGTTTGACAACTAATTTGACAGCTAATTTGTTTGACAACTAATTTTCAATCCACTAGTTTATTCCAAGAGAAAATGGTTCCATTTCAAAAGGCAACAGCTGAAATGTAAATAAAGATATTTAGAGCCGTTTGAAATTGCAATAAATTTTATTTTGAATGCTTTTTCAAAATATCTTTTCTTAAAAAACAAATTAGTGTTTTAGTTTAGAGTTTTTTTAATAATTTTAATATGCTAATGTAAAAAATAAAATAAAAATTATTTTAATATGCTAAATTATTTTTTTATTACATTTTTATTTTTTAAAATTATATTTTTTAGTATTTTTAAATTTTTTATGTATTAATATAAAAAAAATTAAAAATTAAAAAATATATTATTTTAATATTTTTCCAAGCTAAAATATTTTTTTAAAAATAACTATTATAATTCTCTAAAAAACACCTTTAATTTACAAATAGGAAAAAGTTTAGATAGATATAATTGACATAGTCAAAAGTTAGGAGGGCATTTTTGTTCAAAAGCATCATTTAGTTGAAAACTTGAAACAGAGTAGCCTCCTAATGCTTTAATTTGAAGGTACTGACCCTTCAAATGCTATCTTGACGGTGCCTAATGCAATGCAACGCGACGTTTTCCAACCTCAGACGGCTGTTTACGGTCATATAATTCGCTTTGAAATCTTGCATCGTCAACAAAGGGGCATTGGTATAATATCTGTACAATCTCTGGAGACTTTCGTTCAAGCTCCCGTTCCGGTTTGTTGGTATAATTATGATTGTTTTTTTAAAAAATATTTTTTATTTAAAAATATATAAAATAATATATTTTTATTTTTTAATTATTATTTTTAATATCAATATATTAAAATGTTTAAAAATATTAAAAAATTAGTTTTAATATCAACACATTAAAAAAATAATAAAAAACTTGTTATCCACAATAATTAAAAGTAATGTATATGTCTATGCGCATCTCGAGGAGTCCGGGCTAGTGGTCTGGAGCAAGGTTGTCAAAAATACATTTTTGACACGGCATGAAAAATACAAAATAAACTCGGATCGTAAAAATGGATCATAAAATCGTAAATATTTTTTTTTAATAAATAGTTCAAGCACCTTAAAATACATGTTTCAAATAAAAATTCATGGTTCAAATAAAAATTCATACATAGTTCAAGCATATTAAAATACATGGTTCAACAATTCAATATCTATACCATAAAAATTCATACATAGTTCAAGTATCTTAAAATACATGGTTCAACAATTCAATATCTATATCATGTTCTCATCACACATCAAATCTATTACTAGAAGAATATTTTTTCTAGATGTCATAAGTTTAACAATTCAAGAATCATCTTAAATCAACTTTGTAATCAATCCAAATATAATATGATTTTAATTAATTTTTTTTTTAAAAAAGTACTATAATACATGTGTTATACATAATATTTTTTTTTAATATTAATACATCAAAAAAATTTTAAAATATAAAACAAATATTAATTTATAACTTAAAAAATAAAAATAAAAATAAAAAATAAAAAACTTTAAAAACATGACAACACCACATGGCTCGGCTAGAAATAGCTTTTGTTTATAACATTAGTGATGGGGGACACTATTGGTAGGTGACGTAGGTGAGTTATTAAAAAATTTAAGTTAATAAGTAATAAAGGACACAACCAGAATTCACAGTTTTACCGACGGAAATATTTTGTCGGTGGGTGATTGAGAGTACGTCGGTAAATTATTTACCGACTAACTTACCGATGGAATACGTCCGTTGGCTTACCTTTAGTCGGTGATTCCACATTCCCTCGCTATATCGGTCGAAAAAAAAAATCATTTACCGACGGTTTTACAGATGGAATGTGCGCGTCAAAAAAAAAATTTCCCGCTTCAAACATACCGACGGATTTTTATTCCGTCGGTGATATCACAATTTACCGACGGACAGTAACCGTCGGTAACTTAGTCGGTGCATAATTGAAATACCGATAGAACATACCGTCTGTAAATTCTTTGGTAAGTTGTAATACCGACAGAATAATTCTGTCGGTAAATCTGTTGGTGAGTTATGAAAACACCGACCGAATTCATCTGTCTGGAAATTTGTCGGTAATGGTCGCGACTACTGTCTAATGCCGACGGATTTATTCCGTCGGTAAATCCCTTTGTAATTGTTTTTTTATATATATAATTATTTAGAATGCATAATATAAAATGATATAAATTAATGGTAATAAAAACCAATTATGCAAATAAAATTTATATTAAGCATCAAAAACAAAAAATGAAAGATAAATAATATTCATTACAAAATAAAATGTTTCAAAAAAACATTAAATGAAATTTTAAATGTAAATAATGTTTATCAAAAATTAATATAAAGGAGGATCAGGAGGAGGAGGAGGTTGGCTGTTATGCGTCCAAGAAGGATTGGGTGCACATGTTCCACCTTGTGCCATGTTCATGACCATTTGACGAAGCTCTTCATAGGCCACTCTTTGTTGTTCAGAATGTGCTTTGTATTGTTCTTTGAGTTGTGTGTACGCCTCTAATAAGTGGTCGCACTTTTGCTGCAAGGCCATGAACTCCTTAGATTGGGAGCTCGATACTGATTGGGAGCTCCCGACGGGTGAAACAGTAGGGGTCGTCCGCAAGTTGTCGGCCGTAATAGAGAGCCTGTAAACCCGATTCTTATCGGGTCCACCTGACGATCCAGCCTTCATCCACAAATCTGGATCGAATTCCGGATGGGTCGAAGGATCGTCCTCGTATGTCTCCCTCAACCAATTATTATAGGTCTCCTAAAAATAAAAAAAGTAATCATCATATTCAATTCAATAAACATAATAATAACTTACAAAATAAAATGGTTGAACAAACATACCACAAAATGTTGAGCACGACTGTCAACGAACTGTTGCACCCCCTTTTGGTGGTCTTGACTCCGCACGTGCGTCTCCACAAACAGCTCCATAGGGCTCGGCTCACGTCCAAGAGACGTAGCCTATAAAGAAAAATATTTATTAACAACAAATTAATTGAACGATATATTTCATTTAAACTAATCTTACCATCCGTTTCGCATGTGCAGCAAACGGAATGGAGCCGCCGATGTGCGTTGTCACCGAGCCATGAATTGGTCAATTCCGGTTGCCAGCACCGGACTGTGAGCGTCATGTGAACCGCTCAAGGTAGTGCGGCCATATATCCTCCGGGATGTATATCGGTTTGAAATCCCTCCAAACCGCAACATCGTTCCAGCCTTGGAACCCTATATCCCTTGCAGTTTTTTTTGCCTTTTTTTGGGCTTCGTACCAAAAATCACGCAACCTACTTAACGCAAGCAAAAATTATATTTCGAAACATAAATATTTTTGTAAAAAAAAGTTGTATTGTTTTCAATGTTACCTAGTTGCCGCATGATTTTCCCACACCCTCCTCACAACAGTGTTATGTTTCTCGTTCCAGCAGAATCGATTCCGTGTATAAAAAATAATTTTTTAAAATGTTAATAATTTATTTACAATTATATTAAGAATTTATTAGAAATAAGCTGAAAATTATATACTAACACGAACCTCAAATCTGAAAAACCATGCATTGATTTGAGGCATCCATTCAGGATGCCTAGATATCTGACTCCATTGAAACAATGGAATCTCCATCGACGCTTTAAATGCCAATGATATTACTCGGGCGGCCTCAATGTTTGTGAACCTGAAAAGAATTGAAATTAATTAAATAGTGACTTCATAAATTTGTTTTTTTTTTTTTAAAAAACTAAAACCTTAACAAACTTACATTGAAAGATCGTCCTTCCATTGTGCCTCGTACTTGCGGGTCCATCGATTCCGCTGTGAAGGCATGCCGCTTCTGCGATGTGAAACATCGCTGGAAGAGGCAGCATTAGCTGACGGCGCAAGTGGTGTAGGTGCCTCTTCTTGAGAGGCACCTAAGAAAATATCTTCGTCGCTGCTAGACGAACTAGATGCGACCATACGTGAATCTCTGGTTTTCATTCTCTGCATCTAATCAATTTTATATAAATAATTATATAATTCAATTCAAATGTTATAAAAAATTCGGCAGCACCTCCCCTATACTTGGATACTACCCAAATCCACAAACCTGCAAATATTAACAATAGGCACAACCAATTGACCCAATCTATACTAATTATTCCAACATATTCAATTACTAATCCTAAGGTAAATTCAACATTAACAATTATAATTCAACAAATTATTAAATAATTATGGCAATACAACAATAAAATATATTCAATAAATTTAAAAAAATATAAACTAACAATTAAAAACATATGCAATTACTAATTATTCCAACAAATGCAATTACTAATTCTAAGGTAAATTCAACATTAACAATATTAATTCAACAAATTAATCAATAATTATATATGGCAATACAACAATAAATTATATTCAATAAATTAGAAAAAAAAATATAGACTAACAATTAAAATCAATGGAAATAATTAAACACAAATCATGCAATAATAGAGTAAAATTACTAATTATTCTAACATAGTCAATTACTAATTCTAAGTTAAATTCAACTTTAACAACAAATATCCAACAAATTAACTAATAACAATTATGACAACACAACAATAAAAAATATTCAAAAAATTCAAAAAAAAAAAACCTACATCAAGAAAAGGAACGAAATATACATACCTTAATAATGTATCCAATTCAAAACTTTATCTACATTACAAAACAAATACACCAAAACAACCAAATAACAAAAATAAAAACAACTAAAATAAAATAAAATAAAATAAAATAGAAAAAACCACATACCTTTTAATATGATGAAGATTCACAACAACTAATCTTGCTAGAGATTTAAGGTGAAAGCCTTGAAGGATTGAGAGCAAAAAGATCAAATTTACAGGGCAGCGGAGGAGAAGAAAAAGGGAGGAGAAGAAAAAATAAAGCGAAGCGGCGGGCGTTGGAAGTTATATGGCAGATTTACCGACGGCTTTACCGACGGATATTAAAAAATATTATTAATTTTTTAAATCAATCGGTAAAAGGTCAACAATCCGTCGGTAAGTTTTGAATTTCGCACCGAATTTTTTAATTACCCTCCAAATTTTTCACGGTCCGTCGGTAATCTGACACGGTCAGAGCTGCATTCAATTCACACCCTTTGGAATTCGCACATTCCATCGGTATTTTTGTCGGTAAAATTTGCCACCGACAACTTACCAACGGACCTATTTCGTTGGTGTTGACGTCGATAATGTCGTCGGTATGGACGTCGATGATTGTGGCATTTCGGTGTAATTATTTTCGAACTCTCTATGAGATGTCGGCGAACGACTGTCCGTCGGTATGGACGTCGGTGATTGTGGCATTTCGGTGTAATTATTTTTGAACTCTCTGTGAGATGCCGATTGATATATGTCCGTCGGTATGGACGTCGGTGATTGTGGCATTTCGATGTAATTATTTTTGAACTCTTTATGAGATGTCGACGAACGTATGTCCGTCGATAAAGTCGTTGGTAGGGACGTCGATATGGACGTCGGTGATTGTGGCATTTCGGTGTAATTATTTTCGAACTCTTTGTGAGATGCCGACGGACGGCTGTCCGTCGGCATGGACGTCAGTGATTGTTCAATGTACAAGAGTTGTTGTGTTTGTATTTTCTATTTACCTTCCTGTAAAAAATTCAATGATAAACTGTCCATCGCACAAAACAATAGCAACAATGCTTAAAAAATAAATATATATTTCATGTTACAAAATATATCATCCATAATGTAAATTACATGAAGAAAAGGGTTTTACACATGGCTTCGTTTTGATAGTTACTCAGAATTATCTTCTTCTTCATCATCAATTGAATAGTCATCACCTTCATCGCAATCTTCAATATGGATATCATCTTCTTCATCGAAATTTGCTTGTCCGCTAGAGCTCAAAACAACGTTCAACTCCTCTACATCAACATCAACAAGACTATCATCGGAAACACGAAAATTTGAATTTTCTTCCAATTCAATCGAAGGAGCAACTCGATATGGTTCGACCAACTCACTAATTTGAAAGACTTCATTCCGCACACTTGTTTCTTCGTTCTCATCTTGAACAACCTCGACACGACCCAGTGGTTTCATTTTTAAAACGGACAACCAATCAACTCTTGATCGATCCTTTCTAAATGAAGGGGTGTATGTGTAATAAACTTGTTGACATTGCTTTGCGAAAACAAAGACATCATTTATGTTGCGGAGTCTAGCTTTTGAGTTGATTTCGACGAGACCATGGTGCGTATCAACTCTGATTCCTCTGTCCGTCGTGTCATACCAATAGCATTTGAATAAAAACATTGTATCCTGCTCGCTATGATATTGTAGTTCGACAACCTCTTCTAATCTACCATAGTAGTCAACTTCTAACTCGCTACTTGTGGATCCTTTAACACAAACACCGCAGTTGTATATCTTTCTTCCTTGCCCGTATTCTTCAGTATGGAAAACTTATCCATTGAAAAAATACCCGTTGTAGCACTTAACTTTTCTTTCAGGCCCGAGGCTTAGTGAAGACAATGACTTAGACACACTTCTTCCCATTTGATAAACCTTGTATACATGTAATGTACATCAATAAACTGTAAATGAACGAGAATCTCATAATGGCATGCATACATACAGTGATTTTGCAAGTTAGAATGAGTTTGTGATAGTGCTTACATGTGTTCTGAACCATGTGGCAAATTGTTCATCTTGTAATTGAAAGATCTGGGAGTCGGTCAGCTGCAAGTTATTGGAGAGCAAATATTGTCGATGTTGCCTGCAAGTGATAATGAGTGTATGATTTCACAATATATAATTACCAATATTTTACTGACAAAGTTTAATTAGTATTACACATATATAAACTTACTGAATAAATGGTCTCAGCTCATCACAGTTAAATAGAACATAGTTGTGTGCTTGTTTGAATTCTATTTCCGACAAATATCTTCCTCGTACGACATTTTTAGGTGTGGGTCGTCCAGTTTTGGAGAATATTGACAAGTTCCCACTGGAAGGCACTTCACCGCCATCATCATGCCGTGGAACGCGATTGATTCTTGTTCTCAGATGAGGTTCAAAATAGTACGAGATAAATGTTGAGATCTCTTCAACAATATATGTCTCAGATATCGAAGCCTCTACATGCGCCTTGTTCTTAACCTTTTTCTTGAGATTAAACAAGTACCTGCATTGAATTACAATTCAAGTATTTCCAATTAAGAAAAACATATAAAATACTTTTAGATATGAATTCCATTGCAACTGTAATATCTAATTGTTCGAATGGGTACATCCATCTATACTGGACCGGTGCTCCAGCTTTTGCCTCGAACGGTAGATGTATAGGGAGATGCTCCATTGAGTCAAAAAATGAAGGAGGGAATATAATCTCAAGTTTGCATAGTGTCTCGATGATTTTCGTTTGAAGCCTCTCAATGTGATCAACATTGAACTTGCTGGAGCATGTATCTCTGAAGAAATGACTTATCTCCATCAGTACATCCCATATTCCCTTCGGCAACAAATCACGAAAAGCTAATGGGATGAGTGTTTGCATAAACATGTGGCAGTCATGACTCTTCATTCCATACAATCTGCAGTCCTCTATGTTAACAAGCCTTGATATGTTCGATGCATGTCCATCCGGAAAACGCAGACTATTAAGCCATTTGTAGACTAGCAGTTGTGCGTTTTTCTCTAACACGAAGCTTGCCCTTGGTTTTGCGACCCGTGACTCCTCATAAACCAACTCCATATTTTTACGGTTACAATATAAAGCTATATCCAATCTAGACTTGATGTTGTCTTTTGTCTTCCCCTTCACATCCATGACGGTGTTGAAAATATTCTCAAACACGTTCTTTTCGATGTGCATGATGTCAAGGTTATGGCGGAGAAGATTGGTCTTCCAATAAGGAAGCTCCCAAAAGATACTTCACTTTACCCAATTATGGGTCCAACCAAAACCAGGAAACTTTTGCTTACCTGATTGAAGGCCAAACACAATGTCACCGTATTCTGATACAACATGATGCAATTCTTTACCAGAAAGACGCGGGGATGCAACATCTTTTTCAACCCTGCCAACAAAGAAATCTTTTCTGTTCTTTCTGAACCTGTGATTAAGTGGCAAGAAGCGACGGTGACAGTAAAAAAAAGAAGCTTTACCTCCGTTTGCTAGCGTGAATGCCTTGTTGTTTTCCATGCAGTATGGACATGCGAGTTTCCCATGTGTGCTCCAACCAGAAAGCATTTTATAAGCTGGAAAATCATTGATAGTTCACATCAAAGCCGCCCTCATAAGGAAATTTTGTTTCCTCGATATATCATAAGTCAGAGCTCCGGAGGACCACAACTGCGCCAGCTCATCAATCAACGGTCGAAGACAAACATCTACATTCCGCCCCGAGCTGCTTGGACCGAGTATGACAGTAGATAAAAACATGAACTCCGGCCTCATACACATTCCTGGTGGCAAGTTATAAACTGTGAGTATGACCGGCCAACAAGAATAAGGAGCAGCAAATGAGCCAAATGGGTTGAATTCGTCTGTACACAACCCAAGACGGACATTCCTTGATTCAGTTGAAAAGTCAGGATGCACACTGTTAAAGCGTTTCCACGCTTCGCCTTCAGAAGGATGCACCATCACACCATCAACCGCATCATGTGGTTGGTGCCATGTCATGTGCTCAGCAGTCCTTCGTGACATGAATAACCTCTGCAGTCTAGGTGTGATCGGGAAATATCTAAGTTTTTTATACGCCACTAGAGTCTTTCCCCTGCCAGTTCTGGGTTTGTAACGGGAATGCCCACATGTCATGCACTCAGTCATCTCAGCATTTTCAAGGTAGTATAACATGCAGAAGTTAGGGCACATGTCAATTTTCTGGTATCTTAAACCGAGGGGTTTCATTATGGACTTCGCAGCATAGAAATTCTCTTTAAGCCTGTTCCCTTCAGGTAAAATGCTTCTTGCCCAATCAATAATTTTATCATACCCGGCCTTACTCAGCCCGTGATCTGACTTGATGGTGAACACCTGTGCCACGGCCGATAATATACTGTGGTTTGTGCAGCCATCCCATAATGGTTCGTCAGAATCTTTCAACAAATAAAAAAACCTAGCTGCCTCTACATTAGGTTCTTCTTCTACGATTGGACATTGACTGACATTACCTTGATTCATTCTCATTGCATCCATAACCATGTTTCTGTAAGGATTAGTGTTGTCATTTTCCGCTTCATGCACGTTGCTAGCACTAGAAGTTGACCCAACCATCGTTTCTCTCATTCTCCTATTACTAACAAATACCTCTCCATGTGCATATCAACCCTCGTAATCCTCTACAAACCCTTTATGTAGAAGATGCATCATTACAACATCTGGATGCATATACTTTTTATTTTGACACTTCCTGTATGGACGCCTAATACCGCCTCCAGTAAAATTTTTGGGAATAGATGTTGCGAAAGTAATAAAACCTTGAACCCCGTTACAATAATCCATCCTCCGCAATCCTTGGGGTGAATCTAGATACATCCATGAACGATCATCCATGACTTCTATCGAACCTCTATAAAATTATGATGACATCATGTATATATTAATTAACTAAGTTAGGTAAATAAACTTGTAAATATATTACTTTACCTCGAGATTATCCAACAAACCAATCACAACTTCTCATAAATATTAAATATTCATTATCATTTATCAACATCCATACAAATTAATATATATATGTATATATATATATATATATATATATATATATAAATTAACAGAAATTACCACTCTGCAATACCATCGATAAAACTTAAAAAGGACCCATTAAGCAAGCTATTAATTATTTTAAAACATAACATGTAATTCGGTAATTCCACAAATTTTTAACAATTTACAAACAAATACAATCTTACAAAATCTAAAACAAACCATAACAGGTATAAAATTATACATTCATAAACTACAACTTTGTTTGAGAAATAACAATAAAACATGTACATCTACTAACAAAAATACATATACTAAAAAAACAATAAAAATTGACATTTAAATGTTAAAATTTAAAAAGATAGAATTACTTACAAAAATTGATAAAATCCATCGATAAATCAGAACACGGATGTTGTGACCACAAAACTTCAAGAAATACAACTGTTGAGATGAGAAAGATTTTTGTTTGGGGGGGAGGGGGCCTGGTTATTTGCAGATGGGGAGACTTAGGATTAGGACGAAGAAGGAGAAATGGGGGAGGAGAGTGTTGGCAAGGCGGCCATATATTCACTTTTTCCGACGGACTCACCAACGGAATAACACCGTTGGTGACTCCGTCGGTAATTCTGACGGGAAATCGAAACGTCACCGTACGGACCTGCTTTTCAAATCCCTCGGTGATTCCGTTGGTATTTTTGATGGTGCACCGGTCACGTCACCCGTACGGATCTGGCATTTCAAATCCGTCGGTGATTCCATCGGGATTTTTGACGGTGAACTGGTCACGTCACCCGCATGGGTCCCAAGTTTTTAATTCGTCGGTAATTCTGTCGGAAAAATCACCCGCCAAAACCTCTGCGTCAGGTACCCGCCCTTTTTTCATTAATTCTGAACTTTCTGTCCGTAATTCGGTCGGTAATTACCGACGGTTCTATTCCGTCTGTAATTACCAACCGAATTATGGATGGAAATATTCCGTCGGTAATTTCGACTGAAAAATACCGACATAAATATTCCGTCGGGGATTCCGTTGGTATTTAGCGAATTTCTGGTAGTGGGAGGAGTTAATCAAGAGAGATTAATTGTGCTGTTGAAGTGGAGGCAAGAGGGGATATATTGTGAATCGAGCTTGACAAGAAAGTTTGCCATGTCATCCTCTTTCAGGTGTAGCTGGCAGCAATTCTTTTGTGTGTATAAATGGCATGCTACTATTGGTCTAGAGAAATATTACAGTGCAGTAGAAGTTTTTGTTGAAATCGTAAAATCGGTAGTAAAATCGTGATTTTTTGCGATTTCATCGAATTTTACCGATTTCACTCAATTTCAACCCGATTTTATCAATTTTCGAGTTTTTAAGGCGATTCAACACGTTAAGTATATATTAACTCGTAAAATCGTACGATTTTATGAGTTAAATCGTGATTTTAACAACCTTGGTCTGGAGTCTAAAGCGTCATGTTACATTCTATGATCCGTACAAGATAGCAGTCCCACCACTCCCTCCAAATTCAAGCCCACCACTTACGAAATTTCAATGGTGAGAAAAATTAGAAGGTTAAAAAAAAGGCTGAAAAGAAAGAAATTGATAGACATAAAATGCAATCAATTATCTTGGTGTATGAATGTAGCGCCACACTAGATAGGGTTGGCATTCTACTAACCATCGGTGGTAGTTATTGGCTGAGAGGCGGGTGATAATCATTGTAGAGAAAAGTAGGCATTCTACTTACAATTTTAAAGGATAAATTTAGGAGGTTGGGCACCATAATAGATAATTAGAAGTGCATCATCTAGGGCTATAGTTATTAAACCCGGACTAGTCTGATAGCTCAACTCATAACCTATTTGATCTGGTGGCTAGATCGGTCCAAATAAGTTAAAAGACCAAAATAAATAAAGATCCAAAAAAACTTGGTTGATCCACCAGGTTGACCCATGACTTGGACAACTTGGCAAAACCTCGTTGAGATCTTTTTTTGTTTTTTTTTTTCAAATGTGTTTTTTCTCCTAGCCAAAAACCACTCTTTTTTATATTGGTCTTTTAACTTACCTGGACAAGTATCTTTCAATGTGGGACAAAAACTTTTTGACATAATCTTTTAAATTTCATTATTTATAACATGTATAACCTATTCACAAGAATTATTTTTTAATTTTTTCATATGAAATATTAAAACTTTAATTTTTTTTAATTTTTTCGGGTTGATGCGAGTTGATCTGGTCAACCCGTGTAACACGAGACCTGACTTTTTGGCCGGTTTCACCCCTAGGTCGAGTTTGATAACTATGGTAGCACTAGTAGATGCGTGGCACCATGGTGACCTTTTGGAGTTCATAATAATACAAAACCCGGTATATATATAAAAAAAAGTCTTGAGAATTGAGTAAATTAATTGATATGACTTGTGCAAGTATGAAAGATATTAAAAAAAAAATCTGAATTTTGACGAAAAATTACAAACCGGCTAATTTTACGTTATAACACATAACTTTCAATCTGGTCATCAGATTAAGTTGAAATTTTGCATGCAGTCTTATAAAATATTTATTTAACCTAGGTTAAAATTTCAGAATTTTTGGAGTATGATAAGAATTTGTTTTAGATAAAATAACAAAGGGCACAAATGATTGTCTAGAAATTCCTTAGGGACCAAATTGAGACTTTGCCCAAAACCATCCTCTTTACAAGCTGCCAACAATTAAAAAAGAAAAGGAAAGAAGGAATGTTCAGCCGGCCAAGGGAAGAAAAATGAGAAAAAGAGGGTTTGTGTTATTTTTCATGAAAATTGCTTGAAAAATTAAAAAAAAAAAACAAAGTGTAAGATAGAAAGAGTGTTAAGTAATTAAAGAAAGGGTTGATACATTAAGGAGACTACAAGGAGTTTGAAGATTTTATGAGTGGTTTTAGAGAAAGAAAAAAAAAATTGAGCTTAGAGGGAAGTGTGAAGGAAAAGAACTTGTTTTGGCTTTTGATTCTTCATTCCTTAAGGGTAAGAAAACTCTCCATGGTGGTCCATTTTATTGTTTTTCATGTTTGTTATTAGATTGATGTTATCATGGTTTGAATGCATGGATTTATGTAAATTACATGTTTAATGAAAGAATAAATGTTTGGGCTTGTCATTAATTAGGTTAATTTGAAAGAAAAAAAAAGTATTTCTTCCTCTTAGTATTTGGAATTTCGGCCAAGGGTGTTTTTTTGGGGTGATTAGGTTGTTGAATTAATAACAAACAAATTATATTTAGTTATGATAATTGAGTATTTGGTGATTGAAGAATGGATAAAAATAATAATAATAATATGGTTTCCACCTTGGGTTAGCTAGTGATTCCTTGTTATGTTATAAGTAAATATGATCCTATTGTGTTGATTAGTGAAATTTCATAAATGGATGCTTAGTTGTTGTTATGTGTGATTATGGAACTCTTAGAAAGTGAATTTGGCCATGAAAATATAAGAAATAAAATTTCAAGCTCGAAGAGATTAATGAATTGTATTTAAATAGTGGAAGAAAAATAGAATGAAATGATGTGTTGAATTAGGTGTAAATGAATTAAATTTCCTTTGATTGTAGAGAAAATTTTTATAGTAATATAAAATTTCCTTATAATTGTGGTGAATTAAAAGTTTAGGTGGATGTAGCATTGTATGAATTATTAAAGAACATGAAACTATGTTAGAATAACCACAATAGTTTCGAATGTTAAAATTATATTTATAGAAAATATTATTATGTGATGAAGTTTTAAGAAAATTATTCGGTGATGAAATATTGAAATCATAAGATCTTTCAAATGGAACAGGAGAGGTGGGAGGCTCCAGACAGCAGCAAGGAGTTACTAGTCAAGCATCACCAGCAGGTAGGTATCTAACATCTTGAATTTTTATAGATAGATTAATTGAAAAACTAGTGATAATTTTAATTAGAAAATCTGTAGTTTATGTTTGATGTTAATGGATGAATAAATGGCCGGTAATTGGACGGATAAATTAGTACCGGTAATTGGGCGGATGAATTAATGCCCGGTAATTGAGCGTGAATTAATTGAGCGTGAATTAATGCCAGGTAATTGGGCGGATAAAGTAGTACTGGTAATTGGACGGATGAATTAATGCCCGGTAATTGAGCGTGAATTAATGCCTGGTAATTGGGCGGATAAATTAGTACCGGTAATTGGGCGGATGAATTACTGTCTGGTAATTGAGCGTGAATTAATGCCAGGTAATTGGGCGGATAAAGTAGTGCCGGTAATTGGACGGATGAATTAATGCCCGGTAATTGGGCGGATAAATTAGTACCGGTAATTGGGCGGATGAATTAATGCCCGGTAATTGAGCGTGAATTAATGCCCGGTAATTGGGCGGATAATCTAGTACCAGTAATTTAACGGATAAATTAATACCGATACTTAAGTGAATAAATTAGTGTCCCTGATGAGAGAGCAATATCCAGTGAAACGGCTAAGATTGGAATTTAATGGAATGAATATGGAGGTGTAAGATATTAATGTTTCATAATAAAGTATATAGAAAAATATATATAGATATATTTGTATGGGTATAGTGAAATGATACATTGCATTTATTGATAAAATGTTAATCTTATTTTCAGGACCCTCGCAGCATTAGAATAGATCTTGCTTGAATATATGTTACTTTTGTGTATTTATTTTGATCAACATGTATTTTGAGAATTATGAATGATGTAAAAGAGTTTGAATGGACCTTTATATTTGTATAACAAAACTTTTATATGTAATTAATGTGTATGCCATATTTAAGAATATCTTTATGTTAAATTAAGTATTTGTATTCTATCATAGTTGTTCATATGATTAGGAATGTTGGGATGATAAAATAATGGGGGGTGTTACATTCATAACCTAAGTTTTTACTATTTTTTTTATATAATTATTATTAATTGCATCTTGATTATTGGACAATACCTGTTTTTTTTTTTTGTGATGCATTGTTTGGGAAAGAGGTCCAAGATGATTGGATCATGATTATGATATGAGTTGTGATAGGAATAAAGATGTCGATAACTTGGTATAGTCTCGTTACAAGGGAAACTCTGCCGAAATTTTTTTTTTTAGAAAAAAAAAATTTACACCGCATAAAATTCTACACTTTTAAATAATAATAATAATTATTATTTTTGGGTTGTGACAAATACATTGTGATGTGGGCTAATGCAAGGAATTTGCATGATACCAAGTCAAGGTGGTGACTCTGAGCGAGTCTAAATGGGTTGGCCTAAGTGGACTGGAGAGTTATGCTCTTGGGGCCAACCAGATTGGAGAGATGCACGTCAAACCAATAGAAAAATGACATGTCGACGCTCCCAACAACACGTCATAAGAGTATTTTTGGACACCAAGAGGCACTGCCTAAAGGGCTCGGGCGCCTCCCATACTCTCTTAGATGTCGTACATTCATGCCCATCTTTTTTAATTTAGCCAGACATAAGCAGGCCTTTTAGTTTGGGCCTATGTTTATTTCCTAAACAAGACTTTCCCACGACTTAGCTTAAGGAATGCTTTTCCACGCTACGTTGTCAGCGATCTTATTTATTTTAAAATAAAAAAAAATGAAGGTATTATGAAATTTTTTAGTATTATTATTAAACATAAAAATATAATTATTTAAAAAAATATATTAAGATAATATATCTCTTGTTTATCTTAACCAACACAATGTTTTTAATTGATATTTTTTTGTTGAAAACAAAAATATTTTATAATTGTTAAAGTAAGTCAACAAAAAAAAATCAAAATATTATATTCATTATTTATGTGGTCAAAAACTAAAAAAAATCTTAAATGTGATAAAATTATTTTTAGAGTACATTTAAAAATTTTAATTATAAAACACTGTGTTTATTGAATCTTTATTAATAATTTATTATTATTATTATTATTATTATTATTTTAGATTAACGTGGGTGTCCGGGTTATCTTGTGCGCACCTCGACTAATCTCACGTGCCCTGGAGTTAACGACCATGTAAGCCTACAGTAGCCTTGAGGCTTATGGGACTCAAACGGGTGATCTCTAAAGAGCAAACTCAAGACTTGATCAGTTGAGCTATACATCTTATGGTCGTTATTATTATTATTATTATTATTATTATTATTTATTAACATGGGTGTCCGGACCAGCTTGCACGCACCGGAAAAAGAGAGAGCTCACAAAGGGTTGGGCCCAACACCTACCCTAATCTATTTATTTTCTTTGGATTAAGGGAGTAGATGATATATTGTTCTTCCCTTGTTTTTTTTTTTTTAAAGAGACAACCCGTTCTTTGTAAAAAATAAATTATTAAGTGTTGCCATCCACTCTCGAACCGCAACCTACATCCTGTAATGCATGCCTTAGCCAAATAACAGCAAAACAATTATTATAAACTAACTAAAAATATATATTAAGATTCTTTACTATATATATATTAACAGTAAACCATCATAAAAAATCTTTCCAAGCTAATATATAATTAAAATTATTAAACAACTTTAAAAGTTATATTATTGATAAGGGAAAAGTTAAACGAGTGCTTTTAGGATATTCATTAACCATTATTTGAATGTATTTCTTAGATTTCATTTATTATTGAATTGTGGTAAAAAAAATTGAAAATCAAATATTCAAATAAAAATCAATGACTCTTAGCAAGTGTACTAAAATCACCTGATAGCCATACACAATTTATAATGGGAAAATTACTTATTTACCAGCAAGGTTTGAAAACGATTTTAATATCTCTTTCTATATATTTAGAAATTATATTTCAAGATTTAAATTTTGATAAAAAGATAAAAATATCCTTTATATAATATAACCCATACAAAGGGAACAATATATCAATCTAGTATACATAAAAAAATGATTTTCTCTCCATGATTTCTTCTCTTCATCTCCACGAGCACAAACTAAAACAAAGTATTCTCTTTGTAATTGACTTGTTTTCTCCTTCTTTTTTTATTTTTAATCCCTAGTAACTTTTGAGAGAGTTGAGATTTTGATTGAATTGTTGAATTTGAGATGAGTAAAGAACCATTTGATAGTAAGAATATTGATTTGAGTCTTGATATTGCTCCTAAGACTGCATCAAAATTAGAAGTGTCTAATGAAGTAGTAGCATTGTTTAGGAACACGGTTAAAATCGTGTTTTTAAAATTTTGAATTTTTCTGTTTAAAATATATTTTTTTATATTTTTAAATAATTTTTATGTACTGATATTAATAATAATTTTTAAAAATTAAAAAGATATTATTTTAATATATTTCCGAACAAAAAAATACTTTGAACTATAAATACTACTATATTTTCAAATACCTCATAAATTTAAATGATTGGACGGATCCTATTGTGAGATTCATGAAAGCTTTTAGAATTAGGGCTCGACAATGTAAGAGATGGTAAACAATTCAAGTTCCGAAATAAACTCAAAGCCTTTCGGTGGAATTGAATCAACTAAAAGGTAATTATGGCCATATGAGGCACATTATAAGCTAGTGAAGGAAGTGTTGCTGCTAGCTGAAGGAAGAACAAACTTGTAGATGATGATGAGGCATGAACCGATTCATCCATGTTTCTTGAAACGAACAACAACATGAATTGTAAACAGAAGATGTCTTATGCTCAATGGGATGCGATGAAATTGAAAAAGCTTCGAAATGGCCTTTCCACATTTGATTGTTGGGCTGATAGGATGACTAGATTTGATCACTAGTTGATGGGTTGTGTGACTTCTCCTCTTGTATGTGTGGCCTGATGTGTTTATACTCATGGCTACTGAGGTCACGTGGTTTACTTGACAAAGGAGTGGAGGAGAACAATTATCTTGGTGTTTGAATGCAGGTGCCACACTTGATACGGTAGGCATTGTACTTACCATTGGTGGTGGCTGAGAGGTGGGTGATAGCTATTGGAGAGAAAAGTAGGCAATGCACTTCCAATTTAAGGGATATATTTAGGAGGTCGGGCACCGTAATAGAGAATTAGAGGAGCACCGTGTAGCACTAGTAGGTGGTGCGTGACGCCATGGTGACTTTTTAGAGTTCATAATAATGCATTCTGATGTGGGCTACTGTAAGGAATTTTCATGATACCAATTCGAGGCGGTGACTTTGAGCGAGTATGATTGGGTTGGTCTAAGTGGACTAGAGAGTTGTATGCTTGGGGTCAAATGAATTGGAGAGCAGTTTGGTTGAGTCAACCCAAGCTTACTAAACTGAAATTAAAATATAATCAATAAAGAATGTCAAATTGTAATTTTTAAGGAGTAAAGAGAAAATAATAGAAAAAAAATACATACTAGAGACACATGTCAAACCAATAGGAAACAGACATGGTGATGCTCCAAACAACACGACATAAGGAAATTTTTGGACACCGAGAGGCTCCGCTCACAAGGCTCGGGCGCTTTCCATGCTCCCTTAGATGTCATACACTCGTACTTATCTTTTTTTTATTTAGCCAAATACAAAAAAAAAATTCTAAGTTGACTTGATAATTACAAAAAAAAAAATCATAGTGAAAAGACTAGAATACCAATTATCTTCATGATTAAATGTTTTTATTTAAAGATATTTTGTTCATTTTATCGTGTATTTTAATTATTTATTATTTTTTATATTTAGTCAAATGTCAAATTGCCCCTAAAAACAGTTTAAAACAATGCTATTTGAATTGTGTTAATAGTTGCCCGATGTTCCAGAAGGGGCATGTAGTTTCTGCCTTCCTGGAGTTGCGACTCCAAAGTGGTTTAGCCATCAAAATTGGGGATCTACAGTAACATTCCAGCTATCTTCATATTGGGTTAATAGCAAGTTCTTGGGTTTCTCTCTTTGCGCTGTCATTGCATCTTATTCTTTCAACCATAGTTTACAAGTTAAATGCGCATATCACTTCCACAATGAACATGGTGATAGTCATGATTTTTATTGCCATCTCCATGGTTGGTATGATGAGAAGCTCATTAACTCAGATCACATATTTATGGGATTTGATCCCTGTTTGGATGCAAAAAGACAAAGAAGACATGTTTAGTGAATATAATGAGATCTCAGTTAAATTCCAACTAGAAGATATGAACGATAATTTCTTACCATTAGATCTTTGTCAAGTACTCAAGTGTGGGATCCGTCTACTATATGAAGATGGGATACATCATTTTGATTTGATCATGCTAGGTTTTTCTCGTTTTCATCCTCTGGATGGAGATGGATTGGAAGCAAGGCTCCAAGCCAAGAGAGCAAGGTCCCAAGGCATACGATGGGATTATTCTCTCATGCATAGGACCTCTAAATTCTTGGCGTACCTTCAGGTCTGTTTCTCAAACCTCTTATATGCATTTTTCTTTCCTTCGTCTCATTTAAAAAAGATGCTATTTTAATTGTGTTAACAGGAGCCCAATTTTTCAAAAAGGATATCTAGTTCTTGCCTCCCTGAAGATGCAACTCCGAAGTGGTTTAGCAATCAAAGCTGGCGATTTACAGTAACATGCCAACTATCTTCACATTGGGCCAATAACAAGTTCTTGGGTTTCTGTCTTTGCGCTGTCATTGCATCTGATTCTTTCAACTTTGAGTTGCAAGTTAAATGCACATATCACTTCCGCAATGAGCACGGTGATAGCCATGATCTCTATCGCTATCTCTATGATGAGTTTGATGAGATGGCACATCAACTCAGAAAACATAGTTATGAGATTTGATCCCTGTTTGGTTGCCAAAGAAAAAGGTATGTTTAGTATATACAATGAGATCTCAATTGAATTCCAACTAGAAGATATGGGCGATAATCTCTTACCATTAGATCTTTGTCAAGTAGTTGAGTGTGAGGTCCGTCTACTGCATGAGAATAATGGATTGGAAGCAATGTTCCAAGCCAAGAGAGAAAGGTTATGTGACCTTGACATAAGATGAGATGATTATTTTGGTGTTGTTATTCGCAGGAGAAAAAAGAGAAGGCATAATTAATATGACAATTGGGTTTTTCTTTTGTTTATAAGTGATGGTGTTCATTTCATGTACCAATTTAAGGTTAATGTATTCTTTTTTATTTCTAAAATATTTTATTCTCAAGTAATTTTGAAATTTTGATTTTTTAAAAACATATAATCAATTTTAAGCAAATATTTTCTGATAAAATGCTTTATGAGAAATAAATATTTTTTTTATTTAAACATATAAAAATTTCAAACAAACAATGAAGGTTGTGAAAGTAGTAAAAGTTGTTTTTTTAAATACTTTTTGTTTATAAGTGTATTGAAATAATTTAATTTTTTAAACAAATATTTCTAAGTTTAAACAAATAAATATTTTAATATTTTAAGCAAATAGTCTAGTGTCTGTTTGCGAGTGTGGTAAAAATTATTTTTTAAAATATTTTTCGTTTAGAAATGTATTGAAATAATATATATTTTTTTAAAAAGTTATTTTTGATATTAGCATGTCAAAAAAATTTGAAAATAAAAAAATAATTTGAAAAAAAATAAAAAAATTAATTTGTTTTCAAATTTTTAAATACAAAATATTCTCTTAAAAAGAAAATGAAAAATTGAAGAGTTGGGGCAAGCCATCTAATTATAAGTTTTTTTTAGCTCATCTTTTAATGGTTACATCTCATTTTTTTTATTCTCATGTTGACTACATTCACAATCACACATGTGAGTTTTTAATAGTTAAAAAAAATATATTCTTGGTTGCTTTTCAGATTTGAAAGAAACTTGGATATACATAATTATTTTGATTATTAATTATTATTTTAAGTTAATCTTTGATGCTTTAAATTAAAAAAAAATCAAATAATATAATTTTACAATTATATTATTAAATTTGACTCTAATTATATTAAATTAAATAATTTGTTGAGATTTTAATAGTGTGAAAGATATAGTTAAGAGAGAGACCAATGACACTTGTCATTTTTTTTCAGATTTAAAAAAATATTTTTGAGAATATATATATTTTAACAAATGATAATATATTTTTTTGAATAATATGAAAATAATAAGATATATTAAAAAAATAGATTTTATACAAATCATTTAAAAAAAAAATTTAAAGATATGTCTCCTTCGCCAGTAAACTACTTGACCAATAGTTAGGAATTGTCTTCCCTTTTAACCCCAACATAGCCGTTCCAAATTTAATGCGTCCTCGGTGATAGAAAAGGACGAGGCATTGACATTTGAGTCCCCAAAGTCTTCTTTGCGTATCCATTTTCCATGGAAAAGATCATCTTGTGACGTTCTCGGTCCCTTGTTGGAAACAAGAATCAGTGTTGTTTTTCTTCTATGGTTTCTTGGCTGACTGAAACATCAAACAAGAAAATTGCTGCCGGACCCCTCTTACTGTCTTTCCTGTATCCACTCTGTAAGTCCAAACTCTTTTTTTCTTTCCAAATAGCGTGTTTGGCAGTGTGGCAACGGTTGCTTTTTAAATAGTTTTTCGTGCCGAAATACATGTCAATGATGTTTTTTCATTTTTTAAAAATCATTTTTGATATCAGCACATCAAAACGATCCAAAAAGTACAAACCGCACTCAATTTTAGCAAAAAAAAAAAAACATTTAAAATTTGACGAAACACAGGTTGAAACGCACTGTCAAACACTCCCACAGGGTTTATTGATTGAGATTGCATGTTTATTTGATAAATGAAGCGTGCTGTAAAGCTCCAAGTCTCACGGTTTGCCTTTGAGTTTAGCTGAATGAAAGATTTATTTGCTGAGATTTAAGTAAAAAAGTTATTTTCTTATCAAATTATCGAGCGTAAGCCTAAATTTGAGCATGGTTTCTAACTTTCTAGTCCTTTAACTGCAAGCATTCCCATAAAATTTTTGAATCCTTGATATTTGTAAGGTGGTTTTCAGCGTTTAGTGTTTAATGAGTTTAGTGATTTGTCCTTCTCTTAAAATTCTCGACTGTTGTTTAGTGTTATCGACTGTGATTTATATCCTTAATTTTTCTTTACTAGGTGAAAAAGAGAGCATCAATGAACTTTTAATTTCAAGTGATTTTCGGCACAAGCTAGTGAATGTCGGATATGGCATCTTCTTCTACAACTGCTCAACAATGGAAGTTTTAGAGGCAAGGATACTCGTGACAATTTTACCAGCCATCTCTATGATGCCTTATGTCGTAAACAAATCAAGACTTTCATAGATAATGATCTTGAAAGGGGTGAAGAAATTGAACCTGCACTGTTGAGAACAATTGAAGATTCAAGAATTTCAGTAGTGATATTCTCAAAAAACTATGCATCTTCGCCGTGGTGTGTGGATGAATTGGTGAAGATACTGGAATGCAAGAGAACATGTGGGCAGATTGTTTTACCAGTTTTTTATCATGTAGACCCATCTGATGTGGATGAACAGAGAGGGAGTTTTGGAAATGCATTTGCTAAACTTGAAAGAAATTTTAAATGGAAGATGGACAAGGTTTCAAGCTGGAGAGCTGACTTGCAAATGCGGCCAATATTTCTGGATGGGATTCACAAGTTACTAGGTAACCTTTTCTCTCTATTCTATACCATTTGCAGGTTTCACTTGAATACGTGAATATAAGTATTATTTGTGCCATTTTTAGCATGCCCATTTTCTAATATAGCTAAAATTATGAATAATGTTAAAAAGGCTTGATTTCCAATGGGTATGGAACTAGCTAAGGGTTGGAAAATAAATAAGAACAATAAAGTTCCCTTACTTTGCACTTTTAAGAATTTTGAAAGAATGCAAGTTTCTTTATTTTTAGCTGCCCTGGAAATGATGGAGTTACCGTTCCACATTAAATTTCAAAACACTAATTAGACAAAGGGGCTAAATGTTTTTGAACACGGTAATAGAATCTGCCATTGTTCTTTACTAATACAAGGTTTTTAAGAATCAACACTTGGCAATTATCGAATTACTAGCTTAGTACATTGTTTAGTTAGGTGAAGTAACTCGATCCTTTTTGAGGTAACACATCAATTATATCAGAATTAAGTATTTCTAGCATTATTCAGTATGCAAACCAAATTATACTTGCTCATCATGAAATGGTCATTTAGTATAGTCGCTTAAAAGGGGCAGTCCTTTGACATGTTCTTTAGCAATTTAATTAGTTTATGTTTTCCAGTTTAGGATAATAACTTTAAAAAGCATAAATTTATTTCACTTAAAGGTTATAATATCTCAGTTTGAGCTTTTAAAACTGATTCCCATGTTAATTTGAATCCACAGAAGGACTATTACTGTGATGGAACTTAATTGCCCAGTCTTGTGTCACCGCACTTCTTGTGGGTTTACTTGTGCAAAATTATAACTTTTAAATTGTATATGTTCCTGGGACTTCTAAATGAGCCTTAAAAATGCTATGCACTGGTGAATTTCAAGAAACATTATAAATTTAAGAAATTTGAATTAGTTGCTACAAGCGTAATGATCACAAAAATTCCAAATGAACTCTTAACAAAATAAAATAAAATAGAAAGATACTGCGTTATCTTCATTATTCTATTTACTTTTTTTTGGATAACTTTTGTTTTACTAACGCTTGTTCCTTGTATTTGGCAGGCCCGAGTCCAAACTTGTAAGCGAAATTGTGCAATTCATTTTGAAAAAATTGAACCACACATCATTAGGTGATTCTAAGGGCCTAGTTGGGATAGATTCACGCATTGAACGACTCCAAACACTTTTATGCATTAGATCATCTGAAGCTTGTATAATCGGAATATGGGGCATGGGTGGTATAGGTAAGACAACCATTGCTGAAGCTGTTTTCAACAGTATTTCAAGTCAATATGAAAGCTGCTGTTTTATTACCAATGTAAGAGAGAAATCGGAAGAATGTGGTGGCTTGATTCGCTTGCGAGAGGAATTCCTTTCCAGAGTATTAGAGCAGGAAAATCTATGTATTGACACTCCACGCATGGGATCTACTTTAATCAAGGAAAGGATCCGGCACAAAAAAGTCTCAACTGTTCTAGATGATGTGAATGATGTAGAACAAGTGGAATGTTTAATTGAAAGGCATGATATGTTTGGTCCAGGAAGTAGAATTCTTGTAACGTCCAGAGATAGACAAGTGCTTAAGAATGTGGCTGATGAAATATATGAGGTTATGGAATTAAATTGCAGTGAAGCTCGTCAACTCTTCAGTTTGTCTGTCTTCAAAGGAAACCACATTCCAAAAGATTATATGGGCCTATCAATCAAGGCAGTAAATTATGCTAAAGAAAACCCATTGGCTCTTAAAGTTTTGGGTTCCTTTCTTTTTGACCTAAGGAAAGAGGACTGGGAAAATGCATTGAATAAACTTGAAAGAAATCCTCAGCTGAAAATTTATAATATGTTGAAAGTAAGTTTTGATGCACTTGGTGATGAAGAGAAGAACATATTTCTTGATATTGCGTGTTTCTTTAAAGGGAAGCAAATTGATTACGTGAAGAGAATACTGGATGGTTGTAATATTGGAGTATTTTTTCTTGCTGAAAGGTGCCTTATTACTATTTCAAATGGAAAGCTTGAAATGCATGATCTGGTGCAAGAAATGGCTTTCGAAATTGTCCGATCGACAAGAATCCATAAAAGAATTGGGAAAACGTAGTAGGTTATGGAGTCCTAGGGATGTCAATCAAGTTTTGACAAAAAATCTGGTGAGTGTCATGTATGTGAATGCTTAATTTCTTTCATTTGTTGTTTCTTTTTCGATATTTGGTCTATGAAGTTTGAAAGTATTCACATATGACCATGGATTTGTGTTACTTATCATGCTTTATTTTTTTCCTTGATGTGATCTTTAGGGAACTGAAAAGGTTGAAGGGATATTCTTTGACACCTCTAAAATAAAAGAAATCAAGTTAAGCTCTAAAGCTTTTGCACGGATGTATAATCTTAGATTGCTCAAAATATATAATTCTGAAGTTGGAAAGAACTGTGAAGTGTACCTTCCTAATGGTCTCAAATCACTTTCTGATGAGTTGAGGTATCTCCATTGGGATGGATACCCTCTGAAATCTTTGCCATCCAATTTTCATCCAGAGAACCTTGTTGAACTTAACCTATCACACAGCAAGGTTCAAGAACTTTGGAAGGGGGACCAGGTATGGTTTAGTCACTACACATGTAATCTTTCTCCTCCTTCAAATGAATTTTAAAATGTACTGATACTATTTTTATTTTTTTTTGTTATCAATGCTATGAGGGTGCAGAATCTTGTGAATTTAACAGAGGTCAACCTTAGTAATTGTGAGCATCTAACTACAATTCCAGACCTATCAAAGGCTAAAAATCTTGAGAGATTGAATCTTCAATTTTGTACAACTCTGAAAGTGGTTCCCTCATCTATTCAATTTCTAGAGAAGCTTGTTGATTTGGATCTGAGAAGCTGCACAAGCCTTTTGAGTCTTCCAAGAATCATTAAATCAAAATATCTCAAGGCTCTTAACCTCTCTGGCTGCTCAAATCTCAAGATGTACCCAGAGACTACAGAGCATGTGATGTATTTGAATTTCAATGAGACTGCAATCAAAGAACTTCCCCAATCTATTGGACATCTGAGTCGACTCGTTGCTTTGAATTTGAGGGACTGTAAACAACTTGGGAATCTTCCAGACAGTATTTGTTTGTTGAAGTCTATTGTTATTGTTGATGTCTCTGGCTGCTCAAATGTCACCAAGTTTCCGAGCATACCAGGGAATACAAGGTATTTATACTTGAGTGGAACTGCGGTAGAAGAATTTCCATTTTCTGTTGGTCATCTCTGGAGAATCTCTTCTTTGGATCTGTCCAACTGTAGAAGGCTCAAGAATCTTCCGAGCACCATTTATGAGTTGGCATATCTTGAGAAACTTAATCTCTCTGGCTGCTCCAATATCACAGAGTTTCCAAATGTTTCGTGTAATATAAAAGAGCTGTATCTGGATGGGACAACAATAGAAGAAATCCCATCGTCAATCGGGTGTTTTTACAAACTTGTTGAATTGCATCTACGAAACTGTACAAAATTCAAGATTCTTCCTGGGAGTATCTGCAAGTTGAAATCTCTGCAAAAGCTCAACCTCTCAGGTTGCTCTCAATTTCAGAGATTCCCGGGAATTTTGGAGACAATGGAATCTTTGAGATATCTTTACTTGGACAGAACAGGCATAGAAAAATTACCCTCACCAATTAGAAATCTGAAGGGGCTTTGTTTCTTAGAATTGGGAAATTGCATATATTTGAAAGGAAAATATCTTGATGACTTGCGATTGCTTGAGCAGGATGTGGATTTAAAATATTTGCGCAAGCTAAACCTCAGTGGTTGCGGAATACTGGAGGTGCCTAAAAGTCTTGGCTGCTTAACCTCCCTGGAAGCATTGGATCTGAGTGGAAACAACTTTGTTATACTGCCTAAAAATATCAGTGAACTCTCTGAGCTGCAATATCTTGGCTTACGCCATTGCTGGAGGCTTGTATCATTACCAAAACTTCCCCCACGGCTTGCAAAACTAGATGCACACAGCTGCACATCTCTGAGAACAGTCCCAAGCTCATCAACTATACTTGATGGAAACATTTTTGAATTCATCCTTACTAATTGTCTCAAGTTGGATGAGACTGCACGCAACAATATCATGGCATATGCTCTCTTGAAAATTCAGCTATATGCCAAAAGACTTTATTAAGTGGACCTTTCAATTTGGGCCTATGTTTATTTTCTAAACCAGGCTTTCCCTCAACTTAGCTTGGAGAATGTTTTTCCAAACTATGTCGTGAGAGATCTAATTTTTTTATTTTTTTTGAATGAAGGTATTAAAAAAAATTTTAGTATGGTTATTAAAGAAAATTATTTTTAAAATAAAATTATTAAATAAATGTTTTATTAATATATCTTTTATTTATCTTAACCAACACAATATTTTTAACTAATATTTTTTTGTTGAAAACAAAAATATTTTATAATCGTTAAAGTAAGTTAACAAAAAAAATATCAAAAATATTATATTTATATTTTATGTGATTGAAAAATAAAAAAATACTAAACATGATAAAAAAAAATATACATTTGAAATTTTTAATTATAAAACACTGAGGTTAATTGAATCCTCATGAATAATTTATTATTATTATTATGAGCATACAAAGGGCTGGGCCCAATATCTGGTCTTAATCTATTTATTGTTTTTTGAATTAAAGTGGTAGATGATATGTTATTTGTTTTTTAAATTACAGACCACCTATTGTTTGTAAAAAATAGAAAATTAAGTGTTGTCATCCGCTCTCGAACTGCAAACTGCATCATATCACGTGTGTCACTGCCACATAACAAGAAGATCATTATTATAAACTAACTAAAAATACATATTAAGTTATTAACAGTAAACCATCATAAAAAGTCTTTGCAGGGTAATATATATAATCAAAATTATTAAACGACTTTAAAAGTTATATTGATAAGGGAAAAGCAACGAGTGCTTTTAGGATATTCATTCACCATTATTTTTAAATATATTTATTAGACTTCATTTATTATTGAATTATACTCGAAGTCTATATAAATGATTTTAGGTTTACGAGGCTTGAATTAATAATTAAAAAAAACAAATTTAGAATCTAACCAATTAAGATATATTTTTCAAGTTTACACATAAATTATTTTTAACATACTTTTGTTTTTATGTTTTAAAAATGCTTTTAAAAAAACTAATTACAGGAAAATTGCTTATATATATATTATATTAACACAAACTCATATTAATGACAATCTAAAATCATATGTGGTAGGAAGAATGTTCTTTATACCCATAACTCTAGGCAACTTGTGAGAGCTTATAGATATATAAAAAATATTGAACCTTAGGGTAAAGGATTCTAAACACTTCTTCTTCTACTTCTACTTCTTCATCCTTTTATACCAAACCTCTATAGTGTCCTTAATCCGAAGACCCTGAGAAAAAAGACTTTTTTTTTGCTAGTCTACTACATATTAATCATCATCTAACAAGAAAACTAATCTATCTTCGCTGTGAAACGTGAGCTTATACCTTTTGTAAAGGTTTCCATAATCTCATTAATTAGAAAGCTGCTTTAGTAGTTCTTAGGTTTAATCTCTTATTTTAGTAGAGTGTGACATAACTTTAACATCCTTTTTGTTATTTACTCAGTTGGATTAATTTGATAATATAATTAAAAAAAACAACAACAACAATAAAAAATGAACTAAAAATCTTTTTACAATGACTAACATCAAAAAATAAAGGATTAACAATATCATAGAAAAAATCATTTTAATAATTGTAAAAGGTCTCAATGATTTTATTTGATCACAAAAAGAAATTAAATGAGAATGAAATAACCCCATTGAAAGAAAAATGAAGAAAGAATAAGACCTTAATTTCTAATAGATAAAATTAAAAATAAATATTAATTCCAAAATTCCTAATATAATCCTCTAGACCGCCTAATATGGACGGTCACTCAAAGTCCTAGTTCATTGGGATGGTCTCTCTCCTGCTGATGGGGAATTCACTGATGAATTGAAGCTGCAGTTTTCATAATTCAACCTTGAGGACAAGGTCAGCTTCAAGGAGAGGCAATTGCTACCAGCTGAAGAAGATGAAAAGAAGAAGAAATTAATCCTTCAAATTCAAACTGACATTGACGTTGCAGCCTCCTACGCACCGTTTCATTTATGTCCTTAAAGTGCACCTTTTCAATTAGCTAATTAGGGTCTTTTTCTCTCAGTTGATTTACGCACCGTTTTGTTAAAGTTACTCCATCTCCTGAAATTTCTTGGGAACAATTCTAGAAAGGGGTTTCAATGGCTGAGGTCACTACTCTTTCTCCATTTCCTACCAGCTAACTTACCCACTTCCACGGGTAATATATATATACCAGTTATATTAGCCACGCTATGCGATGCGGGTTAATTTTTTTTAATAAAAATATAAAAAAACTAAAATTTAAAAATATTAGGTTTTTTTTAAAGCTATATCTAAGAGTATTGGATTTGGCTGCAACACCTGACCCAAAAATAATATTTATAATATTAATAATAACACTAATGAAGAAAAAGAAAAAAAAACCAACAGGAGGAAAAAAAACTAATGAAAAAAAAAATCTAAATTAATTGGGTTAACCCTTCAAACTAGGTTAACCTGTCAAACCTGAGATTCAAGTAATAAAAGTTTGATAACTAAATAGAAAAAAAAAATTGATGGGTTAACCCGTCAAGCTCGGGATACGTGTCATGAAAGTCTGATAATTAAATAAAAAGAAATTTAACATTAATAAACTAAACTAAACTAAACGAAAAAAATTAATTAAAAAGAAGAAAAACAAAAATTCCTGGTTAACCCGTCAAACTCGGGATCCGTATTATGAAAATATGATAATTAAATAAAAAAAATTTAACATTAACAAACTAAATTAAACAAAAACAAATTCATTAAAAGAAAAAAAAAACAAAAAAAA
Source organism: Populus alba x Populus glandulosa (assembly GCA_033617975.1). NCBI lineage: Eukaryota > Viridiplantae > Streptophyta > Magnoliopsida > Malpighiales > Salicaceae > Populus > Populus alba x Populus glandulosa. The sequence continues at coordinate 12,154,784 of CM066161.1, forward strand.
GCAAAAATAATCCATAAAGTCATACAAAATTAAAAAAAAAAAAAACAACTCAGAGTATTTTAGTATATGTTATTATTATTATAGTTATAATATATAAATTCAATGAAAATAAAGGCGCGGGGAAAGCACGCCTTTTAGAATATTGTTAATAGTATTTCTTCTTCCTTTTTTTCAGTGATTTGTTGTATTGTGGGAAAGTTTGGGAAATGATGCACTGATTCAAACAGCTAACTTACTTTAAGAAAATATATTTTTTGTTTGTCTTAGTCAACACAATATTTTTAGTTAATATTTTATTTTAAAACAAAAATATTTTATAATTGTTAAAATAAATTAACAAAAAAAATCAAAATATTATATTCATATGTTTATTTCCTAAACTAGTCTTTCCCTCTACTTAACCTAGGGAATGCTTTTCCCGCTATTCTACGAGGGATCTAATTTTTTTAAAATTAAAAAAATTAAAATATTATAAATTTCTTTTTAGTATTGTTATTAAATATAAAAATACAAGATGGCAATAAATTATGCCAAAGGGAACCCATTAGCTCTTCGAGTTTTGGGTTCCTTCTTATTCCGCAGAGAAAGACATTTTTGGGAATCTCAATTAAATGAGATCGAAAGCTGTCCCGAGCTGAACATTTATGACTTGCTGAGAATAGGCTTTGATTCACTGCGTGATAATAACACGAAGAGTATATTTCTCGACATTGCATGTTTCTCTAGAGGGCATCGAGTTGATTTTGTAAAGCGGATACTAGATGGCTGCGGTTTCAAAACAGATATTGGATTCAGTGTTCTCATTGACAGGTGTCTCATTAAAATTTCAGATGACAAGGTTGAAATGCATGATCTTTTGCAAGAAATGGCCCATGAAGTTGTTCGTAAAGAATCTCTTGATGAGCTAGGAAGACAAAGCAGATTGTGGAATCCAAAAGATGCATATCAAGTGTTGACCAATAATCTGGTGAGATTCATATACCCCAAAGTTTTCTCTTTCCTATGCAATGCAATATGGTTGTACTTGTAAGTTTAAAATATTACTTAAACTTTGCTTCTCCTTTACTGTTTTTCAGGGAACTGGAAAAGTTGAAGGGATATTCTTGGATGTTTCAAAACTAAGAACTGAAAAGGTTGAGGGGATGTTCTTGAATGTTTCAGAAATAAAAGAAATAGAGTTGAGTTCTACAGCCTTCGCAAGGTTGTATAATCTTAGACTGCTAAAAATTTATAATTCTGTAGCTGGAGATAAATGCACAGTACACCTTCCTAGTGGCCTCGAGTCTCTTTCTCATGAGTTGAGGTATCTCCATTGGGATGGATACCCTTTGACATCTTTGCCTTGCAATTTTCGTCCACAGAACCTTGTTGAACTTAACCTATCATCTAGCAAGGTTAAGCAACTGTGGAGAGGAGACCAGGTATTCTAAAATAACTCTATGCATGCATAGTTCTTTCTTTGAAATTTGGTGTGGTATGCACGTGTAATTTCTTTCTGTTGATTTCATTTTGCTTCAGAATCTCGGCAATTTAAAAGGTGTCACCCTCAGCAATTGTGAGCACATAACTTGCCTGCCAGACCTTTCAAAGGCCAGAAACCTTGAGAGATTGAATCTTCAATTCTGTAAAAGTTCGGTTATGTTTCCTTCATCTATTCAACATCTGGACAAGCTTGTTGATTTAGATTTGAGATGCTGCAAAAGACTAATCAATCTTCCCAGTACAATTAATTCAAGTTGTCTGGAGACTCTAAACCTTTCTGGTTGTGCAAATCTCAAGAAGTGCCCAGAGACTGCAAGGAAACTGACATATTTAAATTTAAATGAGACTGCTGTTGAGGAGCTTCCCCAGTCAATTGGGGAACAAAGTGGACTTGTTGCGTTGAATTTGAAGAACTGCAAACACCTGGTTAATCTTCCAGAAAACATGTATTTGTTGAAATCTCTTCTAATTGCTGACTTCTCTGGCTGCTCATCTATCAGCAGGTTTCCTGACTTTTCGAGGAATATTAGATACTTGTACTTGAATGGAACTGCAATAGAAGAATTGCCATCTTCAATTTCTCGTCTAAGGGAACTCATTTATTTAGATCTAGTTGGCTGCAACAGGCTAAAGAATCTGCCGAGTGCGGTTTCTAAGCTGGGATGCCTTGAAAAACTTGATCTTTCCGGTTGCTCTAGTATCACGGAGTTTCCAAAGGTTTCAAGAAATATAAGGGAGCTGTATTTAGATGGGACATCAATAAGAGAGATTCCCTCTTCAGTTGAATGTTTGTGTGAGCTTAATGAATTGCACTTGCGAAACTGCAAACAATTTGAGATTCTTCCAAGCAGCATCTGTAAGTTGAAAAACTTGCGAAGGCTTAATCTCTCAGGTTGCCTCCAATTTAGGGATTTTCCGGAAGTTTTGGAGCCGATGGTATGTTTGAGATATCTCTATTTAGAACAGACACGCATAACAAAGTTGCCTTCACCGATTGGAAATCTGAAGGGACTTGCCTGCTTGGAAGTGGGAAACTGCAAATATCTAGAAGACATAGATTGTTTTGTTGGCTTGCAATTATCTAAAAGACATCGCGTGGATTTAGATTGTTTGCGTAAGCTAAATCTAGATGGTTGCAGTCTATCTGAAGTGCCGGACAGTCTTGGTCTTTTATCGTCACTGGAAGTGTTAGATCTAAGTGGAAACAATTTTAGGACTATACCTATAAGCATCAATAAACTCTTTGAGTTGCAATATCTAGGATTAAGGAATTGCAAGAGACTTCAATCATTACATGAGCTTCCACGACGACTATCAAAGTTGGATGTAGACAATTGTGAGAGTTTGAATTATCAATTAATATCAAGCTCATCAACTATAGTGGAGGGGAACATTTTTGAATTCATTTTCACTAATTGCTTGAGGTTGCCTGTGGTCAATCAAATCTTGGAGTACTCATTATTGAAATTTCAACTTTATACCAAAAGGTTATACCATCAGGTTTGTTTATCAAACCTCTGATTTACATCTTTTTTTTTCTTTATTTGCCACCTTTCATTGTTAAAAGATGCTATTTGAATTGTGTTAACAGCTATGCGATGTTCCAAAAGGGGCATGTAGTTTCTGCCTCCCTGGAGATGTGATTCCGGAGTGGTTTAGCCATCAAAGTTGGGGATCTATAGTAACATTCCAGCTATCTTCACATTGGGCTAATAGCGAGTTCTTGGGTTTCTCTCTTTGCGCTGTCATTGCATTCCGTTCTATTAGCCATAGTTTGCAAGTTAAATGCACCTATCACTTTCGCAATGAGCATGGTGATAGCAATGATCTCTATTGCTATCTCTATGGTTGGTATGATGAGAAGCGCATTGACTCAGCACATATATTCGTGGGATTTGATCCTTGTTTGGTTGCCAAAGAAGATTATATGTTTAGTGAATACAATGAGGTCTCAGTTGAATTCCAACTCGAAGATATAAGCGGAAATCTCTTACCATTAGATCTTTGTCAAGTACACGAGTGTGGGGTCCGTTTACTGTATGAAGATGAGAAACATCGCTTTGATTTGATCATGCTAGGCTACTTTCGTTTTAATCCTCTAGATCATGATGGATTGGAAGCAATGTTCCAAGCCAAGAGAACAAGGTTCCACGACATGAGATGGGAGGATTATTATGTCATGTGTAGGACCTATGAATTCTTGGCGGACCATCAGGTTTGTTTCTCAAATCTCTAATATACTTTTTTCTTTCCTTCGTCTCATTTTAAAAAGATGTTATTTGAATTCTGTTGACAGGAGGAGCACGGTGTTCTAGCAAGGGCATGTAGTTTCTGCCTCCCTGGAGATGTGACTCCGGAGTGGTTTAGCCATCAAAGTTGGGGATCTACAGTAACATTCTTGTTATCTTCACATTGGGCTAATAGCAAATTCTTGGGTTTCTCTCTTTGCGCTGTAATTGCATTACATTCTGTCAACCATAGTTTGCAAGTTAAATGCACATATCATTTCCGCAATAAGCACGGTGATAGCCATGATCTCTATTGCTATCTCCGTGGTAGTTGTGATGATAGGAGCATCAACTCAAATCATATATTTGTGGGATTTGATCCCTGCTTGGTTGCCAAAGAAAAGAATATGTTTGGTAAATACAGTAAGGTCTCAATTAAATTCTACCTGGTAGATATGAATGACAATCTCTTACAATCAGATTGTTGTCAAGTGGTTGAGTGTGGGGTCCGTCTACTGCATACCAATGATGGATTGGAAGCAATGTTCCAAGCCAAGAGAGCAAGGATGCTAAACATGAGATAAGAGGATTATTTTGGCTATTGTATAATATGGTAGACATGATTTGCTTTATTTTGGGTTCCTAGATATGAGATGGGAGGATTATTTTGGCTATTGTTTTTTCCCCGAGAAAAAAGAGAAGGCCTAATTAATATGAATGGTACTTGGTTGTACGGTAGAAATAATATAATTCTTCTTTCCCTTGTGCAAAATTTGATAAAATTCAAATTTTAATGGACCCTTGCCAAGACCTCTATCATTTTTTATGTTAGATTATCAAGAATAGTTTCAGTGGAGTCAGCCATGGAAGCCAAACAAAAAGAAGAAAAAAAGGAAAAACTTGACCCCTGCCTGATCAAAAAACAAGAAACCCAAGATCCTGCTTTGATACCATGACAAAATTAGCTTTCTTTGTTATATTATTTCAGTAATCTGAGTACAAGATATAGAGATACAAGGAACTATTTTAGGAAGCTATTTAATGCCTATACAATATCTTCGGCTACAATCATGTTTGTCCTTTAAGGGAAGGGATTCCTCAGTCTAAGCTGGTAATTGCGTAACTCACGCCAACAAATATGTCTTGGGATCATGCTTCCCATGTTATGCATGTTAATTTGAATCCACAGAATGACTATTACAGAATGTCTTGGGATATGAACATGTCTTAGGCATGATATGTTTGGTCCAGGAAGTTGAATTCTTGTGATGTCCAGAGATAGACAAGTGCTTAAGAATGTGGTTGAAGAAATATACGAGGTCATCAACTCTTGAGTTTGACTGTCTTCAAAGAAAACCACATTCTGAAAGATTATATGGGCCTATCAATCAGGTCAGTAAATTATGCTGAAGGCAACCCATTGGCTCTTAAAGTTTTGGGTTCCTTCCTATTTGACCGAAGGAAAGAGGACTGGGAAAATGCATTGAATAAACTTGAAAGAAATCCTCAGCTGAAAATTTATAATATGTTGAAAGTAAGTTTTAATGCACTTGGTGATGAAGAGAAGAACATATTTCTTGATATTGCGTGTTTCTTTAAAGGGAAGCAAATTGATTACGTGAAGAGAATACTGGATACTTCCAGAAAATCAATAAATACAAACAGAAATACCGAGGGAATATTTCCGTCGGTAAATTTCCGAGGGATTTTACCGACGGAAATATTCCCTCGGTATATACCGAGGGAATTACCGTGGGGAAAAAAAATTAAAACAAAGCAAAAAAAAATGACCACGTGTCATTTTTTACCAACGGAATTACCGACGGAATTAATCCGTCGGTAATTCCGTCAGTAAAATGTGAATACTGTTCATCATGTCAATTACAAAGGGAATTACCGACGTTAAATATTCCGTCGGTATTTTCCAGAGAGCTCCAGAACTGTTCATCTTCCAATTGCACTGTTAATTGTTTTACTTTACGGACAAAATCATCGACGGATTGAAAATTCGTCGGTGTGTTTTGGCGGTTTTCTGAAAAAATTCAATTGATTTAAAATTTTCATTTAATTATTACAGACGGAATCACCGACGGATTGAAAAATCATCGGTAATTTTTGGCGGTTTCTGAAAACTTTTTACGAAATTGAAAATTTAAATTAAATATTACCGACGGAATAATTAAAAAATATTAATATTAAATTATCCGTCGGTAAATCCGTCGGTAACGCGCCCCAATAAAAAACCTGAATCTGCTTATTTCACAAGAGACAGACTCATTATTTCTTTTTCTTCTTCTACTGCTTCTTCTACTGCTTCTTCTTCTTCTTCTTCTTCTTCTTCTACTTCTTCTTGTTCTTCTTCTTCTTCACTATATGTAAAAAACATCAATATCTATTTCTTTCTCTTCTTTTCTCTCCTCATCTCCTTCTCTTTTCCTCCATGCTCGGGTATGTCTTCTTCTCCTTTCTTCTTTTATCCTCTTAGTTTTTTTTTAATTAATATGCTTTACGAATTGTTTTTTCCTTAGCTTCACTTGCAAGTATATTAAGGTAAGATTTTTCTTTTTTCTTATTTTTTCATGATTTTTTCACTATATTTGTTTTTTATTTAATTTTAATTGATTTTGTTTATAATAATTGTATAAATGTTGTTGTGAGATTTTTTTTTTCATATGAGATCAATTTTTAGTTGATTCATTTATAGGATTTTTAAATTTTTAGCAATTGCAACTTCATTTTTTTCATATGAATTTTTTTAGTTGAATTAAGTTTTTTGTTTTATTTTTTTGAGTTGATTTTCTTATTCTTTTTTCCAAGCATTTTGAGTATATATTATACAATGTTGATTTATGTTAATTTAATTATTTTATAATTTTATAAAATGAATTTTTTTTAAATGTTTTTAAATAATTACCGACGGATTTACCGACGGAAATTTCCGTCGGTAAATCCGTCGGTAATAAAAAAAAAATTACCGACGCGTCTGTTCCGCCAGTAAATCCGTCAGTAATATTATTACCGACGGATTTAACGACGGACAAAAAATTACCGACAAAAGATTCACCGACGGAAATTATCCGTCGGTGATTTCGTCGGTAAATTAATTACCGATGGAGTATGTGTCTTACGCCGACGGAAAAATTCCGTCGGTAAAACTGTTAAATCTTGTAGTGGGATGGTTGTGGTTTCTCAACAAAAATAGGAGTTTTTTTTCTTGCTGAAAGGTGCCTTATTACTATTTCAAATGGAAAGCTCGAAATGCATGATCTGGTGCAAGAAATGGCTTTTGAAATTGTCCGACAAGAATCCATAAAAGAAATGGGCTAAAGTTTCAACCGTTTCTTTCAACGAATAGCTTCCACCTTAATATTTTACGAGAGATTTTTGAGAAATGCGGGGACATGATATTATCACATAATTATACTATTTTGAGAAAATGTTTTTTTAGAAAAACACTATCCTTGTACTCCATTACATTATCTGTACGAAAAATTTTAGTAGGTTGAGAAAATTAAGTTCGAAATAGGTTCAAAATTTAAGAAAATTCAGATTATTATTTTAGAAGATAGATCTAAGTATAATATGTGTATCATCATCATACAAATAAAAAAAATGCACGGGACAGGGGGCCCTGGCCGGCCACCCCTGGTTGTTTTGTTAGACAACTAATTTAAAATCCATTTGCTTATTCTAAGAGAAAATGATTATATTTCAAAAAGTAACAGCTGAAATGTAAATAAAGATATCTGGAGCTGTTTGGAATTACAGTAAATTTTATTTTGGAAGTATTTTAAAAATGTGTTTTCTTAAAAAAATAAATTAATCTTTTATTTCACTGTTTTTTTTAATAATCTAATGTAAACAATAAAAAAAATTATTTTAATATATTTTTAAATAAAAAATATTTTAAAAAAACATCATAAATTATAATCCTAAAATTACACTTAAAAATAATAATATAAAAATAAGATTAGCACTTATTGTGCGCGTGTAATTATTATACACTACACGTGTTGATTTTATTTTTCAATTAATTATAAATAGAAATAAACATCAAAACTTTATCATCAAATCAATTGATAGATTGATATAGAAGGAGAAAGAGATCATGATGAGGGTGCGGCTAATTAGGGGTGTTCGGGAGTGAATTTTACATTATTTTTTATTAAAATTTAATTTTTTGAAATTTAATTATATTTTTTAGTATTTTTTAATCTGTTTTAATATCAAAAATAAATTTTTAAAAAATAAAACAATATATATTTATATGAACAGTAAACCATTATTTGAATAATGTATTTCTTAGATTTTATTTATTATTGAATTGTGGTAAAAAAATTAAAAAACAAATATTCAAATAAAAATCAATGAAATTAATTAAATATGTTAAATAATTGTTAGTTTATCTGGTGATGTTTTTAAGTGTGTATAATAAATTATAAACAAAAAGTTAAACATATGAATTAATTTGGAATGTTAAATGAGACTTAGCAAGTGTACTAAAATCACCTGTTAGCCGTACACAATTTATAATAGGGAAATTACTCATCTACCAAAGTTTGAAAATGATTTTAATATCTCTCTCTATAGCTTTAGAAATTATACTTCAAGATTTAAATTTTGATTAAAAGATAATAAATATGAAGGTTACAACTTTTAAAGTGACCACTTTAATAGTTCATAAATATAAAGAAAATTTAGAGAATCATAACGACCCTATAAAAAACGGTCAACAAGAACAAGTTACACTCATGACATTTCCATAGATAGAAGGTAAATATCAGATGGGTTCTCATCCAACTTAACCATGTCCAATGAACTCGTTCTCTAACAAGCAAGACACATATTTATTTTTGATAAGAACAAAATTCTAGGGAAAATCAAAGCGCAAGTGTCTTCTTTCTTTGAAGAATCATCAACTCGAGGAAACATTTGGCCTTTCTCACAGTTCTTGTCGCATGAGAAAGTTTAGTCAACCACGCATCAAATTGTGGGCTAAAAGAAGAGCCGTAGTTATTTTTTCATGAGTTTTGAGCTATATTCTCAGCCATAGTTTTTGTAGGGTCTACACATGTGAAAGATGAACTTCAGGCCAAGGCGATCCCTTTCTGGATGTACAAAATCAACAATACAGGAGTGAGCAAGACAATTATATTCATGGGTCCACATGTTTTTTTTATGTTCTAATTGTAGGTAATGAAAAGCAACGAATTCATGCTTTTCACACACTGTGCATGCTAATTGCACTGTTCATTGAACAGTGCAATTAGTATGAACAGTGCACACTAATGACTGTTCATGAAAACAGTGCTGGGAATTGCACGGTTCATAAATGAACAGTCCAATTCACTTGCACTGTTCATGATTTTTTTTTTAATTATTTCAGTTTTCAGTGTGTTAAATTTTTTAACATTTTTTTTTTAAAAAACACTAGTTTAAAGTGAATTAAATTCACTCGCACTGTGATGTGAACAATATTTTTTTCTTGAAAAACTAGTATAGAGTGAGTTAAATTCACTCGCACTGTAATATCAATTTTATACCTGATAATATTTTATCTACGCTCAAAAAATTATAAAAACTGTAATTCTTATCGGATGAATTTTGTACATAATGAAATTATAAATAGTTTAATGGAATAATAAAAAATATTTTATATAAAGTATTTTTTATTTCATAATGTAATAGGAGTAATTAATTCTACAATATTTAAATTTAAAATCATCAATATTAATATATATTTTTTAAAATTATTTTATAACCTCAATTTCAAAAACATTATTAACCAAACACATTAAATTATTTTTTCTTCAACCTTAATTTCAACTATAGTTTTAACCAAACATCTAATTTTTCAAACCAACCTCAACTAGTAATACTTTTTATAAAACAATATTTTTCAAATCACACCACAACAGCTACCGCTACCGCAATACCAAACACGTTTACCCGTAAACCAAACAGCAATACAAAACAAGCTGACCCGTGAACCAAACAGCACGGCTGGGACCCGTGTGAGTGCCAGTCCTCAGTACCACTCTGAGGCGGCTAGCGAAATTATAATTTGCCGTGAGGAAAATCATGCCATTTGACTCTGACGCGGCTAACGAAACTACCACTCAAAACTCTGCTAGTAATATGAAATATTACCTCTGCTAACCTTTCCGATTGCTGCAATTTGATCATTAAAGTCACCAAGTAGGCGGACTCCGACCACCTGATAAACACCATAGAGTGGTAACCTTTGCCATTGTTGCTACTGATTCCATGCATGTAGTCTTTTTTGTTTTCATCTTTTCAGCAACAATATTAATTGTTACATGACAGCAACTTTAACACTATATGAGTTTGATAAGTTTGTTTCATGAACGTATTAATTCTTCCATCTGAATTCTTTTTGCTCAGCTAGTTACTGTTCTTGCAATGAAAGTAATAGCAAGCTAGCATTGGTAGCAAGTGACGAGTGATCATGTTAAGATTGATCATATCAAATTAAGCTAGTATATATCCATCGTTAAGAGTTTGAGGAATTTTCTGATAAATATAAGCTGTGTGGGTTCTTGTACTATTAGACTTCAATTTCTCTTAACGAATGTTCAGCTGTTGAAGTGGGTGCTCTTTGTATGTCTTTAGGAGAAAAAGGAGAGCAGTTATTGATTTCGATTCTTAGTGATTGAGGACACGATCTTGTAACTGTCTGATATGGCATCTTCATCTGCTGTTGCTCATAAATGGAAGTATGATGTGTTCCTTAGTTTTAGAGGCAAGGATACGCGCAATACTTTTACCAGCCATCTCTATGATGCTTTGTGTCGTAAGAAAATCAAGACCTTCATTGATGACGGGCTTGAAAGAGGAGAAGAAATTACCCCTGCCCTTCTGAAAACGATTGAAGAATCAAGAATGTCTGTAGTAATTTTCTCCGAGAACTATGCATCTTCTCCGTGGTGTTTGGATGAACTGGTGAGAATACTTGAATGCAAAGAGACTTATGGGCAGATTGTTTTACCGGTCTTCTATCAAGTGGACCCATCTGATGTTGATGAACAGACTGGGAGTTTTGGAAATGCGTTTGCTGAGCTCGAAAATTTTTTTAAGGGGAAGATGGACAAGGTGCCAAGGTGGAGGGATGACTTGAGAAAAGCAGCCAGTATATCTGGATGGGATTCACAGGTTACTAGGTAACTATAGATTCTCATCCTCAACTTTTTTTTCTGGAATTATTGCAATTAAAATTTCTTGTGCATGTTATAGTTTTTTTTTTTCTCCTGTAAATCATTTGTGCTTCTTAGTTCATAGTACTTGTTGCTTGAAAAGGCACAAGTCCTGTTTTTTAGTGGAATACTAACTTCCATCAACAGCCAATGGACTTGCACCTTAATGGAAACCTCACCTTTGACAAAATTTTCTTATAATAATAAAAAACAATCACTCCCATAAATTACTTACACTCACCAATTTCATTTTTTGCAGTCCGGAGTCCAAACTAGTAAGAGAAGTTGTGCAAACTATCTGGAAAAGGTTAAATGATGCACCCCCAAGCAAATTAAGAGGTCTGGTTGGAGTAGATTCACGCATTGAGCAAATAAACAAATTACTATATATTGTGCCATCTGATCATGTCCGCACAATAGGAATTTGGGGCATGGGTGGTGTAGGCAAGACCACTATCGCGGGAGCTTTCTACGATAGATACTCAAGTCAATATGAAGGCCACCACTTTCTTCCGAACATAAGGCAGGAATCAGAAAAGGGTCGATTAAATGATCTACGAGATGAACTTCTTTCTAAACTACTGGAGGAAGAAAATCTTCGCGTTGACACACCACATATACCTGCTTTCACCTGGAATAGACTCTGCCAAAAGAAAGTTCTCCTTGTTTTGGATGATGTGAATGATGTACGACAATTCCAGCATTTAATTGAAGAGCGTTCATTTGGTGAAGGGAGCGTTGTTGTTATCACATCAAGAGACAAGCAAGTACTTAAGAATGTAGCTGATGAAATATACGAGGTTGAGGAATTAAATTCCCACGAAGCTCTTCAAATCTTTAGCTTGAATGCTTTTAAGGGAAACCACCCTCCAAAAGCTTATATGGAGTTGTCAATCAAGGCAATAAACTATGCCAAAGGGAACCCATTGGCTCTTCAAGTTTTGGGTTCCTTCTTATTTGGCAGAGAAAGATATTTCTGGGAATCTCAATTAAATGAGATTGAAAGCTTTCCTGAGCTGAATATTTATGACCTGCTGAGAATAGGCTTTGATGCGCTACGTGATAATAACACGAAGAGTATATTTCTCGACATTGCATGTTTCTTTAGAGGGCATCGAGTTCATTTTGTAAAGCGGATACTAGATGTCTGTGGTTTCAAAACAGAAATTGGATTTAGCGTTCTCATTGACAGGTGTCTCATTAAAATTTCAGATGACAAGGTTGAAATGCATGATCTTTTGCAAGAAATGGCCCATGATTTTGTTCGAAAACAATCTCTTGACGAGCTAGGAAGGCAAAGCAGATTGTGGAGTCCTAAAGATGTATATCAAGTGTTGACCAATAATCTGGTGAGATTCATATGCGAGAAAGTTTTCCTTTTCATATGCAATGCGATATGGTTGTGCTAGTAAGTTTAAAATCTTGCTTAAACTTTGTTTCTCCTTCACGGTTTTCAGGGAACTGGAAAAGTTGAAGGGATATTCTTGGATGTTTCAAAAAGAAAAGAAATAGTGTTGAGCTCTACAGCCTTCGCGAGGATGTATAGACTTAGACTGCTAAAAATTTATAATTCTGAAGCTGGAGTTAAATGCAGAGTGCACCTTCCTCATGGCCTCGAGTCTCTTTCTCAAGAGTTGAGGTATCTTCATTGGGATGGATACCCTTTGACATCTTTGCCTCGCAATTTTTGTCCAGAGAACCTTGTTGAGCTTAACCTTACATTTGGCAAGCTTAAGCAACTGTGGAGAGGAGACCAGGTATTTTAAAAGAACTCTATGCATGCGTAGTTCTTTCTTTAATTGAAATTAAGTATGGTATGCAAGTGTAATTTCTTTGTGTTGATTTCATTTTGCTTCAGAATCTCGGCAATTTAAAAGATGTCAACCTCAGCAATTGTGAGCACATAACCTTCCTGCCAGACCTTTCAAAGGCCAGAAACCTTCAGAGATTGAATCTTCAATTCTGTACAAGTTTGGTTAAGGTTCCTCTATCTATTCAGCATCTCGACAAGCTTATTGATTTAGATTTGAGACACTGCACAAGCCTTATCGGCCTTCCCCGTAGAATTAATTCAAGTTGTCTGATGACTCTTAACCTTTCTGGTTGTTCAAATCTCAAGAAGTGCCCAGAGACTGCAAGGAAACTGATATATTTAAATTTAAATGAGACTGCTGTTGAAGAGCTTCCCCAATCAATCGGGGAACTCAGTGGACTTGTTACGTTGAATTTGAAGAACTGCAAACTCCTGGTGAATCTTCCAGAAAACATACATTTGTTGACATCTCTTCGAATCGTCGACATCTCTGGCTGCTTATCTATCAGCAGGTTTCCTGTCTTTTCGAAGAATATTAGATACTTGTACTTGAATGGAACTGCAATAGAAGAACTGCCATCTTCAATTGGTGATCTAAGAGAACTCATTTATTTAGATCTAGGTGGCTGCAACAGGCTAAAGAATCTGCCAAGTGCGGTTTCTAAGTTAGTTTGTCTTGAAAAGCTTCATCTTTCTGGTTGCTCAAGTATCACGGAGTTTCCAAAGGTTTCAAATAATATAAAGGAGCTGTATTTAAATGGGACAGCAATACGAGAGATTCCCTCTTCAATAGATTGTTTGTTTGAACTTGCTGAATTGCACCTGAGAAACTGCAAACAGTTTGAGATTCTTCCAAGCAGCATCTGCAAGTTGAAAAATCTTCAGAGGCTTAATCTCTCAGGTTGCCTCCAATTTAGGAGTTTTCCAGAAGTTTTGGAGCCAATGGAACGTTTGAGATATCTCTATTTAGACGAGACAAGCATAACACAGTTGCCTTCACCGATTGAAAATATGATGGGACTTGCCTGCTTGGAAGTGGGAAACTGCAAACATCTAAAATGTTTTTTCTACTTGCAATTGCACAAGAGATGCGTGTATTTAAATGGGCTGCGTAAGCTAAATCTAGATGGTTGCCATATATCGGAAGTGCCAGACAGTCTTGGTTGTTTATCGTCACTGGAGGTGTTAGATCTAAGTGGAAACGATTTTCAGACTATACCTATAAGCATCAATAAACTGTTTGAGTTGCAATATCTTGGAATAAGGAGTTGCAGGAACCTTAAATCATTACCGGAGCTTCCACCACGTCTATCAAAGTTGGATGCAGACAAATGCCAGAGTTTGAGAACAGTAGCAAGCTCGTCAACTAGAGTTAAGGGGAACATTTTTGAATTCATTTTCACTCGTTGCTGTAAGTTGTTGCATGAGACCAATCAAATCTTGGAGTACTCATTATTGAAATTTCAACTTTATACCAAAAGGTTATACCATCAGGTCTGTTTCTTCTCAAACCTCTGCTATACTTTTTTTCCCCTTCTTTATTTGTCACCTTTCATTTTAAAAAAATGCTATTTTAATTGTGTTAACAGGTGCCCGATGTTCCAGAAGGGGCATGTAGTTTCTGCCTCCCTGGACACAGAACCCCGAAGTGGTTTAGCCATCGAAGTAGAGGATCAACAGTAACATTCCAGCTATCTTCACATTGGAGTAAAAGCAAGTTCTTGGGTTTCTCTCTTTGCGCTGTCATTACATGTCGTTCTTTCAGCCATGATTTGCAAGTTAAATGCACATATCGGTTCCGCAATAAGCACGGTGATAGCCGTGATTTCAATTGCTATCTCCATGGCTGGTATGATGAGAAGAAGCGCATGGACTCGGCACACATATTTGTAGGATTCGATCCCTGTTTGGTTGCAATAAAAGATGATATGTTTAGTAAATACAGTGAAGTCTCAGTTGAATTCCAGCCGGAATCTATTGACGGCAATCACTTGACATTTTATCCTTGTCAAGTACGCGAGTGTGGAGTCCGTCTACTGCATCCCAACAATGAAGATGAGATACAACGCTTTGATTTGATCATGCCAAGCTCCTCTCGGTTTTATCCTCTGGATCGATATGAATTGGAACCAGGGTTCCAAGCCAAGAGAGCAAAAAAATCTTAATAGATTTTCATTTGCAAAATTTGAAAAAATTCAAACTTTGATGGAATTGAGAAGGTTAATTAAGTCATTTGGTAACGAAACATACCTTCTTTTCTCTCGTACCTTTTGCATCCTATGTACTTGGATTTTTATTTTTTTCCATCTTCTGAAAAATAAAAACATGATAAATTAGTAAAAGATATGAAGTTAATTAAAAAAAATGAGTTGCTGACAGATTTAAAATTAGAGATTAAATAATTATTCTTACAATGACGACAAGTGATTAAAAAACTAAGTTATAATTAACTCTCTTGTTAGTGTTATTAGGGGTAGCTGCCGCTATTATTGTACTGAGCTATAATAATTTTTAGAACTCTGTTTCGGCTTATGATTTTCGTTAATTGCTTACCTCAGAACGCAAACGAAAGCTAACAGAATCTTTATCTCTGATGCTTTGCTTAACTAGGCTTTTGAAGTTTCAATGCCTCGCTGAGACAATCCCAAGATTGGTAAGGAGATTTTCTCCTTTTCTCTTAATTTTTTGAGTTTGAATCCTGAAGTTATCATCAACAAGATTCACTCTTTTAAATACACGGTGTAGAGAGAATGTATTTTTAAGATCATAGTAAATGATATGACACCTAAATTATTTAGAACATGTTTGTTTTTTGTATTTTAAAAGTGTTTTTGAAAAAAATAATTTTTATTTCATTTTTTTACTTGCTTTAAATTAATATTTTTTAATGTTTTCAAATTATTTTGATATGTTAATGTTAAAAATATATATATTTTAAAAAAATATTTTAATGCATTAAAAAAAACTTTTTAATAAACAACCGCTACCATAATATCTAACACCCGCTACAACAAGATACCTTTCATTATTAAATCACATCAGATAGAGAGTTCCAATCATTAGATAACTAACTCTGCGCCTTCAATTCAACAGATAAAGATTATATGATTTTGGTCTACAATAACACTTTTACTATCCAAGATGATATTTATCCTACTTTATTGTCTAAGTCCATTAATATATCTCATTTCAATTTAAAAAATAAAAAAAACTGGAATAGATTTTATCTCGCTAAGAATCTTGATTTCTTCCATAAATTCCATCCCAATTTTGAATGGAACATTCTAGTTCCGTTCTAGTCGTTCCATTCCGACCAAATAATGTTTTTTTTTTTAAAAAATATTATCTAGTTTTATGGTATTAATTATATCTCTTAATTTGACTATTGGATTAGGTTGATATTTTACGAGGAGTCTTTTGACATAATATAATATATCAAGTTAAATTTTTAGGGTAATCAAAATTAGGAAAGGCCTTGAGAGACTGTCGGTGATATTTTCATAATTTTGTTTTGAAAGGTTATTTTTTTGTGCTTTTTTTTCAGATTGTTTTTTTTTTAATTTTATCATTCAATAATAGATTTATTGATTATCGAGTTTCATAATTTGTTTTGATTTGTTTTATTTGAGGTTATTATGATCTCAAGACCTGGGTTACGGATTTGAAAGGTTAACCCAAGTTAACTTGGGCCGATCTAAAATATTATCGTCTCAATATTTTTATTTTAAAAAAATATATAATCTTGAATTTTTTTTATTCAAACTATATTTTCACCAGTCATTCAAGTTGTTTTTGGGCTTATTAAATCAATTGAGTCATATCAGTTTAACTCTTATTTTTTTATTTGTGTTTGAAATTTGAATTGCATTATTTCAAGTTAGTTTATCTTTAGATTTGAATTGAATTTATTTTTATCATATTAATATTTTAAATTATATATAAACAATATAACTCTGAAATGATAAGTAAAAATACCTCTAAACCAAAACATAGTATTCAAAACATAACATTAACCAGAATAAAATTGGCGACCTACTGATAGCTAACTCAAATAATAGTAGCTAGTCAAATTGAGACGGAGTTGCAAATCTTATTTTTACATCATAATGCAAATCGTATTTCGCAACCAACACATGCCGTTGCAAATAGCACATTTAATTAAAAATTTATATCAATTAAAAATAAATAACCTAAATTACTCACCATAACAAATAATAAAATACATATATTTCATAAAACACTTAAATTGTGTATTCTTAATTCTGAGCATGGATCATAGCTCCCAACATTTAGTTCTTTCATAAAACACTTTGTTATGAGAATATTAAATAAAAAAACACTTTGAATATTATCAGAATGATACAATGTGGCATTTGAGAAATGAACTCTCATATCCTAACGAAGCTATCACAACCACAATTTCTCGGAGCATATATCTGTTAACGCAAGATGTTCTACTTCTCTATATATATATATACCAGGGCGAGAAGTAAATATATTTTTTCTTTTTTCTATGAAATGATTGAATCCCTGAGGAAGAAATAATATCCATTAGCTTAGTTCATCAACCCAATTTGCACTAGAATGAGTGAGCAACTCAAGAGATGATTGTGGTAAAAAAATAAGTGAGCAACCCAATTCTGTTGCTGATTCTTATCCCTCGTACGTATGATCTACCAGGAAAGTGAAAGTGTATATGCTTTATGACAGATGCATTTGCATTGTATGAGGCTAATCAATATGCTGGTTTTCTTGCTACAATGGGATATTGAACTCGATATGAAGTTATCTGGGAGGATCCTCCTGCAGGTGTTCGTTTGATGTTGCAGTCTTGATCAGTCTGGTTGTCTTTTCCTTCATTCTTTATTATACCAAAAAAAGAAGAAGAAGAAGAAGATATGCAATCCTTTGCTTAACAAATTATCTCACCAACAAAAGAAAGAAAGAAAAAATATCAAGGTCCAGTGTACTGCAAGAATCTAACAATCGTATGTAGAATTTTTTTTTATTAAGGAATGAGTTCGGATTATTTCTTGTTTTGTGTTTACAAATAAAGTTAATCTATTATGCTGGATCGAGATTTAAAACAATGGAAGAAGGTAAAGAATGAATCTTTTTATCATATAGCAAAGAAGATTATTGTTAATTATAAAATAATAATAAGTTAGGTTTCACCTGAGTTATGTCGATCACTTGAGTTCTGGTTTAAATGGGATAATTATAATTTTATTTTTTATTTTTTATTTTTTTGTAAGATCTTGAGTCAACTCATCGGTTTGGATTTTACATGTAATGTTTTTTAAAAAAAAACGTTGTTTGAATATGATATATGTTTCTCTCTATATTGTTCATATTGTTCAGTCGTCCTGTCTTTGATTTTGATTCAAGTGTCATTTGTATAGGGATTGAAACAACGTGACACAATTTAGGTGATAGAAGGGCCATGTATTTTGCACTGACAATGTGCAATTTATAAAACTACTGTGAATAAATATCATTTTTATACATGTACTTTTAATTCAATTCAATTTATCTTTCTCTTTTATTGTTTTTATTTACTTCTTTCTTTATTGCTTTTATAGTGCCTTTTTATTTCTTTTATTGCCATTAGGTTATTTTCTTCTACACTTGTTTTTTTTCACACGTGGTGGTGGACAAAACAAATAATTTTTAAAAAATTTAAGATTGATTTCATTATACTCTGTGTCGCACCCCAAAAAAAATCCGGGATAAAATTTGGTTTATTTTAAAATTTGTTTTGCAACATTCGACTGGCGACTTTCGTTTTGTTTTGTTTTGCTGATTTGGTTCTTTGGGAGTCGTCACCTAGTATTTTGGTCACTAGGAACCCTAACTGGTCTTTCAGAGATTCTAAGGCAAGGGACTGGTTGCGTAAAGGGAAGGTATTAGCACCCCTAGTACGCCCTACCTAAGGTAAGCTGCTTGGTGTTTGGTTTGCTCTATAACTGCTATGGTGTAGGTATTTTCTAGGCTCGTCGATTGATTTTGGATAGAAATCTAAGGAGATTCCATGTGCTTTGAAAGCTCATTTTTCCCTTAGTATTTCAAAAGTTTATGACTCATAAATCGTGGGAAAAAAAAAAATTAATCTTGAAATGTCCTCGATTATAATCAAGGCTTCTTTCAAGAATGTGTGCGGATTTATTATTCCCAATAATATTTTGGATATTCATCCTTTTAAGGATTTTTTTATCCAAACATTAGTGGTGAATAATAAATAAATTCCCTCTCCAAAATAAAATTTTTATAGTTTTTGGAATATTGGCCAATACCCTTTGGAGTTTTACAAACATGTTGTAAAATCCAGAAATGCAGGGAAATAATTTGTGTTTAAGAAATCTATGCAAAAACACACTTTCGAAGCTTCCAATATATTTTTTTATAAAAAGAACTTTGAAAACATGTTAGAGTATTGGCCGTATGCAACACGCAAGAAAATATTTTTTTTTAACAATATTTTTTTTTTGACGAAATCGGGTATTTTTAATACTGAATTTGTATCTCCACAGCATAAAAATACAAACTAATATTAAGTCATTTTAAAAAGATGTACGAAAAAAATCAACAATATTTTTAAGGAATTTTTAAAATTTTTTTGAAAGCAAAAAAAAATTTATCTTTGAAAATTTTGGGTGCCACGACGAAAATCAGATATTTTAAATACTGAATTTATACCTCCACAGTATATATATAAAAAAATACAAACCCCCTTAAAAATATATATATATGAAAGGAAAATAACAACATTTTTTTAGATTTTTATAAATATTTTATATATATATACATATACACACATATATATAATATAATAATATAATATAATTATATATTAATTATTAAGGGGGGCTGGGCCGGCCCAACTAACTGGGTCGGGCTCAGCCCCTCAAGTGACTGGGCCGACCTCGGCCCAGGAAAGGTGACTGGGCCGACCTCGGCCCAGAAAAACAACTTGGTCTGGGCCGGATCCGGTCTGGCCCAGAAGATAAAATATAACGGGGGGAATTAATTTTCCCCCCGTCCCCTGCATGCAGAACAAATCTGCATGCAGGAGACGAAAATTAACAGAAGACGAGAGAAAAAAAAATGCAGGGGAGGGAGCGTACCTGGCGAGGCTGGAGACGGTGGTTGGCTGACGGGGCTACGGTGGCGTGGCTCGTGGATGGCGGTTCCGGGCGGCGTTGCTGCCTTTTCCAACAGTGACGAAAAATTCTTCTTCCTCCCTTCTCCTTCGGTTTTTTTTCGTTCTCAGTGGCTGCCTATTCTCGGTTCGGTTTTGGTTTTGTTTCGGTTTCCTTCTTCTCGGTTTGTTTCTGTTCTTCTCTCTCTCTTCGGGTCGCTCTCTCTCTCTTTCTCTCTTCGGGTCTCTCCTCCTTCTTTTTCTTCGGTTTTTCTTCTTTATTTATAGGGGCAGCACGGGTGGGGGACCATGGTTAGTGCGCCTTCAATCACGCATGGCTGGTCGGTTCTTTCGGTGGTGGTGGTGGGGGCGAGGAGAGAGAGAGACGTGGGAGGTTTTTTTTTCAAAATTTTTGTCTTCTGTTCTGCTAAAACGGGGGGGGAAGGAGGAAGATGAACAGTGTCGTTCAAAACGACACCGTTCTGATCTTCCTCCTCTTTTTTTTTTTTTATATATATGAAACGGCGTCGTTTTGGGTAAAACGCGCCGTTTCATTTAAATGGATAAATTTCAAATCAGTCCTCCAAATTCGGTCCCCGCCCCTCTTGTTGGCCGCCTTTTTCACTTTGGTCCTTGGTCTCTGAGTTATGCAATTGAGCCCCTAATTGATCAATAAACTTCCAATTTCTTCAATTAAGCCCCTGAAACAATTCCAAACAGCCCCCCTATCTTTGCGCCTTCTCCAAATTGGTCCCTGGTTTCGGATTTTCACAATTAAGTCCCTAATTGGCCCTTAAACTTCAATATTTATGCAATTGAGCCCCTGATTTGACCCAATAAATTCCTAAAAAATATATTTTAGCCCCAGAACTTAAATTTCTCCAAATTAAAGCCCAAATTGACTTAAAAATCAATTTTTCTTGCAATCAAATCTTCTATAAATTCAAATAAAAATCCAATTAAGTCCATAAAAATCCAATTAAGTCCATAAAAATCCAAATTTGGGCTTTTCTCCTCAAAATTCAAATTTTCCTTCTCAATAGGGCTTTCATCCTCCAAGAATATACTGTCAAAAATTCAATCCTTGTATTTTTAAATTCCTTGACCAATTTTTTGACTGTTTTCCGAGCGTTTCTGCCTCCTGTTATTTTTCTAACCTCTTTTGGCTATTTATTTTATTTTTCATGGGTACCCAAAAATGGGTTACAACACTCTGTTTGATTTTACGGAGCTGGTATTTACCTTTGCTAGAAATTAAGTTCTACTAAATTTGTAGTTTCTCCCTATTTAAAGGCAGAAATTAAAAATAAATAATAAATTTATAACAAGTTATTACCTTGAATAACAGCATAAATAACATTTCTATTATTTCCAAACAAAGAAAACCGTCATTTATATGTGTTGTTATTCATTCTTGGTGTTTATGATAAATACAAGAGCAACAAGCCATTGAAATTAGTTTTTGATGGTTTTTATAGTTGCTTTCATTTTCTCATGGTTGATTTTGGCTGAGACTAGGACCATCAAGAATTTGCTGGAAAATGCAATCTATCTTGGAATTCAAATTTAAGGGTGGATTACTTTTTAATTTCCAGGCCAATTTTCTACATAAATCATCACTCTAAAGGTAATTTATTTTAGGCCTAACTTCTTTTTTTTTTTTTAAAGTATTATAATAAACCCCTTTTAACGTGTTGACTTTTAGCCGATGCAAATCAGAGTTGACTTTGCTAATTTGGCCTCACCAAGAAAATTAACATGGATATAATCAGATTCTGCACAAATCTGTTTATAAAAAGGGTTCCATCCCAGAAGGAGAGAGCGGAAGCCAAAGAAGAAGATAAAAATCTTCCGCCTTTCATTGCTTTCATACTGTGAGATGATGTTACAGTAGCAGCTTTTTTTTTTTTTTTTTTTAATTATGGATATCAGACTAGTTTACTTGTATATTTTAAAACTTGAAGTAATTATATAATTTCAATTGATTCTGAAATTTATTGAATTTAAACCAGTAAATTCTAAACAGATTCTAAATTTGTAGTTTCATGATTATGGATATCAGACCTTTTAAAATTTACATTACTAGTTTCTCGAGATAAGGGAGGAGGCTTGAATAACGTGGCAATTCTGAAAATCATGAAATCCACAAAGAGTGTGCCTATCGCAACCCCAGATTAATCAGAGCTAGTTATTTATTAATCAAGATTAACAAAGCCCCCGAAGAAACTTTCCTTGCCCACTTCTTCTTGTTCTTCTTCTTTTTTTTATAAAAATAAGTATTATATTAAACCCCTTTTAACGTGTTGACTTTTAGCTGATCATGCAAGGCAGAGTTGACTTTGCAAATTTGAAAAAAAAAAATGGTCCTTCCAATTATATCAAGGCTGAAGAAATTGGAGTTCTCGACCAACCTCCATTGATTAAAAAAAATATATATATATATATATATATAAAATACATAAGCATCCAGGTATTTAAGAGAGGTTAATCGCTGTCCATTAACTCAGGAAAAGGAATATTGTAGTTATTGCTTATTTAAATTTAACAGATTCAGAGGCCATGACAGGGTACCGTTGCCATTGACAAGTCCATTGGCCAATGCATTTGGTATTGACCCCAAAGTCTTCTCACATTCACCTGTTTCTTGATCAATAATTGATATTACATTTAGATTACGATGAGATCAGATTTTCTGTAAGAATTTACTTGAAGGAGAAGGAGAAGGCAATAGACAAGAAGAATCATCAACACTATGAAGCTTCTTCTTCGTCTTGTTTGCTGATGCAAAACACATGTCAACTGTTCTTATGATCTATTGGTAAGTCTTTCTGGCTCATGCTGTCTTCTATATTTAAGATTATATGTACGAGTTTGATAAGTTTGTTTCATGAACGTATTAATTCTTCCATCTGTAATTCTTTTTGCTCAGCTAGTGACTGTTCTTGCAATGCAAGTAATAGCAAGCTAGCATTGGTAGCAAGTGACGAGTGATCAAATTAAGATAGATCATATCAAATTAAGCTAGTATATATCCGTCGTTAAGAGTTTGAGGAATTTTCAGACAAATATATGTCGTGTGGGTTCTTGTACTCTTAGACTTCAATTTCTCTTAATGAATGTTCAGCTGTTGAAGTGGGTGCTCTTTTTATGTCTTTAGGAGAAAAAAGAGAGCACTTGTTGATTTCGATTCTTAGTGATTGAGGAAGACACGATCTTGTAACTGTCTGATATGGCATCTTCATCTGCTGCTTCTCGTATATGGAAGTATGATGTGTTCCTTAGTTTTAGAGGCAAGGATACGCGCAATAATTTTACCAGCCATCTCTATGATGCTTTATGTCGTAAGAAAATCAAGACCTTCATTGACGATATTGGGCTTGAAAGAGGAGAAGAAATTACGGGTGCACTTTTGAGAACAATTGAAGAATCGAGAATTTCAGTGATAATATTCTCAAGAAACTATGCATCTTCTCCATGGTGTGTGGATGAACTGGTGAAGATACTTGAATGCAAAAGGGCATATGGGCAGATTGTATTACCAGTTTTCTATCATGTGGATGTTGGTGGGAGAAACCACTGGTGGTGGCTTTGAAACACTCAGAGGGGATAAAACACACTGTTTTATTACAAAATCCGAAGCTTACAATTAACACAACACAAAAGCTTAATGCACGCCCTCTCTCTCTCTATTCTCTTTCAAGTGTTTCTCACAATTCTCTCCACACATATAACATAAGCTGGGCACTCTATTTATACACAAATCAAAATACGAAAATTCAACCTTCAAGTGTGAAGGCGGCTGGCGGCAGTGGAGGCGGCTGGCGGCTGCGGCTGGTGGCTGGCGGTTGGTCGGCGACTGGTGGCTGGTGGCTGGTTGCCAACCTTGACCTTCTGGATGTTGAGTTTAATATTCAACAAATCTCCCCTTTAAACTCAATCGAGGGATGTCATGCCAAGCATGAACACTTCTCCTTTCAATGCCTTCTATCTGATTGTAGCCTTTATCCATTAATTTGGCTTTCGTCTTGTAGACCCTTTTGACACCTATTGCTTTCTTCTTTTCTGGTGGATAAGTCAGCTTCAAGGTATCATTCTTCTTCATGGCATGTATTTCTTCATCCATTGCTTTAATCCATTTCTTTTCTGTGACAGCTTTATTGAAGCTTAATGGGTCACTATCTGCATGAAAACAAAACAGAGTTGTATCTTCCATAACCTGAGTGGTATCGTACAACTCTTCAAGATTCCGCATCCTTCTTGGTCCTTCTGACGAGGATGCTGATGGTGGTCTTGATGATGATGCTCCTGGTGTGTTCCTCCTGTTGAATACAGGGAATCTGTGTACCGGACTTTGTGGTTCAGCTGCTGGTATAAACACCGGACTTTGTGGTTCAGCTGCTGGCACAATTGGTTCTTCTGCAGGTACAATCGGTTCTTCGACAAGTACTGTTGGTACTTCTTCACCTTCAAGGATCAAATCAAGATTGATCCATTTTACTGCTTCTTGATCACCATTCCATTCCCAAGATTTATCTTCTTCAAAGATAACATCTCTACTCGTAATCACCTTCTTCGTGATGGATTATACAGCCTGTATCCCATCCTTCTTTCACCATATCCGACAAAGATGCATTTCTCGCTCTTATCATCGAGCTTTCTCCTTCTTGCATCTGGGATCTTTGCATATGCCACACAACCAAAGACTCGTAGATGAGTAACACTTGGTTTGTGACCACTCCATGCTTCTTCTGGAGTAACACCTTGCAAACTTCTGGTTGGGCAGCGATTCAGTAGATACACTGCACATGATACAGCTTCAGCCCAGTATTGCTTGGGCAACTTCTTTGCTTTGAGCAGACTTCTTGCCATGTCAAGAATTGTGCAATTCTTCCTTTCTGCTACACCGTTCAGCTGTGGTGTATAAGCTGGTGTCGTCTGATGTCTGATGCCTTGTTGTGTACAATAGGCTTCAAAGTCATTTGCTGTATATTCTCCACCTTGATCAGATCTTACGGTTCTGATCGTGTAACCAGTTTGCTTCTCTACAATTGCTTTAAAATCTTTAAAACAATTGAATACTTCTGACTTCCTCTTCAGAAAGTATATCCACGTCTTTCTACTAAAATCATCAGTAAAAGTGAGGAAGTACCTATTTTGTCCAGTCGACATAGGCGTAATTGGGCCACACACATCTGTGTGTACTAACTCCAGTGGCCTCTTTGCTCTCCAGTTGACTTCTTTGGCAAAACTGGATCTGTGATGTTTGCTGAGGACACAACTCTCACAGACTTCATCTGGATGATCAATGTGAGGCAAACCTTTGACCATCTTCTTGCTTGCTAGCATCTTCAAACTCGTGAAATTCAGATGTCCAAGCCTCAGGTGCCAAAGCCATTCTTCATTGTTGGTGATGGCACTCAAACACCTTGTTACATCATACTGGATGTTCAAAGGAAACATCCTATTCTTGGACATTTTCACGTAGGCCATTAATCTCCCATTGTTGTCTCTAATTGTCAGATGACAATTCTTCGAGTAAAAACTATATCCTCTCTCCAAAAGTTGACCTAAGCTGATCAGGTTCTGCTTTATGGCTGGGACATAATACACATCGGCGATGTAGCTGGAATCGCCATTCTTCAACTTGACTGGGATGTTGCCTTTACCTTTGAATGGAACCTTTGTGGTATCTCCAAAAGTAACTAGACCTTGCTTGGTCTCATCTAGATCACCAAATAACTCTCGGTAACCGCACATGTGATTGCTGGCTCCAGTATCTAGATACCATATGTTCTCTTGTTTCTCGCCAAGTTCTTGTTGGACAAGAAATGCAGATGCTTCTCCATCATGCTTCTCTACATAGTTGGCTTGCTCACGTGTCTCCAACGGAGCTTTCCATCTGCATTCAGTGCTATAGTGCCCAAATTGATTGCAGCTATAACATTTGATATTTCTCTTGTCACGGTTATTGTAACCGCCTCCTCTTCCTCTAGGAGTGAATGCTTGTTGGCCTCGGCCTCCTCTGGTGGTGTTTCTGCCACCTCTTCCTCTAAAGCTTGTATTCCAAGAACCTCTTCCTTGGAATCTCTGGAATTCTCCTCTAGATTGTTGACTTCCTCCTTGAGTGGTGTAGCCACTTGATGAAGTCTCCCCTTGCTCATATCTGTCCTTGAAAGACAGCTTTGCTTGTAAGGCATGCTCAATGGTCTTATCTTCATTTCGCATTACAATCTTCTGCTCATGAGCTTGTAAAGAACTCATAAGCTCATCAACTGTCAACTTGTCCACTTCCTTGGACTCTTCAATTGTGACAACAACATGATCAAATTTTGGATCTATGGATCTCAAAATTTTCTCAATAATTCGAGTATCTATGATGGCTTCTCCATTTCTCCTCATCTGATTGACTATCACCATAATCCTTGTATGATAATCAGAAATAGATTCTGAGGACTTCATTCGTAATAATTCGAATTCTCCTCTCAAAGATTGAAGACGAATCTTCTTCATTCTGTCAGCACCTTTGTATTTCTGTTGGAGAGCCTCCCATATATCATGTGATGTTTCAGCGGAAGCTATGATCTCGAATGTATCTTCATCAAGACCTTGATAGATGATGGTCTTTGCTTTGTTGTCCTTCTTTCTGTTGACTTTGAGGGCTTGCTTCTGTGCCTCTTGTAAAGCATCTTCTCTTTCTTTGGACTCTGGTTCATCATAGCCAGTTTGTACAATATCAAAACACTCTTGTGACCCAAGAAATGCCTTCAATCTGATGCACCAACTATCATAGTTGTCTTTGGTCAGCTTCGGGATGAGTGTATGTGTACCTTCTGTAGTCATTTTTCTCTTTTAATGACTATATCGCCTTCTGGGAGCCGAATTTGACCAAACGGACACTGTAGATCGATCCGGAATGGTCCAAATAGTCGGGAACCGGTCTGACTTTGTTGAAATCGGGTCAGAAAATGGGTGAACCGGTCAAAAAACCAATTTTGTACGGCGGGCGGTTCGCTGGGTTGAACCGGGAATATTCTGTGGAATATTCGGGGAATATTCCTTCGGCTCGGCTTAGGCTCGGCTCGGCTCGGGGGTACGGCTCGGCTTGTGGCTCGACTAGGACTCGGCGTATACGGCTCGGCGCGGCTCAAATATGGCGCGCGTGTGGCTCAGTCGTCTTCAACCTCGGGGCGCGTGGGATGCGCGTGGGCGATCTGGCTGAATATTCAGGAGGCGCGTGTGGGCGACCCCGGACTCCGATGAGGCTGATTTTTGCGGCAGTGAGTTCGTCTTGATGAGCTCTACACTGTGGAATGATCAAAACTTGTTTTTGACAACTTTGAAAATTCGGTTGTACCCCAAAACTCTTCTGTTTTCCGACGAACGGGGCTCTGATACCAATTGTTGGTGGGAGAAACCACTGGTGGTGGCTTTGAAACACTCAGAGGGGATAAAACACACTGTTTTATTACAAAATCCGAAGCTTACAATTAACACAACACAAAAGCTTAATGCACGCCCTCTCTCTCTCTATTCTTTTTCAAGTGTTTCTCACAATTCTCTCCACACATATAACATAAGCTGGGCACTCTATTTATACACAAATCAAAATACGAAAATTCAACCTTCAAGTGTGAAGGTGGCTGGCGGCAGTGGAGGCGGCTGGCGGCTGGTCGGCGACTGGTGGCTGGTGGCTGGTTGCCAACCTTGACCTTTTGGATGTTGAGTTTAATATTCAACAGTGGACCCGTCTGATGTTGATGAACAGACAGGGAGTTTTGGGAATGCGTTTGCTGAGCTTGAAAGAAATTTTAAGCAGAAGATGGACAAGGTTCCAAAGTGGAGAGCTGACTTAACAAGTGCTGCCAATATATCCGGATGGGATTCACAGGTTACTAGGTAACTATAGATACTCATCTTCAACCTCTCTCTTTTTTTCTGGAATTATAGAAATTAAAATTTCTTGAAGCTGATAATCATATTCTTGGATTAAGAAGCATATGTTTTGAGCTTTATAATATGTTATGTGACTTCTAAATGTTACCAAATGAGCAGTTTAAAGTATAGTTTTTCCATGCATCTGTAAATTTAGAAAAAGAATTTCTTGCAAGTGAGTGGGATTAGATTTCACATGTATGTAGTGTGATAATGTATGGCAATTGGAATCCGAAACAAAAGTTCCAACCTCAAGAAAAGATTGTGTTTCTTTGGGGTACTATTTGATATATCTGCTCGTCCTTCTTGTTGGCAGGCCTGAGTCGAGACTCGTGGAACAAATTGTGCATCATATTTTGAAGAAATTGAATGATGCATCCTCAAGTGATTTGAAGGGCCTGGTCGGAATGGATTCACGCATGAAGCAAATCGAAGCCTTATTATGCACACAGTTACCAGAGGTTTGTGTTGCAGGAATATGGGGCATGGGTGGTATTGGTAAGACAACCATTGCTGGAGAGATTTTCAACAAGATCGCAAGGGAATATGAAGGTCACTTTTTTCTTGCAAATGTGAGGGAGGAATCAGAAAAGAATGGAGGATTATTTCGTATGCGAGATGAACTTTTCTCTAAAATAACAGAGGAAGAAAATCTACATATTCGCACTCCACGTATCGGACACCCTTTCATTAAAGACAGGATCTGCCGTAAGAAGGTTCTGATTGTTTTCGATGATGTGAATAATGTAGATCAAATTGAAATGTTACTTGGAGGATGTGATTTGTTTGGTCCAGGAAGTAGAATTATCCTAACATCTAGAGATAAACAGGTTCTTAAGAAATATTCAGACAAAATATTTGAGGTTGGGGGGCTGAATTACCAGGAAGCTCTTCATCTCTTTAGTTTGCATGCATTTAAGGATAAGCAGCCCCCATACAATTATATGGAGCTGTCTATGAGGGCAATAAATTACGCTAAAGGTAATCCATTAGCTCTTAAAGTCTTAGGTTCCTTTCTATTTGGCAGAACGACAAAAGAATGGGGAAGTGCATTGAACAAGGTTGAAAAACTTCCTCAGAAAGAAGTTCATAGTGTGTTGAGAATAAGTTTTGATGCACTTGATAGTGAAGAGAAGAGTATATTTCTCGATATTGCATGTTTTTTTAAAGGGCAGAACATTGATTTTATAAAGAGAATACTAGATGGCTGTGGCTTCTCAGCTGATATAGGAATTAGTGTTCTTGTCGATAAGTGTCTCGTTACTATTTCTGGAAACAAGATAGGGATGCATGATTTGTTGCAGCATATGGCCCATGAAATTGTCAGCATGGAATCAGTCAAGGACCCGGGACAACGCAGTAGATTGTGGCATTTTGATGATGTGTATGAAGTGTTGACCAGAAATCTGGTGAGAGTTCCAAGCATAAGTTTCTCCCCTCTCCTTTTATGCATTTCTTTAATTTATCTCACTGTTCATGATTTTCCTTTGCTGTGATGTTTCAGGGAACTAGAAACGTTGAAGGGATATTCGTAGACTTGGATAGTTCTGAAAAGATGATGAAGATGAGTTCCAGAGCGTTTGCGAGGATGTATAATCTTAGATTGCTCAAAGTTTATAATTCAGGATTCGGAAATAATAGTAAAGTGGTCCTTCCTCATGGCCTGGATTCTATTTCCAATGAGTTGAGGTATCTCCACTGGGATGGATACCCTTTGAGATCTTTGCCGTTCAATTTTATTCCACAGAACCTTGTTGAAATTAATATATCTTCAAGCAAGGTTGAACAACTTTGGCAAGGAAACCAGGTATTTCGACAACTACAAATGTACGAGCATACATTTATTTCTTCCACGTAAAAGTAATGATTAGAGATATAGATACTAATATGTTTGACGATCATTTCCGTCAGAATCTTGTGAATCTAAAAGAGGTCAACCTCAGCAATTGCAAGCATCTAACAGAAATCCCAGACCTCTCACAGGCTGCAAATCTCGAGAATTTGAATCTTCAATCCTGCACAAGTTTGACAGAAGTTCCTCAATCTATCCGATATCTGGACAAACTCTCCGATTTCAATCTGAGATCCTGTACAAGCCTTATAAGCCTGCCAAGTAGTATTAATTTGAAATCAC
Organism: Populus alba x Populus glandulosa; assembly: GCA_033617975.1. Lineage (NCBI taxonomy): Eukaryota > Viridiplantae > Streptophyta > Magnoliopsida > Malpighiales > Salicaceae > Populus > Populus alba x Populus glandulosa. The sequence goes on from CM066161.1 coordinate 12,184,725, forward strand.
TCAAGACTCTTAACCTCTCAGGCTGCTTAAATCTTAAGAATTATCCAGAGATCGCGGAGAATGTGCAGTACTTAAATTTAAATGAGACTTCAGTTCCAGAACTTCCCCGATCAATTGAGCATCTTGGTAGACTTGTTGCATTGAATTTGAGGGATTGTAAGCAACTTGGGAATCTTCCGGAGGATGTTTGTTCGTTGAAATCTCTTGAAATTGCTGATCTGTCAGGCTGCTCAAATATCACCGTGTTTCCAGCTTTTCCAGAGAAAGTCAGATATATTTACTTGAGTGGAACTGCAATAGAAGAAGTTCCGTCTTCAATCGATCGCCTTTCAAGACTCTTTTCTTTGGACCTAACGGGTTGCAAAAGGCTCAAGAATCTTCCATGTACTTTTTCTAGGTTGGCTTCTCTTGAAAAACTCAGTCTCTCCGGGTGCTCAATCATCACGGAGTTTCCAGAGCTTCCATTGAGTATTAAGGAGTTGTATTTGGATGGGACAGCAATACGAGAGATTCCTTCATCAGTTGAGCATTTGTCCAACCTTGTTGAATTGAGCCTGCAAAACTGTACAAGATTTGAGATTCTACCTGGTAGTATTTTTAACTTGTATCTGAAAAAACTCAACCTCTTTGGATGCTCCCAATTCCAGACTTTCCCTTCTGTGGATAAATATGGACACTTGACTTACCTTAGATGGAACAGCCATAAGAGCATTACCCTGGACAATCCAAGTTCTAGCAAGTGTTTCTCGCTTGGAAATGAAAAACTGCAGAAATCTGGAATGCAACTTGCTCCCTGAGGCTCAGAGTCTTTTGAATTTCAATGAGAGAGAGGTGAAAGTATATCAACTGCGTCAGCTATATCTAAACGATTGCAACTTACTTAGCTTGCCTGGGAGTCTTTCCTGCTTATCCTCACTAGAAGTACTGGATCTCAGTGGAAACAGTTTTACTCTGCTACCGATACTCTCAAAACTCCTTAAGCTGGAATCCCTTATTTTAAGGAATTGCTTTAGACTTGTACATATTCCTACCCTTCCACCAAGACTAACGATTCTAGATGCACACAATTGTTCATCGGTGAGCGGTGTATCAGGCAGATATTCAACTGAGGTTGAGGGAAATATTTTTGAATTCCTATTTACGAACTGCTTAGGCTTCCATGACAAAACTGTATGCAAATGCAACGACATCATTGAATATTCCTTGAGGAAAATTAAGGTTTACGCCAAAAGATTGTATGCACAGGTATTTCTCCCTTCCCATCTTTTTCTCTCCCGCTTACCTTCTAATTTTTAATGTTTATCTTTCATGTTAAAATTGAGTCATGATTTTAATGGAACAGATGCCATTTGTACTGCCCGGGACATCTAGTGTTTGCTTCCCAGGAAGAAATGTTCCAGACTTGTTTGTCAATCAAGCTCAGGGATTTTCATTAACAATTAAGCTGCCGACACAATGTGCTAGTAATCAGTTCCTGGGTTTTGTTCTGTGTGCTGTTGTTGACTTTGGATACTTATTCAAAAGCTCTGATGGCTTCCAAGTTAAATTTATATATCATATCAAGAACGAATATGGGGATAGTCATCATCTTCAAAGCTATTTTGGTGGTTGGTTTGACGCGGAGCATGTTCGAGAAGTCTCAAACGATATGTTGTTCTTGGCGTATGATCCATGTTTGGAGTTTACAGAATCTTATTTGTTTGGAAAATGCAGTGAGGTAGTAATTGAGTTCTACTCGGAAGATAGGAACAACAATCCTTTAAAGAGTTGCAATGTGATCAAGTGTGGGGTCTGTCTGCTATCTGCAGAAGATGATAATTCATGATTTCTCCACGTAGGCTAAGTTGCTGATGATCTCTTTCTACAGAAGAAAGCTTCAAATTTTCTCTCCACAAATCCTTTCTGGCTTGGCATCTTTTATCCATTTAAAGCTTAATTTGGAAATTGGAATTCCGAATGCAGTATCTATCCGAAACAACCCTAAATGATTCGAACCAATTTAGGAGGGACTGAAATAAATGCTTTGTGGAATTACATGGGAAATCTGCACTCTTTATCCCAGCAAAAAGCCTCTCCTGTCGTGCCTTGCATGGTTCAACAAAGATTCAGGTTAGTTTACGCTGCTCTACTTGCACTAAGTTGCTGATCTCTTTCTTCAGAAGTTGGCTTCAGATTCTGTCTCTATGTACAAATGTTTTCTGCCCCCAACTCTGTTTCCCATGTGAGATTCTGCAAACCGGAATTCTGACTTGCAATACATATATATATATATATGCTTTGCTGGTTAATTTGGTTCTTTCCTCTACCTAATTTGTTTCTCTTCATAATCTTAAGTTGTTCCCTGACTTCTAAAATGCTTTCCTTCCTCTCTTGCACTCTTGTTCTGCCTCACAAAATCAAGAGTGAGTTCTTTATTTTACTAGTTATTTTCGGATTCTTAGCACCTATTTAAACGGTTTGTAAGTTATTTTCAAAACAGTTTTCAGATTATTGATATTCAGAACTTTTCAAAACAGAGTTTTTTCTATAGTCAAGGACTATAATTTTAGAGTTCGAGAAGCCCTAGTTTCTTATCGTACATGCTGCATCAGAAATTCTCTAGACCTCATGAATATCACCTCCAACATAACTAGTGACAAAGGCAGAAGAGTTTCCAATTCAGTTTTGCATATGGTGGAGGATCCCTTCAAACAGTGTTGATAAAATAACCCACCAATCATTTTTTTTTTTTTACAGTGGAAGGCGTATCCCTTGAGAATTTTTGGCAGTGCTGCTTATGTCAAAATACAAGAAGAGACGAGGACTAAGCTTGAAAATCAAAGTCCGAAATGCGCGCGTTCTGCTAGGGCGTGGAGGGGCTTCTTGTGGTTTCAAGGTTTGCAATCCTGTCACTAAAACGGTGGCGACGTCAAGAGATGTTCAGTTAGATGGAGAGCAACCATGGAAATGGAGCAATGAAGGGTAGCAGCAGCAACTTGTTTTAGAAGATGAATATGAGCAGAATGATGAAGGCGGTGATCAGAACATGGCAGCAGTTCAGCCATCTCTAAATGCTTCTTCTAGTTCAGATTCAAGGAAGTCAGATCATTTACAATGTGTAAAAATCATTTATTGCTTGAAAATAAACTTTGTTAGGCTATATTTATACAAAATAAAGGGCTGAATTTATACTATATAAGTTAACTAGCGCCAAGAAACTAAGCCTAATGTGAAGTTGCCAAAACTGAATTGTGTAATAGTAGAAACAAAAGAAATTTGTCTAATTGTTAAGGAGAAGTAGTGGATTGCTAGATCTGTGGGGCAGATGTTTTTTGTTTTTAAGTTGAAAAAAAAAATATAAAGGCGCTAGTAACATATTTTTTTAGTTTTTTTTTTTTAAAAAATAATCATAAACTTAAAATTTAATAATATTACAGAACAACGTCATTATTTATTTTATTATCAGAAAATATTTTTTTAATATCAAAATAATATTATATTAGATCAGGAACCAATTCTAATTAATATGTAAAACTCGTGACTTAAATTAACCCTAGTTGTCCTATAAAATCTACTTCAAAATATAAATTATAAGATATAGGTTTATGAAAATATGAATTATGAGGTATAGGTTGAACTTAAAACTTTGAGTTATTGGGCTAAGGGATCTTTGAGATTGTGATGGTAGTTGTGGTTTAAAATATTTTTCATTTAGAAATGCATTAAAATAATGTTTTTTTTTATTTTTAAAAAATTATTTTTTAAATCAGTACATCAAAACGATCTGAAATAATAATAATTTTTAACAAAAAAATTAATATTTAAAAAAACACAATTTCAACCGCGTTCTGAAATAGATTCTAAAACTAAGGCCAAACACCAAGTTTCTATGACAATTTATTTTCAAAATTAGTTTCAGAAGGGTTAGTTTTATCTTTTCTGTGACTGCTAATGAGAAATTTCCCATTAAAATATATTCTTGGATGCAGACACAATACAAGGCTACATGGCATACATAAAACAACAAACACTCCTCCTTCTTGCAGCCATAACATATAACATCACCTATATAAAACAACAATTATTTTATTTCCTTCACTTCTGCTGGTTAAGTGTTTCAAATAATTTTGTTTAAAATAATGGTGTACAAACCATAGCTATCAAACCTAATTTGGGGGTTTGACTTGGTTATGGAGCCGAGTCTCAGGTTACAAGGATCAACCCAAAAAAATTTTAAATTGTTTTTTAAAGTTTTAATATTTTATATGAAAAAATAAGAAACAATTCATGTGAATATAAATTATGCTTGTTATAAATAATAAAGTTTAAAATATTATTTCAAAAGGTTTTTTTTTATTTCATATTAAAAAAATATAACTTTTTTCTTATGAATGTAAACATAGAGTATATATACTAAAAGGTTTTAAATTCTACATTGAAAAAATAAAACATTCTTCTAGTATTTATACAGTGGACTTTGAAAATGATTAATAATCAACTAAAAAATATATAAATTTTAGTTAGGAGAAAAAACACATTTGAAAAAAAAAAGATAAGAAATGGAGTCTCAACTGGGTTGTGTTAGGTTGCTTGGATCACAGATCAATTAGGTTTTGCTAGATTTTTATCTATCCTAGTCTTTTAACTTACAGTAACTACTCTAGCTACCAAATCAACTTGTCGAGCCGGTTTAAGTTTAATTTTTAAAACAAATTCCCCCACGCTTGGAAGAGGCCCACGCATATAGGTTCCCACTCTAGCCTATCACCTTCACTTTAGATTATCCAATTCAAGCAACTAATATAAAATGCCATGCAATTCAAATCCAAGCCAAGCAATTAAATCCCAGGCAACAAAATCCAGAAAAATCCAAGCCAAGAAAATTTAAGCCATTCAAACTCAGTGCTTCACACTAGTTATTTCTATTGTTTTTCTTGTATATTATTTTATTCTTTTACATTTATTAACTTAAATATTAAAGAATTTTCTAGCCAGCACAGAGGCCTGTAGTAGAATCATGTTTTCAAACAGTAAATTAGCGAAGAACAAAATGTTGTGACAAAAGAAAAGAACCCAAAAGACTTGCCTGATTTTGATGCTTAAACAAATAAAAAAATCTTCATAAAAGATGAACTTGAAAGAGATGAAGAAATCACACTAGACATGAACTCGCAGGTCATTAGGTGATAAGTAACTCTCAGGATAATTGCTGAACACTAGACATGAATAGTTCTTTCTGTTCTACTTGAATCACCTCTAACTTGATCTACGTTGTAACTTGGGAAAAATTGTGTGCTCTGCACATGTAAGACCTGTGCTTGCATGTAAACTACGTCATCCAGTTTTCTGTAGTTCTCAAGAAGATGGAAAAAAAAAATTAAACTGATAAAACTAGAAAAAAAAAAAACCAAATCATGAAAAAAAAAATAAATCGATTAGGAATTTTAAAACATTGACCGGTTCGATTGGTTTCTGTTTTATAAGCTTGAAACCGAAAAAACCACACCAAACCAAATTGAACTCAAACTGAAAAAACCGAGTCAAATCGAAATCAATCGGTTTGAACCGGTTTTTATTCTAAAAAACCAAACCAAATTAAAAACAGTCATTTTAAATTTTTTTATAAAAATTAATTTGGTTATTTGTTTTTATAAAGACCAAAACTAAAATTTTCTTTTCAATTTTTTTATAGCATGGGCCGGGCAAAGGAGGGATAGTATTCAAAGAAAACAGGCCCAAAGAAGGAAACCTTAATTGGGTCATAAAGACATATCTAGTCCTCAATTTGGTCTGCTAACGCTACATCGATTCCTAGACTCTCTCTCTCTGCCTTCTCTGCTTTGGTGAAGTTTGGTGATAGCAGGTTACTCTCCCCTCTCAAGTTAATTTAATACAAAGGCTTTCCATTTTGGAATCTTGTGCTGTTGAGAATTTTGACTCTGATAATCTCTTCTTGTTTTTGACTCGTAACCAATCTTCTGTTCTGTGTGTTCTTGGATCCTTGCGTTCTTGGCTCTTGTTAATTTGAGTGTATTCTCTATTGAAATCTATTTATTTGGATATTCTGCATAGTATTGTTGCTTTTGATTTTCCAATAACCAACCATTCACTTCAATTGCAAACCTCATGTGCTGCTTACTCAACACAGTTTAGAATCATGGTGGATTGTGACCATGCAATTGTGAAGACATTGGTGACCTACACAGTTTTTGTGCCATTAAAATTCTGAACATTGCGTGCTTCAATTCATTGTCGAATGGCTGCCAAATGGGTATAGATATTTTGCTATCATTTATTGTAAAATGAATGGAGTGTCTGGATTGAGGAGGTATTCCGTCCTTGAATTAAACTTACGCAAGGTACTGAATTTAATAGACGACATTTTTGTTATCAGAGCTTAGGTTTTGGTTCCATCATTCAATTTCCTATCATTTATAGGAGGACAATCAGAGTGTATGTATAATCTGATACAATTTCAAAAGTGTAGAGAGCGAAAGTCCTAAACTTTAAAGTTGCTTGTTGTCGTCTTTTTTTATTTCCTAGGAAAAGAGGAAATAGAATGGATGGATTTATTGGTTAAGTGCATCTTGGATGAGGAAATCTATGATAAGTCAACGTACTAGTTGGAGTTGTGAATTGTCTTGGATTAGCATTGTACGTTGAGTGTAACATGAATTTGCACTGAGATGATATTGGGAAAATGAAGATTCGTCTGTGCTTTTGGTTATGGGAGAAAGATGCCACATTCTAAGGCTGCCTCTATGGAATCCAATTCTGTTCCTAAGGTTAATACAGATAGAGCAGTGTGCCAATATTCGTGGGATTTGATCCCTGTGTGGTTGCCAAAGAAGACTATATGTTTAGTGAATACAGTGAAGTCTCAGTTGAATTCCAACCAACCAGAAGATATGAACGGAAATCTCTTACAATTAGATCTTTGTCAAGTACAGGAGTGTGGAGTTCGTCTACTGTATGAAGATGAGATACATCGCTTTGATTTTATGGATTGTGATGGATTGGAAGCAATGTTCCAAGCCAAGAGAGCAAGGTTCCAAGGCATGAGATGGAACGATTATTCTGTCATGTGTATGACCTAAGAATTCTTGGTGGAGAAAATACCGGGTTTCATGCTTTATTCCGAAGAGCTATACCATGCGGTCTATTTCTCAAACCTTTTTAATTGTGTTATACCAATAGATATACTTTTTTCTTTCCTTCCATAGTTGCCATGTCTTATTTTCAAAAGATGTTATTTTAATTGTGTTAACAGATGCCATCTGGGACATTTAGTTTCTACCTCCCTCGAGATGTGACTCCGGAGTGGTTTAGTCATCAAAGTTGGGAATCTACAGTAACATTCCAACTATCTTCACAGTGGGCTAATAGCAAGTCCTTCCTGGGTTTCTGTCTTTGCGCTGTCATTGCATTTTGTTCTTTTGGCCATAGTTTGCAAGTTAAATGCACATATTACTTCCGCAATGAGCACGGTGATAGCCATGATGTCTATTGCTATCTCCATGGTTGGTATGATGAGAAGCGCATGGACTCAGAACACATATTTGTGGGATTTGATCCCTGTTTAGTTGTCAAAGAAAAGGATATGTTTAGGGAATACAATGAGATCTCAGTTGAATTCCAACTAGAAGATATGAACGGTAATCTTTTACCATTAGATTTTTGTCAGGTAAACGAGTGTGAAGTCCGTCTACTGGATGCCAAGGATAAAGATGAGATACATGTATACGTTTTGTCCTCTGGATCTAGATGAATTGGAAGCAATGTTCCAAGCTAAGAGAGCAAGGTTTGAAGGCATGAGATGGGATGAAATTGGCTATGTTTTTCCCTCGAGAGAAAAGAGAGGGCATAATTAATATGAATGACACTTGGGTTTTACGGTAGAAATAATTTAGTAATTATTTTGACAAGGATACAGAATTGGGTTATTCTTTTATCATCGATTAATGTATTCATTTCATGTACCAATCTAAGATTAATGTATTCTTCTTTCCCATTTGCAAAATTTGATAAAATTAAAACTTTAATGGATGAAATGGAGAGCAAACCTACCAATCTAAATTTTAATATGACTAATGATTTTTTACTAGAATTGACAAAGGTTAATCAAGTTGTTTGCTAATGAAATATACCTTCTTTTCTCATATTTATTTTGCATCCTATGTACTTAAAAATTTTATTTTTATTTTAATATTGTCATTTCGTAGAACAATTGAAGTGTATTGAAGTATTGTAACTACCTGTTTTTTTTTTTGTTTAGATATTGTTTTAAAAGGTAAATAGCTTAACTAATATGTCTCTACATTTTCAAAAATGTTTATTATGTATTTTCATGAAATCTTTTTTTTTATACGTCATTTTAACAAGTTTTACGAATCAATTTGACAAAATTTCATTTCATATTGAAAACGCTCTTACACTATACAAGAGCTAGCATGCATGATTTTATTTCTTTGAAAAAAATGAAAAACAATTTTCTAAAATCTTTTATTCTTAAGTAATTTTGAAAATTTAATTTCATAAAACATAAAAGCATTTTTGACAAAGGAATACACAAATCCGTCTGTGTGATACGCAGAATTTACCTTCTGCTTACAAGTTATTGCATACTCCACAACATAACCTTTTTCCATCCTATTTAGTGGCTGTTTGGCAATGCTAGTGCGGCTGCGGTTTGCTAAAAAAGCAGTAAACAACTGTTTGGTTAACCACGAACCACAGGTTATTTGTACGTGGGTCCCACTAGAAAATGCGTTTCAATTGTCAAAAATGAAAAGCAATTATCTTTTGCTTTTCATGCGTTTCTGCTCTCTCTCATCACCGACAATTTGTAATTGCTTTTTCTAACAGATCTCTCTGTCCCTCATCAATTGAAAATAACCCAATTTCTCAACGGTCACAACAAACACTGGAAGTGTAGATCTTTCATGCGGTTTCCTACACCCAGTTTCACTACGCCCAAAATTTCACCCAAAATTTCTTCACTACGCCCAGTTTCCTTCACCTCTCAACTCACCCCCTAACTTTCCCAACCACGGATTACGGTCAACCTCTAAACTTTCTTACGGTTGCAGATCAATTTGATGAACTAAAAAACCCCAATTTCCTTCCCCAAACCTTTCTCCTCTCTCTTCTCTTGCTACAACCCCGTTTCTATTTGCCCTAACCACCAACGCCAGACAACCTTCCTCCTCCTCTGTCCATTCATTCAAACACAAACGTTAGGTCCACGAACAAAAACCAAGAGATTGGTCCCGGGAAAGGTCCACGAGCGAGATACCAGGTACTGTCTGTTCCTTTTGTCAATTCTAATTTCTCATGTTTCTCAAACTCTAATTTCTGTAATGGGTTTTTGATTTTGCAGAACACAGCTGCAACACCGCTGCAGAACAAAAACGCAGAGAGTGAGGTAAGTTCCTCCCTCAGCTCCATCTTCATTTTCGATTTTTTTCATTGCTGCTGCATGCTCGATTACAATTTTTTGATTTGTAAATCTTTATAAAAGGGACACTAATGGCGTTCTGAAAAACTCAGCCCTAAACCGCCGTTCACCTTCTCCAAAACCCCCTTTTATCTTCCCTCTTCTAATTATTGCATTGCTTTAAACAATTCCTTGAATTTATTTTTTTTCAATCTGGAGAGGGAAATGACGAATCTTTTGAATTGTTGAATGCTCAGACTCTTATTTGGGTTTGGGTTCTTATGATTAGATTCTTGAATAGGAAGATCTGATGCTCTCTATGTTTCTGCTTTTGTCTTCAAGTCTCGGCTTCAATGGGTTTTTCTTAATTACTGGCAGCCAATGATGACAATACTATTTTCATGGTTTTTTTTTCAATCTGGAGAGGCAAATGACGAATCTTTTGAATTGTTGAATGCTCTGCTTCTTATTTGGGTTTCGGTTCTTATGATTTAGCTTCTTGAATAGGAAGATCTGATGCTCTTTATGTTTATGCTTTTGTCTTCAAGTCTCGGCTTCAATGGGTTTTTCTTAATTACTGGCAGCCAATTATGACAATACTATTTTCATGGTTTTTTTTTCAATCTGGAGAGGCAAATGACCAATCTCTTTGAATTGTTGAATGCTCTGCCTCTTATCTTTGTTTACAGGATTCACGAGGCTATGCAAAGGTCTCACGGTGGTTCTCGTCGCTGGTCACATTGTTGTTCAGATTTTCCCCTCCGCTGTTAACTATCTTGCTCTTATTCCTGCCAGGTAACGAACTTTTCAATTCTTGAATTCCTTGCGGTTTTGTTTTTCAGATTTCAATCAGTAGAGTAAAGTGGAAAAATGGTGTTTAGAAATAACATGTTATTGATTAAAGATGGTAAAGGATCCGGAAATGGTAACGTGAGGCAGGCAGATACTAGAAGCAATAACACACACACTTACAGCGTAGACTCGAGTTAAAAAGAGTTACTAATTGAATCCTGTTATATCCATGAACTTGTACATACCTTTCTTGATTATTTCAATGTTGATTTGATGGATTTTTTTTCTTGTTCTTCGTCCTGGAGGAAGCAGCTTGAAAGAGAGGGCTGCATTGCCTGGCAAGCTGGATCTTTTCTGAGAATATTTTTTTGACACTATAGTTTAGGATTTAACTGGATAATTGATTATGAATCTAGTTCTTTTTTTTTAATTACTTAAAAATCATAAAAACAATGTGTTGGACCAGTGCTGCAAGTCAAATACTGATCACGATGCACTTCCAATGTTAATCACTTTGGACCACGGAGCCTTTAGAACACCAGGATAGATAAATTTGCATGATGCTTTATAACTTGCTTATTTTGGTGTAATTGCCTGCATTATTGGTAATGACATCCTTGTGGTCGGTATGGCTCTACCATAGTACGATGAACAGCTGATCAGACGTGATTTTCTCTTGAAATTAGTGAATATCAATGAAGAAATACGGTCAGAAAAAATAATTGCTAGTATAGGGGATCAGAGATAGAGACAACTATGGACCTACTATACTCGATTACCCCCTTTGCTAGGTTTTGGAGATTGATAACATTCATGCAGTATGCTCTATATGTGTGATCTTCATTTCAATGGCAAGGAAATTTATTCCTTACCAGAGATTTTGTTTTGCAGGACGATTCCTTTTGCATGGAACCTCTTAACAGCTGGTTACATCGAACAATCGATATATGGAGTATGTAGTTCATCTGTTGATAATGCTTCTTTGTTTTGGTTTTGCCTAAACTGCCCCGTGGCATTTATATTTCCTTCATAAAGTTGCACTCATCATTAAATTCTCCTGTAGGTGGTTGCAAGCACTTTGTGCCTCCTCATCATGGGAAAGCTTCTTGAGCCAGTATGGGGTTCTAAAGAGTTCTTAAAGTTCATTTTCATAGTCAACTTTCTTATCTCTGTCTGTGTTTTCATTACCGCTATTAGCCTGTACTACATAACAAGGCAGGAAAATTACCTGTAAGCATGTGCTTCCTAAATGTTTTTTTTTTTGGCTTGTGCTTCTCTTTCTATTACCATTGTACTGATTTCCTTTGTTCTTTCTGGTAGTTATATGCCCATTTCTGGCTTCCAAGGGATCCTGGCAGGTTTCTTGGTTGGTAGCAAGCAAATTATACCTGACCAAGAGCTGTCTCTATTGAGATTAAAGGCAAAGGTATGGACCTGTACAATATGCTTCATTCACCTCTTGCCTTTTAGTATTACTTGATGATTTGTTTTGCAAGTTGAAAGGATGTCTCATACGTTCTCCTTGGTGCTGTTTCAAATGCCATGCAGTGGTTTCCGTCTCTTATGCTCTTGATAGCTATTGTTATAAGCTTCTTTACTGCAGAGTCAGCAAAATATCTTCCAACCATAATATTTGGCACTTATATGAGCTGGATTTACTTGAGATACTTTCATAGGAAACCAGAAACAAAACTAAGGGGTGATCCAAGTGATGATTTTGCATTCTCATCTTTCTTCCCTGACTTCCTCAGGTGTTTTCTCCTTTTCTTTTAATACACTAGGTTTTTAGTCCATGGAATATATGAGTTTGTTTACGTGCTTCCATCTGTCTCTTATCTGTTTTCAGGCCAGTCATTGATCCTATTGCATCAATATTCCATTGGATGCTTTGTGGTAGATTCGAAACTTCTATTGAAGCCCATGGTTACACCTTGGGAGGTGCTCCATTGCCTGGTTCTGATTGTTGGTGGGAGGAACCACTGGTGGTGGCTTTGAAACACTCAGAGGGGATAAAACACACTGGTTTTATTACATAATCCGAAGCTTACAATAACACAATAAAAGCTTAACAATTACACACCCTCTCTCTCTCTATTCTCTTTCAAGTGTTTCTCACAATTCTCTCCACTCATATAACATAAGCTGGGCATTCTATTTATACACAAATCAAAATACGAAAATTCAAACTTTCTTCAAGTGTGAAGGCGGCTGTGGCAGCGGGTGGAGGCGGCTGGCGGCTGCGGCTGGTGGCTGGCGGCTGGTCGGTTGGTGGCTGGTCGGTGGCAGCTGGTGGTTGCCTTCCTTGACCATCTAGATGTTGAGTTTAATTCAACAAATCTCCCCCTTAAACTCAATCGAGGGATGTCATGGCAAGCATGAACACTTCTCCTTTCAATGCCTTCTTTATGCTTGTAGACCCTTTTGACACCTATTGCTTTCTTCTTTTCTGGTGGATCCTTATCTGCATGGAAACAAAACAGAGTTGTATCTTCCATGACCTGAGTGGTATCGTACAACTCTTCAAGATTCCTCATCCTTCTTGGTCCTTCTGATGAGGATGCTGATGGTGGTGTTGATGATGATGCTCCTGGTGTGTTCCTCCTGTTGAATACAGGGAAACTGTGTACCGGACTTTGTGGTTCAGCTGCTGGTATAAACACTGGACTTTGTGGTTCAGCTGCTGGCACAATCGGTTCTTCTACAAGTACTGTTGGTACTTCTTCACCTTCAAGGATCAAATCAAGATTGATCCATTTGATTGCTTCTTGATCACCATTCCATGACCAAGATTTATCTTCTTCAAAGATAACATCTCTACTCGTAATCACCTTCTTTGTGATGGGATTATACAGCCTGTATCCCATCCTTCTTTCACCATATCCGACAAAGATGCATTGCTCGCTTTTATCATCGAGCTTCCTCCTTCTTGCATCTGGGATCTTTGCATATGCCACACAACCAAAGACTCGTAGATGAGTTACACTTGGTTTGTGACCACTCCATGCTTCTTCTGGAGTGACTCCTTGCAAACTTCTGGTTGGGCAGCGATTCAACAGATACACTGCACATGATACAGCTTCAGCCCAGTATTGCTTGGGCAGCTTCTTTGCTTTGAGCAAACTTCTAGCCATGTCAAGAATCGTGCGATTCTTCCTTTCTGCTACACCGTTCAGTTGTGGTGTATAAGCTGGCGTCGTCTGATGTCTGATGCCTTGTTGTGTACAATAGGCTTCAAAGTCGTTGGCTGTATATTCTCCTCCTTGATCAGATCTTACTGTTCTGATCGTATAACCAGTTTGCTTCTCCACAATTGCTTTAAAATCTTTAAAACAATTGAATACTTCTGACTTCCTCTTCAGAAAGTATATCCACGTCTTTCTACTAAAATCATCAGTAAAAGTGAGGAAGTACCTATTTTGTCCAGTCGACATAGGCGTAATTGGGCCACACACATCTGTGTGTACTAACTCCAGTGGCCTCTTTGCTCTCCAGTTGACTTCTTTGGCAAAACTGGATCTGTGATGTTTGCTGAGGACACAACTTTCACAGACTTCATCTGGATGATCAATGTTAGGCAAACCTTTGACCATCTTCTTGTTTGCTAGCATCTTCATACTTGTGAAATTCAGATGTCCAAGCCTTAGGTGCCAAAGCCATTCTTCACTGTTGGTGATGGCACTCAAACATCTTGTTGCATCATACTGGATGTTCAAAGGAAACATCCTATTCTTGGACATTTTCACGTAGGCCATTAATCTCCCATTGTTGTCTCTAATTGCCAGATGACAATTCTTCGAGTAAAAACTATATCCTCTCTCCAAAAGTTGGCCTAAGCTGATCAGGTTCTGCTTTATGGCTGGGACATAATACACATCGGCGATGTAGCTGGAATCGCCGTTCTTCATCTTGACTGGGATGCTACCTTTACCTTTGAATGGAACCTTTGTGGTATCTCCAAAAGTAACTAGACCTTGCTTGGTCTCATCTAGATCACCAAATAACTCTCGGTAACCACACATGTGATTGCTGGCTCCAGTATCTAGATACCATATGTTCTCCTGTTTCTCGCCAAGTTCCTGTTGGACAAGAAATGCAGATGCTTCTCCATCATGCTTCTCTACATAGTTGGCTTGCTCACGTGTCTCCAACGGAGCTTTCCATCTGCATTCAGTGCTATAGTGCCCAAATTGATTGCAGCTATAACATTTGATATTTCTCTTGTCACGGTTATTGTAACCGCCTCCTCTTCCTCTGGGAGTGAATGCTTGTTGGCCTCGGCCTCCTCTGGTGGTGTTTCTACCACCTCTTCCTCTAAAGCTTGTATTCCAAGAACCTCTTCCTTGGAATTGCTGGAATCCTCCTCTGGATTGTTGACTTCCTCCTTGAGTGGTGTAGCCACCTGTTGAAGTCTCCCCTTGCTCATATCTGTCCTTGAAAGACAGCTTTGCTTGTAAGGCATGCTCAATGGCCTTATCTTCATTTCGCATTACAATCTTCTGCTCATGAGCTTGCAACGAACTCATAAGCTCATCCACTGTCAACTTGTCCACTTCCTTGGACTCTTCAATTGCGACAACAACATGATCAAATTTTGGATCTATGGATCTCAAAATTTTCTCAATAATTCGAGTGTCAATGAGGGCTTCTCCATTTCTCCTCATCTGATTGATTATCACCATAATCCTTGTATGATAATTAGAAATAGATTCTGAGGACTTCATTCTTAATAATTCGAATTCTCCTCTCAAAGATTGAAGACGAATCTTCTTGATTCTGTCAGCACCTTTGTATTTCTGTTGGAGAGCCTCCCATATATCATGTGATGTTTCAGCGGAAGCTATTATCTCGAATGTATCTTCATCAAGACCTTGATAGATGATGGTCTTTGCTTTGTTGTCCTTCTTTCTGTTGACTTTAAGGACTTGCTTCTGTGCCTCTTGTAAAGCATCTTCTCTTTCTTTGGACTCTGGTTCATCATAACCAGTTTGTACAATATCAAAACACTCTTGTGACCCAAGAAATGCCTTCAATCTGATGCACCAACTATCATAGTTGTCTTTGGTCAGCTTTGGAATGAGTGTATGTGTACCTTCTGTAGTCATTTTCCTCTTTGAATGACTATATCACCTTTCTGGGAGCCGAATTTGACCAAACGGACACTGTAGATCGCTCCGGAATGGTCCAAATAGTCGGGAACCGGTCTGACTTTGTTGAAATCGGGTCAAAAAATGGGTGAACCGGTCAAAAAACCAATTCTGTACGGCGGGCGGTTCGCTGGGTTGAACCGGGAATATTCTGTGGAATATTCTGGGGAATATTCGGGGAATATTCTGGGGAATATTCTTGGGAATATGCTGGGGAATATTCGTGGAATATTCTGGGGAATATTCGTGGAATATTCTGGGGAATATTCCTTCGGCTCGGCTCGGCTCGGGTACGGCTCGGCTTGTGGCTCGGCTGGACTCGGCGTATACGGCTCGGCGCGGCTCAAATATGGCGCGCGTGTGGCTCAGTCGTTTTCAACCTCGGGGCGCGTGGGATGCGCGTGGGCGATCTGGCTGAATATTCAGGCGGCGCGTGTGGGCTACCCCGAACTCCGATTTGGCTGATTTTTGCGGCAGTGAGTTCGTCTTGATGAGCTCTACACTGTGGAATGATCAAAACTTGTTTTTGACAATTTTGAAAATTCGGATATACCCCAAAACACTTCTGTTTTCCGACGAACGGGGCTCTGATACCAATTGTTGGTGGGAGGAACCACTGGTGGTGGCTTTGAAACACTCAGAGGGGATAAAACACACTGGTTTTATTACATAATCCGAAGCTTACAATAACACAATAAAAGCTTAACAATTACACACCCTCTCTCTCTCTATTCTCTTTCAAGTGTTTCTCACAATTCTCTCCACTCATATAACATAAGCTGGGCATTCTATTTATACACAAATCAAAATACGAAAATTCAAACTTTCTTCAAGTGTGAAGGCGGCTGTGGCAGCGGGTGGAGGCGGCTGGCGGCTGCGGCTGGTGGCTGGCGGCTGGTCGGTTGGTGGCTGGTCGGTGGCAGCTGGTGGTTGCCTTCCTTGACCATCTAGATGTTGAGTTTAATTCAACACTGATCCCATCGAGGCATCTAGGAGGAGGTAAGTTTATCCACTCAATTTAAAACTTTGGATAAGGATATGTGTCCCTTTCACATACTAGGATATTGTTAAATCATCCCAATTTATTTGAACATGACACTTCAATACGATCTCTGCTGTGACATTCTAGGGTTATGTGTATTGGTATCCTTGTAACAGCAGAGATGAAGAATGCATTTTTTTTTAAATAGAAAAATGAACCCAAAGGAACAATTAAACAGTGATACAAAGGCCTGGACACCTTCAATTACATGTAATATTAAGCACATAGTCATAGTAATTAAGTTTTTATAGGTGGCAAAAAGTTATAGTTTCTGATCAATCTTCCCCTTGCAGAGAATTAAACAGTGATACAAAGTCCTGGACACCTTCAATTACATGTAATATTAAGCACATAGTCATAGTAATTAAGTTTTTACAGGTGGCAAAAAGTTATAGTTTCTGATCAATCTTCCCCTTGCAGAGAAAGAGGAGCTAGAGCACTGGAAGAGAGATTGGCAGCTGAGAGGTTGGCCACTGCACGGAGTGCTGAAGAGTTGAAAAAGGATGCCTCAGAGAATGTTTGATTGCTCGACTTCACTTTCAAACATAAACAACAAATGCGAAATTGTATCTTTTATGACCACTACAGAGTTTGTGCAGTACTTGGAAAGAAGTCTTTTGGGTTGGTTTCCATATTACAGTTTCTTCATGCATATTTCTGTCGATTATCATTCTTATAGTAAAATCATTCCTATATCCTTGTTTTTTTTTTTTTTTGAACAATGACTGTTCTTGCCTTCGCCACATATAGAGCAGAAATCCTGAAGAACTATCCCTGGGATGGCTTTGCAGAAATAGATGGAAATTTTTTATCTGCCAACGGAAGTTGCTTTCCCAGAAAGATGCGTAACCATCAAGATTTTTTCGGTGGATGGGCTTTTGTTTCCAGCTAGGACCCGTTTTTATTACAAGTGTTGAAACTCTACGCCACTGTTCATTTTTGGATCACAATTTAAGATTGGTAGACTGCCTACCATGTTTCGTTTGACACGAGCCTTCTTTTGAATTCGCTGGGATGGACACAATAATGGAATTGGTTGGGAAGATCCGGATCTCAAGATGGCCTGTCGTTTTCAGTTGCTTCCAATTTAATTGCGCACACAAAATCTTAGGAACTGGAGGTGCATTTGCCAAACTTTCTGTTAAAAGTTGGCCTTGGTCCTGGATTCGCTGCCCCGTTCCTCCTTCACATGGGAAAGAAATTGCGTGCCTGAAACCAGTAAGAATAAAGAAATTGCAAGATGATAAATTGATTTGAGAACGTGGAGATATGTCGACGCGATGGAATTGCAAATAGTTTAATGGAACAATAAAGAAGTACATTAATGTATAATGATTTTTCATTTTGTTATGTACTCATAATTACAAAACACCTATGTTTTGGAATTATATGTCTTATGTCTATATATGTCCTTTTAATTAATTCAAATCAAATATAAAACACAAACCATGTTACATGTTTGGGAGTGTGATTGTTGTTGCTTTTCGAAGTGTTTTTCATTAAAAAAAGCATGTCAATAATATTTTTATTATTTCTTAAAAATCATTTTTGATATCAGCACATCAAAATGATTTGAAAACATACTAATAATTCAAAGCAAAAAAAAATCCATTTTTTTTGAAAAGTGCTTTTTGAACCACTGTTTTACCAAACACAAAACTGCTTTTTTTCTACCACAATTTCAACCACAGTTTTTTAACCAAACACAAGAAACTGTTTTTTTTAAAACCACAACTTCAACCACAGTTTTAACCAAACACCAACTTTTTTTTAAATCAACCTCACAAAAAGTACTTTTTATTAAACTACTTTTTTTAAACCGCAACCACAAAAGCTACCACAATACCAAACACACCCTTAATACATGAGTGCTCTCCCCCATACCCTTCTTGGAAAGTCCACCCCATGCTTCCCTTGAGCTGTCCACCCCACATGCCTCTCTTGGTCTGTCCCTCACGAACCACATGGTCAATTGTCAGCACTCTTGCCGCTAATGTTGTTGTGTTTCTGTCTTGTCCTAGAAAGTCCATCGTACCAGGTCCCAGCACCTTGTCCTAGTCCAGTCCAGTCCATTGTATGTGGCCTGAGTCCAAACTCGTAAGTGAAATTGTGCAATTCATTTTGAAAAAATTGAAACACACATCATTAGGTGACTCTAAGGGCTTAGTTGGGATAGATTCACGCATTGAACGACTCAAAACACTTTTATGCATTAGATCATCTGAAGCTCGCATAATCGGAATATGGGACATGGGTGGTCTAGGTAAGAATTTAAAAATAAAAAAATAAAAATAAATATATTATTTTTATATTAATATTTAAAAATTTAAAAATAATCTGAATATCGCATAATTTTTATATTAATATTTAAAAATTTAAAAATAAAAAAAAAATATTATTTTAATATTTTTTCGAGTTAAAATATTTTTTTAAAAAATAACTGTTATAATTCTCTCAAAAACACCTTTAATTTACAAATAGGAAAAAGTTTAGATAGATATAAAGTTAGGAGGGCCTCCTAATGCTTTAATTTGAAGGTACTGACCCTTCAAATGCTATCTTGCCGGTGCCTAATGCAATGCAACGCCACGTTTTCCAACCACAGACGGCTGTTTACGGTCATATAATTCGCTTTGAAATCTTGCATCGTCAACAAAGGGGCATTGGTATAATATCTGTACAATCTCTGGAGACTTTCGTTCATGCTCCCGTTCCGGTTTGTTGGGATAGTTATGGTTGATTTTTTAAAAAATATTTTTTTTTAGAAATATATAAAATGATATATTTTTATTTTTTAATTATTTTTTTAATATCATCTTATTAAAATATTAAAAAAATTATTTTTAATATTAACACAATAAAAAAAATTTTAAATAAAAAAATTGTTATCCACAGTAATTAAAAGTAATGTCTGGATATTTCTATGCGCATCTCGAGGAGTCCGTGTTATTGGTCCGGAGTCTAAAGCGTCATGTTACATTCTATGAACCGTACAAGATAGCAATCCCACCACTTGCGAAATTTCAATGGAGGGAAAAATCAAAAGATTAAGAAAAGGGCCGAAAAGAAAGAAATTGATAGACAAAAACTGCAATCAATTATCTTGGTGTTTGAATGCAGCGCCACACTAGATAGGTTTGGCATTGTATTTACCATTGGTGGTAGTTATTTGCTGAGAGGCGGGTGATAACCATTATAGAGAAAAGTAGGCATTGTACTTATATTTAAGGGTTAAATTTAGGAGGTTGGCCGCCAGAGAATTAGAAGTGCACCATGTAGCGCTATAGTAATTAAACTTGGACGGGTATGTTGGGTCAATCCATAACTTTGATCTAGTAGTTAGACGGGTCAGATAAGTTAAAAAACTAGGATAAATAAAATCTAGTAAAACCCGGTTGACCGACCACATTGATCTATGACTTGGACAATCCGACAAAACCTGGTCGAGACCCTTTTTTAAAAAATATGTTTTTTTTCTTAGCCAAAAGCCCATTTTTTTTATATTTTTTAGTTGGTTATTAACTCTTTTCAAAATTCACTATATAATTACTAGAAGAATGTTTTATTTTTTCAATGTGGAATTTGAAACCCTTTAATATATATATATATACACTCCATGTTCACAAGAAAAAAAAATATTTTTTTCAATGTGGAATAAAAAACCTTTTTTGGTTTAAATACTTGAACTTAAAAGAATAACATACTAGCAAGGAATTTGCATGATACCAAGTCGAGGCGGTGACGCTGAGTGAGTCTGATTGTGTTGGCCTGAGTGGACTAGAGAGTTGTGCACTTGGAGCCAATCAAATTAGAGAGTAGTTCGGTTGAGCCAACCCAAGCTTCCTAAACTGAAATTGAAGTATCATCAACAAAAAGAGTTAAGCTGTAATTTTCGGGGAGGAGAGAGAAACTAATGGGAAAAAATGAATACTAGAAACACACGTCAAACCAATAGAAAAAATACATAGTGACGCTCCCAACAACACGCTCCCAACCAACTTGTGCAGACTGAAAAAAGAGAGAGCTCACAAAGGGTCGGGCCCAACACCTACCCTAATCTATTTATTTTCTTTGGATTAAAGGAGTAGATGATATATTGTTCTTCCCTTGTTTTTTTTTTTTCTAAAAAAAGTTACAGACAACCTATTCTTTGTAAAAAAATAAAATATTAAGTGTTGTCATCCATTCTCTAACCGCAACCTGCATCCTATAATGCATGCCTTTGCCAAATAACAACAAAAATATTATTATAAACTAACTAAAAATATATATTAAGATTCTTTACTATATTCATATAAACAGTAAACCATCATAAAAAGTCTTTGCAGGGTAATATATAATCAAAATTATTAATCGACTTTAAAAGTTATATTGATAAGGGAAAAGTTAAATGAGTGCTTTTAGGAAATTCATTAACCATTATTTGAATGTATTTCCTAACTACCAGAAAATCAGAGAAAACCTACGGACTTACCGATATAATTTTTTCGTTGGAAATTTTTACCGACAGAAAATATTATGTCTCAAAATCTGTCGGTATATACCGATAGATATAGTCCGTCAGCGATACGGTCGGTATATACTGATGGAATACGTCTGACGATATATACCGATCGTATTGCCGATAGACGATACAGTTTTTTTAGGAAGTGCTACGGTGTGATGATGTGGATTTTTTCAGACGAGTTTACCGATGGAATTACCAAGGGATTCAAACCGGGATAGCCATGAATTTTGCTTGGCCTGGACATTTATTGCTGCGTGCTTTACTTTGCTTCTGTTTTTTTTTAAGAACCATTTGGGATAGCCATAAATTTCAAAACAAATGTCTCTAGTATGATGACTTCCATTACAATGACTGCAACGCAATTTATCTTTTTCTGCTTCCTCAACAACTCTAAGGGTGCGAAAGTTAGAGGAGGTGGTGGATTTAAAAATCATTGCCATGAAAGTACCTTCACCCATGTTCTTTGTGCCAAGTATGGTGACTTGGTGTTGAGCCTCTCGTTGAACAGTATTGAAGCACTCTTCAATACCTGGAACATATTTCATGTGAAGAAGATCACTACGTACTGGGTCGAATACCTCATCTAGTCCCATGAGAAAGTCATAAATCCGATCTTTTTGAATTTCTTCTTATCTGGTTCTAAGATTTATAGTACACATCATCTTAATTGGTTGTTGTTTATCAATTTCTTGTCAGACGATGTTAAGTTCTGCGTAGTATAAGTTAACTGGACTTCCATTCTGTTTCGTTCCTATGGCCTTGCAGCGTAACTCATAAAATTGAGACTCATCAGCCCCATCATAGAAGGTTTGAGTTACAATATCCCAGATTTCCTTGGCTGATGAAAGGTGTATAAATAAGCCGATAAGATGAGGCTCCATAGTTTCCAGCAGCCATCCTTGCACCACTACATCTTCAATGCACCATCTTGAGTAACCAGGATTTCCTTCTTCCATTCTAGCATTCTGTCTGTTTAAGTAGCCAAGTTTGTTCAATCCAGCAGCGTGAAGCTCAATCATTAGTGACCAGATTTTGAAGTTTGTCTCATTCAATTTAAATCCAAAGGGTAAGTTGTTTAGGTTGGGTGATTCAACAGAGATTGGAGCATGGTTTATAGGAATTATAGAGGTATTTGTATCATCCATGGTTGATCCCTTGTTTCAAGACCAATTCCGGACGGGGGCAGCAAAAAGAGAAGAATTTTAACTATGCCCTGATACCATGATAAAGTTTAGAGTTTAGGTTTTATTTAACAATGCTTATTATTCATCTCTCTAGGAGGAATGCCTTATATAGGCAAACATATATATAGCGGTTTACAGGTTTCTTGTTCTGATAGGAATAGATTTCATGTTCTGAAAGGAATACATTAATGTATATCCTTTTAGAACTCTTATCGAATATACCTTTTGTATATGGAAAGGCATCCTCTAACTCAGCTAATTACATGTTAACATGTAGCACTAGTAGGTGGTGCATGACGCTATGGTGACTTTTTGGAGTTCGTAATAATACATTGTGATGTACTTACCATTGGTGTTAGGAATTTGCATGATACCATGTCGAGGCTGTGACTTTGAGTGAGTCTGATTCGGGTGGCCTAAGTGGACTGAAGAGTTGTGTGCTTTGGGCCAAACAGATTGGAGAGTAGTTCGGTTGAGCTAGCCCAAGCTTACTAAACTAAAATTAAAATATCATCAACAAGAGGGTCAAACTGTAATTTTTGAAAAGAAGAGATAAAATAATAGGGAAAAAAATGCATACTAGAGATGCACATTAAACCAATAGGAAAAGAACATAGTGACGCTCCCAACAACACGACACAAGGATATTTTTGGACACTGAGAGGTGTTGCTCAAAGGGCTCGGGCGCCTCCCACACTTCCTTAGATGTCATACACTCCTGCCTAATTTTTTTATTTATTTAGTCAAATACAAAATTTTCTCCAAGTTGACTTGATAATTACAAAAAACAAATCATAGTGAAAAGACTAGAACACCACTTGTCTTCATGATTAAATGTTTTTATTTAAAGGTATTTTGTTTATTTCATCGTGTATTAATTTTTATATTTGGTCAGATAACAAATTGCCCCTTAGCTTAAATTATAATAACAAAAAAAAAAACCATTTTAAAAATATGAAAATACCTCTTTTATGTCAGGTTTAGATTTTCTTCTTCCAATGATATTTTAGTCGTTTCACTGTGCAATTAATATGAGAAAAAACTTATTTATCCCTAGTTAATTTAAAAAATAACAAAGGGGTCATGCAGAAAAACTTTAATGCTTTTGGAAGCCATTGCTAAATTTTTCAAATAGAGGGTAAAAAACATCACTACAATATTCCAATGAATAATGCTCATGGTTTGGAGCTACAATATTTGTTCATAGGGTTTTAGATCTTTTTAATCTAGTTCTTAGAGGAGATGCAAATTACTTCTCTTGCGGGTTGAAACCATAGTTATCAGACCCAACTCGAGGGTTGACCCAGTTAAGGAATCATGTCTCGGGTTACATGGGTTGATCAACCCAAATCAACTTGAATATTTTTTTTTTAAAAATAAAATTTTAATATTTCATATAAAAAAATTAAGAAATAATCCATGTGAATATAAACTATTAATTTTTATTACATGTATACCATTCATTTTTATAAATACAACTAAATACAAGTCGTTTTTTGCCCTCACAACAAATTTAATTTATCCTGATATATATATCGAGAGGTATATATGTATATATATACACACACATCAATCTTGTCCGTTACCCTATAGATAATAATGCTTGTTGACTCTCGAAAATTATGTTCATAAAATTATAAGATTTCAAGAACAAATTAATATTAATTAAAAAAAAAATCTCAACCAAATTTTACCGAGCTTAATAAAAGATCAAGATATAAGCTGCTGTGCGAAGATAACTAATATATTATTAAACAATAATCAAAGCATGGATGGGTATTGCTACACATTCTAATGGCTAAAATGTCACCGAACTGTCCACGTGTTGATAATCCAGCAGTATCTTTCTAAGTTGCGAGGTACTTAACTTTTGTTTCCATCCAATAAGAAAAGTCTCCACCGTAATTTCTGCCTTTTATCGCCCTCCATTATTCTAGTGGATTACACAGTCCATTATATTAAAGGAAAAGAAAAGAAAAGAAAAGAAGATCTGCAACATATCATCCCTTTATTTTTTACTTTTTATTTTTAAAAAGGAAGCAAGGTCCCCTGAGAGATGGAGGGAGTGTGAGGGCCAGCCAGTGTGAGTGGAAAATCATGCCATTTGATTCTGATGCGGCTAAGGAAATTACCACGAAATTACCACTCAATACTCTGCTAAACTTTTAACTTTGACAAATATAACATCGCTAGTAATATGAAATATTACCTCTGCTAAGCTTCAGTCCTCAGTACTTAACTCATCAGCTAACCTTTCCGATTGCTGCAATTTAATCATTGAAGTCACCAAGTAGGCGGACTCCGACGAACTCATAAACACCATAGAGAGGTAACCTTTTCCATTGTTGCTACTGATTCAATGCATTTCGTCTTTTTTGTTTTCATGTTTTCAGCAACAATGTTAATTGTTACATGATAGCAACATTAACACTATACGAGTTTGATAAGTTTGTTTCATGAACATATTAATTCTTCCATCTGTAATTCTTTTTGCTCAGCTAGTGACTGTCCTTGCAAAGAAAGTACTAGCAAGCTAGCATTGGTAGCAAGTGACGAGTGATCAAATTAAGCTAGATCATATCCATCGTTAAGAGGTTGATGAATTTTCTAATAAATATATGCTGTGTGGGTTCTTGCACTTTTAGACTTCAATTTCTCTTAATGAATGTTCAGCTGTTGAAGTTGGTGCTCTTTCTTTGTCTTTAGGAGAAAAGGAGAGCACTTATTGATTTCGATTCTTAGTGATTGAGGAAGACCCGATCTTGTAACTGTCCGATATGGCATCTTCATCTGCTCTTACTCGTAAAAGGAAGTATGATGTGTTCCTTAGTTTTAGAGGCCAGGATACGCGCAATAATTTTACCAGCCATCTCTATGAAGCTATGCGTCGTAAGAAAATCAAGACCTTCATTGATGACGGGCTTGAAAGAGGAGAAGAAATTACCCCTGCCCTTCTGAAAACGATTGAAGAATCAAGAGCTTCTGTAGTAATTTTCTCCAAGAACTATGCATCTTCTCCGTGGTGTATGGATGAACTGGTGAAAATACTTGAATGCAAAGAGACTTATGGGCAGATTGTTTTACCGGTCTTCTTTCATGTAGACCCATCTGATGTTGATGAACAGACTGGGAGTTTTGGGAATGCATTTGCTGAGCTTGAAAAAAATTTTAAGGGGAAGATGGACAAGGTGCCAAGGTGGAGGGCTGCCTTGACAAATGCAGCCAGTATATCTGGATGGGATTCACAGGTTACTAGGTAACTGCAGATTCTCAT
Source organism: Populus alba x Populus glandulosa (assembly GCA_033617975.1). NCBI lineage: Eukaryota > Viridiplantae > Streptophyta > Magnoliopsida > Malpighiales > Salicaceae > Populus > Populus alba x Populus glandulosa. The sequence goes on from CM066161.1 coordinate 12,210,083, forward strand.
CTTCAACCTTTTTTTTTTTCTGGAATTATAGCAATTAAAATTTCTTGTGCATATTATTGTTTTTTTTTTTTCTCCTGTAAATCATTTGTGCTTCTTAGTTCATAGTACTTGTTGCTTGAAAAGGCACAAGTCTGTTCTGTTTTTTAGTGGGAAACTTACCTCCATCAACAGCCAATGGACTTGCACCTTAATGGTACCTTGAGTTCTTGAGTTCAAAACCTTACCTTTGACAACATTTGCATATAATAATAATAAAAAAAATTCACCAGTTTCTTATAGATTTTTATTCGACGTAAAGATACAATTTGAGTTAAAGATGCTTCTTTCATTTTTTGCAGTCCGGAGTCCAAACTAGTAACAGAAGTTGTGCAAACTATCTGTAAGAGGTTAAATCGTGCTTCTCCATGCAAATTAAGAGATCTGGTTGGAGTAGATTCACGCATTGAGAAAATCAACAAATTACTATCCATTGTGTCATCAGATGTCCGCATTATAGGAATTTGGGGCGTGGGTGGTATAGGCAAGACATCTCAAGTCAGTATGAAGGCTGCCACTTTGTTCCGAACATAAGGCAGGAATCAGAGAAGGGTCGTTTAAGTGATCTACGAGATGAACTTCATTCTAAACTACTGGAGGAAGAAAATCTTCGCGTTGGCACACCACATATAGGACCTACTTTCATCAGGGATAGACTCTGCCAAAAGAAAGTTCTTCTTGTTTTGGATGATGTGAATGATGTACGACAATTCCAGCATTTAATTGAAGTGCCTCTGATTGGTGCAGGAAGTGTTGTTGTTGTAACATCAAGAGACAAGCAAGTACTTAAGAATGTAGCTGCTGAAATATACGAGGTTGAGGAATTAAACTTCCACGAAGCTCTTCAACTCTTTAGCTTGAATGCTTTTAAGGGAAACCACCCCCCAAAAGCTTATATGGAGTTGTCAATCACGACAATAAATTATGCCAAAGGCAACCCCTTAGCTCTTCAAGTTTTGGGCTCCTTCTTGTTCAGTAGAGAAAGACATTTTTCGGAATCTCTATTAAATGAGATCGAAAGCTTTCCCGAGCTGAACATTTGTGACTTGCTGAGAATAGGCTTTGATGCACTACGTGATAATAACACGAAGAGTATATTTCTCGACATTGCATGTTTCTTTAGAGGGCATCAAGTTGATTCTGTAAAGCGGATACTAGATGGCTGCGGTTTCAAAACAGATATTGGATTTAGTGTTCTCATTGACAGGTGTCTCATTAAAATATCTGATGACAAGGTTGAAATGCATGATCTTTTGCAAGAAATGGCCCATGAAGTTGTTCGAAAAGAATCTCTTGACGAGCTAGGAAGACAAAGCAGATTGTGGAGTCCTACAGAAGTATATCAAGTGTTGACCAATAATCTGTTGAGATTCATATACACGAAAGTTTTCCTTTTCATATGCAATGCAATATGGTTGTAATAGTAAGTTTAAAATCTTACTTATACTTTGTTTCTCCTTCAATGGTTTTCAGGGAACTGGAAAAGTTGAAGGGATATTCTTGGATGTTTCAAAAATAAGAGAAATGGAGTTGAGTTCTACAGCCTTGGAAAGGATGTATAAACTTAGACTGCTAAAAATTTATAATTCTGAAGCTGGAGTTAAATGCAGAGTGCACCTTCCTCATGGCCTCGCGTCTCTTTCTGAAGAGTTGAGGTATCTCCATTGGGATGGATACCCTTTGACATCTTTGCTTAGCAATTTTCGTCCACAGAACCTTGTTGAAATTAACCTATCATCTAGCAAGGTTAAGCAACTGTGGAGAGGAGACCAGGTATTCTAAAATAACTCTATGCATGCATAGTTCTTTCTTTGAAACTAAGTGTGGTATGCACGTGTAATTTCTTCTGTTGATTTCATTTTGTTTCAGAATCTCGTCAATTTAAAAGATGGCAACCTCAGGAATTGTGAGCATTTAACTTTCCTGCCAGACCTTTCAAAGGCCAGAAACCTTCAGAGATTGAATCTTCAATTCTGTAAAAATTTGGTTAAGTTTCCTTCATCTGTTCAGCATCTGGACAAGCTTGTTGATTTAGATTTGAGAGGCTGCAAAAGACTAATCAATCTTCCCAGCAGAATTAATTCAAGTTGTCTGGAGACTCTGAACCTTTCTGGCTGTGCAAATCTCAAGAAGTGCCCAAAAACTGCAAGGAAACTGACATATTTAAATTTAAATGAGACTGCTGTTGAGGAGCTTCCCCAATCAATTGGGGAACTCAGTGGACTTGTTGCGTTGAATTTGAAGAACTGCAACCTCCTGGTGAATCTTCCAGAAAACATGTATTTGTTGAAATCTCTTCTAATTGCTGACATCTCTGGCTGCTCATCTATCAACAGGTTTCCTGATTTTTCAACAAATATAAGATACTTGTACTTGAATGGAACTGCAATAGAAGAACTGTCATCTTCAATTGGTGATCTAAGGAAACTCATTTATTTAGATCTAGTTGGCTGCAACAGGCTGAAGAATCTGCCGAGTGCGGTTTCTAAGTTGGTATGTCTTAAAAAACTTGATCTTTCTGGTTGCTCAAGTATCACGGAGTTTCCAAAGGTTTCAAATAAGATAAAGGAGCTGTATTTAAATGGGACAGCAATACGAGAGATTCCCTCCTCAATAGAATGTTTGTCTGATCTTGCTGAATTGCACCTAAGAAACTGCAAACAATTTGAGATTCTTCCAAGCAACATCTATAAGTTGAGAAAACTGGAGAGGCTTAATCTCTCAGGTTGCGTCCAATTTCACAATTATCCAGAAGTTTTGGAGCCGATGGTATGTTTGAGATATCTCTATTTAGAACAGACAAGCATAACAGAGTTGCCTTCACCGATTGGAAATCTAAGGGGACTTGCCTGCTTGGAAGTGGGAAACTGCAAATATCTAAAAGACATCGAATGTTTTGTTGACTTGCAATTGCCCGAGAGATTCGTGGATTTAGATTGTTTGCGTAAGCTAAATCTAGATGGTTGCAATCTATCGGAAGTGTCGGACAGTCTTGGTCGTTTTTCGTTACTGGAAGTGTTAGATCTAAGTGGAAACGATTTTCGGAGAATACCTATAAGCATCAATAAACTCTTGGAGTTGCACTATCTAGGATTAAGGAATTGCAAGAGACTTGAATCATTACCGGAGCTTCCACCACGGCTATCGAAGTTGGATGCAGACAATTGCAAGAGTTTGAGAACAATATTATCAAGCTCATCAATTGTAGTTGAGGGGAACATTTTTGAATTCATTTTCACTAATTGCTTGGGGCTGCCTGTGATCAATCAAATCTTCAAGTACTCATTATTGAAATTTCAACTTTATACGAAAAGGTTATACCATCAGGTCTGTTTCTCAAACCTCTGATATACATTTTTTTTTCTCTATTTGCCACCTTTCATTTAAAAAAGATGCTATTTGAATTGTGTTTACAGCTGCCTGATGTTCCAGAAGGGGAATGTAGTTTCTGCCTCCCTAGAGATAGGACTCCGGAGTTGTTTAGCCATCAAAGTTGGGGATCTAAAGTTAAATTCCAGCTATCTTCACATTGGGCTAGTAGCGACTTCTTGGGTTTTTCTCTTTGCGTTGTCATTGCATTTGGTTCTGTCAGCCATAGTTTGCAAGTTAAATGCACATATAACTTCCGTAATAAACATGGTGATAGTCGTGACCTCGATTGCTATCTTTATGGTTGTTATGATGAGAAGCACATTGACTCAACACACATATTCGTGGGATTTGATCCCTGTGTTATTGCCAAAGAAAACTATATGTTTAGCGAATACAGTGAGGTCTCAGTTGAATTCCAACTGGAAGATATGAACGGAAATCTCTTACCATTAGATCTTTATCAAGTACACGAGTGTGAAGTTCGTGTACTGAATGAAGATGAGATACAATGGTCAGACTCCTTTCATTTTTATCCTCTGAATCTAGATGGATTGGAAGCAAGGTTCCAAGCTAAGAGAGCAAGGTTCCAAGGCATGAGATTGGGGGATTTTTCTGTCATGCGTAGGACCTCTGAATTCTTGGTGAAAAACATAACGAATTTTATAACTCATTCCGAAGAATTATACAATAAGGTCTATTTCTCAAACCTTTTTAATTGTGTTGTACCAATAGATTCACTTTTTTCTTTCCTTCCATATTTGCCATGTCTTATTTTCAAAAGATGCTATTTTAATTGTGTTAACAGAAGCTGCCAGCTGGGATGTGTAATTTCTACCTCCCTGGAGATGTGACTCCGGAGTGGTTTAGTCATCAAATGTGGGGATCTACAGTAACATTCCAACTATCTTCACAGTGGTCTAATATCAATTCCTTCCAGGGTTTGTGTCTTTGTGTTGTCATTGCATTTTGTTCTTTTGGCCATAATTTGCAAGTTAAATGCACATATGACTTCCGCAATAAGCAAGGTGATAGTAGCCCTTATAATCCCTATTGCTATCTCCATTATTGGGATGATGAGAAGCTCTTCAACTCTGCACACATATTCGTGGGATTTGATCCATATCTGGATGTCATGTCTGATTGTATGTTAAATGAATATAGTGAGGTCCCAGTTAAATTCCAACTGGAAGATATTAACGGCAATCTCTTGCCATCAAATCTTTGTCAAGTATACGAGCGTGGAGTCCGTCTACTGGATGTCAAAGATAAAGATGAGACGTCGCTTTGTTTGACCATGCCAGACTATAGGTTTTGTCCTCTGGATCGAGATGAATTGGAAGTAATGTTCCAAGCCAAGAGAGCAAGGTTAGAAGGCATGAGATGGGATGAAATTGGCAATGTTTCCCCCCCGAGAAAAAAGAGAAGGCATAATTAATATGAATGACACTTGGGTTTTACGGTAGAAATAATTTAAGAATTATTTTGACAAGGTTATAGAGGGGCGAATTGCTGTTGAGTCCAAGAAAAGTTTAAGATGAGAATTGGGTTATTTTTTTATTTATTTTTATCAGCGATGGTGTTTATTTCATGTTCCAATCTAAGATTAATGTATTCTTTTTTTTTCTTTTGCAAAATTTGACAAAATTCAAACTTCGGTGGATAGTTAAAATTTAGTCCTTGTAGTTTAGCAAAACAATTAGTTCTTTACTAGAATTTGAGAAAGGTTAATCAAGTCATTAGCTAATGAAACATATCTTATTTTTTCATAATTTTTGCATCCTATGCACTTAAATTTTTGTTTTTTTATATATTTTTTTTAAAATAAAAACATAATAAATTAGAAAAAGATATGAAATTAAAAAAAAATTAAGTTATTGATAGATTTAAAATTATACAGATTAAATAATTATCTTTACATTAATGACGACAACTAATTAATTAGTTTAGTTCAGTTAAGTTAAAAAACTAAGTTATAATTAACTCTCTTGTTATTAGTAGTAGCTGCTGCTATTACTATACTGAGTTATAATACTGAGTCAATTTGATAAAAAAAAGAAAAGGAAAGGAAAGGGAAGATGATGAACCATTGTCCATGACTTGAAGCTGAACTGACCTTCCAAGTCTTCTCCCATCTTTGTTCAAGTGAATGAAGTTTTTGTGATCTCAAGTTTAAGTTTTATATTTGTTTATATGATGAATATTGAAGGTTTACATGATCGTTAATTTCAAGACCTGTGAGATTAGTCGAGATGTATACAAACTAGTTCGGACATCCATATTAATAATAATAATAAATGAAGCTTCTTCTTTTCGTTGTTGGCTGATGGAAAACAAACTGATCTTATTTGCTCACCTACAAGTCTTTTCCGTTCTCGGCCCCTTGTAAGGTATCAGGTATGTGTCTGATCTTTTATTTTCAGGAAAACAAAATTGAGTGATTGGTTTTCATTCTCGGGTGATTTGAAAAAAAAATAAAAAAGTTCAAATGAGTAGTTTTTTATTTAATTTTAATGACTGGGATTGAACATTCGAATAAGGCAATTATTAAATTTGTTAAAGACACTCATTGCCTTTGTCTTGAGTTCAAAAGGCTATAAAATTTAATTAGTGATTTTAAAAAGTGTTTTTTATTTAAAAATATACTAAAATAATTTTTTATTTTTTTATATTAACACATTAAAATTATTGAAAAAAATTAAGAAAAATTAATATAATATTTAATTCTCAAGTAAAATACACTTTTTAAATGTATCTAAAAACAAAAATAGTTGTAAGGTGCTCTTTTTTTTTTCTTCCTCATAAAACAAAATTTGCATTTCAGTTTTTTAATTTGATTTCAAATAATTCCTTGAAATTGATAATTCATTACCATCCAATTTACTCTTGTAATTTATTTTTAGAACTTCATTGGATAAACCTAAAAAGCAGCTTTGTTGTGGACCTTTATATCAACCTACAAAGCATTATTGTGTTATATGCAAGAAAGCCAACAATAATTTTCAATAAGATAATATAAGAAAGTCAATTATAATTTTCTCCTTTTCTTTTTAATTAATTATAAAAAATATAACAACAAACCTTGATTAATTTTGATCTAATTTCAAAATAATCCTTGACATTTAATAAAAAAAAGAAAGAAAGAGAGAGTTATTTAGTGTGTGTTTGACATTATATTTGTTTTTATAGTTACGGTTTACAGGAAAAAATATATTTGATTAAAACTACTATAAAATAGATTTTTACAAACAAGTATCTATGAATAAAAAATAAATTATTTTAATTTTTATAAAAACAAAATTTGAAATATAATTATATTTAAGAACAATTTTTATCAATTAAACGTATCAATTAAACAAGTTTTTCTTTGTAATTGGATAAAAAACAGAATGTGCCCATCACAACGGCAGGCACTGAAATAAATGATTTGGGAATTACATGGGAAATCTGCACTCTTTATCCCAGCAAAAAGCCTCTCCCGTCGTGCCTTGCATGGTTCAATAAAGATTTAGGTTAGTTTACGCTGCTCTTCTTGCACTAAGTTGCTGATCTCTTTCTTCAGAAGTCTGTCTCTACGTACATATGTTTTCTGCCCCCAACTCTGTTTCCCATGTGAGATTCTGCAAACCGGAATTCTGACCTGCAATACATATATACATGCCTTGCTGTTCAATTTGGTTCTTTCCTCTTCCTAATTTGTTTCTCTTCATAATCTCAAGTTGTTCCCTGACTTCTAAAATGCTTTCCTTCCTCTCTTGCACTCTTGTTCTGCCTCACAAAATCAAGAGTGAGTTCTTTATTTTACTAGTTTTTTTCGGATTCTTAGCACCTATTTAAACGGTTTGTAAGTTATTTTGAAAAAAGTTTTCAGATTATTGATATTCTTAGCATCTAAAGAGAATGAAAATATAATTGATTCTCTGTATATTTCGTAATGTTGAAGAACAACATATGTACAACATATATATACAATTAGATCCACTATACTAGGAGATATTCTAGGAGCTATTATAGGAGATAAACATTCAATCCCATGATTACAGCATATCATCTAATCATTCGGGATTCTTTCCCTCAATACTCCCTCTCAAGTTGGAGTGTATATTGATCACTCCTAACTTGCCTAGTAATGTGGCAAACTGGTTCGAACTCAGTGGCTTTGTGAATATGTCTGCTGGTTGCTTCTTAGTCCCTATGTGTTCTGGTTTAACCAATCCTTTTTGCACTTTGTCTCGCACCACATGACAATCTATTTCTATATGTTTGGTTCGTTCATGAAAGACAAGATTTGAGGCTATGTGTATTGCTGCCTTATTATCGCAGAACAATTTAACTGGCTGCTCATGCTTAACATTCAAATCCTTCAAAATGTATAGCAATCACGTTATTTCACAGCACATAGTGGCTATGGAACGATACTCACTTTCAGCACTTGAACGTGACACTGTGCTTTGCTTCTTCGTCTTCCATGAGATGGGAGCATGTCCAAGGAAAATGCAATAGCCAGTTGTTGATCTTCTAGTATCTTTGCAGCGAGCCCAGTCTGCATCACAATATGCCCTCAATTCCAATGGCCCTTTGGATGGTAAAAGAATCCCCTGACCAGGTGCATGTTTGATGTACCTCAATACCTTGTGTGCTGCTTCTAAGTGAGGCTGCCTAGGTTTGTCCATGAATTGGCTAAGTATATGAACTGCATATGCAAGGTCTAGACGTGTGATAGTCAGGTAAATGAGACGACCAACCAATCTCCGATATTGAGAGGCATCTTGTAGTAAGTCCCCATCTTCTTGTGTAAGTGTTATGTTTTGTTCAGCTGGGAAACGTGAAGGCTTAGCACCAAGAAAACCTATGTCCTCCAAAATTTCCAACGCATATTTTCTTTGGCACAAAGAAATCCCATGCTTAGATCTTGCTACCTCTATTCCAAGGAAGTAATTCAATTGTCCCATATCCTTTAGCTTAAAACGGCTGGAGAGGAAGCGTTTGGTCTCTATGATGTCATCTAAATTGTTCCCTGCTAGAATAACATCATCAACATATATCAACAAGGCTGTGAAGATCCCTTGATGGTTTCGGACGAATAAGGAATAATCAGACCATGATTGTGTGAAGCCAACTGATTTGAGTGCTGAGGAAAGTTTAAGAAACCATTGTCGTGAAGCTTGCTTCGGGCCATATAATGATTTGTGTAGTTTGCAAACCCGATGCTCCCCCTTTTGTCTGAAGCCAGGAGAGAGCTGCATGTAAACATCTTCATCAAGGTCTCCATTAAGAAACGCATTATTGACGTCCAATTGATGAAGATGCCAATTTTGCATGGCCGCAAGACGGAGTAGGACGCGAACTGTGGTGAGCTTGGCAACCGGCGCAAAAGTTTACCTGTAATCAATCCCTTCAACTTGACTGAATCCCTTGGCTACCAACCTGGCTTTGTAACAGTCAATCGTGCCGTCGGGATGATACTTGATTTTGAAAACCCATTTACAGCCAATGGGGCGTTTGTGAGCCGGAGGGGGAACCAAACTCCAAGTCTTATTAGCATGAAGTGCTTGGACTTCTTGCTGCATGGCGTCTCTCCATTTAGGGTCCTGGAATTCTCTAGACCTCATGACTATCACCTCCAACATAAGTAGTGACAAAGGCAGAAGAGTTTCCAATTCAGTTTTGCATATGGTGGAGGATCCCTTCAAACAGTGTTGATAAAATAACCCACCAATCATTTTTTTTTTTTTTACAGTGGAAGGCGTATCCCTTGAGAATTTTTGGCAGTGCTGCTTATGTCAAAATACAAGAAGAGACGAGGACTAAGCTTGAAAATCAAAGTCCGAAATGCGCGCGTTCTGCTAGGGCGTGGAGGGGCTTCTTGTGGTTTCAAGGTTTGCAATCCTGTCACTAAAACGGTGGCGACGTCAAGAGATGTTCAGTTAGATGGAGAGCAACCATGGAAATGGAGCAATGAAGGGTAGCAGCAGCAACTTGTTTTAGAAGATGAATATGAGCAGAATGATGAAGGCGGTGATCAGAATATGGCAGCAGTTCAGCCATCTCTAAATGCTTCTTCTAGTTCAGATTCAAGGAAGTCAGATCATTTACAATGTGTAAAAATCATTTATTGCTTGAAAATAAACTTTGTTAGGCTATATTTAGACAAAATAAAGGGCTGAATTTATACTATATAAGTTAACTAGCGCCAAGAAACTAAGCCTAATGTGAAGTTGCCAAAACTGAATTGTGTAATAGTAGAAACAAAAGAAATTTGTCTAGTTGTTAAGGAGAAGTAGTGGATTGCTAGATCTGTGGGGCAGATGTTTTTTGTTTTTAAGTTGGAAAAACAAGTATAAAAGCGCTAGTAACATATTTTTTTAATTTTTTTTAGAAAAAAATAATCGTAAACTTAAAATTTAATAATACAGAACAACATCATTATTTATTTTAATATCAAAATAATATTATATTAGATCAAGAACCAATTCTAATTAATATTTAAAACTCGTGACTTAAATTAACCCTAGTTGTCCTATAAAATTTACATCAAAATATAAATTATAAGATATAGGTTTATGAAAATATGAATTATGAGGTATAGGTTGAACTTAAAACTTTGAGTTATTGGGCTAAGGGCTCTTTGAGATTGTGGTGGTAGTTATGGTTCAAAATATTTTTCATTTAGAAATGCATTAAAATAATATTTTTTTTATTTTTAAAAAATTATTTTTTAGATCAGTACATTAAAAACGATTTGAAATAATAATATTTTTTAACAAAAAAATTAATATTTAAAAAAATACAGTTTCAACCGTGTTCTCAGATTCTAAAACCAAGGCCAAACACCAAGTTTCTATGACAATTTATTTTCAAAATTAGTTTCAGAAGGGTTAGTTTTATATTTTCTATGACTGCTAATGAGAAATTTCCCATTAAAATATATTCTTGGATGCAGACGAAAGCTATATTATTTATTTTTATTCTTGTCTTTTTTGTTGCTAGATTACTTCTTTTAATAAACTATGCTGTAAGAACAAGCAAAATTATCCAATTTTCACCTCTCTTGTAGACACAATACAAGGTTACATGGCATACATAAAACAACAAACACTCCTACTTCTTGCAGCCATAACATATAACATCACCTATATAAAACAACAATTATTTTATTTCCTTCACTTCTGTTGGTTAAGTGTTTCAAATAATTTTGTTTAAATTAATGGTGTACAAACCATAGTTATCAAACCTAATTTGGGGGTTTGACTTGGTCACGGAGCCGAGTCTCAGGTTATAAGGATCAACTCGAAAAAATTTTAAATTGTTTTTTTGAAGTTTTAATATTTTATATGAAAAAATAAAAAATAATTCATGTGAATATAGATTATGCTTGTTATAAATAATAAAGTTTAAAATATTATTTCAAAAGGTTTTTTTTATTTCATATTAAAAAAACATAACTTTTTTTTTTTATGAATGTAAACATAGAGTATATATACTAAAAGGTTTCAAATTCTACATTGAAAAAATAAAATATTCTTCTAGTATTTATACAGTGGACTTTGAAAATGGTTAATAATTAACTAAAAAATATAAAAATTTTGGTTCAAGTTTAATAACTAGGGTGCAAACTATATTTTTAAAACAAATTACCCCACGCTTGGAAGAGGCCCACGCATATAGGTTCCCACTCTAGCCTATCACCTTCACTTTAGATTATCCAATGCAATTCAAATCCAAGCAACTAATATAAAATCCCATGCAATTCAAATCCAAGCCAAGCAATTAAATCCCAGGCAACAAAATCCAGAAAATTCCAAGCCAAGAAAATTTACGCCATTCAAACTCATTGCTTCACACTAGTTATTTCTATTGTTTTTCTTGTATATTATTTATTCTTTTACATTTATTAACTTAAATATTAAAGAATTTTCTAGCCAGCACAGAGGACTTAGTAGAATCATGTTTTCAAACAGTAAATTAGCGAAGAACAAAATGTTGTGACAAAAGAAAAGAACCCAAAAGACTTGCCTGATTTTGATGCTTAAACAAATAAAAAAATCTTCATAAAAGATGAACTTGAAAGAGATGAAGAAATCACACTAGACATGAACTCGCAGGTCATTAGGTGATAAGTAACTCTCATGATAATTGCTGAACACTAGACATGAATAGTTCTTTCTGTTCTGCTTGAATCACCTCTAACTTGATCTACGTTGTAACTTGGGAAAAATTGTGTGCTCTGCACATGTAAGACCTGTGCTTGCATGTAAACTACGTCATCCAGTTTTCTGTAGTTATCAAGAAGATGGAAATTTTCTTGAGCAAAAAAAAAAACATTTATCCTGATAAAACTAGAAAAAAAAAAAAAAACCAAATCATGAAAAAAAAATTAAATCGATTAGGAATTTTAAAACATTGACCAGTTTGGTTTGGTTTCTGTTTTATAAGCTTGAAACCAAAAAAACCACACCAAACCGAATTGAACTCAAACCGAAAAAACCGAGTCAAATCAAAATCAATCGGTTTGAACTGGTTTTTGTTCTAAAAAATCAAACCAAATCAAAATCGATCAATTTTAATTTTTTTATAAAAATCAATTTGGTTATTTGTTTTTATAAATACCAAAACTAAAATTTTCTTTTCAATTTTTTTATAGCATGGGCCGGGCAAAGGAGGGATAGTATTCAAAGAAAACAGGCCCAAAGAAGGAAGCCTTAATTGGGTCATAAAGACATGTCTAGTCCTCAATTTGGTCTGCTAACGCTACATCGATTCCTAGACTCTCTCTCTCTGCCTTCTCTGCTTTGGTGAAGTTTGGTGATAGCAGGTTACTCTCCCCTCTCAAGTTAAATTAATACAAAAGGCTTTCCATTTTGGAATCTTGTGCTGTTGAGAATTTTGACTCTGATAATCTCTCCTTGTTTTTGACTCGTAACCAATATTCTGTTCTGTGTGTTCTTGGATCCTTGCGTTCTTGGCTCTTGTTAATTTGAGTGTTATTCTCTATTGAAATCTATTTATTTGGATATTCTGCATAGTATTGTTGCTTTTGATTTTCCAATAACCAACCATTCACTTGAATTGCAAACCTCAAAACAATATATGTATTAACATGCATTTTGGCTTTTATAACCAGTTTATTCAAGCCATGAGAACTAGGCCAATATTTCAAAAAAATTCTAAAAAATCTTTTTTTGTTTTCTTTTAGTATTTGGGATTACGAATTTATACGTAAAACGTATTCCTAATATTATTAATAAAGTTTTGGTATAGACATTAGAACAGTTAGAGTTTTACTCGATAAGATAAAGACCTTCTTACCGAGGAGGATTTTTCTTGAACCATAGACAAACCAACAACTAGAAGTACAATAACACCTTAGTTTTTATCAGACGATAAAACAATGCAGCTTACCTTAGGTAGGGCGTATTTGGGGTGCTAATACCTTCCCTTTACGCAACCAGTCCCCGTACCCGATCTCTGAGGCCAGTTAGGGTTCCTAGTGACCAAAATACTAGGTGGCGACTCTCATTCCATTTTTCACTACTAAGAGACAAAGAATTCCTTGTCTCACCATATTTTCCACAATAGATAGACATACCACACCCAATGATGAAGGGGTGGTGGTGGGCAATCGCCGCGATGCCGCACACGTGCGACAGAATGGCGATTCCACTGGGGACCTTGTGGACTAAGCATTGTTTTGGCTAGTTTTTCCTTGGGTTTATGTCTTTTATTTTTAAGATGAATTTCCCTTAGTTATTTGCTCATATGCTTTAAATTTGTACATATTTGTTCATGCATTATAGATTGTGTCATGCATCATTCATTTTATATGAGAGTTTGTATTGAAAAACTTTAAGTTAAGTGGGGGACTAGCAGCTTATCTTACGACTTTTAGTCAAGGTTTAAGTTTGTGTAAACCCCAACTCTTCGCTGAGTGCTTAGACTGGTAACGGTTGGTACACGTGCCATCTCATTGCCTATAAGCCCCCATATTGCCTCCACGAGGGCGATCACTGGGACAACAAGAGACCCTTTTTTTAGAGACTGAATAGCCAACCTACCCTTGTCAAGCATAAAAAATTTAGAACCAGCCATAAGTTGTATGCTCCACAAAACATATTTTGCATAAGACATAAACCTAACCATAAAGCATTTGGTTTTCAGGTCTTTAAAAAAAAAACGATAAGATGGCCATCATTACCAAATTTACTACTGTGGAATATGGGCAGAATTCTGAATTGTCACAATTATCAGAGGGAGATTGCTCTAGAGGTGATGCAAGGAAGCTTCCGATAGTCAAAGACCTGAATTGCGTAGTATATGAGATGAAGAGAATATTGGTCCATAGTCAGAACATTGATGAAACGGCATTTTTCGGGAAGTATGGGCGATTGTTAGAAATTGCGAAGATAGAAGTATTGAACCCAACAATCAAAGCCCTGATTAATTTTTGGGATCCCGATTACAGATGCTTTTCCTTTGGAAATGTGGATTTGTGTCCCACTGTAGAGGAGTATGGAATGTTGACAGAGTTTCCCAAACATCTGCACAAGGTTTATTTTCCTTTGAGAAATGACAAGGTGATTCCTGAGTTGTCAAAGTTGCTGAAGATTCCACATTTGAGTAGATTTTTAGAGAAGAATGGCAGCGGTTTAAAGTGGAAATTTCTAGAGGTTGAACTAGAAAGGAAAAAGGAGCAATACGGGTCCACGCTCGAAAGAGACAGGTTAATCGCTTTGGGGATATATGGTCTCGTGTTATTTCCAAGCTTAATAGGGGTTATAAGTCTAGAAGCTGCTGCTGCATTTGTGGAATATGAAAATACTCATGTCAACCCTACAACCGCCATATTGGTTGAGACCTTTCTGACCCTCAACCATTTTAGGAAGACGGGGAAAGGCGCAGTGAGATGTTGTACTCAGTTATTATACATCTGGATGGTAAGCCATCTCGAAACCAAGAAGCCGATCTTTAATAATTTTTGGTGGTTTAACCAAAAACCCTTGAAGATAGTGGAGGAAGAAGAATGGGGAAACCTAGGTGACCAAGGTTGGATGAAAAAACTGCAAGAGTTACCTAGTAGCAACTTTAGTTGGACGGCCCCTTGGGTTAAATCAGTTGATGTCATAGTAAGTTGTGGACAAAATGTTGGGTACCTTTAATTGGTATCACAGGTTATGTCAGCTATGCTCCGGCTCTGGTGATAAGACAATTAGGCGGCATACAACACATCCCAAGAACTGTGGGACTTGCTGAATTTTCCGGGTTTTTCAAGGATCAATCCACGCGAGAAGTGCTTGAAACCATCAAACAAGATTGGAGCCATTTGACTCTACTTCAAAAGGAGTCTGAAAAGATGAGAGACCCTAGCTCAAGTGAAGGATATGAAAAGTGGAGGAATTTGACCCCGACTGCCGCTCCTAAAAAGCCATGTTCTGAAGACAGGCCTTCGCGAATTATAGAAGGATCATTGAAAAGAAAAAAGGTCACTAATGAGGAAGACCTTATGAAGCAATTAGAAAGGCTCCAAATAGAATTGGGAAAAAGTAAGGGAGATAAAGCAGCATTAGAAAGCATAATGATGGAAGGAGATAAAAGCAGAGTGTTTCTAAATGAACAACTCGAATCTAGAGATGCGAAGATAGTGATGTTGGAGCTGCAACTCAGCAAAAGAAAGGATGTAATAGAACAGTCCGAGAAAGAAAGAGGAAGACTGATTTTGGATTGGATGTAAAGCAACTCTGAATTGGAAGCATTGAAAGCCGACTTCAACGACTATCAAGAGAATGTTGAGTTCAATCAAGACAAATTCTTGCACGTTCAAACAGAGTTGTTAGACCGAATTGAGAGGTATGATGAGTTAAACAAGAAATATGTGATGATGGAAAGTAGGCTAGCTGAATTGCAAGAGTTCGAAAGAAAGGGGAAGGAAGAGGAGCTTGTTAAGGCAGATTTGGTAGCTAAGAAAAATGAAATTAGGATGCTGAAGGTGAAGTTTGAGAAAGAACGAGAAAACGTAAAGCAGTTGACCGAAAAGTTGGAAGCTTCAGAAAAACATAAAGAACAGATCGACACCAACAAAAATACATTGAATCGGAACAACATGTTGCTTATAGAGAAGATGGCCAAAGTAGATGAGCAAATGGATGAAGCTGCCATTCATGCACAGATCATTAGAGCCAATGCTCGAAGGGTGGGGAGAGACATCTTTCGTTATCGACAAAGCTTGGCTGAGATATATGCCTTCTTAGAAAAAATTGAGAACCGAGGCCTTGCTTTCCTACCAGTGGCTAGAGATATGGATGAAGAAGAAGATTGATGTATTTTGTTCCTTTTTTTGTGTATCCTCTTTTCAAGAGATTGTATTAGCCAATATTATGAATGAAAAGGGGCCTTGACCCATTTTTTGTGAAAGAAAATCTCCTATAGAGCAGGGATAAGCCTACCAAAGCAGCAACATGAGCAAAACTACTCCTGATAAGGAATGTGACAAAAGGAGTCCATACCCATTACACAAGAAGTAATGTCGGCCATCAATCGATTTTTTAAGCAAAAAAAAAAAAGCAAGCTCACATTTACATATGCATCATGCATTGTTCTCTACCATACATTCATTTACATTTTTCCAACGCCAGATCGTGAAACATAGGTCCCCCTTCCAAAGTCCACTACACTAGGCTAAGATCAAGAATGGAGAATGAAGAGAGGGCCATCCTAGAATCCCGCTACCAAAGTGAATTGGAATCCGTAAGGAATGAAGTTTCCCGAATGACCAATCTGCTTGAGCAACTTTTAAGAGCCAAGAACGGGGAGGGAACGTCTACCTAACCACCTATAGGAGCACCGACAGCTCATGCCCCGGGGGTATCTCAGAACTTGGGGGCAGATTCAGTGACGGAGCAGCACTTTGCACCTGCCATTCCCATTCAGCCCTCTCAAGCTCACATCACTGTAGATTTAACAGCAGATGGGCCTTCCGATAATAGATCCACTTGTTTTATGAACGATGACAAGATATCAGCTTTGGAAGAAAGGTTAAGAGCAGTCGAGGGAAATGATTGGTTTGACCCCATGCGAGCGTCTGAAATATGCTTGGTACGAAACATCACGGTACCAAAAGATTTTAGGATACCGGAGTTTATAAGGTACACTGGGTTGGAATGCCCAAACACTCACCTTCGATCTTATTGCAATAAGATGGCTGAGGTGATTCATGACGATAAGTTACTAATCTACTTTTTCCAAGACAGTCTATCGGGGTCTGCGCTAAATTGGTACATGAGGCTGGATAATGCCAAGATTAAGAAATGGAAGGATTTAGTGGAGGCTTTCCTTAAGCAATACAAGTTCAATTTGGAAATTGCTCCAAATCGAACAAGCCTTATGTCAATGGAAAAGAGAAGCCTAGAGTCAGTAAGGGCTTATGCGCAAAGATGGAGAGACGAGGCCACGCATGTGCAACCCCCTTTGATAGAAACAGAGATGGTGACTTTGTTCGCCAATACATTCAAGGCACCCTACTATGAGCATTTAATGGGTAGCTCATCTCAACATTTCTATGATGTTATACGTGTGGCAGAAAGAATAGAGCAAGGAATTAAAGCTGGGCGCATAGCGGAGCCTTTAGAGAAGAAGGGTTTTATTGGAAGGAAAAGAGAAGGTGACGTTAACAATTTGGAAGGCGGGTACAAAGGCAAAAAAGTAAATTTCCATAATCCACAAATACCTACCCCTCAATTCTCACGTATAAACTTTAACCAACCTTTTTCCACTAATCGAAAAAATAACCAGCCAAACTACCAAAATCACTACCAAAGACCCCATACAAGATACACTTCAGAACAACTACCACCGTTACCTGACACGACCAAAAGCTTGATGTCTTCTCCCAAGTGCAGGAGTGTCGAAGTAATAAATAACCCGACAAGACCGGGGTCGAACCATAGAGAGGTTAATTGTATAAATTATAAATAACAAGACAACAACAACAACAACAACAATAATAATACTCAGTACGTGGCGTTGTTATACCTGAGAATGATCTAAAAGATCGGGTCACATGTTTCCAGCCTATATACTGAGTTTATGAAAAGATCAAAGAGATATATAATATAAACAGAATGTAAATAATAATAATAATAATAATAATAATAGTAATAAAGAGAGATTTGAGAGGTAAGGTTGATGTAAGGATTAAACAATGATAAAAACAAACGTCAAGGTTAGAGGATCCACTAATGGTATTTCAAACAAGTATAGTATAAACTCTTATTACTCAATTGGAAACCACACATAAAGGAGGTTCCAATCAGATTATAAATTGTTAACATGATTACATTAGTTATCTTATTCAAATAAAGTTAATACTTGTAAATGTTGGCAGGCATTCATGATTATAACTTATGTTAACAACAAATCAAGTTCCTTTCATAGCTCAGGTGTCGGTTATACCATATAGTATGGGCTATGAAAGTGCCAAGTATTTGTTGTGCCAAGTGTTATACAACATAAATCTAGATTAACCATTTAACAAGCAAAGTATTAAAAGTGAACAAGATATCAAATATAAAACATGTTAGTATCCAACATTAAGGTCCATGTTAAGTTTATATTATACTTATTCTTACACTATTAGTGTACCCTTTTCACCTTGACATAATTAACTTAGCTAGACATAATGAAAGGAAGAAACATAAATGAACAAGATAAGAACATAAATGAGAAAGAAGTTAACTAAATAAAGGAAAGGAAATGAAGTGCATAAACTTGATATTAATGAAAGCAAAACATAAGCAATACAAAGAGAGAAAGCAAGAGCATGATCTTGATCTGGAAACCAAGATGCCTCAATACATGGTAAGTGCCTCCTTTTATAGGCCAAAATTTGGAACTATTGATTTGTTGACTAATTGATGAGTGGGTGGCCACATCTTGACTTGGTGACAATCCTTATCTTCTTGTCTGAACAAGACGTCATTGCTAACATCATAATTTGCCCAGGATTCTCAAGAATGTTTTAGGAAATTGTCTCAGCTTTCCAACAAAAAAAAGATGAGGTCATTTGGACTTCTAGAACTCAAGATATGGGTTGAACACTAAATAGTGTCTGGGCTGCAGGACAGCGTCGCACTTCTTCGTTGTTCCAACAATTTGGACTTCAAAACGGCCTTTTTAATTCTTGGGTTCCCATGAAAGTTGTAGGCCTATGTCTTAGATTTCCATCCATATAAAATGGACCTAAATCCGAGATCTAGAGCTCCAGATATGATCCAATTACTGAATAGTGTTCCAGTTTGGACTGCACCAACATCTCTTTTTTAAGCTTCACCCTTCTTTATCTTCAAAATTTCAATAGTTGAATTCATCAATCAATCCTTTGACTTATGTGATAAGCCTGCATTTAGGATGAACATTTACCATATATTAAGGCATTTTATAGTATCACACTTGTTATTATAAAACATACTTTAGTTAAGGAGTTATTGATACTTCAAGTGCAAAATGATGATATAAAACCTTAATAAACATGCACTTTTAAGTACTAATCACACCCCCCAACCAGCTTATTACTAGTCCCTAGTAATCAAAGCGTTAAAATAGAAAAACAATTTGCAAGTTCCACAAAGCAAGGCATTCATCATTCAACTTCCATTAATCTATCCAGATAAACAAACTCTCATTAAATTTATATTTATGCTTCATACTTCTTAAACAAGATATTAATAAACCTTCTTTTTACGTGCTCATTATATGAAAACATAGATGATGGGGCTTTTGTTGGAAGAAAACAATATTATGTTCAAATGTTTAAGGTGAACTTCCTTAGGTTGGGATTATTATTATTACTATTTCTTTTTTTTTTCTCTTTTTTTATTTATTTATTTATTTATATGCACATACAACACAATGTATCTTTAACCCATGTAACGAGTTTTCAGCTAATGACTCCCAGACCAGTTGGTCTTAGGGCATTAGGTGTTGAGACACCCCTACGAGCTTAGTAACTCGGGTTGCAGATACTGATACATAGATAGTGCAATGTTTGATTCCCTTAAGCTTTTCTCCTTAACCCATGTAACAAGCTTTGGGCCAATAGCTCCCAAGTCAGTTGACTTTAAGGTATTAGGTGTTAAAACACCCCTTCAGGCTTAATTGTTTAGGTTAGGGAGGCTACGAAACCAAACTTATCTACGTTTTTTTTATTATCATCAATATTATCAATTTTTTTTGCAAATTATATACTATCCCTTTCCCTTAGTTGTTACCTTTAACAAAAGAACATAATTAATGTAATAATCCAACATGCAACCCACAATCATATGTTAAAGTGTGTGTGTGAAAATGAAGGTTTAAGAATACTTGTTAAATGAGTATATGAAGCAGAACCAAGTGATAACAATGCGAGAGTTTGTAAACCTGAATATTTCAAGAAGTATTATGATAGACCTTGGTAATGATACTT
The DNA here is from genome assembly GCA_033617975.1 of Populus alba x Populus glandulosa. Classification (NCBI taxonomy): domain Eukaryota; kingdom Viridiplantae; phylum Streptophyta; class Magnoliopsida; order Malpighiales; family Salicaceae; genus Populus; species Populus alba x Populus glandulosa. The sequence goes on from CM066161.1 coordinate 12,229,944, forward strand.
ACTAAGATGCGTCTCTAGAGTCAATAAAATTGACTCCATACTCTACCATCCTAATAACAATTTTGTCAAATGGTTTTAATAATAGCAACAACAATTCGTAAGTTAGGTTTTTATTTTTTATTTTTACTTACCACTACCCTTTCTATAGCATGTTGTTGGGAAGACCTTGGATTCATGCAGCGGGGGCGGTAGCTTCATCATTGCACCAATGCCTGAAGTACATCATGAATGGGATGTTGGTAACTGTCAAGGCCGAGGAGACAGTATCCATGATAAAGAATATGGTTGTGCCTTTTATCGAAGCGGATGATTGCAAGGATAACAATATCCATGCTTTTGAGATCGTGAACACCGACTGGGTGCTGGAGAACACAGTGCTGAGAAGGCCAAGGATCTCAGAAGCAGCAAGGATGGCAAGTCTATGTTTCTTGGACAGTGGGATCCCACATCAATATAACCTTGTTTGCGAGATACTAGAAGGGGTTAATCTGACAAGGAAGAGAAAAGTTGATCAAAGATTTGGGCTAGGATATCAACCTAACCAAGAGGATTATCGTTGGGCTGCTGGTCGGAGAAGGGCAAGAAGGATGGCTAGAATTAAAGGAAAAGATCTTGAAGAAGAACAGCTACAAATCCCTCCCCTTAGCGTATCATTCCCAAGAGCTGCATACATAGTGCAACATGATAAGGGAGCTGAAAGCCTGGGTCTAGAACTGGCAAATATGAGCATAAACACCTTGGAGGGAAAGGAGAAGGAAGGTGACGTTAAAGCAGTAGCGGGAAAAGAAGATGAAGCGCTGCCACAACTGACGATCCATACACTAGAAGAAGTCTCCGCCAAGACCTTTGTGCGCAAGTTGGCTCAGGGCGAGAAGTTTCAGAATTGGGTGACCCAAGAAGCTCCAGTGGTTTTCAAAATGTAAACCAACTTTGTTTGCCTTAACATGTTTTTGTCATTGCTTATGTTTGCTTTTATTTTCTCTAGTTGACAATCAAGGCTCATGATGTCAGCTAGATTCTATGTTTGTCATGAAGCCCACCTTTTTTTTTCTTTGAATAAATGATGAGATCATGCACTTTTAAAAAAAGTTGTTGTTTTATATACATTTACACCAAGCACTTCCCGCTTTCAGGAATCCTGAAAGCGGATCTCCTACAATATCACATACATTTAGTATCAAGAATAAATGGCCAAACTTGAACGAGCATGTAACAGCTATGGAAGAAGAAGAGTGGGATGAAAGCAATATCAGTGAATTCACCAGGATAGTAGAACAACAGGAACAAACTTGGAAGTTTGCCGCCGAGGAACTCGAAACCATCAATGTGGGCAGTGGTTAGCTCAAGAAAGAGTTAAAAATAGGTACCTTAATTACTTCTGAACAAAGGGTAAAAATGATCACCCTATTACAAGAATATTCAGATGTCTTCGCTTGGTCCTATGAAGATATGCCCGGTTTGGATACAAGTATTGTAGAACATAAGATATCGTTGGAAGAAGGTTATAAGCCAGTCAAACAGAAACTGAGGAGGGCTCACCTGGACGTCTGGATCAAGGTCAAGGTAGAACTCGAGAAGCAATGGGATGCTGGCTTTCTAGAAGTAGTTAGATATCCACAATGGGTATCTAACATTGTTGTGGTGCCTAAGAAGGAAGGGAAGATTAGAGTTTGTGTGGATTTTCGGAATTTGAATAGAGCTAGCCCCAAGGATGATTTTCCTCTACCACACATAGATGTTTTAGTGGATAATGCTGCACGAAGTTCCACTTATTCCTTTATGGATGGTTTTTTGGGATACAACCAGATAAAAATGGCTCCAGAGGATAAGGCAAAAACAACTTTTGTCACACCTTGGGGAACCTACTGCTACAAGGTCATGCCAATTGGGTTGAAGAACGCTGGCGCAACGTATCAAAGAGCAATGGTGACTCTATTCCACGACATGATGCATAAAGAAATCGAGGTGTATATAGATGATATGATTGCTAAGTCTAAAAAGGGAGAGGATCATGTGGAAGTTTTGAGGAAGTTGTTTGAGAGGTTGAGGAAGTATGAACTAAGGCTTAATCCTGCAAAATGTTCATTCGGAGTTAAATCGGGTAAGCTGTTAGGATTTATGGTAAGTGATAGAGGTATAGAGGTGGATCCGGATAAAGTAAGGGCCATTCAGGCTATGTCGTCCCCAAAGACGGAGAAAGAAGTAAGAGGATTCTTGGGAAGGTTGAACTACATTGCTCGGTTTATAGCTCAGCTAACAACAACATGCGAGCCTATATTCCGACTACTAAGGAAAAAGAATCCTGGAACCTGTAAGGAGGAGTGTGAGGAGGCATTCAATAAAATCAAGCATTATTTACAAAATCCGCCTTTACTGGTTCCTCCTGTATCAGGAAAACATCTAGTATTATATCTAACAGTAACTGAAGCAGCCATGGGATGTGTATTGGGTCAGCATGATGAAACCAGAAGGAAGGAAAGAGCTATTTATTACTTAAGTAAGAAATTCACTGAATGTGAGTCTAGATACACTAAGATAGAAAGGCTTTGTTGTGCGTTGGTGTGGGCGACAAAGAGGTTGCGACATTACATGTTATACTATACCACTTGGTTGATTTCAAAAGTGGATCCTCTTAGGTATATTTGTAACAAGCCCTTTCTCTCAAGTCGAATTGCAAGGTGGCAGGTTTTATTAGCAGAATATGACATAATGTATATGACAAGGAAAGCTGTAAAAGGGAGTGCAATCGCAGACCATCTGGCCGATAATGCTGTTGAAGATTACTAACCTTTGGATTTTGATTTCCCCGATGAAGATATATTGTTAATAGAAAAGGAAGAAGAGAAGACAAATTGGTGGACCATGTTCTTTGATGGAGCAGTGAATGTATATGGTAACGGGGTAGGGGCAGTAATAATCTCCCCTAATAAGAAACAATATCCAGTTTCGGTTAAACTACATTTCGAGTGCACCAACAATACAGCTGAGTATGAAGCTTGTATCCTCGGTTTAGAAGCAGCATTGGAATTGGAGATAAAGAAGATAGATGTATATGGGGATTCAATGTTGATTATCTGCCAGGTTAAAGGGGAATGGCAAACCAAATAGGAAAAGTTGAGGCCGTACCAGGAATACCTATCCACGCTAGCAAAGGAATTTGAAGAAATTAGATTCACCCATCTCGGAAGGGCGGGGAACCACTTTGAGGATGCCTTGGCCACGCTAGCTGCTATAACTACCATTGATCTCAAGTACAAGGTACAACCGGTACGCATTGATATCAGAAATGATCCAGCTCACTGTTGCTTAGTTGAAGGAGAGATGGACGGACAACCTTGGTATTACGATATCAAAAATCTTGTGCAAAACCAGGAATATCTGGTGGGAGCTTCTAAAACGGATAAGAAAACCTTGAGAAGGTTGGCTATAGACTTCTATTTAGATGGTGAGATCTTATATAAAAGGTCATTTGATGGAACCCTGCTAAGGTGTTTGAATGAGGCAGATCCTAGAAAGGCATTACGAGAGGTCCATGGGGGGATTTGCTCAACCCATGCTAGCGGGCATATGATGGCAAGGAAAATCCAAAGGGTTGGTTATTTTTGGATGACACTAGAAAAAGACTATATTGACTATGTCAGAAAATGTCACAAATGTCAAATTTACAGTGACAAGGTCAATATGCCACCAGCTCCTCTGTTTAACTTGACATCTCCGTGGCCCTTCGTGATGTGGGGAATTGATGTGATTGGACCTGTAAACCCAAAAGCCAGCAATGGTCATAGGTTTATTCTCGTGGCTATTGACTACTTTACAAAATGGGTAGAAGCCGGGTCATTTGCTCATGTGACGCAAAAAGTGGTGAAGAAATTTATTGAGAGAGATTTGATATGTCGGTATGGTCCACCAGAAAAGATTATAACTGATAATGCCTAGAATTTCAACGGCAAGATGATAATAGAGCTCTGCACTAAATAGAAAATCAAACATTCCAATTCTTCGCCATATAGACCAAAGATGAATGGTGCGGTAGAAGCTGCTAACAAGAATGTCAAAAAAATTATCTAGAAGATGGTAGTCACCTATAAGGATTGGCATGAGATGTTGTCATTTGCCCTTCATGCATATCGCACCGCAGTTCGAACTTCGACAGGGACTACCCCATATTCTCTTGTGTATGGCATGGAGGCAGTGATGCCTTTGGAAGTAGAAATCCCGTCGTTAAGAGTATTGATGGATTCCGAATTAGAAGAAGCCGACTGGGCCAAAGTGAGACACGAGCAACTGAACCTGATCAGTGAAAAGAGGATGGCCGCGATATGTCATCACCAACTTTACCAGAAACGAATGGCCAAGGCATATGATAAGAAGGTTAGACCGCGGTTATTTCGAGAAGGGGATCTAGTATTGAAGAAAATATTGTCGTTACCCGGAGACGATCAAAGCAAATGGGCACCAAATTACGAGGGTCCTTATGTAGAAACGAAGGCATTCTCAGGAGGAGCGCTGAAGTTAGCTAGAATGGATGGAGAAGACCTAGCTCGATCTGTGAATTCTAACTATGTAAAAAGATATTATGCTTGATGTATGCTCCTGAATCAATAAAGTAAAGTTTGGCCATTGACTTCTTTCTTTTTGCATTGATCTCACAACAATCATTTTTGCATTAATCCCAATAGTGCATGTTTTGTTAAAAAGTTTAGCATCGGCTGAACGAATTTCTTCTCTATATAAAAGCCCAGACTAGGATCACACCCCTACACTGGGGGCAATACGAGATGTTTTTATGAAAAGTTTTACGGAAGCCTATAGATTTGAAAACCAAGCTAAAGCATTTGACAAAAGCATGACAAAGAGGCAATGACAAGTCATACATTTTGAGAAAAGGAGTACTTGAAGAAAGTCAAAGACTTCTTCTCCAAGAATATGATAGGTAAAAAAGAGGCACACGAGAGATGAATCCAGTATACGACTTCAAAAGCAAGCTTAGGTTAAGAGAGAGTCTCATGAACTAGAAGAAGATGATGGGGCCTATGTTTCAAAACCAGGTACGAATGCATGCATGGCATTTAATCACAAATCATTGCATGTTTGTTTTTGGATCGTTACAGGAGGAGTCCTTAGTGCATTCCGACAAGATTGTGGACGAAGAAAGAATCATTGAGTGGATGATAGCAAAGAATCCCAGTTTTGATTCCAGAACAACGAGAAAGTGTATATACAATATATATATATATAATAATAATAATTTTCAAACCCTGCCATCAGGAAGAACAACACCGATATCAAACGGTAATAGGGAATTGCCAGATGGGATTCCAGGTTGACTGATTTACAAAATAGTTGATTGGTTAAAGGAGATCGCCAGAAGGGATCTCACATTTCAATATTCATAAAGGGAGGTCGCCAGAAGGGACCACATATTTCATGCTTTGGTTAAAAGGAATCGCCAGATGGGATTCCAAGTTGGATGAGATGGCCAGAAGGGATCTCGTATTTCGATATTGGTCAAAGGAGGTCGCCAGAAGGGACCTCAGATTTCAGCTTTGAATAAAAGGAATCGCCAGATGGGATTCCAAGTTGATGGAGATCGCCAGAAGGGATCTCATATTTCGCTATTTGGAGGTCGCCAGATGGGACCTCACATTTCATGTTTGTTAAAAGGAATCGCCAGATGGGATTCCAAGTTGACGGAGATCGCCAGAAAGGATCTCGTATTTTGCTAATTGGAGGTCGCCAGATGGGACCTCATATTTCATGTTTGTTAAGAGGAATCGCCAGATGGGATTCCAAGTTGATTAAAGGAGATCGCCAGAAGGGATCTCGTATTTCGCTATTTGTAGGTCGCCAGATGGGACCTCATATTTCATGTTTGTTAAAAGGGATCGCCAGATGGGACTCCAAGTTGATTAAAAGAGATCGCCAGAAGGGATCTTGTATTTCGCTATTTAGAGGTCGCCAGATGGGACCTCGTATTTCATGTTGGTTAAGAGGAATCGCCAGATGGGATTCAAGTTGTTTGGTTAAAGGAGATCGCAAGAAGGGATCTCGTATTTCGATATTCATCAAAGGAGGTCGCCAGAAGGGACCTCATATTTCAATTGGTTAAAAGGAATCGCCAGATGGGATTCCAAGTTTGCTTTAAAGGAGAACGCCAGAACGGATCTTATGTTCGATATTGGTCAAAAGAGGTCGCCAGATGGGACCTCATATTTCATTATTTTTAAAAGAGAATCGCCAGATGGGATTCCAAGTTAAGTAAGCTATAATTATAGATTTTGATTTAAGGAGGTCGCCAGATAGGATTCCAAGTTAAAATAAATCGCCAGAAGGGGTCTCAGATGGACTAAATTTTGATCATAGTTTCGATCAGATCAGTTTCGGGAGTTTAGTTTGGTTTATCTTTATAAAACTTACAGCGCAAAACCCCTGCTCCGTAAGCATTATAAAGAGGACGCATCTATTGTAACCCATTTTCGGGTCTCCACAAAAATAAATAAAATAAATAGCCAAAAAAGATAAAAAAAATAATAGCAAGCCGAAGCGCTCAGAAATGGACAGAAAAATTGGTCAAGGAGGTTAAAAATACAAAGATGGATTTTTGACAGTATATTCTTGAATGATGAGAGCCCTGTTGGATAAGAAGATTGGAAGTTTGAGGAGAAAAATCCAAATTTGGATGTTTATGGACTTAATTGGATTTTTAATTGAATTTATAAGGGATTTGACTGCATGAAAATTGATTTTTAAGTCAATTTGGGCTTTAATTATAAGAAATTAAAGTTCTGGGGCCAAATTATATTTTTTAGGAATTTATTAGGTCATATCAGGGGCTTAATTGCATAAATATTGAAGTTTAAGGGCCAATTAGGGACTTAATTGAAAAAATCCGAAACGAGTGACCAAATTGGAAGAGGCGCGTAAATGGAGGGGCTGCAATTATTCGGTTCAGGGGCCTAATTGAAGATTTTTAAAGTTTATTAATCAATTGAGGGCTCAATTGCATAAATCAGAGGCCAAGGACTAAAGTGAAAAACGCGGCCAACAAGAGGGGCGGGGATCGAAATTGGCAGGGACGCAATTGAAATAAACAAAAGATAATTGAGGGCTGATTTCAAATTTGGCGTGTTCCGACGCCTTTTTTTTAAAATGAAACGGCGTGTTTTCTCCAAAACGACGTCGTTTCATACATAAAAAAAAAGACCGAACGATGCCGTTTTAAACGGCATTGTTCCCCTTTCTTCTTCCCCCCCGAACATGCAGCGGGGAAGAAGGAAAAAGAATGCATTGTTTAATTTAGGTCCCTCTAGCCCACCGACCAACCGAGGCCCCACGCCGTTGGACCACCGACCGAAGACACTGGCTGACCACCCGCCGCGCTACCAAAACCGAGGGAGGCACGCCTGGACAGCCGCGCCCTGACCAGCCACCGCGTGACCCGCTCCCTGGCTCCACAGTGAAAAGCCATGCTCACCGGCTCAATAAATAGAGGAGAGACTGAAATGACAAAGGGGGGAGGAAAAAGAGAAAAGGAGCCTAAGAGAGAAATGAAGTAGAGAGAGAAAGGAAAGAGAAGGGGAAAGTTTGAAATCGGGGAGGGAAGTTTTTTTTTAAAACAGAACCGAGAAGACAAGAGGGTAATCACGGGTAAAACGAACCGAGAAAGAAGGAACGAGAAAAAAAGAGGAGAGGGGAAGAGGAAGAAATCTCTCTCCGCCTGTTGAGTAGCAGCACCGCCGCTTGGAGCCGGTGTCCGCGAGCCCCGACACCGCAGCACCGCCTCCTCCACGCCAGGTAATTCTTCCTTCCCTGCAGCCGTAGTTGTCCCCTTGCATGCAGAACGAAATATCATTCTGCATGCAGGGATGGGAGGGGAAAATAATTCCCCTCCCCGCTTTCTTTATTTTCTCTCACGGGCCAGACCGGTTCTGGCCCGGATTTAGGTCGGGGCCGGGTTTGGCCCAGATGAAATGCAGCAGGATGGACAGTTGGGCCGAGATCGGCCCAACCCTGTCTGGGCCGCGATCGGCCCAAATTCCCGTTGGGTTGAGTCTGGCCCCTTTAGTTGGGTGGGCCCAGCCCAGCCCACAATATATAATATATAATATATTATAATATATATGTGTGTATACATATTATATATAAAGAAAAAATATAAGAAAAAAAATATTTTGAAAAATCTTTGAAAAACTATTGTTGATTTGCTTGCATTTTTGTCAAAATGGCTTAATAATGGCTTAAAATACCGTAGAGATATAAATTCATTATTAAAATACCCGGTTTTCGTCAAAACATCAAAGATTTTCAAAATAAAAAATGTTTTTGCTTTCAAAAAAATTCTAAAAAAAAATCCTTAAAAATATTGTTGATTTTTCCTGCATATTTTTTAGGGTGGATTAATATTGATTTGTATTTTTATACCGTAAGAATACAAATCCAGTATTAAAATACCTGATTTTCGTTAAAACATCAAAAGAAAAAATATATTTTCCAAAAAATGTTTTTGTTTTAAAATACAGCCTGGTCTCTCCAATATATATATATATATATATATATATAAATATTATAACATCATATTTTCACACAACAAAGGAAATTTTCAAAACAATATATGTATTAGCATGCATTTTGGCTTTTATAACCAATTTATTCAAACCATGAGAACTAGGCCAATATTTCAAAAAATTCTAAAAAATCTTTTTTCGTTTTCTTTTAGTAGTTGGGATTGTGAATTTATACGTAAAACGTATTCCTAATATTATTAATAAAGTTTTGGTATAGACGTTAGAACGGTTAGGGTTTTACCCGATAAGATAAAAACCTTCTTACCGAGGATGATTTTTCAAAACAATATATGTATTAGCATGCATTTTGGCTTTTATAACCAATTTATTTAAGCCATGAGAACTAGGCCAATATTTCAAAAAATTCTAAAAAATCTTTTTTTGTTTTCTTTTAGTATTTGGGATTACGAATTTATACGTAAAACATATTCCTAATATTATTAATAAAGTTTTGGTATAGACGTTAGAACGGTTAGGGTTTTACCCGATAAGATAAAGACCTTCTTACTGAGGAGGATTTTTCTTGAACCATAGACAGACCAACAACTAGAAGTACAATAACACCTTAGTTTTTATCATACGATAAAACAATGCAGCTTACCTTAGGTAGGGCGTATTTGGGGTGCTAATACCTTCCCTTTACGCAACCAGTCCCCGTACCCGATCTCTGAGGCCAGTTAGAGTTCCTAGTGACCAAAATACTAGGTGGCGACTCGCATTCCATTTTTCACTACTAAGAGACAAAGAATTCCTTGTCTCACCATATTTTCCACAATAGATAGACATACCACACCCAATGATGAAGGGGTGGTGGTGGGCAATCGCCGCGATGCCGCACACGTGCGACAGAATGGCGACTCCACTGGGGACCTTGTGGACTAAGCATTGTTTTGGCTAGTTTTTCCTTGGGTTTATGTGTTTTATTTTTAAGATGAATTTCCCTTAGTTATTTGCTCATATGCTTTAAATTTGTACACATTTGTTCATGCATTATAGATTGTGTCATGCATCATTCATTTTATATGAGAGTTTGTACTGAAAAACTTTAAGTTAAGTGGGGGACTAACAGCTTATCTTACGACTTTTAGTCAAGGTTTAAGTTTGTGTAAACCCCAACTCTTTGCTGAGTGCTTAGACTGGTAACGGTTGGTGCACGTGCCATCTCATTGCCTACAAGCCCCCATATTGCCTCCACGAGGGCAATCACTGGGACAACAAGAGACCGTTTTTTTAGAGACTGAATAGCCAACCTACCCTTGTCAAGCATAAAAAATTTAGAACCACCATAAGTTGTCTGCTCCACAAAACATATTTTGCATAAGACATAAAGTTAACCATAAAGCATTTGGTTTTCAGGTCTTTTAAAAAAAATTGATAAGATGGCCATCATTACCAAATTTACTACTGTGGAATATGGGCAAAATTCTGAATTGTCACAATTATCAGAGGGAGATTGCTCTAGAGGTGATGCAAGGAAGCTTCCGATAGTCAAAGACCTGAATTGCGTAGTATATGAGATGAAGAGAATATTGGTCCATAGTCAGAACATTGATGAAACGGCATTTTCCGGGAAGTATGGGCGATTGTTAGAAATTGCGAAGATAGAAGTATTGAACCCAGCAATCAAAGCCCTGATTAAATTTTGGGATCTCGATTACAGATGCTTTTCCTTTGGAAATGTGGATTTGTGTCCCACTGTAGAGGAGTATGGAATGTTGACAGAGTTTCCCAAACATCTGCACAAGGTTTATTTTCCTTTGAGAAATGACAAGGTGATTCCTGATTTGTCAAAGTTGCTGAAGATTCCACATTTGAGCAGATATTTAGAGAAGAATGGCAGCGGTTTAAAGTGGAAATTTCTAGAGGTTGAACTAGAAAGGAAAAAGGAGCAATACGGGTCCATGCTCGAAAGAGACAGGTTAATCGCTTTGGGGATATATGGTCTCGTGTTATTTCCAAGCTTAATAGGGGTTATAAGTCTAGAAGCTGCTGCTGCATTTGTGGAATATAAAAATACTCATGTCAACCCTACAACCGCCATATTGGCTGAGACCTTTCTGACCCTCAACCATTTTAGGAAGACGGGGACTGGCGCTGTGAGATGTTGTACTCAGTTATTATACAGCTGGATGGTAAGCCATCTCGAAACCAAGAAGCCGATCTTTAATAATTTTTGGTGGTTTAACCAAAAACCCTTGAAGATAGTGGAGGAAGAAGAATGGGGAAACCTAGGTGACCAAGGTTGGATGAAAAAACTGCAAGAGTTACCTAGTAGCAACTTTAGTTGGAAGGCCCCTTGGGTTAAATCGGTTGATGTCATAGTAAGTTGTGGATAAAAATGTTGGGTACCTTTAATTGGTATCACAGGTTATGTCAGCTATGCTCCGGCTCTGGTGATAAGACAATTAGGCGGCATACAACACATCCCAAGAACTGTTGGACTTGCTGAATTTTCCGGGTTTTTCAAGGATCAATCCGCGCGAGAAGTGCTTGAAACCATCAAACAAGATTGGAGCCATTTGACTCTAGTTCAAAAGGAGTCTGAAAAGATGAGAGACCCTAGCTCAAGTGAAGGATATGAAAAGTGGAGGAATTTGACCTCGACTGCCGCTCCTAAAAAGCCATGTTCTGAAGACAGGCCTTCGCGAATTATAGAAGGGTCATTGAAAAGAAAAAAGGTCAGTAATGAGGAAGACCTTATGAAGCAATTAGAAAGGCTCCAAATAGAATTGGGAAAAAGTAAGGGAGATAAAGCAACATTAGAAAGGATGATGATGGAAGGAGATAAAAGCAGAGTGTTTCTAAATGAAAAACTCGAATCTAGAGATGCGAAGATAGTGATGTTGGAGCTGCAACTCAGCAAAAGAAAGGATGTAATAGAACAGTCCGAGAAAGAAAGAGGAAGACTGATTTTGGATTGGATGTAAATTAGGATGCTGAAGGTGAAGTTTGAGAAAGAACGAGAAAAGGTAAAGCAGTTGACCGAAAAGTTGGAAGCTTCAGAAAAACATAAAGAACAGATCGACACCAACAAAAATACATTGAATCGGAACAACATGTTGCTTATGGAGAAGATGGCCAAAGTAGATGAGCAAATGGATGAAGCTGCCATTGATGCACGGATCATTAGAGCCAATGCTCGAAGGGTGGGGAGAGACATCTTTCGTTATCGACAAAGTGACACGACCAAAAGCTTGATGTCTCTTCCCAAGTGCAGGAGTGTCGAAGTAATAAATAACCCGGCAAGACCGGGGTCGAACCACAGAGAGGTTAATTGAATAAATTATAAATAACAAGACAACAACAACAACAACAATAATAATAACAATAATAATTATTATTATACTCAGTACGTGGCGTTGTTATACCTGAGAATGATCTAAAGATCGGGTCACAGGTTTCCAGCCTATATACTAAGTTTATGAAAAGATCAAATATATATATTATATAATATAAATAGAATGTAAATAATAATAATAATGAAAGCAGAAGATGAAGAAATTAATGAGAACTTTGAGATGAAAGATTAACGTAAGGATTAAACAATGATAAAAACAAATGTCAAGGTTAGAGGATTCACTAATGGTACTTCAAACAAGTATAATATAAACTCTTATTACTCAATTGGAAACCACACATAAAGGAGGTTCCAATCAGATTATAACTTGTTAACATGATTACATTAATTATCTTATTCGAATAAAGCTAATACTTGTAAATGTTGGCAGGCATTCATGATTATAACTTATGTTAACAACAAATCAAGTTCCTTTCATAGCTCAGGTGTCGGTTAAACCATACAGTATGGGCTATGAAAGTGCCAAGTAGTTGTTGTACCAAGTGTTATACAACATAAATCTAGATTAACCATTTAACAAGCAAAGTATTAAAGTGAACAAGATAACAAATATAAAACATGTTAGTATCCAACGTTAAGGTCCATGTTAAGTTTATATTATACTTGTTCTTACACCATTAGTGTACCCTTTTCACCTTGACATAATTAACTTAGCTAGACATAATAAAATAAAGAAACATAAATGAGCAAGATAAGAACATAAATGAGAAAGAAGTTAACTAGACAAAGGAAAGGAAATGAAGTGCATAAACTTGATATTAATGAAAGCAAGACATAAGCAATACAAAGAGAGAAAGCAAGAGCATGATCTTGATCTGAACACCAAGATGCCTCAATACATGGTAAGTGCCTCCTTTTATAGGCCAAAATTTGGAACTATTGATTTGTTGACTAATTGATGAGTGGGTGGCCACATCTTGACTACATAACAATCCTTATCTTCTTGTCTGATCAAGACGTCATTGCTAACATCATAATTTGCCCAGAATCCTCAAGAATGTTCTAGGAAATTGTCTCAGCTTTCCAACAAAAAAAAGATGAGGTCATTTGGACTTCTAGAACTCAAGATATGGGCTGAACACTAAATAGTGTTTGGGCTGCAGGACAGCTTCGGACTTCTTCGTTGTTCCTTCAATTTGGACTTCAAAAAGACCTTTTCAAATCTTGGGCTCCCATGAAAGTTGTAGGCTTTTGTCTTACCTTTCCATCCATATAAAGTGGACCTAAATACGAAATCTAGAGCTCCAGATATGATCCAATTACCGAGCAATGTTCCGGTTTGGACTGCACCGACATCTCTTTTCTAAGTTTGGCCATCTCTTTGTCCTTTAACTTTCAATGCTTAAACTCATCAATCAATCCTTTTATTTATGTGATAGTCCTGCATTTAAAATGAGCATTTACCATAAATTAAGGTATCTTATAATATCAAACTTGTTATTATAAAACATGCTTTAGTTAAGGAGTTATTGATACTTCAAGTGCAAAATGATGATATAAAACCTTGATAAACATGCACTTTTAAGTACTAATCACACCCCCCAACCAGCTTATTACTAGTCCCTAGTAATCTAAAGCGTTAAAATAGAGGAACAATTTGCAAGTTCCACAAAGCAAGGCATTCATCATTCAACTTCCATTAATCTATCCAGATAAACAAACTCTCATTAAATTTATATTCCTGCTTCATACTTCGTAAACAAGATATTAATAAACCTTCTTTTTGTGTGCTCAATGAAAACATAGATGATGGGGCTTTTGTTGGAAGAAAACAATATTATGTTCAAATGTTTAAGGTGAACTTCCTTGGGTTGGGATTATTATTATTTTTTTTTATTTTTTTTTATTTTTTTATTTTATTTATATACACATACAACTTAAAACACAATGTATCTTTAACCCATGTAACGAGTTTTAGGCTAATGACTCCCAGACCAGTTGATCTTAGGGCATTAGGTGTTGAGACACCCCTACGAGCTTAACAACTCGGGTTGCAGATACTGATACGTAGATAGTGCAATGTTTGATTCCCTTAAGCTTTTCTCCTTAACCCATGTAACAAGCTTTGGGCCAATAGCTCCCAAGTCAGTTGACTTTAGGGTATTAGGTGTTAAAACACCCCTTCGGGCTTAATTGCTTAGGTTAGGGAGGGTACGAAACCAAACTTATCCACGTTTTATTATCATCAATACTATCTTTTCTTTTTTTTTTTCTTTTTTTTTTTTTTTCTTTTTATTTATTTATTTATTTTTTTTTTGCAAATTATATACTATCCTTTTCCCTTAGTTGTTACCTTCAACAAAAAAACATAATTAATGTAATAATCCAATGTGCAACCCACAATCATATGTTAAAGTGTGTGTGTGAAAATGAAGGTTTAATAATACTTGTTAAATGAGTATAGGAGCAGAATCAAGTGATAACAATGTGAGAGTTTGTAAACCTGAATATTTCAAGAAGTATTATGATAGACCTTGGTAATGAAACTTACTAAGATGCGTCTCTAGAGTCAATAAAATTGATTCCATACTCTGCCATCCTAATAACAATTTTGTCAAATGGTTTTAATAATAGCAAAAACAGTTAGCAAGTTAGTATTTTTTTTTTTTAAACTACTACCCTCTCCCCCCAACCAAAACGAGACATTGTCCTCAATGTTCGAAGGTAGAAAGATAGAGTATAGAAGACATCACCTGAAACAGCGAACAATGACAAACCTGAAACACACTTAAACAAACATAAGAAGTAACAAAACAAAATAATATGCTATTAATAAAACCAAAAGACACAAGGTTTCACAGATGAAGGCTCAAATCTAATCTAAGCTTTTTACGGCTTTCCTTAGTTGACCAATCTAGACGACTCATGCAGGGATCAATGACAGGGATGAAAGATTGTTGTAAACCCCCGTAAATAAAAATAAATAATAAGAACAATAATAATAAAAAGAAAGAATAAAAAAAAACAACACATAGGATTGAAGTAATGACGCTTCGATGAGTAATGGATATTCGGTATGAAAGAAATGAATAAATAGTAGGAATGACAATAAATGTGTCATGTGAGAGAGAGAATGATCTCCATAAACAAATTTAAAGATATTGTTGAAGTAAAAGAGAGTCATGATTTTTAGCTTAAAACTTGTAACGTTGGTGAAACTAGTGATGAGGTTTCAATGGATGAAAGAATAAGAAAACAAAAATAATAATAATAGAAGATATGTAAACCCCGGTCAAAACCCGTATTTTGACAAATTAATGATAAATGTGGTAATATTGAATTTATTGAGTATAAATTAAGGGGAAATGTCATGAGGATCTAAGTAAATAAATTAATGCATGAAATTCAGATTTTTGTGTAAAAGACACTAATTGTCTAGTTTTACGATATCGATGATATATCTCAATCCGACCGTTGGATCGGGTTGAAATTTTGTAAGGAATCTCCAGACATATTGTTTAATATTAGGTTCAAATTTCGTGTTAATCGGAGTTGGAAAAGATTTACGAAGAGTACTGAAAATCGGGTAAATGAAAGAAGATGACACCAGGGGTATTTTTGTAATTTTATCAAAACAAATACTCTCCTCTCCTCTCCTCTCTTTAAAACCAGAACACGTCCTCCTCTGCAAATGAAAAAGGAAACAGGAGGGAGACCATTTGTTTTGTCCCATTTTCTTCATTTTCTCTTCATCTCTTCAAGCTAAATCAAAAGGGAGTGTTCTTAGGAGGATCCTATCCAAGAAAACAAATTAAATAACAACTTAGAGAGTTATAGAGCTTGAGAGAAACAAAGAGAAGAAGCTGGAAATTGGAAGAGGAGGACATGATTTTTGTAAATTTTTGCAAGAATTCATTGAAATAAGTTAAAGTGGCAAAGGTAAGCAATATACCTTTAGTAATTTCGTGTTTCTCTCTTGTTCTTGCATGAGGAGAAGAAAACCCCCAAGTTTAAAATTATAGGGTTCATATAAATATTTTGGGGGAGTAATTGTTCATGTGAATTTCGAGATTAATTGCATGAAAATGGCTTGATTTGCTGAAAAATAGAAAGAATCAATTGATTTGAAACTATGGGTTTTGGGATTGCAACAGGGCAGGCACTTAGGCAGCCATAGTTTGACTTGCCACCGTTGGATTAAATTGAGTTTTGGATATGTTATTATGCTCAATGTCACCTACATTCGGACCGGAGGGATTGTAAATATCAGACTTCGTTTGAGGGCTGTCACCGGAGGAACATTTCTGGAAAATCACACTTCAAGACAGCCTTGTTCGTCAGCTGTTATATCAACATTTCACCGTTGGATTGGTCTGGATTTTGGATATGTTGTTCATCCAGATTTTATATAAATTCTGAACGGTTTAGATCGGAAAAGAACACTCCTACAAGAAATTGTACTTCCTGAACATCAGGTCTCTAAATTTCAGGTCAGTCCGTTATTGTTCTGATATCAGGAGTTTAAACCGTTGGATGTATGTGAATTTTGGTTATGTTATTATGGTCAATGTCACCTACATTCTGACCGGAGGGATTGTAAATATCAGACTTTGTTTGAGGTCTGTCACCGGAGGAACATTTCTGGAAAATCACCCTTCAAGACAGCCTTGTTCGTCAGCCGTTATGTACTTCCTGAACAGCAGGTCTCTAAATTTCAGGTCAGTCTGGTATTGTTCTGATATCGGGAGTTTTAACCGTTGGATGTATGTTAATTTTGGATATGTTATTCTAATGACGATGATGTATAATTCCACCGTTTGGATGTATTGAACTCTAAATTTAAATAATGATGTTTTAAGTTTGGTTTGAGAAATATTGAATGAGAATATGAGGGTTAGCATAAAAAAAAAAAATGTTTTGGGACTAAGGATAATGGTAATGGTTTAATGATGATGGTTGTGTTTGAGTCATGTTTGATGTGTTGATAAGTGATGGTATAGTTAAATTCTATAAAGAATACTGATTGACTAATATTTTGGTTGTGTTAGAATGGAAAATCATGTTGTAAGTTGAATTATGATATAAGGAATCATTTTGAGTGTGCTTTTGGAAAAAATTGGCATGTGTAGTCATTGATAAAATTTAAGTTAAATTACATTGTTTGGTGATAGATTAAATGTCTTGGGACAAAAGAAAATCGGTGACGAAAAGTCATGCGCTTTGGACATTGAAGATCATTGATGAAGAATTGAATTAAATGGTCGTTTAATTTAAATGACAAGTACAAAAATAAAATACATTCATGGAAATTGTTTACGGAAGTATTTGATTTTGTGAATTTATGAATATTATGAATAAATCGGGAAGATTCAATAATGATTCAGGATGTTATATTAAAAATGTAGGAGAAGCATTCACTCGACTTCTCAGGAGCTCGTATAGTAGGAGCTTTGCAGGAGGGACACAACAACAACAAGGAAGAGCGAGTTGAGCTTCTGCAGCTGGTAGGTGTTCTATACCTACACTTTTTACGTAGCGTTAATTTATGCACTTATTAAATTCTGGGTCTTTGTGTCTATGGATGAAACCACAAAGAGAGAGGATAAAGTGAAATAAATGAGAAATTAAAAATGGATTTGAGTACTTGACTGGGTTAAGAATATGAATTACACTAATAGACTTCATTGATGATCATTCCTCGAACTTGATTAGCTAGTCCCGAATGCGGAGGCTAATGATGTTAGTAAGATTTACTAACATCGGGCTTAAATGTTGACAAATGGTTGATTAGCTTCGGCTAATGGCATCCGAATGGATGACCGGGATGAAGGACTGATTAGCTTCGGTTAATGGCATTCGAATGGATAGCCAGGAAAAATGAATGATTAGCTTCGGCTAATGGCATCCGAATGGATGGCCGGGACAACTGAATGATTAGCTTCGGCTAATGGCATCCGAATGGATGGCCGGGACAACTGAATGATTAGCTTCGGCTAATGGCATCCGAATGGATGGTCGGGACCACGAATGATTAGCTTTGGCTAATGACATCCGGATGGATGGGCGGGACAAATGAATGATTAGCTTTGGCTAATGGCATTCGAAGTGGATGACCGGGGTGAGTGAAAGGTTAATGATATTGACCGGTGCTGTGAATATCGGCAATCACACGAAACTTGATTAGCCGGTCCCGGATGCAAATCATCCCTGAAAACGAGGGATACTGAACTTGATTAACTATTCGGGTGAGAATAGTTAATGATATTGACCGGTGCTGTCAATATCGGCAATCACACGAAACTTGATTAGCCGGTCCCGAATGCGGAGGCTAATGATGTTAGTAAGGTTTACTAACATCGGCATAATTATCCCTGAAAACGAGGGATACTGAACTTGATTAACTATTCAGGTGAGAATAGTTAATGATATTGACCGGTGCTGTCCATATCGGCAATCACACGAAACTTGACTAGTTATTCCTGAAGTGAAAGCTAATGATGTCAAGAATCTTGACATCAACATTTCCGAAAATATTCCAAGATATTATGGAAAGAAAAATCTGATTGGCTATTTCATGTTAGAAATAGTCGATAACATCAATCAATGGTATTAATTTTGACGTTTCTAATGAACTTGATTAGCCGATCCTAATATGAGAGACTAATAACACTAATGAAAATTTATTAGTATCGGCATTCCCTTCCAAGTTTTAGGGGAGAGGTAATAATTAAAAATATTAATGAAATGGGGATTGACATCTTGATAGGATTATTCATTCGCCCTTGAAGAGGCGGATATTGATTGGAAATTATGGAATAAGATGGGCGGAGGAACTAGTTACCCGGTGATGGGCTAGTGGCATTAGTTTTGTTTTCTAATGACCGGAATATACAACTTGAATTAAACTTACTTGTGTGGTGTTAATAGTGTCAGGATGACTGACTTGTTAGATTATAAATGGAATGTTGGATGATACCTAATTGTTAAACAAAAATGGTAATTTATGTTTATATCATGGATTATTGGAGAACAAAAAAAGAAACTGATGAGGATCTAATTCTTGTGAAGGATGGAGGCAAATATCGTATCGCTTGGGACGTGAGAGCAGAAGTTCATTAACCATGGTAGATGTTATACACTTAAAGAATGCAATGATATATATATATATGATGTATTTTGAATTGATTGGAAAGAATTGTAATTGATATAATTTGAGAATCATGTCCTACGCACAGGGAGGATGTCAAAGAAATTATGACCAATAATGTAAATATGTTGTATTAAGGTTTCATGTTGTTACTGGCATGATAAGAATTTAGTGATAATTATAATAGTGTAATAAAATGCCAATAATAGTCATATTATTCAAAGATGGATCGGATGTGAATATTGTGAAAATGATGGCAGGTTCCATGATAATGAGAGATTTTACTGAAAATCTAAAGAAACATGGAATGTGTTGAAATGGGCACAAGAAATATGTAAGTGGAATATATTTATAAACTAAAATTGGACCGAAATAATGATGAGTTTGACAACTTATATGGAAAAGCCATAATAGGTATAATAGATGTTGGGATTGAAATTGATATATAAAGAGATAGAGTAAGAGGGAGAGAAATCACATGGTAGATATTATAATGAATTAAATGCGCTCATGAGGTGAAACAAGACACAAAATGAAAATGTTGAATTATAATAATGAATTAAATGCGCTCATGAGGTGAAACAAGACACGAAATGAAAATGTTGAATGATTCGAGGAAGGATGGATAGAGATGTAATAATGGAAGGATAAATGCGAATTTCAAGGAACTATGATTGCATATCGTTGAATATATGTTTAACTTCGTGCATGTATTGTGTGATTTTCCTTTTATGCTATATTTATTATATACATTATGAAATTGCAGGTCCTTCAAATTCATACCAGGAGTAGTGTTTCAGGTCCTCTAGTTTCCTTTTGCATGATTGAATAAGAAGATGAACATTAATGTATTTTGTCATTAAGGAACTAAATGACTTAATATGTAATAGTACGTTTTTTACATTAAGTGTTGGGACATAAAAATATATTATTCTGTATTTGTAATTCTTAGTTTGCTTACTTGCAATTATTATGAATTACGTGTGTTAATGGGAAAGAAATGAGCATGCGAAATGTGAGGCATGTACCGTGAATGATGTGTTGTTGAGGTTCTACATGATTATGATGTGATTGAGAAATAAGTATAATTGTACAAGATGATTGTCGATAACTTGGGACCTCCAGATATAAAGGAAACTCTGCCAAAATTTCAGTGGAAATTTCGGCAAGTCTCCGATAAGTTCGGTGGATAAAAAAAAAAAAAAACCCATTTTTTTAAAAGTTAATGCTCAAAGTTCTTTTATGAATGTACGAAATTACAGGGCGTTACAGTTGGTATCAGAGCTCCTGGATAATATTCAGTTGACCATGATATGATAAATAAGGAGAGGTAAAATATTTTCTGGTATCAGATATGTGTTAAAATAAGAACGAATGATGAACGAAAAAAAAGAAAAAGAAAGGGGGTTTCTAGAAATACATGAAGAACATAACGAGTTGATAGAGTTGAGTATGAATGCTCGAACCACAGTTTAAGTATTGCATGTGAATGGAAGGAAGTTAAAGTTTCTATAGGATGGAAAATTGTTTGACATACAATGCCTAGTGAAATTATGATTTTAGAAGGCGTAAGGTGTATCCTTCATTGAGTCTATGATGATAGGTAAAATAATATTATAATGTAGGGTAATGAGGGTGCTAAAATTATTTTTGGTTAAATGTCACATGAAGTACCATGTCAAATAGTAGTCTTCTAACCAACAATGTTTGAAATAAATAAAGGTTATGCCAAAAAAAAAAAAAAAAAAAAAAAAAAAAAGAGATGTTATGTGTAGAGCAGAGGATGATACAACTTATGTGAAGTGATTAATGAGGGTGATAGAGTAAGCTTAGAAGTTAAGTGATGATGGTGGTTTATAATTGTTGTTATAAATGAAACTATGAATACTATGGTAGAATGAGTGTGAGGGAGGAGGGGCTTAGATGGGTTTGATTTATAATTATATAACTCTAAGGAACCAGTGATGGTTATCATGGTTAGAAATCCTAAGAATGAGAACTATGGTAAAGGCCCTAAAGAGAGAGATGAGGTGGATTGTTTTGATAAGTTCACGGACAAATGAAGGTTATGTTGTATATAGCATAATGATGTGTGAGTAAAGGCTATAATAACATTATTATAGTGTAATAATGGTGGCTGAATTATGATGATATAATTGTATGTAGAAGGTAGTAGTTTCAATGTTGGGACTATACATAAATGGTTATTGTCGTAGACAACATGTAATGGTATGATCTTAGTTAGTTCCTTATGATGTAAAAGTGGAACTGTAAGGGTTGACAACATAAGAACTCGTACTCTAAGATCAGAGTCAGTGGATGCTTATGGATATCCAAATCGGATACACAAGAAACATGGTTGAAAGAAAATAGTAAGGATGAGATAAGCATTTAACAAGTTAAATTTGATGTCAAGCTTAAACTGGAACCTAAATTTTGAGGACAAAATTTCTTAAGGAGGGGAGAATGTAAACCCCCGTAAATAAAAATAAATAATAAGAACAATAATAATAAAAAGAAAGAATAAAAAAAAACAACACATAGGATTGAAGTAATGACGCTTCGATGAGTAATGGATATTCGGTATGAAAGAAATGAATAAATAGTAGGAATGACAATAAATGTGTCATGTGAGAGAGAGAATGATCTCCATAAACAAATTTAAAGATATTGTTGAAGTAAAAGAGAGTCATGATTTTTAGTTTAAAACTTGTAACGTTGGTGAAACTAGTGATGAGGTTTCAATGGATGAAAGAATAAGAAAACAAAAATAATAATAATAGAAGATATGTAAACCCCGGTCAAAACCCGTATTTTGACAAATTAATGATAAATGTGGTAATATTGAATTTATTGAGTATAAATTAAGGGGAAATGTCATGAGGATCTAAGTAAATAAATTAATGCATGAAATTCAGATTTTTGTGTAAAAGACACTAATTGTCTAGTTTTACGATATCGATGATATATCTCAATCCGACCGTTGGATCGGGTTGAAATTTTGTAAGGAATCTCCAGACATATTGTTTAATATTAGGTTCAAATTTCGTGTTAATCGGAGTTGGAAAAGATTTACGAAGAGTACTGAAAATCGGGTAAATGAAAGAAGATGACACCAGGGGTATTTTTGTAATTTTATCAAAACAAATACTCTCCTCTCCTCTCCTCTCTTTAAAACCAGAACACGTCCTCCTCTGCAAATGAAAAAGGAAACAGGAGGGAGACCATTTGTTTTGTCCCATTTTCTTCATTTTCTCTTCATCTCTTCAAGCTAAATCAAAAGGGAGTGTTCTTAGGAGGATCCTATCCAAGAAAACAAATTAAATAACAACTTAGAGAGTTATAGAGCTTGAGAGAAACAAAGAGAAGAAGCTGGAAATTGGAAGAGGAGGACATGATTTTTGTAAATTTTTGCAAGAATTCATTGAAATAAGTTAAAGTGGCAAAGGTAAGCAATATACCTTTAGTAATTTCGTGTTTCTCTCTTGTTCTTGCATGAGGAGAAGAAAACCCCCAAGTTTAAAATTATAGGGTTCATATAAATATTTTGGGGGAGTAATTGTTCATGTGAATTTCGAGATTAATTGCATGAAAATGGCTTGATTTGCTGAAAAATAGAAAGAATCAATTGATTTGAAACTATGGGTTTTGGGATTGCAACAGGGCAGGCACTTAGGCAGCCATAGTTTGACTTGCCACCGTTGGATTAAATTGAGTTTTGGATATGTTATTATGCTCAATGTCACCTACATTCGGACCGGAGGGATTGTAAATATCAGACTTCGTTTGAGGGCTGTCACCGGAGGAACATTTCTGGAAAATCACACTTCAAGACAGCCTTGTTCGTCAGCTGTTATATCAACATTTCACCGTTGGATTGGTCTGGATTTTGGATATGTTGTTCATCCAGATTTTATATAAATTCTGAACGGTTTAGATCGGAAAAGAACACTCCTACAAGAAATTGTACTTCCTGAACATCAGGTCTCTAAATTTCAGGTCAGTCCGTTATTGTTCTGATATCAGGAGTTTAAACCGTTGGATGTATGTGAATTTTGGTTATGTTATTATGGTCAATGTCACCTACATTCTGACCGGAGGGATTGTAAATATCAGACTTTGTTTGAGGTCTGTCACCGGAGGAACATTTCTGGAAAATCACCCTTCAAGACAGCCTTGTTCGTCAGCCGTTATGTACTTCCTGAACAGCAGGTCTCTAAATTTCAGGTCAGTCTGGTATTGTTCTGATATCGGGAGTTTTAACCGTTGGATGTATGTTAATTTTGGATATGTTATTCTAATGACGATGATGTATAATTCCACCGTTTGGATGTATTGAACTCTAAATTTAAATAATGATGTTTTAAGTTTGGTTTGAGAAATATTGAATGAGAATATGAGGGTTAGCATAAAAAAAAAAAAATGTTTTGGGACTAAGGATAATGGTAATGGTTTAATGATGATGGTTGTGTTTGAGTCATGTTTGATGTGTTGATAAGTGATGGTATAGTTAAATTCTATAAAGAATACTGATTGACTAATATTTTGGTTGTGTTAGAATGGAAAATCATGTTGTAAGTTGAATTATGATATAAGGAATCATTTTGAGTGTGCTTTTGGAAAAAATTGGCATGTGTAGTCATTGATAAAATTTAAGTTAAATTACATTGTTTGGTGATAGATTAAATGTCTTGGGACAAAAGAAAATCGGTGACGAAAAGTCATGCGCTTTGGACATTGAAGATCATTGATGAAGAATTGAATTAAATGGTCGTTTAATTTAAATGACAAGTACAAAAATAAAATACATTCATGGAAATTGTTTACGGAAGTATTTGATTTTGTGAATTTATGAATATTATGAATAAATCGGGAAGATTCAATAATGATTCAGGATGTTATATTAAAAATGTAGGAGAAGCATTCACTCGACTTCTCAGGAGCTCGTATAGTAGGAGCTTTGCAGGAGGGACACAACAACAACAAGGAAGAGCGAGTTGAGCTTCTGCAGCTGGTAGGTGTTCTATACCTACACTTTTTACGTAGCGTTAATTTATGCACTTATTAAATTCTGGGTCTTTGTGTCTATGGATGAAACCACAAAGAGAGAGGATAAAGTGAAATAAACGAGAAATTAAAAATGGATTTGAGTACTTGACTGGGTTAAGAATATGAATTACACTAATAGACTTCATTGATGATCATTCCTCGAACTTGATTAGCTAGTCCCGAATGCGGAGGCTAATGATGTTAGTAAGATTTACTAACATCGGGCTTAAATGTTGACAAATGGTTGATTAGCTTCGGCTAATGGCATCCGAATGGATGACCGGGATGAAGGACTGATTAGCTTCGGTTAATGGCATTCGAATGGATAGCCAGGAAAAATGAATGATTAGCTTCGGCTAATGGCATCCGAATGGATGGCCGGGACAACTGAATGATTAGCTTCGGCTAATGGCATCCGAATGGATGGCCGGGACAACTGAATGATTAGCTTCGGCTAATGGCATCCGAATGGATGGTCGGGACCACGAATGATTAGCTTTGGCTAATGACATCCGGATGGATGGGCGGGACAAATGAATGATTAGCTTTGGCTAATGGCATTCGAAGTGGATGACCGGGGTGAGTGAAAGGTTAATGATATTGACCGGTGCTGTGAATATCGGCAATCACACGAAACTTGATTAGCCGGTCCCGGATGCAAATCATCCCTGAAAACGAGGGATACTGAACTTGATTAACTATTCGGGTGAGAATAGTTAATGATATTGACCGGTGCTGTCAATATCGGCAATCACACGAAACTTGA
Organism: Populus alba x Populus glandulosa; assembly: GCA_033617975.1. Lineage (NCBI taxonomy): Eukaryota > Viridiplantae > Streptophyta > Magnoliopsida > Malpighiales > Salicaceae > Populus > Populus alba x Populus glandulosa. The sequence continues at coordinate 12,254,768 of CM066161.1, forward strand.
TTAGCCGGTCCCGAATGCGGAGGCTAATGATGTTAGTAAGGTTTACTAACATCGGCATAATTATCCCTGAAAACGAGGGATACTGAACTTGATTAACTATTCAGGTGAGAATAGTTAATGATATTGACCGGTGCTGTCCATATCGGCAATCACACGAAACTTGACTAGTTATTCCTGAAGTGAAAGCTAATGATGTCAAGAATCTTGACATCAACATTTCCGAAAATATTCCAAGATATTATGGAAAGAAAAATCTGATTGGCTATTTCATGTTAGAAATAGTCGATAACATCAATCAATGGTATTAATTTTGACGTTTCTAATGAACTTGATTAGCCGATCCTAATATGAGAGACTAATAACACTAATGAAAATTTATTAGTATCGGCATTCCCTTCCAAGTTTTAGGGGAGAGGTAATAATTAAAAATATTAATGAAATGGGGATTGACATCTTGATAGGATTATTCATTCGCCCTTGAAGAGGCGGATATTGATTGGAAATTATGGAATAAGATGGGCGGAGGAACTAGTTACCCGGTGATGGGCTAGTGGCATTAGTTTTGTTTTCTAATGACCGGAATATACAACTTGAATTAAACTTACTTGTGTGGTGTTAATAGTGTCAGGATGACTGACTTGTTAGATTATAAATGGAATGTTGGATGATACCTAATTGTTAAACAAAAATGGTAATTTATGTTTATATCATGGATTATTGGAGAACAAAAAAAGAAACTGATGAGGATCTAATTCTTGTGAAGGATGGAGGCAAATATCGTATCGCTTGGGACGTGAGAGCAGAAGTTCATTAACCATGGTAGATGTTATACACTTAAAGAATACAATGATATATATATATATGATGTATTTTGAATTGATTGGAAAGAATTGTAATTGATATAATTTGAGAATCATGTCCTACGCACAGGGAGGATGTCAAAGAAATTATGACCAATAATGTAAATATGTTGTATTAAGGTTTCATGTTGTTACTGGCATGATAAGAATTTAGTGATAATTATAATAGTGTAATAAAATGCCAATAATAGTCATATTATTCAAAGATGGATCGGATGTGAATATTGTGAAAATGATGGCAGGTTCCATGATAATGAGAGATTTTACTGAAAATCTAAAGAAACATGGAATGTGTTGAAATGGGCACAAGAAATATGTAAGTGGAATATATTTATAAACTAAAATTGGACCGAAATAATGATGAGTTTGACAACTTATATGGAAAAGCCATAATAGGTATAATAGATGTTGGGATTGAAATTGATATATAAAGAGATAGAGTAAGAGGGAGAGAAATCACATGGTAGATATTATAATGAATTAAATGCGCTCATGAGGTGAAACAAGACACAAAATGAAAATGTTGAATTATAATAATGAATTAAATGCGCTCATGAGGTGAAACAAGACACGAAATGAAAATGTTGAATGATTCGAGGAAGGATGGATAGAGATGTAATAATGGAAGGATAAATGCGAATTTCAAGGAACTATGATTGCATATCGTTGAATATATGTTTAACTTCGTGCATGTATTGTGTGATTTTCCTTTTATGCTATATTTATTATATACATTATGAAATTGCAGGTCCTTCAGATTCATACCAGGAGTAGCGTTTCAGGTCCTCTAGTTTCCTTTTGCATGATTGAATAAGAAGATGAACATTAATGTATTTTGTCATTAAGGAACTAAATGACTTAATATGTAATAGTACGTTTTTTACATTAAGTGTTGGGACATAAAAATATATTATTCTGTATTTGTAATTCTTAGTTTGCTTACTTGCAATTATTATGAATTACGTGTGTTAATGGGAAAGAAATGAGCATGCGAAATGTGAGGCATGTACCGTGAATGATGTGTTGTTGAGGTTCTACATGATTATGATGTGATTGAGAAATAAGTATAATTGTACAAGATGATTGTCGATAACTTGGGACCTCCAGATATAAAGGAAACTCTGCCAAAATTTCAGTGGAAATTTCGGCAAGTCTCCGATAAGTTCGGTGGATAAAAAAAAAAAAAAAAACCCATTTTTTTAAAAGTTAATGCTCAAAGTTCTTTTATGAATGTACGAAATTACAGGGCGTTACAATTGTAGTTGGTCAATCAATTGTTCAGCAGTAGCAGCAGAGATTATGATTCGTTGTGCCGAAGATGTTAGAAATTCCTGTTCCACAGCTTGATCAAGGAAAGACAGCAACTTATCATAAAAACCATTAACATTTAACAAACCTATGGGTTTATGGTGAATGTGCAGTTGGGCCCAAGATGAAATATGAAAGATCTCTTCCAATGTGCCCAGACCACCTGGTAAGGCAATGAAGGCATCAGCATGGTTAAACATGGTATTCAGTCGGTCAGACATTGTTGGGACCTGTAGTTCTTCTCCAATTGTTTTTCCAATGATGTCCCCATTTGCTAAAGCTTTGGGGACAACCCCCAAAACTTGACTGCCTCCTAAAAATGCAGCCATTGACACACCTCCCATTAACCCAAGGCTACCTCCCCCATACACTAAATGAATCTTTCTCTCAGCTAGTACCCGACCAAGATGATTTGCTGATTCTAAAAACTCTTTTTCTTTCCCAGAACTGGATCCACCGAAAACACAAATATTTCTTATATGATGACTTGAGGAACCTGCCATTTCTACACACTTCTATATTTGATGAATATATGGGATGAGTAGAAATGAAGGGAAGGAAGAGAAGAATTTATAGATGAAAAAGTGAAAATGCAATCATACCACCTATATGTAGGCCAGCTGTAGTCTCACAAACTCTCTCTCTCTTTATTAATTATTTATTTTGAAAAAGCATGTATGTACAAGTAGTTGTGATTGTGGCTCACATCTTCCCTTGGTTTTACGTCCAAGAACGGCTTAAACGCCCTATATGGGTCGGGGATAGGCTTCCCATCCAGTTTTCTTAAAAACTGACAAACGAGGTCTTTTTTAGTCAGATTCCCAAGACTAAGTCGATCATGTTCTTTATGGAATTGTGGCCATAAATCATGAATTACACGATGCACATCTCCACTAGGATGCGTCTCAAGGGTCAACAAAAGATTATCTAAAGACCCCTTACTCAGGCCATCCTTAATGAATTGTATCTTATCTTCACGGTTTACAGATACCATTCCTAAAGAACGACATGTCGTATTACAAGTCCATCTGGCACATCGATGACAGACTTTCAGTCGTTTTGCATGACGTTTCTTTGCAAAAGTGCTTTTACCTGTTCCAGGCATGTGTGAAATGAAAGAATTGGATGACTCACCTGATAATCGAACCTTTGCTTCAATTAACCAACGGATATCTTCAGGAATTCCATGATTCATTAACAACCTCAATCTTGCACACCTAGCACGGTAAATTTTATTAATCGCATTTGGAGGCAAAGCGGGAAAATACCTTTTCAACTTTTCAAGAGTGGTGTCCATTTTCAAAAGAGAATTAGAGAAGCGATTCAAAGAAGGAAGAAAGAGCTAAGAATTATACAAACATATACAGATATCAGTTATTTGGGAAACTGAAAGAACCGACTTAAGTCACGGAGTACCGTTATCCGCCATTTGACCGGGGTGAAAGAGAGACTAGCAAAACAATAGATATAACAAAACACAAAACAATGTGAGAAAAAGAATCAATCTTTATATACAGGATCACTCAATTCAATAGAGTCATTTTCAACAGAAAAATTGTCAAAATAAACTTTCAAACGATGCCCATTTACCTTGAAAACATTGCCATTCTTTGGATTCTCAATATCACAGGCCCCATATGGATACACATGTTTCACAATAAAAGGACCGCTCCATCTTGATCTTAGTTTTCCAGGAAATAAATGGAGTCGAGAATTATAAAGCAAGACTTTTTGACCAACATTGAATGTTTTTCTCAGTATTTTCTTGTCATGAAACTCTTTAATTCTTGCTTTATGAATTTTTGAATTGTCATATGCATCATTTCTTATTTCTTCAAGCTCATTTATTTGCAATTTTCGCAGCTGACTAGCATCATCAAGGCTTGAATTGAAAGCTTTAATAGCCCAATAAGCTTTATGTTCAATTTCCACAGGCAAGTGACAAGGTTTTCCATAGACTAGTCTATAAGGTGACATACCTAATGATGTTTTATAAGCAGTTCGATAAGCCCAAAGTGCATCATTAAGTCTTAAAGACCAGTCTTTCCTATTAGGGTTCACTGTTTTCTCCAAGATCTGTTTGATCTCCCTATTAGCAAGCTCTACTTGTCCACTTGTCTGAGGGTGATAAGGGGTGGCAACTTTATGTGTGATTCCATATTTCTTCATTAAAGACTCAAATGGCTTGTTGCAAAAGTGTGTTCCACCGTCACTTATCATGGCTCGAGGGATTCCAAATCGACTTAAAATGTTTTCTTTCAAAAACTTTATCACTATTTTGTGATCATTGGTTCGACTTGGAATTGCCTCTATCCATTTTGAAACATAATCTACTGCGACCAATATGTACAAGAAACCAAATGATGGAGGAAATGGACCCATGAAATCTATACCCCAACAATCAAAGATCTCAATGACAAGAATAGGATTTAAAGGCATCATGTGACGTTTCGAAATAGATCCCAACTTTTGACAATTTTCACAAATCTTACAGAATGCATGTGAGTCTTTGAACATGGTGGGCCAATAGAATCCACTTTGTAAGATTTTTGCAGTTGTCTTTCTTGATGAGAAATGACCCCCACATGCCTCAGAATGACAAAATTTAATGACACTACTTACCTCATTGTCAGGAATGCATCTTCGAAATATTTGATCAGGACAATATTTGAATAAATAAGGGTCATCCCAATAAAAGTTCTTTACTTCGTTCAAGAACTTTCTTTTGTCTTGGGTACTCCAATGAGCTGGCAATTGTCCTGAAACAAGAAAATTAACAATATTAGCAAACCAAGGCATCGTAGAGACAGAAAATAAAGATTCATCAGGAAAGTAGTCATCGATTGGTGTAATGTTAGATCTCGAATCGGTTGTCAATCTTGACAAATGATCCGCGACAACATTTTCGGTGCCTTTCTTGTCTTTGATTGTGATATCAAATTCTTGAAGTAACAAAATCCACCGCACCAATCTAGCCTTAGAATCTTTCTTAGAGAGAAGATATTTCAATGCTGCATGATCACTAAAAACAACAACAGGTGAGCCAACAAGATAAGATCTGAACTTGTCACATGCAAATACTACTGCAAGTAATTCTTTTTCAGTGGTAGTGTAATTCATTTGAGCACTATTTAAAGTTTTACTTGCATAGTAAATCACATAAGGTTTCTTATCTTTCCTTTGTCCCAAGACAGCACCCACGGCATAATCACTAGCGTCACACATTATTTCAAAAGGTAATGACCAATCAGGAGGTTGAATGACAGGAGCAGAAGTAAGCAAGTTTTTAAGTTTAACAAAGGCTTCCTCACAATGTTCAGTCCATTCAAAAATATTATCCTTTTTTAGAAGGTTACTCAAGGGCTTAGATATTACATTAAAATCTTTGATGAACCTTCTGTAAAAACCAGCATGTCCTAAGAATGATCTAACATCTTTAACAGATTTTGGTGTTGGTAAGTTGGCAATTAACTCGATTTTAGATTTGTCAACCTCAATTCCTTTCGATGAAACAATGTGACCAAGTACAATGCCGTTTGTTACCATAAAGTGACATTTTTCCCAATTCAGTACAAGATTCTTCTCTTCACACCTGCTCAAAACCTTTTCTAAGTTAGTCAAACAATCATCAAATGAATCACCAAAAACATAAAAATCATCCATAAAAATTTCAAGAAAACGTTCAACCATATCACTGAATATGCTAAGCATGCATCTTTGAAACGTGGCTGGTGCATTACATAATCCAAAAGGCATCCTTCGATATGCAAAAGTACCAAATGGACATGTGAAAGTAGTCTTCTCTTGATCTTCCAATGCAATTTCAATTTGATTGTAACCTGAATAACCATCTAGGAAACAATAAAATTCATGACCTGCAACTCTTTCTAGGATTTGGTCCATGAAAGGTAAAGGGAAATGATCTTTTGTAGTCATTGAATTAAGTTTCCTATAGTCAATGCACATGCGCCAACCCGTAACAGTTCTAGTTGGAATTAACTCATTTTTCTCATTTGTTATCACAGTGACTCCAGACTTTTTGGGTACAACTTGGGTAGGACTTACCCATTTGCTGTCAGAAATAGGATAAATGATTCCATTATCTAGAAGCTTAATGACTTCATTTTTCACTACTTCTTTCATATTAGGATTAAGCCTTCGTTGCATTTCTCTAGAGGGTTTAGCATTTTCCTCCAAATAAATCCTGTGTGTGCAAATCAAAGGGCTAATTCCTTTTATGTCAGCTATGGTCCATCCTAATGCATTTTTGTGCATTTTTAGAGTCTGTAATAACTTACCTTCTTGATGCGCATTAAGTTTGGAAGAGATTATTACCGGAAAAGTTTCATTTTCTCCCAAAAATGAGTATTTGAGATTAAATGGTAACGGCTTCAATTCAGGTTTTGGTGGTTGAACACTTGAAGGTATGGGCTCAATTGATCGTGGTGGCAATTCTTCAATTTGTGGTCTCCAATTGCATGCCTTTGATTCCTGAAAGTAGACCATTTGCAAATCATCAGATTCATCAATCTCAGTTTCACTAGAAGTGGTTTGAAATTGATCATGAACTAATTTTTCAATAAAGTCCACTTCCTGTAAATCATTATCATCTCCAGGTTGCTTGTAAATGTTGAAAATATTCATCTCCAATGTCATGTTTCCAAATGATAGCTTCATCAGTCCATTCCTACAATTAATCAATGCATTAGAAGTGGCAAGAAATGGACGTCCTAAAATGACAGGAATTGAATTACATGCTTCAACAGGTTGCGTGTCCAAGACAACAAAATCCACAGGATAAATGAATTTATCAACTTGTACCAACACATCTTCAATTATTCCTCTAGGCACTTTTACAGATCTATCGGCGAGTAAAAGAGTTACAGAGGTTGATTTTAACTCACCTAGATTGAGACTCTGAAAAACTGAATATGGAAGTAAATTCACACTAGCTCCAAGATCAAGTAAGGCTCTTTCAATTTTATGTTCTCCAATAAAGCAAGAAATTGTAGGACAACCAGGGTCTTTATATTTCAAAGCATTATTGTTCTGAAGAATGGCACTTACTTGTTCGGCTAAAAAGGCTTTCTTTTTCACATTCAATTTTCTCTTCACAGTGCACAGATCTTTCAAAAATTTAGCATAGGAAGGAACCTGTTTAATAGCATCCAACAAAGGTATGTTGATCCTTACCTGTTTGAAAATTTCAAAGATTTCAGAGTTGTGACTAACTTTCCTTTGTTTGATCATGGCATGAGGAAATGGAAGTGCTGGCGGGGAATCAGCCTTTTCTTTGCAATGTTCAGGTTCAACCTCTTCCTTACCCTTAGAGATAGACTCATCATCTTTCTCACAAGGTTCAAGAATAGGTTTTTCAATAACCTTACCACTACGAAGAGTGATGACTGTTTGACTTGATCCATGTGTTGGCTTCCAGAACTACTTGCATTTGCATTGTATTGCCCCTTTGGATTTTGCTGTGGTTGAGAAGGAAACTTACCTTTCTCTTGGAAACTCAGAGCAGATGTTCATTTTGCAAGAGCATCTTTAAAATCGGTCATGCTTTGAGCAAGTTGAGTGTTGATTGTCTCCTGCTTTTCAATGAATGCATGCAATGTTTCCTCAAAATTTCTTCTAGGAGGTGGAGCATAAGGAGGTGCATATCCATGAGAATTTTGAAAATTATGGTGTGCTTGAAACGGTGGCTGTGAAGTTTGTGCATTGTTGCTATCACTCTTTGTAACGCCCTGTAATTTCGTACATTCATAAAAGAACTTTGAGCATTAACTTTTAAAAAAATGGGTTTTTTTTTTTTTTTATCCACCGAACTTATCGGAGACTTGCCGAAATTTCCACTGAAATTTTGGCAGAGTTTCCTTTATATCTGGAGGTCCCAAGTTATCGACAATCATCTTGTACAATTATACTTATTTCTCAATCACATCATAATCATGTAGAACCTCAACAACACATCATTCACGGTACATGCCTCACATTTCGCATGCTCATTTCTTTCCCATTAACACACGTAATTCATAATAATTGCAAGTAAGCAAACTAAGAATTACAAATACAGAATAATATATTTTTATGTCCCAACACTTAATGTAAAAAACGTACTATTACATATTAAGTCATTTAGTTCCTTAATGACAAAATACATTAATGTTCATCTTCTTATTCAATCATGCAAAAGGAAACTAGAGGACCTGAAACGCTACTCCTGGTATGAATCTGAAGGACCTGCAATTTCATAATGTATATAATAAATATAGCATAAAAGGAAAATCACACAATACATGCACGAAGTTAAACATATATTCAACGATATGCAATCATAGTTCCTTGAAATTCGCATTTATCCTTCCATTATTACATCTCTATCCATCCTTCCTCGAATCATTCAACATTTTCATTTCGTGTCTTGTTTCACCTCATGAGCGCATTTAATTCATTATTATAATTCAACATTTTCATTTTGTGTCTTGTTTCACCTCATGAGCGCATTTAATTCATTATAATATCTACCATGTGATTTCTCTCCCTCTTACTCTATCTCTTTATATATCAATTTCAATCCCAACATCTATTATACCTATTATGGCTTTTCCATATAAGTTGTCAAACTCATCATTATTTCGGTCCAATTTTAGTTTATAAATATATTCCACTTACATATTTCTTGTGCCCATTTCAACACATTCCATGTTTCTTTAGATTTTCAGTAAAATCTCTCATTATCATGGAACCTGCCATCATTTTCACAATATTCACATCCGATCCATCTTTGAATAATATGACTATTATTGGCATTTTATTACACTATTATAATTATCACTAAATTCTTATCATGCCAGTAACAACATGAAACCTTAATACAACATATTTACATTATTGGTCATAATTTCTTTGACATCCTCCCTGTGCGTAGGACATGATTCTCAAATTATATCAATTACAATTCTTTCCAATCAATTCAAAATACATCATATATATATATATCATTGCATTCTTTAAGTGTATAACATCTACCATGGTTAATGAACTTCTGCTCTCACGTCCCAAGCGATACGATATTTGCCTCCATCCTTCACAAGAATTAGATCCTCATCAGTTTCTTTTTTTGTTCTCCAATAATCCATGATATAAACATAAATTACCATTTTTGTTTAACAATTAGGTATCATCCAACATTCCATTTATAATCTAACAAGTCAGTCATCCTGACACTATTAACACCACACAAGTAAGTTTAATTCAAGTTGTATATTCCGGTCATTAGAAAACAAAACTAATGCCACTAGCCCATCACCGGGTAACTAGTTCCTCCGCCCATCTTATTCCATAATTTCCAATCAATATCCGCCTCTTCAAGGGCGAATGAATAATCCTATCAAGATGTCAATCCCCATTTCATTAATATTTTTAATTATTACCTCTCCCCTAAAACTTGGAAGGGAATGCCGATACTAATAAATTTTCATTAGTGTTATTAGTCTCTCATATTAGGATCGGCTAATCAAGTTCATTAGAAACGTCAAAATTAATACCATTGATTGATGTTATCGACTATTTCTAACATGAAATAGCCAATCAGATTTTTCTTTCCATAATATCTTGGAATATTTTCGGAAATGTTGATGTCAAGATTCTTGACATCATTAGCTTTCACTTCAGGAATAACTAGTCAAGTTTCGTGTGATTGCCGATATGGACAGCACCGGTCAATATCATTAACTATTCTCACCTGAATAGTTAATCAAGTTCAGTATCCCTCGTTTTCAGGGATAATTATGCCGATGTTAGTAAACCTTACTAACATCATTAGCCTCCGCATTCGGGACCGGCTAATCAAGTTTCGTGTGATTGCCGATATTGACAGCACCGGTCAATATCATTAACTATTCTCACCCGAATAGTTAATCAAGTTCAGTATCCCTCGTTTTCAGGGATGATTTGCATCCGGGACCGGCTAATCAAGTTTCGTGTGATTGCCGATATTCACAGCACCGGTCAATATCATTAACCTTTCACTCACCCCGGTCATCCACTTCGAATGCCATTAGCCAAAGCTAATCATTCATTTGTCCCGCCCATCCATCCGGATGTCATTAGCCAAAGCTAATCATTCGTGGTCCCGACCATCCATTCGGATGCCATTAGCCGAAGCTAATCATTCAGTTGTCCCGGCCATCCATTCGGATGCCATTAGCCGAAGCTAATCATTCAGTTGTCCCGGCCATCCATTCGGATGCCATTAGCCGAAGCTAATCATTCATTTTTCCTGGCTATCCATTCGAATGCCATTAACCGAAGCTAATCAGTCCTTCATCCCGGTCATCCATTCGGATGCCATTAGCCGAAGCTAATCAACCATTTGTCAACATTTAAGCCCGATGTTAGTAAATCTTACTAACATCATTAGCCTCCGCATTCGGGACTAGCTAATCAAGTTCGAGGAATGATCATCAATGAAGTCTATTAGTGTAATTCATATTCTTAACCCAGTCAAGTACTCAAATCCATTTTTAATTTCTCGTTTATTTCACTTTATCCTCTCTCTTTGTGGTTTCATCCATAGACACAAAGACCCAGAATTTAATAAGTGCATAAATTAACGCTACGTAAAAAGTGTAGGTATAGAACACCTACCAGCTGCAGAAGCTCAACTCGCTCTTCCTTGTTGTTGTTGTGTCCCTCCTGCAAAGCTCCTACTATACGAGCTCCTGAGAAGTCGAGTGAATGCTTCTCCTACATTTTTAATATAACATCCTGAATCATTATTGAATCTTCCCGATTTATTCATAATATTCATAAATTCACAAAATCAAATACTTCCGTAAACAATTTCCATGAATGTATTTTATTTTTGTACTTGTCATTTAAATTAAACGACCATTTAATTCAATTCTTCATCAATGATCTTCAATGTCCAAAGCGCATGACTTTTCGTCACCGATTTTCTTTTGTCCCAAGACATTTAATCTATCACCAAACAATGTAATTTAACTTAAATTTTATCAATGACTACACATGCCAATTTTTTCCAAAAGCACACTCAAAATGATTCCTTATATCATAATTCAACTTACAACATGATTTTCCATTCTAACACAACCAAAATATTAGTCAATCAGTATTCTTTATAGAATTTAACTATACCATCACTTATCAACACATCAAACATGACTCAAACACAACCATCATCATTAAACCATTACCATTATCCTTAGTCCCAAAACATTTTTTTTTTTTTATGCTAACCCTCATATTCTCATTCAATATTTCTCAAACCAAACTTAAAACATCATTATTTAAATTTAGAGTTCAATACATCCAAACGGTGGAATTATACATCATCGTCATTAGAATAACATATCCAAAATTAACATACATCCAACGGTTAAAACTCCCGATATCAGAACAATACCAGACTGACCTGAAATTTAGAGACCTGCTGTTCAGGAAGTACATAACGGCTGACGAACAAGGCTGTCTTGAAGGGTGATTTTCCAGAAATGTTCCTCCGGTGACAGACCTCAAACAAAGTCTGATATTTACAATCCCTCCGGTCAGAATGTAGGTGACATTGACCATAATAACATAACCAAAATTCACATACATCCAACGGTTTAAACTCCTGATATCAGAACAATAACGGACTGACCTGAAATTTAGAGACCTGATGTTCAGGAAGTACAATTTCTTGTAGGAGTGTTCTTTTCCGATCTAAACCGTTCAGAATTTATATAAAATCTGGATGAACAACATATCCAAAATCCAGACCAATCCAACGGTGAAATGTTGATATAACAGCTGACGAACAAGGCTGTCTTGAAGTGTGATTTTCCAGAAATGTTCCTCCGGTGACAGCCCTCAAACGAAGTCTGATATTTACAATCCCTCCGGTCCGAATGTAGGTGACATTGAGCATAATAACATATCCAAAACTCAATTTAATCCAACGGTGGCAAGTCAAACTATGGCTGCCTAAGTGCCTGCCCTGTTGCAATCCCAAAACCCATAGTTTCAAATCAATTGATTCTTTCTATTTTTCAGCAAATCAAGCCATTTTCATGCAATTAATCTCGAAATTCACATGAACAATTACTCCCCCAAAATATTTATATGAACCCTATAATTTTAAACTTGGGGGTTTTCTTCTCCTCATGCAAGAACAAGAGAGAAACACGAAATTACTAAAGGTATATTGCTTACCTTTGCCACTTTAACTTATTTCAATGAATTCTTGCAAAAATTTACAAAAATCATGTCCTCCTCTTCCAATTTCCAGCTTCTTCTCTTTGTTTCTCTCAAGCTCTATAACTCTCTAAGTTGTTATTTAATTTGTTTTCTTGGATAGGATCCTCCTAAGAACACTCCCTTTTGATTTAGCTTGAAGAGATGAAGAGAAAATGAAGAAAATGGGACAAAACAAATGGTCTCCCTCCTGTTTCCTTTTTCATTTGCAGAGGAGGACGTGTTCTGGTTTTAAAGAGAGGAGAGGAGAGTATTTGTTTTGATAAAATTACAAAAATACCCCTGGTGTCATCTTCTTTCATTTACCCGATTTTCAGTACTCTTCGTAAATCTTTTCCAACTCCGATTAACACGAAATTTGAACCTAATATTAAACAATATGTCTGGAGATTCCTTACAAAATTTCAACCCGATCCAACGGTCGGATTGAGATATATCATCGATATCGTAAAACTAGACAATTAGTGTCTTTTACACAAAAATCTGAATTTCATGCATTAATTTATTTACTTAGATCCTCATGACATTTCCCCTTAATTTATACTCAATAAATTCAATATTACCACATTTATCATTAATTTGTCAAAATACGGGTTTTGACCGGGGTTTACATATCTTCTATTATTATTATTTTTGTTTTCTTATTCTTTCATCCATTGAAACCTCATCACTAGTTTCACCAACGTTACAAGTTTTAAACTAAAAATCATGACTCTCTTTTACTTCAACAATATCTTTAAATTTGTTTATGGAGATCATTCTCTCTCTCACATGACACATTTATTGTCATTCCTACTATTTATTCATTTCTTTCATACCGAATATCCATTACTCATCGAAGCGTCATTACTTCAATCCTATGTGTTGTTTTTTTTTATTCTTTCTTTTTATTATTATTGTTCTTATTATTTATTTTTATTTACGGGGGTTTACACTCTTCCAACTGAAATTTGGGTGATTTCTCCAACCAGGATTGTATGTTTGCGAGTATGGGTTATGGTTGGGCCTTTGGAAACTGTTTAAAGCATGGGCTTGTTCATGGAGGCATTCCTTGAAAGAAGGCAAAGTTGGACAATCATTTGTTGAGTGCTCCTTGGTTTCACAGATTTGACACACAATGTCTTGAACAGATTTTAATTGACCACTCTTTTTCAATTCTAGTGCCTCGACTTTTCTAGCTAAAGATGCAAACTTGGCTTGGAGGTCATGATCTTCCCTAAGGTTGTGCATACCTCCACTAGATGTATGAGGTTGAGTTTTACTTGGTGCCTCATAAGTACCTGTGGTGTCCCAATTTTGAGCATTTTCGGCTAGAAGTCTAGGTACTCCATTGCTTCATTAGGGTCTTTATCTTCAAAGGTTCCATTGCACATCAATTCAACCATTTGCCTATCTCTAGGTGTTAAACCTTCATAAAAATGTGAAACCAATCTCCATGTTTCAAAACCATGATGTGGGCAAGTATTAAGCAAATCTCGATACCTATCCCAACATTGGTAAAATGTTTCTCCTGGCTTTTGAGTGAAAGTGATGATTTGTCTTTTGAAAGAGTTTGTTCTATGAGATGGAAAAAACTTCTTTAAAAATTGTTGTTGCATATCATCCCAAGCACGAATGGATCCTGGTCTCAAATTTTGTAGCCATGTTTTAGCTTTATCTTTTAATGAAAAAGGAAAAAGCTTTAATCGAATGGTGTTCATGCTACAATTTGAGTCATTATAGGTATTACAGACCTCCTCAAATTCTCTTAAATGCAAGTATGGATTTTCTAGGTCTAAGCCATGAAAAGAAGGTAGGAGTTGAATAATGCCTGGCTTAAAATTAAAATGAGATGCATCAGGAGGGAAAACTATGCATGAGGGTGCACTTGTTCTTGTGGGATTCATGTGATCTCTAAGTGTTCTCATACGGTTATTCTCATTATTCTCATTATGAAGCGATTGATTATCTTCTTCGGCCATATTTTCTGAAAATGATGAGGATACCCTACAAAGTCGACCACTTAATGTACGTGACCAAACTCTCATGCACGTGTAAGAAGAGAATAAAAGCAAGAAAAGAAAAGAGAAGAAAAAGAAATAAAAGAAAAGAAATGAAGCAAAATTAAATAAAAAAATGAAAACAGAAAATAAAATAAGTATTATAATTTATACAAGAATTTACCTGCCCGGCAACGGCGCCAAAAACTTGACACGACCAAAAGCTTGATGTCTCTTCCCAAGTGCAGGAGTGTCGAAGTAATAAATAACCCGGCAAGACCGGGGTCGAACCACAGAGAGGTTAATTGTATAAATTATAAATAACAAGACAACAACAACAACAACAATAATAATAACAATAATAATTATTATTATACTCAGTACGTGGCGTTGTTATACCTGAGAATGATCTAAAGATCGGGTCACAGGTTTCCAGCCTATATACTGAGTTTATGAAAAGATCAAATATATATATTATATAATATAAATAGAATGTAAATAATAATAATAATGAAAGCAGAAGATGAAGAAATTAATGAGAACTTTGAGATGAAAGATTAACGTAAGGATTAAACAATGATAAAAACAAATGTCAAGGTTAGAGGATTCACTAATGGTACTTCAAACAAGTATAATATAAACTCTTATTACTCAATTGGAAACCACACATAAAGGAGGTTCCAATCAGATTATAACTTGTTAACATGATTACATTAATTATCTTATTCGAATAAAGCTAATACTTGTAAATGTTGGCAGGCATTCATGATTATAACTTATGTTAACAACAAATCAAGTTCCTTTCATAGCTCAGGTGTCGGTTAAACCATACAGTATGGGCTATGAAAGTGCCAAGTATTTGTTGTACCAAGTGTTATACAACATAAATCTAGATTAACCATTTAACAAGCAAAGTATTAAAGTGAACAAGATAACAAATATAAAACATGTTAGTATCCAACGTTAAGGTCCATGTTAAGTTTATATTATACTTGTTCTTACACCATTAGTGTACCCTTTTCACCTTGACATAATTAACTTAGCTAGACATAATAAAATAAAGAAACATAAATGAGAAAGAAGTTAACTAGACAAAGGAAAGGAAATGAAGTGCATAAACTTGATATTAATGAAAGCAAGACATAAGCAATACAAAGAGAGAAAGCAAGAGCATGATCTTGATCTGAACACCAAGATGCCTCAATACATGGTAAGTGCCTCCTTTTATAGGCCAAAATTTGGAACTATTGATTTGTTGACTAATTGATGAGTGGGTGGCCACATCTTGACTAGATAACAATCCTTATCTTCTTGTCTGATCAAGACGTCATTGCTAACATCATAATTTGCCCAGAATCCTCAAGAATGTTCTAGGAAATTGTCTCAGCTTTCCAACAAAAAAAAGATGAGGTCATTTGGACTTCTAGAACTCAAGATATGGGCTGAACACTAAATAGTGTTTGGGCTGCAGGACAGCTTCGGACTTCTTCGTTGTTCCTTCAATTTGGACTTCAAAAAGACCTTTTCAAATCTTAGGCTCCTCATGAAAGTTGTAGGCTTTTGTCTTACCTTTCCATCCATATAAAGTGGACCTAAATACGAAATCTAGAGCTCCAGATATGATCCAATTACCGAGCAATGTTCCGGTTTGGACTGCACCGACATCTCTTTTCTAAGTTTGGCCATCTCTTTGTCCTTTAACTTTCAATGCTTAAACTCATCAATCAATCCTTTTATTTATGTGATAGTCCTGAATTTAAAATGAGCATTTACCATAAATTAAGGTATCTTATAATATCAAACTTGTTATTATAAAACATGCTTTAGTTAAGGAGTTATTGATACTTCAAGTGCAAAATGATGATATAAAACCTTGATAAACATGCACTTTTAAGTACTAATCACAAAGCTTGGCTGAGATATATGCCTTCTTAGAAAAAATTGAGAACCGAGGCCTTGCTTTCCTACCAGTGGCTAGAGATATGGATGAAGAAGAAGATTGACGTATTTTGTTCCTTTTTTTGTGTATCCTCTTTTCAAGAGATTGTATTAGCCAATATTATGAATGAAAAGGGGCCTTGACCCAGTTTTTGTGAAAGAAAATCTCCTATAGAGCAGGGATAAGCCTACCAAAGCAGCAACATGAGCAAAACTACTCCTGATAAGGAATGTGACAAAAGGAGTCCATACCCATTACACAAGAAGTAATGCTGGCCATCAATCGATTTTTTAAGCAAAAAAAAAAAAGCAAGCTCACATTTACATATGCATCATGCATTGTTCTCTACCATACATTCATTTACATTTTTCCAACTCCAGATCGTGAAACATAGGTCCCCCTTCCAAAGTCCACTACACTAGGCTAAGATCAAGAATGGAGAATGAAGAGAGGGTCATCCTAGAATCCCGCTACCAAAGTGAATTGGAATCCGTAAGGAATGAAGTTTCCCGAATGACCAATCTACTTGAGCAACTTTTAAGAGCCAAGAACGGGGAGGAAACGTCTACCCAACCACCTATAGGAGCACCGCCAGCTCATGCCCCAGGGGTATCTCAGAACTTGGGGGCAGATTCAGTGACGGAGCAGCACTTTGCACCTGCCATTCCCATTCAGCCCTCTCAAGCTCACATCACTGTAGATTTAACAGCAGATGGGCCTTCCGATAATAGGTCCACTGGTTTTATGAACGATGACAAGATATCAGCTTTGGAAGAAAGGTTAAGAGCAGTCGAGGGAAATGACTGGTTTGACCCCATGCGAGCGTCTGAAATATGCTTGGTACGAAACATCACGGTACCAAAAGATTTTAGGATACCAGAGTTTATAAGGTATACTGGGTTGGAATGCCCAAACACTCACCTTCGATTTTATTGCAATAAGATGGCTGAGGTGATTCATGACGATAAGTTACTGATCTACTTTTTCCAAGACAGTCTATCGGGGTCTGCGCTAAGTTGGTACATGAGGCTGGATAATGCCAAGATTAAGAAATGGAAGGATTTAGTGGAGGCTTTCCTTAAGCAATACAAGTTCAATTTGGAAATTGCTCCAGATCGAACAAGCCTTATGTCAATGGAAAAGAGAAGCCAATAGTCAGTAAGGGCTTATGCGCAAAGATGGAGAGACGAGGCCATGCATGTGCAACCCCCTTTCATAGCTCAGGTGTCGGTTATACCATACAGTATGGGCTACGAAAGTGCCAAGTATTTATTGTACCAAGTGTTATACAACATAAATCTAGATTAACCATTTAACAAGCAAAGTATTAAAAGTGAACAAGATAACAAATATAAAACATGTTAGTATCCAACATTAAGGTCCATGTTAAGTTTATATTATACTTATTCTTATACCATTAGTGTACCCTTTTCACCTTGACATAATTAACTTAGCTAGACATTGTTGCTACCCAATTTTTGACCCATGTTTTGATATATTTTCAAAAAATCCAAAAATTGAGAAAAACAAAGAAAATCCAAAAAAATATGTTTTTTTTAATATATTTTCGTCATCAACGTCGTCTAAAAAAAATTTTAATTGTTAAAATATTTTCAAACGCGTTCGACTTTTCACATGTTTTTTAAAATCATTGATTTTCCGCATTTGAGTCGACGTTGATATTTCTCGTTTTCAAAAAATACAAAAAAATAAGAAAAATCAAAATTTATAAAAAGAAATAAGTTGAGGGACCAAGTTGAAAAACTTGGCAATATTTTTGCCTATAAATACTGGTCTTTAACTCACACAATGGGGGGGCAATTTTGAAACTTCAGCAAAAATACAAAAAAATCCTAACCCTAAACAAAAAAAACTGCCTCATTCTACCCAAAGGAGCCACCCCCCCCGGTTTGAATTTTTTTGAACCTCTCAGCCGGAGCCAAACAGCCCCCCCAAATCCACCCGAATTATTTTTTTTCTTCCTTCAGCCCCTCATCCTCTTCATCCACAGCTGCTGTTACCCCCTTCAGCCGGACCCTCTCACTTTCGGCCAAAGAGCCACCGCCCCCTGCAGCTGAGGCATTTTTTGTCTTCCCGGTTGTTCCCCCCTCTCCGCTATCATCTTCCAGCACCGACGTCCTCCTCCCTCAACAGCCAACAGAGAATCAACCACAGCCTCACAGCCGGCCTGATCTTCTCCCTGACACAGCCAATCTCCTCCACCAAGCCACACAGCGGAAGCGCCTCATCTCCACCGACCAGAGAACAGGCACGGCCGTTCCCCATCGCCTCAGACCCACAACCTCCTTCCTCGGCCGAACAACGCCGTCCACCCCGTCAACACAGCGACCACACCCAGCGACGGCCGAACAACCACTTCAACCGCCACAAACACCGCCCGATCTGCCATCCTGAAGCAGAGGAGAAGAAGAAGAACAAACCCACAGACTGATCTGCAGATAAGAGCAGATCCGAAATGGGCAGAAGAAAATTAAAAACAGATCTAAAAAAACTAAAACCGACTGCTCTTTGTGTGTGTTTCGTGTGTTTGCAAGTGACCGGACCCTCACCGCCGGCAGAAAAATGAACGGGGGAGGAAGGCGCTCCATACACCCCTGGTTGCCAGTTTTTCCAGTGGCGGCGCGTGGGAAGACACGCCGCTACTGTTCAGTCGGGTTTAGGTTGCTTCCCAGAGTCGTTTTTCCTGAATTTTGGGGACTATTGTGTAATTTTCAATTATGTGATGTAATTTTTGTTTAGTTTCGAATTTTTATTTGTATTTTGTAAATATGGATGTAAAAGAAAAGAAAAAGAAAAAAAAGAAACAAAAATAAAATAGTGAAAGTGTATGTGTGTGCTTGTATTTTTGTTTTATTTATTTGTATATAGTTTTTTTTTAATGATAAAATTTGCAAATATATTAAAGAAGAATTTAATATTTTGATCGGATCGCGGTTAAGAATTATTAGCTTATACGTAAGTGATATTTCTAATTTCCGATGAAAAGACAATTATTAAAACTTTTTTAACACGTCAAAGCCACGAAGCAGCTTACCTCAGGTAGGGTGCGTTAGGGGTGCTAATACCTTCCCTAACCACAACCAGTCCCTTACCCGCGAATCTCTGACCAGACCAGTGACAATCCTTATCTTCTTGTCTGAACAAGACGTCATTGCTAACATCATAATTTGCCCAGGATTCTAAAGAATGTTTTAGGAAATTGTCTCAGCTTTCCAAAAAAAAAAAGATGAGGTAATTTGGACTTCTAGAACTCAAGATATGGGCTGAACACTAAATAGTGTCTGGGCTACAGGACAGCTTTGCACTTCTTCGTTGTTTCAACAATTTGGACTTCAAAACGGCCTTTGTAATTCTTGGGTTCCTCATGAAAGTTGTAGGCCTATGTCTTAGATTTCCATCCATATAAAATGGACCTAAATCCAAGATCTAGAGCTCCAGATATGATCCAATTACTGAATAGTGTTCCAGTTTGGACTGCACCAACATCTCTTTTTTAAGCTTCACCCTTCTTTATCTTCAAAATTTCAATAGTTGAATTCATCAATCAATCCTTTGACTTATGTGATAAGCCTGCATTTAGGATGAACATTTACCATATATTAAGGCATTTTATAGTATCACACTTGTTATTATAAAACATTGCTTTAGTTAAGGAGTTATTGATACTTCAAGTGCAAAATGATGATATAAAACCTTAATAAACATGCACTTTTAAGTACTAATCACACCCCCCAACCAGCTTATTACTAGTCCCTAGTAATCAAAGCGTTAAAATAGAAAAACAATTTGCAAGTTCCACAAAGCAAGGCATTCATGATTCAACTTCCATTAATCTATCCAGATAAACAAACTCTCATTAAATTTATATTTATGCTTCATACTTCTTAAGTGATAATAATGCGAGAGTTTGTAAACCTGAATATTTCAAGAAGTATTATGATAGACCTTGGTAATGATACTTACTAAGATGCGTCTCTAGAGTCAATAAAATTGACTCCATACTCTACCATCCTAATAACAATTTTGTCAAATGGTTTTAATAATAGCAACAACAATTAGTAAGTTAGGTTTTTTTTTTTTTTTTACTTACTACTACCCTATCCCCCCAACCAAAACGAGACATTGTCCTCAATGTCCTAAGGTAGAAAGATAGAGTATAGAAGACATCACCTGAAAAACAACGAACAATGACAAACCTGAAACACAGTTAAACAAATATAAGAAGTAACAAAACAAAATAATATGCTATTAATAAAACCAAAAGACACAAGGTTTCACAGATGAAGGCTTAAATCTAATCTAAGCTTTTTACGGCTTTCCTTAGTTGACCAATTTAGACGACTCATGCAGGGATCAATGATAGGGATGAAAGATTGTAGTTGGTCAATCAATTGTTCAGCAGTAGCAGCAGAGATTATGATTTGTCGTGCTGAAGATGTTAGAAATTCTTGTTCCACAGCTTGATCAAGGAAAGACAGTAACTTATCATAAAAACCATTGACATTTAACAAACCTATAGGTTTATGGTGAATGTGCAGTTGGGCCCTAGAGGAAATATGAAAGATCTCTTCCAATGTTCCCAGACCACCTGGTAAGGCAATGAAAGCATCAACATGGCTAAACATGGTGTTTAGTCGATCAGACATTGTAGGGACCTGTAGTTCCTCTCCAATTGTTTTTCCAATGATGTCCCCAGTTGCTAAAGCTTTGGGGACAAGCCCCAAAACTTGACTGCCTCCCAAAAATGCAGCCATTGACACACCTCCCATTAACCCAAGGCTACCTCCCCCATACACTAAATGAATCTTTCTCTCAGCTAGTACCCGACCAAGATGATTTTCTAATTCTAAAAACTCTCTTTCTTTCCCAGGACTGGATCCACCGAAAACACAAATATTTCTTATGTGATGACTTGAGGAACCTGCCATTTCTACACACTTCTATATTTGATGAATGTATGGGTTGAGTAGAAATGAAGGGAAGGAAGAGAATAATTTATAGATGAGAAATTGAAAATGCAATCATACCACCTATATGTAGGCCAACTGTTGTCTCACACTCTCTCTCTTTATTTATTTATTTTGACAAAGCATGTATGTACAGGTAGTTGTGATTGTGGCTCACATCTTCCCTTGGTTTTACGTCCAAGAACGGCTTAAACGCCCTCTATGGGTCGAGGATAGGCTTCCCATCCAGTTTTCTTAAAAACTGGCAAACAGGGTCTTTTTTAGTCAGATTCCCAAGACTAAGTCGATCATGTTCTTTATGGAATTGTGGCCATAAATCATGAATTACACGATGCACATCTCCACTAGGATGCGTCTCAAGGGTCAATAAAAGATTATCTAAAGACCCCTTACTCAAGCCATCCCTAATGAATTGTATTTTATCTTCACGGTTTACAGATACCATTCCTAAAGAATGACATGTCGCATTACAAGTCCATCTGGCACATCGATGACAGACTTTCAGTCGTTTTGCACGACGTTTCTTTGCAAAAGTGCTTTTACCTATTCCAAGCATGTGTGAAATGAAAGAATTAGAGGACTCACCTGATAATCGGACCTTTGCTACAATAAGCCAGCGAATATCTTCAGGAATTCCATGAATCATTAACAACCGTAATCTTTCACACCTAGCACGGTAAATTTTTGTACTCGCATTCTGAGGCAGAGCGGGAAAATACCTTTTCAACTTTTCAAGAGTGGTGTCCATTTTTAAAAGAGAATTAGAGAAGAGATTCAAAGAAGGGAAAAAGAGCTTAGAATTGTACAAATATATACAATTATCAGTTATTTGGGAAACTGAAAGAACCGACTTAAGTCACGGAGTACCGTTATCCGCCATTTGACCGGGGTGAGAGAGAGACTAGCAAAATAATAGATACACCAAAGCAAAATACAAAACAATGTGAGAAAAAGAATCAATCTTTATATACAGGATCACTCAATTCAATAGAGTCATTTTCAACTAAAAAATTGTCAAAATAAACTTTCAAACGATGCCTATTTACCTTGAAAACATTGTCATTCTTTGGATTCTCAATATCACAGGCCCCATATGGATACACATGTTTCACAATAAAAGGATCGCTCCATCTTGATCTTAGTTTTCCAGGAAATAAATGGATTCGAGAATTATAAAGCAAGACTTTTAGACCAACATTGAATGTTTTTCTCAGTATTTTCTTGTCATGAAACTCTTTAATTCTTGCTTTATGAATTTTCGAATTGTCATATGCATCATTTCTTATTTCCTCAAGCTCATTTATTTGCAATTTTCGCAGTTGACTAGCATCATCAAGGTTTGAATTGAAAGCTTTAATAGCCCAATAAGCTTTATGTTCAATTTTCACAGGCAAGTGACAAGGTTTTCCATAGACTAGTCTATAAGGTGACATACCTAATGATGTTTTATAAGCAGTTCGATAAGCCCAAAGTGCATCATTAAGTCTTAAAAACCAGTCTTTCCTATTAGGGTTCGCTATTTTCTCCAAGATTTGTTTGATCTCCCTATTAGCAAGCTCTACTTGTCCACTTGTCTGAGGGTGATAAGG
This sequence comes from Populus alba x Populus glandulosa, assembly GCA_033617975.1. NCBI lineage: Eukaryota > Viridiplantae > Streptophyta > Magnoliopsida > Malpighiales > Salicaceae > Populus > Populus alba x Populus glandulosa. The sequence continues at coordinate 12,277,691 of CM066161.1, forward strand.
GGTGGCAACTTTGTGTGTGATTCCATATTTCTTCATTAAAGACTCAAATGGCTTGTTGTAGAAATGTGTTCCACCATCACTTATCATGGCTCGAGGGATTCCAAATCAACTAATATGTACATGAAACCAAAGGATGGAGGAAATGGACCCATGAAATCTATACCCCAACAGTCAAAGATCTCAATGACAAGAATAGGATGTAAAGGCATCATGTGACATTTTGAAATAGATCCTAACTTTTGACAATTTTCACAAGTCTTGCAGAATGCATGTGAGTCCTTGAACATGGTGGGCCAGTAAAATCCACTTTGTAAGATTTTTGCAGCTGTCTTTTTCGACGAAAAATGACCCCCACATGCCTTAGAATGACAAAATTTAATGACACTACTTACCTCATTGTCAGGAATGCATCTTCAAAATATTTGGTCAGGACAATATTTGAACAAATACGGGTCATCCCAATAAAAGTTCTTCACTTCGTTCAAGAACTTTCTTTTGTCTTGGGTACTCCAATGAGCTGGCAATTGTCCTGAAACAAGAAAATTAACAATATTAGCAAACCAAGGCATCGTAGAAACGGAAAGTAAAGATTCATCGGGAAAGTAGTCATCGATTGGTGTGATGTCAGATTTCGAATCTGTTGTCAATCTTGACAAATGATCTGCAACAACATTTTCGGTGCCTTTCTTGTCTTTCATTGTGATATCAAATTCTTGAAGTAACAAAATCCACCGCACCAATCTAGCTTTAGAATCTTTCTTAGAAAGAAGATACTTCAATGCTGCATGATCACTAAAAACAACAATAGGTGAGCTAACAAGATAAGACCTGAATTTATCACATGCAAATACTACTGCAAGTAATTCTTTTTCAGTGGTGGTGTAATTCATTTGAGCACAATTTAAAGTTTTACTTGCATAGTAAATCACATAAGGTTTCTTATCTTTTCTTTGTCCCAAGACAGCACCCACGACATAATCACTAGCATCACACATTATTTCAAAAGGTAATGACCAATCAGGAGGTTGAATGACAAGAGCAGAAGTAAGCAAGTTTTTAAGTTTAACAAAGGCTTCCTCACAATGTTCAGTCCATTCAAAAATATTATCCTTTGTTAGAAGGTTACTCAAGGGCTTAGATATTACACTAAAATCTTTGATGAACCTTCTGTAAAAACCAACATGTCCTAAGAATGATCTAACATCCTTAACAGATTTTGGTGTTGGTAAGTTGGCAATTAACTCAATTTTAGATTTATCAACCTCAATTCCTTTCGATGAAACAATGTGACCAAGTACAATGTCGTTTGTTATCATAAAGTGACATTTTTCCCAATTCAGTACAAGATTCTTCTCTTCACACCTGCTCAAAACCTTTTCTAAGTTAGTCAAACAATCATCAAATGAATCACCAAAAACAGAAAAATCATCCATAAAAATCTCAAGAAAATGTTCAACCATATCACTGAATATGCTAAGCATGCATCTTTGAAACGTGGCTGGTGCATTACATAATCCAAAAGGCATCCTTCGATATGCAAAAGTACCAAATGGACATGTGAAAGTAGTCTTCTCTTGATCTTCCAATGCAATTTCAATTTGATTGTAACCTGAATAGCCATCTAGGAAACAATAAAATTCATGACCTGCAACTCTTTCTAGGATTTGATCCATGAAAGGTAAAGGGAAATGATCTTTTCTAGTCATTGAATTAAGTTTCCTATAGTCAATGCACATGCGCCAACCAGTAACAGTCCTCGTTGGAATTAACTCATTTTTCTCATTTGTTATCACAGTGACTCCAGACTTTTTGGGTACAACTTGGGTAGGACTTACCCATTTGCTGTCAGAAATAGGATAAATGATTCCATTATCTAGAAGCTTAATGACTTTATTTTTCACTACTTCTTTCATATTAGGATTAAGCCTTCGTTGCATTTCTTTAGAGGGTTTAGCATTTTCCTCCAAATAAATCCTGTGTGTGCAAATCAAAGGGCTAATTCCTTTTATGTCAGCTATGGTCCATCCTAATGCATTTTTATGCATTTTCAGAGTTTGTAATAACTTACCTTCTTGATGTGCACTAAGTTTGGAAGAGATTATTACCAGAAAAGTTTCATTCTCTCCCAAAAATGAGTATTTGAGATTAAATGGTAACAACTTCAAATCAGGTTTTGGTGGTTGAACACTTGAAGGTATGGGCTCAATTGATCGTGGTGGCAATTCTTCAATTTGTGGTCTCCAATTGCATGCCTTTGATTCTTCCTGAAAATAGACCATTTGCAAATCATCAGATTCATCAATCTCAGTTTCAATAGAAGTGGTTTGAAATTGATCATGAACTAATTTTTCAATAAAGTCCACTTCCTGTAAATCACTATTATCTCCAGGTTGCTTATAAATATTGAAAATATTCATCTCCAATGTCATGTTTCCAAATGATAGCTTCATCAGTCCATTCCTACAATTAATCAATGCATTAGAAGTGGCAAGAAATGGACGTCCTAAAATGACTGGAATTGAATTACATGCTTCAACAGGTTGTGTATCCAAGACAACAAAATCTACAGGGTAAATGAATTTATCAACTTGTACTAACACATCCTCAACTATTCCTCTAGACACTTTTACAGATCTATCAGCAAGTAAAAGAGTTACAGAGGTTGGTTTTAACTCACCTAGATTGAGACTTTGAAAAACTGAATATGGAAGTAAATTCACACTAGCTCCAAGATCAAGTAAGGCTCTTTCAATTTTATGTTCTCCAATAAAGCAAGAAATTGTAGGACAACCAGGGTCTTTATATTTCAAAGCATTATTGTTTTGAAGAATGGCACTTACTTGTTCGGCTAAAAATGCTTTCTTTTTAACATTCAGTTTTCTCTTCACAGTGCATAGATCTTTTAAAAATTTAGCATAGGAAGGAACCTGTTTAATAGCATCCAACAAAGGTATATTGATCCTTACCTGTTTGAAAGTTTCAAAGATTTCAGAGGTGTGATTGACTTTCCTTTGTTTGGTCATGGCATGAGGAAATGGAAGTGCTGGCGGGGAATCAGCCTTTTCTTTGCAATGTTCAGGTTCAACCCCTTCCTTACCCTTAGAGATAGACTCATCATCTTTCTCACAAGGTTCAAGAATGGGTTTTTCAATAACCTTACCACGACGAAGAGTGATGACTGATTTGACTTGATCCATGTGTTGGCTTCCAGAACCACTTGCATTTGCATTGTATTGCCCCTTTGGATTTTGTTGTGGTTGAGAAGGAAACTTACCTTTCTCTTGGAAACTGAGAGCAGATGTTAATTTTGTAAGAGCATCTTTAAAATCAGTCATGCTTTGAGCAAGTTGAGTGTTGATTGTCTCCTGCTTTTCAATGAATGCATGCATTGTTTCCTCAAGATTTGTTCTAGGAGGTGGAGCATAAGGAGGTGCATATCCATGAGAATTTTGGAAATTATGGTGTGCTTGAAATGGTGGTTATGAAGTTTGTGCATTGTTGCTATCACTCTTCCAATTGAAATTTGGGTGATTTCTCCAACCAGGGTTATACGTTTGTGAGTAAGGGTTATGGTTGGGCCTTTGGAAACTGTTTAAAGCATGGGCTTGTTCATGGAGGCATTCCTTAAAAGAAGGCAAAGTTGGACAATCATTTGTTGAGTGTTCCTTGGTTTCACAGATTTGACACATAATGTCTTGAACAGATTTTAATTGACCACTCCTTTTCAATTCAAGTGCCTCGACTTTTCTAGCTAAAGATGCAAACTTGGCTTGGAGATCATGATCTTCCCTAAGGTTGTGCATACCTCCACTAGATGTATGAGATTGAGTTTTACTTGGTGCCTCATAAGTACCTGTGGTGTCCCAAATTTGAGCATTTTCGACTAGCAAGTCTAGGTACTCCATTGCTTCATTAGGGTCTTTATCTTCAAAGGTTCCATTACACATCAATTCAACCATTTGCCTATCTCTAGGTGTTAAACCTTTATAAAAATGTGAAACCAATCTCCATGTTTCAAAACCATGATGTGGGCAAGTATTAAGCAAGTCTCGATACCTATCCCAACATTGGTAAAATGTTTCTCCTGGCTTTTGAGTGAAAGTGATGATTTGTCTTTTGAAAGAGTTGGTTCTGTGAGATGGAAAAAACTTCTTTAAAAATTGTTGTTGCATTTCATCCCAAGCACGAATAGATCCTGGTCTCAAATTTTGTAGCCATGTTTTAGCTTTATCTTTTAACGAAAAAGGAAAAAGCTTTAATCTGATAGTGTTCATGCTACAATTTGAGTCATTATAGGTATTACAGACCTCCTCGAATTCCCTTAAATGCAAGTATGGATTTTCTAAGTCTAAACCATGAAAAGAAGGTAGGAGTTGAATAATGCCTGGCTTAAAATTAAAATGAGATGCATCAGGAGGGAAAACTATGCATGAGGGTGCACTTGTTCTTGTGGGATTCATGTGGTCTATAAGTGTTCTCATACGGTTATTCTCATTATTCTCATTATGAAGTGATTGATTATCTTCTTCGGCCATATTTTCTAAAAATGATGAGGATACCCTACAAAGTCTACCACTTAATGTACGTGACCAAACTCTCATGCACGTGTAAGAAGAGAATAAAAGGAAGAAAATAAAAGAGAAGAAAAAGAAACAAAAGTTAAATAAAATGAAAAATGAAAAGAGAAGATAAAATAAATATTATAATTTATACAAGAATTTACCTCCCCGGCAACGGCGCCAAAAACTTGACACGACCAAAAGCTTGATGTCTTCTCCCAAGTGCAGGAGTGTCGAAGTAATAAATAACCCGGCAAGACCGGGGTCGAACCATAGAGAGGTTAATTGTATAAATTATAAATAACAAGACAACAACAATAATAATAATACTCAGTACGTGGCGTTGTTATACCTGAGAATGATCTAAAAGATCGGGTCACAGGTTTCCAGCCTATATACTGAGTTTATGAAAAGATCAAAGAGAAATATAATATAAACAAAATGTAAATAATAATAATAATAATAATAATAATAGTAATAAAGAGAGCTTTGAGAGGTAAGGTTGATGTAAGGATTAAACAATGATAAAAACAAACGTCAAGGTTAGAGGATCCACTAATGGTATTTCAAACAAGTATAGTATAAACTCTTATTACTCAATTGGAAACCACACATAAAGGAGGTTCCAATCAGATTATAAATTGTTAACATGATTACATTAGTTATCTTATTCGAATAAAGCTAATACTTGTAAATGTTGGCAGGCATTCATGATCATAACTCATGTTAACAACAAATCAAGTTCCTTTCATAGCTCAGGTGTCGGTTATACCATACAGTATGGGCTATGTTAAGTTTATATTATACTTATTCTTACACCATTAGTGTACCCTTTTCTCCTTGACATAATTAACTTAGCTAGACATAATGAAAGGAAGAAACATAAATGAACAAGATAAGAACATAAATGAGAAAGAAGTTAACTAAATAAAGGAAAGGAAATGAAGTGCATAAACTTGATATTAATGAAAGCAAAACATAAGCAATACAAAGAGAGAAAGCAAGAGCATCATCTTGATCTGGAAACCAAGATGCCTCCATACATGGTAAGTGCCTCCTTTTATAGGCCAAAATTTGAAACTATTGATTTGTTGACTAATTGATGAGTGGGTGGCCACATCTTGACTTGGTGACAATCCTTATCTTCTTGTCTGAACAAGACGTCATTGCTAACATCATAATTTTCCCAGAATTCTCAAGAATGTTCTAGGAAATTGTCTTAGCTTTCCAAAAAAAAAAAGATGAGGTCATTTGGACTTCTAGAACTCAAGATATGGGCTGAACACTAAATAGTGTCTGGGCTGCAGGACAGCTTCGGACTTCTTCGTTGTTCCAACAATTTGGACTTCAAAACGGCCTTTTTAATTCTTGGCTTCCTCATGAAAGTTGTAGGCCTATGTCTTAGCTTTCCATCCATATAAAACGGATCTAAATCCGAGATCTAGAGCTCTAGATATGATCCAATTACCGAATAGTGTTACAGTTTGGACTGCACCAACATCTCTTTTTTAAGCTTCACCCTTCTTTATCTGCAAAATTTCAATAGTTGAATTCATCAATCAATCCTTTGACTTATGTGATAAGCCTGCATTTAGGATGAACATTTACCATATATTAAGGCATTTTATAGTATCACACTTGTTATTATAAAACATGCTTTAGTTAAGGAGTTATTGATATTTCAAGTGCAAAATGATGATATAAAACCTTAATAAACATGCACTTTTAAGTACTAATCATTACCAATACCTTTAAAGGACATGTACTCCAAACCGTTGAGCATTGGATAGATCGCTCCCATCCCTACACTACCACTACAACCACCATTCCCAATTTGGTACAAGCCCGATTTGACTTGCTAATATCATGGGGGTAATCCCGGGCATGGGATTGAAACCTGTTACATTTTCAAGAAGAGGTTATTGGAGCTTATTAAAATGGGATGGGTATCCTTTGAAGACAAGCCCAACGTTAATTCAAACCCATTGCCTAAGCATGCCCCAAATAGTAGTGGAATAAATATGATCGAAGTGGGAAATCAATGCAAGGTGTTGAAGGTGCCTATGAAAAAGTTGTACGACATGTTAGTACAATCAGGATTTCTAGAGGCAAATGGGGAAAGCCATTTGGAGGGAGGTGATTACTGTGAGTTCCATGGAAGAGGGGGACACCATATTGAGGATTGTGCCGAGTTTTGCGAAAAGATCGAAAAAATGTTGAGAATGGGACAATTGAGGATTGAACCCATGGAGAGCAGGTGTGAGGTGAGTATGATGGAAGGTCAAGATTAGATGACAGGAGTATGCAGGGTCCAACAGACTGCTAATGGGCTGATCTTGGTTAAACCGTCCTGCACAAAAGAGAATCACAATGCCATGCCGTATAATTATGGGTATGCCTCCAATGTTCGAGCTCCTCTTCCTTTGTTCCAGACTGAGATAAGTGGTTTGACCAGGAGTGGTCGTTGCTTTACGCCTGAAGAGTGGAGGAAGGAAAAGGGTAAAGAAGTGGTAGATCTGGACAAAGCACCAGAAGTTAATAAGCCGGTAACGGAAGAGGAATCAAATGAATTTTTGAAATTGATCAAGCATAGCGAATACTGCATAGTGGATCAACTAAAAAAGGCTCCAGCTAGGATCTCCCTTATGTCCTTGATACTCAGCTCCTAGCCGCATCGAAATGCCTTGCAAAAGGTATTGAATGAGGCATATGTACCCCAAGACATTGAACATAAAACCAAACCATGGAGCATCTAGTGGGGAGGATCCATGTAACCAATTACCTCGACTTCACTGCTGATGAGCTTGATGCTGAGGGTACCGGACATAACAAGCCCCTATACATTACGGTTAGGTGCAAAGACTGCCTCATAGGGAAAGTACTCGTTGATAATGGCTCGGCCCTTAACGTGTTGCCAAAGCACATTCTGGAGGAAATGCCGATCGATGAATCTCATATGAAGCTGAGTACTATGATGGCCAGAGCGTATGATGGCTCACCTAGGCCGATAATTGGGACTTTAGAAGTGGAGCTATATGTGGGACCACAAATGTTCCTAGTGACACTTCAGGGATATCCACCCTTTCTATAGCATGTTGTTGGGAAGACCTTGGATTCATGCAGCGGGGGCGGTAGCTTCGTCATTGCACCAATGCTTGAAGTACATCATGAATGGGATGTTGGTAATTGTCAAGGCCGAGGAGACAGTATCCATGATAAAGAATATGGCTGTGCCTTTTATCGAAGTGGATGATTGCAAGGATAACAATATCCATGCTTTTGAGATCGTGAACACCGACTGGGTGCTGGAGAACACAGTGCTGAGAAGGCCAAGGATCTTAGAAGCAGCAAGGATGGCAAGTCTATGTTTCTTGGACCGTGGGATCCCACGCCAATATAACCTTGTTTGCGGGATACCAGAAGGGGTTAATCCGACAAGGAAGAGAAAAGCTGATCAAAGATTTGGGCTAGGATATCAACCTAACCAAGAGGATTATCGTTGGGCTGCTGGTCGGAGAAGGGCAAGAAGGATGGCTAGAATTAAAGGAAGAGATCTTGAAGAAGAACAACTACAAATCCGTCCCCTTAGCGTATCATTCCCAAGAGCTGCATACATAGTGCAACATGATAAGGGAGCTGAAAGCCTGGGTCTAGAATTGGCAAATATGAGCATAAACACCTTGGAGGGAAAGGAGAAGGAAGATGACGTGAAAGCAGTAGCGGGAAAAGAAGATGAAGCGCTGCCACAACTGACAATCCATACACTAGAAGAAGTCTCCGCCAAGACCTTTGTGTGCAAGTTGGCTCAGGGCGAGAAGTTTCAGAACTGGGTGACCCAAGAAGCTCCAGTGGTTTTCAAAATGTAAACCAACTTTGTTTGCCTTAACATGTTTTTGTCATTGCTTATGTTTGCTTTTATTTTCTCTAGTTGACAATCAAGGCTCATGATGTCAGCTAGATTCTATTTTTTTCATGAAGCCCACCTTTTTTTTTCTTTGAATAAATGATGAGATCATGCACTTTTAAAAAAAATTGTTGTTTTATATACATTTACACCAAGCACTTCCCGTTTTCAGGAATCCTGAAAGCGGATCTCCTACAACATCACATACATTTAGCATCAAGAATAAATGGCCAAACTTGAACGAGCATGTAATAGCTATGGAAGAAGAAGAGTGGGATGAAAGCAATATTAGTGAATTCACCAGGCTAGTAGAACAACAGGAACAGACTTGGAAGCCTGCCGCCGAGGAACTCGAAACCATCAATGTGGGTAGTGGTCAGCTCAAGAAAGAGTTAAAAATAGGTACCTTAATTACTTCTGAACAAAGGGTAAAAATGATCACCCTATTACAAGAATATTCAGATGTCTTCGCTTGGTCCTATGAAGATATGCCCGGTTTGGATACAAGTATTGTAGAACATAAGATACCGTTGGAAGAAGGTTATAAGGCAGTCAAGCAGAAACTGAGGAGGGCTCACCCGGACGTCTGGATCAAGGTCAAGGCAGAACTCGAGAAGCAATGGGATGCTGGTTTTCTAGAAGTAGTTAGATATCCACAATGGGTATCTAACATTGTTGTGGTGCCTAAGAAGGAAGGGAAGATTAGAGTTTGTGTGGATTTTCGGAATTTGAATAGAGCTAGCCCCAAGGATGATTTTCCTCTACCACACATAGATGTTTTAGTGGATAATGCTGCACGAAGTTCCACTTATTCCTTTATGGATGGTTTTTCGGGATACAACCAGATAAAAATGGCTCTAGAGGATAAGGCGAAAACAACTTTTGTCACACCTTGGGGAACCTACTGCTACAAGGTCATGCCATTTGGGTTGAAGAACGTCGGCGCAACGTATCAAAGAGCAATGGTGACTCTATTCCATGACATGATGCACAAAGAAATCGAGGTGTATGTAGATGATATGATTGCCAAGTCTAAAAAGGGAGAGGATCATGTGGAAGTTTTGAGGAAGTTATTTGAGAGGTTGAGGAAGTATGAACTAAGGCTTAATCCTGCAAAATGTTCATTCGAATTTAAATTGGGTAAGTTGTTAGGATTTGTGGTAAGTGATAGAGGTATAGAGGTGGATCCGGATAAAGTAAGGGCCATTCAGGCTATGTCGTCCCCAAAGACGGAGAAAGAAGTAAGAGGATTCTTGGGAAGGTTGAACTACATTGCTCGGTTTATAGCTAAACTAACAACAACATGCGAGCCTATATTCCGACTACTAAGGAAAAAGAATCATGGAACCTGGAATGAGGAGTGTGAGGAGGCATTCAATAAAATCAAGCATTATTTACAAAATCCGCCTTTACTGGTTCCTCCTGTATTAGGAAAACCTCTAGTATTATATCTAACAGTAACTGAAGCAGCCATGGGATGTGTATTGGGTTAGCATGATGAAACCAGAAGGAAGGAAAGAGCTATTTATTACTTAAGTAAGAAATTCACTGAATGTGAGTCTAGATAAACTAAGATAGAAAGGCTTTGTTGTGCGTTGGTGTGGGCGGCAAAGAGGTTGCGACATTACATGTTATACTATACCACTTGGTTGATTTCAAAAGTGGATCCTCTTAGGTATATTTGTAACAAGCCCTTTCTCTCAAGTCGAATTGCAAGGTGGCAGGTTTTATTAGCAAAATATGACATAGTGTATATGACAAGGAAAGCTGTAAAAGGGAGTGCAATCGCAGACCATTTGGCCGATAATGTTGTTGAAGATTACGAACCTTTGGATTTTGATTTCCCCGATAAAGATATATTGTCAATAGAAAAGGAAGAAGAGAAGACAGATTGGTGGACCATGTTCTTTGACGGAGTAGTGAATGTATATGGTAATGGGGCAGGGGCAGTAATAATCTCCCCTAATAAGAAACAATATCCAGTTTCGGTTAAACTACATTTCGAGTGCACCAACAATACATCTGAGTATGAAGCTTGTATCCTCGGTTTAGAAGCAGCATTGGAGCTGAAGATAAAGAAGATAGATGTATATGGGGATTCAATGTTGATTATCTGCCAGGTTAAAGGGGAATGGCAAACCAAAGAGGAAAAGTTGAGGCCGTACCAGGAATACCTATCCACGCTAGCAAAGGAATTTGAAGAAATTAGATTCACCCATCTCGGAAGGGAGGGGAACCACTTTGCGGATGCCTTGGCCATGCTAGCTGGTATGACTACCATTGATCTCAAGTATAAGGTACAACCGTTACGCATTGATATCAGAAATGATCCAGCTCACTGTTGCTTAGTTGAAGGAGAGATGGACGGACAACCTTGGTATTACAATATCAAGAATCTTGTGCAAAACCAGGAATATCCGGTGGGAGCTTCTAAAACGGATAAGAAAACCTTGAGAAGGTTGGCTATAGACTTCTATTTAGATGATGAGATCTTATATAAAAGGTCATTTGATGGAACCCTGCTAAGGTGTTTGAATGAGGCAGATGCTAGAAAGGCATTACGAGAGGTCCATGGGGGGATTTGCTCAACCCATGCTAGCGGGCATATAATGGCAAGGAAAATCCAAAGGGTTGGTTATTTTTGGATGACACTAGAAAAAGACTGTATTGACTATGTCAGAAAATGTCACAAATGTCAAATTTACAGTGACAAAGTCAATATGCCACCAGCTCCTCTGTTTAACTTGACATCTCCGTGGCCCTTCGTGATGTGGGGAATTGATGTGATTGGACCTGTAAACCCAAAAGCCAGAAATGGTCATAGGTTTATTCTCGTGACTATTAACTACTTCACAAAATGGGTAGAAGCCGGGTCATTTGCTCATGTGACGCAAAAAGTGGTGATGAAATTTATTGAGAGAGATTTGATATGTCGGTATGGTCCACCAGAAAAGATTATAACTGATAATGTCTAGAATTTCAACGGCAAGATGATAATAGAGCTCTGCACTAAATAGAAAATCAAACATTCCAATTCTTCGCCATATAGACCAAAGATGAATGGTGCGGTAGAAGCTGCTAACAAGAATGTCAAAAAAATTATCTAGAAGATGGTAGTCACCTATAAGGATTGGCATGAGATGTTGCCATTTGCCCTTCATGCATATCGCACCGCAGTTCGAACTTCGACAGGGACTACCCCATATTCTCTTGTGTATGGCATGGAGGCAGTGATGCCTTTGGAAGTAGAAATCCCGTCGTTAAGAGTATTGATGGATTCCGAATTAGAAGAAGCCGACTGGGCCAAAGTGAGACACGAGCAACTGAACCTGATCAGTGAAAAGAGGATGGCCGCGATATGTCATCACCAACTTTACCAGAAACGAATGGCCAAGGCATATGATAAGAAGGTTAGACCGCGGTTATTTCGAGAAGGGGATCTAGTATTGAAGAAAATATTGTCGTTACCCGGAGACGATCAAAGCAAATGGGCACCAAATTACGAGGGTCCTTATGTAGTAACGAAGGCATTCTCAGGAGGAGCACTGAAGTTAGCTAGAATGGATGGAGAAGACCTAGCTCGATCTGTGAATCTGACTCTGTAAAAAGATATTATGCTTGATGTATGCTCCTGAATCAATAAAGTAAAGTTTGGCCATTGACTTCTTTCTTTTTGCATTGATCTCACAACAATCATTTTTGCATTAATCCCAACAATGCATGTTTTGTTAAAAAGTTTAGCATCGGCTGAACGAATTTCTTCTCTATATAAAAGCCCAGACTAGGATCACACCCCTACACTGGGGGCAATACGAGATGTTTTTATGAAAAGTTTTACGGAAGCCTATAGATTTGAAAACCAAGCTAAAGCATTTGACAAAAGCATGACAAAGAGGCAATGACAAGTCATACATTTTGAGAAAAGGAGTACTTGAAGAAAGTCAAAGACTTCTTCTCCAAGAATATGATAGGTAAAAAAGAGGCACACGAGAGATGAATCCAGTATACGACTTCAAAAGCAAGCTTAGGTTAAGAGAGAGTCTCATGAACTAGAAGAAGATGATGGGGCCTATGTTTCAAAACCAGGTATGAATGCATGCATGGCATTTAATCACAAATCATTGCATGTTTGTTTTTGGATCGTTACAGGAGGAGTCCTTAGTGCATTCCGACAAGATTGTGGATGAAGAAAGAATCATTGAGTGGATGATAGCAAAGAATCCTAGTTTTGATTCCAGAACAACGAGAAAGTGTATATATAATATATATATATATATATAATAGTAATAATAATTTTCAAACCCTGCCATCAGGAAGAACAACACCGATATCAAACGGTAATAGGGAATTGCCAGATGGGATTCCAGGTTGACTGATTTACAAAATAGTTGATTGGTTAAAGGAGATCGCCAGAAGGGATCTCGCATTTCAATATTCATCAAGGGAGGTCGCCAGAAGGGACCACATATTTCATGCTTTGGTTAAAAGGAATCGCCAGATGGGATTCCAAGTTGGATGAGATCGCCAGAAGGGATCTCGTATTTCGATATTGGTCAAAGGAGGTCACCAGAAGGGACCTCAGATTTCAGCTTTGAATAAAAGGAATCGCCAGATGGGATTCCAAGTTGATGGAGATCGCTAGAAGGGATCTCATATTTTACTATTTGGAGGTCGCCAGATGGGACCTCATATTTCATGTTTGTTAAAAGGAATCGCCAGATGAGATTCCAAGTTGACAGAGATCGCCAGAAGGGATCTTGTATTTTGCTAATTGGAGGTTGCTAGATGGGACCTCATATTTCATGTTTGTTAAGAGGAATCGCCAGATGGGATTCCAAGTTGATTAAATGAGATCACTAGAAGGGATCTCGTATTTCGCTATTTGGAGGTCGCTAGATGGGACCTCATATTTCATGTTTGTTAAAAGGGATCGCCAGATGGGATTCCAAGTTGATTAAAGGAGATCGCCAGAAAGGATCTTGTATTTCGCTATTTGGAGGTCGCTAGATGGGACCTTGTATTTCATGTTGGTTAAGAGGAATCGCCATATTGGATTCCAAGTTGTTTGGTTAAAGGAGATCGCCAGAAGAGATCTCGTATTTCGATATTCATCAAGGGAGGTCGCCAGAAGGGACCTCATATTTTAGTTGGTTAAAAGGAATCGCCAGATGGGATTCCAAGTTGAGTAAGCTATAATTATAGATTTTGGTTTAAGGAGGTCGCCAGATGGGATTCCAAGTTAAAAGAAATCGCCAGAAGGGGTCTCAGATGGACTAAATTTTGATCATAGTTTCGATCAGATCAGTTTCGGGAGTTCAGTTTGGTTTATCTTTATAAAACTTACTGCGCAAAACCCCTGCTCCGTAAGCATTATAAAGAGGGGGCATCTGTTGTAACCCATTTTCGAGTCTCCACAAAAATAAATAAAATAAATAAAATAAATAGCCAAAAAAGATAAAAAAAATAATAGCAGGCCGAAGCGCTCAGAAATGGACAGAAAAATTGGTCAAGGAGGTTAAAAATACAAAGATGGATTTTTGACAGTATATTCTTGAATGATGAGAGCCCTGTTGGATAAGAAAATTGGAAGTTTGAGGAGAAAAATCCAAATTTGGATGTTTATGGACTTAATTGGATTTTTAATTGAATTTATAGGGGATTTGACTGCATGAACAATTGATTTTTAAGTCAATTTGGGCTTTAATTATAAGAAATTAAAGTTCTGGGGCCAAATTATAGTTTTTAGGAATTTATTAGGTCAAATCAGGGGCTTAATTGCATAAATATTGAAGTTTAAAGACTAATTAGGGACTTAATTGAAAAAAATCCGAAACCAGGGACCAAATTGGAAGAGGCGCGTAAATGGAGGGGCTGCAATTATTCGGTTCAGGGGCCTAATTGAAGAATTTGAAAGTTTATTAATCAATTGACGGCTCAATTGCATAAATCAGAGGCCAAGGACTAAAGTGAAAAACGCGGCCAACAAGAGGAGCGGGGACCGAAATTGGCAGGGACGCAATTGAAATAAAGAAAAGATAATTGAGGGCTGATTTGAAATTTGGCGTGTTCTGGCGCCCTTTTTTTTAAATGAAACGGCGTGTTTTCTCCAAAACGACGCCGTTTCATACCTAAAAAAAAAGAAGAAGAAGACCGAACGGTGCCATTTTGAATGGCACTGTTCCCCTTTCTTCTTCCCCCCCGAACATGCAGCGGGGAAGAAGGAAAAAGAATGCATTGTTTAATTTCGCCAGTCCCTCTAGCCCACCGACCAACCGAGGCCCCACGCCGTTGGACCACCGACCGAAGACACTGTCCGACCACCCGCTGCGCTACCAAAACCGAGGGAGGCACGCCTGGACAGCCGCGCCCCGACCAGCCGCCGCCTGACCCGCTCCCTGGCTCCACAGTGAAAAGCCACGCTCACCGGCTCTATAAATAGAGGAGAGACTGAAGTGACAAAGGGGGGAGGAAAAAGAGAAAAGGAGCCTAAGAGAGAAATGAAGTAGAGAGAGAAAGGAAAGAGAAGGGGAAAGTTTGAAACCGGGGAGGGAAGTTTTTTTTTTAAACAGAACCGAGAAGACAAAAGGGTAATCACGGGTAAAACGAACCGAGAAAGAAGGAACGAGAAAAAAAGAGGAGAGGGGAAGAGGAAGAAATCTCTCTCTACCGGTTGAGCAGCAGCACCGCCGCTTGGAGCCGCCGTTCCCGAGCCACGACACCGCAGCGCCACCGCAGCACCGCCAGCGACCGCCTCCTCCATGCCATGTAATTCTTCCTTCCCTGCAGCCGTAGTTGTCCCCTTGCATGCAGAACGAAATATCGTTCTTCATGTAGGGATGGGAGGGGAAAATAATTCCCCTCCCCGCTTTCTTTATTTTCTCTCACGGGTCAGACCGGTTCTGGCCCGGATTTAGGTCCGGGCTGGGTGTGGCCCAGATGAAATGCAGCAGGATGGACAGTTGGGCCGAGATCGGCCCAATCCCGTCTGGGCCGTGATCGGCCCAGATTCCTGCTGGGCTGAGTCTGGCCCTTTTAGTTGGGTCGGCCCAGCCCAACCCACAATATATAATATATTATATATTAAAAATTATAATATATTATAATATATATATGTGTATACATATTATATATAAAGAAAAAATATAAGAAAAAAAATATTTTGAAAAATCTTTGAAAAAATATTGTTGATTTGCTTGCATTTTTGTCAAAATGGCTTAATAATGGTTTGTATTTCTATACCGTAGAGATATAAATTCATTATTAAAATACCCGGTTTTTGTCAAAACATCAAAGATTTTCAAAATAAAAAATGTTTTTGCTTTCAAAAAAATTCTAAAAAAAAATCCTTAAAAATATTGTTGATTTTTCCTGCATATTTTTTAGGGTGGATTAATATTGATTTGTATTTTTATACCGAAAGATTACAAATCCAGTATTAAAATACCCGATTTTCGTTAAAACATCAAAAGAAAAAATATATTTTCCAAAAAATGTTTTTGTTTTAAAATACGGCCTAGTCTCTCCAATATATATATATATATATATATAATTATTATAACATCATATTTTCACACAACAAAGGAAATTTTCAAAACAATATATGTATTAGCATGCATTTTGGCTTTTATAATCAGTTTATTCAAGCCATGAGAACTAGGCCAATATTTCAAAAAATTCTAAAAAATATTTTTTTGTTTTCTTTTAGTATTTGAGATTACGAATTTATACGTAAAACATATTCGTAATATTATTAATAAAGTTTTGGTATAGACGTTAGAACGGTTAGGGTTTTACCCGATAAGATAAAGACCTTCTTACCGAGGAGGATTTTTCTTGAACCATAGACAGAACATCAACTAGAAGTACAATAACACCTAAGTTTTTATCAGATGATAAAACAATGCAGCTTACCTTAGGTAGGGCGTATTTTGGGTGCTAATACCTTCCCTTTACGCAACCAGTCCCCGTACCCGATCTCTGAGGCCAGTTAGGGTTCCTAGTGACCAAAATACTAGGTGGCGACTTCCATTCCATTTTTCACTACTAAGAGACAAAGAATTCCTTGTCTCACCAAATTTTCCACAATAGATAGACATACCACACCCAATGATGAAGGGGTGGGGGTGGGCAATCGCCGCGATGCCGCACACGTGCGACAAAGAGAAGAACATATTTCTTGATATTGCGTGTTTCTTTAAAGGGAAGCAAATTGATTATGTGAAGAGAATACTTGATGGTTGTGGTTTCTCAACAAATATTGGAGTTTTTTTTTCTTGCTGAAAGGTTCCTCATTTTTATTTCAAATGGAAAGCTCGAAATGCATGATCTGGTGCAAGAAATGGCTTTTGAAATTGTCAGACAAGAATCCATAAAAGAAATGGGAAAACGTAGTAGGTTATGGAGTCCTAGGGATGTCAATCAAGTTTTGACAAAAAATCTGGTGAGTGTCATGTATGTGAATGCTTAATTTCTTTCATTTCTTGTTTCTTTTTCAATATTTGGTCTATGAAGTTTGAAAGTATTCACATATGACCATGGATTTGTGTTACTTATCATGCTTTATTTTTTTCCTTGCTGTGATCTTTAGGGAACTGAAAAGGTTGAAGGGATATTCTTTCACACCTCTAAAATAAAAGAAATCAAGTTAAGCTCTAAAGCTTTGGCGCGGATGTATGATCTTAGATTGCTCAAAATTTAGAATTCTGAAGTTGGAAAGAACTGTAAAGTGTACCTTCCTAATTGTCTCAAATCACTTTCTGATGAGTTGAGGTATCTCCATTGGGATGGATACCCTCTGAAATCTTTGCCATCCAATTTTCATCCAGAGAACCTTGTTGAACTTAACCTATCACACAGCAAGGTTCGAGAACTTTGGAAGGGGGATCAAGTATGGTTTAGTCACTACACATGTAATCTTTCTCCTCTTTCAAATGAATTTTTAAATGTACAGATACTAATTTTTTTTTGTTATCAATGCTCTGACGGTGCAGAATCTTGTGAATTTAACAGGGTCAACCTTAGTAATTGTGAGCATCTAACTGCAATTCCAGACCTATCAAAGGCTAAAAATCTTGAGAGATTGAATCTTCAAATTTGCACAACTCTGAAAGTGGTTCCCTCATCTATTCAATTTCTAGAGAAGCTTGTTGATTTGGATCTGAGAAGCTGCAAAAGCCTTTTGAGTCTTCCAAGAATCATTAAATCGAAATATCTCAAGGCTCTTAACCTCTCTGGCTGCTCAAATCTCAAGATGTACCTCATCTATTTGAATTTCAATGAGACTGCAATCAAAGAACTTCCCCAATCTATTGGACATCTGAGTAGACTCGTTGCTTTGAATTTGAGGGACTGTAAACAACTTGGGAATCTTCCAGACAATATTTGTTTGTTGAAGTCTATTGTTATTATTGATGTCTCTGGCTGCTCAAATGTCACCAAGTTTCCGAGCATACCAGGGAATACAAGGTATTTATACTTGAATGGAACTGCTGTAGAAGAATTTCCATCTTCTGTTGGTCATCTCTCGAGAATCTCTTCTTTGGATCCGTCCAACTGTGGAAGGCTCAAGAATCTTCCAAGTATTGGATCTGAGTGGAAACAACTTTGTTAGACTGCCTGCAAATTAATATGAGGGAACTCTATAAGCTGCAATATCTTGGCTTACGCTATTGCACACTACTAAAAACAGGGGCTATTAGCATTTGAATTTAGCAACGGATAATTCTGTTGCTAAATTCAGTAACGGATTACACATATATTATTTTTTTAATATTAGCAACGGATAATCCGTTGCAAACTTTACGTTGAATTTAACAACGGATTTTCCGTTGCTAATTGAAATTTTTTTAAAAAAATGTTAATATAAAACTAAAATTATGTAGACCGTTGATTACATAAAATCTGAACTGTTTATTTTCACCCTCTCCCCCCACACTGAAATACAGATCTAACAAAACCAATTACAGCTGAAAA
The DNA here is from genome assembly GCA_033617975.1 of Populus alba x Populus glandulosa. Lineage (NCBI taxonomy): Eukaryota > Viridiplantae > Streptophyta > Magnoliopsida > Malpighiales > Salicaceae > Populus > Populus alba x Populus glandulosa. The sequence continues at coordinate 12,296,126 of CM066161.1, forward strand.
TTAACTTACTTCCACTCTTCCAGTATATCCTTCGTCCCTAATAACATCGATCCATAACCGTTCAAAAATCACCATCTCTTCATCGATTTCATCTTTCTTTATCCGAAACTGTTCATCATCTTCACATTCGTCTTCAGCATCCCTATTTTTTTTCTTCATCTTCTTCTCCTTCATCTTAACAGTTTCAATATTTCTCTGTAAACCAACAAAAACAGAGACCCATGGCAACATCGCACCAGACCCATCATCATCACCATCGAACATCCTGTTTTACACCTTCTCTGTAAACGGGTTAGGTTTTGCACTGTTTTCTGCGATAGCTTAGGTAATTAATTTATAGTTTTTGTTTTCTTTGTTGCAATTTAAGTTACACTAAATAATTCTAACCTAACTTTCCCAATCTCAGGTGTTATTCTGTCGTGTTGATCCATCTCCCTCACCTGTAACTGAAGAACACAGGTAATAATTTTTTTTCCTCGATACTTTGAATAATGGTTTTAGGATATTAATTCGTTAATATAAGGTTTATGAAATGTTTTTACCATGATTTATAACCTAATTATGCACGTTTAATTGAAAATTTATGAAAACTGTAAACACCCAAAAGAAAAAAAATATATATATATATATGGAGAGAGAGAGAGAGAAAGATGATTATGTAGTTTTCGCTGCCGAGGCAGAAATCGGCAGCGGTGCAGTTTTCGCTGCCAATTTCTCGATGAACAGTGGCGCAGAGTTGGGAGGGAGGGGTAAAACTGGTTTTCGATAAACCAAAACAAGGATAAGAACACATCTAAACCAACCCCCAAACAACCCATTTCATTTGATGGGTAGTATAAATACAAAAAGGGGAGAGAGAATGATCCATCTTCTTCCCAAACCAACAGTTGCATGTCGTTCTTCCCTTCCCCTTTCACAACAGAAACGTGAATCAAACCAGTAGAGATTGCTTTGTGAACTTGTGAGGGAGAGATGAGACCTTGAGAGAGGAGTGGGCAGCTGCATAGAGGAGAGGAAAAAGAGAGCTGGAAAACGTGAGAGGAAGAAGAAGGAGGAGAACCAGCAACTGAAGAGAAAAGAATAGTGTCAAACCTTCCTCAAACTTAGTTAAATTCAAAAGGTATGGGTCATGAAACTCCCTTCCTCTTCCCCTTAAGATCTAAGACCTAAGCTAGCTGTGAAGGAAGCTGAAATTAACTAAGAGAACAAGCAAACAAAAGTGAAATAAAGCCAATTTCAGAACATCTAACAAATAAATAAAATGGAAATAACAAATCATGATAGAGGGCTGGCTCTAACTATGGGGTGGGCCAGCATGCATGTATGTGTGTTCTGCTGGAATTTATTGAAAGATTTCATGCTGAAATAAATGTGTTCTGCTGGGGTAATTAATGTGTTCTGCTGGGATGTTGTTGTGCTGAAATTAATGTGTTCTGTTGTGATGTTGTGTGCTGAAATTAATGTGTTTTGCTGGAACTTATTGAAAGATTATATGTTGTAATTGATGGTTTTCCATGTGTGTGTTCTGCTGGAATGTTGTTGAAGAATTATGTGCTGAATTGATGGTTCCGATTTGTGTGTTGGGCAGCGAAATTTTATTTTGCTGCCGCAACTGAACCTCCTGCAGCGAAGTGATATTCGCTGCCGATTTGTGTGTTGCGCAGCGAAATTCTGTTTCGCTGCCGCAACTGAACTTCCTACACCGAAGTGATATTCGCTGCCGATTTGTGTGTTGCGCAGCGAAATTCTGTTTCGCGGCCGCAACTGAGCCTCCTGTAGCGAATTGATATTCGCTGCCGATTTGTGTGTTGCACAGCGAAATTCTGTTTCACTGCCGCAACTGAACCTGCCGAGTTGTACGTTGGGCAGCGAAACTGTGGAGCCAACAGCGATACAGTCTTCGCTGCCGAACTAGCAGCCTGCGGCGAACCAGTTCTCGCTGCCGAAATGGGCAGCCCGCAGCGAACCAGTTGAATGCTAGTAACAATTTCATGAGATGATGGTGTAAAATATGGAACACTTGAATGTGAACATGTGAACTCTTGAATTAAGTGTGATGATGAATATGATTACAAAATAAAATAAATACAACTGTGTTGATTTGTGACCATTGATGTCTTAGGTGGTGCGGTCGGGATTGGACCATCATCAAGACAGGAACAACCCACAGGTGGAGCAGGTAGGTGACTTGCACCTTTCCTTTTCATACGTTGAATATTGAAATATTTAACTTGAGTATTACCATATTGTTAGAACCGATATTAGATTGTCGAACGCTTAAATGTTGACTAATGGTTGATTAGCTTTGGCTAATGGCATCCGAATGGATGACCAGGATGATGGACTGATTAGCTTCGGCTAATGGCATCCGAACTGATGGTAGGGATAAGAATGATTAGCTTTGGCTAATGGCATCCGAATGGATGGCCGGGACGAAGGACTGATGAGCTTCGGCTAATGGCATCCGAACGGATGGCTGGGACAAAGAATGATTAACTTTCGCTAATGGCATCCGAATGGATGGTCGGGATGAAGAACTGATTGGCTTCGGCTAATGGCATCCGAACGGATGGCCGGGATGAAAAATGATTAGCATTGGCTAATGGCATCCGAATGGATGGCCGGGATGAAGGACATGAATAAATTATAAATGTTAATGCTTCATTTAACTGCCAGACCGTTAGTACCATTATTATTATTATTAAGTATTTGCATTCTCTCAAATGTTTGTACTATTGCAGGGACGTCACACTAATGAGGTGTCTAGGAAACCCGATACACGGGAACCTACTTTTACAAGGAATCATGTAGATGCATTCTAAATCACCATGTATTTTGTAGGGATCAATGTACTGAATGTATAACTTGTAATAGATCTTTTTTCTTAATTATGTGATGGCTATTAGTAGGATAGGAATGCAAACTCATGTCTATGTATATATTTTTAATATGAATTTCAAATCATGCAACCTTAATATTACGTGTTTGTGTAAGATTTGCTTTTAAATGAAATGTTGATTGTATGGATTGTATTTTGATAATGTGAAGATTCAAGTTCGTTGATTTCCGGCACCATGTGTATTAAATGTAGATTAAAAAAAAATTACTGTTGATTTGGGCTTGGAAAGCCGGGTTCTTACAGTTGGTATCAGAGCACTTGGTTTAGATCTTGAGGATCCTTAATAAATGTGTTGTTGCGATAAATTTCAGGATGGTATGCACCCGACAAGGGACACGAACTGAGCCGCCCTCCTTCGAAAGGAGGGGCATGAACCAAGGTGCCCAAGGTTGGCAAGACGAAGATCCCTTGGATGATTCGGCATCTCATGCTCCGATAATACCACCCGAAACCTTGCAGGGGGAAGATACGGTGGCGGGGGAAGGCCCGAGGCCAAATCAGACAGAGGGAACACCCCCAGTCGCGACAGAGCAGCGAGAAAGATCAGAAGCACAACCATCTACTGTTCCAACTGGTGTGCCCCCACAATATGTAGATGCGGGACTCCTTGTACAAATAGTTAAAGCAATGATGGAAGGCATGGCTAGTTCAGCGGCACAAACAACTCACACCACGCAGATTCCACTAGCAGCCCTTATGACTAGCATGACCATGGATAATGTGGTGCCACTAGTGCGACTAGTCAAGAGTATAAGGGAAATGGGCTGTGAACCGTATATGGGGGAACAAGATGCAGAGATAGCTAGAAGATGGATCAGGAAGGTAGAAAAGACAATGATTCAAATAAGCATACCCGCGGGTTTGAGGGTGAATTGTGCAACCCAGTTACTGTCTGATAGGGCCATGACATGGTGGGAAACAGTTCAGCTGAGGCGTGCGACTGAGACACTAACTTGGAGTGACTTCAAGACAGAGTTTAAGAATCAGTTTTATTCCAAGTATCATCGCAAGGTGAAAGAACAAGAGTTCTTGGCATTGAGACAGGGTGATATGTCAGTATTGGAGTACGAAAGGAGATTCCATGACCTCTCCTTGTTCGCCCCACACTATGTGCCGATAGAGGAACATATGATTGAAAAGTTGAGAGATGGTCTACGACAGGATTTGAGACAAGGATTGATCGCCTTGCGATTTATATCGGTGAGGGAGTTGATTAAGGCTGCACAAGCTCTGGAGGCATGTATTGGAGAAAGCCAAGGGGGCTATCAGGGTATAAACAAAAAGAGAGATGGGGACTATTTCAGCGGCAGACCACCGCACCCGAAGAAAGGAAAAAGTGGAGTGTTTGAGCAGTACAGAAAAAAAGGGGAGTTTGACACTACCGCCTCACCAGCAGTCAAGTGGGAGAGTGATGGTTGGACATTCGCACTCGAGGGCAAACTCTTTTAGTGGGACCGGTGACCGCAAGGGTGTTTACTATCCTTTTTGTGTTAAGTGTGGACAAAAACACCCTGGGGACTGCTCAGTTTCCCCCGGGCGATGTTTTGTGTGTAGAGGAGAGGGTCATAGGTGGAGAAACTGCCAGTATCTTAGTCAAGGGTGTCATTACTGTGGTGGAAGAGGTCATTACAAGAGGGACTTTCCCAAAAGGAACACCGGACAAGTAAAGAGCTACAGATAGCCCAGTCAGAGCCACCAGCAGTCAGTCACCGTTAATAGGCCAGTGAGATCTTTTCAATCAGGGGCAAACTCCAGTCGAGGGAAGCCGAGGGCACAAAATTGAATGGTACACTACTATTGAATGGTTTTAATGTGCATGTGTTGTTTGATCCGGGTGCCACCCACTCATTCATTGCTAAGAGAATTGTCACTAAATTGAGAAAGGAAGTAAAAATGGTAGAGAAGGGGTTTGTAATTGGAACTCCAATGGGAAACATGGTTGAAACAAATATTGTATATGTGGATGTGGGGGTTAGTTTATCCGGGTATGAAACAGAAGTAGACTTGATTCCCTTAGAGCTGCATGATTTTGACATAATACTAGGCATGAATTGGTTGAGTAAATATAAGGCTCTAATAGATTGTTATGCTAAAACTGTTACTTTCCAAACACCTAAGGGCGAGAAAATGACTGTTGAAGGAGAGAGAGTTCTCAAACTGAATGCTTTAATATCGGTGGTAACAACCCATAAAATTTTAAGAAAGGGATGTATGGGATACCTTGCATACATCTTAAACTCTGATGATGAAGGTCCACGATTGAATAATATTCCTGTGGTGAGGGATTTCCCAGATGTGTTTCCAGAAGAACTACCAGGACTACCCACGGAGCGAGAGGTAGAGGTGTCTATAGACACTTTTCCTAGAGTCCCACCCATAGCCCAACAACCGTATCGGATGGCTCCAGCAGAACTGAACGAGTTAAAGACTCAATTATAGGAATTATTAGACAAAGGGTTCATACGGCCCAGTAATTCTCCTTGGGGAGCATCGGTCTTATTTGTAAGAAAGAAAGATGGAACCCATAGACTTTGTATTGACTATCGACAGTTGAACAAAATAACAATGAAAAACAAGTATCCGTTACCTCGGATAGATGATTTATTCGACCAATTAAAGGGAGCGAGGGCATTTTCAAAGATAGATTTGAGATCAGGGTACTACCAGATGAAGATTAAAGAAGCGGATGTAGCAAAGACCACATTTAGAACTCGTTACGGACACTATGAATTTTTAGTGCTACCATTCGGGTTGACGAACGCCCCAGCTCTCTTCATGGATTTGATGAATCGGGTTTTCCAACCATACTTGGATAAGTTTGTGGTGGTATTCATTGATGATATACTAGTGTACTCGAATTCTTTCGAGGAGCACGAAGAACACTTGAGACAAACCTTACAAACCTTGAGAGATCACTAGCTATATGCAAAACTAAGTAAATGTGAATTTTGGCTGAAAAGAGTGACATTTCTGGGACATGTCATTTCAGCCAAAGGTGATTTTGTTGACCCCCAAAAAGTCAAAGCAGTCTTGAAATGGGAAAGACCGACTTCGGTCACTGAAATACGTAGCTTCCTAGGACTTGCAGGATACTATCGGAGATTTATCGAAGGTTTTTCCCTGATTGCAACCCCTTTGACCCAGCTAACTAGGAAGGATAAGAAATGGGTGTGGTCGGAAGAATGTGAGACAAGCTTCCAAGAATTGAAGAGGAGGCTCACCACTGCTCCAGTGTTAACCCTTCCCTCAGGGACCGAGGGTTTTGTGGTATATAGTGATGCCTCGGGGAAGGGATTGGGGTGTGTTTTGATGCAACATGGGAAGGTGATCGCCTATGCATCAAGGCAATTAAAGACTCATGAGGTGAACTATCTGGTGCACGACCTGGAGTTGGTAGTTGTAGTATTTGCCTTGAGGATATGGAGACACTATTTGTATGGGCCTCGAACCCAAATTTTTACTGATCATAAGAGCCTGAAGTATCTGATGTCGCAAAAGGAGTTGAACATGCAACAAAGAAGGTGGATAGAGCTCATTAAGGATTATGATTGCACCATAGAATACCACCCGGGGAAAGCAAACGTGGTGGCAGATGCCCTTAGTCGTCAAAATAAAGCCTCCTTGGGAAGCATAACAGTGGGAAAGGAGTGGCAATTGGCAGAATTAAAGGATTTGGGAATTAATGCAGGAGGTGGGTTAGTAGCCTAATTATTGGTGCGACCAACATATCGAGAACATATACTATATGCCCAATTCCATGACGAGGTGGGGTCCAAGATTAGGAAGAATGTGGAGGCCGGGGTAGAAATGAAATTCCGAGTAGCGGATGATGGATCCTTGATGATGGGACAACGGTTGTACGTGCCTAATGACGAAACAGTCAAACGAATGGTTCTACAAGAAGCACATGAGTCCAAGTTCTCCATACATCCTGGCAGCACTAAGATGTATCGGGACCTGAAACACCTTTATTGGTGGCCTAATATGAAAAGGGAAATAGCTGAGTATGTGTCAAAGTGTGGAATATGTCAACAAGTCAAGGTTGAACACCAAAGGCCTGCGGGACCATTACAACCATTACAAATTCCAGAATGGAAGTGGGAGATGATCACCATGGATTTCGTGTCAGGATTTCCCAAAGGGAGGAAAGGAAATGATGCGATATGGGTCATTGTGGATCGGTTGACGAAATCCACACTATTCTTTTTTTTTTGATCAAATGTAAGAAGTATATAGATCAAAAATGTTTTGCAAGACAAGCTTGCAGTACAGGCTGGAAACCAGCAGAACAACTGGATATAAAACCAGGCGAAGGGGACAGATTCCCTTGAGCAGGCCAGAGCAAGACAAGCTTGCAGACAAAAAGTAATACAACGCAAAGGGAACAAACTCCCTTGAATACAGGAAAATATACATAAACATGGACAGCTCCCATGAAAGCAAAGTTGAAATATTTAAGCTGCACAAGCACTGCTGAAAAGCAGCAAGCTGAGACAAAGAATCATCAACAGCTATAAGAAACATAAAAAGTGAAACTCTAGGCAGGAAAAGCCGGAGACAGGAACAGTCAGGTTGAAGCCAAGAGCAGTCAATCCGATGAGCACAGGAGGAAGCCATAAAGCCTCGCAAAAGAATAATGGCGCCAGATGATTGGATTCAAGCCACCAGATTGGAACTAACAGCTACCATGTGAAGCCAAGCTACCATGAGAAGCCCCCACGTGGTAAGAGATCATAGGCAGCAGCATCAACGAGGTAAGGAAAGCATAGGCAGACATGAATGCTTATCATGTAGAAAAGGATAACTGTCTGCCACCCATAGGACACAATTATCAGCACCAGCTATGTATAGGAAACAAAAGCAACTAACAGCTGGATCAGCAAGCAAACAAGGCCCCGATCAAGAGGGGGCAGAGCCCTTTAATCATCACGCTTAGAGAATAGAGTAGAGCCACTCAGAAGCTCCCACGCATTAAAATGAAAAATCATGCAGAGGCTGGAAAATAAACCCCTGCATGCCCAAGCCACGTATTATCTCCCACCAGCTCAGCAACGGGAGACAGCCAAGAAGTGGACAGCTGCTCCACCCATGCAGAACGAGGGATCATGCACCAATCTGAAGCCGAAAGCTTGAACCATGCGCACTGTTAGTCCAGCCTGAGGGAAAAAGAGAATGACCCCATCATCAAAGAGCTTCACGTGAGACCGAGAGCATGAATCATGCATTCATGTAGCAGCAATCTGAAGGAGAGAAGTCGTGACTTTGTGATTCCAGCACCTCCCATCAGCTCCGCACTATTCTTGCCTATAAAGATGACCAACTCGGTGGACAAGCTTGTCAAGATCTACATAAATGAGGTGGTACGACTTCATGGGATTCCGGTGTCCATTGTATCAGATCGAGATCCCAGGTTCACCTGTAACAGTCTCAAATCATAATGTCATGAAATCTCCAAACATTTATTCACCGATGTCAAGTATTGGATAATATGTCTAAATTTATGGGATTTTTTTTTTTTTGAAAATTTCGGCAGAGTTTCCTCTGTTTTTGTTGGTACCAAGTTATCGACAACACTTCTAATATATATCATTGTGACTTCCATCTTGATCCAATCATCCTGGATCACATTCCAATCATCAAACAATAACGCAATACTTATACTTATCAATTAATAATCAACATAAATGTACTCCCAAAGCAACCCAAAGGTTAAACAAATTCATCACAAACATAATAAATGCTAACTAACTACATAAATACAACATTAAGATTAAGAGTCATATTATGTTTATAATAAATCTTATCTTATCATTTTGAAAATGATTTGATCATACTAATAACTATACATATATATATTACATCCACTACCTATTACACATTCTACTTGATTTTTGCATCACAAAAGGATTTACATTGAAAGTAAAGACATGAATATTACATTCCAAAATGGTAATTCATAAACAGGAGAATTCCTACATCTAACGATCTGCATCACCTCGTGGCATACCTGTTTCAACAACAACCATATTAATTAACTTTCTCATTATTATTAAATAATTACTCTTAACCTTTGAAATTTAGTACTTCTGCTTCAATCTAACTTACTCCTATAATTTACATAATCTTTTTAGGACTTAAAAATCCAACTAATTCCTCTTAATTACCAAATACATCTAACACTTCCATATAGATACCCAAAATTCATTTTTTTTTCCTTCCTCGGTTACCAATAGACCCAGTAATTCCATTCGAATTACCTATCATCCAGCTAACCTCTTTTGTTAGCCAATCAATCCGGTAATTCCATATGAATTACTCATTATCCAGTTAACCTCTTTGTTAACCAATAAACCCGGTAATTCTCTTTATTACCCAAAAATCCGACTAACCCATTTCGGTTAGCAAAATCAATCCGGTAATTCCATATGAATCACCCAGTATCCGGCTAATCTCTTTTGTTAACCAATCAATCCGGTAATTCCATTCGAATTACCTAGCATCCGACTAATCTCTTGTATTAGTCAAACAATCCGGTAATTCCATACGAATTACCCCATATCCGGTTAACCTCTTTGTTAACCAATAAAACCGGTAATTTCACATAATCATAACTCAAATTATTCATTTGCTCCATTCATTTAATATCAATTAAATAAGCAACATAGATAATTAGGAAAACTAAAAATTACAAAATGAGGTGACGAATTCACCTACCTTCTGTTCGGGATGACCCAGCTCCTCCTGTCTGATAACCAGCTCCAGACACAGCTCCTGAATCAATCAAGTGTCATTATATCATTAGTCCATCAATATTTTTTTCTTATGTGCCGAAACATAAAGCACATAATATTTTTATTAGTACTTTGTTCTAATAAAAATTCATTCTCAAATATAACATCATTATTTTACATACAACCTCATATTTAATTCAAGTTACTTCTTTGTTTTCTCTATGTTCATAATTCCTCCATCAAATAATTCTTCTATTCTTTATACCCTCACATCATATTATTTATTTTATTTAAATACTATATTCAAACACAATCTAGGCATCTTGTCTTCATATTTTCTTTTAACTAGTTTATTTCTCTTTTAATTTGAATTTACATATTATTATTATTATTATTATTATTTTCTCAACTTAAATGCTATCTCTTCATTTCATTCTCCCATTTTTATTTTATTTTTCCTTCATTGGCCGAATGTGATGTTTCCTTTTCCTCCCCCAAATCTTTCTTCATTTACTTGTTATTTCAACTTGTTTTCATTCTATTCCTCTTCAATTTCATCATTTTCCCTTCCCCTCCTAATTCCCCCAAATCCACATAAGAACCCTAAGTTCAATAATCTAGGATTTAAGGGAAACTAAGGTAAGGTTCCATGAAATTACTTCCTAATTTAATCAAATAAGCTTAGGAAAAACATCTAAATCAACATTAAATCCAAACTTCTCATGCTTACCTATTGCTTTTCTTCCAATTTCTCTTCTCTTCCAAGGTTAGCTGAATTCCCCTTCTCAAATCCTCCTTCCTTCACTTGATTTAGTGTTTTATAGGTTTAACTTGCAAGTTTATAAAGCTATTCTCTCAATTTCCTTATTGTTTTTCCTTACTTTTCTCTCTATCTCTCACGTTATGCTCTGTTTTTATTTTCATCTTTTTGTTTCTGCCCATTCGGCAGTTAATAAAAGAGAAGGAGGGCTTATATATTTTCTTTTCAATGGCAAATAACTATTCTACCCCTAATGAGTATTTTTACCTCTATTTGACGGTCCTTATTTTTTTTGCTAGCACTACCGAGCTCCATTCATCTTAAAATTTTAACCAGGTTTTATTCAGTATATTTTAAGGTTCCTCATAAAATTTCAGCTCAATCCGATTGTCGGATTAAAAATTACGTCCAATAACGTAAAACTAGTCAAATTGTGATTTTTCGTCAAATTTCCAAATTTCTCTAAAAATTCTGAAATTTTAACCCAAGCTAAGGCATGATATTATAACACTCCACGCAAATTTTCAGAATTTTCTGAGCACCCAATCAAGAGTTACGAATTATTTTGTTTTACCTAAAACTAGTCAATTTATGATTTTTTCGTCAAATTTCCGAATTTCTCTAAAAATTCTGAAATTTTAACCCAATATAAGGCATGATATTAGAACGCTCCACGCAAATTTTCAGAATTTTTTGATCACCCAATCAAGAGTTATGAATTATTTTGTTTTACCTAAAACTAGTCAATTTATGATTTTTCACCTCGAGGTTTTACATTCTCCCCTCCTAAAAATAAATTTCGTCCTCGAAATTTAAATTCATACCTATATAAGAAAATAATCCAGGATATTTCTTCATCATTTCTGACTCTCTCTCCCAGGTTTCTTCTTCTATTTGAGAGTTTCTCCACAATACTTTTACTAACGGCACCCTTTTATTTCGTAATTCCTTTATACTTCGGTCCATAATTTGCACAGGCTGTACTTCCATAGTTAAATCTTCCCGTACTTCCATCGGAATTTGTGGCAAAATTCGTGTAGGATCCAAATTTGCTTTTCGCAGCATCGAGACATGGAACACATTATGTATCCTATCTAAATGTGGTGGCAGCAGTACTCGATAGGCAACCGTCCCAATTCTTTCTATAATTTTATAAGGCCCGATATACCTGGGTGCTAATTTTCCTTTCATTCCAAACCGAATCACATGCTTCCATGGAGCAACCTTTAAAAATACTGCATCTCCAATTTGAAACTCTAGAGGTCTCCGTCGATTATCTGCATAGCTCTTTTGCCGGTCTTGAGCTTCTTTCATCCTTTCCTTTATCACCTTCACCTTATCAACCGTGATCTGCACCAGTTCAGGTCCCAATAATTTTCTTTCCCCAACTTCATCCCAACATACTGCAGTTCGACATCTCCTTCCATACAATGCTTCATATGGTGCCATTCCAATAGTAGATTGATTATACTAATGGCAAGTGATCCTCCCATTGACCTCCAAACTCTAGAATACAAGACCACAACAAATCTTCTAAAATTTGTATTGTCCTTTCAGATTGGCCATCAGTCTGTGGATGAAAAGCTGTGCTTAGATTCAATCTGGTACCCAAAGCCCGTTGTATACACGGCCATAACCGTGATGTAAACCGAGGATCCCTATCAGAAACTATAGAAACTGGTACACCATGTAATCTCACCACCTCCTTAATATATAATTGAGCTAGTTTTTCAACCGAATCCCCCATCTTCATAGGCAAAAACAAAGAAGACTTTGTCAGTCTATCCACAATCACCCATATAGCATCGTGTCCTTTCCTACTTCTGGGTAGCCCAGACACAAAATCCATAGTGATATTCTCCCATTTCCATTCTGGAATAGGAAGAGGCTGTAATTCTCCAGCCGGTCGTTGATGCTCTATTTTCACCTGTTGACATATGGCACACTTGGCCACATATTCTGCTATCTCCTTCTTCATGTTTGGCCACCAGTAACTCTCCTTCAAATTTCTATACATTTTCGTGCTCCCTGGATGGATCGCCAATTTAGACTCATGAGCTTCTTTTAAAACTTCACCTTTTAAAACCTTATCATCAGGTAAATATATTCTTTTTCCCATCACTACGAGCCCATCATTCGACACTCGAAATGAAGAGTCTTGGCCAACTTTTACATTACTCATTTCTTTCTTTACTTCGGGATCTTCACCTTGAACTTTTCGAATCTTTTCTCTCATATTAGATTGTAGCACTAACGTTGCTAGTAACATTCCTTTTGAAGTCACATTCAAGTGCACATTTAGCCCACCAAGTTCCAAGAGTTCTCTATCACCTCGCACTAGTAAGCCACCAATAAAAGCTTTGTTCTTCCGACTCAGAGCATCTGCCACCACATTTGCTTTTCCCGGGTGATAGTCAATAATACAATCATAATCTTTGATTAGCTCCATCCATCTCCTCTGACGCATATTCAATTCTTTTTGTGACATCAAGTATTTTAAACTTTTGTGATCTGTAAAAATCTTTACTTGTACTCCGTACAGATAATGCCTCCATATCCTCAAAGCAAACACCACAGCTGCCAGCTCCAAATCATGTACTGGATAGTTCACTTCATGTGGTTTTAACTGTCTGGATGCATAGGCGATTACCCTTCCATGCTGCATAAGTACACAACCCAAACCCTTACTGGAAGCATCGCTATACACGACAAATCCCTCTTGTTCTTTTGGTAAAGCCAATACTGGGGCTGAAGTTAGCCTGGATTTTAACTCTTGAAAACTTGTTTCACACTCCTTTGACCATTCAAACTTAACTTCCTTCCGAGTTAGCCGAGTCATTGGAGAGGCTATCGTGGAAAATCCTTCTATAAATCTTCTATAATATCCAGCTAAGCCCAAGAAACTACGAATTTCAGTCACAGTTGTAGGTCTTTCCCATCTCAATACTGCTTCTATCTTCTTCGGATCCACACTGATACCCTTCTCCGATATCACATGACCCAAAAATACTACTTCGTTCAGCCAAAATTCACACTTACTCAGCTTCGCATACAACTTATTTCTCCTTAAGGTCTCTAACACTTCTCTCAAGTGATTTGCATGTTCCATTTGTGATGAAGAATATATTAGTATATCATCAATAAACACTACTACAAACTTATCCAGACAGGATCGAAAAACCCGATTCATCAAATCCATAAATATTGCTGGAGCATTAGTTAATCCAAAAGGCATCACCACAAACTCATAATGCCCGTAGCGAGTTCTAAAAGCTGTTTTCTTCATATCTTTCTCCTTTATCATCACCTGATGATACCCTGACCTCAAGTCTATTTTTGAAAATACACACGCCCCTTTTAACTGATCAAACAAATCATCAATTCGTGGAAGGGGGTACTTATTTTTTATAGTCACTTTATTGAGCTGTCTATAATCTATACAGAGCCGTAAAGTTCCATCTTTCTTTTTAACAAACAGCACAGGAGCCCCCCAAGGTGAAACACTAGGGCGGATAAACCCTTTATCCAGCAATTCTTGCAATTGTATTTTCAATTCCACCAATTCTGCAGGCGCCATTCGATACGGTGCCTGAGCTACTGGTGTAGTTCCAGGCAGTGTTTCTATCGAAACTTCTACTTCTCTCTCAGGTGGTAACCCGGGTAATTCCTTTGGAAATACATCTGGAAACTCTCTTACTATAGGTATTTTATCTAACTCCATTTCTTTCTTTTCCAAATCTACTATATAGGCAAGATAAGTTGTACATCCCTTTCTTAATAGTTTCCTAGCTGTCATGACCGAAATTATACTATTTGGTATGATGTTCCTCTCTCCTCTAAACTCTACCCTTCTACCACCCTCATCTTGGAGAGTTACCGTTTTAGTAAAACAATCAATTTGGGCTCTGTATGTTACTAGCCAATCCATTCCTAAAATCATCTCAAAATCATATAGGTCTAGTGGTAATAAATCTACCCTCATTTCTACATCTTCTATTTTTACCCGACAACCCCTGTAAACATACTCTATAAGTACGGTTTCCCCTAAAGGTGTACCAATTACTACCCCTTTTTCCACTCTCATAGGTTGCACTTTCAATTTATCTTCCCATTTTCTAGCTACAAAGGAGTGGGTAGCACCAGGATCAATCAATGTATATACATGTTGAGATTCTAATAGTAAAGTACCTGCAACAACATCAGTGGCAGCTCGCACATCTTCCTGAGTCATACGAAAAACTCTCCCTTGAGCTCCCCCTCCTGGTACTCGAGGTCGACCTGGAACAGCACTAGTCCCAGACTGGGCAGGTCTACCCGGCCTGTCCACGGTCACAGACTGTTGCTGACTCTGTACTGAAAAACCCTGTCTCTGTGTCTGCCCTATAGTCCTCTGGGGACACTCCCTCCTACGATGCCCTGTCTCTCCACAATGATAACATGCAGCATCTAGATAGGGGCAATCCCTCCATCTATGTTCCTGTCTGCATATATAACATCTGCCAAATGTGACCGAACAATCTCCAGGATGTTTACGATCGCATCTCACACACAGGGGATAAGTAGTCATCCTGGAGCCCTCTGCAACTCCTCCTGGTAAACTAGTCTGTGGGCGTGACCACCCTCCCTGTGAGCTCTGCATAGGTCTACTCGATGTACCCCCTGATCCCAGATTTCCTCCCTTCTTTCTGAACTGACCAAAATGTCCTCCTTTTCCCTTTTTTGAAAAAGGAGGTCTCCCTGTAAATGATGCAGGCTCCTTACGCTTTTCTACTCCCATAGTACCCTGTCCATCACCTTCTCGCCGCCCTGCGGCTGCCACGGCCTCTAGAGACTGAGCGGCCACTATAAAATCTCTCACTGTCAGAAACTGCAAGGCAGCCAATCCCATCCTCAGCTCCTGTCGGAGTCCATCTCGGAGTCTCTCTATCCGATGCTGCTCAGTCGGTAAATAAACAGAAGCAAACATAGAGAGATCCTGAAACCGCCTCTCATATTCCAATACTGTCATGTCTCCCTGAGTAAGAGCCAAGAACTCCTGTTCTTTGATCTTCCGATGCTGTCGGGAATAATACTGGTTCTCAAACTCTATCCTGAAATCCCTCCATCTAAGCGTCTCAGTAGCCCGTCTCTCTTTGACAATATCCCACCATGTCTGGGCTCTGTCCAATAATAACTGAGTAGCACAATCCACTCGGAGCTCTGCTGGTACTGCTATTTGATCCATAGACCTCTCTATCTTTCGTAACCATCGCCCGACTATCTCCGCATCCTCCTCTCCCATAAATGCCTCACAACCTAATTCTCTTAGACTCTTTACCCATCGAACTAAGGTGACCACATTATCCCTAGGGGTAGTACTCAATGGTCCCGCCATCTCTGTCATCACTGCACGAACCAACTGTGCAATATAAGCTGGATCTAGATATGGTGGAGGTGCTACCCCAGGGGGTGCTGCTGGTGCTACTGCAGGTGCTACTGTTGGTGGGGGCTGAGTCCCCTGCCCATCCCCCTCAAATATCCCCCGCTCATCTCGGAGTCCAGATGACTCTCCTTGTCCGGATTGCACCGACCCGGCTGGCACAAAAGATGCTGTATCTACCAGAGGATCTCTCTCTAGTCCTCTATCTCCTGTCTCAACTAGACGCTCGTCCCTCAAGGGTGACGAGTCAGCTCTGGCTTCTTGCCGTGTACGCACCATCCTGAAACAATATTTTTTTTTTTTTTACATTAATAATGGTCTCCTGAACTTTAACCATGCTCTGATACCAAAATGTAACAGTCTCAAATCATAATGTCATGAAATCTCCAAACATTTATTCACCGATGTCAAGTATTGGATAATATGTCTAAATTTATGGGATTTTTTTTTTTTGAAAATTTCGGCAGAGTTTCCTGTGTTTTTGTTGGTACCAAGTTATCGACAACACTTCTAATATATATCATTGTGACTTCCATCTTGATCCAATCATCCTGGATCACATTCCAATCATCAAACAATAACGCAATACTTATACTTATCAATTAATAATCAACATAAATGTACTCCCAAAGCAACCCAAAGGTTAAACAAATTCATCACAAACATAATAAATGCTAACTAACTACATAAATACAACATTAAGATTAAGAGTCATATTATGTTTATAATAAATCTTATCTTATCATTTTGAAAATGATTTGATCATACTAATAACTATACATATATATATTACATCCACTACCTATTACACATTCTACTTGATTTTTGCATCACAAAAGGATTTACATTGAAAGTAAAGACATGAATATTACATTCCAAAATGGTAATTCATAAACAGGAGAATTCCTACATCTAACGATCTGCATCACCTCGTGGCATACCTGTTTCAACAACAACCATATTAATTAACTTTCTCATTATTATTAAATAATTACTCTTAACCTTTGAAATTTAGTACTTCTGCTTCAATCTAACTTACTCCTATAATTTACATAATCTTTTTAGGACTTAAAAATCCAACTAATTCCTCTTAATTACCAAATACATCTAACACTTCCATATAGATACCCAAAATTCATTTTTTTTTCCTTCCTCGGTTACCAATAGACCCAGTAATTCCATTCGAATTACCTATCATCCAGCTAACCTCTTTTGTTAGCCAATCAATCCGGTAATTCCATATGAATTACTCCTTATCCAGTTAACCTCTTTGTTAACCAATAAACCCGGTAATTCTCTTTATTACCCAAAAATCCGACTAACCCATTTCGGTTAGCAAAATCAATCCGGTAATTCCATATGAATCACCCAGTATCCGGCTAATCTCTTTTGTTAACCAATCAATCCGGTAATTCCATTCGAATTACCTAGCATCCGACTAATCTCTTGTATTAGTCAAACAATCCGGTAATTCCATACGAATTACCCCATATCCGGTTAACCTCTTTGTTAACCAATAAAACCGGTAATTTCACATAATCATAACTCAAATTATTCATTTGCTCCATTCATTTAATATCAATTAAATAAGCAACATAGATAATTAGGAAAACTAAAAATTACAAAATGAGGTGACGAATTCACCTACCTTCTGTTCGGGATGACCCAGCTCCTCCTGTCTGATAACCAGCTCCAGACACAGCTCCTGAATCAATCAAGTGTCATTATATCATTAGTCCATCAATATTTTTTTCTTATGTGCCGAAACATAAAGCACATAATATTTTTATTAGTACTTTGTTCTAATAAAAATTCATTCTCAAATATAACATCATTATTTTACATACAACCTCATATTTAATTCAAGTTACTTCTTTGTTTTCTCTATGTTCATAATTCCTCCATCAAATAATTCTTCTATTCTTTATACCCTCACATCATATTATTTATTTTATTTAAATACTATATTCAAACACAATCTAGGCATCTTGTCTTCATATTTTCTTTTAACTAGTTTATTTCTCTTTTAATTTGAATTTACATATTATTATTATTATTATTATTTTCTCAACTTAAATGCTATCTCTTCATTTCATTCTCCCATTTTTATTTTATTTTTCCTTCATTGGCCGAATGTGATGTTTCCTTTTCCTCCCCCAAATCTTTCTTCATTTACTTGTTATTTCAACTTGTTTTCATTCTATTCCTCTTCAATTTCATCATTTTCCCTTCCCCTCCTAATTCCCCCAAATCCACATAAGAACCCTAAGTTCAATAATCTAGGATTTAAGGGAAACTAAGGTAAGGTTCCATGAAATTACTTCCTAATTTAATCAAATAAGCTTAGGAAAAACATCTAAATCAACATTAAATCCAAACTTCTCATGCTTACCTATTGCTTTTCTTCCAATTTCTCTTCTCTTCCAAGGTTAGCTGAATTCCCCTTCTCAAATCCTCCTTCCTTCACTTGATTTAGTGTTTTATAGGTTTAACTTGCAAGTTTATAAAGCTATTCTCTCAATTTCCTTATTGTTTTTCCTTACTTTTCTCTCTATCTCTCACGTTATGCTCTGTTTTTATTTTCATCTTTTTGTTTCTGCCCATTCGGCAGTTAATAAAAGAGAAGGAGGGCTTATATATTTTCTTTTCAATGGCAAATAACTATTCTACCCCTAATGAGTATTTTTACCTCTATTTGACGGTCCTTATTTTTTTTGCTAGCACTACCGAGCTCCATTCATCTTAAAATTTTAACCAGGTTTTATTCAGTATATTTTAAGGTTCCTCATAAAATTTCGGCTCAATCCGATGGTCGGATTAAAAATTACGTCCAATAACGTAAAACTAGTCGAATTGTGATTTTTCGTCAAATTTCCGAATTTCTCTAAAAATTCTGAAATTTTAACCCAAGCTAAGGCATGATATTATAACACTCCACGCAAATTTTCAGAATTTTCTGAGCACCCAATCAAGAGTTACGAATTATTTTGTTTTACCTAAAACTAGTCAATTTATGATTTTTTCGTCAAATTTCCGAATTTCTCTAAAAATTCTGAAATTTTAACCCAATATAAGGCATGATATTAGAACGCTCCACGCAAATTTTCAGAATTTTCTGATCACCCAATCAAGAGTTATGAATTATTTTGTTTTACCTAAAACTAGTCAATTTATGATTTTTCACCTCGAGGTTTTACATCACCTCTCGACTTTGGCCAAGCATACAACATGCCTTGGGGACAAGATTGGACATGAGCACTGCGTTTCACCCTCAAATGGATGGCCAATCAGAAAGAGTCATCCAAGTCTTGGAAGACCTATTACGGGCCTGTGTGCTATAATTTGGAGGAAACTAGGAGGAACACATGGCATTGGTGGAGTTCACGTATAAAAATAGTCACCAAACCACAATAGGGATGGCCCCATATGAAGCCTTGTATGGTAGGAGGTGCAGAACTCCTTTGTGTTGGGAGGAAATTGGGGACCGGAAGTTATATGGCGCAGAGTTGGTCCAAGTCACCACGGAGAAAGTGAGAACTATCAGGGATCGCATCAAAGCCGCACAGGATAAACAGAAGAAGTATGCCGATGTAAGGAGAAGACCTCTCGAGTTTAGTATGGGGGACCAGGTGTTCCTGAAGGTAGCCCCATGGAAGAACATGTTACGGTTTGGATTGAAAAGGAAGTTAACTCCCCGCTTCATCGGACCCTTCAAAATCCTACAACGAGTTGGACCAGTAGCCTACAAGGTGGATTTTCCCCCACAGTTAGCCAGGGTCCATGATGTGTTCCATGTCTCCTTGTTAAGGAAGGCTGACATAGACCCCGCCCGAGTTCTACCCCAGGTTCTAGTAGAAGTCAAAGAAGACTTAACACTAGAATTGAGGCCCATAAGGATACTAGATCAAGAAGTGAAGGAGCTACGGAGCAAAAAGATCCCCATCGTCAGAATCTTATGGCGAAATGCTCAAGTAGAAGAGGAAACTTGGGAGAGGGAGACTGAAATGAGGAAAAAGTACCCCAATTTATTTGAACAACCAGGTATGGAGGGTGAAACTTTTTAAATTTCGAGGACGAAATTCATATTTAGGAGAGGAGAATGTAAACACCCAAAAGAAAAAAAAATATATATATATATATGGAGAGAGAGAGAGAGAGAGATGATTATGCAGTTTTCGCTGCCGATTCTGGATCGGCAGCGTCGTAGTTTTTGCTGCCGATGCAGACATCGGCAGCGAAACAGAATCGGCAACGACACAGTTTTCGCTGCCGATTCTGGATCGGCAGCGTCGCAGTTTTCGCTGCCGATTTCTCGATGAACAGTGGCGCAGAGCTGGGAGGGAGGGGTAAAACCGGTTTTAGATAAACCAAAACAAGGATAAGAACAAATCTAAACCAACCCCCAAACAACGCATTTCATTTGATGGGTAGTATAAATACAAAGAGGGGAGAGAGAATGATCCATCTTCTTCCCAAACCAACAGCTGCATGCCGTTCTTCCCTTCTCCTTTCACAACAGAAACGTGAATCAAACCAGTAGAGATTGCTTTGTGAACTTGTGAGGGAGAGATGAGACCTTGAGAGAGGAGTGGGCAGCTGCATAGAGGAGAGGAAAAAGAGAGCTGGAAAACATGAGAGGAAGAAGAAGGAGGAGAACCAGCAGCTGAAGAGAAAAGAATAGTGTCAAACCTTCCTCAAACTTAGTTAAATTCAGAAGGTATGGGTCATGAAACTCCCTTCCTCTTCCCCTTAAGATCAAAAACGAAAATGAAGAAGAAAAACCCTAAGAAAAGAATTGATCTAAGACCTAAGCTAGCTGTGAAGGAAGCTGAAATTAACTAAGAGAACAAGCAAACAAAAGTGAAATAAAGCCAATTTCAGAACATCTAACAAATAAATAAAATGGAAATAACAAATCATGATAAAGGCGTGACTCTAACTATGGGGTGGGCCAGCATGCATGTATGTGTGTTCTGCTGGAATTTATTGAAAGATTTCATGCTGAAATAAATGTGTTCTGCTGGGGTAATTAATGTGTTCTGCTGTGATGTTGTGTGCTGAAATTAATGTGTTCTGCTGTGATGTTGTTGTGCTGAAATTAATGTGTTCTGCTGGAACTTATTGAAAGATTAAATGTTGTAATTGATGGTTTTCCATGTGTGTGTTCTGCTGGAATGTTGTTGAAGAATTATGTGCTGAATTGATGGTTTTGATTTGTGTGTTGTGCAGCGAAATTCTGTTTCACTGCCGCAACTGAGCCTCCTGCAGCGAATTGATATTCGCTGCCGATTTGTGTGTTGTGCAGCGAAATTCTGTTTCGCTGCCGCAAATGATCCTCCTGCAGCGAATTGATATTTGCTGCCCATTTGTGTGTTGCGCAGCGAAATTGTGTTTCGCTGCCGCAACTAAACCTCATGCAGCGAAGTGATATTGGCTGTCGATTTGTGTGTTGCGCAGCGAAATTCTGTTTCACTGCCGCAACTGAGCCTCCTACAGCGAAGTGATATCGCTGCCGATTTGTGTGTTGCGCAGCGACATTCTGTTTCGCTGCCGCAACTAAACCTCCTGCAGCGAAGCGATATTCGCTGCCCATTTGTGTGTTGCGCAGCGAAATTCTGTTTCGCTGCCGCAACTGAACCTCCTGCAGTGAATTGGTATTCGCTACCGAGTTGTGCGTTGTGCAGCGAAACTGGGGGGTCAACAGCGATGCAGTCTTCTCTGCCGAACTGGCAGCCTGTGGCGAACCAGTTCTCGCTGCCGAAATGGGCAGCCCGCAGCGAACCAGTTTTCGCTGCTGATTTCTATAATAAGCCTCCTAGGCATAAATGACTTAAATGCTAGTAACAATTTCATGATATGATGGTGTAAAATATGGAACACTTGAATGTGAACATGTGAACTCTTGAATTAAGTGTGATGATGAATATGATTCAAAAATAAAATAAATACAATTGTGTTGATTTGTGACCATTGATGTCTTAGGTGGTGCGGTCGGGATTGGACCATCATCAAGACAGGAACAACCCACAGGTGGAGCAGGTAGGTGACTTGCACCTTTCCGGCACCATGTGTATTAAATGTATATATATAAAAAAATTTACTGTTGATTTGGGCTTGGAAAGCCGGGTTCTTACAAAAACCCCCAAATTAATTTTTAGGGTTACGGTTCATAAATTGAATGCTTTTATTCAACCTAACCAATGCTTTTGAATGTATTCATATGCTTATATATATATATATATATATATATATATAAGGAAGCTTGCTTGTTGATGTTGTGTTTCGTTAATAAGATTGTTGTTTTATTTTTGTTTCTTCATTCATTATTTTTTTTCTTGCTGTTTTACTTGTTATATATATTAGTAGCAGAATTGTATAGTGAAAGAGGTTCGAATTCATGGTTGCCTCCTCCTTGCATGGTGATCAGTTAATTTCCCACATTAGCTATATATGTTGTCAGTTTTCATTTGATTGTCTTGTCTTGAGGTCAGCATGCATGATTTGGAAACGTTATTGATCACCAAATGGTTTAGGTGGCAGGCTTTTAATTCAGTTCAGCTAAAAATGTTAGATGGTATCTAATTTTTCTTTTTAATCCTTCCTTCCCCCTAATTAATGTCCATTATTCTCACCTTGATTAGCTAGACCAGCAACCCACCCGAAAGGATGCAGGATTCCAAACCCTAACTATTTTTTTTTTAATCTAAAATGCTCTGAATTATATTTTAATATGATAGTCACATTGATAATTTAAAAAAGTTAGAGAAACAATGTAAGAAATGGGACATGATTTTTTAGTACATGAAATATAGTAATTTCGCTATTTAATTTCACTTATTTTTTTTAATATTCTTTCTCTGTTTTTAAAAATTTCCTTAATTTAACTATTTTTTTATTTTATTTTTTCAACTCAAAGGCATTCTAGATATAATAAGGAGTTTGGAATTGGCTATATAACTCATCTATATGTATGCTTCAGCTATTGAATTTTGGATAAAGATCTGTAATATTTACTCATTTTGTTACAGTACCTAATGCTTGCTTTGTTATTTGGCTTTTTTTATTTTTTAATTTTAATTTCTGGGTCCTGACATGACTTTGTTCAATATGATGGCTTAGGTTTTTAAGCGTGGCATCAAGTTATCTTCCTCAATAATTAATCAGCCTTTGGGTTCTTCTTGGCACGAAAGCGGTGTGTTGCATTCTTACTATTATTTAATATGGTCTCCTTAATGCTTTGTCCTTTTGAGGTCTTGTGCTCTTATACTACATGTCATTTACATGGAATATCATTTAATGCATCCAACTTCCTTTGTTCATGCAATTTTTCTACATGTCATTTACTGTTTTTATACAAACTATTACCATTTTCTGCATCTGCTACCATTGTTAATTAGAGTTAATTATAATTTAGTCTATGCATTTTTTATGATTTTATAAGTTAGTCATTATGTTTTTGAAAACCATAAGTTAGTTCCTTGTTATAAATTAAATGCTAGTTATTTTAAAATTTCAAAATGAATCATGTTTAAGATTGAAATTTTTCAGGTTAGATCTTAGAAGAAAAAAATTGTTATGAGAAGACAAGTGCCAAAAAAATATTAAAAATTAATAGTTTAACTTGGATATCCTTTCTGTTTTTCATAGTTTAACTTGGATTTGTTTTAAAGACTAGCAAGTGTTACAACTGGATGGGTTTAAGATGTTATGCACAATTCCTTTACCTAAGATGTACACTAGTAGATTTATCAATGAATGTCTACTGGAATTTTGTTTGTTGAAGCTTATTTTAGAGTTATTTGTTATGACATTCCATTTCTGCAACTGACCTCATGTGTCAGTTATTAACTAAGAGGTGGACTTGTATATTGTAGCTTCTTGGCAGGAGTAGTGGATTTCAAGTAGCATCCACTCATCGGCCATGTACAAAAGGAACTGCCACATTAGAGAACTGCCCTTGATGGAACTCAGTACAATCTCTTACTGTTAGACAGTGAAGGAATAGATGCCTATGATCAAATAGTAAGCGCATTTACCTTATCAAGATGAACTGATGATTGTTGTGCTGGTTTTATGTTTTAACAGTTCAAGAATTGATGAAATGGCTAGTAATCAATTTTATTAATTGAAGAATTTATTTTCTATGATTCCTTCTTATTTATAATTTACACCATATCCTTTTTATATTCCCACACAGCTGCTGTTTTGGATTATGCAGTAATTGTTGTTTTGGTTACCTAGGTTTATTTACAGCTAAGTTGTTTGTGCTATGCTTTTTGTACCTTGTTGTTTTCACTAGCTAGATGAGGATGAGAATAGGAGGGCGCCAGGTTGGTCTGTTTACCCTCATAACCTTCTCTCTCTCTCTCTCTCTCTCTCTCTCTCTCTCTCTCTCTGCCAGGACCAGCACACAATTTAATCAATGGCACCGAAGTCAAAACTCAAAACCTAACTTGAACATACCCTTTCTCTAGCAGCAACTGGCCTGTAGAAAAAATAAAAGAAACCCCAAAAATAACCGTAATGATGCATGTGACTTGAAAGTAAAAAAAGGGAGGAAAAAAATCATCTTAAGCTGATTGCTCACTCCCTAATATATAGAGAAAACCCAAGAATGAATTGGGAAGCAAAAACCGTACCTAACATAGATACCTCTCTAAGTTTCCCCATCAAAACCAAATACGTAGCGCTTCGTTTTATTTCATTTACCTTCAGGCAATTATACGTATTGTCTAAAAGGAGCTGGAATTGAGAACTTGCATTAGACTACCAAACTTCTATTTTCCTCTATCTATTTAATAAGCTTACTGAATACATGTACTAGAATAGTGTTATGAATCTACCAAGCAGCTTAGCACATTAATTACATGATATAATTGGATTTAGATATTGAAATCCTAGGCTAAAAATATTTATCTTGGAAGTCAGTAGTTTATACTAAAGATATTTACAATAAGCTGTGGGGGGGGGACATTACAAGAGTAAATATCAGAGCAATAATTAAAAAAAATAAAAGAGTATTACAAGAGTGGTTGATTAGTACTTAAAAGTGCATATTTATCAAGGTTTTATATCATCATTTTGCACTTAAAGTATCAATAACTCTTTAACTAAAGCATGTTTTATAATAAAAAGTCTAATACTATAAAATACCCTAATATATGGTAAATGTTCATCTTAAATGCAGGCCTATCACATAAATCAAAGGATTGATTGATGAATTCAACTACTGAAATTTGTGAAGATAAAGAGAGGGTGAAGCTTAGAAAAGAGATGTTGGTGCAGTCCAAACTGGAACACTATTCGGTATTTGGGTCATATCTCGAGTTCTAGATGTCCAAATAATCTTAACTTTAAACACAAACTTGGTGAGACATAGGCCTACAACTTTCATGTGAACATAAAAATCTAACAAGTCCGTTTTCAAGTCCAAATCATAGCAACAACGGAGAAGTCCGAATCTGTCCTGCAGCCCGAACACTGTTCAGTGTTTGGCCCATATCTGGAGTTCTAGAAGTCCAAATGACCTCTACTTTTTTTTCATGGAAAGCTGAGTCAATTTCCTACAACTTTCATGTTTTCAAGAGGACCCAATTCGGATGGTATCAGTTTTGTTTTATTCAAACAAGAAGATAAGGATTTTCACCAAGTCAAAAGTTGGTCACCCACTCAACAATTATTCATCAAATCAATAATTCCGAATTTTGGCCTATAAAAGGAGGCATTTGCCATGTATTTGGGGGCTTGGTTGTTCAGATCAAGCTCATGCTCTTTATTTCTCTCTTTATATTTTTTTGTAATTTTTAAGTTTTGCTTTCATTAATATCTTGTTTATGCTTTTCATTTCCTTTCATTTACTTAGTTAACTTGTATTTTCTTTATGTTCTTGTTTTGTTTATTTATGTTTCTCTTCTTCATTATGTTTAGCTAAGTTTATTATGTCAAGGTGAAAAGGTTACACTAATGGTGTAAGAACAAGTATGGTGTAAACTCAATATGGATCTTAATGTTTAATATTAACATGTCTTATCTTTTTATCTTACTAATTCTTAATACCTTGCTTGTTAAATGATTAATCTAGATTTGTGTTGTATAACATTTGGTACATCAAATGCTTGGCACTCTCATAGCCCAACAATATGGTATTACCTACACCTGGGCTATGAAAAGAACTTGATTTGTTGTTAACATCAGTTAATATCATGAATTCCTGACAATATTTAAAAGTTTGGTGTTATGTAATTAAGATAATTAATATGATCATGTTAATAATTTATAATGAGCTATTAATGAGAAATCATCCTATTGGAACCTCCTTTGTGTGTGGTTTCCAAATTGAGTAATAAGAGTTTATATTATACTTGTTTGAAATACCATTGGTGGATCCTCTAACCTTGACATTTGTTTTTATCATTGTTTAATCCTTACATTAATCTTCCATCTCAAAGTTCTCATTAATTTCTTCATCTTCTTTTTCTTCTTCTTTTATTATTATTATTGTCATTATTATTATTCTTATTATTATTATTATTATTACTATTATTGTTATTATTGTTGTTATTATTGTTGTTATTATTGTTGTTATTGTTATTATTGTTGTTATTATTATTATTGTTGTTGTTGTTATTGTTGTCTCTTCCTCCTCCTCTTCTTTTTATTATTATTATTGTTATTACTATTACTATTACTAACACTATTATTATTATTATTATTATTATTGTTATTATTATTATTATTACTATTACTATTATTATCATAAAATCAGTATATAGGCTGGAAACCTGTGACCCGATTTTTTAGATCATTCTCAGGTATAACAACGCCATGTACTGAGTATTATTATTATTACTACTACTACTACTACTACTATTAATATTATTATTACTATTACTATTACTATTATTGTTATTGTTACTGTTATTGTTGTTGTTATTTTCTTGTTATTTATAGTTTATACAATTAACCTCTCTGTGGTTCGACCCCGGTCTTGCCGGGTTATTTATTACTTCGACACTCCTGCACTTGGGATAAGACATCAATCTTTTGGTCGTGTCAAGTTTTTGGCGCCGTTGGCTGGGAGGTAAATTCTTGTACAAATTATAGTATTTATTTTGTTTTCTCTTTTCACTTTTCTTGTATCTAACTTTGTTTCTTTTGTTTTGTTTCTTTTTGTTTTGTTTTCTTCTTCCTTTTATTCTCTTTCTACACGTGCATGAGTGTTTGGTCACGTACATTAAGTGGTAGACTTTCTAGGGTATCCTCATCATTTTCAGAAAATATGGCCGAAGAAGATAACCAGTCAGTTCATAATGAAAATAATGAGAATAATCGTGTTAGGACACTTAGAGACCACATGAATCCCACAAGAACAAGTGCACCTTCATGCATAGTTTTCCCTCCTGATGCATCCCATTTTAATTTTAAGCCAGGCATTATTCAACTTTTACCTTCTTTTCATGGCTTAGATCTAGAAAATCCATACTTGCATTTGAGAGAATTTGAAGAAGTTTGTAACACCTATAATGACTTAAATTGTAGCATGAATACCATTAGATTAAAGCTTTTTTCCTTTTTCATTAAAAGATAAAGCTAAAACATGGCTGTAAAATCTTAGGTCAGGATCCATTTGTGCTTGGGATGAAATGCAACAATAATTTTTAAAGAAGTTTTTTCCATCTCATAGAACAAACTCTTTCAAAAGACAAATCATCACTTTCACTCAAATGCAAGTAGTTCCGGAAGCCAACACATGGATCAAGTCAAATCAGTCATCACTCTTCGTAGTGGTAAGGTTATTGAAAAACCCACTCTTGAACCTTGTGAGAAAGATGATGAGTCAATCTCTGAGGGTAAGGAAGGGGTTGAATCTGAACATTGTGAAGAAAAGACTGATTCTCCGCCAGCACTTCCATTTCCTCATGCCATGACCAAACAAAGGAAAGTCAATCACTATTCTGATATCCTTGAAACTTTCAAACAGGTAAGGATCAATATACCTTTGTTGGATGCTATTAAATAGGTACCTTCCTATGCTAAATTTTTAAAAGATCTATGCACTATGAAGAGAAAACTGAATGTGAAAAAGAAAGCCTTTTTAGCCGAACAAGTAAGTGTTATTCTTCAGAACAATAATGCTTTGAAATATAAAGATCCTGGTTGTCCTACAATTTCTTGCTTTATTGGAGAACATAAAATTGACAGAGCTTTACTTGATCTTGGAGCTAGTGTGAATTTACTTCCATATTCAGTTTTTCAGAGTCTCAATCTAGGTGAGTTAAAACCAACTTCTGTAACTCTTTTACTTGCCGATAGATCTGTAAAAGTGCCTAGAGGAATAATTAAAGATGTGTTAGTACAAGTTGATAAATTCATTTATCCTGTGGATTTTATTGTCTTGGACACGCAACCTGTTGAAGCATATAATTCATTTCCTGTTATTTTAGGACGTCCGTTTCTTGCAACTTCTAATGCATTGATTAATTGTAGGAATGGACTCATGAAGTTATCTTTTGGAAACATGACATTGGAGATGAATATTTTCAACATTTGCAAGCAGCCTGGAGATGATAATGATTCACAAGAAGTAGATCATATTGAAGAATTAGTTCATGATCAACTTGAATCTACTTTGAGTAAAATTGAGTTAGATGAATCTGAAGATTTGCAAATGATTTATTCTCAGGAAAAAATCACGAATGAAAAAGGCACCAAAAATGTTGATGCCGATCTTTTGTCAAGAGTGACAATAGATTTGACATCTGACATCCCACCAATCGATGATTACTCTCCTGACGAATCCTTACTTTCTCCTAATTCAATGCCTTGGTTTGCTAAAAATATCAATTTTCTTGCTTTAGGAGATTTGCCAGCTCACTGGAGTACCGAAGACAAAGGAAAGTTTTTGAACGAAGTGACCAACTTTTATTTGGATGACCCTTTCTTATTCAAAAATTGTCCTGATCAAATATTTCAAAAATGCATTCCCGACAATGAGGTAAGTAGTGTCATCAAACTTTGTCATTCTGAGGCATGTGGGAGTCATCTCTCGTCAAAAAGGACGACTGCAAAAATCTTACAATCTGGATTCTATTGGCCCACCATGTTCAAGGACACACATGCTTTCTGCAAAACTTACCTCATTTATTTCCTGAAAAAATTGATACTGGTCAAAAAGTTTTGCTTTATAATTCTCGACTCCATTTATTTCCTGAAAAAATAAGATCACGATGGAGCGGTCCATTTATTTTGAAACATATGTATCCTTATGGGGCCCTTGATATTGAGAATTCAAAGAATGACAATGTTTTAAAGGTAAATGGACATTGTTTGAAAGCTTACTTTGATGAGTTTCCTAGTGAAAATGAATCCATTGGTTTGAATGATCTTGTAGATAAAGGTTGATTATTTTGTTTTTCTCACTTTTTTTTTGTGTGTTCATTTTTGGTGTGACTTTTGTTTTGCTAGTTTCTCTCACCCCGGTCAAATGACGGATAACGGTACTCCGTGACTCTTAAGTCGGTTCTTTTAGTTTCTCAAATAACTGATATTTGTATATATTTGTACAATTCTTTGCTCTTTCTCCCTTCTTTGAATCTCATCTCTAATTCTCTTTTGAAAATGGACACCACTCTTGAAAAGTTGAAAAGGTATTTTCCCGCTCTGCCTCGAAATGTGATTACAAAAATTTACCGTGCTAGATGTGCAAGATTGAGGTTGTTAATGAACCATGGAATTCCTGAAGATATTCGCTGGCTGATTGAAGCAAAGGTCTGATTATCAGGTGAGTTCTCCAATTCTTTCATTTCATACATGCTTGGAACAGGTAAAAGCACTTTTGCAAAGAAACGTCGTGCAAAACAACTGAAAGTCTGTCACAGATGTGCTTGATGGACTTGTAATGCCACATGTCGTTCTTTAGGAATGGTATCTGTAAACCGTGAAGATAAAATACAATTCATTAAGGATGGCCTGAGTAAGGGGTCTTTAAATAATCTTCTATTGACTCTTGAGACGCACCCTAGTGGAGATGTGCATCGTGTAATTTATGATTTATGGCCACAATTCCATAAAGAACATGCTCGACTTAGTCTTGGGAATCTGACTAAAAAAGACCTTGTTTGCCAGTTCTTAAGAAAACTAGATGGGAAGCCTATCCCCGACCCATAGAGGGCGTTTAAGCCATTCTTGGACGTAAAACCAAGGGAAGCTGTGAGCCACAATCACAACTACCTGTACATATATATTTTAATTAATTTTTTTTCTTTAAAAAAAAACAAAAAAATAAAGAGAGAGAGAGTGTGAGACTGCGACTGGCCTACATATAGGTGGTGTGATTGCATTTTCAATTTCTCATCTATAAATATTTGCGTCTTTTGGTTTTATTATTATGTTTTGTTGTTTCTTATATTTGTTTAAGTGTGTTTCAGGTTTGTTAGTGTTCGTTATTTCAAGTGATGTCTTCTATACTCTATCTTTCTACCTTAGAACATTGAGGACAATGTCTCATTTTGGTTGGGGGGAAAGGGTAGTAGTTGATATATTAAAAAATAAAACTGTGTTTTTCAATTTCATAAACTATTTGCAAAACTGTTGTTACTAGGATGACAGAGTAAAAGGAGTTATTTTGTTAAAGTGACTCTTGAGACGCATCTTAGTAAACATTCTTAACAAGGTCTATCAGAATACTTCTTGAAATATTCAGGTTTACAAACTCTCGTATTGGTAGCACTTGATTCTGCTCATATGCTAATTTAACAAGTATTTTTAAATCTTCATTTTCACACACACACTTTAACATATGATTGTGGGTTGCACATTGAATTATTACATTATTTATGTTCTTTTGTTAAAGTTAACAACTAAGGGAAATGGATAGTATATAATTTGCAAAAAACAAAAAAAAACAAAAAAAAACAAAACAAAAAACAAAAAAAAAATTAATTAATGATAATAAAAAGGTAGATAAGTTTGGTTTCGTAGCCTCCCTAACCTAAGCAATTAAGCCCGAAGGGGTGTTTTAACACTTAATACCCTAAAGTCAACTGACTTGGAAGCTATTGGCCCAACGCTTGTTACATGGGTTGAGGAGAAAAGCTTAAGATAATCAAACATTGCACTATCTACGTATCAGTACCTGCAACCCGAGTTACTAAGCTCGTAGGGGTGTCTCAACACCTAATGCCCTAAGACCAACTGGTCTGGGAGTCATTAGCCTAAAACTCGTTACATGGGTTAAAGATACATTGTGTTTTAAGTTATATGTGTATATAAATAAATAAATAAATAAAAGAAAAAGAAAAAAAAAATAATCCCAACCTAAGGAAGTTAACCTTAAACATTAGAGCAAAATTTTGTTTTTCTTCCATGTAAAGCCCCATAACTATATGTTGATATTTTGAGCACAAAAGAAAGGTTTAGTAATATCTTGTTTAAGAGGTATTGAGCAAATATATGAATTTAATGAGAGTTTGTCTATCTGGATAGATTAATGGAAGTTGAATGATGAATGCCTTGCTTTGTGGAACTTGCAAATTGTTTTTCTATTTTATATACACATACAAATTTGATTCGTCATAATCTTGATGTCATTCATGTTGAGAAAAATGTCTTTGACAATATTTTTTATACAGTAATGGATTGTCCGAATAGAAGCAAGGACAATTTAAAGGCTAGGTTGGATATTCAATTGTATTGTCAGAAGCCAAATTTGCATTTGCAACAAGATATGAGTGGTCGGGTTTACAAACCTAAAGGCACTTATTGTTTACACAAGAAACAACAACAAGAAGCCTTGTCATGGATGAAGGAATTATCATTTCCTGATGGTTATGCTTCAAGCATTTCACGATGTATGAAAGAGGCACAATGTAAGGTTTCGGGGATGAAGAGCCATGATTGTCATGTCTTCATTCAAAGACTTCTTCCAACCGCTTTCCGACCTTACTTACCTAGGCCACTGTGGGAGGCATTAACTGAATTGTCTGTATTTTTTCGAGATATTTGTTCAACAAATTTAAATGCCCAGCACATGGAGTTAATGTAGATGAATATAATTGAAATAATTTGCAAACTTGAAAGGATTTTTCCTCCATCCTTCTTTGACTCCATGGAACACTTGACGATACATCTACCTTACGAGGCAAAAGTTGGTGGACCAGTTCAATATCGATGGATGTATCCATTTGAACAGTATGTTTTATACTATGTTAATTTTATTAACTTTTTATTTTTAACAAATAAACTAATTGACAGAAATGATATAGGTATATGTTTTATTTGAAGAAGAAAGTGACCAATAAAGCTAAAGTTGAGGGTTCCATATGTGAAGCATACTTGATTGATGAAATTACCAATTTCGCATCTCATTATTTTGGTGATGACATGCAAACAATTTGGAATCGAGTTCCACGGAATGATGATGGTGGCCTTAGAAGTGTAGATGAATGTCTCTCTATTTTTTCATATCCAGGGAAAAAATTATCCAAAAGATTTTATAAAAGGCAGTTGTCACATGCTGAAATGCAAATTGCGCATAACTATGTGATATTCAATTGTCAAGAATTGAAGCCTTATTTAGAGTAAGTATAAAATATTATTTTGTACTAAATTTATAATAATTTATTATTAACTTTAACATTTTAAAATTTTAGGCAATGTCGACAAGAGCTAAAGTCACAACAACCACATGCGAGTGATGGTGAAATTGAAAAATTATGCGAAGCGATCTTTCCAAATTGGTTAAAAAATAATGTAAGTATTTTAATAAAATTAATTTATATTTTATTTCAATTAGCTACTTTAAAAATATTATTAATCTTTTTTAAATCATTATTTCTTATGGAGTTAACTATTATGCTAGGTGGAATACCAATCCAACGGAATTGAAAATCAGCTCTTTGGACTTGTTATGGGCCCTTCAACTTCAGTGAAATGTTATAATGGGTATTATGTGAATGGTTTTAAATTTCATACTCAACGTTATGGCCGTTTTAAAAAGACAATGAATAGTGGAATTTGTGTGAAAGGAAGTTGCTATGATAATAATGAACGTGATTATTATGGAATGCTTAAAGAAGTTGTTCGGCTAAAATACTTGGGGAGTAAGTGCAAGTTATTTATGTTTAAATGTAATTGGTATGATACAAAATGAGGGATTAGAGTGCATCCTTCGAATGGTTTGGTTGAAATCAAGCATACATCTCGACTACACGGAAATGAAGATTTTGTGTTAGCACAACAATGTCAACAAGTCTACTATACATATCCACCTGGTAATAAATCATCTGAATGGTGGATGGTTATTAAGACAACTGCTAGAAGTCGTTATAATATTGACATGGGTGAATTTATTGAAGATGCCAACAATGTGAGATCATTTGATGTTGATCAATCAGATGAGATTTCTCAACCATCTCGTGTCCTTCCTACTCAAACACTTGATGATCCAAATGTACTTGTTGAATCATCTTATTATGAAGAAATCGGGCAACATGAATTGATTCAACTTCACATAAATTGGGGAAACAAAGATGACGAAGAAGAAGAAGATGATGATGGTGATGGTGATGGTGATGGTGAAGAAGAAGAAAAAGAAGATGATGATGATGATTGTTATGGTGATGATGGTTAGGAGTGATGATAATAATGAGTAGCATAAGTTAATTATATTTCATAGTATATGTAATGAATTATCTTTATTATATGTATGGATGATTTCATATTATTTGACAATATTTAGGCTTTCAATGTTTTTTTTTAATTATTATTTTATTCAAGTGTGTGTTATGCATCACATTACATAAATCATTTTCATTGACCTTTGAAACCATTTATAACCTTTCAAGTATCAATCTTTAAATTGTGATTCTGATGTTATATTTTATTTTGTGATTCGTTTTCTTGCTTATAGATGCTGAAGCGTGAAAGAAAAGGTTCTTCCTACTCAATGTTTTGATTTATAGGACCAAACATTAAGGTAAGCATACTCATAAATTTTGATTTTTGCTTAATTAATTATTTAGATTTTTATTTTTATTATTGTTTGTGTTAATTGGCTTTTGACAATTTAAACTTCATGGCTGATTTTTGTCATTGCAAGGAATGCTTAATGAAATTGTCTTGATGTTATTTACATATTTGGTTTTGTTACAGTAATTATTTTATTTGAAGTATAATATTTTTCGGAGTGATGGCTATTATTGTTATGTTGTATATATTCATATGATAATGTATATATTTTTTCTGGTTTTTAGCATGCCTCGACGAGGATCCATATTAGATTCTAGGAGTGACAGGTCCACATCAAGGAGTGACAGGTCCGCTTCATCCAAATCATTTCAAACTACATCAAGGCATAAAAATAAAGGATCCACATTTCATCAACCGTGTATCAGAACACAAATGAGTATTATATACCTACTTTGGGGAGTACACATCCTCCTCAACATGATTATGGGAGGGTTGATGCATATCAATATTGTGAGGGCTTTCGTTTTCAAGATTTGCTTCAAACTCAAGGAGGTTTCTCTCGAGATAACCAACTTGTTTATGAAGGACATAATTTATATGGGAGTCATGGGAGAGTTGATGGTGATGATGATGATGTGAACATTAGAGATGAAGATGAGGGAGATGGTAGTAATGAGAGAGGTGTATGTGATGAGGATCAAGATGGTGTTCCATCATATCACGGTTCAACATCTTTTCTATACAATTATGATCAAATTGTTAAAAGGAAGGGTTTTGACACGCCAATAGATCCAATAACAAGAAAAAAAGAGCTTTGTTTGTATGGAACAACAAAGTAAGTTCAAACTTTTAATAACTAACTTATTAAGGTTATATTTTCAGGTATGAAAAAAATTACTTATTATTGTGTAATTATTTGTTTAATATAAGTTTGTTATTATATATTTTCAGGTTTAATAACGCATCGTGTGGACGTGCAATCGGAGATATTTTGAGGTCCAATTTTAAGGGAGCATGGCACTCTTGGGAAAAAAATAGATTCAATGTGCAACGATGAACTCTTTAAATAGTTTAAGGTAAGAACCAACACTAATTGCCATAATATTCTTTTCAATTTTGATCACTTTAATGTAGCATTATGAAAATTATCAACTGAATAGCTATGACTGATTTGTGTTATAATTTGTTCTTATTTCTTGTTTACGCTTTAATATCATTTAATTTCTTTAGTTATTACATCATCTTGCAAATTCTGAACAAGATAACACAATATGATTAATTATTTATATAATTTGAAATTTTATGCACTCTTTTTACGTGGTATATATATTATTTGGTAGAAAAAATGTTCCTTTCCTGAGGAAGATGAGTCGATTGTTCGTAATATTTGGGAAGATAAGGCTAGGATAGCTTTGAATCAACAATTGACACGAGCTCGCAAGAAAGCCATGTCAAAAGAAAACACTACAAATATTATAGATTGCCATGATAAAGGTCCTTCCTGGATAAACAATGATGACTGGAATCAAATGATCAAAGATGTTTGGTCCACCCCTGAATTTCAAAGGAGGTCTGAATCTGCTAGGAGGAATCGATTAACCAAAACAGATGGCAAAATAAGCACTCATTCTAGAGGAACAATGTCATTTGCATCATATCGAGCTAACATGGTAAGTAATTTTTTTTTTATGCTTAAGATATAAATTAAAATTTGTATATTTATCTTTTATAATATTTGTTAATCTTGAAAGAAAGACGAAGCTGGTGGAAAAGAACCTACATGGGATGATGTCTTTTCAGCTTTGCATCAAAGTACTAGGCAGTCTGGTAGCTTCGTCGACAACAAGTCTAAAAAAGTGGTTGTATGTATTTTTATTTGATTATTTCTTAATATAACTTAAGTATTATTTAACATTCAAATTAATTTATTGTTGCATGTATTTTATTTGTAGGAAAATTATAAAATGGAGATGATTTCAAAGTATGGAACTGATCGGGAAAATCATCCTTCATTTGATGGAGCAGCTTGGTGTGTGGCTTTAGTAGGAGTTACAAAGGGTAGGATATATGGTGCACCTCGTATGCCAAAATCTATAGTTAGTACAAGCTCTTCATCACATTCCTACTCGATGGAGTCATCATATCCCAGTTCATCGTATCGAGCATTGCAAAAGGAGATAAAGGATAAAGAAGAGGAGATAAAGGAAAAAGATGATTTTATTCTTGAAATGAAACGGCAGGTGGATTCCATGAAAGAATATCTTGTGAACAATCTTGGGACTTCAAATATTGATCAAGGTATGTCACCACCTTTGACTCCATCAATACCGCCACCTATGGCTCCTTAGATAATGACACCTATGGGTCCCACATCTCAACCAATTTTTCGACCTACACCTCGACCTTTATATCCTGATCAATCTTTTGTCGATCCACAATATCATGGTTCGTCTTCGCAACCAGCACCATGATTGTATCTTTTGTTGTTTTGTTTTTTACTGTATTTGAACTTAATTGTATTAATGCAAGTTTAACTAAATTTTTATAATATGAATATTATTTTTATTCTATTTTTTATTAATGATATAATTATTTTTAATATTAATTTATGTTGGTTATATATATTCTACAACTTTTAAAATATCCATAAATAATTAAATAAATAAATTAAAAGTCATTTTAATAAATAAATAAAAATTAATTTAATAAAAAATAATATAATCACCAACGGATTCTCCGTTGGTGATTGTAAATGATGCATGAATTAGCAACGGAGAATCCGTTGCTGATTCACAAAACTAGCAACGGATTTATCCGTTGCTAAAATGAGCAACGGAGAATCCGTTGCTAGTTTCGCAATGGAAAATCCGTTGCTAATTGTAAGCAACGGATTTTCTGTTGCTGCGAAATCAGCAACGAATAAATTCGTTGCTAAAAAATCAGCAACGACAAATCTGCATCCGATTTTTGTCGTTGCTAATTCCATTGCTAAATTGTTTTAGCAACGGATTTTAGTATTATTTGCAAATTACTAGATTTTTTAGTAGTGGCAGGGGGCTTGGGTCATTACAAAAACTTCCACCACGGCTTGCAAGACTAGATGCACACAGCTGCACATCTCTGAGAACAGTCCCAAGCTCATCAACTACAGTTGATGGAAACATTTTGGAATCATCTTTACTAATTGTCTCATGTTGTGAGACTGCACACAACAATATCATGGCATACGCTCTCTTGAAAATTCAGCTATATGCCAAAAGACTTTACAGTGAGGTCACACACACACACACACACTCGCCTCTCTCTCTCTCTCTCAGTCTTGTTTGAATGCTACAAAAGATTTTTGTTATGGTAATTTCAGTGAAGTCTCAGTTGAATTTGTTGGGGAAATCCGATGACCGGTGATGTACTGATCTTTGCTCAACGGAGGGCAAGCACACTGAGACACACTATTTAACGTGGTTCGGCAAAACCGCCTACATCCATGGGAGAGGTCTATTTTATTAGAGATTAGAGAAAGGATTACAACACACATGGAGCAGGAGGCTCACTTCACTCAAACTCGACTCCAAGCTCTCATTGTTGCCCTCTACAGCTGCTGCAATGGCAGCATGGCTGCTGCAATGGCAGCATGGCTGCTGCCATTGCAGCCCCTCACTTTCTCTCTTCACTCTCTAGATGTCTTATAACTCTCTCACCTTATGCTCTCTTGTTGTTGCCTATTTATAGGCAGGGATGGTGGCTCCTCTTCTTCTTTCCAGCAGCTGCACATGGGAGTTAATATATTTGTCAATGGTGGGTGCAACCACCATTGACAAATGGTAACCCTACCCCTTAGGGTAGGTGCCCATTTGATTGCCCAATAATAGCAATATCTCAACAATCACCCCCTTTGACATTTATATGGGCAATTATCCTCTTGCTTCTTCAGCACAAGCTTGCATCCTGCAGCTCTTCCAAGCTTACCATTCCGAGAGCGTCTTTGGCCAAGTTTACAGGTACTCGTCCAACCTTTCAATCACCAGAGTCACCAAAGCAAACCTTTTCTCACACAAAAGGATCACTACAACTAGATGGTCTGCCACTTCACATCTGAAGAGTGTTCACGCTTGTCTCTGGGACACAACATTCCCCTTCGAGCGTATCAACCATGCTCGGTCCGGAATGATTTATCAATCCTCACAACAAGGCTTACAACACCCCCTCAAACGGAAATTTCTATTTCCAAGTGCGACAGTCATTATCTGAGTATCTCAATATGATCACGAGCTCAGCATTCTTTCAAGAGTCTACTCATCCAAGAGTTGCGCCTGCCCTCTGTTCCACCCTAGGAACCACGCCTTACTTCTCCATGAGGGTCTAGCTCTTAGTCTCAAGAGTCCATGTAGCTCTTCTCCTTTACCTATGGGGGCAACCCATTAAAGGTTGATCCATATCTGTCTTCATACTCTGAGTATTACAATGCCTTCACCGAGCTCACCACCTTGACAACAGTCAACTTGTTCCAGGAGCCTGCGCATGCCCTCTGCTCCTTCATAGCAGTCGCGTCTTAATGCTCCACAAGTCATCCACTTATTGTCCAAGGCAAATGTCTTTTAGCTCATTGATCTTTAGCATGGGGGCAATATCCATGAAAGTCAATCCTGCATTTGTCTTCATACTCATCATAGCCACTTCATTGGCTATACACGTGTCCACTCATATCTAGCCATCACATTGGCTCTGGGGCGTTCTAAACTGGGCTCATATCGTGGCCCACACACCTTCTCCTTAGGTGTCTCCGCTCGTCGTCATGCGGCGGTCTGAAATGGGGCTCCTATCATGGCCCTCACACCTTCTCCTGAGGTGTCTCTGCTCGTCGTCATACGGCGGTTTGAACTGGGCCTCCTATCACGGCCCACACACCTTTTCTAAGGTGTCTTTGCCTGTCGTCATGAGACGGTCTGAACTTGGACTCATAACATGGTCCTCACACCTTTTCCTGAGGTATCTCCACCTGTCATCATGAGACGGCCACATCCTCCTTCATCGGGGATGTCTCCAGTGGCTCCAAGATTCTCTACCACCATGTGGACTTGGGAGAGATTACTGCCACTCACTACATAGAAAGAGAAAGTTGTGGTATACTCCTCGCAATCCTCCACCTCGATTTCTATGTTTGGGCTTCTGCGTCTTTTTGCTTGACAGCTCCACCTACACCAACTCTCTTTGGTGTCTTCGCCTTTTATCATAAGCGGTCGCCTTTTATCACAGGCGTTTGCACCCCCTCAATTAGATGCCTCTACAACAGCTTATCTTTCCATCCTTGCATGCATTGAAAAGGTCCTCGCGTGTTGTCTTTATCAAGAGCACAAGAGACTTCCTGTTGTACACAGTCTCTGCTCTGAGCTTCATCTGGGAACTCTTCTTCTCCTTGCACCTGGTGTCTCAATACAGTACCTCGTTAGGATCCTACGGGTACTCCTGCACAATCTTCGTGTGCCCTCGTGCAATATCTGTTCTCCAGATTTCTCCCTATTCCTTGCTTATGTTTGACAGCAGCTCATCCCGTCACAACACCTATCCAAGTCAAAATAGGGTGCCAATCCTTATTCCTCGGCGTATTTCTCTTCCATTATCAGGGTCTTCATTAATTCTCCCTTCAAGAAATTACAGTCACCGAATCTAACTTCTTTAGAGAAATCACCACTCCATCAGATCCTTGATCATGCGGAACCCAACTGTTCCCTTTGTTCCATCATCCTGCTAGTCTTCAACAATTTCATTACAAACTGTTACATATACAAAAATAGTACCGTATGGATAATCCTTCCACTAAGCAAGTTCCCAGGAAAGATTGGAGGGGTCACAACGGTCCCGCTTAAAATCCAATCTCCTAGACAGAACTTCTTAGGCCATATTTATCCATCGTACTGTCTCTCCGTATATACAACCATTTGCTAGCTTTGTTGCAGCTTTCCTTTACAAGTGATCTGGAATATACAGGTTTAATACATGATTTCTCAACATCTAGCGAGACTACCAGTTTTTAGATTCGTCAAGATTGGTCTTCATCAGTTTTCACTCTCCACCTCAAATTTGTCCACATGACCGGGTGTCCAGAGTGTCCCAATTTTGCCTTCCATCAAGGCAATTAAATTTGCCACTTAACAGTTTAGCACATGTAATTGGGTAAACATGTGCACCTCCTTCTTCATCTCCATCGACCTCCATCAAGACCCTCAGATGCCTCCTAATCGGGCAATCTCTCTTTAATAATTCACCACCGCCATTTTTGGTCTCGAATCTCAACGATCAGACCATACCATTGCATCCGGAATGATCAAATTAGCTGGAAACATGACTTGAATCGTCCAAATCGCACTTCAAACGGCTAAGTTTTGATCAAAACAATTCTAGCCTGATCAATGGCTCAGATTCAATCTCAGATCCGGTTGCACATAGGATCAGCTACACTGGATTCTGTCCCTCGGCTCGTGGATCGGCTCGGCTCCAACTCAGCTCGGCTCATCACGGCTTGGCTCGCGGCTGCTGACGTGCTGGTGGGTCCCACTGTGCTGACGTGCTGGTGGGTTCCACTGTGCTGACGTGGCTCTGACAGGTGCTGACTTGGCATGCTGACGTCACCATTACATCATGCTGACGTCACCCTGGACCATTTCTACTGTGCTGCTGACGCCATAATTATGTCATGCTGACGTCATCCATATCCGGGTTAGCCACGTGGGTCGGGTTGGCCCATCCGGGCGGAGAAGACGCGTGGCGCGCGTAGGCAGTGACCTCGCCGGCGCGTGAGGACGATTTCGACGCGGTTTTCAACAGTCGCTTCGTCTCTTCCTCCTCTACACGGTGGTATGGTCAAAACACAATTTTGACAACTTTCATTTTTGAGCAAAAAATCAAACACCACTTAAACCATATGCTCTGATACCAATTGTTGGGGAAATCCGACGACCGGTGATGTACTGATCTTTGCTCAACGGAGGGCAAGCACACTGAGACACAATATTTAACGTGGTTCGGCAAAACCGCCTACATCCACGGGAGATGTCTATTTTATTAGAGATTAGAGAAAGGATTACAACATACATGGAGCAGGAGGCTCACTTCACTCAAACTCGACTCCCAACTCTCATTGCTGCCCTCTGCAGCTGCTGCAATGGCAGCATGGCTGCTGCCATTGCAGCCCCTCACTTTCTCTCTTCACTCTCTACATGTCTTATAACTCTCTCACCTTATGCTCTCTTGTTGTTGCCTATTTATAGGCAGGGATGGTGGCTCCTCTTCTTCTTTCCAGCAGCTGCACATGGGAGTTAATATATTTGTCAATGGTGGGTGCAACCACCATTGACAAATGGTAACCCTACCCCTTAGGGTAGGTCCCCATTTGATTGCCCAATAATGGCAATATCTCAACAGAATTCTCCGTGGAAGATATGGACAATACTTCCTTGCATTATTGTCATGTGACAAAGTGTGGGATCCGCCAGCTATACACCCAAGCGGAGAACTATTGTGATTTTATGTTGCCATATTGGTTGAAGGTTTACAGTCGAAGACCTAAACCAGAGATGCCATGATAACAAATACAGGGTGTACAACAATTCACTAATGCTGGTGGGGGAGAAACCAGAGATGCCATGATAACAAGCGTGACAATGAGGCGGAACCCAGTGGAAGTGGCTTCAAGAATGGTGCAGAATCTACTACAAATGACTTGAAG
Organism: Populus alba x Populus glandulosa; assembly: GCA_033617975.1. Classification (NCBI taxonomy): domain Eukaryota; kingdom Viridiplantae; phylum Streptophyta; class Magnoliopsida; order Malpighiales; family Salicaceae; genus Populus; species Populus alba x Populus glandulosa. The sequence goes on from CM066161.1 coordinate 12,337,625, forward strand.
GTTTACAGTCGGAGACCTTAAAGGTTCAAAGAAATCAAATGAAATTGTTTCATTTGGCCAAAAGAATTTTATGGAAAGTATTCCAACAAAAGCTTTCTCTTGTTAGAGTCACTCAGTTTCTTTCTACAGTGAGGATGAAATTCTTTGGTTTCTATCTTGACTTTCTGGTAATCTCTATCTCACCTGGAGTTAAGTTATTATAATTGATTTGTTGTCTTTCTGTCTATACTTTCTTCCTTATAACTCTATTTAAAACTCATGAGTGTATATTGTTTAAGATTGTCTTGAAATTCTCTTAAAAACTAGTTTAAATTCTTGTAATAATATTACAATGTTTCCTGTAGAGCATATTTAGCAAAAAATAAAGCATTCCTAGAGATTTCTGAGAAATGCGGGGACATGATAGCATTACATAATTATACTATTTTGAGAAAATGTTTTCTTAGAAAAACACTATCCTTGTACTCCATTACATTATCTGTACGAAAAATTTTAATAGGTTGAGAAAATTAAGTTTGAACTAGGTTCAAAATTTAAGAAAATTCAGATCATTATTTTATAAAAAAATTATTTTGATATTTTTTTAAATAAAAATACTTTTAAAAACCATCATAAATTATAATCCTAAAAATACACTTAGAAAATAATAATATAACTTATTGTGCGTGTAATTATACACTATACATGTATTAATTTTATTTTTCATTTAATTAAAAGTAGAAACAAACATGAAAACTTTATCATCAAATCATTGGATAGATAGATAGTAGGATAAAGAGATAATGACGAGGGAGCAGCTAATTAGGGGTGTTAGGGAGTGAATTTTAAACAATTTGTTTATTAAAATTTGATTTGTTTTTGCTTTAAATTATATTTTTTAATATTTTTGAATCATTTTAATGTGCTAATATTAAAAATAAATTTAAAAAAAATAAAAAATATATATTATTTTAATATTTTTCTGAAAAAAAAAATATTTTAAAAAACACAATATAGAATACTCTCAAACATCTTGATTTACAAATTTGAAAAAGTTTAGATAGTTGATATAGGATATAATTGACATAATCAAAAGTTAGGAGGGTATTTTTGTTCAAAATCATCATTTAATTGTAAATTCTTTGAGATGCGCATTTTTCATTAACTTTTTGAGTGGGGGAGAAAACCATTCCTAATTAAGCAGGCCTTCAGCTTGGTCTATGTTTATTTCCTAAACTAGGCTTTCCCTCGACTTAGTCTAGGGATCGAATGCTTTTCCCGTTATGCTACGAGGGATCTATTTTTTTTTTTAAATTAAAATATTATAAAATTTTTTTAGTATTGTTATTAAATATAAAAATACAATTATTTTTTTAAAAAAATTATTTAAATAATTTTTTAACATATATTTTGTTTATCTTAACCAACACAATGTTTTTAACTGATATTTTTTTATTAAAAACAAAAATATTTTATAATTTTTCAAAGTAAATTAACAAAAAAATATTAAAATATTATATTTAAATTTTATGTGATCAAAAACTAAAAAAAAATCCTAAATGTGATAAAATTGTTTTCAGAGTACATTTAAAATTTTAATTATAAAACACTGAGTTTAATTAAATCTTCATGAATAATAATAATAATAATAATAAATATATTATTATTATTATTTATATTATTATTATTATGGGGTGGGGGGAGGAGGGGCACAAAGGATGGGGCTAACACCTAACCATAATCTATTTATTTGTTTTGGATTAAAGAAACAAATGATATATCGTTTATCTTTATTTTTTAAAAAAAGTTACAAACAACCTATTATATGTAAAAAATAAAAAATTAAGTGTTGTCATCCACTCTCAAACCGAAACCGCAACCTGTATCTTATCATGTGTGCCTCTGCCAAATACCAAGAAGAAAATGATTATAAACTAACTAAAAGTATATATTAAGATTCTTTAGCAAACATAGGGTAATATATAATCAAAATTATAAAATAATTTTGGAAATTATAAAAGTCTTTGTAGGGTAATATAGTTCACTATATAGGCATTCTACTTATGATTGTTTGAATTGTTAGACAAAAACTGCAATCAATTATCTTGGTGTTTGAGTGGTTGTTATTGTAGAGAAAAGTAGGCATTCTACTTACAATTTTAAGGAATAAATTAAGGAGGTCGGATATTAAAATAGAGAATTAGATGTGCAACACATATTATTATAACTATTAAACTTGGATCGGCCTGATAGGTTGATTTGGTGGCTAAACCGGTCTGGATAAATCAAAAAATTAGGATAAGCAAAAACCCGGCAAAACCCGGTTGACCTACCGGGTTGACTCATGACCCGGACGACCCAACAAAACATGGTTGAGACCTAATTTTTTTTTCAAATGTGTTTTTTCTCCTAGCTAGAGATCCCTTTTATATATATATATATTAGTTGATTATTAACCCTTTTCAAAGTTCACTATATAAATACTAGAAAAATATTTTATTTTTCAATGTGAGATTTGAAACCTTTTAGTATATATACTCTATGTTCACAAAAAAAAAATTAATATGGAATTTGAGGCTCTTTAGTATATATATTCTATTTTTACAAGAAAAAACATTATGTTTTTTCAATGTGAGATAGAAAAAAAACTTTTTTGGTTTATGTCGCACGTGTGCGGCGGCGCGGCGATCGTCCACCCTCAAGGAAAAATCGAAATATTTATTCCTTGAAAATAGGGAGAGACAAGGAATTCTTGTCTCTATAAATGAAAAATTGGAATGGGAGTCGCCACCCACGTTGCATTTTGCACAGTAACCAGTCCACGCTGCATTTTGCAGCAGAACGTGAATTATTCACGTTCTGCATGCAAGTGCAAGGCGGGGCAGCAGGAGAAGAAAATGATCGGGGAGCAGGAGGGTACCCGGGGTGGCGTCGAGGCTGTTCTGGAGGAGGCAGTGCTGCTGTCGCGGTGGTTCCAGCGGCGGTCCTCCTTCTTTCTCTTTCTCTCTTTTTTTTTTCTCTTGTTTTCTCCTCTGTCGCGTCTCTTTCTTCTTCTTCTTTTTTCTGTTTTTTTCGTTCTGTTTCTCTCGCCTCTCTCTCTCTTTCTGTCGTTAAAATCCTTCCCCTTCTCTCCCTCTCTTCTCCTCTTTTTGCTTTCCCCTTCCACTGTTTTTATAGGCAAAAACAGGGGGGACGTCATGGTGGGGCAGCCACTGTTGGCCGCCCCCTCCACTATCGATCAGTGGAGAAAAATTAGGCAAGTGGGCGCCGAATGGTGGGCGTCTTATTGCGTAAAAAATGGGAAAGAAAGTTAGGCGAAAAGGGAGAAGAAAAATCTGAAAGGCACGCGTGACTTGTTCACACGTTCACGAACGCTGGTGAAGGTAATTAAATTACCTTCACAGTGTTCTTATAACACTTAAATTATTTCTTTGAAACGAAGATGCAAAAAAATAAACGAAGTCATACCTGCTTCTGGAAACCGGAGATACTGTTTCTGGAGACCCCGGAGATGCTTGCAGCGTTGGTGATGATTCTCGCCTACTGCTTCCTCTGGTTTAATGCTGAAAAGATGATGCCGGCCTGCTGTGGGTTTGTTTTGAGTGTTTTATTTTCTGTGCAGGGGCGTCTGCAGAGTGGATGGCAATGGCGGGGTCAATTATTTGGGTATACTGGTGTTTTTTTTTCTTGCAGGGACGAAGGCTGTGGGCTAATCTGTGACTCTACTCTGCCTTTCTCCCCCTTCTCTATATATATATTTTTTTTGGGTTTTATCTCTGTTTCTGTACTGTGATTTGCTCTGTTTCTGGGTTCTGTTTTTGGCTTGATTCTTCCATTCTTGACTCTGTGTTTTTTGGATTCATTCTCCCCCCTGGCGACTAGGTTTTCTGCTTCCTTTTATAGACTCCCCAGCCCCTCTCTTTTAACTAGTCCTGTCTTTGCAGGACTCTTCTCTTCCCCGACGAGATCGTGGGCGATAGACATGGTCCAGGATTGGATCAACTTCGTTGCAGATCTTCAGCCTGTTGAATCGGGATGCAGAAGACGAACACGGTTGTTCCACCAGCAACGGTGACGTTTCGGCAGCAATGGATTCCACCAGTAACGGCTACGTTTCAAGCAGCCATGGACATTTTCAATTTGACCCCTGGACTTTGGAAATTCGGCAATTAGACCCCTAAACAATTAAAAGTTTCTTTTAATTTTGCCCCTTTTTTGATTAATTTCAATTAAATCCCTAAGTTGGTACACTGTTTACAAAACAATCCTTAATTCCTTGATTATTCAATTTGGTCCTTAATTAATTCTTTTAATCTTGCCCTTTTGGATTAATTTCAATTAAGTCTCTAAATTATAACACTATTTACAAAACAGTCCTTAATTTGTGGATTGTCCAATTTGACCCTTAATTAAATTTTTTACTTTTAATTCTTTCAAAATTGATCAATTAACTCTCAAATTACATCTCCAAACTTCAAAATTTATTGTCTTAACCCCATTGTCAATTATATTTAATTTTTATTATTTGTTCAAAAATTGAGTTATGACAATAGCAATTAAAATTTCTTGTGCATTTATAGTTTTTTTTTCCCTGTAAATCATTTGTGTCTATTCTGTTTTTTAGTGGAAAACAAGCTTCCATCAACAGCCAATGGACTTGCACCTTAATGGTACAATATCGAAAGGGGAGATCTTGAGTTCAAAACCTCACCTTTGACAACATTTGCTTATAATAAAAAAAAATTCACTCCCATACATTCACTAGTTTCTTATAGATTTTTTTATTCGACGTAAAGATACAATTTGAGTTAAAGATGCTTCTTTCATTTTTTGTAGTCCGGAGTCCAAACTTGTAACAGAAGTTGTGCAAACTATCTGGAAAAGGTTAAATCGTGCTTCCCCATGCAAATTAAGAGGCCTGGTTGGAGTGGATTCACGCATTGAGCAAATCAACAAATTACTATCTTTAACTATTGTGCCATCAGATGTCCGGAAAATAGGAATTTGGGGCATGGGTGGTATAGGCAAGACAACTATTGCAGAAGCTTTCTTCTATAACATCTCAAGTCAATATGAAGGCTGCCACTTTCTTCCGAACATAAGGCAGGAATCAGAAAAGGGTCGATTAAATGATCTACAAGATGAACTTCTTTCTAAACTACTGGAGTGTTGAAACTTAAACTCAATCCAGAAGGTCAAGGAAGACAACCACCCACCACCAGCCGCAGCCGCCAGCCACCAGCCGCAGCCGCCAGCCGCCTTCACACTTGAAGGTTGAATTTTCTTGTTTTGAATTTGTGTATAAATAGAGTGCTCAGCTTATGTTATTTTATGTGGAGAGAATAGAGAGAAACACTAGAGAGAGAGAGAGGGCGTGTATTGTAAGCTTTTGTTCTTGAAATAAAACTTTGTGTTTTATCCCCTCTGAGTGTTTCAAAGCCACCACCAGTGGTTTCTCCCACCAACAATTGGTATCAGAGCCCCGTTCGTCAGAAAACAAAAGAGTTTTGGGATATAGCCAAATTTTCAAAGTTGTCAAAAACAAGTTTTGATCATTCCACAGTGTAGAGCTCATCAATACGAACTGACTGGTGCAAGAATCAGCTTCATCGGAGACGGAGGTAGCCCACACGCACGCCAGAGGTTGAAGACGAGTGCCGTCCACGCGCGCCATATATGGAGCCGAGCAGAGCCGTTTAAGCAGAGTCCTAGCCGAGCCTCAAGCCAAGTCCAGCCGAGCTACGAGCCGAGCCGTACTCCGCCCCGAGCCGAGCTGCCCGAATATTCTCGGAATACTCCCGGTTCGACCCCAGCGAACCGCCCGCCGTACATAATTGGTTTTTTTCACCGGTTCACCCATTTTTTGACCCAATTTCTACAAAGTCAAACCGGTTCCCTACTATTTGGACCATTCCGGATCGATCTACAGTGTCCGTTTTGACAAAGTCAGCTCCCAGAAAGTGATATAGTCATTGAAAGAGCAAAATGACTACAGAAAGTACACAAACACTCATTCCGAAGCTAACCAAAGACAACTATGATAGTTGGTGCATCAGATTAAAGGCATTCCTTGGTTCACAAGAGTGTTTGGATATTGTACAATATGGTTATGATGAACTAGAGTCCAAAGAAGCAGAAGATGTTCTACATGAGGCACAAAAGCTAGCCTTGAAAGTCAACAGAAAGAACGACAACAAAGCAAAGACCATCATCTATCAATGTCTTGATGAAGACATATTCGAGATCATTGGTTCCGCTGAAACATCAAAAGACATATGGGAGGCTCTCCAACAAAAATACAAAGGTGCTGACAGAATCAAGAAGATTCGTCTTCAATCTTTACGAGGTGAATTTGAATTATGGCAAATGAAGTCCTCAGAATCTATTTCTGATTATCACACAAGAATTATGGTGATAGTCAATCAGATGAGGAGAAATGGAGAAGCCATCATCGATTCTCGAATTACTAAGAAAATTTTGAGATCCCTAGAAGTGGACAAGTTGATGGTGGATGAACTTATGAGTTCTTTACAAGCTCATGAACAGAAGATTGTAAAGCGAAATGGAGATAAGGCCATTGAGCATTGACACGACCAAAAGATTGATGTCTTCTCCCAAGTGCAGGAGTGTCGAAGTAATAAATAACTCAGCAAGACCGGGGTCGAACCATAGAGAGGTTAATTGTATAAATTATAAATAACAAGAGAACAACAACAACAACAATAATAACAACAACAATAGTAATAATAATAATAATAATAATAGTAATAATAATAATAATAATAATACTCAGTACGTGGCGTTGTTATACCTGAGAATGATCTAAAAGATCGGGTCACAGGTTTCCAGCCTATATACTGAGTTTATGAAAAGATCAAAGAGATATATTAAATAATATAAAAAAAATGTAAATAATAATAATAATAATAATAAAAATAGAAGAAGAAGAAGATGAAGAAATTAATGAGAACTTTGAGATGAAAGATTAATGTAAGGATTAAACAATGATAAAACAAATGTCAAGGTTAGAGGATCCACTAATGATATTTCAAACAAGTATAGTATAAACTCTTATTATTCAACTGGAAACCACACAAAAAGGAGGTTCCAATTGGATGATTTCTCGTTAATAGCTCATTATAAATTATTAACATGATCATATTAATTATCTTAATTACATAACACCAAACTTTTAAATATTGTCAGGAATTCATGATATTAACTGATGTTAACAACAAATCAAATTCTTTTCATAGCCCAGGTGTAGGTAATACCATATTGTTGGGCTATGAGAGTGCCAAGCATTTGCTGTACCAAGTGTTATACAACACAAATCTAGATTAACCATTTAACAAGCAAGGTATTAAGAATTAGTAAGATAAAAAGATAAGACATGTTAATATTAAACATTAAGATCCATGTTGAGTTTACACTATATTTATTCTTACACCATTAGTGTAGCCTTTTCATCTTGACATAATAAACTTAGCTAAACATAATGAAGAAGAGAAACATAAATAAACAAAACAAGAACATAAAGAAAATACAAGTTAACTAAGTAAAGGAAAGGAAATGAAAAGCATAAACAATATATTAATGAAAGCAAAACTTAAAAATTACAAAAAAAATATAAAGAGAGAAATAAAGAGCATGAGCTTGATCTGAACAACCAAGCTCCCAAATACATGGCAAATTCCTCCTTTTATAGGCCAAAATTGAGAATTATTGATTTGATGAATAATTGTTGAGTGGGTGGCCAACTTTTGACTTGGTGAAAATCCTTATCTTCTTGTCTGAATAAAACAAAAATGCTACCATCCGAACTGGGTCCTTTGAAAACATGAAAGTTGTAGGCAATTGACTCAGCTTTCCAGGAAAAAAAAAATGGAGGTGATTTGGACTTCTAGAACTCCAGATATGGGCCAAACATTGAACAGTGTTCGGGCTACAGGACAAATTCGGACTTCTCCGTTGTTGCTATGATTTGGACTTGAAAACGGCCTTGTTATATTTTTATGTTCACATGAAAGTTGTAGGCCTATGTCTCACCAAGTTTTTGTAAAACTTTGAGGTCATTTGGACATCTAGAACTCGAGATATGACCCAAACACCAAACAGTGTTCCAGTTTGGACTGCATCAACATCTCTTTTCTAAGTTTCACCCTCTCTTTATCTTCACAAATTTCAGTAGTTGAATTCATCAATCAATCCTTTGATTTATGTGATAGGCCTGAATTTAAAATGAACATTTACCATATATTAGGGCATTTTATAGTATTAGACTTGTTATTATAAAACATGCTTTAGTTAAGGAGTTATTGATACTTTAAGTGCAAAATGATGCTATAAAACCTTGATAAATATGCACTTTTAAGTACTAATCACACCCCCCAACCTGTTTATTACTAGTCCCTAGTAATCAAAGCGTTAAAATAGAAAAACAATTTGCAAGTTCCACAAAGCAAGGCATTCATCATTCAACTTCCATTAATCTATCCAGATAGACAAACTCTCATTAAATTCATATATCTGCTCAATACCTCTTAAACAAGATATTACTAAACCTTTCTTTTGTGCTCAAAATATCAACATATAGTTATGGGGCTTTACATGGAAGAAAAACAAAATTTTGCTCTAATGTTTAAGGTTAACTTCCTTAGGTTGGGATTATTTTTTTTTTTTCTTTTATTTATTTATATACACATACAACTTGAAACACAATGTATCTTTAACCCATGTAACGAGCTTTCGGCTAATGACTCCCAAATCAGTTGGTCTTAGGGCATTAGGTGTTGAGACACCCCTACGAGCTTAGTAACTTGGGTTGCAGATACTGATACATAGATAGTGCAATGTTTGATTCCCTTAAGCTTTTCTCCTCAACCCATGTAACAAGCGTTCGACTAATAGCTCCCAAGTCAGTTGACTTTTAGGGTATTAAGTGTTAAAACACCCCTTCGGGCTTAATTGCTTAGGTTAGGGAGGCTACGAAACCAAACTTATCTACCTTTTTATTATCATTATTTTTTTGTTTTTGTTTTTGTTTTTTGTTTTTTTTTTGCAAATTATATACTATCCATTTCCCTTAGTTGTTACCTTTAACAAAAGAACATAAATAATGTAATAATCCAATGTGCAACCCACAATCATATGTTAAAGTGTGTGTGTGAAAATGAAGATTTAAAAATACTTGTTAAATTAGCATATGAGCAGAATCAAGTGCTACCAATACGAGAGTTTGTAAACCTGAATATTTCAAGAAGTATTCTGATAGACCTTGTTAAAAATGTTTACTAAGATGCGTCTCAAGAGTCACTTTAACAAAAGAACTCCTTTTACTCTGCCATCCTAGTAACAACAGTTTTGCAAATAGTTTATGAAATAGAAAACACAGTTGTTTTTTTTTTTTTAATATATCAACTACTACCCTTTCCCCCCAACCAAAATGAGACATTGTCCTCAATGTCCTGAGGTATAAAGATGGAGTATAGAAGACATCACCTAAAACAACAAACATTGACAAACTTAAAACACACTTAAACAAATATAAGAAACAACAAAACAAAATAATGTGCTATTAACAAAACCAAAAGATACAAGGTTTCACAAACAAAGGCTCAAATCCAATTTAAGCTTTTCACGGCTTTCCGTAGTTGACCAATTTATGCGACTCATGGAGGGATCAATTACAGGGATGAAAGATTGTAGTTGGTCAATCAATTGTTCAGCAGTAGCAACATAGATTATGATTTTTCGTGCCGAATATGTTAGAAATTGTTGTTCCACAGTGATTGTGCATCAAAAGTATCATTAAGTCTTTTATTTTACATATGTATTTATTGTTTTTATTTGAATTTTTTATAATAAGTGATGTGTTTTTTAGTAATGAAGTTTCTTTTAATGTTTCGATAGGTTTTTGGAGCTTAAATAAATTATTTCAGAAAATTCAACATCGGAATTCGGAACAAAGAATTGAAGAGAAATTTAGTTGAAGATTGAAGCAAATCTTGGTTCAAATAAGTGCTCCAAATTTGCCCAAAAAATCAATTATTTTCCAATTCTAGAAAAGAATATCATATGATCCATTTCAAGCCCAAACTTACCTTATGTTGTGTGCAAACTTCAACCATCAAACACTCAAGGTTTCAATGTCAATCTTAGCCCAAATAATAGGTACAATTGGATACTTATTTGATGTTTAAATCCAGCCCCAAATCAGCCCCCAAATCAGCCTCCAAATCAGCCCAAGCACAATCCATGATCTTACATGTCCACACAACAAATAATATTTGATTTATTTTGGGCAATTAATTGATTCAAGAGGGCAAGCACATGGATGGAAAGCTGGAGGGGACATTGTGACATTATTTTGGGTCAACAAGAAGAAAGAAACAGCTCATAAAGGAGGAAGAAAAACGTGCACCAAAGTGTTCTCCAAGCTGGCCTGATTTAATTTTCCAGAACATCTTTCGGTGTTTTGCCCATAACTTTTGACTCCGATGTCCAAATGCGCTTTTCTTTAATGCTCTGGAAAGCTCATAGAATTTCCTATAAATATGTCTCTAATAGCCATCTCCAGGGGAGGCTTCTAAGAGGGTCGAATTTCTGTCCAAAGTTAGAGTCAGATTTGTGTCCGAATTTTTACTGAAATTCTGTTGTGTTCTTCTTTGTAGATTTCGGTTCTTTAGTTTGTAAAACTTATTATTTCAGTTTGATTCAAGTTATTTCATGTTTATTAAAGTGTTCTTATATATAATCATGGTTGGCTAATCTCTTTCTTGGATCCAAATCAAGGATGATGGTGATTGAGGTGAGTTCTTTAAGATATGAATGAATGTTAATGATTATCTTCTCATCTTCTTCATGAATGTTTTATTATTGCAAAGAAATTTTAGAAATCATTTAGGTAATGTTATAATCTTGAATTTTTATGCACAAACCTTAGTTTTGGTATAGAGATTGCTTGATTCAATGTCTTACTTAATTTGAAAGTACTTGTTCATTCTTAAGCAATAATTAATCTTCATCTTTTTAAACTTCATTGTAATATCTTCCGATCTAATATCACCATCGTTGATATTAGGTTGAGTTATCTTATATATGTTGAAGAAATCACCAATACATCACCATTAAAATTGATTTGGACCAAGACTTACTTTTTCTTGTCTTTTAAAATCTATTTACACTTTTTCATCTTTGAAAACAAATCCATCAATTATTTTCAACCAAGTTATTGTTAATTTAATTTCTCTTGAGTTTTTTTTGTTGTTACCTAGCTTAATTTCCAGATCTAGCTCTCTGTGGATATGACCTCGATCTTACCGAGTTAATTGCTACATCGCACACTCGTGCACTTGCGAGTTAAAACAAGCCGATCACAAAAAGCGGTCAAGCAATTTTGGCGCCGTTGCCGGGGAGCTAGCAAGCAAAGGTAACAAATTTATATTTGATTATTGAAATATATAAAAAAATTCATATAAATAAAAAATCAAATGGCTGGTTTTACCGCCTAAAAAAAAATTTGACCTCAACTTTTTGGATATTGGACTATTAATTGTTGGATTTTGGTTGGTTCAACCATTTTTCTTTTATTGTTTATTCTACTTAGTTTCTAATATTTATTGTTTATATTATAAGGCTGGTTTTACCACCTCTTGTTTATTTTATTTTGTTGTTATTTATTGTTGTTATTTCTCTTATATTTATTGTCTAAAGTGCTTGGCCGGTATTACCGCCTCTTGTTTATTTTATTTTGTTGTTATTTATTGTTGTTATTTCTTTTATATTTATTGTTTGAAGTGCTTGGCCGGTATTACCGCCTCTTGTTTATTTTATTTTGTTGTTATTTATTGTTATTATTTCTTTTATATTTATTGTTTGAAGTGCTTGGCTGGTATTACCACCTCTTTATTCATGCTTGTTATACTTATCTTTTAATGTTTATTGTTGTTAATATTGTTTATTAGTTGGAGAGTGAATTTCTTAATTTGTTGTATTTTTATTTTTGAGCCATTACTTTATCTTGTACGTTTCATTTACTTTTATTTGCAATCTTTTATTTGTTTTTTTGTTTTTGTTTTTTTTTTTCTCTCCTTTCCTTTCGTATTCATATAATTGTTATTTTATTATTATTATTATTATTTTATCATGGCTAATGTTGAAGATGTAGAGGGTGAAGGGAGTGTTCAAGGTAATGGACCTCCACAATTTAATGATCAACCTAATTTTCGAACTCTTAGAGAGTATCTTCATCCGGCTAGACAAAGTACACCTTCGTGTATTATCTTGCCTCTTAACCAACAAGCTTTCAATTTGAAACCGGGCATGATTCAACTTCTTCCCACATTTTACGGTATGGATTATGAAAATCCATACATACACCTTAAGGACTTTGAAGAGGTATGTAATACTTTTATTGATAGAACATGCACTGAGGAAACTATTCGGCTTAAATTGTTCCCATTTTCTCTAAAGGATAAAGCCAAGCTTTGGCTAAACTCCTTACATCCTAGGTCTATAGGTACATGGAGAGAAATGCAAGCTGAATTTTTGAAAAAATACTTCCCCACTCATAGGACGGCAGCCTTACAACGTCAAATGATGAATTTTTCTTGTAGTCCAAATGAGTCATTTCACCAAGCTTGGGAAAGGTTCAAAGACTTGTTAAATGCATGCCCCCACCATGGTTTTGAGATGTGGAGGTTAGTGAGTTTCTTCTACGACTCTCTTACCGCAGATTTTAAAAAGCTAGTGTCAACCATGTGTAATGGTGAGTTTTATGACAAAGAACCAAGTGAAGCCTTCGATTTTTTTGATCAATTGGCTGAAAACACAAAGCAATGGGAGACTTCTCTCCCACTTCATGTTGAGTCTAGAAACACCATTTATCATTCAAGTGGGAAGTTCCAATTAAAAGAGACTGATGATCTTAATGCTAGATTAGCCTCATTGGCTAGGAAAGTAGAGTCTCTTGAGATTAAAAAAGTGCATGTCATGAGTGAACAACAAGAGGAAAGTTGTGTTGTTTGTGAGAGCAAAGGGCATAGGACAACTGAGTGTCCTACCATTCCAGCCTTCAAGGAAGTGCTATATGGCCAAACTTCTGATTCAAGTAATGTTAGAAAGCCATTTTCAAACCAAGTAGGCAATCCCTACTCTGAGACCTATAATCCTGGATGGAGGAACCATCCAAATTTTGGATGGAGAAATGAGGGCTCTTCAGTACCTCAAACATTTCAACCTCCACCCCAACCATTTCATACTCCCACACATAACACGTACCAACCACCTCATAAGAGATCCCTAGAGGATACTCTTCAACAATTCATGCAAACACAAGGAGGAATCAACAACCAAGCTTACAAATTTCAAGACCAGACCAATAGGACCTTAGATGACATTCGAAGTCAACTAACCAAGTTGACTCAATCACTAAGCATTCAAGAGAAGGGAAAGATCCCAGCTCAACCAATGCCAAATCCTAGAGGTCAGGTACACATGAGTGAATCTTCACTTGGTGAACCTTCAAACCATGAACAAGTCCAAGCCATCACTACCCTTAGAAGTGGAAAGATTGTTGACAAAGCTATAGGTTTTGGGATTCCTAAAGGTATTGTGGAGGAGAAATCTAGGGAGAGTGAAGAGGGAATCAAAACACAAGTGACAAATGAGAGTTTGAGTGACAAAGAAGGCGAGATAAATGAGAAAGAGATGAGTGAGAAAGGAGATGATTCAAGAAAAATTGGAGTCAAAGTGAGTGATTTAGAATTTGTTCCTAGAGCACCATCTCCACAGAGGTTAGGGAAACCTAAACATGATCTTGTGAACTCGGAAATCTATGAATTGTTCAAACAAGTGAAAGTCAACATTCCACTCCTTGATGCAATTAAACAAGTCCCATCTTATGCAAAGTTCCTTAAGGACTTATGCACAGTCAAAAGGAGATTGAATGTGAAAGAAAGAGCCTTTCTAACTGAGCATGCTAGTGCCATCATCCATTTTAAGACCCCTCCCAAATACAAAGATCCTGGTTGTCCTACCATTTCATGCATTATTGGAAGTCATAAGATAGACCAAGCTTTGTTGGATTTAGGAGCAAGTGTGAATTTGATACCCTACACTGTTTACGAACAGTTAGGTTTAGGAGAAATCAAGCCTACTCGAATCACCCTTCAATTAGCTGATAGGTCAATCAAGATTCCTAGGGGTATTGTTGAGGATGTGTTGGTCCAAGTAGATAAATTCTACTTTCCTGTTGATTTTGTAGTGTTAGACACCGCACCTATTCAAGGTTCTAATGCTCCCATCCCAGTCATCTTAGGTAGACCTTTCCTAGCTACATCCAATGCTTTAATTAACTGTAGGAATGGGGTGATGAAATTGTCTTTTGGGAATATGACTGTGGAGATGAACATATTCAATGTCTCCAAACAAATTGGTGAACATGAGGACATTAGAGAGGTAGATTTGATCCAAACAATTTGTCAAGAACACTTTGAGAGAGAATGGGTAAAGGATCCATTGGAAAGAACTTTAATTCATGATGAAAGACTTTATTCTTTGGAATGTGTTGATGAGGAAGTAAAAGAACTCGAGACTTATCTGGATCCAATGCCTATTATGTCAATAGGTCAATGGACCCCATCGTTTGAGCCTTTGATTTCACCCCAAGTGAAAGTGGAGGCATCTCTTGTCCGACCTTATAAACCAGAAAGGAAGCCTTTACCGAGTGATCTTAAGTATGCATTTCTAGGGGAAGATGAATCATATCCTATTGTGATTTCATCAAAACTTAGCATAGAGCAGGAACAAGAACTTTTGAGAGTGGTGAGAAAACACAAGAAAGCAATTGGGTGGACAATCACTGACTTGAAAGGAATTAGCCCTCTTTTATGTACACATAGAATTTATCTTGAAGAAGAGGCTAAATCTGTGAGGAAAATGCAAAGACGACTGAACCCAAACATGAAGGAAGTAGTGAGAGGTGAAGTGCTTAAACTGCTTGATGCGGGTATCATTTACCCCATTGCAAACTCAAAATGGGTTAGTCCAACCCAAGTTGTTCCTAAAAAATCTGGAGTCACGGTAGTGAAGAATGAAAATAATGAGCTAGTACCAACTAGAATCCAAACTGGATGGCGTATATGCATTGATTATCGTAAGTTGAACATGGTGACTAGGAAGGACCATTTTCCGCTTCCATTTTTAGACCAAGTGCTTGAAAGAGTAGCCGGAAGAGCTTTCTATTGTTTTCTTGATGGATACTCAGGTTACAACCAAATTGAGATTTCTTTAGAAGACCAAGAAAAAACCACTTTCACTTGTCCTTTTGGTACCTATGCTTATAGAAGAATGCCTTTTGGCTTGTGTAATGCACCAGCCACTTTTCAAAGGTGTATGATGAGTATCTTTAGTGACATGGTGGAAAATGTTTTGGAAGTTTTCATGGATGATTTTTCAGTTTATGGGGATTCTTATGAGTTGTGTCTAATGCATTTAGAAAAAGTTCTTGAAAGATGTGAAGAGAGCAATCTTGTACTTAATTGGGAGAAGTGTCATTTTATGGTGACACATGGCATTGTCTTAGGTCACATTGTCTCTTCAAAAGGGATAGAGGTGGATAAGTCAAAAGTTGAAGTCATTCAAAAATTACCTGCCCCTAGGACTGTGAAAGATGTGAGATCCTTTTTAGGACACGCTGGTTTTTACCGAAGATTCATTCATTCTTTTAGTACCATTGCCAAACCATTGTGTAACTTGTTGTCACAAGATGTCCAATTTGATTGGACATCAAAATGTCAAGAAGCTTTTGAAAATCTTAAAGGGTTGTTGACCACTGCACCAATCATGCAAGCTCCTGATTGGTCTTTACCATTTGAACTGATGTGTGATGCTCGTGATTTTGCGGTAGGGGCTGTTTTAGGGCAAAGAAAAGATAAGAAGCCTCATGTCGTTTATTATGCTAGCAAGACTTTGAATGATGCTCAATTGAATTACACTACAACCGAAAAAGAACTCTTAGCTGTGGTCTTTGCATTAGACAAGTTTAGGTCTTATTTGGTTGGATCTCTTGTTATTGTTTTCACTGATCATGCAGCATTGAAATACTTGCTCACAAAACAGGATGCCAAGCCATGTTTGATTCGATGGATCCTCCTACTCCAAGAGTTTAACCTTGAAATTCGAGATAAAAAGGGAGTAGAGAATGTAGTGGCTGATCATTTGTCCCGTCTTTCAAGCTATGAGACCATAACTGATGAATCTCCAATAAATGAATTCTTTGGTGATGAAAATTTATTTTGTGCAGGTACTGTTTCCTACATTGGCTCTCCATGGTATGCTGACATAGAAAATTACCTAGCCACAAGTCAGATTCCTTCTCATTGGTCTAAACTTGATAAACAAAAATTCTTGCGCAACGTGCGTATTTTTTTTGGGATGACCCCTACCTATTTAAATATTGCCCTGACCAAATTGTTAGGCGGTGCATCCCTGATCATGAAATTCCAAGTGTGATTAATTTTTGTCATGCATTAGCCTGTGGTGGGCATTTCTCTTCCAAGAAAACCACTGCCAAGATCTTGCAGTGTGGTTTTTATTGGCCCACTATGTTCAAAGATGTCCATGCCTTCTGTGTTGCATGTGACCGATGCCAACGACTAGGTAACCTCACTAGGCGTAACATGATGCCCCTTAACCCCATTCTTGTTTTGGAAATATTTGATTGTTGGGGGATTGATTTCATGGGACCTTTTCCAAGTTCATTTGGCTACCACTTCATCCTTGTAGCTGTTGATTATGTGTCTAAATGGGTGGAGGCCATTGCATCTCGCACCAATGACCATCGAGTTGTTGTCAAATTCTTGAAAGAAAATATTTTCTCTCGTTTTGGCATGCCCCGGGCTATGATTAGTGATGGGGGAAAGCATTTTTGTAACAAGCCTGTTGGGATGTTGATGAGAAAATATGGTGTAATTCACAAGGTCAGTACCCCATATCACCCACAGACTAGTGGCCAAGCTGAGTTGGCAAATAGGGAGATCAAGAACATTTTAGAGAAAATAGTCAATCCAAACCGTAAGGATTGGTCCCTACGACTAGTTGATGCTTTGTGGGCATATCGCACTGCTTACAAGACCTCTTTAGGAATGTCTCCTTATAGGCTAGTTTATGGAAAACCTTGTCATCTCCCTGTTGAGATTGAGCATCGTGCATATTGGGCCATCCGGCAATTCAATGACAATGAAAACGAGGTTGAAAAAAATAGAAAGCTTCAATTGGATGAATTAGAGGAGCTGAGAAATGATGCATTTGAAAATGCAAAAATTTCAAAACATAAGATGAAAGCTTTGTATGATAAACATATTTTTAGAAAATCCTTTCATGTTGGTCAAAAGGTTCTCTTGTATAATTCACGATTACATCTCTTTCCTGGGAAGTTGAGGACAAAATGGATTGGTCCATTTGTGATTAAATCCATCTCTGAGCATGGTGCATTTGAGGTAGAAAATCCTAAGAATGGAAATGTTTTCAAAGTAAATGGTCATCGATTGAAACCTTATCTTGAAGATCCAATACCATTGTAGTATCAGAAGTAATGAGTTTTTATTTTTATTTTATTTTTCATTTTCATTTTTATTTTTATTTTTATTTTCTTTCTTCCATCTCTTATATTTTCTTGTTCATGCATTAGGGACAATGCATAATTTTTAGTTGGGGGGTGTGAGGTTCTTTATTTTCACAAAAAAAAAAAAAATCAATGTTTTCTTTTAGTTGTGATATGCAGGTTAAAAAAAAAATCAAGCAAGAAGTCAGCTCATGTCCAAGTCAATCAGACATTCATCCTTGAAAACAAAAGGGGAGTAACAGTTTTCTAATCGTTATACTTTTCTTCTCTTTTTTTTTTTATTGAGGATAATGTAAAACTTAATTTTAGATATTTGATTATGTTGAATGCTTGAGATAACCATGCTTGTTTAAAAAAAAAAAAAAAATTTGCATTCGAATGTGAATGAGACTTGTTTAGGATCAACATTACATTTTTGGATTTATTATTGTGTTGAACATTGCATGCTTTAATTTGGGATAGATAATATCTTATAAAGCAAGATATAGCATACTTTTTTTTAAAGATTATTGAAGTACATCTTTCCTTGTAAAAGTTGTGTGAGTTGTGCGATTATGCATGAAAGATGAGTGTGATGCTTTACTTGTGATTATCCCTTTTGATCTAGTCCTAAACAAGGTTTAAGTAAATAAAGTAATAATTATTACACAAATAAATAAATAAATGTGTACAAAGTTCTATCTACTCCAATGTTTTGAGTTGCTCAGTAACTAGGGGTATTCATCACAAATGTTTATCTTTACGTCAAAAGGCAGCTTGAAATATGAGTATGCAAAGCACTTTAAGTTTGTGACTTTGTGAGTAACCGGGTGCATTCATCACAAATGTTTGTATTCGCGTCAAAAGGGAAGTGACCACTTCAAGAAAAAGAATAAATAATATCTTCAAAAAAAAAAAAAAAGAAGAAGAAAAAAAAAAGGAAAAAAATATATATAGATATTTCTTTAGTTTGCTACCTTGTTTGTAGTAGTGAAAAGGGAAAATTACAAGTTGAGTTTTCGCGTGAATCAATTATGTTGGTTGCATGATAAATATGATTGAATTTGGAATTTTGTATGGATGTTTGATTTAGAGAATGTGAGTATGCTTATTTTTCTTTATTTGGTATTGTGTACACTAAGTTAAAGATACCAATGTTTGCATGATAGGTCCTTTAAGTGTGATGAGTCGAGCCTAATTATGTTATTATTATTCTTTTTATTTCAAAGGTTTTATGTTTTGTTTTGCATGAGGACTAGCAAAATCTAAGTTGGGGGGTGTGATTGTGCATCAAAAGTATCATTAAGTCTTTTATTTTACATATGTATTTATTGTTTTTATTTGAATTTTTTATAATAAGTGATGTGCTTTTTAGTAATGAAGTTTCTTTTAATGTTTCGATAGGTTTTTGGAGCTTAAATGAATTATTTCAGAAAATTCAACGTCGGAATTCGGAACAAAGAATTGAAGAGAAATTTAGTTGAAGATTGAAGCAAATCTTGGTTCAAATAAGTGCTCCAAATTTGCCCAAAAAATCAATTATTTTTCAATTCTAGAAAAGAATATCATATGATCCATTTCAAGCCCAAACTTACCTTATGTTGTGTGCAAACTTCAACCATCAAACACTCAAGGTTTCAATGTCAATATTAGCCCAAATAATAGGTACAATTGTATACTTATTTGATGTTTAAATCCAGCCCCAAATCAGCCCCCAAATCAGCCTCCAAATCAGCCCAAGCACAATCCATGATCTTACATGTCCACACAACAAATAATATTTGATTTATTTTGGGCAATTAATTGATTCAAGAGGGCAAGGACATGGATGGAAAGCTGGAGGGGACATTGTGACATTATTTTGGGTCAACAAGAAGAAAGAAACAGCTCATAAAGGAGGAAGAAAAACGTGCACCAAAGTGTTCTCCAAGCTGGCCTGATTTAATTTTCCAGAACATCTTTCGGTGTTTTGCCCATAACTTTTGACTCCGATGTCCAAATGAGCTTTCCTTTAATGATCTGGAAAGCTCATAGAATTTCCTATAAATATGTCTCTAATAGCCATCTCCAGGGGAGGCTTCTAAGAGGGTCGAATTTCTGTCCAAAGTTAGAGTCAGATTTGTGTCCGAATTTTTACTGAAATTCTGTTGTGTTCTTCTTTGTAGATTTCGGTTCTTTAGTTTGTAAAACTTATTATTTCAGTTTGATTCAAGTTATTTCATGTTTATTAAAGTGTTCTTATATATAATCATGGTTGGCTAATCTCTTTCTTGGATCCAAATCAAGGATGATGGTGATTGAGGTGAGTTCTTTAAGATATGAATGAATGTTAATGATTATCTTCTCATCTTCTTCATGAATGTTTTATTATTGCAAAGAAATTTTAGAAATCATTTAGGTAATGTTATAATCTTGAATTTTTATGCACAAACCTTAGTTTTGGTATAGAGATTGCTTGATTCAATGTCTTACTTAATTTGAAAGTACTTGTTCATTCTTAAGCAATAATTAATCTTCATCTTTTTAAACTTCATTGTAATATCTTCCGATCTAATATCACCATCGTTGATATTAGGTTGAGTTATCTTATATATGTTGAAGAAATCACCAATACATCACCATTAAAATTGATTTGGACCAAGACTTACTTTTTCTTGTCTTTTAAAATCTATTTACACTTTTTTATCTTTGAAAACAAATCCATCAATTATTTTCAACCAAGTTATTGTTAATTTAATTTCTCTTGAGTTTTTTTTGTTGTTACCTAGCTTAATTTCCAGATCTAGCTCTCTGTGGATATGACCTCGATCTTACCGAGTTAATTGCTACATCGCACACTCGTGCACTTGCGAGTTAAAACAAGCCGATCACAAAAAGCGGTCAAGCAATTTTGGCGCCGTTGCCGGGGAGCTAGCAAGCAAAGGTAACAAATTTATATTTGATTATTGAAATATATAAAAAAATTCATATAAATAAAAAATCAAATGGCTGGTTTTACCGCCTAAAAAAAAATTTGACCTCAACTTTTTGGATATTGGACTATTAATTGTTGGATTTTGGTTGGTTCAACCATTTTTCTTTTATTGTTTATTCTACTTAGTTTCTAATATTTATTGTTTATATTATAAGGCTGGTTTTACCACCTCTTGTTTATTTTATTTTGTTGTTATTTATTGTTGTTATTTCTCTTATATTTATTGTCTAAAGTGCTTGGCCGGTATTACCGCCTCTTGTTTATTTTATTTTGTTGTTATTTATTGTTGTTATTTCTTTTATATTTATTGTTTGAAGTGCTTGGCCGGTATTACCGCCTCTTGTTTATTTTATTTTGTTGTTATTTATTGTTATTATTTCTTTTATATTTATTGTTTGAAGTGCTTGGCTGGTATTACCACCTCTTTATTCATGCTTGTTATACTTATCTTTTAATGTTTATTGTTGTTAATATTGTTTATTAGTTGGAGAGTGAATTTCTTAATTTGTTGTATTTTTATTTTTGAGCCATTACTTTATCTTGTACGTTTCATTTACTTTTATTTGCAATCTTTTATTTGTTTTTTTGTTTTTGTTTTTTTTTTTCTCTCCTTTCCTTTCGTATTCATATAATTGTTATTTTATTATTATTATTATTATTTTATCATGGCTAATGTTGAAGATGTAGAGGGTGAAGGGAGTGTTCAAGGTAATGGACCTCCACAATTTAATGATCAACCTAATTTTCGAACTCTTAGAGAGTATCTTCATCCGGCTAGACAAAGTACACCTTCGTGTATTATCTTGCCTCTTAACCAACAAGCTTTCAATTTGAAACCGGGCATGATTCAACTTCTTCCCACATTTTACGGTATGGATTATGAAAATCCATACATACACCTTAAGGACTTTGAAGAGGTATGTAATACTTTTATTGATAGAACATGCACTGAGGAAACTATTCGGCTTAAATTGTTCCCATTTTCTCTAAAGGATAAAGCCAAGCTTTGGCTAAACTCCTTACATCCTAGGTCTATAGGTACATGGAGAGAAATGCAAGCTGAATTTTTGAAAAAATACTTCCCCACTCATAGGACGGCAGCCTTACAACGTCAAATGATGAATTTTTCTTGTAGTCCAAATGAGTCATTTCACCAAGCTTGGGAAAGGTTCAAAGACTTGTTAAATGCATGCCCCCACCATGGTTTTGAGATGTGGAGGTTAGTGAGTTTCTTCTACGACTCTCTTACCGCAGATTTTAAAAAGCTAGTGTCAACCATGTGTAATGGTGAGTTTTATGACAAAGAACCAAGTGAAGCCTTCGATTTTTTTGATCAATTGGCTGAAAACACAAAGCAATGGGAGACTTCTCTCCCACTTCATGTTGAGTCTAGAAACACCATTTATCATTCAAGTGGGAAGTTCCAATTAAAAGAGACTGATGATCTTAATGCTAGATTAGCCTCATTGGCTAGGAAAGTAGAGTCTCTTGAGATTAAAAAAGTGCATGTCATGAGTGAACAACAAGAGGAAAGTTGTGTTGTTTGTGAGAGCAAAGGGCATAGGACAACTGAGTGTCCTACCATTCCAGCCTTCAAGGAAGTGCTATATGGCCAAACTTCTGATTCAAGTAATGTTAGAAAGCCATTTTCAAACCAAGTAGGCAATCCCTACTCTGAGACCTATAATCCTGGATGGAGGAACCATCCAAATTTTGGATGGAGAAATGAGGGCTCTTCAGTACCTCAAACATTTCAACCTCCACCCCAACCATTTCATACTCCCACACATAACACGTACCAACCACCTCATAAGAGATCCCTAGAGGATACTCTTCAACAATTCATGCAAACACAAGGAGGAATCAACAACCAAGCTTACAAATTTCAAGACCAGACCAATAGGACCTTAGATGACATTCGAAGTCAACTAACCAAGTTGACTCAATCACTAAGCATTCAAGAGAAGGGAAAGATCCCAGCTCAACCAATGCCAAATCCTAGAGGTCAGGTACACATGAGTGAATCTTCACTTGGTGAACCTTCAAACCATGAACAAGTCCAAGCCATCACTACCCTTAGAAGTGGAAAGATTGTTGACAAAGCTATAGGTTTTGGGATTCCTAAAGGTATTGTGGAGGAGAAATCTAGGGAGAGTGAAGAGGGAATCAAAACACAAGTGACAAATGAGAGTTTGAGTGACAAAGAAGGCGAGATAAATGAGAAAGAGATGAGTGAGAAAGGAGATGATTCAAGAAAAATTGGAGTCAAAGTGAGTGATTTAGAATTTGTTCCTAGAGCACCATCTCCACAGAGGTTAGGGAAACCTAAACATGATCTTGTGAACTCGGAAATCTATGAATTGTTCAAACAAGTGAAAGTCAACATTCCACTCCTTGATGCAATTAAACAAGTCCCATCTTATGCAAAGTTCCTTAAGGACTTATGCACAGTCAAAAGGAGATTGAATGTGAAAGAAAGAGCCTTTCTAACTGAGCATGCTAGTGCCATCATCCATTTTAAGACCCCTCCCAAATACAAAGATCCTGGTTGTCCTACCATTTCATGCATTATTGGAAGTCATAAGATAGACCAAGCTTTGTTGGATTTAGGAGCAAGTGTGAATTTGATACCCTACACTGTTTACGAACAGTTAGGTTTAGGAGAAATCAAGCCTACTCGAATCACCCTTCAATTAGCTGATAGGTCAATCAAGATTCCTAGGGGTATTGTTGAGGATGTGTTGGTCCAAGTAGATAAATTCTACTTTCCTGTTGATTTTGTAGTGTTAGACACCGCACCTATTCAAGGTTCTAATGCTCCCATCCCAGTCATCTTAGGTAGACCTTTCCTAGCTACATCCAATGCTTTAATTAACTGTAGGAATGGGGTGATGAAATTGTCTTTTGGGAATATGACTGTGGAGATGAACATATTCAATGTCTCCAAACAAATTGGTGAACATGAGGACATTAGAGAGGTAGATTTGATCCAAACAATTTGTCAAGAACACTTTGAGAGAGAATGGGTAAAGGATCCATTGGAAAGAACTTTAATTCATGATGAAAGACTTTATTCTTTGGAATGTGTTGATGAGGAAGTAAAAGAACTCGAGACTTATCTGGATCCAATGCCTATTATGTCAATAGGTCAATGGACCCCATCGTTTGAGCCTTTGATTTCACCCCAAGTGAAAGTGGAGGCATCTCTTGTCCGACCTTATAAACCAGAAAGGAAGCCTTTACCGAGTGATCTTAAGTATGCATTTCTAGGGGAAGATGAATCATATCCTATTGTGATTTCATCAAAACTTAGCATAGAGCAGGAACAAGAACTTTTGAGAGTGGTGAGAAAACACAAGAAAGCAATTGGGTGGACAATCACTGACTTGAAAGGAATTAGCCCTCTTTTATGTACACATAGAATTTATCTTGAAGAAGAGGCTAAATCTGTGAGGAAAATGCAAAGACGACTGAACCCAAACATGAAGGAAGTAGTGAGAGGTGAAGTGCTTAAACTGCTTGATGCGGGTATCATTTACCCCATTGCAAACTCAAAATGGGTTAGTCCAACCCAAGTTGTTCCTAAAAAATCTGGAGTCACGGTAGTGAAGAATGAAAATAATGAGCTAGTACCAACTAGAATCCAAACTGGATGGCGTATATGCATTGATTATCGTAAGTTGAACATGGTGACTAGGAAGGACCATTTTCCGCTTCCATTTTTAGACCAAGTGCTTGAAAGAGTAGCCGGAAGAGCTTTCTATTGTTTTCTTGATGGATACTCAGGTTACAACCAAATTGAGATTTCTTTAGAAGACCAAGAAAAAACCACTTTCACTTGTCCTTTTGGTACCTATGCTTATAGAAGAATGCCTTTTGGCTTGTGTAATGCACCAGCCACTTTTCAAAGGTGTATGATGAGTATCTTTAGTGACATGGTGGAAAATGTTTTGGAAGTTTTCATGGATGATTTTTCAGTTTATGGGGATTCTTATGAGTTGTGTCTAATGCATTTAGAAAAAGTTCTTGAAAGATGTGAAGAGAGCAATCTTGTACTTAATTGGGAGAAGTGTCATTTTATGGTGACACATGGCATTGTCTTAGGTCACATTGTCTCTTCAAAAGGGATAGAGGTGGATAAGTCAAAAGTTGAAGTCATTCAAAAATTACCTGCCCCTAGGACTGTGAAAGATGTGAGATCCTTTTTAGGACACGCTGGTTTTTACCGAAGATTCATTCATTCTTTTAGTACCATTGCCAAACCATTGTGTAACTTGTTGTCACAAGATGTCCAATTTGATTGGACATCAAAATGTCAAGAAGCTTTTGAAAATCTTAAAGGGTTGTTGACCACTGCACCAATCATGCAAGCTCCTGATTGGTCTTTACCATTTGAACTGATGTGTGATGCTCGTGATTTTGCGGTAGGGGCTGTTTTAGGGCAAAGAAAAGATAAGAAGCCTCATGTCGTTTATTATGCTAGCAAGACTTTGAATGATGCTCAATTGAATTACACTACAACCGAAAAAGAACTCTTAGCTGTGGTCTTTGCATTAGACAAGTTTAGGTCTTATTTGGTTGGATCTCTTGTTATTGTTTTCACTGATCATGCAGCATTGAAATACTTGCTCACAAAACAGGATGCCAAGCCATGTTTGATTCGATGGATCCTCCTACTCCAAGAGTTTAACCTTGAAATTCGAGATAAAAAGGGAGTAGAGAATGTAGTGGCTGATCATTTGTCCCGTCTTTCAAGCTATGAGACCATAACTGATGAATCTCCAATAAATGAATTCTTTGGTGATGAAAATTTATTTTGTGCAGGTACTGTTTCCTACATTGGCTCTCCATGGTATGCTGACATAGAAAATTACCTAGCCACAAGTCAGATTCCTTCTCATTGGTCTAAACTTGATAAACAAAAATTCTTGCGCAACGTGCGTATTTTTTTTGGGATGACCCCTACCTATTTAAATATTGCCCTGACCAAATTGTTAGGCGGTGCATCCCTGATCATGAAATTCCAAGTGTGATTAATTTTTGTCATGCATTAGCCTGTGGTGGGCATTTCTCTTCCAAGAAAACCACTGCCAAGATCTTGCAGTGTGGTTTTTATTGGCCCACTATGTTCAAAGATGTCCATGCCTTCTGTGTTGCATGTGACCGATGCCAACGACTAGGTAACCTCACTAGGCGTAACATGATGCCCCTTAACCCCATTCTTGTTTTGGAAATATTTGATTGTTGGGGGATTGATTTCATGGGACCTTTTCCAAGTTCATTTGGCTACCACTTCATCCTTGTAGCTGTTGATTATGTGTCTAAATGGGTGGAGGCCATTGCATCTCGCACCAATGACCATCGAGTTGTTGTCAAATTCTTGAAAGAAAATATTTTCTCTCGTTTTGGCATGCCCCGGGCTATGATTAGTGATGGGGGAAAGCATTTTTGTAACAAGCCTGTTGGGATGTTGATGAGAAAATATGGTGTAATTCACAAGGTCAGTACCCCATATCACCCACAGACTAGTGGCCAAGCTGAGTTGGCAAATAGGGAGATCAAGAACATTTTAGAGAAAATAGTCAATCCAAACCGTAAGGATTGGTCCCTACGACTAGTTGATGCTTTGTGGGCATATCGCACTGCTTACAAGACCTCTTTAGGAATGTCTCCTTATAGGCTAGTTTATGGAAAACCTTGTCATCTCCCTGTTGAGATTGAGCATCGTGCATATTGGGCCATCCGGCAATTCAATGACAATGAAAACGAGGTTGAAAAAAATAGAAAGCTTCAATTGGATGAATTAGAGGAGCTGAGAAATGATGCATTTGAAAATGCAAAAATTTCAAAACATAAGATGAAAGCTTTGTATGATAAACATATTTTTAGAAAATCCTTTCATGTTGGTCAAAAGGTTCTCTTGTATAATTCACGATTACATCTCTTTCCTGGGAAGTTGAGGACAAAATGGATTGGTCCATTTGTGATTAAATCCATCTCTGAGCATGGTGCATTTGAGGTAGAAAATCCTAAGAATGGAAATGTTTTCAAAGTAAATGGTCATCGATTGAAACCTTATCTTGAAGATCCAATACCATTGTAGTATCAGAAGTAATGAGTTTTTATTTTTATTTTATTTTTCATTTTCATTTTTATTTTTATTTTTATTTTCTTTCTTCCATCTCTTATATTTTCTTGTTCATGCATTAGGGACAATGCATAATTTTTAGTTGGGGGGTGTGAGGTTCTTTATTTTCACAAAAAAAAAAAAAATCAATGTTTTCTTTTAGTTGTGATATGCAGGTTAAAAAAAAAATCAAGCAAGAAGTCAGCTCATGTCCAAGTCAATCAGACATTCATCCTTGAAAACAAAAGGGGAGTAACAGTTTTCTAATCGTTATACTTTTCTTCTCTTTTTTTTTTTATTGAGGATAATGTAAAACTTAATTTTAGATATTTGATTATGTTGAATGCTTGAGATAACCATGCTTGTTTAAAAAAAAAAAAAATTTGCATTCGAATGTGAATGAGACTTGTTTAGGATCAACATTACATTTTTGGATTTATTATTGTGTTGAACATTGCATGCTTTAATTTGGGATAGATAATATCTTATAAAGCAAGATATAGCATACTTTTTTTTAAAGATTATTGAAGTACATCTTTCCTTGTAAAAGTTGTGTGAGTTGTGCGATTATGCATGAAAGATGAGTGTGATGCTTTACTTGTGATTATCCCTTTTGATCTAGTCCTAAACAAGGTTTAAGTAAATAAAGTAATAATTATTACACAAATAAATAAATAAATGTGTACAAAGTTCTATCTACTCCAATGTTTTGAGTTGCTCAGTAACTAGGGGTATTCATCACAAATGTTTATCTTTACGTCAAAAGGCAGCTTGAAATATGAGTATGCAAAGCACTTTAAGTTTGTGACTTTGTGAGTAACCGGGTGCATTCATCACAAATGTTTGTATTCGCGTCAAAAGGGAAGTGACCACTTCAAGAAAAAGAATAAATAATATCTTCAAAAAAAAAAAAAAGAAGAAGAAAAAAAAAAGGAAAAAAATATATATAGATATTTCTTTAGTTTGCTACCTTGTTTGTAGTAGTGAAAAGGGAAGATTACAAATTGAGTTTTCGCGTGAATCAATTATGTTGGTTGCATGATAAATATGATTGAATTTGGAATTTTGTATGGATGTTTGATTTAGAGAATGTGAGTATGCTTATTTTTCTTTATTTGGTATTGTGTACACTAAGTTAAAGATACCAATGTTTGCATGATAGGTCCTTTAAGTGTGATGAGTCGAGCCTAATTATGTTATTATTATTCTTTTTATTTCAAAGGTTTTATGTTTTGTTTTGCATGAGGACTAGCAAAATCTAAGTTGGGGGGTGTGATTGTGCATCAAAAGTATCATTAAGTCTTTTATTTTACATATGTATTTATTGTTTTTATTTGAATTTTTTATAATAAGTGATGTGCTTTTTAGTAATGAAGTTTCTTTTAATGTTTCGATAGGTTTTTGGAGCTTAAATGAATTATTTCAGAAAATTCAACGTCGGAATTCGGAACAAAGAATTGAAGAGAAATTTAGTTGAAGATTGAAGCAAATCTTGGTTCAAATAAGTGCTCCAAATTTGCCCAAAAAATCAATTATTTTTCAATTCTAGAAAAGAATATCATATGATCCATTTCAAGCCCAAACTTACCTTATGTTGTGTGCAAACTTCAACCATCAAACACTCAAGGTTTCAATGTCAATATTAGCCCAAATAATAGGTACAATTGTATACTTATTTGATGTTTAAATCCAGCCCCAAATCAGCCCCCAAATCAGCCTCCAAATCAGCCCAAGCACAATCCATGATCTTACATGTCCACACAACAAATAATATTTGATTTATTTTGGGCAATTAATTGATTCAAGAGGGCAAGGACATGGATGGAAAGCTGGAGGGGACATTGTGACATTATTTTGGGTCAACAAGAAGAAAGAAACAGCTCATAAAGGAGGAAGAAAAACGTGCACCAAAGTGTTCTCCAAGCTGGCCTGATTTAATTTTCCAGAACATCTTTCGGTGTTTTGCCCATAACTTTTGACTCCGATGTCCAAATGAGCTTTCCTTTAATGATCTGGAAAGCTCATAGAATTTCCTATAAATATGTCTCTAATAGCCATCTCCAGGGGAGGCTTCTAAGAGGGTCGAATTTCTGTCCAAAGTTAGAGTCAGATTTGTGTCCGAATTTTTACTGAAATTCTGTTGTGTTCTTCTTTGTAGATTTCGGTTCTTTAGTTTGTAAAACTTATTATTTCAGTTTGATTCAAGTTATTTCATGTTTATTAAAGTGTTCTTATATATAATCATGGTTGGCTAATCTCTTTCTTGGATCCAAATCAAGGATGATGGTGATTGAGGTGAGTTCTTTAAGATATGAATGAATGTTAATGATTATCTTCTCATCTTCTTCATGAATGTTTTATTATTGCAAAGAAATTTTAGAAATCATTTAGGTAATGTTATAATCTTGAATTTTTATGCACAAACCTTAGTTTTGGTATAGAGATTGCTTGATTCAATGTCTTACTTAATTTGAAAGTACTTGTTCATTCTTAAGCAATAATTAATCTTCATCTTTTTAAACTTCATTGTAATATCTTCCGATCTAATATCACCATCGTTGATATTAGGTTGAGTTATCTTATATATGTTGAAGAAATCACCAATACATCACCATTAAAATTGATTTGGACCAAGACTTACTTTTTCTTGTCTTTTAAAATCTATTTACACTTTTTCATCTTTGAAAACAAATCCATCAATTATTTTCAACCAAGTTATTGTTAATTTAATTTCTCTTGAGTTTTTTTTGTTGTTACCTAGCTTAATTTCCAGATCTAGCTCTCTGTGGATATGACCTCGATCTTACCGAGTTAATTGCTACATCGCACACTCGTGCACTTGCGAGTTAAAACAAGCCGATCACAAAAAGCGGTCAAGCACACAGCTTGATCAAGAAAAGATAACAAATGATCATAAAAACCATTCACATTTAACAGACCTATGGGTTTATGGTGAATGTGCAGTTGGGCCCAAGAGGAATTATGAAAGATCTCTTCCAATGTGCCCAGACCACCTGGTAAGGCAATGAAGGCGTCAGCATGGTTAAACATTGTATTCATTCGATCAGACATTGTGGAGACCTGTAGTTCCTCTCTAATTGTTTTTCCAATGATGTCCCCTTGTGCTAAAGCTTTGGGGACAACCCCCAAAACTTGACTACCTCCTAAAAATGCAGCTTTTGACACTCCCCCCATTAACCCAAGGCTGCCTCCTCCATACACTAAATGAATCTTTCGCTCAGCTAGTACCTGACCAAGATGATTTGCGGATTCTATAAACTCTTTTTCTTTCCCAGGACTAGATCCACAAAAAACACAAATATTTTTTATTTTAAGAGTTGAGGATCCTGCCATTTCAAGAACTGTCTATACTTGTAGAATGTATGGGTTGAGTAGAAATGAAGGGAAGAAGAAGAAGCTTTTATAGATGAGAAAAAGGAAATGCAATCATATCACCTATATGGAAGCTAGCTGGAGTCTCTCTCTTTCTTCTCATTTTTTTTTGAAAAAAAAAAGTGTATGTACAGGTAGTTGTGATTGTGGCTCACTCCCTTTGTTTTTCGTCCAAGAACGGCTTAAACGCCCTCTATGGGTCGGGGATAGGCTTCCCATCTAGTTTTCTTAAAAACTGGCAAACAGGGTCTTTTTTAGTCAGATTTCCAAGACTAAGTCGAGCATGTTCTTTATGAAAATGGAGTCATAAGTCATGAAATGCACAATGCACATCTCCACTATGATGAGACATAAGAGTCAATAAAAGATTATCTAAAGACTCTCTATATTTTGAAATAAATCCTACCTTTTGACAATTTTCACAGGTTTTGCAGAATGCATATGAGTCCTTGAACATGGTGGGCCAGTAAAATCCACTTTGTAAGATTTTTGCAGTCGTCTTTTTTGACGAGAAATGATCCCCACATGCTTCAGAGTGACAAAATTTAATGACACTACTTACCTCATTGTCAGGAATGAATCTTTGAAATATTTGATCAGGACAATATTTGAATAAGTAAGGGTCATCCCAATAAAGGCTTTGCACGTCGCTCAAAAACTTTCTTGTATCTTGGTTATCCAAATGAGCTGGCAAAAATCTTGAAGCAAGAAAATTGTTATTTTTAGCAAACCAAGGCATTGAACTAAGAGAAAGTAAAGATTCATCAGGAAAGTAATCATTGATTGGTGTGATGTCGGATGTCGAATCTATTGTCAACTTTGATAAATGATCCGCGACAACATTTTTGGTGCCTTTTTCATCATCGATTGCTTCCTGTTTGGTCATGGCATGAGGAAATGGAAGTGCTAGTAGGGAATCAGTGTTTTCTTTGCAATGTTCATATTCAACCCCTTCCTTACCCTCAGAGATTGACTCATCATCTTTCTCACAAGGTTCAAGAATGGGTTTTTCAATAACCTTACCACTATGAAGAGTGATGTCTGATTTAACTTGATCCATGTGTTGACCTCTGGAACTACTTGCATTTACATTGTATTTCTCCTTTGAATTTTGATGTGGTTGAGATGGAAACTTACCGTTCTCTTGAAAACTGAGAGTAGATGTTAACTTTGCAAGAGTATCTTTAAAACCTGTCATGCTTTGAGCAAGTTGAGTGTTGATTAACTCTTGCTTTTCAATGAATGAATGCAATGTTTCCTCAAGATTTCTTCTAGGAGGGGGAACATAAGGAGGTGCATATCCATGAAAATTTTGGAAATTATGGTGTGCTTGAAACGATGGCTGTGAAGTTTGTGCATTATTGTTATCACTCTTCCAACTAAAATTTGGGTGATTTCTCCAACCATGATTGTATGTTTGCGAGTATGGGTTATGATTGGGCCTTTTGAAATTGTTTAAAGCATATGGAGGCATTCCTTGAAAGAAGGCAAAGTTGGACAATCATTGGTTGCATGTTCATTTGTTTCACAGATTTGACACACAATGTCTTGAACATATTTTAATTGACCACTCCTTTTCAATTCTCGTGCCTCGACTTTTCTAGCTAAAGATGCAGTGGATTGGAGGTCATGATCTTCCCTAAGGTTATACATACGTCCATTAGATGTATGAGGTTGAGTTTTACCTGGTGCCTCATAAGTGCCCTTAGTGTCCCAATTTTGCGCATTTTCAGCTAGCAAGTCTAGGTACTCCATTGCTTCATTAGGGTCTTTATCTTCAAAAGTTCCATTGCACATCAATTCAACCATTTACCTATCTTTAGGTGTTAACCCTTCATAAAATTGTGAAATCAATCTCCATGTTTCAAAACCATGATGAGGGCAAGTATTAAGCAAGTCTCGATACCTATTCCAACATTGGTAAAATGTTTCTCCTGGTTTTTGAGTGAAAGTGGTGATTTGTCTTTTGAAAGAGTTTGTTTTGTGAGATGAAAAAAACTTCTTTAAAAATTGTTGTTGCATTTCATCCCAAGCACGAATGGATCCTGGTCTCAAATTTTGTAGCCATGTTTTAGCTTTATCTTTTAAAGAAAAAGGAAAAAGCTTTAATCTGATGGTGCTCATGCTACAATTTGAGTCATTATAAGTGGTACAAACTTCCTCAAATTCTCTCAAATGCAAGTATGGATTTTCTAGATCTAGGCCATGAAAAGAAGGTAAAAGTGTAATAATGCCTGGCTTAAAATTAAAATGAGATGCATCAGGAGGAAAAAATATACATGATCGCGCAATTGTTCTTGTTGGATTCATGTAGTCTCTAAGTGTTCTAACCCGATTATTCTCATTATTCTCATTATAAAGCGATTGATTATCCTCTTTGGCCATGTTTTCTAAAAAAGATGAGTATACTTTACAAAGTTTATCATTTAATGTACGTGACCAAACTCTCATGCACGTGTAGAAAGAGAAGAAAAGAAAAACAAAAAGAAACAAAGTTAGAAAAAAAAAATACTATAATTTATACAAGAATTTACCTCCCCGGCAACGGCGCCAAAAACTTGACGAGACCAAAAGATTGATGTCTTCTCCCAAGTGCAGGGGTGTCGAAGTTATAAATAACCCAGCAAGACCGGGGTCGAACCATAGAGAGGTTAATTGTATAAATTATAAATAACAAGAGAACAACAACAACAACAATAATAACAACAACAATAGTAATAATAATAATAATAATAATAGTAATAATAATAATAATAATAATAATAACAATACTCAGTACGTGGCGTTGTTATACCTGAGAATGATCTAAAAGATCGGGTCACAGGTTTCCAGCCTATATACTGAGTTTATGAAAAGATCAAAGAGATATATTATATAATATAAACAGAATGTAAATCATAATAATAATAATAATAATAATAATAATAATAATAATAATAGTAATAATAGTAATAATAGAAGAAGAAGATGAAGAAATTAATGAGAACTTTGAGATGAAAGATTAATGTAAGGATTAAACAATGATAAAACAAATGTCAAGGTTAGAGGATCCACTTATGGTATTTCAAACAAGTATAATATAAACTCTTATTATTCAACTAGAAACCACATAAAAAGGAGGTTCCAATTGGATGATTTCTCGTTAATAGCTCATTATAAATTATTAACATGATCATATTAATTATCTTAATTACATAACACCAAACTTTTAAACATTGTCAGGAATTCATGATATTAACTGATGTTAACAACAAATCAAATTCTTTTCATAGCCCAGGTGTAGGTAATACCATACTGTTGGGCTATGAGAGTGCCAAGCATTTGCTGTACCAAGTGTTATACAACACAAATCTAGATTAACCATTTAACAAGCAAGGTATTAAGAATTAGTAAGATAAAAAGATAAGACATGTTAATATTAAACATTAAGATCCATGTTGAGTTTACACTATATTTATTCTTACACCATTAGTGTAGCCTTTTCATCTTGACATAATAAACTTAGCTAAACATAATGAAGAAGAGAAACATAAATAAACAAAACAAGAACATAAAGAAAAATACAAGTTAACTAAGTAAAGGAAAGGAAATGAAAAGCATAAACAATATATTAATGAAAGCAAAACTTAAAAATTACAAAAAAATATAAAGAGAGAAATAAAGAGCATGAGCTTGATCTGAACAACCAAGCTCCCAAATACATGGCAAATTCCTCCTTTTATAGGCCAAAATTAAGAATTATTGATTTGATGAATAATTGTTGAGTGGGTGGCCAACTTTTGACTTGGTGAAAATCCTTATCTTCTTGTCTGAATAAAAAAAAAATGCTACCATCCGAACTGGGTCCTCTGAAAAACATGAAAGTTGTAGGCAATTGACTCAGCTTTCCAGGAAAAAAAAAATGGAGGTGATTTGGACTTCTAGAACTCCAGATATGGGCCAAACATTGAACAGTGTTCGGGCTGTAGGACAGATTCGGACTTCTCCGTTGTTGCTATGATTTGGACTTGAAAACGGCCTTGTTAGATTTTTATGTTCACATGAAAGTTGTAGGCCTATTTCTCACCAAGTGTTTGTAAAACTTTGAGGTCATTTGGACATCTAGAACTCGAGATATGACCTAAACACCAAACAGTGTTCCAGTTTGGACTGCACCAACATCTCTTTTCTAAGTTTCACCCTCTCTTTATCTTCATAAATTTCACAAATTTTGATTTATGTGATAGGCCTGCATTTAAGATGAACATTTAACATATATTAGGGAATTTTATAGTATTAGACTTGTTATTATAAAACATGCTTTAGTTAAGGAGTTATTGATACTTTAAGTGCAAAATAATGCTATAAAACCTTGATAAATATGCACTTTTAAGTACTAATCAAGCATGCCTTACGAGCAAAGCTGTCTCTCAAGGAAAAATATGAGCAAGGGGAGACTGCAACAAGTGGATATACCACTCAAGCAGGAAGTCAACAATCCAGAGGAGGATTTCAAAGATTCCAACGAAGAGGATCTTGTAATACAAGCTTTAGAGGAAGAGGTGGTAGAAACACCACCAGAGAAGGTCGATGACAACAAGCATTCACTCCTAGAGGAAAAGGAGGTGGTTACAATAACCGTGACAAGAGGAATATCCAATGTTATAGTTGCAATCAATTCGGGCACTATAGCACTGAATGTAGAAGGAAAGCTCCGTCAGAGATACGTGGGCTGAAGCTGTATCATATGTAGTGTATCTACTGAATCGCTGCCCAACCAGAAGTTTGCAAGGTGTCATTCCAGAAGAAGCATGGAGTGGTCACAAACCAAGTGTTACTCATTGATTAGTACTTAAAAGTGCATGTTTATTAAGGTTTTATATCATCATTTTGCACTTGAAGTATCAATAACTCCTTAACTTAAGCATGTTTTATAATAACATATCTAATAATATAAGATACCTTTAATTTATGGTAAATGTTCATCTTAAATGCAGGCTTAACACATAAATGAAAGGATTGGTTGATGAGTTTAAGTATTGAAAGTGGAAGGACAAAGATATGGCCAAACTTAGAAAAGAGATGCTAGTGTAGTCCAAACCAGAACATTGCTCGGTAATTGGATCATATCTGGAGCTCTAGATCTCGTATTTAGGTCCATTTTATATGGATGGAAAGCTAAGACATAGGCCTACAACTTTCATGAGGAACCCAAGAATTAAAAAGGCCGTTTTGAAGTCCAAATGGTTGGAACAACGAAGAAGCCCGAAGCTGTCCTGCAGCCCAGACACTATTTAGTGTTCAGCCCATATCTTGAGTTCTAGAAGTCCAAATGACCTCATCTTTTTTTTGTTGGAAAGCTGAGACAATTTCCTAGAACATGCTTGAGAATTCTGGTCAAATTATGATGTTAGCAATGACGTCTTGTTCAGACAAGAAGATAAGGATTGTCACCAAGTCAAGATGTGGCCACCCACTCATCAATTAGTCAACAAATCAATAGTTCCAAATTTTAGCCTATAAAAGGAGGCACTTACCATGTATTGAGGCATCTTGGTTTCCAGATCAAGATCATTCTCTTGCTTTCTCTCTTTGTATTGCTTATGTTTTGCTTTCATTAATATCAAGTTTATGCACTTCATTTCCTTTCCTTTATTTAGTTAACTTCTTTCTCATTTATGTTCTTATCTTGTTCATTTATGTTTCTTTCTTTCATTATGTCTAGCTAAGTTAATTATGTCAAGGAGAAAAGGGTACACTAATGGTGTAAGAATAAGTATAATATAAACTTAACATGGACCTTAATGTTGGATACTAACATGTTTTATATTTGTTATCTTGTTCACTTTTAATACTTTGCTTGTTAAATGGTTAATCTAGATTTATGTTGTATAACACTTGGTACAACAAATACTTGGTACTTTCATAGCCCATACTGTATGGTATAACCGACACCTGAGCTATGAAAGGAACTTGATTTGTTGTTAACATAAAGTTATAATCATGAATGCCTGACATCATTTACAAGCATTAGCATTATTCGAATAAGATAACTAATGTAATTATGTTAACAATTTATAATCTGATTGGAACCTCCTTTGTGTTTGGTTTCCAATTGAATAATAAAAGTTTATACTATACTTGTTTGAAATACCATTAGTGGATCCTCTAACCTTGACATTTGTTGTTGTCATTGTTTAATCCTTACATTAATCTTTAATCTCAAAGTTCTCATTAATTTCTTCATCTTCTTCTATTACTACTACTACTATTGTTGTTGTTGTTGTCTTGTTATTTATAATTTATACAATTAACCTCTCTGTGGTTCGACCCCGGTCTTGCCAGATTATTTATTACTTCGACACTCCTGCACTTGGGAGAAGACATCAATCTTTTGGTCGTGTCACTCATCTACGAGTCTTTGGTTGTGTGGCATATGCAAAGATCCCAGATGCAAGAAGGACAAAGCTCGATGATAAAAGC
Source organism: Populus alba x Populus glandulosa (assembly GCA_033617975.1). Classification (NCBI taxonomy): domain Eukaryota; kingdom Viridiplantae; phylum Streptophyta; class Magnoliopsida; order Malpighiales; family Salicaceae; genus Populus; species Populus alba x Populus glandulosa. Next base: position 12,374,165 of record CM066161.1, read on the forward strand.
GAGAAATGCATCTTTGTCGGATATGGTGAAAGAAGGATGGGATACAAGCTATATAATCCCATCACGAAGAAGGCAATTATGAGTAGAGATGCTATCTTTGAAGAAGATAAATCTTGGGAATGAAATGATGATCAAGAAGCAGTCAAATGGATCAACACTTATTTGATCCTTGAAGGTGAAGAAGTACCAACAGTACTTGTAGAAGAACCGATTGTGCCAGCAGCTGAACCACAAAGTCTGGTACATAGATTCCCTGTATTTAACAGGAGGAACACACCAGAATCATCATCATCAACACCACCATTAACATCCTCATCAGAAGGACCAAGAAGGATGAGAAATCTTGAAGAGTTGTACGATGCCACTCAAGTCATGGAAGATACAACTTTGTTTTGTTTCTTTGCAGATAGTGATCCATTAAGCTTCAATGAAGCTGTCACAGAAGAGAAATGGATAAAAGCAATGGATGAAGAAATACATGCCATTGAGAAGAATGATACCTGGAAGCTGACTTATCTACCAGAAAACAAGAAAGTAATAGGTGTCAAATGGGTCTACAAGACGAAGAAGAATGCAAAAGGAGAAGTGCAAAGATACAAAGCTAGATTAGTGGCTAAAGGCTACAAACAGAGAGAAGGCATTGACTATGGAGAAGTATTTGCTCCAATAGCCCGGCTAGAGACAATCAGACTGATGATTTCACTAGCTGCACAACATAGATGGAATATATATCAACTTGATATGAAGTCAGCATTTTTGAATGGCTTCCTAGAAGAAGAGATCTATGTTGAACAACCACTTGGATACATTGAAGCTGAAAATGAAAGCAAAGTATACAAGTTGAAGAAAGCTCTCTATGGTTTGAAGCAAGCTCCGCGTGCTTGGAATACTAGAATTGACAGGTATTTTCAAGATAATGGATTTGAAAAATGTCCATATGAACATGTAGTATATGTGAAGAAAGAAGTAGATGGCAGCATATTATTTACGTGCCTATATGTTGATGACTTGATATTCATCGGCAACAACCCTACCATGTTTGAAGACTTCAAACAAAGCATGGTACAGGAGTTTGAGATGACTGACATTGGTCTAATGTCACATTTTTTTGGCTTATAAGTAACGCAGAAAGAAGAAGGGATTTTTGTATCCCAAAGTGGTTACGCCAAAGATATTTTTGAAAGGTTCAAGATGGAAAGCTGCAATCTGGTATCAACTCCAGTTGAGAATGGAGTAGAATTGAGGAAGAGTAAGGTTGGAAATGCTGATCCAACTTACTTCAAAAGCTTAGTAGGAAGCTTAAGGTACTTGACATGTACCAGACCGGATATACTCTACGGAGTCGGATTCATTAGCAGATACATGGAGACGCTAGACCAGTCTCACTTGAATGCAGCCAAGAGAATTCTTCGCTACATCAAAGGCACAATGAATGAAGGTATGTTTTATACCTCAAGTAAAGACTTTAATCTTGTAGGCTACTCGGATAGTGATTGGGGTAGAGATTTGGATGAAAGGAAAAGCATAACAGGGTTTGTCTTTTTCATGGGAGACACATCTTTCACATGGTCATCCAAGAAGCAATCGATTGTAACATTATCAAGCTGTGAAGCTGAGTATGTTGTTGCCAACTCAGCAATATGCCACTCAATATGGTTAAGGAATATGCTGAAGTTTTTTGGATTTCCTCAAGAAAATCCTATGGAGATTTATATTGACAATCGATCAGCAATCGCATTGGCAAAGAACCTAGTGTATCATGAAAGGAGAAAACACATTGATACACGTCATCACTTTATCCGGGAACATGTGAAGAATGAAGAAGTCCAACTGATATCTTGCAAAACAAATGATCAAGTTGCAGACATCTTCACAAAGCCATTAAAAGGAGAAGTATTTATCATATTAAAGTTCATGCTTGGCATGACATCTCTCGATTGAGTTTAAAGGGGAGATTTGTTGAAACTTAAACTCAATCCAGAAGGTCAAGGAAGGCAACCACCCACCACCAGCCGCAGCTGCCAGCCGCCTTCACACCTGTTGCCGCCAGCCGCCTTCACACTTGAAGGTTGAATTTTCTTGTTTTGAATTCGTGTATAAATAGAGTGCTCAACTTATGTTATTTTGTGTGGAGAGAATAGAGAGAAACACTTGAGAGAGAGAGAGGGCGTGTATTGTAAGCTTTTGTGTCTTTGTAAGCTTTTGTTCTTGAAATAAAACTATGTTTTATCCTCTCTGAGTGTTTCAAAGCCACCACCAGTGATTTCTCCCACCAACATGGAGGAACAAAATCTTCGCTTTGGCACACCACATATAGGACGTACTATCATCCAGCATAGACTCCTTCAAAAGAAGTTTTGGATGATGTGAATGATGTACGACAAATCCAACATTTAATTGAAGAGCGTTCGTTTGGTGCAGGAAGTGTTGTTGTTGTAACATCAAGAGACAAGCAAGTACTTAAGAATGTAGCTGATGAAATATACTTTTAAGGGAATTAAACTCCCACGAGGCTCTTCAACTCTTTAGCCTGAATGCTTTTAAGGGAAACCACCCCCCAAAAGCTTATATGGAGTTGTCAATCACGGCAATAAATTATGCCAAAGGGAACCCATTAGCTCTTCGAGTTTTGGGTTCCTTCTTATTTGACAAAGGGAGACATTTTTGGGAATCTCAATTAAATGAGATTGAAAGCTTTCCTGAGCTGAATATTTATGACTTGCTGAGAATAGGCTTTGATGCACTACGTGATCATAACACGAAGAGTATATTTCTCGACATTGCATGTTTCTTTAGAGGGCATCAAGTTGATTTTGTAAAGCGGATACTAGATGGCTGCGGTTTCAAAACAGATATTGGATTTAGTGTTCTCATTGATAGGTGTCTCATTAAAATTTCAGATGACAAGGTTGAAATGCATGATCTTTTGCAAGAAATGGCCCATGAAGTTGTTCGAAAAGAATCTCTTGACGAGCTAGGAAGACAAAGCAAATTATGGAGTCCTAAAGATGTATATCAAGTGTTGACCAATAATCTGGTGATATTCATATACCCCGAAAGTTTTCCCTTTCATATGCAATGCAATATGGTTGTACTAGTAAGTTTAAAATCTTACTTAAACTTTGTTTCTCCTTCACTGGTTTTCAGGGAACTGGAAAAGTTGAAGGGATATTCTTGGATGTTTCAAAAATAAGAGAAATAGAGTTGAGTTCTACAGCCTTGAAAAGGATGTATGAACTTAGACTGCTAAAAATTTATAATTCTAAAGCTGGAGTTAAATGCAGAGAGCACCTTCCTCATGGCCTCGAGTCTCTTTCTGAAGAGTTCAGGTATCTCCATTGGGATGGATACCCTTTGACATCTTTGCCTTGCAATTTTTGTCTAGAGAACCTTGTTGAGCTTAACCTTCCATCTAGCAAGGTAAACCAACTGTGGAGAGGAGACCAGGTACTATATAGAACTCTATGCATGCATAGTTCTTTCTTTGAAATTTTGTGTGATATGCATGTGTAATTTCTTTGTGTTGATTGCATTTTGCTTCAGAATCTCGTCAATTTAAAAGATGTCAACCTCAGCAATTGTGAGAACATAAATTTCATGCCAGACCTTTCAAAGGCCAGAAACCTTGAGAGATTGAATCTTCAATTCTGTACAAGTTTTGTTAAGTTTCCTTCAACTGTTCAGCATCTGGACAAGCTTGTTGATTTAGAATTGAGAGGCTGCAAAAGACTAGTCAATCTTCCCAGTAGAATTAATTCAAGTTGTCTGGAGACTCTGAACTTTTCGGCCTCCAATTTAGGGATTTTCCAGAAGTTTTGGAGCCGATGGTATGTTTGAGATATCTCTGCATAACAAAGGTGCCTTCACCGATTGGAAATCTAAAGGGACTTGCCTGCTTGGAAGTTGGAAACTGCCAATATCTAAAAGACATCGAATGTATTGTTGACTTGCAAGTGCCCAAGAGATGCGTGGATTTAGATAGTTTGCGTAAGCTAAATCTTGATGGTTGCAGTCTATCGGAAGTGCCAGACAGTCTTGGTCTTTTATCGTCACTGGAAGTGTTAGATCTAAGTGGAAACAATTTGAGGAGTATACCTATAAGCATCAATAAACTGTTTAAGTTGCAATATCTAGGATTAAGGAATTGCTTGAGACTTGAATCATTACAGGAGCTTCCACCACGGCTAACAAAGTTAGATGCACACAATTGCCAAGAATTGAGAACAGTATCAAGCTGATCAACTGTAGTTGAGGGGAACATTTTTGAATTCATTTTGACTAATTGCTGGAGGTTGTTGCATGAGGCCAATTAAAATATCTTGGAGTACTCATTATTGAAATTTCAACTTTATACCAAAAGGTTATACTATCTTGTATGTTTCTCAAACCTCTTATATACATCTTTTTTTTTTCTCAATTTGCCACCTTTCATTTTATAAAGATTTATTTGAATTGCATTAACAGCTGCCCGATGTTCCAGAAGGGGCATGTAGTTTATGTCTCCCTGGACATATAACTCCGAAGTTGTTTAGGCATCAAAGTTGAGGATCTACAGTAAAATGCCAGATTTCTTCACATTGGGCTAATAGCGAGTTCTTGGGTTTCTTTCTTTGCGTTGTCATTGCATTCCATTCTATCAGCCATAGTTTGCAAGTTAAATGCACATATCACTTCCTCAATGAGCATGGTGATAGCCATGATCTCTATTGCTATCTCCATGGCTGGTATGGTGAAAAGTGCATGAAGTCATAACACATATTTGTGGGATTCGATCCCTGTTTTGTTGCAATAAAAAATGAAAGTTTTAGTGAATACAATGAGGCCTCAGTTGAATTCCAAATCGAAGATATGGATGGCAATCTCTTACCTTTAAATTATTGTCAAGTGGTTGAGTGTGGGGTCCTTCCACTGTTTGAAGATGAGATACATTGCTTTGATTTGATCATGCAAGACTATTATCGTTTTTATCCTCCGGATCGTGATGGATTGGAACCAATGTTCCAAGCCAAAAGAGCAAGGGTCCAAGTCATGAGATAGGACCTATGAATTCTTGGCGAGCTCCTTATTGCATTCCAGAGAGTTATATCATCTGGCCTGTTTCTCAAACCTCTATTATGAATTCTTTCCTTCTCTATTTGTCTCCTTATTGAAGCCCAATGTTACAAGGGTATGTAGTTTCTATCAAGGAAACTGATTAATTCAAATCACTGCCAATTCAAGCGTAGCTATTACCATGAGTAATGCTAGATTTTGTGCTTTTTATAACTACAGGATCAGTCTGTTATCCTTGCAAATATTGCTATTGATTTTGATTGTAAATATTCATCCGTTACACATATTTGAATCCTTGAAATTAAGCTCTCGGGGCTATATAAAGAATACAAGAAATGAATGGAAAAGTGTGAGTTGTATTACAATAATATTGCAGTGTTAGTTGCTTTATGGTATCAGAACTTGAAAATCTCTAACGACTATTCATTCTTCTTGTTTCCTTCTTTCTGCTTCCTGCAAAATGACAACCATCTCTGCATGTACCACCGACTCACCAAACTCACCCATCATCACAATCAATGCTGCCACAACCATCAACGAAAAACTCATCCACTCTACTTTTCCTTAGTGGAGGGCTCAATTTGAAGCCTAACTCATTGACTATGACCTTATTGATTTTGTAACAGGTATACAGAAATGCCCTGCCATTGATGCACTAAATTCCACTGCCTCAAAAGCTGCGAATTCCCATTGGATTCGTCAAGAAAAACTCATCTTACATGCCATCTGTCACACCCTTGCGGCGGAGCGGCGACTTTCGATTGATTTTGAGTTTTTCTTTTGTGTAAAGGAGTCGCCACCTAGTATTTTGGTCACTAGGAAACCTAACTGGTTTTTCAGAGATTCTAAGGTAAGGGACTGGTTGCGACAAGGGAAGGTATTAGCACTCCTAATACGCCCTACCTAAGGTAAGCTGCTTGATATTTGGTTTGCTCTATGATTGCTATGGTGTTGGTGTTTTCTAATCCCATCAGTTTTTATAGGTTTGATTCAAACTCTAAATTTATCAAGATAGAAATCCAAGGAGATTCCATGTGCTTTAAAAGCTCATTTTTCCCTTTAGTATTTCAAGAGTCCGCGACTCGTAAATCACAAGGAGGAGGGACAAAAATTTAGAAATCTAAGGAGTAAAATCTATTTTTTAGTGTTTTATACTCTCACGGCTCGTAAACCATGGAGTAAATTTTTTTTTGAAATGTCCTCGATTACAATCAAGGCTTTTTTCAAGGATGTGTGCGGATTTTTTATTCCCAATAATATTTTGGATATTCGTCCTTTAAGGATTTCTTTATCCAAACATTAACGGTGAATAATAGATGAATTCCCCCCCCCCAAAATAAGATTTTTAAATTTTTTGGAATATTGGCCAATACCCTTTGGAGTTTTACAAACATGTTGTAAAATCCAGAAATGCAAGAAAAGTTTTTGCATGTGTGTTTAAGAACTCCATGCGAAAACACATTTTTCATAACTTCCAATATTTTTTTGTATATATAAAAAAAGAGTGTCAAAACATGTTAGGGTATTGGCCGTATGCATGACACAAGAAAAACATTTTTCTTTATGTTTTTTTTGTCAAAACACAAACATCACAGTTAGACGTAAACACCAAAATGGAAAGTAGCAAGCCATTATTCATATTATAAGAGCTACAAGAAGCTTGAAACAATTCGTGACAAAAATCGTTCGAAGCCAAATCAACTTAAAATTTTGTACACTAGAAAGGCTTAAACCTGTATGCATGAGGGAACCAAAGTTTTGAAACTAAAATTTTGAAATCAAAATCCTGCTGCATATGTCCATGAATCATGACCTATTTTCTCTTTACCAATCCGGGAGAAACTGCCATACTAGTGTCATACAAAAAGGAAGAGCTTGGGACGGCATGCTTTTATAACATGATTATATCACGGACTAAAAACCAAAGAAAACCTGGCCGACATTATTAGAAGTCATAAGATAGACCAAGCTTTGTTGGATTTAGGAGCAAGTGTGAATTTGATACCCTACACTGTTTACGAACAGTTAGGTTTAGGAAAAATCAAGCCTACTCGAATCACCCTTCAATTAGCTGATAGGTCAATCAAGATTCCAAGGGGTATTGTTGAGGATGTGTTGGTCCAAGTAGATAAATTCTACTTTCCTGTTGATTTTGTAGTGTTAGACACCGTACCTATTCAAGGTTCTAATGCTCCCATCCCAGTCATCTTAGGTAGACCTTTCCTAGCTACATCCAATGCTTTAATTAACTGTAGGAATGGGGTGATGAAATTGTCTTTTGGGAATATGACTGTGCAGATGAACATTTTCAATGTCTCCAAACAAATTGGTGAACATGAGGACATTAGAGAGGTAGATTTGATCCAAACAGTTTGTCAAGAACACTTTGAGAGCGTGTGGATCAAGGATCCATTGGAGAGAACTTTAATTCATGATGAAAGATTTTGTTCTTTGGAACGTGTTGATAAGGAAGTAAGATAACTTGAGACTTATCTAGATCCAATGCCTATTATGTCAATAGGTCAATGGACCCCATCGTTTGAGCCTTTGATTTCACCCCAAGTGAAAGTTGAGTCATCTCTTATCCAACCTTATAAACTAGAAAGGAAGCCTTTACCGAGTGATCTTAAGTATGCATTTCTAGGGAAAGATGAATCATATCCTATTGTGATTTCATCAAAACTTAGCATAGAACAGGAACAAGAACTTTTGAGAGTGGTGAGAAAACACAAGAAAGCAATTGGGTGGACAATCACTGACTTGAAAGGAATTAGCCCTCTTTTATGTACACATAGAATTTATCTTGAAGAAGAGGCTAAATCTGTGAGGCAAATGCAAAGACGACTGAACCCAAACATGAAGGAAGTAGTGAGAGGTGAAGTGCTTAAGCTACTTGATGCAGGTATCATTTACCCCATTGCAAACTCAAAATGGGTTAGTCCAACCCAAGTTGTCCCAAAAAAATCTGGAGTCACTATTGTGAAAAATGAAAATAATGAGCTAGTACCAACTAGAATCCAAACTGGATGGCGTATGTGCATTGATTATTGTAAGTTGAACATGGTGACTAGGAAGGACCATTTTCCGCTTCCATTTTTAGACCAAGTGCTTGAAAGAGTACCCGGAAGAGCTTTCTATTGTTTTCTTGATGGATACTCAGGTTACAACCAAATTGAGATTTCTTTAGAAGACCAAGAAAAAACCACTTTCACTTGTCCTTTTGGTACCTATGCTTATAGAAGAATGCCTTTTGGCTTGTGTAATGCACCAGCCACTTTTCAAAGGTGTATGATGAGTATCTTTAGTGACATGATGGAAATTTTTTTTGGAAGTTTTCATGGATGATTTTTTAGTTTATGGGGATTCTTATGAGTTGTGTCTAATGCATTTAGAAAAAGTTCTTGAAAGATGTGAAGAGAGCAATCTTGTACTTAATTGGGAGAAGTGTCATTTTATGGTGACACATGGCATTGTCTTAGGTCACATTGTCTCTTCAAAAGGGATAGAAGTGGATAAGTCAAAAGTTGAAGTCATTCAAAAATTACCTACCCCTAGGACTGTGAAAGATGTGAGATCCTTTTTAGGACACGCTGGTTTCTATCGAAGATTCATTCATTCTTTTAGTACCATTGCCAAACCATTGTGTAACTTGTTGTCACAAGATGTCCAATTTGATTGGACATCAAAATGTCAAGAAGCTTTTGAAAAGCTTAAAGGGTTGTTGACCACTACACCAATCATGCAAGCTCCTGATTGGTCTTTACCATTTGAACTGATGTGTGATGCTAGTGATTTTGCGGTAGGGGCTGTTTTAGGGCAAAGAAAAGATAAGAAGCCTCATGTCATTTATTATGCTAGCAAGACTTTGAATGATGCTCAATTGAATTGCACTACAACCGAAAAAGAACTCTTAGCTGTGGTCTTTGCATTAGACAAGTTGAGGTCTTATTTGGTTGGATCTCTTGTTATTGTTTTCACTGATCATGCAGCATTGAAATACTTGCTCACAAAACAGGATGCCAAGCCATGTTTGATTCGATGGATCCTCCTACTCCAAGAGTTTAACCTTGAAATTCAAGATAAAAAGGGAGTAGGGAATGTAGTGGCTGATCATTTGTCCCGTCTTTCAAGCTATGAGACCATAACTGATGAATCTCCAATAAATGAATTCTTTGCTGATGAAAATTTATTTTGTGCAGGTATTGTTTCCTACATTGGCTCTCTATGGTATGCTGACATAGAAAATTACCTAGCCACAAGTCAGATTCCTTCTCATTGGTCTAAACTTGATAAACAAAAATTCTTGTGCAACGTGCGTACTTTTTTTTGGGATGACCCCTACCTATTTAAATATTTCCCTGACCAAATTGTTAGGCGGTGTATCCCTGATCATGAAATTCCAAGTGTCATTAATTTTTGTCATGCATTAGCCTGTGGTGGGCATTTCTCTTCCAAGAAAACCACTGTCAAGATCTTGCAATGTAGTTTTTATTGGCCCACCATGTTCAAAGATGTCCATGCCTTCTGTGTTGCATGTGATCGATGCCAACGACTAGGTAACCTCACTAGGCATAACATGATGCCTCTTAACCCCATTCTTGTTTTGGAAATATTTGATTGTTGGGGGATTGATTTCATGGGACCTTTTCCAAGTTCATTTGGTTACCAATTCATCCTTGTAGCTGTTGATTATGTGTCTAAATGGGTGGAGGCCATTGCATCTCGAACTAATGACCATCAAGTTGTGGTCAAATTCTTGAAAGAAAATATTTTCTCTCGTTTTGGCATGCCCCGGGCTATGATTAGTGATGGGGGGAAACATTTTTGTAACAAGCCCGTTGGGATTTTGATGAGAAAATATGGTGTAATTCACAAGGTCAGTACCCCCTATCACCCACAGACTAGTGGCCAAGCTGAGTTGGCAAATAGGGAGATCAAGAACATTTTAGAGAAAACAGTCAATCCAAACCGTAAAGATTGGTCCCTACGACTAGTTGATGCTTTATGGGCATATCACACTGCTTACAAGACCTCTTTAGGAATGTCTCCTTATAGACTAGTTTATGGAAAGCCTTGTCATCTCCCTGTTGAGATTGAGCACCGTGCATATTGGGTCATTCGGCAATTCAATGACAATGAAAACGAGGTTGGCAAAAATAGAAAGCTTCAATTGGATGAATTAGAGGAGCTGAGAAATGATGCATTTGAAAATGCAAAAATTTCTAAACATAAGATGAAAACTTTGCATGATAAACATGTTTTCTTTTAGTTGTGATATGCAGGTTAGAAAAAAATCAAGCAAGAAGTCAGCTCATGTCCAAGTCAATCAGACATTCATCCTTGAAAACAAAAGGGGAGTAACAGTTTTATAATCTTTATACTTTGCTTCTCTTTCTTTTTTACATTGAGGATAATGTAAAACTTAATTTTAGATATTTGATTATGTCTAATGCTTGTTTGAAAAAAAAAATTGCATTCGTATATGAGTGAGACTTGTTTAGGATCAACATTACATTTTTGGATTCATTATTGTGTTGAACACTGCATGCTTTAATTTGGGATAGATAATATCTTATAAAGCAAGATATAGCATACTTTTTTTTCCCTTAAGATTATTGAAGTACATTTTTCCTTGTAAAAGTTGTGTGAGTTGTGTGATTATGTATAAAAGATGAGTGTGATGCTTTACTTGTGATCATCCCTTTTGATCTAGTCCTAAACAAGGTTTAAGTAAATAGAGTAATAATTATTAGACAATTAAATAAATAAATGTGTACAAAGTTCTATCTACTCCAATGTTTTGAGTTGCTCAGTAACTAGGGGTATTCATCACAAATGTTTATCTTTACGTCAAACGGCAGCTTGAAATATGAGTATACAAAAGCACTTTAAGTTTGTGGCTTTGTGAGTAACCGTGTGCATTCATCACAAATGTTTGTATTCGCGTCAAAAGGGAAATGACCACTTAAAGACAAAGAATAAATAATATCTTCAAAAAAAAAAAAAGGAAAAAAAAAAAGGTATATAGATATTTCTCTAGTTTGCTACCTTGTTTGTAGTAGTGAGAAGGGAAGATTACAAGTTGAGTTTTCGCGTGAATCAATTACGTTGGTTGTATGATAAATACGATTGAATTTGGAATTTTGTATGGATGTTTGATTTAGAGAAAGTGAGTATGCTTATTTTTTTTATTTGCTATTGTGTGCACTAAGTTAAAGATACCAATGTTTGCATGATAGGTCCTTTAAGTGTGATGAGTCGAGCCTAATTATGTTATTATTATTGTTTTTATTTCAAAGGTGTTATGTTTTGTTTTGCTTGAGGACTAGCAAAATCTAAGTTGGGGGGTGTGATTATGCATCAAAAGTATCATTAAGTCTTTTATTTTACATATGTATTTATTTTTTTATTTGGGTTTTTATAATAAGTGATGTGCTTTTTAGTAATGAAGTTTCTTTTAATGTTTCGATAGGTTTTTGGAGCTTAAATGAATTATTTCAGAAAATTCAACGTCAGAATTCGGAACAAAGAATTGAATAGAAATTTAGTTGAAGATTGAAGCAAATCTTGGTTCAAATAAGTGCTCTAAATTTGCCCCAAAAATCAATTCTATTCCAATTCTAAAAAAGAATATCATATGATCTATTTCAAGCCCAAACTTGCCTTATGTTGTGTGCAAACGTCAACCATCAAACACTCAAGGTTTCAATGTCAATCTTAGCCCAAATAATAGGTACATTTGTATACTTATTTGATGTTCAAATTCAGCCCCAAATTCAGCCCCAAATCAGCCCCAAATCAGCCTCCAAATCAGCCCAAGCATAATCCATGATCTTACATGTCCACACAACAAATAACATTTGCTTTATTTTGGGCAATTCATTGATCCAAGAGGGCAAGCACATGGATGGAAAGCTGGAGGGGACATTGTGACATTATTTTGGGTCAAAAAGAAGAAAGAGACATCTCATAAAGGAGGAAGAAAAACGTGCACCAAAGTGTTCTCCAAGCTGGACTGATTTGATTTTTCAGAACACCTTTCAGTGTTTTGCCCATAACGTTTGACTCAGATTTTCAAATGAGCTGTTCTTTCATTATCCGGAAAGCTAACCGAATGGCCTATAAATATGTGTCTAATAGCCATCTCCAAAAGAGGCTTCTAAGAGGGTCTAATTTCTGTCCAAAGGTAGAGTCAAATTTGTGTCCGAATTGTTACTGAAATTGTGTTGTGTTCTTCTTTATAGATTTCGGTTCTTTAGTTTATAAAACTCATTATTTCAGTTTGATTCAAGTTATTTCATGTTTATTAAAATGTTATTATATATAATCATGGTTGGCTAATCTCTTTCTTGGATCCAAATCAAGGATGATGGTGATTGAGGTGAGTTCTTTAAGATATGAATGAATCTTAATGTTTATCTTCTATTTTCTTCATGAATGTTTTATTATTGGAAAAAAAATTTAGAAATCATTTATGTAATGTTATAATCTTGAATTTTTATGCACAAACCTTAGTTTTGGTATAGAGATTGCTTGATTCAATGTCTTACTTAATACGAAAGTACTTGTTCATTCTTAAGCAATAATCAATCTTCATCTTTTTAAACTTCATTGTAATATCTTCCGATCTAATATCACCATCGTTGATATTAGGTTGAGTTATCTTATATATGTTGAAGAAATCACCAATACATCACCATTAAAATTGATTTGGACCAAAACTTACTTTTTCTTGTAATTTAAAATCTATTTACACTTTTTCATCTTTAAAAATAAATCCATCAATTATTTTCAACAAAGTTATTGTTAATTTAATTTCTCTCGAGTTTTTTTTGTTACCAAGCTTAATTTCCAGATGTAGCTCTCTGTGGATATGACCTCGATCTTACCGAGTTAATTGCTACATCGCACACTCGTGCACTTGCGAGTTAAAACAAGCCGATCATAAAAAGCGGTCAAGCAACTACAACTTTAATGAAGGCGTCGAAGTGAGATAAAATCTTTTTACAGAACAGAAACTGGTAGTAATCTAGTGGGTCAAATGGGATCTCCAAGTCTAACTCAAAAATTGACGAATGCCGAGAATCCTGATATGACTGAGAGTATGAACTAAGAACAAAAATCACAAAAACTAGGCCAAAAATAGAGTTTTTTTAGTGCAGACTCGAGTCAATATTCTTCTCGCTGCAGAATTCTCTGCCTTCACGTTAGTGTTGAAACAGGAATATCTTGAGCTTCTAATATTGAAATCAAGCGATTCAAAAGCCCAAATTTATCTACGCATCCAAGACTACATCTTTGATGAAGGAGTCGAAGTGAGATAAAACGTTTCAGAGAACAGAATCTGGCAATAATCTAGTTGGTCAAAAAGGTTCTTGATCCGACAATGTTGAGCATCCAAATTTGATTGAGAATCTGCTCTAAGAACAATAATCCCTAGAACCCATTAAAGGTGTATGCCAATTTTTCAATATGTAATGAATGATAGAATATACCTAGGATGGTCAGATATGGTACGAAACTGAGTCAGAATCAGAGCCTAAGTTGGAACAAAAAATTGACACCATCAAAACCATTTTTTTAGTGCAAATTCTGAGGGATTTATTCAACCTTAAAGACCAGATAAAAAAGGAACGAATTTAGCATTATGACGAATCCTAATCAACCTAATCAACCTGATGATTTTGGTAGTAAAGGGGAAGGCTAAAAAGAGCAGAAACAACTCAAATAAGGTTTTGAAAAAAACAAAAATATTTCTTTTTGTGCTTTTGTCAATCTTCTAGCGAATATGAGCTAAACTCCTACATTATCTTCAAAAGAGTAACAACATATGATTTCTTATACAAAATCTCCCCATCAAGATAAAAATCCATTGCCAACCTCCTCAAGGTCTTTTTGTCAATTTTTGATGCCCCCATGGGATATGCCTGGTTTTGGATGAAATTCTTGATATCATAGTACCAAGGGTTTCCATCCACTTCTCTTTCGACTAAACAGCAATGAGCTGGGTTATTTCTGATATTGATGTGTACCGGTTGTACCTTGTGCCCAAAGTCTATCTTGGCCATAGATGCTAGTGTGGCCAAAGCATCTGCAAACTGGTTTCCTTCCCTTCCCAGATGGGTGAACTCTATTTCCTCAAATTCTCTAGCCAGCTTAGACAGGTATTCTTGGTAAGGCCTTAACTTCTCTTCCTTGGTTTGCCATTCTCCTTTTACTTGGAAAATGATCAACATTGAGTCTCCATACACATCTTTCATTTTGATGTTCATCTCTAATGCAACCTCTAAACCAAGAATGCAAGCTTCATACTCAGTCGTGTTATTGGTGTACCCAAACTGCAGCTTAATTGAAACCGGATACTGCTTCTTATCAGGAGAGATTATCACTGCACCCGCTCCGTTACCACATACATTTACAGCACCATCAAAGTACATAAACCACCAATCTGATTTCTCTTCCTCGATTGCAAGCACATCTTCATCGGGAAAGTCAAAGTTTAACGACTAATAATCTTCCATAGCATGGTTAGCCAGGTGATCGGCAATAACACTCCCTTTCACAGCTTTCCTTGTCATATATACTATGTCATACTCAGCCAACAGAACTTGCCATCTTGCAATTCGGCTACATAGATAGGGCTTTTCACAAATGTACCTCAACGGATCTAATTTGGAAATTAACCATGTAATGCGATACAACATATAATGATGTAATCTCTTTGTAGCCCATGTTAGTGCGCAGCACAGCTTCTCAATCACAATATACCTAGACTCACATTTCGTGAACTTCTTGCATAGGTAATAAATGGTCATTTCCTTCCTTCTGGTTTCATCGTGTTGCCCAAGCACACATCCCATTGCTGTTTCGGTTACTGTTAGGTACAATATCAATGGCCTTTCTAGTATAGAAGGAACAAGCAGAGGTGGATTCAGCAAGTACTGCTTGATTTTCTCAAAAGCCTCACACACTCTTCATTCCATATTCCAGGGTTCTTCTTCCTTAACAAACGAAAGATCGGGTCACAAGTCGTGGTTAATTAGGATATAAACCGAGCAATGTAATTCAACCTTCCTAAGAAACCTATCACATCCTTCTCATTCTTGGGAGGTGGCATAGATTGAATAGCCTTTACTTTGTCAGGATCCACTTCTATCCCTTTGTCACTCACCATAAATCCTAACAACTTACCGGATTTCACCCCGAATGAATACTTTGCTAGGTTAAGCCTCAACTTATATTTCCTTAGCCTTTCAAATAATTTCTTCAATATTTGGACATGATTCTCTCCCTATTTAGATTTAGCAATCATGTCATCCACGTATACTTCAATCTCTTTGTGCATCATGTCATGAAACAAAGTCACCATAGCCCTTTGGTAGGTGGCCCCAACATTCTTTAAATCAAATGGCATGACTTTGTAGCGAAAGGTTCCCCATGGTGTTACAAAGGTTGTCTTCTCCTTATCCTCTTGCGCCATTTTTATCTGATTGTAGCCTGAAAACCCATCCATGAAGGAATATGTGGAGCTGCGTGCTGCATTATCAACTAACATATCTATGTATGGTAAAGGGAAATTATCTTTAGGGCTAGCCCGGTTTAAGTCCCTAAAGTCCACACAAACTCTAATTTTACCTTCCTTTTTGGGTACCACCACTATGTTTGACACCCATTGTGGATACTTGACTACCTCCAAAAAAACAACGTTCCATTGTTTTTCAATTTATGCCTTTACTTTGATTAAGATCTCCGAATAAGTTCTACTTAACTTTTGCTTAATCGGCTTGCATCCTTCCACCAATGGTATCCTATGTACTATGATATCTGTATACAAACCAGGCATATCCTCGTAGGACCAAGCAAAGACATCTACATAATCTTGAAGAACTCTTCCTTCTCTTCACGTGTGATCAAAGTCCATATTTTTAGGTCTCGCTTGATTTCTTCATTACCTACATTTATGGTTTCTAGTTCCTCTTTAACAGGCCTCCAAGCCTGTTCGTGCTGTTCTATTAATTTTATGAATTCCCATATGTTTATCTCCTCCATTCCGCATCTTCTACAGCTACTATGTATTCTTTAAAGTTTGGCCTTTCATTTTCAATGTAAAGTGCAGGTATTGTTGTGGAGGATCCGCTTTCAGGGCTCCTAAAAGCGGAAAGTGATGTGTAAATGCATAGTAAGACATCAAGATGAATTTTAAAAATGCATGATCTCATTAAAAGGAAAAGATTAGCTCAAAAACAAAACTAAAATCCAATTGACATCTTGAGCCTCGATTGTCAATGAATAAAAACAAAACAAAATAGAAAAAGGCAAACAACATAGATAAAATTATAATCCAACAAATCATTGTTGATTACATTTTGAAAACCAATGGAGCTTCTTGGGTCTCCCAATTCTGGAATTTCTCTCCTTCGGCTAGCTTTCGAATGAAAGTCATGTCGATGACTTCTTCCAAAGTGCGAATGGTTAATTGTGGCAGCTCTTCATCCCTTATTCTGGATTCAATTTTCTCAGCAATGTCCTTGACTTGACCTTCCTCCAAAGTGTTTATGTTGATTGAAGAAAGCTTCTGAAGGAGGTTTCCATGTCCCTTATCAAGTTGCATCACATATGCGGCCTTTGGAAACGAAATTCTCATTGGAGGGATGTCTAAGCTTTCTTCTTTAGGCTTCCTTCCTTCAATCCTAGCCATTCTCTTCTCCCTTCTTGCACTAGCAGCTCGCTTGTAATCCTCCTTCTTGGGCTTATATCGAAGCCCAAACCTCTGTTCTGCAGCTTTCAGTTTGATTATATCCATCCATTCAAGCCTTCCTTTCTCAATGTCATATGGGAAAGGAATCTTGTTTTTCAAAAAGCTTTTAGCGGCCATTCTGGTGGCCTCTGAGATTTCTGGCTTCCTCACCACAGTGTTCTCAGGCACCCAATCGGTATTTACAACCTCAAATGCATGAAGGTTTCCATCCTTACAATCTTCAGCTTCAATGAATGGAACCGCCACATTTCTTACCATTGATATAGTCTCCTCAGCCTTAATAGTAACCAGAACACCATTGGCAATGTACTTCAAACATTGATGTAGCGAGGAGCTGATAACTCCCGCAGAATGTATGCATGGCCTTCCTAACAACATACTATAGGAAGGGTGGATATCCATCACTTGAAGGGTTACTAGAAAGACTTGTGGACCCACAGCTAGTTCTACCTCAATTGTCCCTATCACTTGCCTTGGTCAGCCATCGTATGCTCTAGTTGTCATCACATTGGGTTGCATGTGTGAGGGATCTACCGGCATTTCATTCAGCATATGCCTTGGTAACACATTAAGGGCTAAGCCATTATTGATGAGAACTTTACTGATGAGAAAATCTTTGCATCGGACTGTGACATACAAGGGTTTGTTATGTCCAATTCCTTCAGCGTCAAGTTCATCTTCTGTGAAATATAAGTAATTGGCAGCATGGATCCTCACTACTAGATGCTCCATAGTCTTTTGTTCAATATCTTGGGGTACGTAGGCTTCATTCAGTACTTTTTGCAAAGCATTATGATGCGGCTCAGAGCTGAGTATTAATGACATGATAGAGATCTTGGAAGGGGTCTTCTTCAACTGATCCACTATACAGTACTCACTATGCTTCATCAATTTTAGGAACTCATTTGTTTCTTCCTCAGTCATAGGTTTATTTACCTCAAACTCTTTATCGAGGTCCAACACCTCCTTGCCCTTAGCCTTTCTTTGCTTCTCTAGTTCTTCAGGTGTGAAACAACGACCACTCCGAGTTAGCCCACTTATCTTAGTTCGGAACACCGACAAAGGAGTTTCGATATTCGAGGTATAACCATAATCTCCAGGCATCACTCCATAGTCTACTTTGTTTGCATATGAGGGCTTAGTTAATACCAATTTCGAGAGCCCATTAGCTGTTGATTAGACTCTACACTTCCCCTGATTCTCTATCATCTTTATCTCTTCATTATCTCTTATAGCCTCAATCCTTAGCTCTCCTAAAGTCAACATTCTCGCAATCTTTTGATGAAACTCAATGCATTCATCAATGTGATGCCCTTTCTTTTTATGGAATGGGCAAAAATCATTTTCCCTCATGCAATGTTCAAATGGTTTCTCCAAATATCCAGATTGTACCAACATCTTATACAACCTCACCATGGTCACTTTTAGCACCTTCTCTTTGCTATCGACCTCCATAGTATTCACTCCACTACCACCTACAGCATGTTTGGGTAGAGGGTTCGAATTCACATTATGCCAAATCTTCAAAAGTGGCCCATCCGATTTTGATAAGCTAGGATACCCTCTTCTTAAAAGCTATGCAGTTTTCGATGCTATGACCCATATTACCAGCATGGTATTCACAAGTCAACTCAGGGTTGTACCAGGTAGGGAAAGGTGGCTGTATAGGTGGTAGTGGTAGGGGGCTATTTGTCCAATACTTAGCAATTTGGCGTATAACTCTTTTAGGGTCATTGGCAAAGGTGGTAATTGTTCTTCTGGTTGTTGGTTGTCTCTCCTTTGGTAAATGTTTTGGTTATTGGCCGGGAATTTCATTTGATGAGGTTGGTTTGGGACGGAGGGTTTGGAAAAGTTAATGCTGGTGATTTGGGAGGTAGGTGTTTGGTAGTTTTGGTAGTTTTTTCCTTTCCCTTGGTACCTGCCTTCGAGGTTATTCACCTTAATTTCCTTTTTCGTTCCAAAAAAACCCTTCTTCTCTATAGGTTCTGCAATTCTCCCACTTCGGATTCCTTGCTCAATCCTTTCAGCAATTCACACAGCATCATAGAAATGCTGGGCTGAGCTACCCATAAGATGTTCGTAATAGGGGGCCCTAAAAGTATTGGCAAACAATGTCACCATCTCTGTTTCTATTAGTGGAGGTTGTACATTGATAGCTTGGTCTCGCCACCTTTGAGGATAAGCCCTCACCGACTCTTGAGCTCCTTTCTCCATGGTAATCAAATTGGTCCTATCAGGAGCAATCTCAAGATTGAACTTGTATTGCTTTAAGAAAGCATCTGTCATGTCCGTCCATTTCCTTATCCTAGCATTGTCCAACCTCATATACCAGCTGAGGGCCGATCCTGTTAGGCTATCCTAGAAGAAGTAAATTAACAATTTATCATCGTGGATAACTTCTTCCATCTTGTTATAGTAGGAACGAAGATGGGTCTTTGGACAGTCCATTCCGGTATACTTAACAAACTCCGGCACTCTGAACTTCTTTGGAATCACGATGTTAGGCACCAAACATACTTCAGCGGCCCTAATTGGGTCAAATAAATCATTTCCTTCAACTGCCCTTAGCCTCTCTTCTAGTGCAATCCACTTATCATACCCTTCATGATTAGAGAATTTGACATCATGTGGATCCTCGTTTGTTAAATCCATTGTAATAGGGATTGGATGGGCCGAGTGGGATTATGATGCTGCTTATTTGGTGTATTTGCCCCATGTTTATAGGTGCAATAGGAATTTAAGCTGCTGCTGGTGCTTCATCAGGTTGAGTAGATGTTCCCTCTCCATCTCTGGCTCTCAACATTTGCTCTAATATATTGGTCAGGTGCGCCACATCATTCCAAACTCCTTCAAACTCTCTTTGGT
This sequence comes from Populus alba x Populus glandulosa, assembly GCA_033617975.1. Taxonomy (NCBI): domain Eukaryota; kingdom Viridiplantae; phylum Streptophyta; class Magnoliopsida; order Malpighiales; family Salicaceae; genus Populus; species Populus alba x Populus glandulosa. The sequence goes on from CM066161.1 coordinate 12,393,840, forward strand.
ACTGAGCTTCCGGTTGTGACCTTTCTTCGTTTTACGTTCTTTTTCTTTGTCGAGTGTTGTGGATTCTAGAAGGGGGACCTATGTTTCTTAATCTGCAGATGCGTGCATAGATGTATGAGAAAAATGCATGATTGTGATAAGAATGCTTTGTTCATTGGGTATGGATGCAGTCTTCTTGTGAATGAATAATAGCCACCACATTATAAACATAGGTTCTCTTGTGACATTGCTTTGATAGGAGTTATGCCTTTCGAGTCGTTTGCTTGAATCATATTCACCAAGAGACAGATTTTGCATAAGAAGATGGGTCAACACCCTTTTCATTAATGCTTGATAAGTTTATTACATTTAGAAATAATAAAAAAATAAATACAACATGTTAATCCCTTTCCTCCACAAACTCTTTAGCCAAAGGTAAGAAGGCAAAGCCGCGGTTCTCAATCTTCCCTAGAAAGGCATCGGTTTTAGTTCGGCTTCGGCGATAGCGAATGATGTCCCCTCCCACATTCCGCGCATTGATTCTAATAATTTGAGCATGTGCAACAACTTCGTCCATTTGCTCATCTGTGTTAGTCATCTTTTCTATTAGCAACATGTTGGTTTTGTTCAAAGCAATGTTGTTGGCGTCGATTTGATCCTTGTGGTTTTCCATTGCTACTAGCTTCTCATATAAATACTTCACCTTTTCACATTCTTTGTCAAGTTTTATCCTCATAACTTTTATCTCATTCTTCTTAACCGCTAACTCTACTTCAACATCCTCGAAACCTTTCCTTTTACTTTCTTCTTTTGCAATCCCCGTCGAACGGCTTTCCAACTCCATATATTTTTTGTTCAAATCCTCATACTTCCCAATCCTATCCATCAGTTCGAACTGCACTTGTTTAAATTTTTCTTGGTAATATTCTGCACTTCCTTGGCAATCATTAAAGTCAATCTCCATTGCTTCAAGTTTAGAGCAACTTTGCATCCAATCCAAACTCATTCCAACTAGCTCCTTCTCACTTTCTTTCCTAGGAATCTTCTCCTCACCTAGCTTTAACTCAAGCTTTGTTATTTTCGCATCTCTAGACTGTATTTCCTCATCTAGAAATGCTCTCCTTTTATTCCAGCATCATTTCTTCCAACATTGCCTTGTCTTTTCTGCTTTTGCTCAACTCTATCCGAAGTTTTTCCACTTGTCTTCTCAACTCATCTTCATTGTTTACCCTTTTTCTCTTAATAGGCTCTTCTACAGCTTGGGGAGATTTGGCTCCTACACAAGACATGGCTAAAGCAGCTAAGTCTCTCCATTTTGCATATCCTTTGCTTGCACTTGGATCTTTTAAACCTTCTATCTTAACCAAAACCAGATGCTTCCAATCTTGTTTGATGATCTCCAAAACCTCTTCTGCAATGGGATCTTTGAACAAACCAAAGAATTAAGCAATTCTCATGGTCCTTAAAACAAACTGCATGCCCCCAAGTTGCCTTACCACTAGGGCACGAGCATAACTCACATAACTTGTAATCCCTACTAATGGTACCTAACGTCTTTGTCCACAACTCATTAGGACTTTCACTGTCGTTACCCATGGGGATCTCCACTTAAAACCACTATTAGGCAAACCTTCTAATTTTTCAACCCAACCCTGGTTGTCTAGATCTCCCCATTCTTCTTCTTCTACTAACTTCAGGGGTCTTTGGGTGAACCATCAAAAATTATTGAAGACAGGCTTTTTTGTTTCGATATGGCTAACCATCCAAATATACAACAATTACGTGCAGCATCTCATTGCCCCTTTTCCGGTCCTCCTACAATGGTTAAATGTCAAGATCGTTTCGGCTAAAATAGCAGCCACTGGATTGATTTGTGTATTCTCATACTCTACATAAGCAGCAGCGACCTCCAAACTCACTACACCCGTCTGGCTTGGGAACAACACAAGGCCAAATATGCCCAAGGCAATCAATCTCTCTTTTTGTAATTCTGACTTCTTTTCCAATTCAATTTCTAGCATCCTCCATTTCAAACCGGTAGCATTCTTTTCTAAGTTGGAGATTTTGAGCAGTTTTGACAGTTCGAGGATTGACACGACCAAAAGATTGATGTCTTCTCCCAAGTGCAGGACTGTTGAAGTAATAAATAACCCAGCAAGACCGGGGTCGAACCACAGAGAGGTTAATTGTATAAATTATAAATAACAAGACAACAACAATAATACTCAGTACGTGGCGTTGTTATACCTGAGAATGATCCAAAAGATCGGGTCACAGGTTTCCAGCCTATATACTGAGTTTATGAAAAGATCAAAGAAATATATTACAGAATGTAAATAACAACAACAACAACAATAATAATAAGATAAAGAGAGCTTTGGGATGTGATATTGATGTAAGGATTAAACAAGCATAAAATAATTGTGAAGGTTAGAGGATCCACTAATGGTACTTCAAACAAGTATAATATAAACTCTTTTTATTACTCAACTGGAAACCACACACAAAGGAGGTTCCAATCGGATTGTAAATTGTTAACATGATTACATTAGTTATCTTATTCGAATAATGCTAATACTTGTAAATGTTGTCAGGCATTCATGATTATAACTTATGTTAACAACAAATCAAGTTCCTTTCATAGCTCAGGTGTCGGTTATACCATACAGTATGGGCTATGAAAGTGCCAAGTATTTGTTGTACCAAGTGTTATACAACATAAATCTAGATTAACCATATAACAAGCAAAGTATTAAAAGTGAACAAGATAACAAATATAAAACATGTTAGTATTCAACATTAAGGTCAATGTTAAGTTTATATTATACTTATTCTTACACCATTAGTGTACCCTTTTCACCTTGACATAATAGATTTAGCTAAACATAATGAAAGAAAGAAACATAAATAAACAAGATAAGAACATAAATGAGAAAGGAGTTAACTAAATAAAGGAAAGGAAATGAAGTGCATAAACTTGATATTAATGAAAGCAAAACATAAGCAATACAAAGAGAGAAAGCAAGAGCATGATCTTGATCTGGAAACCAAGATGCCCCAATACATGGTAAGTGCCTCCTTTTATAGGCCAAAATTTGGAACTATTGATTTGTTGACTAATTGATGAGTGGGTGGCCACATCTTGACTTGGTGACAATCCTTATCTTCTTGTATGAACTAGACGTCATTGCTAACATCATAATTTGCCCAGAATCCTCAGGAATGTTCTAGGAAATTGTCTCGGCTTTCCAACAAAAAAAAGATGAGGTCATTTGGACTTCTAGAACTCAAGATATGGGCTGAACACTAAATAGTGTCTGGGTTGGAGGACAGCTTCGGACTTCTTCGTTGTTCCTATAATTTGGACTTGAAAACGGCCTTCTTAGATCTTGGTGTCCAAATGAAAGTTGTAGGCCTATGTTTTACCTTTCCATCCATATAAAATGGACCTAAATCCGAGATCTAGAGCTTCAGATATGATCCAATTACCAAGCAATATTCCGGTTTGGACTGCACCAACATCTCTTTTCTAAGTTTGGCCATCTCTTTGTCCTTTCACTTTCAATGCTTAAACTCATCAATCAATCCTTTTATTTATGTGATAGTCCTGCATTTAAGATGAGCATTTACCATAAATTAAGGTATCTTATAGTATCAAACTTATTATTATAAAACATGCTTTAGTTAAGGAGTTATTGATACTTCAAGTGCAAAATGATGATATAAAACCTTGATAAACATGCACTTTTAAGTACTAATCAGGGATGATCTTGTCAGATCTCAAAGGCAAATAAATCTGATACAAATTGTTTGGAAACTCAATCAACATCCCATATTCCTCAACAATGGGACAGGTCTATGCTTCCAAAAGAAAAACACCGGTAGTCTGGATCCCAAAAATGAACTAAAGCTCGCACAGCTAGGCTTAAAACTTCTACCCTTGCAATTTCCACCAAACATCTATATTTTCTAAAAAATGCATCTTTATCTACATTCTGAAAAATGAGTCATTAACTTGTTCACCTCATTCATGATGCAATTCAGGTTCTTGATTCGAGACATCTTCTTAGCATCGCTTCTAAGGCGGTCTCCTTCAGTCAATTGTGACAGTTTAGAATTTTTCCCATACTCTATGATGGAAGATTTAGTGATGGTGGCCATTTCATTCACAAGTCCTGCAATTCAAAATGCATTGGGGTTAGAGTTGTTTTGATGCAAAAGATATTATGGAGCATACACCCTAAAGATAGGTTCGAGTTCCTTTATGTGAGACATAGGGTAGGTTTACTACTTGGTCTCTAAAAAGAGGGTCTCTTGTTGTTACAGTGATCACCCTCGTAAAGGCAATATGGGGGTCCAGCAGATAGTGGGATGGCACGTGTACTAACCACAATCAGTCTAAACACTAAGCAAAGAGTTGGGGTTTACACAAACTTAAACCTTGATTCAAGTCATAAGGCAAGCTGCTAGTTCTCCACTTTACTTAAAGTTACATGTGTGTGCCCTAAAAAAGATAATAATAATAAAATGATGCATGACTATACCATGTATGATAGAATGTAAAGATGCATGCTAAAGCTTTTAAAAAAAATACCATTCATATAAGAAAACAAAAACCAATAACACATAGCATAAACAAACAAATTATCAAGCCTAGTCCTAAGTCCCCAATGGAGTCGCCATCTTGTCGCACCCTCGCGGCGGAGCGGCGACTTTCGATTGATTTCGTGTTTTTCTTTTGTGTAAAGGAGTCGTCACCTAGTATTTTGGTCACTAGGAAACCTAACTAGTTTTTCAGAGATTCTAAGGTAAGGGACTGGTTGCGTCAAACTCTAAATTTATCAAGATTTATCCAAGGAGATTCCATGTGATTTAAAAGCTTATTTTTCCCTTTAGTATTTCAAGAGTTTGCGACTCGTAAATAGCAAGGAGGAGGGACAAAAATTTAGAAATTTAGGGCACTAAAAAAAAAAACCTATTTTTTAGTGTTTCATACTCTCATGGCTCGTAAACCATGGAGTAAAAAATAATTTGAAATGCCCTCGATTACAATCAAGGCTTTTTTCAAGGATGTGTGCGGATTTTTTATTCCCAATAATATTTTGGATATTCGTCCTTTAAGGATTTCTTTATCCAAACATTAACGGTGGATAATAGATGAATTCCCCCCCCCCTAAAATAAGATTTTTAAATTTTTTAGAATATTGGGCAATACCCTTTGGAGTTTTACAAACATGTCGTAAAATCCAGAAATGCAAGAAAAGTTTTTGCATGTGTGTTTAAGAAATCCATGCAAAAACACATTTTTCAAAACTTCCAATATTTTTTTGTATATATAAAAAAAAGAGCGTTCAAAACATGTTAGGGTATTGGCCGTATGCAACACACAAGAAAAACATTTTTCTTTATATTTTTTTTGTCAAAATGCAAACATCACAATTAGACATAAACACCAAAATGGAAAGTAGCAAGCCATTATTCATATTATAAGAACTACAAGAAGATTAACACAATTCGTGACAAAAATCATTCGAAGCCAAATCAACTTAAAATTATGTACACTGGAAAGGCTTAAACCCGTATGCATGAGGGAACCAAAGTTTTGAAATTGAAATTTTGAAATCAAAATCCTGCTGCATATGTCCATGAATCATGACCTATTTTCTTTTTACAAATCCGGGAGAAACTGCCATACTAGTTTCATACAAAAAGGAAGAGCTTGGGACGGCATGCTTTTATAACATGATTATATCACGGACTAAAAACCAAAGAAAACCTGGCCAGCTATTTCAATTAAAGAGCATGGAAGGACACTAATAGAAAAGGGAGCTGATGATGAAGAAACAACAGCCCCCTTCCCCGGTTCCTTAATTCTAAAACAGCGAAAGAAAGAAAAAAAACGGAACACCAGAGGCTAGCCCTCTTAACATAGTCACTCATCTAAAACTCAAAGCCACGGCAGGAACAAAACAAGGCGAGTGTTCATTGTGTAGTAAAAAAAAACCGAATGTGCAAAGCAAAGAAAAAAAAAGGTGCAACAGATTTAAAGGCAGCAAAGGAGAAGAAAGTTAAGACTTACCTGCAGGTCTCATTGTTTTCTTTTCTGCAGAAGATGAAATAAAACCAAGCGAACGTTTGTTTTCTCTATTCTCTCCTCTCTTTTCTGCTAATAACACCTGAATGCAAGAAACAAAACTCCCCCTATTTACTGTGTTTTTCTTACTCTGCCTCTCTTGCGTTTTTTGTCTCTCTTTTGCTGTGTTTTTTCTGTCCCTTACTCTCTGTTTATCTCTTCCTTTTCTCCTCTCTTTTTTTCTGCCAATAACACCAGAATGCAAGAAACAAAACTCCCCCTATTTACTGTGTTTTTCTTACTTTGCCTCTCTTGCGTTTTTTGTCTCTCTTTGCTGTGTTTTTTCTGTCCCTTACTCTCCGTTTTTCTCTTCCTTTTCTCCTCTATTTTCTTATTTTTCTGCTCTCTTTTTGTTGCCCCCATTAGGTCATTAGAAGGGCTTATATATAGTCTAAATATGTCTCTATTTAGGAAGGATTCAATGCATTAATCCTAGGACGTAAATCCCTATTGATTTGCAGTAAAAAAAAATGCAAAAGGAAGCTGCAATATTCTGATTTTGTGCTGGTGCTTTACGTCTGATTTCTTTCCAGTTTTAGAGGAGGGTGTGGCCATTTTCTTTCCTTCCATAGGGCCAGCTGCTCCCTTTGAAATGAGGCAAGAAAAAACGTGGTTGCAGCTCCAAAATTCAGGCATGATGATAAAGTAAAAACAACAGGAATTTGCAGCGAAAAAAGGAAAGAAATCAGATGGAGGGTGCAGCTGCAAAGTCTCATTTTCCTTATTTGGTGTGGAAAAACTCCTGTCATTTATGATGATCCAGCCCCCTCTCCAGCTTTCAATATCCTTCTTCAATTCAATCCCTCATTTTAACAATTTTCAATTCAGTCCTTGGTCCAAAAAAAATCCTTCGAATCAGCCCCGCAAACTTGGGCTATATCCTTCTCGCGGCATAATTTTTTGCCTTCACATTAGATATTCAAATGGGAATATCTTGAGCTTCTAATATTGAAATCAAGTGATTCAAAAGCCCAAATTAATCTACACATCTAGGACTACAACTTTGATGAAGGAGTCGAAGTGAGATAAAATCTTTTTATAGAACAGAATCTAACAGTAATTTGGTTGGTCAAAAGGGATCTCTAGGTCTAACTCAAAAACTGACGAATGTTAAGAATCCTGATATGACTGAGAGTATGAAATAAGAACAAAAATCACAAATACTAGGCCAAAAATAGAGTTTTTTTAGTGCAGACTCGGGCCAATATCCTTCTCACGGCAGAATTCTCTGCCTTCACGTTAGATATTCAAACGGGAACATCTTGAGTCTCTGATATCAAAATCAAGTAATTCAAAATCTTAAATTTATCTACGCGTCTAGGACTACAACTTTTGTTGTTACTCATTTTTTTTAGTCAAACGGGCTAATGGAGTTTTAGTTCAAGGTTGCTAGGAGATTGACAAAAACAAAGGAGAAGGAAATTTTTTTCGGATCATGTTCCAGCTGCATCTACTCTCCTTATCCTTCCCCCTTGCTACCAAAATTGTCAGGATTCTTAGGCTAATTAGGAGTCTTTAAAATACTAAATTCATTCCTTTGCTTTCTGGTCTCTAAGGTTGGATAAATCCCTCAGAAGCTGCACTAAAAAAGTTGGCTTTGCTGTTGTCGTAATTCTTTGTTCCAACTTAGGCTTTATATCCGACCATCTCGACTATATTTTGTCACTTATGACATGTTTTAAAAAAAATTGACCTACACTTTTATTGGGTCCTAGGGCTCGCTATTTTTATGGCAGACTCTCAATCAAAGTAGGATGCTTGGCATTGTTAGTTTTCTTATTTAGATCAGGAGATCCTTTTTGACCAACCAGGTTGCAGCCAATTTCAATACTTTAAAATGATTTTTTCTCATTCTTAATCCTTCATGAAAGTGTAGTCCTATACACGTGGATGAATTTTAATTTTTGAATCGCTTGATTTTGATATCAAAAGCTCAAGATATTCATGTTTGAATATCTAATAAGAAAGCAAAAATTCGGCCGCAAGAAGGATTTTGCCCCCAAGTTTGCAGGACTGAATTGAAAATAGACTGAAATGAGGGAGTCGATTTAAGATAAAATTAGAAGAAATTGGCCATCCTACTCTCGTTTGAATATCATGTTTTCACCTCAACCTGCTCTCGTAAGGGTACGAAGAAACTGGGGGTTGAATAGAAAATAAAAATCTACCACCATGAATTACATGGCTGGTGCTGGCTTATTTATTTCAGCAGCAAACGACGTTGTCATTCATTTACACATTAATGCGCATTGGTTTTCCTCTCCCCAGCTAAGGAAACAATACGGCGTCGTTTTAAAATAGCCCCATTTTCAATTAATTAGGATGCAACTGTACCCGACCTGCATTTTCCTACCCTCCTCTGCAGCTGTTTCCGTTGGCTTTTATTCTCTATTCCTTGCGCCTGGTTTTCAGCTGCACATCACAAGGAAACGGTTTTGTACGTCCTCAATGCTAGCTGTGAAAGAAGACAAAGGGAGAGGAGCCTCACACCATCTAAGGGCTGGGATTGCTTTCCTAAACACAGACGGCTGGGATGAGAGGGCTGAAGGTGGTCTGGAAGCTTGGTTTGGCTATTAAAAAAAAACCAGTTGGCTGTGCAGCAGAGGAGAGGAGAAAAAAAAAACCGAGAGAGGAGGGAGAGGGCTAGGATAGAAAAAACAAAGAGAACGAGAGGGGAGATTATTTCCAGTCGACCCTATATTGCCGAACAGGAGCTCATAAAATCCAGGGTTTTCTTAAGACTCCTAACGAAAAAAAGGGGAGGCTTTCTTCGGTTTTTTTAGAGGCAGAAAGGCGAGGGCTTTTCCTACTTCATCTTCTGCGTTCAAGCAAACAGAATCTGCAGTCTGTGATGTACATGATATAAAGGCATGCCCCCCAGCGTTTTCTTTCTGTTTTCATGAAACGAGTGTGACAAAGGCAGAGATCAAGAAAAAGGTGGGCGGACAGGGAGGAGAGAGGAAAAAAAGAAAAAGGGGAGAAAAAGAAGGAAAGACAAGGAGAGCTTAAATACAGAGAAGAAAAAAAGAGAGCAAGGAGGCAGAGGAAGAAAAACAGAAAAAATAGGGAAACGGGGAGAGTTTAAATACAAAGAAAAAACGGGGAGGAGGATGAGTGCAGGGCAAGAAAAAAATCAAAAACAGAGAGGGTAGAAGGAAACGGAGAGGGTTAAACACGTAGAAAAAAAAGAAGAAGTGGAGACAGGGGAAAAGGAAAACGTAAAGGAAAGGGAAAAGAGGGAACCGAGAGAACAAGAAGAAGTTAGGGCAGAAAATAGAAGGAAACAGTGAAAGGGAGGGGAGTTTATCTTCAATCTATTCTACTTCACCGGAAAGGAACTTAACAAAGCTCTAAAGAGTTTTTTTTAAAACAGCTCCTAACGGTGAAAGAGGAAGGTTTTCTTTGCATCATCAAAGGCAAACACACAGGGACTGCCCACCAGTTTGTTCTCCATTTTCTGCAAGCAGGGATCTGCCTATCATGAGTGATTACTGTTCTCTAAAAAACCGGTTTTTGCTTTTGTTTGGGATATTTTGTTTTCTCTATTTTTTTTTTACAGCAAAGTTGTGTTGCTTGTCCATTGTTTTTGTCTTCCATGGTCTAAAGTTTAGAAGGTTTGTGTATTCTTTGTTTTTTTTTACTTCTCGTTGGTAGGAACCATGAGCATCATAGGTCTTCATCATCCTTGTATTCTTTGTTCGGCTGTCTTTGTTGTCTAAGAATGCCGCATAGGAGGGTTTTCATCTAAACATAACTTCGTCCAGAGGAGAACATAGAAAGCGCGAGGGCATCTCCTTTGCAGGGTTTAGTCTTTTTGGGTAGACATCTGTGGGTTGTTCGGTTTCCAAACCGTTTCTTCCCTATGAATATTTGGTTTTTGTTTAGACAAAGCTATATGCTTGCTTACTATCCTGTCATGACGCTAAGTTCAGCTTACCGTTTATGTAAAAGGTGTGTTTCTTTCCTCATTCTCATGCTGCGAGTAAACCACAAGATTTAGGGACCCTCACGTTATTTTACGCCCACTAGAGGAAAGTTTAGCCAGCCATGATTTTTTATCTTTTCCTTTTGTTTGTGATATACATAACTAAAGCATGCTTCCCAGTTTTCTTTTCTTTCCTTTCTCTTTGCGCAAGGCAGGTCCCAAGTTTAGGAAAGGAGTAAAGGGGTGTGAGTCACGGTTCCTGTTATAACTTCAGTTTCAGAACTTTTTTTTTTTTTCCTCGTGCATAAATACTTGTGCCTATTTTTAGAGAATGATGGGTGAAGCTTGTTCAGGCTTCGAGTTTAAATTGGTGTGTCTAGTCTTGTTTATTTGAGATGAACTTGTGAATTTTGGAATAGACATGTATGTTTTGGTTTTATTAATTGTGATGTTTGTGTTTAATTGTGTTGTTCATGTTTTTGACAAAATATAAAAATGTTTTCTTGTGTGTTGCATACGGTCAATACCCTAACATGCTTTATTTTATGCCTTAAAAAAAAAAACAAATATTTGAACTTTCAAAAATGTGTTTTCACATGGATTTCTTAAACACAACATTATTTCCTTGCATCTTTGATTTTACAACATGTTTGTAAATTCCAAAGGGTGTTGGCCAATATTCCAAAAATATAAAAATCTTATTTTTGGGAATTCGTTTTTATTCACTATTAATATTTGGATAAAGAAATCTCAAAAGGGGTAAATATCCAAAATATTATTAGAAATAATTTGTTATTATTCATTATTAATGTTTGGATAAAGAAACCTCAAAGGAGTTAATATCCAAAGGATAAAGAAACCCCAAAAGGGGTTAATATTCCAAATATTATTGGGAATAATTCGTCATTGTTCACTATTAATATTTAGATAAAAAAACCCCAAGTCGTAAATATCAAAATATTTTCAGGAACAACAAAGTCATTATCCTTTAATAACACAAGGGCAAATAAACCTATGAAAGGTAAATGTCAAAAATATTGTTAATAGGAATACAACTTGTTTATTTTTAACGGAAGGGTAGATTTATGCCTAAAATTTTATTTAGAACAATTTAATTGCGTATCCCTGAAAGAAGCCTCAATTATAATTGGGGACATTTCAAATTTTGATTCCACAATTTAAGAGTCATAAAAATTTGAAATAGTAAGGCAAAAAATGGGCTTTTAAAGCACCTTGAATTTCCTTAGATTTCTAAACTTTTTCTTGCTTTCTTTCTCTTGCGATTTACGAGTCGTGAACACTTGAAATACTAAGGGGAAAAATGAGCTCTTAAGCACATTAAATCTCCTTAGATTTTTATCTTAGTTACCTCTAAATTCATAAATCTCGAATTTATCTCATATCAAACATAGACTTCAAGAGCACCATTTCTCTTTCGCACTCTATAGGCATACCTAAAGGTATGATCCATATTGGCCAAGGGTTCTTTCCCTTAGACTTTGAACCCAAGTTCGTACATCATAGCAAACGTATCCTAGGAAACTAATGAGAGCACGAACACCATAGAAATTATAGGCAAACCAAACACCAAGCAGCCTACCTTAGGTATGGCGTACTAGGGGTGCTAAAACCTTCCCTTTACGCAACCAGTCCCTTGCCTTAGAATCTCTAAAAGACCAGTTAGGTTTCCTAGTGACCATAATACTAGGTGGCGACTCCCTTTTCACAAAACAAAGACCCCAACATCAATCCCTGCACCAGGAAGGGTCGCCTCAACGTCAAGCTCTCGTGAGGGTATGACAACTTTAATGAAGGCGTCGAAGTGAGATTAAATCTTTTTACAGAACAGAAACTGGCAGTAATCTAGTGGGTCAAAAGGGATCTCCAAGTCTAACTCAAAAACTAATGAATATCGAGAATCCTGATATGACTGAGAGTATGAACTAAGAACAAAAATCACAAAAACTAGGCCAAAATAGAGTTTTTTTAGTGCAGACTCGAGTCATTATCCTTCTCGCGGCATAATTCTTTGCCTTCACGTTAGATATTCAAACAGGAATATCTTGAGCTTCTGATATTAAAATCAAGCGATTCAAAAGCCTAAATTTATCTACGCATCCAGGACTACATCTTTGATGAAGGAGTCGAAGTGAGATAAATCGTTTCAAAGAACAGAATCTGGCAGTAATCTAGTTGGTCAAAAAGGTTCTTGATCCGACAATGTTGAGCATCCAAATCTGACTGAGAATCGGCTCTAAGAACAATGATCCCTAGGACCTATTAAAGGTGTATGTCAATTTTTCAATATGTAATGCATGACAGAATATACCTAGGATGGTCAGATATGGTACAAAACTGAGTCAGAATCAGAGCCTAAGTTGGAACAAAAAATTACGACAGCAGCAGAACCATTTTTTTAGTGCAAATTCTGAGGGATTTATTCAACCTTAAAGACCAGATAAAAAAGGAATGGATTTAGCATTATGACGACTCCTAATCAACCTAAGAAAACTTGATGATTTTGGTAGTAAAGGGGAAGGCTAAAAAGAGCAAAAACAGCTCAAACAAGGTTTTGAAAAAAACAAAAATATTTCTTTATGTGCTTTTGTCAATCTTCTGGCGAATATGACCTAAACTCCTACATTCTCTTCAAAAGAGGTATACACCGTCTCCAGCATGTGGGGTCCAAAATTGAGTAACAACACCATCCTCGCCTCCACCTCCACCACCACCACCATTACCCCTCTTCTTGTTGCCTATAAAACATCCCATGAGGCTTGGACAACACTTACCCATTTATATATGGGTAATCAAGAACGTGTGTGATGCAACTCAAAGAAGATTTAACCTTGAGCAATCGTGGGTCTCGCACAATTACTGAATTCCTTCACGGAATCAAAGTGATTGCTGATGAACTAGCAATCATTAATCATCTAGTTTCAGATGATGATTTAACTCTATACATACTCAATGGATTGGGTATTGAATTCAGAGAAATTGCAGCTCCTATTCGTGCTCGTGAGACCTTTCTAAAATTTGAAGAAATTCATGATCTTCTAGTCAGTCATGAGAGTTATCTTTGTCGACTTGAGCACCTATCTGCAACCCCGTTTGTACCCACTGCTAATTACTCAAATATATGGAGCCCTCAGTTTTCTTCTAATTCCAAACAGCCTAAATGGTGTCCCCTGGTTGCTTCTCATAACTCTCATGGACACAGTGGGACTCATAGAAACGTGCCATTCAATTCGGGTCATAGGAGGTTTAAACCGAAATGTCAATGGTGTGATCAATTGGGTCATACAACAAAACAATGTCCCAAAATGTCTACTTCTGATTTTACTGCAAACTGTGCCGCTTCCTCTCAATAAAAAAATCACAAATGGCTAGTTGACTCAGCAGCATCTCACAATATGACCACTAATCTCTCTAATCTGATGATTAATTTTGAATCTGATGGTACTAATGAGGTGGTAATTGGTGATGGATCAGGTTTGCCTGTGTCTCATATTAGGTCCTTATCTCTTAAATCATCCAATCATGTCTTTCATTTACGTGACACTCTTTATGTTCCAACCATTCATAAAAATCTCATTTATGTTCAATATTTTACCAAGCATTACAATGTTTACATTGAATTTCATCCTGCTTATTTTTTGGTGAAGGATCGGATCACAGGGACAATATTGCTCAAAGGCGAATGTGAAGATGAAGTGTACCCATTTTCGGAGCATCTACCATCCACCAAGAAAAATATTGTTGCCTATGTTCATGAACATACTACACCTGATGGATGGCACAAACATCTTGGTCATCCTTCGTCCAAATTGGTTCATCATCTCATTCATGCTTTTTCTTTACCTACCAATAAAAATGATCATTCCTCTTTGTGCACTTCATGCTCTCAGAACAAAGCTCATCGTCAAACATTTAGTACTCATGGACTTACCAGCACTACTCCAATTGAACTGATTTACACGGATGTTTGGGGCCCATCTCATGGTCTTGGAATTAATGACTCAAAATATTATGTTATTTTTGTTGACCATTATACCAAATATATTTGGCTCTATCCCATGACACATAAATCAAATGTTCAAACCATTTTTCCACAATTTCGTAATCTTGTGGAAAATCGATTCAACATAAAAATTAAAAGTCTTTATTCTGATAATGGTGGAGAATATATTGGCCTCAAAACTTATCTTTTTGTCCATGGAATTAGTGACTACACTACTGCTCCCCACATTCCCCAACAAAATGGTATGTCTAAAAGGCGACATCGCCATCTTGTTGAAACTGCTCTTACCTTACTTACTGATGCTCACATGCCCCTCTCTTATTGTCCTTATGCATTTCAATCTACTACCTATCTTATCAATCGCATGCCCATCGCTACCTTGAATAATCAATCTCCATTTGAAAAATTATTCAATCAAAAGCCCAACTACCTCAAGCTCAAACAATTTGGCTATCTTTGTTATTCGTTAACTCAACCATATAATAAACATAAGCTTGAGCCTAAATCCAAACCATGCACATTCATGGGTTATAGCTTATCCCAAAATGCATATTTATGTTTTGAGCTATCTACCACAAAAATCATCACCTCTCGACATGTAATTTTTCATGAAGGGTCCTTCCCTTTTCATAACCTAGATCATAACAGTTCCCTTCCTTCTCCATCTACTGGGCAAAATTCATTTGTGATGATCTCATTACCAAAGCTTTCTTTTGCTAGTCCTAGCACTTCTCTGGATGTGGGTATTGAAGTCTTGCCATCGTCAAAGCATGGGTCACCCTCTGCACCGTCTCCTCTCCAGGTAAGTACCCTTTTTTCTCCCCTGCTTTTTAATCCAAATACTTTGATAAAATTGCCTGCCCCTATTGTCTCTGAAAACACTAAGGTGCGAGTCCACCACATGACTACTAGGTCCATGAATGACATATATAAACTGAAAAAAACCTTCCTTGTTACCAAACATCCTATCCCATCTTCCTTAGAACCCTCGAGTGTTACTACAGCACTCGCTGATTCTAGATGGCATGAAGCCATGTCCTTAGAATTAACTGCCTTAATGCGTCATAATACCTGGCAATTGGTATCCCCACCAACTGATTGTAATATTGTTGGCTGTAAATGGGTGTTTCGGGTTAAAATGCATGCTAATGGGTCTGTTGATTGGTTCAAAGCCAGGCTAGTGGCCAAAGGGTTCAATCAGCGACCAGGACTGTTGGTAAATCAGTCACCATACAAACTGTCTTAGCTATTGCTATGATGTAGGGTTGGTCTTTGAGGTAGTTAGATGTTAATAATGCATTCCTTCATGGGCATCTCACCGAGAAAGTGTATATGAAGCAACCTCCTAGCTTCAGGAATCAGGAATATCCTGATTATCTTTGTTGTCTTACCAAGGCCATTTATGGCCTAAAACAAGCACCTCGTGCTTGTTACTCTGCACTTAAACATGCACTGATAGAGTTTGGTTTCATTAATTCTAAATCTGACTCATTTCTATTTGTGTTTCATATTGGTTCCACTCTTGCCTACAGTCTAGTGTATGTTGATGATTTGATTATCACAAGCAATAATTCAGTTTTTGTTGCAAGCATCATTGATCATCTTGGACAGAAATTTTCCATCAAGGACCTGGGGTCACTGCGTTTTTTCCTTGGTGTTGAAGTTATTCCTACTGCAGTCGGCTTGTTTCTCACTCAGCACAAGTATATCAGAGATTTACTTGCCAAGACCAGTATGGATGGTGCTAGGGATGTCACCACGCCTCTTTCAACATCGGTTTCCTTACAACTAGATAATGGTTCCTCCTCTGTTGACTCCACCGAATACTGTCAAGTTATTGGCGCCTTGCAATACATGTCCCTCACACGACCTGATATCAGCTTTGCTGTCAATAAACTCCCCCGGTTTATGTATCATCCCATGCAGACTCACTGGACAGCAACAAAAAGATTGATACGCTACTTGAAGAACACTATTTTTCATGGTGTTACTATCAGCAAAACATCCAGCACCACATTGACTTGTTTCTCGGATGCTGATTGGGCTGGTAGTCTAGACGACAGGAAATCCACTTCAGCTTATCTCCTATTCCTTGGTAACCCACCAATTTCCTGGAGTTCTAAAAAGCAGCGTGTAATTGCAAGATCATCAACTGAAGCCGAGTATAGGGCTTTAGCAATGACTGCAGCAGAATTCATGTAGCTGCTATCATTGCTCCAAGAACTGAAGTTTAGTCTATCACAACCACCTCTTATCTTATGTGATAATTTAGGTGCAACACAATTGAGTTTTAATCCTGTTCAGCATTCCAGGATGAAACACATACAGATTGATATTCACTTTGTGCAAGATTTGGTTGCGATAAATATTCTTACTGTTCAACATGTCAACACAACTGACCAGCTAGTTGATCTACTTACCAAGCCTCTATCAATACAACGAACAAACTTCCTACATGACAAGATCGGCCTATCTGATGGTAGCCCGTTCTTTTGGGGGCGTATCAAGGAAACTGATTAATTCAAATCACTGCCAATTCAAGCGTAGCTGTCACCATGAGTAATGCCAGATTTTGTGCTTTCCATAACTATAGGATCAGTCTGTTATCCCTGCAAATATTGCTATTGATTTTGATTGTAAATATTCATCTGTTACACGTATTTGAATCCCTAAAATTAAGCTCTCAGGGTTGTATAAAGAATACAAGAAATGAATGGAAAAGTGTGAGTTGTATTACAATAATATTTCAGTGTTAGTTGCTTTAGTTTCTACCACCGGAGTGGTTTAGTCATCAAAGTTGGGGATCTACGGTAACATTCTAGTTATATTCACATTGGACTAATACCAAGTTCTTTGGTTTCTATCTTTGCATTGTCATCGCATTCTGTTATGTCAACCATAGTTTGCAAGTTAAATGCACATATCACTTCCGTAATGAGCATGGTGATAGCCATGATCTCTATTGCTATCTCCATGGTCTGGATGAGAAGCACATCGACTCAAATCACATATTTGTGGGACTTGATCCCTGTCTGGTTGCCAAAAAAGATTACATGTTCAGTGAATACAGTGAGGTCTTAGTTGAATTTCAACTGGAAGATAAGAGCGACAATCTCTTACCTTTAAATCATTGTCAAGTGGTCGAGTGTAGGGTATGTCCAGTGTATCATGATGAGATACATTTCTTTGAGTTCATCATGGAAGGTGTCACGAGGTAATTTTTCGCTCTCGAATAAACCCGTGCAGCAGCTTAGTGCCTCACTAGACTTAGCCTCCCTCGTTTGCCTAGTAACTAAGCAAGCAGAATACAAAAGTAGAATAAGATAATCAAAGTGCACAACAAGCTTTACAGGAACTCTTTCCCAACCTTTATTAATCTCGTACACAAAGCAAACTATACACAAATCCGTATATGTGCTATGCACAAAGATTACATGCTACACCAAGCTATCTCTAACTCGTACTCTACATGTTCTTGCATGTCCCTACATGTTGAACATGCCCCACACATGCCTCCTATCAACTAAGAGCTGCAACTAGTATTTATAGACAAGCATTTACAAGGCACAACTCTCATTCCTACTTTTAAGGAAGTAGTGGGACACTATCTCACCTATGTTCACCCATGAACATAGTGGCCCCATTATCTACCAAGTAGTGGGTAGTTTCCCCCCATAATCTTAGTGGGTTGAGAGCAACCCCTGGTCAGCCCCCACGTTTTCAGCCCCCATGATCCCATGATCTTGGACATCCATAACTGCCACTAACCCACATTCTGGATGTCCACCTGGCAGCCCCAACTGCCAGTTCTTGCTACGTCATCTATTGAGTTTCTCGCATGCCTTGGATAGTTCGTCGTCCAAGCTTCGGATCGTGCCAATTCGTATCAATGATTTGCACAAGTTATTGTGCACTGCCGAATTCGCATCTGCATGCAGGCTGCCAATTCTTGCACTGCCGAATTCGCATCTATGTGCAGGATGCCACTGTCTGCGTTGCTGAATTCTGCAATAGCCCCAGTTCTCGTCAGCCTATCCCCCTAACGAGTTTTCCTACTTGGCCTGGACAGTCCATTGTCCAGCCCATGTTCGTCAACAATCTGCGCTACCGATTTTCCTTTTACGAACCTACAGCTGCACAAATCTGCGCTATCGATTTATCCCACTGTTGGCATGGTTACCAGCACCCTCAAGCACTGTTTTGGACAGCCTGCCGAAGTGTGCACCTCGTGCACATTTGACACTATTATAGAAGGTTATTATTGTCATATAAAAAAGTAGATAATGGATCTGGATCGAGATGGATTGGAAGCAATGTTCTAAGCCAAGAGAGCAAGGTTTCGAAGGCATGAGAGGGGATGAAATTGGCTATGTTTCTGCCCGGAGAAAAATGAGAAGGCATAATTCATTTTTCACTTGGATTTAGTAATTATTTTGACAAGGATATAGTGGGGCGAATTGTTGCCGAGTTCAAGAAAATTTAAATATGACAATTAGGTTATTCTTTTATTTATTTTAATCAATGATGGTGTTCATTTCATGTAACAATCTAAGATTAATGTATTCTTCTTTCCCTTTTGCAAAATTTGACAAAATTCAAACTTTGATGGATGTAATGGAGACCAAACGCGCTTATCTTTTGACTCAAGGCTAAAAGAGTGCAAGTGCATATCGTTTAGAGAAAACTTTAATATATTATTATTCTTGTTGTTATTATTACGATAGTTAAATTCTATATATATATAAAAAGAAAATTTTGGAAAGTAATTTTTCGGAAACCACTTTTCAAGAAACAAACGCACATTAAGTTCTTGTTTCTAAGTAATTGCCCATAAATTCTACACACACACACACTAAGGGGATTTTTATTTATACAAATGATACTTCTAGCTTTGAATGAGCGTGAAGAAATTAATGATATTTCTTTATCTTTTGAGTTGTTTTGCATGATGGATGGCTCAAAATTTTTGGTCTCTACCTGGACGGATGAAAAAAATAAAATCATTTATTATGGATTTATTGAGATTGATTTTGATCTAGTTTATGGTCTATTGGAAGTGGAAGTAGAAGGTGTTCTAGTGGGATCTTCAAATCAAGGAGTCACTGAGATATGATGCAAAATGAATCTTGTTACATCCTTGATTACATATTTCTATATAAAAAAATATGAATCTAAGTTTAAAGAATGGAACTAGAAGGAATCCTCAACCCGTAACAGATAAAGAGCATTAAGTTTTGACAAAAAAAAATTTAATAAAAGTAATAAACTCCCTTAACTACCAGATCAACATTTTAGATTTAAAAAAAAATAAAAACACCATATAACCTGCTGTGCGAAGATAATTAATATATTGTTAAACAATAATCAAAGCATGGATGGGAATTGCTACATATTCTAATGGCTAAAATGTAACCGAACTGTCCACGTGTTGATAATCCAGTAGTATCTTTCTAAACTGAGAGGTACCTAACTTTTCTTTCCATCCAATAAAAACAGTCCCCGTCAAGGTTGTTAAAATCGCGATTTAACTCGTAAAATCGTATGATTTAACTCGTAAAATCGTATGATTTTACGAGTTAATATATACTTAACGTGTCGAATCGACTTAAAAACTAAAAAATTGATAAAATCGGGTTGAAATTGAGTGAAATCGATAAAATCGCAAAAAATCGCGATTTTAGTGCTGATTTTATGATTTCAACAAAAACTTCTACTGCACTGTAATATTTCTCTGGACCAATAGCAGCATGCCATTTATGCACACAAAAGAATTGCCGCCAGCTACACCCGAAAGAGGATGACATGGCAAACTTTCTTGTCAGGCTCGATTCACAATATATTCCCTCTTGCCTCCACTTCAACAGCACAATTAACCTCTCTTGATTAACTACTCATTAATTACTTATTAACTTAAATTTTTTAATATCTCACCTACCAATAGTGTCCCCCATCTCTAATGTTATAAACAAAAGCTATTTCTAGCCGAGTCATGCGGTGTTTTCATGTTTTTAAAGTTTTTATTTTTATTTTTTAAGTTATAAATTAATAATTTTTTATATTTTTAAATTGTTTTGATATGTTAATATATATATATATATATATTATGTATAACACATGTATTATAAAACAATGTATGAATTTTTATTTGAAGCATGAATTTTTTTTAATGTATTTTAAAATTCCTTACGATTTTACGATCTGTTTTTACGATCCGAGTTTGTGAACGGCTTTCCGTGCCGTGTTAAAATCACGATTTTAACAACCTTGGCTCCCCACCATAATTTCTGCTTTTTATCGCCCTCCATTATTTCACTTGATTGGTGATGATCATGGCGTTATGTCATCATCAAAACCCTAGCTCCAGTTAAAGCAAGCAGTCTTTGTGTTTCAACTAATTAACTTTCCACAATCCATCTCCCTCAAAATCTTCCTTCTTCCTTGTGTTCGAATAACCTTTTCAAAAAAGACACACGTTATGATATGAAGCCATGCATCATGTATGATAAATAAATTAAAATCTCTCTGCTTCAGTATGTAGTTTATTTTATGAAAGCGTTTTCAAACTTTAATTTTTTTTAATTAATTTTTTATTTATTAGATTTGTTCTATTATTTTTATTTAAAATAATTTATGAAATTAATTTCTTTAATTTCTTTATCTTTCAACTTTTTAATTTGTCAGATTTGGTCTCAATTTTTTTTATTGTTATTTATTTTATTTGAAGTAATTTATGAAATTAAAAAATAAATAAATACCATTTTATCATCTTTCAAAGTTTTTTCGGTCAAATTTGATCCTTATTCTTTTTATTGCTATTTGTTTTATTTGAAATAATTTATGAAAATAGATTTTTTTAATTTCATTCTTCTTCAGCTTTTTATTTGTCAGATTTGGTCCTTATTCTTTTAGTAAACTTAAAAAAAATTAAAACATCAATGGGTTATTTTCCAGTATATTTTTCATCATATAAGCAAACATTTAAAAGTATTTTCTAATTCATTTTAAAAGAAGCCAATATGAAGGAATCAAATTAAAAATAATAATTGAGGGACAAAAATAAAAAATAGGATATGAGCTCCCCCTATCCACACAAATCAATCCCTAATTTCAACAAAAAAAAAGACTAAATATTTCTTTAATCTTCAATAACTATATGAAATATATCGCACATGTGTGGCGTCGCAGCGAAAACATCCACCCTCAAAATGTCTCTTATCTATTTATCTGGCAAATACGGGGAGACAAGGAGTTCTTGTCTTTTATTAGTGGAAAAATGGAATGATAGTCGTTACCTAGTATTTTGGTCACTAGAAACCCTAACTGGTCTCAGAGATCGGGTACGGGGACTGGTTGCATAAAGAAAAGGTATTAGCACCCCAAATACACCCTACCTAAGGAAGCTGCATTGTTTTATTGTTTGATAAAATCTAAAGTCTTATTGTGTTTTCTAGTTTTTGGTTCATCTATGGTTTAAGAAAACTTCTCTTCAATAACCGTCCTAATATCAATAGATAATTTAATATCCAGAATACATCTTACGTATAAGGTCGTAACCCTAGATATTAAAAGAAAACAAAATAATTTTTTTTGAAATTTTTGAAATAGTGGCCTAGTTCTTGTGACTTTAATAAACTAGTTATTAAAATCAAAATGCATGTTAATACATATTTTTTGAAACTTTCTTTGTTATATGAAAATACAATATGATTTGTTTTTTAGAGACTTGGCCATATGCATAAAAATACAATTTTTTAATTTTTTTTTAATGTTTTGACAAAAACTAGGTATTTTAATACTGGATTTGTATCTTTACAGTATAAAAATACAAACCAATATTGATCAAAATACTGTAAAAAGATTTGGAAAATCATAGATTTTTTTTAAATAAATTTTTTTTTTAAGAAATTTTTTTTTCGAGTTGGACCCAACTTGGCCCATATAGCTGGGTTGGACCCAACAAGTCTAACTGGGTCACTAGCTCAAGCCAGTGACCCGGCTAGGGAAACAAAAGCCATGCTTATGCAAATGGAAATAGTTACTTTTCAAATGAATTATAATTCACTTGAACAGTGAAAATGCAAAAATGGAATTGCATGCACAGATACGAAGAGAACAAACCTGGTGGTGGAAACGATGTTGAAGACGATGGTAATGGTGTATGCTCACAGTGATGCTGGTGGCAGTGGAGAGAAAGCCGACGATGGGTCACCGTGGTTATGACGGTGCTGTAGTTTTTCTTCTTCCCCGTGTAGAGACACCAGCCTCTATTTTTTCTTCCTCGTCTGCTTCTATCTAGTTCTTCTCCTTTTGGTCTCTGTTTTTCGTTCTTTTCAAAAGATTTCCCACCCTCTCTTTTCTTCCTCCTCTATGTCTTGTGTCTGTCTTTTTCCTATGTTGCCCCCCAGTTATGCTCTCCTCTCTTCCCTCTCTGTTTTCTTCTCACTGTCACCTCTCCTCTCTCTCTTTTTTTTTTTACTGTCTCGTTCTCCCTTTCTCCTCCTTTTCTTTTTTTTTTTCCTGGCTGATTCTTTCCTTTGGCTTTTATAGCAGAGGATGCAGACGTTTTCCGGCAACAAAGTAACGGCCAGTGTACATGGTGGCGTGAGACAAGCCCCCTGATTGAAGCAGCTCCATTATCACTGCTAACGTCTCCTACCTTTAACGCCACAACTGCCATGTTTAAAAAGACAGTGAATAGTGCTTCAATGGAAATGGTGCCGTTTGGATTCTTCTAATTTGGTCATTGAAATTTTTGCAATTTTGTAATCAAACCCCGTAAAAATTGTAATTGGGTCCTTTAATTTTATCATCTTTTTTTGTTTGATCCTTGGTTTTGGATTATTTCAATTAAGTCTCTAATTGGCTATCAAACTTCAATAATTATGCAATTAAGCCTCTGATTTGACCAAATCATCCTTTCAAAATTATAATTGGACCCTAGAACTTTAATTTCTTCTAATAAAAGTCAAATCAACCTTTCAAAATTGTAATTGGACCCTAGAACTTTAATTTCTTCCAATAAAAGCCTAAATTGACTTAAAAGATCATTTTTCTTACAATCAAACCCTCCCTAAATTCAATTAAACCTTGAATAAATTTTAATTGGGTCCATAAACATCTAATTTTGGACTTTTCTTTCTCAAATTGAATTTGTCTTGTCCCTATGGCTCTTATCAGTAAAAATATACTGTCAAAATTTCAATTCTTATATTTTTGAACCTCCCCAATCCATTTCTCACTATTTTGTGGGCATTCTGGCGTCGTTTTCTCACTCCTACTATTTTTTGGATTTCTTTCGAATATATATTTTTTTATATATTTTTTGTATGCGAACCCAAAAATGTGTAACAACAAAATAAATAAAATTGAATTTTACTTCCTCAAACAGAACATTAACTAAGAGATTAAACATTTTCATGCTATATTGAGAATCTCATGCTTATGCATGAAAACAAAATAATCAAGATCAATCATAAAACAAATCACTTACTTTTTTCTTTAGGAAAATGAGAGTTAAATTAAATTATAAAACTGGATGGTACAAGTTATTTAATGGAATTACCAGCTGAAATAAACATTATTTTACCATCAATTATAAAATATATATTTTTGTAAAGTTGGTGTATATTTTTTATTATGGAATATCTAAATATGGGATGAGCTGATTGTAATATTATCCTATTATGGAATGTGAATAGTCCTAGGCATGTATTTAGGCATTTATTATGGCATTAATTGTGGACATTTAGGTATTATAAAACCCTAATACAATACACGCAGACCTAAGGTTTTCTGCTGCAACATTCCTTCTCTACTGTTTTATTATTCCATTATTTTATCATGGTATCAGAGCATTAAAACAATCGAAATAAGACACACAATCAAGCAGAATACATGGCAGAATCAATGTCCGGGAACAAGAGTGTCTCTGTTGACAAAACAGAGTCCATGTCCGGGAGCAAGAGTGTATCTAGTGAGAATCGAAAAACGATTTTGCCATACGATATTACATCTCTTGATAATCCTGGGTTTACGATTACTCAGGTCCAACTGAAGGGGGACAACTATGAAGAGTGGGCACGTTTGTTCCGAACGGCCCTGAGAGCCCGAAAGAAATTCGGGTTCATCGACGGGTCTATTGAACAACCCAATGAAGAATCAGAGGATTGGGAAGACTGGTGGACCATCAACTCATTGTTGGTGTCCTGGATTCGAAACACTATCGAATCCACACTCCGATCAACCATATCTCATGTAGAGATTGCACGGGATTTGTGGTTGGACATCAAAGATCGATTCAGCATCACCAATGGACCTCGGATTCAACAATTAAGGTCCCAATTGGCCGATTGCAAACAGAAAGGAATGACTATCATGGATTACTATGGGAAATTGAAAAAATTGTGGGATGAGCTGGGCAATTTTGAGCAATTGCCGGCGTGCAAGTGTGGAAAGTGCACATGCAATCTGGGTTCAGAATTGGAAAAGAGACGAGAGGAAGAGAAGGTGCACTTGTTTCTTATGGGTCTCGATGAGCAGCGGTTCGGGATAACCCGATCTAACATCTTGGCACAAGACCCATTACCGGGGTTGCACAAGGTATACTCTGTCCTCACTCAAGAAGAACAAGTGAAGGGGATGACTCGAGGCAGAGAAGAACAAGGAGAATTTGTGGCTTTTGTTGCTCGCACCCGAATCGACGGACGACAGCAGGGTTCCATGACTCGAACCGATGGGCAAGAGAAGGGGATTTGCTCGCACTGCCATAGATCAGGGCATGGAGAAGACACTTGTTTTGCCCTAACGGGATACCCCAAATGGTGGGGTGACAGACCCAGGGGAAACGAGAGAAGAGAGGTTGGCCGTGGAAGAGGGTACTCCGGTGGTAGAGGAGGAGGCCGGGGTCACAGAGGAACCCACCGTGCTAACGCTGCTCTCACCACTATCGGGTCCAGTTCTTCCACTATTGCAGCCGCAGGAGGAGGCTCGTCGTTCCCAGGTTTGAGCGACGAGCAGTGGGCAAAATTAAAGGCCATCTTGGGAGAGCCGAAGGAGATAACTGATAAAATGACCGGTAAGCTTAAAAACTTGTATGGGACAGTGAATGGTTCGGTGTGGATATTGGACACCGGGGCTTCTAACCACATGACAGGGTCAATTGAGGAACTTAATGATTTAAAGATAATCGATCAGTGTCCCGTTGGATTACCAGATGGAAGTAGTGCTTTGGCGGTCAAAGAGGGAACAACCGTTCTTGATGGAGATTTGTGTCTTAAAAATGTTCTTTATGTGCCAGGACTTACTTGCAATTTAATTTCTGTGTCGCAATTAATTGATCAATATGATTGTTTTGTACTATTCACTAAAAAATTATGTGTTATACAGGGCCACACTTCGAGGATGCTGATTGGTGCGGGTGAGAGACGAGATGGACTCTATTATTTCAAAGGGATACCGCGGATTAATACAATGAAGATCAGTAATAAAGCGTCTCTTGATCTCTGGCATCAGTGACTAGGGCATCCTTCTCTACGAATAACAAAGTTAGTTCTCGAAGTTAATTCTAGCAACCAGGAAAACAGTTTGAATAAAAATTGTGATGTTTGTCAAAGAGCAAAACAGCTGAGAGATAAATTTTGTGTTAGCGAAAATAAGACCTTGGGTATTTTTGAACTGATTCATTGTGATTTATGGGGACCATATAGAACAGTTTCTTCATGTGGTGCTTCGTATTTTTTAACTGTTGTTGATGATTTCTCTCGTGCTGTATGGATTTATTTTCTTGTTGACAAGAAAGAGGTATCTAGTATACTTAAACGATTTTTTGCCATGGTTGAGAGACAGTTTGCTCGGAAAGTCAAAATTTTCCGAAGCGATAACGGGACAGAATTTACATGTCTGAAATCATATTTCTTTGATCAAGGAATTATTTTTCAGACTTCTAGTACAGGCACTCCACAACAAAATGGGCGTGTGGAGAGAAAACATCAACATATTTTGAATGTAGCCCGCGCTCTGCGATTTCAAGGTTCTCTTCCAATTAAATTTTGGGCCGAGTGTGTATTGACTGCTGGGTACTTAATCAATAGGACCCCTTCCTTGATCTTGGATGGAAAAACACCATATCGCGTCTTACATGGGGTGGAACCGTCTTATAATCACTTACGCGTTTTGGGGTCTTTGTGTTATGCACATGAGAAGACGAGGGATAAAATGGCAAGTAGAAGTCGTCGGTGTATTTTTGTTGGTTATCCCTATGGGAAGAACGGATGGCGCCTGTATGATTTGGAAAGATAGGATTTTTTTGTCTCTCGGGATGTTGTGTTCTCAGAAGATGTTTTTCCTTTCGCTCAAACTACTGATGGGCCTTCCACTACCGATATGGCTCTCACCACTTCTGACGAGGCCCACGATCTTATACCCAAGGATATGCTGGAGTTAGATCATTCATCTTCTGAGCCACTTCCAAATATTGCCCCATCGACTTCTCCTCATCTAGAAGAAGAAGAGGTTAATCTATTGGGGAGAGGACATCGCCAGCGATATCCCTCCGTCCGACTCCATGATTATGTCACCAACACCATTCAACTGAGTCCATCTCGCTCGCCACTCGACCCACTGCATCCTTCAGGTACACCCTATCCTTTAGCACATTATGTGAATTGTGACAAATTTTCTATGCGACATAGACATTTTCTTGCAATCATCACAGCTGAGCGGGAACCCGTGTCATATTCAGAGGCAATCAGAAACAAAGGTTGGAGAGATGCCATGCAGCGTGAAATTTCCGCACTCGAAAATAATGAGACCTGGGTTGTTCAGAGTCTACCGGCTGGGAAGAAAGCTTTGGGATGCAAGTGGGTGTACAAGATCAAATATAATTCTGATGGTACTATTGAGCGATTGAAGGCTCGCCTAGTCATTTTGGGCAATCATCAGACTGAAGGCCTTGATTACACGGAAACCTTTGCGCCTGTCGCGAAAATGGTTACCGTACGGGTATTTCTTGTTGTGGCCGCCGCGAAGAATTGGGCAGTACATCAGATGGATGTTCATAATGCATTTTTGCATGGTGATCTTCAGGAGGAAGTTTACATGAAATTTCCGCCTGGTTTTCGCGTCGGGACAACTGGGGTAGTTTGCAAACTTTGAAAGTCGCTTTATGGGTTGAAACAGGCTCCTCGATGCTGGTTTGCTAAACTCTCAACCGCCTTGACGAGCTATGGTTTCCAGCAATCTTATTCCGACTACTCATTATTCACATATCTGCAGGGGGAAGTACAACTTAGTGTCCTTGTGTATGTTGATGATCTTATCATCGTTGGCAATCGTCCGGGTGATATACAGACATTCAAAGATTATCTCAGTGCTTGCTTTCACATGAAAGATCTTGGCTGCCTAAAATATTTTTTGGGAATTGAAGTGGCGCGCAATCCTGCTGGTTTTGTTCTTTGTCAACGCAAATATGCACTTGACATTTTTTCGGAGTCCGGGTTACTAGGGGCTCGACCAGCAGCTGTTCCTTTAGAACAAAATCATCGACTTGCTTTGTCCACTAGTACAGCATTAGCCGATCAGCAGTCGCTTGGTAGGACGATTGATTTATCTTTGCTTCAACAATAATGTGTTTATGATGCAGATGACAGTTAGAAGCTGATAATTCAATAGCTTTGACAACCGCTTTTAGTTCAGCTACATTAGAGTCTAAAATCCCAACTGGCGAGGAGAATATACCAAGAAGAATCCCATGATGATTTCGCAAGACTCCGCCTATACCTGAGGGGCCCGGCTTCCCAAGAGAGGAACCATCCACATTCCATTTGAAGCAATTAGTCATAGGGGGAGACCACATAACAACTGCCCTATGATTTGAAGAATTAGTCCATCGAACCAGCCCTTCTGCTGACCTTATTAATTCTGAAGCGGAATAAGAGAAATCAG
Organism: Populus alba x Populus glandulosa; assembly: GCA_033617975.1. Classification (NCBI taxonomy): domain Eukaryota; kingdom Viridiplantae; phylum Streptophyta; class Magnoliopsida; order Malpighiales; family Salicaceae; genus Populus; species Populus alba x Populus glandulosa. Next base: position 12,421,839 of record CM066161.1, read on the forward strand.
GTTCTATAGCCTTTATCCAAAACCAGAGACGAGTAATAATAAGGATAAACAAAGTATCATAATTCGGGGTTGTTTGCTTGAATATCACATCATTACGAAGAAGCCAAAGAGACCATGTCACTGAAAAGAACAACATCAACCAAGCTTTTTTTTGAAATTTTCCATAAACCAAGGAATCCCACTGAGAGAAAAGAGCCGCCAAGTCCTTTGGGCAACACCACGCTAAGCCCCACCAATTGATAATTTTAGACCACACTATCTAATGTTTGTGACAATGCAGCAAGATATGATCCACCGATTCTTCCTCAACAAAGCAAATTGGACAAGCAGCAGCTGAGATGTCCAAAATTCCTTTTCTGACCAGCATACTACGAGTATTAATTTTTTTAATGATAGCCATCCAGCAGAATATTTCAACTTTAGGAGGGACGATTCCTCTCCAAATCCCAGAAAAGGAGAAGCTAGTGTCCATAGGGGAATTGGGACTTAGCAGCCCACAAAGAGATTTGACCGAGAATCTACCAGTGGAGTTGGCTTTCCAAACTAATATATCCTCATCATCTTTATCCGGATGCACTTTCGAAAGAATGGCATTCAATTGGTCGAGTAGACCAAAGTTTCTACCTCGCAAGGGTCTAGTCCAGTTTAATAGCCAGAACCAAGCATGACCATCCCATATTCCCATCTTATCAAGGCTTGCTTCTTTATCATTGGATAACCGGAATAGGGAAGGAAACTGATCCGCCAGGCGACCAGTAGATGTCCAGTCATCAAGCCAGAATTTAATCCTCTTACCGTTTCCAACTAGTATAACAGCTTGACGTTTCACAATGTCTTGCAGACTGTAATCTGAAACACAATGATTAACAATACGAGACCAAGTTGTTCCGGTGCCTGCAATAGGATGTTTCGGAATAATTGTGGAGCATTTAGAGTAGTATATGCTGGTAATCACATCCTTCCACATGCTCGACTCCTCCGACCCAAACCTCCATAACCATTTGAACATCAGTGCTTTGTTTTTGTCCCTTAGAGATCCGATCCCAAGACCACCAGCATTTTTCGGTAGAGAAATAGTTGATCATCTAACATTGCATATTTTCTTGCCTTCCTCTTTTTTGGACCACAAGAAGGCTCTGAATTTCTTTTCAATGGAGGATGCAATTGTCGCAGGCATAGGAAACAAAGAGAGAAAGTAAATTGGCAAATTTCCTAAGAGATATTTGATTAAGCACAATCTACCCCCAATAGATAGAAGTCTGCCTTTCCATGAAGCCAACCTAGCACTGATATTATGGAGAATAGGTTTCCACATCGAAGTTCTACAAGAGCTTGCACCAATGGGGAGGCCAAGATATTTGAATGGGAGGCGCTCCTGCTTACATCGAAGAACTTGAGCAGTGTAATTACATATATGATCATCTATACCCACACCAAAGATGCTGCTTTTGCAAAAGTTAACCTTCAGACCTAACATTAATTCAAAACATAAAAGGATGCGCTTGATATTCTGCATACTAAGTAAAGAGTCTGAGCTGAATATAAGAGTGTCATCCACAAATTGAAGATGAGATAATGAAAAACCATCCTGACCAATCTTAATACCCTCGATCAAACCCAAATCACAACCTCGCTGCAACATACAACTCAATCCCTGAACTGCAATATTGAAAAGAAAAGGTGAGAGGGGGTCTCCTTGTCGTAGACCTTTTTCCAAGTTAAATTCTGCCGTTGGAGATCCATTGACTAGCACAGACATCTTTGCTGTAATTTAGAAGGATAATAACAACATTAAAATCACTCATTTTAACTTTCTTTAATAATATTGATGACATAAACATATAGATGTATATATCTTTGCAGGCCTACATATGTGTGGGTGTGCTATGTTTTATTATAGTTTATCACTTAAAGTGTAAGAAATTATAAAATATGTTAATTTCTTTTACCAATGAAGTATCTGAATTCAGACGAAAGAGGTATTCATAAATTATGATTGTCAAATTTGTTTAATAAAAATGCTTGTGAGGATCTTTCTAATTAGATTGGAATTTTATAAATGTTCGTCTATATTCAAATCTTAATTTGTTCAGCTCAGATTTAAGAATCTATTATATTTATCATTCTGTTTTTTTTTTTTTAAATGTTGTGTTCATTGGATTCAATATTTTCTTTATATATTGAACTGGGAAACAAAAGGCAAGCCCTGCATAGATGAGACAGTATTTTCAAACCCAGCCTAAGGTTTGGTTCACCGGTTTTTAACTGGGTTATTAAGTCACCTGAGCCAATTTTTATTTTTTTTTAAATTAAAATGATATTGTTTTGAGAAAAAAAAAATTTAACAGGTTGTAATCGGGTTTTTAATCGAGTCTTGTTAGGTCAATCACATTACCATATCAACCCACTAGGTTAGCCGGGTTAGTTAGATTTTTAACTATTTTTATTTTTTTTTATAACCCAACTGGTTTTAATGTTGAATAAGCAAAATCTCGAATTAACTGCCGAATCAGGCCAGAATTTAAAATTATAGATGAGACAAGAGCTATGGTCCACGTCGTCTCTCGGGCAGCAGTTATTTTTGTTGATGCTTCACAATTCTATTGAATTTTATTATGAATTTTTACATAACTTTATGTTTTTTTTTTTTAGCACTGTTAAATGGTATTATACTTTTTTTAGGCTGTTTCCAGAGGTGGAGTGGAGACGGGGCATTAGAATTGGAGATAAAATTTAAAAAAAAAATTAAAAAGGCCAAGAGTTAAAATTTAATAATTCTAGAGCTAACATTTATAATTATTTAAGAGAGAGGCAGGGAAAAACAAAAATTTTTGCACGGGCTGGGCCCCTGCTGGCCACTCCTGTTGTTTTTGTTAGACAACTAATTCGAAATCCACTTATTTATTCTAAAAACAAAGTGATTACATTTCATAAAGTAACAGCCGAAATGTAAATAAAGATATTTAAAGGTGTTTGAAATTACAGTAAATTACAATAAATTTTATTTTGAAAGCTTTTTAAAAATATATATATATATATATTAAAAAATAAGTTAATGTTTTATTTATTGTTTTGTTTTTGGTAATTTTGATATACTAATGGAAAAAATAAAAAAAATATTTTAATATATTTTTAAATAAAAACTAATTTTAAAAAATAGCATATATTATAATATTAAAAATAAACTTAGCAATAATAATATAAAAATGAGATTAGCAAGAAGCTTATTGTGCGTGTTATACAGTGTTGGTTTTATTTTTCAATTACCAGGAAGCTCTTCATCTCTTTAGTTTGCAATAAATTCCGCTAAAGGGAATCCATTAGCTCTTAAAGTCTTAGGTTCGTTTCTATTTGGCAGAACGACAAAAGAATGGGAAAGTGAATTGAACAAGGATGAAAAACCAACTCGGCAAAAAGTTCATAGTGTGTTGAGAACAAGTTATGATGCACTTGATAGTGAAGAGAAGAGTATATTTCTCGACATTGCATGTTTCTTTAGAGGGCATCGAGTTGATTTTGTAAAGCCGATACTAGATGGCTGCGGTTTCAAAACAGATATTGGATTCAGTGTTCTCATTGAGAGGTGTCTCATTAAAATTTCAGATGACAAGGTTGGAATGCATGATCTTTTGCAAGAAATGGCCCATGAAGTTGTTCGAAAAGAATCTCTTGATGAGCTAGGAGGACTAAGCAGATTGTGGAGTCCTAAAGATGTATATCAAGTGTTGACCAATAATCTGGTGAGATTCATATACACCAAAGTTTTCCTTTTCATATGCAATGCAATATGGTTGTACTAGTAAGTTTAAAATCTTACTTCAAACTTCGTTTCTCCTTCACTGGTTTTCAGGGAACTGAAAAAGTTGAAGGGATATTCTTGGATGTTTCAAAAATAAGAGAAATTGAGTTGAGTTCTACAGCCTTGAAAAGGATGTATAAACTTAGACTGCTAAAAATTTATAATTCTGAAGCTCGAGTTAAATGCAGACTGCACCTTCCTCATGGCCTCGAGTCTCTTTCTGAAGAGTTGAGGTATCTCCATTGGGAAGGATACCCTTTGACATCTTTGCCTTGCAATTTTCGTCCACAGAACCTTGTTGAACTTAACCTATCATCTAGCAAGGTTAAGCAACTGTGGAGAGCAGACCAGGTATTTTAAAAGAACTCTATGCATGCATAGTTCTTTCTTTGAAATTAAGTGTGGTATGAAGTGTAATTTCTTTCTGTTGATTTCATTTTGCTTCAGAATCTCGTCAATTTAAAAGATGTCAACCTCAGCAATTGTGAGCACATAACTTTCCTGCCAGACCTATCAAAGGCCAGAAACCTTGAGAGGCTGAATCTTCAATTCTGTACAAGTTTAGTTAAGGTTCCTTCATCTATAGAGCATCTGGAAAAGCTTAATGATTTAGATTTGAGAGGCTGCACAAGCCTAATCAATCTGCCCAGTAGAATTAATTCAAGATGTCTGAAGAGTCTTAACCTTTCTGGTTGTTCAAATCTCAAGAAGTGCCCAGAGACTGCAAGGAAACTGACATATTTAAATTTAAATGAGACTGCTGTTGAAGAGCTTCCCCAATCAATTGGGGAACTCAGTGGACTTGTTGCTTTGACTTTGAAGAACTGCAAACTCCTGGTGAATCTTCCAGAAAACATGTATTTGTTGACATATCTTCTAATTGTTGACATCTCTGGCTGCTCTTCTATCAGCAGGCTTCCCGACTTTTCAAGGTATATAAAATACTTGTACTTGAATGGAACTGCAATAGAAGAACTGCCATCTTCAATTTGTGTTCTAAGGGAACTCATTTATTTAGATCTAGGTGGCTGCAACAAGCTAAAGAAAACATATATTTGTTGAAATCTCTTATAATCTTCGACATCTCTGGCTGCTCATCTTTCAGCAGGGTTCCTGGCTTTTCGAGAAATATTAGATACTTGTACTTGAATGGAACTGCAATAGAAGAAGTGCCATCTTCAATTGGTGATCTAAGGAAACTCATTTATTTAGATCTTTCCGGTTGCTCAAGTATCACAGAGTTTCCAAAGGTTTCCAATAATATAAAGGAGCTGTATTTAAATGGGACAACAATACGAGAGATTCCCTCTTCAATCGAATGTTTGTGTGAACTTCATGAATTGCACCTGCAAAACAGCAAACAATTTAAGATTCTTCCAAGCAGCATCTGCAAGTTGAGAAAATTGCAGAGGCTTAATCTCTCAGGTTGCCTCCAATTTAGGGATTTTCCAGAAGTTTTGAAGTCGATGAATTGTTTGAGATATCTCTATTTAGAACAGACACGCATAACAAAGCTGCCTTCACCGATTGGAAATCTCAAGGGACTTGCCTGCTTGGAGGTGAGAAACTGCAAATATCTAAATGACATAGAATGTTTTGTTGATTTGTCATTGTCCAAGATATGGATGGATTTATATTATCTGCGTAAACTAAAACTAGATGGTTGCCATTTATCGGTAGTGCCAGACAGTCTTAGTTGTCTATTGTCACTGGAATTGTTAGATCTAAGTGGAAACGATTTTAAGACTATACCTATAAGCATCAATAAACTCTTGGAGTTGCAATATCTAGGATTAAGGAATTGCAAGAGACTTGAATCATTACCAGAGCTTCCACCACAGCTATCAAGTTGGATGCAGACAATTGCGAGAGTTTGAATTATCTAGGATCAAGCTATCAAAGTTGGATGAAATTGCTTCAGCTTAAGGGGAACATTTTTGAATTCATTTTCACTAATTGCTTAAGCTTGTGTCGGAGCAATCAAATCTTGTCGTACTCATTAATGAAATTTCAAATCTATACCGAAATGCTCCATCAGGTCTGTTTCTCAAATCTCTGATATACAATTATTTTTTTCCTCTGTTTGCCACCTTTCATTTTAAAAAGATGCTATTTGAATTGTGTTAGCAACTAACCGATGTTCCAGAAGGGGCATGTAGTTTCTACCTCCCTGGACGTGTCTCTCCTCAGTGGCTTAGCCATCAAAGTTGGGGATCTACAGTAACATGCCAGCTGCCTTCACATTGGGTTAATAGCAAGTTCTTGGGTTTCTCTCTTTGCGCTGTCATTGCATTTCAATCTTTCGGCCATAGTTTGCAAGTTAAATGCACATATCACTTCAGCAATGAGCACGGTGATAACCATGATCTATATTGCTATCTCCATGGTTGGTATGATGAGAAGCACATTGACTCAGATCACATACTCAGTGGGATTGGATCCCTATTTAGTTGTCAAAGAAAATGATATGTTTAATGAATACAGTGAGGTCTCAATTGAATTCCAACTAGTTGAAGCAATGTTCCAAGACAAGAGAGCAAGGTTCCAAGGCATGAGTTGGGAGGATTATTCTGTCATGCGTAGAACCTATGAATTCTTGGTGAGGTTCTTATTGGATTTTCAACTTTATTTCAGAGAGTTATACCGTATGTTTCTTTTCTTCTCTATTTGTCATGTCTCATTTTAAAAAGATGCTATTGAAATTGTGTTAACAGGAGGAGCTTGATGTTTCAAAAAGGGTATCTAGTTTCTACCTCTATGGAGATGCAACTCCGAAGTGGTTTAACCATCAAAGTTGGGGATCTACAGTAACATGCCAGTTGTCTTCACATTAGGCTAATAGCAAGTTCTTGGGTTTTTCTCTTTGTGTTGTCATTGCATTTTCTTTTTTTGACCATAGTTCGCAAGTTAAATGCACATGACACTTCCGCAATGAGCACGGTGATAACCATGATCTATATTGCTATCTCCATGGTTGGTATGATGAGAAGCACATTGACTCAGATCACATACTCGTGGGATTGGATCCCTATTTAGTTGTCAAAAAAAATGATATGTTTAGTGAATACAGTGAGGTCTCAATTGAATTCCAACTAGAAGATATTAATGGCAATCTCTTACCATTGGATCTTTGTCAAGTACACGAGTGTGGGGTCCGCCTACTATATGAAGATGAGATACATTGCATCGACTATTATAGTGATGCACTGGAAGCAATGTTCCAAGACAAGAGAGCAAGGTTCCAAGGCATGAGTTGGGAGGATTATTCTGTCATATGTAGGACCTATGAATTCTTGGTGAGGTTCTTATTGGATTTTCAACTTTATTCCAGAGAGTTATACCGTACGTTTCTTTTCTTCTCTATTTGTCATGTCTCATTTTAAAAAGAGGCTATTGAAATTGTGTTAACAGGAGGAGCCCGATGTTTCAAAAAGGGTATCTAGTTTCTGCCTCTATGGAAATGTAACTCCGGAGTGGTTTAGCCATCAAAGTTCCAAGCCCGTAGAGAAATGAGAAGGTATATTTAATGTAACACTTGGTTTCACGGTAGAAATAATTTAATAATTATTTTGACAAGGATATAGTAGCGTGAATTGCTGTCGAGTCAAAAAAAAATTGAAGATGACAATTAGGTTATTCTCTTATTTATTTTTATCAGCAATGGTGTTCATTTTATGTACCAATCAAAGATTAATGTATTCTTCTTTCCCTTCTGCATAATTTAACAAACCTACTTATCTTTGAATGCAAGTACATATCTTTTAGAGAAAACTTTATTATATTATTGTTGTTGTTAAAATTTAGACCTTGTAGTTTAGCAAAATTAGGCTAATTACGTCATTAGCAAATGAAACATACCTTCTTTTCTTATTTGTTTTTTTTTCATCCTATGTACTTAAATTTTTATTTTTATTAAAAAAATGAAAAAAGATATGAAATTAATAAAATAAGATTATGTTATTTATAGATTTAAAATCATAGGGATTAAATAATTATATTTTAAAATGACGACATGCTTTTATTTTCTTGCAAGCATTTTTTTTATTTTAATATTGTACTTTTCAATGTTAGCATAGAATGGAAATACCTTCATTATACTAATATGTATCTACATTTTCAAATATATTTATTATGTATTTCCATGATATCTTTTTTTTTTAATATATCATTTTAACAAGTTATAATTAACTCTCATGTTATTATTAGTAGTAGCTGCTACTAATACTAAACTGAGCTATAATAATTTTTTGAACTCTATTTCGGATGAAGATTTCGTGAGGCACCATCTCCTAGTCTTTTCCGTTCTCGCAATAAAATAAATAAATAATAAAAATTTTAATTATAATTTAAAAAAAAATATGTGTTTGATTAAAATTATTATGAAATAATTTTATAATAAAATAAATCTTTATAAATGAAATTAAGTGTAAATGTAGAGATTATTTGTCTAACTAAATGTTTTTTTCTTGATAAATGAAAAAAAAATAACAAACAAACAAAAGCTATCAAAATACTAAAAGATCTCAAAAAAATTAAAAGAGATGGTTTTGTAGTTTTTCAAGCAAGTTACTGTTCTTTACTCCCTAAGAACTATACTTTTTGGAAACCTATTTATATATCCTCTTTTTCTCAATTGTACTTTAAAGATACTTTAGTATGATATGTTATTGAAATATTAATTTAATTATCTTGTACATATTTATATTTTACTATTTTTTTAAGAAATATATAAATAAATAATGAGTATCAAATATCTGAATTAAGCACAACTAATCCTTTGTAAAAATAATAAATTATCGATTAGGTGTAATTTAGAAAGATAATAACAACGTTAAAATCACTCATTTTAACTTTGTTTAATAATATTAACAACACAAACACACACACACACACATATATATATATATAAACACACACGAGTACATATGTGTGGGTGTGATGTGTTTTATTATAGTTTATCACTTAAAATGTAAGAAATTATAAAATATGTTAATTTCTTTTACCAATGAAGTATATGAATTCAGACGAAAAAGGTATTCATAAATTATGATTGTCAAATTTGTTTAATTAAAATGTCTGTGAGAATCTTTTTAATTAAATTGGAATTTTATAAATGTTCATTCATATTCAGATCCTAATTTGTTTAGCTTAGATTTAAGAATCTATTATATTTATTATTTTTTTTAATGTTGTGTTCACTAGATTCAATATTTTCTTTATATATTGAACTAGGTAACAAAAGGCAAGCTCTACATAGATGAGACAGTGTTTTCAAACCTGGCCTAAGGTTGGGGTCACCAGTTTTTAACTGGGTTATTATGTCACCCGAGCTAATTTTTATTTTTTTTAAATCAAAATAATGTTGTTTTGATAAAAAAGAAATTCAATGAATTGTAATCGAATTTTTGATCGAATCTTGTCAGGTCAACTGCATTACTAGATCAGCCCATTAGGTTAACTGGGTTAGTTGGATTTTTAATTTTTTTTATTTTTTTTATAACAAGTCTAGTTTTAATTTCGAATGAGCAAAATCTCAAATTAACTACCAGGCCAGAATTTAAATAATTTTAGGTTTTGTTTTTAATTTTTTTAGCACTGTTAAATGATATTACACTTTTTTTAGGCTGTTTCCAGGGTTGGAGTGGAGACAGGGCATTAGAATTGGAGGATAAAATTAAAAAGGGTTAAAAAGAGTTAAAATTTAATAATTCTAGAGCTAAAATTTATAATTATTTAAGAGAGAGGCTGGGAAAAAAATAATTTTTGCACGGGCTGGGGCCCCTGCCGACCACTCCTGTTGTTTTTGTTAGACAACTAACTTGAAATCCACTTATTTATTCTCAAAGAAAGTGATTACATTTCAAAAAGTAACAGCGGAAATGTAAATAAAGATATTTAAAGGTGTTTGAAATTACAGTAAATTACAATAAATTTTATTTTGAAAGCTTTTTAAATATATATATTAAAAAATAAGTTAATGTTTTATTTATTGTTTTGTTTTTGGTAATTTTGATATATTTTTAAATAAAAACTAATTTTAAAAAATAGCATATATTATAATATTAAAAATAAACTTAGCAATAATAATATAAAAATGAGATTAGCAAGAAGCTTATTGTGCGTGTTATACAGTGTTGGTTTTATTTTTCAATTAATTGTAAGTAGAAATAAACATGAAAAATTGACCATCAAATCAATTGATAGATGAATATTAGGACAAAGAGATCATTAGTAGGGTGCAGCTAATTACGGGTGTTTGAGTGTGAATTTTAAATTATTTTTTTATTAAATTATATTATTTTAGTATTTTAAAATTATTTTAAATTGCTGATATCATAAATATTTTTTTAAAATATATATTTTAATATTTTTTCAAGTAAAAAATATTATTTTACAAAAAAATTAAAAAAATATTTTAATCAAAAGTTAGGAGAGCATTTTTGTTCAAAAGCATCATTTAGTTGAAAATTCATTTAGATGCGCAGTTTTCATTAACTTTTTGCAGGGGGGAGAAAATCTGGGAAACCATTCCCAACATGTTTTTCACGACATGGATTCAGATCTGAAAAAAAAACACTTTTCCTTTTCTTTTCTTTTTTATTGTATTATTTGAACATAATTTTATTTTTATATTTTTTAATTGATATTATTGTTTTTGTTGAAAACAAAAATATTTTATAATTATTAAAACAAGTTAATAAAAAATATTAAAATAGTATATTTATATTTGTGTGATTGAAAGTTTTAAAAATCATTAAATATGATACCATTATTTTTAGAATATATTTAAAAAATTTAATTATAAAACACAAAATTCAACTTAATCTTCATCAATAATTTATTATTATTATTATTATTATTATTATTATGGGAAAGACTGAAAAAGAGAGAGCAAAGGGCTAAGCGGCTTTCAATTAAGAGGGTAAATGACATATTATCTGTTTTTAATTTTTTTAAAAAAATAAAATCATAGAGGAGCTGTTGTCTATAAAAGCTAGAAAATTATAAAAGAGTGTGGTTGGTTCTACTTTTAAAATAAATCATGGAAATAAAACATTTGGTAAATTATAAAATGTTGTTTACTAGGTGTAGGATCCACGTAGATTACCCGAAAGCAGCAAGAAGTATATACATAAAGGTTTCTAAAAGAGAAGAAGTATGCTGTAATTACATCAATATAGAACTTATAGAACTTACAGCCCTGTCTTACCATCCAAGAGTTCCATTCTTCCAACTCTGAATTCATCAACCCAGTCAGAAGCTATTTTCTTGCCCCTCGGCAAACAACCACTGGCCGCCTTCGCTCTACTCTTCGAACCAGCCTCAGACGCTAATGCCACTAGCTAGCAGACAGCGAAAAAAGCCTTCTTCGGGCTATGATCTAGCATTCTTAGCTGCGAAGCCAACTGTAGAAAGTCATGCCTCGGATCCACCCCTCCACCGTCGCATTCCTTGCCCCCTGGCTGGCTCAATGAGTAGGAAAGGTATGTTCTTTTTTCTGTGTTTTCGGGGGCGTCAGGCCGGAGAAAGGTGCCACGGGAACGGAATCAGGAGCAGGACGGGAAGCTTAAGAAAGAGATCCGGGATTCCCACGAAGCTAACTAAAGAGAAGGGGAATACCCAGATCGAGTAAAGAAAAAGGGAGCGGGGACAAGATGATCGACTTCTAGTTGCAGCGGATCCTGTGGTCCTCCTCCTCTCATATCAGAATCAGAAGAGAGAGAAGATGCTTGCCCAATTAAAGCGGCAGGGATACGAGCTTTGGTATCAATATGCTTCTCTCTTATAGCGTGTTTGGTAGTATGGTAGCGGTTGCTTTTCAAATAATTTTTTATGCTGAAACGCATGTCAATGATGTTTTTTCATTTTATAAAAATTATTTTTGACATCAGCACATCAAAACGATCCGAAAAGTACAAACCGCACTCAATTTTAGAAATTTTTTTTTTTCAAAATTGTTGGGAAACGCTACCTTAGTGGCGTATCTCTCCAGAGTGAATTAATTTACTATGTACTTTATACAATTTATTTTTAAAAATAAACAGTGAAGAATGTCTTTATTATCTATGATCGGATCGGATGTTTCCCAAACTTAAATGTATTAGAGCACGTTTGATTCGGTAAAAAAAATCAATTTTTTTAATTGTGTTTTATTAAAAAAATAGTATTTAATATTATTCGATGATACTATATAAATTAGAAAAAGATCGCATAATGACGTAACATTTATAGAATTTGATCGCAATCCTAATTTTGTTCCTAATAATATTTTACTTGATATTGTTGCATGCTTAAAAATCATATAAATTATAGATTTCGTATGGAATTGTAGATAATTTAATAGAATAATAAAAAATATTGTATATACAATATTATTTATTTCATGATGTAATAACAGTAGTTAAATTAAAAACCATCAATATTAATAAATATCTTTTTTTGTTATTTTATAACCTCAATTTAAAAATCATTTTTAACAAAACACATTAAACTACCTTTTATTCAATTTCAATTTCAAATATAGTTTTAACCAAATATATATAAATATTAAGCTAATCTTAATTGAAAATACTTTTTAAAAAATAACTTTTTAAAAAATAACTTTTTTCAAATCAACACTATTATAGAATAGGATTCTAATATAGGATGTTGTAATCATTACAGTTACTCATGTATCTATCAGAATAGGATTCTAATATAGGATGTTGTAATCATTACAGTTACTGCAGTGTTCTACTGCCTCTATATAAATAGGAAGGTTGGCTAAGGCACAACCCAACACATTCCATTATTCTCAACTTGGTATCAGAGCCACAAAACCCTAAAATAAATTAAACCTAATTTTCTCACAGCCTCCCAACCTCCTTCTTCAATGGAATAGCCACCACATACATCTTCAAATTCTGCAGCACCAGCAGTCCAGCTTTCTTCTTCTCCGACAGTGCAACCCTCTTCTTTCTCAGCGCCTCCTCTGCTTTCCTCTACTATGTCACCGCCTGGATTCTCCTCTACCATGGTTGGTGAACGCCTCCTCTTGCAGCCCACGTTTGCTGCCTCTACTACCGCAAGCATTATCTCCCTTTCTCACACTCATCAAGTCATCTCCTTCAAATTAACAAACACCAATTATTTATATTAGCGTATGCAAATGCTGCATTATCTCCTAGGCCAAGGAGTTTTTGGTTTTGTTGATGGCACCAACACATGTCCATCAACACATGTTCTTGCCCATGATGGTATCTCTCTTCAGGTAAATCCGCTTTTTCAAACATGGAAACAATAGGAACAACTCATTCTAAGGGCTCTTCTTTCCTCCCTATCTATGGAAGTTTTGCATCTTGTTATTGGCTGTCAAAGTTCTTGTTCAGCTTGGGGCACTCTTGAGCGAGCTCTCACTTCCACCTCCAACTCTCGTATTATGCAACTTCACGGCTCTCTTCAGGATCTTCGATAGGGTGATGAATCAGTAACTAACTTTATGCAAAAAGCGAAGGCCTTATTTGATGAATTGGCCGCTGCTGGTCTGCCAGTTTCACTTGAAGATTTCAATTTATATGTGTTTCGTGGTCTTCGGGGAGAGTTTAAAGACTTAGTTACCAGTCTTATTACCAAGGCTGAACCTTTATCATATGCAGATCTTCACAGCCATCTCCTCACACATGAATTTCTTCACAAATCTTCTGCTGCCATACATGCTCCTCTGCTGCCCACACCCAGCATTCCATCTTCTGCTCTTGTTGCACAGCGCTAGACTTTTGGCAATTCTGGCCGTAGTAGGGGCTGCTTCAACGGTGGCTGGCGTCCCAACCAGTCCAACAGTAGAGGCAACCGATTTGCTGGCTCCAGACCTGATCACCGCAGCTTCCAAAACTCCTCCTTCAGTGACAATAGGCAGGGCTCTTGGCAGCGTAATAGGGGGCAGAATCCACGCTGCTAACTGTGTCAGAATTTCAGCCATACAGCTCCCCATTGCCCTCAATTCCAGCAGCGAGGTTATGGCCAACAACCTACTGCCAACCTGGTGCAGCGCAATCTCTCCTCAACCGGTTTTGTTGATTGGTTTCCAGATACCGATGCCAATCAACATGTCACACCTGATATTGCCACCTTGACCGCTTCAGAACCGTACCTTGGTAATGATAATTTGCATGTTGGTGATGGTAAGGGCCTTCCTATATCTCATATTGGTCATACAAAAATATATACACCACATCGTTCTTTCACCTTATCTAATGTTCTTCATGTTCCTGCAATCACAAAACCTCTGCTCTCTGTTCATAAATTTTGTCTTGATAATAATGTTTATTTTGAATTTCACCCTCGTGTGTTTTATGTCAAGGATTTCAACACCCATGAAGTCCTTCTCTCAGGTCAGAGTAAAGATGGTCTCTATGCCCTGACCAAGTCTTCCGTCACGTCAGTTCCTCAAGCCTATTGGTCTCCCTGCACTTCTGCCTCTGTCGATTTATGGCATCGTCGACTAGGTCATCCTACTTCACGTATCTTTCAATTGTTAATCTCGAAAAATAAGATTATTTGTAACAACAAACGTCTTAATTTTCAATGTCAAAGTTATCCTTTAGGAAAATCATCGCGTTTGTCTTTAGGACCTACTGGTCACAAAACTTTTGCTCCACTTGAATTAATTTTTAGTGATGTATGGGGCCCTGCTCCTCTTTTTTCTTCAGATGGCTATCGTTATTTTGTTATCTTCGTTGATGCTTATACTAAATATGTATGGTATTATCCTCTAGTTGCCAAGTCTGATGTGTACTCTGTTTTTCATCAATATCAAACTCTTGTCGAACGTCAATTTTCCTTAAAAATAAAATCTGTTCAAACTGATTGAGGCGGTGAATACCGAAAACTATCCACATTTTTTCAGACCATTGGTATTCATCATCGTCTGATTTGTCCCCACACTCATGAACAAAATGGAACAGTAGAGCGTCGTCATAGGCATATTGTGGAAACAGGTCTTACTCTTTTAGGGCAATGTAAAGCACCTTTTTGATTCTGGAATTATGCTTTTGAAACCTCTGTTTATCTTATAAATCGCATGCCTACTCCTATTCTTGCCCATCGCTCTCCGTTTAATTGTTTATTTCAACGGTCTCCTGGTTATCATTTTTTGGGTACCTTTGGGTGTCTCTGTTTTCCTTTTCTGCGTCCATATAATAATCATAAATTGAATTTTCGTTCATCTCCATGTGTGTTTTTTGGATATAGTTCCTCGCATCTTGGTTATCGATATCTTGACATTGCATCTCACCGTATTTATATTTCCCATCATGTCCGTTTCCATGAACATGTGTCCCCATTTGATAATTATGAACAGATTGCAAAGGTCTCCACCACAACCCCCACCCCACCCGCTACTGTCACCCTCCCAAATTTGCTAAACCACCCACTGCTACCCGCTTTCACTAGCCACCCAAACAGCCCACAACACTCCGCTTTGCCACTCCAAACAGCCACCCGACCACAGCCTCCACCCATCCCTTGGCCATCATTCCATGCTTGTTTATCTAACCCTTATGATGCAGGTTCAGATCGTCAATTGGTCTCCTCTCCTCATGGTCTTGGGGCACTTTCTAGTCCCTCCTCTGCTTCGCCCTCCCTGGCCAGCACTCCTGCAGCTTCAGTCTCTACCTCCAGCCCCTCCTCTACTGACAGTCCTGTGCTTGAGGCTGCTTCTTTATCATCCTCTCCCGCTGGTCTGCAACTTATGGTTGATTTGTCTTCTTATCAGCTGTCACAGGTCTCCTCGCTACAACCGTCTTCCCCTGCGTCTCCACCAGCACACAGTAGACATCCTATGACTCTTAGACTGCGGCAGCCGAAGACAGCTAATCTGGTTGCTTCCACTGCCGCTACTTCTACCTCCACACGGGTATTGTATTCTCCCTCTTTTGAGCCTTTTGCATTATCTGATGCTGACCGGTATGCAGTTTGGCATAATGCTATGTGTGATGAGATCGCCGCTTTACGTGAAAATCGCACTTGGTCTTTGGTTCCATTTCATTCTTCGATGAACGTTGTTGGCAGTAGATGGGTATATCAGATCAAACGTCATGTTGATGGTAGTATTGAGCGCTATAAAGCACGCCTTGTTGCTAGAGGTTTTACCCAGCAGGAAGGTATTGATTATTCTGAAACCTTCAGTCCAGTTATTAAGCAGGCCAATGTCCGATTGGTTTTCTCTATTGCGGTTTCGTGAAATTAGAAGATTCATCAGCTTGATATTCATAATGCCTTCCTCAATGGTGTTCTTACTGAAGAGGTCTACATGAAACAGCCTCCAGGTTTCGTTGACTCTTCTCTTCCATCTCATGTGTGCAGATTGCACAAATCATTGTATGGTTTGAAACAGGCACCGAGAGCATGGTACACTCGTATAAGTGATTTTTTGCTCTCCATCGGTTTCTGAGCTTCCAAGGTTGACACCTCCCTGTTTATCTTATCTGATGGTACTAATATCTTTTATCTCCTAGTGTATGTTGATGATATTCTGCTCACAGGTAACAACTCTGCTATGCTCCATCACCTTATACAGTTACTCAGCTCTGAGTTCAAGCTTCGTGACTTAGGTGTTGTTCACTACTTTCTGGGTATTGAAGTTCAGTCTACCAGTATGGGTTTAATGTTGTGTCAACATAAATATATTATTGACATCCTCACCCGAGCTGGTATGACTTCCTGCAAACCAGTTGATACTCCAGTCTCCCCTTCGAAAGTCATTTTATTACCGGATCATTCATTCTCTGATCCTACACGATTTCGTCAAATCGTGGGTGCTCTTCAATATCTTACCTTCACCCGTCCAGATATATGCTTTGTTGTTAACAGAGTCTGTCAGTTTATGTATGCTCCTACAGATTCTCATTGGGCCGCTGTTAAACGTATTTTACGCTACCTTAAAGGTACGACATCTTATGGTTTCCATATCACTCGAGGCTCCTCTTTTGCTCTACATGGCTTTACAGATGCAGATTGGGCTGGTAGTATTGATGATCACAAGTCTACGGGCGGTTATCTTGTCTTTTTTGGTCAGACGCCGATTTCTTGGAAATCCAGCAAGCAACGCACTGTTGCTCGCTCCTCTACTAAGGCTGAGTATAAAGCCCTTGCTGATGGTACCACTGAAGTCATTTGGCTTCAATACTTGTTAACAGATTTGTAGGTTCCCTTAGTCTCTGCCCCTACCATTTGGTGTGATAATCTTGGTGCTACCTATCTCTCAACAAATCCTATCTTCCATGCTCGTACTAAGCATGTTGAAGTGGATTATCACTTTGTCCGTGACCATGTTGCCAAGAAAGAAATTCAGATTCGTTTTATTCCCTCTTGAGAACCCTGTTGCATCCTTTATTGCTTTTCGATTTGTCGCACCCCAAAAAATCCTGGCGCGCGGCATCGGCTGGTGATTTTTTCTCGTTGTTGTTGCGTTTGCTTGAATCGGTTCGTTGGGAGTCGCCACCTAGTAATTCATTGAGGACTACTAGGAAACCTGATGTACTAGTCTTGTCAGAGATCACGGGTAAGGGACTGGTTGTGGTTAGGGAAGGTATTAGCACCCCTAACGCACCCTACCTGAGGTAAGCTGCTTTGTGGACTTGATGTGTTAAAGAAGTTTTAAAAATTATGTTCTTTCATCGAATTTTAGAAAATACAACTTACATGTAAGTTCATAATTCTTTATCCGTGATCAAATCAGAATATTAAATTATTCTTTATTCTTGCAATTTTATCATAATAAAAAAACATTCATAAACAAAAATACACACCACATTCACTTTCAAGCTTTGTGGACTTGATGTGATTTTAAAAATAATTTTTTAGCTCAATTCTAAGGCTTTGATAAATCAGTTATTAATTCCCAAAATATATGTAGATACATGTTCTACATTTTTATGGAAAATACAACATGATTTTTATCTATCCTTTAGATATTTGTGCATATAAATTAAATTCATTTTTTTATTCAATAACATACATAAAAAAAAAATTACAACCACACACAAACATTTGTTTTTTTTTTATTATTATCACTTTCTCTTTCTTTTCTTTTCTTTTCTTTTACATCCACATTTACATAAAATACAAACTATAAAAAAATAAACTCAAATTTACACAAATATTACATTAAACAATTTTACAATTACAAAATTAACCCCAAAACCGACTGAAATTACAAGGATAGCCTTCTGCAGCCGGAACAGTGTTCAGCAGGATTTCTGGGTGCAGGACAGTGGTGGCGCGTGGATCTCACGCACCGCCGCCACCAGAAAAAAAATCCAACAGTAGGGGGGTCTGGATCGCCTTCTTCCCCTCTTCCTTCCCTTGCCGGCGGTGAGGACCACCGTTACCTACAATCACAAAAAAAAAAAACGCACAACACAATTGATTTTATTTTGTTTTCTCCTTCTCCGATCTGCTCTGTCATCTCCTTCTCAGATCGACTCTTTATTCTCCTTCTTCAGATCGACTTCTTTTGGCTCTTTTCTTTCCCTTTTCTTTCACTTCTCTGTTCAGGTGGCTGGCGGCTGAGCTTCGGTGTGGAGAGGAGAGTGGCTAACCGATTCTGCCTTGCTTGGGATGCTGGATCCGGAGTCGGGTTTGGTTGCACGCGCCACCGACAGACCGCCCGTGTAGATGGCTGGATCGGAGACTTCTTTCCCCCTCCTTCATTTCTACACCGGCGGTGTCGTCCACCGCTTGCTATGGTTAAGAGACCGGCACCCTTAAAGTCAGTTTTTTTGCCCCCTTCTACTGTCTTTCGGCCTCCCTTCTACTGCTTCATCTTCCCCACACTGAGCTGATGTTAGCAGCGGAGAGGAAGAGAGGGTGAGGGGATTGTTGTTGCGTTCAGTCGGCGGGGATGGTTGGGTCAGTGGAGAGTCGGGAAGTGAGGCTGTTTTGTGAGGGTGGGGCTGATTCGGTGGTGCTGCTTGTTGAGAGGAGATGAGTGTGTGGGGGTTGGGCTATGGCTGTTGGCAAGCCGGCCGGGGAAGAGGAAAAAGGAAAAAAATCCAGGGGGGAGGCTGGCGGCTGTCTCTTTCGGTAAGGGAGAGAAAAAGCTAAGCTTTTAGGGTTTCAGCTGCCTCTCCCTCAAAATTTCAAAATTGCCCCCTCCCATAAAAATGAGTTTTGACCTATATTTATAGGTAAAATGTTGCCCGGGTATCAAAATTGGTCCCTCAACTTTCTTTTTTTTGTAAATTTTGATTTTTCTTGTTTTTTTTTCTTGTATTTTTAAAAATGAGCAAAATTAACATCAATTCTATGAGAAAAAAAAATGATTTTAAAATGACGCGTGAAAAGTCGAACGCGTTCGAAAAAACAATTGAAAATTAAAATTCTTTTTAGAAGACGTTGAAAATGCTAAAAACATTGCAAATATATTAAAAACATATTTTTTTGGATTTTTGTTGTTTTTCACTATTTTTGGATTTTTTGAAAAATTTATTAAAAAAGTGGGTCAAAAATTGGGTAACAACAAGATTCAAGCTTCGGGTTGATCCTCCACCCTCAGCTTGAGGGGGCATATTATAGAATAGAATTCTAATATAGGATGTTGTAATCATTACAGTTACTCATGTATCTATCAGAATAGGATTCTAATATAGGATATTGTAATCATTACAGTTACTGCAGTGTTCTACTGCCTCTATATAAATAGGAAGGTTGGCTAAGGCACAACCCAACACATTCCATTATTCTCAACTAACACAATACAAAACACACTCATAACTTTTTATAAGTATTGCTATCATCTCTCAAATCGCAACTTGCACCCTGTCATGATTGCCTTTGCCAAAAAAAGGCCACAACAGGAAAATTATTATAAATGGACTAAAAATATATATTAAAGTTCTTTACTTTTCATACGAACAATAAACTTAGTAAAAAAATCTTATTCCTTTTTAGTGTTGCAGGGTAATATATAATCAATATCATTAAACAACTTTAAAAGTTAAATTGATAAGGAAAAAGTTAAACGGGTGCTTTTAGGATATTCATTAAGCGTTTATTTGAATGTATTTCTTAAACTTCATTTATTATTGAATTGTGGTAAAAAAATTGAAAATCAAATATTCAAATAAATTACATATTAAAGACTACTTTATCCATATAACTATTTTATATGTCCAGGTTTAGGTAATATGGGTTGTGGAATTAATGCTTTCATTTATATCCCAATGATAATATTCAAAAAATATAAATCTTAAGTTGACTATCCAAATCGGGCCAGATTTTAAAACTGAGAGAAGAGCTGATGGTCCACGTCGTCTGGGGGCAACAGTTATTTTAGTTGATGCTTCACAATTCTATTGAGTTTTATTATGAATTCTTACATAACTTTAGGTTTTTTTTTTTTTTAGCACTGGTAAACGGTATTATACTTTTTTTAGGGTTTTTCCAGAGATGGAGCGGGGCATTAGGATTGGAGGATCAAATTAAAAAAAAATTAGAAAGGGAAAAAGTTAAAATTTAATAATTCTAGAGCTAAAATTTATAATTATTTAAGAGAGAGGCAGGGGAAAAAAAAGTGATTACATTTAAAAAAGTAACAGCTGGAATGTATATAAAGATATTTAGAGGTGTTTGGAATTATATTTTGGAAGCTTTTTAAAAATATATTTTTTAAAAAAAAATAAGTTAATGTTATATTTTAGTTATTTTTGGTAATTTCGATATACTAAAATTAAAAAAAATTATTTTAATATATTTTTAAGTAAAAAATAATTTTTAAAAATAGTATATATTATAATATTAAAAATAAATTTAGCAATAATAATATAAAAATAAGACTAGCAAGGCGTTTATTTGCGATGCGCAGTTAGGTAGTTGATATAGAATATAATTGACATAATCAAAAGTTAGGAGGGCATTTTTGTTCAAAAGCATCATTTAGTTAAAAATTCTTTGAGATGTGCATTTTTCATCAACTTTTTGCAGGAGGGAGAAAATCTGGGAAACCATTCCCATCATGTTTTGCACGACATGGATTCCGATCAGAAAAAAAAAAAAACACTTTTTTTTTCATTTTATTATTTGAACATAATTTTATTTTCATATTTTTCTAAAATAGTGAAATATTGCTACATTGCTAAAAGTATGGGTGATTATGCAATTCAGTTTTTATTGAACACAAGAAATCAAACCATTTTTTTTTTTTTTAAACCAAAACTAGTTCAAACCGATTGGTTTCGGTTCGATTTGGTTTTTAGAACAAAACCAGTTCAAACTAGTTTGGCTTAGTTTTCTTGATTTTTTTCAGTTTGACTCAATTTTTTTCAGTTTGGATTCGGTTCGGTTTAATTTTTTTAATTTCAAGTCTATAATACCAAACTAGTTGGTTCTTTCAAAATTTTAATTAATTTTTTTAATTTTTTTTTATTTAATTTTTTTTTTAGTTTAATCAGTTTTTCAATTTTTTTTATTATTACTAACTTAAAGAGGCAATAAGATCTCCTGTTTAGGTGAATTGGATCTGTATGGGTGTATGGTAATGTCCTAATTAAGCAGCCTTTTCATTTTGGGCCTACGTTTATTTTCTAAACTGGGTTTTCCCTTGACTTAGCCTAGGGAATGCTTTTTCACATTATTATTATGATGTGAGAACCCTAAATTTTTTAAATCTAAACAAATATTTAAGTCTCATAAAATATTTTAGTATTATTATTAAATTTAAAAATATAATTATTTTTTAAATAATTTATTTGATAGTATAATTGTAGTCGCTTTTCAAATAAAAAGTTAAGAGAGGGCATTTTTGTTGAAAAGCATAATTTAGTTGAAACAGAGTAGCCTCCTAATGCTTTAATTCTCATCTTCAGCTTGCTAGTGGACAATAACTACTCCGCTTTATTCATTAAAAATTTATCAACGCTTCAAATGCTATCTTGCTAGTGGACAATTTCTGGAGACTTTCGTTCATGCTCCTGTTACAGTTTGTTTGGGAATGGTTGTTTTTTAAAAGAATATTTTTTATTTAAAAATATATAAAATAATATTTTTTTATTTTTTAAAAATTATTTGTAATATTAATATATTAAATAATCTAAAAATATTAAAAAAATTATTTTTAATATAAATAAATTAAAATTATCTAAAAATAAAAAAAATTGTTATCCACAGTAATTAAAAGTAATGTATGAGATTTCTATGCGCATCTCGAGGAGTCCGGGCTAGTGGCCTGGAGTCTGAAGCGTAATGTTACATTCTATGATCCGTACAAGATAGCAGTCCCACCACTCCCTCCAAATTCAAGCCCACCACTTATGAAATTTCAATGGAAGGCAAAATCAAAAGGTTAAAAAAAGGGTCGAAAAGAAAGAAATTGATAGACAAAAACTGCAATCAATTATCTTGGTGTTTGAATGCATCGCCACATTAGATAGGGTTGGCATTCTACTTACCATTTGTGGTAGTTATTCGCTAAGAAGTGGGTTATTAATTCTTTTTAAAGTTTATTATATAAATACTAAAAGAATATTTAATGTTTTTAATATGGGATTTGAAGCCCTTTAATGTATATACTCTATGTTTACAAGAAAAAAAAATATTTTTTCAATATAGGATAAAAAATCCTTTTGGTTTAAATACTTCAACTTAAAAAGATAACATACTAATATAGTATCTTTTTAATGTGAGATAAAAAACTTTTTGAAATAATCATTTAAACTTTATTATTTATAATATGTAAATCCTATATTCACATGAATTATTTTTAAAAAATTTTCATGTGAAATATTAAAACTTTAATTTTTTTGGGTTAATGTGAGTTGACCCAGGTCAACTTGTGTAACCTGAGACCTGACGTTTTGGCTGGCTCCACCCCCGAGTCGGATTTGATAACTATGGTAGGACTAGTAGGTGTGTGGCGCCATGGTGTCGTACATTCTTGCCCATCTTTTTTTATTTAGCCAAACATAAGCAGGCCTTTTAGTTTGGCCCAATGTTTATTTCCTAAACAAGACTTTCTCTCAACTTAGCTTAGGAAATGCTTTTCCACGCTACGTTGTCGGTGATCTTATTTCTTTTAAAATAAAAAAAAGTAAAGGTATTATTATTAAACATAAAAATATAATTATTTTAAAAAAATTATTAAGATAATATATGTCTTGTTTATCATAACCAACACAATGTTTTTAATTGATATTTTTTGTTGAAAACAAAAATATTTTATAATTGTTAAAGTAAGTCAACAAAAAAAAAATCAAAATATTATATTCATATTTTATGTGGTCAAAAACAAAAAAAATCTTAAATGTGATAAAATTATTTTTAGAGTACATTTAAAAATTTTAATTATAAAACACTGAGTTTAATTGAATCTTTATTAACAATTTATTATTATTATTATTATTTTAGATTAACATGGGTGTCCGGGTTAGCTTGCGCGCACCTCGACTAATTCCACATGCCTTAAAGTTAACGATCATAAAATTATTATTATTTTTTATTTATTTTTTTAAAAAAAAAACAAACAACCTATTCTTTGTAAAAAATAAAATATTAAGTGTTGTCATCCACTCTCGAACCACAACCTGCATCCTATAATGCATGCCTTAGCCAAATAACAGCAAAACAATTATTATAAACTAACTAAAAATATATATTAAGATTCTTTACTATATATATATTGTTGCTACCAAATTTTTGACCCATGTTTTTGATATATTTTCAAAAAAATCCAAAAATAGAGAAAAACAATGAAAATCAAAAAAATATGTTTTTTAATATATTCTCGTCATTTTAGCATTTTCAGCGTCGTCTAAAAAAGAATTTAAATTTTCAAACGTGTTCGACTTTTCACATGTCATTTTTAAAATCATTGATTTTCCTCATCGAGTCGACGTTGATATTGCTCGTTTTCAAAAAATACAAAAAAAAAAAAGAAAAATCAAAATTTACAAAAAAAAAAGAAGTTGAGGGACCAAGTTGAAAAACCTAGCAACATTTCACCTATAAATACTAGTCTTCTCAACACATTCAAGGGGGGGCAATTTTGAAATATCAGTGGACAAACACAAAAAAAAAACCTTCAACCTAAACTTAACTCTCCCTTTCCTTTGATTTTTTTTCTAAATAGCTGCCGCCCCCCACACTAACTTTTTCTCCCCCACAGATTCACAGCCGCCTCTCTTCCCCTGGTCGGCTCTCTTCCTCCCACTTCCACAGCCCAGCCACCCATCTCCCCTCAGCCAAAAAAACGCAGTCGTTCCCCCTCCTTTTTTTTTTTTTCTTATCATCATCTCCTCCCGCCGACCACCTCTTCTCTGCCAAAGAGAAACCAAAGAGGCTGCGCCCCCCTCCGGTTTCAATTTTTGAACCTCAAGCCACTGCTCACCATTTTCTTCTTCTCAAAACAGCCTCACCCACACCGTTGTCTTCCTCTCCCTCACCGGATAAACCAAGAGCAGCGTCTTCTTCTCCTCTGATCTCATCAGCAGCAGCTGGTCAACGAACAGAGCCCATCACATCGGCGGCCGAGCTCCTCGAGCACACCGAACCCACCACCGATCTGTCCTTTCCTCCGCATCAACACCGCCGGCAACCTCTCCCATCTCCACAGCAGCTCCAGCGGCTGCGGGCGACAGCAGATCTCTTATCCCTCTCCGCCGGCCAGACCCTACAAAAGCCTAGTAGCCGGCAGCCCTCTTGGTCATACAGCCGACCACTTGAAACAAAGAAGGGGAAACAAAAAGGAGAAGAACCGATCTGTAGAGGAGATGATCCGAAACCGAGAAGAAGAGGAGAGAAGCAGATCTGACAATAAGAAGAAAAGACCGAAGCCGATTTCAAAAACAAAGGAAATAAAATCTAAAATCAACTATTTGTGGCCCCTTTTTGCGTTTCTTGTTGCAGGTAGAGACAGTATTCATCGCCGGCGAGGAAGAAGGGAAGATCTCCCCTGCTGGAAGATCTCCCCTGCCAGGGGTGGAGGCGCGTGGGAAGATGCGCCACTGCTGTTCCTGAGGTCCTAGAAGGTCTTCCCAGCACAGTTATGGATTTTCGAGGGGTTATTTTGTAATTTTCAAATTGTTTAATGTAATATTTGTTTAGTTTGAATTTTTTTATGTGTATTTTGTAAATATAAAAGAAAAGAAAAGAAAAGGAAAAGAAACAAAAAGAAACAAAAAAAGTGAAAGTGTATATGTGTCTTTTTATTTGTTTTATGAATGTTTTATTTATTTTTTATGATAAAATTACAAAGATTAAAGAAGAATTTAATATTTTGATTGGATCACGGTCCAGATTTATTAACTTATACGTAAGTTGTATTTCTAAATCCGATGAAAAGATAAAATTTTAAAACTTCTTTAACACGTTAAAAAATCATGAAGCAGCTTACCTCAGGTAGAGTGCGTTAGGGGTGCTAATACCTTCCCTAACCACAACCAGTCCCTTACCCGCGAATCTCTGACAAGACCAGTACATTCGGTTTCCTAGTAGCCCGCAATCAATTACTAGGTGGCGACTCCCAACGAATTCAAAGCAAACACAACGACAAAAAGGACAAAAAGATCGCCAGCCGATGCCGCGCGGGATTTTCCGACGTGCGACAGAATGGCGACTCCACTAGGGACGGTACTGTTTCTGACATTATTGGACTAAGCTTTGTGTATTTGATGTGTTTTAATTTTTGCATTGTTTACCTTTTTGCTAATATTTATTTCCATGCATTTTATAGAATTGTCTCATGCATCACCTGTATTTATTTTTTAAGGCACACACAAGCTTCTAGGTTAGGTGGGGAACTAGCGATCTGCCCTAAGACTATTGGTCGGGGTTCAGATGCGTGAAACACCCAACTCATATCTGAGTGCCTGCTTGGTAATGGTGGGTATACGTGCCTTAACCATTCTTTGCAACGCCACCATACTGTCTTTACGAAGAACGTCACTGGACAGATATGAGACCCTTTTGAGACCAGATAGAAAACCTACCCATGTTCACACAATGAATAGAACCTGTCCTTAGGTTGTATGTGCTATCGTTATTTGCGTAAGGGCAAACCCTTCTTGAAGCATCTTGAACCCAAGACTTGTGGGTGACACATTGGTCATCACTCTAAAAATTTTCATTGTAGAGTTTGGGCAAAAATCACGATTCTTGTTCCATCATACAAGAGTTACGACCATATTATCACCCCTCGAAGGGCGAGTTCATCATATAGATTACATGTTCATACATTTATCATGCATGTACCGGGTTGAAAGGTAGGTCCCCTGTACAAGCTGTGCTGCACGTGATTGAAGAAAGATGAGGGAAGTGAACAAAGGAGTCAGATAGAGGCTCATTATCAGATTAAGGTTGAGAGCGTCAAATGTGAAGTAGCTGGACTCAGATTTGCCCGAACAAGTGTTGAGCATAAAATGGAAAGTGAGTGTCTGCATAGTCTGCTGTGGGAACACTGCTTGTTCACATCCAATTGAAGCTGTATCTCTCATTTTCCATCATGAACAGCAACAACAATGCCTTCAATCATCAACTAATGACAACTCTGGTTCTTGTCCAGTTGCACTGTTAAATGTTGATCCCCTCCACATCATCTAATGGAACCAAACAACTATCGGTCTCCTGTACATGGTGCATTAGTCTTCTTTGAAGCTACCCCAATTATGAGCTCAATTCCATTTCAACAGCACAAGATGTTGGTCTGAAAAACCATGATTAGACACTGAACTTCTACATGGCAGAGCTCTCTCTGTAAAGATTTATTTGTGGATCTGCCAAATGAGAAATGCAAAAGGGGATGTATTAATTTCATATGCTTTGAAACTTTTTTACCCACCAGTGGCACAAATAAAACATTGTAGTAGGCAGAGGAGTCAGGCCTGGTCTGAAAATATGAGTAGTCGTCAAATTTCAACGTGGAAGAGCTCTCTCTACAAAAATCTGTTTATGATGCTGCAAGTTAAGAGTGCAAGAGGGGATTTACTAATTACATATGCTACAAATATTTCTCTAATCAATTTTAGCACGAAGAAACTGTAGCAGGTTGAAGAGTCAGGCCTAGTCTGAAAAACATGAGCAGACATCAAACTTCAACGTAGCAGAGATCTCTCGGCAGGAATCTGTTTGTGGATATACAAGTAGAAAATCCAAGAAGGGATGCAGTGATTCCAGATTGTCCATAATTTTCACCAAATATACTTTGAACTATAATTACTATCACATTTTCAAACACTTTATAAAGTTAAATGATTGGACGGACCCTACGGACCCTATTGTGAGAATCATGAAAGCTCTCACATGAAAGCTTTTAGAATTAGGGCTTGACAATGTAAGAGATGGTAAACAATTCAAGTTCCAAAATAAACTCAAAGCCTTTCAGTGGAATTGAATCAACTAAAAGGGAATTATGGCCACATAAGGCACATTATAAGCTAGTGAGGGAAGTGTTGCTACTGAAGGAAGAACAAACTTGTAGATGATGATGAGGCATGAACCGATTCATCCATGTTTCTTGAAACGAACAACAACATGAATTGTAAAGAGAAGATGTCTTATGTTGAATGGGATGCGATGAAATTGAAAAAGCTTCAAAATGGCCTTTCCACATTTGATTGTTGGGCTGATAGGATGACTAGATTTGAGCACTAGTTGATGAGTTTTGTGACATCTCCTTTTGCATGTGTGGCCTTATGTGTTTATACTCATGGCCAATGTTATCAAAAACGTGTTTTAAAAAATGGACAAAACGTGTGAAAACGGGTTAAAAACTTGAAAACCATTAAAATCAGGTCAAACTCGTACAAAATCGGTCCGACTCGTTAAAATCAGTAAAATCGAACCGATTTCACAAGTTTGCTGAAAAATTAAAAATATGCTCACTGCTAAGTGCTGACTCCATCTCCTGATTTCATTACGCCCCGACACTCCACCCATCCCTTTCCCCTTTCCCCTTTCAGCCTTTTCCCTTTCCCTAAATCTCAAATTCTCAGAATCTCAAGCCTCAGCCCTAACAAATTAACATCAGCGTTCAACAGCGTAGCTATTGGTTTCACTCTCTCAACTCTCCACTCACCAGCAACACAAATATATAACCAAGTTTGCTTGTTGCATTCTCATTTTTTCTGTCATGTTTTATTATGCAGAAGAGGGCCATGTCTTTTTTCTAGTTGTATACAATGTTGTTGTTGTTAATGGCTATAACTTATATCATGTGTAAAACATCATGCCAGTTAAAACATCATTGGCAAATGAAAAATCAAGTCATTTTACATGCAAGAAGAAGAAACAAAGATGTCTAATTGGTCACTTTTCTCCTAATTTTAACACATATAAAACCGGCCTAGTCTAAATCTTTGGACCATCTCACGTGTAATTGTCTCTCAAATGCAAGCCGTAGTCTTTTCTTCTTTCTCCTCATCCATGGCAACGAAGTGTCTAGTATAAAAAAAGACTTGAGTGCCTGATATCAAACAAATCCTTATAATTATGGGGGTGTGTGTGTGTGTGTATGGTGAGCTAAGGCATTGAAAAATATGAGGTTTTTGAGGGGTTTGGTTGCTGAAGAATTGAGAAGGAAAATGGGGATGGAATTGGTTTGCATTTAATTGTTGCTTTTTGTTGTTTCAGAAACACGAAAGGGGAGAAAAATATAAGAAAACACCCCATTTTGATGAAGTCATTATTAAGCTTGTTGTAACCCATTTTTGGGTCCCCACATAAAAAATAATAAAATACAAAAAAATTCAAAAAAATATATTATCAAAAAATATAACAGTGAAAAATGCCAGAGCGCCCTAAAAATGCTCAAAATTTGATTGAGGATGTTCAAAAATCAAAAATTAATTTTTGACAGTATATCATTGACTGATGAGAGCCCCGATGATAAAGAAAATTCAATTTGTGGAAGAAAAATGCAAAATTAGAAGTTTATGGACTTAATGAAATTTTATTAAAGGTTTAATTGCATTTATGAAGATTTTAATTGCAAGAAAAATTGATTTTGGAGTTAATTTGGGCTTTAATTAGGAGAAATTAATTTTCTAGGGTCAAATTATAATTTTTGGAAGTTAATTTGGTCAAATCAGGGGCTTAATTGCATAAATATTGAGGTTTAATGGCCAATTAGGGACTGAATTGAAGAAATCCGAGACCAAGGACTAAATTGTAAAACGCGCGCAAATGGAGGGCCGAAATTTGAATCTGACGTGTTTTGGCGCCAAATCCATTTAAATGAAACGACGCCGTTTTCATTCACTGTTGCAAAAAAAAAAAAAAAAAACAGAAGCCCAAAACGGTGCCGTTTTGACGGCATTGTAGCTCTTCTTCTTCCCCTGGACGCGCGAGGCAGGGGAAGAAGAAGATTTTTCTTCTCCCTTTTTGCCTAACTTCTTTCACCCGGATTTGGCGCAATAAGACGCCCGCAATCACCCACTTGCCTCCTCCTTTTTATCCATGGATCGATAATGGAGGGGGCGGCGGCCACCACCATGACGTCTCCCCTGTTTTTGCCTATAAAAACAGGGGAGGACCGAGGGAAAAAAAGACAGAAAAAAAAGACCCGAGAGAGGGGGAAGAGAAGAGAAGGGAGAGCAAAGAGAGGGGAAAAGAGAGAGAAGGGAGAAAACAGAAGAAGAAGAAGAAGAAGAAGAAGGAGCAGCAGAGGAGAAAACAAAAAAATACAGAGGAGAGAGAGAGAGAAGGAAAACCGCCGGCCACCACCACCCCTGCCGCATCAGCTGCTGCCCGCATCAACACCGTTCCAGGTAACTTTCTCCACTGTCATTTTTTTTTGCTTCGGCTTCGGCTTCATCTGCATGCAGAACGTTTACGTTCTGCAGCAGATGAAGATTAATTAGCAAGTTACTGTGCTGTGCACAGTAACTTGCTAATTAATTCACGGGGTTACTGTGTACACAGTAACCCCGGTTACTATGCACGCTAATTAATTCTCTGGTTACTGTGCACACAGTAACCCCGGTTTCTATATGCACAGTAACCAGCCCATGCATTTGGGCCATGTTAGGCCCAACCCATGTAAATAAGCCAGGTTTGGCCCAACCCATGCAATTGGGCCCGATACGGCCCATTAAAAAAATATTTATGATGTTCCCATTTTTTATTTATGTTATTTTTATTAATATCGGGTAGTATTTTTATGTCGTAAAAATACAAATCGGGTATTACAATATCCGGTTTTTTGTCACAAACTTCCAAAAATACAAAAAAAATTTAAAAAACATTTTTGTGCATACGGCCAAGTGTCTCAAATCTATAAAATCATATCGTATTTTTCATATGTCAAAAAAACAATATTTAGCATGCATTTTGGCTTTAATAACCAGTTTATTAAAGTCAAGAGAATATTGGCCAAAATTTCAAAAACAACAAAAATTTTATTTTGTTTGTCTCTTAGTATCCGGGGTATGACATTACACGTAATGCATATTCTGGATATTTAATTCTTTTTTTTTTTGGACAATAGAACCTGGGGTATGACATTACATGTAATGCGTATTCCGAACAACAAAAAACCACAACACAACCTTAGATTTTATCAGACATTAAAACAATGCAGCCTACCTTAGGTAGGGCGTAGTTGGGGTGCTAATACTTTCCCTTTACGCAACCAATCTCCGTACCCGATCTCTAAAGACCAGTTAAGGTTCCTAGTAACCAAAATACTAGGTGGCGACTCCCAGTCCATATTTTCACTTGTAGAGACAAGAATTCCTTGTCTCTCCCCATTTTTCCAGGAATAAATTATTCTGATTTTTCCTTGAGGGTGGACGATCGCCGCGCCGCCGCACACGTGCGACAAAGCTTATTGAAGAGAACAATTTCTTTTCTTTTATTTTTTGCAAATAATTTTTTAGGAATAAATTTCCCTCTACCATTAGTCTAGATTTTTGGGAGCAATGGGCAATCTGTTACTGCACCAGTTTTGAATGGATTGTTAGCTTCCAAAACCCTTTCATCTCTGTTCCATGTTATCAACTAAAAGCATGGCTTTGTTTTCCTATATGGCATGTCAGTGGTTTCTAATAGCTTGTTCTTAAATTTTTTAAGAACATATAGAGGGATAAAAGGGAAGTGGAAAGTTGGGATTTTGTCATTGCCTTTTGTGTTCTTCTCTGTATAAAGAGGAGACATTCATTAAGTTATTCATGATGGGTTGATCAGTTTCTTTCTTGTGATGTATTATTGTTAGCAAAGATGAGATTGCTCTTATTTTGTTGCTTACCATAGATGTAGCTGACAATACTAATTCAATGCATGATGCTCTTATTTGTTGCTTACCATAGATGTAGCTGGCAATACTAATTCAATGTGTGGTAACATGATGAAACAACTGCTTCACCTTGATATCAATTCACAAATTGGTAGTTGCATGTCTCTTGGTGCTATGCGTATTTGAACAACAATACATAACATTGAGATGAACCCTGGTCAAGGTGGGAAGTTGGTTCGAGTTGCAGGTACAGTGCAAGGATTCTGAAAAAAAAAATTTCCTTACGATTTTACGATTTTACGATCCGAGTTTATTTTGTATTTTTTGTATCGTGTTAAAAATGTGTTTTTGACAACCTTGCTCATGGCCACTAAGTTCACGTGGTTTACTTGACAAAGAAGTAGAGGAGAACAAATATCTTGGTGTTTAAATGTAGGTGCCACACTTGATACGGTAGGCATTGTACTTACCATTGGTAGTGGCTGAGAGGCGGGTGATAACCATTGGAGAGAAAAGTAGGCAATGCACTTACAATTTAAGGGATAAATTTAGGAGGTCAGACACCGTAATAAAGAATTAGAGGAGCACCGTGTAGCACAACTAGGTGGTGCATGACGCCATGGTGACTTTCAGAGTTCGTAATAATGCATTGTGATGTGGGCTAGTGCAAGGCATTTTCATAATACCAATTCGAGGCGGTGACTTTGAGCAAGTTTGATTGGGTTGGCCTAAGTGGGCTGGAGAGTTGTGAGCTTAGGGTCAAATGAATTGGAGAGCAGTTTGGTTAAGTTAGCCCAAGCTTACTAAACTAAAATTAAAATACCATCAACAAAGATGGTCAAATTGTAATTTTCAAGGAGCAGAGAGAAAATAATAGAAACAAATGCATACCAGAGACACGCGTCAAACCAATAGGAAACAAACATGGCGACACTCCAAAGAACACAACATAAGGATATTTTTGGACACTTAGAGGCGCCGCTCAAAGGGCTTGGGTGCTTCCCACACTCCCTTAGATGTTAAACACTCTTACCCACCTTTTTTTTATTTAGCCAAATACAAAAAAATTTCTAAGTTGACTTGATAATTACAAAAAAATAAAAAAATCATAGTGAAAAGACTAGAATACCAATTATCTTCATGATTAAATGTTTTTATTTAAAGATATTTTGTTCATTTTATCGTGTATTTTAATTATTTATTATTTTTTATATTTAGTCAAATTCCAAATTGCCCCTTAGCTTAAATTATAATAACGAAAAAAACCATTTAAAAAATATGAAAATACCTCTTTTGTGCCAGGTTTAGATTTTGTGTTTCCAATTGTATTTTAGTTGTTTTGTTGTGCAATTAATATGAAAAAAATATTATTGTCTCTAGTCAATTTAAAAAATAACAAAGGGGTCATGAGGAAAAACTTCAATGCTTTTGGAAGCCATTGCCAAAAGTTTCTAGTAGAGAGTCAAAATCATCATTGCAGTATTTCCAATGAACAATACTCATAGATATGGAGCTATAATGTTTTTCCATAGGACTTTAAATCTTTTTAATCTAGTTTTTAGAAGAGATGCAAATTGCTTTTCTCATGGGTTGAAACCATAGTGATGAGACTTGATCTGAGGGTTGACCCAGCCACGGAGTCGAGTCCAGGGTTGCACTAGTTGATCAACTCAAATCAACCCAGAAAAATTAAATTTTTTTTGAAGTTTTAATATTTCATATGAAAAAATTAAAAAATAATCCATGTAAATATAGGCTATACATGTTATAAATTATTAATTTTTATTACACGTATATCACTCCTTTTTTTTTTAAATGAAGGGAATGGTGAAAATACAACTGAATACAAGTCATTTTTTGGCTTCACAAATTTTTTTATTTATTCTGCTATATATATATATAAATAAAAGACAAGCCTTAGAAATTGTTTTTTCTTAGGTTTTAATGCTGCATTATTTTGTTGCGTTGTATGTATGCATTAACCCATTCGATCTATTCTAGGGCTGAGCATTTTCGGTTCGGTCCGGTTTTGGACCAAAATAAACAACCAAACCAATTTTTTTTTTTTTAGTTTTGGAACCGAACCGAACCGAAACGAACCGAAAACCGGTTCAAACCGCTTAATTTCGGTTCGGTTCGGTTTTTTCCCCTTCCAAACCGGTTCAAACTAAAATTATTCCGAAAGAGCTTCTTTACAGGATCATGATTTTCTTTGTCAAATAAAATACAATGTTCATCAAATTGAAAAGACAACAACCAACTAGATGCATAGCGAAAAGGTTTGAACCCACCACTGTTGTTTCTCATTATGCTTGTTGTCTAAAACATTAGACCTGACCATCAACAACGGGTGAAACTAGGCTCTGAATGTACACATCTGCTTCTATACAAGAACTAGCACCATTCATCACAGGGTACCTGAAAGTACCATGTTTGGGATTGTAAATCACTAAAACTGACTTGTACTCCAACAGAACCTCACCTCCAACATCAATGCACAGAGGCACTGAATAATGAAACCACAAAGGATCCAAATATGGTATGCTAAACAGCTTAGTCCAGGAATCTCTAACTCCAAACTCCTTCAAAACCTAGACGTCTGCACGAACCCCTTGATAGTTACACATCACACAGAGCCAGCCTTGTAAGACCCCCAACACTCTCTCATAATCAACCGCCCCATAGTCAGGCTGCACAACCTCCTCGAACATCTCTTGGGCTAAATCAAAAGCAACAATAGACCACGCTGACCCTATACTCCCTTCAGGCATAACCGCCCAACAAAGCTTCCCATCAACATGTTTTCCTGAAACATCATATGGAAGATGAGAGATGAGAGATGAGAGGCAAAGACCATGGAAGAGAAGACAGATATGAGAGATGAGAGGCAGAGAGCATGGAGAAGAAGGCCGATTTGAGAGACGAGAGGGTAGGTACAAGGGGTGGCTGAAAAAGTAAGAATGGTGAGATAAGTTTAGGGTTAGAAAATATGTTATTTATACTTGTTTTTTTCAACAGATAGCTTAGTTGAACCGGGCCGGTTCGATTCGATTCCATCGGTTTTAGACTTTGAAAACCGAAACCGAACCGAACCGGAAATATTTTGTGATTTTCTAATCGGTTTTGTTGTAACCCATTTTTGGGTTCCCATGAAAAAATAAAATAAATAGCCAAAAAAAAGGTTAGAAAAATAACAGGAGGTAGAAGCACTCAGAAAATAGTCAGAAAATTGGTCAAGGAATTTAAAAATACAAGGATTGAATTTTTGACAGTATATTCTTGAAGGATGAAAGCCCTATTGAGAAGGAAAATTTGAATTTTGAGGAGAAAAGCCCAAATTTGGATGTTTATGGACTTAATTGGATTTTTAGGGACTTAATTGGATTTTTATTTGAATTTATGAAGGATTTGATTGCAAGAAAAATTAATTTTTAAGTCAATTTGGGCTTTAATTAGAAGAAATTTAAGTTCTGGGGCCAAAATATATTTTTTAGGAATTTATTGGGTCAAATCAGGGGCTCAATTGCATAAATATTGAAGTTTAAGGGCCAATTAGGGATTTAATTAAGAAAATCCGAAACCAGGGACCAAATTGGAAGAGGCGCGTAAATGGAGGGGCTGCAATTTTTCGGTTCAGGGGCTTAATTGAAGAAATTGAAAGTTTATTAATCAATTGAGGGCTAAATTGCATAAATCAGAGGCCAAGGACTAAAGTGAAAAAGGCGGCCAACAAGAGGGGCGGAGACCGAAGGTGAAATAATGGAGGACTGATCTGGATTTTGGCTCCTTTAAATGAAACGGCGCGTTTTATCCAAAACGACGCCGTTTCATATATATATATATATATATATATATATATATATATATAAAAGAAGAAGAAGCCCAGAACGGTGTCGTTTTGAACGACACTGTTCATCTTCCTCCTTCGCCCGAAGCAGAGCAGCAGAAGAAGAAAACCATTTTCGTTTTTTTCAAATCTTCCCGCCTCTCTCTCTTCGTCCCCACTACCTTTAGACAATGGCCGACCAGCCGTTGTGTGATCGGCTCTCATGGTCCCCCACGGTTCTGCCCCTATAAATAGGGAAGAAAACCGAAAAGAAAAAAAAAAAAAAAGACCCGAGAGGAATAGAGAGAGAGAGACCCGAGAAGGGAGGAGAAGAGAGATCAGGCACGAGAGAAAGAGAAGGGAATACTGGAACTAAACTGAAAATAAAAGAAAAAAAGAGAGAACCGAAACAGGGAGAAGGGAGGAGAGAGAGAGAGTGAACCGAACCGAACGCTAGGAACCGCCACAGCACCGCACGGAGCCGCCGCCCACGAGCCACGCCACCGCTGCACCGCCAGCGACCGCCTCCTCCACGCCAGGTAAATTTTCTTCTTCTCCTTCGTTTGCAGGCGTTGCCTCCTGCATGCAGAGTTATGCATGCAGGAGGCGGGGGGGGAAGAAAATTAATTCTTCCCGCCGCTGGGCCAAAGGTGCTGGGCCAGCCCGATGCTGGCCTAGCCTTGCAAGTCTGGGCCGGTCCTGGCCCAGACGGTAGAAGTTTTGGGCCGACATCGGCCCAATTTAATTTTGGGCCGAGGTCGGCCCGTTTTTTTTTATTTTTTGGGCTGAGCCTGGCCCGTTTATTTGGGCCGGCCCAGCCCGGATTTTTATTTTATTTTATATTATATATTATATATTATATATTATATTATATATATGTATATATATATAAAATATAATAAAAAAAATAAATATTTTGAAAAATCTTAAAAAAATATTGTTGATTTTTCTGCATATTTTTGTCAAAAATGTTTTAATTCTGGTTTGTATTTTTATACTGTAAAGATACAAAATCAGTGTTATAAATACCCGGTTTTCGTCAAAATATCAAAGATTTTCAGAATAAAAAATGTTTTTGCTTTCAAAAAATTTCTAAAAATTCCCTAAAAATTTTGTTGATTTTTCTGCATATTTTTATCAAAGTGGATTAATATTGGGTTGTATTTTTATACCGTAAGGATACAAGCTCAGTATTAAAATACCCGATTTTCGTCAAAGCATAAAAAATAATATTTTCCAAAAAAATTGTTTTTGTTTTAAAATACGGCCTAGTCTCTCCAATATATATATATAAATATTATAACATCATATTTTCACACAACAAAGAAAATTTTCAAAACAATATATGTATTAACATGCATTTTGGGCTTTAATAACCAGTTTATTCAAGCCATGAGAACTAGGCCAATATTTCAAAAATTCTAAAAAATCTTTTTTGTTTTCTTTTAGTATTTGGGATTACGAATTTATACGTAAAACGTATTCCTAAATATTATTAATAAAGTTTGGTATAGCCGTTACAACGGTCAGGATTTTACCCGATAAGATAAAAGACCTTCTTACCGAGGAGGATTTTTCTTGAACCATAAACAGACCAACGACTAGAAGTATAATAACACCTTAGTTTTTATCAGACTAAAACAATGCAGCTTACCTTAGGTAGGGCGTATTTGGGGTGCTAATATCTTCCCTTTACGCAACCAGTCTCCGTACCTGATCTCTGAGACCAGTTAGGGTTCCTAGTGACCGAAATACTAGGTGGCGACTCCAAAGAACCAAATAAAAATAAATAAATAAAATTCGTCAGTCGAACCCGCAATTGATGAATTTGAATTTTTTTTGGGGTGCGACAGGTTTAATCGGTTTTTTTCACGGTTTGGTTTTCTCGGTTATTTTTTTTCTAGTTTTCTCGGTTTAATCAGTTTTTCGATTTATTTGCTCACCCCTAATCTATTCTATCATATTTAACGTTCTTTATGAAAATGGGTTTTCAACTGATTTGGTAAATAATGATAATTGATCATTTGTAAGTACTTGTTAACAGGAGTTTCCTGTAACAATGTTTTTGTGCCTTTCGTCATATTACTCTTGTTTTTGGCCAAAGGGAAGGAATATTTGCGTGTATTATTGTTCCAAACATAGATCTAAATACTAATTCATAAGGACAATGAGTTATAATTAAATTCATACATCAATCTTGCTCGTTACTCTATTGAAAATAATGCTTGCTGACTCCTAAAAATTATGTCCACAAAATTGTGTGATTTCAAGAACAAATTAATACCAATTAAGAAAAAAAAAGTTTCAACCGAGTTTTGCCAAGTCGCTCAGGTCATGGGTCAACCGAGTTTTTACTCATCCTAATTTTTTGTCTTACCTGGATCGGTCCAGCCATCGAGTTAACCTACCGGGTCAATTCAGGTTTAATAATTATGATTGAAACGATGCATTAAGTCTAAGTAGAAATAAAAATATAGTTTCATGGTAAAGTTGTAATATTTCAACCGTTAAGGTTTTTTAATCATTAATTTAATTATAATGACAATCATGTAATATTTTTATATTTTTTAAAATGTTATAAACAATATCCACAATGATATGTTAATATGTAAATGCCATTTTTGAAACTACAAAGAAAAAAAAAATGAAATCTCACTTTATAATAATAAAAAAAGTAAATGATATTTGGAATATCTCAAAAATACAAATATAGACATGATACTATTTTTTTTATATAGTAAATGATATTTTTACACATCAATCAATAAAGATTGAGTATATTATTTAAATGATATTAGAGATGCATTTTCTATATTGATCTGTGTTTTGACACTACTAGAAAATCGGTGAAAACCAACAAAATTACCAATAAAATTTTTTTGTTGGCAAACTTTAGCGACAGAAATACTTCCATCTCTAATTATGTCGGTATTCACAGACAGAAATTATTCGTCGGTGAGACAGTCAATATTTACCCACGGTCTGTTTTTGTCGGTACATACCGACCATCTCACCGATGGATTACATAGGTTTTTGGTAGTTGCAACAGTGTGGTGACGTGGATTTTTTTAGATGATTTTACCGATGAAATGACCGAGGGATTCAAACTGGGATCTCCGTACAGTGATCTCCGAGGGATCACTAACGGGTATACCGACGGAACGTGTTCGTCGATGATTCAATTGGTAAAAGCCAATATATACCCACTCTGCCAACACTCTCTTGCTCTATTTCTCCTTCTTCTTCCCCATCCTACCTACTTCTCCCCTCCTGAACTGCAGCCAACCACCCATCCCAACTCTCCCCCTCTTCTCAACACAAGCACTCAAGTTTCTTATACTTTTGTACGTGGTCATAACAATATTTGTTCTTGTGGATTTTATTATTTTTTGTAAGTAAATCTATTTTTTTTAATTTTAACATTTAAATTTGAATATTTTTTTAGTATATATTTTTTGTTAACGTATGTACTTGTTTGATTGTTATTTATCAAAGAAACTTGTAGTATGAATGTATAATTTTGTAGTTGTTATAGTTTGTTTTAGATTTTGTCAAATTAAATTTGTTTGTAAATTGTTGAAACTTTGTTTGAATTACATTGAATTAGATGTGTTGTGATGAAATAAATAATAGCTTGTTTAATGGGTCCCTTTTTATTTTTATCAATTCTATTACGAAGTTGTGATTTTTGTAAATTTATATATGTATACATTTGTATGTACGTTGATAGTTGATAATTGATAATTGATAATAATATTTAAATTAAGTGTTTTTTTAGTTTGTTGGATAATGTCGGGGCAAACCAATATTTTTGTTTTGTTTATTTATGTAACATAGTCAATTAATACTTGTCATCATAATGTGTTGATAGAAGTCATGGATGATTGTTCATGTATTTATCGGGACTCACCCCAAGGATTGCGGAGGATGGATTATTGTAACGGGGTTCAGGGTTTTATTAATTTTGCAATATCTATCCCGATGAATTTTACTGATGACAGTATTAGGTGTCCGTGCAGGAAGTGTAAAAATAAAAGTTTTTGCATCAAGATGTTGTAACGATGCATCTTCTAACCAAAGGGTTCATGGAGAATTACATGTGTTGGTATGCACACGAGGAACTATTTGTTCCTAATGAGAGCATGGTAGAAAGGGTGGTTGGGTCAACTTCTACTGCTAGCAACATGCATGAAGTTGGAAACGACAACAATAATCCTTATAGGAACATGGTTATGGATGCAATGAGAATGAGTGAAGGTAAAGTCAGTGAATGTCCAATCGTAGAAGAAGAACCTAATGCAGATGCACCAAGGTTTTTTGAGCTGTTAAAAGATTTTGACGAACCATTATAGGATGACCGCATGAATCATGGTAAATTATCGGTCGTAGCACAGGTGTTCATGATGAAACCCCTCGGTTTAGGATACCAAAAAATTGACATGTGTCCTAACTTCTGCATGTTATACTACCTTGAAAATGCTGAGCTGACTGAGTGCATGATATGTGGGCATTCCCGTTACAAACCTAGAACTGGTAGAGGGAAGACTCTTATGGCATATAAAAAACTTAGATACTTTACAATCACACTTAGACTACAAAGGTTATTCATATCACCAAGGACTGCTGAGCACATGACATGGTATCAATCATATCATGCAGTTGATGGAGTGATGGTGCATCCTTCTGAAGGCGAAGGCTGGAAACACTTTAACAGTGTACATCCTCACTTTTCAGCTGAATTAAGGAACGTGTGTCTTGGGTTGTCTATAGATAGATTCAACCCATTCGGGTCATTTGCTACTCCTTATTCTTGTTGGCCGGTTATACTAACAATTTATAACTTGCCGCCGGGGATGTGTATGAGGCTGGAGTTTATGTTTTTATCTATGGTCATACCATGTCCGAGCAGTCTGGGGTGAAATATTGATGTTTGTCTTCATCCGTTAATTGATGATGTGACAGAGTTGTGGTCCTATGGAGCTTTGACTTATGACATCTCGAGGAAACATAATTTTGTCATGAGAGCGGCCTTAATGTGGACTATCAATGATTTCCTAGCTTATGGAATGGTTTCTGGTTGAAGCACGCATGGAAAGTTAGCATGTCCATATTGTATGGAGAACAACAAGGCATTCATGCTAACAAACGGGGGTACAGGTTCTTTTGTTGACTGTCACTGTCATTTCTTGCCATTGAATTACAAGTATAGAAAGACCATAAAGGATTTCTTTATTGGCAGAGTTGAAAAGGATGATGCACCCCTGCGTCTTTCAAGTGAAGAATTGCTTGATGTTGTGTTAGAGTATGGAGACATTGTGTTTGGTCTCCAATCAGGTAAGCAGAAGTTTCCTGGTTTTGGTTTGATTCATAATTGGGTAAAGCGAAGTATCTTTTGGGAGCTTTCTTATTGGAAGACCAATCTTCTCCGCCATAACCTTGATGTCATACATATTGAAAAGAATGTGTTTGAGAACATTTTCAACACCGTTATGGATGTGAAGGGGAAGACAAAGGATAACATCAAGGCTAGATTGGATGTAGCATTGTTCTGTAATCGTAAAAACATGGAGTTGATTTGTGATGGGTCATGAGTCGCAAAACCAAGAGCAAGCTTCGTGTTGGATAAAAACGCATAACTGCAACCATCTAGGTGGTGGCCTAGTGGTAAGAGCTTGGGACTAAGGAGTTTGCTCCCTTTGTGGTCTCAAGTTCGAGCCCTGTGGTTGCTCATAAAAAATGCATAACTGCTAGTCTACAAGTGGCTTAAGAGTTTGTGTTTCCCCGATGGACATGCCTCAAACATATCAAGGCTGGTTAATATGAAGGAATGTAGATTATATGGAAAGAAGAGTCATGACTACTATGTGCTTATGTAAACACTCATTCCATTAGCTTTTCATGATTTGTTGCCAAAGGGGATATTAGATGCACTAACGGAGATCAGTAATTTCTTTAGATTAAAGATGGCTGATGATCCATGTGCTCCTTTTTGGCCGTACGGTCCCGACAACAACCAGCCTCCTCCTCCTCCAGCTCCACCGCCGTTTTAGTTTATTTTTGTTTTTTTAAACATTAAATTTGTAATGAATATTTGGATGAATATTATTTAACATTTTTTTTTACATTTTTAATGTTTAAAACAAATTCATTTGGTTATTAAGTTTTTTCCCTGTTAATAAATATATTTTTTTTGTATTGTAAATAAATACCAATGAATTTCTAGACGGAAACATGCCATCAGTATTTTACCGAGAGTTGCGAAAAAATTACCACCCATGCCACAATCGCCAACGGATATATTCCGTCGGTAATTCCCATTACTATTACCAATGGATATATTCCGTCGATATTCGACATGGAATTCTGAAATATTTACCGCCCATGCCACAATCACCAATGGATTGTCCGTCAGTAAACACAATTGGAAACACAGACAGACTTATTCCGTTGGTAAAATTCTCGCAGGTAATTATTTTTTTGGCATGCTTCGTCATCTATAATACCGTCGGTGGTCCGTCAGTGTTTGGTTTTTTTTATTACCAACAAAATTGGTGACAGAATGGAAAATTACTGACGATCCAAATTATATTGACAATCATGTAATATTTTTATATTTTTTGTGCTCAACTTATTATGTAAAATGTTATAAACAATATCCACGATGATATGTTGATATGTAAATGCCATTTCTGAAACTATAAAGAAAAAATGAAATCTCACTTTATAATAATAAAAAAAGTAAATGATATTTGCATCTCACAAATGCAAATATGGACATGATACTATTGTTATTATTATTTTTTATAGTAAATGATATTCTTACACATCAATCAATCACGATTGAGTATATTATTTAAATGATATTAAAGATGCATTTTCTATATTGATCTGTGTTTTGATGATTTCATTACGTTCTTGTTGATGCCAAGAGTTAAGATTTGACCTTAAAAATTAATAAAATTAACATATCATCGCTTTATTTTTTATGGTTTTTTAAAAAGGAAGCAAGGTCCCCTGACATGTTTTCTTAAAGACCCTTTTTTTGTTATTTTATAATTAACTATTAGTATTATTATTTTAAATTTTAGAATAAAATTCTCTTTAAATAAAATTATTAGGATGATATTTATAAACTTATTCGGTTCTGTTGTAATTTTTAAATAAGGTTATAGTTTTTTTCTTATTTTATGGTAATGTTAATTATTATTTTATGAGAGTATCAGATTAGACCCGCAAACCAAACAGCACGACTGGGACCCGTGTGAGTGCCAGTCCTCAGTACCACTCTGAGGCGGCTGACGAAATTATAATTTGCCGTGTGGAAAATTATAATTTGTAATTTGCCGTGTGGAAAATCATGCCATTTGACTCTGAGGCGGCTAACGAAACTACCACTCAAAACTCTGCTAACCTCTTAATTATAACTATAACATCGATAGTAATATGAAATATTACCTCTGCTAACCTTTCCGATTGCTGCAATTTGATCATTAAATTCACCAAGTAGGCGGACTCCGACGAACTCATAAACACCATAGAGAGGTAACCTTTGCCATTGTTGCTACTGATTCAATGCATTTAGTCTTTTTTGTTTTCATGTTTTCAGCAACAATATTAATTGTTACATGACAGCAACATTAACACAATATGAGTTTGATAAGTTTGTTTCATGAACATATTAATTCTTCCATCTGTAATTCTTTTTGCTCAGCAATGAAAGTAATAGCTAGCTAGCGTTGGTAGCAAGTGACGAGTGATCATGTTAAGATTGATCATATCAAATTAAGCTAGTATATATCCATCGTTAAGAGTTTGAGGAATTTTCTGATAAATATAAGTTGTGTGGGTTCTTGTACTCTTACACTTCAATTTCTCTTAATGAATGTTCAGCTGTTGAAGTGGGTGATCTTTGTATGTCTTTAGGAGAAAAAGGAGAGCACTTATTGATTTCGATTCTTAGTGATTGAGGAAGACACGATCTTGTAACTGTCTGATATGGCATCTTCATCTGCTGTTGCTCATAAATGGAAGTATGATGTGTTCCTTAGTTTTAGAGGCAAGGATATGCGCAATAATTTTACCAGCCATCTCTATGATGCTTTGTGTCGTAAGATAATCAAGACTTTCATTGATGATGGGCTTGAAAGAGGAGAAGAAATTACCAAGATGAGATACATTTCTTTGAGTTCATCATGGAAGGTGTCATGGTTTTCCAGATTTCAGGTTAGTGTTAATATATAATTTTAACTTATTTCTCATAAATTCTTAATATAATTGTAAATAAATTATTAACATT
The DNA here is from genome assembly GCA_033617975.1 of Populus alba x Populus glandulosa. Classification (NCBI taxonomy): domain Eukaryota; kingdom Viridiplantae; phylum Streptophyta; class Magnoliopsida; order Malpighiales; family Salicaceae; genus Populus; species Populus alba x Populus glandulosa. Next base: position 12,464,959 of record CM066161.1, read on the forward strand.
TTTAAAAATTAATTTTTTATACACAGAATCGATTCTGTTGGGACGATGAACATAACACTATTGTGAGGAGGGTGTGGAAAAATCACGCGACAACTAGGTAACATAAAAAACAATACAACTTTTTTTTTTCAAAAAAATTTATGTTTCGAAATGTAATTTTTGCTTGCATGAAGTAGGTTGCGTGATTTTTGGTACGAAGCCCAAAAAAAGACAAAAAAAACTACGAGGGATAAGGGGTTCCAAGGCTAGAACGATGTTGCGGTTTGGAGGGATTTCAAACCGATATACATCCCGAAAGATATATGGCCGCACTATCTTCAACATGTGATGTCTGAGTGGTTTACACGACGCTCACAGTCTTGTGCTGGCAACCGGAATCAGCCAATTTATGGCTCGGTGATAACGCACACCGACGACTCTGTTCTATTTGCTGCACATGCGAAACGGATGGTAAGATTAATTTAAATGAAATATATCGTTCAATTAATTTGTTGTTAATAAATTTTTTTCATTATAGGCTAGTCTCTTGGATGTGAGTCGAGCCCTATGGAGCTTTTTGTGGAGACGCACGTGCGGAGTCAAGACCGCCAAAAGGGGGCGCAACAGTTCGTTGACAGCCGTGCTCAACATTTTGTGGTATGTTTGTTCAACCATTTTATTTTGTAAGTTATTATTATGTTTATTGAATTGAATATGATGATTACTTTGTTTTATTTTCAGGAGACCTATAATAATCGGTTGAGGGAGAGATACGGGGACGATCCTTTGACCCATTCGGAATTCGATCTGGATTTGTGAATGGAGGCTGGATCGTCAGGTGGACCCGATAAAAATCGGGTTTACGGGCTCTCCAACACTACGGTCGACAACTTGCGGTCGCCCTGTAGTGCTTCAACCGTTGGGAGTTCCCAATCAGTATCAAGCTCCCAATCTAAGGAGTTCATGGCCTTGCAGCAACACACAGCTCAGCTCACCGAAAAGTACGACCACCTATCAAAGGCGTACACACAACTCAAAGAATAACAAAAAGTGGTGTACGAACAACAAAGAGCGGAGTCTGAACAACACAAAGTGGAGTCTGAACAACAAAGAGCGACCTATGAAGAGCTTCGTGAAATGGTCATAAACATGGCACAAGGTGGAACATGTGCGCCTAATCCTTTATGGCCATATAACCGCCAGCCTCCTCCTCCTCCTCCTCCTCCAGCTCCACCTTTATATTAATTTTTAATAAACATTATTTACATTTAAAATTTTGTTTAATGTTTTTTTGAAACACATTCTTTTTGTAATGAATATTATTTAACTTTGATTTTTTGTTTTTGATGCTTAATATAAATTTTATTTGTATAATTGGTTTTTATTACCATTAATTTATATCATTTTATATTATGTATTCTAAATAATTTTAAAAAAACAAATTACAAAGGGCTTTATCGACGGACTACATCCATCGGTAATTGACAGTGGCTGCCACCATCACCGACGAATATCAAGACCGATACATTCGGTCGGTATTCCATACACTCACCAATAGTGTTACCGACGGAAATTCTCCATTGCCATTTGACAGTAGCTGCCAAACATACCGATGAATTTACAGAAGAATATATTTGGTCGGTAATTCAAATCCTCACCGACAACTTTACTGACGGATATGGGCTGTCGATCATACACTATATCACCGATGGAGTATTTTCCATCAGTATATTTCAAGAGGGAAACTTTTTTTTTGGCGCGCAAATTTTGTCTGTAAAACCATCGGCAAATGTTTTTTTTTGTTTTTCCGACCGATATAACGACGAAATGTGGAATCACCGACAAAAGATAATCCAACGGGCGTATTTCGTCAGTAATATAGTCGGTAAATAAGTTACCGACAAACGCTCAGTCACACACTGACGGAATATTTTCGTCGGTAAAACTGTGAAATCTTGTAGTGATTTATGAAATAAAAAAATAAAAAAAATATCATTTTATCATCTTTCAATGTTTTTTCGGTCAAATTTGATCCTCATTCTTTTTATTGCTATTTTTTTTATTTGAAATAATTTATGAAAATATATCTTTTTTAATTTCATTCTTCTTCAACTTTTTATTTGTCAAATTTGGTCCTTATTCTTTTAGTAAACTTAAAAAAATTAAAACATCAATGGATAATTTTCCAGTATATTTTTCATCATATAACCAAACATTTAAAAGTATTTTCTAATTCATTTTAAAAGAAGCCAATATGAAGGAATCAAATTAAAAATAATAATTGAGGGACCAAAATAAAAAATAGGACATGAACTTCCCCCTAACCACACAAATCAATCCCTAATTTCAACAAAAAAAAGAAAAGACTAAGTATTTCTTTAATATTTAATAACTAATATGAAATATGTTGCACATGCATGTGTGGCGTCGTGGCAAAAACATTCACCCTCAAAATATCTCTTATCTATTTATCTGGAAAATACGAGGAGACAAGGAGTTCTTGTCTTTTATTAGTGGAAAAATGGAATGAAAGTCGCCACCTAGTATTTTGGTCACTAGGAACCCTAACTAGTCTCAGAGATCGGGTACGGGGACTGGTTGTGTAAAGGAAAGGTATTAGCACCCCAAATACACCCTACCTAAGATAAGCTGCATTATTTTATTGTCTGGTAAAATCTAAAGTCGTGTTGTGTTTTCTAGTTTTTGGTTCGTCTATGGTTTAAGAAAAGTTCTCTTCGATAAATAGATCCTTATTTTATTGGGTAAAACCTAACCGTCCTAACATCAATAGATAATTTAATATCCAGCATATGTCTTACATATAAGGTCGTAACCTCAGATATTAAAAAAAAACAAAATAATTGTTTTTGAAATTTTTGAAATTTTTGAAATATTGGCCTAGTTCTCGTGACTTTAATAAGCTGGTTATTAAAGCCAAAATACATGTTAATACATATTTTTTGAAACTTTATTTGTTATATGAAAATACAATATGATTTTTTATTATTATTGTTTGAGAGACTTGGCCATATGCATAAAAATACAATTTTTTATTTTATTTTTTTAATGTTTTGACGAAAACCAAGTATTTTAATACCGGATTTATATCTTTACAATATAAAAATACAAAACAATATTAATCAAAATACAGTAAAAAGATTTGGAAAATCACAGATTTTTTTGAAATAATTTTTCTTTTGAAGAATTTTTTTTTTCGAGCTGGACCCAACTTAGCCCATATGGCTGGGTTGGACCCCGCAAGCCTAACCGGGTCACTCGCTCAAGCCAGTGACCCGGCTAGGGAAACAAAAGGCACGCTTAAGCGTGCATGCTTATGCAAATGGAAGTAGTTACTGTTCAAGTGAATTATAATTCACTTGAATAGTGAAAATGCAAAAATGGAATTGCATGCACAAAGATGAAGAGAACAAACCTGGTGGTGGAAACAATGTCGAAGACGATGGTAATGGTGTATGCTCACAGTGATGCTGGTGGTGGAGAGGAAGCCGAAGATGGGTCACAGTGGTTATGACGGTGTTGCAATTTTTCTTCTTCTTCCTCGTGCAGAGACACCAGCCTCTGTTTTTTCTTCCTCGTCTGCTTCTATTTACTTCTTCTCCTTTTGGTCTTTGTTTTTCGTTCTTTTCAAAAGATTTCCCACCCTCTCTTTTCTTCCTCCTTCTCTGTCTTGTGTCTGTCTTTTTCTTGTGTTGCCCCCCTGTTCTGCTCTACCCTCTTCCCTCTCTGTTTTCTTCTCACTATCACCTCTCCTCTCTTGTTTTTTTTTTTGCTGTCTCGTTCTCCCTTTCTCCTCCTTTTCTTTTTTTTTTCCTGGTTGCTTCTTTCCTCTAGCTTTTATAGCCAGAGGATGTAGATGTTTTCCGGCAACAGAGTAACGGCCGGTGTACATGGTGGCGTGAGACATGCCCCCTGATTGAAGTGGCTCCATTATCGCTGCTAACATCTCCTACCTTTAACGCCACAGCTGCCATGCTTAAAAAGATAGTGAATAGTGCTTCAATGGAAACGATGCCGTTTGGATTCTTCTGATTTGGTCATTGAAATTTTTGCAATTTTGTAATCAAACCCCGGAAAAATTGTAATTGGGTCCCTTAATTTTATCGCCTTTTCTGGTTTGGTCCTTGGTTTTGGATTGTTTCAATTAAGTCCCTAACTGGCCATCAAACTTTGATAGTTATGCAATTAAACCCCTGGATTTGACGAAATCAACCCTTCAAAATTATAATTGGACCCTAGAACTTTAATTTCTTCCATTAAAAGCCTAAATTGACTTAAAAGATCATTTTTCTTGCAATCAAACCCTCTCTAAATTCAATTAAACATTGGATAAAATTTAATTGAGTCCATAAGCATTTGATTTTGGACTTTTCTTTCTCAAATTGAATTTTCCTTGTCCTAGGACTCTCATCAGTAAAAATATATTATCAAAATTTCAATTCTTGTATTTTTGAACCTCCTCAACCCATTTCTCACCATTTTGTGGGTATTCCAGCATCGTATTCTCACTCATACTATTTTTTGAATTGCTTCCGAATATGTATTTTTTATATATTTTTTGTATGCGAACCAAAAAATATGTAACAACAAAATAAATAAAATTGAATTTTACTTTCTCAAATAGAACATTAACTAAGAGATTAAACTTTTTCATGCTATATTGAGAATCTCATGCTTATGCATGAAAACAAAATAATCAAGATCAATCATAAAACAAATCACTTACTTTTTTCTTTAGGAAAATGAGAGTTAAATTAAATTATAAAACTGGATGGTACAAGTTATTTAATGGAATTACCAGCTAAAATAAACATTATTTTACCATCAATTATAAAATATATATTTTTGTAAAGTTGGTCTATATTTTTAAATGGTTTTTTACATTAGTACTTCGTTAATCTAAATATGAAAATGACGACACGATACATATTTCCAACATTATGTTAAATGAAAGACATCTTCAAAATTATGTTAAATTATAATCCAATAAATAGCTTTTAGAAAATAAAGTGTCAATAATAGCATGGAAATCATAGGTAAATTGATAATTTTTTTATGAATAATAATAATAATAAAATAGAATTTTGTTTGCAAAACCCAAAACAAAGGTTGAAATGGGTTAAGATTTTGATTTGGAAGACCCAAACAAATTACTTTAGGAAGCCCATCCATTGGGCAAGAAAGAAAAGAAAGGAAAAGAAAAAAACATAATGCCATGACAAGTCCATTGGCTAATGACCCCAAAGTCTTCTCACATCCACATATTTCATTTAGATAATGATGAGATATCTGTTGGTAAGAATTTACATGATGGAGTAGGAGAAGGCAATAGACAAGAAAAATCGTCTCTTATCATCAACAATACGCAGCTTCTTCTTCTTCTTCTGGTTTGCTGATGCAAAACACAAGTCAACTGCTCTTATGATCTGTTGGTAAGTCTTTCTGGTTCATGCTGTCTTCTATATTTAAGATTATATATACGAGTTCGATAAGTTTGATTCATGAACGTATTAATTCTTCCATCTGCAATTCTTTTTGCTCAGCTAGTGACTGTTCTTGCGATGAAAGTAATAGCAAGCTAGCATTTGTAGCAAGTGACGAGTGATCAAACTAAGATAGATCGTATCAAATTAAGCTAGTATATATCCATCGTTAAGAGTTCGAGAAATTTTCTGATAAATATATGTTGTGTGGGTTCTTGTACTCTTAGACTTCAATTTCTCTTAATGAATGTTCAGCTGTTGAGGTGGGTGCTCTTTGTATGTCTTTAGGAGAAAAAGGAGAGCAGTTATTGATTTCAATTCTTAGTGATTGAGGAAGACACGATCTTGTAACTGTCTGATATGGCATCTTTATCTGCTGTTGATCATAAATGGAAGTATGATGTGTTCCTTAGTTTTAGAGGCAAGGATACGCGCAATAATTTTACCAGCCATCTCTATGATGCTTTGTGTCGTAAGAAAATCAAGACTTTCATTGATGATGGGCTTGAAAGAGGAGAAGAAATTACCCCTGCCCTTCTGAAAACGATTGAAGAATCAAGAATTTCTGTAGTAATTTTCTCCAAGAACTACGCATCTTCTCCGTGGTGTGTGGATGAACTGGTGAAAATACTTGAATGCAAAGAGACTTATGGGCAGATTGTTTTACCGGTCTTCTATCATGTAGACCCATCTGATGTTGATGAACAGACTGGGAGTTTTGGAAATGCGTTTGCTGAGCTTGAAAAAAAAATTAAGGGGAAGATGGACAAGGTGCCAAGGTGGAGGGCTGACTTGACATACGCAGCCAGTATATCTGGATGGGATTCACAGGTTACTAGGTAACTATATATTAGTAACTATAGATTCTCTTCTTCAACCTTTTTTTTCCTGGAATTATAGCAATTAAAAGTTATTTATAGCAATTAAATTTTCTTGTGCATATTATAGTTTTTTTTCCTCTCCTGTAAATCATTTTTGCTTGGAAAGGCACAAGTCTTTTCTGTTTTCTAGTGGAAAACTAATTTCCATCAACAGCCAATGGACTTCCACCTTAAGGGTACAATATCGATGCTGCTTATAATAAAAAAAAAATTACTCATAAGAGAAGTTGAAGATGTTAGAATTGAAAATAACTTAAACAATACAGTAAACTTAACAATGCAGTTTACGTAAAGAAAAAGCAATTTGATTTTAAGATGGCAGAGTTGAGTAGAAAGATGAATACTTTTCATTAACTTCAAATGCATATAAATAGGATTACATAGAACTTGAACATGACTGAAACTCTCAACAAACTTGAGAGATTATTGGAATTGAAAATAACAAACTCAGCAGAAAGTTTCTGCTGCTAATCTTGAAGAAGCTAACCGAAAAATTCAAATATTTAAAACTACTCTTAACTCTATCCTTATCAAGGCAAAAACTCATAATTCTAACACTCCTCCTTGAGACTTGCCTTGGACAATCCAAGTTTCATCCTTAGAAACTCCAGTCTTGATCTAGGAAGAGCTTTAGTCATTATATCAGCAAGTTGAACATCTGTTGGACAATAGAGTATCTTTATAAGCTTGTTCTTCTCAGCTTCTCTTATAGAATGGAATTTCACATTGATGTGCTTGGTTCTGCCATGTTGAACCGGATTTAGAGCAATAGCAATGGCAGATTTGTTGTCACAATAAAACTCAGTTTGTGAGCTTTGTTCTTGACCCAAATCAGAAAGCAATTTGTTCAACCAAATTGCTTGATTTGCAGCAGCTGCCATGGAGATATACTCTGCTTCAGCAGTTGATTGTGCCACCACCTCTTGCTTCTTTGCATTCCAACAGATTGCACCTGAACCAATATTAAAAACATATCTAGAGGTGCTCTTCATGTCATCAACACTCCCTGCCCAGTCACTGTCTGCATAACCAATCAGATTTACTCCTCCTGTCTTCAAGTACCAGATGCCAAGATCAGTTGTTCCTCTGATGTACTTCAACACTCTTTTAGCAATTCCCATGTGAATGTTGCTAGGTGAGCTCATAAACCTTGACAGCAAACCAGCTGGAAACATTAAGTCAGGTCTAGTTGCTGTCAAGTATAGCAAACTGCCCACTAGGCTTCTAAATCCAGAGGCATCTTCAAGTTTCTCACCATCATTCTTTGAAACTTTCTCATTTTGTGCTAAAGGAGTTGCTACTTCTTTGCATGACTCAAGCTTGAACTTCTTGAGTATATCAACAGCATACTTCCTTTGTGAAACAAAAATACCCGAACTACATTGATGTATTTCCATTCCAAGAAAGTAGTTCATAATGCCAAGATCAAACATTTCAAAAACATCTTGCATTTCAGTTTTGAACTCTTCCAGCAACTTTGCATTGCTTCCAGTAACTAGCATGTCATCTACATAGAGTGATATCACCAGCTGCAAACCATTTTCATCTTGTTTCAGATATAGGGTAGCTTTATTTTCACTTCTTTTGAATCCTAGTTGAATCAAATGAGTATCAATCCTGCTGTACCAAGCCCTTGGTGCTTGCTTCAAACCATAAAGAGCTTTGTGTAGCTTGTAAACTTTGTGTTCATCACCAGCAACAACAAAGCCTTCTGGTTGCTGAACATAAATTTCCTCAAGTAGTATTCCATTTAGAAAAGCAGACTTCACATCTAAATGATAAACTTTCCATCCTTTTTGTCCCGCAAGAGCAAGTAGGAGCCTTATAGTGTCATGCCTAGCTACTGGTGCGAAAGTATCTCCATAATCCACTCCAGCAACTTGAGCAAAACCTTTAACAACCAATCTAGCCTTGTGTTTGAAGATTGAACCATCTGGATTGAATTTGGTTCTGAAAACCCACTTCACTCTAATTGCCTTTTTATCTCCAGGAATTTCAGTCAATCTCCAAGTCCCATTTCTTTCAATGGAATCAATTTCTGATTTCATTGCTTCAATCCAAGCTGGATCTCCTGCAGCTTCAAACTAATTTGTAGGCTCAGCATGTACAAGGTTACATCTTTCATACACATCAGACAATTGTCTAACCTTTAGTACTGTTGTATCTGAAGTTGCTTCAATGGCTTGTTGATCTTCATCATCAATACTTTGTACTGGTGATTCAAAGGCAGCTGTGATAGTCTGTTGAACTTCTTTTAAGTCCCAATTCCAGCAGGCATTTTCATCAAATTGCACATCTCTGCTGACCTGAATTTTGGCTGAATTTAGATTGAAAACTCTGTAACCTTTTGATTCTGTTGCATATCCCACAAGAATCCCTTTTTCTGCTCTAGCATCCAGTTTTCCTCTTTTGGCAGATGGAACATGAAAATAGCACAATGATCCAAACACTTTTAAATGTTTGGCAGTAGGCCTGACTCCAGACCATGCCTCCAATGGTGTTTTGTTTTGAACAGACTTCGTTGGAAGTCTATTAAGCAAGTATACTGAAGTATTTACTGCTTCAGCCCAGAGAAACCTTGGCAACTTCTTTTCAAACAATATACATCTGGACATCTCCATCACTGTTCTATTCTTCCTTTCAGAAACTCCATTCTGTTGTGGAGAGTAAGGAGTCATCAGCTGGTGCACAATTCCAGCTTCTGAACAAAAGGCATTAAACTCCTTCGAAATATACTCTCCACCATTATCAGTTCTCAACACTTTGATCTTCTGACCACTTTGAGTTTCAGCCATGCTTTTGAAGTTTTTGAACATAGATAAAGCTTGTGACTTGTTTTTCAGAAAATAAACCCAAGTCATTCTGCGGTAGTCATCAATGAATAATATAAAATACACATTATTATTCAAAGAAGCTGTGCTCATAGGTCCACATATGTCTGAGTGAACCAGCTCCAGCATGTGTGTTGCCTTTCTGGATATACCTTTAGGAAATGGTTGTCGATGCTGCTTTCCCAGTTCACAACTTCCACATGTATGAGCAGTAACATGTATTGCAGACATGTTTTCTACCATTCCAGTATCATACAGCAACTTTAATGAATTAAGATTGTAATGACCGAATCTTTTGTGCCAAAGAATGCTTTCATCAATCTTTGCACTAAACACATGTCCATTAACAGCATCAAGCTTCAAATAGAAGCTATTACCATCCATTTTGATTTTTGCTATTTCTAAATTATGTGTATCAGTGATAAAGCAAAATTTCTCTTTAAAAGAGACTTCATAACCATTCTTGAGCATTTGTGCAACACTAAGGAGATTCTGATCTAGTTCAGGAATGTAAAGAACATTTGTGATGGTTTTAATACCTCTATTTGTGCTGACTGCAACAGTTCCTTCCCCCTTAGCTTGCACAATATCTCCATTTCCCAGCTTAATCTTCGGTTGAACTGATCTGTCAATAGAGGAGAAAATTGACAGAAATTTGGACATGTGACTTGTGCAGCCACTGTCTATAAGCCATGTATTCAGTTCAGAGGTATTGCTAGCTTGTGTTGCCATAAACAAATGCTCCTCCTCATCTTTGCTTTCTTCAGAAACATTTGCTTGTTGTTGTATTTGTTGCTGAGGTTGCTTCTTCTTGATTCTGCAATATTTCTCACTGTGACCGAGATTATTACAGAATAAACATTGAAGAGAAGGTTTCCCCTTAAACCAGCAATCTTTCTCAGTATGGTTAGTTCTTCTGCAATAAGAACATGGTGAGAAAGTCTGTCTTTTTGAAGGTATACTTGATTTCCTTTTAGCATACTTGACAGGTTTGTTTCTTGGTAGATTATCCAGCACCCCTTTCCCTGTTGTTTGCTTGGAAAGCCCCTTCAACTGCCTCATCATCTCTCATATGAACTCTTTGCTCCTGAATATGAAGTTTGCTAATTAACTCAGCAATAGTCAGACTTTGCAGATCGCAAGATTCTTCTATTGCTGAGATTTTAGCTTCAAACTTTTGAGGAACAGACATCATAAGTTTTTCTACTACCTTATGATCTTCAAATGTGTTTCCAAGAAGCCTCATTTGATTTACAACATCCATTAATCTGCCAGAATAATCTTTGACAGATTCATTGTCTTTCATCTTCATCAACTCAAATTCCCTCGTAAATGCAAGAAGTTTAACTGCTTTGACTCTGCTGCTGCCTTCAAATTCAACTTGAAGCTTATCCCATACCTGTTTTGGTGTTTCCAGATTCATTATATTTGTAAAAATATGATCTGCAAGACCAGAATGAAGACAGGTAATAGCTTTGTCCTTCTTGAGTTTTTCTTCTTCATGTGCTTTCATTTGAGAAATTGTTGGATTTGCATTCAATGGTGGAGGATCAGAATCGGTTGCCACAACATTCCATAAGCCATGAGACCTTAAATAAAATTTCATTTTGACAGCCCAAATATGATAGAGTTCTCCACTAAACAATGGAATTGCATATACAATATTATTTGAAGAAGACATTGACAAAAAACAGAAAGAAAATAACTCTCAAGTGTTTCGCTCACCCTCTCTGTGTTTGCCTCACCTTCTCTTATTATTGTCACTCAAAAGAAAGCAAAATTGTTTGCCCCACAGCCCGTAGGATCTAATGCTCTGATACCACTGTTAGAATTGAAAATAACTTAAACAATACAGTAAACTTAACAATGCAGTTTACGTAAAGAAAAAGCAATTTGATTTTAAGATGGCAGAGTTGAGTAGAAAGATGAATACTTTTCATTAACTTCAAATGCATATAAATAGGATTACATAGAACTTGAACATGACTGAAACTCTCAACAAACTTGAGAGATTATTGGAATTGAAAATAACAAACTCAGCAGAAAGTTTCTGCTGCTAATCTTGAAGAAGCTAACCGAAAAATTCAAATATTTAAAACTACTCTTAACTCTATCCTTATCAAGGCAAAAACTCATAATTCTAACAGAAGATGATTCTTTCATTTTTTGCAGTCCGGAGGCCAAACTCATAAGAGAAGTTGTGCAAACTATCTGTAAGAGGTTAAATCGTGCTTCCCCATGCAAATTAAGAGGTCTGGTTGGAGTAGATTCACGCATTGAGAAAATCAACAAATTACTATCCATTGTGTCATCAGATGTCCGCATTATAGGAATTTGGGGCATGGGTGGTATAGGCAAGACAACTATTGCGGAAGCTTTCTTCTATAGCATCTCAAGTCAGTATGAAGGCTGCCACTTTGTTCCGAACATAAGGCAGGAATCAGAAAAGGGTCGATTAAGTGATCTACGAGATGAACTTCTTTCTAAACTACTGGAGGAAGAAAATCTTCGCGTTGGCACACCACATATAGGAGCTACTTTCATCAGGGATAGACTCTGCCAAAAGAAAGTTCTCCTTGTTTTGGATGATGTGAATGATGTACGACAATTCCAGCCTTTAATTGAAGAGCGTTCGTTTGGTGCAGGAAGTGTTGTTGTTGTAACATCGAGAGACAAGCAAGTACTTAAGAATGTAGCTGATGAAATATACGAGGTTGAGGAATTAAACTCCCACGAAGCTCTTCAACTCTTTAGCTTGAATGCTTTTAAGGGAAACAATCCCCCAAAAGCTTATATGGAGTTGTCAATCACGGCAATAAATTATGCCAAAGGGAACCCATTAGCTCTTCGAGTTTTGGGTTCCTTCTTATTTGACAAAGGGAGACATTTTTGGGAATCTCAATTAAATGAGATTGAAAGCTTTCCTGAGCTGAATATTTATGACTTGCTGAGAATAGGCTTTGATGCACTACGTGATAATAACACGAAGAGTATATTTCTGGACATTGCATGTTTCTTTAGAGGGCATCCAGTTGATTTTGTAAAGCGGATACTAGATGGCTGCGGTTTCAAAACAGTTATTGGATTCAGTGTTCTCATGGACAGGTGTCTCATTAAAATTTCAGATGACAAGGTTGAAATGCATGATCTTTTGCAAGAAATGGCCCATGAAGTTGTTCGAAAAGAATCTGTTGACGAGCTAGGAAGACAAAGCAGATTGTGGAGTCCTAAAGATGTATGTCAAGTGTTGACCAATAATCTGGTGAGATTCATATACACGAAAGTTTTCCTTTTCATATGCAATGCAATATGGTTTTACTAGTATGTTTAAAATCGTACTTCAAACTTTCTTTCACCTTCACTGGTTTTCAGGGAACTGGAAAAGTTGAAGGGATATTCTTGGATGTTTCAAAAATAAGAGAAATTGAGTTGAGTTCTACAGCCTTCGCAAGGATGTATAATCTTAGACTGCTAAAAATTTATAATTCTGTAGCTGGTGATAAATGCACAGTGCACCTTCCTAGTGGCCTCGAGTCTCTCTCTCATGAGTTGAGGTATCTCCATTGGGATGGATACCCTTTGACATCTTTGCCTTGCAATTTTCGTCCACAGAACCTTGTTGAACTTAACCTATCATCTAGCAAGGTTAAGCAACTGTGGAGAGGAGATCAGGTATTCTAAAATAACTCTGTGCATGCATAGTTCTTTCTTTGAAATTTATTGTGGTATGCACGTGTAATTTCTTACTGTTGATTTTGTTTTGCTTTAGGATCTCGTCAATTTAAAAGATGTCAACCTCAGCAATTGTGAGCACATAACTTCCCTACCAGACCTTTCAAAGGCCAGAAACCTTGAGAGATTGAATCTTCAATTCTGTACAAGTTTGGTTAAGTTTCCTTCAGCTGTTCAGCATCTGGACAAGCTTGTTGATTTAGATTTGAGAGGCTGCAAAAGACTAATCAATCTTCCCAGTAGAATTAATTCAAGTTGTCTGGAGACTCTGAACCTTTCTGGTTGCGCAAATCTCAAGAAGTGCCCAGAAACTGCAAGGAAACTGACATATTTAAATTTAAATGAGACTGCTGTTGAAGAGCTTCCCCCATCAATTGGGGAACTCAGTGGACTTGTTGCGCTGAATTTGAAGAACTGCAACCTTCTGGTGAATTTTCCAGAAAACATGTATTGGCTGACATGTCTTCTAATTGCTGACTTCTCTGGCTGCTCTTCTATCAGCAGGTTTCCTGACTTTTCGAAGAATATTAGATACTTGTACTTGAATGGAACTGCAATAGAAGAACTGCCATCTTCAATTGGTGATCTAAGGGAACTCGTTTATTTAGATCTAGCTGGCTGCAACAGGCTAAAGAATCTGCCGAGTGCGGTTTCTAAGTTAGTATGTCTTGAAAAACTTGATCTTTCTGGTTGCTCAAGTATCGCGGAGTTTCCAAAGGTTTCAAATAATATTAAGGAGCTGTATTTAGATGAGACAGCAATACGAGAGATTCCCTCTTCAATAGAATGTTTGTGTGAACTTCATGAATTGCACCTGCGAAACTGCAAACAATTTGAGATTCTTCCAAGCAACATCTGCAAGTTGAGAAAATTGCAGAGGCTTAATCTCTCAGGTTGCCTCCAATTTAGAGATTTTCCAGAAGTTTTGGAGCCGATGTATTGTTTGAGATATCTCTATTTAGAACAGACACGCATAACAAAGTTGCCTTCACCGATTGGAAATCTCAAGGGACTTGCCTGCTTGGAAGTGGGAAATTGCAAAGATCTAACAGGCATCAATTGTCTTGTTGTCTTGCAATTGCCCGAGAGTCGCGTGGATTTAGTTTGTTTGCGTAAGCTAAATCTAGATGGTTGCCATATATGGAAAGTGCCGGACAGTCTTGGTCTTTTATCTTCACTGGAAGTGTTAGATCTAAGTGGAAACAATTTTCAGACTATACCTATAAGCATCAATAAACTCTTTGAGTTGCAATATCTTGGATTAAGGAATTGCAAGAGACTTGAATCATTACCGGACCTTCCACCACGGCTATCAAAGTTGGATGTAGACAATTGCAGGAGTTTGCATTATCTAGTATCAAGCTCATCAACTGTAGTTGAGGGGAACATTTTTGAATTCATTTTCACTAATTGCTTGGGGTTGCGTGGGATCAATCAAATCTTGGCGTACTCATTATTAAAATTTCAACGTTATACCATCAGGTTATACCATCAGGTCTGTTTCTCAAACCTTTGATATACATCTTTTTTTTTTCCCTCTATTTACAACCTTTCATTTTAAAAAGATGTTATTTGAATGTTGTGTTTACAGCTACCCGATGTTCCGGAAGGGGCATGTAGTTTCTGTCTCCCTGGAGATATGACTCCGGAGTGGTTTAGCCATCAAAATTGGGGATCTATAGTAACATTCCAGCTATCTTCACATTGGGCTAATACCAAGTTCTTGGGTTTCTCTCTTTGCGCTGTCATTGCATTTTGTTCTTTCAAACGTAGTTTGCAAGTTAAATGCACATATCACTTCCGCAATGAGCATGGTGATAGCCATGATCTCTATTGCTATCTCCATGGTTGGTATGATAAGAAGCGCATCTACTCAAAACACATATTTGTGGGACTTGATCCCTGTTTGGTTGCCAGAGAAAATGATATGTTTAGTAAATACAGTGAGGTCTCAGTTGAATTTCAAGTGGAAGATATGAACGGCTATCTCTTACCATTAGATCTTTATCAGGTGGTTGAGTGTGGTGCCCGTCTACTGCATGCCAATGATGAAGATGAGATTCAACGCTTTCATTTGATCATGTTAGACTCCTCTGCTTTTTGTCCTCCAGATCTAGATGAATTGGAAGGAAGGTTCCAAGCCAAGAGAGCAAGGTTAGAAGCCAATAGATTGGAGGATTTTTCTGTCATGCGTAGGATCTTTGAATTCTTGGTGGACTCCTTACCGACTTTTATATTTTATTCCGAAGAGTTATACCATGAGGTCTATTTCTCAAACCTTTTTAATTGTGTTATACCAATAGATATACGTTTTTCTTTTCTTCCATATTTGCCATGTCTTATTTTCAAAAGATGCTATTTTAATTGTGTTAACAGATACCAGTTGGGACATGTAGTTTCTACCTCCCTGGAGATGTGACTCCGGAGTGGTTTAGTCATCAAAGGTGGGGATCTACAGTAACATTCCAACTATCTTCACAGTGGGCTAATAGCAAGTCCTTCCTGGGTTTCTGTCTTTGCGCTGTCATTGCATTTTGTTCTTTTGGCCATAGTTTGCAAGTTAAATGCACATATTACTTCCGCAATGAGCGTGGTGATAGCTATGATGTCTATTGCTATCTCCATGGTTGGTATGATGAGAAGCGCATCGACTCAGCACACATATTCGTGGGATTTGATCCCTGTTTGGTTGCTAAAGAAAAGTATATGTTTAGTGAATACAATGAGGTCTCAGTTGAATTTCAACTGGAAGATATTTATGGAAATCTCTTACCATTAAATCTTTGTCAAGTATACGAATGTGGAGTCCGTCTACTGGATGCTAAAGATAAAGCTGAGATGCATCGCTTTGCTTTGACCATGCAAGACTACCATAGGTTTTGTCCTCTGGATCGAGATGAATTGGAAGCAATGTTCCAAGCCAAGAGAGCAAGGTTGGAAGGCATCAGATGGGATGAAATTGGCTATGTTTTTCCCTCGAGAAAAAAGAGAAGGCATAATTAATATGAATGACACTTGGGTTTTACGGTAGAAATAATTTAATAATTATTTTGACAAGGATACAGAATTGCATTATTCTTTTATCAGCGATGGTGTTCATTTCATATACCAATCTAAGATTAATGTATTCTTCTTTCCCATTTGCAAAATTTGATAAAATTCAAAATTTAATGGATGAAATGGAGAGCAAACCACAGAGCTTATCTTTAGACTCAAGTGTAGAAGAGTGCAATTACATATCTTTTAGAGAAAACTTTAATATATTATTGTTGTTATTATTAAAATTTAGTCTTTCTAGTTTAGCAAAACTAATGATTTTTTACTAGAATTGACAAAGCTTAATCAAGTCATTTGCTAACAAAATGTACCTTCTTTTCTCATATTATTTTTTGCATCCTATGTACTTAATTTTTATTTTATTTTTTTAAAATTTAAAAAAAATATGAAATTAATGAAATAAGATTATTTTATTTATAGATTTAAAATTATAAAGATTAAATAATTATTTTTTTAATACGCCTACTATCAAGGAAGAATGAACTGTCATCATGTGCCAACTCATATAGCAGGAGATTTCAACTAATGACAGCTGATATGCCAACTAGAATCAAGAATGCCAAGATTACTGCAAATCTAGAATGAAGGATTCGCGCGTTTCGTATTTACTACCTTTCTATCACTAGCTTGTTTTTATATTTTAAAAATATTTTTAAAAATATTTAATTTTTTTTTATTATTAATTTTAAATTAATATATTTTTATTATTTTCAAATTATTTTAATATGCTGATACTAAAATTTTTTATTTTTTTATTAACTTTAAATTAATATATTTTTAGTATTTTTAAATTATTTTAATGTGTTGATATCAAAAATAATTTTAAAAAAATAAAAAATAATTCTTAGTGACTCTGTTTTTGTATATAAATAAGATATTGCTTCTTATGTTTTATGTTTTATGGTATCAGAGGAGAGCCGATCTCTAAGAAATATCTTTCCTAATCCTCGACCATGTCTTCTTCCGCATCCTCTGACCCCATCATCACCATTAATGCCGCTACTACCAAGATTCACGAAGAAGTCTTGTACTGTTTACCTGTTAGTGCTATTATTGGACTCATCTTTTGGCGGGAAATGTTCTTTATTTTAGATAATGAAAGCAACCTTGGGAGCTTGCCTCTGGATTCAAAAGTAAAGAAAAAGAAATAGATGAAAAAAGAGATTTTCTTAATTGCTTACCTCTGAAAGCAAACGATAGCTAACAGAATCTTTATCTCTGATGCTTTGCTTAACTAGGCTTTTGAAGTTTCAATGCCTCGCTGAGACAATCCCAAGATTGCTAAAGAGATTTTCTCCTTTTCTCTTAATGATATGTTGTAAACTATTTAGAACATGTTTGTTTGTTTTTTTTTTTTGTATTTTAAAAGTGTTTTTTTTTAAATAATTTTTATTTTATTTTTTTACTTGCTTTAAATTACTATTTTTTGATGTTTTTAAATCGTTTTGATATGCTGATGTTAAAAATAATTTTTTTAAAAAAACATTATTTTAATTTATTTTTAAATAAAAAATATTTTAAAAAACAACTGCTATTATAATATCTAACTGTCTCTCTCTACAAGGATACCTTTCATTATTAAATCACAACAAATAGAGATTTCTAATCATTGGATAACTCTGCACCCTCAATCCAACATATAAAGATTATTTATTTTGGTTTACAATAACACTTTCACTATACAAGATGATATTTATCCTACTTTATTGTCTAAGTCTATTAATTTGATTAAGTACTGATAATCAAGGTTGTCAATTTTATTCTATTTTGTTTGAGATGACTAGTATGTCTCGTTTCAATTTAAAAAATAGAACAAATTGGAATAGATTTTATCTCGCTAAGAATCTCGATTTCTTCCATAAATTCCAACCAAATTTTGAATGGAATGTTCCAGTTCCATTCTGCCCAAAAAATATTTTTTAAAAAAATTATTATCTAGTTTTACGGTATTAATCATATCTCTTAATTTGATTATTGGATTTGATTGATATTTTACGAGGAGTCTCTTAACATATTATGATATCTCAAGTTAAACTATTGGGTAATTAGAGTTTGGAAAGGTCTTGAGAGACTCTAGATGATATTTTCATAATTTTGTTTTGAAATGTCATTTTTTTATGTTTTTTTTTAGATTTTTTTTTCAATTTTATTATTCAATAATAGATTTATTGATAATCGAGTTTCATAATTTGTTTTGATTTGGGGTTATTATAGTCTCATGACCCGGGTCACAGATTTGAAAGGTTAACTCAAGTTGACCCGGGTCAATTCAATATGTTATTGTCTCTATATTTTTTTTGTAAAAAATATCAATTAAAAATTTAATTTTTGAAATAGGACATTTAATTAAAAATTTATATCAATTAAAAATAAATAACCTAAATTACTCACCATAACAAATAAAATACATATATTTCATAAAACACTTAAATTGTGTATTCTTAATTCTGAGCATTGATCATAGGTCCCAACATTAAGTTCTTTCATAAAACACTTTGTTATGAGAAGTTTAAATTAAAAAACACTTTGATTATCACAATGATACAATGTGGCATTTGAGAAATGAACTCTCATATCCCAACGAAGCTATCACAACCACAATTACTCGGAGCATGTATCTGTAAAAGCATGATGTTCTTTTCTATATATATATATATATATACCAGGCGAGAAGTAAATATATTTTTCTTTTCTCTATGAAATGATTGAATCTCCGAGGAAGAAATAATATCCATTAGCTTAGTGATGATTAGCGGGGTCATCAACCCAATTTGCACTAGAATAAGTGAGCAACTCAAGAGATGATTGTGCTAAAAGGAGGTTATGTAGCTAAAAGCCGGTTTGTTTTTGCAATAAAAGTATTTTTTTAAAAAAATTAAATTTTTTTATTTTAAATTAATTTAATTTTATTGTTTTCATATTGTTTTGATGTAAATAAAAAAATATTTTAATATATTTTTAAATAAAAAATACTTTAAAAAATAATTATTATTACAATACTAAACAGACTCTAAAACATTAAAAATTAGCTGCAAAACGAGTGTTGCAAGTAGCATGCATAAACTAAATAACAATGTGCACAAATGAGTGCTATAAAATGCAAGACTTTCAACCAATTGACAATACAGTGTGGGATCATAGACAATCATTATTTACTAACTGCTTTGGCTTCCTAATGAAACTATCTGCACACAATTCCTATATTTACATAGTACTTATATGTAGTCTCTTTTTCTCGTATGTCGCTCTTTATATTGTTCAGTTGTCCATTCTTTGATTTCGATTCAAGTGTCATTTGAATTGGGATTGAAACATTGTGACACAATTTAGTTAATAAGTCATTATATTTATACGCATTACATAATGTTACATAAAAAAAAATCTGTGTCAATCAAATAAGAACAATTTTTATGAAGGGAAGATAAGTTTAAATGGGTAGTAGGGGTTTTTTTTATTTTTTATTTTTTGATAATGACTAGGATTGATGATCATTTGAATATGGCAATTATTTTTCTTTTTATAACCATTGAGAATATTGAAAAGCCCATGAAACAAATAGTCAAAGCAAAATAAAGGAACATGATAGAAAAAATGAACAGATTTTGAAAAATAAAGTTAAATAAAATAAAATAATTTATTACAATAAAAACAAAAAAATTATCTAAGTTTTTTTATTATATCATAATTTGATGTCATTAGAATATTTTAAAAAATTATTTTTTATATAAGTAAAATTTGAATTTAAAATATACAATTAAATAACAATTCAATAATAGATGGTAGAGAAATAATCAACCAAACTCAAGTTATCTCGGGTGATGCAAAGACAAAGCCAGAGTTGAATATGGCAATTATTAAATTTGTAAGAGACAAAGTAATTGCTTAATGTGTTGAATTTTAGGTGATGCAAAGTAGAGTTGAGTTTGCTAATTTGGCCTCACCAAGAAAATTAACATGGATTTAAGTCTATGCTTAACCGAGCTCTCCTTCCGCTTCCCTTCGTCCTGTTCAGTTAAGCTCCACAAAACTCAGTTAGGCTAAGATCCAATCAATTATGGCTAAGAAGGAGAAGGGGAAAGGATTGGGAGAGAAGGAGAGGAGATGTTCTTAATAAGGGTTAGAATATTAGTCTGCGGTCGTTTTGAATTGTGTTATTGTACAAAAATGCCCTTTGAATGTTTTGATTTTACGTTATTGCCACTTTGCAATGGATATGAGGTGGGGGTGGTGGTTGCAATTTGTAGTTATTTTTAATTAAACAGATGCATAGTCTAACAAGAAAGAAGAAACCCCTTCTAACGCGTTAACTTTTAGCTGATGCAAGACAGAGTTGACTTTGCTAATTTGGCCTCACCAAGAAAATTAACATGGATTTAATACTGTGAGATGATGTTAACATGGTTGTCTATTTGGAATACAAGACTAAGATGTGATAGACTTGGTATTAATGTACTTGGTATTCACCCCAAAGTCTTCTCCCATTCACCTGTTTCTTGATCAATAATTGGTATTACATTTAGATTACGATGAGATCAGATTGTCTGAAAGGATTTGCTTGAAGGAGAAGGAGAAGGCAATAGACAAAAAAAACGTCTCCTATCATCAACAATATGCAGCTTCTTCTTCGTCTTGTTTGCTGATGGAAAACACAAGTCAACTGTTCTTATGATCTGTTGGTAAGTCTTTCTGGTTCATGCGTCTTCTTTATTTAAGATTATATATACGAGTTTGATAAGTTTGTTTCATGAACGTATTAATTCTTCCATCTGTAATTCTTTTTGCTCAGCTAGTGACTGTTCTTGTAATGAAAGTAGTAGCAAGCTAGCATTGGTAGCAAGTGACGAGTGATCATGTTAAGATTGATCGTATCAAATTAAGCTAGTATATATCAATCGTTAAGAGTTTGAGGAATTTTCTGATAAATA
This sequence comes from Populus alba x Populus glandulosa, assembly GCA_033617975.1. Taxonomy (NCBI): domain Eukaryota; kingdom Viridiplantae; phylum Streptophyta; class Magnoliopsida; order Malpighiales; family Salicaceae; genus Populus; species Populus alba x Populus glandulosa. The sequence goes on from CM066161.1 coordinate 12,485,865, forward strand.
TAAGCTGTGTGGGTTCTTGTACTATTAGACTTCAATTTCTCTTAACGAATGTTCAGCTGTTGAAGTGGGTGCTCTTTGTATGTCTTTAGGAGGAAAAGGAGAGCACTTATTGATTTCGATTCTTAGCGATTGAGGAAGACACGATCTTGTAACTGTCTGATATGGCATCTTCATCTGCTCATACGCGCAATAATTTTACCAGCCATCTCTATGAAGCTATGCGTCGTAAGAAAATCAAGACCTTCATTGATGACGGGCTTGAAAGAGGAGAAGAAATTACCCCTGCCCTTCTGAAAACGATTGAAGAATCAAGAATTTCTGTAGTAATTTTCTCCGAGAACTACGCATCTTCTCCGTGGTGTGTGGATGAACTGGTGAAAATACTTGAATGCAAAGAGACTTATGGGCAGATTTTTTACCGATCTTCTATCATAGTTTTTTTTCCTCTCTTGTAAACCATTTTTGCTTGAAAAGGCACAAGTCTGTTCTGTTTTTTAGTGGACAACTAACTTCCATCAACAGCCAATGGATTTCCACCTTAATGGTACAACATCGATGCTGCTTATAATAATAAAAAATAATTACTCCCATACATTCACCAGTTTCTTATAGATTTTTTATTCGACGTAAAGATACAATTTGAGTTAAAGATGCTTCTTTCATTTTTTTGCAGTCCGGAGTCCAAACTAGTAAGAGAAGTTGTGCAAACTATCTGTAAGAGGTTAAATCGTGCTTCCCCATGCAAATTAAGAGTTCTGGTTGGAGTAGATTCACGCATTGAGCAAATCAACAAATTATCATCCATTGTGTCATCAGATGTCCGCATTATAGGAATTTGGGGCATGGGTGGTATAGGCAAGACAACTATTGCGGAAGCTTTCTTCTATAGCATCTCAAGTCAGTATGAAGGCTGCCACTTTGTTCCGAACATAAGGCAGGAATCAGAAAAGGGTCGTTTAAATGATCTACGAGATGAACTTCTTTCTAAACTACTGGAGGAAGAAGATCTTCGTGTTGGCACACCACATATAGGACCTTGTTTCATCAGGGATAGACTCTGCCAAAAGAAAGTTCTCCTTGTTTTGGATGATGTGAATGATGTACGACAATTCCAGCATTTAATTGAAGTGCCTCTGATTGGTGCAGGGAGTGTTGTTGTTCTAACATCAAGAGACAAGCAAGTACTTAAGAATGTAGCTGATGAAATATACGAGGTTGAGGAATTAAACTCCCACGAAGCTCTTCAACTCTTTAGCTTGAATGCTTTTAAGGGAAACTACCCCCCAAAAGCTTATATGGAGTTGTCAATCACCGCAATAAATTATGCCAAAGGGAACCCATTAGCTCTTCGAGTTTTGGGTTCCTTCTTATTCCGCAGAGAAAGACATTTTTGGGAATCTCAATTAAATGAGATTGAAAGCTGTCCCGAGCTGAACATTTATGACTTGCTGAGAATAGGCTTTGATGCACTACGTGATAATAACACGAAGAGTATATTTCTCGACATTGCATGTTTCTTTAGAGGGCATCGAGTTGATTTTGTAAAGCGGATATTAGATGGCTGCGGTTTCAAAACAGATATTGGATTTAAGGTTCTCATTGACAGGTGTCTCATTAAAATTTCAGATGACAAGGTTGAAATGCATGATCTTTTGCAAGAAATGGCCCATGAAGTTGTTCGAAAAGAATCTCTTGACGAGCTAGGAAGACAGAGCAGATTGTGGAGTCCTAAAGATATATATCAAGTTTTGACCAATAATCTGGTGAAATTCATATACACGAAAGTTTTCCTTTTCATATGCAATGCAATATGGTTTTACTAGTAAGTTTAAAATCTTACTGCAAACTTTGTTTCTCCTTCACTGGTTTTCAGGGAACTGGAAAAGTTGAAGGGATATTATTGGATGTTTCAAAAATAAGAGAAATTGAGTTGAGTTCTACTGCCTTGGAAAGGATGTATAAACTTAGACTGCTAAAAAATTATAATTCTGAAGCTGGAGTTAAATGCAGAGTGTGTTGGTGGGAGAAACCACTGGTGGTGGCTTTGAAACACTCAGAGGGGATAAAACACACTGTTTTATTACACAAAACCGAAGCTTACAATAACACAATAAAAGCTTAACAATTACACGTCCTCTCTCTCTCTATTCTCTTTCAAGTGTTTCTCTCAATTCTCTCCACACGAAATAACATAACTGAGCACCCTATTTATACATAAATTCAGAATACGAAAATCTATTGTTCCAGGTGTGAAGGCGGCTGTTGACCGGTGGTGTGAAGGCGGCTGGCGGCTGGCGGCTGGCGGCTGCGGCTGGTGGCTGGCGGCTGCGGCTGGTGGGTGGTTGCCTTCCTTGACCATCTGGGAGCTTCTGGATTGAGTTTATTCAACAAATCTCCCCTTTAAACTCAATCGAGGGATATCATGCCAAGCATGAACACTTCTCCTTTCAATGCCTTCTTTCTGCTTGTAGCCTTTATCCACTAATTTGGCTTTCGTCTTGTAGACCTTTTTGACACCTATTGCTTTCTTCTTTTCTGGTGGGTCCTTATCTGCATGGAAACAAAACAGAGTTGTATCTTCCATGACCTGAGTGGTATCGTACAACTCTTCAAGATTCCTCATCCTTCTTGGTCCTTCTGACGAGGATGCTGATGGTGGTGTTGATGATGATGCTCCTGGTGTGTTCCTCCTGTTGAATACAGGGAATCTGTGTACAGGACTTTGTGGTTCAGCTACTGGTATAAACACTGGACTTTGTGGTTCAGCTGCTGGCACAATCGATTCTTCTACAAGTACTGTTGGTACTTCTTCACCTTCAAGGATCAAATCAAGATTGATCCATTTGACTGCTTCTTGATCACCATTCCATTCCCAAGATTTATCTTCCTCAAAGATAACATCTCTACTCGTAATCACCTTCTTCGTGATGGGATTATACAGCCTGTATCCCATCCTTCTTTCACCATATCCGACAAAGATGCATTTCTCGCTCTTATCATCGAGCTTTCTCCTTCTTGCATCTGGGATCTTTGCATATGCCACACAACCAAAGACTCATAGATGAGTAACACTTGGTTTGTGACCACTCCATGCTTCTTCTGGAGTAACACCTTGCAAACTTCTGGTCGGGCAGCGATTCAACAGATACACTGCACATGATACAGCTTCAGCCCAGTATTGCTTGGGCAGCTTCTTTGCTTTGAGCAAACTTCTTGCCATGTCAAGAATCGTGCGATTCTTCCTCTCGGCTACACCATTCAGCTGTGGTGTATAAGCTGGCGTTGTCTGATGTCTGATGCCTTGTTGTGTACAAAAGGCTTCAAAGTCATTGGCTGTATATTCTCCACCTTGATCAGATCTCACTGTTCTGATCGTATAACCAGTTTGCTTCTCCACAATTGCTTTAAAATCTTTAAAACAATTGAATACTTCTGACTTCCTCTTCAAAAAGTATATCCACGTCTTTCTACTAAAATCATCAGTAAAAGTGAGGAAGTACCTATTTTGTCCAGTCGACATAGGCGTAATTGGGCCACACACATCTGTGTGTACTAACTCCAGTGGCCTCTTTGCTCTCCAGTTGACTTCTTTGGCAAAACTGGATCTGTGATGTTTGCTGAGGACACAACTTTCACAGACTTCATCTGGATGATCAATGTGAGGCAAACCTTTGACCATCTTCTTGCTTGTTAGCATCTTCAAACTTGTGAAATTCAGATGTCCAAGCCTCAGGTGCCAAAGCCATTCTTCACTGTTGGTGATGGCACTAAAACACCTTGCTCCATCATACTGGATGTTCAAAGGAAACATCCTATTCTTGGACATTTTCACGTAGGCCATTAATCTCCCATTGTTGTCTCTAATTGTCAAATGACAATTCTTCGAGTAAAAACTATATCCTCTCTCCAAAAGTTGGCCTAAGCTGATCAGGTTCTGCTTTATGGTTGGGACATAATACACATCGGCGATGTAGCTGGAATCGCCGTTCTTCATCTTGACTGGGATGTTGCCTTTACCTTTGAATGGAACCTTTGTGGTATCTCCAAAAGTAACTAGACCTTGCTTGGTCTCATCTAGATCACCAAATAACTCTCGGTAGCCGCACATATGATTGCTGGCTCCAGTATCTAGATACCATATGTTCTCCTGTTTCTCGCCAAGTTCTTGTTGGACAAGAAATGCAGATGCTTCTCCATCATGCTTCTCTACATAGTTGGCTTGCTCACGTATCTCCAACGGAGCTTTCCATCGGCATTCACTGCTATAGTGCCCAAATTCATTGCAACTATAACATTGGATATTCCTCTTGTCACGGCTATTGTAACCGCCTCCTCTTCCTCTGGGAGTGAATGCTTGTTGTCCTCGGCCTCCTCTGGTGGTGTTTCTGCCACCTCTTCCTCTAAAGCTTGTATTCCAAGAACCTCTTCCTTGGAATTGCTGGAATCCTCCTCTGGATTGTTGACTTCCTGCTTGAGTGGTGTAGCCACTTGATGAAGTCTCCCCTTGCTCATATCTGTCCTTGAAAGACAGCTTTGCTTGTAAGGCATACTCGATGGCCTTATCTTCATTTCGCATTACAATCTTCTGCTCATGAGCTTGCAAAGAACTCATAAGCTCATCTACTGTCAACTTGTCCACTTCCTTGGACTCTTCAATTGCGACAACAACATGATCAAATTTTGGATCTATGGATCTCAAAATGTTTTCAATAATTCGAGTATCTATGATGGCTTCTCCATTTCTCCTCATCTGATTGACTATCACCATAATCCTTGTATGATAATCAGAAATAGATTCTGAGGACTTCATTCGTAATAATTCGAATTCTCCTCTCAAAGATTGAAGACGAATCTTCTTGATTCTGTCAGCACCTTTGTATTTTTGTTGGAGAGCCTCCCATATATCATGTGATGTTTCAGCGGAAGCTATTATCTCGAATGTATCTTCATCAAGACCTTGATAGATGATGGTCTTTGCTTTGTTGTCCTTCTTTCTGTTGACTTTAAAGACTTGCTTCTGTGCCTCTTGTAAAGCATCTTCTCTTTCTTTGGACTCTGGTTCATCATAACCAGTTTGTACAATATCAAAACACTCTTGTGACCCAAGAAATGCCTTCAATCTGATGCACCAACTATCATAGTTGTCTTTGGTCAGCTTCGGGATGAGTGTATGTGTACCTTCTGTAGTCATTTTGCTCTTTTAATGACTATATCGCCTTCTGGGAGCCGAATTTGACCAAACGGACACTGTAGATCGATCCGGAATGGTCCAAATAGTCGGGAACCGGTCTGACTTTGTTGAAATCGGGTCAGAAAATGGGTGAACCGGTCCAAAAACCAATTCTGTACAGCGGGCGGTTCGCTGGGTTGAACCGGGAATATTCTGGGGAATATTCCTTCGGCTCGGCTGAGGCTGGAACGCGGCTCGGCTCGGCACAGGGATACGGCTCGGCTTGTGGCTCGGCGTATACGGCTCGGCGCGACTCAAATATGGCGCGCGTGTGGCTCAGTCGTCTTCAACCTCGGGGCGCGTGGGATGCGCGTGGGCGATCTGGCTGAATATTCAGGCGGTGCGTGTGGGCTACCCAGGACTCCGATGAGGCTGATTTTTGCGGCAGTGAGTTCGTCTTGATTAGCTCTACACTGTGGAATGATCAAAACTTGTTTTGGACAACTTTGAAAATTCGGATATACCCCAAAACTCTTCTGTTTTCTGACGAACGGGGCTCTGATACCAATTGTTGGTGGGAGAAACCACTGGTGGTGGCTTTGAAACACTCAGAGGGGATAAAACACACTGTTTTATTACACAAAACCGAAGCTTACAATAACACAATAAAAGCTTAACAATTACACGCCCTCTCTCTCTCTATTCTCTTTCTAGTGTTTCTCTCAATTCTCTCCACACGAAATAACATAACTGAGCACCCTATTTATACATAAATTCAGAATACGAAAATCTATTGTTCCAGGTGTGAAGGCGGCTGTTGACCGGTGGTGTGAAGGCGGCTGGCGGCTGCGGCTGGTGGGTGGTTGCCTTCCTTGACCATCTAGGAGCTTCTGGATTGAGTTTATTCAACAGAGTGCACCTTCCTCATGGCCTCGAGTCTCTTTCTGAAGAGTTGAGGTATCTCCATTGGGATGGATACCCTTTGACATCTTTGCCTAGCAATTTTCGTCCACAGAACCTTGTTGAAATTAACCTATCATCTAGCAAGGTTAACCAACTGTGGAGAGGAGACCAGGTATTCTAAAATAACTCCATGCATGCATAGTTCTTTCTTTGAAATTTATTGTGGTATGCAAGTGTAATTTCTTTTTGTTGATTTCATTTTGCTTCAGAATCTCGTCAATTTAAAAGATGTCAACCTCAGCAATTGCAAGCACATAACTTTCATGCCAGACCTTTCAAAGGCCAGAAACCTTGAGAGATTGAATCTTCAATTCTGTACAAGTTTGGTTAACTTTCCTTCATCTGTTCAGCATCTGGACAAGCTTGTTGATTTAGATTTGAGAGGCTGCAAAAGACTAATCAATCTTCCCAGTAGAATTAATTCAAGTTGTCTGTGTTAGGTGTGTTGCCATTTAATGTGCAGCAACCTAACATTGACTTTGACCATCCACCTTTGTTGAAGAAGATGGCAGCCACCATTGACTCCCATGTGCAGCTGCTGGAAAGAAGAAGCCACCATCCTGCCTATAAATAGGCACCATACAAAGAGAGCTATGTGAGAGGGAGAAAACGTGAGTGTGTGCAAGAGAGTAGAGAGAAAGAGAGAGCTGCAATGGCAGCAGCTGCAAAGGGCAGCAGAGAGAGCTGGGAGTTGAGTTAGAGTGTGATCTTCCTTCTCCATGTATTTATTGTATCATTTCTCTATCTCTAAATAAAATGGACTCTCTCCCGTGGATGTAGGCAATTTTGGCAAACCACGTAAAATATTGTGTCAGTGTGCTTATCCCTCCGTTGAGCAATTATCAATACATCACCGGTCCCCGGATTCCGCCCCACAATTGGTATCAGAGCTTATGGTTAAAGTGGTGTTTGATTTTTGATCAAAAATGAAAGTTGTCAAAATTGTGTTTTGACCATACCACTGTGTAGAGGAGGAAGAGACGAAGCCACTGTTGAAAACCGCGTCGAAAACGGACGTCGGACATGGCCTCACGCGCCGTCACGCGCCGGCGGAGTGGCTGGTCACGCGCGCAGACGCGCACCACGCGTCACACGCATCTTCTTCGCCCGGATGGGCCGACCCGACCCACGTGGCTGACCCGGATAAGGATGACGTCAGCATGATGAAAATATGATGCCATCATGCACAGTAAAGCATGGCCCATGATGACATCATCATGATGTAATAGTGACGTCATCACAGTGGGCCACTGCCACGTCAGCGCCGCGAGCCGAGCTGATTGAGCCGCACTGATGGAGCTGCGCCGAGCCAAAAGGGAGCCGAGCCGAGCCGCGAGCCGAGGTAAAGGATTCTGTGCAGCAGAGTCTACGTGCAACCGGATCTGAGAGTGAATCTGAGCCGTTGATCAGGCCAGAAATGTTTTGATCAAATCTTAGCCGTCTGAAGTGCGATTTGGACGATTCAAGACATGTTTCCAGCTAATTTGATCATTCCGGATGCAATGGTATGGTCCGATCGTTGAGATTTGAGACCAAAAATGATAGTGGTGAATTATGAAAGAGAGATTGCCCGATCAAGAGGCATCTGAGGGTCTGGACTGAGGTCGATGGAGATTAAGAAGAAGAAGGTGCACATGTTTACCCAATTACATGTGCTGAACTATTAAGTGAGAAAATGTAATGCCTTGATGGAAGGCAAAATTGGGACACTCTGGACACCCGGTCATGTAGACGATTTGAGGTGGAGAGTGGAAATTGATGAAGACCAATCTTGACGAATCTAAACACTAGTAGTCTCGCTAGATGTTGAGAAATCATGTATTAAACCTGTATATCCCAGATCACTTGTAAAGGAAAGCCGCAACAAAGCTAGCAAATGGTTGTATATACGGAGAGACAATACGATGGATAGATATGGCCTAAGAAGTTCTGTCTAGGAGATTGGGTTTTAAGCGGGACCAGTGTGACCCCTCCAATCTTTTCTGGGAACTTGCTTAGTGGAAGGATTATCCATACGGTACTATTTTCGTATATATAGCAGTTTGTAATGAAACGGTTGAAGACTAGCAGGATGACGGCACAAGGGGAACAGTTGGGTTCCGTATGATCAAGGATCTGATGGAGTGGTGATTTCTCTAAAGAAGTTAGATTCGGTGACTGTGATTTCTCGAGGGGAGAATTGATGAAGACCCTGATAATGGAAGAGAAATACAACAAGGGGATAAAGATTGGCACCCTATTTTGACTTGGCCAGGTGTTGTGACAGGATGAGCTGCTGTCAAACATAAGCAAGGAATAAGGAGAAATCTGGAGAACAGAAACTGCACGAGGGCACACGAAGATTGTGCAACAGTACCCGAGGGATCCAACGAGGTACTGTAATGAGACAACAGGTGCAAGGAGAAGAAGTGTTCCCAGATGAAGCTTAGAGCAGAGACTGTTAAAGTTTGTACAACAGAAAGTCTCTTATGCTCTTGATGAAGACAACAGGCGAAGACCTTTCCAATGCATGCAAGGATGGAAAGAGAGTTGTTGCAGAGACACCTAATTGAGGGGGTGCAAACGCCTATGATGAAAGGCGAAGCCACCAAAGAGAGTTGGTGTAGGTGGAGCTATCAAGCAGAAAGGCATAGAAGCTCCAAACATAGAAATGAAGGTGGAGGATTGCGAGGAGTATACCGCAACTTTCTCTTTCTATGTAGTCAGTGGCAGTAATCTCTCCCAAGTCCACATGGTGGTAGAGAATCTTGGAGCCACTGGAGTCATCTCGATGAAGGAGGATGAGACCGCTCCACAACGAGCGGAGAACGTCAGGAGAAGGTATGAGGGCCATAATAGAAGCCCCATATTCAGACCGCCTTATGACAACAGGCGAAGACACCTTAGAGAAGGTGTGAGGGCCGCGATAGGAGCCCCATTTCAGACCGCCGCATGACGACGAGCGGAGACACCTCGTATGGAAGGTGTGAGGGCCGTGATAGGAGCCCCAGTTCAGACCGCCGCATGACGACGAGCGGAGACACCCGAGAAGAAGGTGTGTGGGCCAAGATATGATCCCAGTACAGAACGCCCCAGAGCCGATGTGATGGTTGGATATAAGTGGACAGGTGTATAGCCAAATGAAGTGGCTATGATGAGTATGAAGACAAATGCATGATTGACTTTCATGGATATTGCCCCCATGCTAAAGATCAATGAGCTAGAAGACATTTGCCTTGGACAATAAGTGTATGACTTGTGGTGCCGTTTTGACGGCATTGTAGCTCTTCTTCTTCCCCTGGACGCGCGAGGCAGGGGAAGAAGAAGATTTTTCTTCTCCCTTTTTGCCTAACTTCTTTCACCCGGATTTGGCGCAATAAGACGCCCGCAATCACCCACTTGCCTCCTCCTTTTTATCCATGGATCGATAATGGAGGGGGCGGCGGCCACCACCATGACGTCTCCCCTGTTTTTGCCTATAAAAACAGGGGAGGACCGAGGGAAAAAAAGACAGAAAAAAAAGACCCGAGAGAGGGGGAAGAGAAGAGAAGGGAGAGCAAAGAGAGGGGAAAAGAGAGAGAAGGGAGAAAACAGAAGAAGAAGAAGAAGAAGAAGAAGGAGCAGCAGAGGAGAAAACAAAAAAATACAGAGGAGAGAGAGAGAGAAGGAAAACCGCCGGCCACCACCACCCCTGCCGCATCAGCTGCTGCCCGCATCAACACCGTTCCAGGTAACTTTCTCCACTGTCATTTTTTTTTGCTTCGGCTTCGGCTTCATCTGCATGCAGAACGTTTACGTTCTGCAGCAGATGAAGATTAATTAGCAAGTTACTGTGCTGTGCACAGTAACTTGCTAATTAATTCACGGGGTTACTGTGTACACAGTAACCCCGGTTACTATGCACGCTAATTAATTCTCTGGTTACTGTGCACACAGTAACCCCGGTTTCTATATGCACAGTAACCAGCCCATGCATTTGGGCCATGTTAGGCCCAACCCATGTAAATAAGCCAGGTTTGGCCCAACCCATGCAATTGGGCCCGATACGGCCCATTAAAAAAATATTTATGATGTTCCCATTTTTTATTTATGTTATTTTTATTAATATCGGGTAGTATTTTTATGTCGTAAAAATACAAATCGGGTATTACAATATCCGGTTTTTTGTCACAAACTTCCAAAAATACAAAAAAAATTTAAAAAACATTTTTGTGCATACGGCCAAGTGTCTCAAATCTATAAAATCATATCGTATTTTTCATATGTCAAAAAAACAATATTTAGCATGCATTTTGGCTTTAATAACCAGTTTATTAAAGTCAAGAGAATATTGGCCAAAATTTCAAAAACAACAAAAATTTTATTTTGTTTGTCTCTTAGTATCCGGGGTATGACATTACACGTAATGCATATTCTGGATATTTAATTCTTTTTTTTTTTGGACAATAGAACCTGGGGTATGACATTACATGTAATGCGTATTCCGAACAACAAAAAACCACAACACAACCTTAGATTTTATCAGACATTAAAACAATGCAGCCTACCTTAGGTAGGGCGTAGTTGGGGTGCTAATACTTTCCCTTTACGCAACCAATCTCCGTACCCGATCTCTAAAGACCAGTTAAGGTTCCTAGTAACCAAAATACTAGGTGGCGACTCCCAGTCCATATTTTCACTTGTAGAGACAAGAATTCCTTGTCTCTCCCCATTTTTCCAGGAATAAATTATTCTGATTTTTCCTTGAGGGTGGACGATCGCCGCGCCGCCGCACACGTGCGACAAAGCTTATTGAAGAGAACAATTTCTTTTCTTTTATTTTTTGCAAATAATTTTTTAGGAATAAATTTCCCTCTACCATTAGTCTAGATTTTTGGGAGCAATGGGCAATCTGTTACTGCACCAGTTTTGAATGGATTGTTAGCTTCCAAAACCCTTTCATCTCTGTTCCATGTTATCAACTAAAAGCATGGCTTTGTTTTCCTATATGGCATGTCAGTGGTTTCTAATAGCTTGTTCTTAAATTTTTTAAGAACATATAGAGGGATAAAAGGGAAGTGGAAAGTTGGGATTTTGTCATTGCCTTTTGTGTTCTTCTCTGTATAAAGAGGAGACATTCATTAAGTTATTCATGATGGGTTGATCAGTTTCTTTCTTGTGATGTATTATTGTTAGCAAAGATGAGATTGCTCTTATTTTGTTGCTTACCATAGATGTAGCTGACAATACTAATTCAATGCATGATGCTCTTATTTGTTGCTTACCATAGATGTAGCTGGCAATACTAATTCAATGTGTGGTAACATGATGAAACAACTGCTTCACCTTGATATCAATTCACAAATTGGTAGTTGCATGTCTCTTGGTGCTATGCGTATTTGAACAACAATACATAACATTGAGATGAACCCTGGTCAAGGTGGGAAGTTGGTTCGAGTTGCAGGTACAGTGCAAGGATTCTGAAAAAAAAAATTTCCTTACGATTTTACGATTTTACGATCCGAGTTTATTTTGTATTTTTTGTATCGTGTTAAAAATGTGTTTTTGACAACCTTGCTCATGGCCACTAAGTTCACGTGGTTTACTTGACAAAGAAGTAGAGGAGAACAAATATCTTGGTGTTTAAATGTAGGTGCCACACTTGATACGGTAGGCATTGTACTTACCATTGGTAGTGGCTGAGAGGCGGGTGATAACCATTGGAGAGAAAAGTAGGCAATGCACTTACAATTTAAGGGATAAATTTAGGAGGTCAGACACCGTAATAAAGAATTAGAGGAGCACCGTGTAGCACAACTAGGTGGTGCATGACGCCATGGTGACTTTCAGAGTTCGTAATAATGCATTGTGATGTGGGCTAGTGCAAGGCATTTTCATAATACCAATTCGAGGCGGTGACTTTGAGCAAGTTTGATTGGGTTGGCCTAAGTGGGCTGGAGAGTTGTGAGCTTAGGGTCAAATGAATTGGAGAGCAGTTTGGTTAAGTTAGCCCAAGCTTACTAAACTAAAATTAAAATACCATCAACAAAGATGGTCAAATTGTAATTTTCAAGGAGCAGAGAGAAAATAATAGAAACAAATGCATACCAGAGACACGCGTCAAACCAATAGGAAACAAACATGGCGACACTCCAAAGAACACAACATAAGGATATTTTTGGACACTTAGAGGCGCCGCTCAAAGGGCTTGGGTGCTTCCCACACTCCCTTAGATGTTAAACACTCTTACCCACCTTTTTTTTATTTAGCCAAATACAAAAAAATTTCTAAGTTGACTTGATAATTACAAAAAAATAAAAAAATCATAGTGAAAAGACTAGAATACCAATTATCTTCATGATTAAATGTTTTTATTTAAAGATATTTTGTTCATTTTATCGTGTATTTTAATTATTTATTATTTTTTATATTTAGTCAAATTCCAAATTGCCCCTTAGCTTAAATTATAATAACGAAAAAAACCATTTAAAAAATATGAAAATACCTCTTTTGTGCCAGGTTTAGATTTTGTGTTTCCAATTGTATTTTAGTTGTTTTGTTGTGCAATTAATATGAAAAAAATATTATTGTCTCTAGTCAATTTAAAAAATAACAAAGGGGTCATGAGGAAAAACTTCAATGCTTTTGGAAGCCATTGCCAAAAGTTTCTAGTAGAGAGTCAAAATCATCATTGCAGTATTTCCAATGAACAATACTCATAGATATGGAGCTATAATGTTTTTCCATAGGACTTTAAATCTTTTTAATCTAGTTTTTAGAAGAGATGCAAATTGCTTTTCTCATGGGTTGAAACCATAGTGATGAGACTTGATCTGAGGGTTGACCCAGCCACGGAGTCGAGTCCAGGGTTGCACTAGTTGATCAACTCAAATCAACCCAGAAAAATTAAATTTTTTTTGAAGTTTTAATATTTCATATGAAAAAATTAAAAAATAATCCATGTAAATATAGGCTATACATGTTATAAATTATTAATTTTTATTACACGTATATCACTCCTTTTTTTTTTAAATGAAGGGAATGGTGAAAATACAACTGAATACAAGTCATTTTTTGGCTTCACAAATTTTTTTATTTATTCTGCTATATATATATATAAATAAAAGACAAGCCTTAGAAATTGTTTTTTCTTAGGTTTTAATGCTGCATTATTTTGTTGCGTTGTATGTATGCATTAACCCATTCGATCTATTCTAGGGCTGAGCATTTTCGGTTCGGTCCGGTTTTGGACCAAAATAAACAACCAAACCAATTTTTTTTTTTTTAGTTTTGGAACCGAACCGAACCGAAACGAACCGAAAACCGGTTCAAACCGCTTAATTTCGGTTCGGTTCGGTTTTTTCCCCTTCCAAACCGGTTCAAACTAAAATTATTCCGAAAGAGCTTCTTTACAGGATCATGATTTTCTTTGTCAAATAAAATACAATGTTCATCAAATTGAAAAGACAACAACCAACTAGATGCATAGCGAAAAGGTTTGAACCCACCACTGTTGTTTCTCATTATGCTTGTTGTCTAAAACATTAGACCTGACCATCAACAACGGGTGAAACTAGGCTCTGAATGTACACATCTGCTTCTATACAAGAACTAGCACCATTCATCACAGGGTACCTGAAAGTACCATGTTTGGGATTGTAAATCACTAAAACTGACTTGTACTCCAACAGAACCTCACCTCCAACATCAATGCACAGAGGCACTGAATAATGAAACCACAAAGGATCCAAATATGGTATGCTAAACAGCTTAGTCCAGGAATCTCTAACTCCAAACTCCTTCAAAACCTAGACGTCTGCACGAACCCCTTGATAGTTACACATCACACAGAGCCAGCCTTGTAAGACCCCCAACACTCTCTCATAATCAACCGCCCCATAGTCAGGCTGCACAACCTCCTCGAACATCTCTTGGGCTAAATCAAAAGCAACAATAGACCACGCTGACCCTATACTCCCTTCAGGCATAACCGCCCAACAAAGCTTCCCATCAACATGTTTTCCTGAAACATCATATGGAAGATGAGAGATGAGAGATGAGAGGCAAAGACCATGGAAGAGAAGACAGATATGAGAGATGAGAGGCAGAGAGCATGGAGAAGAAGGCCGATTTGAGAGACGAGAGGGTAGGTACAAGGGGTGGCTGAAAAAGTAAGAATGGTGAGATAAGTTTAGGGTTAGAAAATATGTTATTTATACTTGTTTTTTTCAACAGATAGCTTAGTTGAACCGGGCCGGTTCGATTCGATTCCATCGGTTTTAGACTTTGAAAACCGAAACCGAACCGAACCGGAAATATTTTGTGATTTTCTAATCGGTTTTGTTGTAACCCATTTTTGGGTTCCCATGAAAAAATAAAATAAATAGCCAAAAAAAAGGTTAGAAAAATAACAGGAGGTAGAAGCACTCAGAAAATAGTCAGAAAATTGGTCAAGGAATTTAAAAATACAAGGATTGAATTTTTGACAGTATATTCTTGAAGGATGAAAGCCCTATTGAGAAGGAAAATTTGAATTTTGAGGAGAAAAGCCCAAATTTGGATGTTTATGGACTTAATTGGATTTTTAGGGACTTAATTGGATTTTTATTTGAATTTATGAAGGATTTGATTGCAAGAAAAATTAATTTTTAAGTCAATTTGGGCTTTAATTAGAAGAAATTTAAGTTCTGGGGCCAAAATATATTTTTTAGGAATTTATTGGGTCAAATCAGGGGCTCAATTGCATAAATATTGAAGTTTAAGGGCCAATTAGGGATTTAATTAAGAAAATCCGAAACCAGGGACCAAATTGGAAGAGGCGCGTAAATGGAGGGGCTGCAATTTTTCGGTTCAGGGGCTTAATTGAAGAAATTGAAAGTTTATTAATCAATTGAGGGCTAAATTGCATAAATCAGAGGCCAAGGACTAAAGTGAAAAAGGCGGCCAACAAGAGGGGCGGAGACCGAAGGTGAAATAATGGAGGACTGATCTGGATTTTGGCTCCTTTAAATGAAACGGCGCGTTTTATCCAAAACGACGCCGTTTCATATATATATATATATATATATATATATATATATATATAAAAGAAGAAGAAGCCCAGAACGGTGTCGTTTTGAACGACACTGTTCATCTTCCTCCTTCGCCCGAAGCAGAGCAGCAGAAGAAGAAAACCATTTTCGTTTTTTTCAAATCTTCCCGCCTCTCTCTCTTCGTCCCCACTACCTTTAGACAATGGCCGACCAGCCGTTGTGTGATCGGCTCTCATGGTCCCCCACGGTTCTGCCCCTATAAATAGGGAAGAAAACCGAAAAGAAAAAAAAAAAAAAAGACCCGAGAGGAATAGAGAGAGAGAGACCCGAGAAGGGAGGAGAAGAGAGATCAGGCACGAGAGAAAGAGAAGGGAATACTGGAACTAAACTGAAAATAAAAGAAAAAAAGAGAGAACCGAAACAGGGAGAAGGGAGGAGAGAGAGAGAGTGAACCGAACCGAACGCTAGGAACCGCCACAGCACCGCACGGAGCCGCCGCCCACGAGCCACGCCACCGCTGCACCGCCAGCGACCGCCTCCTCCACGCCAGGTAAATTTTCTTCTTCTCCTTCGTTTGCAGGCGTTGCCTCCTGCATGCAGAGTTATGCATGCAGGAGGCGGGGGGGGAAGAAAATTAATTCTTCCCGCCGCTGGGCCAAAGGTGCTGGGCCAGCCCGATGCTGGCCTAGCCTTGCAAGTCTGGGCCGGTCCTGGCCCAGACGGTAGAAGTTTTGGGCCGACATCGGCCCAATTTAATTTTGGGCCGAGGTCGGCCCGTTTTTTTTTATTTTTTGGGCTGAGCCTGGCCCGTTTATTTGGGCCGGCCCAGCCCGGATTTTTATTTTATTTTATATTATATATTATATATTATATATTATATTATATATATGTATATATATATAAAATATAATAAAAAAAATAAATATTTTGAAAAATCTTAAAAAAATATTGTTGATTTTTCTGCATATTTTTGTCAAAAATGTTTTAATTCTGGTTTGTATTTTTATACTGTAAAGATACAAAATCAGTGTTATAAATACCCGGTTTTCGTCAAAATATCAAAGATTTTCAGAATAAAAAATGTTTTTGCTTTCAAAAAATTTCTAAAAATTCCCTAAAAATTTTGTTGATTTTTCTGCATATTTTTATCAAAGTGGATTAATATTGGGTTGTATTTTTATACCGTAAGGATACAAGCTCAGTATTAAAATACCCGATTTTCGTCAAAGCATAAAAAATAATATTTTCCAAAAAAATTGTTTTTGTTTTAAAATACGGCCTAGTCTCTCCAATATATATATATAAATATTATAACATCATATTTTCACACAACAAAGAAAATTTTCAAAACAATATATGTATTAACATGCATTTTGGGCTTTAATAACCAGTTTATTCAAGCCATGAGAACTAGGCCAATATTTCAAAAATTCTAAAAAATCTTTTTTGTTTTCTTTTAGTATTTGGGATTACGAATTTATACGTAAAACGTATTCCTAAATATTATTAATAAAGTTTGGTATAGCCGTTACAACGGTCAGGATTTTACCCGATAAGATAAAAGACCTTCTTACCGAGGAGGATTTTTCTTGAACCATAAACAGACCAACGACTAGAAGTATAATAACACCTTAGTTTTTATCAGACTAAAACAATGCAGCTTACCTTAGGTAGGGCGTATTTGGGGTGCTAATATCTTCCCTTTACGCAACCAGTCTCCGTACCTGATCTCTGAGACCAGTTAGGGTTCCTAGTGACCGAAATACTAGGTGGCGACTCCAAAGAACCAAATAAAAATAAATAAATAAAATTCGTCAGTCGAACCCGCAATTGATGAATTTGAATTTTTTTTGGGGTGCGACAGGTTTAATCGGTTTTTTTCACGGTTTGGTTTTCTCGGTTATTTTTTTTCTAGTTTTCTCGGTTTAATCAGTTTTTCGATTTATTTGCTCACCCCTAATCTATTCTATCATATTTAACGTTCTTTATGAAAATGGGTTTTCAACTGATTTGGTAAATAATGATAATTGATCATTTGTAAGTACTTGTTAACAGGAGTTTCCTGTAACAATGTTTTTGTGCCTTTCGTCATATTACTCTTGTTTTTGGCCAAAGGGAAGGAATATTTGCGTGTATTATTGTTCCAAACATAGATCTAAATACTAATTCATAAGGACAATGAGTTATAATTAAATTCATACATCAATCTTGCTCGTTACTCTATTGAAAATAATGCTTGCTGACTCCTAAAAATTATGTCCACAAAATTGTGTGATTTCAAGAACAAATTAATACCAATTAAGAAAAAAAAAGTTTCAACCGAGTTTTGCCAAGTCGCTCAGGTCATGGGTCAACCGAGTTTTTACTCATCCTAATTTTTTGTCTTACCTGGATCGGTCCAGCCATCGAGTTAACCTACCGGGTCAATTCAGGTTTAATAATTATGATTGAAACGATGCATTAAGTCTAAGTAGAAATAAAAATATAGTTTCATGGTAAAGTTGTAATATTTCAACCGTTAAGGTTTTTTAATCATTAATTTAATTATAATGACAATCATGTAATATTTTTATATTTTTTAAAATGTTATAAACAATATCCACAATGATATGTTAATATGTAAATGCCATTTTTGAAACTACAAAGAAAAAAAAAATGAAATCTCACTTTATAATAATAAAAAAAGTAAATGATATTTGGAATATCTCAAAAATACAAATATAGACATGATACTATTTTTTTTATATAGTAAATGATATTTTTACACATCAATCAATAAAGATTGAGTATATTATTTAAATGATATTAGAGATGCATTTTCTATATTGATCTGTGTTTTGACACTACTAGAAAATCGGTGAAAACCAACAAAATTACCAATAAAATTTTTTTGTTGGCAAACTTTAGCGACAGAAATACTTCCATCTCTAATTATGTCGGTATTCACAGACAGAAATTATTCGTCGGTGAGACAGTCAATATTTACCCACGGTCTGTTTTTGTCGGTACATACCGACCATCTCACCGATGGATTACATAGGTTTTTGGTAGTTGCAACAGTGTGGTGACGTGGATTTTTTTAGATGATTTTACCGATGAAATGACCGAGGGATTCAAACTGGGATCTCCGTACAGTGATCTCCGAGGGATCACTAACGGGTATACCGACGGAACGTGTTCGTCGATGATTCAATTGGTAAAAGCCAATATATACCCACTCTGCCAACACTCTCTTGCTCTATTTCTCCTTCTTCTTCCCCATCCTACCTACTTCTCCCCTCCTGAACTGCAGCCAACCACCCATCCCAACTCTCCCCCTCTTCTCAACACAAGCACTCAAGTTTCTTATACTTTTGTACGTGGTCATAACAATATTTGTTCTTGTGGATTTTATTATTTTTTGTAAGTAAATCTATTTTTTTTAATTTTAACATTTAAATTTGAATATTTTTTTAGTATATATTTTTTGTTAACGTATGTACTTGTTTGATTGTTATTTATCAAAGAAACTTGTAGTATGAATGTATAATTTTGTAGTTGTTATAGTTTGTTTTAGATTTTGTCAAATTAAATTTGTTTGTAAATTGTTGAAACTTTGTTTGAATTACATTGAATTAGATGTGTTGTGATGAAATAAATAATAGCTTGTTTAATGGGTCCCTTTTTATTTTTATCAATTCTATTACGAAGTTGTGATTTTTGTAAATTTATATATGTATACATTTGTATGTACGTTGATAGTTGATAATTGATAATTGATAATAATATTTAAATTAAGTGTTTTTTTAGTTTGTTGGATAATGTCGGGGCAAACCAATATTTTTGTTTTGTTTATTTATGTAACATAGTCAATTAATACTTGTCATCATAATGTGTTGATAGAAGTCATGGATGATTGTTCATGTATTTATCGGGACTCACCCCAAGGATTGCGGAGGATGGATTATTGTAACGGGGTTCAGGGTTTTATTAATTTTGCAATATCTATCCCGATGAATTTTACTGATGACAGTATTAGGTGTCCGTGCAGGAAGTGTAAAAATAAAAGTTTTTGCATCAAGATGTTGTAACGATGCATCTTCTAACCAAAGGGTTCATGGAGAATTACATGTGTTGGTATGCACACGAGGAACTATTTGTTCCTAATGAGAGCATGGTAGAAAGGGTGGTTGGGTCAACTTCTACTGCTAGCAACATGCATGAAGTTGGAAACGACAACAATAATCCTTATAGGAACATGGTTATGGATGCAATGAGAATGAGTGAAGGTAAAGTCAGTGAATGTCCAATCGTAGAAGAAGAACCTAATGCAGATGCACCAAGGTTTTTTGAGCTGTTAAAAGATTTTGACGAACCATTATAGGATGACCGCATGAATCATGGTAAATTATCGGTCGTAGCACAGGTGTTCATGATGAAACCCCTCGGTTTAGGATACCAAAAAATTGACATGTGTCCTAACTTCTGCATGTTATACTACCTTGAAAATGCTGAGCTGACTGAGTGCATGATATGTGGGCATTCCCGTTACAAACCTAGAACTGGTAGAGGGAAGACTCTTATGGCATATAAAAAACTTAGATACTTTACAATCACACTTAGACTACAAAGGTTATTCATATCACCAAGGACTGCTGAGCACATGACATGGTATCAATCATATCATGCAGTTGATGGAGTGATGGTGCATCCTTCTGAAGGCGAAGGCTGGAAACACTTTAACAGTGTACATCCTCACTTTTCAGCTGAATTAAGGAACGTGTGTCTTGGGTTGTCTATAGATAGATTCAACCCATTCGGGTCATTTGCTACTCCTTATTCTTGTTGGCCGGTTATACTAACAATTTATAACTTGCCGCCGGGGATGTGTATGAGGCTGGAGTTTATGTTTTTATCTATGGTCATACCATGTCCGAGCAGTCTGGGGTGAAATATTGATGTTTGTCTTCATCCGTTAATTGATGATGTGACAGAGTTGTGGTCCTATGGAGCTTTGACTTATGACATCTCGAGGAAACATAATTTTGTCATGAGAGCGGCCTTAATGTGGACTATCAATGATTTCCTAGCTTATGGAATGGTTTCTGGTTGAAGCACGCATGGAAAGTTAGCATGTCCATATTGTATGGAGAACAACAAGGCATTCATGCTAACAAACGGGGGTACAGGTTCTTTTGTTGACTGTCACTGTCATTTCTTGCCATTGAATTACAAGTATAGAAAGACCATAAAGGATTTCTTTATTGGCAGAGTTGAAAAGGATGATGCACCCCTGCGTCTTTCAAGTGAAGAATTGCTTGATGTTGTGTTAGAGTATGGAGACATTGTGTTTGGTCTCCAATCAGGTAAGCAGAAGTTTCCTGGTTTTGGTTTGATTCATAATTGGGTAAAGCGAAGTATCTTTTGGGAGCTTTCTTATTGGAAGACCAATCTTCTCCGCCATAACCTTGATGTCATACATATTGAAAAGAATGTGTTTGAGAACATTTTCAACACCGTTATGGATGTGAAGGGGAAGACAAAGGATAACATCAAGGCTAGATTGGATGTAGCATTGTTCTGTAATCGTAAAAACATGGAGTTGATTTGTGATGGGTCATGAGTCGCAAAACCAAGAGCAAGCTTCGTGTTGGATAAAAACGCATAACTGCAACCATCTAGGTGGTGGCCTAGTGGTAAGAGCTTGGGACTAAGGAGTTTGCTCCCTTTGTGGTCTCAAGTTCGAGCCCTGTGGTTGCTCATAAAAAATGCATAACTGCTAGTCTACAAGTGGCTTAAGAGTTTGTGTTTCCCCGATGGACATGCCTCAAACATATCAAGGCTGGTTAATATGAAGGAATGTAGATTATATGGAAAGAAGAGTCATGACTACTATGTGCTTATGTAAACACTCATTCCATTAGCTTTTCATGATTTGTTGCCAAAGGGGATATTAGATGCACTAACGGAGATCAGTAATTTCTTTAGATTAAAGATGGCTGATGATCCATGTGCTCCTTTTTGGCCGTACGGTCCCGACAACAACCAGCCTCCTCCTCCTCCAGCTCCACCGCCGTTTTAGTTTATTTTTGTTTTTTTAAACATTAAATTTGTAATGAATATTTGGATGAATATTATTTAACATTTTTTTTTACATTTTTAATGTTTAAAACAAATTCATTTGGTTATTAAGTTTTTTCCCTGTTAATAAATATATTTTTTTTGTATTGTAAATAAATACCAATGAATTTCTAGACGGAAACATGCCATCAGTATTTTACCGAGAGTTGCGAAAAAATTACCACCCATGCCACAATCGCCAACGGATATATTCCGTCGGTAATTCCCATTACTATTACCAATGGATATATTCCGTCGATATTCGACATGGAATTCTGAAATATTTACCGCCCATGCCACAATCACCAATGGATTGTCCGTCAGTAAACACAATTGGAAACACAGACAGACTTATTCCGTTGGTAAAATTCTCGCAGGTAATTATTTTTTTGGCATGCTTCGTCATCTATAATACCGTCGGTGGTCCGTCAGTGTTTGGTTTTTTTTATTACCAACAAAATTGGTGACAGAATGGAAAATTACTGACGATCCAAATTATATTGACAATCATGTAATATTTTTATATTTTTTGTGCTCAACTTATTATGTAAAATGTTATAAACAATATCCACGATGATATGTTGATATGTAAATGCCATTTCTGAAACTATAAAGAAAAAATGAAATCTCACTTTATAATAATAAAAAAAGTAAATGATATTTGCATCTCACAAATGCAAATATGGACATGATACTATTGTTATTATTATTTTTTATAGTAAATGATATTCTTACACATCAATCAATCACGATTGAGTATATTATTTAAATGATATTAAAGATGCATTTTCTATATTGATCTGTGTTTTGATGATTTCATTACGTTCTTGTTGATGCCAAGAGTTAAGATTTGACCTTAAAAATTAATAAAATTAACATATCATCGCTTTATTTTTTATGGTTTTTTAAAAAGGAAGCAAGGTCCCCTGACATGTTTTCTTAAAGACCCTTTTTTTGTTATTTTATAATTAACTATTAGTATTATTATTTTAAATTTTAGAATAAAATTCTCTTTAAATAAAATTATTAGGATGATATTTATAAACTTATTCGGTTCTGTTGTAATTTTTAAATAAGGTTATAGTTTTTTTCTTATTTTATGGTAATGTTAATTATTATTTTATGAGAGTATCAGATTAGACCCGCAAACCAAACAGCACGACTGGGACCCGTGTGAGTGCCAGTCCTCAGTACCACTCTGAGGCGGCTGACGAAATTATAATTTGCCGTGTGGAAAATTATAATTTGTAATTTGCCGTGTGGAAAATCATGCCATTTGACTCTGAGGCGGCTAACGAAACTACCACTCAAAACTCTGCTAACCTCTTAATTATAACTATAACATCGATAGTAATATGAAATATTACCTCTGCTAACCTTTCCGATTGCTGCAATTTGATCATTAAATTCACCAAGTAGGCGGACTCCGACGAACTCATAAACACCATAGAGAGGTAACCTTTGCCATTGTTGCTACTGATTCAATGCATTTAGTCTTTTTTGTTTTCATGTTTTCAGCAACAATATTAATTGTTACATGACAGCAACATTAACACAATATGAGTTTGATAAGTTTGTTTCATGAACATATTAATTCTTCCATCTGTAATTCTTTTTGCTCAGCAATGAAAGTAATAGCTAGCTAGCGTTGGTAGCAAGTGACGAGTGATCATGTTAAGATTGATCATATCAAATTAAGCTAGTATATATCCATCGTTAAGAGTTTGAGGAATTTTCTGATAAATATAAGTTGTGTGGGTTCTTGTACTCTTACACTTCAATTTCTCTTAATGAATGTTCAGCTGTTGAAGTGGGTGATCTTTGTATGTCTTTAGGAGAAAAAGGAGAGCACTTATTGATTTCGATTCTTAGTGATTGAGGAAGACACGATCTTGTAACTGTCTGATATGGCATCTTCATCTGCTGTTGCTCATAAATGGAAGTATGATGTGTTCCTTAGTTTTAGAGGCAAGGATATGCGCAATAATTTTACCAGCCATCTCTATGATGCTTTGTGTCGTAAGATAATCAAGACTTTCATTGATGATGGGCTTGAAAGAGGAGAAGAAATTACCAAGATGAGATACATTTCTTTGAGTTCATCATGGAAGGTGTCATGGTTTTCCAGATTTCAGGTTAGTGTTAATATATAATTTTAACTTATTTCTCATAAATTCTTAATATAATTGTAAATAAATTATTAACATTTTTAAAAATTAATTTTTTATACACAGAATCGATTCTGTTGGGACGATGAACATAACACTATTGTGAGGAGGGTGTGGAAAAATCACGCGACAACTAGGTAACATAAAAAACAATACAACTTTTTTTTTTCAAAAAAATTTATGTTTCGAAATGTAATTTTTGCTTGCATGAAGTAGGTTGCGTGATTTTTGGTACGAAGCCCAAAAAAAGACAAAAAAAACTACGAGGGATAAGGGGTTCCAAGGCTAGAACGATGTTGCGGTTTGGAGGGATTTCAAACCGATATACATCCCGAAAGATATATGGCCGCACTATCTTCAACATGTGATGTCTGAGTGGTTTACACGACGCTCACAGTCTTGTGCTGGCAACCGGAATCAGCCAATTTATGGCTCGGTGATAACGCACACCGACGACTCTGTTCTATTTGCTGCACATGCGAAACGGATGGTAAGATTAATTTAAATGAAATATATCGTTCAATTAATTTGTTGTTAATAAATTTTTTTCATTATAGGCTAGTCTCTTGGATGTGAGTCGAGCCCTATGGAGCTTTTTGTGGAGACGCACGTGCGGAGTCAAGACCGCCAAAAGGGGGCGCAACAGTTCGTTGACAGCCGTGCTCAACATTTTGTGGTATGTTTGTTCAACCATTTTATTTTGTAAGTTATTATTATGTTTATTGAATTGAATATGATGATTACTTTGTTTTATTTTCAGGAGACCTATAATAATCGGTTGAGGGAGAGATACGGGGACGATCCTTTGACCCATTCGGAATTCGATCTGGATTTGTGAATGGAGGCTGGATCGTCAGGTGGACCCGATAAAAATCGGGTTTACGGGCTCTCCAACACTACGGTCGACAACTTGCGGTCGCCCTGTAGTGCTTCAACCGTTGGGAGTTCCCAATCAGTATCAAGCTCCCAATCTAAGGAGTTCATGGCCTTGCAGCAACACACAGCTCAGCTCACCGAAAAGTACGACCACCTATCAAAGGCGTACACACAACTCAAAGAATAACAAAAAGTGGTGTACGAACAACAAAGAGCGGAGTCTGAACAACACAAAGTGGAGTCTGAACAACAAAGAGCGACCTATGAAGAGCTTCGTGAAATGGTCATAAACATGGCACAAGGTGGAACATGTGCGCCTAATCCTTTATGGCCATATAACCGCCAGCCTCCTCCTCCTCCTCCTCCTCCAGCTCCACCTTTATATTAATTTTTAATAAACATTATTTACATTTAAAATTTTGTTTAATGTTTTTTTGAAACACATTCTTTTTGTAATGAATATTATTTAACTTTGATTTTTTGTTTTTGATGCTTAATATAAATTTTATTTGTATAATTGGTTTTTATTACCATTAATTTATATCATTTTATATTATGTATTCTAAATAATTTTAAAAAAACAAATTACAAAGGGCTTTATCGACGGACTACATCCATCGGTAATTGACAGTGGCTGCCACCATCACCGACGAATATCAAGACCGATACATTCGGTCGGTATTCCATACACTCACCAATAGTGTTACCGACGGAAATTCTCCATTGCCATTTGACAGTAGCTGCCAAACATACCGATGAATTTACAGAAGAATATATTTGGTCGGTAATTCAAATCCTCACCGACAACTTTACTGACGGATATGGGCTGTCGATCATACACTATATCACCGATGGAGTATTTTCCATCAGTATATTTCAAGAGGGAAACTTTTTTTTTGGCGCGCAAATTTTGTCTGTAAAACCATCGGCAAATGTTTTTTTTTGTTTTTCCGACCGATATAACGACGAAATGTGGAATCACCGACAAAAGATAATCCAACGGGCGTATTTCGTCAGTAATATAGTCGGTAAATAAGTTACCGACAAACGCTCAGTCACACACTGACGGAATATTTTCGTCGGTAAAACTGTGAAATCTTGTAGTGATTTATGAAATAAAAAAATAAAAAAAATATCATTTTATCATCTTTCAATGTTTTTTCGGTCAAATTTGATCCTCATTCTTTTTATTGCTATTTTTTTTATTTGAAATAATTTATGAAAATATATCTTTTTTAATTTCATTCTTCTTCAACTTTTTATTTGTCAAATTTGGTCCTTATTCTTTTAGTAAACTTAAAAAAATTAAAACATCAATGGATAATTTTCCAGTATATTTTTCATCATATAACCAAACATTTAAAAGTATTTTCTAATTCATTTTAAAAGAAGCCAATATGAAGGAATCAAATTAAAAATAATAATTGAGGGACCAAAATAAAAAATAGGACATGAACTTCCCCCTAACCACACAAATCAATCCCTAATTTCAACAAAAAAAAGAAAAGACTAAGTATTTCTTTAATATTTAATAACTAATATGAAATATGTTGCACATGCATGTGTGGCGTCGTGGCAAAAACATTCACCCTCAAAATATCTCTTATCTATTTATCTGGAAAATACGAGGAGACAAGGAGTTCTTGTCTTTTATTAGTGGAAAAATGGAATGAAAGTCGCCACCTAGTATTTTGGTCACTAGGAACCCTAACTAGTCTCAGAGATCGGGTACGGGGACTGGTTGTGTAAAGGAAAGGTATTAGCACCCCAAATACACCCTACCTAAGATAAGCTGCATTATTTTATTGTCTGGTAAAATCTAAAGTCGTGTTGTGTTTTCTAGTTTTTGGTTCGTCTATGGTTTAAGAAAAGTTCTCTTCGATAAATAGATCCTTATTTTATTGGGTAAAACCTAACCGTCCTAACATCAATAGATAATTTAATATCCAGCATATGTCTTACATATAAGGTCGTAACCTCAGATATTAAAAAAAAACAAAATAATTGTTTTTGAAATTTTTGAAATTTTTGAAATATTGGCCTAGTTCTCGTGACTTTAATAAGCTGGTTATTAAAGCCAAAATACATGTTAATACATATTTTTTGAAACTTTATTTGTTATATGAAAATACAATATGATTTTTTATTATTATTGTTTGAGAGACTTGGCCATATGCATAAAAATACAATTTTTTATTTTATTTTTTTAATGTTTTGACGAAAACCAAGTATTTTAATACCGGATTTATATCTTTACAATATAAAAATACAAAACAATATTAATCAAAATACAGTAAAAAGATTTGGAAAATCACAGATTTTTTTGAAATAATTTTTCTTTTGAAGAATTTTTTTTTTCGAGCTGGACCCAACTTAGCCCATATGGCTGGGTTGGACCCCGCAAGCCTAACCGGGTCACTCGCTCAAGCCAGTGACCCGGCTAGGGAAACAAAAGGCACGCTTAAGCGTGCATGCTTATGCAAATGGAAGTAGTTACTGTTCAAGTGAATTATAATTCACTTGAATAGTGAAAATGCAAAAATGGAATTGCATGCACAAAGATGAAGAGAACAAACCTGGTGGTGGAAACAATGTCGAAGACGATGGTAATGGTGTATGCTCACAGTGATGCTGGTGGTGGAGAGGAAGCCGAAGATGGGTCACAGTGGTTATGACGGTGTTGCAATTTTTCTTCTTCTTCCTCGTGCAGAGACACCAGCCTCTGTTTTTTCTTCCTCGTCTGCTTCTATTTACTTCTTCTCCTTTTGGTCTTTGTTTTTCGTTCTTTTCAAAAGATTTCCCACCCTCTCTTTTCTTCCTCCTTCTCTGTCTTGTGTCTGTCTTTTTCTTGTGTTGCCCCCCTGTTCTGCTCTACCCTCTTCCCTCTCTGTTTTCTTCTCACTATCACCTCTCCTCTCTTGTTTTTTTTTTTGCTGTCTCGTTCTCCCTTTCTCCTCCTTTTCTTTTTTTTTTCCTGGTTGCTTCTTTCCTCTAGCTTTTATAGCCAGAGGATGTAGATGTTTTCCGGCAACAGAGTAACGGCCGGTGTACATGGTGGCGTGAGACATGCCCCCTGATTGAAGTGGCTCCATTATCGCTGCTAACATCTCCTACCTTTAACGCCACAGCTGCCATGCTTAAAAAGATAGTGAATAGTGCTTCAATGGAAACGATGCCGTTTGGATTCTTCTGATTTGGTCATTGAAATTTTTGCAATTTTGTAATCAAACCCCGGAAAAATTGTAATTGGGTCCCTTAATTTTATCGCCTTTTCTGGTTTGGTCCTTGGTTTTGGATTGTTTCAATTAAGTCCCTAACTGGCCATCAAACTTTGATAGTTATGCAATTAAACCCCTGGATTTGACGAAATCAACCCTTCAAAATTATAATTGGACCCTAGAACTTTAATTTCTTCCATTAAAAGCCTAAATTGACTTAAAAGATCATTTTTCTTGCAATCAAACCCTCTCTAAATTCAATTAAACATTGGATAAAATTTAATTGAGTCCATAAGCATTTGATTTTGGACTTTTCTTTCTCAAATTGAATTTTCCTTGTCCTAGGACTCTCATCAGTAAAAATATATTATCAAAATTTCAATTCTTGTATTTTTGAACCTCCTCAACCCATTTCTCACCATTTTGTGGGTATTCCAGCATCGTATTCTCACTCATACTATTTTTTGAATTGCTTCCGAATATGTATTTTTTATATATTTTTTGTATGCGAACCAAAAAATATGTAACAACAAAATAAATAAAATTGAATTTTACTTTCTCAAATAGAACATTAACTAAGAGATTAAACTTTTTCATGCTATATTGAGAATCTCATGCTTATGCATGAAAACAAAATAATCAAGATCAATCATAAAACAAATCACTTACTTTTTTCTTTAGGAAAATGAGAGTTAAATTAAATTATAAAACTGGATGGTACAAGTTATTTAATGGAATTACCAGCTAAAATAAACATTATTTTACCATCAATTATAAAATATATATTTTTGTAAAGTTGGTCTATATTTTTAAATGGTTTTTTACATTAGTACTTCGTTAATCTAAATATGAAAATGACGACACGATACATATTTCCAACATTATGTTAAATGAAAGACATCTTCAAAATTATGTTAAATTATAATCCAATAAATAGCTTTTAGAAAATAAAGTGTCAATAATAGCATGGAAATCATAGGTAAATTGATAATTTTTTTATGAATAATAATAATAATAAAATAGAATTTTGTTTGCAAAACCCAAAACAAAGGTTGAAATGGGTTAAGATTTTGATTTGGAAGACCCAAACAAATTACTTTAGGAAGCCCATCCATTGGGCAAGAAAGAAAAGAAAGGAAAAGAAAAAAACATAATGCCATGACAAGTCCATTGGCTAATGACCCCAAAGTCTTCTCACATCCACATATTTCATTTAGATAATGATGAGATATCTGTTGGTAAGAATTTACATGATGGAGTAGGAGAAGGCAATAGACAAGAAAAATCGTCTCTTATCATCAACAATACGCAGCTTCTTCTTCTTCTTCTGGTTTGCTGATGCAAAACACAAGTCAACTGCTCTTATGATCTGTTGGTAAGTCTTTCTGGTTCATGCTGTCTTCTATATTTAAGATTATATATACGAGTTCGATAAGTTTGATTCATGAACGTATTAATTCTTCCATCTGCAATTCTTTTTGCTCAGCTAGTGACTGTTCTTGCGATGAAAGTAATAGCAAGCTAGCATTTGTAGCAAGTGACGAGTGATCAAACTAAGATAGATCGTATCAAATTAAGCTAGTATATATCCATCGTTAAGAGTTCGAGAAATTTTCTGATAAATATATGTTGTGTGGGTTCTTGTACTCTTAGACTTCAATTTCTCTTAATGAATGTTCAGCTGTTGAGGTGGGTGCTCTTTGTATGTCTTTAGGAGAAAAAGGAGAGCAGTTATTGATTTCAATTCTTAGTGATTGAGGAAGACACGATCTTGTAACTGTCTGATATGGCATCTTTATCTGCTGTTGATCATAAATGGAAGTATGATGTGTTCCTTAGTTTTAGAGGCAAGGATACGCGCAATAATTTTACCAGCCATCTCTATGATGCTTTGTGTCGTAAGAAAATCAAGACTTTCATTGATGATGGGCTTGAAAGAGGAGAAGAAATTACCCCTGCCCTTCTGAAAACGATTGAAGAATCAAGAATTTCTGTAGTAATTTTCTCCAAGAACTACGCATCTTCTCCGTGGTGTGTGGATGAACTGGTGAAAATACTTGAATGCAAAGAGACTTATGGGCAGATTGTTTTACCGGTCTTCTATCATGTAGACCCATCTGATGTTGATGAACAGACTGGGAGTTTTGGAAATGCGTTTGCTGAGCTTGAAAAAAAAATTAAGGGGAAGATGGACAAGGTGCCAAGGTGGAGGGCTGACTTGACATACGCAGCCAGTATATCTGGATGGGATTCACAGGTTACTAGGTAACTATATATTAGTAACTATAGATTCTCTTCTTCAACCTTTTTTTTCCTGGAATTATAGCAATTAAAAGTTATTTATAGCAATTAAATTTTCTTGTGCATATTATAGTTTTTTTTCCTCTCCTGTAAATCATTTTTGCTTGGAAAGGCACAAGTCTTTTCTGTTTTCTAGTGGAAAACTAATTTCCATCAACAGCCAATGGACTTCCACCTTAAGGGTACAATATCGATGCTGCTTATAATAAAAAAAAAATTACTCATAAGAGAAGTTGAAGATGTTAGAATTGAAAATAACTTAAACAATACAGTAAACTTAACAATGCAGTTTACGTAAAGAAAAAGCAATTTGATTTTAAGATGGCAGAGTTGAGTAGAAAGATGAATACTTTTCATTAACTTCAAATGCATATAAATAGGATTACATAGAACTTGAACATGACTGAAACTCTCAACAAACTTGAGAGATTATTGGAATTGAAAATAACAAACTCAGCAGAAAGTTTCTGCTGCTAATCTTGAAGAAGCTAACCGAAAAATTCAAATATTTAAAACTACTCTTAACTCTATCCTTATCAAGGCAAAAACTCATAATTCTAACACTCCTCCTTGAGACTTGCCTTGGACAATCCAAGTTTCATCCTTAGAAACTCCAGTCTTGATCTAGGAAGAGCTTTAGTCATTATATCAGCAAGTTGAACATCTGTTGGACAATAGAGTATCTTTATAAGCTTGTTCTTCTCAGCTTCTCTTATAGAATGGAATTTCACATTGATGTGCTTGGTTCTGCCATGTTGAACCGGATTTAGAGCAATAGCAATGGCAGATTTGTTGTCACAATAAAACTCAGTTTGTGAGCTTTGTTCTTGACCCAAATCAGAAAGCAATTTGTTCAACCAAATTGCTTGATTTGCAGCAGCTGCCATGGAGATATACTCTGCTTCAGCAGTTGATTGTGCCACCACCTCTTGCTTCTTTGCATTCCAACAGATTGCACCTGAACCAATATTAAAAACATATCTAGAGGTGCTCTTCATGTCATCAACACTCCCTGCCCAGTCACTGTCTGCATAACCAATCAGATTTACTCCTCCTGTCTTCAAGTACCAGATGCCAAGATCAGTTGTTCCTCTGATGTACTTCAACACTCTTTTAGCAATTCCCATGTGAATGTTGCTAGGTGAGCTCATAAACCTTGACAGCAAACCAGCTGGAAACATTAAGTCAGGTCTAGTTGCTGTCAAGTATAGCAAACTGCCCACTAGGCTTCTAAATCCAGAGGCATCTTCAAGTTTCTCACCATCATTCTTTGAAACTTTCTCATTTTGTGCTAAAGGAGTTGCTACTTCTTTGCATGACTCAAGCTTGAACTTCTTGAGTATATCAACAGCATACTTCCTTTGTGAAACAAAAATACCCGAACTACATTGATGTATTTCCATTCCAAGAAAGTAGTTCATAATGCCAAGATCAAACATTTCAAAAACATCTTGCATTTCAGTTTTGAACTCTTCCAGCAACTTTGCATTGCTTCCAGTAACTAGCATGTCATCTACATAGAGTGATATCACCAGCTGCAAACCATTTTCATCTTGTTTCAGATATAGGGTAGCTTTATTTTCACTTCTTTTGAATCCTAGTTGAATCAAATGAGTATCAATCCTGCTGTACCAAGCCCTTGGTGCTTGCTTCAAACCATAAAGAGCTTTGTGTAGCTTGTAAACTTTGTGTTCATCACCAGCAACAACAAAGCCTTCTGGTTGCTGAACATAAATTTCCTCAAGTAGTATTCCATTTAGAAAAGCAGACTTCACATCTAAATGATAAACTTTCCATCCTTTTTGTCCCGCAAGAGCAAGTAGGAGCCTTATAGTGTCATGCCTAGCTACTGGTGCGAAAGTATCTCCATAATCCACTCCAGCAACTTGAGCAAAACCTTTAACAACCAATCTAGCCTTGTGTTTGAAGATTGAACCATCTGGATTGAATTTGGTTCTGAAAACCCACTTCACTCTAATTGCCTTTTTATCTCCAGGAATTTCAGTCAATCTCCAAGTCCCATTTCTTTCAATGGAATCAATTTCTGATTTCATTGCTTCAATCCAAGCTGGATCTCCTGCAGCTTCAAACTAATTTGTAGGCTCAGCATGTACAAGGTTACATCTTTCATACACATCAGACAATTGTCTAACCTTTAGTACTGTTGTATCTGAAGTTGCTTCAATGGCTTGTTGATCTTCATCATCAATACTTTGTACTGGTGATTCAAAGGCAGCTGTGATAGTCTGTTGAACTTCTTTTAAGTCCCAATTCCAGCAGGCATTTTCATCAAATTGCACATCTCTGCTGACCTGAATTTTGGCTGAATTTAGATTGAAAACTCTGTAACCTTTTGATTCTGTTGCATATCCCACAAGAATCCCTTTTTCTGCTCTAGCATCCAGTTTTCCTCTTTTGGCAGATGGAACATGAAAATAGCACAATGATCCAAACACTTTTAAATGTTTGGCAGTAGGCCTGACTCCAGACCATGCCTCCAATGGTGTTTTGTTTTGAACAGACTTCGTTGGAAGTCTATTAAGCAAGTATACTGAAGTATTTACTGCTTCAGCCCAGAGAAACCTTGGCAACTTCTTTTCAAACAATATACATCTGGACATCTCCATCACTGTTCTATTCTTCCTTTCAGAAACTCCATTCTGTTGTGGAGAGTAAGGAGTCATCAGCTGGTGCACAATTCCAGCTTCTGAACAAAAGGCATTAAACTCCTTCGAAATATACTCTCCACCATTATCAGTTCTCAACACTTTGATCTTCTGACCACTTTGAGTTTCAGCCATGCTTTTGAAGTTTTTGAACATAGATAAAGCTTGTGACTTGTTTTTCAGAAAATAAACCCAAGTCATTCTGCGGTAGTCATCAATGAATAATATAAAATACACATTATTATTCAAAGAAGCTGTGCTCATAGGTCCACATATGTCTGAGTGAACCAGCTCCAGCATGTGTGTTGCCTTTCTGGATATACCTTTAGGAAATGGTTGTCGATGCTGCTTTCCCAGTTCACAACTTCCACATGTATGAGCAGTAACATGTATTGCAGACATGTTTTCTACCATTCCAGTATCATACAGCAACTTTAATGAATTAAGATTGTAATGACCGAATCTTTTGTGCCAAAGAATGCTTTCATCAATCTTTGCACTAAACACATGTCCATTAACAGCATCAAGCTTCAAATAGAAGCTATTACCATCCATTTTGATTTTTGCTATTTCTAAATTATGTGTATCAGTGATAAAGCAAAATTTCTCTTTAAAAGAGACTTCATAACCATTCTTGAGCATTTGTGCAACACTAAGGAGATTCTGATCTAGTTCAGGAATGTAAAGAACATTTGTGATGGTTTTAATACCTCTATTTGTGCTGACTGCAACAGTTCCTTCCCCCTTAGCTTGCACAATATCTCCATTTCCCAGCTTAATCTTCGGTTGAACTGATCTGTCAATAGAGGAGAAAATTGACAGAAATTTGGACATGTGACTTGTGCAGCCACTGTCTATAAGCCATGTATTCAGTTCAGAGGTATTGCTAGCTTGTGTTGCCATAAACAAATGCTCCTCCTCATCTTTGCTTTCTTCAGAAACATTTGCTTGTTGTTGTATTTGTTGCTGAGGTTGCTTCTTCTTGATTCTGCAATATTTCTCACTGTGACCGAGATTATTACAGAATAAACATTGAAGAGAAGGTTTCCCCTTAAACCAGCAATCTTTCTCAGTATGGTTAGTTCTTCTGCAATAAGAACATGGTGAGAAAGTCTGTCTTTTTGAAGGTATACTTGATTTCCTTTTAGCATACTTGACAGGTTTGTTTCTTGGTAGATTATCCAGCACCCCTTTCCCTGTTGTTTGCTTGGAAAGCCCCTTCAACTGCCTCATCATCTCTCATATGAACTCTTTGCTCCTGAATATGAAGTTTGCTAATTAACTCAGCAATAGTCAGACTTTGCAGATCGCAAGATTCTTCTATTGCTGAGATTTTAGCTTCAAACTTTTGAGGAACAGACATCATAAGTTTTTCTACTACCTTATGATCTTCAAATGTGTTTCCAAGAAGCCTCATTTGATTTACAACATCCATTAATCTGCCAGAATAATCTTTGACAGATTCATTGTCTTTCATCTTCATCAACTCAAATTCCCTCGTAAATGCAAGAAGTTTAACTGCTTTGACTCTGCTGCTGCCTTCAAATTCAACTTGAAGCTTATCCCATACCTGTTTTGGTGTTTCCAGATTCATTATATTTGTAAAAATATGATCTGCAAGACCAGAATGAAGACAGGTAATAGCTTTGTCCTTCTTGAGTTTTTCTTCTTCATGTGCTTTCATTTGAGAAATTGTTGGATTTGCATTCAATGGTGGAGGATCAGAATCGGTTGCCACAACATTCCATAAGCCATGAGACCTTAAATAAAATTTCATTTTGACAGCCCAAATATGATAGAGTTCTCCACTAAACAATGGAATTGCATATACAATATTATTTGAAGAAGACATTGACAAAAAACAGAAAGAAAATAACTCTCAAGTGTTTCGCTCACCCTCTCTGTGTTTGCCTCACCTTCTCTTATTATTGTCACTCAAAAGAAAGCAAAATTGTTTGCCCCACAGCCCGTAGGATCTAATGCTCTGATACCACTGTTAGAATTGAAAATAACTTAAACAATACAGTAAACTTAACAATGCAGTTTACGTAAAGAAAAAGCAATTTGATTTTAAGATGGCAGAGTTGAGTAGAAAGATGAATACTTTTCATTAACTTCAAATGCATATAAATAGGATTACATAGAACTTGAACATGACTGAAACTCTCAACAAACTTGAGAGATTATTGGAATTGAAAATAACAAACTCAGCAGAAAGTTTCTGCTGCTAATCTTGAAGAAGCTAACCGAAAAATTCAAATATTTAAAACTACTCTTAACTCTATCCTTATCAAGGCAAAAACTCATAATTCTAACAGAAGATGATTCTTTCATTTTTTGCAGTCCGGAGGCCAAACTCATAAGAGAAGTTGTGCAAACTATCTGTAAGAGGTTAAATCGTGCTTCCCCATGCAAATTAAGAGGTCTGGTTGGAGTAGATTCACGCATTGAGAAAATCAACAAATTACTATCCATTGTGTCATCAGATGTCCGCATTATAGGAATTTGGGGCATGGGTGGTATAGGCAAGACAACTATTGCGGAAGCTTTCTTCTATAGCATCTCAAGTCAGTATGAAGGCTGCCACTTTGTTCCGAACATAAGGCAGGAATCAGAAAAGGGTCGATTAAGTGATCTACGAGATGAACTTCTTTCTAAACTACTGGAGGAAGAAAATCTTCGCGTTGGCACACCACATATAGGAGCTACTTTCATCAGGGATAGACTCTGCCAAAAGAAAGTTCTCCTTGTTTTGGATGATGTGAATGATGTACGACAATTCCAGCCTTTAATTGAAGAGCGTTCGTTTGGTGCAGGAAGTGTTGTTGTTGTAACATCGAGAGACAAGCAAGTACTTAAGAATGTAGCTGATGAAATATACGAGGTTGAGGAATTAAACTCCCACGAAGCTCTTCAACTCTTTAGCTTGAATGCTTTTAAGGGAAACAATCCCCCAAAAGCTTATATGGAGTTGTCAATCACGGCAATAAATTATGCCAAAGGGAACCCATTAGCTCTTCGAGTTTTGGGTTCCTTCTTATTTGACAAAGGGAGACATTTTTGGGAATCTCAATTAAATGAGATTGAAAGCTTTCCTGAGCTGAATATTTATGACTTGCTGAGAATAGGCTTTGATGCACTACGTGATAATAACACGAAGAGTATATTTCTGGACATTGCATGTTTCTTTAGAGGGCATCCAGTTGATTTTGTAAAGCGGATACTAGATGGCTGCGGTTTCAAAACAGTTATTGGATTCAGTGTTCTCATGGACAGGTGTCTCATTAAAATTTCAGATGACAAGGTTGAAATGCATGATCTTTTGCAAGAAATGGCCCATGAAGTTGTTCGAAAAGAATCTGTTGACGAGCTAGGAAGACAAAGCAGATTGTGGAGTCCTAAAGATGTATGTCAAGTGTTGACCAATAATCTGGTGAGATTCATATACACGAAAGTTTTCCTTTTCATATGCAATGCAATATGGTTTTACTAGTATGTTTAAAATCGTACTTCAAACTTTCTTTCACCTTCACTGGTTTTCAGGGAACTGGAAAAGTTGAAGGGATATTCTTGGATGTTTCAAAAATAAGAGAAATTGAGTTGAGTTCTACAGCCTTCGCAAGGATGTATAATCTTAGACTGCTAAAAATTTATAATTCTGTAGCTGGTGATAAATGCACAGTGCACCTTCCTAGTGGCCTCGAGTCTCTCTCTCATGAGTTGAGGTATCTCCATTGGGATGGATACCCTTTGACATCTTTGCCTTGCAATTTTCGTCCACAGAACCTTGTTGAACTTAACCTATCATCTAGCAAGGTTAAGCAACTGTGGAGAGGAGATCAGGTATTCTAAAATAACTCTGTGCATGCATAGTTCTTTCTTTGAAATTTATTGTGGTATGCACGTGTAATTTCTTACTGTTGATTTTGTTTTGCTTTAGGATCTCGTCAATTTAAAAGATGTCAACCTCAGCAATTGTGAGCACATAACTTCCCTACCAGACCTTTCAAAGGCCAGAAACCTTGAGAGATTGAATCTTCAATTCTGTACAAGTTTGGTTAAGTTTCCTTCAGCTGTTCAGCATCTGGACAAGCTTGTTGATTTAGATTTGAGAGGCTGCAAAAGACTAATCAATCTTCCCAGTAGAATTAATTCAAGTTGTCTGGAGACTCTGAACCTTTCTGGTTGCGCAAATCTCAAGAAGTGCCCAGAAACTGCAAGGAAACTGACATATTTAAATTTAAATGAGACTGCTGTTGAAGAGCTTCCCCCATCAATTGGGGAACTCAGTGGACTTGTTGCGCTGAATTTGAAGAACTGCAACCTTCTGGTGAATTTTCCAGAAAACATGTATTGGCTGACATGTCTTCTAATTGCTGACTTCTCTGGCTGCTCTTCTATCAGCAGGTTTCCTGACTTTTCGAAGAATATTAGATACTTGTACTTGAATGGAACTGCAATAGAAGAACTGCCATCTTCAATTGGTGATCTAAGGGAACTCGTTTATTTAGATCTAGCTGGCTGCAACAGGCTAAAGAATCTGCCGAGTGCGGTTTCTAAGTTAGTATGTCTTGAAAAACTTGATCTTTCTGGTTGCTCAAGTATCGCGGAGTTTCCAAAGGTTTCAAATAATATTAAGGAGCTGTATTTAGATGAGACAGCAATACGAGAGATTCCCTCTTCAATAGAATGTTTGTGTGAACTTCATGAATTGCACCTGCGAAACTGCAAACAATTTGAGATTCTTCCAAGCAACATCTGCAAGTTGAGAAAATTGCAGAGGCTTAATCTCTCAGGTTGCCTCCAATTTAGAGATTTTCCAGAAGTTTTGGAGCCGATGTATTGTTTGAGATATCTCTATTTAGAACAGACACGCATAACAAAGTTGCCTTCACCGATTGGAAATCTCAAGGGACTTGCCTGCTTGGAAGTGGGAAATTGCAAAGATCTAACAGGCATCAATTGTCTTGTTGTCTTGCAATTGCCCGAGAGTCGCGTGGATTTAGTTTGTTTGCGTAAGCTAAATCTAGATGGTTGCCATATATGGAAAGTGCCGGACAGTCTTGGTCTTTTATCTTCACTGGAAGTGTTAGATCTAAGTGGAAACAATTTTCAGACTATACCTATAAGCATCAATAAACTCTTTGAGTTGCAATATCTTGGATTAAGGAATTGCAAGAGACTTGAATCATTACCGGACCTTCCACCACGGCTATCAAAGTTGGATGTAGACAATTGCAGGAGTTTGCATTATCTAGTATCAAGCTCATCAACTGTAGTTGAGGGGAACATTTTTGAATTCATTTTCACTAATTGCTTGGGGTTGCGTGGGATCAATCAAATCTTGGCGTACTCATTATTAAAATTTCAACGTTATACCATCAGGTTATACCATCAGGTCTGTTTCTCAAACCTTTGATATACATCTTTTTTTTTTCCCTCTATTTACAACCTTTCATTTTAAAAAGATGTTATTTGAATGTTGTGTTTACAGCTACCCGATGTTCCGGAAGGGGCATGTAGTTTCTGTCTCCCTGGAGATATGACTCCGGAGTGGTTTAGCCATCAAAATTGGGGATCTATAGTAACATTCCAGCTATCTTCACATTGGGCTAATACCAAGTTCTTGGGTTTCTCTCTTTGCGCTGTCATTGCATTTTGTTCTTTCAAACGTAGTTTGCAAGTTAAATGCACATATCACTTCCGCAATGAGCATGGTGATAGCCATGATCTCTATTGCTATCTCCATGGTTGGTATGATAAGAAGCGCATCTACTCAAAACACATATTTGTGGGACTTGATCCCTGTTTGGTTGCCAGAGAAAATGATATGTTTAGTAAATACAGTGAGGTCTCAGTTGAATTTCAAGTGGAAGATATGAACGGCTATCTCTTACCATTAGATCTTTATCAGGTGGTTGAGTGTGGTGCCCGTCTACTGCATGCCAATGATGAAGATGAGATTCAACGCTTTCATTTGATCATGTTAGACTCCTCTGCTTTTTGTCCTCCAGATCTAGATGAATTGGAAGGAAGGTTCCAAGCCAAGAGAGCAAGGTTAGAAGCCAATAGATTGGAGGATTTTTCTGTCATGCGTAGGATCTTTGAATTCTTGGTGGACTCCTTACCGACTTTTATATTTTATTCCGAAGAGTTATACCATGAGGTCTATTTCTCAAACCTTTTTAATTGTGTTATACCAATAGATATACGTTTTTCTTTTCTTCCATATTTGCCATGTCTTATTTTCAAAAGATGCTATTTTAATTGTGTTAACAGATACCAGTTGGGACATGTAGTTTCTACCTCCCTGGAGATGTGACTCCGGAGTGGTTTAGTCATCAAAGGTGGGGATCTACAGTAACATTCCAACTATCTTCACAGTGGGCTAATAGCAAGTCCTTCCTGGGTTTCTGTCTTTGCGCTGTCATTGCATTTTGTTCTTTTGGCCATAGTTTGCAAGTTAAATGCACATATTACTTCCGCAATGAGCGTGGTGATAGCTATGATGTCTATTGCTATCTCCATGGTTGGTATGATGAGAAGCGCATCGACTCAGCACACATATTCGTGGGATTTGATCCCTGTTTGGTTGCTAAAGAAAAGTATATGTTTAGTGAATACAATGAGGTCTCAGTTGAATTTCAACTGGAAGATATTTATGGAAATCTCTTACCATTAAATCTTTGTCAAGTATACGAATGTGGAGTCCGTCTACTGGATGCTAAAGATAAAGCTGAGATGCATCGCTTTGCTTTGACCATGCAAGACTACCATAGGTTTTGTCCTCTGGATCGAGATGAATTGGAAGCAATGTTCCAAGCCAAGAGAGCAAGGTTGGAAGGCATCAGATGGGATGAAATTGGCTATGTTTTTCCCTCGAGAAAAAAGAGAAGGCATAATTAATATGAATGACACTTGGGTTTTACGGTAGAAATAATTTAATAATTATTTTGACAAGGATACAGAATTGCATTATTCTTTTATCAGCGATGGTGTTCATTTCATATACCAATCTAAGATTAATGTATTCTTCTTTCCCATTTGCAAAATTTGATAAAATTCAAAATTTAATGGATGAAATGGAGAGCAAACCACAGAGCTTATCTTTAGACTCAAGTGTAGAAGAGTGCAATTACATATCTTTTAGAGAAAACTTTAATATATTATTGTTGTTATTATTAAAATTTAGTCTTTCTAGTTTAGCAAAACTAATGATTTTTTACTAGAATTGACAAAGCTTAATCAAGTCATTTGCTAACAAAATGTACCTTCTTTTCTCATATTATTTTTTGCATCCTATGTACTTAATTTTTATTTTATTTTTTTAAAATTTAAAAAAAATATGAAATTAATGAAATAAGATTATTTTATTTATAGATTTAAAATTATAAAGATTAAATAATTATTTTTTTAATACGCCTACTATCAAGGAAGAATGAACTGTCATCATGTGCCAACTCATATAGCAGGAGATTTCAACTAATGACAGCTGATATGCCAACTAGAATCAAGAATGCCAAGATTACTGCAAATCTAGAATGAAGGATTCGCGCGTTTCGTATTTACTACCTTTCTATCACTAGCTTGTTTTTATATTTTAAAAATATTTTTAAAAATATTTAATTTTTTTTTATTATTAATTTTAAATTAATATATTTTTATTATTTTCAAATTATTTTAATATGCTGATACTAAAATTTTTTATTTTTTTATTAACTTTAAATTAATATATTTTTAGTATTTTTAAATTATTTTAATGTGTTGATATCAAAAATAATTTTAAAAAAATAAAAAATAATTCTTAGTGACTCTGTTTTTGTATATAAATAAGATATTGCTTCTTATGTTTTATGTTTTATGGTATCAGAGGAGAGCCGATCTCTAAGAAATATCTTTCCTAATCCTCGACCATGTCTTCTTCCGCATCCTCTGACCCCATCATCACCATTAATGCCGCTACTACCAAGATTCACGAAGAAGTCTTGTACTGTTTACCTGTTAGTGCTATTATTGGACTCATCTTTTGGCGGGAAATGTTCTTTATTTTAGATAATGAAAGCAACCTTGGGAGCTTGCCTCTGGATTCAAAAGTAAAGAAAAAGAAATAGATGAAAAAAGAGATTTTCTTAATTGCTTACCTCTGAAAGCAAACGATAGCTAACAGAATCTTTATCTCTGATGCTTTGCTTAACTAGGCTTTTGAAGTTTCAATGCCTCGCTGAGACAATCCCAAGATTGCTAAAGAGATTTTCTCCTTTTCTCTTAATGATATGTTGTAAACTATTTAGAACATGTTTGTTTGTTTTTTTTTTTTGTATTTTAAAAGTGTTTTTTTTTAAATAATTTTTATTTTATTTTTTTACTTGCTTTAAATTACTATTTTTTGATGTTTTTAAATCGTTTTGATATGCTGATGTTAAAAATAATTTTTTTAAAAAAACATTATTTTAATTTATTTTTAAATAAAAAATATTTTAAAAAACAACTGCTATTATAATATCTAACTGTCTCTCTCTACAAGGATACCTTTCATTATTAAATCACAACAAATAGAGATTTCTAATCATTGGATAACTCTGCACCCTCAATCCAACATATAAAGATTATTTATTTTGGTTTACAATAACACTTTCACTATACAAGATGATATTTATCCTACTTTATTGTCTAAGTCTATTAATTTGATTAAGTACTGATAATCAAGGTTGTCAATTTTATTCTATTTTGTTTGAGATGACTAGTATGTCTCGTTTCAATTTAAAAAATAGAACAAATTGGAATAGATTTTATCTCGCTAAGAATCTCGATTTCTTCCATAAATTCCAACCAAATTTTGAATGGAATGTTCCAGTTCCATTCTGCCCAAAAAATATTTTTTAAAAAAATTATTATCTAGTTTTACGGTATTAATCATATCTCTTAATTTGATTATTGGATTTGATTGATATTTTACGAGGAGTCTCTTAACATATTATGATATCTCAAGTTAAACTATTGGGTAATTAGAGTTTGGAAAGGTCTTGAGAGACTCTAGATGATATTTTCATAATTTTGTTTTGAAATGTCATTTTTTTATGTTTTTTTTTAGATTTTTTTTTCAATTTTATTATTCAATAATAGATTTATTGATAATCGAGTTTCATAATTTGTTTTGATTTGGGGTTATTATAGTCTCATGACCCGGGTCACAGATTTGAAAGGTTAACTCAAGTTGACCCGGGTCAATTCAATATGTTATTGTCTCTATATTTTTTTTGTAAAAAATATCAATTAAAAATTTAATTTTTGAAATAGGACATTTAATTAAAAATTTATATCAATTAAAAATAAATAACCTAAATTACTCACCATAACAAATAAAATACATATATTTCATAAAACACTTAAATTGTGTATTCTTAATTCTGAGCATTGATCATAGGTCCCAACATTAAGTTCTTTCATAAAACACTTTGTTATGAGAAGTTTAAATTAAAAAACACTTTGATTATCACAATGATACAATGTGGCATTTGAGAAATGAACTCTCATATCCCAACGAAGCTATCACAACCACAATTACTCGGAGCATGTATCTGTAAAAGCATGATGTTCTTTTCTATATATATATATATATATACCAGGCGAGAAGTAAATATATTTTTCTTTTCTC
The DNA here is from genome assembly GCA_033617975.1 of Populus alba x Populus glandulosa. NCBI lineage: Eukaryota > Viridiplantae > Streptophyta > Magnoliopsida > Malpighiales > Salicaceae > Populus > Populus alba x Populus glandulosa. The sequence continues at coordinate 12,527,971 of CM066161.1, forward strand.
TATGAAATGATTGAATCTCCGAGGAAGAAATAATATCCATTAGCTTAGTGATGATTAGCGGGGTCATCAACCCAATTTGCACTAGAATAAGTGAGCAACTCAAGAGATGATTGTGCTAAAAGGAGGTTATGTAGCTAAAAGCCGGTTTGTTTTTGCAATAAAAGTATTTTTTTAAAAAAATTAAATTTTTTTATTTTAAATTAATTTAATTTTATTGTTTTCATATTGTTTTGATGTAAATAAAAAAATATTTTAATATATTTTTAAATAAAAAATACTTTAAAAAATAATTATTATTACAATACTAAACAGACTCTAAAACATTAAAAATTAGCTGCAAAACGAGTGTTGCAAGTAGCATGCATAAACTAAATAACAATGTGCACAAATGAGTGCTATAAAATGCAAGACTTTCAACCAATTGACAATACAGTGTGGGATCATAGACAATCATTATTTACTAACTGCTTTGGCTTCCTAATGAAACTATCTGCACACAATTCCTATATTTACATAGTACTTATATGTAGTCTCTTTTTCTCGTATGTCGCTCTTTATATTGTTCAGTTGTCCATTCTTTGATTTCGATTCAAGTGTCATTTGAATTGGGATTGAAACATTGTGACACAATTTAGTTAATAAGTCATTATATTTATACGCATTACATAATGTTACATAAAAAAAAATCTGTGTCAATCAAATAAGAACAATTTTTATGAAGGGAAGATAAGTTTAAATGGGTAGTAGGGGTTTTTTTTATTTTTTATTTTTTGATAATGACTAGGATTGATGATCATTTGAATATGGCAATTATTTTTCTTTTTATAACCATTGAGAATATTGAAAAGCCCATGAAACAAATAGTCAAAGCAAAATAAAGGAACATGATAGAAAAAATGAACAGATTTTGAAAAATAAAGTTAAATAAAATAAAATAATTTATTACAATAAAAACAAAAAAATTATCTAAGTTTTTTTATTATATCATAATTTGATGTCATTAGAATATTTTAAAAAATTATTTTTTATATAAGTAAAATTTGAATTTAAAATATACAATTAAATAACAATTCAATAATAGATGGTAGAGAAATAATCAACCAAACTCAAGTTATCTCGGGTGATGCAAAGACAAAGCCAGAGTTGAATATGGCAATTATTAAATTTGTAAGAGACAAAGTAATTGCTTAATGTGTTGAATTTTAGGTGATGCAAAGTAGAGTTGAGTTTGCTAATTTGGCCTCACCAAGAAAATTAACATGGATTTAAGTCTATGCTTAACCGAGCTCTCCTTCCGCTTCCCTTCGTCCTGTTCAGTTAAGCTCCACAAAACTCAGTTAGGCTAAGATCCAATCAATTATGGCTAAGAAGGAGAAGGGGAAAGGATTGGGAGAGAAGGAGAGGAGATGTTCTTAATAAGGGTTAGAATATTAGTCTGCGGTCGTTTTGAATTGTGTTATTGTACAAAAATGCCCTTTGAATGTTTTGATTTTACGTTATTGCCACTTTGCAATGGATATGAGGTGGGGGTGGTGGTTGCAATTTGTAGTTATTTTTAATTAAACAGATGCATAGTCTAACAAGAAAGAAGAAACCCCTTCTAACGCGTTAACTTTTAGCTGATGCAAGACAGAGTTGACTTTGCTAATTTGGCCTCACCAAGAAAATTAACATGGATTTAATACTGTGAGATGATGTTAACATGGTTGTCTATTTGGAATACAAGACTAAGATGTGATAGACTTGGTATTAATGTACTTGGTATTCACCCCAAAGTCTTCTCCCATTCACCTGTTTCTTGATCAATAATTGGTATTACATTTAGATTACGATGAGATCAGATTGTCTGAAAGGATTTGCTTGAAGGAGAAGGAGAAGGCAATAGACAAAAAAAACGTCTCCTATCATCAACAATATGCAGCTTCTTCTTCGTCTTGTTTGCTGATGGAAAACACAAGTCAACTGTTCTTATGATCTGTTGGTAAGTCTTTCTGGTTCATGCGTCTTCTTTATTTAAGATTATATATACGAGTTTGATAAGTTTGTTTCATGAACGTATTAATTCTTCCATCTGTAATTCTTTTTGCTCAGCTAGTGACTGTTCTTGTAATGAAAGTAGTAGCAAGCTAGCATTGGTAGCAAGTGACGAGTGATCATGTTAAGATTGATCGTATCAAATTAAGCTAGTATATATCAATCGTTAAGAGTTTGAGGAATTTTCTGATAAATATAAGCTGTGTGGGTTCTTGTACTATTAGACTTCAATTTCTCTTAACGAATGTTCAGCTGTTGAAGTGGGTGCTCTTTGTATGTCTTTAGGAGGAAAAGGAGAGCACTTATTGATTTCGATTCTTAGCGATTGAGGAAGACACGATCTTGTAACTGTCTGATATGGCATCTTCATCTGCTCATACGCGCAATAATTTTACCAGCCATCTCTATGAAGCTATGCGTCGTAAGAAAATCAAGACCTTCATTGATGACGGGCTTGAAAGAGGAGAAGAAATTACCCCTGCCCTTCTGAAAACGATTGAAGAATCAAGAATTTCTGTAGTAATTTTCTCCGAGAACTACGCATCTTCTCCGTGGTGTGTGGATGAACTGGTGAAAATACTTGAATGCAAAGAGACTTATGGGCAGATTTTTTACCGATCTTCTATCATAGTTTTTTTTCCTCTCTTGTAAACCATTTTTGCTTGAAAAGGCACAAGTCTGTTCTGTTTTTTAGTGGACAACTAACTTCCATCAACAGCCAATGGATTTCCACCTTAATGGTACAACATCGATGCTGCTTATAATAATAAAAAATAATTACTCCCATACATTCACCAGTTTCTTATAGATTTTTTATTCGACGTAAAGATACAATTTGAGTTAAAGATGCTTCTTTCATTTTTTTGCAGTCCGGAGTCCAAACTAGTAAGAGAAGTTGTGCAAACTATCTGTAAGAGGTTAAATCGTGCTTCCCCATGCAAATTAAGAGTTCTGGTTGGAGTAGATTCACGCATTGAGCAAATCAACAAATTATCATCCATTGTGTCATCAGATGTCCGCATTATAGGAATTTGGGGCATGGGTGGTATAGGCAAGACAACTATTGCGGAAGCTTTCTTCTATAGCATCTCAAGTCAGTATGAAGGCTGCCACTTTGTTCCGAACATAAGGCAGGAATCAGAAAAGGGTCGTTTAAATGATCTACGAGATGAACTTCTTTCTAAACTACTGGAGGAAGAAGATCTTCGTGTTGGCACACCACATATAGGACCTTGTTTCATCAGGGATAGACTCTGCCAAAAGAAAGTTCTCCTTGTTTTGGATGATGTGAATGATGTACGACAATTCCAGCATTTAATTGAAGTGCCTCTGATTGGTGCAGGGAGTGTTGTTGTTCTAACATCAAGAGACAAGCAAGTACTTAAGAATGTAGCTGATGAAATATACGAGGTTGAGGAATTAAACTCCCACGAAGCTCTTCAACTCTTTAGCTTGAATGCTTTTAAGGGAAACTACCCCCCAAAAGCTTATATGGAGTTGTCAATCACCGCAATAAATTATGCCAAAGGGAACCCATTAGCTCTTCGAGTTTTGGGTTCCTTCTTATTCCGCAGAGAAAGACATTTTTGGGAATCTCAATTAAATGAGATTGAAAGCTGTCCCGAGCTGAACATTTATGACTTGCTGAGAATAGGCTTTGATGCACTACGTGATAATAACACGAAGAGTATATTTCTCGACATTGCATGTTTCTTTAGAGGGCATCGAGTTGATTTTGTAAAGCGGATATTAGATGGCTGCGGTTTCAAAACAGATATTGGATTTAAGGTTCTCATTGACAGGTGTCTCATTAAAATTTCAGATGACAAGGTTGAAATGCATGATCTTTTGCAAGAAATGGCCCATGAAGTTGTTCGAAAAGAATCTCTTGACGAGCTAGGAAGACAGAGCAGATTGTGGAGTCCTAAAGATATATATCAAGTTTTGACCAATAATCTGGTGAAATTCATATACACGAAAGTTTTCCTTTTCATATGCAATGCAATATGGTTTTACTAGTAAGTTTAAAATCTTACTGCAAACTTTGTTTCTCCTTCACTGGTTTTCAGGGAACTGGAAAAGTTGAAGGGATATTATTGGATGTTTCAAAAATAAGAGAAATTGAGTTGAGTTCTACTGCCTTGGAAAGGATGTATAAACTTAGACTGCTAAAAAATTATAATTCTGAAGCTGGAGTTAAATGCAGAGTGTGTTGGTGGGAGAAACCACTGGTGGTGGCTTTGAAACACTCAGAGGGGATAAAACACACTGTTTTATTACACAAAACCGAAGCTTACAATAACACAATAAAAGCTTAACAATTACACGTCCTCTCTCTCTCTATTCTCTTTCAAGTGTTTCTCTCAATTCTCTCCACACGAAATAACATAACTGAGCACCCTATTTATACATAAATTCAGAATACGAAAATCTATTGTTCCAGGTGTGAAGGCGGCTGTTGACCGGTGGTGTGAAGGCGGCTGGCGGCTGGCGGCTGGCGGCTGCGGCTGGTGGCTGGCGGCTGCGGCTGGTGGGTGGTTGCCTTCCTTGACCATCTGGGAGCTTCTGGATTGAGTTTATTCAACAAATCTCCCCTTTAAACTCAATCGAGGGATATCATGCCAAGCATGAACACTTCTCCTTTCAATGCCTTCTTTCTGCTTGTAGCCTTTATCCACTAATTTGGCTTTCGTCTTGTAGACCTTTTTGACACCTATTGCTTTCTTCTTTTCTGGTGGGTCCTTATCTGCATGGAAACAAAACAGAGTTGTATCTTCCATGACCTGAGTGGTATCGTACAACTCTTCAAGATTCCTCATCCTTCTTGGTCCTTCTGACGAGGATGCTGATGGTGGTGTTGATGATGATGCTCCTGGTGTGTTCCTCCTGTTGAATACAGGGAATCTGTGTACAGGACTTTGTGGTTCAGCTACTGGTATAAACACTGGACTTTGTGGTTCAGCTGCTGGCACAATCGATTCTTCTACAAGTACTGTTGGTACTTCTTCACCTTCAAGGATCAAATCAAGATTGATCCATTTGACTGCTTCTTGATCACCATTCCATTCCCAAGATTTATCTTCCTCAAAGATAACATCTCTACTCGTAATCACCTTCTTCGTGATGGGATTATACAGCCTGTATCCCATCCTTCTTTCACCATATCCGACAAAGATGCATTTCTCGCTCTTATCATCGAGCTTTCTCCTTCTTGCATCTGGGATCTTTGCATATGCCACACAACCAAAGACTCATAGATGAGTAACACTTGGTTTGTGACCACTCCATGCTTCTTCTGGAGTAACACCTTGCAAACTTCTGGTCGGGCAGCGATTCAACAGATACACTGCACATGATACAGCTTCAGCCCAGTATTGCTTGGGCAGCTTCTTTGCTTTGAGCAAACTTCTTGCCATGTCAAGAATCGTGCGATTCTTCCTCTCGGCTACACCATTCAGCTGTGGTGTATAAGCTGGCGTTGTCTGATGTCTGATGCCTTGTTGTGTACAAAAGGCTTCAAAGTCATTGGCTGTATATTCTCCACCTTGATCAGATCTCACTGTTCTGATCGTATAACCAGTTTGCTTCTCCACAATTGCTTTAAAATCTTTAAAACAATTGAATACTTCTGACTTCCTCTTCAAAAAGTATATCCACGTCTTTCTACTAAAATCATCAGTAAAAGTGAGGAAGTACCTATTTTGTCCAGTCGACATAGGCGTAATTGGGCCACACACATCTGTGTGTACTAACTCCAGTGGCCTCTTTGCTCTCCAGTTGACTTCTTTGGCAAAACTGGATCTGTGATGTTTGCTGAGGACACAACTTTCACAGACTTCATCTGGATGATCAATGTGAGGCAAACCTTTGACCATCTTCTTGCTTGTTAGCATCTTCAAACTTGTGAAATTCAGATGTCCAAGCCTCAGGTGCCAAAGCCATTCTTCACTGTTGGTGATGGCACTAAAACACCTTGCTCCATCATACTGGATGTTCAAAGGAAACATCCTATTCTTGGACATTTTCACGTAGGCCATTAATCTCCCATTGTTGTCTCTAATTGTCAAATGACAATTCTTCGAGTAAAAACTATATCCTCTCTCCAAAAGTTGGCCTAAGCTGATCAGGTTCTGCTTTATGGTTGGGACATAATACACATCGGCGATGTAGCTGGAATCGCCGTTCTTCATCTTGACTGGGATGTTGCCTTTACCTTTGAATGGAACCTTTGTGGTATCTCCAAAAGTAACTAGACCTTGCTTGGTCTCATCTAGATCACCAAATAACTCTCGGTAGCCGCACATATGATTGCTGGCTCCAGTATCTAGATACCATATGTTCTCCTGTTTCTCGCCAAGTTCTTGTTGGACAAGAAATGCAGATGCTTCTCCATCATGCTTCTCTACATAGTTGGCTTGCTCACGTATCTCCAACGGAGCTTTCCATCGGCATTCACTGCTATAGTGCCCAAATTCATTGCAACTATAACATTGGATATTCCTCTTGTCACGGCTATTGTAACCGCCTCCTCTTCCTCTGGGAGTGAATGCTTGTTGTCCTCGGCCTCCTCTGGTGGTGTTTCTGCCACCTCTTCCTCTAAAGCTTGTATTCCAAGAACCTCTTCCTTGGAATTGCTGGAATCCTCCTCTGGATTGTTGACTTCCTGCTTGAGTGGTGTAGCCACTTGATGAAGTCTCCCCTTGCTCATATCTGTCCTTGAAAGACAGCTTTGCTTGTAAGGCATACTCGATGGCCTTATCTTCATTTCGCATTACAATCTTCTGCTCATGAGCTTGCAAAGAACTCATAAGCTCATCTACTGTCAACTTGTCCACTTCCTTGGACTCTTCAATTGCGACAACAACATGATCAAATTTTGGATCTATGGATCTCAAAATGTTTTCAATAATTCGAGTATCTATGATGGCTTCTCCATTTCTCCTCATCTGATTGACTATCACCATAATCCTTGTATGATAATCAGAAATAGATTCTGAGGACTTCATTCGTAATAATTCGAATTCTCCTCTCAAAGATTGAAGACGAATCTTCTTGATTCTGTCAGCACCTTTGTATTTTTGTTGGAGAGCCTCCCATATATCATGTGATGTTTCAGCGGAAGCTATTATCTCGAATGTATCTTCATCAAGACCTTGATAGATGATGGTCTTTGCTTTGTTGTCCTTCTTTCTGTTGACTTTAAAGACTTGCTTCTGTGCCTCTTGTAAAGCATCTTCTCTTTCTTTGGACTCTGGTTCATCATAACCAGTTTGTACAATATCAAAACACTCTTGTGACCCAAGAAATGCCTTCAATCTGATGCACCAACTATCATAGTTGTCTTTGGTCAGCTTCGGGATGAGTGTATGTGTACCTTCTGTAGTCATTTTGCTCTTTTAATGACTATATCGCCTTCTGGGAGCCGAATTTGACCAAACGGACACTGTAGATCGATCCGGAATGGTCCAAATAGTCGGGAACCGGTCTGACTTTGTTGAAATCGGGTCAGAAAATGGGTGAACCGGTCCAAAAACCAATTCTGTACAGCGGGCGGTTCGCTGGGTTGAACCGGGAATATTCTGGGGAATATTCCTTCGGCTCGGCTGAGGCTGGAACGCGGCTCGGCTCGGCACAGGGATACGGCTCGGCTTGTGGCTCGGCGTATACGGCTCGGCGCGACTCAAATATGGCGCGCGTGTGGCTCAGTCGTCTTCAACCTCGGGGCGCGTGGGATGCGCGTGGGCGATCTGGCTGAATATTCAGGCGGTGCGTGTGGGCTACCCAGGACTCCGATGAGGCTGATTTTTGCGGCAGTGAGTTCGTCTTGATTAGCTCTACACTGTGGAATGATCAAAACTTGTTTTGGACAACTTTGAAAATTCGGATATACCCCAAAACTCTTCTGTTTTCTGACGAACGGGGCTCTGATACCAATTGTTGGTGGGAGAAACCACTGGTGGTGGCTTTGAAACACTCAGAGGGGATAAAACACACTGTTTTATTACACAAAACCGAAGCTTACAATAACACAATAAAAGCTTAACAATTACACGCCCTCTCTCTCTCTATTCTCTTTCTAGTGTTTCTCTCAATTCTCTCCACACGAAATAACATAACTGAGCACCCTATTTATACATAAATTCAGAATACGAAAATCTATTGTTCCAGGTGTGAAGGCGGCTGTTGACCGGTGGTGTGAAGGCGGCTGGCGGCTGCGGCTGGTGGGTGGTTGCCTTCCTTGACCATCTAGGAGCTTCTGGATTGAGTTTATTCAACAGAGTGCACCTTCCTCATGGCCTCGAGTCTCTTTCTGAAGAGTTGAGGTATCTCCATTGGGATGGATACCCTTTGACATCTTTGCCTAGCAATTTTCGTCCACAGAACCTTGTTGAAATTAACCTATCATCTAGCAAGGTTAACCAACTGTGGAGAGGAGACCAGGTATTCTAAAATAACTCCATGCATGCATAGTTCTTTCTTTGAAATTTATTGTGGTATGCAAGTGTAATTTCTTTTTGTTGATTTCATTTTGCTTCAGAATCTCGTCAATTTAAAAGATGTCAACCTCAGCAATTGCAAGCACATAACTTTCATGCCAGACCTTTCAAAGGCCAGAAACCTTGAGAGATTGAATCTTCAATTCTGTACAAGTTTGGTTAACTTTCCTTCATCTGTTCAGCATCTGGACAAGCTTGTTGATTTAGATTTGAGAGGCTGCAAAAGACTAATCAATCTTCCCAGTAGAATTAATTCAAGTTGTCTGTGTTAGGTGTGTTGCCATTTAATGTGCAGCAACCTAACATTGACTTTGACCATCCACCTTTGTTGAAGAAGATGGCAGCCACCATTGACTCCCATGTGCAGCTGCTGGAAAGAAGAAGCCACCATCCTGCCTATAAATAGGCACCATACAAAGAGAGCTATGTGAGAGGGAGAAAACGTGAGTGTGTGCAAGAGAGTAGAGAGAAAGAGAGAGCTGCAATGGCAGCAGCTGCAAAGGGCAGCAGAGAGAGCTGGGAGTTGAGTTAGAGTGTGATCTTCCTTCTCCATGTATTTATTGTATCATTTCTCTATCTCTAAATAAAATGGACTCTCTCCCGTGGATGTAGGCAATTTTGGCAAACCACGTAAAATATTGTGTCAGTGTGCTTATCCCTCCGTTGAGCAATTATCAATACATCACCGGTCCCCGGATTCCGCCCCACAATTGGTATCAGAGCTTATGGTTAAAGTGGTGTTTGATTTTTGATCAAAAATGAAAGTTGTCAAAATTGTGTTTTGACCATACCACTGTGTAGAGGAGGAAGAGACGAAGCCACTGTTGAAAACCGCGTCGAAAACGGACGTCGGACATGGCCTCACGCGCCGTCACGCGCCGGCGGAGTGGCTGGTCACGCGCGCAGACGCGCACCACGCGTCACACGCATCTTCTTCGCCCGGATGGGCCGACCCGACCCACGTGGCTGACCCGGATAAGGATGACGTCAGCATGATGAAAATATGATGCCATCATGCACAGTAAAGCATGGCCCATGATGACATCATCATGATGTAATAGTGACGTCATCACAGTGGGCCACTGCCACGTCAGCGCCGCGAGCCGAGCTGATTGAGCCGCACTGATGGAGCTGCGCCGAGCCAAAAGGGAGCCGAGCCGAGCCGCGAGCCGAGGTAAAGGATTCTGTGCAGCAGAGTCTACGTGCAACCGGATCTGAGAGTGAATCTGAGCCGTTGATCAGGCCAGAAATGTTTTGATCAAATCTTAGCCGTCTGAAGTGCGATTTGGACGATTCAAGACATGTTTCCAGCTAATTTGATCATTCCGGATGCAATGGTATGGTCCGATCGTTGAGATTTGAGACCAAAAATGATAGTGGTGAATTATGAAAGAGAGATTGCCCGATCAAGAGGCATCTGAGGGTCTGGACTGAGGTCGATGGAGATTAAGAAGAAGAAGGTGCACATGTTTACCCAATTACATGTGCTGAACTATTAAGTGAGAAAATGTAATGCCTTGATGGAAGGCAAAATTGGGACACTCTGGACACCCGGTCATGTAGACGATTTGAGGTGGAGAGTGGAAATTGATGAAGACCAATCTTGACGAATCTAAACACTAGTAGTCTCGCTAGATGTTGAGAAATCATGTATTAAACCTGTATATCCCAGATCACTTGTAAAGGAAAGCCGCAACAAAGCTAGCAAATGGTTGTATATACGGAGAGACAATACGATGGATAGATATGGCCTAAGAAGTTCTGTCTAGGAGATTGGGTTTTAAGCGGGACCAGTGTGACCCCTCCAATCTTTTCTGGGAACTTGCTTAGTGGAAGGATTATCCATACGGTACTATTTTCGTATATATAGCAGTTTGTAATGAAACGGTTGAAGACTAGCAGGATGACGGCACAAGGGGAACAGTTGGGTTCCGTATGATCAAGGATCTGATGGAGTGGTGATTTCTCTAAAGAAGTTAGATTCGGTGACTGTGATTTCTCGAGGGGAGAATTGATGAAGACCCTGATAATGGAAGAGAAATACAACAAGGGGATAAAGATTGGCACCCTATTTTGACTTGGCCAGGTGTTGTGACAGGATGAGCTGCTGTCAAACATAAGCAAGGAATAAGGAGAAATCTGGAGAACAGAAACTGCACGAGGGCACACGAAGATTGTGCAACAGTACCCGAGGGATCCAACGAGGTACTGTAATGAGACAACAGGTGCAAGGAGAAGAAGTGTTCCCAGATGAAGCTTAGAGCAGAGACTGTTAAAGTTTGTACAACAGAAAGTCTCTTATGCTCTTGATGAAGACAACAGGCGAAGACCTTTCCAATGCATGCAAGGATGGAAAGAGAGTTGTTGCAGAGACACCTAATTGAGGGGGTGCAAACGCCTATGATGAAAGGCGAAGCCACCAAAGAGAGTTGGTGTAGGTGGAGCTATCAAGCAGAAAGGCATAGAAGCTCCAAACATAGAAATGAAGGTGGAGGATTGCGAGGAGTATACCGCAACTTTCTCTTTCTATGTAGTCAGTGGCAGTAATCTCTCCCAAGTCCACATGGTGGTAGAGAATCTTGGAGCCACTGGAGTCATCTCGATGAAGGAGGATGAGACCGCTCCACAACGAGCGGAGAACGTCAGGAGAAGGTATGAGGGCCATAATAGAAGCCCCATATTCAGACCGCCTTATGACAACAGGCGAAGACACCTTAGAGAAGGTGTGAGGGCCGCGATAGGAGCCCCATTTCAGACCGCCGCATGACGACGAGCGGAGACACCTCGTATGGAAGGTGTGAGGGCCGTGATAGGAGCCCCAGTTCAGACCGCCGCATGACGACGAGCGGAGACACCCGAGAAGAAGGTGTGTGGGCCAAGATATGATCCCAGTACAGAACGCCCCAGAGCCGATGTGATGGTTGGATATAAGTGGACAGGTGTATAGCCAAATGAAGTGGCTATGATGAGTATGAAGACAAATGCATGATTGACTTTCATGGATATTGCCCCCATGCTAAAGATCAATGAGCTAGAAGACATTTGCCTTGGACAATAAGTGTATGACTTGTGGAGCATTAAGACGCGGCTGCTATGAAGGAGCAGAGGGCATGCGCAGGTTCCGGGAACGAGTTGACTCCTGTCAAGGTGGTGAGCTCGGAGATGGCATTGTAATACTCGGAGTATGAAGACAGATATGGATCAACCTTTAATGGGCTGCCCCCATGGTTAAAGGTGGAGAGCTACCTGGACTCTTACGACTAAGAGCGAGAGACTCACGGAGAAGTAAGGCGTGGTTCCTAGGGTGGAACAGAGGGCAGGCGCAACTCCTGGATGAGTAGACTCTTTGAAGAGTGGTGAGCTTGTGATCACATTAAAATACTCAATGACTGTCGCACTTGGGAATATTCGTTTGAGGGGGTGTTGTAAGCCTTGGTGTAAGGCTTGATGAATCATTCCGGACCGAGCATGGTTGATACGCTCGAAGGGGAATGTTGTGTCCCAGAGACAAGCGTTAACACTCTTCAGATGTGATGTGTGAGACCATCTAGTTGAAGTGATCCTTTGGTGTAAGCAAGGGTGTGCTTTGGTGACTCTGGTGATTAAAAGGTTTGACGAGTACCTGTAAACTTGGTCGCAGACGCTCTCGGAATGGTAAGCTTGGAAGAACTGCAGGATGCAAGATTGTGCTGAAGAAGCAAGAGGACAATTGCCCATATAAATGTCAAAGGGGCTGATTGTTAGGTGTGTTGCCATTTAATGTGCAGCAACCTAACATTGAATTTGACCATCCACCTTTGTTGAAGAAGATGGCAGCCACCATTGACTCCCATGTGCAGCTGCTGGAAAGAAGAAGCCACCATCCTGCCTATAAATAGGCACCATACAAAGAGAGCTATGTGAGAGGGAGAAAACGTGAGTGTGTGCAAGAGAGTAGAGAGAAAGAGAGAGCTGCAATGGCAGCAGCCTTGCTGCCATTGCAGCAGCTGCAAAGGGCAGCAGAGAGAGCTGGGAGTTGAGTTAGAGTGTGATCTTCCTTCTCCATGTATTTATTGTATCATTTCTCTATCTCTAAATAAAATGGACTCTCTCCCGTGGATGTAGGCAATTTTGGCGAACCACGTAAAATATTGTGTCAGTGTGTTTATCCCTCCGTTGAGCAATTATCAGTACATCACCGGTCCCCGGATTCCGCCCAACAGTCTAGAGACTCTAAACCTTTCTGGTTGTGCAAATCTCAAGAAGTGCCCAGAAACTGCAAGGAAACTGACATATTTAAATTTAAATGAGACTGCTATTAAGGAGCTTTCCCAATCAATCAGGGAACAAAGTGGACTTGTTGCGTTGAATTTGAAGAACTGCAACTTCTTGGTGAATCTTCCAGAAAACATGTATTTGTTGAAATCTCTTCTAATCGTTGACATCTCTGGCTGCTCTTCTATAAGCAAGTTTCCTGACTTTTCTAGGAATATAAGATACTTGTACTTGAATGGAACTGCAATAGAAGAACTGCCATCTTCAATTGGTGGTCTAAGGGAACTCATTTATTTAGATCTAGTTGGCTGCAACAGGCTAAAGAATCTGCCGAGTGCGGTTTCTAAGTTGGGATGTCTTGAAAAACTTGATCTTTCCGGTTGCTCTAGTATCACGGAGTTTCCAAGGGTTTCAAGAAATATAAGGGAGCTGTATTTAGATGGGACAGCAATAAGAGAGATTCCCTCTTCAATTGAATGTTTGTGTGAACTTGCTGAATTGCACCTGCGAAACTGCAAACAATTTGAGATTCTTCCAAGCAGCATCTGCAAGTTGAGAAAACTGGAGAGGCTTAATCTCTCAGGTTGCCTCCAATTTAGGAATTTTCCAGAAGTTTTGGAGCCGATGGTATGTTTGAGATATCTCTATTTAGAACAGACACGCATAACAAAGTTGCCTTCACCGATTGGAAATCTGAAGGGACTTGCCTGCTTGGAAGTGGGAAACTGCAAATATCTAAATGACATCGAATGTTTTGTTGACTTGCAATTGCCTAAGAGATGCGTGGATTTAGATTGTTTGCGTAAGCTAAATCTAGATGGTTGCAGTCTATCGGAAGTGCCGGACAGTCTTGGTCATTTATCGTCACTGGAAGTGTTAGATCTAAGTTGAAACAATTTTAAGACCATACCTATAAGCATCAATAAACTCTTGGAGTTACAATATCTAGGACTAAGGAATTGCAAGAGACTTAAATCATTACCGGAGCTTCCACCACAGCTATCAAAGTTGGATTCAGACAATTGCGAGAGTTTGAATTATCTAGAATCAAGCTCATCAACTGTAGTTGAGGGGAACATTTTTGAATTCATTTTCACTAATTGCTTGAGGTTGTGTGGGATCAATCAAATCTTGGAGTACTCATTATTGAAATTTCAACTTTATACCAAAAGGTTATACCATCAGGTCTGTTTCTCAAACCTCTGATTTACATATTTTTTTTCTCTATTTGCCACCTTTCATTTAAAAAAGATGCTATTTGAATTGTGTTTACAGCTGCCTGATGTTCCAGAAGGGGCATGTAGTTTCTGCCTCCCTGGAGATGTGACTCCAGAGTTGTTTAGCCATCAAAGTTGTACAGTAAAATTCCAGCTATCTTCACATTGGGCTAATAGCAAGTTCTTGGGTTTCTCTCTTTGCGCTGTCATTGAATTTGGTTCTGTCGGCCATAGTTTGCAAGTTAAATGCACATATCACTTCTGTAATAAAAACGCATTATTAATCCTTTTCAAATTTTATTTTATAAATACTAGAAGAATATTTTATATTTTTAATGTGAAATTTGAAATTCCTTAGTATATATATTTTAAGTTCACAAAAAAAAAATATTTTTTCAATGTAGGATAAAAAATATTTTTGGTTTAAATACTTCAACTTAAAAGGATAACATATTAACATGATATCTTTTTAATGTGGAATAAAAAACCTTTTAAAATAATATTTTAAACTTTATTATTTATAACATGCATACCTTATATTCACATGAATTATTTCTTAATTTTTCATATGAAATATTAAAATTTTAATTTTTTTTAATTTTTTTGGGTTGATTTTGGTTGACTCGGGTCAACCCGTGTAACCCGGAACCTGATTTTTTGGCCGGCTCCACTTCCGGGTCGGGTCTGATAACTATGGTAGCACTAGCAATTGTGATACATTGTGATGTGGGCTAATGCAAGGAATTTGCATGATACCAAGTCAAGGCGGTGACTCTAAGCGAGTCTGATTGGGTCGGCTTACGTGGACTGGAGAGTTGTGCACTTGGGCCCAACCAAATTAGAGAACAGTTCGGTTGAGCCAGCTCAAGCTTACTAAACTGAAATTGAAGTATCATCAGCAAAAAGAGTCAAGCTGTAATTTTCAGGGAAAAGATACATACTAGAGGCACACGTCAAACCAATAGAAAAAGGACATGGCGATGCTCTCAACAAAACGACATAAAGGTATTTTTGGACACCAAGAGACGCTGTCCAAAGGGCTCGGATGCCTCCCGTACTCCCTTAGGTGTCGTACACTCTTGCCCATCTTTTTTTTTCATTTAGCCAAACATAAGCAAGCCTTTGAGTTTGGGCCTATGTTCATTTCCTAAACAAGGCTTTCCCTCAACTTAGCTTAGGCAATGCTTTTCCATGCTATGATGTCAACGATCTTATTTCTTTTAAAAAAAAAAATTAAAGGTATTATGAAATGTTTTAGTATTATTATTAAACATAAAATATAATTATTTTAAAAAATTATTAAGATAATATATCTCTTGTTCATCTTAATCAACACAATGTTTTTAATTGATATTTTTTGTTGAAAACTATTCCCCCTTCTGTCTGAGTTGGATCCCCCTCACTGAACTAATTCATGTAGCGAATCCAAAAAATGATGATGTCAGCCTATTCTTGCTTTATCTATTCCTTTGCATTGTCCGAGTCTTCTTTCATTCCTGCTAGTACCATTGAAGCAGGATAAAAAAAAGATGGCTGCTTTCCTATTGTTTCAGGCCAGTTCTTTTTTTGGGGCCGATGGAGTTGCTGTGCCAGTTGGAGTCTTAAAAGAAGCAAGCTCCCGCTTCTTCTGGAAGAAAACAGGGGCTCCCCATTCTTTTCCCAGTAAGAGAAAAAGAATGGAGGAGAACAATTATCTTGGTGTTTGAATGCAAGTGCCACTAGATACGGTAGGCATTATACTTACCATTGGTGCTGCTAGAGAGGCGGGTGATAGCCATTGAAGAGAAAAGTAGACATTGCACTTTCAATTTAAGAGATAAATTTAGGCATTGCACTTACAAAATTTTCCCCAAGCTGATTTGATAATTACAAAAATAAATCATAGTGAAAAGACTAGAACACCTCTTATCTTCATGATTAAATGCTTTTATTTAAAGGTATTTTGTCCATTTCACCATGTATTTTAATTGTTTATTATTTTTTATATTTGATCACTTGACAAATTGCCTCTTAGCTTAAATTATAATAATGAAAAAAAACCATTTTAAAAATATAAAAATACCTCTTTTGCATGAGGTTTAGATTTTCTATGGAATTAATATGAAAAAAAACTTATTTGTCTTTGGTCAATTTAAAAAATGACAAAGGGGCCATGCAGAAAAACTTCAATGTTTTTAGAAGCCATTGCTAATTTTTTTAAAAATCATCATTGCATTATTCCAATGAATAATGCTCATGGGCTTGGAGCTATATTGTTTTTTCATAGGCTTTTAGATCATTTTAATCTGGTTTTTAGAGGAGATGCAAATTACTTTTCTTCCGGGTTGAAACCATAGTTATTAGACCCAACATGGGGAATGACCCGACCAAGAAACCGGGTCCCGGGTTATATGGGTTGATCAACCCAGAAAAAATTTTAATTTTTTTTTTAAGTTTTAGTATTTCATATAAAAAAAATTAAGAAACAATTCATGTGAATATAAATTATTTATAAATTATTAATTTTATTGCACATGTATCACTTTTTTTAAAAAAAAAAAATAAAGAGCATGGTGGAAATACAACCGAATAAAAGTCATTTTTTGTCCTCACAAATTTTTTAATTTATTCTGCTATATACGGATCTATATATATATATATATATATATATATATATAAAAGATAAGCCTTAGGAATTGTTTTTTCTTAGGTTTTAATGCTGCATTATTTCTCGTTTAAAGCCAGCAATAAAAAAGAAGGGTGGGTAAATCTCCCGGAAGCAGATTGCCTATCATTTTCTTTTCAGAACATTTGGCATAAAATCAAGAGAATCCCAATTAGCGACTTTTCATTTCACAGATGAGGTGTGAACGCAGATTGAGAGCTTGGTGCGAATCTGACAATGCTTTCAATCTTTTCTTGTCACTGCCATTGCCCACACAATTGGCAAGAAGATGCATCAAAAGAAAGACAAGAGATGCCCTCCTCCATTCTTTCACTTGATTGGTGATGATCATGGCGTTATGTCAGTTTGGTAGTGTGGCTGCGGGTGAGGTTCACCCGCAGCCACACATATTACCCTTTGGTTAAGAAAAAAAAGTAATTTATGTTGGTAGCATCCACCAATTTTGCAGCTGTGATTCAGGTTTTGTAGATCGTGAAAGAGAACCACCGAACATTGTCTCCATTGTTCAGTGAACAGTGACTCCATTATTTCACTATTCATTAAGTTAATAGTGTTTTTTTTAAAAAAAAACCAGTACAGTTAATTGATTTCACTCGTACTGTGCACGTGAACATGAACAACAATTTTTTTTTGTTTTTTTAAAAATTAGTTTAAGGTGAATTAAATTTACTCGTACTGTAATCTCAATTTTATTCCTGATAATATTTTATCTAATTTTATTGCACGCTCAAAAAATCATGGAAATTGTAGTTTTTGTCAGATGAATTTTGTACGTAATGGAATTGTATATAGTTTAATGGAACAATAATTTTTTTTAATATAAAGTATGATTTATTTCATGATGTAATAGCAATAGTTAAATCTATAATATTTAAATTAAAAACCATAAATATTAATATATATATATATATATATTAAATTATTTTATAACCTCAATTTCAAAAGCATTTTTAACTAAATACATTAAACTATTTTTTGTTCAACTTCAATTTCAACCACAATTTTAATTAAACATATATTTTTCCAAACCAATCTTAATTGAAAATACTTTTTATAAAACAATTTTTTTAAAATTACAACAGCTATCAGAATACTAAACAAATTAAACAAATTGAAGAAGTTCAAAAACTCTGACTCCCTATAAGTAATAGAAAATAATTCTAGTGTATTACACACGTAATGATATCGTTTTTTGGGTCACTAAAATTAATAGAAAATTATTCTAGTCCATTATATTACAGAAAAGAAAAAAAGAAGATCTCCAACATATCATCCCTTTATTTTTTACTTTTAAAAAGGAAGCAAGGTCCCCTGAGAGATGGAGGGAGTGTGAGGGCCAGCCAGTGTGAGTGGAAAATCATGCCATTTGATTCTGATGCGGCTAAGGAAATTACCACGAAATTACCACTCAATACTCTGCTAACCTTTTTAACTTTGACAAATATAACATCGCTAGTAATATGAAATATTACCTCTGCTAAGCTTCAGTCCGCAGTACTTTACTCATCAGCTAACCTTTCCGATTGCTGCAATTTGATCACTAAAGTTACCTCATAAACTCCATAGAGAGGTAACCTTTGCCATTGTTGCTACTGATTCCATGCTCTTTTTTGTTTTCATCTTTTCAGCAATTATATTAATTGTTACATGACAGCAACATTAACACTATATGAGTTTGATAAGTTTCTTTCATGAACATATTAATTCTTCCATCTGTAATTCTGTTTGCTCTAGTGACTGTCCTTGCAAAGAAAGTACTAGCAAGCTACCATTGGTAGCAACTGACGAGTGATCAAATTATGCTAGATCATATCCATCGTTAAGAGGTTGATGAATTTTCTAATAAATATATGCTGTGTGGGTTCTTGCACTCTTAGACTTTAATTTCTCTTAATGAATGTTCAGCTGTTGAAGTTGGTGCTCTTTCTTTGTCTTTAGGAGAAAAGGAGAGCACTTATTGATTTCGATTCTTACTGATTGAGGAAGACACGATCTTGTAGCTGTCTGATATGGCATCTTCATCTTCTGTTGCTCATAAATGGAAGTATGATGTGTTCCTTAGTTTTAGAGGCAAGGATACGCGCAATACTTTTACCAGCCATCTCTATGACGCTTTGTGTAGTAAGAAAATCAAGACCTTCATTGATGACGGGCTTGAAAGAGGAGAAGAAATTACCCCTGCCCTTCTGAAAACGATTGAAGAATCAAGAGCTTCTGTAGTAATTTTCTCCAAGAACTATGCATCTTCTCCGTGGTGTCTGGATGAACTGGTGAAAATACTTGAATGCAAAGAGACTTATGGGCAGATTGTTTTACCGGTCTTCTATCATGTAGACCCATCTGATGTTGATGAACAGACTGGGAGTTCTGGAAATGCATTTGCCGAGCTTGAAAAAAATTTTAAGGGGAAGATGGACAAGGTGCCAAGGTGGAGGGCTGACTTGGCATACGCAGCCAGTATATCTGGATGGGATTCACAGGTTATTAGGTAACTACAGATTCTCATCTTCAACCTTTTTTTCTGGAATTATAGCAATTAAAATTTCTTGTGCATATTATTGTTTTTTTTTTCTCCTGTAAATCATTTGTGCTTCTTAGTTCATAGTATTTGTTGCTTGAAAAGGCACAAGTCTGTTCTGTTTTTTAGTGGAAAACTTACCTCCCATAAATTAGTGCACAAAATTTTCTTATAATAATAAAAAAAAATCACTCCCATACATTACTTACATTCACCAATTTCATTTTTTTCAGTCCGGAGGCCAAACTCATAAGAGAAGTTGTGCAAACAATCTGTAAGAGGTTAAATCGAGCTTCCCGGTGCAAATTAAGAGGTCTGGTTGGAGTAGATTCACGCATTGAGAAAATCAACAAATTACTATCCGTTGTGTCATCAGATGTCCGCATTATAGGAATTTGGGGCATGGGTGGTATAGGCAAGACAACTATTGCGGAAGCTTTCTTCTATAGCATCTCAAGTCAGTATGAAGGCTGCCACTTTGTTCCGAACATAAGGCAGGAATCAGAAAAGGGTCGATTAAGTGATCTACGAGATGAACTTCTTTCTAAACTACTGGAGGAAGAAAATCTTCGCGTTCGCACACCACATATACCTACTTTCATCAGAGATAGACTCTGCCAAAAGAAAGTTCTCCTTGTTTTGGATGATGTGAATGATGTACGACAATTCCAGCATTTAATTGAAGAGCGTTCGTTTGGTGAAGGCAGCGTTGTTGTTGTGACATCAAGAGACAGGCAAGTACTTAAGAATGTAGCTGATAAAATATACGAGGTTGAGGAATTAGATTCCCACGAAGCTCTTCAACTCTTTAGCTTGAATGCTTTTAAGGGAAACCACCCCCCAAAAGCTTATATGGAGTTGTCAATCAAGGCAATAAATTATGCCAAAGGGAACCCATTAGCTCTTCGAGTTTTGGGTTCCTTCTTATTCGGCAGAGAAAGACATTTTTGGGAATCTCTATTAAATGAGATCGAAAGCTGTCCCGAGCTGAACATTTATGACTTGCTGAGAATAGGCTTTGATTCACTGCGTGATAATAACACGAAGAGTATATTTCTGGACATTGCATGTTTCTTTAGAGGGCATCGAGTTGATTTTGTAAAGCGGATACTAGATGGCTGCGGTTTCAAAACAGATATTGGATTTAGTGTTCTCATTGACAGGTGTCTCATTAAAATTTCAGATGACAAGGTTGAAATGCATGATCTTTTGCAAGAAATGGCCCATGAAGTTGTTCGTAAAGAATCTCTTGACGAGCTAGGAAGACATGTACAGAGCAGATTTTGGAATCCAGAAGATGCATCTCATGTGTTGACCGATATTAATGATCTGGTGAGATTCATATACCCCAAAATTTTCTCTTTCCTATGCAATGCAACATGGTTGTACTTGTAAGTTTAAAATCTTACTTAAACTTTGCTTCTCCTTCACTGGTTTTCAGGGAACTGGAAAAGTTGAAGGGATATTCTTGGATGTTTCAAAAAAAAGCGAAATTAAGTTGAATTCTACTGCCTTGGAAAGGATGTATAAACTTAGACTGCTAAAAATTTATAATTCTGAAGCTGGAGTTAAATGCAGAGTGCAGCTTCCTCATGGCCTCGAGTCTCTTTCTGAAGAGTTGAGGTATCTCCATTGGGATGGATACCCTTTGACATCTTTGCCTAGCAATTTTCGTCCACAGAACCTTGTTGAAATTAACCTATCATCTAGCAAGGTTAAGCAACTGTGGAGAGGAGACCAGGTATTCTAAAATAACTCCATGCATGCATAGTTCTTTCTTTGAAATTTATTGTGGTATGCACGTGTAATTTCTTTCTGTTGATTTCATTTTGTTTCAGAATCTCGTCAATTTAAAAGATGTCAACCTCAGCAATTGCGAGGACATGACTTTCATGCCAGACCTTTCAATGGCCAGAAACCTTGAGAGATTGAATCTTCAATTCTGTACAAGTTTGGTTAACTTTCCTTCATCTGTTCAGCATCTGGACAAGCTTGTTGATTTAGATTTGAGAGGCTGCAAAAGACTAATCAATCTTCCCAGTAGAATTAATTCAAGTTGTCTGGAGACTCTGAACCTTTCTGGTTGCGCAAATCTCAAGAAGTGCCCCGAGACTGCAAGGAAACTGACATATTTAAATTTAAATGAGACTGCTATTGACGAGCTTCCCCAATCAATTGTGGAACTCGGTGGACTTGTTGCGTTGAATTTGAAGAACTGCAACCTCCTGGTGAATCTTCCAGAAAACATGTATTTGTTGAAATCTCTTCGAATTGCTGACATCTCTGGCTGCTCATCTATCAGCAGGCTTCCTGATTTTTCGAGGAATATAAGATACTTGTACTTGAATGGAACTGCAATAGAAGAACTTCCATCTTCAATTGGTGATCTAAGGGAACTCATTTATTTAGATCTAGTTGGCTGCCACAGGCTAAAGAATCTGCCGAGTGCGGTTTCTAAGTTGGGATGCCTTGAAAAACTTGATCTTTCCGGTTGCTCTAGTATCACGGAGTTTCCAAAGGTGTCAAGAAATATAAAGGAGCTGTATTTAGATGGGACAGCAATACGAGAGATTCCCTCCTCAATAGAATGTTTGTGTGATCTTGCTGAATTGCACCTCAGAAACTGCAAACAATTTGAGATTCTTCCAAGCAGCATCTGCAAGTTGAGAAAACTGGAGAGGCTTAATCTCTCAGGTTGCTTTCAATTTAGGGATTTTCCAGAAGTTTTGGAGCCGATGTATTGTTTGAAATATCTCTATTTAGAACAGACACGCATAACAAAGTTGCCTTCACCGATTGGAAATCTGATGGGACTTGCTTGCTTGGAAGTGGGAAACTGCGGATATCTAGAAGACATCGAATGTTTTGTTGACTTGCAACTGCCCGAGAGATCGGTGGATTTAGATTGTTTGCGTAAGTTGAATCTAGATGGTTGCAGTCTATCGGAAGTGCCAGACAGTCTTGGTCGTTTTTCGTCACTGGAAGTGTTAGATCTAAGCGGAAACAATTTTGAGACTATACCTATAAGCATCAATAAACTCTTGGAGTTGCAATATCTAGGATTAAAGAATTGCAAGAGGCTTGAATCTTTACCGGAGCTTCCACCACGGCTATCAAAGTTGGATGCAGACAATTGCAAGAGTTTGAGAACAATAATATCAAGCTCATCAACTGTAGTTGAGGGGAACATTTTTGAATTCATTTTCACTAATTGCTTGGGGTTGCCTGTGATCAATCAAATCTTGGAGTACTCATTATTGAAATTTCAACTTTATACGAAAAGGTTATACCATCAGGTCTGTTTCTCAAACCACTGATATACAATTTTTTTTTTCTCTATTTGCCACCTTTCATTTAAAAAAGATGCTATTTGAATTGTGTTTACAGCTGCCTGATGTTCTAGAAGGGGCATGTAGTGTCTGCCTCCCTGGAGATGTGACTCCAGAGTTGTTTAGCCATCAAAGTTGGGGATCTACAGTAAAATTCCAGCTATCTTCACATTGGGCTAATAGCAAGTTCTTGGGTTTCTCTCTTTGCGTTGTCATTGCATTTGGTTCTGTCGACCATAGTTTGCAAGTTAAATGCACATATCACTTTCGTAATAAGCATGGTGATAGTCGTGACCTTGATTGCTATCTCCATGGTTGGTATGATGAGAAGCGCATCAAATCAACACACATATTCTTGGGATTTGATCCCTGTGTGATTGCCAAAAAAGACTATATGTTCAGTGAATACAGTGAGGTCTCAGTTAAATTCCAACTGGAAGATATGAACGGAAATCTCTTACCATTAGATCTTTGTCAAGTACACGAGTGTGGAGTTCGTCTATTGTATGAAGAAGACATACAATGCTTTCATTTGATCATGTCAGACTCCTTTCATTTTTATCCTCTGGATCGAGATGGATTGGAAGCAAGGTTCCAAGGCAGGAGAGCAAGGTTCCAAGGCATGAGATTGGGGGATTTTTCTGTCACGCGTAGGACCTCTGAATTCTTTGTGAGAAACATAGAGAATTTTATACTTTTTCATACAAAGTCATACCATGAGGTCTATTTCTCAAACCTTTTTGATTGTGTTATACCAATAGATACACTTTTTTCTTTCCTTCCATATTTGCCATGTCTTATTTTCAAAAGATGCTATTTTAATTGTGTTAACAGATGCTAGTTGGGATGGTTAATATCTACCTCCCTGGAGATTTGACGACTCCGGAGTGGTTTCGTCATCAAAGTTGGGGATCTACAGTAACATTCCCGCTATCTTCACAGTGGGCTAATATCAAGTCCTTCCGGGGTTTCTGTCTTTGCGCTGTCATTGCATTTTATTCTTTTAGCCATAGTTTGCAAGTTAAATGCACATATCACTTCAGCAATAAGCAAGGTGATAGCCGTGATGATCTCTATTTCTATCTCCATTATCATGATGAGAAGGTCTTCGACTCTGCACGCATATTCTTGGGATTGGATCCATGTCTGGATGTCATAGATGATTGCATGTTTCATGAATATAGTGAGGTCTCAGTTAAATTCCAACTGGAAGATATTAACGGCAATCTCTTACCATCAAATCTTTGTCAAGTATACGAGTGTGGAGTCCGTCTACTGGATGAAGATGAAGATGAAGATGAGAAGTCGCTTTGGTTGACCATGGCAGACTATAGGTTATGTCCTCTGGACCGAGATGTATTGGAAGCAATGTTCCAAGCCAAGAGAGCAAGGTTCCAGGGCATGAGATGGGATGAAATTGGTAATGTTTTTCCCCCCGAGAAAAAAGAGAAGGCATATTAATATGAATGACACTTGGGTTTTACGGTAGAAATAATTTAAGAATTATTTTGACAAGGATATAGAGGGGCGAATTGCTGTTGAGTCCAAGAAAATTTTAAGATGAGAATTGGGTTATTCTTTTATTTATTTTTATCAGCGATGGTGTTTATTTCATGTATCAATCTAAGATTAATGTATTTTTCTTTTGCAAAATTTGACAAAATTCAAACTTCGATGGATAGTTAAAATTTAATCCTTGTAGTTTAGCAAAACAATTAGTTCTTTACTAGAATTTGAGAAAGGTTAATCAAGTCATTAGCTAACGAAACATATCTTATTTTTTCATACTTTTTGCATCCTATGCACTTAAATTTTTATTTTTCCTATCTGTTTTAAAAAATAAAAACATAATAAATTAGAAAAAGATATGAAATTAAAAAAAAATTAAGTTACTGATAGATTTAAAATTATACAGATTAAATAATTATCTTTACATTAATGACGACAACTAATTAATTAGTTTAGTTTAGTTAAGTTAAAAAACTAAGTTATAATTAACTCTCTTGTTATTAGTAGTAGCTGCTGCTATTGCTATACTGAGTTATAATACTGAGTCAATTTGAAAAAGAAAAGAAAAGGAAAGGAAAGGGAGAATGATGAACCATTGTCCGTGACTTGAAGCTGAACTGACCTTCCAAGTCTTCTCCCATCAAGTGAATGAAGTTTTTTTGTGATTTTAAGTTCGAGCCTTGTAATTGTTTATATGATGATTATTAAAGATTTATATGGTTGTTAATTTCAGAATCCGTAAAATTAGTCGAGATATATACAAATTGACAAAAAATAAAGCTTTTTCTTTGCGTTGTTGGCTGATGGAAAACAAACTGCTCTTATTTGCTCACCTGCAAGTCTTTTCCGTTCCCGGCCCCTTGTAAGGTATTAGGTATGTGTCTGATCTTTTATTTTCAGGAAAACAAATTTGAGTGATTGGTTTTCATTCTCGGGTGATTTAAAAAAAAAAAAAAGTTCAAATGAGTAGTTTTTTATTTTATTTTAATGACTGGGTTGAACATTCGAATATGGCAATTATTAAATTTGTAAAAGACAGTCATTACCTTTGTCTTGAGTCCAAAAGGCTACAAAATTAAATTAGTGATTTTAAAAAGTGTTTTTTATTTAAAAATATACTAAAATAATTTTTTATTTTTTGATATTAACACATTTAAATTATTGAAAAAAATTAATATAATATTTAATTCTCAAGTAAAATACACTTTTTAAATGTATCTAAAAACAAAAATAGTTGTAAGGTGCTCTTTTTTTTTCCTCATAAAACAAAATTTGCATTTCAGTTTTTTAATTTGATTTCAAATAATTCCTTGAAATTGATAATTCATTACCACCCAATTTACTCTTGTAATTTATTTTTAGAACTTCATTGGATAAACCTAAAAAGTAGCTTTGTAGTGGATCTTTATATCAACCTACCAAGCATTATTGTGTTATATGCAAGAAAGCCATCAATAATTTTCAATAAGATAATATAAGAAAGTCAATTATAATTTTCTCCTTTTCTTTTTAATTAATTATATTAAATATAACAACAAACCTTGATTAATTTTGATTTAATTTCAAAATAATCCTTGACATTTAATAAAAAAACAAAGAAAGAGAGAGTTATTTATGTTTGCATTATATTCGTTTTTACAGTTACGGTTTAAAGAAAAAAAAAATATTTGAGAAAAATACTTTTAGATGTGGCTTTAAAAATATAAATTTAAAAAAATATATATATTTGATTAAAACTATTATAAAATAGATTTTTCCATGTAAATTAAATGACAAAGAAGTATCTATGAATAAAAAATAAATTATTTTAATTTTTATAAAACCAAAATTTGAAATATTATTATATTTAAGAACATTTTTTATCAATTAAACAAGTTTTTCCATGTAATTGGATAAAAAAACAGAATGTACCCATCACAACGGCAAATTAATGAGGTAGTAATTGAGTTCTAATCGGAAGATAGGAACAACAATCATTTAAAGAGTTGCAATGTGATCAAGTGTGGGGTCTGTCTGCTATCTGCAGAAGACGATAATTCATGATTTCTTCATGCCTTTGTGACTGCGGTTAATGCTGAAGAAGCCAAAATGACTCTGAGTGATTCAAACCAATCAAATGAGACTGATATAGATGCAATGAGGAATTACATTGAAAATCATCACTCTCTATCCCCGCAAAAAACCTCATCTGCTTATCGCATCTTGCTTGGCTCAGCAAAGATTCAGGTTAGTTTACACTTCTCCACGTAGGCTAAGTTGCTGATGATCTCTTTCTACAGATGAAAGCTTCAAACTTTCTCTCCACAAATCCTTTCTGGCTTGGCATCTTTTATCCGTTTAAAGCTTTGGAAATTGGAATTCCGAATGTAGTATCTATCTGAAACAACCCTGAATGATTCGAACCAATTTAGGAGGCACTGAGATAAATGCTTTGGGGAATTACATGTGAAATCAGCACTCTTTATCCCAGCAAAAAGCCTCTCCTGTCGCGCCTTGCATGGTTCAACAAAGATTCAGGTTAGTTTACACTAAGTTGCTGATCTCTTTCTTCAGAAGTTGGCTTCAGATTCTGTCTCTACGTACATATGTTTTCTGCCCCCAACTCTGTTTCCCATGTGAGATTCTGCAAACAGGAATTCTGACTTGCAATACATATATACATGCCTTGCTGTTCAATTTGGTTCTTTCCTCTTCCTATTTTGTTTCTCTTCATAATCTTAAGTTGTTCCCTGACTTCTAAAATGCTTTCCTTCCTCTCTTGCACTCTTGTTCTGCCTCATAAAATCAATAGTGAGTTCTTTATTTTACTAGTTATTTTCGGACTCTTAGCACCTATTTAAACAGTTTGCAAGTTATTTTCAAAACAGTTTTCAGATTATTGATATTCAGAACTTTTCAAAACAGAGTTTTTTCTATAGTTTAGAACTATAATTTTACAGTTCGAGAAGCCCTAGTTTCTTATCGTACATGCTGCATCAGAAATTCTCTAGACCTCATGACTATCACCTCCAACATAACTAGTGACAAAGGCAGAAGAGTTTCCAATTCAGTTTTGCATTTGGTGGAGGATCCCTTCAAACAGTGTTGATAAAATAACCCACCAATCATTTTTATTTTTTTTACAGTGGAAAGCGCATCACTTGAGAATTTTTTCCAGTGCTGCTTATGTCAAAATACAAGAAGAGACGAGGACTAAGCTTGAAAATCAAAGTCAGAAATGCGTTCTGCTAGGGCGTGGAGGGACTTCTTGTGGTTTCAAGGTTTGCAATCCTATCACTAAAACGGTGGCGACGTCAAGAGATGTTCAGTTAGATGGAGAGGAACCATGGAAATGGAGCAGTGAAGGGTAGCAGCAGCAACTTGTTTTAGAAGATGCATAAGAGCAGAATGATGAAGGCGGTGATCAGAATATGGCAGCAGTTCAGCCATCTCTAAATGCTTCTTCTAGTTCAGATTCAAGGTAGTCAGATCATTTACAATATGTAAAAATCATTTATTGCTTGAAAATAAACTTTGTTAGGCTATATTTATACAAAATAAAGGGCTGAAACTAAGCCTAATGTGAAGTTGCCAAATTTGAATTGTATAATAGTAGAAACAAAAGAAAATTTGTCTAGCTGTTAAGGAGATGCAGTGGATTGCTAGATCTGTGGGGAAGATGTTTTTTGTTTGTAAGTTGAAAAAAAAATATAAAGGCGCTAGTAATATATTTTTTTAATTTATTTTTTTAGAAAAAAAAAATCATAAACTTAAAATTTAGTAATACAGAACAACATTATTAATTATTTTTATATTAGACAATATTTTTTTAATAATAAAATGATATTATATTAGATCGACTCAAATCAATTCTAATTAATTTGTAAGACTGGTAATTTAAGTTAACCCTAGTTGTTTTATAAAATCTATATTAAAATATAAATTATAAGGTATAGGTTGATGTAAATATGAATTATGAGGTATGGGTTGAACTTGAGACTTTGAGTTAGTAGGCAAAGGGCATATTTGAAATTTTGGTAGCGGTTATGGTTCAATGTGTTTTTTGTTTAGAAATATATTAAAATTATATATTTTTTTATTTTAAAAAGAAAAAATATAAAATTTAAAGAAACATATTTTCAACTGCATTTCTAAATGGACTCTAAACCTAATGCCACACACCAAGTTTCTATGACAATTTATTTTCAAAATTAGTTTCAGAAGGATGAGGAATCTTTCTTAGTTTCTGTGACTGCTAGTGTGAAATTTTCCATTAAAATATATTCTTGGTTGCATACGCAAGCTATCTTATTTATTTTTATTCTTGTCTTTTTTATTACTAGATTACTTCTTTTAATAAACTATGCAGTAAAAACAAGCAAAATAATTCAATTTTCACCTCTCTTGTAGACACAATACAAGGTTACATGGCATCTATAAAACAACAAACACTCCTCCATCTTTCAGCCATAACATATAACATAACTTATATAAAATAATTTTTTTTTATTAACATAGATATTCAGGCTTGTATGCACCTCAACTAATCCCACAGGTCTTAAAGTTAATGAAGTCTCTAATAACCCTAAAGTTCGTGGGACTCAAACTAGTAATTTATAAAAAATAAATTCAAGATATAATCAGTTGAGTTACACCCCAGGATTGTTGGAATATTGCCAATTATGTGGCTGCCTATGTCAAAGAAGATGGCTGCCATGTGAGAGCCAAATATGAGAGAAATGTAGGAGAGAGTGGGCTGCCAAGGCAGCCAGCAGTAATTGCCAATGCAGCACTAAGAAGAGAGAAATAGAGTGAGGTTGAGAGTTGCTAAAGAGAGAATAATTCCTCCTCCTCTATTGTTGTAAATCTTGTTCTCTCCCTATAAAATCAAATGGCTTCTCCCGTGGATGTAGGCGGTTTGCCAAACCACATTAAATATTGTGTCAGTGTGCTTAGCCTCCTATGAGCAATTATCAGAACATCACCGGTCGGATTCCCCTACAATTGGTATTAGAGCATATGGTTTAAAGTGGTGTTTGATCTTTGCTCAAAAATAAAAGTTGTCAAAAATATGTTTTGACTATACCACCGTGTAGAGGAGGAAGAGACGAAGCCGCTGGTGAAAACGGCGTCAAATTCAGACGTCGGACATGGCCGCACTCTCCATTACTTTCTGGCAAAGCGTCTGCCCACGCGCGCCGACCCGCCCCACGCGTCTTCTTCACCCGGATGAGTTGACCCGACCCGAATACCTGATGTAATGATGACGTCATCATGCGATTGACCGGTCAACATACATGGCAGCATAGTGGGACCCACCTGCCACGTCATCAGCCGCGAGTCAAGTTGAGCCGAGCCAAGCCGCGAGCTGAGGGATAGGATTTTGTGTATCGGAGTCTACATGCAATCAGATCTGAGATTGAATCTGAGTCGTTGATCAGGCATGAATTGTTTTGATCAAATCTTAGCCGTCTGAAGTGCGATTTGGACGATTCAAGACATGTGTCCAGCTAATTTAATCATTCTGGATGCAATGGTATGGTCCGATCGTTGAGATTCGAGACCAAAATTGGTAGTGGTGAATTATTAAAGAGAGATTGCCCGATCAGGAGGCATTTGAAGGTCATCATGATGGTCGATTGAGATGAAGAAAAAGCAGGTGCACATGTTTGCCCAATTACATGTGCTGAACTGTTAAATGGGGAAATGTAATGCCTTGATGGAAGGCAAAATTGGGACACTCTGGACACTCGGTCATGTGTACGATTTGAGGTGGAGAGTGGAAATTGATGAAGACCAATATTAACGAATCTAAGCACTGATAGTCTCGCCAGATGTTGAGAAATCAGGTATAAAACCGGGATATCCCAGATCACTTGTAAAGAAAAGCCGCAACAAAGCTAGCAAATGGTTGTATATACAAAAAGGCAGTACGATGGATAGATACGTTCTAAGAAGTTCTGTCTAGGAGATTGAGTTTTAAGCGGGACCAGTGTGACCCTTCCAAATCTTTCTTGGGAACTTGCTTAGTTGAAGGATCATCCACACAGTACTATTTTTGTATATGTAACAGTTTGTAATGAAACTGTTGAAGACTAGCAAGATGACAGCTTAAAGGAACAGTTGGGTTCCATATGTTCAAGGATCTGATGGAGTGGTGATTTCTCCAAAAAAGTTAGATTTGGTGACTGTGATTTCTCGAAGGGAGAATTGATGAAGACCCTGATAATGGAAGAGAAATACAGCAAGGGGATAAAGATTGGCATCCTATTTTGACTTGGATAAATGTTGTGACAGGATAAGCTGCTGTCAAACATAAAAGCAAAAAAATAGGGAGAAATCTGGAGAGCCGGAATTGCACGAGAGCACACGGAGATTGTGCAGGAGTACCCGTAGGATCCAACGAGGTACTGTAATGAGACAATAGGTGCAAGGAGAAGAAGAGTTCCCATATGAAGCTCAGAGCAGAGACTATGTGAAAAAGTTGTACAACAAGAAGTCTCTTGTGCTCTTGATGAAGGCAACAAGCGAGGACATTTCCAATGCATGCAAGGATGGAAAGATGAGCTGTTGCAGAGGCACCTAATTGAGGGGGTGAAAATGCTTGTGATAAAAGGCAACCGCCTATGATGAAAGACGAAGACACCAAAGAGAGTTGGTGTAGGTGGAGTTGTCAAGCAGAAAGGCGTAGAAGCTCCAAACATAGAAATCGAGGTGGAGGATTGCGAGGAGTATACCGCAACTTTCTCTTTCTATGTAATTAGTGGCAGTAATCTCTCCCAAGTCCACATGGTGGTAGAGAATCTTGGAGCCACTGGAGACATCCCCGATGAAGGAGGATGTGGCCGTCTCATGACGACAGGCGAAGACACCTCAGGAGAAGGTGTGAAGACCATGGTATGAGTCCAAGATCAGACCATCTCATGACGACAAGTTGAGACACCTCAGACGGAAGGTGTGAGGACCATGGTATGAGTCTATGTTCAGGCCGTCTCATGACGACATGTGGAGATACCTCAGTAGAAGGTGTGAGGACCATGATATGAGTCCAAGATCAAGTCGTCTCATGACGACAAGCGAAGACACCTCAGGAGAAGGTGTGAGGACCATTGTATGAGTCCAGATTCAGACCACCGCATGACGACGAGCGGAGACACCTCAAATGGAAGGTGTGAGGGCCATGATATGAGCCCAAGATCAGACTGCCCCATGACAACGGATGAAGACACCTTTGGAGAAGGTGTGAGGGACATGAAGCCGCATGACGATGAACGGAGACACCTTGGATGGAAGGTGTGAGGGCTACAATATTAGCCCAGATTCAGACCGTCGCATGACGACGAGCGGAGACACCTCAGGAGAAGGTGTGAGGGCCATGAAAAGAGCCCAGCCCCAGAGCCAATATGATGGCTGGATATAAGTGGACAAGTGTATAACCAATGAAGAGGCTATGATGAGTATGAAGACAAATGCAGGATTGACTTTTATGGATATTGCCCCCATACTAAAGATCAATGAGCTAGAAGACATTTTTCTTGGACAATAAGTGGGTGACTTGTGGAGCATTAAGACGCGACTGCTATGAAGGAGCAGAGGGCATGCGCAGGTTCTGAGAACAAGTTGACTCTTGTCAAGGTGTTGAGCTCGGTGAAAGCATTGTAATACTCAGAGTATGAAGATAGATATGGATCAACCTTTAATGGGCTGCCCCCATAAGTAAAGGTGGATAGCTGCCCGGACTCTTGAGACTAAGAGTGAGAGACTCATGGAGAAGTAAGGCGTGGTTCCTAGGGTGGAATAGAGGGCAGACGCAACTCTTGGATGAGTAGACTCTTGGAAGAGTGGTGAGCTCGTGATCACATTAAAATACTCAATGACTATCGCACTTGGGAATATCAGTTTGAGGGGTGTTGTAAGCCTTGATGTAAGGCTTGATAAATCATTCTGGGCCAAGCATGGTTGATATGCTTGAAGGGGAATGTTGTTCCAGAGACAAGCGTTAAACACTCTTCAAATGAGATGTGACAAACCATCTGGTTGAAGTGATCCTTTGGAGTGAGCGAAGGGGTGCTTGGTTGACTCTGGTGATTGAAAGGTTTGGCAAGTACCTGTAAACTTGGCCACAAACGCTCTTAGAATGGTAAGCTTGGAAGAGCTGCAAGATGCAAGCATGTGCTGAAGAAGTAAGAGGATAGTTGCCCCACATAAGTGGCAAAGGGGGTGATTGTTGGAATATTGCCAATTATGTGGCTGCCTATGTCAAAGAAGATGGCTGCCATGTGAGAGCCAAATATGAGAGAAATGTAGGAGAGAGTGGGCTGCCAAGGCAGCCAGCAGTAGCTGCCAATGCAGCACTAAGAAGAGAGAAATAGAGTGAGGTTGAGAGTTGCTAAAGAGGGAATAATTCCTCCTCCTCAATTATTGTAAATCTTGTTCTCTCCCTATATAATCAAATGGCTTCTCCCGTGGATGTAGACGGTTTGTCGAACCACGTTAAATATTGTGTCAGTGTGCTTAGCCTCCTATGAGCAATTATCAGGACATCACCGGTTGGATTCCCCTACAAGGATTAAATAACAATTATTTTCTTTCCTTTATTTCTGTTGGTTAAGTAGTGTTTCAAATAATTTTGTACAAAAGACTTTAAAATGATGGTGTAGAAACTATATTTTTAAAACAAATTCCCCTACGTTTGGGAGAGGCCCAACCGCCCAAGCATATAGGGTTCCTCCTCTAGCCTAACACCTTCACTTTAGGTCATCATCCAATTCAAGCAACTAGTAGAAAATCCCATGCAATTCAAATCCAAGCCAAGCAATTAAATCCTAGGCAACAAAATCCAGAAAATTCCAAGCCAAGGAAATTTAAGCCATTCAAACTCATTGCTTCACACTAGTTATTCTTTTTATTGTTTTTCTTGTACATTATTTTATTCTCTTACATTTATCAACTTAAATATTATAGAATTTTCTAGCTAGCACAGAGAACTGTAGTAGAATCATGTTTTCAAACAGTAAATTAGCGAAGAACAAAATGTTGTGACAAAAGAAAAGAACCCAAC
Source organism: Populus alba x Populus glandulosa (assembly GCA_033617975.1). Classification (NCBI taxonomy): domain Eukaryota; kingdom Viridiplantae; phylum Streptophyta; class Magnoliopsida; order Malpighiales; family Salicaceae; genus Populus; species Populus alba x Populus glandulosa. The sequence goes on from CM066161.1 coordinate 12,561,034, forward strand.
AAAAGACTTACCTGATTTTGATGCTTAAACAAATAAAACAACCTTCATAAATGATGAACTTGAAAGACATGAAGAAATCACACGAACCGAAAATAATTACTTTAAAATTTTATTTCCACCTTTTTCTTTTTATAGCATGGGCCGGGCAAAGGAGGGATAGTATTCAAAGACAACAGGCCCAAAGAAGGAAGCCTTAATTGGGTCATAAAGACATGTCTAGTCCTCAATTTGGTCTGCTAACGCTACATCGATTCCTAGTCTCTCTCTCTCTGCCTTCTCTGCTTTGGTGAAGTTTGGTGATAGCAGGTTACTCTCCCCTCTCAAGTTAAATTAATACAAAAAGCTTTCCATTTTGGAATCTTGTGCTGTTGAGAATTTTGACTCTGATAATCTCTCCTTGTTTTTGACTCGTAACCAATCTTCTGTTCTGTGTGTTCTTGGATCCTTGCGTTCTTGGCTCTTGTTAATTTGAGTGTTATTCTCTATTGAACTCTATTTATTTGGATATTCTGCCTCGTATTGTTGCTTTTGATTTTCCAATAACCAACCATTCACTTGAATTGCAAACCTCATGTGCTGCTTACTAAACACAGTTTAGAATCTTGGTGGATTGTGACCATGCAATTGTGAAGACATTGATGACCTGCACAGTTTTTGTGCCATTAAAATTCTGAACATTGCGTGCTTCAATTCATTGTCGACTGGCTGCCAAATGGGTATAGATATTTTGCTATCATTTATTGTAAAATGAATGGAGTGTCTGAATTGAGGAGGTATTCCGTCCTTGAATTAAAGTTACGCAAGGTACTGAATTTAATAGACGACATTTTTGTTATCAGAGCTTAGGTTTTGGTTCCATCATTCAATTTCCTATCATTTATAGGAGGACAATCAGAGTATGTATAATCTGATACAATTTCAAAAGTGTAGAGAGCGAAAGTCCTAAACTTTAAAGTTGCTTGTTGTCGTCTTTTTTTATTTCCTAGGAAAAGAGGAAATAGAATGGATGGATTTATTGGTTAAGTGCATCTTGGATGAGGAAATCTATGATAAGTCAACGTACTAGTTGGAGTTGTGAATTGTCTTGGATTAGTATTGTACGTTGAGTGTAACATGAATTTGCACTGAGATGATATTGGGAAAATGAAGATTCGTCTGTGCTTTTGGTTATGGGAGAAAGATGCCACATTCTAAGGCTGCCTCTATGGAATCCAATTCTGTTCCTAAGGTTAATACAGATAGAGCAGTGTGCCAATATTCGTGGGATTTGATCCCTGTGTGGTTGCCAAAGAAGACTATATGTTTAGTGAATACAGTGAGGTCTCAGTTGAATTCCAACCAGATGATATGAACGGAAATCTCTTACAATTAGATCTTTGTCAAGAACACGAGTGTGGAGTGCGTCTACTGTATGAAGATGAGATACATCGCTTTGATTTTATGGATTGTGATGGATTGGAAGCAACGTTCCAAGCCAAGAGAGCAAGGTTCCAAGGCATGAGATGGAACGATTATTCTGTCATGTGTATGACCTATGAATTCTTGGTGGAGAAGATACCGGGTTTCATGCTTTATTCCGAAGAGCTATACCATGCGGTCTATTTCTCAAACCTTTTTAATTGTGTTATACCAATAGATATACTTTTTTCTTTCCTTCCATAGTTGCCATGTCTTATTTTCAAAAGATGCTATTTTAATTGTGTTAACAGATGCCATCTGGGACATTTAGTTTCTACCTCCCTGGAGATGTGACTCCGTGGTTTAGTCATCAAAGGTGGGGATCTACAGTAACATTCCAACTATCTTCACAGTGGGCTAATAGCAAGTCCTTCCTGGGTTTCTGTCTTTGCGCTGTCATTGCATTTTATTCTTTTGACCATAGTTTGCAAGTTAAATGCACATATCACTTCCGCAATGAGACGGTGATAGCCATGATGTCTATTGCTATCTCCATGGTTGGTATGATGAGAAGTGCATGGACTCAGAACACGTATTTGTGGGATTTGATCCCTGTTTGGTTGTCAAAGAAAAGGATATGTTTAGGGAATACAATGAGATTTCAGTTGAATTCCAACTAGAAGATATGAACGGTAATCTTTTACCATTAGATTTTTGTCAGGTAAACGAGTGTGAAGTCCGTCTACTGGATGCCAAGGATGAAGATGAGATACATCGCTTTGCTTTGACCATGCTAAAGAAAAAGATGAGATACATGTATATGTTTTGTCCTCTGGATCTAGATGAATTGGAAGCAATGTTCCAAGCTAAGAGAGCAAGGTCTGAAGGCATGAGATGGGATGAAATTGGCTATGTTTTTCCCTCGAGAGAAAAGAGAGGGCATAATTAATATGAATGACACTTGGGTTTTACGGTAGAAATAATTTAGTAATTATTTTGACAAGGATACAGAATTGGGTTATTCTTTTATCATCGATGGTGTTCATTTCATGTACCAATCTAAGATTAATGTATTCTTCTTTCCCATTTGCAAAATTTGATAAAATTAAAACTTTAATGGATGAAATGGAGAGCAAACCTACCAATCTAAATTTTAATATGACTAATGATTTTTTACTTAAAATTTTTATTTTTATTTTAATATTGTCATTTCGTAGAACAATTGAAGTGTATTGAAGTATTGTAACTACCTGTTTTTTTTTTTTTTAGATATTGTTTTAAAAGGTAAATAGCTTAACTAATATGTCTCTACATTTTCAAAAATGTTTATTATGTATTTTCATGAAACTTTTTTTTTAATACGTCATTTTAACAAGTTTTACCAATCAATTTGACAAAATTTCATTTCATATTGAAAACGCTCTTACACTATACAAGAGCTAGCATGCATGATTTTATTTCTTTGAAAAAAATGAAATTTTTTTTTCTAAAATCTTTTATTCTTAAGTAATTTTGAAATTTTAATTTTTTAAAACATAAAAGCATTTTTGACAAAGGAATACACAAATCCGTCCGTGTGATACGCAGAATTTACCTTCTGCTTACAAGTTATTGCATACTCCACAGCATAACCTTTTTCCATCCTATTCAATTCAAGTTCCACACATGAGTGCTCTGCCCCAGACCCTTCTTGGAAAGTCCACCCCATGCTTCCCTTGAGCTGTCCACCCCACGTGCCTTTCTTGGCCAGTCCACCCTATATGTTCTTATAGCCTGGTCTGTCCCTCACTAACCACATGGTCAATTGTCAGCACTCTTGCCGCTAATGTTGTTGTGTTTCTGTCTTGGCCTAGAAAGTCCATCGTACCAGGTCCCAGCACCTTGTCCTAGACATGCCATCATCTAGTCCATTGTATGTGGCCTGAGTCCAAACTCGTAAGTGAAATTGTGCAATTCATTTTGAAAAAAATTGAAACACACATCATTAGGTGAAATTGTCCAAACTCGTTGGGATAGATTCACGCATTGAACGACTCAATTTGGAATTCCTTTCCAGAGTATTAGAGCAGGAAAATCAACGTATTGACACTCCACGCATGGGATCCACTTTAATCAAGGAAAGGATCCGGCACGAAAAAGTCTTAACTGTTCTAGATGATGTGAATGATGTAGAACAAGTGGAATGTTTAATTGAAAGGCATGATATGTTTGGTCCAGGAAGTAGAATTCTTGTAACGTCCAGAGATAGACAAGTGCTTAAGAATGTGGCTGATGAAATATATGGGGTCGAGGAATTAAATTGCAGTGAAGCTCGTCAACTCTTCAGTTTGTCTGTCTTCAAAGGAAACCACATTCCAAAAGATTATATGGGCCTATCAATCAGGGCAGTAAATTATGCCAAAGGAAACCCATTGGTTCTTAAAGTTTTGGGTTCCTTTCTTTTTGACCTAAGGAAAGAGGACTGGGAAAATGCATTGAATAAACTTGAAAGAAATCCTCAGCTGAAAATTTATAATATGTTGAAAGTAAGTTTTGATGCACTTGGTGATGAAGAGAAGAACATATTTCTTGATATTGCGTGTTTCTTTAAAGGGAAGCAAATTGATTACGTGAAGAGAATACTGGATGGTTGTGGTTTCTCAACAAATATTGGAGTTTTTTTTCTTGCTGAAAGGTGCCTTATTACTATTTCAAATGGAAAGCTTGAAATGCATGATCTGGTGCAAGAAATGGCTTTTGAAATTGTCCGACAAGAATCCATAAAAGAACTGGGAAAACGTAGTAGGTTATGGAGTCCTAGGGATGTCAATCAAGTTTTGACAAAAAATACGGTGAGTGTCATGTATGCGAATGCTTAATTTCTTTCATTTCTTGTTTCTTTTGAGAGATTTGGTCTATGAAGTTTGAAAGCATTCACATATGACCATGGATTTGTGTTACTTATCATGCTTTATTTTTTTCCTTGCTGTGATCTTTAGGGAACTGAAAAGGTTGAAGGGATATTCTTTGACACCTCTAAAATAAAAGAAATCAAGTTAAGCTCCAAAGCTTTTGCACGGATGTATAATCTTAGATTGCTCAAAATTTACAAGTCTGAAGTTGGAAAGAACTGTAAAGTGTACCTTCCTTATGGTCTCAAATCACTTTCTGATGAGTTGAGGTATCTCCATTGGGATGGATAACCTCTGAAATCTTTGCCATCCAATTTTCATCCAGAGAACCTTGTTGAACTTAACCTATCACACAGCAAGGTTCGAGAACTTTGGAAGGGGGACCGGGTATGTTTTAGTCACTACACATGTAATCATTGTCCTCTTTCAAATGAATTTTAAAATGTACAGATACTAATGGTTTTTTGTTATCAATGCTATGATGGTGCAGAATCTTGTGAATTTAACAGATGTCAACCTTAGTAATTGTGAGCATCTAACTGCAATTCCAGACCTATCAAAGGCTAAAAATCTTGAGAGATTGAATCTTCAATTTTGTACAACTCTGAAAGTGGTTCCCTCATCTATTCAATTTCTAGAGAAGCTTGTTGATTTGGATCTGAGAAGCTGCACAAGCCTTTTGAGTCTTCCAAGAATCATTAAATCGAAATATCTCAAGGCTCTTAACCTCTCTGGCTGCTCAAATCTCAAGATGTACCCAGAGACTACAGAGCATGTGATGTATTTGAAGCTTGTTGATTTGGATCTGAGAAGCTGCACAAGCCTTTTGAGTCTTCCAAGAATCATTAAATCGAAATATCTCAAGGCTCTTAACCTCTCTGGCTGCTCAAATCTCAAGATGTACCCAGAGACTACAGAGCATGTGATGTATTTGAATTTCAATGAGACTGCAATCAAAGAACTTCCCCAATCTACTGGACATCTGAGTAGACTCGTTGCTTTGAATTTGAGGGACTGTAAACAACTTGGGAATCTTCCAGACAGTATTTGTTTGTTGAAGTCTATTGTTATTGTTGATGTCTCTGGCTGCTCAAATGTCACCAAGTTTCTGAGCATACCAGGGAATACAAGGTATTTATACTTGAGTGGAACTGCAGTAGAAGAATTTCCATCTTCTGTTGGTCATCTCTGGAGAATCTCTTCTTTGGATCTGTCCAACTGTGGAAGGCTCAAGAATCTTCCAAGTACCATTTATGAGTTGGCAAATCTTGAGAAACTTAATCTCTCTGGCTGCTCCAGTATCAGAGTTTCCAAGTGTTTCATGGAATATAAAAGAGCTGTATCTTGATGGGACAACAATAGAAGAAATCCCATCCTCAATCGGGTGTTTTTACAAACTTGTTGAATTGCATCTACGAAACTGTACAAAATTCAAGATTCTTCCTGGGAGTATCTGCAAGTTGAAATCTCTGCAAAAGCTCAACCTCTCAGGTTGCTCTCAATTTCAGAGATTCCCGGGAATTTTGGAGACAATGGAATCTTTGAGATATCTTTACTTGGGCAGGACAGGCATACAAAAATTACCCTCACCAATAAGAAATCTGAAGGGGCTTTGTTGCTTAGAATTGAGAAATTGTATATATTTGGGAGGAAAATATCTTGGTGACTTGCTATTGCTTGAGCAGGATGTGGATTTAAAATATTTGCGCAAGCTAAACCTCAGTGGTTGCGGAATACTGGAAGTGCCTAAAAGTCTTGGCTGCTTAACCTCACTGGAAGCATTGGATCTGAGTGGAAACAACTTTGTTATACTGCCTGAAAATATCAGTGAACTCTCTGAGCTGCAATATCTTGGCTTACGCCATTGCTGGAGGCTTGTATCATTACAAAAACTTCCCCCACGGCTTGCAAAACTAGATGCACACAGCTGCACATCTCTGATGGAAACATTTTTGAATTCATCTTTACTAATTCTCTCATGTTGGATGAGACTGCACGCAACAATATCATGGCATATGCTGTCTTGAATATTCAGCTATGTGCCAAAAGACTTTACAATGAGGTCTCTCTCTATCTCTCTCTCTCTCTCTCTCTCTCTCTCTCTCACGCTCGCTCGCTCGCACGCACGCACGTTCAATCCCTTACAAAACCATCCGTCTGTTGCTTCATTGCAAAATACCATCCGTCCAAGTTACTCTTGTTATTTACTCTTGTTATTTACCTAAAAAGCAGCTTTGTTTTGGACCTTTATATCAACCTACAAAGCATATTATTGCGTTATATGCAAGAAAGGCAACAATAATTTTCAATAAGATAATACAAGAAAGTCAATTATAATTTTCTCCTTTTCTTTTTAATTATATTATATAGAACAACAAACCTTGATTAAATTTGATCCAATTTTGAAATATTCCTTGAGATTTAATAAAAAAAAAAAAACAAAGAAAGAGAGTTTTTTAGTGTGTAGTTTTTACGGTTACGGTTTAGAGAAAAATAAAAAAAAATTATTTTTAGATGCAGTTTTAAAAATATAAATTTAAACTATATATGTTTAGTTAAAACTACTATAAGTATGATGTATTCCTCAGTTTTAGAGGCAAGGATACTCGTGACAATTTTACCAGCCATCTCTATGATGCCTTACGTCGTAAACAAATCAAGACTTTCATGTAAACAAAACCAAAACATACATCCAAATCTTGAGACATAAAAGAGCCAAGAAAGAGAGAGAAAAGCAATAATGGGCAGCCATTGTTGTGTAATAAAGGAAGGTGTGAGGTGCTGCTGCTACTGCATACTGCAGAGGGGTTGAGAGTGACATAACTTGTGCTCTATAAGCTTTTCTTGAATCCCACTGCCCACGATCCACAGGAGGGTCCCCTCCCCTCCCCTCCTGGCTCCTGTGATTCTCCATTTTCCTTGCATGTCTAGGAACTTCTCTTCTTGAGATTGATTAATTTTGCTCTTGAAACCAACTTCTTCCCTGTCGTTAAGTGGAGTGTTCTGGGCTGGCAATCCATTTTTTAAAAATAAAATTAAGGGAAAAAAAGTTAAGATTTAATAATTTTAGGATTAAAATTTATAATTATTCAAGAAAGAGAGGGAAAAAAAACATTGCACGGGCCAGGGGCCCTGCCGGCCATCCCTGATTGTTTTGTTAGACAACTAATTTGAAATCCACTAGTTTATTCCAAGAGAAAGTGGTTACATTTCAAAAAGTAACAGCTGAAATGTAAATAAAGATATTTAGAGCCGTTTGAAATTGCAATAAATTTTATTTTGAACGCTTTTTTAAAATATGTTTTCTTAAAAAATATAAATTAATGTTTCAGTTTGGATTTTTTTTAATAATTTTAATATGCTATTGTAAAACATAAAATAAAACTTATTTTAATAAATTTTAAATTATTTTTTATTTTAAATTATTTTTTATTTTAAAAAATCTTGTTTTTCAGTATTTTTAATGTTTTATGTATTAATATTAAAAAAAATAAAAATATATATAAAAAATATTTTAATATTTTTCCGATCTAAAATATTTTTTTAAAAAATAACTATTATAATTCTCTTTAATTTACAAATAGAAAAAAGTTTTGATAGATATAATTGACATAGTCAAAAGTTAGGAGGGCATTATTGTTCAAAATCATCATTTAGTTGAAACAGAGTAGCCTCCTAATGCTTTAATTTGAAGGTACTGACCCTTCAAATGCTATCTTGTCGGTGCCTAATGCAATGCAACGCGACGTTTTACAACCACAGACGGCTGTTTACGGTCATATAATTCGCTTTGAAATCTTGCATCGTCAACAAAGGGGCATTGGTATAATATCTGTACAATCTCTGGAGACTTTCGTTCATGCTCCCGTTCCGGTTTGTTGGATAGTTATGGTTGTTTTTTTAAAAATTATATTTTATTTAGAAATATATAAAATAATATATTTTTATTTTTTAATTACTTTTTTAATATCACTTTATTAAAATATTTAAAAAATTATTTTTAATATTAATACAATAAAAAAAATTAAAATAAAAAAACTATTATCCACAGTAATTAAAAGTAATGTCTGGATATTTCTATGCGCATCTCGAGGAGTCCGTGCTCCTGGTCTGGAGTCTAAAGCGTCATGTTACATTTCTATGATCCGTACAAGATAGCAGTCCCACTCCCACCACTCCCTCCAAATTCAAGCCCACCACTTACGAAATTTCAATGGAGGGAAAAATCAAAAGGTTAAAAAAAGGGCTGAAAAGAAATAAATTGATAGAAAAAAACTGCAATCAATTATCTTGGTGTTTGAATGCAGCGCCACACTAGATAGGTTTTGCATTGTACTTACCATCGGTGGTAGTTATTAGCTGAGAGGCTGGTGATAACCATTGTAGAGAAAAGTAGACATTGTACTTACAATTTTAAGGGTTAAATTTAGGAGGTTGGGCGCCAGAGAATTAGAAGTGCACCATGGAGCGCTATAGTAATTAAACTTGGACGGGTATGGTGGGTCAATCCATAACTTTTTTTTTTTTTTTTTTTTTTTTAGTTTAACGTGGGTGTCCGGGCCAGCTTGCGCGCACCTCGACTAATCCCACGGGCCCTGAAGTTAATGACCATGTAAGCCTCCAGTGGCCATCATATGAGCAACCCAGGGCTCGAACCTGAGACCATAGAGGGAGCAAACCTCTTGGTCCCAAGTTCTTACCACTGGACCACCACCTAGATGGTTGGTCAATCCATAACTTTGATCTAGTAGTTAGACGGGTCAGATAAGTTAAAAAACTAGGATAAATAAAATCTAGTAAAACTCGGTTGACTGACCACATTGATCTATGACTTGGATAACCCGACAAAACCTGGTCGAGACCCTTTTTAAAAAAAAAAAAATTCTTAGCCAAAAGCCCCTCTTTTTTATATTTTTTTACTTGATTATTAACTCTTTTCAAAATTCACTATATAATTACTAGAAAAATGTTTTATTTTTTTAATGTGAAATTTGAAACCCTTTAATATATATATATATATACTCCATGTTTACAAGAAAAAAAAATATTTTTTCAATGTGGAATAAAAAACATTTTTAGTTTGAACACTTGAACTTAAAAGGATAACATACTAGCAAGGAATTTCATGATACCAAGTCGAGGCAGTGACACTCAGTGAGTCTGATTGGGTTGGCCTAAGTGGACTAAAGAGTTATGCACTTGGGCCAATCAAATTAGAGAGTAGTTTGGTTGAGCCAGCCCAAGCTTACTAAACTGAAATTGAAGTATCATCAACAAAAAGAGTTACGCTGTAATTTTCGGGGAGGAGAGAGAAACTAATGGGAAAAAATACATACTAGAAACATGCGTCAAACCAATAGAAAAAATACATGACGACCTCCCAACAACACGACATAAGGGTATTTTTAAACACCAAGAGGCGCTGCCCAAAAGGCTTGGGCGCCTCCCATGCTGCCTTAGGTGTCGTATACTCTACCTATTTTTATTTTTTTTTATCTAACCAAACATAAGCAGGCCTTTCAGTTTGGGCATATGTTTATTTCCTAAACAAGGCTTTCCCTCGACTTAGCTTAGGGAATGTTTTTCCACGCTACGTTATCAGCGAACTTATTTCTTTTAAAATAAAATAAAAAATTGAAGGTTTCATGAAAATTTTTAGTATTATTATTAAACATAAAAATATAATTATTTTAAAAAAATTATTAAGATAATATAATTATAAACTAACTAAAAATATATATTAAGATTCTTTACTATATTCATATAAACAGTAAACCATCATAAAAAGTCTTTGCAGGGTAATATATAATCAAAATTATTAATCGACTTTAAAGTTATATTGATAAGGGAAAAGTTAAATGAGTGCTTTCAGGAAATTCATTAACCATTATTTGAATGTATTTCTTAACTACTAGAAAATCAGAGAAAACCTACGGACTTACCGATATAATTTTTTCGTTGGAAATTTTTACCGACAGAAAATATTATGTCTCAAAATCTATTGGTATATACCGATAGATATAGTCCATCGACGATACGGTCGGTATATACCGACCGTATCGCCGATAGACGATACAGTTTTTTTGGGAAGTGCTACGGTGTGATGACGTCGATTTTTTCCAGACGAGTTTATCGATGGATTACCAAGGGACTCAAACCGGGATAGCCATGAATTTTGCTTGCCCTGGACATTTATTGTTGCGTGCTTTACTTTGCTTCTGTTTTTCTAAGAACCATTTGGGATAGCCATGAATTTCAAGACAAGTGTCTCTGGTATGATGACTTCCATTACAATGACTGCAACGCAATTTATCTTTTTCTGCTTCCTCAACAACTCTAAAGGTGCGAAAGTTAGAGGAGGCAGTGGATTTAAAAATCATTGCCATGAAAGTACCTTCACCCATGTTCTTTGTGCCAAGTATGGTGACTTGGCGTTGAGCCTCTCGTCGAACAGTATTGAAGCACTCTTCAATACCTGGAACATATTTCATGTGAAGAAGATCACTACGTACTGGGTCGAATACCTCATCTAGTACCGTGAAAAAGTCATAAATCCGATCTTTTTGAATTTCTTCTTGTCTGGTTCTAAGATCTGTAGTACACATCATCTTAATTGGTTGTTGTTTATCAATTTCTTGTCAAACGCTGTTAAGTTCTGCGTAGTATAAGTTAACTGGACGTCCATTCTGTTTCGTTCTTGTGGCCTTGCAGCGTAACTCATAAAATTGAGACTCATCAGCCCCATCATAGAAGGTTTGAGTTACAATATCCCAGATTTCCTTGGCTGATGAACGGTGTATAAATAAGCCGATAAGATGAGGCTCCATAGTTTCTAGCAGCCATCCTTGCACCACTACATCTTCAATGCACCATCTTGAGTAACCAGGATTTCCTTCTTCCATTCTAGCATTCTGTTTGTTTAAGTAGCCAAGTTTGTTCAATCCCGCAACGTGAACCTCAATCATTCGTGACCAGATTTTGAAGTTTGTCTCATTCAATTTAAATCCAAAGGGTAAGTTGTTTAGGTTAGGTGATTCAACAGAGATTGGAGCATGGTTTATAGGAATTATAGAGGTATTTGTATCATCCATGGTTGATCCCTTGTTTCAAGACCAATTCCGAATGGGGGCAGCAAAAAAAGAAGAATTTTAACTATGCCCTGATACCATGATAAAGTTTAGAGTTTAGGTTTTATTTAACTATGCTTGTTATTCTTCTTTTTGGGAGGAATGCCTTATATAGGCAAACATATATATAGCGGTTTACCGGTTTCTTGTTCTGAAAGGAATAGATTTCATGTTCTGAAAGGAATACATTAATGTATATCCTTTTAGAACTCCTATCGAATTTACCTTTGATATATGGAAAGGCATCCTCTAATTCAACTAATTACATGTTAACATGTAGCATTAGTAGGTGGTGCATGACGCTATGGTGACTTTTTGGAGTTCGTAATAATACATTGTGATGTACTTACCATTGGTGTTAGGAATTTGCATGATACCATGTCGAGGTTGTGACTTTGAGTGAGTATGATTCGGGTGGTCTAAGTGGACTGAAAAGTTGTGTGCTTTGGGGCAAACAGATTGGAGAGCAGTTTGGTTGAGCTAGCCCAAGCTTACTAAACTAAAATTAAAATATCATCAACAAAAAGGGTCAAACTGTAATTTTTGAAAAGGAAAGAGAAAATAATAGGGAAAAAAATGCATACTAGAAATGCACATTAAACCAATAGGAAAATGACATAGCAACGCTCCCAACAACATGACATAAGGATATTTTTGGACACCAAGAGGTGCTGCTCAAAGGGCTCGGGCGCCTCCCACACTTCCTTAGATGTCATACACTCCTGCCTACTTTTTTTTTTTTTTAGCCAAATACAAAATTTTCCCCAAGTTGACTTGATAATTACAAAAACAAATCATAGTGAAAAGACTAGAACACCACTTGTCTTCATAATTAAATGTTTTTATTTAAAGGTATTTTGTTCATTTCATCGTGTATTTTAATTGTTTATTAATTTTTATATTTGGTCAGATAACAAATTGCCCCTTAGCTTAAATTATAATAACAAAAAAAAACCATTTTAAAAATATGAAAATACCTCATTTATGTCAGGTTTATATTTTCTTCTTCCAATGACATTTTAGTCGTTTCACTATGCAATTAATATGAGAAAAACTTATTTATCCCTAGTTAATTTTAAAAATAACAAAGGGGCCATGCAGAAAAACTTTAATGCTTTTGGAAGCCATTGCTAAATTTTTCAAATAGAGGGTAAAAAACATCACTACAGTGTTCCAATGAATAATGCTCATGGTTTGGAGCTACAATATTTTTTCATAGGGTTTTAGATCTTTTTAATCTAGTTCTTAGAGGAGATGCAAATTACTTCTCTTGCGGGTTGAAACCATAGTTATCAGACCCGACCCGGGGTTGACCCAGTTAAGAAATCGAGTCTCCGGTTACATGGGTTGATCAACCCAAATCAACTTGAATCTTTAAAAAAAAAAATTAAAAATTTAATATTTCATATAAAAAAATTAAGAAATAATCCATGTGAATATAAACTATTAATTTTTATTACATGTATACCACTTATTTTATATATATATATATATATATATATATATATATATTAAATGAAGGGTACGGTGGAAATACAACTAAATACAAGTCATTTTTTGCCCTCACAACAAATTTAATTTATCCTGATATATATATCTAGAGGTATATATGTATATATATTCACACACATCAATCTTGTCCGTTACCCTATAGATAATAATGCTTGTTGACTCTCGAAAATTATGTTCATAAAATTATGAGATTTCAAGAACAAATTAATATTAATTAAAAAAAAATCTCAACCGAATTTTGCCGAGCTTAATAAAAGATCAAGATATAAGCTGCTGTGCGAAGATAACTAATATATTATTAAACAATAATCAAAGCATGGATGGGTATTGCTACACCTTCTAATGGCTAAAATGTCACCGAACTGTCCACGTGTTGATAATCCAGCAGTATCTTTCTAAGTTGCGAGGTACTTAACTTTTCTTTCCATCCAATAAGAAAAGTCTCCACCATAATTTCTGCCTTTTATCGCCCTCCATTATTCTAGTGGATTACACATAGTCCATTATATTAAAGAAAAGAAAAGAAAAGAACAGAACAGAACAGAACAGAAGAAGATCTGCGACATATCATCCCTTTACTTTATACTTTTTATTTTTAAAAAGGAAGCAAGGTCCCCTGAGAGATGGAGGGAGTGTGAGGGCCAGCCAGTGTGAGTGGAAAATCATGCCATTTGATTCTGATGCGGCTAAGGAAATTACCACGAAATTACCACTCAATATTCTGCTCAACTTTTAACTTTGACAAATATAACATCGCTAGTAATATGAAATATTACCTCTGCTAAGCTTCAGTCCTCATTACTTTACTCATCAGCTAACCTTTCTTTGAAAAAAATGAAAAATATTACCTCTGATTTTATTTCTTTGAAAAAAATGAAAAAAAAAATTCTAAAATCTTTTATTCTTAAGTAATTTTAAAATTTTAATTTCTTAAAACATAAAAGCATTTTTGAGAAAGGAATACACAAATCCGTCTGTGTGATACGCAGAATTTACCTTCTGCTTACAAGTTATTGCATACTCCACAGCATAACCTTTTTCCATCCTATTCAATTCAAGTTCCACACATGAGTGCTCTGCCCCAGACCCTTCTTGGAAAGTCCACCCCATGCTTCCCTTGAGCTGTCCACCCCACGTGCCTCTCTTGGCCAGTCCGCCCATGTGTTTCTGTCTTGGCCTAGACAGTCCATGTGGTAAGCAAAGAAAGAGAGAGAAAAGCAATAAAGAAAGAGAGAGAAAAGCAATAAAGGGGCAGCCATGGTTGTGTAATAAAGGAAGGTGTGAGGTGCTGTCGATATTAATATATTAAAACAATTTAAAAATATTAAAAAAATTATATAAATTATAATTTTTATCGGATGAATTTTATATATAATAAAATTATAAATAATTTAATGAAAAAATAATTATAGCTCTGCCCCAGACCCCATGCTTCCCTTGAGCTGTCCACCCCACATGCCTCTCTTGGCCAGTCCGCCCATGTGTTTCTGTCTTGGCCTAGACAGTCCATGTGGTAAGCAAAGAAAGAGAGAGAAAAGCAATAAAGGGGCAGCCATGGCTGCTGCTACTGCACACTGCAGAGGGGTTGAGACTTGAGAGTGACATAACTTCTGCTTTATAAAGATATTTAGAGCCGTTTGAAATTATAATAAATTTTATTTCGAACGCTTTTTAAAAATATGTTTTCTTAAAATAAATAAATTAGTGCTTTAGTTTAGAGTTTTTTTAATAATTTTAATATGCTAATGTAAAAAATAAAATAAAATTTATTTTAATAATTTTTAAATTATTTTTTATTACATTTTTATTTTTTAAAATTATGTTTTTCAGTATTTTTAAATTTTTATGTATTAATCTAAAAAAATAAAAAAATATATTTTAATATTTTTCCAAGCTAATTTTTTTTAAAAAAATAACTTTATAATTCTCTCAAACATACCTTTAATTTACAAATGGGGAAAAGTTTAGATACATATAATTGATATAATCAAAAGTTAGGAGGGCATTTTTGTTCAAAAGCATCATTTAGTTGAAACAGAGTAGCCTCCTAATGCTTTAATTTTCATCTTCATCTTGCTAGTGGACAATAACTACTTCGCACTCATTAAAAATTTAACACTTGTACTAACCCTTCAAATGCTATCTTGACAGTGCCTAATGCAATGCAACGCGACGTTTTCCAACCTCAGACGGCTGTTTACGGTCATATAATTCGTTTTGAAATCTTGCATTGTCAACAAAGGGGCATAGGTATAATATCTGGACAATGTCCGGAGACTTTCCTTTATTTTGCAGCTAGTGTAATTATAGTTATTTTTTAAATTATTTTTTATTAAAAAATATATTAAAATAATATATATATATATATTTAAATTATTTTTGATATTAAAATAATCTAAAAATACTAAAAAAAATTAATTTAAAATAAAAAAATAAAAAAAATTTTATTTTTTTAAAAATACTTTTAAATCATAAAAAGCAACTATCATGCACAGTAATTAAAAGTAATGTCTGAAGATTTCTATGCGCATCTTGAGGAGCCCAGGCTAGTCGTTTGAGTCTGAAGCGTCATGTTACATTCTATGATCCGTACAAGATAGCAGTCCCCCCACTCCCTCCAAATTCAAGCCCACCACTTACGAAATATCAATTGAGGGAAAAATCAAAAGGTTAAAAAAAAGGCCGAAAAGAAAGAAATTGATAGACAAAAACTGCAATCAATTATCTTGGTGTTTGAATGCATCGCCACGCTAGATAGGGTTGGGATTCTACTTACCATAGGTGGTAGTTATTGGCTAAGAAGGGTATTATTAATTCTTTTCAAATTTATTATATAAATATTAGAAGAATATTTTATTTTTTTAATGTGGAATTTAAAGCGCTTTAGGATATATATTTTATGTTCACAATAAAAAAAATATTTTTTCAATATAAGATAAAAAATATTTTTGATTTAAATACTTCAACTTAAAGGGATAACATACTAATATAGTATCTTTTTAATGTGGGATAAAAACCCTTTTGAAATAATATTTTAAACTTTATTATTTATAACATGCATAGCTTATATTCACATGAATTATTTCTTAATTTTTTCATATGAAATATTAAAAGTTTAATTTTTTTTTAAAAAAATTCGGGTTGATTCTGGTTGACTCGGGTCAACCCGTGTAACCCGGGACCTGATTTTTTGGCCGGCTTCACCCCCGAGTCGGGTCCGATAACTATGGTAGCACTATCAGGTGCGTGGTGCCATGGTGACCTTTTGGAATTCGTAATAGTACATTGTGATGTGGGCTAATGCAAGGAATTTGCATGATACCAAGTCAAGATGGTGACTCTGAGCGAGTCTGATTGGGCTGGCTTACGTGGACCGGAGAGTTGTGCACTTGGGGGCAACCAGATTAGAGAACAGTTCGGTTGAGCTAGCCCAAGCTTACAAAACTGAAATTCAAGTATCATCAATAAAGAGAGTCAAACTGTAATTTTCAAGGAAAAAAGAGAAAATAATGGGAAAAAATGCATACTAGAAGCACATGTCAAACCAATAGAAAAAGGATATAGCGATGCTCCCAACAACACGATATAAAGGTATTTCTGGACACCAAGAGACGCTGCCCAAAGGGCTCGGACGCCTCCCATACTCCCTTAGGTGTTGTACACTCTTGCCCATTTTTTTTTTATTTAGCCAAACATAAACAAGCCTTTCACTTTGGGCCTATGTTTATTTCATAAACAAGGCTTTCCCTCGACTAAGCTTAGGCAATGCTTTTCCATGCTATATTGTCAGCGATCTTATTTTTTTTAAAATAAAAAAAATTAAAGGTATTATGAAATGTTTTAGTATTATTATTAAACATAAAATATAATTATTTTAAAAATTATTAAGATAATAAATCTCTTGTTTATTTTAATCAACACAATGTTTTTAATTGATATTTTTTGTTGAAAACTATTCCCCCTTCTGTCTGAGTTGGATCCCCCTCACTGAACTAAGAGGGTGTTTGAGAGTGTGATAGCGGTTGCTTTTCAAATAGCTTTTCGTGCCGAAAAGCATGCCAATAATGTTTTTTTATTTTTTAAAAATAATTTTTGATATCAACACATCAAAACGATCTTAAAAGTACAAACCGCACTCAATTTTAGTAAAAAAAAAAAGTTTGAAATTTTTCGAAAAGCAGGTTGAACCTCAATGCCAAACACCCTAATTCATGTAGCGAATCCAAAAAATGATGATGTCAGCCTATTCTTGCTTTATCTATTCCTTTGCATTGTCCGAGTCTTCTTTCATTCCCGCTAGTACCATTGAAGCAGGATAAAAAAAAGATGGCTGCTTTCCTATTGTTCCAAGCCAGTTCTTTTTTTGGGGCCGATGGAGTCTTAAAAGAAGCAAGCTCCCGCTTCTTCTGGAAGAAAACAGGGGCTCCCCATTCTTTTCCCAGTAAGAGAAAAAGAATGGAGGAGAACAATTATCTTGGTGTTTGAATGCAAGTGCCACTAGATACGGTAGGCATTATACTTACCATTGGTGCTGCTAGAGAGGCGGGTGATAGCCATTGAAGAGAAAAGTAGACATTGCACTTACAATTTAAGAGATAAATTTAGGCATTGCACTTACAAAATTTTCCCCAAGCTGATTTGATAATTACAAAAATAAATCATAGTGAAAAGACTAGAACACCCCTTATCTTCATGATTAAATGCTTTTATTTAAAGGTATTTTGTCCATTTCACCATGTATTTTAATTGTTTATTATTTTTTATATTTGATCACTTGACAAATTACCTCTTAGCTTAAATTATAATAATGAAAAAAAACCATTTTAAAAATATGAAAATACCTCTTTTGCATGAGGTTTAGATTTTCGGCTTCCAATGATGTTTTAGTCATTTTACTGTGCAATTAATATGAGAAAAAACTTATTTATTCCTAGTCAATTTAAAAAATAACAAAGGGCCATGCAGAAAAACTTCAATGCTTTTGGAAGCCATTGCTAATTTTTTTTGGTAAAGGGTAAAAAACATCATTGCAGTATTCCAATGAATAATGCTCATGGGTCTTGAGCTATATTGTTTTTTCATAGGGTTTTAGATCTTTTTAATCTGGTTTTTAGAGGAGATGCAAATTACTTCTCTTGCGGGTTGAAACCATAGTTATTAGACCCAACATGGGGAATGACCTGACCAAGAAATCGGGTCCCGGGTTATATGGGTTGATTAACCCGAAAAAAATTTTAAATTTTTTTTGAAGTTTTAATATTTCATATAAAAAAAATTAAGAAACAATCCATCTAAATATAAACTATTTATAAATTATTAATTTTATTGCACGTGTACCATTTTTTTTTTTTTAAATGAAGGGCATGGTGGAAATACAACCGAATACAAGTCATTTTTTGTCCTCACAATTTTTTTAATTTATTCTGCTAGGGATATATATATATATATAAAAGATAAGCCTTAGGAATTGTGTTTTCTTAGGTTTTAATGCTGCATTATTTCTCGTTTAAAGCCAGCAATAAAAAAGAAGGGTGGGTAAATCTCCCGGAAGCAGATTGCCTATCATTTTCTTTTCAGAACATTTGGCATAAAATCAAGAGAATCCCAATTAATCAGCTATAGACTTCCAGTATAGCGACTTTTCATTTCACAGATGAGGTGTGAACGCAGATTGAGATCTTGGTGCGAATCTGACAATGCTTTCAATCTTTCTTGTCACTGCCAATGCCCACACAATTGGCAAGAAGATGCATCAAAAGAAAGACAAGAGATGCCCTCCTCCATTATTTCACTTGATTGGTGATGATCATGGCGTTATGTCAGTTTGGTAGGTCCCCTGAGAGATGGAGGGAGTGTGAGGGCCAGCCAGTGTGAGTGGAAAATCATGCCATTTGATTCTGATGCGGCAAAGGAAATTACCACGAAATTACCACTCAATACTCTGCTAAACTTTTAACTTTGACAAATATAACATCGCTAGTAATATGAAATATTACCTCTGCTAAGCTTCAGTCCTCAGTACTTTACTCATCAGCTAACCTTTCCGATTGCTGCAATTTGATCATTAAAGTTACCTCATAAACTCCATAGAAAGGTAACCTTTGCCATTGTTGCTACTGATTCCATGCTCTTTTTTGTTTTCATCTTTTCAGCAATTATATTAATTGTTACATGACAGCAACATTAACACTA
This sequence comes from Populus alba x Populus glandulosa, assembly GCA_033617975.1. Taxonomy (NCBI): domain Eukaryota; kingdom Viridiplantae; phylum Streptophyta; class Magnoliopsida; order Malpighiales; family Salicaceae; genus Populus; species Populus alba x Populus glandulosa. The sequence goes on from CM066161.1 coordinate 12,580,154, forward strand.
TATGAGTTTGATAAGTTTGTTTCATGAACATATTAATTCTTCCATCTGTAATTCTGTTTGCTCTAGTGACTGTCCTTGCAAAGAAAGTACTAGCAAGCTAGCATTGGTAGCAAGTGACGAGTGATCAAATTAAGCTAGATCATATCCATCGTTAAGAGGTTGATGAATTTTCTAATAAATATATGCTGTGTGGGTTCTTGCACTCTTAGACTTCAATTTCTCTTAATGAATGTTCAGCTGTTGAAGTGGGTGCTCTTTGTATGTCTTTAGGAGAAAAAGGAGAGCACTTGTTGATTTCGATTCTTAGTGATTGAGGAAGACACGATCTTGTAACTGTCTGATATGGCATCTTCATCTTCTGTTGCTCCTAAATGGAAGTATGATGTGTTCCTTAGTTTTAGAGGCAAGGATACGCGCAATAATTTTACCAGCCATCTCTATGATGCTTTGTGTCGTAAGAAAATCAAGACCTTCATTGATGATAGGCTTGAAAGAGGAGGAGAAATTACCCCTGCCCTTCTGAAAAAGATTGAAGAATCAAGAATTTCTGTAGTAATTTTCTCCAAGAACTACGCCTCTTCTCCGTGGTGTGTGGATGAACTGGTGAAAATACTTGAATGCAAAGAGACTTATGGGCAGATTGTTTTACCGGTCTTCTATCATGTAGACCCATCTGATGTTGATGAACAGACTGGGAGTTTTGAGAATGCATTTGCTGAGCTTGAAAAAAAATTTAAGGGGAAGATGGACAAGGTGCCAAGGTGGAGGGCTGCCTTGACAAATGCAGCCAGTATATCTGGATGGGATTTACCGGTTACTAGGTAACTGCAGATTCTCATCTTCAACCTTTTTTTTTCTGGAATTATAGCAATTAAAATGTATTTATAGCAATTAAAATTTCTTGTGCATATTATTGTTTTTTTTTTTTTGTCCTGTAAATCATTTGTGCTTCTTAGTTCATAGTACTTGTTGCTTGAAAAGGCACAAGTCTGTTCTGTTTTTTAGTGGGAAACTTACCTCCATCAACAGCCAATGGACTTGCACCTTAATGGTACCTTGAGTTCTTGAGTTCAAAACCTTACCTTTGACAACATTTGCGTATAATAATAATAAGAAAAATTCACCAGTTTCTTATAGATTTTTATTCGACGTAAAGATACAATTTGAGTTAAAGATGCTTCTTTCATTTTTTGCAGTCCGGAGTCCAAACTAGTAAGAGAAGTTGTGCAAACTATCTGGAAAAGGTTAAATGATGCATCCCCAAGCAAATTAAGAGGTCTGGTTGGAGTAGATTCACGCATTGAGCAAATCAACAAATTACTATCTACTGTGCCATCAGATGTCCGCACAATAGGAATTTGGGGCATGGGTGGTATAGGCAAGACAACTATCGCGGAAGCTTTCTACGATAGCATCTCAAGTCAATATGAATGCTGCCACTTTCTTCAGAACATAAGGCAGGAATCAGAGAAGGGTCGATTAAATGATCTACGAGATGAACTTCTTTCTAAACTACTGGAGGAAGAAAATCTTCGTGTTGGCACACCACATATAGGACCTACTTTCATCAGGGATAGACTCTGCCAAAAGAAAGTTCTCCTTGTTTTGGATGATGTGAATGATGTACGACAATTCCAGGATTTAATTGAAGAGCGTTCGTTTGGTGCAGGAAGTGTTGTTGTTGTAACATCAAGAGACAAGCAAGTACTTAAGAATGTAGCTGATGAAATATACGAGGTTGAGGAATTAAACTCCCACGAAGCTCTTCAACTCTTTAGCTTGAATGCTTTCAAGGGAAAACCATTAAACCCCCCAAAAGCTTATATGGAGTTGTCAATCATGGCAATAAATTATGCCAAAGGGAACCCATTAGCTCTTCGAGTTTTGGGTTCCTTCTTATTGCGCAGAGAAAGACATTTTTGGGAATCTCAATTAAATGAGATCGAAAGCTGTCCCGAGCTGAACATTTATGACTTGCTGAGAATAGGCTTTGATTCACTGCGTGATAATAACACGAAGAGTATATTTCTCGACATTGCATGTTTCTTTAAAGGGCATCGAGTTGATTTTGTAAAGCGGATACTAGATGGCTGCGGTTTCAAAACAGATATTGGATTTAGGGTTCTCATTGACAGGTGTCTCATTAAAATTTCAGATAACAAGGTTGAAATGCATGATCTTTTGCAAGAAATGGCCCTTGATTTTGTTCGAAAACAATCTCTTGACGAGCTAGGAAGACAAAGCAGATTGTGGAGTCCTAAAGATGTATATCAAGTGTTGACCCATAATCTGGTGAGATTCACATACCCCGAAAGTTTTCCCTTTCATATGCAATGCAATATGGTTGTACTAGTAAGTTTAAAATCTTACTTAAACTTTGTTTCTCCTTCACTGGTTTTCAGGGAACTGGAAAAGTTGAAGGGATATTCTTGGATGTTTCTAAAATAAGAGAAATAGAGTTGAGCTCTACAGCCTTCGCAAGGATGTATAGTCTTAGACTGCTAAAAATTTATAATTCTAAAGCTGGAGTTAAATGCAGAGTGCACCTTCCTCATGGCCTCGAGTCTCTTTCTGAAGAGTTGAGGTATCTCCATTGGGATGGATACCCTTTGACATCTTTGCCTTGCAATTTTCGTCCACAGAATCTTGTTGAACTTAACCTATCATCGAGCAAGGTTGAGCAACTGTGGAGAGAAGACCAGGTATTCTAAAATAACTCTGTGCATGCATAGTTCTTTCTTTGAAATTAAGTGTGGTATGCACGTGTAATTTCTTTCTGTTGATTTTATTTTGCTTCAGGATCTCGTCAATTTAAAAGGTGTCAACCTCAGCAATTGTGAGCACATAACTTCCCTGCCAGACCTTTCAAAGGCCAGAGACCTTCAGAGATTGAATCTTCAATTCTGTACAAGTTTGGTTAACTTTCCTTCATCTGTTCAGCATCTGGACAAGCTTGTTGATTTAGATTTGAGAGGCTGCAAAAGACTAATCAATCTGCCCAGTAGAATTAATTCAAGTTGTCTGGAGACTCTGAACCTTTCTGGTTGCTCAAATCTCAAGAAGTGCCCAGAGACTGCAAGGAAACTGACATATTTAAATTTAAATGAGACTGCTGTTGAAGAGCTTCCCCAATCAATTGGGGAACAAAGTGGACTTGTTGCGTTGAATTTGAAGAACTGCAAACACCTGGTTAATCTTCCAGAAAACATATATTTGTTGAAGTCTCTTCTAATTGCTGACTTTTCTGGCTGCTCATCTATCAACAGGCTTCCTGATTTTTCGAGGAATATAAGATACTTGTACTTGAATGAAACTGCAATAGAAGAACTGCCATCTTCAATTGGTGATCTAAGGGAACTCATTCATTTAGATCTTTCCGGTTGCTCAAGTATCACGGAGTTTCCAAAGGTTTCAAATAATATAAAGGAGCTGTATTTAGATGGGACAGCAATACGAGAGATTCCCTCTTCAATAGAATGTTTGTTTGAACTTGCTGAATTGCACCTGCGAGATTGCAAACAATTTGAGATTCTTCCAAGCAGCATCTGCAAGTTGAGAAAACTGCAGAGGCTTAATCTCTCAGGTTGCCTCCAATTTAGGAATTTTCCAGAAGTTTTGGAGCCGATGGTATGTTTGAAATATCTCTATTTAGAACAGACAAGCATAACAAAGTTGCCTTCACCGATTGGAAATCTGATGGGACTTGCCTGCTTGGAAGTGGGAAATTGCAAATATCTAGAAGACATCGAATGTTTGAGATGCATGAATTTAGATTGTTTGCGTAAGCTTAGTCTAAATGATTGCCATATATCGGTAGTGCCAAACAGTCTTGGTTGTCTATGGTCACTGGAAGTGTTAGATCTAAGTGGAAACGATTTTAAGACTATACCTATAAGCATCATTAAACTCTTGGAGTTGCAATATCTAGGATTAAGGAATTGCAAGAGGCTTGAATCATTACCAGAGCTTCCACCACAGCTATCAAAGTTGGATGCAGACAATTGCGAGAGTTTGAATGATCTAGAATCAAGCTCATCAACTGTAGTTAAGGGGAACATTTTTGAATTCATTTTCACTAATTGCTTGAGCAATCCGTGTATGATCAATCAAATCTTGTCGTACTCATTAATGAAATTTCGACTTTATACCAAAAGGCTCCATCAGGTTTGTTTCTCAAACCTCTGATACACCTTTTTTTTTTCTATATTTGCCACCTTTCATTTTAAAAAGATGCTATTTGAATTGTGTTAGCAGCTATCCGATGTTTCGAAAGGGGCATGTAGTTTATGCCTCCCTAGAGGTGTCTTTCCGCAGTGGCTTAGCCATCAAAGTTGGGGATCTACAGTAACATTCCAGCTGTCTTCACATTGGGCTAATAACAACTTCTTGGGTTTCTCTCTTTGCGCTGTCATTGCATTTCATTCTTTCAGCCATAGTTTGCAAGTTAAATGCACATATCACTTCAGCAATGAGCACGGTGATAGCCATGATCGCTATTGCTATCTCCATAGTTGGTATGATGAGAAGCGCATTGACTCAGATCACATACTCGTAGGATTTGATCCCTGCCTGGTTGCCAAAGAAGATTATTATATATTTAGTAAATACATTAAGGTCTCAGTTAAATTCGAACTGGAAGATATAAATGGCAATCTCTTACCATTGGATCTTTGTCAAGTACACGAGTGTGGGGTCCATCTACTGTATGAAGATTGCATCGACTATTGTTGTGATGCATTGGAAGCAATGTTCCAAGGCAATAGAGGAAGGCTCCAAGACAAGAGAGCAAGGTTACAAGGCTCATGCTGGGAGTATTATATTGTCATGTCTGTTATGTTTTCCAAGTTGGCGAACTCATTAGATTTTCAACTTTATCCCGAAGAGTTATACCGTCAGGTCTGTTTCTCAAACCTCTGTTATGCTTTTTTTCTTTTCTTCTCTATTTGTCATGTCTCATTTTAAAAAGATGTTATTGAAATTGTGTTAACAGGAGGAGCCCGATGTTCCAGCTGTGCCATCTAGTTTCTGGATCTCTGGAGATACAACTCCGGAGTGGTTTAGCCATAAAAGTTGGGGATCTACAGTAACATTCCAGCTATCTTCAAATTGGGCTAATAGCGAGTTCTTGGGTTTCTCTCTCTGCGCAGTCATTGCATTTGATCCTGTCCATCTTAGTTTTGGTTCTGTCAGGCATAGGTTGCCTGTTAAATGCACATATCACTTCCGCAATAAACATGGTGATAGCCGTGACCTCGATTGCTATCTCCTTGGTAAGTCTTATGAGAACTTTCGCAAAAAGCACGGTGATAGACGTGACCTTGATTTCAATTACAATTATTTGTATCTTGAGAAGGAACAAATATTCTTGGGATTTGATCCCTCTTTGGTTGCCAAAGAAAAGGATACGTTTAGTGAATATAGCAAGGTCTCAGTTAAATTCCACCTGGAAAACAATTTATTTCGTTTTTGTCACGTAGTTGAGTGTGGGGTCCATCTACTGTATGCCAGTGGGGCGTTTGGGCTCCGTCTACGACATGCCAATGATGAAGATAAGATACAACGCTTTCTTTTGATAATGTCAGACTCCTCTCGTTTTTATCCTCTAGATCGAGATGAATTGGAAGTAAGGTTCCATGCCAAGAGAGCAAGGTTCCAAGCTGATACATGGGAGGGTCGTTTTCTCATGCATAGGACCTATGAATTCTTGGCGAACCTTCAGGTCTATTTCTTAAACCTCTGATATACTTTTTTCTTATTTTCATCTCATTTTAAAAAGATGTTATTTGAATTGTATTAACAGGTGTCAGCAAGGGCAAGAAGTTTCTGCCTCCGTGGATCTGTAACTCCGGAGTGGTTTAGCCATAAAAGTTGGGGATCTACAGTAACATGCCAGCTATCTTCACATTGGGCTAATAGCGAGTTCTTGGGTTTCTCTCTTTGCGCTGTCATTGCATTTCGTTATTCCGATAATTATTTGCAAGTTAAATGCACATATCACTTCAGCAATGAGCACGGTGATAGCCATGATCTCTATTGCTATCTTCATGGTTGGAATGGTGAGAGGCGCACCTGCTCATCAGAGCACATATTTGTGGGATTTGATCCCTGTCTGGTTGTCAAAGAAAATGATATGTTTAGTAAATATAATGAGGTCTCAGTTGAATTCCAACCAGAAGATATGAATGGCAATTTTTGTCAAGTACGCGAGTGTGGGGTTCGTCTACTTGATGCCAAAGATAAACATGGATTGGAAACAAGGTTGCCATACCTTAGAGGCGATGGAAGCCAGAGAACAATGTTCCAAACAAGGTTGCCATACCTTAGAGGCGATGGAAGCCAGAGAACAATGTTCCAAACAAGGTTGCCATACCTTAGAGGCGATGGAAGCCAGAGAACAAACGAGAAGGTATATTTAATGTGACACTTGGATTTCACGGTAGAAATAATTTAACAATTATTTTGACAAGGATATAGTTGGGTGAATTGCTGCCGAGTCCAAAAAAAATTGATTATATTAAATATAACAACAAACCTTGATTAAGTTTGATTTAATTTCAAAATAATCCTTGACATTTAATAAAAAAAACAAAAAAAGAAAGAGTTATTTAGTGTGTGTTTGATATTATATTAGATTTTACAGTTACTTTTTAAAGAAAAAAATATATTTGAGAAAAATATTTTTAGATATGGCTTTAAAAATATAGATTTTAAAAAATATATATGTTTGATTGAAACTACTATAAAATAGATTTTGATATGTAAAATAAATGACAAACAAGTATCTATTAATACGGAATAAATTTATGAAACCAAAATTTGAAATATAATTATACGTAAGAACAATTGTTATCAACTAAGCAAGTTTTTCTTTATAATTGGATGAAAAACAGAATGTGCCCATCACAACGGCATATTAATGAGGTAGTAATTGAGTTCTACTCGGAAGATAGGAACAACGATCGTTTAGAGAGTTGCAAGATCAATTGTGGGGTCTGTCTGCTATCTGCAGAAGACGATAATTCATGATTTCTTCATGCCTTTGTGACTGCGGTTAATGCTGAAGAAGCCGAAATGACTCTGAGTGATTCAAACCAATCAAATGAGACTGATATAGATGCAATGAGGAATTACATTGAAAATCATCTCTCTCTATCCCAGCAAAAAACCTCATCTGCTGATCGCATCTTGCTTGGCTCAACAAAGATTCAGGTTAGTTTACACTTCTCCACGTAGGCTAAGTTGCTGATGATCTCTTTCTACAGAAGAAAGCTTCAAATTTTCTCTCCACAAATCCTTTCTGGCTTGGCATCTTTTATCCGTTTAAAGCTTTGGAAATTGGAATTCCGAACGCAGTATCTATCCGAAACAACCCTAAATGATTCGAACCAATTTAGGAGGCACTGAGATAAATGCTTTGGGGAATTACATGGGAAATCTGCACTCTTTATCCCAGCAAAAAGCCTCTCCTGTCGCGCCTTGCATGGTTCAACAAAGATTCAGGTTAGTTTACACTGCTCTTCTTGCACTAAGTTGCTTATCTCTTTCTTCAGAAGTTGGCTTCAGATTCTGTCTCTACGTGCATATGTTTTCTGCCCCCAACTCTGTTTCCCATGTGAGATTTTGCAAACCGGAATTCTGACTTGCAATACATATATATATGCTTTGCTGGTCAATTTGGTTCTTTCCTTTTCCTAATTTGTTTCTCTTCATAATTTTAAGTTGTTCCCTGACTTCTAAAATGCTTTCCTTCCTCTCTTGCACTCTTGTTCTGCCTCATAAAATCAAGAGCGAGTTCTTTATTTTACTAGTTATATTCGGATTCTTAGCACCTATTTAAACGGTTTGTAAGTTATTTTCAAAACAGTTTTCAGAATATTGATATTTGTCAGGAACCATCTCAACCCATTAACCCAATAGCTTAAGCTGTTAGGTAAGATTTCAGGATATAATTTATATTATTTTTTAACATACCCTTTCAAGTGAAGGCCCTTTGGACTTGAAACTTGCACAGGTTCACATTGTCTTGTACTTGATTTTTATCAAATAAATGAAAATGGTGAGATTTGAACTTGTGACCGCTTGGTCATAAAGCTCTGATACCATGTCAGGAAACCATCTCAACCCAATAACTTAAGTTGTTAGGTGAGGTCCCAGGATATAATTTATATTATTCTTTAACAATATTTAGAACTCTTCAAAACAATCTTTTCTATAGTTAAGGCTATAATTTTAGAGTTCGAGAAGCCCTAGTTTCTTATCTTACATGCTGCATCAGAAATTCTCTAGACCTCATGACTATCACCTCCAACATAACTAGTGACAAAGGCAGAAGAGTTTCCAATTCAGTTTTGCATATGGTGGAGGATCCCTTCAAACAGTGTTGATAAAATAACCCACCAATCATTTTTTTTTTTACAGTGGAAAGCGTATCACTTGAGAATTTTTGGCAGTGCTGCTTATGTCAAAATACAAGAAGAGACGAGGACTAAGCTTGAAAATCAAAGTCAGAAATGCGTTCTGCTAGGGCGTGGAGGGACTTCTTGTGGTCTCAAGGCTTACAATCCTATCACTAAAACGGTGGCGACGTCAAGAGATGTTCAGTTAGATGGAGAGCAACCGTGGAAATGGAGCAATGAAGGGTAGCAGCAGCAACTTGTTTTAGAAGATGAATATGAGCAGAATAATAATGAAGGCGGTGATCAGAATATGGCAGCAGTTCAGCCATCTCTAAATGCTTCTTCTAGTTCAGATTCAAGGAAGTCAGATCATTTACAATGTGTAAAAATCATTTATTGCTTGAAAATAAACTTTGTTAGGTTATATTTATACAAAATAAAGGGCTGAATTTATACTATATAAGTTAACTAGCGCCAAGAAACTAAGCCTAATGTGAAGTTGCCAAATCTGAATTGTATAATCGTAGAAACAAAAGAAATTTGTCTAGTTGTTAAGGAGATGTAGTGGATTGCTAGATCTGTGGGGCAGATGTATTTTGTTTTTAAGTTGAAAAAAAAAATATAAAGGCTCTAGTAACATATTTTTTTAATTTTTTTTTAGGAAAAAATAATCATAAACTTAAAATTTAATAATACAGAACAACATCATTATTTATTTTAATATCAGAAAATATTTTTTTAATATCAAAATAATATTATATTAGATCAGGAACCAATTCTAATTAATATGTAAAACTCGTGATTTAAGTTAACCCTAGTTGTCCTATAAAATCTACATCAAAATATAAATTATAAGATATAGGTTTATGAAAATATGAATTATGAGGTATAGGTCGAACTTAAAACTTTGAGTTATTGGGTTAAGGGCTCTTTGAGATTGTGGTGGTAGTTGTGGTTCAAAATATTTTTCATTTAGAAATGCATTAAAATAATTTTTTTTTTATTTTTAAAAAATTATTTTTTAGATCAATATATCAAAACGATATGAAATAATAATAATTTTTAATAAAAAAAATTAAAATTTAAAAATATACAATTTCAACTGTGTTCTCAAATAGACTCTAAAACTAAGGCCAAACACCAAGTTTCTATGACAATTTATTTTCAAAATTAGTTTGAGAAGGGTTAGTTTTATCTTTTTTGTGACTGCTAATGAGAAATTTCCCATTAAAATATATTCTTGGATGCAAACGCAAGCTATATTATTTATTTTTATTCTTGTCTTTTTTGTTACTAGATTACTTCTTTTAATAAACTATGTTGTAAGAAAAAGCAAAATTATCCAATTTTCACCTCTCTTGTAGACACAATACAAGGTTACATGGCATACATAAAACAATAAACACTCCTTCTTGCAGCCATAACATATAACATCACCTATATAAAACAACAATTATTTTATTTCCTTCACTTCTGTTGGTTAAATGTTTCAAATAATTTTGTTTAAAATAATGGTGTACAAACCATAGTTATTAAACCTAATTTGGGGGTTTGACTTGGTCACGGAGCTAAGTCTCAGGTTATAAGGGTCAACCCGAAAAAAATTTAAATTGTTTTTTGAAGTTTTAATATTTTATATGAAAAAAATAAGAAACAATTCATGTGAATATAGACTATGCTTGTTATAAATAATAAAGTTTAAAATATTATTTCAAAATATTTTTTTTATTGCATATTAAAAAAACATAACTTTTTTCTTATGAATGTAAATATAGAGTATATATACTAAAAGGTTTCAAATTTTATATTGAAAAAATAAAACATTCTTCTAGTATTTATATAGTGGACTTTGAAAATGGTTAATAATAAACTAAAAATATAAAAAATTTGGTTAGGAGAAAAAACACATTAGAAAAAAAAAAAAAAGAGTCTCAACTGGGTTTTATCAGGTTACTTGGGTCACAGATCAATTGGGTTTTGCTAGGTTTTTATTCATCCTAGTTTTTTAACTTACACGGACCATTCCATCTACCAAATCAACTTGTCGAGCCGGTTCAAGTTTAATAACTATGGTGCAAACTATATTTTTAAAACAAATTCCCCACGCTTGAAAGAGGCCCACACATATAGGTTCCCACTCTAGCCTCCAAATCAACTTGTTGAGCATGTTCAAGTTTAATAACTATGGTGCAAATTATATTTTTTTAAAAAATTCCCCCATGCTTGGAAGAGGCCCACGCATATAGGCTCACCTTCACTTTAGATTATCCAATTCAAGCAACTAATATAAAATCCCATGCAATTCAAATCCAAGCCAAGCAATTAAATCCCAGGCAACAAAATCCAGAAAATTCCAAGCCAAGGAAATTTAAGCCATTCAAACTTATTGCTTCACACTAGTTATTCTTTCTATTGTTTTTCTTGTATATTATTTTATTCTCTTACATTTATCAACTTAAATATTATAGAATTTTCTAGCCAGCACAGAGGACTGCAGTAGAATCATGTTTTCAAACAATAAATTAGCGAAGAACAAAATGTTGTGACAAAAGAAAAGAGCCCAAAAGACTTACCTGATTTTGATGCTTAAACAAATAAAAAAACCTTCATAAATGATGAACTTGAAAGACATGAAGAAATCACACGAACCGAAAATAATTACTTTAAAATTTTATTTCCACCTTTTTCTTTTTATAGCATGGGCTGGGCAAAGGAGGGATAGTATTCAAAGACAACAGGCCCAAAGAAGGAAGCCTTAATTGGGTCATAAAGACATGTCTAGTCCTAAATTTGGTCTGCTAACGCTACATCGATTCCTAGTCTCTCTCTCTCTGCCTTCTCTGCTTTGGTGAAGTTTGGTGATAGCAGGTTACTCTCCCCTCCCAAGTTAAATTAATACAAAAAGCTTTCCATTTTGGAATCAGAGTATGTATAATCTGATACAATTTCAAAAGTGTAGAGAGCGAAAGTCCTAAACTTTAAAGTTGCTTGTTGTCGTCTTTTTTTATTTCCTAGGAAAAGAGGAAATAGAATGGATGGATTTATTGGTTAAGTGCATCTTGGATGAGGAAATCTATGATAAGTCAACGTACTAGTTGGAGTTGTGAATTGTCTTGGATTAGAATTGTACGTTGAGTGTAACATGAATTTGCACTGAGATGATATTGGGAAAATGAAGATTCGTCTGTGCTTTTGGTTATGGGAGAAAGATACCACATTCTAAGGCTGCCTCTAAGGAATCCAATTCTGTTCCTAAGGTTAATACAGATAGAGCAGTGTGCCAATATTCGTGGGATTTGATCCCTGTGTGGTTGCCAAAGAAGACTATATGTTTAGTGAATACAGTGAGGTATCAGTTGAATTCCAACCAGATGATATGAACGGAAATCTCTTACAATTAGATCTTTGTCAAGTACACAAGTGTGGAGTTCGTCTACTGTATGAAGATGAGATACATCGCTTTGATTTTATGGATTGTGATGGATTGGAAGCAACGTTCCAAGCCAAGAGAGCAAGGTTCCAAGGCATGAGATGGAACGATTATTCTGTCATGTGTATGACCTATGAATTCTTGGTGGAGAAGATACCGGGTTTCATGCTTTATTCCGAAGAGCTATACCATGCGGTCTATTTCTCAAACCTTTTTAATTGTGTTATACCAATAGATATACTTTTTTCTTTCCTTCCATAGTTGCCATGTCTTATTTTCAAAAGATGCTATTTTAATTGTGTTAACAGATGCCATCTGGGACATTTAGTTTCTACCTCCCTGGAGATGTGACTCCGTGGTTTAGTCATCAAAGGTGGGGATCTACAGTAACATTCCAACTATCTTCACAGTGGGCTAATAGCAAGTCCTTCCTGGGTTTCTGTCTTTGCGCTGTCATTGCATTTTATTCTTTTGACCATAGTTTGCAAGTTAAATGCACATATCACTTCCGCAATGAGACGGTGATAGCCATGATGTCTATTGCTATCTCCATGGTTGGTATGATGAGAAGTGCATGGACTCAGAACACGTATTTGTGGGATTTGATCCCTGTTTGGTTGTCAAAGAAAAGGATATGTTTAGGGAATACAATGAGATTTCAGTTGAATTCCAACTAGAAGATATGAACGGTAATCTTTTACCATTAGATTTTTGTCAGGTAAACGAGTGTGAAGTCCGTCTACTGGATGCCAAGGATGAAGATGAGATACATCGCTTTGCTTTGACCATGCTAAAGAAAAAGATGAGATACATGTATATGTTTTGTCCTCTGGATCTAGATGAATTGGAAGCAATGTTCCAAGCTAAGAGAGCAAGGTCTGAAGGCATGAGATGGGATGAAATTGGCTATGTTTTTCCCTCGAGAGAAAAGAGAGGGCATAATTAATATGAATGACACTTGGGTTTTACGGTAGAAATAATTTAGTAATTATTTTGACAAGGATACAGAATTGGGTTATTCTTTTATCATCGATGGTGTTCATTTCATGTACCAATCTAAGATTAATGTATTCTTCTTTCCCATTTGCAAAATTTGATAAAATTAAAACTTTAATGGATGAAATGGAGAGCAAACCTACCAATCTAAATTTTAATATGACTAATGATTTTTTACTTAAAATTTTTATTTTTATTTTAATATTGTCATTTCGTAGAACAATTGAAGTGTATTGAAGTATTGTAACTACCTGTTTTTTTTTTTTTTAGATATTGTCTTAAAAGGTAAATAGCTTAACTAATATGTCTCTACATTTTCAAAAATGTTTATTATGTATTTTCATGAAACTTTTTTTTTAATACGTCATTTTAACAAGTTTTACCAATCAATTTGACAAAATTTCATTTCATATTGAAAACGCTCTTACACTATACAAGAGCTACTAGCATGCATGATTTTATTTCTTTGAAAAAAATGAAAAAAAAAATTCTAAAATCTTTTATTCTTAAGTAATTTTAAAATTTTAATTTCTTAAAACATAAAAGCATTTTTGAGAAAGGAATACACAAATCCGTCTGTGTGATACGCAGAATTTACCTTCTGCTTACAAGTTATTGCATACTCCACAGCATAACCTTTTTCCATCCTATTCAATTCAAGTTCCACACATGAGTGCTCTGCCCCAGACCCTTCTTGGAAAGTCCACCCCATGCTTCCCTTGAGCTGTCCACCCCGCACGCCTCTCTTGGCCAGTCCGCCCTATATGTTCTTATAGCCTGGTCTGTCCCTCACTAACCACATGGTCAATTGTCAGCACTCTTGCCGCTAATGTTGTTGTGTTTCTGTCTTGGCCTAGACAGTCCATCGTACCAGGTCCCAGCACCTTGTCCTAGACATGCCATCATCTAGTCCATTGTATGTGGCCTGAGTCCAAACTCGTAAGTGAAATTGTGCAATTCATTTTGAAAAAAATTGAAACACACATCATTAGGTGAAATTGTCCAAACTCGTTGGGATAGATTCACGCATTGAACGACTCAATTTGGAATTCCTTTCCAGAGTATTAGAGCAGGAAAATCAACGTATTGACACTCCACGCATGGGATCCACTTTAATCAAGGAAAGGATCCGGCACGAAAAAGTCTTAACTGTTCTAGATGATGTGAATGATGTAGAACAAGTGGAATGTTTAATTGAAAGGCATGATATGTTTGGTCCAGGAAGTAGAATTCTTGTAACGTCCAGAGATAGACAAGTGCTTAAGAATGTGGCTGATGAAATATATGAGGTCGAGGAATTAAATTGCAGTGAAGCTCGTCAACTCTTCAGTTTGTCTGTCTTCAAAGGAAACCACATTCCAAAAGATTATATGGGCCTATCAATCAGGGCAGTAAATTATGCCAAAGGAAACCCATTGGTTCTTAAAGTTTTGGGTTCCTTTCTTTTTGACCTAAGGAAAGAGGACTGGGAAAATGCATTGAATAAACTTGAAAGAAATCCTCAGCTTATAATATGTTGAAAGTAAGTTTTGATGCACTTGGTGATGAAGAGAAGAACATATTTCTTGATATTGCGTGTTTCTTCAAAGGGAAGCAAATTGATTACGTGAAGAGAATACTGGATGGTTGTGGTTTCTCAACAAATATTGGAGTTTTTTTCTTGCTGAAAGGTGCCTCATTACTATTTCAAATGGAAAGCTTGAAATGCATGATCTGGTGCAAGAAATGGCTATTGAAATTGTCCGACAAGAATCCATAAAAGAACTGGGAAAACGTAGTAGGTTATGGAGTCCTAGGGATGTCAATCAAGTTTTGACAAAAAATCTGGTGAGTGTCATGTATGCGAATGCTTAATTTCTTTCTTTTCTTGTTTCTTTTTCGACATTTGGTTTATGAAGTTTGAAAGTACTCACATATGACCATGGATTTGTGTTACTTATCGTGCTTTATTTTTTTCCTTGCTGTGATCTTTAGGGAACTGAAAAGGTTGAAGGGATATTCTTTGACACCTCTAAAATAAAAGAAATCAAGTTAAGCTGTAAAGCTTTTGCTCGGATGTATAATCTTAGATTGCTCAAAATTTATAAGTCTGAAGTTGGAAAGAACTGTAAAGTGTACCTTCCTAATGGTCTCAAATCACTTTCTGATGAGTTGAGGTATCTCCATTGGGATGGATAACCTCTGAAATCTTTGCCATCCAATTCTCATCCAGAGAACCTTGTTGAACTTAACCTATCACACAGCAAGGTTCGAGAACTTTGGAAGGGGGACCAGGTATGTTTTAGTCACTATACATGTAATCTTTGTCCTCTTTCAAATGAATTTTAAAATGTACAGATACTAATGTTTTTTTTGTTATCAATGCTATGATGGTGCAGAATCTTGTGAATTTAACAGAGGTCAACCTTAGTAATTGTGAGCATCTAACTACAATTCCAGACCTATCAAAGGCTAAAAATCTTGAGAGATTGAATCTTCAATTTTGTACAACTCTGAAAGTGGTTCCCTCATCTATTCAATTTCTAGAGAAGCTTGTTGATTTGGATCTGAGAAGCTGCACAAGCCTTTTGAGTCTTCCAAGAATCATTAAATCGAAATATCTCAAGGCTCTTAACCTCTCTGGCTGCTCAAATCTCAAGATGTACCCAGAGACTACAGAGCATGTGATGTATTTGAATTTCAATGAGACTGCAATCAAAGAACTTCCCCAATCTATTGGACATCTGAGTCGAATCGTTGCTTTGAATTTGAGGGACTGTAAACAACTTGGGAATCTTCCAGACAGTATTTGTTTGTTGAAGTCTATTGTTATTGTTGATGTCTCTGGCTGCTCAAATGTCACCAAGTTTCCGAGCATACCAGGGAATACAAGGTATTTATACTTGAGTGGAACTGCGGTAGAAGAATTTCCATTTTCTGTTGGTCATCTCTGGAGAATCTCTTCTTTGGATCTGTCCAACTGTAGAAGGCTCAAGAATCTTCCGAGCACCATTTATGAGTTGGCATATCTTGAGAAACTTAATCTCTCTGGCTGCTCCAATATCACAGAGTTTCCAAATGTTTCGTGTAATATAAAAGAGCTGTATCTGGATGGGACAACAATAGAAGAAATCCCATCGTCAATCGGGTGTTTTTACAAACTTGTTGAATTGCATCTACGAAACTGTACAAAATTCAAGATTCTTCCTGGGAGTATCTGCAAGTTGAAATCTCTGCAAAAGCTCAACCTCTCAGGTTGCTCTCAATTTCAGAGATTCCCGGGAATTTTGGAGACAATGGAATCTTTGAGATATCTTTACTTGGACAGAACAGGCATAGAAAAATTACCCTCACCAATTAGAAATCTGAAGGGGCTTTGTTTCTTAGAATTGGGAAATTGCATATATTTGGAAGGAAAATATCTTGGTGACTTGCGATTGCTTGAGCAGGATGTGGATTTAAAATATTTGCGCAAGCTAAACCTCAGTGGTTGCGGAATACTGGAGGTGCCTAAAAGTCTTGGCTGCTTAACCTCACTGGAAGCATTGGATCTGAGTGGAAACAACTTTGTTAGACTGCCTAAAACTATCAGTGAACTCTCTGAGCTGCAATATCTTGGCTTACGCCATTGCTGGAGGCTTGCATCATTACAAAAACTTCCCCTACGGCTTGCAAAACTAGATGCACACAGCTGCACATCTCTGAGAACAGTCCCAAGCTCATCAACTATACTTGATGGAAACATTTTTGAATTCATCTTTACTAATTGTCTCAAGTTGGATGAGACTGCACGCAACAATATCATGGCATATGCTCTCTTGAAAATTCAGCTATATGCCAAAAGACTTTACAATGAGGTCTCTCTCTCTCACACACATACGCGCGCACTCACGCACACACACTCGCACGCACACACGTGCAATCCCCGTACAATCCCATATTATAATCTCTTCTCTCGTTTTTTAATGGAGGTAGAGTTGAGCAATGTTTTCATGATGCAGATTTCATCAGTAGCTGCTGGGGTATCTAGTTTTTGCTTCCCTGGATGTAAAGTTCCAGCGTGGTTTGTGCAGCAGAATTCAGCAGCTTCTGTGACAATTCAGCTGCCTTCACATTGCCCTAGTAGTGAGTTATTGGGTTTCATGCTGTGCACTGTTGTTGCATTCGAACCATCTTATGACGACTCTGGTGGATTCCAAGTTAAATGTACTTACCATTTCAAGAATGACCATGCTGATCCCTGCGTTCTCCATTGCTACTTTGCCAGTTGCTATGGTTCATTGCACAAACGATCTATCCAGTCAGATCACCTATTTCTTGGATATGATCCTTGTTTGAATGCTACAAAAGATTTTTGGTATGGTAATTTCAGTGAAGTCTCAGTTGAATTCTCCGTGGAAGATATAGACAACAACTCCTTGCATTATTGTCATGTGAGAAAGTGTGGGGTCCGCCAGCTATACAGCCAAGCGGAGAACTATTGTGATTTTATCTTGCCATACTGGTTGAAGGTATACAGTCGAAGACCTAAACCAGAGATGCCATGATTTTATCTTGCCATACTGGTTGAAGGTACAACAATTCACTAATGCTGGTGGGGGAAAAACCAGAGATGCCATGATAACAAGCGTGACAATGAGGCGGAACCCAGTGGAAGTGGCTTCAAGAATGGTGCAGAATCTACCACAAATGACTTGAAGGTTTACAGTTGGAGACCTTAAAGGTTCAGAGAAATCAAATGAAATTGTTTCATTTGGCCAAAAGAATTATATGGAAAGTATTCCAACAAAAGCTTTCTCATGTTAGAGTCACTCAGTTTCTTTCTACAGTGAGGATGAAATTCTTTGGTTTCTATCTTGACTTTCTGGTAATCTCTATCTCTCCTGGAGTTAAGTTATTATAATTCAATTGTTGTCTTTCTGTCTATAGTTTCTTCCTTATAACTCTATTTAAAACTCATGAGTGTATATTGTTTAAGATTGTCTTGAAATTCTATTAAAAACTAGTTTAAATTCTTGTAATAATAATACAATGCTTCCTGTAGAGCATATTTAGCAAAAAATAAAGCAGTACTAGAGATTTCTGAGAAATACGGGGACATGATAGCATTACATAATTATACTATTTTGAGAAAATGTTTTTCTAGAAAAAACAATATCCTTGTACTCCATCACATTATCTGTACGAAAAATTTTAATAGGTTGAGAAAATTAAGTTTGAAATAGGTTCAAAATTTAAAAAAATTCAAATCATTATTTTAGAAGATAGATCTAAGTATAATATGTTTATCATCATCATACAAGTTAAAAAAATGCACGGGACAGGGGCCCTTGCCGGCCACCCCTGGCTGTTTTGTTAGACAACTAATTTAAAATTCATTTGCCTATTCTAAGAGAAAGTGATTACATTTCAAAAGGTAACAGCTGAAATGTAAATAAAGATATCTGGAGTTGTTTGGAATTGCAGTAAATTTCATTTGCCTATTCTAAAAATGTGTTTTCTTACAAAAATAAGTTAATCTTTTATTTTACTGTTTTTTTTAGTAATCTAATGTAAAAAATAAAAAAAAATTATTTTGATATATTTTTAAATAAAAAATATTTTAAAAAAACATCATAAATTATAATCCTAAAATTACACTTAAAAATAATAATATAAAAATAAGATTAGCAAGACACTTATTGTGCGCATATAATTATACACTACACGTTTTGATTTTATTTTTCAATTAATTATAAGTAGAAATAAACATGAAAACTTTATCATCAAATCAATTGATAGATAGATATAGCAGGAGAAAATCTGGGAAACCATTCCCAACATGTTTTTCACGACATGGATTCAGATCTGAGAAAAAAACACTTTTCCTTTTTCTTTTTCTTTTCATTGTATTATTTGAACATAATTTTATTTTCATAGTGAAGTATTGCTCCATTGCTTAAAGAGACCATAAGGTCTCCTGTTTAGATGAAT
This sequence comes from Populus alba x Populus glandulosa, assembly GCA_033617975.1. NCBI lineage: Eukaryota > Viridiplantae > Streptophyta > Magnoliopsida > Malpighiales > Salicaceae > Populus > Populus alba x Populus glandulosa. The sequence goes on from CM066161.1 coordinate 12,598,928, forward strand.
TTGAATGTTATTCGTCCTTAAAAAAAAAAAAAAAAAAGTTACAGACTACCTGTTGTTTGTAAAAAATAAAAAATTAAGTGTTGCCATCCACTCTCGAGCTGCAACCTGCATCATATCACGTGTGCCTCTGCCACATAACAACAAGAAAATTATTATAAACTAATTAAAAATATGTATTAAGATTCTTTACTATATATATTTATATGAATAGTAAACCATTATTTGAATAATGTATTTCTTAGATTTTATTTATTATTGAATTGTGGTAAAAATCATAATTAAAAAACAAATATTCAAATAAAAATCAATGAAATTAATTAAATATGTTAAATAGTTTATATGATGATGTTTTTAAGTGTCTATAATAAATTATAAACAAAACGTTAAACACATGAATTAATTTGGAATGTTAAATGGGACTTAGCAAGTGTACTAAAATCACCTGTTAGCCGTACACAATTTATAATAGAAAAATTACTCATCTACCAAGGTTTGAAAACGATTTTAATATCTCTCTCTATAGCTTTAGAAATTATACTTCAAAATTTAAATTTTGATTAAAAGATAAAAATATTATTTTATATAATATAACCCATACAAAGGGAACAATATATCAATCTAGTATACATAGAAAACCATTTTTCCCTCCATGATTTCTTCTCTCCATCTCCACGAGCACAGACTAAAACAAAATATTCTCTTTGTAATTGACTTGTTTTCTCCTCCTTTTTTTTTTATTTTTAATCCCTAGTAACTTATGAGAAGTTGAGATTTTGATTTTTTTATGTTTTTTAGAATCTTATGATTTTGGATATTGATGAGTCATGGTTTCTCAACTCAACCTTATTTAAGAGATAATGCATGAAAATCATAACCCAAAATGGAGCTATGTCTTTTCGGGTGTCCAACCCCAAGTTGGGTTGGGGTACACCCACCCCCAACTCTATGTTGGGCCTGGATGCGTCCCCGTTCAGTCCCATGATCGGGCCCGGGCGCGTCCACGTCCAAATCTATGTTGGGCACGGACGCATCCACGCCCGGTCCCACAATTAGGCCCGGGCGCGATAACGCCCAACTCCACTTTGGACCTGGTCGTGTCCACGCCCAGCTTCACAGTAGATCTGGATATGTCTGCGCCCCTTTTTCTCCTGCACTTTGGGCGTGGATTGAGTCCAACATCCCTCAGATTGGGTGCATAACTAACATGTCACTCTACACTAAGCTCCCATACTCTGGGTCTGTGTTAGTAATTATGATACCCATCACATCCTATTAAATATGAACAAGCACCTCCTGCTTATATTAATTAGAAGTGATGGCACGAGAAGTAGAATAATATTTTTCTACTATTACAAGAGGTCGGGCACCATAATAGAGAATTAAATGAGCATCGTGTAGCACTAGTAGGTGGTGTGTGATGCCATGATGACTTTTTGGAGTTCGTAATAATACATTGTGATGTGGGCTAGTGCAAGGAATTTGCATGATACCAAGTCGAGGCGGTAACTTTAATGAGTCTGATTAGGTTGGCCAAAATGGACTAGAGAGTTGTGTGCTCGGGGTATCCCTTGAATACACATATTTAGCGCATAAGTTTCGATGAGTCGATCCTTACAATCGAGGCTAAGGTTTCTCCACCAATGAATATAATCAATGCCATGCTTCTCCTTGTATTGACGTGCATTGGTGAGTTCAATCTTACTAACCACACGATGAGTGTTGTAGAAGCGGTTAAGAAACTCGCATTCCAATTGCTCCCAACTATCAATTGAACCAGACTTCAAGTTAGTGTACTAGTCGAAGGCATTACCTTTTAACGAATAGACAAACTGTTTTACCATGAGATCACCATCGGTTTTGACATTGTTGCAAGTCTCCACAAAGTGAGCTACATGTTGCCTTGGATTCTCTTTTCCATTATATTATTGAGACTTTGATAGTTGATAGCTCAAAGGCATCCTTAGCAGGTTAATCCTTTCTTTGTACATCTTCACATAAGAATATGAAGGTTGAATTGATCTTTCTACTTTGTCCGTTATGACTTTTTTTGATAAGTTCTTTCAGTTAATTCGTGGTGAAGATGCCATCGATAATACCGTGGATATTCCTTGTGGCTCCAATTATAGAATCCTCAATGACATCTAATTGCAAATCCTTTATAGTTGAAGTTTGGCCTCCCTTGTTCATGCTCTCGAGTTTGTTTATCAACTTTGTTATCTAGTGCTCTTTTGCCTTGAGTGAACTTGAAAGCCCTTCGAAGATTTTTGACAAGTTAGCCACTTGATTCTCCAAAGATGCAGTCTCGATCATCATCACTAATATGGTGCTAAATCCCAAAACCTTACTTGGTGATTGACATGAAGAAGTCTCTATAGGTGAATTTTTAGAGTACTCACCTTAAGTGTCGAAGAAAAGCCTACGGACCCTACTTGACTTTTATGGTGGAGGTACTTGTAGCTTCAGTTTTGGAGCAAACTCTCATGCCTCCTTTGCATTTGATGCTGGCATTAGCTCAATAATTGGCTTAGTTTGCAAATACAATTCTGCGATGAATTTTGTTTTCAATGACAGGTTGAAGAATCTTCAACGGTATATCGGTGACTTGAATCAGTAGCCTTGTATTTTTTTTTTAAGCGACAGCGATGATCATGCTCTTCCTAGTTGTCATTGAGAGGTTGTTGGAAATTCTTTCTGAAAGGAAGACACGAGAGGTATAGATGTTTGATTTTATGCTAGAAATTTATAGACACAATTTTGAGCACCTGAAATTTGATAAGCACATGTGTATAAATATTTGATTTTATTAAATATATGACTAGGTACAATCTCTATTTAAAATATTCTTGCAAAAGAGTAAACAATTCTTTTATCCTTCCCTTGAATTTGGTATATGGTGATTTGATTTATTTGTGAAATCAAGCCAAGATTTATGTCGTGCAAGAACCTAAATTTAGATATGTATTGAAGAATAATATTTAATGATTTGATGCTTTCAAGAGTATCTTTGATTTGTTTTCAAAGTGTTGTTAAAGAACTTTTATGGGGCATTTATGCTTGATTCAACATAGTTTCGTTTGTTGAGAGCTTTTGAGAGAGTTCTCTTGCTTGAAGAGTTTGTTTTGAAAAGAAATTTGTATCTCCAAAAAATCTTTTTTTTTTCTAGGGTAAAGCCTTTTATTTTGAGTTTTGTAGGGGCTCTCAGGTTCTTTTTCAATGCCACATGATATTATTTTATTTGTTGATTTTTATTTATAAAATCTTATATATATATATGACAAGATATCTTAAATATCTTATCCCACGTGTCAACCTTTCATTGACTTAGAAATATATAAAGGTCTATTTATTTTTTTATCATGTCATTTATTTTAATTTTATTTTATCTTTTCAAAAAAAAAAATAAGAAACATCAAATTTTGGTTGATAGAATTTTTTTCATTTCTGCAACAGATTTGCAATTTTGTTTTTTTTTTTTATCAAATTGATGTTTGTAGCCAAGTTGATAAGGAGGTTAATTCTTACATAGATTTTGGGAATGCTATTTCACCAAACTAAAAGGATAAAGCTTCGTCTCTAAAAGACCCTTTGAAAATTGCATGTCAATTAATAAAAAATAAAATTATATATATATTTATATAATATAAATAAATATTTCGGAATTTCAAGTCATGTTTGATAGTATTCATACTCTCCCAATTATCCATCAAATAAAAAAAAACCATATATTTGGGTCAATTTGGGTCAAAATCCATTGAGCCCATGTTAAATTATCATCCCTACTTGCACTTATTAAATAAGGAATTTTAATATATCTAATCAATATAATTACTATTGAATTAAACAATTCATAAACATTGTAAGCCCAACATCAATTAATAAAATAAAATAATAATGTTATTTTTTCCCTTACAATCATTCAAACTACTTTATTGTCTATAGAGTGGAAGACGTTCTTGTGAAGAGTCAAAATATTTTTATTATGAGAACTACAATGAATTAGGCTGGTGATAATTTATATTTGATAATTTCCTTCTTAAATTAGCCATACTTAGCCATCATCATTTTAAGGATGATACTCAACAATTTCTGTTACATCTTATAAATTCCTCACCAATTCCATGTTCCCTTTAAATAACATTATCCAAATTTAATTTTCTGTATGTTTTTCTTTTCCTAAAATGTAAATAAATAGTTTTTTCATTCTCTTAAACATTTCATATATATTAAATTAAGAACCTCTATATGCTCATCACCCTTCACTTCTATAAACAGGCACCACATCTCCCTAACTTGTCCTCAGATCCATCCTTTCAAGTACGAATCAACCAAAGGCAAATTAAAACATAAATTTCAAGCAAGATGGCAAGCTTTAGGGATGTAAGCTTTGCTTTTTTTGGTACTATTATATTGTTTTTAGCCTTTGTTACTTATAAAGATGGGCTTCCTACGTCTGGATTCATTCAAATTACAAACACCTAATTTGTCCTAAGAGGCTCTCCATTCCTTTTTAATGGGTTCAACTCCTAATACGTGAATTGGAGGGAGACCATAATACGTGAATTGGGTTAGAGCCGCAAGAGTGCCAGTAAACAACGATGATGATTTTTATTTATACAAACGTTGTTGTGAAGGGCTATCACAAGAACCATGTCAAGTTACATATTTTGAGCACCAAATCAAATATGACAAATTTCCCTTCTGTAATGTTATGATTAGAGATGAATAAAGTTTCTTTTCTTTCTTTATTTTTTCAACAGATAGAGTGTTAACAAGGATCACCACGATCACTGGAGTTGCTTATATGGATGAGCCAACTATCATTGCATGGGAATTGATGTACGAACCTCGCTGCCAGGTTGACTACTCTGGAAAGACTATAAATGTAAGAAACAACAACCATGAGTAATTGATTATTTTTGTGGTAGTTATTAGGTTAATTATAATATCATCTATTAATTAATGATTGTCTTTAAATCTGACAGGGATGGGTTCAAGAGCTGGCACCTTATGTTAAATCTATTGACACAGAGTTTATTAGCAATCATCTCGTTAGGGATAGTGATTTTGCTATACTACATGCATACCCTGACATATGGTAAGCACGAAAGGAAATAATAATCAATTAATCATGATGTTTTTATTCACCAAGCTTAAAAAGACATGTTGCAAAGATAATTAACATGGTACTGTTCTGTCAAATTTACAGGGTATCTGGACAGAATGATAATGCACAAATGGAATTCATGCAAATGTGGATATCTAGTCATTGGACAGACTCAAAAACCATATTAAAGAAGCCATTGGTTTTTGCTGAATTCGGGTAATCAAATAAAGATCCAGGATACAGTACAAGTGTGAGGGATTCTTTCTTGAATACAGTCTATACAATCATCTACATCTTTGCAAGAACTAGAGGGACAATTGGTGGTGGCTTGGTTTGGCAAATCTTGGCTGAAGGAATGGACTTATATTATGATGGATACGAGATTGTTTCATCTCAAAACCCATGAACAAGCAGTGTCATTGCTCAACAATCTAATAAGATGACGACTTTTGAACACATTGAGAAGACGAACTTCAAGCAATAGAGATTTAAGTCAGGAATGCACTAATTAGTCAATAATTTCACTAAGGCTAGTGAGAGAAGGATTAGTAGAACAATTATAGGTGCACAAGATAGATATGTAGGAGTAGTCAAGTAGATGGAAGGTGTTGGAAGATATGGATCATTCATGTTCATATTTTTTCATGTCAAAGCTTGAATGAATGAAATGTTGCATTTCAGTTGCTTTATTCTTAGCAAAAACAAAAATAATTATGCGCTACCTACTCGAAGCAAAATTTAATTAGCCATTTACAAGAGAGAAAAGCAAAGAACAACAGAAGGGAAATATTGAACTTTCACAGTATACAAAGAGGGCCTTACAACTTTTTTTTATATATATAAATAGCCAGCAAGGCTTTGCCAATGGCTTCACATAATGTTGGACCTATAACTCCAGGTCATCCCCCCTCCTCTCCCTCATCATCTAGACGAGGAATAATAGTTGAAGATGTCCTTGGAGGCCATTCTATATCAACTGGAGGCCATGATATGGCTCACTGCGTATTGGATACTGCAGATGTCATGGAAGATTCTATGGCAAAAATGCTAACTGAACTTGTTGATTGGCTGAAATAGATGGAGTGGGTGATGAGTTGCTGAAGGCCGATATGCAGTGAAAGATACTTTTGAAACAGGTCCCCAATCCTCATCCCATAAAGCTTTACTCTTTGCTACTTGTTTTGCTTGAGGCTCCTAACTGAACCCTATTGGGAAAAGATGATCACTTTACCTCTGGAATTCCACAATTAGTTACTGTAACTCCTCTTTTCTCTTCTATATCAGCCTATGATAAATGCCCAAAGTCACAAAAATAAAAAATGAGAAATTTCTCTAGTATGTTCATGCAAAAAACATAAATAGACATAATAAATATCTTTCAAACATTGGTACGTGCCACAACCTTTTTATCCTATTTGTTTACTAAGTTTTTATATTTGTTTTGTTTTTAATTTTAGTTCCTAAATTTTAGTAATTCTATATTAGCTGAATTTTGTATTACTCATCAAAATCAAGTATCAACTAAGCCCCATAAACCCAATAAAACTAAATATTTCTTTAATCTTCAAATTTAATTATTTAAATTATAATTATTTGAAATCAATAAAATTAAATTTAACTTTTCCAAACTGAGCATTAACTAAGAGATTAAACAGTTAAGGGACCAAAATAAAAATAGGACATGAACTCCCTCCTAACCATAGAAATCAATCTCTAATTTTGACAAAAAAACTAAATATTTCTTTAATCTTCAAATTTAGTTATTTAAATTGTAATTATTTGAAATCAATAAAATTAAATTTTGCTTTCTCAAACCAAGCGTTAACTAAGATGAACTAAGAGATTAAATATTTCCGTGACATATCAAGAATCTCATGCATATGCATTAAAAATAAATAATCAAGATTAATCACAAAGCAAAGCAATGTTAAAGAATCAATTACTTTTTTTTTATAGAAAAATAAGAATTAAATTAAATTATAAAACTAGGTGATACATGTTATTGAGTGGAATTAATAGCTGAAATGAACATTATTTTAACATCAATTGTAAAATATATATTTTTGTAAAGTTGGTATATATTTTTAATAGTATTTTACATTAGTACTTCGTTAATCTAAATATAAAAATAATACGAATTACACATGGAGCATATATCTAGTTAACTTAAAAAAAGAAACAGTATTTCAGGAAATAATCATGCTAAACATATTTTACTTATTAAACCTTCAAATTATTGTCTTATCATGTAATTTACATGATAGAGAAAATATTTGTTTAATAAAGAAGGAAAAAATATTTTTTAGTTCAAGTATTTTTTTTAATGAATGCAAGCTAAAAGCAAATGACTCAATGCATATTTCCAACATAATGTTTATTTTCTATATTTGCTATAAATCTTATAAGAATTAGTTATGATGTGTATGATTTTGTCCCTATTTAAATGAAAGACATCTTCAAAATTATGTTAAATTATAATCCAATAAATAGCTTTAAGAAAATAAAGTGTCAATAATACCATGGAAATCATAGGTAAATTAATAAGTTTTACGAATAATAATAATAATAATAAATGGAATTTTGTTTCGAAGACTCTTTGTTCGAAATGGGTTAAGATTTTGGTTTGGAAGACCCAAACAAATTACTTTAGGAAGCCCATCCATTAGGCACTAAAAAAGAAAAAAGAAAAAAGAAAAAAGAAAAAAATAAATCATTGGCCATGAGGGGTACCGTTGCCATTGACAAGTTCATTGGCCAATGAATTTGGTATTGAGTCTATTGACCCCAAAGTCTTCTCACATTCACCTGTTTCTTGATCAAAAACCATCTTTCATTTAGATAACGATAAGCTCAGATTGTCTGTAAGAATTTACTTGAAGGAGAAGGAGAAGGCAATAGACAAGAAAAATCGTCTGTTATCATCAACGATATGCAGCTTCTTCTTCGTCTTGTTTGCTGATGGAAAACACAAGTCAACTGTTCTTATGATCTGTTGGTAAGTCTTTCTGGTTCATGCGTCTTCTATATTTAAGATTATATATACGAGTTTGATAAGTTTGTTTCATGAACGTATTAATTCTTCCATCTGTAATTCTTTTTGCTCAGCTAGTGACTGTTCTTGCAATGAAAGTAATAGCAAGCTAGCATTGGTAGCAAGTGACGAGTGATCAAATTAAGATAGATCATATCAAATTAAGCTGGTATATATCCATCGTTCAGAGTTTGAGGAATTTTCAGGCAAATATATGTTGTGTGGGTTCTTGTACTCTTAGACTTCAATTTCTCTTAATAAATGTTCAGCTATTGAAGTGGGTGCTCTTTGTATGTCTTTAGGAGAAAATGGAGAGCAGTTATTGATTTCAATTCTTAGTGATTGAGGAAGACACGATCTTGTAACTGTCTGATATGGCATCTTCATCTGCTGTTGCTCATAAATGGAAGTATGATGTGTTCCTTAGTTTTAGAGGCGAGGATACGCGCAATAATTTTACCAGCCATCTCTATGATGCTTTGTGTCGTAAGAAAATCAAGACTTTCATTGATGATGGGCTTGAAAGAGGAGAAGAAATTACCCCTGCCCTTCTGAAAACGATTGAAGAATCAAGAATTTCTGTAGTAATTTTCTCCGAGAACTACGCATCTTCTCCGTGGTGTGTGGATGAACTGGTGAAAATATTTGAATGCAAAGAGACTTATGGGCAGATTGTTTTACCGATCTTCTATCATGTAGACCCATCTGATGTTGATGAACAGACTGGGAGTTTTGGAAATGCATTTGCTGAGCTTGAAAAAAATTTTAAGGGGAAGATGGACAAGGTACCAAGGTGGAGGGCTGACTTGACATACGCAGCCAGTATATCTGGATGGGATTCACAGGTTATTAGGTAACTATATATTAGTAACTATAGATTCTCTTCTTCAACCTTTTTTTTCCTGGAATTATAGCAATTAAAAGTTATTTATGGCAATTAAATTTTCTTGTGCATATTATAGTTTTTTTTCCTCTCCTGTAAATCATTTTTGCTTGGAAAGGCACAAGTCTGTTCTGTTTTTTAGTGGAAAACTAACTTCCATCAACAGTTTCTTATAGATTTTTTATTCGACGTAAAGATACAATTTGAGTTAAAGATGCTTCTTTCATTTTTTACAGACCGGAGGCCAAACTCATAAGAGAAGTTGTGCAAACTATCTGTAACAGGTTAAGTCGTGCTTCCCCATGGAAATTAAGAGGTCTGGTTGGAGTAGATTCACGCATTGAGAAAATCAACAAATTACTATCCATTGTGTCATCAGATGTCCGCATTATAGGAATTTGGGGCATGGGTGGTATAGGCAAGACAACTATTGCGGAAGCTTTCTTCTATAGCATCTCAAGTCAATATGAAGGCTGCCACTTTCTTCCGAACATAAGGCAGGAATCAGAAAAGGGTCGATTAAGTGATCTACGAGATGAACTTCTTTCTAAACTACTGGAGGAAGAAAATCTTCGCGTTGGCACACCACATATAGGACCTACTTTCATCAGGGATAGACTCTGCCAAAAGAAAGTTCTCCTTGTTTTGGATGATGTGAATGATGTACGACAATTCCAGCATTTAATTGAAGAGCGTTCGTTTGGTGAAGGCAGCGTTGTTGTTGTGACATCAAGAGACAGGCAAGTACTTAAGAATGTAGTTGATGAAATATACGAGGTTGAGGAATTAAACTTCCACGAAGCTCTTCAACTCTTTAGCTTGAATGCTTTTAAGAGAAACCACCCCCTAGAAGCTTATATGGAGTTGTCAATCACGGCAATAAATTATGCCAAAGGGAACCCGTTAGCTCTTCAAGTTTTGGGTTCCTTCTTATTTGACAAAGGGAGACATTTTTGGGAATCTCAATTAAATGAGATTGAAAGCTTTCCTGAGTTGAATATTTATGACTTGCTGAGAATAGGCTTTGATGCACTACGTGATAATAACACGAAGAGTATATTTCTCGACATTGCATGTTTCTTTAGAGGGCATCGAGTTGATTTTGTAAAGCGGATACTAGATGGCTGCGGTTTCAAAACAGATATTGGATTTAGTGTTCTCATTGACAGGTGTCTCATTAAAATTTCAGATGACAAGGTTGAAATGCATGATCTTTTGCAAGAAATGGCCCATGAAGTTGTTCGAAAAGAATCTCTTAACGAGCTAGGAGGACAAAGCAGATTGTGGAGTCCTAAAGATGTATATCAAGTGTTGACCAATAATATGGTGAGATTCATATACGCGAAAGTTTTCATTTTCATATGCAATGCAATATTATGGTTGTACTAGTAAGTTTAAAATCTTACTTAAAACTTTGTTTCGCCTTCACTGGTTTTCAGGGAACTGGAAAAGTTGAAGGGATATTCTTGGATGTTTCAAAAATAAGAGAAATTGAGTTGAGTTCTACTGCCTTGGAAAGGATGTATAAACTTAGACTGCTAAAAATTTATAATTCTGAAGCTGGAGTTAAATGCAGAGTGCACCTTCCTCATGGCCTCGAGTCTCTTTCTGAAGAGTTGAGGTATCTCCATTGGGATGGATACCCTCTGACATCTTTGCCTAGCAATTTTCATCCACAGAACCTTGTTGAAATTAACCTATCATCTAGCAAGGTTAAGCAACTGTGGAGAGGAGACCAGGTATTCTAAAATAACTCTATGCATGCATAGTTCTTTCTTTGAAACTAAGTGTGGTATGCACGTGTAATTTCTTTCTGTTGATTTCATTTTGTTTCAGAATCTCGTCAATTTAAAAGATGTCAACCTCAGCAATTGCGAGCACATAACTTTCATGCCAGACCTTTCAAAGGCCAGAAACCTTGAGAGATTGAATCTTCAATTCTGTACAAGTTTGGTTAAGTTTCCTTCAGCTGTTCAGCATCTGGACAAGCTTGTTGATTTAGATTTGAGAGGCTGCAAAAGACTAATCAATCTTCCCAGTAGAATTAATTCAAGTTGTCTGGAGACTCTGAACCTTTCTGGTTGTGCAAATCTCAAGAAGTGCCCAGAAACTGCAAGGAAACTAACATATTTAAATTTAAATGAGACTGCTGTTGAGGAGTTTCCCCAATCAATTGGGGAACTCAGTGGACTTGTTGCGTTGAATTTGAAGAACTGCAAACACCTGGTTAATCTTCCAGAAAACATATATTTGTTGAAGTCTCTTCTAATTGCTGACTTTTCTGGCTGCTCATCTATCAACAGGCTTCCTGATTTTTCGAGGAATATAAGATACTTGTACTTGAATGAAACTGCAATAGAAGAACTGCCATCTTCAATTGGTGATCTAAGGGAACTCATTCATTTAGATCTTTCCGGTTGCTCAAGTATCACGGAGTTTCCAAAGGTTTCAAATAATATAAAGGAGCTGTATTTAGATGGGACAGCAATACGAGAGATTCCCTCTTCAATAGAATGTTTGTTTGAACTTGCTGAATTGCACCTGCGAGATTGCAAACAATTTGAGATTCTTCCAAGCAGCATCTGCAAGTTGAGAAAACTGCAGAGGCTTAATCTCTCAGGTTGCCTCCAATTTAGGAATTTTCCAGAAGTTTTGGAGCCGATGGTATGTTTGAAATATCTCTATTTAGAACAGACAAGCATAACAAAGTTGCCTTCACCGATTGAAAATCTGATGGGACTTGCCTGCTTGGAAGTGGGAAATTGCAAATATCTAGAAGACATCGAATGTTTGAGATGCATGAATTTAGATTGTTTGCGTAAGCTTAGTCTAAATGGTTGCCATATATCGGTAGTGCCAAACAGTCTTGGTTGTCTATGGTCACTGGAAGTGTTAGATCTAAGTGGAAACGATTTTAAGACTATACCTATAAGCATCAATAAACTCTTGGAGTTGCAATATCTAGGATTAAGGAATTGCAAGAGGCTTGAATCATTACCAGAGCTTCCACCACAGCTATCAAAGTTGGATGCAGACAATTGCGATAGTTTGAATGATCTAGAATCATGCTCATCAACTGTAGTTAAGGGGAACATTTTTGAATTCATTTTCACTAATTGCTTGAGCAATCAGTGTATGATCAATCAAATCTTGTCGTACTCATTAATGAAATTTCGACTTTATACCAAAAGGCTCCATCAGGTTTGTTTCTCAAACCTCTGATACACATCTTTTTTTTTTTCTATATTTGCCACCTTTCATTTTAAAAAGATGTTATTTGAATTGTGTTAGCAGCTATCCGATGTTCCGAAAGGGGCATGTAGTTTATGCCTCCCTAGAGGTGTCTTTCCGCAGTGGCTTAGAGCATCTCCAATGAAGAAGAAGAAGCTAAATGGAAAGCCAAAAATAAAAAACTAATATTTTAGTTTTTCTTTGCTTGTTTTGTACACTCCAAGGGAGAAGCTAAACAAAATGTTAAAATGCATTTTCCCTCCCACAAATGATATTCCTACATATCTCTTCAAAGAGCTAAAACCAACAAAGTGGGGCCACTAAAAACATAAACCAATTAAATATAGCTATGTGGAAAAAAAAATAACATCAAACTTATTAAAAAATAATAAAACACTTGTTTCTTCCACTTTAATATAAAATGGCTCTTCAAATGGCATTTTTTCATTGGAATAGATATGGTAAAAAAAGCTATATTTATATTATTTAAAATGCTATTTTATCAATTTAATTTTTTATAATAGCATTTTGCATTGGAGATGCTCTTAGCCATCAAAGTTGGCGTTGGCGATCTACAATAACATGCCAACTGTCTTCACATTGGGCTAATAACGACTTCTTGGGTTTCTCTCTTTGCGCTGTCATTGCATTTCATTCTTTCAGCCATAGTTTGCAAGTTAAATGCACATATCACTTCAGCAATGAGCACGGTGATAGCCATGATCGCTATTGCTATCTCCATAGTTGGTATGATGAGAAGCGCATTGACTCAGATCACATACTCGTAGGATTTGATCCCTGCCTGGTTGCCAAAGAAGATAATGTGTTTAGTGAATACAGTAAGGTCTCAGTTAAATTCGAACTGGAAGATATAAATGGCAATCTCTTACCATTGGATCTTTGTCAAGTACACGAGTGTGGGGTCCATCTACTGTATGAAGATGGCATCGACTATTGTTGTGATGCATTGGAAGCAATGTTCCAAGGCAATAGAGGAAGGCTCCAAGACAAGAGAGCAAGGTTACAAGGCTCATGCTGGGAGTATTATATTGTCATGTCTGTTATGTTTTCCAAGTTGGCGAACTCATTAGACTTTCAACTTTATCCCGAAGAGTTATACCGTCAGGTCTGTTTCTCAAACCTCTGTTATGCTTTTTTTCTTTTCTTCTCTATTTGTCATGTCTCATTTTTAAAAGATGCTATTGAAATTGTGTTAACAGGAGGAGCCCGATGTTCCAGCTGTGCCATCTAGTTTCTGGATCTCTGGAGATACAACTCCGGAGTGGTTTAGCCATCAAAGTCGGGGATCTACAGTAACATTCCAGCTATCTTCAAATTAGGCTAATAGCGAGTTCTTGGGTTTCTCTCTTTGCGCAGTCATTGCATTTGATCCTGTCCATCTTAGTTTTGGTTCTGTCAGGCATAGGTTGCCTGTTAAATGCACATATCACTTCTGCAATAAGCATGGTGATAGCCGTGACCTCGATTGCTATCTCCTTGGTAAGTCTTATGAGAACTTTCGCAAAAAGCACGGTGATAGACGTGACCTTGATTTCAATTACAATTATTGGTATCTTGAGAAGGAACAAATATTCTTGGGATTTGATCCCTGTTTGGTTGCCAAAGAAAAGGATACGTTTAGTGAATATAGCGAGGTCTCAGTTAAATTCCACCTGGAAGGCAATTTATTTTGTTTTTGTCACGTGGTTAAGTGTGGGGTCCATCTACTATATAACAGTGGGGCGTTTGGGCTTTGTCTACTACATGCCAATGATGAAGATAAGATACGACGCTTTCATTTGATAATGTCAGACTCCTCTTGTTTATATCCTCTAGATCGAGATGAATTGGAAGTAAGGTTTCAAGCCAAGAGAGCAAGGTTCCAAGCTGATAGATGGGAGGATTATTATGTCATGCGTAGGACCTATGAATTCTTGGCGGACCTTCAGGTCTGTTTCTTAAATCTCTGATATACTTTTTTTTTTCATCTCATTTTAAAAAGATGTTATTTGAATTGTATTAACAGGTGCCAACAAGGGCAAGTAGTTTCTGCCTCCATGGATCTGTAACTCCAGAGTGGTTTAGGCATCAAAGTTGGGGATCAACAGTAACATGCCAGCTATCTTCACATTGGGCTAATAGCGAGTTCTTGGGTTTCTTTCTTTGTGCTATCATTGCATTTCATTATTTCGATTATAATTATAGTTTGCGAGTTAAATGCACATATCACTTTCGCAATGAGCACAGTGATAGCCATGATCTCTATTGTTATCTCCATGGTTGGAATGATGATATGCGCATCTGCTCACAGCACATATTTATGAGAATTGATCCCTGTCTGGTTGTCAAAGAAAATAATATGTTTAGTAAATATAGTGAGGTCTCAGTTGAATTTCAACTAGAAGATATGAACGGCATTCTCTTACCATTAGATTTTTGTCAAGTACGTGAGTGTGGGGTTCGTCTACTAGATGCCAAAGATAAACATGGATTGGAAACAAGGTTGCCTATAGAGAAAGGTCGCAAGCCCAAACTGCAAGGTTGCCAGCCGTGACAGCAAGGATGCAAGCCTAGAGAGCAAGGCTCCAAGCCTGTAGAGCACCGAGAAGGTATGTTTAATGTGACACTTGGGTTTCACGGTAGAAATAATTTAATAATTATTTTGACAAGGATATAGTGGGTCGAATTGTTGCCGAGCCCAAAAAAATTTGAAGATGACAATTGGGTTATTCTCTTATTTATTTTTATCTGTGATGGTGTTCATTTTATGTACCAATCCAAGATTAATGTATTTTTCTTTCCCTTTTGCATAATTTAACAAATTTAGTTATCTTTGAGTGCAACTACATATCTTAGTATATTATTGTTGTTAAAATTTAGACCTTGTAGTTTAGCAAAATTAATGATTTTTACTAGAATTGACAAAGGTTAATTAAGTCATTTGCTAACAAATATACCTTTTTCTCATATATATATATATATATATATATATATATATATTTGCATCCTATGTACTTAAATTTTTATTTTTAAAAAAATTAAAAAAAGATATGAAATTAATAAAATAAGATTATGTTAATTAAAGATTTAAAATCATAGGGATTAAATAATTATATTTTAATATGACGACAAGCTTTTATTTTCTTGTAAGCATTTTTTTTATTTTTTTTGTTTTAATATTGTACTTTTCAATGTTAGCATAGAATGGAAATACCTTTATTATACTAATATGTCTCTACGTTTTCAAATATATTTATTATGTATTTCCATGATATATTTTTTTAATATATCATTTTAACAAGTTATAATTTATTTTGTTTTTATTAACGTGGATGTCCGAGTCAGTTTGCGTATACCTTGATTTATTCATCGGGCCTTGAAGTTAACGACCATTAATATTATTAATTTTATTAATATTATTATGATGTTTGAAGATGTAGAGACATATTACTTATGATGTTTCAAATTCAAATAGCAGAGATTGAAAGTCTTCATTGTTATGATGTTTCAAATTTCAAACAGCAGAGATTCACGAATAAGTCTTGCACTATTTACCAGTTAGTGCTATTATTGGACTGATCTTCGGTGGGAAATGTTCTTCATTTTAGATAATGAAAGCAACCTTCGGAGCTTACCTATGGATTCAAAAGTAAAGAAAAAGAAATAGAAGAAAAAAGAGATTTTATTAATTGCTTACCTTTGAAAGCAACCGAAAGCTAACATAATCTTTATCTCTGATGCTTAAACTAGCTAGGCTTTGGAGTTTCAATGCCTCGTTAGGACAATCCCAGGATTGGTAAAGAGATTTTCGTCTTTTCTCTTAATTCTGAGTTTGAATCTTGAAGTTATCATCACCAAGATTCACTCTTTTAAGTACACGGTGTAGAGAGAGTATATTTCTAAGATCTTTGTAAATGATATGTTGTTTTCATGGACACATAAACTATTTTGAAGAAATTTGTTCTTATTTTTTTAAAGTGTTTTAAAAAAATTAATTTTTTTTTTAATTTTTTATTTACTTTAAATTAATATTTGATTCTCTTCTTCTTGGGATCCCTTTCCTATCCTACCTTTCCTTTGTTAATTCCAAGGCTTCAGGGCTAAGCCAGAGCTCCTTTCACTTTTTTCTTCGTTTTCGTCAAGAAATTTCAGAAACGACATTATTAAATGATCTATGCAAAAAATTATGGCATTTTTGTTTGCAGAGATTAGATGTGGATAAGTAATTTCCTATAGTGGTAGACTTTGACTTCTTCTTGGAAAGGTTCTATGCAAATTAAATGATCTTTCATATGTAAAATCATAAACGTGAAAAAAATATTTATATTCAGTACCACAGAATTTCAACAACATATTTTTTCAACATTTATATAATATTTTATTGATATTATAAATTGTTAATGAAATTATCCATGAAATATCATCATCAAAAAAATTATAAATAAAATAATTTTGATGATTTTTTTTTATATTGTTATATTCATCTTGATGATATATTTTTTATGGTAACAATAGTCACATCATTCAAGCTTCAATATGCGTTGAGGTTTGTTTATTTTTTTTTTTTCTTTTCCCATGTAAATTTTTTTAGTGCATTTAATAAGCAAGTGGCATCTAAGCAATGCTATTTTTTTAAATGTCTTATAAAATATGTTATTTTGTTAATTGTTGTCAACTGTGCTAAGGTGAAATAAAAACTCATATGTGCTAGTTTAGATCTTGTTTAATATTGTAATAATAGTTGTTTTTAAAATTATATTTTACTTGAAAATACTTTAAAATAATATTTTTTATATTTTTTAATATCAATATATTAAAATGATTTAAAAATATATAAAAAATATTAATTTAAAGTAAAGAAAAACTTTGAAATTTTACAAAAACCAACGTAAGAGTTCCTCATGTAGATCTAATTATTGTTAGATAAATTGTCAAAATCAAATAAATCTCACTCTCATGAAAAGCTATATTTAAAGAAATTCGGAAAAGAAAACGAAGGGAGGAATTTCTTATCAAATATACCAAAAACTTAGAGCAATTTAACCATTTAAAATGATAAAAACTTATATGAGAATTTAAAAAAAATATATAAGAGGGTTTGCTATGTAATTTGCAACCTAAGGAATGCAAATATGATACTTTAATAAATAATATCTCATTGAAATATTAACTTATCTTGTACATATTTATATTTTACTATTTTTTTAAGAAATATATAAACAAATAATGAGTATATATGTGTGGGTGTGCTGTGTTTTATTATAGTTTATCACTTAAAGTGGAAGGAATTATAAATTATGTTCAATTTTTTTTTAACAATGAAGTATTTGAATTCATACGAAAAAAGTATTCATAAATTATGATTGTCAATTTGTTTAATAAAAATATATGTGAGGATCTTTCTAATTAGATTGGAATTTTATAAATGTTTGTCCATATCCAAATCCTAATTTGTTCAGCTTAGATTTAAGAATCTATTATATTTAGTATTCATTTTTTTTTATATATAATGTTGTGCTCACTAGATTCAATATTTTCTTTATATATTGAAGTGGGTTAAAAAAAAGCAAGCCTTGCAGAGATGAGATTGATGTTTTTAAACCCAGCCCGGGTCACTAAGTTACCCGGGCTAATTTTTTTTTTTTTTATCAATCGAAATAATGTCGTTTTGATATTAAAAAAAGATTAATGAATTGTAACTAGGTTTTTAATTATGTCTTGTCGGGTCAATCGTGTCATGAGATCAATCCATTAGATTAGCCAGGTCAGCTAAATTTTTAACTATTTTTATTTTTTTATAAATCCAACCTACTTTTAGCTTTGGATTAACGAAGTCTTGAATTAACCACCGGAGCAGGCTGGAATTTAATAGACAAGAGCTGATGGCCACGTCGTCTCTGGGGGTAGCAGTTATTTTAGTTGGTGCTTCACAATTCTATTGAGTTTTAATATGAATTCTTACATAACTTTAGGTTTTTATTTTTTATATTTTTAGCACTGGTAAGTGGTGTTATACTTTTTTTAGGTTGTTTCCAGAGGTGGAGTGGAGCCGGCGCATTAGAATTGGAGAACCAAATTAAAAAAGATAAAACTAGAAAGGGTAAGAGTTAAAATTTAATAATTCTAGAGCTAAAATTTATAATTATTTAAGAGAGAGGAAGGGAAAAAAATAATTTTTGCACGGACTGAGGCCTCTGCCGGCCACTCCTGTTGTTTTTGTTAGACAACTAATTTGAAATCCACTTGTTTATTCTAAGAGAAAGTGATTGCATTTGTTTGAAAGCTTTTTAAAAATATATTTTCTTAAAAAAATAAGTTAATGTTTTATTTTAGTGATTTTTTGGTAATTTTGATATATTAATATAAAAAATATAAAAAATCATTTTAATATATTTTTAAGTAAAAACTAATTTTAAAAAATAGCATATATTATAATATTAAAAATACACTTAGCAATAATAATATAAAAATGAGATTAGCAGGACGCTTATTGTGCGTGTTATACAATACTGATTTTATTTTTCAATTAATTGCAAGTATAAATAAACATGAAAATTTGACCAACAAATCAATTGATAGATGGATATTAGGACAAAGAGATCATTACGAGGGTGCAGCTAATTATGGGTGCTTGAGAGTAAATTTTAAATTATTTTTTTATTAAATTATATATTTTTAGTATTTTAATTATTTTTTTTGAAGTGTTGATATTAAAAATATATTTTATAAAAAAATATTTTTAAATATTTTTTTAAATAAAAAATATTTTTAAATATTTTTTTAAATAAAAAATATTTTAAAAAACAATCAGAGAGAGTAAATTTTAAATTATTTTTTTATTAAATTATATATTTTTAGTATTTTAAATTATTATTTTTAAAGTGTTGATATTAAAAAAATATTTTATAAAAAAATATTTTTAAATATAATAAAAAATATTTTAAAAAACAATTTATAACTTCTCTTTTCTCTTTTATCAACCTATGATAAATGCCCAAAGTCATAAAAATAAAAAAAGGGGCAATTTCTTTAGTATGTTCAAGCAAAAAACATAAATGGACATAATTCAAACTAAATATTTCTTTAATCTTCAAATTTGGTTATTTAAGTTATAAGTTTTTGAAATCAATAAAATTAAAATCAGCTTTTCCAAACCGAGAATTAACCAAGAGATTAAACATTTAAGGGACTAAAATAAAAACAGGACATGAACTTCTGCCTAACCATACAAATCAATCCCTAATCTTAACAAGAAAAACTAAATATTTTTTTAATCTTTAAATTTGGTTATTTAAATTATAATTTTTTAAAATCAATAAAATTAAATTTTGCATTTCCAAATCAAGCATTAACCAAGAAATTAAACGACACATCAAGAATTTCATGTGTATGCATGAAAAACAAATAACCAAGATCAATTATAATGCAAAGCAATGTTAAGGGATTAATTACTTTTTTCTTTAGGAAAATAAAAATTAAATTAAATTATAAAACTAGATGATACATGTTATTTAGTAGAATTACCAGCTGAAATGAACATTATTTTATCATCAATTATAAAATATATATTTTTGTAAAGTTGTATTTTTAATAGTTTTTTCACATTCACATATTTCTTGATCAAACCATCTTTCATTTAGATAACGATGAGATTAGATTGTCTGTAAGAATTTACTAGGAGTAGTAGAAGGCAATAGACAAGAAAAATCATCTCTCATCATCAACAATAATCAGCTTCTTTGTATTGTTTGCTGATGGAAAACACAAGTCAACTGTTCTTCTGATCTGTTGGTAAGTCTTTCTGGTTCATGCGTCTTCTTTATTTAAGATTATATATACGAGTTTGATAAGTTTGTTTCATGAACGTATTAATTCTTCCATCTATAATTCTTTTTGCTCAGCTAGAGACTGTTCTTGCGATGAAAGTAATAGCAAGCTAGCATTGGTATATAGCAAGTGACAAGTGATCAAATTAAGATTGATCATATCAAATTAAGCTAGTATATATCAATCGTTAAGAGTTTGAGGAATTTTCTGATAAATATAAGGTGTGTGGGTTCTTGTACTATTAGACTTCAATTTCTCTTAACGAATGTTCAGCTGTTGAAGTGGGTGCTCTTTGTATGTCTTTAGGAGAAAAAGGAGAGCACTTATTGATTTCGATTCTTAGTGATTGAGGAAGACACGATCTTGTAACTGTCTGATATGGCATCTTCATCTGCTGTTGCTCGTAAAAGGAAGTATGATGTGTTCCTTAGTTTTAGAGGCGAGGATACGCGCAATAATTTTACCAGCCATCTATATGAAGCTATGCGTCGTAAGAAAATCAAGACCTTCATTGATGACGGGCTTGAAAGAGGAGAAGAAATTACCACTGCCCTTCTGAAAACGATTGAAGAATCAAGAATTTCTGTAGTAATTTTCTCCAAGAACTACGCATCTTCTCCGTGGTGTGTGGATGAACTGGTGAAAATACTTGAATGCAAAGAGACTTATGGGCAGATTGTTTTACCGATCTTCTATCATGTAGACCCATCTGATGTTGATGAACAGACTGCGAGTTTTGGAAATGCATTTGCTGAGCTTGAAAAAAATTTTAAGGGGAAGATGGACAAGGTGCCAAGGTGGAGGGATGACTTGAGAAAAG
The DNA here is from genome assembly GCA_033617975.1 of Populus alba x Populus glandulosa. Taxonomy (NCBI): domain Eukaryota; kingdom Viridiplantae; phylum Streptophyta; class Magnoliopsida; order Malpighiales; family Salicaceae; genus Populus; species Populus alba x Populus glandulosa. Next base: position 12,619,824 of record CM066161.1, read on the forward strand.
CAGCCAGTATATCTGGATGGGATTCACAGGTTACTAGGTAACTATAGATTCTCATCTTCAACCTTTTTTTTTCTGGAATTATAGCAATCAAATGTGAGGGAATCAGAAAAGAATGGAGGATTATTTCGTATGCGAGATGAACTTTTCTCTAAAATAACAGAGGAAGAAAATCTACATATTCGCACTCCACGTATTGGACACCCTTTCATTAAAGACAGGATCTGCCGTAAAAAGGTTCTGATTGTTTTCGATGATGTGAATGATGTAGATCAAATTGAAATGTTACTTGGAGGATGTGATTTGTTTGGTCCAGGAAGTAGAATTATCCTAACATCTAGAGATAAACAGGTCCTTAAGAAATATGCAGACAAAATATTTGAGGTTGAGGGACTGAATTACCGGGAAGCCCTTCATCTCTTTAGTTTGCATGCATTTAAGGATAATCAGCGCCCATACAATTATATGGAGCTGTCTATGAGGGCAATAAATTACGCTAAAGGGAATCCATTAGCTCTTAAAGTCTTAGGTTCCCTTCTATTTGGCAAAACGAAAAAAGAATGGGAAAGTGAATTGAACAAGGATGAAAAACTAACTCGGCAAAAAGTTCATAGTGTGTTGAGAATAAGTTATGAAGCACTTGATAGTGAAGAGAAGAGTATATTTCTCGACATTGCATGTTTCTTTAGAGGGCATCGAGTTGATTTTGTAAAGCGGATACTAGATGGCTGCGGTTTCAAAACAGATATTGGATTTAGTGTTCTCATTGACAGGTGTCTCATTAAAATTTCAGATGACAAGGTTGAAATGCATGATCTTTTGCAAGAAATGGCCCATGAAGTTGTTCGAAAAGAATCTCTTAACGAGCTAGGAGGACAAAGCAGATTGTGGAGTCCTGAAGATGTATATCAAGTGTTGACCGATAATCTGGTGAGATTCATATACGCGAAAGTTTTCCTTTTCATATGCAATGCAATATGGTTGTGCTAGTAAGTTTAAAATCTTACTTCAAACTTTGTTTCTCCTTAACTGGTTTTCAGGGAACTGGAAAAGTTGAAGGGATATTCTTGGATGTTTCAAAAATAAGAGAAATTGAGCTGAGTTCTACAGCCTTGGAAAGGATGTATAAACTTAGACTTCTAAAAATTTATAATTCTGAAGCTGGAGTTAAATGCAGAGTGCACCTTCCTCATGGCCTCAAGTCTCTTTCCGAAGAGTTGAGGTATCTCCATTGGGATGGATACCCTTTGACATCTTTGCCTTGCAATTTTCGTCCACAGAACCTTGTTGAACTTAACCTATCATCTAGCAAGGTTGAGCAACTGTGGAGAGAAGACCAGGTATTCTAAAATAACTCTGTGCATGCATCGTTCTTTCTTCGAAATTTAGAGTGGTATGCACGTGTAATTTCTTTCTGTTGATTTCATTTTGCTTCAGGATCTCGTCAATTTAAAATATGTCAACCTCAGCAATTGTGAGCACATAACTTCCCTGCCAGACCTTTCAAAGGCCAGAGACCTTGAGAGATTGAATCTTCAATTCTGTACAAGTTTGGTTAAGGTTCCTTCATCTATACAGCATCTTGACAAGCTTAATGATTTAGATTTGAGAGGTTGCACAAGCCTAATCAATCTGCCCAGAAGAATTAATTCAAGATGTCTGAAGAGTCTTAACCTTTCTGGTTGTTCAAATATCAAGAATTGCCCAGACACTACAAGGAAACTGACATATTTAAATTTAAATGAGACTGCTATTGAAGATCTTCCCCAATCAATTGGGGAACAAATTGGACTTGTTGCGTTGAATTTGAAGAACTGCAAACACCTGGTTAATCTTCCAGAAAACATATATTTGATAAAATCTCTTCTAATGGCTGACTTCTCTGGCTGCTCATCTATCAGCAGGCTTCCTGATTTTTCGAGGGATATAAGATACTTGTACTTGAATGGAACTGCAATAGAAGAACTGCCATCTTCAATTTGTGGTCTAAGGAAACTCATTTATTTAGATCTAGGTGACTGCAACAGGCTAAAGAATCTGCCGAGTGCGGTTTCTAAGTTGGGATGCCTTAAAAAACTTGATCTCTCTGGTTGCTCAAGTATCACGGAGTTTCCAAAGGTTTCTAATAATATAGAGGAGCTGTATCTAAATGGGACAGCAATACGAGAGATTCCCTCTTCAATAGAATGGTTGTTTGAACTTGCTGAATTGCACCTGCGAAAGTGCAAACAATTTGAGATTCTTCCAAGCAGCATCTGCAAGTTGAGAAAACTGCAGAGGCTTAATCTCTCAGGTTGCCTCCAATTTAGGGATTTTCCAGAAGTTTTGGAGCCGATGGTATGTTGAGATATCTCTATCTAGAAGAGACACGCATAACAAAGTTGCCTTCACCGATTGGAAATCTGAAGGGACTTGCCTGCTTGGAAGTGGGAAACTGCAAATATCTAAAAGACATCGAATGTTTTGTAGACTTGCAATTGCCCAAGAGATGCGTGGATTTAGATTGTTTGCGTAAGCTAAATCTAGATGGTTGCAGTCTATCGGATGTGCCGGACAGTCTTGGTAGTCTATCGTCACTGGAAGTGTTAGATCTAAGTGGAAACGATTTTAAGACTATACCTATAAGCATCAATAAACTCTTGGAGTTGCAATATCTCGGATTAAGGAGTTGCAAAAGACTTGAATCATTACCGGAGCTTCCACTAAAGCTATCAAAGTTGGATGCAGACAATTGCGAGAGTTTGAATTATCTAGAATCAAGCTTATCAACTGTAGTTGAGGGGAATATTTTTGAATTCATTTTCACTAATTGCTTGAGGTTGCTTGAGACCAATAAAATCTTGGCGTTCTCATTATTGAAATTTCAACTTTATACCGAAAGGTTATATCCTCAGGTCTGTCTCTCATACCTTTGATATACATCTTTTTTTTCTCTATTTGCCACCTTTCATTTTAAAACGATGCTATTTGAATTGTGTTAACAGCTGCCCGATGTTCTAGAAGGGGCATGTAGTTTTTGCCTTCCTGGAGTTGTGACTCCGAAGTGGTTTAGCCATCAAAGTTGGGGATTTACAGTAACATTCCAGCTATCTTCATATTGGGGTAATTGCAAGTTCTTGGGTTTCTCTCTTTGCGCTGTCATTGCATTTGATTCTTTCAACCATAGTTTGCAAGTTAAATGCACATATCACTTCCACAATGAGCATGGTAATAGTCATGATTTATATTGCTATCTCCATGGTTGGTATGATGAGAAGCTCATTAACTCCGATCATATATTTGTGGGATTTGATCCCTGTTTGGATGTAAAAAAAAAAAAACATGTTCAGTGAATATAATGAGGTCTCAGTTAAATTCCAACTAGAAGATATCAACGGCAATTTCTTACCATTAGATCTTTGTCAAGTACTCGAGTGTGGGGTTTTTCTCTTTGCGCTGTCATTGCATTTCGTTCTTTCAGCCATAGTTTGCGAGTTAAGTGCACATATCACTTCTACAATAATGACAGTGATAGCGATGATCTCGATTGCTATCTCCATGACTGGAATGATGTGAGGCTCATCCACTCCGAATTTTGCTATCTCCATGGCTGGAATGATGAGAGGCGCATCCACTCAGAACACATATTCGTGGGATTTGATCCCTGTTTGTTTGGCCAAGAAAAAGATTTGTTTTGTGAATATAATAAGGTCTTAGTTGAATTCCAACTAGAAGATATGGACGGTAATCTCTTATCATTAGATCTTTGCCAAGTAGTCGAGTGTGGGGTCCGTTTACTGCATACATATGATAGATTGGAAGCAATGTTCCAAGCCAAGAGAGAAACGGTCTATGACTTTGACATGAGATGAGAGGAAAATTTTGGCACTGCAAATCGCCAGAGAAAAAAGAGAAGGCATAATTAATATGACACTTGGATTTCACGGTAGAAATAATTTAATAGTTATTTTGACAAGGATTCAGTGGTGCGAATTGCTGCCAAGTCCAAGAAAATTATAATGTGACTATTGAGTTTTTCTTTTATTTATTTTTATCAGTGATGGTGTGCATTTCATGTACCAATCTAAGATTGATGTATTCTTTTTTATTTCTAAAATCTTTTATTCTTATGTAATTTTGAAATTTTAATTTTTTTAAAAACATATAATCAATTTTAAGCAAATATTTCCGATGAAATTCTTTATCAAAAATAAATATTTGTTTATTTAAACATATTAAAATTTCAAACAAACAATAAAGAAGGTTGCAGAAGTAGTAAAAATTGTTTTTTAAAATATTTTTTTGTTTATAAGTATATTGAAATAATTTAATTTTTTAATTAAATATTTCTAAGTTTAAACATTTAAACATATAAATATTTTAAGCAAATAGTCTAGGGTCTGTTTGTGAGTGTGGTAAAAATTATTTTTTAAAATGTTTTTTGTTTAGAAATGTATTAAAATAATATATATTTTTTAAAAAATTATTTTTGATATTAGTAATAAAAAAAATTGAAAAAAATAAAAAAAAATAATTTTTTTCAAATTTTTAAAATACAAAATATTCTCAATAAATTTTCAAAACAAAAAAATAAATTATTGGGGCAAGCCATCTAACTAGAAGTTTTTTTTACCTATCTTTTAATGGTTACATCTTTATCTCTCTCTCTCTCTTTTTATTCTCATCATGGCTACATTCACAATCACACATGTGAGTTTTTTAAAGTTTAAAAAAATATTCTTGGTTGCTTTTGAGATTTGAAAGAAAGTTGGATATACATAATTATTTTGAATATTAATTATTATTTTAAGTTAAACTTTGATGCTTTGAATTAAAAAAAATCAATTAATAATATAAATTTATAATTATATTATTAAATTTGACTCTAATTATATTAAATTAAATAATTTGTCGAGATTCTAATAGTGTGAAAGTTATAGTTAAGAGAGAGACCAATGACACTTGTCATTTTTTTTCAGATTTAAAAAAATATTTTTGAGTACATATATATTTTAAAAAATGATAATATTTTTTTTGAATAATCTGAAAATAATAAGATATATTAAAAAAATAGATTTTATACAAATTATTTTTTAAAAACAATTAAAGATATGTCTCCTACGCCAGTAAACTACTTGACCAATAGTTAGGAATTGTCTTCCCTTTTAGCCCCAACATAGCCGTTCCGAATTTAATGCGTCCTCGGTGATAGAAAAGGACGAGGAATTGACATTTGACTCCCCCAAGTCTTCTTTGCGTATCCTGTTGTTTTTCTTCTATGGTTTCTTGGCTGGCTGAAACATCAAACAAGAAAGTTGGGTCTGTTTTGTTTGTTTCTTTATTTCAATTATCAACTCTCTGTGGGTTTATTGATTGAGATTGCATGTTTATTTGATAAATGAAGCGTGCTGTAAAGCTCCAAGTCTCACGGTTTGCCTTTGAGTTTAGCTGAATGAAAGATTTATTTGCTGAGATTTAAGTAAAAAAGTTATTTTCTTATCAAATTATCGAGCGTAAGCCTACATTTGAGCATGGTTTCTAACTTTCTAGTCCATTAACTGCAAGCATTCCCATAAAATTTTTGAATCCTTGATATTTGTTGGCATTTTGGCATGGAAGGATCTGGTGATTTTTTTGTGAAGAAATTTTTGAATCCTTGATATTTGTAAGGTGGGTTTCAGCGTTTAGTGTTTAATGAGTTTAGTGATTTGTCCTTCTCTTAAAATTCTCGACTGTTGTTTAGTGTTATCGACTGTGATTTATATCCTTAATTTTTCTTTACTAGGTGAAAAAGAGAGCATCAATGAACTTCTAATTTCAAGTGATTTTCCGCACAAGCTAGTGAATGTCGGATATGGCATCTTCTTCTACAACTGCTCAACAATGGAAGTATGATGTATTCCTCAGTTTTAGAGGCAAGGATACTCGTGCCAATTTTACCAGCCATCTCTATGATGCCTTATGTCGTAAACAAATCAAGACTTTCATAGATAATGATCTTGAAAGGGGTGAAGAAATTGAACCTGCACTGTTGAGAACAATTGAAGATTCAAGAATTTCAGTAGTGATATTCTCAAAAGACTATGCATCTTCGCCGTGGTGTGTGGATGAATTGGTGAAGATACTGGAATGCAAGAGAACATGTGGGCAGATTGTTTTACCAGTTTTTTATCATGTAGACCCATCTGATGTGGATGAACAGAGAGGGAGTTTTGGAAATGCATTTGCTAAACTTGAAAGAAATTTTAAATGGAAGATGGACAAGGTTTCAAGCTGGAGAGCTGACTTGACAAATGCGGCCAATATTTCTGGATGGGATTCACAAGTCACTAGGTAACCTTTTCTCTCTATTCTATACCATTTGCAGGTTTCACTTGAATACGTGAATATAAGTATTATTTGTGCCATGTTTAGCATGCCCATTTTCTAATATAGCTAAAATTATGCATAATGTTAAAAAGGCTGATTTCCAATGGGTATGGAACTAGCTAAGGGTTGGAAAATAAATAAGAACAATAAAGTTCCCTTACTTTGCACTTTTAAGAATTTTGAAAGAATGCAAGTTTCTTTATTTTTAGCTGCCCTTGAAATGATGGAGTTACCGTTCCACATTAAATTTCAAAACACTAATTAGACAAAGGGGCTAAATGTTTTTGAACGCGGTAACAGAATCTGCCATTGTTCTTTACTAATAAAAGATTTTTAAGAATCAACACTTGGCAATTATCGAATTACTAGCTTAGTACATTGTTTAGTTAGGTGAAGTAACTCGATCCTTTTTGAGGTAACACATCAATTATATCAGAATTAAGTATTTCTAGCATTATTCAGTATGCAAACCAAATTATACTTGCTCATCATGAAATGGTCATTTAGTATAGTCGCTTAAAAGGGGCAGTCCTTTGACATGTTCTTTAGCAATTTAATTAGTTTATGTTTTCCAGTTTAGGATAATAACTTTAAAAAGCATAAATTTATTTCACTTAAAGGTTATAATATCTCAGTTTGAGCTTTTAAAACTGATTCCCATGTTAATTTGAATCCACAGAAGGACTATTACTGTGGTGGAACTTAATTGCCCAGTCTTGTGTCACCGCACTTCTTGTGGGTTTACTTGTGCAAAATTATAACTTTTAAATTGTATATGTTCCTGGGACTTCTAAATGAGCCTTAAAAATGCTATGCACTGGTGAATTTCAAGAAACATTATAAATTTAAGAAATTTGACTTAGTTGCTACAAGCGTAATGATCACAAAAATTCCAAATGAACTCTTAACAAAAAAATAAAAAATAAAAAGGTACTGCGTTATCTTCATTATTCTATTTACTTTTTTTTGGATAACTTTTGTTTTACTAACGCTTGTTCCTTGTATTTGGCAGGCCCGAGTCCAAACTTGTAAGTGAAATTGTGCAATTCATTTTGAAAAAATTGAACCACACATCATTAGGTGATTCTAAGGGCCTAGTTGGGATAGATTCACGCATTGAACGACTCAAAACACTTTTATGCATTAGATCATCTGAAGCTCGTATAATCGGAATATGGGGCATGGGTGGTATAGGTAAGACAACCATTGCTGAAGCTGTTTTCAACAGTATTTCAAGTCAATATGAAAGCTGCTGTTTTGTTACCAATGTAAGAGAGAAATCGGAAGAATGTGGTGGCTTGATTCGCTTGCGAGAGGAATTCCTTTCCAGAGTATTAGAGCAGGAAAATCTACGTATTGACACTCCACGCATGGGATCCACTTTAATCAAGGAAAGGATCCGGCACAAAAAAGTCTTAACTGTTCTAGATGATGTGAATGATGTAGAACAAGTGGAATGTTTAATTGAAAGGCATGATATGTTTGGTCCAGGAAGTAGAATTCTTGTAACGTCCAGAGATAGACAAGTGCTTAAGAATGTGGCTGATGAAATATATGAGGTCGAGGAATTAAATTGCAGTGAAGCTCGTCAACTCTTCAGTTTGTCTGTCTTCAAAGGAAACCACATTCCAAAAGATTATATGGGCCTATCAATCAGGGCAGTAAATTATGCTAAAGGAAACCCATTGGCTCTTAAAGTTTTGGGTTCCTTTCTTTTTGACCTAAGGAAAGAGGACTGGGAAAATGCATTGAATAAACTTGAAAGAAATCCTCAGCTGAAAATTTATAATATGTTGAAAGTAAGTTTTGATGCACTTGGTGATGAAGAGAAGAACATATTTCTTGATATTGCGTGTTTCTTGAAAGGGAAGCAAATTGATTACGTGAAGAGAATACTGGATGGTTGTGGTTTCTCAACAAATATTGGAGTTTTTTTTCTTGCTGAAAGGTGCCTTATTACTATTTCAAATGGAAAGCTTGAAATGCATGATCTGGTGCAAGAAATGGCTTTTGAAATTGTCCGACAAGAATCCATAAAAGAACTGGGAAAACGTAGTAGGTTATGGAGTCCTAGGGATGTCAATCAAGTTTTGACAAAAAATATGGTGAGTGTCATGTATGCGAATGCTTAATTTCTTTCATTTCTTGTTTCTTTTGAGAGATTTGGTCTATGAAGTTTGAAAGCATTCACATATGACCATGGATTTGTGTTACTTATCATGCTTTATTTTTTTCCTTGCTGTGATCTTTAGGGAACTGAAAAGGTTGAAGGGATATTCTTTGACACCTCTAAAATAAAAGAAATCAAGTTAAGCTCTAAAGCTTTTGCGCGGATGTATAATCTTAGATTGCTCAAGATTTATAATTCTGAAGTTGGAAAGAACTGTAAAGTGTACCTTCCTAATGGTCTCAAATCACTTTCTGATGAGTTGAGGTATCTCCATTGGGATGGATACCCTCTGAAATCTTTGCCATCCAATTTTCATCCAGAGAACCTTGTTGAACTTAACCTATCACACAGCAAGGTTCGAGAACTTTGGAAGGGGGACCAGGTATGGTTTAGTCACTACACATGTAATCTTTCTCCTCTTTCAAATGAATTTTAAAATGTACAGATACTAATGTTTTTTTGTTATCAATACAATGATGGTGCAGAATCTTGTGAATTTAACAGAGGTCAACCTTAGTAATTGTGAGCATCTAACTACAATTCCAGACCTATCAAAGGCTAAAAATCTTGAGAGATTGAATCTTCAATTTTGTACAACTCTGAAAGTGGTTCCCTCATCTATTCAATTTCTAGAGAAGCTTGTTGATTTGGATCTGAGAAGCTGCACAAGCCTTTTGAGTCTTCCAAGAATCATTAAATCAAAATATCTCAAGGCTCTTAACCTCTCTGGCTGCTCAAATCTCAAGATGTACCCAGAGACTACAGAGCATGTGATGTATTTGAATTTCAATGAGACTGCAATCAAAGAACTTCCCCAATCTATTCGACATCTGAGTCGACTCGTTGCTTTGAATTTGAGGGACTGTAAACAACTTGGGAATCTTCCAGACAGTATTTGTTTGTTGAAGTCTATTGTTATTGTTGATGTCTCTGGCTGCTCAAATGTCACCAAGTTTCCGAGCATACCAGGGAATACAAGGTATTTATACTTGAGTGGAACTGCGGTAGAAGAATTTCCATTTTCTGTTGGTCATCTCTGGAGAATCTCTTCTTTGGATCTGTCCAACTGTAGAAGGCTCAAGAATCTTCCGAGCACCATTTATGAGTTGGCATATCTTGAGAAACTTAATCTCTCTGGCTGCTCCAATATCACAGAGTTTCCAAATGTTTCGTGTAATATAAAAGAGCTGTATCTGGATGGGACAACAATAGAAGAAATCCCATCGTCAATCGGGTGTTTTTACAAACTTGTTGAATTGCATCTACGAAACTGTACAAAATTCAAGATTCTTCCTGGGAGTATCTGCAAGTTGAAATCTCTGCAAAAGCTCAACCTCTCAGGTTGCTCTCAATTTCAGAGATTCCCGGGAATTTTGGAGACAATGGAATCTTTGAGATATCTTTACTTGGACAGAACAGGCATAGAAAAATTACCCTCACCAATTAGAAATCTGAAGGGGCTTTGTTTCTTAGAATTGGGAAATTGCATATATTTGAAAGGAAAATATCTTGATGACTTGCGATTGCTTGAGCAGGATGTGGATTTAAAATATTTGCGCAAGCTAAACCTCAGTGGTTGCGGAATACTGGAGGTGCCTAAAAGTCTTGGCTGCTTAACCTCCCTGGAAGCATTGGATCTGAGTGGAAACAACTTTGTTATACTGCCTAAAAATATCAGTGAACTCTCTGAGCTGCAATATCTTGGCTTACGCCATTGCTGGAGGCTTGTATCATTACCAAAACTTCCCCCACGGCTTGCAAAACTAGATGCACACAGCTGCGCATCTCTGAGAACAGTCCCAAGCTCATCAACTATACTTGATGGAAACATTTTTGAATTCATCTTTACTAATTGTCTCAAGTTGGATGAGACTGCACGCAACAATATCATGGCATATGCTCTCTTGAAAATTCAGCTATATGCCAAAAGACTTTACAATGAGGTCTCTCTCTCTCTCACACACACACGCGCGCGCACACGCTCGCGCGCACACACGTGCAATGCCCGTACAATCCCATATTATAATCTCTTCTCTCGTTTTTTATTGGAGGTAGAGTTGAGCATGTTTTTCATGATGCAGATTTCATCAGTAGCTGCTGGGGTATCTAGTTTTTGCTTCCCTGGATGTAAAGTTCCAGCGTGGTTTGTGCAGCAGAATTCAGCAGCTTCTGTGACAATTAAGCTGCCTTCACATTGCCCTAGTAGTGAGTTATTGGGTTTCATGCTGTGCACTGTTGTTGCATTCGAACCATCTTATGACGACTCTGGTGGATTCCAAGTTAAATGTACTTACCATTTCAAGAATGACCATGCTGATCCCTGCGTTCTCCATTGCTACTTTGCCAGTTGCTATGGCTCATTGCACAAACGATCTATCCAGTCAGATCACCTATTTCTTGGATATGATCCTTGTTTGAATGCTACAAAAGATTTTTGGTATGGTAATTTCAGTGAAGTCTCAGTTGAATTCTCCGTGGAAGATATGGACAACAACTCCTTGCATTATTGTCATGTGAGAAAGTGTGGGGTCCGCCAGCTATACAGCCAAGCGGAGAACTATTGTGATTTTATCTTGCCATACTGGTTGAAGGTATACCGTCGAAGACCTAAACCAGAGATGCCATGATTTTATCTTGCCATACTGGTTGAAGGTACAACAATTCACTAATGCTGGTGGGGGAAAAACCAGAGATGCCATGATAACAAGCGTGACAATGAGGCGGAACCCAGTGGAAGTGGCTTCAAGAATGGTGCAGAATCTACCACAAATGACTTGAAGGTTTACAGTTGGAGACCTTAAAGGTTCAAAGAAATCAAATGAAATTGTTTCATTTGGCCAAAAGAATTATATGGAAAGTATTCCAACAAAAGCTTTCTCATGTTAGAGTCACTCAGTTTCTTTCTACAGTGAGGATGAAATTCTTTGGTTTCTATCTTGACTTTCTGGTAATCTCTATCTCTCCTGGAGTTAAGTTATTATAATTCATTTGTTGTCTTTCTGTCTATAGTTTCTTCCTTATAACTCTATTTAAAACTCATGAGTGTATATTGTTTAAGATTGTCTTGAAATTCTATTAAAAACTAGTTTAAATTCTTGTAATAATATTACAATGCTTCCTGTAGAGCATATTTAGCAAAAAATAAAGCAGTACTAGAGATTTCTGAGAAATACGGGGACATGATAGCATTACATAATTATACTATTTTGAGAAAATGTTTTTCTAGAAAAAACAATATCCTTGTACTCCATCACATTATCTGTACGAAAAATTTTAATAGGTTGAGAAAATTAAGTTTGAAATAGGTTCAAAATTAAAAAAAATTCAAATCATTATTTTAGAAGATAGATCTAAGTATAATATGTTTATCATCATCATACAAATTAAAAAAATGCACGGGACAGGGGCCCTTGCCGGCCACCCATGGCTGTTTTGTTAGACAACTAATTTAAAATTCATTTGCCTATTCTAAGAGAAAGTGATTACATTTCAAAAGGTAACAGCTGAAATGTAAATAAAGATATCTGGAGTTGTTTGGAATTGCAGTAAATTTTATTTTGGAAGTATTTTAAAAATGTGTTTTCTTACAAAAATAAGTTAATCTTTTATTTTACTGTTTTTTTTAGTAATCTAATGTAAAAAATAATAAAAAATTATTTTGATATATTTTTAAATAAAAAAATATTTTAAAAAAACATCATAAATTATAATCCTAAAATTACACTTAAAAATAATAATATAAAAATAAGATTAGCGAGACACTTATTGTGCGCATATAATTATACACTACACGTTTTGATTTTATTTTTCAATCAATTATAAGTAGAAATAAACATGAAAACTTTATCATTAAATCAATTGATAGATAGATATAGCAGGAGAAAATCTGGGAAACCATTCCCAACATGTTTTTGACGACATGGATTCAGATCTGAGAAAAAAACACTTTTCCTTTTTCTTTTTTTTTTCATTGTATTATTTGAACATAATTTTATTTTCATAGTGAAGTATTGCTCCATTGCTTAAAGAGACCATAAGGTCTCCTGTTTAGATGAATTTGAATGTTATTCGTCCTTAGAAAAAAAAAAAAAAAAGTTACAGACTACCTGTTGTTTGTAAAAAATAAAAAATTAAGTATTGCCATCCACTCTCGAGCTGCAACCTGCATCATATCACGTGTGCCTCTGCCACATAACAACAAGAAAATTATTATAAACTAATTAAAAATATGTATTAAGATTCTTTACTATTTATATTTATATGAATAGTAAACCATTATTTGAATAATGTATTTCTTAGATTTTATTTATTATTGAATTGTGGTAAAAATAATAATTAAAAAACAAATATTCAAATAAAAATCAATGAAATTAATTAAATATGTTAAATAGTTTATATGGTGATGTTTTTAAGTGTCTATAATAAATTATAAACAAAACGTTAAACACATGAATTAATTTGGAATGTTAAATGGGACTTAGCAAGCGTACTAAAATCACCTGTTAGCCGTACACAATTTATAATAGAAAAATTACTCATCTACCAAGGTTTGAAAACGATTTTAATATCTCTCTCTATAGCTTTAGAAATTATACTTCAAGATTTAAATTTTGATTAAAAGATAAAAATATCCTTTTATATAATATAACCCATACAAAGGGAACAATATATCAATCTAGTATACATAGAAAACCATTTTTCCCTCCATGATTTCTTCTCTCCATCTCCACGAGCACAGACTAAAACAAAATATTCTCTTTGTAGTTGACTTGTTTTCTCCTCCTTTTTTTATTTTTAATCCCTAGTAACTTATGAGAAGTTGAGATTTTGATTTTTTTGTGTCTTTTAGAATCTTATGATTTTAGATATTGATGGGTCATGGTTTCTCAACTCAACCTTATTTAAGAGATAATGCATGAAAATCATAACCCAAAATGGAGCTATGTCTTTTCGGGTGTCCAACCCCAAGTTGGGTTGGGGTACACCCACCCCCAACTCTATGTGGAGCCCGGGCGCGTCCACGTCCAAATCTATGTTGGGTATGGACGCATTCATGCCCGGTCCCACAATTGGGCCCGGGCGCGACCACGCCCAACCCCACTTTGGACCTGGTCGTGTCCACACCCAGCTTCATAGTAGATCTGGATACTTTTGCGCCCCTTTTTCTCCTGCGCTTTGGGCGTGCATTGAGCCCAACATCCCTTAGATTGGGTGCATAACTAACATGTCACTCTACACTAAGCTCCCATACTCTGGGTCTGTGTTAGTAATTATGATACCCATCACATCCTATTAAATATGAACAAGCACCTCCTGCTTATATTAATTAGAAGTGATGGCACGGGAAGTAGAATAATATTTTTCTACTATTACAAGAGGTCGGACACTATAATAGAGAATTAGATGAGCATCGTGTAGCACTAGTAGGTGGTGTGTGATGCCATGATGACTTTTTGGAGTTCGTAATAATACATTGTGATGTGGGCTAGTGCAAGGAATTTGCATGATACCAAGTCGAGGCGGTAACTTTAACGAGTTTGCATGATACCAAGTCGAGGCGGTAACTTTAACGAGTCTGATTAGGTTGGCCAAAGTGGACTGGAGAGTTGTGTGCTCGGGGTATCCCTTGAATACACATATTTAGCGCATAAGTTTCAATGAGTCGATCCTTACAATCGAGGCTAAGGTTTCTCCACCAATAAATATAATCAATGACATGCTTCTCCTTGTATTGACGTGCATTGGTGAGTTCAATCTTACTGACCACACGATGAGTGTTGTAGAAGCGGTTAAGAAACTCGCATTCCAATTGCTCCCAACTATCAATTGAGCCAGACTTCAAGTTAGTGTACTAGTCGAAGGCATTACCTTTTAACGAATAGACAAACTGTTTTACCATGAGATCACCATCGGTTTTGACATTGTTTCAAGTCTCCACAAAGTGAGCTACATGTTGCCTTGGATTCTCTTTTCCATTATATTATTGAGACTTTGATGGTTGATAGCTCAAAGGCATCCTTAGCAGGTTAATCCTTTCTTTGTACAGCTTCACATAAGAATATGAAGGTTGAATTGATCTTTCTATTTTGTCCGTTATGACTTTTTTTGATAAGTTCTTTCAGTTAATTCGTGGTGAAGATGCCATCGATAATACCGTGGATATTCCTTGTGGCTCCAATTATAGAATCCTCAATGACATCTAATTGATCTACTTGCAAATCCTTTATAGTTGAAGTTTGGCCTCCCTCGTTCATGCTCTCGAGTTTGTTTATCAACTTTGTTATCTAGTGCTCTTTTGCCTTGAGTGAACTTGAAAGCCCTTCGAAGATTTTTGACAAGTTAGCCACTTGATTCTCCAAAGATGCAGTCTCGATCATCATCACTAATATGGTGCTAAAACCCAAAACCTTACTTGGTGATTGACATGAAGAAGTCTCTATAGGTGAATTTTCAGAGTACTCACCTTAAGTGCCGAAGAAAAGCCTACGGACCCTACTTGACTTTTATGGTGGAGGTACTTGTAGCTTCAGTTTTGGAGCAAACTCTCATGCCTCCTTTGCATTTGATGCTGGCATTAGCTCAATAATTGGCTTAGTTTGCAAATACAATTCTGCGATGAATTTTGTTTTCAATGACAGGTTGAAGAATCTTCAACGGTATATCGGTGACTTGAATCAGTAGCCTTGTATTTTTTTTTTAAGCGACAGCGATGATCATGCTCTTCCTAGTTGTCATTGAGAGGTTGTTGGAAATTCTTTCTGAAAGGAAGACACGAGAGGTATAGATGTTTGATTTTATGCTAGAAATTTATAGACACAATTTTGAGCACCTGAAATTTGATAAGCACATGTGTATAAATATTTGATTTTATTAAATATATGACTAGGTACAATCTCTATTTAAAATATTCTTGCAAAAGAGTAAACAATTCTTTTATCCTTCCCTTGAATTTGGTATATGGTGATTTGATTTATTTGTGAAATCAAGCCAAGATTTATGTCGTGCAAGAACCTAAATTTAGATATGTATTGAAGAATAATATTTGATGATTTGATGCTTTCAAGAGTATCTTTGATTTGTTTTCAAAGTGTTGTTAAAAAACTTTTATGGGGCATTTATGCTTGATTCAACATAGTTTCGTTTGTTGAGAGCTTTTAAGAGAGTTCTCTTGATTGAAGAGTTTGTTTTGAAAAGAAATTTGTATCTCCAAAAAATCTTTTTTTTTTCTAGGGTAAAGCCCTTTATTTTGAGTTTTGTAGGGGCTCTCAAGTTCTTTTTTAATGCCACATGATATTATTTTATTTGTTGATTTTTATTTATAAAATCTTATATATATATATATATATATATATATATATATATGATAAGATATCTTAAATATCTTATCCCACTTGTCAACCATTCATTGATTCAGAAATATATAAAGGTCTATTTATTTTTTTATCATGTCATTTATTTTAATTTTATTTTATCTTTTCAAAATAAAAATAAAAATAAGAAACATCAAATTTTGGTTGATAGAAGTTTTTTCATTTCTGCAACAGATTTGCAAAAGTTTTTTTTTATCAAATTGATGTTTGTAGCCAAGTTGATAAGGAGGTTAATTCTTACATAGACTTTGGGAATGCTATTTCACCAAACTAAAAGGATAAAGCTTCGTCTCTAAAAGACCCTTTGAAAATTGCATGTCAATTAATAAAAAATAAAATTATATATATTTATATAATATAAATATGTATTTTGGGATTTCAGGTCATGTTTGACAATATTCATACTCTATTTATTATCCATCAAATAAAAACAAATTATATATTTGGGTCAATTTGGGTCGATATCCATTGAGCCCATATTAAATTATCATCCCTACTTGCACTTATTAAATAAAGAATTTTAATATATCTAATCAATGTAATTACTATTGAATTAAACAATTCATAAACATTGTAAGCCCAACATCAATTAATAAAATAAAATAATAATGTTATTTTTTTCCTTAACATCATTCAAACTACTTTATTGTCTATAGAGTGGAAGACGTTCTTGTGAAGAGTCAAAATATTTTTATTATGAGAACTACAATGAATTAGGCTGGTGATAATTTATATTTGATAATTTCCTTCTTAAATTAGCCATACTTAGCCATCATCATTTTAAGGATGATACTCAACAATTTCTGTTACATCTTATAAATTCCTCACCAATTCCATGTTCCCTTTAAATAACATTATCCAAATTTAATTTTCTGTATGTTTTTCTTTTCCTAAAATGTAAATAAATAGTTTTTTCATTCTCTTAAACATTTCATATATATTAAATTAAGAACCTCTATATGCTCATCACCCTTCACTTCTATAAACACGCACCACATCTCCCTAACTTGTCCTCACATCCATCCTTTCAAGTACGAATCAACCAAAGGCAAATTAAAACATAAATTTCAAGCAAGATGGCAAGCTTTGCTTTTTTTGGTACTATTATATTGTTTTTAGCCTTTGTTACTTATAAAGATGGGCTTCCTACGTCTGGATTCATTCAAATTACAAACACCTAATTTGTCCTAAGTGGCTCTCCATTCCTTTTTAATGGGTTCAACTCCTACTAGATGATGAATGTTGCAGCACAGCCAAGTCAAAGGTTCAAAATATCTAATGTATTTCGCACGGCTGCTGACACAAGTCTTACTGTCTGTCGAACATGGACATTTAGTGATGAAGGTTATCAAGCTCTGCAGATTTCTCCTGGGGTTTGTAGTGAGCATGTCTTTCAGGTATATGCTTGTATATTTATGTCTCCAAAATTGTGTTTTAACTTGTTCCCCAACCAAGAAAAATCTAAGCAATGCTAAATACTGTTTATAATTCTCAGGGACTTGATTTTATGATTTCTGAGGCAAGAAAGTACATAATTCGCTCAATCTTGACATTAAGCAATAATTACCATGACTTTGGAGGGAGACCATAATACGTGAATTGGGCTAGAGCCGCAGTAGTGCCAGTAAACAACGATGATGATTTTTATTTATACAAACGTTGTTGTGAAGGGCTATCACAAGAACCATGTCAAGTTACATATTTTGAGCACCAAATCAAATATGACAAATTTCCCTTCTGTAATGTTATGATTAGAGATGAATAATGTTTCTTTTCTTTCTTTATTTTTTCAACAGATAGAGTGTTAACAAGGATCACCACGATCACTGGAGTTGCTTATATGGATGAGCCAACCATCATTGCATGGGAATTGATGTACGAACCTCGTTGCCAGGTTGACTACTCTGGAAAGACTATAAATGTAAGAAACAACAACCATGAGTAATTGATTATTTTTGTGGTAGTTATTAGGTTAATTATAATATCATCTATTAATTAATGATTGTCTTTAAATCTGACAGGGATGGGTTCAAGAGCTGGCACCTTATGTTAAATCTATTGACACAGAGTTTATTAGCAATCATCTCGTTAGGGATAGTGATTTTGCTATAATACATGCATACCCTGACATATGGTAAGCACGAAAGGAAATAATAATCAATTAATCATGATGTTTTTATTCACCAAGCTTAAAAAGACATGTTGCAAAGATAATTAACATGGTACTGTTCTGTCAAATTTACAGGGTATCTGGACAGAATGATAATGCACAAATGGAATTCATGCAAATGTGGATATCTAGTCATTGGACAGACTCAAAAACCATATTAAAGAAGCCATTGGTTTTTGCTGAATTCGGGTAATCAAATAAAGATCCAGGATACAGTACAAGTGTGAGGGATTCTTTCTTGAATACAGTCTATACAATCATCTACATCTTTGCAAGAACTAGAGGGACAATTGGTGGTGGCTTGGTTTGGCAAATCTTGGCTGAAGGAATGGACTTATATTATGATGGATACGAGATTGTTTCATCTCAAAACCCATCAAGAAGCAGTGTCATTGCTCAACAATCTAATAAGATGACGACTTTTGAACACATTGAGAAGACGAACTTCAAGCAATAGAGATTTAAGTCAGGAATGCACTAATTAGTCAATAATTTCACTAAGGCTAGTGAGAGAAGGACTAGTAGAACAATTATAGGTGCACAAGATAGATTTCTAGGGGTAGTCAAGTAGATGGAAGGTGTTGGAAGATATGGATCATTCATGTTCATATTTTTTCATGTCAAAGCTTGAATGAATGAAATGTTGCATTTCAGTTGCCTTATTCTTAGCAAAAAAATAATAATAATAATTATGCGTTGCCTACTCGAAGCAAAATTTAATTAGCCATTTACAAGAGAGAAAAGCAAAATAGATTACAAATGTAGCTGCCACAGAGCATATGTGAGAGGAACTACAGAAGGGAAATATTGAACTTTCACAGTATAAAAAGAGGGCCTTACTACTTATATATATATATAAATAGCCAGCAAGGCTTTGGCAATGGCTTCACGTAATGCTGGACCTATAACTCCAGATCATCCTCCCTCCTCTCCCTCACCATCTAGCCGAGGAATAATAGTTGAAGATGTCCTACACCATCAACATCTCATCATCGAATCTGACTCGGTCAATGTTATTTGCTGGATGAATAATCCTCTCAGTCATTCCTGGAAGCATCATAATTTGTTCTCCTTTGTTAATAGACTGAAAGCATATTTTGGTTCAATCACCTTCTCACATATCTTTCGTGAAAGTAATTGCATGGCAAATGGCTTGGCTAAACAAGGAGTGCGGAGACCAAGTGAATTTGTTGCTTGGATTTGAATCCACCATTGTTCTATGGCCTTGCTATTGTTTCTTCTCCCATTATGTCTTTGAGTAATTTCTGTTTTGTTTTGTAGAGGAACGTTTAGCTTCAGCTCATTCGGATGGATTTTTTGTGGTTTTCTTTGCTTTTGTTTATCTTAAGCTGCGTTTTATCCTATATATGGCTTCCTGCCATAGTAAGATATTGTGTAGTTTCTGTACTATTCCCGTCAGACTTTGACGTTTAAATAATATACACATCTTTAAAAATAAAAATAGTTGAAGATGTCCTTGGTGGCCATTCTATATCAACTGGAGGCCATTCTATATCAACTGGAGGCCATCATATGGATACTGCAGATGTCATGGAAGATTCTGATGGCAAAAATGCTATCTGAACTTGTTGATTGGCTGAAATAGATGGAGTGGGTGATGAGTTATTTGCTGAAGGTCGATGTGCAGTGATCAAAGATACTTTTGAAACAGGTCCCCAATCCTCATCCCATGAAGCGTTACTCTTTGCTACATGTGCAACAGTACAACTTGTTTTGCTTGAGGCTCCTAACTGAACCCTATTGGGAAAAGATGATGACTTTACCTCTGGAATTCCATAATTAGTTACTGTAACTCTTCTTTTCTCTTCTTTCAGCCTATGATAAATGCCCAAAGTCACAAAAAAGAAAAGAGAAATTTCTCTAGTATGTTCATGCAAAAAACATAAATAGACATAATAAATATCTTTCAAACATGGATACGTGTGCCACACACCACAGCCTATTTATCTTATTTGTTTACTAAGTTTTTATATTTGTTTTATTTTTAATTTTAGTTCCTAAATTTTAGTAGTTCTATATTAGCTGAATTTTGTTTTACTCATCAAAATCAAGTATCAACTAAGGCCCATAATTTTTTTTCAATATTATAAGATCTCTATGTCAAGGCATTCAAAACAAATTACCAAGTCAATCTCAAATAAAATCAATATGAAGGAATCAAATATAAAAAAAATAAGTTAAGGGACCAAATTAAAATACAGGACATAAACTTCCTCATAACCATACAAATCAATCCCTAATTTTGACCCAATAAAACTAAATATTTCTTTAATCTTT
This sequence comes from Populus alba x Populus glandulosa, assembly GCA_033617975.1. NCBI lineage: Eukaryota > Viridiplantae > Streptophyta > Magnoliopsida > Malpighiales > Salicaceae > Populus > Populus alba x Populus glandulosa. The sequence goes on from CM066161.1 coordinate 12,640,177, forward strand.
AAATTTGGCTATTTAAGTTATAATTATTCGAAATCAATAAAATTAAATTTTACTTTTCCAAATCGTGTATTAACTAAGAAATTAAACATTTAAGGGATCAAAATAAAAATAGGACATGAACTCCCTCCTAACCATACAAATCAATTTCTAATTTTGACAAAAAAATAAATAAATATTTCTTTAATCTTCAAATTTGGTTATTTAAGTTGTAATTATTTGAAATCAATAAAATTAAATTTTGCTTTCTCAAACTAAGTATTAACTAAGATTAACTAAGAGATTAAATATTTCCATGACATATCAAGAATCTCATGCATATGCATGAAAAATAAATATTCAAGATTAATCACAAAGCAAAGCAATGTTAAAGGATCAATTACTTTTTTCTATAGAAAAATAAGAATTAAATTAAATTATAAAACTAGGTGATACATGTTATTTAGTGGAATTAACAGCTGAAATGAACATTATTTTATCATCAATTGTAAAATATATATTTTTGTAAAGTTGGTATATATTTTTAATAGTATTTTACATTAGTACTTCGTTAATCTAAATATAAAAATAATAGGAATTACACATGGAGCACATATCTAGTTAACTTAAAAAAAAACAGCATTTCAAGAAGTAATCATGCTAGACATTTTTTACTTATTAAACCTTAAAATTATTGTCTTATCATGTAATTTACATGATAATTTTGATAGAGAAAATAATTGTTTTTACAGAGAAGGAAAAAATATTTTTTAGTTCAAGAATTTTTTTTTTAATAAATGCAAGCTAAAAGCAAATGACTCAATACATATTTCCAACATAATGCTTATTTTCTATATTTGCTACAAATCTTATAAGAATTAGTTATGATGTGTATGCTTTTGTCCCTATTTAAATGAAAGACATCTTCAAAATTATGTTAAATTATAATCCAATAAATAGCTTTAAGGAAATAAAGTGTCAATAATACCATGGAAATCATAGGTAAATTAATAAGTTTTTATGAATAATAATAATAATAATAATAAATGGAATTTTGTTTCCAAGACTCTTTGTTCGAAATGGGTTAAGATTTTGGTTTGGAAGACCCAAACAAATTACTTTAGGAAGCCCATCCATTAGGCACTAAAAAAGAAAAAAGAAAAAAGAAAAAAATAAATCAATGGCCATGAGGGGTACCGTTGCCATTGACAAGTTCATTGGCCAATGTATTTGGTATTGAGTCTATTGACCCCAAAGTCTTCTCACATTCACCTGTTTCTTGATCAAAAACCATCTTTCATTTAGATAACGATGAGCTCAGATTGTCTGTAAGAATTTACTTGAAGGAGAAGGAGAAGGCAATAGACAAGAAAAATCGTCTGTTATCATCAACGATATGCAGCTTCTTCTTCGTCTTGTTTGCTGATGGAAAACACAAGTCAACTGTTCTTATGATCTGTTGGTAAGTCTTTCTGGTTCATGCGTCTTCTATATTTAAGATTATATATACGAGTTTGATAAGTTTGTTTCATGAACGTATTAATTCTTCCATCTGTAATTCTTTTTGCTCAGCTAGTGACTGTTCTTGCAATGAAAGTAATAGCAAGCTAGCATTGGTAGCAAGTGACGAGTGATCAAATTAAGATAGATCATATCAAATTAAGCTAGTATATATCCATCGTTCAGAGTTTGAGGAATTTTCAGACAAATATATGTTGTGTGGGTTCTTGTACTCTTAGACTTCAATTTCTCTTAATAAATGTTCAGCTGTTGAAGTGGGTGCTCTTTGTATGTCTTTTGGAGAAAAAGGAGAGCACTTGTTGATTTCGATTCTTAGTGATTGAGGAAGACACGATCTTGTAACTGTCTGATATGGCATCTTCATCTGCTCTTGCTCATAAAAGGAAGTATGATGTGTTCCTTAGTTTTAGAGGCAAGGATACGCGCAATAATTTTACCAGCCATCTCTATGATGCTTTGTGTCGTAAGAAAATCAAGACCTTCATTGATGATAGGCTTGAAAGAGGAGGAGAAATTACCCCTGCCCTTCTGAAAACGATTGAAGAATCAAGAGCTTCTGTAGTAATTTTCTCCAAGAACTATGCATCTTCTCCGTGGTGTGTGGATGAACTGGTGAAAATACTTGAATGCAAAGAGACTCATGGGCAGATTGTTTTACCGGTCTTCTATCATGTAGACCCATCTGATGTTGATGAACAGACTGGGAGTTTTGGGAATGCATTTGCCGAGCTTGAAAAAAATTTTAAGGGGAAGATGGACAAGGTGCCAAGGTGGAGGGCAGCCTTGACAAATGCAGCCAGTATATCTGGATGGGATTCACAGGTTACTAGGTAACTACAGATTCTCATCTTCAACCTTTATTTTCTGGAATTATAGCAATTAAAATTTGTTGTGCATATTATTGTTTTTTTTTCTCCTGTAAATCATTTGTGCTTCTTAGTTCATAGTACTTGTTGCTTGAAAAGGCACAAGTCTGTTCTGTTTTTTAGTGGGAAACTTACCTCCATCAACAGCCAATGGACTTGCACCTTAATGGTACCTTGAGTTCTTGAGTTCAAAACCTTACCTTTGACAACATTTGCATATAATAATAATAAAAAAAATCCACCAGTTTCTTATAGATTTTTTATTCGACGTAAAGATACAATTTGAGTTAAAGATGCTTCTTTCATTTTTTGCAGTCCGGAGTCCAAACTAGTAAGAGAAGTTGTGCAAACTATATGGAAAAGGTTAAATCGTGCATCCCCAAGCAAATTAAGAGGTCTGGTTGGAGTAGATTCACGCATTGAGCAAATCAACAATTTACTATCTATTGTGCCATCTGATGTCCGCACAATAGGAATTTGGGGCATGGGTGGTATAGGCAAGACCACTATCGCGGGAGCTTTCTACGATAGCTTCTCAAGTCAATATGAAGGCTGCCACTTTGTTCCGAACATAAGGCAGGAATCAGAAAAGGGTCGATTAAATGATCTACGAGATGAACTTCTTTCTAAACTACTGGAGGAAGAAAATCTTCGTGTTGGCACACCACATATACCTACTTTCATCAGGGATAGACTCTGCCAAAAGAAAGTTCTCCTTGTTTTGGATGATGTGAATGATGTACGACAATTCCAGCATTTAATTGAAGTGCCTCTGATTGGTGCAGGAAGTGTTGTTGTTGTAACATCAAGAGACAAGCAAGTACTTAAGAATGTAGCTGATGAAATATACGAGGTTGAGGAATTAAACTCCCACGAAGCCCTTCAACTCTTTAGCTTGAATGCTTTTAAGGGAGACCACCCCCCAAAAGCTTATATGGAGTTGTCAATCACGGCAATAAATTATGCCAAAGGGAACCCATTAGCTCTTCGAGTTTTGGGTTCCTTCTTATTTGACAAAGGGAGACATTTTTGGAAATCTCAATTAAATGAGATTGAAAGCTTTCCTGAGCTGAATATTTATGACTTGCTGAGAATAGGCTTTGATGCAGTACGTGATAATAACACGAAGACTATATTTCTGGACATTGCATGTTTCTTTAGAGGGCATCAAGTTGATTTTGTAAAGCGGATACTAGATGGCTGCGGTTTCAAAACAGATATTGGATTTAGTGTTCTCATTGACAGGTGTCTCCTTAAAATTTCAGATGACAAGGTTGAAATGCATGATCTTCTGCAAGAAATGGCCCATGAACTTGTTCGAAAAGAATCTCGTGACGAGCTAGGAAGACAGAGCAGATTGTGGAGTCCTAAAGATATATATCAAGTTTTGACCAATAATCTGGTGAGATTCATATACACGAAAGTTTTCCTTTTCATATGCAATGCAATATGGTTTTACTAGTAAGTTTAAAATCTTACTTCAAACTTTCTTTCACATTCACTGGTTTTCAGGGAACTGGAAAAGTTGAAGGGATATTCTTGGATGTTTCAAAAATAAGAGAAATTGAGTTGAGTTCTACAGCCTTGGAAAGGATGTATAAACTTAGAATGCTAAAAATTTATAATTCTGAAGCTGGAGCTAAATGCAGAGTGCACCTTCCTCATGGCCTCGATTCTCTTTCTGAAGAGTTGAGGTACCTCCATTGGGATGGATACCCTTTGAAATCTTTGCCTTGCAATTTTCGTCCACAGAACCTTGTTGAGCTTAACCTTTCATTTAGCAAGGTTAAGCAACTGTGGAGAGGAGACCAGGTATTCTAAAATAACTCTATGCATGCATAGTTCTTTCATTGAAATTAAGTGTTGTATGCACGTGTAATTTCTTTCTGTTGATTTCATTTTGCTTCAGGATCTCGTCAATTTAAAAGATGTCAACCTCAGCAATTGTGAGCACATAACTTCCCTGCCAGACCTTTTAAAGGCCAGAGACCTTGAGAGATTGAATCTTCAGTTCTGTACAAGTTTGGTTAATTTTCCTTCATCTGTTCAGCATCTGGACAAGCTTGTTGATTTAGACTTGAGAGGCTGCAAAAGACTAATCAATCTTCCCAGTAGATTTAATTCAACTTTTCTGGAGACTCTGAACCTTTCTGGTTGTGCAAATCTCAAGAAGTGCCCAGAAACTGCAAGGAAACTGACATATTTAAATTTAAATGAAACTGCTGTTGAGGAGCTTCCCCAATCAATTGGGGAACTCAGTGGACTTGTTGCGTTGAATTTGAAGAACTGCAACCTCCTGGTGAATCTTCCAGAAAACATATATTTGTTGAAATCTCTTCTAATCGCTGACATCTCTGGCTGCTCATCTATCAGCAGGCTTCCTGATTTTTCAAGTAATATAAGATACTTGTACTTGAATGGAACTGCAATAGAAGAACTGCCATCTTCAATTGGTGATCTAAGTAAACTCATTTGCTTAGATCTAGTTGGCTGCAAAAGGATGAAGAATCTGCCGAGTGCGGTTTCTAAGTTGGTATGTCTTGAAAAACTTGATCTTTCTGGTTGCTCAAGTATCACGGAGTTTCCAAAGGTTTCAAATAATTTAAAGGAGCTGTATTTAAATGGGACAGCAATACGAGAGATTCCCTCCTCAATAGAATGGTTGTTTGATCTTGCTGAATTGCACCTGCGAAACTGCCATCAATTTGAGATTCTTCCAAGCAGCATCTGCAAGTTGAGAAAACTGCAGAGGCTTAATCTCTCAGGTTGCCTCCAATTTAGGGATTTTCCAGAAGTTTTGGAGCCGATGTATTGTTTGAGATATCTCTATCTAGAAGAGACACGCATAACAAAGTTGCCTTCACCGATTGGAAATCTGAAGGGACTTGCCTGCTTGGAAGTGGGAAACTGCAAATATCTAAAAGACATCGAATGTTTTGTTGACTTGCAATTGCCCAAGAGATGCGTGGATTTAGATTGTTTGCGTAAGCTAAATCTAGATGGTTGCAGTCTATCGGAAGTGCCGGACAGTCTTGGTCTTTTATCGTCACTGGAAGTGTTAGATCTAAGTGGAAACAAATTGAGGACTATACCTGTAAGCATCAATAAACTCTCTGAATTGCAATATCTAGGATTAAGGAATTGCATGAGACTTCAATCATTACCGGAGCTTCCACCACGGCTATCAAAGTTGGATGTAGACAATTGCAAGAGTTTGAGAACAATAATATCAAGCTCATCAACTGTAGTTAAGGGGAACATTTTTGAATTCATTTTCACTAATTGCTTGTGGTTGCCTGTGATCAATCAAATCTTGGATTACTCATTAATGAAATTTCAACTTTATACGAAAAGGTTATACCATCAGGTCTGTTTCTCAAACCTCTGATATACATCTTTTTTTTTTTTTCTCTATTTGCCACCTGTCATTTAAAAAAGATGCTATTTGAATTGTGTTTACAGCTGCCTGATGTTCCAGAAGGGGCATGTAGTTTCTGCCTCCCTGGAGATGTGACTCCGGAGTGGTTTAGCCATCAAAGTTGGGGATCAACAGTAAAATTCCAGCTATCTTCACATTGGGCTAATAGTGAGTTCTTGGGTTTCTCTCTTTGCGTTGTCATTGCATTTGGTTCTGTCCGCCATAGTTTGCAAGTTAAATGCACATATCACTTCCGTAATAAGCATGGTGATAGTCGTGACTTCGATTGCTATCTCCATGGTTGGTATGATGAGAAGCGCATCGACTCAACACACATATTCGTGGGATTTGATCCCTGTGTGATTGCCAAAGAAGACTATATGTTTAGTGAATACAGTGAGGTTTCAGTTGAATTCGGATTGGAAGATATGAACGGAAATCTCTTACCATTAGATTTTTGTCAAGTACACGAGTCTGGAGTTCGTCTATTGTATGAAGATGAGATACACCGCTTTCATTTGATCATGTCAGACTCCTTTCGTTTTTATCCTCTGAATCTAGATGGATTGGAAGCAAGGTTCCAAGCCAAGGGAGCAAGGTTCCAAGGCATGAGATTGGAGGATTTTTCTGTCATGCGTAGGACCTCTGAATACTTGGTGAAAAACACAAGGAATTTTATACGTGATCTTGAACAGTCACACCGTAAGGTCTATTTCTCAAACCTTTTTAATTGTGTTATACCAATAGATATACTTTTTTCTTTCCTTCCATAGTTGCCATGTCTTATTTTCAAAAGATGCTATTTTAATTGTGTTAACAGATGTTTAGGATTTTTGATTTCTACCTCCCTGGAGATGTGACTCCGGAGTGGTTTAGTCATCAAAGGTGGGGATCTACAGTAACATTCCAACTATCTTCACGGTGGGCTAATAGCAAGTCGTTCTGGGGTTTTTGTCTTTGCGTTGTCATTGCATTTTATTCTTTTGGCCATAGTTTGAAAGTTAAATGCACATATCACTTCCGCAATAAGCAAGGTGATAGCCGTGATGATCTCTATTGCTATCTCCGTTATCGGGGTGATGAGAAGCTCTTCGACTCTGCACGAATATTCGTGCGATTTGATCCCTGTCTGGGTGTCATAAATGATTGTATGTTTCATGAATATAGTGAGGTCTCAGTTAAATTCCATCTGGAAGATATTAATGGCAATCTCTTACCATCAAATCTTTGTCAAGTATACGAGTGTGGAGTCCGTCTACTGGATGTCAAAGATAAAGATGAGACGTCGCTTTGTTTGACCATGCCAGACTATAGGTTTGGTCCTCCGGACCGAGATGTATTGGAAGCAATGTTCCAAGCCAAGAGAGCAAAGGTTCCAGGGATGAAATTGGCAATGTTCCCCCCCCCCCCCCCCCCACGAGAAAAAAGAGAAGGCATAATTAATATGAATGACACTTGAGTTTTACGGTAGAAATAATTTAAGAATTATTTTGACAAGGATATAGAGGGGCGAATTGTTGTTGAGTCCAAGAAAATTTTAAGATGAGAATTGGGTTATTTATTTATTTATTTTTATCAGCGATGGTGTTTATTTCATGTACCAATCTAAGATTAATGTATTGTTTTTTTTCTTTTGCAAAATTTGACAAAATTCAAACTTCGGTGGATAGTTAAAATTTAGTCCTTGTAGTTTTAGCAAAACAATTAGTTCTTTACTAGAATTTGAGAAAGCTTAATCAAGTCATTAGCTAATGAAACATATCTTATTTTTTCATACTTTTTGCATCCTATGCACTTAAATTTTTGTTTTTTCTATTTTTTTAAAAATAAAAACATAATAAATTAGAAAAAGATATGAAATTAAAAAAAAATTAAGTTATTGATAGATTTAAAATTATACAGATTAAATAATTATCTTTACATTAATGACGACAACTAATTAATTAGTTTAGTTAAGTTAAAAAACTAAGTTATAATTAACTCTCTTGTTATTAGTAGTAGCTGCTGCTATTACTATACTGAGTTATAATACGGAGTCAATTTGATAAAGAAAAGGAAAGGAAAGGAAAGGGAGAATGATGAACCATTGTCCATGACTTGAAGCTGAACTGACCTTCCAAGTCTTCTCCCATCTTTGTTAAAGTGAATGAAGTTTTTGTGATTTCAAGTTTAAGTTTTATAGTTGTTTATATGATGGACATTGAAGGTTTACATGATCGTTAATTTTAAAAACCGTGAGATTAGTCGAGATGTATATAAACTAGTTCGGACATCCATATTAATAATAATAATAATAAATGAAGCTTCTTCTTTGCGTTGTTGGCTGATGGAAAACAAACTGCTCTTATTTGCTCACCTACAAGTCTTTAACGTTCCCGGCCCCTTGTAAGGTATCAGGTATGTGTCTGATCATTTGTTTTCAGGAAAACAAATTTGAGTGATTGGTTTTCATTCTCGGGTGATTTGAAAAAAAAATAAAAAAGTTTAAATGAGTAGTTTTTTATTTTATTTTAATGACTGGGATTGAACATTTGAATAAGGCAATTATTAAATTTGTAAAAGACAGTAATTGCCTTTGTCTTGAGTCAAAAGGCTACAAAATTTAATTAGTAATTTTAAAAAGTGTTTTTTATTTAAAAATATACTAAAATAATTTATTTATTTTTATATTAACACATTAAAATTATTGAAAAAAATTAAAAAAAAATTAATATAATATTTAATTCTCAAGTAAAATACACTTTTTAAATGTATCTAAAAACAAAAATAGTTGTAAGGTGCTCTTTTTTTTTTTCTCATAAAAAAAAATTTGCATTTCAGTTTTTTAATTTGATTTCAAATAATTCCTTGAAATTGATAATTCATTACCACCCAATTTACTCTTGTAATTTATTTTCAGAACTTCATTGGATAAACCTAAAAAGTAGCTTTGTTGTGGATCTTTATATCAACCTACAGAGCATTATTGTGTTATATGCAAGAAAGCCAACAATAATTTTCAATAAGATAATATAAGAAAGTCAATTATAATTTTCTCCTTTTCTTTTTAATTAATTATATTAAATAAAACAACAAACCTTGATTAATTTTGATTTAATTTCAAAATAATCCTTGACATTTAATAAAAAAAAACAAAAAAAGAAAGAGTTATTTAGTGTGTGTTTGATATTATATTAGATTTTACAGTTACTTTTTAAAGAAAAAAATATATTTGAGAAAAATATTTTTAGATATGGCTTTAAAAATATATTTTAAAAAATATATATATGTTTGATTGAAACTACTATAAAATAGATTTTGATATGTAAAATAAATGACAAACAAGTATCTATTAATAAGGAATAAATTTATGAAACCAAAATTTGAAATATAATTATACGTAAGAACAATTGTTATCAACTAAACAAGTTTTTCTTTATAATTGGATAAAAAACAGAATGTGCCCATCACAACGGCATATTAATGAGGTAGTAATTGAGTTCTACTCGGAAGATAGGAACAACAATCCTTTAAAGAGTTGCAATGTGATCAAGTGTGGGGTCTGTCTGCTATCTGCAGAAGATGATAATTCATGATTTCTTCATGCCTTTGTGACTGCGGTTAATGCTGAAGAAGCCGAAATGACTCTGAGTGATTCAAACCAATCAAATGAGACTGATATAGATGCATTGAGGAATTACATTGAAAATCATCACTCTCTATCCCAGCAAAAAACCTCATCTGCTGATCGCATCTCCACGTAGGCTAAGTTGCTGATGATCTCTTTCTACAGAAGAAAGCTTCAAATTTTCTCTCCACATATCTTTTCTGGCTTGGCATCTTTTATCCATTTAAAGCTTTGGAAATTGGAATTCTGAATGCAGTATCTATCTGAAACAACCCTAAATGATTCGAACCAATTTAGGAGGCACTGAGATAAATGCTTTGGGGAATTACATGGGAAATCTGCACTCTTTATCCCAGCAAAAAGCCTCTCCTGTCGCGCCTTGCATGGTTCAACAAAGATTCAGGTTAGTTTACACTGCTCTTCTTGCACTAAGTTGCTGATCTCTTTCTTCAAAAGTTGGCTTCAGATTCTGTCTCTACGTACATATGTTTTCTGCCCCCAACTCTGTTTCCCATGTCAGATTCTGCAAACAGGAATTCTGACTTGCAATACATATATATATATATATATGCTTTGCTGGTTAATTTGGTTCTTTCCTCTTCCTAATTTGTTTCTCTTCATAATATTAAGTTGTTCCCTGACTTCTAAAATGCTTTCCTTCCTCTCTTGCACTCTTGTTCTGCCTCATAAAATCAAGAGTGAGTTCTTTATTTTACTAGTTACTTTCGGATTCTTGGCACCTATTTAAACGGTTTGTAAGTTATTTTCAAAACAGTTTTCAGATTATTGATATTCAGAACTTTTCAAAACAGAGTTTTTTCTATAGTTTAGAACTATAATTTTAGAGTTCGAAAAGCTCTGGTTTCTTATCGTACATGCTGCATCAGAATTCTCTAGACCTCATGACTATCACCTCCAACATAACTAGTGACAAAGGCAGAAAGAGTTTCCAATTCAGTTTTGCATATGCTTGGAGGATCCCTTCAAACAGTGGTGATAAAATAACCCACCAATCATTTTATTTTTTTTACAGTGGAAAGCGTATCACTTGAGAATTTTTTCCAGTGCTGCTTATGTCAAAATACAAGAAGAGACGAGGACTAAGCTTGAAAATCAAAGTCAGAAATGCGTTCTGCTAGGGCGTGGACTTCTTGTGGTCTCAAGGTTTACAATCCTATCGCTAAAACGGTGGCGACGTCAAGAGATGTTCAGTTAGATGGAGAGCAACCATGGAAATGGAGCAGTGAAGGGTAGCAGCAGCAACTTGTTTTAGAAGATGAATAAGAGCAGAATAATAATGAAGGCAGTGATCAGAATATGGCAGCAGTTTCAGCCATCTCTAAATGCTTCTTCTAGTTCAGATTCAAGGAAGTCAGATCATTTACAATGTGTAAAAATCATTTATTGCTTGAAAATAAACTTTGTTAGGCTATATTTATACAAAATAAAGGGCTGAATTTATACTATATAAGTTAACTAGCGCCAAGAAACTAAGCCTAATGTGAAGTTGCCAAAACTGAATTGTGTAATAGTAGAAACAAAAGAAATTTGTCTAGTTGTTAAGGAGAAGTAGTGGATTGCTAGATCTGTGGGGCAGATGTTTTTTGTTTTTAAGTTGAAAAAAAAAAATATAAAGGCGCTAGTAACATTTGTTTTTAGAAAAAAATAATCATAAACTTAAAATTTAATAATATTACATAACAACATCATTATTTATTTTATTATCAAAAAATATTTTTTTAATATCAAAATAATATTATATTAGATCAGGAACCAATTCTAATTAATATGTAAAACTCGTTACCCTATAAAATCTACATCAAAATATAAATTATAAGATATAGGTTTATGAAAATATGAATTATGAGGTATAGGTTGAACTTAAAACTTTGAGTTATTGGGCTAAGGGCTCTTTGAAATTGTGGTGGTAGTTGTGGTTCAAAATATTTTTCATTTAGAAATGTATTAAAATAATGTTTTTTTTTTATTTTTAAAAAATTATTTTTTAAATCAGTACATCAAAACGATCTGAAATAATAATAATTTTTAACAAAAAAATTAATATTTAAAAAAACATAGTTTCAATCGTGTTCTCAAATAGATTCTAAAACCAAGGCCAAACACCAAGTTTCTATGACAATTTATTTTCAAAATTAGTTTCAGAAGGGTTAGTGTTATCTTTTCTGTGACTGCTAATGAGAAATTTCCCATTAAAATATATTCTTGGATGCAGACACAATAAAAGATACAAGGCTACATGGCATACATAAAACAACAAACACTCCTCCTTCTTGCAGCCATAACATATAACATCACCTATATAAAACAACAATTATTTTATTTCCTTCACTTTTGTTGGTTAAGTGTTTCAAATAATTTTGCTTAAAATAATGGTGTACAAACCATAGCTATCAAACAAGCCAAGTCTCAAGTTACAAGGATCAACCCGAAAAAATTTTAAATTGTTTTTTAAAATTTTAATATTTTATATGAAAAAATAAAAAACAATTCATGTGAATATAAATTATGCTTGTTATAAATAATAAAGTTTAAAATATTATTTCAAAAGATTTTTTTTATTTCATATTAAAAAAACATAACTTTTTTCTTATGAATGTAAACATAGAGTATATATACTAAAAGGTTTCAAATTCTACATTGAAAAAATAAAACATTCTTCTAGTATTTATACAGTGGACTTTGAAAATGGTTAATAATCAACTAAAAAATATATAAATTTTGGTTAGGAGAAAAAACACATTTAAAAAAAAAGAAGATAAGAAATGGAGTCTCAACTGGGTTTTATTAGGTTGCTTGGGTCATATATCAATTGAGTTTTGCTAGATTTTTATTTATTCCAGTCTTTTAACTTACACGAACCACTCGGCTACCCAATCAACTTTTCGGTTCAAGTTTAATTTTTAAAACAAATTCCCCCACGCTTGGAAGAGGCCCACGCATATAGGTTCCCACTCTAGCCTATCACCTTCACTTTAGATTATCCAATTCAAGGAACTAATATAAAATGCCATGCAATTCAAATCCAAGCCAAGCAATTAAATCCCAGGCAACAAAATCCAGAAAAATCCAACCCAAGAAAATTTAAGCCATTCAAACTCAGTGCTTCACACTAGTTATTTCTATTGTTTTTCTTGTATATTATTTTATTCTTTTATATTTATTAACTTAAATATTAAAGAATTTTCTAGCCAGCACAGAGGACTGTAGTAGAATCATGTTTTCAAACAGTAAATTAACGAAGAACAAAATGTTGTGACAAAAGAAAAGAACCCAAAAGACTTGCCTGATTTTGATGCTTAAACAAATAAAAAAATCTTCATAAAAGATGAACTTGAAAGAGATGAAGAAATCACACTAGACATGAACTCGCAGGTCATTAGGTGAAAAGTAACTCTCATGATAATTGCTGAACACTAGACATGAATAGTTCTTTCTGTTCTGCTTGAATCACCTCTAACTTGATCTACGTTGTAACTTGGGAAAAATTGTGTGCTCTGCACATGTAAGACCTGTGCTTGCATGTAAACTACGTCATCCAGTTTTCTGTAGTTCTGAAGAAGATGGAAATTTTCTTGAGCAAAAAAAAAAAATTTTAACTGATAAAACTAGAAAAAAAAAACCAAATCATGAAAAAAAAAAAAGTAATTTGATTAGGAATTTTAAAACATTGACCGGTTTGGTTTGGTTTCTGTTTTATAAGCTTGAAATTGAAAAAATCACACCAAACCGAATTGAATTCAAATCGAAAAAACTGAGTCAAATCGAAATCAATCGGTTTGAACTGGTTTTTGTTCTAAAAAACCAAACCAAATCAAAATCGATCAAATTTTAAATTTTTTATAAAAATCAATTTGGTTATTTGTTTTTATAAATACCGAAACTAAAATTTTCTTTTCAATTTTTTTATAGCATGGGCCGGGCAAAGGAGGGATAGTATTCAAAGAAAACAGGCCCAAAGAAGGAAGCCTTAATTGGGTCATAAAGACATGTCTAGTCCTCAATTTGGCCTGCTAACGCTACATCGATTCCTAGACTCTCTCTCTCTCTGCCTTCTCTGCTTTGGTGAAGTTTGGTGATAGCAGGTTACTCTCCCCTCTCAAGTTAAATTAATACAAAAGGCTTTCCATTTTGGAATCTTGTGCTCTTGAGAATTTTGACTCTGATAATCTCTCCTTGTTTTTGACTCGTAACCAATCTTCTGTTCTGTGTGTTCTTGGATCCTTGCGTTCTTGGCTCTTGTTAATTTGAGTGTATTCTCTATTGAAATCTATTTATTTGGATATTCTGCATAGTATTGTTGCTTTTGATTTTCTAATAACCAACCATTCACTTGAATTGCAAACCTCATGTGCTGCTTACTCAACACAGTTTAGAATCATAGTGGATTGTGACCATGCAATTGTGAAGACATTGGTGACCTGCACAATTTTTGTGCCATTAAAATTCTGAACATTGCGTGCTTCAATTCATTGTCGAATGGCTGCCAAATGGGTATAGATATTTTGTTATCATTTATTGTAAAATGAATGGAGTGTCTGGATTGAGGAGGTATTCCGTCCTTGAATTAAAGTTACGCAAGGTACTGAACTTAATAGACGACATTTTTGTTATCAGAGCTTAGGTTTTGGTTCCATCATTCAATTTCCTATCATTTATAGGAGGACAATCAGAGTGTATGTATAATCTGATACAATTTCAAAAGTGTAGAGAGCGAAAGTCCTAAACTTTAAAGTTGCTTGTTGTCGTCTTTTTTTATTTCCTAGGAAAAGAGGAAATAGAATGGATGGATTTATTGGTTAAGTGCATCTTGGATGAGGAAAAATCTATGATAAGTCAACGTACTAGTTGGAGTTGTGAATTGTCTTGGATTAGTATTGTACGTTGAGTGTAACATGAATTTGCACTGAGATGATATTGGGAAAATGAAGATTCGTTTGTGCTTTTGGTTATGGGAGAAAGATGCCACATTCTAAGGCTGCCTCTATGGAATCCAATTCTGTTCCTAAGGTTATTGATGGGGTTGTTGAGAGTCTGGTTAATACAGATAGAGCAGTGTGCCAATGCTGGTGGAAAATCTAAGCGGGTGACAAAGCTGGAGGTACCACCATTACGCACTTCTTGATGCAGAGATCAGATTATCAGTTAGAAAGCCTGCGACCTCAAAAGGGAGTGGAGTTTGTGGAATGGCTTTTCAGGAATAAGACTACCCAAATAGTAACACCAGTTTTCCTGAGTTTGCTTATTTTATTCTCACCTGGTGGTTGATGCTGAAATAGGAATAGCAGCAGCACCTTTGAGAAGCCCTTGAGACTAAGCCTGACAGCTTTCGAGGTGAGCTAATCACGTGGGTCACTAGGTTGGAGAAAGCACTTGATGTTATGAATTTTACTTATGAGCAAACTCTCTTAATATACATAATACTCAAAGTTGACCATCAGTTGAAGATACTTGATGTTATGAATTTTACTTATGAGCAAACTCTCTTATTATACATAATACTCGAAGTTGACCATCAGTTGAAGATAAGGCCTTCAGACAAGTATCAGTGACCAGAAGGAAGCAGAAGAGAGTGGAACTGACGGCATTATTAGATGCAAGAGTGGTTACTTTTCTTTTAAGCTTGATCTCTCCTTCATTGGGTGGTGCTTATTGTGGGGCTATCAGAAATCAGGATTCAAGCTCTCACTTTACCAATGAGCTGACAGTAAATGGATGTTGGGCATGGCTACTGCCAAAAAGATCTGATGAAGATGAATATTTCACATGGACGAGTGGGCATCTGTATTTTTTTGTGCTTTCTGTCACATGACCTGACAGCTAATTTGCAGCTTCCTTGAAAGGGAGATCTTGTGAAATTCTGTATTGATTAGGAGTTAAAGGACTGGGGATGACTAGATTGCAACTCAAATCTCTTTCGTTGCAGAGGATTTAGTCAGTTTGAGACCCAGTGCTTGGATTTTGCTAGGTTTGCTCCTTGTGTAGTGGCTGATGAGAGCTGCTTACTTGGAAAGTTGATAATAGTTTGAAATCACAATATCAAGAAATTGAATCTCGTTTTTAAAGCTGAGAATATGAGCAGAGATGTAAAATTTAACATGGATCATGGGGAGATGCCTGGAAGTGCCAGAAAATTCGATCTTAAGAAAAGCAGTTAAAGCATAAAAATCTCTGGAATGAAGGCAAGTGACCAATGATTCTAAAGGCATGTTTCTGATGCATAACCTGATAAGAATATTAATCCTTTCCAAATTTTGGGAAAGTATCACGAGGTGCAAACATCTTATAGATTGTAGTTCATTTTAAGTGTCAAATGTTGAGCTTGCCAGATAAGAGATGTTCCATTTTGAATGAGTAACAACCAAACTGGTTGAGATGATAGGGGCTGAAAATATGAAGAGAACCATTTTAGTCACACAATAGGATACATAGGAATTGAGTTCTTCTCAATGAGTTTGCATGAGTTCTTTTCTGATCCAGGTGTTCCCCACTCCTTAAATTCCCAGATTTACTTCAAATGTTGCATGGAAATGACTCCAGAATCTCAGCATTATATTATTTACTTGTCGTGAATCTTTTAGAGAGGTTCAGTATTGGATTTGAAATCGGGACATGCTAATAGAAGTTTAAGGTGATCAAGTCTCAAGAATGTAACCTATACTGGTGATCATAATCCATACTTCAGTAGGTATATTTAGCAGTTTGAATTTGGCATTTGAGATACTAAAAAATTGAGGGGAAAAACTTCCATTATAAATGAATTTGACCCAGTGAAAAGAAGTAAATAATAGCAATACTTATTTAGTCATGTGGGATGACAAATTTAGATAGCTAAAATTTCCTTTCATGGGATGGCAGGATGGTGATGGAGATCATGTAAGCCCTGTGATATAATGCCTGTTAATACTACAAGTGAAATAGAGAGGCTGTTCCTAAGGTTAACAGTGTGCAATCCCTAATTTCTGTTAAAACCCAGTAATGGATTTGGATTTTGACACTATCCAATTTGGATTGAATGTTTTTAGGTTGTACAGCAAGTAAAGTTATTGTATACCCTTTAAGTCAACTGATACTTCAGCTTTTAATTTTGTTTGAACATTTCTTGAGCATGCGCGCTATTACAGTGATTTTAGCTGAATGTAGTTTAGTGCAAGTAACATGTTCTGTTCAGTTTTCTTAATGTTTTCCATTACCTGTTGTGAATGAACTTGAGTGCCTATCAGTTCAGAAATTGAAATTGCAATTCATTTTTGTGAAGACATGTTTCATTTGCAGCAATCCATTCTGCTCATCTGCTGTGGACATGATAGAAGCCAAGGCTGGAAATACAGATGGGGAACCGGTGGGAAGTGAAGGTTCATCTGTTAGTATAAAGGTCTTGTTCTTTGCCAGAGCTCGAGATATAACTGGCTTGGCTGATATGCAATTAGAGGTGTCATCTGGTAGTACCACCAGCGATTGTTTGAATAAGCTTATTGCTAGGTTTCCTAGCTTGGAAGAGATCCGTGGTTGTATAGTTCTAGCTCTAAACGAGGAATACACAACCGAGGCAGCAATCGTCAAAGAAAAGGATGAGCTGGCAATCATACCTCCCATCAGTGGTGGCTAAATATTTCGTACAAATTTCTTTAATGTCTTGATATCCAAACATGTTCTTTGAATGGTATTCTTGATCATATAGTTGTCTCACACAAATACGTGAATGTTGTATGATTTTCTGTGTCTTCTGTAACTATATTGATGAAGTCTTCAGTAATAAATTAGTCTTCACGTACACTTTAGAGAACAAGGCAGACGCTGAACCATAAATTTCAAGTTTGTGTTCAAATTTTCCATTTGTCCAATTTTTCTCCATGTTGATTATTTATTTATTTTTGATAGATGCCATGTATGTACCTAGACAATTGACAGGAACTCGCACCTTTGTGTCATTCACAGAGCATTTTTAGGTGTTCGAGAGAGACAGGTGTGGCTCCTCGAAAACACCGATTCAAAGGATCAACATTTTAAAAAATATAGGCTCATTCTTAATATGCTTCTACTAGCTTTTTTAATTTTTTTTAAGTAAAAATTTCTTCTTTATAAGTTTTTCTTGACCTCTTAAAAAAATATTCTAATTATAAAGTTCTTTATATCTCACCTTATTCTCTTTAGAATTTTTCAAAGTATGATTTCCTTTAAAGTTTCCTTTTAGATACTTTGAATTTTTTAAACTGGATGCACACCCTGCTCACCGATATTTCAGTTTATTAACTGAGATTTTATCCATAATAATAACCGATGTTTTTTAAAATATTTGCATATTAATATCATAAAAATTTAAAGGGTTATTAATAAATCTAAAATTTTATAACCCTAAAAAACCCCTTAAAAAATTAAACTAAAAAACCTTCCAAAAAACATCTCCAGGTTATATTGCCTGAATTATTTGAATCGACATGTAAAATCTGGACTCAAATTAATTTTCAGACAATTAATTTTTGGATGTTGAACGCACACCCAGCACCCTCACAAGTAATTGGGGTACTTGAAATGCCAGCACCATTTCAATCAATTGGGGGTACTTGGTGCACCAGCACCAGCAAATTTATTGGTGGCGCTGGCAGCAGCCTCCCAAATAATCGGGGGTGCTGGGCGCACCGACACCCTCTCAATTAATAAGACTGTGTGGCGTCACCATCCCCCATTTAATATATATTTAAGAGTATAGTTGTAATTGTTTTTTAAAGTATTTTAATTTAAAAAAACATGTTAATAATATTTTTTATTTTTAAAAATTTATTTTTGAAATTAGCATATCAAAATCATTTAAAAACAATAAAAATATATTAATTCAAAATAAAATAAAAAATTTAAATTTTTTCAAAAATATATTTTTTAAAAAATCTCAAACAGGTCTTAATTGGGCACGAGTGTTTGTGAAGCCAGATCCAATTATTTTGGATGCTGGGCCGCGTAATCAGCCCTTATTGGATTAGGCATAACACATAGATACATTTAATTAGGGTGTTTAATTTATTGAGAGTGCTAAGCATGCATTTCTATAGCTTGAGACATGTAATTCGAGCTCAATACATTGTTAATAATTTTTTTTTTATGAATTCTACATAAGTTTTTTGATATTTTATATTAATTTAATATATATTATTTTAATCAGAATATAATTAAAAATATCACTAATATAAAATTATATTTTAACCTCTTCTCTTAATATATATATATGTATATACACATACACTATCAGAAAATCAATAAATATAAACGGAAATACTGAGGGAATATTTCCGTCGGTAAATTTTCGAGGGATTTTACCGACGGAAATATTCCCTCGGTATATACCGAGGAAATTACCGTGAGAAAAAAATTAAAACAAAGCAAAAAAAAATGATTACATGTCATTTTTTCAAAGAGCTCCAGAACTGTTCATTTTTTAATTGCACTGTTAATTGTTTTACTTTACAGATAAAATCACCGACGGATTAAAAATTCATCAGTGTGTTTTGACGGTTTTCTGAAAAAATTCAATTGATTTACATTTTCATTTAAATGTTACATACGATCATACAATTGTATGTATTAGCATTATCATACAACCACTCCAACAGTAATATCACTAAGATTTTATAATCATAACCTCTGCTGACCATCGAAGAGTGGAATGGCTGGCTGAACAAATTAACTTCTCTGCTGGTTTGGTATTAACTTTAATATCATTACACTCTTTGTTTTTTTTTAAAAAAATTTATTTTATTTGGAATTCCTTCAATATATATATACCGACAGAATATATTTCTGTCGGTAGATTTGTTAATAAATATCACCATAAAATACCGGTTAAAAAAATCATCGGAGATTCCGTGTTATGCCATGGATGCTTGCTACTGCAAGGACAAAAGCTACTGCTTCTTGGTGAGATTTTTCACTGAGGCCTAGTGGAGGCTGTTCATGTTGGATATACCTCAAACTGTAAACTTAAGCTTGCTACCAGTAGATGGATGAGATGATTTGAAGTTTTTCCTTAGTAATTAAGAACTGATGAGAACAATTACAGCTTAAATAAGTAGGAACTAACTACGTATCACTATGTGAATTTAGTGGAAGCATATTCAACGATACAACAAACTGAAATATACACGATTAACATCTTGATCATGACTCCCATAACTTAGGGATTCTTAGTTGACTAGGCTTGCACAATTCCCACAACTTAGGGATTCTTAGTTGACTAGCTAAGTTTATTGAAATAACTATCTGTTGACATAATTTATTATCATTAATCCTAGCAATATTCAGTAAACACGAAAATCAACCAGCCCTTTATGAATGACAGCGTCTTTGATCAGCTTAAGAGATTCTTCAAGATCATCGCAGAGTTGATGAGGATCAGGAACTATCCCTTCGTCAACTGATAAGATGATGTTCATCTTATTGGCATAGCTCACAACATGAATCATTAATGCCTGAAAATAAATATTTATATGTTAACACTGGTAATATTCATACACAATTTGATTAAGAGATTATGGAGAGAAATCTTCAGATTTTCAAAATCCTAACCATCAATTTCTGAGACCTTCTTTGTTTCAAATTAGAGATGACTTGCATGGCATGCGGTGTATTTCAATATTTAGAACACATGTGATTGTTAGCTGATATGATGTCAAGGAAAACATTATCTATTTATTAACTGATGATTTAATAAAAAGTCATTAGATTTGATTGCTGAAAAAGATTTACTAAATTTGTATTTACAATGGTCTAGGACCATCCAATTTGGTAATATATACATATATTTTATTAATACCAAATAAAATAAAAATGAATCAATATTTTAGTGTTGTTTTTTTATATATAAAAAGAAAGTTTGTCGCTAATATTAATGGTAATTTACTCGTAGACAGAATATATCGATTACTTACATTAGGTTGCCCAAAGCAAGTTGGAGCAATGTAGGCCACTTGATGGCCATACAAAGTGATTGCTTCTGAGGGACCAGCCACGTTCGAGAACCACAACGTAGTTTGAGTTGGGAAGCTTGCCAACTGTGACAGCAATGGATTTATTTTATTTTAAGCCCCCAGACATCTATTGACGTTGTACATAAATACTAAAGGATCGAGTGTTCCTACAAGATTTATCTTACCTTAGTACCAAATAATTTGAGAAATGTTTTTGCCATGAAGTATGTGCATAATGCTTCAAGAGAAGCTTTCTTCCTCTTTCCAGTTGCCTTAGCACTTCGAACATAATCTAATGCATCCTCTCGTAGTGCAATGGTGAAGGGGAAGAGAACGTAGCCGATCAGGTTGCCCAACCTCACGTTGCTGCTACTTTTCCTCTTTTCAGCAACACCCTATATATAGAAAGAAATTAAAGAAAAAATAGATACACAGAAATAAAGGATCATGACATTTCTTCACATGATATTTGTAGCCCTCACTTTATTTCCTGGATTTTCTTTTCCTTTTTAGTTTTCTTAGACGCCAAAGTAGATTAACAGAAGACCCCAAGGAAGCAAAAAGAATCCCTCAAGGCGAAACAGATAACATGAAATTGCCGTACTCACTTCATTTCCTAGATATGGCCTTAAATTCACGAATGAAGTTGCTCGTAGACGAATGTTCTTAGGAAGATTGCTATTTCCTTCTGCCACTCGTAGACGAATGGAGTCTCCACCATCTTTCTTATTTTTACCTGCAGAATATAGAATTAATATACAAAGCTGAAGATGCTCCAAAGATAACTAATTTAATTTTTCTTCCTACCTTAGTTGTAGGTAGTCGTTTAAAATCTAATTTATCTGAGAACTTAGCGTGTAGTCCAGCTAAGAGCATATTTTATAAAATTGTTTTATATATGGCTATAGGCCTATCTAATGTTTTTGAAGGATATAAGTTACGATTTTACACCAAAGTGAAATTGGCACTAAATTTCAATTCAGAAATTGCTTACCATATTTTCTATTGAGATAGCGAGATAGAGCTGATTGTGTGACTCCCACCATCACATCATTGATTGTCTGGCAAATAAAAAATATAAAAATGTAATGAGTTCATGAGATTAATTTTAGGAATACCAAAATTTAGGTCATTTGCATGAGAAACGTATATCAACACTTTGTTTTATTTTCTACAGTGAGGACAGTTTGATATATAGTAAATGGCTTACAGCATTCATGGCATTCTTGACTAGCTTAACATCCTCCAAACTCACAGTTCGATGAACAATCCGCCGTGGAGTAGATCCAACGCCTAATGGACCTTTGAGTGGCGTTTTTGTATCGTCCAAGAAGAAAATTGTGATTAAAAACATAACAACATCAACCAAAGTATTCCAATATATCAGCAACACCGAAAATAGCTTGATGAAATGTTGGAGAAGCCCTCCACTAGAACTGCAGGGTTTCTGTTTCTTTGAGATTGGAAGTGTTGGAAGCGCCTCAGGATCAGATGCTTTGCGGGTAAAAGACATGAAAAGTGACATGAGAGACGTCCCATCTCCAATGGAATGGTGGACTCGGAGAATGCCTACGGATTCAGCATTAGATGTTTTGATGTTGAGGAGATGAAGATCCCACATAGGTATAGACATACTGATCTTAGTTTTGCTCAAATTAGAGACGTAATCTTCTACGTACATATCAGGAAAGTCCATATTTGGGTCAATTGTAGGGAATTTGACATGGTCGTCCAAGTCAACCTCTGTTCTAACCCATCTGAGCTGCCCCCCATATTTCTCATCGGGAACCTGTTACATATAAATTTGACGTCATTAATGAAAAGACAGAAAAAAAAAAAACTTAAAGTTTGATAAGAAAAAGGTGACAAAAAACACGTACGATTAGTGCATGCTCCGTATCCCTAAGCCATGGGAAACAGTTCATATTATTTCAAAGATATTGACTTATGGATCAAAAAAAAAAAACACAGAACTTGCCTGCAAACTACAGAAACGAGGATGCTTAAGCAAAGTATTCCTCAGATTTGCTCTCATAACTTCTGGATTGATTTTGGTCTGAAAGCCGATTATGATAATGATGTACACGTTGGAGTCGGGTTCATGAAACATCCGAGCCACTGGACTCAAAGGTTGCTGCTCTTCATCAGTGCTGCTCAGAACATTCTCAACATTTGTTGCTGTTTGAATTGGTTTAATGGCTCGGGTCCTCATTCGTTAATCTTTGAGAATAGAGGCAAATAATGCAGGTGTCAGTGCGTGCAAGGGTATCCTGTTTTTCTTCAAGCTCTATGTTTTGGTCACAACACTTCTTGGATACGCCCCCTTCTTATAGAACAGCAAACTGCATGCGTGCATGTTTCACACCTTGTGTTTCATAGAAAAGTCACAGAAACAACTAATTAATGAAGATGTGATTGAAACGGCTTCTCAATTTCGAACCAACTTTTCGAGTTTTCATTATAAATGCTTCGCAGAGAGTAGGTATATACATTCATGAATCATGATACTGATATTTAATATCATTATTCGTAGCATTGTTCACGTTACAGAATTCTGTCACTGGTCCCCCAACTGTTTTACTTCCATTCATTTTGCTCCTCAAACTTTTGTTTCTTTCAATTTGGTCCATGAAAGTTCCTTTTTTTTTTTCCAGATTTTATTTTTATTCTCTCTAGATTGAATTCTATGGCATTGCTTGTGTTTTGGAGTTTTTTTAAAAAAATTCGATGGCAAGTCAATTTTACATGAAAGAATTTAAAATCATTGTAAAAAATAAAAGAAAAGGTATCAAAACTGGCTTTTACAAAAATTGAGAGTTTATTATCCTTAGATTGTTGAACCATTGCAAAACTTCTACTGTCTCTTTTCAATTTTCTGCTTATTATTCTTTTCTTTTAAATCACATTATTGCACAACATAATTAATTAGTCCTTGTAGTTTAACAAAATATTATTTCACCCCCCCCCCCCCGATATTAAAATCCACTTATAACTTGGTCCTTTCTTTAATTTATTTTGTTTTCTCTTTTTGGGAAAAAAAGAAAGAAGGAAATGTAATTAGTTAACATGGGAAAATTGATTGGAAAAAAGCTACTTTTGAATAAAAAACAACTAAATTAAGTTTGGTCAAAGGACAATATAATTATCTTTTATACTATTGAGACTAAATGATTAATTTTTATAAACTAGAAGGACTATAACCTAATTAATAAAAACTAAAATAGACACGGATGTTTTATTGTGCACAAAATGCAATTCCACCCTTCAAAATGACTTCGTTTTTGGTTTAATGGCTTGGATCCTCATTCGTTGATCTTTGAGAATAGAGGGTATCCTGTTTTTCTTTAAGCTCTTTGTTTTGGTACCAACACTGCATGGATATGCCTCCTTCTAGAACAGCAAACTGCATGTTTCACACGTTGTAATAGAAAAGTATTTCTGTTTTCATAGAAAATTCACAAAAAAAAAAAATCTCATAAATAATCTGTAATGATGGAAGTTTATCGTAAATCATGTGATTTTTTGGGAAGGAAGAGAATTTTAATTTGGATTGTACAAGGCACAACTAATTAATGAAGATATTGATTGAAACGACATCTTATTTTCGAACAAGATTTCGTATTTTCATTATAAATGCTTCGCACAGGTAGGTATATAGATTATTCATAGATAATGTGATAATGAATGATGTCATCATAACCTGAATTTAGTTTTTTAAAATTATTATTTTTTAGTTTTATAAATTTTAGAATTACAAGATATAATTATTAATTTTAAAATTTATAAAATTAATTAAAATATATACAAGCTGGTATAAATATTCACATTATTTAAATAAAAAAATGTCAATAAAAAGTCGGACAGTGCTCGTATTTGTAATTGGTTTAATTCTCATTGTTTCTTGTTTAGGTTCTGTGAATCTGATGCAAGAAATTTCAAATCTTTATACCTGCAATCAATCGCTTATACTAATATATTCATGACATTGATATTTAATTCTCAAATTGGTGTTTTATTATCACTCATCTACTATTCATCATCTCTCTTATGATATCATTATTCGTAGCATTGTTTACAATACAAAATTTTATCTTTGATCCTTTAATATATATTTTTTTATTTTGCTCCTCGAATTTTTGTTTCCTTAAATTTGGTCTTGAAATTTCCTTTGTTTCCAAATTTTCTTTTTATTCTCTTTAAATTGAATTCTATCGCATTACTTAAGTTTTGAAGATTTTTTCTTTTTAAATTCAATGGTTTGTCAATTTTACATGAAAGAATTTAAAATCATTCTATAAAAAATTAAAAGAAAAGGCATCAAAACTGACATTTACAAAATTTGAGAGTTTATTATCCTTCTATTGTTGAACCATTGTAAAATTTCTACCGTCTCTTTTCAATTTTCTGCTTATTATTCTTTTCCTTTAAATCACTTTATTGCACAACATAATTAATTAGTCCTTGTAGTTTAACAAATTATTATTTCATCCCCACGATATTAAAATCCGCTTATAACTTGGTCCTTTCTTTAATTCATTCTATTTTCTCTTTTTGGAAAAAAAAAAAAGGAAATGTAATTAGTTAACATGGGAAAATTGATCGGAAAAAAAACTATTTTTGAATAAAAACAACTAAATTAAGTTTGGTCAAAGGACAATATAATTATTTTTTACACTACTGAGACTAACTAATTAATTTTTATAAACTAAAAGGACTATAACCTAATTCGTAAAACTAAAATGGACATGGATGTTTCATTGTGCACAAACTGAAATTCAACCCCTCAAAATAGCATCATTTTTAGTGTTGCCCCGATCTATTAATCATCATGGCTAATAAAATAAGAAATAAATTATAAAACCCCAGGCGAAAAATTATAAATTAAATAATTTCATGTAAAATAAAAAGAAACAAATTTATAACTCTCAATCGGGTTATCAGAAAATTCTGAAATTTTTCATGGAGCCTTCTAATATGATTATTTAGCTTGGGTTAAAATTTCAGAGTTTTTAGAGAAATTTAGAAATTTGACAAAAAATTACAATTTGATTAGTTTTACGTTATTGGATGTAATTTTAAATCCGAGCATCAGATTGAGCTAAAATTTTATGAGGAACCTTAAAATATATTAAATAAAATCTGGTTAAAATTTTAGGATGGACAGAGCTCAGTAGTGCTATCAAAGAATAAGGAACGTTAAATGGAAGCAAAAAGACTTATTAAAAGTAAAATGGTAATTTTCCATTAAAAATAAAAAAAGGCCGCCCCTTTTCTGTTTTGAACTGCCGACTGGGCAGTAACAAATATGGAAAGAAAAAAAAGAAAGAAAATAAGAGAAGAACATGAGAAGTTAAGAGAAAAACAAGAAAAAGTGAGAGAGAGCTTTGAAAACTTGTAAGATTAAAAGACTTAGAACATTAAATCAAGGAAGAACCAAGTGAAGGAAGATATAAGAAAGGTGAGGAGGGTTGGCCACACTAGGAGGAGAAGAAAAGTTGGGAGAACTTAGATTAGTAAGCATGAAAAGTTTAGTTCTTACTTGAATTTAGTGTTTTTGGGTTTATTTGAGTAAGTTATCAAACAATGACAATTAAATTTGATTTAATTTCTCATAATCTTGATTTTTTTAAATTATGGTTCTTATGAGAATTTGGGGATTTTGAGAAAAATAGTAAGCATGATGGAATTGAGGTAGAATAGTATAGAAATAGTGAAAGTAAGTAGTAATTAAGAAAGAAATTGAATAATTTTGAAGAAAAGAACTTGTAATTAAGGATGAGGAAATATAGGAATGAGGTTTTGATTGTTTTATGTTTGAAATGATGTTCTTTATCTTATTTGAAGTATTCAAAATATGAAGAAGTGAAGAAACATCATAAGAATGTGAAAAAAAAAGAGGAATAAATAAATGGTAGGAAAAGTTCATCGGAGAATTCTTTAAGTGAGTTAAAAGTAGAAAATTGATTAAAACTATATGTTGAAAATGAAGTGACAAATGAATGAAAATTTTAATGTATACCCCAATTAAATAAAAGATATTACGTGCTTCAAATTTAGGCACGTAGGAGAAATGATAATAGATTAATAATGTAATGCAATCTAATTGATTCAGGAGTTGTAGCAGGAGTAGGGCATCAGACAGGAGGAGTCGGGCCATCACAAGTAGACGGTAAGTGATTCATCACTTTCTTTTAAATTCAAAGTTTCATTATTAGTTATGAGTTGTTTATGACATGTTGATATGGAAGAAGTAGATGAAAAAATTGTTGGTATTATAAATGAATTACCGGTTAGATAGTATGAATTACCGATTGGTTAGTAGGAATTACTAGTTGGTTGGTATGAATTACTGGTTAGTATGAATTATCGGTTAGTATAGAATTACCGGTTGGTATGGAATTACCAGTTGATTAATAGGAATTACCGGTTGGTTGGTATGAATTACCAGTTAGTATAGAATTATCGGTTAGTTGGTATAGAATTACCAGTTGGTATGGAATTACCGGTTGGTTAGTATGAATTACCGGTTAATATGAATTACGAGTTAGGTGGTATGAATTACCGGTTAGTATAGAATTACCGGTTGGTATGGAATTACTAGTTGTATTGGCTATTTATAGAGAATAGTCGGATGTTGGGTAATTCGTATCGTTATAAAGAATAGCCGAATGTTGCGTAATTTGTATGGAATTACCGGTTGTATTGGCTATTAATAGAGAATATCTGGATGTTGGGTAATTTGTATGGAATTACCAGTTAGATTGGCTATTTATAGAGAATAGCTGGATATTGGGTAATTTGTATGGAATTACCGATCTGATAGTTGGCTATATAAGAGAGTTAGCCAAGTTTGAGATAAAATTTGTGAATTACCAAATTAAAAATTAAGCAATGAGTGTTGGTTACAGAGGTCTTATAAGTATAGGATTAATAAATTATGAATGGGTTATTAATGTTGATATATAGTAAGTTGGTGATGAAAGATAATTTGATATATTTTGAAGACTTGTGAACATAATAGCTTTATCATCTTTAATGTGTTATCTTCTTTATTTCTTATTAATGTTATGTATCATGACAGGGTTGATCTCCTCGTTTCTTTGAGATTTTTTTATTGCCAGGGTTCATCTCATTCTCTTCTCGTTCTAGGATCTAAACTGATTATTTGTTATCATCAACTCAACGATTCTTTTTTTGTTCACAATCTTGTTGGACTTCATTGAGGATTTTCCCGTAACAAATCACAAATATATGCAATGCTTTAATGTTAGATGACATGCATACATCCTTACCTGATTTGAAATATATGACCCCCCTCTTTGATGCTCCATCGTCATAGGGTGCCTTTGTTTGCATTCCAAAGCCTTCTCTATTCTTTCGATGCATTGACTCATTCATGTGATAGCCATCACTTAACTGTAAATGCAATGCCTATCTTAGGCTGTCTTCAACGGTTACTGCTCTCGTTGTTTATCAAGCTTGAATTTGCCCCCAAGTGTGGTATTGCTTGATTCACCATGAAGGAGTTTAACAAGTCATTCATTTTCTAGATTCTCTCAAAACTACTCTTTCATTGGTTGTGTGCATCTTACCAACACCCATCAAGAGGTTTTCTAGTGTTGTCCTCATCTTAGATTGCTAATCAGCCATGGACTTACCTTAAGTTGAAACAATACTCTTTAAATATATGTTATCATCAGCCTTTATAGAACTATCAAGTCGTTCAGACATGGATCTTATAGTTGCAGTAAAAGGCTTATAGTTGTAAGCTTCATGTTCTTCTCAATAGATTCCTCTCATCTTGTTAAATCAGATCATGGAAAGAAATGCATTGGTACTATCAATGATGTTCACTTTATCACCCATATTCATGCAGTGAAGTACACCTTTGAGCTTCAAAACATGTGGTCTCATAGTCAGTCTTGGTGGGTGCATCCTTCTAACATTCATTCAAATGCAACTATGTGATAACACTGATCAAAAGTAATAGCCATGTTGAAGATAATAAACTCAGGTGAAAGTATGAAGATGTCCTTTAAGCTCATCTTTACTCTCAATTATTGTTAAAGTTCACTTAGATCATGGACTGTCTTTGAACAACATTGCCCCCAATATGGTCTGAATGTGCTCGTTCATTATATATCTTTCTTTGAACACCATTGTCCTCAACTCATTGATTCATCCTTTAATTATCTTTCATTACCCCCTAACTAATCTGAATACTGCTTGTTTTCCTTCTCAGGGTCCACTGTATTGCCTCCAAATAGTCAACTTTTCAAGGAGTGTCGACAAGTGTTGACGTCATTCTTGTCAAGGATTTTGCAAATTCAACCAATGTTCTTGTTTGATAATTTTCTGGAGTCAAATCTCATATTTCAAAGGTTATATATATTCAACTCTAATTGTTGAAATGAAATCAAAGAGATGTCAATTTTTGAAAATCAAGCTTCTTTGATTAAAGATCCAACACATGCTATTCAATATAGTCCTTTGATTGTCTTGTATTTTAAAAACATTGTAAGATTAAAACGGCTTTTTCCATGGTTCTTTTTGTTAGTTTTTAATCTTTGATCTTGGGTATATCGTTTGATGGTCTATGAATAAGGTGACCTTCTATGAATTTCAAGAAAAACAAGGTGCCCGAGTCAAAACTCAAGGCTTTATCAAGAAAGATTGTTTCTTTTTCTCAGCACCAATTTTATCAGCATGCATAATAATTAGTAGCTTAATTCATGAAGTCATGACCCTTATGGAATAACTCTTCAAGTTTTGAGATCGTCATTTATCGGTTCAGATTTTTACTTGATTATAAAAGGCTTTTTAAAGCATGTAATGCGGGCTATGGTTCATGGCTATGAAATAAAGGAATTTCACAAGCTCAAAAGGTGTTTCAGGGTTTCGAAGACCTGGGATTAACATCAACTTTTTTTCGTATTGTCTTTGTAGAGAAAGTGACATATAACCTTGTTAATCTTAAATATTAGAATTCTCTTAATATAGGTCATAATGCAAATCCTACTTGATTAAAAAGGGCTTTTTAAAGCACGTAATGCGGGCTATGGTTCATGGCTATGAAATAAAAGAATTTCACAAGCTCAAAAGGTGTTTCAGGGTTTTGAAGACCTGGGATCAACATCAACTATTCATCAACTTTTTTTCTTATTGTCTTTGTAGAGAAAGTGACATATAACCTTGTTAATCTCAAATATCAGAATTCTCTTAACATAGGTCATAATGCAAATCCAACTTTTTCTTTGATGAATAATTAATCTAATCTTTTTGAAGACACTAAAGGCTTTTTCATATACACATCAAAAGACATGAAGCTTGATTTTTTTTTTTTTACTTTTGGCATTTGTCGTGTCTTTCTTCAATTGAAACCTCTTTTACCCCTCTTAGAATTGATAGGCATTCTCCTTCCATTCCATTTTGACTTGCCTTTAAGTGTAGGTAATTTTCACTCTTTTTTTTCTTAGCCTTCCTTAAAGTTTTCTCATATGGTTGAAGTCTATGGTTTCTTTCTTTTAGCCCTCTCTCACACATTGGACTTTCATTCTTAACATTTCCTTTACCATTGATTCTATCAGTGTCTTCATCCTTCCCAATAACATATCTCTCATTGCTTCTAGTGTGGGGTGTGATCCTAGTCAGGGTTTTTATGAAAAGAAATATTCTATCAGGCTAAAAATGGGATTGCAAGGGATATAAGAAAGTGAAGGGATAACAAAAATGGCCTTTTCTCATTTCAAGCAAAGTCGGTTAGAAACGATAAATTTTGACCTCATCCAGTGTAAGGGTTGGGACTTGTAAGATTCATGATTCACTAGTCCATAACTACTTAATCCACTACATGTCATTATGCATACTATTAAAACTTAGCTATATGATGTGTGGTTAGTTTCATGTATGAGTTCAAAATTGTTTGGTCATCTCATGTTATTCTTAAGCATCAAGTCATTTTTGTAATCAAAACACTTTTAATCTTTAGGATTAAACTTTGCATATTGGAGTTTGATCAAAAATATTTTGTCAAAATAACCTTTGAAATAAACATCTCATGCTTTTGGAATAACAAAGAGACAAAGAAAAGACATGTTTCGTTAAAGGATGAGATGTGATCCCAAAACAAAATGCAAAATGGCAAAAATCCATAACAAAGATGATTGACAATTTAACCCCTTATTAGATCAACTTCTCTAACAATATCTATGGTTTGCCAATCAATTCTGATCACTTGTCATTCTAAGGATGTTCTAGTGATAAAATGATCGATACATGATCTTTCACAAACCAAGTTCAATTCTTGTAACTCTTGCATTTGTTCAACTAAAATGGCTTAGGAACCCACCATGATATTCACATCTCGTTTGAATTATACCATGGTGGTTGTATGAAATTTGTTGAAATCGGGGCAACAAATCTGGAATCTGGCATATGCTGGTCAACAAACTCGAGTGGCAGAGGGATGTCAATCTTGACAAAGATAAGTTTATGCTACAATAAGACATGGCATACAACTAAGGTTTCTTGCCTTCAGAGCCATCTTTTTATTCATCTCTCATTATTGTTCTAGAATCCATGGCAAAACCTTCGATCTTTGACTTCTTCATAGCTCGTTCAATTCTTTCAACAATCTTCACAACATCATATTAATCTTCCAATGTTGTTGTGGTTGGTTGAGGGTTGTTGGAAAACCTTCTAATAGCTAGGTAATCTTGGTAGCGCCCAAAAACATGTAGCACGACCATTGTTGACGTGTGAAATCATGTGGTGTCCCTATTAAGAGAGAACCTGATGAATATGAAAATCCTCTATCTTCTCTTCAATTCCTCACTAACAATATAGTAAACAGACACTTGTAGAGGGAGTTCTGCTCTATTGAAGTTTCAGTCTTCTTCATGTTTTTCAATTCAAGTATGCCTTTTCTCTTTACTTTTGTATTTTAATGCTGACACTGGTAGGAGAAAATTATAGACGATTTAAAACTACCACATCCCTTCTTGGATTCCCCACTTGCAGAGTCACAAAGGAATTTTAATAGAGATAGCTCTACCATATTAAAGTTCGACGACTGCTTATGTTTTCAGACCATGTTTGATTCTTTTGCCTACTACAGTGTTTCAGTGCTGAAATTGATGGGGGGAAGTTTCATAGAATATGAAACTATTACATTCCCTCTTGCATTCTCCACTTGTAGATCCATAAACAAATCTCTACAATAGCTCTTCCACGTAAAGTTCAGTGTCTAATCATGTTGAACTGGAATTGATCTCACAGTAGGGGTAACTTCAAAGAAGGCTAATGCACCATGCACAGAAGGGTAGCAGCTATTGGGTGTCATTGGAAGATGTAGAGATTATGAACAACTAACAGTGCAACTGACCAAGAACAAAGGTTGTCATTAGTTAATGACTGAATGCATTGCTACTGTTGTTCATGACTGAAAAGGAAATGTGCAGCTTCAATGGGATATGGACAAGCAGTGTTCCCACAGAAAACTGTGCAGACATTCCCTTTCAATTTAAAGCTCTACACTTGTTCAATCAGATCTAAGTCTAGCTACTTCATCTTTGATGCTCTCAACTTCCTCTAAACAATGATCCTCTCTTTAACCCTTTTCTTTATTTCCCATCATCTTTTTTTCAATCAGGTGTAGTAAAGCTTATTTGGGGGACGCTACTTTCAACCCGGTGCATGCATGATAAATGTATGACATGTAATCTATATGGTGAACTTGCCCTTTGAGGGGTGACATATGGTCATAACTTTTACATGATGAAACAAGAATTTTTATTCTTTCTCAAACTTTACAATAGAGATTTCTTAAGTGATGACCATTATATCTCCCATAAGTCCTGAAATCAAGATGCTTCAAGAAAGGCATGCTCAGATGCAAAATAATATATACAGAGCATACATCATATAGGCAGGTTCTAATCTTTTTACGTGAGACAAAGGGTAGGTTCACTACTTGGTCTCTAAAAAGAATCTCTTGTTGTCCTAGTGATCATCCTCGTAAAG
This sequence comes from Populus alba x Populus glandulosa, assembly GCA_033617975.1. Lineage (NCBI taxonomy): Eukaryota > Viridiplantae > Streptophyta > Magnoliopsida > Malpighiales > Salicaceae > Populus > Populus alba x Populus glandulosa. The sequence continues at coordinate 12,672,562 of CM066161.1, forward strand.
GCAATACGGGGGCTCAACATATAGTGGGATAACATGTATACCAATCACTAACAGTCTAAGCACTTAACGAAAAGTTGGGGTTTATACAACCTTAAACCTTGACTAAAAGTTGTAAGGTAAGCTGCTAGTCCCCCACCTAACTTGAAGCTTATGTGTACTTTCCAAAATTAAAACATATGATGCATGCAACAATTTTATACAATGCATGGATGAAAGAAAAATAAAATAAGACAAAACCCAAAAAATTTAAACAACATAAAAAACACAAAGCTTAGTCCAATAACATAAAAAACAGTACCTTCCCCAGCAAAGTCGCCATTCTATCGCAAATCCCCCACGCGACGTCCAATGGTGATTTTTGTTTGCTTGTTCTTGAGAGTCACCACCTAGTATTTGATTAAAGGTTATTAGGAAACCCATATATACTGGTCTTGTTCGAGATTCACAAGGAACTGGTTATGGCTATAAAATGTATTAGCACCCCTAGCGCACCCTACCTAAGGTAAGTTGCTTTACTGTTTGATGTGATTTGAAAATTTGAAATATTAGTCAAATTCTTAGGGCTTTAATAAATCAGTTATTAAATCCTAAAATATACATAGAAACATGTTCTTACATTTTCACGGGAAGTACAACAAGATTTTATTTGTCCTTAAAATACTTGACCATATACAAATTAACACTTAATTTTTTTTTCTTCTTTTAATTATTTTTGTCCTTTTTTAATTTTAACATTAAAAAAAATACATAAAAAAAATACAAACGCACATACATCACTTTTTAGCATGTTTATTCACACACTCACACTTGCATACATCATTTTTACATGTTCCAATAAAAAAAAATTTAAAATATACTAAATACGATTAAAAAATTACACAATAAGTCCCAAAAACTCCAGGAATTGCCGAGAAGGACTTCTGAGAATGCAAGAACAGTGGCGGCACGTCTTCTCCACGAGCCATCATCACTGGTAACTCGGGGGTTCACGCACCGCCGCAAGATAAAACCACGGGAGGGGTGGATCTGGAACGACTTGCTCCCCTCTTCCCTTCTTCGCCGGTGGTGACTTGTAAAACACCCAAAAACATAGCAAGCTATTGATTTTAGTTTTTGTTTCTTATTCACGGATTTGTTTTTCTTTCTCTTCTTCTCCGTTTTGGATTTGCTTCTCTCTACAGTTCTATTATTTCCTTTTTCTTTTCCATTCTTCTCGATTTTAGGTGCAGCAAGACTAAGGGGGTCGTCAATTGCTAGGCTTTTGTCGGGTCTGGCCGGCGAAGATGGAAGTGGTGATCCAGTCGGGGAGCTCGGTTCTGCCATGCTTAGATTGCTGGAGTTGGCCTCGACGATACTGGAGTTGACGGTGACATTGGGGTGTTGTTGTCGCGGTGGGACGAAGAGAAGACTCGAAAGAAGAAAACAGGGGTTACCGTTGTGTTCAACCTGAGGAAGAAAGGAGCCGCTGTGGGGTTGTTCTCCTGTGTCAGTGGGCAGCGGTGATTCAGGTTGAGCAAATGATCTTGGTTGGTCGAGAGAGGAGATGGGTGGAAGCAGTGGCTGGAGGTTCTTTCTCTGGTTTCTACCAGGTGAGGATGAAAGGAGTGTGTGGTGGCTGGCTGGTGTCTTCTAGAGATGGAGAGGAATGCACTGCCTGTGGGGCTGTTCGGTGGAGCAGCTGGGTGTGTGGGGGTTTAAGAGGAGAAGAAGATAGGGAAAAAGCTGGGGGGAAGGGGGCTTGAGCGGCTGTTTGGGAGAGATAGCTTTTAGGTTTAGGTTTTTTTTTTGTTACCATAATTTTCTCTTTTAAAAAAATTGCTCCCCTTAGTCCATTTTCTCCCCTTTTTTGTGTATGTTGTGACCTCTATTTATAGGCAAAGTGGCTTGGTCCTCAAATCACATTGGTCCCTCAACTTCTTTATTTTTTGTCAATTTTGATTTTTTCTTCTCTTTTTTTTGTCTTTTTAAGAGTGAGTAATATCAACATTGACTCAACAAGAAAAATCAGTTATTATAAAATTAACACATTAAAAGTTGAATGTTTTCAAAATACTTTTGAAAAATTAAATTCTTCTCAGATGACATTGAAAATGCTAAAAACGATGCAAATATATTAAAAACATATTTTTTGGGGTTTTCTTTTTCTTTTTTTGCTATTTTTGATTTTTTCTGAAAATTTATAAAAAAACATGGAACATAAATAGGGTAGCAACAATATCAATGAAAAAGAGGTTTAGTTTCCATTAGGATTCAATAAAAACCCCTTACTTCATATGAACATTTGTATATGATTAGGATTTACATGTTTAGATAAAATTCAATATTTTTATCAATATATAAAGGGTCACATAGTAACTATAAAAGATGGCTAGCGCCGCATATCCGATTTCAATCCTTTAATTTATTTAGTTTATCTTTTTTATTTATTTACATGCTTTCTGCAATTTATCAACTTGCTTTCTGCAATTTATCAACTTGCTTTCCTACACTTTAATGCCAATAATCCCTCTCTCCTTCTTGAAAAAAAACTTGTTTTTTTTTCTTGTGTTGTATTACCTAAGAGCATAGAATCTTTTTATAGGGTTCGAGGTTTTAAATCCTCATACACTGAATTTTCAAGATTTCTACCCATCTTTTCTTGATATTAAGTTCATATTAAGTAGTTTCTCTACCTTAAATGGTAGAAACGATTAACTAATAGTTTATTGATTAGAAGATTATTGGGTGATCAACAAGAAGCATATGGAATATTTTTTTTTTATAAAATATAACAGAAAACAATTATGAAAAAAAAACTATCTATACAGTACTATATCATTCTACTACAATGTCCTTTAAATTGTTCAAAAGCTTATGACAATATAGTAGATGTATTATATATGATCTGGATCTTTATTTTTTTGAATTAATAATTTTTAATAAAATAATGAAATAAAGTGATGCAATTTGTTTTTCTTTTTTAAAAAATGGAAAATAATTAAAATTTTAAATTCAACATAAATGGAGAATTTTAAATATATCAAATATTTTTCAAAACTCGTATTAATTATTTATTTCAGTTTTAAGATAGATTTCTACAACAATCCAAATTGAAGGTGTAAAACGTTTCAAGTTTTCGGCTCATTTCCAGTGAAATTATTTTCTTTCCCTGAAGGGACAGAAAAGAGACTGACAAGAAGGACTAGACATCAACTTTATCATGGAGACTTTTGGATTTATTACTGTCTAGACATCGCTGTATAAAAATTGTTTATATGCGTTTATAATTGTTTTTTAAATAAAGTTTTTTTATAAAAATATATATTAATAATATTTTTTTATTTTAAAAATTATTTTTAATATTAGTATATCAAAATGATTTGAAAATATTAAAAACATATTAATTTGAAATAAAAAAATTTAAAAAAATTTAAATTTTTAAAAATATTTTTAAAATGTTGAAATAAACAGATATCATGGAGACTTTTTGTTAAATTTTATGTATGAAATTATTACTAGTGGCAATAAAGTTGAAGTTCTTTGTCAACATTAAACGCCACCTGGTCATCTAGCTTTAATTTTCATCAACCAGCCACGAGACAGCCCGATGTTCGGTCGTGGTCATGAAATCAATTTCACCGTTTCAAGGACGATTTATAATCAATGGAGGTGGTGTTTTTCACATTTTTCATGAATCTAGTCTTCTATCGATGGACATCAATAACAGGGTTTGATATTATTTATATACCCAAATCTAAAATTATGAAGAAATATATTTCTCTTCTTGAAAACTAATATTCGTCTTCTTCACATTAACATTTTTATGGACATTGACATTGTTTTCTTTTTAGAATTTATTTTAATAATTTATTTTGATTTTATTTATATTGGTTTGGCGTAATCATAAAAAAAATATATTGGTTTTTAGTTGATATTTGATTTTATATATATATATATATATATAAACAATTTTGTTGTTTAAACAAGATTTAGAGTTATGGGACCAAAATTTAAAAGAAGAAGAAGAATGTCAACCTTTTTTAAAAAATAGTTTCATCACCTTCTAGCCTGAAACAATATCAAAAAATCACTTTCAATCCTTCTAGTTTTACAATTATATGTTTTGGTATAAAACTTATTTTATTCACAATTTAGTCCCTAAATTGAACAGAGAAGAGAGTCTGGTGAAGGAGAGTGAAAGATGTCGATTCTAAAGAAAAAAAGGGTAGGTTTTGCGTCAAAGTATTTTCATAAACAAGATAAATGCCATTGAGGTGTTTTTAGACGTTCCATGTTGATGTAAAAAATAGATCGGTGATGAAAGAGGTTTTTCTTACTAAATTGTTTTTTTTTTTATCGATTCTAAGTTTTTTATTCTGGTTTAAGGATTTTTTTTTTGTGTGTTTATAGTTGAAAATAGATTAAAAATTAGATTTTTTAGGTAAAAAAACCCATTTCAAGTCACTACAATGTTGTAGTAGAAAACTAAACAGATGAACGATGCATCGTTGACTTTTTTATTTTTTTAAAGATATTGAAAACAAGTTATTTGTTCTATACAGAAAAACAATTAAGGATGAGAATTTGAACCCTTTTAATCTTTATTATTTATTTATTTTACTTTTACTTAAACTTAGATTAATTAAAAATATTTTAGTTGAGTAAATGGATGCTATGCCTAGCTTGACACGTGTTTAATTTTAATTAATTTTTTTGTTATATTTTTTTTTATAAAATAACATTTAATATTTCGTGGTTTTGAATATAATGTTTTTCTAATATTAGTCAATATTTTTTATATGCAATAATATCTTTTTTCCTTGAATTTTATTCAATCATTTTCTTAAGATTTTTAATTTTTTAATTTTTTTAATTAAATAAACTTTATTTTAAAAAATAGTAAACCCAATTGAGTTTATAGTCATTAAATGAGATTAATTAGATGTCTTCATCTCCATCTATCTTTTAATTTTTTTAATTTAGTCTTTGGTTAGTGTTGATAACTCTTTTTTATATTGTACATATTATTCTTGATGTATTTAATTAAATATATAAATTAGACTTTATATTCATAATTAAATTTTTTTTTACATAAAAAAATGTGTTGAAAATTATTGTACTTTTATTTTTGTATTTAAAGATATTTGATCCAATTTGTAGCGTGCCGTTAGTCAATTGACTACAATTTTTTATTTAAAATTCTCAATTTTTTAATGTGTTTATGAAGAAGATTATGAAGATTTTTTTTTATATGTAACCCATCGCAACAATCATCTTTTTTTTTTTTATTACTTGTAAAACACTAATTAACTAACCATTAAAAACCTGCCACCTTTAATGCTCTCGCAATTTGTCACCATTAAACTCTTAACCAAAATTTACATCATCTTGTATCATTATCAAATGACATAAATTACTATCATACAACTAGTAAGTAAACCGACTCATCTCTTTTTTTCTTTTTTCTTTTTTATGGGGAAATTCCATTCAAGGATGCAAGAAATCATCTTCTCTCACAAGCGAATACTATCATACAACTCGTAAACAAATCGACTCATCTCTTTCATTAAATCATCTTCTCTCACAAGCGAATACTATCATTCAACTCGTAAGCAAATCGACTCATCTTTTTCATTTTTTATAGGAAAATTCCATTCGAGGATGCAAGAAATCATCTTCTCTCACAAGTGAATGCTATCATACAACTCATAAGCAAATCGACTCATCTCTTTCATTTTTTATGGGGAAATTCCATTCGAGAATGCAAGAAATCATCTTCTCTCACAAGCGAATACTATCATACAACTCGTAAGCAAATAGACTCTTACTATCATACAACTTGTAAGCAAATCGACTCATCTCTTTCATTTTTTATGGGGAAATTCCATTTGAGGATGCAAGAAATCATCTTCTCTTACAAGCGAATACTATCATACAACTCATAAGCAAATCGACTCTTACTATCATACAACTCGTAAGCAAATCGAATCATCTTTTTCTTTTTTTATGGGGAAATTCCATTTGAGGATGCAAGAAATCATTTTCTCTCACAAAGCGAATATTATCATACAATTTGTAAGCAAATTGACTCATCTCTTTCTTTTTTATGGGGAAATTCCATTCGAGGATGCAAGAAATCATTTTCTCTCACAAAGCGAATATTATTATACAACTTGTAAGCAAATCGACTCATCTTTTTTTTTTTTATGGGGAAATTCCATTCGAGGATGCAATAAATCATCTTCTCTCACAAGCGAGGCAACGGACTCCAATCACATAATGAAGAGGATAGTTGTTCCTCAATCGCTAACAACTTAATTAACAGAGGATTGATATTATGCAAGTTGTTGATGAAGAGGGACACAATCAAACCTTTGTTGGTGTATGGATTTATTAGTTGAATACTTTGTAATGTGTTAATAATACAGGGATGAATAGGGTTGTAAAAGTACTTTGTAATAGTGAGTACAGGGACGAACTATGTCGTAAGGCCCTTTACGGAAGGTAGTCTCTTGTGTACGTGCACAGCTCATTTTCTTATCTCTTTCGTTTTCTTTTTCAAAAAAAATTAATGAAATGTTTGAGGTTACGGTAATAGTTATTTTTTAAAAATAATTTTTTTTTTATTTTAGTAAACAGCAACATTTTCTTTTTCATTCGGTAAACAGCAGCATTTTCTCAGCGTCTTTAACTTTCGCAAAGGAGACTTTATTCCATTTCTCTATACCCATGAACGTTGAACTTTTATAAATCCCCATCTTAGCCCTACCAAGCAACTCTTTGCATTTTTGTTCCTCTAAAAAACAACGTGAAGCACCTCTATGTTCTCCTCGTCTCCGTATTCATCTTCCAATCCGCACCAGCTGCCTGCCTCGAACATGATCAATGGAGTCTATTGGCTTCAAGCCGGGTATAACCCATGGGCTACCCGACAAACCTATTAAATACTACCAGCTCCGCCCCTGCCTGGGATGGCTTAACTTGCACCATCGACAACCGGGTTAACACCATATCACTCCATGGGCTACCCGACGAACCAAAGAGGTACTGAACAGGTACAATCTCATCATCTCTAGTCGAAGTCCTGAACCTTGATGGTATTTGTATTTTCAAAACCATAACATTGCGGGTAAATTCCCGGATCTTTTATTCGGGTTGCCCAAACTCGAATACAACATTATGTGTATATAGAAATTAAACAACAAGATCTCGGGAACCTACTGCCATAGGCAAGATGACCCAACTGGAGGCCCTTTGTTTATCAGGCAACCAATTCACGGGGTAAATACCGAGTCCGGTATTGGAGTTAACCGAGCTGACTCTGCTCAAATTCCTCTTGGAATTTGCAAGCTAAAAAGGCTGGGTTTTTTTAGTCTACGAAATTAATAAGAAACTCACTGGCCCCATGCCTGATGTTTTCTCACCGTTCACTGACCTTGGGATTATTGAACTTTCCCATAACAAATTTTCTGGTAAATTACCAAATTCAGTAGCCTCCCTAGCTCCAGAGCTGGTTTTTCGTGAACTGGGCCACAAAGCATTGACGGGAATAATCCCAAGTTTTCTTGGAAATTTCGAGGCACCAGAAACTTGATATTTCTTAGAACAACTTCACATGAACTGTGCCAAAAAGTTTTGGAAACATGACAAAGTTTTCAATCTTGATCTGTCTCTTAACTCTCTTGTAGACCCATTTCCTCTAATGAATGTTAAAATGTATTGAGTCAGTTGATTTCTCATATACTAAGTTAAACCTCAAGCAAATATCAAATGGGTAATATAATCTGATGAAAGTGTCGCAACTTGTTTTCAACATGAAAAAGCCTATAATGATGAACTCACAACTATTGATAAACTTCTTAATCCTTCATATTTCAACCTTTATATATTTAGAAGGCTTCGTGTAGAGTCTAAGTGTCTTGTAGCTACTCTTACGACTCGAGTAGAATCGGTATCCTTTATTGAATTGCACTTTTTATTGTTAAGCCATGATTTTATATATAGAAAAAACTTTTTAGCACCTTTCTATTTGGTAAGATAGTGATTTCCAGACCCTCTACCTAGTAGCTCACCTTACTATACCCCAATAAGCCCAAGGATGATCTATCTTTTTCTATAATGGTGAGCGCCCATTATGTCCATTTTACTCTAGAATACTTTCTTTGGTGATTGTGGAGGTTTTCACAATCGTGAAAAAGGTGATCAACAACATAGTCATGGTCCACCCCGCAATACTGGTCATAATATATGTCCATTTAACTATTTTCATGGTATTGAAGTTTCTTCCACTACTGATGGCTTACTTTTTTCAAAGCAATGATACATTGTTGAGTTTCTAAAGAAAGCTGGAATGTCTGAGTGTAAACCAATTGCTACTCCAATTGTAGTAGGTTCTCATTTATTCAAATCAATTGGTTCTCCTCATCTGATCCTAATCAATTCAAACAGTTAGACGGTGCTCTCTAGTATCTCACATTCGTATAACCTGACATTTGTTTTGTGGTTTACAAGGAATGTTAGTCTATGCATTCTCTAATTGATATTCATTTGTTGTCAATTAAATTTATCTTGCATTATCTACATAGTACTCCACCTTTTTGTTTGCACTTGACATGTTAAGAGTGATCTCTCTCTCAATGGGTTTAGCGATTCTCATTGAGATAGTAGTGTTAATAAATGAAATTCTACTAGTGATTGTGCTATTTTTCTTGTTCAAAACTTGATCTCTTGAAAATCTAGCAAACAATGCATTGTTGTTTGAACTTTTACAAAGGCAGAATGTAAAACCATTGCTAATGTTGTTGTAGAATTACAATAGGTCTAGTCTCTACTTCTTACACTGGAATTTCTTGTACAGCTACTCCTCTTCTAGCACGGTGTGATAACTTATGACTCACTTATCTAACATTTAATCTAGTACTCCATGTTTGCATAAAACATGTGGAGATTGATTCTCATTTCATCCTTAATGTGGGCGCTAACAGGGATCTCTAGGTTCAATTTATTACTTATAATGATCAAACTATCGATGTTCTCACTAAACCTCTCATCATCTTAATTTACATTTGTACGATACAAGTTCAATGTGATTGTTTTCCGATTCAACTTGCGCGGGGGGGGGGGGATATTGAATCAACATAATCAAACATAATTCTAGATCCATGTCTAGATATCAATTTTATTATTGGTATTCTCACTAAACTAAGGACTAATTTTGAATCTAACATGTTTTGGCGCCAGTTTCCATTTAAATAAAATGACGTGTTTTTGGGAAAAATGGTTTTGTTTCATGCATTACAAGGAAGAAGAAGAAGAAGAAAAAACAGTGCTGATTTGAACAGCACCATATGTCTTCTTCTTCCCCTGGACGTGTGAAGCAGGGGAAGAAGAAGATTTTTTTTTCTTCCCCTTGTTTTCACTGAGTCTCTCTCTCTCCTAAACCTCAAAAAGACGCTGACACAACCCACTTGTTTGCCACATGGTGGAAGAATGGAGAGGAGTACCCCTTGGGCGGTTTGGGGTGGTAGCATAGTGGCCACCTCGACATCTCTCTCCCTTCTATTTTTACCTATAAATACAGAGGGGGAGAGCACAATGGATAGGGCATGAAAAAAAAAGGGAGAAGAGAGGAGAAGATTCTTATAAGAGAGTAGAGAAGGTCTGGAGATCGAAAAGAAAAACTGAGAGAAAAAGAAGAAAACGAAAACAGAAGGACAAAGAAAAAAAAGTAGAAAAAATAGAGGAAGAAGATGGAGAAGAAGAAGAACCACCGCCGACCACCTTCAACCCAGCAGCGCCACCGTTGTGCCTCCTCTTCATCGTTACCAGTAGGAGCAACTTGTCAAACAAAAGAAGAAAAGAAAATGAACAAAAAAAAAACAGAGAGACTCTTACCTCTACACAGTGAAGAGGGGAAGCCAACAGCGGGCCACCGTGCCCCCTAGTCACCACCAGCACCACCAACGATAGTAACCATCGCAGGTCAGCCCTTCTCTCCTTCTTTCTTTCTCTTGATTCGTCCCATCATCCCTGCCATCCCTCTACTCTTCACATAGCATGTGAATAGTGGAGGGAACTGTTCACATCAGCCCAACCCACGTGGGTGGGCTAGGTTCAGCCCAATCCATGCGTTTGGGTCGGGTTCGACCCATTTTGAAAAAAAAAGTTAATTAAAAAATATTTTTCAATATTTGTGATTACCTTACGTGTATTATTTTACGTTGTTTTGTTTAATCTCAGTTTTTTTTTGTCATTTTAAAAAAATACGAATCTAGTATTAAAATACTTCGTCAACACTAAAATACAAAAAAAAATTGAAAAAAATAAAAATATTTTTGTGCATACGGCCAAGTGTCTCAAAGCTAAAAAATCATATTGTGTTTTTCACACACCAAAAAACAATGTTTTAGTATGTATTTTGGCTTTAATAACCAGTTTATTAAAGTCAAGAGAATACTGGCCAGAATTTCAAAAACAACAAAATTTTATTTTGTTTTGTTTTAGTATCAGGGATTACGAATTTATACATAAAATGTATTTCTAATATTAAAAAGGTATTTTTTTTTACAACATAGAACAATTGGGTTTTACCCCATTAAGATAAGAATCTCTTTACAAATAAGGGCTTTTCTTATATCTTAGATAGACCAGACCAACAATTAGAAACCAAAACAAAACCTTAGATTTTATCATACATTAAAACAATACAACCTACCTTAGGTAGGGTGTATTTGAAGTGTTAATATTTTTCCTTTACACAATCAGTCTTCGTACCCCATCTTTGAGACTAGTTAGGGTTTCTAGTGACCAAAATCCTAGGTGGCGACTCCCAGTCCATATTTTACTGACAAAAGACAAGAATTCCTTGTCTCTTCGTATTTTTCCAGATAGACCTTTACATCTTTCTTTCCTTAAGAGGGGGGACGATCGTTGCGACGCCGCACACGAACGACAATAGCCTTGAGAGAAAAAATGGCTTTCCTTTGATTCAGGGGTATTTTAGTTTCTTTTAGTCATTACTAGTTTGTTTGAGGACATTTTTTTTCCATCATTTTAATGAACAATAAAATAAAAAAAATTCCCCCAGGAGTCAAAAAAATCAATAAGTTTGGGTAGGGGTATATAGTAGAATCACACATGTACTCTTAGATCTAAAAAATTTAATTCATTGAGTTCAAAGGTATTAGGGTCGTATTCTTTGTTTTTTTTTGCTTTTTTTTTTTGTTAATTATTGATTAAGGGTAGTGGTATAATTTAACATTCAAATAATAGAAAAGCTATCGATGCGTGCATAACACGTATTAGCATGTGTGAGCCACCGTGTACTTTGGGTAGCATGTGTGGTGGCTTACAGTGGTAAAAATCAGCCTTTCATTGTATGATTTGATGCCTCGTTGTCTTCTCTTCTATAATTAGTGATGCATGCATTCAAAATGTAGCCAGTTTATTATCGGTGATCTTTTTGTTTCCTTTATTTCTCTCTCCTACCCTTATAAAAGCATTATGATCCTCATTATTATTGATATTTCAAATTTAGTCCTTTTAGTTTTCATTTTAGTATCTTGGTCATTTTTCCTTTTGTGAAAGGTTTTTTTTGTTTTTAATTTGTATATAAAATATGTTTTGATTTGGTCGTTCATTTTATAATTTTTATTCTCTTTCTTTGTTTTTTTGTCAAATTGTTTATTACTTTTAATTTTATCTTTCAAATCAAATTTATGTTTTTTTGTTTTTCCAATGATAATAAAATGATTTCAATATGGTTTATTTTTTTAATTTCTTATTGTTTTCATTGGTCTTTTTGTCAAAGTTTTTATAGTTTTTAATTTTATCCTTTAAATTAAGTTCAGAGTTTTTATAATAATAATAATAATAGTGGTGGTGGTGCTTTGAATTACTATTTATTAAAATCTTTTTGTATGATTGATTTTTTTAATTTTTAATTTTAATATTTAATTTATTAGAAATTGGATTTTATTATTTTTCTAGATTGGATACTTTAGGTCTAATGACTCGGGATATAAATTTACAAAGTTATCATATTAAAAAAAAAATTACAAATTCTTTTTATTTTTTTATCTTGTTATTTCGGTCATATAATACGAGTTGTGAATTTTGTAGGATATTTTATATTGGCTTAGCCCTAATTACCATCACACATTTATCGTGACCAGTTATTATGTTATTTTTTAACTCCATTTCAATATTTAAATATTATTATTTTATATAAAAAAATAATTTGGCCTGATAGCGAAGTGCAGTAACCAAGGCTAATTATAAATTAAATTCAATGTAATGATATTTATTATCGTTGTAATCATTGCAAGTTGATTGTAATACATATAAAGTGTATAACATGCTTTTCTGTATTTTGTTAAATCTTGTCTTTCATTCGTCAAATATAAAGATATTTACCTTATTTTATATACCAATATCAAATACAACTTCGTGCCTATCTCATGTGATTTGTCAAAGGTTCTTTATCCTAACTATCTTCATTTTATTTTCTCAAAACATTACTTATTACCTATATTAATTATCAGATTTAGGTTGCAATGCACCTATATTAATTGTTCATATGAATAGTGAAGCAGGTGCCCTCTTATTTTTTCTCTTTATTTTTCTATTTTATTTTTATTTTTTTCATTCTTTAGTCTCACTTTCATCCTTCATTTTTTTTTTTATGGTTATTCATGATGCATTTAGATAGACCAAGTCAACTAAATAATATCGGACCAACTTTTTTCATGGTTTAAAATTAAACCTGGGTTGGGCAAGGAGTCTAGTTGTAGTGTTTTTTGTTATGTCAAATTCATCATTAAAAGTTTTTTACTAGTTAACCAAGTTGTTTTTGGACTATTCAAATTGATTGGATCATATCAAGGAAACTCCTATATTATTTAATTTTAAATTCAGGCTAAGATTGTTTTGTCAATTTTTTTCCTTTTCTCTCAATTTTAACATCAGACATTTTTTACAAGTTGGCAGGTTTGTATTTGGATTGGTTAAATCGACTATGTCATATTAAAATAATTTTCAAATGATTTAATTTTGAATTGAAGGTAGGTAAGAAGTAATGTCTAGAAACTTCAAAGTTGACCAGAGATGACTATAATAATAATATTAAATAATTTTCTATATTTTTTATTATATTTTAAAAAATTATCTTAGCATTCCACGACTAATATATACCAAGTATATATCTAATTATCAATATTCAATAAGTGATAATCTAAAATACTTAATGTTATAATATTCCTTCACACTCGGGTTGCCACGAGTGAAAATCACATAAAGAGTACAATGGGTGCATTCAATAATTTATTGTCATTAATCATAGCAACATTTAATTAGTAATCATAACAATCAACCAGCCCTTGCTCTATGACAGCGTTTTTGATCAGCTTAAGAGATTCTTCCATATCATCGCAGAGTTGATGAGGATCAGGAACTACCCCTTCGTCAACTGATACGATGATTTTCATTTTGTTGACATAACTCACAACATGAAACATTAATGCCTGAAACCAAACATATATAACAATATTAAACGAGGATATTCTTAAAAATAGTAACGATCAATTTACGAGACTCTTTCTGCTTCAAGTTAGAGGTTAATTGCATGTCATTTGTGTCTTTCTAATTTTAAAACACACGTTAATGATAGTTTATACATATAATTTTCTAAATTCAAATTTTAGAACACACGTCTGGGGACCATTTTATTTTTTATAATAGTCAAATTTTATTAATGATTATAGTAAATGAAGTTTTGCCTGAAAAATAATGAAATAGACATTCAAAAACGTCAAAAAGTTCTGTCTAGGGATCTTATTTGGCAATATAGAAATATAGTTTATTAATACTTAAATAAAATAAAAACAAATAGCAATTTTAGTTTTGGTGTCTCGGTAGGTATATGCTTGGAATTGAGATAGTTGCGACAATTTAAAATATTTTTTATTTAAAAAATTATTAAAATTATTTTTTTATTTTTAAAAAATTATTTTTAACACAAACATATTAAAAACGATCAAAAAAATAAATAAAAAATATATTTTAAATAAAAATAAAATTCAAAATATGATGTTACTCACATTAGGTTGCCCATAGCAGGTAGGAGCCACGTAGGACACTTGATGGCCGAAACAAGTGACTTCTTCTTGAGGGCCAGGCACGTTTGAGTACCACAATGTAGTTTGAGTTGGAAAGCTTGCCCACTGCGACAATAAATAGGATTTATTTATTTATTTTTAGCCCCTATACAACTATTGATACTGGAAATGAGACTAGAAAAAACATTTGAAGCCTCGCAAGGAAGAAATGGATCATCAGCATAGCTCTACTAATTATAATAAAGGGTCGAGTGTTCTAGCAGATTTATTGTACCTTAGCACTGAAGAATTTGATAAAGAATTTTGCCATTAAATATGTGTATAATGCTTCAAGAGAAGCTTTCTTCCTCTTTCCTGTTGCCTTGGCACTTCGAACATGATCCAATACATCCTTTCGTAATCCAATGGTGAAGGGGAAGATAACGTAGCCGATCAGGTTTCCCAACTTCACTTTGCTGCTACTTTTTATCATTTCAGAAACATCCTATATATAAAGAAAATGAAAAAAAAAATAATTAATCGATCCTTTGTTAGTAATAGATACACAAAAAATGAGACATCCTTGGTTGAGATGGGACTGATTTTGTTTTTGATTTGAATCCTTAATTAAACACTGTCTAACAATCCATTATTAGACAATAGTTTATTTATTTATTGTTTAGATTAGATGAAAGAAAAGAGGGAACAAGTAATTAAGTTCTTAAATCTTTTTTATTGTTCATTAAATTATATCCATTCAATTTAAACACAGTACTAAAACAAGATATAAAGGATTACGAAAGATTGCACTGTAAATAATTCTTTAAATAAACAGAAGTTTCTATATATTATGAACTTTTACTTTGGTTATAAATAGTGGATCATGTGATATAGTAATTCATTATATTTCTATATTTTGTAGTACAATTTTGTCGTAAAAAGGGTACAAAAACGCTCATATATAGCAATTTAAAGGATACACCAAGGGAGCAAAAAGAATCCCTCAAGGCGAAACAGAGAACATGAAATCAATGGAGCAAAGCACTAGCTTCCAAAAAGAAAAAAGGCAAAGAAGTTGTTTTACTCACTTCTTTTACTAGATATGGCCTTAAATTCACGAAATGAGTTGCTCTTAGACGAATGTTCTTAGGAAGATTGTTATGCCCTTCTGCCTCTCCTGCCTCCTCCTTTATTTTACCTGCCGAGTAAAGAATTAGTTCAGAAAATTGTTTAATCTAGCAAATTAAACAACTAATTTAATCTATCGGATGACTTATACGTGTAGTCTAGCTAAGAGCATATTTTAGAAAATTGTTTTAGATATAGCTGTAAGCGTATTTATTGTCTTTGAAGAACATAAGCTAAAACTTTACACCGAAGTAAAGTTGGCATTAAATTTAATTTCAGAAAATTCTTACCGTATTTTCTATTGAGATTTCGAGATAGAGCTGCTTCTGTGACTCCCACCATCACATCATTGACTGTCTGGAAAAAATAACAGCAAAAAAAAGTAACGAGTTCTTGAGAGTAATGCAAATTTTTCCGTGAATTTTCTTTCGAAACATAAATCAACACTTTTTTTTCAATACTAAGAGAGAGTAAGTAAAACATCTACAGTATGGACAGATTGATATTCAGTAATTGGCTTACAGCATTCATGGCATTCTTGACCAGCTTAACATCCTCCAAACTCAAAGTTCGATGAACAATCCGCCGTGGAGTAGATGCAACGCCTAATGGACCTTTGAGGGGCGTTTTCGTATCATCCAAGTAGAAAGTTGTGATAAAAAACATTACAACATCAACAAAAGTATTCCAATATATCAGCAACACAGAAAAAAGCTTGATGAAATATTGGAGAAACCATCCACTAGAACTGCCATGTTTCTTTTTCTTGTTCATTGGAAGGGACGGAAGTGCCTCAGGATCAGACAGTTTGCGGGTACAAGACATGAAAAGTGTCATGAGAGACGTGCCATCACCGAGAGAGTGGTGGACTCGGAGAACGCCTACGGATTCAGCATCAGAGGTTTTGATATTGAGGAGATGGAGATCCCACATAGGTATTGACATGCTAATCCCTGTTTTGCTCAAATTAGAGACGTAATCTTCCACGAACATGTCAGGAGAGTCCATGTTTGGGTCAAGTGTAGGGACTTTGACATGGTTGTCCAAGTCAACCTCTGTTCTAACCCATTTGAGCTCGCCACCACGTTTCTCATCTGGAAGCTGTTCCATCAATTTTTGTCATTAAAATCAGAAGTTTTTATTGCGACAATTTTGCTTTAAAAAAAGAGAATGATTTTTAATACCGATCTCGTCTTACAATAAGAAAGTGTAAAGAGAGATTATTAATTGTAAATTAGTATTAGCGTACACATATATATACCATGAAGTTGAATTACAAAAAACACGCACGATTAGAGCTTGCTCCTTCTTCGTAACCACAGGGTACAATACGTAACTGCTTGGAATATTTTAAAGATGCTGGCGTTTTGATAAAAAAGAAAGGAAGAAAGGAAACAGAACTTGCCTGCAAACTACAGAAACGAGGTTGCGAGAGCAAAGTGTGCCACAAGTTTGCTTTAATAACCTCCGGATTGAGTTGGGTCTCGAAGCCGATGATGACAATGATGTACACGGTGGAGTCGGATTCATGAAACATCCGAGCCACTGGACTCAGAGGTTGCTCTTCTTCTGCACTGCTCGAAATATTTTCAACATTTTTTGTTGTTTTAATTGGTTTCATGGCTTGGATCTTCATTGGTTGATCTTTGAGAATGGAGGTTAATAATGCAGGTGTGCAAGTGAAAGGCTAAACTGTTTTTTCTCATGGACATGCCCCCCTTCTTATAGAGTAGCAAACCAGTTTGTTTCTCATAGAAAAGTATTTTTGTTTTCATATCAAATTTACAAAAAAGATCTCATCAATTCTTTGGGAAGGAAGAAAATCTTATTTTGTACAATTAAATAATTAACAGGTGAATGGTCTATCCTAAGGCAAAGCAGATGTTGATTGATTTGATTCCAACAATATCTTCTCTTCCAATCAATTTTTTTCTATTTTCATGACTTATGCTTTTCGGGGGGTTGAGGGAGTTGATATACAGATTATGGCTGCAGCTTGCAATAGAAAAATCAATGAAATTAAAACTAGAGTTAATTAGAAATTAATCCTGTAATATCGCCCCCTTCCTTTCCAATAACTCTATATCTTAAAAAAATAAAAAATAAAATAAAAAGCTCATCTTTATGAAATCTCATGAATCTTTACCCTCAACTTTCCTTCTGTAGTGCACGAATTAATCTAGTTGTTTGACTTTTAACTCTACATGGGCTTGCTCCCCCAATGTAGCCAATCAGTCGAACATCCTGCGTGTTTACAGTTCCAAGTGCAGCCATATAAAATTACATCTTTTACAGCCCTTTGTTCTTATCTTACGACATGTTTTATGGCCTTTATTGGTTCTGCATCGTCAAAAATGATTCATAAGCTTTCCTTGATGTGCCTACAAGGAGGAACTTTGGCTTAAAGTGTTGTTGAACAAATGGTTATGGTTCAGACAAGTATGAAAGTGTTCATCCAAGAAAATGCCATTATGGTGCACTTTATGTATCTTCTGGTTAAAAAACTAAGAACATGCAAATTTTTATACCTTTAAAACTAAAAAAAAACTGTATCCACATGTTAAGACCATCATTTAACTTGCTCTTTATGCATCTCCCATACATTTCTTACACTTGTGTTATTTTGTCTTATGCTTTTCGTTTTCATTCAAGCAAGTGGGATGAGTTTCAAGGCTTTCTCCTTGGACAGATTATGCTCTTTTTTTATTATTGTTGTAATAAGACTTTTTACTCAGTTCTTTAGCTTGTTACAACATTTTTACATCTTGGCCAGTTTTTCACTACTTTCTTACGGCATGTTTATGATGCTTTTGGATTTAAACTATATAATTATGAAATTTGAACTTCTATAATACGAATTATAATTTTATTAGGCTAATTATGTTGCTAGCTATTTAAAGATAAATCAGGTTTAGCGTTCGACAATTAAGCCAATGCACTCTACATAAGGGTGTTTGTGTAGTATTAATGCTTAGAGAATTTTTTTGTTGACTAAGCATTACATATCGCAGCCTTGTTAAATGCACAAAAATGCAAAAAAAAAAAAAAAAAAAAGAAGTATAGTCTTCTCTAAGCAAGTCTAAACAATTGAAAAGGTAAGATAAAGTCCTGCGATGAAGTGCGAGCAACGGATATACTGCTGTCTATGTCTGTTTTTTTCTTTATAAGATAAAAGGTGATATTTTGGTGTATTGGGATTTTAGGTCTTGATAGTTTGATTATTACTTTATATAATCACTACTCAATTATAGTAAGATCATTTCACAATTGGGTCGGTATTGGATTGCCAACCCACTGTAAAATATCACTTTACCAATCAAGCCTTGATTTAAGTCACATAAATGCCAAGAAAAGCATTTTAAAACCTAGTTTTGCCTTCTTTCTTAAATGATCACCCATGCATCAATATTATTA
The DNA here is from genome assembly GCA_033617975.1 of Populus alba x Populus glandulosa. NCBI lineage: Eukaryota > Viridiplantae > Streptophyta > Magnoliopsida > Malpighiales > Salicaceae > Populus > Populus alba x Populus glandulosa. The sequence continues at coordinate 12,691,176 of CM066161.1, forward strand.
CAACATGTGGAAGCGTGGCCTAGTGGAATGTCAAAATTAAGGAGTAAAGAACTTGTTATGGCTACAGAAGGTACTAGCACCTCTAGTACACCTTACCTAAGACAAGCTATATTATGTGGTCTAGATATGGTTTAAAAGTATTGATGGGTTTATAATCGATGGTCTCTCTATGACTCAGAATAAAGATTTTCTACCATGAATACATCTAGCATTTTGAATTTATTATAGGCTCATATGCCGAGATAAATTTTATGAGAATGGTTCATATAAGTGCCCCGATAGGGTTTACCTATTCTGAAAAGTAAACGGATTCTTCATAACTCATATATTGTAGTAAAAAATACTCCCAATTAAAATAGATAAATATCTAAAATAATCCTAAAACTTTTCTAGTTAACTCCTAATATATAAATACTAGCCTACTTATAGGTTCAACATTTATACTAGGATGTTGACAATTAATTTTTATGAATTAAGATTTTAGAGTTACTGAAATATTGATTAAATCCTTAAGAAATTTTACAAACTTGGTGTAAACTCCAAAAGATGCAAAGAAAAATCAACTCAGGTATTTTTCTAAAACCATGCTAAAAAACATTTCTCCTTTTTTATAAATAAAAAAAAAATTTATAAGAATTCAGCTGCATACAACAAGCTAAAATTATTTTTAAAAATTTTCTTTAAGGTCATGTTTAGCAAAAATATATTTTTGCTCAAAACAAAACTATTAAAACAGGTCTAAGAACATGTTTGCCAAACACGACCTTAAGCTAAAATTCATTTTTATTGAAACAGTGACAAACTAAACAAAACATTAAGTATTTGACCCAGTTTTGACTTGACTGGGTCGACCTGAAAACACTGGTTCAACCATGAACCGAACCAAGAAATAAGGTTTAACCAAAAACTAAACCAGAACTACGATTTAAACGAAAACAAAATCAAACCAATAAAAAAACATAAAAGTTTCTAACAAAAACATATGAAACACTAAGGAAAATGGAGAACATGAAGAATAATGCAGAATATTCAAACTCAAACCGAGCAACGTAAGCATCAAACTAGACCAGATTTCAAGCAATAAAAGGCAAAGTTTTGTTCGTAGTTAAGCATAGATCAAAAATCAAGTATCTATATGTTTCGATTATTACTCAAACATCATGATTTTTGTCAAAATAGATTTTAGTTTAGAACCAAAATTCTACGATTAAAACTCACAAAACATGTTATTAATACATGAAAACCTTAGATTATTTACTAATGATGATATACAAACTTTCAAAAAAAAATCAAATCAAAATAAAACCTAGAACTAGCATTTAAGACAATGTTCTTCAGATGAACATGAAAAACATGAACTCGGGTTGCCTAAAAAACCTAGCATACATTGTCAAACCCATAAAATACATTTTTAAGCCTTCAAACCGAGCTCTCTTAGCCCCCAAAAAGCCACATTATCATAAATAAACAAGTTTGAATAAAAAAACACTAACAAATAACCTTGATTTATATTAAAAAAAAAAACATGTATAAGATTTCAACTTCCAAAACTGTAGCCCTATTATTAGCTAAAAAAAACATCAAAAGTCAATCTAAAATTGATTTTTGAAAACACTTTAAGACCCATAAACTCAGGAACCAAAAACATGCATTAATAACCTTGAAAAAGCCATCAAATAACTATTGTTACATTTGACATATTCCAAAACTACTACACTTTGTCAAAACTAAGCATGCAAACCACCTTTTAAACATCCCAAAAACATTAACAACTTTAAAACATGATTAATCAATCCATATAAATAATAAAACACAAAATAATTCCAAAAAGATTAAAAAAACATCATTAACCATTGAAAAAGCATGAATGGGCATGCCACATATACTCTACCTTTGGGTTTTCATATGCTTATACCTTTTTAAAACTTGTTGGCTATAGGTTGCTTCTTCCCTTCTTTTTTTGATTCCTTCTTTCCCCTATACTTTCTATTCTTTCCAAAGCTTGTTAAACCTTCTATATTAAGTATTTGAACCTTCACACTAGGGTCTCTTTACAAAGTATATCCTCATGTTTTTCTCTCTTCTCCTTTCTTATTTTTTAAAGGTATTTATAGGGTTTTCTAGGTTTTTTTGGTAGATTCCCTCAAAGATTGATCAAAGCTCAATCCTACAATCAAAATAAAAGAGCTTAGAACAAATTTTAACTATTGAAACCTTTGTTGCTTTCTCTTTCTTAGAGACAAAGGCATGCATTTCTCACCTTTTGATATCATATGAAATATTTATGGCCCTTGATAAGAATCCTCTTTGAGTTTATAAGTGTGAACACATAAAAAGATTAGGTGGTTTTAAACAAATGGGTTTCTTAGTTAAGGCTGACTAAATTGGTCACTTTTGAGGCTTCGCTAGAGAAACTCCAATGTAAATGACATCGAAGACCACTTGAACTTTGTACGAAAGATGCACACCTTTCATTTGAATCCATCCTTGCTCCATTTGAAAGTCTGTAGCTTCATATTTATTCACTTGATTGTGTCAACTCGATTGGCCTAGAATCTGAAAACATAGTGATGGATTATCAGAGACAAAATGTTGGAGACTTTTATGAAAGAATTGGGATATAAACATCTAATTTCATGGATATAGGATTGTAAAGGGGATGTTATTCCTTTATTTTCAAAAAAACATCATGTCATTTGGAGGTCTATAACTCCACGATGAGCTATTGGAAGGTGTCAACCCTATTATCCAAAACTGCCAAGGAAAGAGATGAACAATGAGTGAACAACGCATCATTTAGGTTGAACCTTATAAATTAGGGTTTTTAATTTGAGATGTAATAGATTCTAGTTTATTCTCTATTCTTCTAATTATTTTTAATTACACTTATAATTGCCTCTCAAGCTCTTAATCTTATGTAATTTCACGCATGTCAAACTCAATCATCAACCCTAAAGTTTAGCGTCATTTTCATCTTGGTCGTTAAATTCTTATTTATGTATTTGGACCCTTAATTGACTATCAAACTTTTATTTTTTTTTTAATTTGGCCCCTGATTTTGTTAATTTTAGCCCTTGAAGTCTCGTGTCTTTAACGATTTGATCCTTAGTTTTGAATTCCTTCAATCAAACCCTAATTGGCTACCAAACTTTATTTTGTTCATAATTAAACCCCTGATATGACCAATTAAACTTTTGAAAGTCTAATTCCAGTCCCCAAACTTTAATTTCTTCTACAAAAAAATATTAATAATGCCAATAATTCAACCTAATTCAACATGTATTATTAAATTATCTTAATGTACTGGTCAAATCATTGTCATTTAGAGGATGAGAAATGGATATTATTAGTAAAATACACCAACCTTTAACAATGAAATATAATTATATCCTTATTGTCATGTATTACTTCACCAAATGGGTTAAAGTTATTTCTTATCGATCAACCAATCAAGAAACAAAGATAAAATTCATTAAGGAATAAATTATTTACAGGTTTGGACTTGTTGAAACTATTATTATAGACCAAGGATTAGTATTTATTAGGAAAGGTGAGAAGCAATTTGCATAGGAATATGGACCCAAAATATTCCACTTTACTCATTATGCCTAAGTCAATGTACAACATTATTGACCAATAAAACTTTAATCTTTAATATTTAGAAATTGGTTAAAAGCAATTTTAAAGCTTAGTATGATGCTTTATTATAAGTAATATGGGTATATAAGACGTCATAGAAGACTACGTAGGAACCTCATCGTTTACTTTAATATATGGCTATGATATCATGTTACCAATGGAGCTTAAATTACAATCACTTAGAAGGGATGCATAATATAACATTGATAGTTCTGAATATTAATCAGCCATGTTAACTAAGTTAGAGGACTTGGATCATTTACTTGTGCATAAAAGAAAGGTTGAAAGGGCATATAACAAAACATGTTCAATTAAAATATTTCTCAGTAGGTAATCTAGTATGGAAAGCCATACTTTCAATTAGTTATAAGAATCCAAAATATGGCTAGTAGTTCCCTAACTAGGAGGGTCCATTTGTTATTCCTAAAGTTATTAATTAAGTTGTATATCATATAGCAAGTCAAGGTGGGGAAATGCATTATCAATCAATTAATGGTCGATATATAAAGAAGTATTATCATTACATGAAGGAAATACTAGAAGATGGTACCCCTAAAAAATTGGAAGATCAATCTAAAGGTTATAATCATATAATTACTCCAAAGTTTATATCGATTGCACTTTGACCTTTTTAGTTAAGCTTTATTTCATGTTTTAGCTTAAGTTTAAGATTCTTCCTTTACAACAAGAAATTAAGTTCGGTAAAGTACAACTATTTATTTAAGCTAAATGAACCTTTATGTTCATATATAACATGAAAGAATTTGAGAAAAAAGTATTTTTTAAAATAACACATGAATAATAAACTAGACTACATTTCAATAAAAGGATATGTTAAATACAAATTGCACTTGTAAATTATTACAAGTTAAAAAGGATATACTCTCCATTACATTAGTAAAAAAGCATATAAAATATTTATAATCCTAAATCTCTCTATTTATCTTCTTATCTCTATTTGGTTTGCAAAGGCTAGGATTCTCGTAGTCTAAAATAGCCTCTTTTTATTCGATCATTAGAGTGTAAGAATGATGAGACTATGGAAAACATGAAGTGCCAATTAAAAAAATATTTTCACATAGGTGTTATTGTTTGTCATTACAACATGGAAGTTGAGTAGTTCTTCTAAAGTGTTTGAATTTCTGTGAACCTTCTTGTATATTGTTTTAAAGAAAAATTGATAAAATATCAACTTTCTCCACATGGACACCAAACTAGGTGTTAATAGTCATAGTTTATCTAACTTAATAAGAATATTGGATATATAAATCCCATTAAAAATCTTCTAGAACTTCCATTCTTCACCAAATGGTTGCTAAATGTGGTATGCATTTATGATACAAGAACACATAAGAGGACTTTCCTTCTAAATAATAAAGTTCATGGACTTGTCTTAATAAAGCTTTATTTATTTACTACATCCTTTAGTAAATATAAGGTTCTCCAACCATGAATGATGGTGCATTGTTTGAGCCAAGATGAGTTTGGTATGGCAGAGAAGGGAGATTGGTGAAGTCATTACTCTAATGAATTGAAAGGAAGGTTTAGGTTTGTGTCTTGACATGTAATTTATGATTTTTATACTAAATAAGTTACAGATTTTATAAAGAAAGAGACTAGTTGGAAATTGATTATGGGGTTGATGTAATTATTATATTTGAAATGTAAAAAAAAAAAACCCCTAAACATCAAGCTTAAAAGCTAAAGTACTTTTAAAACATGGTCGATGGTTTTAATTGAACACTGTCACTTTTCATTTCATATTTGGTTGATTAGATACATCGATTAAGTATATATATGTTAAAAAAATGTATTTATTTGGAAAATAAAAAAGTACTTATTACTTGTTAAATGTTAAATTAATGAAGAACAATGATTATTCGCAAGAAAGAGGGGAGGAGAGCTGAAATTGATCGAGTGTAGTGAAATCAACTATATTGAAAGAGTCTTAATTGGCCAAGAGATTTGAGAAATCAATTAACGACTCAACCAAGTGACTAGAAGCCACGATCGCCTAATGAAAAATGATTAATCATAAATATTTGAACATACATGGAGAATCAGAAAGCTTAGTTCTATTTAGAGTGGAATTCCTCAACATATAAACTACCTATAAGTCATAATATTAGCTCAAGATTTAGACGACATCAATATAAAATGAGTTTAGTTTGTATTATGACTCAAAAAAGTCTTATTACTTTATACCATCATTTGTAATATCTTTGATTTATATATTTAGATAGAATTCAAATTATGTACCAATATATAAAAGGTCACATAGTCATTATGAAATATGATCAGCATCATATATTAAATTTCAATTCTTTAATTTATTCAATTTATCCTTTTTTTTATTTACCAACTTTTTGGAATTTATTTACTTGTTTTCCTTCAATTTAATTCCTCTCATTCCTCTTTTTTCTTCCTAAAAAAGACTTGTCCTTTTTTCCTTTTGCGGTGTTAAATTATAGAAGATTACTTTTTTATAGGGTTCAAGGTCTTTGATCCACATATTCTACTTGATTTTATGAGGTTGCTACTTATTTTTTTTTCAAGATTAAATTTTTATTAAGTAGTTTCTCAATTTTAAAAGACAAAAACGATTAGCCAACAACATATTTATTAAACGATTATTTAAGCAATCAACAAGATGTATATTGAATATTGTATATAGAATATATATATATATAAAAAATAATCAAGAAAACTAGTTACAATACTAAATCAAGCTACAATAAGCTACTTTAAATTGTTTAAAAGTGTATGACAACATAGTATATGTAGTCGTTTTTCATTAAGAAATAAAAAGTAATTAAATATTTAAAAAAAATTAATGTATTTTAATTTCTCAATGCATGTTGAATTAAAATCTTTAATTACTTTTTAAGTATTATTTTTTAACTCAATTATAAGATATATCTTTTCAATTTAGTTTCACTCAATAAAAAAAATATATACTGATATTAAGTTTTTTTTTCATAAAGTAATATAATGCTATAAAATTTATAACAAATTTTAGTTTGAGATTTTTTCATAAATATGATATATGCTACTATTTTTTTTAAATATAGTAGAAATAATACATATAAATATAATTATAATGACCATGAGACAATCCATAAATAAAACCTTAATAATATAATTCAATTATCAAATAATTGATTATATATAAATAATCAAACCATTAAAATTGTACCTTCTCTATGTTTTCAGCTTTGTAACACAAAGGTATGGGTTAGTTAAGGCACCGTTTGGGAACGCGGTGCAAACCGCGTTTCATAAAAATTTAATATTTTTTAATAAAAAATAATTTTTTATATGTTTTGAATCGTTTTGATAAAATAATCATAAATTTAATTTTTAAAAAATAAAAAAATATTATTTTAATATATTTTAACATAAAAAAATATTTTAAAAATCAGTTATAATAACACTCTCATTATAATGGGAGTATTGCCACGATCCAAAGTAAAGTGAGGGTACTGAATCACTAGTTGTAATTCGTTTTTAGTTTTAGGCTCATTTGCATGAAATTATTTTCTTTTCTTAAATGAGAGAGAGAGAGAGAGAGACTTTTGTTATTAATATCATACACAAATTTTTAAAAAATTATTGTCCTCGGGAAAATGACCTCTCATCAACCATCATTTTCTTTCTTTCGTCACGACAGCTGAAATAAGATAAAGTTTTTTTTAACTCTATATTTAAAATGTAAAAAAAAAAAAAAACCCTAAACATCACGTTTAAAAGTTAAAGTACTTTTAAAACATGGTCGATGGTTTTAATTGAATACTGTCACTTTTCATTTCATATTTGGTTGATTAGATAAATCGATTAAGTATATATATGTCAAAAAAATGTATTTATTTGGAAAATAAAAAAGTACTTATTACTTGTTAAATGTTAAATTAATGAAGAACGATAATTATTCGCAAGAAAGAGAGGAAGAGATCTGAAATTGATCGTGTAGTGAAATCAACTATATTGAAAGAGTCCTAATTGGCCAAGATATTTGAGAAATCAATTAATGACTCAACCAAGTGACTAGAAGCCACGATCGCCTAACGATAAATGATCAACCATAAGTATTTAAACATACATGGAGAATCAGAAAGCTTAGTTATATTTAGAGTGGAATTCCTCAATATATAAACTACCTGGAAGTCATAATATTAGCTCAAGATTTAGACAATATCAATAGAGAATGAGTTTAGTTTGTATTATAACTCAAAAAAGTCTTATTACTTTATACCAACATTTGTAATATCTTTGATTTATATATTTAGATAGAATTCAAATTATGTACTAATATATAAAAGGTCACATAGTCATTATGAAATATGATCAGCCTCGTATATGCAATTTCAATTCTTTAATTTATTCAATTTATCCTTTTTTCATTTACTAACTTTTTGCAATTTATTTACTTGTTTTCCTTCACTTTAATTCCTCCTCTCTTTTCTTCCTAAAAAAACTTGTCCTTTTTTCCTTTTGTGGTGTTAACTTAGAGTAGATTACCTTTTTATAGGGTTCAAGGTCTTTTATCCACATATTCTACTTGCTTTTTTGAGGTTGCTACTTGTTTTTTCTCAAAATTAAGTTCTTATTGAGTACATAGTTTCTCAATTTTAAAAAACAAAAGTGATTAACTAACAACATATTTATTAAATGATTATTTAAGTAATCAAAAAGATGCCTATATATATATATATACTAATCAAGAAAACTAGTTACAAGACTAAATCAAGTACATTAAGTTACTTTAAACGTTTAAAAGTGTATGACAACATAGTATATGCAGTAGTTTTTCATTAAGAAATAAAAAAGTAATTAAAGATTTTAATTCAAGACACATCGAAAAAATAAAATATATTAAATTTTTTTTTTAAGAAAATCAGTATTAGTTTTTAACTCAATTTTAAGATATATCTTCTCAATTTAGTTTCACTCAATTAAAAAAATATATACACTGATATTAAGTTTTTTTTAATAAAGTAATATAATGCTATAAAATTTATAACAAATTTCAGGTTGAGATTTTTTCATACTACTATTTTTATTTAAATATAGTATAAATAATACATATAAATATAATTATAATGACCATGAGACAATCCATAAATAAAATCTTAATAATATAATTCAATTATCATATAATTGATTATATATAAATAATCAAACCATTAAAATTGTACCTTCTTTACATTTTCAGCTTTGTAACACAAAGGTGTGGGTTAGTTAAGTTACCGGTCGGGAACGCGGTGCAGACTATATTTTATAAAAAATTAATTATTTTTACTAAAAATTAATTTTTTTTAGTATGTTTTAAATCGTTTTAATGAGTTGATCTCTGAATTAATTTTTAAAAAATAAAAAATATATTATTTTTAATATATTTCAGCATAAAAAAAATTAAAAAAACAACTATAATCAAACACTACAACCATCTCTTTAAAATGGTAGTATTGCCACGGTCCAAACTAAAGTGAGGGCAGTGAATCACTGGTTGTAATTCGTTTTTAGTTTTAGGCTCATTTGTAGTGAAATTATTATTTTTTTTTTTGATGACTTTAGGTGTCCGGACCAGCTTGCGCGCACCACAACTAATCTCAGGACCTACTGAACATCCTGCAAGCCCAATAGGCAGGTAAGGCACCGCGAGGATGACAGGCTGATACTCTTGAAATTCGAACCCAGAACGTTCTCAAAAACAAGCCTTGTAATTGACTAATGAACTAGACCCAATCACTCAAATTATTTTCTTTTCTTAAATGAGGGAGAGAGACTTTTGTTATTAATATCATACATAAATTTTTTAAAAATTATTGTCCTCGGGAAAATAATAGAGAACTGACCTCTCATCAACCATCATTTTCTTTCTTTCGTCAGGACCGCTGAAATAAGATAAAGTTTTTTTGACTCTATATCTCGTGCTAACAAGAATAAGAGAATTTTTTGAAAAGTGGGACGGAGGAGGAACCAGAACTTGGGACAGCTGAGGTCATTTTTTTAACTCCATGCATCTAAAGTCTATCTCGTGCTCAATAGAAGAAGCCCAGTTTGTGGAAAGAGACACAAGGACATGATTTTATGGCGAGTCGTCAATTCCTTGTCATTTTCACGAGCACAATAATTGTTTTAAAAGTTTGCATGATATTTATAACAAAGTTTCTCTCTCATACATGATTTCTTTTGTCCTTCAATGAAAGAAAACAATTTCTTTTAAAAACGTTTAACAAACTACTATTGAGAAAAATATTAAAAAATAATATAATTAGGTAAAAATCAAGTATGAAAACTCTTAACTTTTCTTAAAGTCAAAGGTAAGACTGTCATATTTGAAATAAATATTTAAAATAAGCTTATAAAAATTTTAAAGATAAGGAAGGAAAGAAAAAACAAAACCCAAAAATCTTAAATTTTGAATACATGAACTTGGATAAAAATAGTCTTGTATTAACAAAAAAATATATATTAATAAGTTGAATTCAAACATATCAAGATTGCCAACAATAATGGAAATCAGCCACTTGCACGAGCCAAGGACAAGTCGGCCAAAAAGACTTGTCAATTGCTTTCATTTAGATTTTTTTAAAAATATAATAGCACAGTAAATTAAAAGTTTTAACAAAATAACATTATTTAAAAAATAGTAAAATAACATACTTTCACATTGTCACACTTCGAAACGTGATATTTATTAAATGGTACTATTCTTAAGCATAACAAGATAGTTCTCATGCTTCAGAATAGCAACATTTAAACAATTCACACTAAATTTCTTGTTTTTGAAGTGCGACAACTTAACATGTAGCCTCATTACCAATCTTCTAAATCAACCAATTGGTTGGTTGATACAGTTATATAAATTATATAAACTAGACAACCGTTTCACACAAAAATCATATTTTTTATGAATTTTTGCTTTCAAATATATTTTGAGTCAAATTATACATATTTTTCTAACTTGTAGACTTAAAAACAGACTCCAATTAAAATCTAAAAAAGTTATTGTTCACATTCTAGTTTTTTTTTTTTTTTTAGTGTCAGTGATTTAGTCAAGCTTGCAATAACAAGTGATTATGAATAGTCAAATATGGATTTGTCATAATTAGATGAAGATTTACCCTAGACAGATTATGGGGATGGGCTAACTTAATTATTTATGGACTAGGTGCAATAACAAGTGATTATGAATAGTCAACTATGGGTTTGTCATAATTAGATGAAGATTTACCCTAGACAGATTATAGGGATGGGCTAACTTATTTATTTATGGACTATTGGAATAGGCCTAGGCCCAAAAAGAGGTATAATCACACTAAACCAAAATGATGAATAGAAGGGCTGTAATATTTTATCCGACTGTCGAATCTTTAGATTTAAAAAATCTCGCTCTAATGCCTTGATTTTGGCAGTTTTGTGTTTTTCCTTATTATTTTTGGATTTCTTCCAATGTTTTGGATTTTATGGTTGTTTCCTTGTTATTTTTGGATTTTTGTTTCCTATTTGAATTAAGGTTTTTGACCTATTTAAGGTTTTGTAAACCTCCTAAAGAGACAAACTCTATTATTATTATTTTAGAGAGAATAAACTTATGAATTTGGGGTTCACATCTGCAACCCTTTTCCCTTATAAAAATTTATGTTCTTTGTTAGTTGTTGTCTTTAGCTTTCGCCTGCATCAGTCAGCTAGTCGACCGATTTAATTGACCATTACGAATCAGTCCACTGGTTAGTCCTGAATTTAATTGACATTGCAATTCTAAACCACGATATCAATTAAAGTTTTGTGGTATAACCACAACATTTAATTAAATGTCATGATTCAAAACTGCAACATCTAAAAAAAAATTTATTTCACTAAAACTTTTGTTACTATGTTAATTCACTATTATTTTTATTTTGTATGTTCATTGTCCGATTTCTCCTTTCATTTACCAGTTGCTCGTGTATGGTGAGATTTTAAATATCATAAAAGGACAAACTTAATTTTATCATGTTAAATCAATACCCCCGCTCAACATAACCCAACTTATATAACTCAATGTAAGTAACCTGAGTACTCAGTATAAATAATATTTTTCATTGTCTCTTATTTTTTCCTCTCTCAGCTTTACACTCACAAACACCTCTCATTAATATCTTTCCCTTTTTGTTATTCTCTATTTTAACATAAATTATTGTTGTTCCTTTCAAAGTTTAATATGATAAAGTGACAGTGCAATTTACAATTTTAATATTTTCTATTTGGTAACCAAGAGATCATAAGAAAACAAATGAAAATTTTAAAAATACAAATTAAACAAATGTCAATTCTTTTTGTTAATGTTAATTCTTTTTGTTAATGTTAATTTTTTTAATAGTAAAATATTCTCTATATAGTATATGTATGAACTATGTCTTTATTTATTATGTCTGACATAGTTCATCTATTAAAAATATGGTAGTTCTGAACATATATTTTTTGTGTAAGTTTGTTATAGTTTATCTGTTACTTATAAACTTGAATTAAAAAATTAGAGAAGAGTTGGAAACTTGAAAAATAGAGATTGAGAGGACATGATTGTTATTATATTTTATTTTTTTTATTTGTTGTCAAACTTTATCCATCAAACTTATTGTTTATTTGTCAAATTTGTGTGCTAGAAATTGATCTACTATTTAATTATCATTAATTGTAGTGATTTATGGATTAATGCACTAATTTTTTGTTGTTAATCTACTTGCCAAACTTAGGAAAAAGAAACTAGAAGGTTATATCTAGGATTTGAACTTAATATCTCATAATGTCAAGATTGGTAAAGAGGAAAACAATAAACTACTCTTGTTGGGTTTCAAATTGAAAACATCCTTATAATTTAACACTCTTCTTACTGCTAAGCATGCTCTTGCATGTGTGTGTGTGTGTGATATTTATATTTATAAAGGTTATCATTTTACTAAGATAACATATGTTGAAATCAATGTTAATAACATTAATGTAATGATAATGTTGGTAGCCCATATTGTCCTAGTTGCTTCATTGTCAAACCTAATTCCTAAACATTCTCCATGTAAGGAAAAATCCAAAATAATTGAAGTGGTGTGAAATTAAATAAGAAGCATGAAGAATCAAGTTCTTCGAAGAGTTTTTATGGTAGTAGTGGTGGTAAAAAAAAATGAATGAACTTGCTTTATTAGTAAAAAGCCAAGACATCAAACTAAGGATTGCTCTCATTATAAAGTGAATAAAGCACAAATCAATGTGATTGAGAACGTTGACGAGGAAGCTATAAAGCTTACAGAAGTTATGTCAAAAATTAACTTGGTTGACAACCTCATATAGTGGTGAGTTGGTGGGTTGGTACTAGAGTTACATGTCATGCATGTTTTTACAAGATTAGTTTTTATGAGTATACAATAACTATTAATAGAGAACAATTGTTCATAAGTAACTCTTTAGTACGAAACATTTAAGCCATAAACAAGTGGGGCTAAGATGACATCTAGAAAAAATTGACTCTAAAAAATGTGGTTCATGCTTCTAACATTTAAAAGATTATGGTTTTTAACTCGTTGTTGAGCAAAGATGGATTTAGAAGGGTTTTTAAGCCAAATAAAGTTTGACCGCGCCAAGAGTGAGATGTCTATGGGTAAGAGATATTTATATGATGGGCTATTTAAGAACAATATGATAATTATTGTTAAAAAAAAGACAAAAAGATTAATAAAGCTTCTTTATTTGTTTAAATGGTTAAGTCTTCTAATTCATTCCATAAACAGAAGTAACAAGTCTCTAAATTTAATTCACTATAATTTATGTGATTTAAAGTCTGTGCAAACTACAAGTGGTAAAAGGTATTTTATTTCTTTTATCAATGATTGAACAAGATATTGATATGTCTATTTAAAATAAAATTAACAAAGATGAGGCCTTATAAATGTTCAAACATTTCAAAATAAGGTTGAAAATTAATTTAGCTAAAAGATCAAGATCATAAGAAAATGGGGATTATGATTCACCTTTTGATGAATTTTATTTTAAGCATGTTATAATTCATCAGACCATGACTTGTTTTCACCATAACAAAAATGGTATTATTAAATACAAGAATCAAACATTGAAACAAATTGATGATGTTATGTTAATAAGTTGAAAATTGCCTTGAAACTTGTTGGGGGGCCTATTTTATCATCAAATTATATTTTACATAAAATACCTTACAAGAAATTAAACAAGAGATTATATGAGTGATAGAATGTTCAAAACCTTCCTATAAAAACATGAAAATAGTGGGTGTCTAACCAAAGTTATGGTTCCTCCACCAAAGAGTATAGCCATTTTAATTAGATGTCACGATGCTAAAATTCAAATCCACAAACCAGTTTATCTTTGCTATTAAAAGAGTTGTAAATTAAATAAATACAATCCTATTTACAAAGACTTAGACTCTAGAATATGTAATGATATCAAAAAAACATAACACATTAAGCTTCATATACCTATAACATTCAAACATCTTCTTCTAATAATATTCTCTAATACTTTTAATTGTTGTTTGAATATTATGAAAATTGAAACAAATATGTATTATTTTTAATATCTACAATCAAACATATAAATTTAATTTTAATATTATAAAAACCTAACATATTAAGCACCCTAATAAATTATCCTCTACAATCGTTTACTCTACAAATGTTTTTCAATAAACCTTCCATGATAAATTATGTTCATGGCTAGACTTAGGGGTGAGCTAAAAAACTAAAAAACTAATTAAACCAAGAAAACCCAAAAAACCAAACCATGAAAAAATAGTTCGGTTTGATTTTGGTTTTATAAGGATGTAATCAATAAACTCTAACCGAATTGAACTGGTTCAGATTAAAAAAAAACTATAAATAAAAAAAATATTTTCTAATAGAGTAATGGTATTGTTTCTTTTCTAACCTAGTAATTCCACCAGCCACCCTCCTCATTCCTCACAACAGCATAGCCTTTCACAAATGACACTTACAAGTCCACGGACAATTCTTCATTTTTCAATTAGTATTGTGAAATCTTCATCATTCATCATCATATCTAGCAAACCAACAACCCTCACCTAAGCTCCCCCACATGACCCGCAATAACTAACCTTTCAATTTACATCTCCTAATCTAGCATCCTAGTTAGTATCATTTATTTTCTATGCATTGTGTATATTAGACTCGGTATAAATGATTCCACTTTTAATTGTATGTTGTACAAGTAGATTTTGCATTACCCCAAAGCCTCGACAACAGTCCATCGAAGCACCCTTCTTTGGTTCTTTGCAGTAAGATTTCTCTCTCTGATAATTTTTTTATTTAACATATTTTTTTTATTTCTAAATGTTTTTTAATTTTGTTAAATCAACATGTGCTTGTGATAAAAAACCAACATCAATTTTCCTTTGATTTTACAAATAATAGAGAATTGACTATCATATGGTTTGTGATAATCCTAACTCACTGTTGTTAATTCTAACCATGAGTATTTGAATTTTTTAAAAAAATTTGATTGATACCCCTCCTATATCTTAAACTGAGAGAAACGATAACACACACAATCGATCCCTATTTTATAATACTATAACTTCTAATGATATTTTTTCATTCATCGGAGTTGAGAGGAAACTAAAAGTTTAATATTTAGGGGTTTAGAATACATATTTTATAAGAGATAAATCTTGACTTTAAGGTTATAATTTAAAAAAAAAAAAAACTTTAAGACTAGATTGTAAACCTTTTTAGAATTGAAAACTTTATACCACTGCAGCAAACTTTAATCAATGATCTTTGCTAATTACTTCTTAAATGCTATTAGATCGACTTTTTCATTGATTGTATAAAGATAAAATAGGATCTTTATATTTGTAGTAGAGAAAGCCTATTCTCGTTGTTATTTGAATACAATGAAGGATGTGAACCATCCTTGAAGCTTAAATATACTATAACCTATCACTGTCCAAAGAGTTCATATATATACATACCAAGTTCTTGTCAAATTGTTCTTGTTACAATAGTTATTGTTCGTGTAAAAAAAATTCATTTTTCCTTTAACAACTAGGTGTATTTTTTTAATAATTTGATGTTGGAGTGGTTAGAAGGCCCTTGACTTGTTAATGTCAAGGTGTTCAACTTTTTTTGAATGCTATGCAGATAAAACATGTTGGAAGGACATGTTTTCATTTGGTAATTACAGATTGGAAAACTTCAAAATCAAAATGTTTCATCCGCTAGCACTACCCCAACATCAACCAATACCCCAACTTCAAAGACCAACCCAACATCAACCATTGCAAGATTCATCATGGATGATAACAGTAAACAACATTAAGTCCTTACATCAAGGAAAATAAATGTTGATGATAGAAAATGTCATAAATTTAGGATCATTTTACTAAACTTGATGGTGATCTTAAAACTCCTAGAGTTGAATGTAATTATTGTGGAAAAGATTATGCATGTCATATTATTCTTAATGAATCAAGTAATATATTGAGTCATTTAAAAGTATGCAAAATGTTTCTTTTTATGCATGATAAGAAGCAAAACATTCTGGTATTAGAACCTAAGAAAGAAGAGGATGAATCGAGAGATCAAAATAGGGGCACTCTTAAGGCAATAAGTTACAATTATGATGAATGTAGAAAAACACCAATAAAAGCAGTTATAATTGATGAGTTGCCATTTAATTTGTAGAGGGTAAGAGAATTAGATTATTTTCTAGGATCATGCAACTTAGATTTGACATTCATTCTCGTGTCATTGCTATATGAGATTATTTGAAACTTTATGTTGAAGAGAATGAAAGATTAATGATAGCTCTTAAGGGTTAACGATTATGCTTAATAACAGATACATAGACATCAATCCAAAACATTAATTGTATATCTTTAATGACTTGTTGGATTGATAATGAATGGAATTTGCATAAAAAAAATTATTAATTTTTATCAAGTTTTCAATCATATAGGTGAGATAATTGGTTAAGTTATTGAGAATTATTTATTAGAGTGGGGGATTAATAAACTTTTGACTATTACAATAAACAATGCAAGCCCTAATAATGTAACTATTTCATATTTGAATAATATGATGAAAGATTGGACAACTAATATATTGTTAAATGAACATTTGCATGTTAGATGTTGTACACACATTGTAAACTTTATTGTGTGTGATGGCTTGAAAGAGATTAATGTTTTGGTCGTGATGACTTGAAATTAGGTTTGTAAGATCTTCACCTTCTAGGCAACTTGCATATATAGTGTAAGAAATCATTGTGTTTAAATGTTGCAACTCGATGAAATTCAACTTATCTTATGTTAGAAGCTGCTGAAAAGTTTGAAAATGTGTTTATAAGGTTAAGTGAAAGCGAACCTATGTATATGAGTTACTTTTTAGAGGTTGATATAAAAAGGAATAAAAAAAAAACATAGGGCCACCTAGATTAGAGGATTGGAAAAATGATAGAACTTTGGTGAAATTCTTAAAGATAATTTACATGGTTATGTTGAGATTTTATGGCTCATTGCATGTCACATTAATTTTTTTTTCCAATGAATTAATTTACATACATACAAACTTGTTGCATTGTGTAAAAGTAGAGATAATCTTTTAAGTGGAATGACGATGAACATGATGTTAAAGTTTGAGAAGTATTGGAGTTTTAAAGTTAATTAGAATTTTTTGTTGTATATGGTTATATCTTCGATCCACATCTCAAGTTGAAATATGTGAAATTTTATTTTAGTAAGTTGTATGATTATGACAAAACACAATTACTAACAAAAAATATGAAAGATAATTTGGTGAGCTTGTTGTATTAGTTTTATTTGAAAGTTGATGAAGTGGTGAATGATAGTAGGCATAAACATGATGTTAATGCTATTGATGATATGAAAGTAAATGTGAACACTTTGGCTCAATTCAAAAGGCATTTATATGAGAAAGATAGTTTGGAAAATTTAAATGAGGTTAATAGATATTTTAGTTGATGATTGTGAGGATCCTAATGATGATAAATTATATATTTTAAAGTGATGGAAGAATAATGCTTCAAAATATAAGATACTTTCAAAGGTTGCACAACATGTTCTAACTATTTTTATATCCATAGTGGCTTCCAAATCAGCCTTTAGCAAAGGTGGTCATATACTTGATCAATTTTAAAGTTCTTTATCTCTAGCAACAGTTCAAGCACTTATTTGTTGTCAAAATTGGTTGCATCATAGACCAATTGCAATGGACATTAAAACCTTGATGAATGATTTTGAAACCATGAAAACCTTGAATCATGTAATTTTTCTTATAAACTTATACCTTCTATTTTATGATTTATTAATTGACGCATTTTCAATCTAACATGTTTATTTTTTATTTTTTTTGTAGAATTTGGTGGAGAGTTACATCTAGCAAAGGATGATAATTAGTTCAAAAATCAAGACATTTATTGAAAATGTATGGTAAAAATACTACTATTTATATCTTCTAATTTAATTTATCATGTTATAATTCTAGATTTTGAATTCCAGGTTTTGATGTTAATATTTTTAAGGAATCAAAATGCAATGTTCTTGATATGCTTCTTGATTGGGATGATGATGATGATGATGATGGCCGAACAAAAACCGGATAGTTGGAACCGGCTTTGGTCCAATTTAAATTTTTTTGAATAAAAAAATTTGGTTTTGTAGTTTTTATAGGTAAAAACTAAATCAAACTGAAAATGATCACCTTTAGGTGAACTTGTCATTTATGACTACACTTGTCAATTGCTTTTGTGTGTCTTTGGCATTATGATGTATGATATTTTTTAAAAGTTCTTTTCAATTAAAAATATTTTAAAATAATATTTTTCAAATTTTATTTTTATTTTTGAGATTAACACAGCAAAACTATCTAAAAATACTTTAAAAACATTAATTTGATGCCTTTTCAAGTGAAAAATAATTAAAAAAAACAATTTGAAACGCACATAAGTTAATCAATAATTATAACAATTGAGTTATATTATTATATTTTTATTTGTGAATTCTCAATCATTATAATTATTTGTATTATGTTTAAATACTAATAGAGATCATAAATATAATTATTAAACCAAATTCTATACAAATTTTATAGCATTTTACTACTTAACAGTTTTTGTATTGATTAAATCTAAATTAAAAAAAAATCATTTTAAAAATAGAAAAAAAAAGTAATCAAATTTTATACATATGTGTGTGTGTGTGTAATATTTTAAATTGTTGATTCATGTTGATTTTCAATTCTTAATTAAATTGTTGATTCATGTTGAGTTTCAATTCTTAATTACTTTTGATTATTTTGTTTTTGTAGAAAAACTATTGTATCACTTGATTTCATTAATTTATTTTAAAAAATTGATTGAAAAACAAAATCCATATAATATATAATGCATCTACTATGTTAAAAAATTTGATTGAGAATTTATAGGAATTCAATTTATGTTGATTGAGAATTGTAGATAGTTTTCTAGATTATTTTTATCTTTTATATTTCATCAAAAATATTTAATATGAGTTTTTTTGGTTACTTGGATAATTTTTTATGGGCTAATCTTGAACAAAGCTGAGGTCACTGGTCAAAGCCTAGGTCATGGACCAAGTTGATCCAAGTCAGTGCAAGAGTGAAAATGATTATTACTATAATTTTAAAACCTGATTTACAGGTCAACCTAAAACAAGGCTTGGTTCATGAATGGAGTTGATCGTTGATCTAGGTTAACATAAAGATAAAATTAGTTATTATCATAGTTATAAAACCCAACTTGAGAGTCGATAGGGGTAAGATTGAGTCACGGGAAGGGAGGGTCATCTTGGGTTGACCTAAGTCAGCATATGGTAAAAGTGGTTATTATCATAGTTTTAAAACTCAATTCAGAACTCAACTCGTAGCAAAGATTGAGTCATGATTCGAGATGGTCAATATAAGAATAAAAGTTGTTATTATCATAATTTTAAAACCCAATTCGGGGGTTAACAAAGGCAAGGTCCGAGTCATGGGTTAGAGGGTCAACCTGGGTTGACCCGAGTCATCAAATGGATAAAAATAATTATTATCATAGTTTTAAAACCTGACTCCAGAGTTGATCTTAGACAAGATTCAGGTCACGGGTTGGGAGGGTCAGCCCGGTTGACCTAAAAAAATTAAAATAATCAAAGCAATCTTATTTTTATTATGTCAAGTTAAGTCAAGTCAATCATTTATTTTTTTTTTTAATTTGGACCAGTCTGGACCCAAGTTAACTTGCCAAGCCAATCCTAGTTTGGTTTTATAACTATGGTTATTATAATATTATTAACTTCAATGATCAATATAAACTAAAATAAGTAATAATATGTAATATCTAACTAAAGTAAAAATAGTAATAATATCTAACTATTTTTTTAAATATGTAAATTTGATAATAATATATATTAACGATAAAATAATTTTTTTTTTATTATTCTATCTTATTCATCATAACAAAATAGTATATAAATATATATCATTATCAAACATAATTATATTTTTTTCATTTTTTCCATCATGTTTGTAAATTAGTAATCAATGCTTACCAAAAAAAAAATAGTAATCAAACATTAGTTTCATAGCATTCTTATTGATGTACAACGTCAATAGATGTTTCATAGCAGTTGGTAAGCTTTCCAACTCAAACTATTGCCTGGTCCTCGAGGAGAAATCACTTTTTTTATGGCCATCAAATGGCCTATGTAGTTCCAACGTCCTATGGGAAACTAAATTATTGATATGTTTTTGTTTACACGCACACACATTTGCCAAATTGCATTGTTCTTAGACCTTTGTAAACTTCAATTTAGTGAAAAAAAATTCAACATTCAAATCTAATGGTTTTTTAAAATCATCAATTAATACATAGATAATTTTTTTCTTTAACATCATATCAGCTAACAGTCATTAACATGTGTTCTAAGTATTAAAATACAGTATTGGCATGCAAATCATCTCTAATTTGAAACAGACAAGGTCTCAAAAAAATTGATAGTTATGATGACTTTGGGAATCTGAAGATTTCTCTTCATAGTTTTCAATCAAATTGTATGTGAATATTCCAAGTTTAATATATTTAACCTATAAATATTTGTTTTCTGGCGTTGATGATTCATGTTGCGAGTTATGCCAACAAATTAAATATCATCTTATCAGTTGACGAAGGGATTTTTTCCTGATCCTCATCAAGTTGATCAAAGATGTTGTAATTGATCAAGGGCTAGTTGAATGTCATGTTACTAATTATTGCTAGGATTAATTACAATACATAATTATGTTAGGAGGTAGAAGTCCGAAGTTAGTATTGTGCAGATCTAGTAGTTGGAGGAGTTGTGGTATTAATTGTGTTTATTTCAGTTTGTTGTATCGTGGGATATGCTTCAACTAAATCCAAAATCCACATAGTGATAGTTAGTTCCTACTTGAAATCCAAGTTTATTTGCTTTTCTTTTTATATACTAGTTTCCGTGCTCGTACTTTATTGTGGGGCTAAGCTATATTTTTGTGTAAAAAAATAATGTTCAAGCGCGACATAAGATAAAAATAATAGCATAAAAAGTTGTTTATTATAAATTTATAATCTCAATAGTTAGAATTTAACTAACTTGGATATCTTATCAAACCTGCCGTTTGGATCTTAAGATTCGAATAACCTAATAAAAAAAATAATAACGATTATAAAGCTCTTTAGAAAAATTATATTAACTTTTTAAACTCATGATCCAAGTTATTAGACACAAAGCACATAATTTGAAAAAACCATAAAGTTTAATTTTTAATTAATTAATTATCAAAAGAATGAATGAAATTAAAAAAAAATCAATTATATAAAAGGATTTAAAAATAACAATTAAAAGAATGAGTATGAGAATTGAAAAAAAAATTATTTATTTGATTGAAGGGTGAAATTGAAAAGAAAAACTAATTTAGCAAAATGACCACAAAAATAAAAAAAAATCAAAATCAAAATCAAAATTGACATAAAAAATAAAATCAATATTTTTATTAATGGGCAGAATTGAAAAGAAAAATAACTTTTACAAAAGTGTCAATAAAAAAATTAGAAACCAAAACAATGAAGATCAAATTTGAATATATAATATCATCAATTTTAATTAAAAGATAAAATTGAAAACCAATAAAACTTTTATAAAAAGGCCAATGAAAAAAAAAATATTAATCAAAAGAATAAGGACCAAATTAGAGAATATAATATTTGACACATTGAGATTGAATGATAATATTAAAAACAAATAAAACTTTTACAAAAAAATCAAGATAAAAAATTAGAAATTAAAAAAATAAAAACTAAAGTTGAAACTCCGACAACAAAAAGGTCAAGCTATATTTTTGAGAAGAGAAATAAAAAAAATGAATAAATATAGATCTATCAACATCAAACTGTACCATGAACAAAGACATATGTCTCACACAAGATGAAATGGTATTTTTGGACTAAAAAAGGTGCAACACAAGCTACTTAAAGATGCGGGTGTCTGTCATGCATACCCTCTTTTTTGTTTATTTTTCTAGTCAAATATAAAATTATCCTTGAGCTAATTTTGTAATTATAAAAATTATTTATTTTAGTATTTGGTCATTTCACTGTATAATCAATGTAGGAAAAAACTTCATTATTTGGAATCTGTTTTGAAATGATAAATGATTTATATAAAAAGATTGATATACCCTTGAAAAGCATGTGTTAAGTTTTCTAACAAAGACAAAAGAGCTATTATACTGTTATAGTTAACAATGTAAATATATCTACAATATTTTTCTAATGCTAATTAGTTTTTCTTATAAGAAAATAATTTCCTAAAATATACTTTCACGTTAACATTAAGTAGTCAGATAAATTATATTTAAAACGACTATCTACAAACAAGGTTGGAAGAAAAACCAAATTAGTTATGCAGGTTATTAATTAACTCTTAAGGGGTGAAACAACAATAACTATTATTTTTTAAAATATTATTTATTTAAAAATATATAAAATAAATCTTTTAGGAACACTCACTTTTAATATTAGTAGTGCTTTATTGATCAATTTCATCCTTGCAAGGCTTGAAATGTTTTTTTAGGTTCAATATTTTTAAATTTTTTTGATGTAATATTATAAAAAATAAAAAATAAAAAAATATTATTTTAATATATTTTTAATTAAAAATATTTTAAAAATAATCATTATATATATATATAAAAGAAGCTATTATTGTCATGGCGAACATCAATAATGTTTGGAGGCTTTCCATTGCTGTCGCGAGGCCAGCTGTCCAGCACGACATGTTTGGAGGCTTTCTATTGTGGTCGCAGTTGGCACGCTGTCCAACATCAATAATGTTTGGAGCTTTTCTCGAACGTGCCTCATCCTCTAAAGTTGCTATCAGTGGACTTGTCAACTTCTTTACTCGAACGTGCGTGGTTCTCGCGTTCGGTGGCTTTTTAATTATCGCAAGACGACAAGCTTCACACAAGACGACAAGCTTTTTTGTCGAAAAGTTTGCGAGATAAAGGCTCTCTCCTACACAAATCTTTTTGTGGCGTGCAAGGAAGAAAATAATTTCCTACTGGATAGTGTTTTTATATTTTTTAAGGACGTTCAAATTTCTTAATTATTATTAAAACAAAAAATTATTTGATTTTTATCCAGGGTTTTTTATATTTTTATATTGGTCTACATAAGCTATTATCAAATTGATTGAGAGGCTATTTAATAGTTTAATAAATATAAAATATAATTTTAAAAATAAATATAATTTGTGTTTGCGGTATCATTCTGTTTTTAAATACAACCTTTCATTGTTGGGCTTTAGTAGATTTTTTTTTCGTCTCCATCCTTTTTCCTCTCTCATTGTCATTGGTTTTGTGTCTGTCCTTTCTAAAATTAAATATGTTATATCAATTTGTATTTGTATTAATTTTTATTTTTATTTTTTTGATTATTATTGTTTTGCTTTAAATGCTTTTTAAAGTTCATTTTATTTTTCAATTTTTTCCATCAGCATTTGATTTCATTTAATATTTTTATTCAATTTGATTCTTATTTTTTTATTAATATTTTTTTATCATTTTCTTGATTTATTTTATTTTTCAATTTCATCCCTTATTATTTTATTTCATTTAATTTTTGTATGATATTTGGTCCTTATTATTTTGATTACTATTTCTTTTCTTTTTTAATTTTGAATAGTTTAGAATTTTACTTTGTAATATTTTTGGGCTTCCCTTCTATAAGGTTACTGGATCTCATAACCCGAGTCCCAGATTTTGAAGATTAACCCCATTTGATATCAATCTTTTTCAAATTGTTTTTTCTCTAATTTCAGCATTTGATATTAGATTACTAAGCCTTTAGATTCATGATTTTTATTTTTTTTTTAATAAAGTTATCTTGATTTCATATTTTAGGTTGCGGGTTAATCAACTTCACTTTCATAATTTTTTTCAATTTAATTTTTTTGTATATAATTTTATGATATAAAGTTTTAAATTGTGGTTGAAAGATAAAAGTAAAAGTGTGAAAACTGCAATGTAAAAACACAAGAAAAATGCTTGGCAATCTCAAAGTTAATGAAAAAAGTGTTATTCGCCCACCTATTTTTATTTCACCTCCAATTTAGTCTCTTTATTTATTTATTAAAGTTATTTGATTAAATAAACAAAAGAAACAATAATCATTTTTTTTTTCTTATTTTAAAGAACACTAACAAATTTACTCACACGGTAACCTAGGACAACATATATTCCCAAGAAATTTATCTATTAACATACACTCTCATTGACTTGCTCAGTATCAATAAGGTGCTACCTTCCTCGCTAATAGTTATTTCCCTCGACCTGTCTCATCAAGGATCACTAGTTTTCTTGTTAATGACTATCTCTTGCCTATCTTTACCCTTAGAGGACATAAACCTTTTAGACAAATCACCCTAATGTTAACATTTCCCACCTTATAGCAAGACACACCAACCAAAAACTCTTCCTTTTTAAGTTACATGCAAGGAAAAATAACTATTTTCTTCACTATCCACAAGGTAAATTCATGTGACTGAGTAGAATAAATATTTTAGATCACCGGGTTAATATTCAATTCATACAAGTTCATATAAGAACATTCAACTTTCACATATACTTTCGCATGTCCTTTACTCTATTATACATTATTTTTCTCCTATAATTTATTAACTTAAGTATCAGATGGTCCTCTATTCTGATAAGAGTCTTATTTTGTAGGGAATTCCAAGCCCAATAACAAAAACCTACATTCAAGCCCAAACACGTTCAATCCAACACGCATCCATGGAAAGTCCAAATCCAATTTGAAGTCTTCATGATTTCATTGGTCACCATAAGCTCTTCACCAAAATTTTACATCATCTTATATCATTATTAAATGGCTAAAATCTTATTATACAACTTAAAAACAGACTCCCATCTTTCTTTCTTTTATGGAGAAATTCTATTTAAGAATGCAAGAAATCATTTTCTTTCCTAAATTATTCAAATCTATATTATTTTCTTCCTATAATTTACTTATTTAAACATCAAAGGGTCTCTTATTTTGACATGAAACTTGTTTTATAAGGCATTTCAAGCCCAAGAATAAGATTTGCATTCAATCTAGACACTTTCAACCTAACAAGCACCCTTGAAAAGCCTGAATCCAGTTCAAGATGCATTGTTTGTAGGAAACTAAATAAAAAGCTAGTTCATTTCATTTTAACATCTCCTTATCAAAAAAGAATTTAATGGATAACAACTTATAAACTTTATGACATACAAGAGCAATTAATCTCCCCACTGCAAGTACTATAGATCTCCATTAACTCTCATATTAAATGAAAGTGTTCAATGATATTATTTAGCTATACAACAACTTCATACTATTTCATTCCTTAAAAACAAAATACAATACTAAGCTTCATTGTATGCATCATTGAAAGCATAAAGATAAATTAAGTTCCTCAAAAGAATAAGGTATAATGATCTATAAGGAAGTAAGCACGAGAACATATGCACTCCAACCCTCTAAAAAAGCCATTCTCGATATAAAAAGCACTCCTCAAAACTTCATTGCCATAAATATGATTACCCCCATCAACGTTTCTTTAAATATTGCTCGCATGCTCCTCATTGAAATAGGCTTAAACATGAGATCAGATTATTAATTGCATGAGTTCTTGAGAATAAACACATTTTAGTTTGGTTGATGGAATAGAAATTTATATGTTGCGTCTTCATGAAGGCTAATTTAGAAATTATGATAGAGTTATAAATCCAAAAGAGCACATATGTACAAAGCTTTCTAGAGCTTGTAACATAATACAATGACACCATATGAAATGTCCTTCCAACAACATTTAATCGATATGTTTAGGCATAGTACTATAGCCTAGAGCCTGACTATATTTTTAACTTGTATTATCTTAATGTCAAACTCATTTTCAATTTTAGTATAAGCATACCAGCTAAAAAAAGCATTACTAAGGTCTTTATCATCACATAATGAGAAGATGAGAGCTAGAGCATATCTTTAAAGGTTTAACGAGAAAATAATACACATAGAAACTCTATTTGAACCTACTGTCACTAAAATCCTAATTAGTGGGGTCTATAACAAACGATGAAAAACAATAATCAAGTAGAGGAAATTAGTTTAACCAAACAAAAACACTCTCATTTCTAGCTATATATAACAAAATCATCCAAGCACTATTGATCTCTTAGCAACCCTAAAGCATTTAGAAAGAACACCATATGATCCATTTGTGATCAACTAACATCTTCTAAACTCATAACCACACCTCTAAAAACTACATGTATTGAGGTATTGATTGTTATTAAGGAAAAATAACTTGTGCAATACTCACCACCTATAAAGAGTGGCACAAACACAACGAACCCCAATAAGTTTTGTTTCATCTACCACAATCATGATCATTAAACTTATTATTACCCATTTTGAGACCCCACTTAAATATATAAAAAAAATACAAAAAATGAAAAAATATTGAAAAAGATATATATATATATATATATATATATATATATAGAACATGGAGAATGCCTAAAAAATCACCAACGATTGGTTATGGAAGATCAAAATATATAAGGTTGAACAAAATGACATCTCAATTTTGACTAAAGAAGGCTCTATTGACAAAGAGAATTTAATTTGAGAAGGAAAATTTAAAATTGGTTGTTTAAAGACTCAATTAGAGAAAGACACTGAACTTTGGGGTTGGCAATTGAATTCGACATGGGTAGAATTTCATGAAATTAAAAGTTAGGAGGGAATTACGGGGTGATTAAAAGAAATTAAAAGCATATGGACTAAATTGAAATTGGCCAAATCCCAAATTAAAAACCATAATTTTAGAATTTAACCTAGATGATGTGTCACTCAAATTTAATGAAGGGATCTAGTGACTTGTCATTCATCCATTGTTCATCCTTTTCTTTTGGCAATTTTGTCTACTCAAGTGGACATCTTGAGCTAAATGAAGTGGCATTTCCAGCCACCCTAGGGGCTCTAACCATAACCATTAAACTGAGTAACACTTCTTTTAAAAAGATAAGATACTCCTATCAAATATTTATATCCTATATTGTTTTTCAATAAACTCAACAACATATTGTTCCTAATCAATCAAACTATATTATAAGATTCTAGGTTGATCGAGTTGACACTTTTGAATGAATGAATATAAAGCTACAAACCTTCAAATTAAGCAAGTTGTGATTTAAATGAAAGGTGTGCACCCATTCTACCAACTTCAGGTAGTTTCTTATGATGATGATATTGGAATTGCTCTAAGGATACTTTAAAAGTAGGCAATTCAAACAGCGATGATTGTAATATCCATTATACAAAAAGCACTATTTTTTTTCGTGTGTTCACACAACAAAGCTTCTCAGTGGGTTCTTACCAAAGGCTTAAAACCTTTCTCTTAAGATCAAAATGCCAAAAAATAGCTCCTTGCCCTACAAGTCTAGAAAACCACCAAGAATCGCCTAAAACCAAAATCATCACTGCAAAACTAGCCTAGTACAAAGCTTACAGTTGTTAAGATTTTTCCAAAACCCATCCGTTTTGATTAGAGGTCCAATAATTAATCATTCTTTGATTGAATCCATAAAAAACATTATAAAAATCCTATAAATAAGAAAATCTTTTTTACTTTTTTAATAAAAGTGCTAGTGTTTCTCCATGTCACAAACAAATTCTCCAATGAGAATTTTCATGTCTCCGATGAATTCTTAATGTCTCCAATGAGAATCTCTATGTCTCCGATGAATTCTTAATGTCTCCAATGAGAATCTCTATGTCTCAAAGGAAAATCTCTATGTCTTCAAATGAAATATCCACATCACTATGCAATGCCTCTATACATAATGCTTTGTGTTAAGTACTTAAATAATTATTTTATTAAGGTTTTATATTATTATATTGCACTTAAATTATCATTAAATTATCTAACTTAAACACATTTTATAATAACAAATCTAATAATATGGGATATCTTTAATTTATGGTAAATTCTTGGTTTTAAATGCAGGTTTATAAAATAGGCAAATCTCACAATTTAAAGGTTGACTGATGCATTTGATTATTAAAATTGAGGTTTATATAACGAGGCAAATACAGGGTTAGGCTTAGAGAAGAAATCCAAGTTAGGTTGGTTTTAGTCAAACTAGAACACCATTTAATTTTTGGGTTATAAATGGAGCTATTGATCTTGGATTAAGATCTGGTTTGACTTAATAGAAAGCTAAGACGTAGACCTAAAACATTCATACAGAACTCCAGGATTTAATACTGTCATTTTTATGTTCAAATCTTAGCAAGAAAATAGAAGTCTGAATTAGTCTTGTGGCCTAGATATTATTCGGTGTTCAACCAATATATAGAGTTATAGAAGCCCAAATAAACCTATTATTTTTTGGTTGGAAAGTTGAGATCAATAGCTAGTCTCCATATCAATAGTTCTAAATTTTAGGCTATAAAAGAAAACATTTGTCATCCATTTAACATATATTGATTTTAAGATCAAGACATATTCTCTTTCTTTTTTATTTGTATTTTTAATATTCAAATTTTATTTCATGTTATATTCTCATTAATCTCTTGTTTATGCTTGTGATTTTAAATATGCTCTTATCTTGTTTATTTATATTTTTCTTCTTAATTATGTTTAGTTAAGAAAATTTTTCTGTCACTGTGAAACACTGACATTAATGGTGTAAAAATAAGTCAAGTAATAACTTAAAATAGACTTTAATGTTTGAATTTAAGAAAATTTGCTATCAACATGTGTTGTAATGATTATCTTATCAATCTTAATACTCAAAATAGTCTTTATTCATGATGTACAATCCTTGACATAAGAAATACTTGATTCTTTCATAACTATTGCATGCAGAACCGACACCTATGCTATGAAAGGATCTTGATTTGTTATTAACATAAATTAGCATCGTGAGTACTTTACAATATTTACAAGTGTTGGCGTTATTCAAATAAGATAATTAGAAATAATTAATATGATCATGATAATAACTTAAAATAAGCTATTAATGGTAATCATTTGATTGAAATCTTTCTCTTTTTATTTTTATTTTTTTGTATAGAAAGAGCTTAAACTATACTTACTTAAAATATCATTAGTGGATCCTCTAACATTAGAAGTTGTTTTATCTTTGTTAAGTCTTTACATTAATACCACATCTTAAAGATCTCTTTAACTCTTATTTTATTATTTATAGTGTTGTATACTCTTTCTCCCTGTGGAATGATCATGGTCTTGTTGGATTATTTATTACTTTGGTATTCATGCACTTGAAAAAAAAAACATCAATTATTTGACCATGTCAACTTTTTGGTGTTATTGTCAGAGAGATAAGTTAGTTTACAAACTAAAATTTTGCTTACTTCTACTATTGTCATTCAACCTCCTAATTGATCATTATCTTTTGAAATAATATATGATGTTAGTGATTATGTCATAGGTGTTGTTTTAAAACAAAGAAAAGATTAGAAACCTTATCTTATTTACTATGCAAGTAAAACTTTAAATAGTTCTTAAATGAATTATTTCACCACTAAAAAAAAATTACTTGCAGTAGTGTTTCCATGCGAAAATTTTAGATCTTATCTTGTTAGCTTACCTACAAAGGATTCTAAAGCAAGCATTATTTTTCACTTTGATCCTTCAATTTTTTAGGCCTTTTTTTTCAATTTTCTTTTTCAATATCATCCGTAAATATTGGGTTCATTAGGTATAGAGCTTTATAATTTATTTTGATTTTCTTTTTAAGAAGTTATCCTTGTCTCATACATAATTTTCAAACTCGGCCCAGCGGGTTAACCTAGGACCCAACTGACCTTGGGCTGGAACCAGGCTAGGTTTATGAAAAAAAAAAAAAGGTAGTTAAAAACCCAACAAACCCGGTGACCCGGTAAAACCCGATTGAATCTCGCTGACTACTTTTATTTTTTTTTACCAAAACGACATCATTTTGATTTATAAAAAAAAATTAATAATAGGGTTGACCCAGGTGACCTAATTAAAACCCGTGACTCGGGCCTTAATCCGAATCGACCACCAGGCGGGGTTTAAAAACATTGGTCTCATAATCAGGTTGTGACTTTTGTGAGTTAACAGTGTTGACTCAGAATTTTTTTGTCCATTTTTAATTTTTTTTTAATTTCATAATTCAATATTATGTTGATTGGAAATCAAACACTATATATTTTTTTAATCGTTTTCTATGGATTTTTCCTAGTCTTCTTACTCGAGTTTGGTTGGTTGACCTGAGTTGATTCAAGTTGTTTTTTTTATTTTTCTTTCAAGTTAATCCTTCACAATTTGGTTGATTAGGAATTTGGATTTATATTTTTTTTTAATTTGCTTACTATGTGGTTCTCACAGTCTTATAACCTGAGTCGAGGGTAGGGCTGGTTGACACGAGTTTTTCTTGTCTATTTTTAGTTGATTTTTTTTTGTATTTCATCCTTTAATATTGGGTTGACTAAGAATAAGGCTTCATAATTTTTGTTGGTTTGCATTCTGTGAGTTTATCTTAGTCTTTTGACTCGAGTCACGGGTTTAGTCAGTTGACTCAAGTGGCTTTTTATGTCCTTTTATAATTGATTTTTCTTTTAATATCACCATTCAATATTGGATTGATTGAGAATTAACTTTTATAATTTGTTTTGATTTGCTTGTTATGAGGTTATCTTGGTCATATAATCAATGTTTAGCAAGTTAACTCGAGTTGATTCGACTCTTTTTTTAGTTGAATTTTATTTTAAATTTTATTCTTCAATATTGAGTTAATTAAGAATTAGGTTTAACAATTTTTTTTATTTGCTCTATAGGGTTATTGTGGTCTCATAACCTGAATAATGAATTTGACAAGTTAACCCAAGTTAATCTAAGTTAATCTAATATGTTGTTGTTTATATATTTTTTAAAAAATATTGTTCGGATTTTTTTAAAATCAAAATGTATTTTTATTGGTTGTTCGGGTTTTTTTTAAATTTTCAAGCAAACCATGTCATATAAGGTTAATTTTCACATAGTTTTTTTTGTCAGTAAAAAACACATTAACAATAACTAAATATTATTTTTTTATATTAAAAAATAATAATTCAGCCCACAGCGTAGCATAAATAATGATTTAGTTTGATATCTAAACAAAATTGTATATTTTACTTAATAATAAAACATCATTTTGTCAATGAATTTAACCTTCACAAAGGAGTTTTTTTTTTCCAAAACAATCTATTGGACCTATGATTTCTATATTCTTTTTAAACATTTAACTTGATACCTAAATGAAACTTGATTTTTTTTTATCTCTTTAAAAAAAGAAAATCCTCGTGTCATGATATGTTTTTAAGTGTCAATCTCTACAACTTCGTCAAATTGTTTTTTTGAACTTTCAAATATTTTGGTTGGATTTTTTTTATTATTATAAAGGAAAGGTTTGAATTCAAAAGCATTGATGACAGTTCAGCCATAATTTATTAGCTAAAGTTCAAGTACGATACCATAACAAACAAAAAGGGAACAACTGCCCTTGCACAATGTGCCCCATTACTGTAGGCACTTGGTTGATGGTTGGAGCCCTAAACAAGGGCCCCCCCTTAAACGTAGAAATTGAATTCTATATATTCTGCACATTTTCGCTTTTTTTATTATTATTATTTTAAAAACAACATGCAGCACTTGTCTATTCTCCTCGTCTCATTGATCAACTTCCACTCGTTAAAACACGCATCAGCTGCCTTGAATGTTGACGGTATCAAGTCACTCGATTTGTCTTACAGTAAGATCAACCTCGAGCAAATACCAAACTGGGTAACTGGATATTCTTTTTTATATCTGAGATTTAAATATTTATAAATTATATATTGAGTTTAGGGTATTATACCAGTATCATTTATCGATGATTCATTAAAAAAAAAATTACAAATATATTTATATAATATAAATATATATTTTAGATTCAGTTCGGAAACATGTATATATTATATTATATTAAAAAAGATATTCTACGAATATATTTTGTGGTAGATTATTTTGTTTGCTATCCATTATTCATTAACTTAGGCAATTATATATATATATATATATATATATCATCTAACTTAGGCAATTATATATATATATATATATATATATATAAACCATATATTTAATTATGTGGGGTGGTTTAACTAATAAAGCTTTGTGGTTGCTCTTAAATAATCAATTTGAGTTTTTTTAGGACCACTAAAAGCTTAAATGGTAGTTAATTTTAAAATCTATATAATTAATCGAGATACATATAAGCTGGTTCAGATATCCACGTTCAAAAAGCAAAGCTATATATTTATATATATAATCAATATTAATCAAGTTCGGTTGAAATTCTGACCCATAACTTTATCTCCCATGTTTAAAATGTGGTATACAGATGAACTTGGATGATTGGAAGCCAAAGGAGACAATTCTATGACTACAATGATCTTTCTTACAATGAAATATCTGTGATGTATGGATATAAATGGCAAAGTTCATTATAATGGGTGCATGCATTGTCAAAGTTAGCTGCCACCATTAATGGTTGGTTGTTAGCATCATTAATGGTACTTAGTTGGTTGTTGGCTGCTGGAAGGTCATAATGGAGGTTAGCTGAGTTGTTGGCCATCCTCAGCCTATAAATACAGAGCCCAGGAAAGCAAGCAGTACCAGTAGAGGAAGAGCCGCCCTTGTGGGCCGCAGCAGCGCTGCACTGAGGAGGAGAGATGGGAGTTAGTAGAGATGAGTTGTCCCTCCTCCTCCATCTCCTCTATTGATGCAAAATGTTGTTTTCTCCTTATGGTTGCTACGTGGCAATAGGCAAGTTGTTGTCGAGCCATATTAAATCGTTGTGTTCCACCTCCAACGGGCAAAGAGATCGCACCTCAGATCCCAACAAGATCAGCTGGTCCAGTTTGGTTGGTGAACAAGACAGATCATTTGGTTGCTTCTGGTGCTTCAAGGAATAAATTAAGATTTCTTTTGGCGAGTTTAAGGATTGTAGGGACATTGAAGAAGTTGGATCTGGCAAGGAAATTGGTTTATGGTAAGGTCCCCAACTCAGTTTCTGGGCTGGAAAGTTTGAGTCTGAGTTACAATCATCTTCGAGGACAGCTTCCAGCAACAAAATTCTCTGTTAGGGCGTTTGTGGGTAATGACTAGCACTCAAGATGCCCTAAATTTGTTAATACTTTTTTTAATGGGGGTAAATTAGACAATAGGAATGTTCGGCTGATAAAAGAATATTATACATTATACAGTAACACTGAAAGAAAACGATTTTTACCGTGCAATTATTGAGCTCCCTCTCTATAAATGAACTCTGAAAAGTGCTTTTTTATATATAAAAAAATGTCACTAAGATTTTTTTTTTTTTGAGTTTTATACATTTGGTGTTTGGTGATATTTTACTTGTTGATGTTCTTTTCATGTATTTTCTTGAGAACTCATTGTGTGTGATACAATTTCAAAGTTGAATTAGAGGCTAATTTCATGAAATAAGATTAAAATTTATAGTATTAAAAAAAATTAAAAAAGAAGGGTCAAAATAATCGAACAATAACTGAGGCTTTTTTCAAATTTTCACAAAAGATTCATTTGTCCAAAGATTTTCCATTTTTTATCTTTTAGTTTTAAGATTTTACATTTATATCTTAAACTTTGTTTTTATATATATATTTCAGACCATGAGTTTTAAGAAAAGAGAAAAAAAAATTATTAATCTTAATGTCATTGGATTGTTCTTGACAAGAAAAATACATCAGGATTCAAAATAAATTTAGATTCTGTTTTTTTTTTTTTTTATATAGATATAAAGATATTTTGATGTCAAAATGAGTTTATCAACGTTTTTAGCCCTTTCTTTTTATATATCCTTTTAGTTTTTTTATTATATAATAAGTAAAATTCATTATAAATAAAACATTTCAATTTATATTTAAAATATTATTTCATTAAAATCCGTTGAATTTTATCAATGTTTTCTAATAAGATTATAATATTTTGTTTTTATAATATTAACAATTGTTTCATTAATTATTATATATAAACATAATATAATTTTTTTAATTATAATCATGAATATTTAATTAAAATAAAGCTCATATTGTTTTTATATTTTTTTAATATAATTTTTCTTACAAGATTTTATCATACTAAATATGTTTTCCCTTCAATTGCATACAAAATATGGAGACATGATATTTTATTTTTTAGTTTTGTTAAAACTTGCTTTTTAAATAATGATAAGTTTTCAATTTAAAACACTACCTTGATGATATATATATAAAACATGTTTTTCTGCTTATTTTAATTTTTTTATAAGAAAATTATTTTGATTTCCTTTACTTTTTAATTAAACAATAATTCTATTAATAAAAAAATACTTTGATAAAGAATGCATGAATAAAGTTATATTTTTTAAAAAAATTAAATTGTAGTGATCTTTTTGTACAAATATCTATTTTAATTATATAAAAAAAAAACTAAATAAAAATAGGTTTTAAAAATCATCTAACTAAATAGCCCCTACTCTCCTACCGACACCTAACAGCCCCCTGCTCTTCTACCGACACCTAACAGGATGACGAGTTGGATCTCTAAAAAAAAAAACTTGCATGGGCCTCTACATCTGTGTAGTCTCAGCCCGCCAATAAACATAGACGAAGTGCTTCGTTTCAGATCCATTCCTCGCTGCAATCGCTTCAGTCCACCCCCTCGGTGAAAAACAGTAATATTAGAACATTAATATTCTCTATTTTGCTCCTTAGACTAAAAAATCTAAGCTCAAACATGAGTTCAATCTCAAAATGGAGTCAGATTAATGATTGAGATCGAACAATATATATACTAGTGATGCTTTTGAGAGATAAATGAAATCTCAACACGTGATCATTTATTTAATTACTCGTAATGTTATTACAAATAAGAGCTTGATTATTTCAAGATTCAGTAAATTTGCTGTGTACAAATGACGATTTATATCCAATCTCTAACAACATAGACTTAGAATTACAAGTATTTCATTTAGCTTAATCAAACTTGAATTTTCAGTACCTAAGTATATGCGTTAATGGCCTTATTCAGCCCTATTGAATTATACAAAGAGAAAGCAAATCTACCAACAATTCCATGGTCAGATGATCGAAATGAGATTCTCCAACAAAACTGGGGTTTGAGCTTAACTTTTTTAGAAAGGCGAGGCCTGCAACTTTGGCCTCAAACAGCCAGCCATGCCTAGAAGAAGATGGCAAATTTGTTCTTTTTCATTTTTGTTTCCTTAGAATGGAACGGGCGAAAAAGGAGGTGATGTTTAACAATTTTGTTTCTCGCAGTGTGGTTATGATTGTTTTTTAAATAATTTTTCATGTTAAAATATATGTAATGATATTTTTTTATTTTTAAAAAATTATATTTGACATCAGCACATAAAAATGATTCGAAAATACTAAAAGCATATTAATTTGAAATTAATAAAAAAATAAAAAAAATTAATTTTTTAAAATACAAAAATAAACATGTTCTAGAGAGCCCAAGAAAGAAGCTTCAATTGGGTCATAAAGACAAGTCCAGTACTAAAAATGGTCATCTTCTAACGTTATTACCACACTAGAAAGAAGATTCCAAGTTTCTCTCTTTCTCTGACTTCTCTGCTTTTGTGAAGTTTGGTGATACCAGGTTACTCTCTCTGTCTATCTCAAGTTTAATTAATACAAAAGGCTTTCCATTTTGGAATCTTGTGCTGTTGAGAACTTTGATTCTAGTAATCTCTCCATGCTTTTGACTCCTTACCAATCTTCGGTTCTGTGTGTTCTTGGACCCTTACGTTCTTGGTTCTTGTTAATTTGACTGTTATTCTCTATTGAACAACATGCATTTGAAGATTCTGCGTAGTCTTGTTGCTTTTGATTTTCCAATAACCAATCATTCACTTGAATTCCAAACCTCATGTGCTGCTTACTAAACATAATTTAGAATCTTGGTGGCTTGTGACCATGCAATTGAGGAGACATTCGTGACCATAGGCGGAGGCATGGCAACGACTGTGGTGGGCTTTAGTTTAGGTCAAGATTTTATCAATATTTTTTAATTAGTTTTATGTAAAAAAAAATTATAATTTCAATTAAGTTATAATTTTTTTTTGAAAATTTATGTGGAGCCTTTTAATATGATGCTTTAGCTTGGGTTAAAATTTCAGAATTTTTTGAGAAATTTAGAAATTTAATGAAAAATTACAATTTGATCAGTTTTACGTTATTAGACGTAATTTTCAATCCGACCATCAGATCAAGTTGAAATTTTACGAGGGATCTTAAAATATATTGAATAAAATCTAGTTAAGATTTTAGGATGAATGGAGCTTGGTAGTGCTAATAAAAAAAAGGACCGTCAAATAAAAGCAAAATGATTCATTAAGAGTAAAATGATTATATGCCATTAAAAAATAAAACAAATCAACTTCTCCTTCCTTTTATATGTTGCCGACTGAGCAGAAGCAGAATAGAAGAAGAAAGAAAAGAAAAGGCGAGAGAAAAATAGAAAAAAGTAAGGGGAAAACATAAAAAAATTCCAAAAAAAAAAATAAAAAGTGAGATAATAACCTTGTAAACTTACAAAGTCCAACTTATAAAACACTAATCTAGGGAAGAATCAAGTGAAGGAAGAAGGAATTAAAAGAGGGAAAAAATTTAATTACTTTATTTTTTAGTTGACATGAGATTGTTATTTTATCCCGGTTGAAGGGTTGTTACAATATCGATTCAGATTCGATTATAGATGAATTATATTCCACAAAACATCGAAGGATGTAACTTTAATAGTGAGTTATTTTTATTTTTGCTTTAACTTTATGTACTTTCAAATTTATTTTTTAATATTTTAGATAGTATATTTGAATTAAAACTTTACTATTAATTTTAAAAATTCATGTATATAAATTAATAATCGATCTTAAAAAATATTTATATATTTTTTTAATAGTCCAGAATAAAAAAGAATTCCCGGCTCCGTACTTTTTCTTGACCAACCCAGTTTTTATGCCATTGAAACTCTAAACATGGTGTGCTTGAATTCATTGTCAATGGCCGCCAAGTGGGTGTAGACATTCGGTTACAGTTTTATTAGAAGTTGAATGGAGTGTCATATCATTTATAAGAGTACAATCAGAGTGTAAGAATAATCTGGTAGGCTGTCGGAGATGAAGATGTAAATTTCAAAAGCGTGGAGAGCTGAAGTATAATTGACAGAGTGATGTCCTGAAAGTCTGTGTTGATTAGGAGTGAAAGGACAGGGCATGACTAGATTGCACCTCAGCTCTCTTTTGTTGGGGAGGATTTAGTCAGATCAGACGTTTGAGATTCAATGTTCGGATTTAGCTAAGTTTTCTCCTTGTGCTGTGGCTGATGAGATTTGCTTGCTTGGAAAGTTGATGATAGTTTGAAATCTCTGTATCATGAAATTAAATCGCTGTTTTAAAGTTAAAAATGTGAAAAGTTGCTAGAAAATAATATAAATTATATATTAAAATTTTATTTAATAGTTTAAGCTTTTAGATAAGTTAATTATTTGATATGGTATCGAAGTTTTGATAATCAAATGGTTACGAGTTCGAATCTCAACATTTTCATTTATTTAATAAAAATTAAGCATAAAAACTTGTGAGCTTGTAAATATTTCAAGTCTAAAAAACTTTCACTTCAAGACATGTGTTAAAATATAATATAAATTATATCTTGAAATTTCATCTAAGAACTTAAACTCGAAAGTGCCGAATATTCTATCTTAAGAAAAGCAGTTAAAGCAGAAAGATCTCTTGGAGTGAAGGCAAGTGACAAAGGCTTCTTGCATTCTGAATTACAGCCAAACTGGTTGAGATGGTAGAGTCCAAAAATATGGAGAGAACCATTTTTATCACACAATAGGATACGTAGGCACTGAGCTCTTCTCAATGAGTTTGAATGAGTTCCCCATTCCTTGAATTCCCTGTTTTACTTCAACCGTTGCATGGAAAATATGACTCCAGAATCTCGGCATTATATTATTTGTTTGCTGTGAATCTACTAGAGAAGTTTAGTACTGCATTTTAAATCGAGACATGCTAATGGAGGTTAGGTCTAAAATCAAGAATGTGTGATCATAATTCCTTACAAAATATACTAGGTAAATTATTATAGAAATTCGTATATAAAGCTCTCTTTTTTTTAATTTTGTTGTTAAACTTTTTTCAATCAATTATCACAAATGATTAAATTAATGATAAATTTGTTAAAAAAATCCTCAATAAAATAAAGTCAACTTATGAAACAAGAAGAAATTAATGACTAATTTGTTAAAAAGAAAAATTCAACAAAAAAGGGCCAAAGTGTAAAACAATGAGAAATCTCATGGCCAATCTCAAATTCCTGCAAAAAAAAATATGTTTAGTCCACCCACTTTTCTCTTTCTTCCTTTACAGTCCTTTTAGTTTTTATAATTTTGATTTTGATCTAAAAATTTATTTTCTTAACATTTTATCCTATGATTTTGAGAGAGTTGAGAGAAACTAGCTTGAAAACAATGAGAGAGGGAGCGAGAGAGAAAGTTATCGATTCTCCGCTTTCCGTCAATAAAAAAGTTAATCTTAGACTCAACGGATTCCATCCAAAAAAAAGAGTTTAATGAATGTTGTATGTCCCTCTAAATATGCTAAAAATTAAGATCATAGTCCATTTGGGATGTTTTGAAGTTGATAAGTGTTTTTTCGATGTTTATACAAAAAAATCCCAGTTGAAACTCATGTAAATAGGTTGCTAGGTGATGGACTTGTAACGTCTAGTGGCGAAAAGTGGTTTAAATGAGGAAACTGGGAAACCAAGCTTTCCATGGAGAGAACTTGAAAGTAAAGTCTTGTTTTGACGTTTAATTGTACATGAGGCTGATATGTTTTCAAGATACATAAACAGGACAAGTAATGAAACCTGGTCTCTCTGGAGAACCTCAATTAGCAAGTACTACACAAACATTTTATATATGTTCTTGCAGGGTATGATTCCAGATATGATTGCTTGAGGTGATGCTCAAAAGATGGAGAAACCATGAAGGCAAGGAGATATTGACGCATGATCAGACATTAGTTACATGGGTTTTTCCTGAAGAGGACATTCATTCTTCAACCTAAATTCCATCTTTCTTGTCATAATTTCTCAGGCTACCACTTTTTTACACATACATAGTTCTGATTCTGCGCAAACTAATGGAATTTCCATTGTCACAGAAAAATTTTCAAATCAAGCGATGATATTGAATCGGAGAATCTGGAGAAAAGAGTAAGGGAGTCCATCATAAAGATGATGAAGAAAAGAGAGGAAGAGGCAACGTCTGGACAACTGGATGGCTATGGGAATGATTTCTTTGGACTACTTTTAAAAGGCCTATCATGATCCAGACAATAGCAAGAAAATATCAGTGGATGACCTAGTTGATGAGTGCAAGACCATTTATGTTGCTGGACAGGAAACAACAACAAGCTTGCTCTCTTGGACTGTTCTTCTTCTAGCCATTTGCCCAGATTGGCAAGACAAGGTACGGAAGGAGGTGCTTGAGCTAATTGGCCAACAGAATCCAAGTCCAGATAGCATGACAAAATTGAAAATTGTAAGAAAATCTTGATTTCTGAACAAATTAGCTTGTTAGTGTCGTGCTGTTTTGCCACTTAATCCGCTTCTACAACTAAGTTCTTTCTCCTTTTCCTCTATAGATGAGCATGGTTAATTATCAATGAATCTCTACGGCTATACGCTCCTTCTAATTATCTTTTCAAACCAGAAAGATTTGCAGAGGGAGTGGCTAAAGCTACAAACAAGAGTATTGCTGCATTTTTTCCATTTGGTATGGGGCCTCGAACTTGTTTGGGCTTCAACTAATGCCATTATAGAAGGAAAGATTGCACTCTCCATGATCCTGCAGCGTTACAGGTTCACTCTTTCGCCACCTTTTGTCCATCACCCTGTTCATCTTCTCAGTGTGTCCAAAGCGTGGTATTCAAGTCATTTTCCAGCCATTATAAGCATGGTTTTTAAGCCATCCTCACACTCTGCACCTTGCTTTATCATGTCTATATCAAGTATGTGGTTTAAACTTTCAGAAATAATAGACGAAATGGCTTGGAACTTTTTGTTCCTTTCATATTTTAAAAACGATTCATGTTCAAAGCTACATTAACAAGATAGCGATTGTCCTATCAATTATTGATCCTCACCAACCGTGCAATGAAATAGAATAATCTTTAAAGATCATCAAGGAGGTTGCGATCAACTACGTGGTTAATATCTGGTCATTAGACAAGCTTGTAATGGAGGAGTGTAAGGTTTAGAAGAGGGAATGTGCTTCGACGAATTGCCAAGTGATAACCTGCCAAGCAAACCAAGATCAAATGTCTCGTACCAATATCTTCATGATTACCCGTGCGAGGAGTTCCAAATGAACACATGCTGTGATGGGAGCGGAGTCGCATTTCTACTCGAAACAAAGATATACATCTGCATATAGCTACAACCACATGCAGAATGTGCAATTACGAAGCATCCATCATCAAAAGAAACTTAAATTGCAAATTCCTTAATTGTTTTGCAACTTACGCTGGTCACTTGATGGAAGTTCTCAGTTCAGCAATCTTGAAAAATTGTTTCCAGATGCCAGAAACCAAGCTGCCGCCATGTCCAGAACTGGTTGACCACACAAAAGGTCTAAAAGTATATTGTCGACAATATTATATGAACTCAATCATACAGGACCACAGATGGAAATCCGTCTGGAGTTTATACACATTTAATTAGGTTCATACACAAGTAAATATAAAACACAGCACTCCAGCTACATACAAAGCAAAGCAAGACGGGCATTTAATCATCGATTAACATGCTCGCATGATGCTTCCCCATTACACCTACTTTACAATAACAATTCTATCTCAAACTCATAACAGGCCAAGGATTCACCCCAGCTGCTGGCAATAGGGGCCGAACAATGGGGACCCTTCTCACAACAGAAAATGCTTCGTTCAGACGTGTAGCACGACTCATGAACTGTGATACCTTCTGCAGACATAGATCAGAAATGAAAATCAAAGTTGGATACGCATAGCAATCTATTGACATCAATGAAACACTGTTCCAGCAGAAACATCAATTC
Organism: Populus alba x Populus glandulosa; assembly: GCA_033617975.1. Taxonomy (NCBI): domain Eukaryota; kingdom Viridiplantae; phylum Streptophyta; class Magnoliopsida; order Malpighiales; family Salicaceae; genus Populus; species Populus alba x Populus glandulosa. Next base: position 12,732,598 of record CM066161.1, read on the forward strand.
ATTTGCAAGAAAAATAATACAACTGTGTGAAATAAGGAAGACTGCAATTCCCAAGAGTAAACGATAATGAAAACCCATTTACAGACTTGAAGACCTACACTCTTCAGTTAAACAAGGAATAACAAAAGGAGAGTACAGTGAGGACATACAAACCAAAAATACTTGCAACTTCAAGGTGCATAACTCAAATATTCTGAGCATAAACACAAAAATAATACTCCAAATAAAAACTGGTTATGAAGATACATTTCGAGAGGAAAAATAATGGGATTTAATTGCTGTATCTCTTCAAAAGTCTATAATGTGGTTACACAAAAAACAGGAGGAAAATTGAGGGATGGTCCTAACCATATGTTCTGCTATGAGACAAACCCAAATAGCTACTCCTTACCTATCATCAATTGTCTATGCAAATAAAAAATGAACAGATGGGGAAAAAAACAAAAAGAGAAAAGAGGAAAAAAAAACCTTAACAATCAAAGTATACAAAATGATGGGACTTGGGAGGGAAACAAGGGAAAGATTATACATGCTGCTAAATGAAATAAATGAGATGGTGCAAACCTGGGTGAATAAATGAGCCAAATAATCAAGTATTGAACACTTAAGAATCATGCAATTGTTCTAGATTTTAGATTTGCAAGTGGCATGAGACCAAGAGTTAAAGTTACAGGATCTTCTACCATAAAAAATTAATTATATTCACCCATAAACCAAAAAGCTTTTGGGGCATTTGCCATCTATCTTTACCATTCCCCCATATTCTGTTCCTAACTTTACTTCTACTACAATCCATATGCATTTCCAGATTCCTTGGTTTGATACCTTTTCATTTGACAAAAACAACTTTTCATATTTCCAAGTCTAACCTAAAATTATTTCCAGGCAGACCTTGTAAAAAAAAAATCATTAATAAGATTTCTGAAAGATTTGAGTAATAATTACATTATCAACAAAAATTAATTAAAAGTGATTGTTATGAACATAAACGATAAATGAGGTTTTGGTGAACAAGATTCTAAAATTAGTCCTTAAAGAAATACTAAGTGAAAATTGACTGGGACTCCAATCAAGATCTATTATGAGAGCCTACCCGTTTTTTCACCTCACTTAGGGATTAATATACTATCAGTCCACCACAAAGTTTTCACATGGTGAAAACCTCCTCATGTGCACTATAAATATCCCCTCATTTCCTTGACGACTCATTTCTTAACGAACTTTACCCAAACACAGTATTTCCAAACCATCCACTGCATCACAAATAAAAACTTTACCCCTAACCAACATCGCCTAGCCATTGCAACTCAATCACCTTAATTATTTACTGAATAACAATTCCCTAAGTCATAATTTGCTATACCTCAAACAACTTGTGTTGGTCATGTAAATAGTAATTTTTTAGTAAAATATATTTTTTTCAGACTTCTCCAAATAAGGGCTAGTTCCCACCAGCAAGTATTATTTTTAGCTCTAATTAACCCAGGATAAGGAGAAAAGAGGAGAGAGCAGGCTGTGATCATGCCATCCCCAAGTCCGCAATGTGAAGCATGCAAGGAATGCGAGGACTATTTTCCTTTATTGAACAAATAACATAGTGGCAGTTCTCTGTTAATTCATTTTCTAGTCTGTTTGGTGCCTGATTTTAATGAATTCATTCTCACCTTACAGAGAAAGAAGAGGAGTAAAAATCCCAATCATGACAAGGATATGCCAACATGACAAAAAAAAAAGTGAAAATAATATCACTCTCTCAAATACAAAGTTAAATCATTGCTGCACAACAGACGATGCCTTTTTTCAATACGAAATTTAGAATACGAAAACCAGACAGCCTGTACTCATTCAGTTTAAACACACCATTAAAAACAATTAGCACTGGAGTTTTTTCCAAATTAACCATACTATCAGCAATTGATATAGCCAAATTAAATAACCACAATAACTAACCTTGTCATCCACTGTAACCTTGAGCTGCAAGCTCTTTGTCTTGCGCTTCATCTTATACAATCTCCGTCCCAAGATAACAAATCCCATCACAGCGGCAGCCATAGAGACAGACCAAACAGGATTCAACCTGAAAACACAATACCTCAACACCTCAAAAGGAACCTTCCACCACACCACCAACTTCCTCTTCTCCCCCTCATCACCAGGCTTTGTATCTCTGGCCGCAACAACACCCAAACTCACCTCTTTGGACACATTTCCACCTTCAGATTCACCCAGAATCCCAGACCCAGCTTGATCCTTCCCAAGACGACCAAAAACCAAATTATCACCGTCAGAATCAGACCAGAACTTAATCAATTCCTTATCCTTACTTTGTTCCCCGAATCCTTCCAAACCCACTTGATCTTTGAAGGTCTCTACAAGACCCACTTCGCTTTTCCCTTGAAAGTTGCTAGCTTTACGCTCGAGTGACTCAAGCTTCCCTTCTTTAGCCTCAATTTCTCCAATCCCTTGAAATCCCACGCCAGTCCTTTCATTTTCCACAAAACCCAATTCATTTTTCACATCAAAGTCACTTGATTTGCGATCATCAGATCGATCACTACCCGAATCAGGCCATGACTCACCAGAATTCCTCCTCTGGAACGGAGTTTCTGAGCCGGGATCGATCCAACTCGGATTATCCGACTCAACGGAACCTTCTTCACTAGCATCAAGAGCAGCTTTAACATGTCTACTATCATTTTCAAGAGAAAAGTAATCTGTCCTGAACATACCTTCTGTATCAGCCTCAATCTCATGAAAACTCCTCGAAGAATTGGCCACCGAGTTGGGTGAGTCAGCCAGGACCGAGTCCGAGTCCGAGTTGGCTAGTAGTTCCCAGTCTTGAAAGTCAGTAACAGCATCCCCTTCCATGGCGGTGATTGATTTCAGATGAGATCTTTTGAAGTCTTGTCTTGGAACGCTAACCCTGTTGAAGAGACACAATTATAGAGGAGAGCAGAATGTTTGTTAACTTGGGGAAAGCATGAGGGAAATCCTAGAGAAGAAGGAAGGTTTTGGTTTGAAGAGGTAACCCAACGCTAGCTATCTATAAAGCAGGTTCGATTGGTACAACCTTCTTAATTCATACTTAAGAAGGTCATGTGCCTTTCTTTTCAGTCACCGGTTTTTTATCACCACCACGACATAAATACTATATTGGGAGATATAATTTTTTTTTTTTCTTGTTTTTGTCTTATAATATAAGCTTGGTTTAAATCATGGATTAAGATGGAGAAAATTTTATTAAATCTTATTGAATATGTTATAATATAAAAATAAAAAAAAATTGTGGTCCTCATAAAATAAACAGTAATATTTTATTAGTTATTTTTAATAATTTATTTAAAAAAAATAAAAACATACATGTTCTAGAAAAATCTTAAATAGAGTTTTTTTAGGAATACTATAAATTTTTTAATTATAATATGAGGTTTTTTTTAATATATGTTTTTTATTAATAAATAAGTTGGATCATTTATATTGAGGAGATTCTTACCTTAAAAAGGTTCGTTTATGCAACAATGGATACATTATGTATTTTATATTCATTTTTAGTAAGATTAGGATATCCATGTAGTTAATAAATACTATATTGGGATATATAATATTTTTCTTGGTTTTTTTCTAATAATATAAGCTTGCTTAATATTAAAAAAATTATGATGATTGTGAAATAATTAGTGAAATTTTATTATTTATTTTTATAATATATTTTATTAAAATAAAAAACAAGTACGAGAAAAATCTTAAATAGGGATTTTGTTATCATTTTTTATATATGAATACCATAAATTTTTTAATTATAATATGATGTATTTTTTAAAATTATTTGAAAAAATATATGTTTTTGATTAATAAATAAGTTGGATCATTTATATTGAGGATATTCTTACCTTAAAAAGGTTCATTTATGCAACAATGGATACATTATGTATTTTATATTCATCTTTAGTAAGATTAGGATATCCACGTAGTTAATAAACTCAACAATATCCGAAATTCAATTTTAATACATTTAGCAAGTAAAACATTAAGTAATTAATAAATGTAAAAACAATAATTGTTATATTATTGTATAATGTATTTGTTTACATTTGAAATTTGTATAGGATTCTTTGTTCTTATAACAATTTTCTTTTATAATATTCTTGGTATAAATAATACTATACCCAATGAATGCATTATGTATGGTTTTTTCTTAATATAAAAAGTATTTTAAAATTATTTTCTAAACCATTCAAAAATATTTTTAAAAATATACATATTTTTAATGGCACTCCTCTTGAAGTAAAAAATTTGTGATTGAATTTGGCCTTTGTTTTTTAAAAGTATTTAAAAAAAATTAAATTTTTTTTATTTTAAATTAATATTTTTTGGTTTTTTATATTATTTTAATGTGTTAATTTTAAATTAATTTTTTAAAATAAAAAAAATTAATATATTTTTAAATAAAAAATATTTTAAAAAATAATTATATTTACATTCTCAGACAAACAGTTAGGTCGTCTCCCAGCCACAGTCTCGACCGCTGAAATCCTCCCAACTACGAAGAGAAATTATTGAATCATGACTTTGATTAATATTGTGTTCGGTCCAACTAATTAATATTGTGTGCCGTAGCCAACGGGTACAAATATGGATCTTCTCTTTTTGACTTCTCCCCAAAATTACCTTTTTGAACTTTCTGGAAAACAAGAAAAATGTTTTCTACAAAGTAGCAAATATCAGAATGGTAATGTGATGTAAGCATATTAAAAAATTAAGATAATCTAAAAAGGTAGATTTAATTTCGAACGATGGAGAAAAATGGTTAAAAAAACGTTATTATAGATTATGAAACTTTTTTAAATAAAAATGTTTAATCCGGTTTTCACTGAATATAATTTATAAATTAACTTTTTTTATTGGAAGTTATTTATAAAATATTATGTCAATTTATTTAAATGTTTTATAACTTAAAATTAATTAAGGATATCTAAATCCTATTTAGATTTCTCATAGGATGTCACATTAAGAGTAAATAAATTTTGTATTATAATTATTGATTTAACATATTTTTTGTATGTTTGTTTTTTTAAGTGATTTGTGTTTTTTTTCATAACTCAACATCAATTCAAAAATCATAAGTCTTAATTAGGTTGTTCTTTGGATATCACACTACCAATAAACAAATTAATATACATAAATATCAAAGTTGATGTTTTTATATATATATATTCATGTTATTTGTTTATTTGTATTTTTTCCTTGTATCTCAAGATTAACCTAGGAATTTTAAATACTAATTAGTTTTTTCCTAAAATGTCGTATTAAAGATAAATTGTGAATCTTGTTTTATGTTCTTTCTATTTTGATTCATCGAGTAAACTTGGGTTAGATCGACACGATTTCACATAGATCATTATAATAAATGATAACTTTCAAGTCCATTTAAAAAATACATAAATAAAATCAGCAAAAACCCAATTAATCATTACAATCTTCTCGGGTTCAAAGCCCATGTTTGGAAAGTAATGATTTAGCTTTGTTAACATGCATAAGTCCCATATCATTGTTCTAAGTCTTAATAATCTCATTCTTTCAATAACCAAGGCACACATAACAATTTAGGTGAAATCTTAATATACATGTATAATATGTGCTTTTTATCATTAAAAAAAAAATGAATGAAGTTACCTTATGCATGATGTTTTTGGGTTATTTTAATCTTTCTTGTAGTATAATCAACCCCTTACCTAAAACATCTTAACACCACACCAGCTAGAGTTCTTAGTTGCCATAAAATAAGGTAATAATTTTTTTTTTTATCATATCATTGTTCTAAGTCTTAATAATCTCATATTTTCAAAAACTATGGCACATGTAACAATTTAGGTGAAATCTTAGTATACATGTATAATATGTGTTTTTTATCATTAAAAACAAACACGAATAAACTTACCTTAGACATGATGTTTTAGGGTGATTTTAATTTTTCTTGTAATATAATCAGCCTCGTTCTTAGAACCTCTGAACACTAGCTAGAGTTCTTAGTAACCATAAAATAAGGTAATGATTTCTTTTTTTATTTTTATAAGATCATTGTTTTAGGTCTTAAAAATATTATACTTTCAATAACCAATAATCTTATACTTTCAATAACCAAGGCACACATAACAATTTAGGTGAAATCTTAATATGCATGTATAATATATGCTTTTTATCATTAAAAACAAACACGAATAAACTTACCTTAGACATAATATTTTAGGGTGATTTTAATTTTTCTTATAGTATAATCAACCTCGTTCCTAGAACCTCTAAACACCAGCTATAGTTCTTAGTTATCATAAAACAAGGTAACGATTTCTTTTTTTATTTTTATCCTTTTTGCTTATATTTTTCATCGAGATGTTCCTAAATTGATTAATATGTGTTGTTGTTTGATTTTTAAACTTTTTTGTACAATTTTTTTAATGTGCTTGCATTTTATGCATCAATATTTTTCATTACTTAATGTATTTTTATATGTTTGAATTGGATAATATTGTGCCCATACATAACACTTTCTTTTACACACACATTATTTTTAAGTTAGCATGGGGAACTAGTGGTGTTCTGATGGACATTGACCTAAAAAATACTTGTGAAATCATCAAACTCTCATAGATAGTTTACTAGGTCACGATTAGCAAATTGACAGAGCTTTGTCCTAGGCAATACTCTTTGCACTTTGTAAGTCTTGGTCCAACCTATTAGGTATGTTAACCAATCAACGAGTGGCTTTTTTATAACAATTTAGATAGTCAACTTATCCATACATAATGGCTAGAATCTTCTCTTAGGGTGTTATTCAATGTTCTCACAAAAGGCTACTCCATTTATTTTTTTGAATATTTGTGTTTATACACATTATTTTTTTTATGTTTTTAAAGGGGAAAAGAATACGAGACAAACAAAAGTAACATTTTGAAAGCTTAATCTTCTTAAAGTCATGGAAAATGAAGAAACAATTCTTCCTAAGTAAAACTACCAAAAAGATATAGAAATTGATAAGAAGTGAGATAGCCAGGAGCACTAGTTTTCTTGAACCGACATGAATCACAACAACTTATACCTAAAATTGATCTTATTTTTATAGGTTGTTGCAAACGCGTGACCATTATGAGCCTATGATATCCAATTTCATTTGTTCCTGAATGTCCTTTCAAACTCTTAATGCATTGAATAAATTTTTTGATTAAATTTTTTTAACATGTTATTAGTTTGTGAGCTATGATGAATTCGTGTTTGATTGGTCGATGCATGAATATTCTTGTTACTTGTGATTTCAGTATGTTAATTTATTTAAATGTTTCATAACTCAAAATTGACCTAGGAAATGTAAATCCTATTTAGGTTTCTACTTGATTTTCATATTAAGGGTAGATGATTTTTGTATTGTAAATTTTGATAGAACATATACTTTTTTATATGTTTGTTTATTTGTGTGATTTATGTATTTATTGTAACTCAAAATCGATCCAAAAATTATAAATCCTAATTAGGTTGTTCTTTGGATATCACATTAAAGGTAAACAAGTTCTTATATATAAATATCAATGTCATTGTTTTTTGTTCTTATATTCACAATTTTATCCCTTAACAAATTTTTTTCAATTAGTATCTATATTAAAAAAATTTAACATAAAATGTTAAGTCCTCTCCCTTACTATAAATCATAAAGAAAAAAAAGGTATGATATAAAAGGAATTTAATTAAAACTTCATATACAAAATTGATTAAAAAACAATGTCTAGCTAAAACATTCGAACTCCAATTATAGATATTGTTTTAGGTCTGCCAAAAACAATAAGCATTTGTTAACAAATGCTTTTGATATGCAGTTTAAAATTTAAATAAAAAGTAGGTGTCATTAATAAAATAATATTATAAATGAAATGATAAATAAAAAAGCAGGGTTATGAAGGATCTTTTAAGGCTAGGAAATACTAATTACGGGCCGATGTATTTTTGTTCCAATATAAGAAAGATGTCAAGATGATGTAAACATTTTTATAAAAAGGAAAACAAATCTAAGTTTATGGTCATTGACTCGAATGAACTTAATAAGCTTGGCTAATTTAATAATATGATCAAAGAATAAGATATCAACAACAAATAAATTATATAAAAAATCAACAATAATTCAATATAAAAGATGAATGCTTGCCAATATTATGAGAATGTATCCCTACAATATTCTTAAAACATCTAAATGATATTATTTATTAACAAAGTAAAAAATAAATAAGAATGAGATAATTACATAGAAAGCAAAAAATTATGAATCTCAATTACTTGCAAATAACATGTTGGACGAGGAAATTGAAAAGAAAACAATTTTAAGAAACAAAAAAGAAATTGACTCGAGTTAACTCGAGTCAACACACTAAATCTATAACCTAGTCGTGAGAACATGATAACCTCGTGAAAAACATATAGAATAAAATTATCAAGCTCAATTCTTAAACCAATCTAATATCAAAGGGTAAAATAAAAAAATCAATGAAAAAATGATCCGAGTCAACTCTATTAAACTTGCTGAATTCATGACCCGTGACATGATATCGGGATAACTCTATAGAAATGAAAGTTAAAAAGTAATAATTACCAATTTTCAACTAACTCAATGTTTAAGGATGAAATTAAAAAATTAAAAATAAAAACAAATTTTAAGAAAGGACCTAAAAAAGAATGAAGCCAACCCAATCTAATCTTTGAAACTCATGACACGAATCATGAAACCGGATTATAGCATAAAAGGCAAACTTGAAAAAATAATAATGTCAAATTCCCAACCAACCAAAATAATTAGGGATAAAAATTAAAAAACAATTCAACAAAAAAAGGGATCAATAAAAAAAATATAGATTTAAAAGAATAAAAACTAAATTTGAAACAAAAATAAAATAAAATCATGAGGGATAAAATTGAAAACAATTCTAATTAATAAAGAAAAAAGAAAAAAAATAACAATAAAAAAAATGAGGACCAAACTTGGTATAAAAAACAAAAAGTCAAGGGATGAAATAAAAAAAAATCAAAAAAGTATTTAAGACCACATGCATTAGAATCAAGACCCAGTGGTAAGAGCTTGGGACCAAGAGGTTTGCTCCCTTTGTGGTCTCAGGTTCGAGCCTTGGGTTGCTCATATGATGGCCACTGAAGGCTTACATGGTCGTTAACTTCAGGGCCCGTGGGATTAGTCAAGGTGCACGCAAGCTGACCCGGACATCCACGTTAAACTAAAAAAAAAAGAAAGAATGAGGGTCTAATTTGATTCAATAAACAAATAAATAGACTTCTTTGTTTTTTTTGCAATACCCAACATGTTTGTAAAAGAGGGAAAAGGGAATAGAGATGGAAGAAATTATGAGCCGCCGACACTCAATCGCTGCTCGCTTGGTGGCACACGCTTGACTACCATGATGGGAGTGGTGAGACGCATCTAACGTCACCCCATAAGGCAGTGTTGAGAGTTTTCACGGCGTTGCATGGCACGCAAGAACTGAATATATATATATATATATAAAGATCCAATTACCCATGACTCCACATGATAATTACAAAGATCTTAGAATAAAATAATAAAAGTGCCCTTAATTCCAAAGCCAAGAGTTTTTTTAGGAGTGTTCAAGTAATTGAACTGTGAAAAAAAAATTATAAAGTCCAAAAAACCCCTTGACCTATATTAAATGTTTTTTGCTTCAAAGGTTAATTTAGTAATCACGCTATGCAAAAAAAATATAAAAAACCGCTTAACCCGATTTAATTTTGTTAGGGCATCTCTAACCGGAGAGGCAAATGAGGAGGCAAAATTAAAATAGTATTTTTTTAGCTTTTGTTTCTCTAATTAAGCACTCCAACCCAGCAGCCAATTGGGAAGCCAAAATGGCTTTTTAAGTTAAGAGGAGCTATTTCTACATGTTACTGTAGAAATAGCCAAAAAAAAAGTAACTTTGCCAATGGCTATTTTTATAGTCATTGGTCAATAATATTTTTTTTTTTTTAAAAGCAAGGAAATAAACTTGTTCTTGTTTTAAATTTTTTCAAAGCATGATTTAAAAAAAAAATTTTAAATCAAAATTTAAAATATTAATGGTTTTTTCAAAGTTTGAATTTAAATTTATTTTTAAAAAATTAAAATTTTAACAGTAACATATAAAACTGAAAATTAAAAATATTCATATAAATAAATTTTAAGTTTAATTTTAAATTATATCTTTTAACTTTCATATTATTTCATTAAATTTTATATTATTTTTATAAATTACTCATATTAATTATATAATTAATAACATCATAATTATATTATATATAAAATATCTAAATTAGTTACATAATTATATAAAAATAAATTTAATATGAAATATATTACAATATAAATGGCTTTTCTAAATAGCTTTTTATTATTGGAATGCATATAATCAAAAAAGCTATATTTATACTATTCAAAAAGCCATTTTATCAATTTAGCTTTTCAATATGGCTTTTTGCATTGGAGATGCTCTTATGACAAATAAATCTTATGAAAAATACCTTTGTATTCCTCAAACACAGTTAACAAAGTTTGTCCTTCAAAGATAAAATAGTAATTTGAATGTGTGAATCCACAGCAAAATATGTGTGGAGGGTAAAATTTATTTTAGTGTTCTTTTTTTTAAAAAAAAAAAATTGTAAAACCCCTTGTGGAGAGGGAATTTTGGAATAGTAAGTCAACAGCCAGCCAAGTGGCCATGTAGAAAGAGGATTCAAAGAAAGCACATGCCAAAATTTCTAAATCACCATTCCTTGGAATAATCTGTAGACTGATTGGCGCTAATAGATTATAGGGGTTGATTTTTATGTTGTTAAATGTCAAGATTTCTATATCACAACTCCTTAGAATAAGTTTGTAGAAAAAGTTTGTACCATTCTGTGGGACAAAGATTGTCTATTCATGTTTTCAAAGCTGCCCACCTCAATTATTATTTTTATTCAAATCATTCACGTTTTGGACTTTGAATCCTTTCTTTTTTTTCCACATATTTCATTTTTTAAAAGAAAAACAAAATTAATAATAGATTAATTATTTTTAAAAATAAATCTATTGCCCTAAAAGAAATTATCATGCTTCAGTAATAGTAATATTCCACCATGCCACATGCATTCATCAGGCAGGAAGAGAAATGCTAAAATTGGTGCTTCGAGAAAAATAAAAAGCTTTCTTTGACGTGTAAAGTTAGAGAACCATATCTTGGTGAAGAACATGCAGCTAATTAAGCCATGATTTCTATTGAGCTGGTGTGGCGTAGGACCTGTCCCTGACCCTGAGCACCGGCCATGAGATTCAGCTTCTTAGATTTGGTTTGACTTTTTAGGCAAGCACCTATCAGCTTACGGCAAGGTCACTTTGAAATAGTAATCAAGTACACTTTTTCTCACCTAATTTAGCAGCCCTATACAGAATAGTGGTCGTGAAACAAGGACCGTCAGCACGCACCAAAACCAAATCTAACAAATTTAACCATGGGGAATCGATCGCACAAGTAACTGAAGCCATGAAAACAGAACAGAAGCAAAAGGAAAGGAAAGGAACATTTCGCATCAAAGAACACTAAAAAAATCATTTCCGAATTTGAAATGGCCAGTGCAATACAGAATTCTGTTTTCAAGTGCAAAGAGATGCTCCTCTACATCATTCAACATCTTAACAAGTGAGGAAAACAAGTGAAGGGAAAGGTGATATTAAGCATAAAATATACTACCACGTATAAAAACAGTTATAATCTAAGTGATTTGGTATTTTTGAGATCAGAGGCAGTTACCAAATTGCAAAATTTGCCACACTAATATCAACATAACTCGCATGGTATGGCAAACATGGTAAAGTACAAGTTGTGAAGCCTTGGAAAGGAAGAGTGATTCAGTCATCCAAATTTTGCCCCATTCATGGTTTTCACAAGTTCAATCGATTCTTGACTTCATCAACGAAAGCACTTAAAGGTACCTCTTCCTCTATCTTGGTCTCGAGGTTCTTTATTTTTACCTTCCCTGTCTCCAGCTCCCTATCCCTGACGAGCACCATCCATGGGATTTTTGAATCATTAGCACGGCTAATGATCTTATCAAATCTTGTACTGACAACAAATTCAGCTTTCAGCTTGGCGCTCCACAGCTTACTGGTCAGCTCTGCAGCTAGAGGTATTTTACTTTTGTTTCCCATAACGCCCAGCAGAACCTGGGTTTCAGTAGGCCGGGTTGTCTGCCAACACCAAAAACAAAAGGAGAAGAGTACATTAGTGCCTCCATTTTTTTCCGGACAAAAGAATGATGGTAGTTTCTTCAACATGGTGAGCAAATAAAAGTTTACCTTCACAAAACATGGATCATATCAAGTGTCTTTGAAAATAGCACAAGTGATTTAATTTCAAGCATAAGCAGAACTTATAACATGTCATATAATGGAAGAATGTGCCACATCCAGAACAAAATATAGAAAGAATAAGTGCAGTGCAGAGTTTCCATTACAAATGAAGATTTCTTTCATGTCTCTGCCATGGTAGCATTAAAATGATTAATATATTAATTTGTGGCTTCTTGCGTTAGAAAAAGAATGTTACAGGTAAATATGACTTATTTGCACTAAAGGGTCTATTTGATATTAAAGTGTCAGCATATGTTCTCTGGGCCATGGAGAAGTTATCTTAGGATCAAAATCACATCTCTCAAGGTATTGGGCAAAAAATTGGAGGTAGCTATAGAAAAAACTCCCATGTTGATGATTGTTTGATCGATAGTCCTTGTACTTCCAGATTGATGGTGAAAAAGAAAGAACATTAAATATAACTTAAAGCATTAGATTTGGGGGCAGTAGGCAATGCAAAGAAAAAAAGCATTGATTGTGATGCGCAAGTGTTAGGGGGTGCAAATTTAGTAAAACAATGAGGAATGAGGGAAAATTATGAAAATCAGAGAAATAGAATCTTATGATAAAATCAGTCCGTCCCTACTTTTCCTTCTAATGTGAACAATCTCACACAATGGGGGAGGGATTCTTGACAAAAATCCAGACAAGTCTGCAACCTGGTTAAATAGATTTATTTGATGTAGAAAGAAAGATTCTAATTCTTCTCAAATAATAACGCCCTTCTCCAAAAAAATTGCTTATGTTATTAACATTCACTGAACTCCGACAGAAGAAGTTCAGTAATCATATGATATAATATGTGGTCTCAATGATTTTTCACAACTGAATTCTGACACAAGTTCAACACTAAATGATGACAAAGAAATATTATGACCTTTTTACCCCAGATATGTAAGAATGACATGCAATGCTATTCTCACCTCATTCCGGTCCTTCTGCAGCTGCTCCATTATAGCAAATACTCGCTCGATGCCAAGACTGACCCCAACAGCTGGAACTGGTTTTGAACCAAACATTCCTATAAGGTTATCATATCGCCCCCCAGCAGCAATTGAACCGACCTGGTGGCAAAAATATTTAGTAACCATTTAAATTTGAGGGACAAAATTGCATTTATTGACAATAAGGAAAATAATATTAAAAAGAGTCAAGTAGAAAAGAAGAGAGAGCATGTCTCTGACCAAAGAGCTACTTTTGGTATTTGCGATCAAGATAAGTGCAATACACAACTCTGAATAGGCATGGGTGTGATTCCAAGAATCCCTTACATTTTCCAGGTTAATCTTAATACCAAATCTAACATATCAAAATTACAAAGCATTTCACAGGCTCGAATGTAGCATGGGAATATTAGATGAAAAATGAATTACACCTTGCCCAAAACTAAATGGAACAAAGAAAAACAATTTCGAATTCACCAACTAAAACCAATCTCAAGCCATTCCATCTTGCCTTAAGCCCCAACCAATCAATGCTAAAGTTTCATGGCACTCATAGAACATTCTAGTGTCAATTCCCAAGCTTAAAAAGCCAACCCAGCCTTCTTCCCTTCATGCTCTTCCAACTTTCTTAACATTCATCTTTTCATACTAAAATGAACTTCTACGAGGTCTACTCTAAACAACGCAGTTATGGAATGCAAAGTAAGAAGAACTACATATGCTTAACTGACAACTCCCAATTTATCATTACTTAGTTTAGAGTTCTGATCCCACTCCTAATCATTACTAAGATTTTCAGATTTTTCCAGAAATTCTGAAAGCATAGATATTAACAAGAGGTACCAAATTTAATTAAAGCTCTTCCCAACACCAAATATCAAGCTCAAGTTCAAGACACGACTATGAACCCTTGTCAAAGGTTGAATGATAATGTACCCTTTAGAGGAATCATTACCAGCATACTCTGAGCATCAGACACCCTATTTATAGATTATTGGAAGCTCATTTGACACAAGTGGGTTATCAAAAACTTATCTACAGATTTAATTTGCATTATAAAATTAATAGCAATTGGTCCATGGGTGAAAATCAATTACACAACTACTTTGAAATCATCATTGATCATATAACTCTACATGCATTTCTTTGGTTTCTTTTCTTTTTCCCTTCACGAAGAAGATTAAGGAGTTGAATAAAAACCTAGCATCGTTAAGGATGTCAATATTCTCCCAAACTTTTCATAGTTAGAATATCCTCCAGATAATCTCATGATTTTTACTGGATAATGAAAAAAATGAAATGGAACATTTGATTATTCCTTGAAAAGATTTGGATTGTTCGAAAGCAAATTATAACCACTGTCTATGAGGGCACACCTTTGACTCTATATTTTTATGAGAGCGCATTGACTAACAGAATTTGGAAGACAAAATGTTGACAAAAAAATTTATGAGTGCATCAATGAACTCCTTGCTAATTTGATCAATGCCTTCACATCTCTATCTAAAGTTTATTTGATTAAAACTTCTCACTTGAGAGAAATTTTTATTAAGCTTTAATAATGTGCCATTATTGAAAATTATGCTGGGTTCACTAATGGTATATGCATAGAACAAGTAAAAACAGATCATATTCTAATCACTTCACAGTTATTATTCATGTTCTCAATGATTTTCAAATCACTAAAATCCCATTGTAACTTTCTCCAAAGTAACATGCACTAAGCACCTCCTCAAACATTTTAACAAGTAAAGACAGATCATATCCTAATCACTTCACAGTTATAATTCAGGTTCTCAGTGATTTTCAAATAACTAAAATCACACCCTAACTTTCTTCAAAGTAACATGCACTCAGCACCTCCTCAAGCATTAAAATGTGGAACTAAGAGAGTGTAAACAATGAAAACCAACTTTACATCTAAATATGAGATGGTAAAATTCATGAAAAAGTGGCATAAAAAAGATTCTTCACCTGTGTAGTCCCTTTAAAAACAGCTTCAAAAATGACTCCGGTATAATAATCAAGCCCTCTGGCAAGGCTTAAATCAAAAACCACTTTGTCAATGCACTTTGATCTTTCAAGAGCATCAAACAAAATTTCCAACTCATCCAGTGCACGACTAGAAGAAGCGTTTTGTAAAAACTCACTGCCTTCTTGTTTAAGCTTTGATAATAATTCCTTAGGAGAATCCTTTTCCTTCACAAAAGTACCAATTCTGTCTGCTGTCTCAACAGCTAACCCCTTCTCTTCCACCTAGAGAACATTTCGAAGGTCATATTGTGAAACAAAACAAATATTCATTTATCATGTCTAAACATACAATTGGTCTACATTTAATACAAAGAGAAACAAATAGATTAACAATAAACATTAATCAAGTGTAGCATAAAAGGAGCATAAAATATATTCAAGATACTGATGGGAAATTACTTATAGGGAAAAAAAAAGGAAAAAAATTCAAGGAAACAGAAAGGTGCATACATGGACATAAAATAATTTTTTTTAAAAAAAAAAAAAAACACTTAAACTATGCAAGTGCAAACATACCATCTACAAAGTAGACAATCTCAACACTGAAAATGCACTTCATTAATTTACAAAAACAGCCAAAAGAACCAACAAATAATTGCCAATCTGGCATGTTTCAGTCATAAATAAATGGCAATGATAAATTAGTGAAAAGATGTCCCCTTACTGTATGAATAGAATATAAAGTCAACCAGCTACATATGAATAGGATCAGATACATATTCAAGCTTGTCATATACCCTTACCATTTCTTTCTTAACCTGCTCAAATGATTGCTTGTCCAGTTTGTCAATGCTTGAACAAATGGTTCGGAATTTTTCAGGAGGCACTCCACATATTTCCAACATACCATCCAACAACTTCCGATGGTTTAATTTAACCTGATTAAAAACAGATAAAGAACACCTAGTCAACAAGCAGTTAGATAGACAGCTGGTGGTATACTTAAATTGTGGGGTAATCAGCAAGAAGACAAACCAAAGCAGCCAATGTGACAAATAAGGAAACAAAATAAAAAGGATATCCTTAAGAATTTGCATGCCTGACACATTCTACACCCCTTAAAGGTCTATCACCCTGTAGATAGACAGCAGGTGGTGTACTTAATTGGGCTCTATAGTTATTAATCAAGCAACCAAGCCAACTCTTGGCTGTTTTCAGATGACTTGTCTCTATGTAAATAAGAGAAGAAATCTCCTTTATAGAGATCCAACTTCTGGGGCATTGAAAGAACATCAGACACTTAACAACGAATTATTTGAGCCGTCAGCCAAATTCATCGACTTCAGCATTGACTAATGCAGGTGCAATCAAAGGTACATTTATTAGAATAATACTTATGGGTAACTAAGATATAGTTAGTGATAAATTTGATAAATAGCTTTACTGTTTTTGTCAACATATCAACAACTTCAATGACATGCATGTTTTAAAATGTTAACACATTATTTAACTTTACCATTGACTAATGCAGGTAGAATCAAAGGAACATTTATTAGAATAGTACTTATGGGTAACTAAGATATAGTTGGTGATAAATTTGATAAATAGCTTTACTGTTTTTGTCAACGTATCAACAACTTCAATGACATGCATGTTTTAAAATGTTAACACGTTATGTAACATCCTATAAAAGAAGACATATTGGTTCAATTATTATAGAAAACTGGATGAAAGAATGTATGACCAAACAGTTAACATCTACATGCGAAAGAATGAAACCATCACAGGCTATATAAAATTCAACATCACAAGTACAATTAAAGAAAAGATAGATCACCAGCATGAATTACCTCATAATCTCCAATATCTAGCTCATCAAGCAATTCTGTCAAAACCTTCACTATCTCAAAGTCTGGTCCCATTTCTTCATATTGACCAGCAATATCAAAGTCACACTGATAAAATTCTCGGTATCTTCCTTTAGATGGGTTATCTCTTCTGTATACCTTAGCTATTTGATACCTTTTAAACGAAGTGATACCATTCATAGCCACATATCTAGCAAATGGAACAGTCAAGTCATACCGCAGAGAACAAAGCTCTCCACCCTGCAAAAGATTGAAAAATCTATTTAATTTCCCAATAATTCATTCAAACCATTTTATTCATACAAATGATCAAATGAAGTAAAAACTAGTTCATCAAAAAACCAAACCAGCCAATGGGTAACACCAAAGTATAGAAATGAAATAATTATATAATTATATAATGATGCAAATTCAATCAGAAATGAACCACTGCCCATGATTTGAAGAAACAAAAAAAAAATCCAGAAACAGGCAATTAGAATCCCAAGAAAAGGGCAAAACTACAGTTTCGAACTGTAAGAACAAAATTTTCCATCCAAACAACTCCTTTTCAACAGAAGTTCCATGCATTAAAAACAAAAGGAAGAAAGAAAGAAAAAACAATTTGGAGATATTTCAATTGGGTAAAAAGTCCATTTTAACCACTTGGACACCAGCCTACAGAAACAAAGCTTGAAAGTTAAAACAGATTCACTTATACCTCACATTAATTGCAAAAGTCATTAAGCATATTAGTCCTGAAATTAAACACTACTTCACCTGTTTAATTTTCTTGTTTTGGCAGATGCATTTAAAAGGGCTTAGATATACTCATTCAGTGAGACAGACACAGAAACATAAGCAATGGCTATAACAATTACAGCAAAACCGCAATATCAATTGTATCAACTAATAATCATATATTACCTGGTCAGCAAGATCATAAATTAATTTTGAATCCTCCCCGTATTTTCCCATGAGAGTCTCTCTCAATTCAAAAGCAGGAGTGTCAAGGGAAGTGGCACCATGCCTCTTGAAAACATCTGCTATGATTGAAAATGCTCTTTCTCTTATCACCATTTGTTCATTTGCAAAATCACGAGTACCCTGATACATAAAATGATATGCACAAAATAAGAATGCTAAACAAAATAGGATTGCTAAACTTTATTCAAAGAAAATTAGAAGCATGATAACAGTTAGACTACAGAAAACAAAAGATATCAATTATCATAAATAAACAGAACATTCAGAAGTTAATTGAAGTGTAGAAGGGAAAAAATATGTCCAGATAAAAATTTTCCTAACACAATGATATCCATCAAAATGGACAATAAAATGCCACTTCTAAATATATAATTACGAATACATCTATGCCCCTACTATTGGATGGTAAAAATGCAATATAATCTTTTCAGATTTAAAAAACGATTAAAGTCCAGAGAAGGAAAAGCAACAACCATAGAGAATATCATGAACTTGAGTATGTGATAATACTAAGCTGTTCACTTTGTTTGAAAAAGGTGTTCTCGCATCCTACTGCATAGCTGACAATACCATAAAATCCCTAAAACGGCATATACTATTTTGGTACATAAATCCTAACTTGTTTCCACATTCAAGCATACACCTCATTTAAAAAGAATACTGTACTTTAAGTTATCAATTAAAAAAACGAAAAATATGGCAAATATGCAACTCAGAGAGAATTGGATAAAACTTCAAACTGAATCGCCTTTGAAAAATGTCTAGTCTATCTATCCCAAGTTTCTCATGCCAAACCGTGAAGTGAAATTCATTACCTTTGGAAGCTTAGGAAGTCTTCTACTTTCATTTCTTTCAACAATCTCCTTCACTTTCTGCACGAATTCATCAAACTCTGGTTGCTTTGGGCTAAAAAAAGAAAAAAGATTCTCAACCCATTTCTCTAATATGTCCAAACTATCACCAGAACCCCCTCCAACAATCTGCAACCTATCTTTAATTAACTGCACAATCACGCTAGTCCCTTTCCCTAAAACTGTCTTCTTTTTCTTCTTCTTCTCACTTTTCTTGTCGACTTTTGCCTCCCCTCCATATACTTGACCACCAATTCCACTCATCAACTCAACACCCTCAAGAGCAAAAAACGCAGTTATCTCCTCCCACGCAACAATCTTCCATACAATCCCCAACAAACCACACACCCCATACCCAAACATTACATAATCCTCCTCGACAAGCAAATCAGTAACTGCCTTGTATCCCTTCATCAAATCATCCCTGCTAGGACATTTCTTCTCATACAAACTCACCAACCCGCTACTCAAAACCTCATTCCCCATCACATCCAAATTCATTTTAACCCGACACAAACTACTCTTCCCCAAAAACAGCAACGCCACTGCTAACCCTGACACCGTGGTCCCCACTGCCTTTCCAGACCCACCGCTCGATCCTTTCACCCCGGAATTCAACGCAACTCGAACCATTGTATGCAACGCCTTCACCACCTCCCTCAACCTCCCATTAACTTTCGGAATTTCCGAAACCGCCTCACTCTCTCCTCTCTTATTCGAATCATACCCAACAAGCAAAACCTTCATATCACTCGCAACCGTAGCTGCCTCCTTATCAACAAACCCATCACCACTATCCACACCGTCAAACGACCTGACATCTGCTTTCACCGCCTCACACGACAACGCAGCAACGGCATCATCAACAACACCTAACCCCATCCCTTCATGATCCAAAATCGCACAAACCCCGTACAATTCCGCATTGGATACCTCAATGACAAGTCTCTCCTCCTCAGTCACCTCAACATCCAACCCTTGGGCTTCACTTCCAAATTTATTCGAATTTAGGGTTTCTGCGATCAAATTAGGGAGAAACGTACGTACATTAGAGGAATTCGTGTAGTGAAGGAGCTTATTGAGGAGGACAGTAAGGTAAGCGCGAGTTGCAATTAGGTTCGAGGCTTTGTTGGGGGTTAGAGAGATCGAATGGAGTGGTTTCTGAGGGTTTCTGTTTTGATTAGTGAGTCTATCGAGTGCAGATGAGTCAATGCGTACCCGAGCGTGGCCTGTGGCGATGGTGTAGACGGAAGTGGAG
Organism: Populus alba x Populus glandulosa; assembly: GCA_033617975.1. NCBI lineage: Eukaryota > Viridiplantae > Streptophyta > Magnoliopsida > Malpighiales > Salicaceae > Populus > Populus alba x Populus glandulosa. The sequence continues at coordinate 12,752,883 of CM066161.1, forward strand.
GTTAAAGCAGAGCCTTTGCCTCCAATGGTGATTATTTTTAGCTCATCTCTACATGCTGCCATTGCTGGAGCTTTTGACCGTCTGAGAGAGAGGGTGTTGTCTTGAGGTGGTGTAATGGGAGGAGAGGGGTGGCGTTAGGGTTTTATTAGATTTTAACTGCTGCTTTATAATCTGTACGATGTTGAATAGTGGAGTGACTGATTCGTTACCCGCGTTATGCCGGGCCGAACCAAGTTTTTTTCAAGTAAGAAAGATGCTCAAGTAATTGAATCGTTTAAAAAAAAAACAAAAGGAAAGGAAGAGTTGGATACTTGATTTTATTGGTGTTGATAAGCCTGATAAAAAAAAAAGACAATAATATTAGATAAATCAAACAAAACAAAGAGTTTATCTCTCTTAAGCCTTGAAACATATAACTCCACATGTAAAATTAAGATAATTTTATAAAAAAATAGAATTGAAAAAAAAAATTATAAATAAATATCTAAAAATACTTAAGTTAATTAAAACTATCATTTCAAATTCATTATCTAAGTTTTGAGATCAAGATTATCCTAAAAAAAACAAACCTGAAAAAATTATAAAATCAAATTTCTGATGAATAAAATATAAAAGAGTGAAATTAAAAAGGAAAATTTCAATAAAAAATATCCAAAACAAAACAAATAGTAATTAGAATAATAATGATTAAATTTGACATAAAAATAAAATAAAATAAAATAAAATATTGAGGATGCAATTGAAAAACAAATTCAATTAAAAAAATAATTAAAAAAAAAAGTAGTACTCAAAATAATAAGGTCCAAATCTAAAAACTAAAAACAATTAAAGAATGATGAAATTAAAAAAAAATCTAATTCTATGAATTTTTTAAAATAAAATAAATATTAATAAAAAAAACATGGATCAAATTTAAATAAAAAACAAATTAAAAGATCATTTCAAAAAAATTATAGGATCAAGCGTGAAATTCAATGAGAATAGAAAAAAAAAATAAGGAATCGAATAGGTTGTTGGTACTAAATCAAAGGTTAAAGAATGAAGGGTCATCATAATGATTTAAACAACACTCTAAAAAATGGTGTTTTATTGCCAAGCAACATTGTACATTTCACCCCAAAAAAAACATGAAAATAGCCATGCATGTATACATGAACAATACAGGTCATAAACGTTTTAATATTAAATAACCTTTTATATCTTCTAAAATACCAAATTGTCTTTAATTGATCTTGATAACAACAACAAAAATTAAAAAACTAAAAAGCATGTTGATGCAAATTAATGAAAAATCTAGTTCCAGAGATACGTAATCATTTTACTTTGCTATTAAAAAGGAAAATTCAAAACAGCACCTTCACACCATTTCAATATTTTTTTGCTATAAAAAGTGTTATTTATTTTACTGTGAAAAAAATTATAAAAATATCTTATTATGTCAGGCTATTTTTATTTTTTAATTTTTGGCTGAAAAGAACAAAAACATTAATTTATTGTTTTAATCCATAGGATCAATGAGTTTATAGTTCCAGTTAATGTCGCTATAATATTTTCTCTACCCATTTTATTTATTTTTAAGGTTATTTTATTTACATCAAGTTATATAATTCAAAAATAAAATTTAATATTGATTAAAAATAAATTAAAATTAAGCTAATTTAAAATATGCTTATTATTGAATTAAAATAAATTATAAAATAAATTTTAGCCATTAACTTATATATACACGCGCACACACTCTCTCTCCAAATGGGGACCTTTTTATGTGTTCATCCATGTCACTAGTCATTTAAAATTAATTAATAAATACTAAAATCAAATCAAAATTAATAAAACAATTAAACCAACGGGATTTAGTTTTACTGTTTATATAAATAAATAGTGAAATTGATTACTGAATTTGCAGTTTTTTCTTCTTCTTTTATTTTGTCCCTTTCTTTTATTTATTTATTTTTTTTTTTCAATTTCATTCTTTAATAGGTTTTTTTTTATTTTGAATTTATCTTTATAATTTATTTTGATTTGTATTCTATGAGATTGTTGCAATCTCAATTCACCATTATGATATTTGATTTATGTTCAATTTTACAAAAATCTATTTTTATTATCGTGTAATTAAGTAAATAAAGTTTTAAAAAAATAAAGTTACTAAAACCAATGGCGTCCATAATTTGGGTCAGGGTTTGACGGGTTAATTCGTGAGGTTTGAATTTATCTAATATATCATCGTCTCAAATTTAAAAGAAATGTCATTTTGATTTTTTTTTATTTATTTATTTAAACCATGCTTTTTACCCATCACTTGGATTGTTTTTGAACTTACCAGGTCTACTATGTCATGTTAAGTGAAATCCCGTATAATTTAATTTTAAACCCGGTCTAAATAAAGAATCGATTCGAGAGGTTTTAAGGTTGACTTGCTTAAACAAGTTTAATAATAATACCAAATAGCTTTTAACGGTTTAAACACTTGTTTTTAGCTTTATTTTTTTATATGATTCATAGCATTGCGGGAGACTATAAACTAATAATTATACTAAAACAATAACCATAACATAATATTATCTCCTTTTGGAGAATTTTTTTGTCTTTACTGTAATGTCATCATTTAATTCTAGTCTTCTGGTTTTTCTTTCCTTTTCAATTAATGGCCTTACATGGCTCTTTATAGATGATTTTGTTAAAAGGAGAACATGTCGAAGATTATATTCCTTGATGAAGAAGATACTAAAACCGAAATTCAAACATGCTACCTTTAAGGAGTGTTTAGAATTGTAGTGGTATTTTTTAAAATAATTTTTTACCTCAAAATATTTTTAAATAATTTTTTTTAGTTTTTTTCAACATATCAAAACTATTAAAAAACTCTAATAAAAATATTAATTTAATGTTTTTACAAGCCAAAAACACTATTGAAAAACATCTAAAAGGATTTTAAATGCAAGATTATTGTATAATCTAATTTTTTATCCCTCTCAAATATCCAAAAAAAATATTTCAACCACAAAAACGTTATTTTAGTCAAAAAGAAAAAAAAAAGATATTTCAATACATATAGACATATATTTCAAAAAACTAAAATAATCAAAGAAAAAAAAATGAATTGAAAAAATTACAATCAGAGGTGAAAATGGGGAAGAAATATTAAGAAAAAACTTGAAATTGGATAAATAATTGAAAATTGGAAAGTAAAAAACCAATTTGGAAAAAAGACGCCAACATTGAGGATCCAATTTAATAGCAATTAGGGGTGAAATTGAGAAGAAATCGAGAGAAAATAATTGAAATTGGCTAAATAACTAAAAATTAAAAAGCCAATGATGAAATTGGAAAAGGCACTAATATTGAGGGACCTTTTTATTGACCTTTGAGTCACATATTAATATTTTATGTATTATGTATTTTGTATGATGTATTCTTTAAGAAAGTAAATCTTGTTGTAAACAAATCATAATTATAAATAATTGAGAGTTTGAATAAACTCTTAACATTGGTGATGTATTGTCACGAAGAAAAAAATCTTAAAAAGAGAAAATTTTCAAGTGGTATAATTGCTTGGCGTGGATTCATCTAAAACATTATATCTTTCACTTGGATTAGTAAAATAGTATAATACTTAAGTATAGTTGATACTTGAGGTATGAATACATGCTTGTCAAACCACGTTCAAAACCAAGTCTGCAATCTCTCTTCCTTTTTCTCTTTACTTTAAGCACTTTAATTATATTATTGGTTATTATATTATATGTGCTTAGTATTATTATTGTCTTAATCCTAGAACAATAATTGATATCAGAGTTTAGTTCTCACATATATAATATTCAATATAAAGGAGAACTACCTCTAGGCCACCTTTCTTTGATGACAATGATTATGTCCATTGAAAAGCTAGGATTATATATCTTCATTCTATTGTTATTATTTATGGTTTATCGATTAAAAATAAATCTCACAAGCCTACTAAGATTAAAAATGATATAATGATTCCTAAACCTAGAAGTGAAAATACCAGTAATGATAAGAAGTTGTTTTTTATAGACGTTAAAGATACAAACACTTTGTATTATGTCTTGAGTAGAAATGAGTTTAATAGAATATCATCTTGTAAAAATATTGAGGATATATGACTTGCTTTAGAAGTAACTTATAAAGGTACTAATCAAGTTTAAGAGTCAAAAATTGATATACTTGTACATCAATATAAGTTATTCAAAATGCTTCCAAATGAATTCATAACTAGTATGTTTATTAGAATAACTATTATTAATAGTTTGGATGTTCTTGGTAGAATTTATATTAATGTTGATATTGTGAGCAAAATGTTTAGGTCATCATCAAAGTATTAGGAAGCAAAGGTGACAACAATCCAAGAAACTAAGGATCTCACCAAAATTTCATTAGAAAGAGCTTATTGGTTTATTAATGACTCATGAACACCATGGAAAAACAAGAACTGTAAAAGAAGACAAAGAATAATTTGGAGTGCCAGCTCTTTTATTTTATATTATTCAGGTGTTATATATTATATAAAAAATAATACGTATAACATTTTATTTATAGGGAAACATGAAAACTTTATAAGAGCATCTCCAATGGGAAATGCCATTTTGAAGAGCCAAATGAAGAAAATGGCTTTTTGAATAGTGTAAATATAGCATTTTGTATTATGTGCATTCCAATGGTAAAAAGCTATTTAGAAAAGCCATTTATATTTTAATATATTTCATGTTAAATTTATTTTTATATAATTATGTAACTAATTTAGATATTTTATATATAATATAATTATGATGTTATTAATTATATAATTAATATTAGTAATTTATAAAAATAATATAAAATTTAATGAAATAATATGAAAGTTAAAAGATATAATTTAAAATTAAACTTAAAATTTATTTATATGAATATTTTTAATTTTCAGTTTTATATGTTACTGTTAAAAATTTAATTTTTTAAAAGTAAATTCAAATTCATGCTTTGAAAAAATAACCACCACCATTTAAAATTTCAAGTTAATTAATCCTACTTATTGTTGTTTTTCTATTGTTCTTTTTCATTATGGTTGTTATCTTTTAAGTTAATTAATCCTACTTATTGTTAATAATTAACCGGAGAATAATCGATTCTTGTTTTTTAAAATTTGAGAGAAGGGTGAGGCACAATACAAAAATTTAAAACTACAAGTTTTTTCTTCATGTATTTATAGACAAAATTTTCTATGTAAAAAAAAAAGAAGAAGAAGCTGTTGGCCGTTGGCCATTTCTACAGTTAAATGTAGAAATGGCTCTTCAATTTGTAAAAAACCATTTTGGCTGTCACTTTAGCATTCCCGTTGGAATGCTAAAAGTAAGGAAATAAGAGCCATAGTACATATGGCTCTTCAACGGAGCTGCCCTAAATAATAAAATATCAATTTGCCCTTAGAGTAATATCACATATTATTTCAGGATAATTTTAAAAATTTATTCAATCAAATCCTTACTTGATTCTAGTTCTAGAATTATAATTTCCTAAATCAATTACATTCTAGTCTCAATTTCTAAAACTAATTTACAATTAAATCACACTTGATTAATCATCCAAATTTAATTTTTTATAAATTGTTATTATGTGTGTGATCCAACGAGTTCTCTAATAAGTTGGCTCAAATATAATTTACTATCCTAAATAAAATAGGATTTAATTTTTTTTTAAATTATTATCATTCAATAATTGATTAATTTATATTTTAATATCAAATACAATGTCTAGAAACGTGTCATCAACAATGTTCTAATTTAGATATTATAGCATAAAATGTATATACTCTGCTAAATCATATTTATTCTCAACACCATAATCATTGGTCTTTTGAATGAGATTTGAAACTCTTTTCAAATTTCATTACACCTTTAATAAGGATTTACAACTAATATTATTTGATAATATATGAAATATTTTCTCTAATTCATCTATAGTGATGAATTATCTCTTGATTATTCAAATACCTTCATATGGTTTATATTATACCTAATAGTTGCTCGTTTGTTACCCTTGATCAAGACAATGTGTAGCAGGATCAAAACATAACATTATCTAAATAAGATAACTTAATGATCTTAAGTCTAATGATCACTTACATAGCCATCACATGAGTCTTTTCACATATACAAATAATCTCTCTATATTGAATTATCATGTGGGTTAGTTAATTGTACATGTCATCTTATAAACATCTACATATTAGTTCTAGGTTATGAGAACGACCAATTCATTTTATAAAGGAAAGAACACAATATGTATCAATATTAGTAGCTCTAATTAAAGTCTAGTCTTAACAAAGCCTTGATCAGAAACATTTTGGAACAATGCTTTGATGCTATAGGAATTCCATAATTATAACAATTTTATAATTTCATTTGCAAAGTATTTTTGTTCCAATGACTTTGTCTTTACTCTAGATTTATTAATAAAATATCTTATGAATATTAAAGATAAATAAAGTTTTTGTTAAAAAAATAAATATGTTTATATGAATAAAGTCAATGTCACGTATTACCAACTGATTGGCTAGAGAATATATACATTAACACCACAACCTTCATCATTGCCTAAATATATAGTGACAAAGCAAGAAACAAAAGACCCTGAGCTAGATAGAAATACTAAGTTAAAGAGAGAAAGAAGAAAAAACATAGAGTTTTTGAGATAGAAAAGGAGGTGGTATGAATTAGAAAGTATTAAAGGCAAGAAAAAAAAACAAAAAAAAGAGAAAATTGACCGTAACCAAACAAACTCTCGGCCAAACCATCATTTATGTCACCAATAGCCACCTCAGCAGCTCTCCCTCATCTAGAACCATCCCTATGGTAAGACCATGACTCTCTTTTCTCTTTTCTCTTTTCTCTTTTCATCTTTTTATGCTATGTTTTCACATGACTATTATTATCCATCCATTTTTTTTTGTTTTATTTATTTTCTCATAGCTTCCCAATAATGTTAGATTCATTTTTTAAATTATATTATCCCCATTATAAGTATGCATGTGTGTAAAAATATTAATTATAAAAAATCAGTAACTTTTTGCTAATGCAATTTTTTTTACTGAATTAATAATGGAATCAACTTTATTTCATAAAACATTTTTTTTGTCACTATTATACACATTCATGTATGTACAAAAACTCATTTTTAAAAATAAACAACTTTTCACATGTGCATTATTTTATTTTATTTTTGTTGTCTTCAAAATGATGTTATTAGCATTTCATAAAACTATGTTGTCACCTTTTTATGTATGCACATGTGTATCAATATTTATTTTTAAAACAAGAAGAAAAATTATGTCGATGAGTTTTGTCAAGTTTGAATCATGTTTTGATCAAAGCTTGATTTTAAAATAGCTAGACCAACATGTCTCTTAGGTTTTGGGGATCAAAATAGTCTTTAGCTTGATGTTTTAAGTTTGAAACAAAAATATATATATGTTAGATGAGTTTTTCATCAAGTTAAAATCATCCATTGATTAAAGTTTTATTTTATTATTAGGTTAACGAGTCTTCTATTTTTAAGTATCGATATAGGCCTCGCGTGATGTTTTCAACTGAAAATTAAAAAAGTCGTCGATCTATAAGACTCATGGTGTTCTCAACAATAAATAACTTGCAAATGTGCTTGTAAATAATTTAGATAACTAATGGTATGAATAAAAAAAAAATAAGAGAAAATACATAGCTAGGGTAACTTTTAATTGAAAAAGATGCGGTAAAAGTGAAGTCAATTTTTTTTTTTTAAAAAAAACCCTTACTTAGATCTCTAAAACTAATGTATATTTTATAATTATTAGTTTCCTTAAAAACTAGGTGAAGACTCTATTTTTTCATAATTCACTTTAATTTTGTGAGTTCTAATTTCTGACAACTATACTAGAATTGGGGTTAAGCCTATATGCATATGTTTTTATCTTTTATTGCCTTTATTGTCATTTATTGATGAACATTTATTTATTTCATTTTTATTTATTTTATTTATTATTTTATTGCATTTATTTTAAGTCTATGAGATTGAATGTGCATGTATATTATTCTTGAGTTTTCACATATTTCACAAAAAACCGCCAAAAGCTCTAGACCCGAGCTTGTTTTTTTTTTAAATTAGATAGGAAGATTTAGATGATGAGTATGACTTATGTTTAGTGATGTTAATTTGAATTTTAACTCAAATTGAAACTCACCTTATGCTTGAGATATTATAGAGTTACTTTTTTATTAATGTTGTATAAGATTTATTTCAACCTGACAAATATAAGAATCTTTATGTTAAAGAGAAAAATAAAAATAATGACGTGGTAATTAAGAAAAATTAGTTATTCTAAAATATACATTGGTTTTAAAGATTCAAGTATTGAATTAGTTATGTCTAAGAGAAGATCAATGACACCCTTACCGCATCCTTTCAAATGAAAAGTTACTTTAAGCTTAATCACAATTTATTTTAATAAAAAATAATATCAATTCCTAAGAATAAAATGCTTGTCGATAAAGATATATTTTTATGTTAACTTCTAAAAATAAGCAATTTCATTAATTTTAAAATTTTGAATTTTAATCCTTAAAAATAAATGATTTTATGGATTTATGATAAATCTTGATATTAATCCTTGAAAACAAGACTTTGTAATGAAAGAAAAATTTGTACGTCAATCCCTAAAATGGATGAGTTTTTTTTTTATGTTAATAACTAAAAGATTTTATATTTCTATGTTATCAGAGGTTCAAATTTAAGTTAATTATGGTGATGGATGTTATCAGTTTTTCTTCCGCCATGAGCATAATCAAAGCTGGTCAGGTTATTGAATCATCATCCAGTTCAGAATTGCCGATGAGACCTCCAAAACATTATATGATATATTCCACTCCTGGAGAATCCTTTACAGCACCATCCGATTAATCTTCTACATGGGCTTTCCAACCTATCTTTTACAGTGAAGGAGGGAAGCGTTCGTGACGGCACAAATAAGAATCCAACTCTGAGATTGCAGATTTGCAGGCATGTTCCCGGAGATCGAATAACAGTATCGGAGCATCAATCAAATCCCGGCAATCAAGTTAGTATCAACTCCCGTTCTTTGTTGTCCAATCCAGGCTTGGAGTTATGATCGAGATGAAGATTTTATAACATTTTGATTGCTTGTAGAAGCATGCATCATCTCAAAATATAAGCATTCAGGGAGAAATTATGAGCAAAGCTTCTGAACTGGTAGAATAGGGGTTTTATAAAAGGTGTAATGAAGAGTGTGGGTTCTTGCTCTCTGTGGATTCGATGGATTATAAAAACCCTTTTAAAATTGTTAAACATCTCTGTTATAAAAATAATAATAATAATAATTAACAAAAGAATCATGAAGGGCATAGCCAAGAAAAGAATTTGTTTGACATCTCCGTTATAAGAAAAAAAAATAAAAAAAAAAAGACCAGCCACTGTTGAAGTTGAACGATGATCGACGTATCTACCATGGGAACCCATTTCACCTCTCCTTGTAATTCATCTCAAGAACATCCGAGCAGAGAATCATGTCGTTTGCATTCAATTCCTCAACGAGTCACCAGCATTAATTAACAAGCATTTGTAGCAAAACTTCGAAGGTTTATCACCATAACAGTAATATCATCAATATTGCCTCTGCTTAAAGACATATCTACAAGCTTTTTGCATGACTCTATTGAATTCTTGCCTCTTAAAATTAAGTCAACTGCTTCTTGCTCGTTTACCTGCAAAATTCCCACAAAATAATTAGTCATTCCCTGAACTTTTTTTTTTTTCCTTTGTGAATGCTATAAGATTTTTTGTGATTCTATTATATATTTGTGTGGTTTCTTGGGTCATAAAACCTAAATATAAATAGATAAAACGCACCTTATCCCATAGACCATCAGATGCCATTATCAAGAACTGGCAATCAGAAGTCAATGGAACCCTTTTGATCTCAGGTTCAGAGATTATCCATTCCTTCAAATGCAAGTCTCCAATTGCTCTAGAAACGGCAATGGATCCATGAACCCTCCAAATTCCATTGCGGCAATGGAGAAAACCACCCTGCATTAGTTGATGTTTAACTTGGCTAATTAGCCTCGCTCTTGCTAATACTCATATGGAAACAATTAACTGAAGGTTAATTTAGCTTTGATTTAATGTATAATTATTTAACTTACAGAATTCTCAATGCGCAGGCGCTCATCTTCTCTGTTAACTCTATGATCAGTTGTTAATACATCAGCTACTCCATTCCTGCTTAAAACAACTCTACAGTCACCGGCATTTGCAGCATGTAATTCTCCATCTTTCAACAGCACCGTCGCTGCGCAAGCTCCACTGCTAACACCCTGCATGTGTATAAATCCAATTAAATAAACTATGCGCATGTTTAAATGCACCTGGAACATTGCAGGTGTCTAAAAACCATCTCAACCTAAAAGCTTAAGCTGTTAGGTGAGGTTTCAGGATATAATTTATATTATTTTCTAACACACCCTCTCAAGTGAAAGTTATTTGACCTTGAAACTTGCATAGGTCCACATTATCTTGTGCTTGATTTTTTTTATCAAATAAATAGGGATGTTGAGATTCAAACTCGTGACTGCTTAATCATCAAAGCTCTAATACCATATCAAAGAATCATCTCTACATCACCAGGTCGGCATAGTATGTTCTAAGAAATGGCACTATATATTCTTTTCTTTTCAGTGAAATACAATTGTCAGGCAGTTGGCTCCATGAATTTAATGGCGGTGTCATGCTTTTTCCTGCAAATGGTTTGTTGCTGAAATATTTTACTCCTCCTTTGAATATTTGTAAAATGAACTATGGACTTCAAATTTCGAGAAAATGTCAAAGAATGCCTTGAGGTCAATAAATTACGCATCACACTTCTATGGCTATGGAGTTTTTTAATAATCATACAGATGCAGGTCTTATATGCTTTCTTTTCTTTTTTTCTATGTGAACTACAGTCCCGGGAATTCAGATTTTAACAGTTCCAGCTCTCTTGGCATCAACTTCAAGTCCTTTAATCAACACTGGATTAATCTCTTGATGGAAAAAGAGTAATATCGATGGTGGCCTGTGTTGATAAATTTTAATTCCTCTTAAAACTTGATGTAAGAACTAAGAAGACCAAGTCAAACCATTCAATATTGTTTATAGAGGTATGTCATGTTCACATTGAAAGTTGAAAGTTTACCTGGCTAAGAAACTCCTTGTCTGTAACCAAGTAGCCTCCTCGAATGGCCTGCTCTAACTGGCCATCTTCCTTGCAACCAACATTTTGAAGACCTTTGACAATGTTCTTCCCTAAATTTTCAGCAACATAATCGACCGCGGCTCGGCCTCCATGTCCATCGATCACAGCAAAAAATGCCTATAGACAGAATAGAAGAAGCAGGGGTCAAAATCTTTTGAACATAACAAGAATGATCAGCTGAGATTAAGCATCAGGAAAACCCTGAAAAAGGATCAGGCAAAACGAGGAGGAGGGGGGAACTTGAAATAAAAAAACAGATCTAGAAACTGAGGAACAATTAATGGAGCAGTTCAAACAGAACTACTGCTACAATGTTTATGTTATAGTTACAGCTTATTGATTAATTTATGGACTATGAAATACCTAATACTCATCAGAGAGAGAGAGAGATCAGATTTAGATCATTACCTGCTTTGCATCTCCCAGAATATCAATCATGACGCCATATCCATCTTCCATGACCTCTCTCCTTCCTTTCTTACTAGCCAAATAGAAATCTCTCCCTTGAACCTCAAACTCCTTATTCTCCAACTTCCTATCTTCTTGAGCAAGTTCCACTTTTGGACAATACTGTGGCACAACCAGCCTTCCTGGCCTCTTCTTCAGATTGGTGGCGCCATTGTTATGATCTCCTTCTCCAACCTTTATTATCCTCAAAGAATCCGGTCCAGATTTCTTTATCAAGACATCAGAATTAATTCGTGACCTCTCATCATGCAAACCCTTCTGATGTGCTTCACAGGCCATGGTACCTTCTTGCATGATTTTCTCTTCGCAGTGCAAACCTTTTCTTTTCATGACACAGCTTTGAGTCTGTTGTGAAACATTACCTTCTTGATCATGTACAGGAACTGTTGTTTCTGAATCTTCTTTTAGTTCTTCATGAAAAAACTGGCTAACAGTACACGAGAGAGGAGGAGGAGGAGGAGACAAAGAAGAAAGAAGGCTGAAAGAACCCATGGAAATGGCCTTTCTTAGTCTTCGAAGGAAGTATAGAGCAAGAGATATAAGAGAGAAACCCCATCGAAAATCCTCTAGATCGTTCATTATTTTGACAATACTTTTGTGTGCGCTAGCTTTCATTTTTGTCAAATATTGCATGAGAGTTGTTGAAAAAGAAAAAGAAAAAGAAAAGAGTTGCTGTTCATGCAAAAGAAACACTAAATCTTTGGTGATGTATAAGATCAGGTGATGATTAACGGGTCAGAGGCGAATGATTCATGCATGGATTGAACAATTGTATTGCATTTAACGGTTTTCTCTGAGTTCTTGTGTGCTGTAGAAGCAGTAGTATTTGTAAGGAAAGGGCGAAGATGGCAGCAAATGTTCTTGTTACCTTTGACACTTTCACAGCCAAACAAGGAAAGGGCCAAAGAAGGCAGCAAATGTTTTTTTATTGCCTTTGACACTTTCACAGCCAAGAAAGGGGTCACACATATATGGCTGAGAATGGAATATTATTATTATTATTTTATTTTATTTCTTTCATGTTTTAAATTTTTTTTTTTTTACCTAAATCCATTTAGAAATCAGTTAAATCCTGATTAATTTGATTGAATCGGGTTGGTTTACTAGGACAGAAAACTCTCTCAATGATAATATACTTTATAAACAAGATTTAAATTTAAGATCTTATTTGAAAAAAATAAGCGTCGAACTACTCGATCCAATAACCAAACATTCATGTTTCAATAATTATTAAAATGAAACATTAAAAGATATAGTTTAATTGATCAGGTTCTAAATTTGTTCTCTAAATATTATTAGTTTGAGTCTCACAAATCTCATGGTGACTGAAAATTTATAAAATTATTAATTTTAAAATTTATAAAATTAATTGAAAGATATATAAATTGTTTTCTCCGCTAAAAAAAATTAAAAAAATAGTTACTGAAATGGGAAATATATAATGGTTTGACTTGGTAAAGAAATTGCTTGGGAACGCAGGACAGTGATGAATTTGCGGTGGAGACCTTGTGTTGTGTCAACGTTCTTGTTTTTTATGTTTATGTGTTTGCGAAAAATATCGAAAGCTACTACAGAAGACGGGTACCTCTCTTTCATCAATTACATAATAATTTACTAATTTTTTATTCTTTTGGATTATGACTTGGCATACAATCATAGTTGTCAAATCCTAAACTTGAAGTAGAACATGGGTGACCGAATTAATTATTTTTATGAAAATGATGTTGTTGTATTTTTTTAATAAAAAATAATATTTATCAATCTGTTCAACCTTGGTTTAATTTGATTAGATGAATTAAATTATTAAAAATTTAATTAAATTAACTAAGTTTTACTGAAAAAATATTTTATTCAATTCAACTATAAACAAAGTTTAATTGAGGCTCTAGATGTTAGATTTTTTAAAGTAATTTATTGAATCAAGTCGGATTTAATTATAATTATTTAAAAGATATTTACTTTTAAATTGTAATTATTTATGAAAAAAAAAAAGGAAGCCAAACTTAATCCACAATTAATGTTCACAAGTAGCAGCAACAAAGTTTTAGAAGATATTTGATAGTACAGTAGCAATTGTTTTTAAATTATTTTTCACTACAAAATATATCATAATAATATTTTTTTATATTTTTTAAAAAATCTTTTTAATATTAGAACATACATCAAAACAATATAAAAAATTTTAAAAAAAAAATTCAAACCAGAAAATATTCAAAAAATATGGTTGTGGTTGCTTTTCAAATAATTTTTCATGCTAAAATACATGCCAAAAATATATATTTTTTATTTTTTAAATTTTATTTTTGATATCACCACATCAAAATAATTTAAAAATATTAAAAACATATTAATTTCTTTTAAAAATAATTTTAAAACACGAAAACAAAATCATACGTTACTAATATCGTATCCATGCTAGCTGACAAAAGAAGTTTAGCTCCCTATCAAACATGTACAGAGTACACTCCCAATTGATGTATCATTCGTTAGACTTATCTACTGATCATAACTAGTTGACCACTACCATACATTAATAATTTAATACTCTGTGTCACACAGTAAACATTATGTAACTCTTTGAAATTCAAATCAAAGATAAAAAAAAATTATCTAGCAATTAAAATAACTACAAATTCTGAAATAATTATTGGTTTTAGAAATTCAAGTATTAAGTTAGTTATATTTAAGAAAACATTTGCTTTGCCCTTACCAAATTCTTTCAAGCGAAAAATTACTTTATTATATGTTTTTTTTTAATTTACTTTATGCATCGATCCCTCATAATAGAAAACTTGTCGATAAAGAAAAGCTTTTATATTAATCCCTAAAACTAGACAATTTCATCAATTTTTTACGTTAATCTCTAAAAATAGATAATTTTGCATATTTTTAAAAAAATTGACATCAATCCCTAAAATAGATGATTTTATAGATTTTGGAATTTTAACGAAAGTTTTGATGCGAATCCCAAAAAATCAAATATTTCATCAATTTAAGAAAATTTGGATGTTAATCCCTAAAAATATGTGATTTCGTCAATATATAAAAATCTGGATGTTAATCCTTAAAAATAGATGATTTTGTCGATTTTTTTTATTTCTTTCTTTTAAACAAAAAATTTAATTTCAATACAGTCTGGGGTTAATCTAAAGCAAAAGGTTTTGATTAAGGTAATTCTTTCCTAACCAATAAACCTCGGATGAACAAATCAAACCCTGCAAATAGAGTTACCAACTTTTCATATTTATATTCAAAGAAATATATAAAATTTGAATTCAAACATAACTAAAACCTAATAAAATTTAAAGGTTTTTTTTCATACGCCATCATCTAAAAAAGACAAAACACACTTCTAAACCATAATTCTTCATTCATTTTTTTAATAAAAGAAACATATCAAGTCTAGATCACCACTAAACCCTAAACATATAAATTTGAGGTATCATTTTCTTTCCAATTTTAGCTCATTTTTCTCCTTTTTTTTTTCATTTTTCTTCCTCTTTTCTTCCTCTTTCTCTTATTAAACTCTCTAGTTTAAAATGAGCTTGTTTATGACCAAAAACTCTAAGCTTTTCTTTTTTACCTATTCAGGGTTTTATGGTTTTATGGTGGTTTGCTTTTCTTCTTTTTTTTCCTCTTCTTTTTTAGTTTGATATTTTAGCAATTATCGAGTTTTATAAGGAGTAGTTTAGTATTTTTGCATTAATTAAATATTATTTAATATGAAAAAGGCGGTTGCACATGTTAGGGAAGCGAGCATGTATGGGATCTTCTACATATTCGAACAACATTTTTCAATCTATTTTATTACATACAAATATCATTTTCCCATTTCTTAATTAAAATTTTATATGGTTCTGGAAAATGGTTCCATAATGTTCTCTCTGTTTTCCTTTCCTTTCCTTTCTTTTTTGTGAAAATATAATTTAAAATCCTACACGGGTGCACTGGCTAGTCCCGTCTATAATTTATACAAGTTTGACTTCTATAAGCAATGCATTTTTATGAATTTAATTTTTATTAAATGTTACTGCTGGCCATTAATTTGAATCCCAGCAAAAATGGGCTAATTATGATTCATTTAAAGGTTACACTGGGTTAATGAGGTAAGTTTTTTTTTAGAGGTGATCATTTTATTTTTTTTGGTTTTTATAAAAATAAATAATTAAATTGAATATTGAAAAAAAAAATCAAAACCGAACCGAAATCGGTTCAAACTGACCGGTTTCGGTTCGGTTAGGTTTTTTTAGAAAAATAGTTCAAACCAGTTTGGCTCGGTTTTTCTGGTTTGGCTCGGTTTTTTCAGTTTTAGCTCGATTTCTTTGGTTTGGATTAGTTTTTTTCCTGTTTTGTTCGGTTTTTTCAGTTTGACTCGGTATTTTTCGGTTTGACTTTGTTTTTCAGTTTAGGTTCAGTTTGGTTTTTTGAGTTTCAGGCTTATAAAATCGAAACTGAACCGGTCAGTCTTTTTTAAATTTTAATTAATTTAATTGGTTTTTTTTCATGATTCAATTTTTTCAATTATTTTTTTTTATTTTCTTGGTTTAATTAGTTTTCATTAGTTTTCAGTTTTCTGTGAGCCTCTAAATTTTTCTCTCTAAAACCGTATGTTTGTGCTGTAAAATAAATTTACCCCAAGATGTAAAATTTAGGCTTGAATAAATGTAGATGGGGTTAAATAAATTTATTTTGAAGTCTTTTTTTTTTAAAGGGAATATGAAGCTGTCATGTCGCAGCCAGTCATGCTTTCAATTATTTATTATTCACGTTTGGTTCGAGAGAGATGCTCGAGGAGCTAAGCAATCTTTGTCTTGTAGCTGTTGACTCCTCGAATATTTGTTTGGGTAACCCATGGAGTGGTTCATGAAGTCCTTGTTGATTGTCGTTCTTGCGACGATTCTCTTCTTAATTTTAATGGAAGAATCTATCTTCGGGAGGAAAAAAAATAGAATACTGATTTTGAAAAGGAAGTTTTCATATATATATATATATATATATATATATGATGAACTCATGAAAACTTCATATCAGAGTTGAATTTTTCATGGCTACATCTTGATTTAAAATATGTAAGTTTAAATGTGTGATTTTATTATTGGACTCGATTATTCTGAAAAACAACTTCTTTATCAATGTAAAAAATCCTCAAATATTTAAGTTAATAACCTATAAGATGGAAAAAAAAAGTATAACCAAGAGAGCGAAAGCTTGGAAAAGTAAATATTTGTGTGGTTGTTCTTATTAAATTATTGATTAAATTTGTTTATGTGTAAGGCATTTATAGAAGTTGATTACGTTACCTTAACTCATGAAAAGTTAGTTAATAATAGAAAAATAATTAATTTTTCTTATATGTAACATAAAAAGTTGAGTCATTATTGTGCTTTTTGTGTTATTAAAAAGAAATGTTAATGTGTGTTTGTTTCCTGTAAAATAGTTTTTCTGAAAATCACTTTAATTGGTCAACGGAAAACACTTTCCAGTCAAAGAAAATTTTGGCTTGATTTTTAGAAAAATATTTTCCTTTTATTTTGAGCGGAAAACACTTTCCGGAAGTTGTGAAAAATTTAGAAATATCATATTATTTGTTGATTATATCAAATTTGGTCCTCAAACTTTTGATTGTTATATATATTTTGTTTTGAATATTTTTTTTCAATTTCATCCCTTATAATTTAATTTTTATATTAACTTTAGTCCTCATTTTTATAATTCATTTTTATAATTGTTATTTGATTTTCCCTTATCATTTTTTAATTAAAGTTTTTTATCTATCAAATTTGGTCCTCATTCTTTTGATTGTTACTTAATTTATTTGAAATAATTTATGAAATGTTAATTATTATTATTTTAATTTCTTCATCTTTCAATTTTTTTATTTTTTAGATTTGATCTCTATTATTTTAATTATTATTTATTTTATTTGAGATAATTTATGAAATTATATTTTTTTTTCAATTTTATTCTCATTCAACTTTTTAATTTGTAAGATTTGTTCATCGTTATTTTAATAAATTTGAGAAAAATAAAATATTAATAAGTTATTTTTCAGCTCATTTTCCATGACATAACCAAACACTGGAAAGTGTTTTCCAACTTATTTTCCATTACACTACCAAACATCAGAAAATACTTTTCTGGAATTCACTTTCCAAAATGAAACTACTTTCCCGCAAATAAACGGGGTCTAAATATTATTTGAGAAGCTGGTTGCCATGAAAGGAGATAATTATTGGTGAGAGAGGTAAGAAAACACAAATGTTTTATGAGGAGACAGGTTGACGTATCGTGGGTGTCCTAACCAGTTTATACGTACATTGACTAATTCTTCAAAGTGCTAAAGTTAATAATTAAGTAAGATTTCAGTAACCCTGAAATTTATAATACTCGAATTTATAATACTCGAATTAGTAATTTTTAAATTAAGTAAGATTTCAGTAACCCAACTCGAAACTTTATATTTAAATTTTAAATTTTTACTTTTGAATAAAAATTATTTTTATATTCATCATTGGATGAAATTATCATTACTTTCTAGAAATTTGCATGGAAGGTTCCAATCCCAGGATGATCAGAATGAAGCCGAGCCTGCCATTTGGGCTGGCCTAAATGGCTTCAAAGTTTTTTTTTATTATTTTCAATTTGAGCTGGCCCAAACGGCAGAAGCTATCGATTTTTTTGCATAATCGATTTCCGAGAAAGAAGTGTTTATATGTGTGTGTGTAGATGCTCGTGAAATAACCTCCAAGGACAATGTTTTATGTAAAATTAAAGTGTTTTTAAAAAAAAAAAATTTATTATTTATTATTTTGTGTTTTCAAAATATTTTAATATATTAATGTCAAAAATATTTTAAAAAAATAAAAAAACATTATTTTTATACATTTCCAAGTAAAAAATACTTTAAAAGGCAACAACTACTATGCTCTTAAACACCGCTAAGTGATCCTTTCTTGCTTTTTCTATCCCTTTGTGTTTTTTTTTTTAACATTAACTTTCAGATTTTTTTTCATTGAATACTTTAATATATACATACTCTAATATAAAAAAAAACATACACCCCTCAAATATATATTTTATATTTTTATATTGAATAATAGTATTCAAATAATGAATTTTGAGTGGATATTTGTAACCAATAAATCATATAAATTCTGGTTAATAGATATGAAATGAATATTAGTTGAATAGACTAGTAATCATTTCATAAGTATCCATTATAATTCTTGCTTTATATTTTATTTTTCTAACATGGTTAATAAATTATGTTATTTATAATTAAGTTGGGATTAGTTGATCCATCTATATATATAAAAAAAATACATTTAGTGTATTTACTCATATGTCCTTTCAAGAAAATTCGCTCTTATATGCCTTTAAACATGCTTTTTTTATATGTGTATCATTTTACCATTTTTTGAATGAAAATGTTATATCAACCCATCAAAACAAAATTTAACTTCTTAACCATCTAAAAGAGTGAAAATTAATTTTCATAAAATAGAAAAGGAAGATTACAAAAATAGAATTTTAAGGAAGCTAGAAAACCCTATATATATAAAACTAGAAAGAATTAAAAACAATAACCTTAAAAAAATTGAAACTAACTAAAAAATAATCTAAAATGAAAAAACAAGGTCCATAAAATTGTATATTAGAAATATGTCTATTTCAATCAAATAAATTTGAGGATGAACTTTTAAGTTTTTTTGTTATTTTTTTATGTTTTCTTATATTCTTATGGATTATTTCAATATTTTGGGATGTTGCAAGTTTTATGTTTGTGATATTTTATCTTTTTCTAATTTTAAAAAAATTTCCACCTTTCTGTGGTTTTGTTAGTTTTATCAATTTTTATAGATTTTTTTTCTTTTTATGTCTTAAGAATTAGTCTTTCATGTGGTATATATCTTCTGTGTTTTTATTTAAAAAGTGACAAAAGAGAACATAAAAAATTGAATATATGAGGATTTATAAGAGCGAAAAATTCTTGAAAGATATATAATAAAACATACCTAATATATCAAGGTAGATATATCAATTAAGGGAGAAAAATATACCTTTGTATTCCCTGATCATTTTTTTTTCTTTAAAATAAATTGCACATATTTAGTTGTGTAATTTTGGTCAACTAAGAAATAAATTATCAGAAAGTACCCATTACAGGATGGGAATGAGAGACAGAAGAAGAGCTGTCATGTCTTTATTGGCTCATGTTCATGTTAGTAATTAACAAGAGCTAATTGGGCATAAAGCTAATTCGGCATTAAAAAAATAATGTAGATACATATTCATTACTATTTACTGGAACAATATAATAGCATCTTTACCATTCCTAAAAACATTCAAATGCTTTGCTTTTGGGGGGAATTTAGATCTTTTCTTATAACTTAATTTTTTTAAAACAAAGTAACTGATTAGCCTTTAATTTAAAAAAATTTAAATCGAAAATCTCTCTCATCCCTTAAACCAAATATTTACATCTTTTTATTTTTTTCAAACATGATAATAAAATGACAACCTTATTATAGAAATAAAAAAAAGTCAAAACATGTGTCTAAGGAGCCTTTTAGTTTTTTCACCGTGATTTTTTTTTGTTATTGTTTGTTTTATGAAACGCAAGCCAAACAATATATCCTGCGGATGCAAATATGGATTGGTTTTCTAAATATATTTTTATTAATTTTATATGTTACAAAGGATATCTTATAAAAAAAAAAAAAAGCATTAATGTTTGAGATTATGATAGTGATTGTTTTTAAAAGTATTTTTTTTTTAGAAATATATTAAAATAATATATTTTTTATTTTTAAAAATTTATTTTTTGACATCGTCACATATGTAAAATTATTAAAAAACATTAATTTTAAAACATTAAAAAATTTTAAATTGCTTTTTCTCAAGGGTGGTTTTGGACTGAGATATGTCTATTATTATGGATATCGAGGGTGTTAAAGGTTGTTGTTGGAGGGTGGCTTTTATCAGGTTGTCGATGGCTTGGGTGTTTTGATTATTGTTTAGGATGATTTTTGATTGGTTTTGTTAAGTGGTTTGTTATAAATTTTGTTTTGGTGGTTGTCAGTTAATGTTTTGGATGTTATAGGTCTGTTTAATAGCTTAGGGTATAGCTACCCAGCCAAACTCAACCCAGCAGCTTGTGGAAAAAAACTTGGATTCGCTGCCTAGCCAAACCCAATAGCTTGGGGTCGGGCTGCTCAATTACACTCGATATCCTTGAGTTTGGTTATGAATCTAGATCTAATATCCTTGAGTAGGGTTGCCCAACCAAATCCAAACCCAATATCCTTAGATCTAGCAAAAATGCTAGACCAAATAGCATTAGGTATGGCTGCCCAGTAATATTTTTTTTTGACTAAAAAACAACAAAGACAACACCCTAGGTACTATAATGTCTTCTACTGTGCAAATACTATATGTTTATAGTGCAAAAACTCTATATATACAGTACCCGCACAATGTTTTTCCTTTACGGCCAAACCCAACATCATTAGGTCTGGCGGCCAAGTCAAACACAGAAAAGACAATATTTTCGATGCTATAGTGTCATCTACAATACAAACACTCTATGTCTATGGTGTGGTATATAGTGCAATAAATCTATGTTTATAATACTTGCATAATATTTTCCCACACCTTTTATAATATCTTTTTTTTTTGTTTTTATTTTAATTTGCATGACCTCATATGTGTTGAGTTTAATGTGGCGTTGGATGATCAATTTGATTTTAGTTTTGCGGAATCAAAATTTAATTAGGGTTAGAAATAGAAACTAAAATAATAAAAATCAAATTTAATAAAAAACAAACAACTTTTCCCATTTGGATTTTGGCATGGTAAAATACAGTTTAATCAATGTTATATTTGTGGAATAGATAAAAACATGAAATTAATCAAGTTGCGATTGAACCTGAATTTTTATCTGATTCAGAATAGATAAATACCTGAACCCTTTTTTTTTTTCCAACCCCATTTATAATTTTATAGTATAAGCCCTGATGAATATACCTGTCTGGCTGGTTTGGATTTTAGAAACAGGGACGGAACCACAAACATTCTGAAGGACCGTCCTCGTCGCTTGGTTCAAAAGTCACGTGACCTACTGTTGAGATTTTCGTCTGATAACGTGTCACAGCATCAGTGGCCTGTCATGTAGTTTCCTACTCACTGAAAATCTCTCTCATCCCTCTCCGAAAATCAGCCTAAAATCATCCATCATCATCAACATTAGCGCTCGTCTCCTTCACAAACAAATAACACAGACCAAAAGCCGCCAAATGCCAAACTAAAACCCAAAGCCCACAGAGATCAGATAAAAACAGCAACAGAACTACAAATAAAAAGCTTAGCCATTTTTACTTGGGTTAAAGCTAATCAAATGGCATTCTCCGCTGCTTCGATCTCCAATTCTTCACGCACTCTCTCTTCTCCTTCAACTACATTTTCTCAACTCAACAACAAGATCTCTCCTTCTCATTTATCCTCCTCTTTATCTCTTTCTCCTCGCTCGTCTCCCTTCAGGTTCTTTTCTTTATATTCAGATCCAATTTCGATTGGGAAACAATGCTCCTCTTGTAGTTTCAGCGATTGGTTTATTCAATTCTGATACCTAATTTAAGTTTATGTATTAAATTGATTTCAGGAGGGGTTTTGTTTCCCAGTGGGGAAGAAGGGAGTCTTTGCACGGCCATGTCCCGAGCTCAGTTAAAGGTTTGGTGCTTGTTCTTTTCTCTCTCTAGAGTTGGTTTAGATTTGTTTCTTTGATTTTAGCTGATTGATGTCACGGGGGCTGTGTCGTGTGTAGCGGTTTTGGTGGATGAATCCAAGGAAAAGTTTAAACTTCTAAAAGGTGATATGTGGTCGGTTCATAAGTTTGGTGGTACTTGTGTGGGAAGCTCGGAGAGGATTAAGAATGTGGCAGATATCATTTTAAAGGACAGCTCAGAAGGGAAGTTGGTAGTTGTATCGGCCATGTCCAAGGTGACAGATATGATGTATGATCTCATAAACAAGGCCCAATCACGGGATGATTCCTATCTGTCTGCTGTTGATTCTGTTTTTGAAAAGCATAGATTAACAGCCATGGATCTTATTGATGGTGATGATCTTGCTAGCTTTTTGTCCCGGTTGCATCATGATATTAACAACCTCAAAGCCATGCTTCGTGCAATATACATAGGTATCGGACTGCTCTCCTTCTTTCTCTCCTTTTCATGCATGCGTATGAGATGTTGAAATGGACTAAATCTCCTTTTGCTTATGCAACTAGTAAATTGCCATATCTGAGTTGATATTTTTTAGCAACTCTGTTTTGATTCTTAATTTGTGTTGATATGAAGTGTTTGTCTGTTTCCTTGTCGTGTTTGGCTTTATATTGCCTCTGACAGCTTTCTACTTTCATCGATTGCAGCTGGTCATGCAACGGAGTCCTTCTCTGACTTTGTTGTAGGACATGGGGAGTTGTGGACTGCTCAGATGTTGTCATATGTTGTTAGAAAGGTCCAGTGGTTATTTTCTCATTGCCACAAACAGTACCTGTCAATTGTGACTCTCACATGTTATCCGGTGTATTATTAGGTTATTGTTTTCTTGTGCAGAATGGGCTAGATTGTGAATGGATGGATACAAGAGAAGTGCTTATTGTAAATCCGTCTGGGTCTAATCAAGTTGATCCTGATTTCGTGGAATCGGAAAAAAGACTCGAAGAGTGGTTCTCTCGACATCCATCAAAGACAATAGTTGCAACTGGTTTCATAGCCAGTACACCGCAAAATATTCCCACAACTTTGAAGCGAGATGGAAGTGACTTCTCCGCAGCTATAATGGGCGCTTTGTTGAGGGCTCGCCAAGTCACAATTTGGACAGACGTTGATGGGGTATACAGTGCAGACCCCAGAAAAGGTTTGTGCTTGGCTTACACTTTTTTTTTCTTAACCTCTACAAGGTTCCACCTCTTCTGCTGTACTACCTATTGGGAGACCATTCGTATTCTGGAGAATGGCCTCTTACAACTTTCAAGAGGACACAAGTGATGAGGTTAGATAGTAATGCTGAAAGATTCTTTTCCTTTTCATTTGCAGTTAGTGAGGCTGTAATACTACGGACATTGTCTTACCAAGAGGCGTGGGAAATGGTGAACTTCACCACTCTTTTTGTACCTGTCAATGCTTGAACTATCTAACTTCATGTTTCTAAGATTATATTTGTGGATTTGCAGTCTTATTTTGGGGCAAATGTCTTACATCCCCGCACTATTTTGCCTGTGATGCGATATGACATACCCATTATGATAAGGAATATCTTTAACCTCTCTGCGCCTGGGACAATGATCTGCCGGCCTGCTGAGAATGAAGATAGCCAGAAATTGGAGTCACCTGTCAAAGGTTTTGCAACTATTGACAATGTGGCTCTTGTGAATGTTGAGGGGTGAGCTATTTCTTGGTGATTTCATATTCATGTATTTCATGTTGAATTCATTTTTTTCCCATTTTATGTTTACTCCTTTGTTTGCAGAACTGGAATGGCTGGTGTTCCTGGTACAGCTAGTGCCATTTTTGGTGCTGTCAAAGACGTGGGAGCTAATGTCATTATGATATCACAGGTACTTTTTATCCTCTTATATCAATTTGATGGTTTTCTCATTTAACGTGGATGCTAAGTGACTGAATTTCATGTAGGCTAGTAGCGAGCATTCTGTGTGCTTTGCTGTGCCTGAGAAAGAAGTGACAGCTGTTGCTGAGGCTTTGAAGTCTAGATTTCATGAAGCTTTGAATGCTGGGCGTCTTTCCCAGGTGCTGTTTGGATTTAACTAAAATTCAACATAAACACTACCAAGTACACATAATCCTTATGAATTATTGTCTTCTTAGAGTTTTTCCCTTAAATTCTTCTTCTTTTTATCTCTGGTGTTGTCATATTTTGTGGGAATTTTGATAGTCATGTGTTGTGAATATTTTGTTAAAACTGTTGGTGTCTGGAAAACAGTCATATGTAAAAAAAGCGTCAATGTTATCTTATTTCAGTTTCAAAATTTCAGCTCCTGGACTTTTGACATCTGACATGGATTTTTAGTTTTGAGTATGATTTGGTAGCTCCTGTCATATGCACTCACTGAATGATAATGTACTTCCTGCCATTCTAATCAAATGTCATAGCAACATTCTTCTGACTTCGTTCCCTTATTTGTGGACTCTTGGTCTGGAGCTCTATTAATGTAGTTTGTTTTCTCAATGACAGTGCATTTTATCCTTTTTACTTTCTAGTGTATTGGAATCATATTTAGCCACTTCGTTGTTTTCTCAAAATCACTCTTCAGGTTGCAGTCATTCGAAATTGTAGCATTTTAGCAGCAGTTGGCCAGAAAATGGCTAGCACACCTGGAGTCAGTGCTACTCTTTTCAATGCCTTGGCTAAGGTAAAAGGCTTTACACATACTTCTTGAAGTGGGTATTCTGGATGATTAATATCTTTATAATTATAATATTATCTATTCTTATTTTCTTGCTGTTCTGATTAGAGTATGAAATGTTTTGCAAATGCAGGCTAATATTAATGTTCGTGCCATAGCTCAAGGTTGCTCTGAATACAACATTACAGTTGTTATTAAGCGTGAAGATTGTATTAGGGCTTTAAGAGCTGTTCACTCGAGGTTTTATCTCTCAAAGACCACGATAGCTATGGGAATTATTGGACCTGGTTTGATCGGTGCCACATTACTTGACCAGCTCAGGGATCAGGTGTGTATTGGGACATTGTCATATCTCTTATTATTCTTTCATATGTTGGCAATTATGGAATAATTAACTTTGGAATGCAAACATTAACGAATTCATTATTCTTTGCCACTATAATCAAGTTAATAGCTGTTGATCTGGAGAAAATGACTTTATAGTTTAGGTAAAATACAATTGGAATGCAGTTCCTTGTCATTTCAACCACTATCAATTTAAATAAGAATGTGGTGCCTGATCCACATTTAGAAGGTTTTTTTACGTTTTCTTGCTCATGCTAGTACTTACTAATTATGAGTCAATGTTTTAGAATTGAACGAAACGCAGTACCAATAAAGGAGTAAATACTATTAAACGCAGTGTGCTAGTGGTGCCTTTTACCAACCGAATATTTAAGGCCACTGGATGAATTCCTCGTATTCATTTGTATCTTCTATTGGTTAAACAATAACTACATTGTATAGATGGTTGCTTACGCGTTTCTATTTCTTTGCATAAAATCCATCTTTTCCCAAAGTGATTGCTTACATAACATATGGTTTAGGTTCTGGCATGTAACTAGGATTTATTATTACTGGTATTTTGATGTGGTTGCTTGGTTGGATAGTTGATGGAAATTAAATATCACCATGAGTGCTATAATTCAGCTTTCTTTTAGTTCCTGCTAAGGGAAAATCCCTGGAAGGTCACACTGACATCTATACATATTCCCAGTTAAGCTTTTCTGAAATAAATGGCCTTTACCTTCTTTCTCGAATCTGAACTAGAGACTGAAAGATTTCACTAAGCTTGAATAAATTAGCATCAGGTTCCAAGAACTGTTTTTGACCACCAATACTTGCAGCCTTGATGTTGGAAGCCTTGCCGTGGCTCCTGAATGGGTAGACATGAGTGAGAATGTTAGCTGATGGAGCAATCCATATCCTGTCTTCATTTTTAAGTAGTGGTATTGTCTAACTTATTATTCTAAATGTTACATTCAATCTGAACATGTTCTGAAATTTCTTTTGGCAGGCAGCATTCCTTAAGGAAGATTTTAACATTGATTTGCGCGTTATGGGAATCACTGGCTCAAGAACAATGCTTTTGAGTGATGTGTAAGTCTTAAGAATTACATCAGGTTCTTGTTTGTATGATACTATCTATTAGCTTTGCTTTCTGAGTTCCTGTTGAAAGTCAACATAGCTGCCTTTATACAAAAATTATGTGCTTAATCTATAGATGTAAAACGTTCAGAAGTCCTATAAACAACTATTGCTTAGTATCAATCACATTTTTATCAAAGGGCAGAACTGAAATTATTGCACCAAAATGCTGAGCGATCTGAAACAAAAAAGACCATTCTCTTGAACACGCATCAAGAATTCTGAGGTTTGAGAGGCTTAAATGTAGTCTTATAATTTAATATGGGAGGGAGTGCAACTCTCTTCCATCAGGACCTGACACATTCATTTAACAAATATCTTCCTGCAGCATTTGACTCCTCATTCATTTAACATTTTAATCAAATTATGGCCTTTCAATCAGTGTCCTATTGGGATTTACATAGTGCATGTCCCTACAGGCGCCATGTTAAAATTTAGAAGAATATTTAACATGCTCCCAAAAATTGTCCAATATTAACAAGATCTGCTGATCTTTATGGAGCTGCAAAATCAGTCAGAAGTGCACTCCGAATAATCCAGTTCTCACTTTTCAATTAATGCAAGAAAATTGACTATGCTAGGCAGCTTAAATTGAAAAAAGCTAACACCAAATACATACATTAGTTGAATGACTTTTCTACTTTTCAGAATTTTGTGGCTTAGCTTTATATTTAGAGGCCACTGGGATTGGGCTTAAGTAGAAAATTCAACATGGAAATAGTACTGAACAATGAAAATTAATTGCACCCTTCTAGGAAGCTTGTATGTAAGCTAAAACCCTTCAATATTATTGAGAATCACTTTATAGTTTACATGATGATTTAATTGTCATTTCCACTTCTAAAGATGGTAAAGTGACTGACCCTTACTACTACCCAGACTTGAAAGGCCAACAGCCTCTAATCCCGTCCTGGGACTAAAGGCTAGATTCCTACTGAAAGAGAATCTGCCCATAGGTATTAATGTACTTGTTCAATTTGTCGGCATTAGTGCATTGTTACTGGGCTAGGTTTACATTCACACACTTCTTAACAGAACCTAACATATTTTTGTGCTTTTTCCATGCTATCTCACACCTTATTAACAATATCTAGACCTGTCCTATAATTTAGAATTGGTTTCTACACCCATTTTATTTGGGTTACTCCCATTTCCCAAACTTTAAATGAGCATAGCAGAGCTCAACCCTTGCTGAAAGCATATAACTGAGACTCGTAGTTTACATGCTTGCTTCCTCTGAGCTTCTGGGAAATAAATGTACAGATTGAAGTTGTGTGTGAAAATATCCAATGTTGTTGAAACTGCGGGCCATAGATTTATCCAATTAGATTTGATTTGCACCAGTACATATGATTAATTTGTTTCCTGTTTGTGGACAAACATCTTACTCTGTTGATAACAGTCATGTAAAGTAATCTTTTTATCTATTGACTCATGAATCTCTGGCTGCAGAGAAATTGACTTGTCAAAATGGAGAGAACTTGTAAAGGATAAAGGAGAAGTGGCTGACCTGGAGAAATTCACTCAACATGTGCATGGAAATAATTTTATTCCAAATACTGTTTTGGTAGACTGTACAGCAGACTCTAGTGTTGCAAGTTGTTATCATGATTGGCTGCGGAGAGGAATTCACGTAATCACCCCAAACAAAAAGGCAAATTCAGGACCTCTTGATCAGGTAACATGAATTATGTTTGGGTAGTATTGTTGAAAAGTTGCTTCTTGAATTAGTTCGTCATTATTACAGATCACATTGCTATTCTGTCTTTGGTAGAGTTCTCTCTCTCTCTCACTAAAGTTTTTGAGGTTTGCTACACTTTTTATTTATTGCTGAAGTTTTAGCTCTACATGTTGGTGCCCAATGATGCAACTTCTTGGTTGGTTTCTGTTTTTGTTAATTTAAGAGGAGAAGGATGCTGGTCATCAACTATTTGTTAGTCACTGAACGTTTTGTTGCTGCTATGTTTTTTCTTTTGTCCTCATCATCACCCCTGCTTCTGCCTTTGTTTACTACGTGCTTTTCTTGATCGCTTATACCATGTAAATTCAGTATTCAAAATTGAGAGCTCTGCAAAGGCAATCCTATACGCATTACTTTTATGAAGCAACTGTTGGAGCTGGCCTTCCAATTATTAGCACTTTACGGGGTCTCCTTGAAACTGGGGATAAAATACTGCGCATTGAAGGGATTTTCAGGTGATGCGTCGTTTTTTGCTTAATAGATGGAAATATGAGCACTCAATAAGCCCTGTAATATTTATATCCTGGCCTTCCAGTTATGTTATATATTTCCATCAATTTTTTTCCAAGTATCTGAAATAGTAATGTTAAATAATTTCACTGTGTATCTTTTGAAACAAGTTTTCTCCCAATTTTGTTGTCACAGCGGAACTTTGAGTTATATTTTCAACAATTTCATAGGCACGCGAGCATTTAGTGACGTGGTGGCGGAGGCAAAGCAGGCAGGATATACTGAACCTGATCCAAGGGATGATCTATCTGGAACAGATGTTGCCAGAAAGGTTCTTTCCTTAATTACTTTGTCAAATTGTTAAGTTTATGCCCTCTTGTCGTCAAATATCTGCATCTATTAGACTTCTGTTCCTTGGAATTGCTATATAATGGTGACTTCCTGACCCATGAATGATTGAGAAAGTTGTCTTGTGAATCTGAGTTGTTACTCAAATATAATATTGGGTCATTGTATGTCCCTCGTGATTCATTTCCACTAAACCTTGATTGGATTCAGTGGATGGCATTCTCTTAAGTGCTGATGTTGGTGGCATCAACTTGCTGTCAGTATGAAGACATGACATGTGATAGTTGACTAACTACAACTTTATGGCATGTGAATTGTACTTATCAGTTTCTTAAGTGCAAAGTCATAAACCTGCTGCATTTTACAGGTTATCATTCTTGCACGAGAATCTGGTTTAAAGTTGGAGCTTTCTGATATCCCTGTTCAAAGTCTTGTCCCTCAACCACTGAGAGTAAGACTCATGTTATGTCAATCATAAAATGGGCTTAAAGATTCATGTTATGTCAGTCATAAACTGGGCGTAAGATACTGGTTTTTCTTTGAGATGATGGTTCCAATTTTTGCTTCAGGCTAGTGCATCTGTTGAAGAATATATGCAGCGGTTGCCACAATTTGACAGTGAAATGGCTAGGGAGAGACAAGAGGCTGAGGATGCAGGGGATGTGAGTATCTCTTGAACTGCCTGGTTGTTTCTAAATACTGTTTTAAGTAGCAGAATTCTTCAATTGCCAACTTAGCAAAATGTCTGTTATCATAAATTCATAGGATTATGTGAAAAAGCTTAAAAAGGGAATATAATAGGCTTGTGCATAAATTTATATAAACATCATGCGAACAATGTTAAATAGTTTTAGCTGCATTCACAGTAAATGCAAACCATTTCCATAGGTGAATGATAGATATGGTCTTATTGGGCATTTGGCGTTGTCGTTGGGGGTGCTTTCCACCAATTGTAATGCCAAATGGTCATTAGCTGGACAAGTGTATGTGCTGTTTGATAACACCAAAGAATTTGAAAAGTAATTTGGAAAAGGCATCTCTTTATGGAGGTATTTTCTGTTATTATCGGCTAGAAGACAAATATCAAGACTTCATAAATTATGTTCATACTAGTATTTGTTGATTAAATTATGATTTCCTCATTCTAATAGCAAAACCACTTTCAACAACACTTGCTATCAAAAACACGTTTGTAATTTTTTTCCTATGAACCGTGGTGAACTCAGAAATTGTAGATTTGTTTGATTAAGCATGTCTTCCTTCCATAATTGGTTTGCAAGAAATATTTCATGGCCACTTTGTGTTTGTTTAGGTGTTGTATGCTTAAATTTTTTATTCATTTAAATTCTTAACCTGTTTCCATTCTCTCTGTTGTATGTAATCCAAAGGTCTTGAGATACGTTGGGGTGGTCGATGCGGTGAGTGAAGAAGGGCGTGTTGAGTTGCGAAGATACAAGAAAGATCACCCATTTGCTCAGCTCTCTGGTTCTGATAACATCATAGCTTTCACAACTACAAGGTATAAAGAACAGCCCCTGATTGTCCGAGGGCCTGGTGCTGGGGCTCAAGTGACAGCTGGAGGAATATTCAGCGACATATTGCGACTGGCCTCCTATCTTGGTGCTCCATCATAGTTGCATCAATTTCTTAGTTATGAGTTGGTCTCGACTCATTTTGCCTCCTTTCTTGTGGTGCTTTTCTGCAGAGGTAGTGCTATTAGTGCTTGAGTTGTCATGCATTGTAATTGTTCTCTTAAAATGCGAGCTTAGTTTTGCCAACATATAAACATATGATTGGCCTTTCCTTAATTTCTTGCATCAGGTCTTGTAGATCCTGGAAAGTTGGAAATGTTAAATTTAAGCTTTTTAAACATTCATGGTAGGTCTTGTAGGTCCGTATCAATTCATGGTATTAGTCTTTCGATTGGTCTGGCAAATGTCATTATCTCAGCTTTTTTAAGAACAACAAATTGGCTGATTATTTCTTCTTCCTTCCGAACTAAATGGAGGAGTAACAAAATTTGCAGAGAACTCAATTCAAGATCTGAAAAGGAGTGCTGAAAAAAGAAAAGAAGGGCGTCTACTGCGCGTAGTTGGATGTGTGCTAACCATGTAGCAAGCTTTGTGGCTGTCTGAGGTCTGAAAGATCACTTCTTCTCTCCCGTTTTGGCTCGACGGAAGTCTCCACGAGAAACTCCCAATGGTCACTTCACATCTGCAATTGGAAACTAGACAATGACAGAAGGGGTGGCGCGTTGAATTGTTTCAAGTCCTGTGGTATTTTCTGCATTATGCCACCATAAATACATTTACGAACCCAGCTTTCCCAGCTCCCTCGTGGTAAAAAGTGGACTTTAAGTTGAAAATTAAAATTTAATATGAATAAATAAACAAGCAACACAATTGATATTGAAAAGCATAAATTTTACGCAAGCATGAAAAATAATTCAAGAAGCAAACATGCACAACTTTGCATTCAAGCATCTTGACATAAAAACCTAACTTCAATATGGATTCGACAGGAAAGGCAAATGAACAAGCATTGTTTTGGTGGTGAGTCTGTGGGTGTTTGATGTTGTGCTGGTTCAAGTTGAGTTTGCGGAGGCTGACAAGGGAGTAACGATGGCATGGACGGGCTAATTTGGTTGCGTGAGAGTGGTTTCGAGGCATCCTTTGGTGGTTGATATGGAGGGATTCATGGTGTTCGGCGTCGTGTCTAGGCTACGTCATTTTAGTGAAGGTGAGATCAGATTAGTGGTGGCGGGATAGGAGAAGAGAATGGTTCAGCAGTTCAGCTCACTGTCAGATTTTAAAATAGGTTAGGTGGGGGTTAAAAATATTTTTTTGCTTTTAAATATATTAAAACAATATATATTTTTATTTTTTAAAAAATATTTTTAATATCAATATATTAAAATAATTTAAAAATATAAAAAAATTAAAATTTTAAAAACAGCCACATTTCCAAATACTGTTTTAGTTATATAAGAGAAGGAATTTGAATGCTAGTGTGGTTTGTTTAGGAATCTGGTTGGGTTGTGATAATTAGATAATGATGAATATTTAATATAAAGAATCTTTAGTTGTTAAATAAAAAATAATAACAATCTTATAAATAATCAGATTTTTTTAGGAAAGATGTAAAATATTACATGTTACAAGGTGCAGGATATAAATTGTAATTTTTTAAATTATTACAAATAAAAATTAAATCAAACTATAAGATGATTTTCGCAAATATTTATAAATAAAAATTTCCCGATGCTTAAAATAAGTTCTTTTGAGTATAAATAGTGAATACCTCACATATCTTCAAGACATCTAAACTATATTTTTGTAATTTAATTTTAAACAGGTAAAATATAAAAAAAATTGATTGAATATGACCACACAAAAATTGTATCAATTTATTTATTTTTATGTTGAAGAAAAAAATGTAAAAAAAAAAACCCAGGTTGGGCTAATTTGAGTTTAAAGATTGAACAATTTTTCTATAGACAATGGTAAAGCCCAGTTACATGATCTTTTGGGTTAAAAGCCTTGATCACAAAACTTCGATCTTTGCCAATCTTTTGCCATAGATCAACATAGCAGCCATACATTCCTCCATGCTAGAGAGAGGGGGGGAGGAGATGGAGTCAGCAAGCAACAAAATCCGCATTGCTACTTTGCCAAAACGACATTCACATCGCCTCTTATTTGATCGCCGTTACGGTTGGGTGTAACTCTCTCTCTCTCTCTCTGTAAATACGTGTGGAGTAAATATTCAAAACAATAAAGGATAATTGTGACTGAATTCTGCTGTGTGGTGTGGCAGATTCGATGAATGGAAAGACCCATCAGAGGAAGCTTTATCCGGAGGCAGAGGAATGTAAGTTCACTCCTGCTACCTGTACTTCTCATGGGCTTTTGTTATTTTTTTTTGTAATTCTTTTTATTTGAATTCATCTATAAAAACAGGTTTTGCATATTGCCTCTAGCTAAAGCTTTCTTGACGACAGCATCACAGTCGGTATAGTTATCTTCCTTTCTTTTCCCTTGTGTTCATTCCTTCTTTTTAATCCTCCTTTGAATTTGTCATTTTTTTTGTTATTATTTTTGTTTATGCTTATTTACTTCTCCTTTTTGAATTTCGAATTTATGTATCTGAATTATGGATGGGTTGAGATTTTTTTTAGTTTGTTTCTCTCGGACTACCGACAAATTATGGGCTGTTTTCCATTGATGGGATTACATGTATGTTTAATTTTTATAATGTAAATCATTTTGTACAGCTTCACAGTCTGCATGTTAGCCTTTTCTTTCTGCTAATCTTACTCCATTGAATTATTCTTTTTAATCATCCTTTTGCATTTGTAGTTTGTTTCTATGTGATTAATTCTATTTATCTTTTGAGTATTTAAATTCCTTTTCATTCTATGTTTAATCCTTTTCAATTTATTGACTGTTCATACATTATTTGGAGTTTTCTATTGGTTGGCTCATAATTTTGGTGATTGGATTATGCCTGTAAATAGTTGTGGGAAAACATATTGCAAATTTTAACTGATTACAGAGTAAGATATTTTTCTTTCGGATTGATAAGTGTTGTGGATTATAATACAAGCTTGGGTACTCTTAAGTTTAATGAACTTCTTTAAGGATGTTTTTAGAGATTAAATTTTTTGATGAAAGCAAAATCTAGTCGACATAATGTCACATAAGGTGCTTGGTTGTTGCACCAACAGAAATTGGCACCAATCTTTGCTGCTTGATTCTGAGTGAATTTGCACAATAGTAGAAAAAAAGCTCAAGTAAGATGCCCCACTGTTCTGGCCTGAAACACTTGAGGGCAGATGTTCACCTGCCCTTAGTATATCTGCTTCAAAACTAGTGAAAATGGGAAATCAAGGATAACTGCTACACAAAGGGATGGCATTTTACATGTCTCTTTCGGAAAAATGTCTCTGACATGTCTTTAAAAAAAATGTGTCGCCATTTCAATTTATTTGCTATGTTAAAAAGTCAAGGATACCTTCCGAATTTTTCATTGAATTTAAAAGAGTAATAGAGCAAATTTTTTTTAAAAAAGGTGTTTCTAGCCTAGGATTGTGAAAGAAATGAACTCCAGCCATATGGTAGAGGCCAGAGCTCAGGCATATTTGGAGATTAAAAAAGAGCAAGGGTATGCAAATCTATACATCTTATAATCATGCTCCCTTTCTCATTTCCTCCCTCGTCAGCTTCAGGTTATAACGGTGGAGCAAAAAAGATTTTCCTGGTGATTACTGGTTGGGGCTTAACGTAAGCTGTCTCGTTAGTGCTAATCATGCTTCCTTCACTAGATAAACAATTATTTAGTTTGCTAATTGCCAAATTAGTGAGTGGAACATGTTGCTTCCTCTGGATTTTACCACTTCTATCATGTAGTGCAAATTGTGCCCTTTGCACGTTCCAGTTACTTTGTTGTGCAAAAGAACATGAAACTAAAGTTGAGATGTTTTCTGATCATTATGCATTGACATGCTTTATCTGAAGTTCCCATGGATTACATTCCTAGAGAAGACCTGAGCTTACTGGTGGGTATATTTCTTGTACACAGCTAAAGGGCTTCCGTCTCCTTTTTGGCTACCATATGACTGCATGGGTGCTTAGTCTTCATTTTGTCTCACACCTCTAATTGATCTTTTGATATCTTTATTTTTAACTTATCCCTGATGAATTATGTCCATTGTTGCCATATGTTGAAGGTTCCCCCCCCCCCCCCCTTCATTGGTGCTATAAAGTAACTAAACCGTTGTAACTTGTCTCCACTTATTACTCGTTTCTTGTTTCTATTTTCTAACAGGTTGACCATGCAGCAAACTTTGCTGTTAAAGTTTTTGACGGTCCAGATCTTCTCTCCCCTCAAGCACTGCAGACCAGTCTCAGCAATCAGCTAAACAAATTCATGTCTTCCATAAAAAAAACAGAATTCAATCGTTTTGCTCTCGAAGAACATTCATTACAAGCCCCCACTTCCCCTCCACGTCTGCTTTTTGAAAATAAAAAAGCTCAGATCGATTGAAGTGTGTAAATTCCTCCCCATGTTTTCTTATTTACTCTTCCGTATTGCTTCAGACCTATTCATGAAACCTTGTGCTTAGAAACATTCACATTAGCTGTGTAAACATTTATTGCTGCTCTTATTTGTTCATCAGTCATTTGTTGTGTATCGTGAAATCATATGTTTAGAAACATTCACATTAGCTGATTTCTTATTGACGATCTTTATTATAGTTGGCCGTGATCTTTTAGAGAGATATCATTGCATGTTATAGCCCTAATAATTCTAAAATAGAGATGACACAATTGTAATCGTCTATATAGCAAGCAGATATTTCTATTCTTATAGAGTCGAATGGGGAGGCAAATAATTTATTTTAGTATTCCATCTTTTATATATATATATATATAACCATCACACGCTCCGTCTTAATAAATATGCCTTCATGTCCACCATTGATATTGGAGATGTTGATTGCTATTTTTAGTTATTGAAAAAACATTACATATGCCGTCTATATATATATATATATATATATATATATATAACCATTACACGTGCCATCTTAATAAATACGTCTTCATGTTCATCATTAATAGAGATGTTGGAGATATTGATTACTATTAATAAATACGCTTTAATGTGCACAATTGATAGAGATGTTGGAGATGTTGATTGCTATTTTTAGTTATCGAAAAAACATTACATATGCCGTCTAAAAAACATAAATGCTTATATATATATATATATATATATATATATATATATATATATATATATATATATAACCATAACACGCGCCGTCTTAATAAATATGCTTTCATGTGCACTATTGATAAAAATGTTGGAGATATTGATTGCTATTTTTAGTTGTCGAAAAAACATTACATACGTCGTCTAAAAAACATAAATGCTTCTCTATATATATAACCATCACACGCTCCGTCTTAATAAATATGCTTTCATGTTCATCATTGATAGAGATGTTGGAGATATTAATTGCTATTTTTAGTTGTTGAAAAAACATTACATACGCGTCTAAAAAACATAAATGCTTCTAGCAAGACACATCCATAATAATTTATAAATGTGTTTACAGTGTTTTCTTAATTATTTTTTAGATTTTTTTAATTTTTAATATTTTTTAAAAATAGACCTGAATATAATTTTGAGTTTTATGATTTAGGAAAAAAACCAAGCATTTAACTTAACATAACCTTATTTCTGTCTTTTTAATTAATTATTTCTAATTTATAATTTTTTATGATAATGAGAATTAATGTAATATCTGATGGTATTATCATATTTTATCGGAGAGCTATCTGAAGTAAGATCATAAACAACATAAGTTTTTTTTATATAATTTTTACAACAAGACGTGGCATCATTATTTATTTCTACATTGAAAATTATTTATTCTTTTCATAAATAAAAGAAAAATAACTGCCCATTGAATTGGAAATTATAGAAAACGTGGCAAAATAGTATGCCACTGAGCACAGAACACCTATGAATCAAAAGGCGGCAAAAATCTTATCTAACCCGATAGCCACACCCTGACCGCCAAAATTTGCAACCAAGGCCACAAAAAACAAATCACTTTACATGGCCAGCTCTCCACTGCCTAAACAAGAACCACTGTCTTATATTATCCTACACCACAACCCCTGCTTAAAATGCGCACCCTCCTCAACTCAAGGCCACTAGCACCATTACCACCATGTCTCGCTTCAAATTTCAACTCTTCTCCATTTCGCTCTCTGTTTCACTACAGCCTTAGAACCAACAAGAGATTTCATTTCTTAACTCCCTGTTCTTCCTTAAAACAAAAAAAGAAACAACAGCAGACACTTAGAAAGACCAATGCCCCACAAAGTGTAAGGTGGTTCTTGAACACAAAAGGTGATGATGGCGATGATAAGGTTAAAGGAGATGGTAGTGAAGCTGAAGAGGGGTTGGAAGGAGACACTGCATTTAAAGGTACTCTTTTGGCCGGAGTCTTGTTGGTTGGTGTTGTTGGTGGGTTTGGTGCTGTTGGGTATATCTACAAGGACCAGATCAATGCTTTCCTGAACCAGTTTTCTGGGTTCATTGAAGGTAATTTCTCTTTTGTGAATTTGGGTTCTTAGTTTCACTTAGTTGCCTTTGAATTTTGTTAACTAGTGATAGAAATTCTGTATATTTAGGTGTCATTTTTAATAATTCAATGACCCATTTGAAATTTTAGGGGAAAGCTGGTTTCTTCAACCAGGAATTTTTTGGATTCTCGATGAATTGTTTGCAATTGCAATGAGTTTCAGCTACAAAGCTATTACCATAATGTTGAGTGATTTTTGAAAGCTCGGTGAAGGTGTGTTATAGTAGCTTTAAATTAGAGTTACGAGTTGGGATTGCTGAGAGTTTTGTGTGGATGGGAATTTCCTTTTTATTTCTTAGAATTCAATTTCAGGCATGTGGATCAACAGTTTCTGCGTTGAAGTTTACAATGGTGTTTTTCAGTTTCAAGTTATTATCTTTGCATGGAACTAACTTCTTCCGAGCTGTGAATTTGTTTGAGCTTGTAATTTTAGTTAAACACCTTTGGTTCGATGTTCAAAATGTCTTTTGATAAACCTCCAGCTGTCAGAGTGCTTTTTTTTTTTGGTAAATATCTTTTACAGTAAAGTTGCTTAAGAGTATGTGACAAGAGGGTTGTGGAGGCTTTAAATTTATGAAGAAACTAACTTTGTAAAGAGACTTGATGGTTTAGAATGTTAAAAGTTTGCCATACACGTGTTAAGAAAAAAGAGATTTTAAATCATCAATTGAAACGAGAGTGAAAAGAGACTTCGAATGAGAAATTATTTAGAAGTCTTCAAATGAAAAGTGACTTTGAAATTGTCTATGTATTTGAAGGGAGCAGAATTCTAGAGAACTGTTCCAGGATAAGGTTGTTGTTTGACAACTTCAAGCTGTAGTTCACCAAGGACTTCCAAAAACATTTAGCTGAATTGAATGTGATTTGAAGCCCTTTTGAGCTGATATTTGTTTTGTTTGTTTCTCTTCTTTCTTAGAGTTAAAAAAACACTGGGTTAAAGTGCTCCACGGTGGAGACTATTAACTCATGCTCTCCTTTTGGCTGGTTCGGAAATGGCAAAGGATTCCTTAGGATTGGAGAGCATGAGTTAATAGTCTCCACAGTCATGATGGGAAGAGTACTACCATTGGCTGTTTGAATATGTGAGGATTCACAATATTTACAGATATTACTTAACCCATGCAAAGAGTTTTTCATATGATTGGAAGCACCTGAGTCTAAGATCCAAGTAAGGGCTGAAGAACCAGTACCTTGAAGGCCAAGTGTGGAGAAAGCACTCACAATCATTTCTTGCACCATCTCTCGGGTGAGTAAATTTGCTGGAGGCAGAGTCTGTGAAAAAGAGGAACCAGCAGCAGTAACAGCAGCGTGATAAGCTTTGTTGGGGCGTGGAGGAGGACGAATAAGACACTCCTTAATGATGTGGCCTAGCTGCTTGCGGTAGTTGCAAATTTTATGAGGATAATGGGGAGCAATATGTCCATACTTCTTACAACTATAGCATTGTGTCTTGCTCATATCGCGACTCTTCCCCTTGCTGTAACCAGAAGCAGCATAAGCAACTGAGACACTGGCAGAGGCAACTCTTGCTTGCTCCATAATGGTTTGAGTATGGAGACGCTGCTCTTCACGCAATAGTTCTCCAAAGCAAGCATCCAAGGATGGAACAGGATCGCGATTGACTATAGAGGCACGAACGGGTTCATATTCTGGTCGCAATTTCATCAGAAATTGGTCTCGTTGGCTGATTTTATGGACTTGCTGCACTGCCAGCACACCTTCTGCAGAAACCTTGGTTGTAACAAGATCAGAATAATCACTCCATAAAACCAGAAAACCAGAATAGTAATCTTGAATAGAAAGATCTCCTTGGGTATATAGTTGGCAATAGCCAACTCAAGCTGAAAACGCATAGCATTGTTGTCTTGGTTATAAACTTGAGTAAGATGATCCCACATAGCCTTTGCAGATCTATAAGGACGCAAAGAAAGGATCAGATGTGGCTCCATAGAACTGAGAATCCATGACATGATTTGTGCATCTTTGGCAGCCCATGCTGCCTTAACAACCACAGGTCCTTCAGCAACCAAGTCTTTGTCACTGCCATCTATATGGCCCCAAAACTCCTTTCCCTTGAGAAAGATCTCTAACTGGAATGTCCAGGCAGCATAATTTTTGCCAGTAAATCTGACACAAACATTATCTGACTTCTCCATAAAGCTATGACTAAGAAAGAACAAAAAATCTTAAGAATTCTGTGAGAAAACACCAAGCTCTGATACCATAACAGAATGGTTTGAATTGCCTTCACCTTTCGACTAGGCTTTCATTATATAGGAAAAGTTGTGTTGTACATGGTCATTACAAAGAGGAAATCTAGGAATTTAAATAAGGTAAATTTCCTCTTTCCTATCAATCATTTATATTCTTATTCCAGCATACAGCTATAACAGTTGTGACTTTCTTATTTCCTATTCAAGCATACAGCTGTAATAACCGTATGCTTTTCTATTTTCCTATTCAAGAATACAGCTGTAATAGCTGTATGCTTTGACTTAAGTCTTTCTATTGACAAATCCTAGGTTGACAAATCACCATAGATCTGAGAGGGTAATGGGGGATTTCTAACGTCCAAAATGGAAGATAAGAGTGGGATTATGTGGTGAATTGAGAAACTAATTGCTAGCTTAAGACAAAGGGGCCTGACCTTGGTAAATTGGTGGCTAGCAACGGTCATGTTGGTAGGGAAATGGCTAGTATGGTTACTTCAAAACCATGTTTTATTTGGCTTGAGGTGATTTGAAGCTTGTGAGGTTAGAGTAAATCAATTGGGATGCTAAGGTTGGAGTTAAATCCACAAACTTGATGAAATCTTGGGTTCATTCTTTCTAGGAAAGTGAAGTCTCTCATGGAAAACCATGCCACTATATTTAATGCAGAGTATTTGGATGGAGCAAAATAGAGAGTCTATTCCCACATCATCACAGTAGCAAAAAATATTTCCCAAACTAGCACCAGTGAGAAAATATTTCTCAATCTAGCATAGCTAGGGAAGTCGTGCATGTATTACATGCATGGCCTATTGATACGTGCATGTAGTACATGTGCGACCAACAAAAATTAAACGTAGGCCTCAATTAGGCAGTGAGCTGTCTAATTTTCTAATCATTTTTTCCTTTTTCCATGGCATGTCATATATGCATGACCAACAAATTCCCATTTCAGAAGCCACCTTCTATACCAAGTTATCATTTTAATGGCCAATGCCTCGGTTGAGGTTAAGCTACTCATCCAAGAAACCCACTACTTGCCTCACATGCCATTAATAGTGGAAATATTTAATGTTATCAAAAAGGTTTGGATCATCTATATCTTTTTCTATCTTGTCATCCTAAAAAGGTTTGTATACCACTTCGACAACAATCTGTCCACATGGTTTCTCATTTTGAACATCATTTGGATCCATATTTTTTAGCACATCAAGAGTCACAACTTTTTGCTTATCTAGTGTCAGATCTTTCAATGAAATGACATTCATACCCATCTTGTCGTGATTTCCAACCTAAGGAAAACAACTTTTCAATCATTAAATATTTCCACCATTAATGCCATGGAAGGCGTGTGGTGGGTATCCTTGGATGAGTAACTTAAATAAAATGATGACTTGGTACAAAAGATGGCTTTTGAAATGGGACCCAAAAATGGCTGGGAGAAGGGATAGTGTGCTTCCAAAATTAGACAACTTAATGTCTTTTTGAGGACTATGTTTAATTTTTTTTTGTCGCCCATGTACTAAATATGTGTACATAGGTAGTGCATGTTCTACATTTGCGTATCTATAGGTCACGCATGTAGTGCATGCAAAAGGCTATGCTAGATTAGGAAATATTTTCCCAACTGTACTAGTTTGGTAAATGTATTTTTTGCTGTTGTGCTAATGTGGGAAAGACTTGCAAAATAGAGATGTTTTTTAGATATTTGCTCGCATGACCTTTGCTTTGAGTAGTTTCCGCTCTAATCCAAATGAAAGGGTGTAGTTCTGCCAGCCTCTTGCTGTTTATATTTTAAGAGAGATAAAGAATGCAGGCTTTTGGTTAATATATATTTTAATTAATGCACTCTTTGGAGTCTCATTCGGTTCTTTTGTGGACAGGTTATGGACCAGCTGGATATGCTTTATTTGTAGCGGTTTATGCAGGATTGGAAGTATGCATTCTATCCTCTTCCTTGACAATAGTACTAAATGTCTTGTCTTTAATACATTTTACTTCAAAGATTTATACAGAAGCCTTTTTCTCATGGCATGTGAAAGAGATCTTGTTTCTTTGGTCCTTCTATTAAGGAAAAGTCTACTCTGGTGGGATTATAACTGAATAATTGTTCAAGTGTGCACACACCCACATGTATTAATGAAAAAAAAGAAGATATAAGTAGCAATATATATCTTTGTGAGCACATGATAATATTCATTTTATGGGTCTGTGTTTTCTGAATCCTACATCCTCATGATTGTTTTGTCCAATAATAGATCAATAATAGTTATTATTTACTGAAACTGATATGAAGTACCATCCTCTGCTAGATCCTTGCAATTCCAGCGATTCCATTAACCATGTCAGCAGGTCTTCTTTTTGGCTCTCTTATTGGCACCATTATAGTCTCTATAAGTGGAACGGTAAGCCTGCTTGTTTTTATTACAAATTTATGAGTAAAAATGACCTTGTGTCTGAAAGCTATAGCTGATAATCTTTTATGTTTTCAGGCTGCTGCAAGCATTGCATTTCTGATAGCTAGATATTTTGCTCGAGAGCGCATTCTTAAACTGGTTGAAGGAAATAAAAAATTTCTTGCAATTGACAAAGCAATCGGGGAAAATGGCTTCAAAGTTGTCACCCTTCTACGTTTGAGTCCTTTGCTTCCATTTTCTCTCGGGAATTATTTGTATGGATTGACATCTGTTAAGTTCATCCCCTATGTCTTGGGAAGGTTTGCATGTTGTCCA
Source organism: Populus alba x Populus glandulosa (assembly GCA_033617975.1). NCBI lineage: Eukaryota > Viridiplantae > Streptophyta > Magnoliopsida > Malpighiales > Salicaceae > Populus > Populus alba x Populus glandulosa. The sequence goes on from CM066161.1 coordinate 12,795,167, forward strand.
TCTTCTAGAATACTTGCTTTTAAAGTTGATTTTCTGCATTATGAGAGTTGTTATCTGGTGGCCATTTAGTTGTTTCAACTAGCCTGAAGGTTGATTGCCATTTCTTTGTATTTTGTTACCTTCTTTCTTTTAAAAAGAACAGTGACCCCTCCGTGGTTCATGTGTTTTGCTTAAAATTTGTTGTGGTGTCATTGTGTTTTCTATTTAGTACTAGGAAGGCTGGAATGGCATCATGCTATGTCTGGGTTCTTCTTCTTTGCCCTGTTGGTAGCTTGATTCCAGTTTTGAACAGTATTCTTATTGACAAAGCATGCATTTTTTGCTGATATAGAATTCAAGGTTTATGGTCATGTAGTATTTTTTTTTTCAATTGAAACATCTAATAGAATAACAATATTTTTGAAGTTGTAGTTATCTTCAACAAAATTGCGAAGGTGTCTGAATTTTTCTTGGAGGCTATTATGTAAATGTGATAACTAACTGACATATTTCTTTTGCTTCAAATTTCGAAGATTATTTATTTTTGCGAGAAAGTTTTGAAACTTATTCTTGGCTCTGCTGTGTCTTATAACATTCATAAAAACACATGTAATAATGGGAAAAACTTTGGTAGAATGTATCCTACTATGTACTAGTAATCTTCAACATCATCAGCATGATTGCTAGGGTTGTGAATTTTTTTTATAAGGATTTTGATTAATTAGGGTTTTGTGCTTTGATACCAAGTTGTAAAACAAAAACACATGAGAGATTCAAACAAGAGTTTTAGACGTGAAAAGTACTGTCCTTTTGCTCTACACTGATATTATATTGGAAGAGTAAGTGTAAGATGTACATTAGATGAAATAAATGTGCTGACAAACTCAGCTGCTTAATATTAATGTGATTGTGTCAACACTTTCTAATTGAGATTCAATTGCCATGCAGTTGGTTAGGGATGCTTCCAGGAACATGGGCTTATGTGAGTGCTGGTGCATTTGGCCGTGCAATCATTGTGAGTTTCTTCGTACTTCTTGGCTATACAGTGAATTCTATACATATTGGGGCAACATTTCTGAGCTTTAGTTTTTGTCTTTCAAATTGATACTTATTTTCTGCCACTGAAAGTGTAAATAAAAAGTTATAACTGGTATAGGCTAATGATTATCTTATGGTTTTACCGTAGAGAAAATGAGCATGTGCTCTTAGTGGCGATGGCCGCCACTGACCATAGCATTAACAACTGAATGCTCTGGTACAATGGCATTGGCATAAGGATGGAGAAATCATATGTTCTGAGCATCTTTTAGGTCCTGTAATCTTGACCAAGACAAGCTCGTCTCTCTAAATTAGCTAACCCAAATCTAACAACCCAAAATCCATAAGGGGGAAATTTCTTTTATATTCTTGGCATAATAATGTTTATTGCATTATTTCATTAATGGTTAAAATTTTTAGGTTTTGAGGAGTTTAATAAAAGTTCAAAATAACTTTTAATCCAACCGTTGAATCAAGCTAAAATTGCAATGGAAGATTCTTAAGGACCTGTTTCTTCTTGAGTCAAAATTTCATGTGATAAAAAATCAAGAAGTCATTCAAATAAGGCTTGAAATTATTTTGCGAGATTGTCTTTATATTCCTTGTATTTGGATTTTTTTCTATTTAGATTAGGACTTTAAGTTAATTAGTGTTTTACTATTTATAAATCCTAATGCTAGATGAATTCTATTAATTAGGTGAGTTTTAATTATGAATCATTTCCTATAAAAGATTTTAGTTTTAATTAAAAACCCTTTTCTCATGAAGGATTTTAAGACTAATATAAATAGGGGTGTCTATTTTATTTTGAGGAGAACATTATTATTCATAGTTCAAATAAAACACTAAAGAGTTTTCTCTAAATTTCTCTACAACTTAGATCTTTAACTTTAGAGCTTGAGAATCATAGCTTTAACCACGCTATACGCCATGTCAATTGGTATCAGAGTAAGCTGGCCTCTTTGATGGACGAAGATGGTAGCAACCCACTCCACGATGCAAGAGTGGAGGCCCTTTGAGGCGTTGTGTGAGCTCAAGAGCAGAAACTAGATCGTTTGGAGCAAATCATAACAAATCTAGCTCGGCTAACAAGTAACACAAACAAGGATCGTGAAAAGGAGGAACTTGCTTGGAGACTTACCTTGAGGCAAGCTAAACCCCAAATCTATTCCTTAATTTGATGAGATTCCATTCTATGATGAGAGATTTTCGAAGAAAAAACTTATTAAGTGGTTGGCAAAGTTGGAAGCTTATTTTTATTTCATTAAGGTTCCTTATCATTAAAAAGTAGGACTTGTCATACGCAAACTTTTTTGTGGTGCTAGAGAATGGTGGTTTAAATTTGTAGACTTTAGAACTTGTATTGGTATGCTAATGAGTTGCCTGTAATTTATTATATTAGTATGCTGATGAAGTTTGATTGTTAAATATTGTATGTTAGGCAGTTGGCACATTTTTCAAAGCATTTGTAGTTCCATGTAGTGTATCCATATTTCTGTTGAGATTTATGATACTTGGTCATTTGCAAGAAACAAGGTTAATTATCTGAGAAATGAAGAATGACACAACTGGTAGGAGCCTTCTTGCCCCTTAAGGCCTAATGGGAACAGGCTACAAGAACTGAGGAGAACATGATCAACTAGAGAACTGGTAAGGAATGAGAGACTGAAGTCTCAAGTCTCAACTAGAAATGAGGAGACATGATGACGAGAGAGTTTTGATAAGCCATCATTTTTGCTGATCAAGAAACTAAGAGTCTAAGCACAAAATTAGCCATTTAGTTCCAAGAGGAGTCTTCTCTTTACTAGGATTGCTACAATGATACAATAACAATAACAATAACAATAACAATAACAGATACATCCATATGAGTTCCAAAAAGACCTGATTTGCATCTTCTAATTGGATGCAATTCAGCCTCTACTGCTGATGGAAGTCATAGGTGAGGAAGTAAGGAATAAATTCCTGTCAGATGCTAACTGCGTTTGCTCATATATAATAATCTGTATATACAATATCTACGCCGAGACAAGGTACAGCTTGTTTAATTGGTAATGATGGCTTAAGACATTATTATGGTCCTAGCTGGAAAGAAGTGTGGATATTTTTGCAAAATCCACCATCAAATATTAATCAGTCACTCTAATGCATAAATTCAATTCCACCTTAAATATGGTGAAAAATTTCCAGTTCTGGTTGCCAGCTTTGGCTCAAGAGTACATAGTCAGCTTCCCTGTAAACAACCTCCACTCTTCTTTCTCTGGCTTTATTTCTAAATGCTATCTGTGTAATGTTTCAGCAAGAGGAATCTGAGCTCGGATTAAGGGAAGGTAACGGTGGGCTTTGGACCCTCGGACTGGGATTATTGGTCACAGCTATTGCTGCAACTTATGTAACGCGGCTGGCTAAGGTAAGATATCATTAATTAGAACTTTGATGAAATATATTTCTACTCTTAAGCTATTCTTTATTAGTAGAGGTAATGGTAACGAATGTAGTGGCATTGTGTATTCTGGTGGCAAGTTAAATCTAGCTTACCAAATACATTTGCCTTGATGCTGGGCTGATGGTCCATGTCAAATGATTAACTGACTGAACAGTGGTATATACCATGGAATTCATGTGGTGAGTGGATCCAACAAACAATTGGCTGTGTGCACTACTCATATGGGCCACACATTCGATAGTGGTTGAATCAGGGGTAATGCATTCCTTGCATGATTTTGAGTAGAGAAAACCCATTCTGAAGCCAGATTGGTTCAATATTTTCTCAAGATTTTTGAAACTCATGCCACCAAACTTAATCCTGCTTGGCCAAACATAATTATTATAATGAAAAAAAAAAAAAAAAACAAATGGAGGTGTTATAGCAATAAAATGTATATGAAGTGCAAGTGAGAATTGCAATAATAAATCAATAATTCTACATCTATAATCTCTTTAAAGTAGATTACACACCAGCTGTGAATGATAAGGGCAAAAGAACATGTTACAGAACTTGAAGTTCAAATGTAAGAATAGATTAATGAAAGCATGACAAATTACAATAACCTATATCCATACAAATAATATATGGTATCGACTAGCAGGTCAACTGGGATAAATTCTTTCTGCAATTCAGGTTTGAATGGATTGCATAACTGAATCAAAAAATTGCCAGCCAGTCCACTCACTAACTGTCTCTTCTTCTCCATTGCATTCTGTTGCTGGTTGCATAACATGTTTGATGAATAATTCACTGCAAAAGAATGCTTGTCAGTTCCTACGTGGTGTGATACTTGGATCTATGTAATATTCCAAAAGACCCAGGGCATAAAATCTTAATGAGTTACTAGTACAATTTCTTGGAGTTTCGTTAAATTGGTTTTTCTTTTACGTTCTTTTCGTGCATGCTGTATTTGGTTACCATGTGTGTCTCTTACTTGTGTTGGATTTCCTACTCTGTTTATGATGCAGGATGCTGTAAAGGATATTGAGTAGAAAGTAGAACACATGGAGTAGAAAAGCCCTTGCCAGCAGTGTAACACTGTAATTGAAACTGCAAGATGATTGGTGCATCACCATCTTGTTAATCCAAGTACATAATCTAAGCCAAGCTAATGAAATTGGACAGTTTTTTGTCCAGTAAGGTTATTTGTCATGTAGATAAGTTTTTTTTTTTTTTTCATCGCTTCAAAATTCTTGTGGACGGATTCATTTTTCTTTTCCACCTAGACTCAAACCTTCCTACATGACATTTGTGATTGTACCAAAAAAGAGGTCTCCCTTTCGTGAGAATTATTATCATAATTAAAAAAATATATTACTATTTCTCTTGACATATTTTATTATGAACGAGAATACTGAATTTACCATTGAACTCTTAAAAAAAAACTTTAAGCTAATAGTTGAGGGTAAGTTGTCTTTTTTGACATTTTTAAATTGATTGATGGCAGAAAGGATATTTTCTTTTTAAATTGTATAGTAAAATAACATAAATGTCTTAAGAGTAATACATTGGTGGATGCTATTGAAGTAGATTTGTGTTTTAATTGTAAGATGGACGGTAAAATAACTTGTTTGCTCTTATACAAAAATACTTTGACAGCCAAATATGGATGTTGTAGTCTTGTCTCTTTTTATTACATAGTAAAAATATATCATTGCCTTTAGGGTTTGATTTTTTATGCACTGGATCTAAGGTTATTTTTGTCATTATCCTATTAGTTTTTCTGTTTTTATTGATTAAAGTGAGATGTAGTTTTGTCATTTAATAAATTAAAAGTATTTTAAATTTTTTTTGCAGATATGCTCATCAACCACTTTGCTATTTTTGGATGCATGCAACTGATTTCCCAATGATTGTGGATTGATAAAATATTATTGAATAACAATTTTATTACACTAAAAAGATATTTAGAAATAGCTTATTATCTCAAATAAATAAATAAAAATTGATGAAAATAAATGTGTTTTCTTATAAAAAAAGATTACACAATATAGTCATCGCTCGAATAAAACAAGATTGCCAAATATAACATCAAATATTATAATATATCCATCACTTAAAATGCTTCAACCTTTAAATTTAGTAGTCCAAATAAGAGAATAACTAATGAATTCGTGAAAAAACTTCACAAAAGAATATTGATTTTTCCTAGTTGATGAATTATCAATCTAAGTTGTATTTGTAAAATAAGTTTCTTGTGAAACAAATGACACTTCAATGTTTAAGTTAGTATTTAAGTTTTTTTTTAAGTGATAAGTAGATAAAAATCTAAGAAGATAAAAATAATGTTTTTAATATGTAGAGAAAAGATGTGTTCTCTGTCTCTTTAAGTATATTCTTAGTGTAATGAAGAAGTGTTAAGAGTAGTGTAATGTTATTACGATGAATCATCATTTTTTCTATCCCAAAATCTAAGAATATATAACTTAAAAAATATATGGAGAAATACAAGTGAAAAATAATATTCATGAATATTGTTATGCATATTACTATTCATGAATAGTAAACCAAGGTAAGCTAAAAATAGCTTGGTTAAATTGGAGCTTGAGCTCGGTTGGGCTCGGCCTAACCAAGCTTTGTGGAGCTTAGCTAAGCCTAGTCAAGGGAAAAGAGAGAGAGAGAGAGAGAGGAGGGTAGATTGGTTGTGCCTGGCCCAACCAAGCTTCAATAACTATTTTTATTGTATAATTTGCCCCCTCTAAAAGCTTGTAAACATACATGTTTGGAAGACTTTAATAAGCTATAGAGGAAAAGAAAACACTTTCAATGTATGTTTGCATAAAAATATTACCTATATGTGTTTGTCTTTGAATATTTGCCTCCTTTTTTTTAATTCATTAGAGACTTTTATCAATGTATCGTGGAGAAAGACCTATGATCTTTTTAAAGATGATAGTCGCACATATTTGAAGAAAGTTGGTCACGGGGATCTGGATACAGTGATTATAGGGACTCGAGACAATGGCCACTAGAACCTGGAGATAAGTGGTACCGAGGACCTAGAGACAACGGTCACTAGGACCTAGAGACAAGTGGTCGTGAAGACCTGACGACATAATAAAGACTTCTCCATGGAGATTTCATAGAAACCCTTCATGTTTAAAGATGTGGAGATGCACTATTTTTATAAATTTAATTCAAAAGATGATGGAAATATAGTTTCTGAGAATTATTGTATTTGAGGTAGTATATCACGTGGATTGTCTCATTTTTGCTCATATTGTATTTTCTATTTCATAAATTTTTTAAGGTACCTTTTGGAGATCAATATTTCTATCTCTTATGAGAGTGAATGTGACTTTTCTGTGTCATGCCCATAATTATGATGAAAGTGATTGAACTTGTTAGGATTCCTTGTGTTTGAATTATTTTTCATTGTAAATGGGTATTGCAGGAAATCTTTTCTTTTTTATGGCAGCCAAAACATCAACATGTGTCGTTATGAGAGATATGGTCACAAGCTCAAAGAATATCATACGATCATGGTTGTGCTTGATGCTTTTTTGGATGCTCTTATTGGAGGTTAATGGTATGGTGGAGAATCGTTTTGTGTGTGGAAGCATAAGTGGCCTTGTCTGGTCATACTAGTTTCTCCCCCCTGATGTAATTTTTCATCACATGTTTAACACTAAGAAAACTTTTGCCAGGGAGTGTGTATAACCTTTCTCATAAAAAATAGTTATACACTTCATTGATTAAGGCTTCAGTGGCGATGGGTTCAAGCAGATCCTCCATGCTTAGCATTTCCTCGTTAAATCTCTAAAGTTATTCCCTCGTGCTTTCATCATTTAGTTGTGTAGATGAAAAGGCTTTATGGTGTTTTTTTTTTTTTAGAAATTTTGCTACTAAAATGAGAAATGAGCTTCATGAAAAGATTATAAAAACCTAAGATGAAGCCATGTTTAAGGTTATGATACCACACACCTAATAGATCCGTGAAAAGTTGTAGGGGAAATTTTACACATCGCATCACTCTTTGTTTTCACTAACTCTATGATGCTTTTGATATTTTGTACATATTTTTCAAGATCTGTAAGGCCATCACAGTTTTCTAAATTAGCTTTAGCAGCATCACATTCCTTAGTGAGGTGAGTATTTAGTACTACTCTATAACAAATTGAACTCTTTCACTTGATGGGAATGACATGTAAAAGTTGAGGTTGGTTATCTTATGTATATCATGCCTTAGTTTTTTATGATGGAGGAGAGCGTGAGAATGAGAAGACTGAGACTTAGAAAAAGATTGATAAGGATAGTCATGTTTATAACTTGGATATGCTATAGACTATTAGCTCATTTGGAGAGTTTGTGTATGGTGCCTGCTTGACATGTTTGTACATCTTTTTCCTGAAATAGAAGTTGTCTTTGTACACCTAATATTATAGGTTGACTTTGTTATTGGTTGTACTGAAAAGAGTGAAGTTGTTCTTATATGTTAGAACATCGTTGTTGAGTACTTGTACTTTTAAGAGAGTTGTTGGATACCTAGAAGAGATGAAGTCCTTGTGGTAAAGAGATTAGTCAATCGCCCATGTATTCGAGTCTTGTCATCTATATAAAAAAAAAAGCTTTTTTAGAAATTGAAAGATAATGAACAAGATTTTTATTCAAGTCTTCGTAGACAACGTCACTGATGAAGTCATGAAAAAAGTTCATAAAAAATGCTTATTTTCCTTGGCTAATGAGTTTTAGACCTAAGTTGTACATATAAAACAAGTTCTTCATGGAACAAGGAACACTTCGATATTTAAGTTACTGTTTATGCTTTTTCTCAAGTGATAAGCAAATAAAAATAGTATTTTTCATGTGTAGAGAAAAGATGTGTTCTCTGTGTAATAGAAAAATGTTAAGTGTAATATATTGTTGTTCAGATAAATCATTATTTTCTCTTTCTCAAAACCTGAAAACATACAACTTAGAAAATAATCTAAAAAATACCTAAAAATATATTTGAAGAAATATAGGTGGAAATACTATTTATGAATAGTAAACTGAAATAAGATAAAAATAGTTCAATCAGAATAGAGCTCAAGCTCAATTGTATCTCGACCTAGTTGAGCTTTGTGGAGCTTGATCGAGCCTTCTTAAAGGATAATCTCAACGGGTTTTTTCTTTTAATTGTATTCCAAGTAACTGACCTCATCATCAAAGATGTCTTCTGCATTATAGGATATGCCAGTCACATTTTCCACCCAAGTTTTCTCACTTTTCATCCCACCCTTTTTATTATCAGCATTGACTATAAAAGATTTCATGCTCGCCAATTCTTGCTTGATTTCGTGAAGCTCGTACCAAATTCCTTGTAACAAGGAAACTTCATTTGGTATCTTTTACACACCCAATTCGGAATAGGAATTCGTTAGAAAATAGACAGTAGAATGTTAGTTATATTCATCCAGATATTTGGTAACTAGTCTTTTGTCCTCAGAGTTTTAAACCACACAAAAATTTCTTTGGCTGGACAAAGGAAGTAAGAAATACAGAAGTCATTTGTCAAAGAACACGTATCCTTTCCTTTCCTTTCCTTTCCTCTGTTTTGAATTGAATGTTAAATAAGAACTTCTAAAACTTGCAAGCTAATAGGTCCAAAGAATCAAGGGCACCTGTTTTCCTGTCTGTTTACTCTGTTTTTCTCTTTCTGCAGAAACGACCTGGCTCGGCTAGTCCAAGCAGCATAGAGATCCCATTTCTTGAAAAATATCAAAAAACTTCTTTTAAATGTAAAACAAAAGAACCTTTCTGCAGAAACTCTAGTTAGATGAGCAGATTTAAACCAAGAGGCATAAGTAGTGTTCAGTTTCATGCAGATGTAACAGCCTTTTGTACTCTTTTTTTATTGTTTTTTTGCCAATCATTTGGAGGATTTAAGGTTCTAGTCACGCTATGTTAATATTCTTTACTTCATCAAATATCTACAGATTCGTCAAGGCCGTTTAAGACAAACAGTAGAAAATTTTATGTTATGGTTTAGCACTTGATTAGTTTTCTGGTTAATTTTGGTTGTCTAATGTCTCTAGTGTTTGGCTGGCAGAGTACTAGAGGGGTTCGTAAGGAACTTGGAAAAGTAATGTTTCAACAATCAGTAATGGACTTGTAAATCAGAACAATTGATCAAGGACTGAATTTTACTGAGTGGACTCATTAACTTTCTTGACGTATAGAAGAAGATGGACACCTGCAATTATAGTACAATTGATCTAGTCTTTAAAGGTCCAGTCCTTCAATTAATCCTCCAGCAAGAATTCTCTAGTTGCCAGTAAAATTAACCATCCGAAGGAATTTCTACCGTTCGTTATGCAGAAATAAACCTTACCCTCAAAATTCAGTTCTGGCATCCAAAAATCTCTTCCATTGCTCGATGATTTTGCACCAGAAGGTGAAGCTAGGCTGCAAATGTAGCCAGGATAGTGTTTACATTGATGAGACTAAAATTGATACAAGTATTCAAAACCCACACAGGAATTGTTATAAGAGAAATTTGAAATTACCTTTTGAGGTAAGCAGACAGAAAGCATGCACATGATATAAAACGAACCCTGATATGATACAACGACGCCTTGATTGACACTAATCTTTCTGTCAGTAAGAAAGTTGACAGTGAACCTTCCATTCGTATAAACATGTTGCAGTGGTTATAACCAGTGGTACAGAGTTCTAGTTCGTATAAACATGTTACAGTAGTTATAACCAGTGGTACAGAGTTCTAGTTCCGGCATTCGTACTGTACATTTTTACAGTTTTTGCAACCTACATTTTCATAGGCCTGCATTTCTTTTTATGCACAGAACATAAAACAAGACAATCTGCTGTGTGAAACTATGGTCGAGTAACTACCCTATAACTAACATCTACATGCAACCCCCTCAAATTCCATATCAACTTCGTTCTAAAATCTTTGAGGCTGCACTAGAATTGGTGACCCGCCCCCAGTCTGATGATGCATTTAGCGCAAGATCATTTAAGATAAACAATAAGGCCAAGCCCTGTTAAATGCAGCTGCAGCTGCATCTAAATCTGGCATACAGCAAGAACTTCAGTCAGCACTTGGGTCTTTTCATATATTTATTGGCTTTCTTTGAGAAGTTTTTAGCCATCATTGTGTCAGAGAATGTCAAAGGGAGTTCCTCATTAGTTTCACTTTGATCATACCATCCTGTGGAACCAATCTCATCTTTTGAGGTGCCTCCACTAGATTCTGCAGGTAAGTTGGGTTCTTCAGGTATCTCCCTATACAAGTGCTTTAAAATGAAGAGAGCTGTGTCATGATCCCTCCAATAGTTCCTGTTCATCATGATTCATCAATTAAAAAACGCACTTGCATTTTCTTCCAGGAACAAAATGGAGAGCAGACTAGCAGTACTAACAAACTATAAAAAAAGAAGAAGAAAAAGAGAGACAGGAATTGACATGGGAACTGCACGCAAAAGCCATGCAACTTCCTTCAAGAAACCTCCTTGGAGAGATAAAACAACCTACATGCAAGTAATGCATCCCATCCAAAGGCATTATATTCTCTACGGGGATATGGCTGCAACGCATTTCAATGATACATGCACAACATGTTACACATTTTAATTAATAACTCAGGGTTTCTTGTGAACATAACCAGTTAAACAGTCCTAAGCTTCTAACAAAGGCTTAATATTCAAATATATCCCCATTAAGTTCAACAAGCGTGACCAATTTTGTAAGAAAATTTGTCATACCCCGCTATATGAAAACCAAAGGGAGCCCAAATCTTGATTTAATAAATTTCTTGATCTCAAAGTTCAAAGAACTTACGTGTGTGCTCCAATGGCTTGCAGATATGGATGTTCAAATGTTTTATCCTGCATGGTTAACACAAACACAGGTTAGGGAGTGGGATCAGATATCAGCTGACAATTATGATATATAGGAAAACTAAAAATCTTGTACAAAGTAAAGCAACCAGGACATAACTTTTCTTTGTTTGGATTAAATTGTATCCCTACCCCAAAAAAATTACCAGGTAACGGCAAAAATTTTGGGCATCTGTTTCATCACAATTTCTGAACTGGCCATGCCACAAACTGACACAAGCACAAACCTAGTTCCCCAGATCCCTAGGCATCCATGGAATTACATATATGATCTGGTAAAGAGCTGCCCAAGATCAATTTCCATTGTTGAAGTGCCAAGATGACACCACCTCACATTCTATTACTAGTACCAATGCAATACAGCAGTTCTACCAAATCATATTAGTGGTCGTATGAAAGATGTGTGGAACCATAAACAAAAACGTTAAATCCCTCCCAAAATGCAAACATCATTAATATTGCTTTTAGTAATTCAGATTATCTGGGGATTAAGCTATGCAGATTCCATCTGTAGTATAAAAATAGTCAAGTTATCACGACAGCAAATAGACAGTAGTGAATGCTTCTCTGAACCTATCATGTTGGCAAATGTCAGAATGAGATGCAAATAATTTTTTTGTTAAAAAAAGCTAAAAAGACAGCATTTCTAGACCTATTATATTGGTGAATTTCAGAATAACAAACAAATGTAATTGATATAGAAAATTAACAGAAAAAAAAAAAAAACACCTAGGCTCTCACCAATGCCAATGAAATAAACATTTATGCAAAACTGGAAGCCAAATGGTGAATATTAAGGGAATCTATACACCGGTGGATGTTAAAAGTAGATAACCACATTCCCATGCAGAATTTTGTTCCGTTTTCTTTTTATTCATCAGAGAGTAGTAAAAGCAGAAAAAATTGTCCCTGTATTTTTCAGAAAGCATCTGCATTAATGATGCTGACCCACATACTCAAGTGCATGCACTCACATGTGCCAACTGCACTATAAAGTTGTGTCAAAGAAATGTCCCATAAGCGCTAAGCAATTTCAACAGAGTGAAATAATAGTACAGCTTTAAACAAAGCAAAGCCATGAAAATATACTGCTACGCACTTGAAGCATGTGGTCTATTCTTCCTTCACTTCCAGTTAACCTCTCCATCATTATTGAGCCATATGTCCTCTCTTCTATTTCATTGACATTTTCTGCTTCTTAAACACAAAAAACAAAAGATTAATGATAAAAAAAATGTCGATGAGATTGTAAATAGTTTTTATAGGAGGAAAGGAGATCGTTTCTTTTTCTGAGGGGGGGCGCTGGTGTGGGGAGGAGAATGGAAGCCGATGGTATGAAGAAACTGAATGAAAAGCAACACAATGAAAACAAGAAAATTTCTCTACCTTCTTCGCTATTGGCAATTTTTGATTGGCAAACTGTAAGCACCTTGACCTGTTTAAATACCAAAACTTTTAGTATAATGCCTATAAAATTTCCTCTAACATGAAGAGAAACCAGGTGTGAAGCGTGTATATGCAAGGCATTGGTAACTATGTTTCTTGTAAAACATGGACCAACTCAGCCAGCACAAACCCAAGCTGAACAGTGATTCCAACATGGATTAACAGATAAAGAACCAATTCAATTCTCAAGTAGTCCTGAATAGCTAGCTAAATATTGAGCATGCACGTGTCTATTTATGCATCCCCTAATCTTCCCTCTAAGTATAGATGTGCACATCTGTTCTGACGCATGAGTGCTGTCACTTGTGTAGGTCTTGTTGTGTCAGTAGACCCTAACATTTTAACATATCACCAAAGGGCATGTAGTAGGTTCACTGCAAGGCCTTGGGAGAGAAGGAGTGCCTGGGAAGGCTCAAAATAAATCAGTTCAGGATATTTATACCTTCCATCTTACCTCTTCTAAATCAAAACTCCTTCATTATGGGATATTTAACCTCAGGATGAAGTTTAGAGTGGGAAATTTAGAATACACAGATTCAAAGGTAAAGAGAAGACTTGCAAACCAAGAGATTTGCAGATTTAAGAATACTCAACACCTGCTAGCATTTAACAATCCATCTTTAACCTTTTTTTCCCACTTATGTAAATAACATTATTGAAAGAGGCATGTACCTCTTTGCACAAAGATTAGCTTACTTCATGCAAACAAAAGAAAGAATAACCTTGGGAAATCTTATGGAGCTTGTTACCTTCACAACGTTTAGATGATTTATTATTGCTTGAGAACGAGCAGCCAAATCTTCAGTGAACTCCTGCATAACAGAGCGTGAACAAATCAGGAAGAATATAGGGAGATAAAAACCTAGGATGGCGGAATTCCCTTATATGCGCAATCTATTTTTCTTGAAGAGCCTCACCTGAAACCCAATGTGCAGCCTTCTTCCACCTTTGTGGTAAGGAATAATAACTGGGCGCTTGCTGATAAATTCTTTACAGACAAGAGGTTCTATTCTGTATAAAAATATTGAAATAGCTGTTATAAATTGTACCAAATTAAGGAAACACCACCACGACTAAATAGGAAAACAAACAGGAAAAAAAAAAAGGAGTACGAGACCAGGCTCAAACACACAAATATAGGAAATGTAACACACAGGGAAGTTGGATTTTGTGAGTGATAAGTGAACAGCAGAGGGAGGGGTGTTTGACGCTTCTCCCAGTTTGGAAGAAATATAAACAGATCAAAAGTTCATTCCAAGACCATTCTCCATCTTTTCATGGCAATAAGATGACCACTATTCACAAGCGCAAAAGCAAATTATAAATGTTTTAACATATGAAAATCGATCAGCAATGGCAAACCTATATGCTACAGGATCAAATGGGTGAAAAATGTTGAGCATTTGACGACATGCTGGCATTTCTTCACTGATATTTTCCTCTGCCCAATATTCTTTCCCTTTCCCTGGAATATTGATGAAAAGCAACTATTAAAACTAGATTTTGAAAATGAGACATGCTGTTTCAAGTATTAAAAGAAAATTCAAAAGAAATGTTCAAAAGAGACATGCCATTTCAAGTATTACCGAGTCCAATCCGAACATTATGAAGAGAAAGAAAGACTCCAAGAGGTGATCCAACAGCATAGAATGTGTCAACCTGATATATAAGCATTCAAATAAAATTAATGGCAAGATCTATCAGATACTTTGTGTAGTCTCAGCTACAATGTGAAATTCATAATGAATAAAGTTTCAAAAAAGTTTCCTCTCCCTTCTGCAGTCTTAATTTGAAATTCAATCGCACACAGAGTTGGTGAATTCTAGCATACCACCACAACATAAAGATAGAAGAAAATTACAAATTAAAGGAACAAGAACTTATGTACCTTGAATTCAAGTTTTGTATACTTGATATAAGGGATATAACTCTTTGATGCTTCATCTAGTCCAACTGCCAATTTCTTGGATATGGGTTGCTTTGTCATGCTTTCAGTTGCCTTTCCATTTTCTGTTTCACACATAAAACCCAGAGATACCAAAACATGAGTTCTTTCACCTAATATAAAAGTAAATTATGTGATCTAATGCAACCCACCAGTTGCATCTCCACCACCACACTTGAATTCCAACTCTGCTATTTTAGCTTTTAAGGAATCAATCTGCAATCGAGAACATAAAGAGTCACGTATTGAAAACCAATCTGAATAAATTCTAAAGAATATAAATAACCTAAAATGCAGACCTCTTTCATGAGCATATTAATTTCTTTTTCCTTGTTGCCGGCATTTTCACTGCCTTCCACTGCCCTGTTCTCCACACCACTCATTGGGTCATCTAACTTCATCTCTTTAGCTTCACATAAGTGATCTCTTTCCTGAGAAAGCACATCACTGGAGTCACAAACAAATTCATGGGGATTTTCTTTTCCATGTATTTGCTTAAAATTTGAATCTGATGCAGCTCCAACCAACTCTGATGCAATGGGACTCAAGATTGTGGAAAAATCATCAGAAAGTCCATTCTCATGTACTAAAGTTGATCGTGCACTCATCATTTTTTCCTCAACAGGATCCACTATTTTCTTGGCTTCTTTGACTACATTGGAGATGTTATCCTCCAGGTTGGTTGACGTGCCACGCTTCGTATCAAGGGAAGATTCTTCACTCCTAGGGTATTCTTTATACATCCAATCCATTGGGAATGGAGAAGTCAGATTCTCTTGATGGCAGAGGATGTCGTATGAGAGGACACTTCCCAATGAATGACCATATATTGAAACCTTGATGAATTTTCACATAATATTGAGACTGTTCAGTAGAAATCAAGAGTATAGTTTGATGAAGAAACGGAGCAACTGCACAATGAGCTTATACCTTTCCATCATAACCAGGATTCCTCTTAAGAAACTTCAAATACAAGCGGTTTAATTGGTTTGATACCTGAAAGCAAAGTGATACTGATCAACTTGAACTCCAAAAATGTTTGCAAGGGAAACCAAATTGCTTTAAACTTTCAACTTTAGTCCCCATCAAATAAAATTATAATTTTTTGCAAACAAATTGGTTGAAGAGATGAAAAGAATAAAATACAACAAGGAATATAAAACAACATTACACAACATACACTTGCTGAAAGAACTTGAGCTATTATCATGAAGTGGTGCTAGCATCAATCAGGTATCAAGACTATCTACTGCTCACAAGCTAAGACATGGCTTAACATATCCCCAAACAATATTTAGGGTAGCTGCAAAACTTTATAAATTTATCCTGTGTTGCCATTTTCTTCTATTCGCCATGCTTCTCTGTTAGGAAATTATCTTATGAATCATGGGAAATCACCTATCCAAACATTCTAACTTCAACTCATGTTCTCACTACCCTCCCTCTTCTCTGGTACTAATTTAGAGGTACAACAGGTTAATACACGAGCTCACACCAACTCATTAACCATTCCATTTCACTTTTTGAAGCCTTAGTAAAATGGCAACTTTTGGATTCAACAGGTGGCATTACTAGAAGTTACATGTTCTATACTCTTGCAAAAGCACACAAGTAAAATCTGTCACTTCCATGTCCTGCCAATACTGCAGACACCATAACACACACATTCCATTAATTCTGTCACAATGCCACCAAACAAAAAACTTGGAAGATTTCCTCCAATAAGGTTTGTGGGTTTTGGTAACTATGTAGGTGGTGTGTGGTGCCGGCGTGTAGCAGTTCCTATTATTTAGCGCATCTGGTGTGAAGAATTATTCAAGATGAGCAACTTCCTTTCCTTTTTATATGGGATAAAAATTGTAAATGTAAGTTGTTTTGCCACAGGCATCTATAAAGGTGTCTCTTCAGTGGATATGCAAAGAGATAGGAAAGCTTTCTTTTGCTATCAGAAGAAAAGAAATACCATCAGCTCTAACTACTACCACTTCCTCGACCTTGTCTCCATGACAGCTTCCAACTCAAGTCTGGATACAAAGACTATAGGCCTAAAAGAAAACTTGTTTCACTTTATTAATCTACCAAGTATGCATACCCCACCATATCTGATTTCAATACCAGTTTCCTACTTGTTAATTGTCAGGAATTCTTGAATATGAGCCTCACAGCACACACCATTTCTCCTCCAAAATTTTTATTCTCCTAACTTATTCCCTCCACTCCTTTTTTTTTCATATATTTTATTAGAAAAGTATACCTCATGTTTCCTTGTGTAGAACCGCTAGCATACAAGTAAAAATGACTATATCATAATTATTTAGTTACCCATAGTTCTAATTTGGAAATCAACTATTTAGGATGATTGTTCATAATGTGTAATTTTATGCCTGAATTATTCTATCCTTGAATGGAGAGATAACTTAGTTCTTCCAACTTAATATAGATAATGCCTATCCTTGAATGGAGAGATAACTTAGTTCTTCCAACTTAATATAGACTAGATAATGCAAGATAATGTAAACTAGCATTTCTCATGGTCGCCTTGAAAATGTTGAGACTTCTTTTGTTTCAGGGAAACAAATCAATTTACCAAATTGTTAAATTTGAACTTCTGTTGCAAGTCCAAGACCATGAAAATTGAGATCATAGCATTAGAGACCCATGACAGATGAAAATGCTTTTGAAGTACATGGTTAAGTCAGGGTTCTCTTAAGGTAGCTCTTTCCCATATGTATCCACTCGTCCCATGCATAAAATTATTTTACTAGCAATCCAGAAAAAGTTGTGTCAATATGAGGTGCTTTTGTTTGTTTTCACTAATTCCTTTTTTATTTTCTACCTCTCATTTTTTTGGTTGGAAGGAGAAAACTTCCAGTTTGGAAAAGTAATTGATAGATTTTGAATATCCATTCCAGTAGATATATGTGAAGATGGAATCTTCATCTCATGACAGAATCCAAGGATGATTCTTTAAATGAGCCTTCTTTGCAGGATAATTAATAATTAAAAGGAAGAAAATATAATAGAAGGATCAAGTGTGCAGTACCGCATTGATAATGTCTTGACGATAGATGGGGCTCATGTAGTACAATACATCATGAACTGTTGCACTCAGCATAACACGCAAACCACGCACACCATCTAAAGTAATCTTTTCAACCGCAGCTTCACCACTCAACTTCAAACCCTTTCTCCACTGCGAAAGAAAAGAGGAGGGTGAAATATGAGAAGCAAACACGAAGACATGCAATCAGAAGCAGTAACAAAGTTTGCAAAGATTCTAATGTTAAAACAGATTGTCCAGAACATAAATGTCCACTTCTAACATAACTTGCTGATTTTATGGTAAATCCAGAATTACAGCATACTATTTGTACAGAAAGTAAGCTGCAACATCCATCCATAAAACCATAAACACTACAAATCCATAAAGTAAGCTGCAATATTATTTTTATTGCTTCCTCTCACTCTCCCTTTCTTTTTCCATATAGTTTGAGTGCACACCATGCAACTAAAATAATGCAATAAAAATATTCCAATGCAATCATCATATTCACTTTATTTTCTTCAAGGACAGGGGGTGTGTTAAAAATACCTTTACAGACATCCTTGTCCAACATCTGTCAATTCATATTAAATCAATAGAGCTTATGCTCCTCAAAATCACATAAAAAATGGATGAATTTATTAAGCAAACAAAATGAGGCAGGAGTCTCCATTCATCACAAGCTCCCAAGGGAGTCAACCAATACAAATAGATAAACAATTAATCAAGGGCTCGACACAAAAGTATGTCATCCCAGAAGGACAATTTAATTTTTCTTTTTTGAGCAGGTCATTTTAGTTGTCCACTTTGAAAAGTAGTGCAGGATATAAGAGATTGCCAGAAAGATCTTTTTATGCACAGAGAATGCCAACTGTTTGAACATCAAGGGCTCAACACAAAAGTATGTCATCCCAGAAGGACAATTTAATTTTTCTTTTTTGAGCAGGTCATTTTAGTTGTCCACTTTGAAAAGTGGTGCAAGATATAAGAGATTGTCAGAAAGATCTTTTATGAATGGAGAATGCCAACTGTTTGAACATCACAAATTAAAGTTCTTGGGGAGTAATGTTTTTGGAAATTGTCCATAATTAACTTGGATGTAAGCATATTAATAGATGTCTCCTTGAAAACAATTCTTGAGATCAACAATATTCAACAAACACAAAAATATAAGTGATGTCCCAAAGTTAGGACCTTCTCAGACAGACTGAATTTGCAATGGCAGTGGTATTTAATTTACCTGGCATGGGATAAAAAGAAGTCGTTGAACACCTCGTTGGTATGAAGTAAGATGTTGTTCAGAGAGACTCGTAGTGATATGGCGGAAACTGCTAACATCATCAACCAAATTAGACTTCTCCAACCTTTGGCCAATACCGTGAACCATAAAAACCACATGCTGAACAGGAACCTAGACCAAGAATACACGATTAAAACCCTATGCTATTAACAAAGTTATCAAAACTTATTGCGGAAAGATATACAAAAAGCTAACAAACTCAGGCTCCAACATTACAAGCAGTAATTATTTTACAGCAAATTATGAAAAGAAAAGGAAAATCCGAACAAGATGCATACTTAACTAGGTATGTCTACAAGCATTTTGCCACCACATTTTTATTTTCACATTAACATAAAACAGCAAATATATAACTAAAAAAAGGGACTGGGAACAAGCCATTTGTAGCCATTCTCCTAATCCTAATGTTTGTAATTTGTTGATTAAGATGCAAAATTGAAAAACACATAAAGAGAAATTGAGATCTACAAAGAAAAGATCAAGTCATCACTTTTTTTTGATATATAGATTAAATGGTCCAATACACATGCAGAACAAAATAGTGCATACCTGTGAACAGTAATCATCCATTTCCTCCTCCTTCTTTTGTCGTAGTTCATCCTAAAGTAAAAGAAAATGGCTGTTAATGGAAGCGACAATTTGTTTTTAACTTCCATCAGCCATAAGAAATTTCAGTGCATTTATCTTATCAATTATAAATTATTAATATATCAAGCATCATGTCATAGTAAAGTAAGCTGGGTCATCAGCCAAGTTTATAAGACAAGAAGCACAAGAATAATGAATGTGAGCTATTGAAGGTAATCAATGATGGCTGCAAGTAATGGCAGCAGTGTCATTGGTGGTTAGGTGGAAATTGTGGTCATTGCTGGCTATCACAAAAGGTTGGTTAAACAGTTGAAATGAATAGTGCAGGTTCCTTCCTGTTTCTAAATTTTTCAGAATTTTTTTCCCACAATTTTCAGGAACTGTTTCAGAAACAATAAGATGAATCAAATACCAAACAGACAATCCATAAGTTTTGGTGAGTTGATTCTGACATGTATGCTTTAATTAGCATCAATCAAATTAATTAATTAATAGTGGCCCAATAACCAGAAGATACAATATCAACTCTCCCCTTCACACACAGGAGGAGAGAGAGCATGAGGATCAACTTCCACCATATCCAAGCAGGAACTATAAGTAACTAAGAAATGTTGTTTTCAGCGTTAACTACAAAACCATGATGGTTTTAGAATATGGTAAACATGATGTGCATGGTTAAACATCAACCTGAAGGTTGACTTGGCCAAAGATGCAATCCTGCAAAAGTTACAAAGGTCATCTAGGAAGACCACCTCTTACCTGACATTGACTGCATACACAGACAACAGATACATACAGTAACATATAAACTAGCGTCAGGGGAAAGTAAGAAATAAACCTGGGTTGGTTTTTCTGAGAGAGATGCAGAGTAGCCACGCCTTAACTTGATTCCATTCCAACTAAAGGTAATGATACTAGAAAAGCCAGAAGCATCAATGTTGAGCCAAGCCTCCCAGGTATTGTCTTCTCCGGTAAAAAGCGCATGAAGTCCCTATATTCACATTCAATCATATACTGACGTGCACCATATACTTCACTGGATAATAAGAACCCAAAAAAAAATGAAATCTCCCTTTCTCAGAAAATGGTATCTACATACAGGGGTAGAGCCTTGCAGATCAACACGAGCTGCAAAAAGGCCAGATGGTTGAAAGGTCCTTCGATGCCAAACCTAAAGACAAATCCAAAGTTGAAGAAAGAAAGAACTTCATCATAGAAACAGAAGAAAAATGCAAGAGGACTGGACGCCTAAACCATACATTTTAAAAGAAAATAATGCTACTCCACTATGATTTTAACCGATGCACTTTTCAAACTCATGCAAACCTCACAATTTGTGACAAGGACTTGATATCCAGTATGTTAAACAGCAGGATTGAAGGAGTAGATGTTAGTAAGAAAGCAAACCTGGCTCTGGTATGCAATCTCCAACTGCTCAGCTACGTCCTCTCGAAGAGGGAGCCAACCCAAGCCTCCTTTACGAGCAAACCAATGACCTCTCAAAACACGCCGATTTTCTCCATTCCAGTAAACAGGAAAACAATGTCTCTTCACCAGATCTACCTGCATATTGACATCAGGCCAGTTTTAGAAAATGTTAACAGGAAAAAATCTCCAAAAATTGTTGAATATCATACCAAGCGCAAGAAAAAAGTGCGACAGAAAATCATTCATACATACTCAAATGCATGTTAACAGCACAAGTCTCAGCAAAGATGGATTGACTGGAACTGGATTCCTTTTACACCATTAGTTCTTACACATAAATCAATGTGGCAGTAAATGTAAAATTTTAAAATGCAAGCAAATCCATGTGACAACACGTAAAAAAAATACAAGACATGATGCAAACAGTGTCGGTGGCACACAGCAACAGCTTAAAATCCAAATAACCACCCATAATGCCAAAGGATATTTTTCTCTATGATCAAACTTCATCTATTAGTAGATTGCTCCACTCCCTCAAACACCTGACCGTTTCTCCTATCCCACAAGCTCCAATCAAACAAGATCAGACCATTCTCCAAGAAAACATGTTAACCTCTATCATTAATATTACCAACTCATCAACTCAACTACCTCTGGCTATCCCTAGTGCACAAAGGAAGACAAAATCAGGCATCATAACTCAGCAGCAATAGAATTATGTAAAAGAAGGTGGTCCACAGATTTCATGGCCTTTACAACATGAAACATCATTTGATATAAACTTCATCCTCTTCACCATCATATCAATATTTCAGTAAATATGAGAAAGCTCCATCATCCACTTGAAAGAAACAAACTTAATTTGAACTCCTGAACTTTCACAACCTCTGGCATGGGAACTCATTCTTACTGGGGTAGGCTGCATAATTATTCTGTACACTTGATTCCAATCAGCCTACAACAGAACCTATCATTAACCCGTCCAAACCAAGCACCATGAAGATAGGAGCATTATCTACAAAATCAAATGCCCGATCCTGTAAAGCCCTGAATTTAAATTGGAGTCCAGAGCATATCATCACCTATCATAAACATATAACTCTTTACAGTTGTGCCCATGTATATGCTACCATAACCAAATGGGGAGAGATGAACAAGCAGCTCTGTAATCGAAGTCCTTCCTTATCCACCTTGAAGGCAACATGTTTGCTAAAATTTTCCTGTCAATTATTGATGCTCTTTTCCAAACAGATCTGGGAAGAAATTCCAATATGATCTCCTTTTTTAAAATAAATGATTAAGATGTAGAAGCCAGAAAAACAGACGGAGCCACAGAGATGTTCAAAATAAGGTTGGAAATTTCATAGTTAAAACTTCCATGAAAACAAAGTGCCTTACATACCTCATAGAGTCCTCCCTTTACAGGCACGCCAACTCTCTCCTCTTCCACTTCATGCAGTTGAGCTGCTCGTCCACCCTCTGGAGAATCAGCATTTTCTTGGTTATCAATCTTCTTACTAGTAGTAGGCCAGCCATTTGGGCCTTCACTACATTCTGCATACTCTTTCCACCAACTAGAGAGCAATTCTTCTTCTCTCTGTGAATCATGAAATCCAAATTGGAAAAAGAAATGGTAAAAATGATTGAATTTTTTTTTAAGTTCTAGGGTTGATTCCAGGGCCAAAGGATTGACATATGTCAAAGTGAAGATATGTCTAGTTTCTCCATAAGGCCTTTCCAAGTCACTCTCTAATCTCTGCGGTAAACAATCAGGTTTCATAGCTTTGTACACATAATATCCAAAATAAAACCTACTGGAACTACGCCAATGAACGTCAATATAACATTTTAACTTTTGAACTGAATATACACAGCATCATAAATGAGTGGATAGACGCTCATTTTGCATTCAAGAAAAAGTTTTCGAATAAGAAGAAGATACACATAAAATGGGGGTGGTTGAACAACAAACAAACAAATAAGTCTTTAAAATAACCTGCAAGAAAGATGCCTCTATTGCAAGAGAATCCCTCATACCAAAACGAAAATAGTCGCTCTTTCCCACAATCTCAGTGCGTGGGACTGAGGCAGCTAACTCTGCAGAAACACCAAAAAAACAATGAGGTTTGTTTTTCTTTCCCTTCATAATTTAGCAAGTTAGTTCTTTCTCTTCATGCATTAGCACAAACTAATATGAATGACAAAACATTAAGCCAAGCACCCAATTCCATGTGTTTAAGCCAAAAAACCATTTCAGAACCAAGCAAAGCAAATAAAAAAAAATTGTAAAACAAAATGAAGCAAAAAATAATCACAACTAAGTTCCCAAGTTCTTCTTGTTTTTCCCCCTAATACAAGTAAATTCATAGAAGTTAAATACTCTGAAAATGGAAAATTTCAACTCTAGAAGTCATTACCCTTTTCTCATGTTATCATAAACCTGGTAAAGCAAATTAATTATTTTAAACAAAGAAAGCACTAGCAAACAACAAGATATGAATAAACTGACTAAAAAAGGAGAGAGAAAGAAAAAAAGCTAACCATTATCTACCAAAGGCACCTTACAGAAATACCACCTAACATCACCACCATCAGATGGACTTCCAGTCTGAGCAAGATACTTTTGACGACCTTTACAATGCTCAATCACATCCTCCAATCTTGCGATATTCGAAGGCGTATTCTTTAGCAAATCAGGCAGTACTTGCTCTGAAATCGCCGGGTTTGCCTTGGAATCCGCCATCTAAACACCAAATTATCAAAACGGGCACTCTTCAATAAAAGAAACCCACAAAAAATTCACACGAAAGGATCAAACTTCACCTCACTATTGCAATTCTTTGGGAAAATAACCAAATGGTTTTTCTTCAAAACGGAGAAAGATGATATTTACCAAAAAGAAAAAAAAATACGAATGCAAATGGGTATTTTAACAAATACCCATCAAGGAATATGATAAAATATTGACAGAAAAAGAAATGGTTCAAATGTTTAGAGGAAGTGGAAAATGTATTGCATGTAAGAACTGAGAAGCAGAATGGTGCAGAGTGGAAAATCCTGAAGAGGAAGGAGAAGAAGAAGAAGAAGAAGCAGAAGCAGAATGGTAGCTTGGTCTTGAATGGCAGGTAAGACGAACAACCTGGACTCAAAGGAAATGGCGGTTGCGTGCCGTTTTACCTTCCAGTTTCCTCTTTTCTTTTCTTTTCCTCAATTAATATTTATACCCCGTACACTACTTGATCTCACTGGGTTTGAAATTATGATTGTGATGTTTTAAAAATATTTTTATACTAAAATATATTAAAATAATATTTTTTAGTTTTTAAAAATTATTTAAAAAAAATATATAAATAAATAAATTTTTAATAAAAAAATTATTTTTTTAAAAAAACATAATTTACACCCCATTTTCAAATAATGGTATAATTTTTTAAATGACAAAAACAATGCAAATTACACTTTCTAAATTTTAATTTTAAACTATAATTATCCATGTTTTAAAATGATTTTGCACATGTTTTAGTAACATTAAAATTAAAATATTTAGTAGAAACTATAAAAGTTTATATCATTTAGTGTCATTTTGTTTTTTGAAAAGGAAATTGTAAATGGATTTTAATAGTTACCAGAAACGTGGTTTGCGCTATGCTGTGAGTCAATTTTTTATATAAAAAATATTTAAAAAAGTTAAAATTTAAGAATATTAGGCTTTTCTATAAAGTTATATCTAAGAACATTGGGTTTATTTGTTACTTTTGATTCAAAAATTATATTTATAATATTAATAATAATATTAAACTTACATGACCCAAGTTTAAGTGAGTTCGGTTACAACATCAAACTCGGATCCTTTGATATGAGTCTGATTGCAAGGTTTTGTTATAAAAATATTATAATTAAAAAAAAATTAATATTACATAATGAAATTAAAAATAAAAAATTATTTAAAAAGAAAAAAACAATAAAGCAATGCATTATTTCGATGAATAGTGCTTTGCAGGGAGGGGTATAGTAAAATCCCCTCATAAAATCACAATAATTTAATGACCAGTAAATAAAACAAATCATAAAGTTTAATTTTTAATCAAATCGATATTAAAAGATGAAATTGAAAGAAAAAAACTACTTAAGAAAAAGAAAAAAAATCTTAATTAACTGGATTAACCTGTCAAATCTCGGATTCGTGTCATAAAATTGGAAGAAAAAAGATTGATGTCTTTTAATTATAGTTAATTACAATATTTAAAGATGAAATTGGAAGAAAAAACTAATAAAAAAAGAAAAAAATATAAATCAAATGGGTTAGCCCACCAAATCAGGTTAACCCGTCTAACCTAAGATTCGTGTCATGAGAGTGTGATAATTAAATAGAAAAAATTAACATTAATAAGCTAAAATGAACAAAAAAAGATTAATTAAAAAGAAAAAAAAACACAAAGGAAAAAAAACCTACAGAAAGAAAAAAAAACTAACGAAGAAAAAGAAAAAGAATTTGAATTAACCAGGTTAACTCATCAAACCAGGTTAATCCGTCAAACCTAGAATTCGTGTCATGAAAATTTGATAACTAAATAGAAAAAAACTTAATATTAACAAACTAAATTTTAAAAAAACAATTAAAAACAAAAAAAAACAAAAATACTACACAAAAAAAATATTAATTTTTTTTTAAAAAAAAACAAAGAAAGAAAAGCCTACTTAAGAAAAAAACTAACGAAGAAAAAGAAAAAAAATCTGAATTAACTGAGTTAACCTTTCAAACCAGGTTAACCCGTCAAATCTGGAATTCGTGTCATGAAAGTTTGATAACTGAATAGGAAAAAAAATTTTACAGGTTAACCCAAAATTAGCTAGGTTAACCCGTCAAACTTAAAATTCGTATCATGAAAGTTTGATAACTAAATAGAAAAAATTTAACATTAACAAACTTAATTAAATGAAAAAAATTAACTAAAAAGAAAAACAAAAAAAATCCGGGCTAAC
Source organism: Populus alba x Populus glandulosa (assembly GCA_033617975.1). Taxonomy (NCBI): domain Eukaryota; kingdom Viridiplantae; phylum Streptophyta; class Magnoliopsida; order Malpighiales; family Salicaceae; genus Populus; species Populus alba x Populus glandulosa. The sequence continues at coordinate 12,821,246 of CM066161.1, forward strand.
GCGTTAAACCCGGAACCCATATAATGAAAGTTCGATAACCAAATAGAAAAAAAATTAACATTAACAAAAAAAAATATTCATTAAAAATAATAAAAAAAAACAGCTTAAAAAAACAAAGAAAAAAAAACAACTTAAAAAACAAAGCAAAAAAAAAAGACAACTAATCATTTCACTGTGAACTGCACTTGAAAAAATTAATTAAAAAAAAATCATAAAAAAAAATTTGGGTTGACTCATCAAACTCAAAACCTGTATCATGTAAATTTGATAATTAAATAGAAAAAAAACATTCATTAAAAAAAACAGTAAACAAAAAATTAAAAAAAAAGGAAGAAAGTTCAGTGTTTCACGCTGAACTTTTACAGTAAAATACTAAGCAGTATATTTCTAATTGAATCAAGCTAAAGGATAATGCATCCAAAAAAAAGTTTATTAAAAAGACAGTTAAAACTTTTATTATATTATTGTGCGGGCAGAGACAATCCACAACGGATTGTAATAATTGAATCACAGTAATATCAATAAAAATTTATAATTTATATTACATCATTTTGTTTTAAGCTACTATTGTTGTTGTTGAGTTTGGTAATATTGTCTTACTTCCACGTTATTTTTTTGATTAAAAGATATGGATGCTTCATTTATATTTTTTATTGGTTTTCTTTCATGCTTTTCGTTTAGATCTCCTTATGTTTTTTTTTTGTTACATATAATATTTTACGAGACTAGTTTTCCAAGCTTATTATTATTATTATTATTATTATTAATTTTTTAAAAAAATATTATTACTATTAAAAAAATAGATTTAATTTGAAAAATAAATTTAAAAATTATTATTATTATTATTATCATTTTCTTCAGCTTCCTCACATTCTCTTTTTAAAACCTTACTTTTTCTTATGCAATCTCACTTAATCAATACTAAAATATGATTTTTCTTGGAGATGTTGTAGAAATTGACATAATCTCATAAGGTTTTTTTTTTGTTTTTTTTACTCGCTAATTTATCTTCTTCTTTTTTTCCTTCCCTAAATAGTCAGCCATATATATATATATATATATATAACCAATAATTTGTTTAATTCCCACTGAATCAATATTTCTATACCTTTTATATTTTCCGGATAATATTTTTTAAATTTCAACACATATAATTTTTACTAAATTTAACCCAAGTAATATTGAGATCATTAGATTTTATCCCATAATATTTATTTTCTAGAATATTACTTTCGTTTAGGTTTTTATTCGCATTTCTATAATTTTTATTTTTTATTTTTCATAGTTTTATTTTTAGCTTAACCCACAAGCATTTTATTTCAAATTACCATTATCTATTTTCATCATCATACTGTAAATTCAATTTACTTGTTTAACATACCATTTATTTTGCAATCCTTATGAATTACCCGTTTACACATTGGATTTTGATGCCCTTATCTTCCACTTGGTATGTATTTTTTTGGCTAAATGATATGAAAATAGAAATATTAGCAATCTATATAAAAACTTCTACAAGTACAAAGACTTGTACATGCAAGCAGACACGAGAGAAAAACAAAAAATAAAATAAAATAAGATCAAGTCTTAATCTAAAACAAATACTGGATAAACACAAGAAAAATATCAAATTTAGTAAAAACAATATTATATTAGGGATTGTTGAATGAAAAACAAAAAAAGAAGAAGAAGAAACGTCAACATAAATGACAACACCAGTGAAAGGAAGGGGAAAAAAAATGAGAGAGAAAAAAATATAAATAACTTGCGTTTTAAAAACATTTTAAAAAAATATTTTTTTTATTTTAAATTAATATTTTAATGAAACACCTTTTTTTTTTCTTTTCATAATCACAATCTAATTCTTCATTAATTAATCACAAAACCCAATAAAAAAACCGCAACCAAATTATCATCTAAAAAATGGATCTGTAAAAAACAATTAACAATAAAAGAAGAAAAGGATGGAGTACATATGTTGTATCTACTTTATATATATAATAATTCTTATCATATTTAATTTCAACTTCAACTACAATTAATTAAAGAGATTAAAAGAAATTTTATTAAGAAGTCTCGGTACAAAATCCATATTAATTTACATGAAATTCTCTTTTTAATTTAAAAGTCAATTCTAAACTTTAAACCTAATATTTCAATCATAGTTGTTACATTTGGTTTGATGGCCAACTTGATCTAAGATCTAGGTTTTGAGTTTTGATCAGGTTACCGAGTTGTTCGAGTTTTTTTTTTTTAAAATCAAAACTATATTGTTTTAGTAAAAAAACACAAAAGTCAACGGGTTGCAACTGAATTTTTAATTGGATCTTGTCGAGTCACACCGAGTTTTTTTTTTTTTTTTTTTTTCTTCAACTTGACATTGTTCCAGTCCTGAATTGACCGGGTCTTGAGTCGATCCACCAGGCCAAATCAGGTTTCAAAACTATGATGTCAAGCCAAACAATACATTCAAAAATAAATAAATAAATATAATTAATTCCTCAGACAAATTTGGACAAAGTACAACCTTTTCTAATTTGTTTATATTTGACATTGTGTGTGTTTTGTTTTTCAATTTTTTTAAAATTGTTTTATTACTTGAATAAAAATCAAATTGATGTTTTATATTTTTTAATAATATTGATGAGATAGCCTAACTAAAAAAAATAGCCCAAGACCCAATGCTAAAACATGAGCCCATAAATATCGAAACCCTTGAAAACCAATGCAAATATTTACCTATCCACCACTCTCTTTTTATATAAAAGGCCTTAGGCTTAAACCCTCTCTTCACTCTTGATGATAGCTATCCTCTACGCGCAACCTCACCACACTCTATCCCGTAAACAGTGACCATATCCAATCACTCTGATTATTTTACTACTAACTTCTCTGATCTAATTAGTTCTTTTTTCTTCAAATCTTCATTTTCTGATCTTAATTCTTACCGACAGTTGTTTCAAATCTTCTTGCAACCTACTGAAGTAATGACGGCGGAGGAGGTTGTGGTACCTGCTGTGATTCCAGTGGCGTCGGATCACAAGAGAAAGTTGGGAGATTTAGAGCCGGAAGTTCTTGAACAAGCTGAGCCAAGTCCGGTCGACGAACAGGAGCCCGAAGTGACTGAGAAAGCTGATGACATGGAGGATGGTGGTTCGCCTGAGACTAAACGGATAAGGATTGATGAAATCAAAACCGATGGGTTAGGTAATTGAAGTTTTTGTTTTTAGGGTTCGGTTTTTCTGTTTATGAATATGCATTTATTCTTCGAAATTATTCAGTCATTTCTTATTTATTTTATTTTTATGATTTTATTTGGAAATGAATTGTATTATTCTTGTTTTTTTTTGTGTCAATAAAGTAATTTCTTAAGAAAAAGAAATATTCTATCAAGAAAAAAAATGTAATTTTGTTTGGTGCGATTTTTTTTTCTTATCAATAATGGGTTTTGTTTAAATCTTGATTTTTTTTATTTTGTTGATAATGCTATAAAAAAAGAGTGGGGGTGGGTTCTAATAGGTTTGTTTTTATTGGTAATAGCCAGCGAAAATGGTTTCAAAGGAGACAAGTCAGATGAACGTGCAAGGGAAGAAATTGAAGAGCGGAGTGTTGAGAATGAGCAAGAGAAGGATGATAATGTTGAGCCTCCATCTGAGGAGGTACTGGAAACAACTGATAAAGAAGAAACAAATGCAGTTAATCCGGAGACTGATAATACTGACCAAGCTACTGTTGATGGTTCCAAGGATGAGGATGCTGAGAAACCGTCTTTAGAGGATGCTGAGAAGCAGTCTTTAGAGGATGCTGAGAAGCAGTCTTTAGAGGATGCTGAGAAGCAGTCTTTAGAGGATGCTGAGAAACCATCTTTAGAGGATGCTGAGGAACATCTATCTGAGGATCAAACAACATCGCGCAAAATGGAGGTTCCGAATGACAAGGTGTGCTAACCATGCCTTTTCTTGTAAATGTGTAATGATATCTGGTCAAGCTTGTTCAGGTAAAATGCTGGGGAATTGGTAATGATATGTGAGTGAATGGAATGAATTATTTTTTTATGATAATGCAGTCATTGTTTCTAAAGAACAGGAGATGTTGACCTATCTGTAGAAGGTAGGGAAGGACCATTGTAGAAAGTGCAAAAAAGTTATTTCTACTACAATAAATTGTGATAAAATAGCATGGTGATTCATTGGTAAAACCATACAGTCACCCAGAGTGGCCAAACTTCAACGTATCACATGAAATCCCACAAAATTCCTCCATTAACAGAATAAGCATCAGGCATATTTATGTTTACACATAGTAAACCTTCATAAATGAGTGGGTTTGGGCATAGTTTAATTGCTCATTAGTGCTATCTCTAACTTAAGAGAGTGGTATGATAATTCTAGCACATCATTTGTTCATGCTGCTTAAGTTGGGGCAATTGGATATGATACTGTCCCATTTTATTAAACAGTTTATGAGCGTGATATGTAGGTGATACAGTTGCTTTGTTTTTGTTTCCCTTTATGTATTGTTGAGTTCTCTCTCAAAGATTATTCTGAAACAAAGGTTTAAGATACGCATGTAAATGCTGGGGCAGGTTGGGGTTCTAATTGGTAAGGGTGGAGATACTATACGTTACCTGCAGTATAATTCTGGAGCAAAAATTCAAATCACAAGGGATTCTGAAGCTAATCCACAATCCACAACAAGGCCAGTGGAATTAATAGGGACTTTAAGCAGTATAAGAAATGCTGAGAAGCTCATCAATGCAGTCATTGCAGAGGTACTGAAATTGACTTGAGGCATTGTTTTCAACGATTACATGCTGTTTCTTTATTCTCTTACCTTGGATATCATGTTGCAGGCTGATGCTGGGGGTTCCCCATCTCTTGTAGCTATGGGCCTTGCTAGTAGTGCACAAACTGCTGGAGCAGGAGATCAGCTGGAGATTCCAGTTCCCAATGAGAAGGTTAGTTTATGATTTTTGTTGGATGCATATCTTGTTCGCTGTGTTTTTGAACTATGCTAATGTAAGCTTGTTTCCAGGTTGGTCTAATTATAGGACGGGGTGGGGAAACCATCAAAGGTCTTCAAGCCAAATCTGGGGCTCGCATTCAGGTAGTTGATATTACTGGCCTTGACCTTCACATCATCCCCATAAAATATCAATATGACTGGTCCTTACAACCTTGTTTTCTTCAGTTGATACCTCAACACCTTCCAGAAGGGGATGGATCTAAAGAAAGAACAGTACGTGTAACTGGAGATAAGAGGCAAGTTGAGATGGCCAGAGAAATGATAATGGATGTCATGAATCAGGTTTGTTTTCACATTACCTTTTTCTCCTATGTAGAATATGCTGCAAGTTCTCTGTAATTTTGGTTGCTTCAAGAGGACTGTTATGTTGGCATCCTTTTCTGAATTGTTGTGTTGATTCCATTAAATTAAGAGCATTTGATTGGCCTACATCTAATTTTGTATTGGAACCATTTTGATGGTTGAACTTCGGATCTGTATCATTGCATGCACCAAATACTGCTTTCCTTGTTCCTTGAGGCATCAATTCATGGCCGGGATCTCATGAGCTGATTTTGTGAATCCATTTCAGTAGTATAACCTAATACTAATTTAGGATTTGTTCTATCTTGAAATATTCCGTGTAGGCACTGTGTCAACAATTGGTCTAAATGTTTGCACTCTGATCTGTTGCTGTATAATTGCCTAATATGCTTTCTCTCTTAGTAACTTGCCAAGTTGATGTATTAAAAGTTACGTTGTTTGTGTGGATTATTTTACTGTACCTGGGCTGCCTAGTCCCTGATTTGTTATTTGAAGGTTCAATGTCTACCTAGATTTGTTGCCCTTGCGAATATATGGAAGACATTGTAGTCGTGAAAAATCATTTGACAACATCCTGTCCATGAAGAAAAATTTATAGAATATAAATTTTATACCAGACTGTTCCTTTATATAGGGAGATGTTTATGCAGCGTTTGTTTAGGAAATAAAGTTCTGGGTTGATTCAAGTTCCATCTTTTATTCGATTATGCATGAATTAGTTTGTACTAGATTATTGTAGCTGAGGATTGTATGTTTTGCTTTTCCAAAGCCAGATGCAATTGCAGTCATGATTTCTTTTGTTTGTATGTTCGAGTCACTATTCATCCATGTCAAGAAAAACTGTTCTATAGTTTTCTATGAGAGCTAGAGCTTTAATTACATGACAGAATAGAGTTTGTGGTATTGATGAATGATCCATTCCAAGGTCACTTGAATGCTCTTAGGAAGATGTATATTACATCTAAGATGTCGGTTGCCATGATTTATTTGTGTTCAAGGTGCCGATTTCGAACTGGTTGACTTTAAAATGCAGATTTGGCTTTTGCCTTTCCCATGGGGTCAGCATTGCTTTTTTGGTGTAGCAATAGACAGCCACTATTCACTGTCATCCACTGAAGAGAGATATCAGGCATTAAATTTCGCAATTGCAGGATGGTAATGGTTGGTAAGATTGCTTTGAGATTTCGAAGTTACACAATAATAATTACATAACCTTACCACTCATCAGTACCCCATGTTCTATGCATGAGACACATGTTGGAAGAAAGTATAATGCCCGGTGATGTCCTTGTATGTGAAGTTTTTATTGCAACGACACTTATCAATCCACATCTGCTTCTGTGCTGAAACATTTGAGGAATATTTTATATGTTATATGATTTTCCATAAGCTGCATTGGAGTGGCTACAAAAGCATTTTCAGCTAGTAAAGATCACTGGGAATATGCCTTGTATTTTCAACAATCTAATCTACTGATAGTACCTCACATGATGAGATCGTTTAGTGGTATCTCTAGGATTTTAGGATCTGCATGGGTTCTGATAATATACATTGAATTGCTATTCCTAGTTTATATGATGTCTGAGTGCATGTCTTGATCATCATGAGCGTGTAGAATAGAACTTGATACAATGTCATCTTAACCATGCAATTTTTGCACCAGTTTTGCTGACTACACAAGCTTCTCATTTTGTAATCGGATTTTGTGTTTGCAAGTTGCGGGTTTCATTTTCGTTTTCAACTGTACACTACTAGCATCTAAATCTCTATCCACTGTAACTCCCAAACAAACCATGCCATTTTGTCATTCTTAGTCTTTTCTTCAACAGAATATATTTGAATATATAAATTCTCATTTAATCATATAATATGTCTGGAATTCACGTCAATCTGCGGTAAAAGGGTATCTGAAATGATTTAATTTAAGGGAATGTAAGAAGCTGCAATGCATGGAAGGAGGTGGTCCATTGACTGCTCAGTTTATCTATTAAAAAATTTCTTTTATTTGTTTTGTTAGATAGAAATGTCCTTTAGTGGTAGAAAAGAAATGTTAATTGGAATATGCTTGCACCCATACATATTCAGAAACTCGCATGAAATTGGTACATGTGACATTGTATGATGCCTTATGGTTCTCATTGGGCCTTCTTCTCCTGCGTGGACTTCATTCACTCACTGACCCTTGGATTCTATAAATTCAGCATGTTCTGTGCACTTGTTCACATCTATATTACCATGTTTCCTTTTTATGATGATGCTTTGTTTTGTTTAGGTTACTAGCTACTGGGTTATTCAATTTGAATTGAATTGACTTCAATAAAAAAAGGAATTGAAGCATGATTCTCCCTGCGTTTATTTTTAATTCCCTTATATTTTACGTAATTTATTTTTTATTCTGTCAAACTTGCATGCCTTTTAATATTCTCATGAATTGTGACTTTGTCTTTGTGGTGTTTTGTTTCAAAATTGATGTGGTTTTCTCCGTAAAGACTCAAAAGCCTTCTCTGTAGTCTTTTTCTCGTGTAATTGAAGTTGGTTCTGTTCACTAATTTCTTATTTGTCATTTGCTTTGATAGACTGTGAGGCCATCAACTCTCTCTAGCAGCTTTAACCAGCAGCAGTCCTATCGACCCCGTGGACCCACAGGCCCAGCTCACTGGGGTCCTCGTGGTCCTCATTCAAACCAGAAAATGCCATATGATTATCAGCATCGGGGTCCATATCCATCCCAAGGTTCGCAGTATCCTCCAGCTTATGGTGATTATCCTCAACATATGGCCCCAAGAAGTAACTACAGTTCTGGTTGGGAGCAAAGACCTGCTAATGTGCAGGGCCCTCACACACACACCAGCGGCTATGATTACTATAGTCAAGGAGGTCATGTATCTGATCATCCAGTTTCTGGCCCGATGCCTACTCCCATTCCTGGGCCTGCTTCTCGTCACTCCCCTGCCCCTGTTATGGGTGGACCTCCATCCCAGGTAAATTACAGCTATGGACAGTCCCATGGTCCAGATTATGGGCACCAAGCTCCCTATTCCCAGGCAGCCCCTTCTCACCAGAGCTACGGGCATGGATATGATGAACCGAAGTATCCTTATGGGTATGGAAGTTCACAGCCAGCTTATTCGCAGGCTGGCAACCAACCAGGCTATGGTGCACAGCAGCAATATGGCAAGCAGCCATCATTTGGAATGCCATCACAGGGACCACCTCCCCAGTCATATGGTCCTCCTAGGCCTGGTCAACCAGGAGAGATGTCTTATCAAGGTCCTATGCAATCAAGTCAACCATATGGTCCAAACGCACCACCACCACTACAACAGCAGTATCCATATGCATCGAGTGGGCCCATGCAGCAACCCTATCCTGCTTATGGGTCCGGATCAGGTTCCGATGGGTATAATCAGGCACAAACTGCATCTGGCCCAGGCTATCCTCAGCAAGGTGGCCAGCCTGTTCCTACATCTGGACAGCCTGGTGGACAAGCAGCAGCTGGCTATGCGCAAGGTCCTGCTGGGGGCTACGGGTCATATCCATCTGCTGCACAACAAGGTTATTCTGAGCAGCAAGCTGCAAACAATGCAGGTTATGGCTATCAAGGGTCTCAAGATCCTGCTTATGGTAGTGCCCCTGCATATGGTGCACCAGCCAGCCAGCAGGGTTATGCCCAACCAACACCAACTCAACCAAGCTATGATCAGTCAGTCCCACAATCCGCTGGTTATGGAGCTGCTCCGGCAACTGCTCCAGTTGGTTACGGGAAAACTGTGTCTCCACAGCCTGGTTATCCTCAATATGACTCAACCCAGATGTATGCTGCGCCACGCTGAAGGTGATATTTTGTAGCTTCCTTGTAGGTGGATTTGCGTTGGTGACATGTGCTTGGGCATTTGCGATTAATGTTCTAGATTGTCCTTTAGATTTAGCTTTTGGACATTTAGGTCAATTTCTGTTTCTGATATTAGAATAAACTTCTAAGCCTCCGCTCATCTTAGTTTGTAACAAGATGATGCTACTATTTAATGCAGCTCAAGTTCAAATTTCTTGGTTACTTGTCTGGTGCTCTTTCCCTTGTTTCAAAAACGCATGCGTTTTGAAACCAATCATAAGCACGGCGGGATACATTGCTGCTGCTAGGAGAAACTGATCAACAAAGAAGCTTTAAATATATGTTAGCAATGTGCATAAATTCCTCATTTTGGGGGCAGGAAGTGAATGTTCATAAGCTCTCTTATACCTGCAGGTTCTGACTGGGTGTTCCAAGGCAGGATGGTTCGGTTTCTTTTCTGTGTTTCGAAGAGTTGGGAGGATGCATTTCCTGAATAAACACGTAAGAATTACAGATTGGAGGTGACAAGCCTCTCTGTATGGTTCACATCGTTCCCATACCGAGCCTCTAGTCGAGAGTTTCAGCTAATATTCGACTTCAAATTTTGTCCAATATTAGCTTCTCATTGTGTTTTTTTCTCGAGATCTAATTGTCTTCAAATCCGTTTATAACTTACTTCTAGTAATAAAAACTAGTTATTGCATGTCTTGTCATGCCAATATTTTTTTAACAAGAAATTATACAGGCCGCAAAGAATGTTTTGATATTATTATTAACAAGATGTTTTGACATGTCAAATATAAAAACTTTTTATGTAAGTTTGTATGGGAGTTATTTAACATGATTTAGTAAACTTGTTGGATTAAAAAATAAATTGGTAAGAACATGGTTTTATATATTTTTTTAAATGAAATCTTTTTTTTATAAAAATATTAAGATATTAATATATTAAATTGAAATAGCCTTTATGACTTAATCCGATAAATCTGCAACCCGGATAATAGAATCTATTAAGTTTAATATTTTTTAAAAATTATTTTTTACTTAATTATATAATTAAAAAAAAAACGTTTGTAAAATTAGACACCAATTAAATGTTACAATATTTATTTAAGACTATAATAACCCTATTAAAAAATCATGAAAACCGATCAAAATCAACTAAATATTAAAGAATAAAATTTAAAAAGAAACAAAATTTTACTAAAACCTAACATTGAGGAATAAAATTAAAAAATAATAATAAATGAGCACCGACTAAAAATTGTGACATTTATTTATAAGATCACAATAACTCTATAAAAAATAAATCATCAATATCAATTAAAAATCAACAAAATATAAAAAGATAAAATAAAATAAATAAAAACACAATATTAAAATATTAAAAAATAAAATAAAATTAAAAAAAATCTTCTCTCAAAATAAAAAAATCCCAAGCTCACAATCCCTAGAAGCCCATCATGCTTGGATCCTTTATAAAAGCCTAGTCATGAAAGCCTTGAGACAAGCTCACATGTATAGTCTTTGTTTAATTATTTATTTTTGTTATAGTAACACACATTTTTTATTGCCTTCGAACACCATAATAATAGGTTTTTAGGGTTTAAAACTCATTTTTTAATCAATTTTTACTTAAAAACATCATATTAACCACCCTAAACTACCTAATAACCCAAAAATACTCTAAAATCATCTAAAAAATAAAAATCAACCGAATCAAAAAATTAAACAAAACCAATCTATTTTGTAAGACATGTTTATTGACAAAACTCAAAACCATCGGATTCTTCTCGTCAAAAGAAACCTTTTGATACTTAGAATGAGTTTTATTATAAAAAAGTTGTTGTACCGATTACTCTCTTCAATGTTTCCAAGCAAATTTCTCTCCTCTCTGACTCAAACTCACACTAAAAAGGAATAAAAAACTTTTTGACCAAAATGCTAATGTGAAAGTAATAATTCCTTTTATTTTTACATTTTCGTCTACTTTTAATTTTGCATTTTTACCATAATTTTAAATCTAATTAGACTATAGAACATCAATGAAAGGAATAAAGGAGTTTGAAAATGTGAAAAAAAAAGATAATATGATCTAAATGTCCTTACATTCGTTTATAACTTCTTAGTAATAAAACTAGTAAGCACATTGAGAGGATAAAATGAGAAATTTGAAAGAGAAAAAACATGGAAAATAATTGCTATATTGACATGTTTATCATTGGCTATTGATTTATTGATTAATGGATATTTTTTTTTTGTAATATAAGGATTATTTAAATTAGTTTCAGGTACTAATTTATATGTACTCTATCTATCATGTATGATATGATAGATTTCTTTCGTAGTCCTGCCAATCTCAACAATCTAATCTTTCTTGAATCTTCACTTGACTTATTTGGTGGATGTTTGGGAGAGTGGTGGCTTATGTGGTTCTTCCAAAAGCAGTGAGTATGCTGTTTGGTTAAAGATTTATACTTAGCTTAAGTTGTGGACCCCACGTGAAAATGGTGGTGTGACCACAGGTAAAGAAAAAGTAAAAATTATAAGCTTTTCACGTGAAAAGCTGATTATTTTATCTATCCAAACATTACAATTAAATGTAGCTATTATCCATTGCATTTATTGGACAAAACTGTCCTCCCCCATAAAATCAATTTTGATTTGTTAGTTAACCAGATCAATACGTAGCGTAACCATTTTCACAAAGCTTCTGTTGGTTTCTTCACCATTAACATCCTCATCTGCAAGCCTTTACCCTCTGTTATTTTAGTTTCCTTCTTTGCAGATCGAGAAACCAGTTAATATCCGGTGTAAAAGCTACCTCATGGCACACAAATGTGATGACCAACCACACCCACCCCAAACTTCACCAGAAATGTGGTAAGTTCATTCCTTCAGTTCTTGTTTGCTTTGTTCATATAGTAAAAGTGTTGGTCTTCTCTATTGTTTAACGGTGAACTTAGATATGTCACCACCATGTGTTTAGCCTGCGCGATCTGTTTTTCTTCTTGGTTGATCTACAACCCAACTGCTTTTTGCTGCAAAACACTAATTTAGTCTCTGTACAAACCAACTCCCAATTAATTTAGTCTCTATACAAACCGAAGGAATACCAGAACACCAAACTTAGCTCTATACCTCTTCTTCTCCCTAAGGCCTTTGGTCGCCTTGCTTTTGACCTTCAACACCGCTGAAAAGGAAAGCTTTTAACAAAACAAACATGTGTCATTGCAAACCCAAATTCTTTTTTTTCTCATGTTTGGAACCATTTGATTCGATGTTCACAGCAATTCAGAGAAACCCACCTTGTTCTTTCCAAAGAACAAACATCTATCGTTTCCTTGAATTACCTTCAGTTTCTTGCAATATGTTCTGCCTTATGTTATAAAATATATGGATATGTTGATGTTGAGGAGTCTGAAAATGATGGGAGTTTGGTTATCATAAATGGACCTTGTTTTGCTCTATGGTTTAAAATACATGGATCTTTATTGCTTACCTTGTTGCCTTTGATCCGAAGATGGCATGTCCTGTTTGCATCTTTCATAATATTTATTCATTCATGTTTAAAGACTAGTCCTTCAATTAATTATTATCATGTGTGTGTGTATAGCATAAAAAAACACTATAGGGATATGTTTTTAAATCAACTGCATTGATGACAACATTATCACATTTCTTATTATCAATTTGTCAAAGTTTTTAGCATATAACATCTTTAATACCTACTACAAAGTTTAAAGGCTCATGTCTCCTTGTGTTGGTTGATGACTTATGTTAGAAACAAAATTAGCAATGGAAGGTATTGAAAGCTCGGATAAAGCATCTTGGACTAAAGAGATGGTGCATACATTCTGTGATATTTGTATTCTTGCTATTGATAGAGGAATGAGGCCAAACACTTATTTCGATAAGGTTGGATGGAAATTTGTTATGGTTGCCTTCAAAGAGAAAACTGGTTATGCTTTTAGTAAGACTCAACTTAAAAACAAATGGGATGGTGCTAAAAAAGACTGGAGGATTTGGAAAAAAATGATTTTTGAAACAGGTGTCAGATGGAATAGTGATCTTGGAACTATTAGTGCTAGTGATGAATGGTGGGCGAAAAAAGCTAAGGTTAGTTATTGATACCTTTTTTTGTCTACATTTTTTGCTTTCTCTTGTCTTAATTCTTAAACAATGTACCATGTGTTATTTAATTTATGCATTTCATGTTTCATACACTTGTTTTTAGGAAATCAGAGGTTTCAAAAAGTTTAGATATTCTGGGATTGAACCATCACTTTGCAGTAAGTTTGATTTAATGTTCAGCAATGTTGTGGCGACTGGACATTATGCTTGGACGCCATCTTTTAGATCTTTATTTGATGATGATGTTGTTGGTCAAAGCACTCCAGATGCTAATGTTAATGAAGAAGAAATTTTGGAGGAAGGAAGTGGAGATTCAGAGGAGGATGTTATTCCTAATTTCACTGATGATGTTTGCAATTTAGTTGTTGGCGTGAATATGGGAAATAGCAGTACCACAAATAGCAGTGGAAAGAGAAAAGCAAGAGAACAATGTGGTGTGCAAAGTAGAAAGAAAAGTAAAAAACCTTCCGGAGTAGGTGATCGATAGCTGTCACGTTTTGATGAATTATTTGATCGTGTTTCCACCAAGAATGATAGTTGGGATAAGATAGGGTGTAGTATAAGTGAGGTGATGACAGAGGTCCATTCCATACCCGAAATTACTTTCGGTGATGACTTGTACTGTTTTGCAACTGAGTACTTGTCTAAGAGGTCGAAAAGAGAGATGTGGTCCTCAATCGGAGATATTGATAGGAAGTATCAATGACTTCAAAAAATGTACTAGAGATGTCGAAAACACTAAATTACGGTCAATATTGCTTTACTGATGTATCGTAGTTTCTGTTTTCAATAGCTTTAACAACTGGATAAATATGGGATTTTGTTTTTCTGCCAAATCATGTACAGGTGTCCAATATTGGGACAATGACGCTTAAGGCTGCTGGATTGAAGCATGAAGAGTGGTGCTGATTTTATAGAGAACAAGCAGTTTAAATTATGTTTGCGGATTGCTAACCTAACCTTTTTTACATTTGCTGGATTATTGTTAAATTGTTATGTTGTCTTATGTTATGTTGAGGGATAATCTGTTGTTATGTTGAGGGATACCTATGATGACTGTTAAGACTTATGCTGGAACAATATGTGATTGTATGTCATGTGTGAATGCTTATGGCTATGCTGGTACTGGTGTTGTATTAGGATGTTGTTTGTGAATGATTATTGCTATGTTGCTACTACTGTGTGATGGTAAATTGTTTGTGCTTGCTTATGCTGGGGTATGCTGTTAGTGAATGTTATTCATGTTGTATGCTGGTACTGGTGTGTTTGTATGCTGAAACCATCAGATCATGCTGGAAAATTAAAGGAAACAGAGGAATAGAAACATGTACAGATAGAGGGACCTATGGCAGGTGGGGCTTTGGAAACAGGAAGTTATGGAATCAAGTTTCACATCAATTAGAAAAGAGTTGTTGTTATATTCCAGCCATTGTTTTCTTTATATTATGATGTACGGTTGCAGTTTATTTACAACCATTTTTTTGCTTTACAATCTTGAAATGTGAGCTGTAGGTTATTGGCTGTATGTGTATGTAAGGATGTATTATTGAACCAGTATATAAGTACAGGCACCTGAAAAGGAAAAACAATAAGATTCTTAATCTGTAAAAGCTTTTCAGAACTGCAGTCAAGCATACTTTTCACTGTTGCTCAATATATGTATTATTTGAAATTGTAAAAGTTTTGACATTGAGATACATTGCTTCCTATATATAATGCATGTTGTTACTTCATTTTTACAAATACTACTCTACACCGTTTAATACACTACAATAATTATACTTTGGATCTTGGGAGTTCCTGCAACAGAAGCTGTAATTGTAAGTTGTTTGTCTTCAATCTAATTTTTTACTACAGTGAGGCATACTTTTCACTATTGCTCAGTATGTGTATTATTTGAAATTGTAAAAGTTTTGACATTGAGATACATTGCTTCCTATATATAATGCATGTTGTTACTTCACTTTTACAAATATTACTCTGCACCGTTTAATACACTACAATAATTATACTTTGGAAGTTTAATACACTACAATAATTATACTTTGGATCTTAGGAGTTCCTGCAACAGAAGTTGTAGTTGTAAGTTGTTTGTCTTCAATCTAATTTTTTGCATTCAAAGCTGATTTGTTGCTAATTTATCGTCAACAAAGTTCATTGATCTTTCAATACAAGACCAAAAAGTGATGTGGTTTGTATTCAATTCTTTATTATATTGTTTGTTCCATGCATGAATTTCAATGCTATACAACATAACATTTTGGTATTGATGTTTTTTTTATTTATACAAGTTATGGCTAAAAGTCATGTTATTAATCTATAACATAATATTATTTATGTACATGATATTTTTTTTTTCATATTTTTCAAAGTGATAAATAGTGCTGTCAATTTAAATACAAAAAGTGATGGAATATTTGTTTTTAATATGACTTGAAATGAATAGAAATGTTTGCAATTGAATTTGTGTAGGTAGATATGGCAGATGAATGGGTTAATGCTATGCTTGGTGTTAACTATGATGACAATTATGATACCGTGATGAATCATGTAATTGATCATATTAATTATAGTAGTGCCGGTGGTAATGGTTTATGAAAATGGTTGTGGTAATGAAGGGTTGAATGATGGTGGTGATGATTCAAGCGGAATTGATGATGTTGTTGATGATGATGATGATAGTGATGAAAATAAGGATTTAGATAGTAATGATGACGAGGATGAATCGTTTTGGCAACGAGAGTTTGATGATGACAAACTATTGTTATATACCGCTAATGCTTTACATATGTACTATGTTACTTATGTGCATAAGGAACCGTGCGTTTCGAGACTCGTATTGTCAGCAATTTATTTGTAATTAGTTACCATGCCGAGAGTGTAACAAGCTTCAACATTTCCAGCGTCGGCGAAGATTTCATCACAATTTCTCGTGGAGTGTTTAAAAATTCAGAGTCCTTAGGTTTTATTAAATCTGCCGCAAGCAAATAAATTATCTTCAACACTTCATTAAAATAGCGACTGATGGTTTCACCTGAGTGTTGAAATCTTTCCTGGACTTGTCTATTTGTTGCACCTAATGCAATGGTGTACAAAAACATTGTCACCTTCTCAATAATACTCGTCCTTCGCAATGGTTTCAAGCCATATTGTGTTTCCAAGTCATAACAAAGGTTTTGTAACGTTGTTGCATCCATTCTAAACATGTTAAAACATCGTTTCCAGTGTCCTCGAATGACTTCAGTCAACCATCTCATCCCTGTGTTATATGAAACCATACCATCAGTCGCTATTTTAATGAAGTGTTGAAGATAATTTATTTGCTTGCGGCAGATTTAATAAAACCTAAGGACTCTGAATTTTTAAACACTCCACGAGAAATTGTGATGAATCCTAGATTTATGCCTCATTTTAAAGTCAGACACACATTTTTTATAGCAATTATAGAGATCAATTTTAATATTATATTATTAATCTTTAATTACTTATGAAATGTTGGTTATTGTTTTGTTTGATAGAATTGCATTGGAGCGATCAATGGGACACATGTGCGTGTTTCTGTTTCTCAAGAAAATCAAGTGCCATTTATCGATAGAAAAGGTTTGCCGATACAAAATGTAATGACAACATGTAGTTTTGATATGCAATTCACATTTGTTTGGGCAGAATGGAAAGGTAGCGCTCATGATACTCATATTTTTTTGAAGGCTATTGACAATCCATGAATAAAATTTCCAAAACCTCCCGATGATACATATAAGACAATAATTAGATTCAAGCATATTTATATTTTACATATGTTTATTCTGTATTTTTTGAATTACATTTGATATAATTTTCTCTATCGTTATTTTAGGTAAATATTATTTGGTTGATGCTGGGTACCCAAATGAGTACGAATATCTTGGTCCATATAAAGGTGAGAGGCATCACTTCCAAGAGTTTCGACGTCAAGGGCAACCAACAAGCCGGGAAGAGCGATTCAATCATGCACATTCATCACTACGCAATGTCATTGAACATGCATTTGGGGTGTGGAAACAACAATGGAGAATTTTACAGAACATGCCGGTATATTTGTACAAATCACAGGTGAAGATTGTAGTGGCATCAATGGCACTGTATAATTATATAAGAAGGAAGTCACAAGAAGATGTTGCATTTACAGAATATGATCGCAATCCTCATTTTATTTATGATGATTTTTTAGCTGATGTTGTTTCACATTCTCAAAGTCAAGGGAACCATAGGCCTTCTCAAATGAATTATGTGCGTGATGGCATTGCAGATAGTTTAATGGGATGAATAGAGGACAACAATAATGTAACATTCATAATTTTTTATGTATTAAAAGAATTTTCTAACAAATTCTACTCATAACTTCTCAAAATTCACACATGTCCTTCAAGGTAATTTTACCAATAAAGCACTTACAAAAGCAACTTAACCAAACAAATATCAAGTGCTTTTTAGACAACTTTAATTTTAACCACAATAGTAACCAAACACATATTTACTTAAAAGAACCACACAAAAAAGTGATTTTTAAAAAAATATTTTTTTTCAACCACAATCACAAAAGCCACCATTCTTTCAAACACACTTTTTGTGTTTTGCTATGACCAGACTGTCGAACATTCTAAGAGCAGAAATGATCATTGCTAGTCTGGGAAAATAGATTTAAACACATTCTCGAAATTGTGCGACTAGAAGAAATGAGAACATTATGAGAAGAAACACAACACAACGTTTTACAGGGTTCGTTCTCAAGCCTACCTTCACAGGTGATGACAGAGCAAAGAATTCACCACCTAAGACGGCCCAAGTATCCCTAGCCGTCTCCATCATTGGTTTTTCAGCAAAGGAAATTTGAACAATGTGTGAAGTCAAGCTTTGCAGCTTTCTTGAGGTCTCAATACAAACAATCCCAGCAGATCTGAAGGGTAAATACCTATGAGGGAATATTCAATTGTAAAGTGCATAATCAACAGCAAGAGACAAAAGAAACTTCTGTAGGCAAAAACCAATATATGTATAGCAGGTCAGGATCACAAGACAGCAAAATTGAAGCATTTGTAGAACAACGTTTAGTAGTACCTTGTATACCTTGACCTTCGAAACATTAAACCAGTAGACTGCTATGAACTCCTTTTCAAATTGTACTAACTCTCTTCGTCCACAAGAACAGTTGATTCGTTGCCAATTCCAACATCCATCAAAGTTGCCATCTCATCATCAAGCAATATCGGCAGAGGGGAACCCTGTTTTTTTTTTTTTTGTCAAATAGTACTTGACGTTTTTGTTTCTCAAAGCTAGTGGAAAGTTCAAAGGAAAAAAAGAACTACAAAGAAGAATTTTTATTGCCTTCACTTTTTTGAAAAAAACATTTCCATTGGTTCTCCAACTGAAAGTAGGGTCTAGACTCAAGACATTGTTTGAGACATTATGTTCCCACTTCTATTTTCTGATTACAGCTTTTTAGAAAGAGAATAATTGGCTTCCTCCCTCCTTCAAAATTTGAAGGCATGGTATCTCAAAAATATGGAGGGGGGCAAAAAGTAACAAGTAACCGAGCAAAAGCAGATTTTCTATGTTCTCCTTTCCCTCTTGGTTCCTTTTCTTCTTTTTTTCCATGATAAGAAGAATGTTTAAAGGGACAAAGGGAGTGCAACCCAAGGAAAAGGAAAGAAGCTCACACAAAAGGTGCATCTTTCTTCTTTACAAATGCAATAAATCCTTGTCAATCTTCTCTAGAAGAAATATGGAAACAGGGCAAGTTTGAAAAATACAATCTATAAGCCTCTTAAAGGTTGAGAACTTGAGATAAAGAATGACCAAATACAATGAGAATCTAAGCTACTCTACTCAATGACCAATATACCAAGGGTATTTATCATCATGAACAGAGAATGTGATCAAGAACAAGGAGTGGAGAGACAAACCTCTTCTTGAAGAAACAATT
Organism: Populus alba x Populus glandulosa; assembly: GCA_033617975.1. Classification (NCBI taxonomy): domain Eukaryota; kingdom Viridiplantae; phylum Streptophyta; class Magnoliopsida; order Malpighiales; family Salicaceae; genus Populus; species Populus alba x Populus glandulosa. The sequence goes on from CM066161.1 coordinate 12,840,502, forward strand.
TTGGCCTAATGGACCCAAGCTTGAAAAACGTTTCACAAAGAATCTTTAGCTTCCCAATCTAAAATGATTTACATACTTCAATTAGTCTTACAATATCTACTCAAACACGCTACTTTATATAACAGGATGAGAACATCACCGTAGTAGCAGCTGGGAGTTTCTTTGTTAGTGGAGGTTTCTCGCCAATAGATGGAGCCACGGATTTAAGGGTGACAGCTGCACTTTTATTATATTATTTAAACATGTATACAGTCAGTGCATTCCATAAAACTATTGGATGAGAAAACGCAAGGATACATACACAGGAGTGCAGAAGCCATCTTCTGAGGGCCTGTTGTTCCAACTGATGACCTTTCATCTTCAATGCCATGAAAATTCTTCAGCTCAACAAACCTATAATCAAGTTGAGGCTGATTATCAGCAGGAAGTAAGGTGTCACTGAACTAATAACCATCATGTCCCTTGAGAAGATTAGTGGCAGTTTCATTTTAGATGAACTGACAACATCTATTTGGACACAAGCTTACAGAACTAAGACTACCTGGGATGCTGTTTGATTTCATCTGGATTTCCATGCAACTTTGACATAACTAAGCGGACATATCTGCAATAAATATTCAGAACAAATAAGAAAACCTTAGTAAAAGATGAAAAAACTAAGAATTGAAATCATCAACATGCAAGAAAGAGCCAGAATGGTAAGACAATTTGCCATGTAAAAGCACCACACAATTCTTATTAAAGTAAAATAACACATTGGTGCATGGGAGAATATACCGGATCTCAGACTCCTTCCTTTCACGAGTGCTTACCTGAGAGGCATGGTGGATGATACTATGTCAGACCCACAACAACCTCACCAAGAAAATAAAAATGGTTACATAGTACTCTGGAGTTTACCTCACTTCCATTCAAGATTTCAACTTTTGCTAATCGCGCAACCAAAACAAATCTTGGGATGCCACCTCTTCCAGGATCAGCAATTGGGTTTTCAGAAAGCCTGATGTCCTATAACATAAGCAAGACATATGAGAGCAAAGGCTATTTATCAACATAGAAAACAGCGGACGAGTCTTAAAATTCACAATCATATTTTGGAATGTACTTTTTCTATGTTGCCCATTTTTCCATTCCTGAAAAAGTTCATGCCAACTTTGCCAAGGAAAAGCCATCACAAGAAGAAACTGACCTTTGCTTTTAAAAAGCCAAGAGTAGAAAGCACCAGTAGGTTTTTTGTTTAAAAAAAAAACAGAAAAATGAAATCATCATCATCAATTTGGTTAATTAAGAAGTAATTGCAAGTTGGGAGAAGAAAAAAAGGCCACGACCAGGAAACATGAGGAGGAGGGAGAAACATGCTCGCCTATACATTGGTCCTGCATTCTTTCAACTTGTTCTCTCAGATAGAACTATCCACTTTGCCAAACCAAAAATGGATAAAAGGGAGGGAGAATTTCCAAAATTTTCTCCACAACTTGGAAAAATCATAACAATGCATAGACCAAAAGAAAACATATCAAATGGGCTTGGTTGAAGGAAAAGCACCTTATATCTACCTAGCTTCATCCTTATATGAAGGCTGGTATTTGAGGCAAGAACTAAAGAAGGAAGGGAAGGATGAATTTCAGTTGCACCGCTACTTATAGTGCTAAAACATGTTAGCAAAGAGCTACAAATTATCAAATCCTTCGAGCAAGCAGAAAGTAGCCAGAATAACAAGTGATATTTCTATGAATCATCTGTTTTAGGAGCTACTAGACTGAGTTCATAAAACATAGCAGTACTGTGTTATATGCTTCCTAATCTGATATAGAGCAGATAAAAAAGATTCACATCATTCAGAACTAAATAAAATCTTGCAAAGTATTCTATGAATTAGCCGATGTTCTCATTGTATGATTGTTGTTTTGCCTTATGGATTTGATATTTGTTCGAGGGAGTCTGTTCCCTTTGATTCTAGGTTGATACAGGGAGTCTGTTCCCTTAGTTTGCTTCTATTTAGTAAGCTTGTCTTGATTATGGTTTGTACAAGGGAGATTGTTCCCTTTTGCCTTCTAACCAGCAAGCTTGTCTTGCTTTTGTTTTAGAAAAGGGACTTCGTTCCCTTTTCCTTGTATTGCTGGTCTCCAGCTTCTTTTTGATCTATACAATTCTTACATTTGATCAAAAAAAAAAAAAAGATAATACCATCAAACTGTAGGAGATAAAGGTGTGCCTCCATGGATGTTTAACATTGCCTTCAAGTTTAAGACATTTATATGAAATAGGGATGGGTACTTTTTTGGAACCTACTTTTTTGTTGAACTAGGTTTCATGTTCCTACACTCCAACTCTACAGGGACATTACCAATACACATGTAGGTCATCAATAACAGTACTATGTTACATGCTTCCTAATCTGGTATACAGAAAATAATAAAGATTCGCATCATAGTCTTACAATCAATTTAGGAAATGAGTTCAATGAATCCACAGAAGCCAGATCATCTATGTTGTTACCTCCTGAAGCAAAAAATGAGTAAAATCAGAAACTTTCGCACAGTAGATGAAGGAAGCATCATGGCATCAAAAAGTTTTAACTAATTACCCAGAAGAAGGCAGCGTAAATTTTGAAAAGGTATACAGCTTTGATCATGAGATTCATCACCACCAACCAATTTGTCTATTGTATCATGATCAGGATAAAAGATACGGTTCAAATTGTTCTTGTTTAAATGAAGTTCCTCCAAGCTGAACATAAACCATGTTGTAACTTGAGACCATAATCAAGTGCTTTGGCAGGCCCAAATTGAAAAACATATGCTAAAATTGCAGATGGACTAACATAACCTTTCTCACCTTCTTAATTGAGAAAGCTTTACAATTTCATTCCATTCAGCTATACAATTCTCTTCCAAATTCAGCAGCCGCAAAGAATCAAATCCATGAACAATGGATGAAGATGCTGTCTAGAAAATGGAAAATCAAATATAAACATGATGTTGCAAAATCAATGATTAGAGGTTTCTAGTGTATAAAAGAGCTTCACAGATTGTTATAATTTTGAAGGTATATGCAAGTCTTGTTAAGCTGCTAATCTAAACAATTCTCCAGATGTAACTTTTAGTCATTAGCACGAAGAATTAGAGGGATACCATGTTAAGTCTCTCCAAAGATAGCTGCTCTCTTTTTCTTCACTCTTGCAACAGAGAATGAGGCTAACAGGATTCTACATCTGAGAACAGCAGTAGAAATCCAGACTTGGTGGGAGTGACCAATAGTGATATGGGGTGGGACTTGTAGGATTTCCTTCAGGAAGTTTTTGGGCTTGATTGGTCAGTTTATTATTGCATGTATGAATTATGTCCTTATTTCATTCTAATGGGAATTAATAGGGGCAGTTTCTGAACATGGATGATCAGACAAATTAAAAGGTAGAGTATGAGTGAGCAAACTCCTGTCAAAGACACGCTTGACTGAATTCTTATATTGGTTAATAAAATAGCAGTCTTATATGAACCCAAAGTTGAAACATATTATCCATCCACTTGAGAAACAAAGTAGGATATTCAACAAACCCAAAGTTGAAACATATTATCCATCCGCTTAAGAAACAAAGTTGGATATTCAACAAATACTACCTTTATTGCATTTATGCCATTTCCCATCAGATGTAGCTCCTCAATTACTGGCAATAAATCTTTAAGCAATTCAATCTGCAACAACAAAATTACACCTAGCTTGAGTGTTTTTCTTAAATTCATATATCGGGAAAAAATTGAACAAAAAAACTGATTCACCTGTGTCCAATTTATGCCAGTATTGTTTAAAACTAAAATGTGGATGCTTTTTAGTAGTGGTAGACCAACAATCTCATGGGACATTGAGTTGTTAGACAAATTGAGTGCTGCAAGAGAAGGTAATTGTTCACATATGATGCCAACATCCTGCAAGGATTAATCCAAACAAGAGATGGTTATTCAGCAAACAGCTTCACAATTATTGAACAGTCATGCATAAAAAGGATCCAGCAAACACATAGAAATTCCTAACACTAGGTCAATCTTAGAGTTGGAAAAAATATAAATCAAAATCATCTTTCAATTCAGAAATGAAATTTTCATACTAATTCAACATAATAAAAGAATTATGTTTTAGAGCACTTCCAAATGTAGTGGAACATTTAGCTATTAAAGACTCAATAATGAAGAGTCAAGTTCTTCAAATGGTTTATTTTTCCATCACATACAGTAGAAATGGTTTCTCTTCCAGTCTTCCCCCATCCTTGAGGTGTTGTTGTAGCACCCTTGAAGTCAAAAGTGTTGTTCTTCCTTTTGTTGCCTTTTCTCTCCTATTTTGCAAAGCTGTCTCTTCACTCTTCTGCAGGTTTATCCCCTTAGTTTGCTTAGTTTTGTCTCCGAGTCTAGCATCTTGAAGTGGTCCGCTAGTTTGGTAGTGGCCTGTTTTGCTTCCCGTTTACAGTTTCAGTTGTTTTGTTGCCAGTTTCCATTTCATTTTGTATGATTATGTTCTCTTTTCCACTGTAATTTCCTTTCTCCTTAGTTGCTTGGTTTTTGCTTCCAAAGTGTTTAACGACCTTCCTTCAACTTATTAAATGAAAGAATATAGTAGAAATGGTTTATCATTATTGATTTTTAGTTTCTGATTGTTTGCAATGCATAGCAGAACACATTACACTATATAGCATACTACATGCAAACTCAAATAACCTTAGCAATTCAGAGAATAAAATTAATATCTTAACCATAAAAGAAACAACTAATAGATATCACAGAAGTGAGGATATTCAGTTACAAGCAAATATACTGTCATGTGAGAAAATAAGTCTGATAATAAGATGATTTTAATTCTATTTTTTTAATCAATAATTGTGACCTGAACAAGTACTCTTTGATAGAAATCACAGTATTACGCATGTACAGATGGCATCTAAAATTACTTATTAGCACAATCTATAACTAGCTCAAAAGACACTAGCAGCAAATTGGATTAGCACAATCTAAAATTCAAAAAGCAGAAAGCAGTACAGGAAATGCAAGTTTCTGGATTTAAAATCTCCTGTAAAAAAAGAAAGTAGCATCAGATAGGATGCAAAACATACCTTCCATTCTGAAAGTAAATTTCCAGTCAAGTCCAGTTCCTTTAGATCTGGAAGAGAACCATTAAAAAAGCATAAGATGTAACATAAACAATTGCATTATTAATCATTCCACTGAATTATGAATTGACAACCCCACCCAAATATGATGCATTGGGAATTTGAAAGCAGTTCTTACATTCAACATTTTTACATAAAGTGGTTGCTCTCTGGACTTGGATGAGGCCATGACTTTTAGCATTCACTAAACAATGGCACCTAAGCTAGTAATGGATAAATAAAAAATCATAAAGGCAGTAACTGGGAATCTGAGAAACCAACTTACTTGGCACTATATTTCTGATTTCATTAGGGGATCCCGGATTGCTAACACCCAAATAAAAAAGGGAAGCACCCGTCAATTCTTCTAATCTACTTAGCTTATCTTGAATCTTCTCTTTACCAACAAGTTGTACAGATACCCTTTTGTTACTAGCTGAAAGCACATACATTTCATCTGCACACAAATCCAAACTTTAGTATCCATTAGCATTCTTTTCTTTATCAAACACACAAAACACTAACCCTCTTTATCCAAGTACAAAAAGATTCAAACTTTAGATTCCATTGACATTATTTGTCAAGCAAAACGACAACTTTCAAAACTGAAAACGACACAAAACTGGGATATTACATAAATAGAACATATACCCTCTTCTTGTAAGTGAAAAGAATTCAAACTTCACTACCCTTTCTCATTCTTAGCTAAGCAATACTACAATACCCAAAACTTAAAGCGAAACTAAAAGTGATAATTACATAAAGAAAAACCCAAGAAGAAGCAGACATACCCTCATCTTCTTGAGTTGGTTGGTCCCTGTATCTGATATAGAGAGCTTCTATAAACGAAATGCCCGAAGTCAAATTCTGGGCCCGAACGAATGACCCAGAAAGTTGAGACCTTGCTTCGAAGTAGCGGACTCCATTCAATGACCCGTCGTGTTTGGCTTCGCCATTGTCCCAATCGACACCGACCCATGTGCCAGGATGGCCTTCCACGGGTCCTATGTACTTGACGGTACCGATTCGGCGTGGATCATTGGTTGAATGGACTCGCTGGTCAAGTTTGAAGGTGCTCGGATCAGAGGAGCTTTGCATTATTCTTTCGGTGTGAGTGACTGACTACTGTTTGCCTCGCAGTTCGCACGGCAGCATCTAATATTGCAGCGAGCTTATTAAGGAGTCATTTGCTATCTTTGCCAGCTCTTTTTCTGTCTTCGTTTTCTATTTTTCAGAAAACAAAAGGACTGAAATTTGAGTGGCTGTCATGGTTAAATTGAAAAACAAATATATATATATATATATATATATATATATGTTGAATTAAAACCATAATTATTTGAAAAGTTTAATTGATTAGATTTTAAATTTGTTTTTAATAATTATAAATTTGAGTTTTTTTCAAGACCATTAAAAACTTAAATGATTATTAATTTTAGAATTCATGAAATTAATCGAGATATACATAAACTAATCCAAATATCTATATTAATTGAAAAAAATATAGTATAAAAGCCAAGAATATAGTTTTTATATTTTTTTATGTCTAGTTTTTTCCAACTTTTTTATATAAACAATCATTATTATAAATTAAAAAATCAATGTATATATTTAATTAAATAAAAAAATATATACATGCAATTAAAATAAATTATAAAATTTGATTTTTATCAAGTCAAAATTAATCAACTAAATCTGTAATTTAAATCATAGACTCAATTAAATTTATTTTTTTATTTAATTATAAAATAACAAAAATAAACATTCTTGAACTCGAGAGCAAACCAAAGCATTTGATTGAGGTTGTGATAAAGCTATGAATATGATGACAAATTACTTTATCTAATTAAAAATCAACAACATATTAAAAGATAAAATAAAAATAAAAAATAGCAAGAAAGATCCATCTAATTGAAAAACATACAAACAATGAAAATAAAGAAGGGAAAAGGCTTAGAAACATTGGCGTAGTTGGCCTAGTGTGCTTATGCCTAAACAAAGTCCCGGTACACGGACACAAGCAACCTAAGCACAAGATTGCTAAAAAAATTCATTTTTTAATGAGGCTTGATTTAGAAAATAATAAAAAAAAATAGCAGTTAACATATCACCTACTCTAACCAGGTTTCAATTATCTCTGGTCGCCAAGGGTGATTCACCCAAAACAATCTATTTTAACTTTTGTTTTAACCTTAAAACATCATAAAGACCTAGATAAACTTATTTATGCTTTCAAACAATCCGAAAATGATCAAAAAAACAAAGAATAATATGAAACCCAAAAGCTTCTTGTTATCATATCTATTTTTTCAAGCAATTTGAAGGTGAAAGTACACCTTAATGGAATTTATAGACACTAAAATTGATTATTTTAGTGGTCAGGGTCGTTGTCAACCATCGTTTTATTTCTCTAACACCATAATTCAATGATGTTTTCTCTCCCATCTTAAACTAGGACTAAAAAATAAGAAATAAAGTTTTGGACTAAAACTAAAATTTGAAAAAAATATATTAAAAGGATGTAAAATTGGTATGTTGAAAACTAATAGGATCATAATCAACTTTTTTAGACAATTTTGAAATGACTATTTAGTTCCTCCATGTTTTTTTATATTCATCCCCTATCTTTTAATTTTTAATTTTTACCTACCTTAACAAAATAGAAACAAATCGACTTTTAATTTGGCCATAAAAGGATGCAATTAATGAAAAAAAAAATCTGATGACCAAAATAGAAAAAATTTATCATGGAAGTCTATAATGAAATGTGAGAGAGTGAACAATGGCATGATAAATAGTATTTTTCCATGCCTTTTAGATTTTCTTATAATAAAAGGACTAGAAATAAGAATTTAAACATTTTTGCATTAAAAACTAATTACTAATTTTTAAAATTATGAACATAAAATACTTTTAAAAGAGGGTAACGTGAATAATATGCTAGAAGTATTATTCTTTTCGAATAAATCTCATTACTATATTAAAATTGAGGAGAAATTACCTTGATCATCCTATAGTTAGGTCATTTTTTTTACTTTGCATTTATTGTTTTAAAAATTATATTTTACATTCTAAACTTTATAAGTTCATAACACTTTACATCCTTGCTCTGATGCTAGGAGCAGAAGCAGAGGATGGCTAAAATGTTTTTTCCCTGCCTCTTCCCTGAATAATTATAAATTTTATCCCTAAAATTAGTAAATCTTAACTTCTTCCTCTTAATTGTTTTTTTCTAATCCCCCCAACCTAATGTCTTGGTTACATCTTTGTCTGACGCGCAAAAACAAATGATTAAATTATTTACAAGACTTTCATTATATTTCAATTAATGACTAAAGAGCTCTTATATTCAATATTACAACTCTTCCATCAAATAATAAAAAACCCTGGTCACCATCTTAACCTTCCCCCCCACCCTTTTTTTTCCTTTTAAATTGCACATTTTTTTTTATATAACCCTTGCAACACTGTAGCTATCATTCTTTATTAGGAAAGTGATATACCATGTTTGACTAGAAAATATAGTGATGGTCAAGATAATATAGCTATATTCTTTCTAAGATTGACTAGTTAGTTGACTCCGTTGTAGGTTTTGAGTACCTAAACTTCTTGGATTTCAATTCTAATTATCACAAAATCCTCATGCACCTAGATGATGAGAAAAAATAACTTTCATAGCTAAATAAAGAATATTTTGTTATACAGTTATGCTCTATGGACTTAATAATACATGGGTCACTTACCAGCGGATGATAAATAAAGCATTCAAGAAAAAAGTTAGAAAGATTATGGAAGGATATGTTGATGACATGTTGGTGGAAACCATGACATTTGAGCAATATATCTTGGACCTAAAAGAGGTCTTATCTATGTTTGGCCATCATTCGATGAAACTTAATCCTTTCATATGTGTCTTTATCATTAATGGAGGAAAAGTTCGGCGGCTTATAAAGAGACTGACCACCCTTAATCAGTTCATATCTCACTCGAGGAAGCATACTCTACCATTCTTCAAGACATTAAGGAACATTTCCAACTTTGAGTGTACTTTAGATTGTCAACAGGTTTTTGAAGAAATCCAAATTTCATTAATGATTGCTCATTTGAAGAGCCAATAAATGCTTCTGAGCCTTCACTTGCAATAATTACTTTCCCCGTTAAACTAGAAGCTCTAACAAAACACTCCCCAATAATCCCCAACTAGAAACTAGAAGTGGAGCTGGGATAATACTTATAAGTCCTAAAGAAAAAGAATTTGAATACATGGTTCATTTTGAGTTCCCAATCATGAATTACATCTTTTTGCAGAAGCTTTAAATGCATACCCTCTCCAAGTCTATAGTAACTCCTAGTTGGTGATCGGTCAATACCAAGAAATATATAAGGCCGAATAACCAACCATACAACTATATCTTTAAAAGGTTCAACCTTATTTCTCCAAGCAAGTTGGAGGCAAGAGCATTTCAATTACTCGTATTTCAAGGAAAGATAGCTGCCGAGTATATCCCCTATCTAGATTAGCAAGTTTCAATCCTATAAACCTCTAAGTGGATGTCTAAGTTGAAATTTTGAAAAAATCAAGTGTGGGTGAAGAGCTTGTGGTTGCTCCCATCAATATGAAGAACAATTAAAGAACCCTTATCTAGCATTACATGCTTACTATGAGGCTACCCTTAAACAAAAATGTTTGAGATTTACCTTGGTCTCTGGTTAGCCTCATGTAAAAATGATCATTATAGCCTTATCATGACCTTTTGCTTAATGTAGGGTAGACATCCTAGATCCATTCCCTAAGGCTACAAACAAAAGACAATTTATCCTAATAGTTGACGTTTATTTCACAAAATAGGTAGAAGTAAGAGCCTTAACAAAGATTCCCAAAAATAAAGTAATCTTATTCTTATGGAAAAATATCATTTGTCAATTTATGCTTCCCAAAGTATTGATAATTGATAACATAATACATATTAACAACCATAAGATGAGATAACATTGTCAAAGGCTTTGCATTGATTATAGGCTCTCTTTAGTATAACATCTTCAAACCAATGGTCAAGCTAAACTGACTAGCAAAGTTTGGCTTAATAGATTCAAGAAAAAAAAAAAAAAAAGCTAAGTTAAATAGGTAAAACTGCTAAATAAAATCTTGTGGGTTTACAAAACAACTTAGAAGACATTTATTGGTGAAACTCTATTTATCCTCACTTATGAAATTGAGGTTATGTCCTAGCTGAGATTGAGTGTCCAAACTACAGGGTAGTTCAATATACCTTATAAGAGAATGAATAAGCCCTTAGAGCCAATCTAGATTTCTTAGAAGAATCAAGTGAAGTTTAAAGGCTTCTCATCAACTGTCCAATTGATTGACTTGGTTTTTTTAGGGCAATAACCATATAATCTTCAAGAGATTGGTATGAGATTTCTTGGGGTAATAGCCCCATAACTCTTTAAAGGATTGACTTAGTCCTTCCAAAGCAATAGCTCCATAACTCTTTAAGGGATGGTTATGAGATCTCTATAGAGAAATAACACCATAATTCTTTAAGGAATTGACTTGGCTTTCATATGAAAATCGCTTCATAATCTTTAAAGGATGGATATGAGATCTTCCTAGGACAATGGCCTCACAACTCTTTAAGGGAAGGGTTGAGCCCCCCTTAATGCAATGACATTAACCTTTAGATGATGTTTACGAAGCTCTTACCAATTCATTGAGAATATGTTCACAGAAAGCCATATTAAAATAGCAAGATCTCCTAAAGAAAGGTACACATGCAACTTAGATTTCTTCTCGGTACCAGGCATGAGGCGAGTCCTACAAAGGTTAAGCAAAGTTCAAATCTTGCCAAAATTCGAAGGCAAGCTTTTAAAGATTTTTCTAATTATGAGTGTTGTACTCATACAATCTACCTAAAAGATTTTCTCCTAAATATTTTTATAGATATAGGCTTTTGAAGATTTTTCTAAGTATAGGCGTTTAAACCATACAAATTGCCTAGATGATTTCCTCCTAAATATTTTTTTAAGTATAGGCATTGGACTCATCCAGACTAAACAAGTTTACCAAATATTTCTCAATAAAAGCATGAAAATGAAATAGCATTTTTCATAAAACTCTAGATATTATAAAATGGCAAACCTCATAATACCGAGGTTGTTTACAAGGCTAAAGGAAGTTAGGGGGCTAAGGCTTAAATATCCAGGCCAGACTCCTTAGCAAAGTATTTTCCATATTGGGCAGTTGTAACCCTAACAGGGAAGACATATGTAAAGTAGGGGACAAGGACTAGATGGAAGGCAACGTTGATGTCCACTTGCATTTCTCTTGACTATTTAAAAAAAAAATACAAGTTGGACATGACAAACAATATATTGTCCCTAATTGCCCTAGTCAATGTTGTAGACCTTTAAAAAACTCTGAAGAACTCCTCATAAGAGTTCTTCAGAGCCTCCAATCAGGCACAAGAGCTCTAAGCTTCTTCCCTAGTAGTAAGAAGCTCAACTCTCATAGCATCTTGAGATGCTTTCCTCTTAATTATCCTCTACTTCAGGGAGTCCACTTTATTATAAGTCCGTCGAAACTACTTTTTAGTAAGCCCATCTAAAGGACAATGTCTCTCATATCATCCCTCAATATTGTATAAACTACCTTGAGGTTCCACAATTCAGCCTCCATTATAGCCTTTTCATCCCTTAGAATTTGACGGGTAGTCTAGTATGCCATATGATTAGCAATGGCCTCCTTCACCTGTCTTTTCTCAATCATCAATCACCTCTTAAAATTAGTGCACATCATAAAAGTCTGCTAAAAATGATTGATAGAAACAATAGTCATAAAACTAAAATAATAAGGTTAGACAAAAGAGTTTCTTACATTGAAGACTATTTATCAAGTTAGGGCTAGATGATGGTTGTAACTCTCATCATACATCATCAGGATGTTTGAAGGAATGGCCAAAACCCTCTAGGCCATTCTCCCTTAGACCAGATCTCCCACCAATGACAACCTTTATGACCTTTCTTTTTTCCTTAGTTAAGTTGGGAAAAACACATGGTGTTCGACCAAGGATAATGTTGGTAAAGACATCCTTAAACTCAGGTTGTCAAGCTTCCTAAAAAACACCCTGAATGAAGGTACCAACAACTAAAGAAGTCTCTATAATAGAAATCAGGGGTGAGGGCATTGGGATTGTCATGACAGGAGAGGCCTTTACAACTAAGGCGCTAAACTTCACAGGCATGGAGAAATTGTTTCTCTTAGACTAAGCAGGAACACTTGTAATTACTTTAAGAAGGGTCAACTCCAGTTGACCCCCAACTAGGGGAGTAGTGGCTCCCTATTTTTTTTTACAGAAATAATGGCTCTCATTATTGTTTCTTTAGGAACAATATCCTCAAAAATAGAAAACTCATCCATGTTAATGGGGTCGTGTTCCATCTATACTCTAGTCCTAACTCCACTCAAGTTAAAAAGATAAAGACCTTTTCCTCAATCTAGACAAGCTCTCCCATACAGACCTTGCTGGAGTTTCTCCTTCTCTTTCAGCTATTAACCATGCACAAAAAAAAAAGTTAGAAATGAGTACTTAAATCCATAAAAATAAGTGATAAAAAGGTGCATACTTTGCAACAAGGCATAGTAATACCTTTTATCCATCTTATTGACGTTGTACTTAATTAAGGTTAAGGCCAACACAACATATGTTTTTTCCTCATCTGAAATCAAACAGGGCCTATTGTTCATCTCAAGAAGAGGTACTCTCTAATAGTAGACACAACCCTATATTTTTTGTATCCCATCCTATTATATCTCACCACCAGCCACTTCCCTTTTCACTTATTGACATGTGCAAGCTTGCCCTGCAAAGTCTCCTTCATGGATTCATAAGCCTAAACATACATAGGTCTAGTGAGCTGCAAGGCCTAATATTCTTGGTTTAGTTATGCGCTAAGCCTAATCAAACATAGGTCTAGCAAGCTATTAGACCCAATATTCTTGGGTTCAATTACGCACTGAGTGTAAGTACATATGAATCTGACAAGCTGCTATACCCAACCTCCTTAGGTTCAACTACATGCTGAGCCCAAGTATATGTGGGTCTGACAAGCTGCTAGACTTAACAAGTTTGGGTTTAGTTACGCGCTAACACTGCTAAAAAAACGGGTCAGTAGCATTGGCAATTAGCAATGAAATATTTCAGATGCAAATTTAGCAACGGATTAGCAATGAATTATATATATACTAATTTTTTAATATTATCAACGAATTTAGCAACAGAAAATCAGTGGCTAAAAAATAAATTAATATATTAAAAATCAACAACGGATTATCCGTTGCTAATACAATGGCACGGTTTACAATGACTGTTCTAATAAAAAGAGAAGAACAAAATTTGACTTATATATATAAATATATATAAACAAAAAAACACCCCATATAGTATATAATTGGTACAGGTATATAAACAAAAAAACACCCGGGAGGAGACAATTAATTACTCCAACTCAAAATCAAAAACTTTCATTCTCCACAAAAAAAATCCTAACTCAATCGATTTGTCCATTTTTTCTTTTTGCAGAAACCCACCCCTCCTCTGTCACTTTCTCTTGAATTATTGTCCAGAACATGTAATTCTAAAACATACCTTTTCAATAACCCCACTTTTGCTTTCTTTAACTTCTCCTGTGGTGTGCTCTCAAGAACCCACTTGGCAAAGATCGGTGGTGTGCTCCCACTTGCAAAGAACTGTGTTGTGATGTGCTCCCATTTGCAAAGAATCATGCTGCTACCAAGAATCCACTGTTCCACTTGCAAACGGTATAACAAATTAAAACAGGTATAATTAGAAACCTAGATTTGAGAGATTTTATTTGTAGTTTAGAGATAATGTATTTTATTTTATTAACTAATTTTATTGATGAGAATAATAATTTTGTTTTATTTTTTGCAAATTATTTGTTAAATATAGCTTTTATCACATCCTAATAATTTTAATTATTAATGTAATGTATTTTATTTTAAATTTATTAACTGGGTGAGGTATAAAAAAAAATATACTGAGAGAGGGGGGTTGAGATTATTGTTGAACAGATCATGCAACACAGAGCATGAAAAATGTTGTGGAAAGTAGCCTAACTACTGTTGCAAAACTATTGTTTTCTTTGCGGTAACTAGTAAAAATGTTGCAAAATAGAGCATGCAAAAAGATGTAATCCTAACTAGTGGTATAAATTACTAGTTACAAAAACCAGAAAAGACTAGGGAGGGAGCTTTCTTTACAGTAGCCTTCTTATCATTTGTGCAATTTCAACAATTTTTTAGTTATGGCACTGCTTGTGTGTGTCACCATGCTTCTATTTAGGTGTCCATTTGTTGAGCTTCATCTTCATTCTTTTGCAGGAGCCCAGGAAAACTTTTAAGTTTCACCATCCCTTCATTTGAAGCCCTTACTCAATTTGGTGTTGCTACAGTCTCTGCTGAAAATATTGGGGAAATGGAAGCATCATATAGCTTAACGGTATTTCAAACATTGTCCTGGCATATTGGGTCATGATGCAAAAATTCTTAAACACATACATGCTGATGCAATATTTACTCAATATTTACTCTTACTTGGATCACAATGCTTAAATAATGTTGTTACATATAAAATATAACATAAGATTCATTACAACAATTTGACATGTTTTATTATTTCTTCATATAGTAATGTTGGTCAATAAAATCTAGTATATTTCACTGCCAGTATATAGTCATAGTCACACCATAAATAAAACCTTATTTTCTAGAAGCAAGCAATCACATACACAACTTCTTGGATAAGCCTCCTGTAAAAAATCTATAAGGGAGTAGTGCATGAGATGAGAAGTTAACAACTAGGTATATATGAAACTCCAAAATCATACGCAAACATAAATTAATAGTTTTAAGTAAATATTTATATAATTTAAATAATTTAAAATTTTAATACAAACATTCATAATATCCATAGATTTTCATCAACCAACAATTAATAAATTTAAAATAAATAATATGTCGGTGTTTCATCTCAAACAAAAAAATATCTCAATTGATAATTTTATTAACAATGCTTACACTGGATTTTTCTCAAATTCAGTAATATTTTAGTTAATGTTAAATTAAATCAAATCTTATGATCTCTCAATTAGAGAACGTAAAAACAATTAGCAATAAAAGATGTATTGTAAGAGTTTTTGATTTTTAAATTATTAGCTAGTTATTAATTAAGTTATTTTGATAATTTGTTATATAAAGTTTTAAATATAGATTAAGAAATATATTAAATAATATTCTAATTTTTTTTGTTTTAATTATGTTAAATAGATTAATATGGACAATCGATCATGGATGTATCGCCATCATAGGGATGGTTATATTTGTCCAGAATTTATTGCGGGTGTATGAAGATTTATCAATTTTGCATTTTCAATTGATGAAAATGTATCTGGAGGTAAAATTAGATGTCCTTGTATTAGGTGCAAAAATCAGAAGTTTTTAATGGAAGAAAATGTTTATAAGCACCTGTTTTCAAGAGGATTTTTACCTGATTATGAAAATTAGACTGTACATGGAAAGCCTTATGTTTTAGAACCAATAATTTCTAGACCTTCATCAGTTGGGTGCAGTCATGTTGTGAATGATGTTTTTGAAGAAAATTCATATAGAAATATGGTTCTGCATGCAATGGGGATTGGTGATACATACTCTAATGATAAGGTTTCTAGTCCTATGGTAGCATAAGAACTTCCGAATCCAAAGGCAGATAAATTTTATAAATTACTTAAAGCTGCAAAGGAGTCTTTATAGGATGAGTGTACCAAGCAATCTAAATTATTTGCTTGTGTACAATTGCTTAATATGAAGTCAACTCTAAATTTGACTCAGACTGCCTTCAACAAATTTACTGAATTTATAAAAAGTTGAATGCTTGATAATGGAAATTTGGTTTCAAGTTTCTATGATGCCAAGAAATTTATGTGGCCGCTTGGACTTGGTTATGATAAATATGATATGTGTCTTAATCATTGTATGTTGTACTATGGGGTAAATGCAATGAAAACAAATTGTGACTTTTATGGAAGTTTACGATACAAACCTAGAAATCTCACTAGTAAAGGTTCTAACAAGTCAGAGAAACAACTTCAATACTTTCCCTTGACACCAAGACTTCAGAGGCTATTCATGTCTCCACATCATGCCAAAGATATGACATGGCATCATTTTTATAGGTCCAATGATGAAGTTATAGTGCATCCATCTGACGGGGAGGCATGGAAGAAGTTTAATCAAGACCATCAAAACTTTGCATCAAATCCATGAAATATTCGATTAGGATTATGCACTGATGGTTTTAGTCCATTTACCATGTCTTCAAATGTCTACTCTTGTTGGCCAGTAATTGTGACTGTTTATAATTTGCCTCCTTGGAAGTGCCTCCTTGGAAGTGCATGACTGTTTATAATTTCCCTTGATTATTCCTGGGCTGAAGAATCCAAGGAAAAAGCTTGATGTTTTCCTACGACCATTAATTGATGAGTTGAAAAAGCTATGGCTTGATGGTGTTAATACCTATGATATATATAGGAAGGAAAATTTTTAATTAAGGGCAGCTTTGATGTGGACCATTAGTGATTTTCCAACTTATGGTATGTTATCGGGTTGGAGTACTCATGGCAAGTTGTCTTGTCCTTATTGTATGGAGCATAGCAAAGCCTTTAGATTAAAGCATGGGGGGAAAATAACCTTTTTTTACTGTCATCGACGATTCTTACCTATGGATCACCCATATAGATATCAATAAGATAAATTTTTAAAAGGAGTAACAGAATGGCTCCCTCCTTTACCTCGTCGATCAGGTTTAGAAATGTTATTTGAAGTGTCTAATTTTACGGAGGGGTATATTAGAAGTTCATCTCACAATAACAAAATATCAGGCTTTGGTGTTAAACACAATTGGGTGAAGAAAAGCATTTTTTGGGAGCTTCCATATTGGTATACAAATTTGATTCGTCATAATCTTGATGTCATGCATGTTGAAAAAAATTTCTTTGACAATATTCTTTATACAGTAATGGATTGTCCTCATAGAAGCAAGGACAATGTAAAGGCTACGTTGGATATTCAGTTGTATTGTAAAAAGCCTAACTTACATTTGCAAAAAGATGCAAGTGGTCGGGTTTACAAACCTAAAGGCACTTATTATCTCTTCAAGAAACAACAACAAGAAGTGTTGTCATGGATGAAAGAATTGTCATTTCCTGATGGTTATGCTTCAAACATCTCACGGTGTGTAAAAGAGGCACAATGTAAGGTTTCATGCATGAAAAGTCATGATTGTCATGTTTTTATGCAGAGACTTCTTCCAATTGCTTTTTGACCTTACTTGCCTAAGCCACTGTGGAAGTCATTAACTGAATTGTTAGTATTTTTTTGGGACATTAGTGCTACAATTTTAAATGTCCAACACATGGAGTTATTGCAGATGAATATCATTGAAATTATTTGCAAACTTGAAAAGATTTTTCCTTCATCCTTCTTTGACTCTATGGAACACTTGACAATACATTTACCTTATGAGGCAAAAGTCGGAGCACCCGTTCAATATCGATGGATGTATCCATTTGAACGGTATGTTTTCATGTCATATTATTTTTTATTCTTTTCCATTTTTTCTCAAACTAATTGACATCAATGATATAGGTATATGTTTTATTTGAAGAAAAAAGTGACCAATAAAGCTAAAGTTGAGGGTTCCATATGTGAAGCATATTTGATTAATGAAATTACCAATTTTGCATCTTATTATTTTGGTGATGACATGCAAACAATATGGAATCGAGTTCCAAGGAATGATGATGGTGGCCTTAAAAGTCTTGATGGACAACTTTCAATTTTTTCTTACCCTGGGAAAAAATTGTCCAGAATATTGTATAGAAGACAATTGTCACATGCTGAAATGAAAATTACACATAACTATATTTGTTTCAACTGTAAAGAATTGAAGCCCTATTTAGAGTAAGTATGGATTTTTTTATATATACTTTATTCTTAATAATTTAATTTTAAAAATAAACTATTTATAATTTAGGCAATGTCATCAAGAGCTAAAGCCACAATAACCACATGCGAGTGATGCTGAAATAGAAAAATTATGCAAAGAGATCTTTCCAATTTGGTTAAAAAATAATGTAAGTAGCTTTATATAATGATTTTTTTAATGCAATTTTATTCTTTTAATAAATTATTTTATTTTTGAAAAAAATATTTATTATGGTGTTAAATGTTATGGTAGGTTGAATATCAATCAAATGGAATTAGGAATCAAATCTTTGCACTTGCTATGGGCCCTTCAAATTTAGTTAAATGTTATAATTGGTATTATGTGAATGGTTTCAAATTTCACACTCAAAGTTATAGTCGATTTAAAAAGACGATGAATAGCGGGGTTTATGTGAAAGGAAGTTGCTATGATGACAATGAATGTGATTATTATGGAATACTTGAAGAAGTTGTTCGGCTAAAATATTTGGGGAATAAGTGCAAAGTATTCATGTTTAAATGCCATTGGTATGATACAAGAAGAGGAATTAGAATGCATCGTTCAAATGGTTTGGTTGAAATCAAGCATACTTCTCGACTATATGGAAATGAAGATTTTATGCTAGCACAATAATGTCAACAAGTCTATTATACATGTCCGCCTGATAATAAATCTTCTGAATGGTAGGCGGTAATTCAGACAACTGCTAGAAGTCGCTATAATGTTGACATGGGTGAATTTATTGAAGATAATAACAATATGAGATCAATTGATCTTGCTCAGTCAGATGAGATTTCACAACCATGTCGTGTCCTTATTACTCAAACACTTGATGATCCAAATATGGTTGTTAAAGCATCATATTATACAGAAATCAACCATTGTGATTTCCTTCAGTTACAGGCAAATTCGGTAGAAGTTAAAAGGGCTTCAGATGAAGAATTTGATGATGATGTTAATGGCGATTACGATGATGATGATATGGTTATGAGTGATGATAATGATGAGCAATATGATGATGATATATTGTAAAATTTATTTTTATTTATTGTATTTGGACATATTTTTAAATGATGTAAGTTATGTTTGTATTAATGGTATTAATTAAAAATAATTATTTTGTTCATTTTTATTTTTTTTATTGTATTAATTAGATCATATTCAATAATTAAAAATAATTCAGTTATATTTATTCTATAATATTGTTTATTGATGTTAATTTTTTATTCTATTTCAGGTATCTAGCATGCCTCGACGTGGTTCTATATTAGCTTCCAGGAGTAATAAGACCACTTCATTTAGATCAAATAGCCCTTCATCTAGGCCAAATAGCCAAGCATCGATTTCTCATCAACCTTTTCATCATAAGTTACATGATTGCTATAATCCTACTCGGCAAGATTATGGGCGAAGGGATGATTATCAATCGTACGAGGGTTTTCGCTTTCAAGATTTACTTCAAACTCAAGAAGGTTTCCCTCAATATCACCCATATACTTTTAGGGGATATAATGTTGATGGGGGTTATTATGATTGGAGGGGCAAGGATATTAGGGGAGATGAGAGAGTTGAGGAAGATGGAGGAGAACAATATGAGAGAGTAGATGGTGATAATGATAAAGATGAGGGAGATGATGTTAATGCAAGAGGATTAGGTGATGAGGGAGATGATTGTAATGTTAGAGATTCAAAGGATCAAGATGACATCCCTTCAATTCATGGTTCAACATCTTTTCCAATGCATCATGAGCAACGAGTTCAAAAGAAGGGTTTTGACACACATAAGGATCCAATTACAAAAAAAAGAAGAGCTTCATTTATATGGAACAACATAGTAAGTTGAAATTTATAAAGTTATTATGTTTTATAATTATTTTTTAAGCTTTATTAATTTAATGAATTTTTGTCATTTTTTTAAGCTTCAATAACTCATCGTGTGGGTGTGAGATCGGACTTATTTTGAAATCAAATTTTAAAGGACCATGGCACAATTGGGAAAAAGTTGGTTCAACTTATAAGGATGAACTCTTTAAAGAGTTTAAGGTATGAGATTATACATTTTTATTTTAGACATAATTATGTTGACTTATTAATTAATATTATGAGACTTGAATATATTAATAAATATATGTATTGAGAGATTGTTTGATGGATGGGATATGATTCAGGATGATTGGATCAAAATGGGAGTTGTAATGACATATAATAGAAGTGTTGTCGATAACTTGGTACCAATAAAAATAGAGGAGACTCTACTGAATTTTTTTTTAAAAAATTTCCATAATTTTAGACATATCATTCAATAGTTGACATTAGTAAAGAAATGCTTGAGATTTCATGATATTATATTTGAGGATGTTACATTCTTTTTTTCTATGCACATCCTATATCTTAGATGCAAGGATTATTATTGTAGTAAAAAATAGTTTTTTTATGGAAGTGAAGACCAAAATGAGATACGAACCTCTTAGATACAGTTAATGTAAAGAATAGTTTTTTTATTGATTGAAAACATAAATTAATATATAATTGTTTTTGCATCTCTAACGACTTAAATTAGGTTAGAACATGTCATGTTACTATGATTTAAGACAAATTAATTCTATTTTAGGAATATATTAAGAAATGGTTAGGTATATACCAAAAAAAATATTATAATAATTAGAATATAAGACATTAAATTACATTTTATGATGTAGTTAAGAAGTTTTTATTTTATCAATATTTTTTGTTCATCTTTTTTACTTCTGATTATGTGATTGTAATTATATAGGCTAGTTAACAAATATGTTGAGCTTTGTTTGTTTTTTATATATAGAAAACATATATATTTTCTGAGGATGATGAACCAATTATTTGTAAGATTTGGGAAGATAAGACTAGAATTGCTTTGAACCAGTAGTTGACACGAGCTCGTAAAAGAGCTATGTCTGACAGAAATACCACAAATATTATGGATTACATTAATAAAGGTCTAGCTTGGATACACAATGACGATTGGAATCAAATGATTAAATAAATTTGGTCTACCCTAGAATTTCAAAGGAGATCAAAATCTGCAAGAAATAATCGGTTAACTGAAACAGATGGTAAATTAAGCACTCATTCTGAAGGTACGATGTCATTTGCATCATATCGAGCTAGCATGGTGATGATTGTTTATATTTGTTATAATGGACTTTAAATTTTTATATTTATATTTTGTAATATTTTTTTTTGTTGATAGCAAGAAAAAGCGGGTGGAAAAGAACCTTTATGGGATGATGTGTTTTTGGTGTTGCATCAGAGTGCCAAGCAACCTGAAACATTCATAGATAACAAGTCTAAAAAAGTTGTTGTGAGTATTTTTTTAATGTAATTTAATATTATTTAAAATTTAAATGAATTTATTATTATATTTAATTGTATTGTAGGAGAATTACAAAAAAAAAGATGATTTCAAGATATGGAGCTGATCGGGAAAATCATCCTTCATTTGATGGAGCAGCTTGGTGTGTGCAGCTTGGTGTGTGGCTATAGGAGGAGTTATAAAGGGTAGAATATATGGTGCACCTGGTATGCCAAAATCTATGGTTACAATGGAGTCAACACCTTCTAGCTCCTCAATTCAGGCATTGAAAGAGCAAATAAAGAAAAGAAATGGTCATATTTTATCATTACAACAGGAGATGACCTCAATTAAAAAATTTCTTAGAAATATGGGATACCAAGCTTGGGCATCAAATATGGACCAAGGTATGTTGGCACCTATGGCTTCATCTATGCCACCACATATGGCTCCACAGATGACGACACCTATGTATCTCCTGTCTAATCCAGTATATCGACCTAGGCCTCGACCACCATATACCGATCCCACCTTATGATGGTCAACATTGTTTTGGTTTGTTTCCACCACCACCCCAATCACCACCTTTATGATAAAACATATTTATTAAATTGTGACTTATCTATTTTGATGTAAGTAATGAGATTTAGAAATTTATTATAAAAATTATTTTTATTTGCATTGTTATTTTTTATAAAATAATTTCTAGTATTAATTTATGTTCTTTATATATTTATCTATAATTTTTTAAATATCCACAAATAATTAAAAAAAATTCAACAGATGGGAAAAATAATTTAAAAAATTCAGACAAATCAGCAACGGATCAGCAACAAAGTTTTCATTGTTGATTAGCAATGGATCAACAACGGAATATCCATTTCTGATTTATATAATTAGCAACCAAATTTCAGCAATGGATAATTTGTTACTAAAAAATCAGCAATGGATGTTGCCAAAAAAATTAGCATCTATTATTTGCATCTAAAATTATCCGTTGCTAATTTCGTTGCTGTGTTTTATCAGCAACATATTTTAATATTATCTGCAACGAACTTGTTAGTTGCTAATAGGCTTTTTTTTGTAGTGTAAGCTCAAGTGGACATGGGTTTGGTGAGCTGTCAGGCCCAATAACATTGGGTTCAGTTACTCACTAAGCTCATGTAGACATGGATCTAGCAAGCTTCCAGACCTAACCTTTTTTTATTCAGCTACACTCTGAGCTTAAGTAAACTTGGGTCTGGAAAACTATTAAGATCAACATCTTTGAGTTTAGCTACATGCTGAGCCTAAGTGAACATGGATCTTGTAAGCTATTATGCCCAACATTTTTTTGTTTGGCTACGTGCTAGGTTTGGCGAGCTTTCAAGCTCGACCTCCATAGGTTTAGCAATGTGTTAAGTCCAAGTAGGCATAACGTCTATATGTTTAGCTATGTGTTAAGCCTAAGTAAACATAGGTTTGACAAGTTATCAAACCCAATATCTTTAGGTTCAGTTACGCGTTGAGTCTATATACATATGGATTCGACAAGTTACCAAACTCATCGACCATGATCTTGTCTTCGTGCCAATTTCAAGTAGATATGAGCTTGACAATCATTACAGAACCCCCTGTTGGGCCTGACAATCATTATAAACCCTATGTAGGGCCCCAAGACTTTATTTTTTTTTTATTATTATTCTTGTGAATTTAAACATAAAATGGTAATGTAAAAAATACTTATATCACAACGCTCCTACGTGTATGTAAGTCTTTCAAGGGTCTATCATATTTCTATCAACATTAATATTGTATAAGAGATATTTATCCCTCATTAATATTGCATAAGAGATATTTATTCATCATTAATATTATCAGGAGAAAATTACATTCTAACCCCTTCATTCAAGCAATATGACAAGTTTCAAATGTTATAAATACCTTTTGAGCCAACTAAGTAAAGGATTCACAATTTTCCTCTTCGAAGTATTCTTACTTTAATCTTTAAAGCATTTATCATTATCATACAATAACAAGAACAAACACTCTTGTTCTCGGAATTTAAAACTTATTCTTTTATTTATTACAATCTTTTATTAAAAAGTTATTAACTTTATCATTTGGGATCCCTAAACCTCACCAAAAAAATTTATATTGTAGGTTTTGGATTTTCTACCACCAATCATCTGCTACCTTAGTTTTAGATTAAAAAAAGTTGATATAAATTAATGATTAACCACTATCTAAACATCAAATAACCTCGTTCTTGAGCCTATTGGATTTTGAAAGATAATCACTTTCCTCTCAAAAACTAATGATAATAATTTTGGAAAAAAAAAATCTTTCAATAATTATGTTGGTGAAGAAAACTTTTATGGTGGTGAATGAACAGGGCCTATGTAACCAATAATTATTTAGCCAGTGTGTTTATGATTAAACATCCCATGAAGAACATGAAGACTGATTTAGTTTAAGTTAAAATGGCATTCTCTTGCAAGTAAACTCATAAACAGTCTGAAAGAAGCTTTTTGGTGTTTCCTCTTCCGGCAACCTAAGAAGGTGAGCTACCTTGGAAAATCCTGCATGTTGCTTAAGATAGGACTCGTCCTCGATCCCTTCATGGTGCATCTCTTCTTTAAAGTCCTTAGGTTTTGATAAGGCCCACTGCATTGCCCATATGGCTAAAGGTCGCATGTAGCAAAGAGACCGATATTGATCATTGATGTCCCAACTTTCTGGAATCTGGAATGAATAACTGTAACCAAAAACAACTACTGTGACCAAAGTATTTGGAGAATGAATGTTAGTGTAAGGAGTATGACACCAAAAACACCATGTTTGGAAGAGTAGTAACTAAAAGAAAATATAGATAGAGCGAGTCAACTCAATTAAAGATGCGATCATGTATAGTTATGTGTGGTGTGCCGCTGAGCTATGACTCAACTGGCTTCAGTGTCCTCTCGCTCGCCATTCAAGAGGTCTGGAGGTCTCGAGCTCAAAGTTCTTTCTTGTGACCAAGAAATAGTTAGGTGCAGTGCGTATGCTAGATATTACCTGACGAATCTATAGGTTACATCAGATTGTAAGCAACTAGAAAAGATCACTTCATTTCCGTAAAAATCTTTTGTTTTCATTGGTTCCTAAAATGTGGATGAATATACAATAAACTCGATTTATGGCTTGGACTCAATAGCAGACACACCTGCACAGTTGTTTCTGGAGATGAATATTCCAAGAAGGCAAGAGCTCTTTGATAAGGAAAAATGTTGTCTCATCTACGTTGAAAAGTTAAGGAAAATGGTATAAAGAGGAGAACTTACCCAAGACCTTCTTCGGACCATGCTGCTTTGTAGATACCACCTGCAGTCTGAAAAGCCATTTCCTCCATTCCCTCTTGAATCATAGAAGCAGAAAGAGCGTAAGTAACACCAGGCCATATTTCTTTCGTTTGCATTGCCGTCATATCAACTCTTCCATCTGGTAGCATCCCGTTCACAGCCCCACGCGTTCCTCCTTTCACCTTCAAGACATTGAACTCGTAAATCTTCTCCAATGCCTTCCTGGCTTTGTCCCCATCGACGACCGGTGAAAGGCCACACGCTCTAGCATACCTGTGACATAACCAAGCATTAGTTACGTAAATGGTCCAGTGAAACAAGATCGTGTGCCGCTTCAAAGTTAAGCACCATTAACCTCATATCACTTCTGAATATTGTAGCTCAGATCACAGAACTTCATTGAAAAAATCTAGACTTTGACGTTCTTGCGATGCTTAGAAAGCGATACTAGTTTGATTACATGTCACTTCACATTCTTGTCAATTATTTTCAATTTGCATGTTTTGCGTAGGTGTTCAAGATTAAAATGCAAGATCAGAAGGAGAACCAGAATAGTATTTCCACAACATACTTTTGCTAGGTACCAAACAAGAGAAATCATAAAACAAGCAAGGAAGTTTTGGTAAAAGTAAAATATAAGAACCCTTATGCGTGATAACGATCAACTCAATAACAGCATAAAGTGTTAGCACGCAGGATAGCTTATAGACCAAATGTGAACGTTATTAATTGAATAACAGCAAAGCTAAGGAAATAAAAGACAGAATAGCTAGCAAAGAAGACTGAGATGGAGCCCTGGGAATGCTGACGCAGAAGAAAGTGAACTAGATTGGGTAATATGCTGCCAAAAGATACCCCACTGCTTGTAAAATATCACAAGAAGAAAAAACAAAAGAGAGATTGTATAATTTGCTGACAAGGTAAAGCGAAGAAAGCAATTAGCCATAAAGCATGTAGTGGAAATGGAGATCGTATAGCAAGAAGACATTAAAATCTTAGTTATTTATGAACAGTTGGCCTTTCCAGTTAATATAAGTCGGTTTCCCTAATATGCTATCAACTACTTTGAATTTTTTACGCACAAAGTAGAAACTCGATGATTTGTGCTCACCATTGCCCAGCCAATTGATCAGCTTGTATAGACTTATTACCACTGCTGTCGTAGTTGAAGTAGGAACCATTCCACAACTTGCCATAAACAGTTTTTGCCTTTTGATACTTGATCCAGAAATAATTAGCAGATCCATCATCACCAACTTCATGTGCCATGGCTGAGGTAGCCTGGAGTGCTGCCACCCAAAGGCCACCACAGTATGCACTTACACCAGTAACAGACCATGTATCATAGGTTTGATCAGGTATCCCCTCATTTTCAATCATTCCATCTCCATCCTTGTCAAATTGATCCATATAAGCCATCGCAACATATACGGAAGGCCAAACAGCTCGAGCAAAATCTTTATCACCAGTAGCAACCACATCCCTGTACACCTGGAGAACAAATTTACAGTTCAAGTCCTTCCACCTAGCTGTACTGAAAAGGTTATAGGCGTTTATTTCAAACCAGGGGTCATTAAGCCCAACATCATGAGGAACAGCACCAAGAACCTTTCGTGGAACCCACTTCCCATCACTCATAATTTGCATCCTACTAGGATCATGCATCATTACTCCAGCTGCGAAGTCTCTTTGGAGACTGAGTTCAAGTTTTGGAAATAGCATTACAAGTGCAAAAGATGCATAGAAATGAACATCATAGGTATTCCACATTAGGTATTCAGTTCCTTCGAGATAAAGGAGCTGGCCGATATTTTCTTCTCCATTCTGAAGCAAATTTGCTCCAAAAACGGCATTTGATGATGCCGGATTATGTAGTTGCTCATACGTGGATGCCATCCTTTCCAGGATTTCAATAGCCGTGTCATTCTTATGAGCAATACCGTTTACGTTCTTGTAACCTGAACTTGACCTTTCGAGAGAAAATCTTCTTTCTGTAACAGCTGTTAAATTTTGCATTGGAGGTGATTCATCTGCAGAAAGTAACATAGGTCATTTTCATTGATCAACAAATCAGATTTTTGCTTTTGTACATTAACCTCAAACCCATGAGTACCTGTCCAAATTGTCCCTCCTGCATTGAGATAATAGAGCTCATTGAAGAGAGTGATAGGGTACCTAGGAAAAAACTCTCTGATTCAATATTTTTTGAACTGCATGAAAGATCTAGAATGCCCTACTTTCTAGCAGGAACTTCATCTAACTCACCATTCAGGAACCCTTTTGTCTTCAAGAATAGGTCTTTGCCATGCTTCTATCTGGGATTCCCAGTTAGTATGCTCTGTTTTCAAAATAGGAAGAAGAAAGTATTTTATTAAATGTGTATTTTGGTTCCATCTACCTACATTTTCAACAAACTATTGCTATTTTCATTTTTGTGACTGCACATCAAACCTCCCTGACGAAATTTCAAGATAAGATTCACATTCTCTTCACATCTAGACATTGATGAGAAACTTAAGGCAGTGTCAAAATTATCAAGAAAGTTGTAAGAATGACATTTTCTGGTTCCTAATGTCATGTCAAGAAAGATACACATCTATTTGCGAAGTAGCTCAACTAGCAGAGAAAAAATTTGCATTCCATGAACTTTTCAAACTATTTCAGAACACAAAAAAATATTATTATTATTCTCAGTAGATATTCGAGATGCTATCCGAAGTAAGAATCTCCAACTAATTAGTGGTAGAGCATGGACATTTCCAAGACTTGGCTATTTCATAGGTGGATAGTATAACCATTACCAAGAATAGCATCACGTGCAATGTTGGCAGCTGCATCTCCTAGTGTACCATAGAATTTTGTATAACGCCTGGTATTGAGATGTTTTGTTAGTACAAATTACAAAACCATATTACTTCATGCTAAAGAGGTGTGTGCATAATACTAGTTATAGACAACTAAGGCAGCCCACCTGTGGTAACTTCTTTCACTAAATCTTATTTCAGGGATGTCCCATGATAACGAAAATGTGACGGTGCGGATAGAGCCAGAAGGAACGGTCACAGAGGCTGCTATGGCTGCTCCAGTAGATGATCCTGGTTCTGAAGGTGAAGTTTTATTACAGCCAATCTGATCAAACGTCCCGTTCTGCAGGAAATAAAGTTAAGAGTAAATATCTTCAGAAAATTTCCAAGTAATGGACTAGTAAAAATTAATATCAGTCCATACAAAACTTGATTTCCTGAAACAGAAGGCGGTTTATATTTTACAGTTAAGAAGTCAAGGAAGAATGAAATGCATATAAACAGTACTGTTGTTGGCTTCATATTAACCTTTCAAGAAAACCTTGCGTTGAAATGAAAAAATTAGAGAAATATTTCAACAACAAGAAGGCGACAAATTACTTTCTTTTTTCATTGAGAAGCAACGAATGGGAAAAACCAAACCTTTTTAATTACATCCCACATATCTTTTGCTGTGACACTGACATCCTGGGAATCTCCAGATATCAGGAAGCAAGGACATTCAGAAACATGAACATCCGCCGTCTCCTGTGCTGCAATGGCAAAGGTTACCGGAGGCTGTCTATTTGTCATTCTGAAGGAATTACACTTCCCATTAGATATACAAGGCTCAGCTATGAAATCAAATGCATACAAGTAAGTGAAAGGGACTCACTTGTGGCGTAACGTGACTGCATGAACTCCATCTTTTGTCCTGGTAGGAGGTCATGATTGAACTAAATTATTAAATTTTTAAAATAAATTAGCATGCATTCAAGATTACAAAATAAAAGAATAGCATCCACATTTCCGGTAAATAAATGTATTCTTACATCATCTTTGAGTTGAAATGATGACCAGAAAGTCCAGAGACCCCACCCACAGAATTCTGAAACAGTCAAAAACAGGAAACTTTTGATTAGGATATGTTAGAAGAAGCTTAATTTGTCGAGTTAACCATGTTTTGACAATAAAAACACGGTGCACAATGCAACATTCTGAACTTACCGCCCATGTAAACATTAAGGTGACATCAGCTGAAGTTTTTCCATGATTAGATAGCTGAAACAAGCGAAGGAATCACGTTAGGTTAAAACAATTTGAAGGCAGCTGACTATGACAAAATGGAGTTTCTTACGAGCCCTTTCCTACCGTGAAAGTGAAAACTGATACAGGGAAACTGGTCTCCTTATAGTTGTGGGGAATGAAAGGTGAAATTTGTCGAGAAACAATTGTAAGTTCTGGGTCAGGTGCACCTGTTTTTATACAAGCGAGTAAACATATAATGGTATTGCAAATCCCTGTCTCAGTATTTGATTGTCCAAAATGTTACAGAAGCTATTACCGTCGTAGATTGTCCAAGCCCTGGGAAAAAGAGCATGATATGTACACTTCTGGCCATTCAGATTCCAATCCCAAGATTCAATGCCTGAACCTGTGCTTTCTCTGCACAACACAGTTCTTGAGTCAATATAATTTTGTTGCGTGAGTGCTCACGAGAGGTGATTTAAAAAATATTAAAAACAGCAAATGAAATCATAATGGTGGCTTACTTGGGTATGTCTGGTGTCCTAGAGCATAATACAGAGGAAAACTTTTCACCATTCGGACGGGAAACAAAAGCCTGCATGAAGTGAGAGGCATTTAGCTATTTTAAAGTTTGCAAGGAGATTGTGCAGCTCAAACTTCACTTCAGAAACAGGAATCAAAGCAGCTATGCCTATGAATTCGAAAGCAACTGCACTGTTAGATTTAAAAGGCAAACACTACTTAGTAATGGTTTTAAGTTTGCCAAGTTTTTACTTAAAGTTTGCCACCATTTGAGAAAGATAACAGCAACTATTTTAGCAAACTATGGTTGACAGGAAACTCATCCTTACAGAAAATTGACAAGGCAAAAGGTATCAAAAGATGAGAAGTAAACTTACAGAAAATTGATTTGCCAAAACTGGGCCTTCTTCACATATTCCAGGGAACAGTCTAAAGTGTTGAAACTCGCCTCTATAGCTTCTTCCAATGCTTCCTGCACTGAAATACTTTTCCTTAATTAGATAGCCTGATGCTTTCGAATGCCATGGTCGCACTCACATCAGTGCAGATTCTCTGATATTTCTACATCAGAGACTGTCTATACTCTTTCTCTGAAATAATGATAATCAAAACAAAAGACATTGAATATCAGAAATATGCAAAGAAGCGATGTTGCGAGTAAGAGATTAAAACCTACCCGATACCACCTAAAGGGATCCCATGATCACTTGTAAGAATGTGCTTCTTGGAAAAATCAAATATTGCTGCCTGAAATATATAAAGGAAAGGTCTTCTTTATCTGTAAAAGATATTGGAAATAGAGACGTCTTTAGATAAATATTGAGAGAGAAGCATTACTCTTCCTTTTGCTGCTTCTTGATTTTTGTGACGCCACAGTCTCAGGCCGATTGGTAACTTTCAAAAACCAAGAATCATATGAGATTTCATAATTACTAGTTAGAATAATGAAGTTATGCACTTGTCTCCAGTAATTTCACATATTCCTCTGTCTTTTTTAGCTGGGGATGACTCCAATTTCTACCCAATCAATCCAAGCTCCAAAAACCATGATAAATTTTACTTGCAAACTTTATAGAGGCCAGCAAAGCTTATCTTGGTTCTTCACTTGTCATGTCAAAAGACAATCTGTAGATAGTTTTTCAAGTAGAGAGACAAGGAGCTTCAGAAAAAAAGTTGCAAGCATACCATATGTGATATTTCTCGGAAACTTAGACCGAACTGCACAGGGATTTTTCCATTGCTATTCAATTGCCTTTTCCATGTCAGTGAAGCAGGTTTTCCTGGATCGACCTAATGACAAACAGTAGGGGAAAAAACTAACATCACATATGAGGAAAAACATGTATAATAGGGTTAGCTATCACCACTCAAAACCTTTTGCAAAAGCAAAAAGCATACCTTCTGTGCATGGGTATCGGAAAAAAGATTCTCTTCACCTTCAGCTGCTGCGAGACCGTTCTCCATCTTGCCACAGGATTAATGGAATATGGATATCTAAATAAACAAGAATTTAAGAACACAATGTTCAGTTCAAAGATCCCTTGTTAAGATGTCCTTTGACAGGATGCATTTGCATTTACTAATGGAAGTATAAATAAGATTTACGAGTAAAAGTTGTAAATTAATAGCAGAATTATCCTTCACTGGGCCAATGCACATGCTTTGATCTCTATCTGAAAGTAGAGAACCATCACAAGAACACACACAAACACTATTATCTTGAAATATATTTCCAGCAAAATTTGTTTCTTCCAGTTTGATGTTTTTTCCTTTAATGCTATGTGGATTACTGGCCACGCTACTGAAAGTACCCCAAGCAAACCTAATCTTTGAAACAAACTAAACTGGCACCTAATCCATCATATGTCCCCACTCCTAGGGATGATAATGGAGCAAGTTTGGAAAATATACGTTCACCATGTCCGCCTCATGTTCGTTAGGCATTGTTAATGTTTTGATTATTGTTTTTGAATTGAAATTACGTAGACACTCGAGATAAAAGAGATATGGCATCTCTGTACCTTTTATTTTAAAAAATAAAAATTCACTATGACGTAGATCATAATTCTGCTTATTGGAATTCTGCTTCAGGTTTTTTTTTAAGTATTAAAATAATATTTTTTTTAATTTTTTAAAATTATTTTTTAAAATTAATATATCAAAATTATTCAAAATATAAAACAAAAATTAAATTAAAAAAAATTAATTTTTTTACAAACATCATTGCCCGTGTTTCTAAATTGAAAATACTTAAAAACTTTAGATCCAATGGGCTTTTATAAAGTTGAAGTGACTAGCCCATCTCTTCGCAGCAGATCAAGACTCAAGAGAGGCAGTTCCCATCGGGTCAAATCAAACATTGGAGGTGAGAAAATGCTTCAACTATGCAAATAGAAAAATCTAATCAGTTTTTGGTAGTACAGTAATTGATTTTTTAAAAAAAAATTTAAAAAATATATTAAAATAATATTTTTTATTTTTAAAATTTTATTTTTAATATCAACATATAAAAACGATTTTAAAAATAAAAAAATCCAATTTTTTTAAAGCAAAATGTCTTTCCATCCGTCTCTGAGCAAAATGACCCAGTGGCAGGGGTGAGAAGGTATCACTTGGGAGGTCAAGGAATAAGGATTTAAATAAATAATGAAAAAAGAAAAAGTTGTGAAAATTTTTCGAACCAACTTTTTTATAACATGTTTATTACAGTTATTTTCATTTAAACTAATTAAGACAATACTGTATTTTTTTTTATCTAAACAACACCACTGCTTTATGATTTAAGAAACAAATCAAAATAACATTATCTAGAAAAAAATGTAAAATTAAGTTGACTCGTTGAAGAATAAGGGAACTCACTAAATCCACAATGAAAGTCTTGAGTCGAGTCGACAGGCAAGTCTTAATATAAATTGTATTTGGTTTTTTCAACCAAAATTAATAATAAAAAAATATTTTTATTTGGTTGAGATTGAGATTAAGTACTGTAAAAACTAGTTTTTCTTATTTTTTCTAGTTATTTTTGCATGTCATGCACAAATTTCAACCTTAACCATAAAAACAAATACATTTATAATGTGTGTTTGAGGTGGTGGTTCAACCACCATTTCATTTTATTATTATTTTAATATTTTAGTATTAAAAAATAAATTAAAAAATATATATTATTTTTATATATTTTCAAACAAAAAATACTAAAAAAAACAATCCTTTTCATTGTTCCAAGCAACCCGTAAATTTATAATTTTTGGAGTTTGTTTGGGACATTCTCTTAAATCTTTTATATTTTTATATTATTTTGATATACTAATAATTTTAATAATAATTTTATAAAATAAAAAAAATATTATTTTAATATATTTCTATATAAAAAAAATTTGATCTCCTGTCACAATCCTAACCAGACACCCTGTCACAATCCTAATCAGACTACGATCGGAGGGACGGGAAGAGTAAAAACTAACAGCATTAAACGGATGCTATGTATCAAATTTCCGAGCATCATTAAGAAAGAATTACAAACCCAAGACTTTTATGCACAAGGAAGAGCTGTCCAGAATTTCTACACTGCATATTGTAAGAGAGCATAAACAGGGCTCCCTGACCGGCAAACGGCCGGAAATGGTAACCACCGGACCGGAGCCATAATAATAAGTATTGAAACGTTGTAATATTATGATAACAGGACGTGCATCGATCAAAGCCAGAGGCGTTTACACGTTGAGAAGACTGACCTGGGAATGTAAACTTGCAGGGCTGCTATGGCAGCACGTAGAGATGCAGAGTGTCTGTGTTGTTATTAGAGAGTCTCTCTTTATCAGTCCTTTGGGAGGGAGAGATGTATGAAATGAAAGGTAGAAGAAAGACGATGGAGAAGGTGGTTGAGATGTGAGCTTTCGAACAATTTATGTATAGAAAGAGAAGGAGAAAGTTCACCAAAAATATATTAAAATATATTAAAAAAACTTGGAGAACATTATGTGCTTTCACTATTTATATTCATTATGAAGCTCTTTTTCCTTATTTATTTTTTTATTTTTTTTGTCTTCTTGATTTTATCTTAGACTTTTTCTTACAATCTAATGGCCTATCATGTCCACTGAGACATCGTTTTACTGTGCGTTTCAACCTGTGTTTTAGTAAATTAAAATTTTTTTTTTGTTAAAATTGAGTGCAGTTTGTACCTTTTGGATCGTTTTGATGTGCTGATGTCAAAACTGGTTTTTAAAAAATAAAAAAACATCATTGACATGTATTCCGGCACGAAAAGCTATTTTAAAAGCAACCGTTACCACACTACCAAACACACTCTAAATTATTTCTAAACAATTTTTTAACAATTTAATTTAAATTTAGATTAGAAAACAAGTAGGGTTAAGAGATTTTTATATTAATTTTATTCATAAATATTTTTTATTAATCGGTCAGATTTTCATTTAAACCAACCAAATCGATTGGATCGTGTTAGAATAACTTGCACATAATTGAATTTTAAACTTGAGTTATGTAAAAAGTTCGGTTCAGAGTTTTTTTTATCAATTTTTTTATTTTATCATCAAATTTAATTCTTTTTTTTACTAAAAAAAATATTAGGAATGCCTATATATTTTTTTTATATTAAAAAAAATCACTATTTGAGGTTTTTTTTTTTTTTGCTAAACTCACTATTTGTATTTTGTATATCCATTAATTCGTTAAGAAAATTCCTTTGTTATCAAGTGTGCGTTTTTTTTTTTTTAGTCAAGTAAATATAATTTAATTAGATTCTAAGAAATATGTTTAGTAAGGAGGGTGGGATGGGTGATAATATCAGTAATAATGAACTAAATGATAAGGTTGCTATGAAGATCTCAAAATATGTAGCTTTCTAGTCCTTGTCATGCATAATGTTTACTTTTCAATTTTTGAAATTATTTTTGAAGTATTTTCAAGAAAAAACCAAAAAGAACACGTAGGACAGAGATGAAAGGTTGAAATTCTCCCATTAAAGATGTTGATGATTTGGGACATGGATGGCATAGTCAAGGGAATTGATCTTGCCCTCGGAAAAATAATAGCGTGTTTGATTGATCTTGCCCTCGGAAAAACAATAGCGTGTTTGATATTATATAGAAATGTATTTTATAAAAATATTTTTTATTTAGAAATATATTAAAATAATTTTTTTAGATCTTTTAATTTTTAAAATTAATACTTTAAAAACATTAAAAAATAAAAAAAAATCAATTTAATATTTTTATAGGGTCAATATATTTTTAAAAAATATTTAAAAACAGAAATTACTAAATTTCTAAACAAACCATGCTAAAAAAAAAAAAGCACTAGCACGATGATAGAGCCATGTTTCATAGAAGAACTCGTAATTTCTTTGCATCATGATAATTTACCACATAAAGTTCAACGAGTTGCGTGAGAGGAAAGAATTGACTGCCCTTTTTTTTGTATTTTTTTGAGAAGTGTAATTTATTACTTAATTTTAATTTTTTTTTTATTGTCATATCTCAGTTGAGAGATTTACAATTGGTCTTATTAAAAGTATTGATTGCTAACTTGTTATACGTATTTTTAGATGTCAAACTCAAATATAAACTCGTATTATTAAGAATAAAACCGTAAAAATAATAATGCTCAAAATAAATAATATATAACAATGTTGGGCAAGTTATCGGAGTTGGTCTCATTAATTATTTAGTTATGCCAACAAAATCGTTGAGCTCCTTAAAAATAATAAATTATCATATTTCGTATCAGCAAATAAAGAATTAATAACTATTCTTATTAAAAATACTAATCGCTAACTTGTCATATATATTTTGAAGGTTCTGTAAACTCACATCACCGGAACAAAACTGTGAAAATGATAAATTCTCAAAACGAACAATGACAATGTTGGCCCAGCTGTCACAACTGGAGAAAAGTATAATTCAAGACTGTATGTACCTAACACCTTACGTTGGCAGATATAGAAATATTTCGTAATAGAAGAGAAGGTTGTTGAAAATTGAAATGATATCCTAAAGATTTTTGTTTTTCTTATCTTAGGAAAGTCGTTGTATATCTAGTTAATGATGGCTTAGTAAAGTACTTCACAAAAAAATACTTTTTATTTAAAAATATATTAAAATAATTTTTTAAAAAGTTTTAATTTTTAAAATCAGTATTTCAAAAACATAGAAAAAATAAAAAAATCAATTTAATATTTTTATAAGAAAAATACAGTTTTAAAAAGTATATAAAAACATAAATTACTGCATTTCTATACAGACCACGCTCAACAACAATAAAAAAAAAATTAAAAAAAAAAGAGCATTGGCACGATGATAGAGCCATGTTTCATAGAAGAACTTGTAATTTCTCTGCATCATGAGAATTTACCTCATAAAGTTCAATGAGTTGCGTGGGACGAAAGAATTGACTGGTTTTTTTTTCTTTTTTCTTTTTTTTTTGTTGGAGAAGAAGTATAATTTATTGATTAATTATGATCTTTAAGACAAGACCGTAAGTATCTGTATGTACCTACCACCTTACGTTGGCAGATATAGAAATATTTCGTAATCGAAGAGAAGGTTGTTGAAAATCGAAGTAATATCCCAAAGACTTTTGTTTTTCTTATCTTAGGAAAGTCGTTGTATATCTAGAGTTAATGATGGCTTAGTAAATACAATAACTAATATATATATATATATATATATATATATATAACATTTGAATAATTAATCTATTGAACAATGTTGGTGGATTTAGTTATTTTTAAAATTTTAAAATTTAAAATATCTTTATTTTTTTGTCAAGTATTTTTTTTCTTTTCATATCTTTAAAAAACATTTATAAACATGAAAAACATTTATGGTAATTAAGGAGTGATTAGTGGTATTTTAGTAGTTATTTCTTGATATGTATTTCGAAGAAAGACACAGACACAAAGAAGATGAAATGTAATATAAAATACATGATTTATAAAAAAATTAATAAAACTATTTTTATTTATGATTTTTCTTTTTAGTTGAATCTTTTTATTTTTTTTAAAATGAGCTTCAAAAATAATTAATAGGATGTCGCTCGTTATTTTATGAACATCGTAAAATTAGTTATGTAAACTAATAAATTAAGCATATGATTTTCTTACACCATTAATAATATTTTTTGTTGAAAAAATAAAAGTAATCATCCAATAGCCAAAGATATAGATATTACGGATTAGATTAGTAAAATAATCATTTTTTCATTTTCAAACAAAATCACAAGCCTTGCTAATATGGGTAAAATTATCTTTTCCATGTAACGAGAGACCGCTTTCCACATCAACATTTGAAAACTCTCGGCGACCCTTTTATAGTGCAGGGGCGCGTGTAGTCAACGAGTCTCCAATTTACCATTGGCAACATTTTCTAAATTTTTTCATTATTTTTTATTTTCTCCTTGATTCTCACGTTGACCCTTCAATAATTCAAGACAATCCTTCAAGTGTTTTCTCCTTTAAATTTGATTCATGTTTTGTTAATATTTTATTTTTTATATGAAATAATTTATTAAATTAAAATTTATTTTCAATTTCATCATTCTTTAGTTTTTTTATATGTCAAATTTAATTTATATTATTTTTATTGTTATTTATTTATTTGACATAACTTTAAAAAAAAATTTCAATCCTCAAGTAGTCATAAGCTAGGCTGGCAGATAATATGTAAACAAATAGTTGTCATATGCATCAATTTTTTAAAATTACAGGACGGACAACAGATCATCAATTTTTAATATAAAACATAAAAGGCCTAGGATGTTAGTTAGGCCTCTTTTGAAATTATTTAATGAACAATTTTTATAAAACAATTTCTAATTATATTATTTTAACTTCATTCATTCACTTAAAAAAAATTATTGCTGCTAAAAAAATACATTATTGATGGCTACACTTTGTTTTTCTAAAAAACATTATCTATTAGCTATGAGGAGGCCGGCAACCAAGTGGTTTGTGAGATGAGACGACAACTACTATCTACCTACCACTAACGTACAAAGATCCTTAACAGTATAATTCTCAGCTATCTCATGTCTTCAATATTCAATAATATAGATATATATATATATATATAGTTAATTTAATTTTAATTTTTTAAAATTTTAAAATTAACGATAAATTTTTGGTGATTCTAAAATTTATAATATTTTAAGAAGTAATTTTTTAAAAATAAATTTAAAATTTAATCAATTAAATTACCGTTCTTACTTATTACCTAACTTTGAATTATATATAAAAGCACTGGAAAAAAATCACGTAAAAACAAAAACAAAATATAGGGGATGTCCTTCATGCTGCGGCTTCCTTTTTTACCGTTCTATCTCCCGTCCTCGCTTCTCCCTCTTTATCTAATTTCCTTTTTCCAAGAGAAGCTATGGCATGTCAATTATTTTTTCATGAAATTATTGCATATGAAACTGCAAGAAATAGATAGTTTAATCGAGTTTTGTTGAAAATATGATTAGCTAATTCTGTTTTGAGAAATTCGAGGTGAAGATTTATAAAACGTTAATGTCAATCAAGCTATGATTTATA
Source organism: Populus alba x Populus glandulosa (assembly GCA_033617975.1). NCBI lineage: Eukaryota > Viridiplantae > Streptophyta > Magnoliopsida > Malpighiales > Salicaceae > Populus > Populus alba x Populus glandulosa. The sequence continues at coordinate 12,878,455 of CM066161.1, forward strand.
GATAATTCATAGGATGTGTAAAAAAGATGTTTATTTATGTAGTGATCACCATTAGATGTATTTCTTTTTGTTTTTTTAGAATAACACCATCGAATATACTGCATGATTTTTATATGTTGTATTGTATTGTTTTTTTATTAACATAGATATCCAGGTCAGTTTGCGTGTACTTCGATTAATTTTACAAGTTCCAAAATTAATAATCATGTAAGCCTCTAGTAATCTTGAGATTTGTAAAACTCGAATTAATAACTTATAGAAAGCAAATATATAATCTGATCAATAAATTATACCTTTTAAGATTATATTATATTGAATTTTTAATTTAATCACTTATACTTGGATTAGTTTTCAAATCATGAAACCATAGTTTACTTGAAGTAATTTTTATATTTTTGAACGCAATTAAACAATAAATTAAATGAAAATGAGAGCCATGATGAACCAAAATGCATAAAGAATACGTCCATCAATTAGGAAGCTCAAATCTTGTAAAGCCTACAAATTCATTTTCCAAGTAGTTATTGTGGTTATAGTTTTAAAAGAATAAATTTTAAAACAATATTTTTAGAATGGTTTTAAAAATATATTTTTAAAGAACACATATTTGATTAAAACTATTATAAGATATATTTTTGTATACTAAATAAATAAAAAAACATGTTATATTTTTTAAAAAAAAATTGTTACAATTTTAAAAAATACATGTTTTGTTAAAACTGTTATAAAATAAATTTTTATATATAAAATAAATAAAAAATATATTTTTTTAACTTTTACAAAACTAAAACTTAAAACATAACTTCACGTAATATCCAGTAAAAAATAATAACAATTTAACTAATCAAATATAAAAATTAATGATTGAGTGAAAAAAAAAACAAAAATTATTACTATATAAGATATAAATAAATTATAAATTGTTTGGGAACGCGATATCAATTATATTCTATAAAAATTTAATTTGTTTTTGTTAAAAATTAATTTTTTTATATGTTTTGAATAATTTTAATTAGTCAATTTTAAAAATAACTTTTAAAACATAAAAAAAATATTATTATAATATTAATATATTTTAATATAAAAAATATTTTAAAAAACAATTACAATCATTAATCATTAAGTGTAATCATAATTATCTGCTGACTCATCTGACGTGATAGTATTGTTCACCAATGCATAATTATTGTTTGTTACCTCATGGAGGTCACTATCAGGTTTGTGTGTGTTTTTATATATTTTTTCTTGTCATATTTTTTCATATTTAGTATTACTTTTATATATAAATAAAAATGATTAATTTATAACCACCGATAACTTTCAATGAGTGAAAGTCATCTTGCGACCGAATATAAACAAACATTAAAAAAACAAATCATGAAAGAAAAGCATCAATCCTAATTAATTCAAATTTCCAAACAAAAAAAAACTATTTCCTTTTATTGGAATCTACAACAATCTCCACTCATTAACAAGAAAGTAGAAGAATCTCCGCAGCATGCAGAAGCACCATTGGCCACATCATCCTAGAAGGCACATTCTGCAGTTTTCATATATACACATACTGTTAACATAATATAAGATAGTTGTAAACCGTTAAAGTTAGTTGAGAAAATTACATTAGAATACTTGTATATATTTCATTCATTCTATCTGTAAAAGTTAAGAAGAAAGTAGAGAAATAAACCTCTGTATGCAGATTGTCAATTTATAAAACAACTCTTGATTTACTTTCGAGAATTCATTCTCTTCTTATGTCAAATCTTCATCTGCGTGTCTTTCTTTACATTCCTTACGTAGGAATTTTACGTGGTATCAGAGCAATTGCTGAAAATTCAAAATTATTCTTCTCTGCAAAAACCTCTTCTTCATCTTAAAATAGAAAGATTCAAATTCTTTGAAATGTTTTCTTCATCATCTTCTTGATCCTATCAAAACTTTGAAATGTCTGATCAATTTAAAGGAAATGCTTCTATAGCACACAACGAATCATTCAACACCATTACTATAAATCATTCAACACCCTTCTGATAACCCTGGTGCACTTCTTGTTTCTGAAATTTTCACAGGTGAAAATTACATTGCATGGAGCAGATCCATGACAATTGCTCTAACAGTAAAGAACAAGATTTCTTTCATTGATGGTTCTTTAATGCAGCCAAACACCAACAATCAACCACTTCGCATGGCATGGCTAAGATTAAATAATATAATACTGTCATGGCTGATGAACTCTATTGCCAAAGACATTCGCAGCAGTCTTCTATACTTCACATCAATTTTCGATATTTGGGAAGAATTGAGAGTTAGATATCTGAGAAGTGATGGACCAAGAGTCTTCAGTTTGAAAAAATCTTTAAGTTCTATTTCTCAAAACTCAAAAACTATTACAGATTACTTCAGCGAATTCAAGGTTCTATAGGATGAATATATCAGTTTTCGTCCAATACCAAACTGCAAATGTGGAAATCTTGATTCATGTTCTTGTAACATCTTAAAGCACCTAACATATCGACAACAATCAGATTATGTGATGAAATTTCTAGTTGGACTTTATGATTCCTTCTCTACAGTCCGAAGCCAATTACTACTTCAAACACCCCTGCCACCTATGGGGAAAGTGTTTTCTCTGCTTTTGCAAGAACAAAGCTAGAGGTCCCTCACGAATACGGTAGGAATTTCTATTGACTCACACGCCATGGCCGCTGGACAATACCATAATCCTAATCATAGGTCAGGTTCAACATATATTCCATGTTTTTCAAAACAAAAAGGAAAATCAGAGGCAACTTGCTCCCACTGTGGATATTCAGGACACCTAGTTGATAAATGTTTTCAGATCATTGGATATCCCCCTGGATGGAAGGGGCCGAAAGGAAAAAGATTTGCTACCATGCCACATACACACAGAAATTATCAAACACTACCAATTGCACATAATATTGTTATTTCAGAACAAAAACAAGAACCTCCCAACATCGTTTTCTCTCAAGAACAAATGCAAAATCTACTTACCCTTGCCAATAGCATTTCCAACTCAAAGCTACATCACACTGCTAAGGAACAAGAATCTGTATCAGGTATATCATTTTCTTGTCATACAAATTTTTCACCTCAGAACAAGTTCACTTTGATCCTTGATACAGGGGCAACAGATCACATGATCTGTAATCCCATCCTTTTTGAATCCATTGTTCTGCCTACGATACAAAAGCAAGTTCATTTGCCAAATGGCCACAAGGTGCTTGTTGCTTTTACAGGGACAATTAAATTCTCTCCCAATATTATTTTAAACAATGCTCTTTATGTACATTCCTTCAATATTAATCTTATTTCTGTTTCAAGACTAACTGTTGATAACACTATTGGTTTGTTCTTTCTTCACACAAAGTGTTTTTTGTGGGATCTAAGCACATGGAGGATGATTGGGCATGCTGAAGCTGAATTTGGTCTATATCATATTCACAATTCTTCTAACCAGTCTAAAGCATACTCACCTCCTAGACCATTCATCAGCTCTTGTAATGTTACCACTGACCTTTGGCATTTACGTCTAGGCCACATTCCTATTTCCAAACTCAATCTGCTTAATAAAATTGATCCTTCAGTAACTTCCACAGATAAATCTATTTGTGATATTTGCCCCTTAGCTAAGAAAAAACGGTTGCCTTTTCCCTTATCCATGCATACATCTACACTAAGTTTTTCAATTAATTCACATTGACATTTGGGGACCCTTCTCGGTTACTTCATATTCTGTTCATCAATTTTTTCTCATAATTGTTGATGATTATAGTAGATTTTCTTGGTTATTTTTGATGAAATCCAAGTCAGAAACTAAAGGTCTCCTTAGCAACTTTATCATATATGTTCCTACTCAATTCAACACCAGAATTCAGACCATCAAAACAAACAATGGACAAGAGTTTAATATGCCTACTTTTTATCAAGATCATGGCATCATCCATCAAACAACTTGTGTTGAAACACCCGAACAAAATGGAAGAGTTGAAAGGAAACATCAACATTTACTAAATGTAGCTAGATCCCTCATGTTTCAATCCAAACTACCCTTAACTTACTGGACCGACTGCATTCTCACTTCAACTCACATTATCAACCACATTCCCTCATTTATTTTACACCATAAAACACCATATCATCTTCTTTTTAATAAACCACCCACTTATAATTACTTCAAGGTATTCGGATGCTTATGTTATGCCAGCACACTCACACACAATAGAGGAAAATTTCACCCACGAGCCACCAAATGCATTTTTCTAGGATATCCCCCCAACACTAAAGGATACAAACTGCTTGACTTAACAACATGCAAAACTTTCGTGTCTCGCAATGTCATTTTCCATGAATCCACATTCCCATCCATACCAAACACAGTCCATACACCTCTCGTCTTTCTTGATTTTCCTTAATTCTTTGATTCAGTCACTCCCACACCATCCCAGTCCACTCCAATCCATTCTGTTCCTCAAATAACCTCTGCTCCTCCTCCTACTACCTTACCTCAGAATGTTATTTCTCAACTCAGAAGGTATGCAAGAAATAAACATCCACCTCCTTACTTACAACAATATCATTGTGGAAATATGGCTCAGGTTCCTTCAGCAGACCCACACCTTTTCCATTGCTCCAATCCTGGTAAGCCATACTCACTCTTATCTTTCTTATCTACTTCCCAACTATCCTCCCAACATCGAGCTTTCACTTCTTCTGTCTATTTAATTTGTGAACCTAAAACTTACAAACAAGCCTGCTCCATTCCTCATTGACAACAAGCCATGACTAATGAAATTATAGCACTTGAACAAAACCACACCTGGGATTTAGTACTTCTACCTCATAACAAATCTGTCATTGGATGTAAGTGGGTATACAAAGTCAAGTTCCAAGCTGATGGACAGATTGAACGCTACAAGGCCAGATTAGTAGCTAAAGGCTACACACAACAAGAGGGCATTGATTTCTTTGACACTTATTCCCCTATGGCAAAAATGACAACCGTTAGAGTTTTTCTCACCATTGTTGCTGTCAATAATTGGCATTTACACCAACTTGATATAGACAATGCCTTCTTACATGGTGACTTACATGAAGAAGTATATATGCAGTTGCCCCCTGGTTACTCTACTCCTCATGATCCTCGCGTCTGCAAACTCAAAAAGAGCTTTATGGCCTCAAACAAGCTTCCAGACAATGGTTCTCTAAACTATCTACCTCTCTATTGCTTTTCGGATTTCTACAAGCTAAATCCGATTCTAGCCTTTTTATCAGAAAAATAACCACAACCTTTACCACAGTTTTAATCTATGTTGATGATGTTATCATCACTTCCAACACCCTTACAACCATTAACCAGGTTAAACAGTTCTTTCGCACACCTTTCCCCATCAAAGATTTGGGCAAGCTTAAATACTTTCTCGGCATTGAAGTTGCTCGATCTGAAAAAGGTATTGTTCTTTGTCAGCGCAAATATGCCTTAGATATCCTAGCCGATAGTGGATTCTTTAGGTCTAAACCCGTCAGCTTTCCTATGGAATCCACCCTCAAACTTAGTGCCCATAATACTAGCCCTGCTCTGCCTGACCCTACATCTTATCATCGCTTAATTGGCAAACTTCTCTATCTCACAATCACACGCCCAGACTTATCATATGTCATCCAAAATCTCAGCCAATACATGTCCCGTCCTAAAACTACACATCTACAAGCTGCTGAACGAGTCCTTCGTTATCTAAAAACAACACCAGGTCAAGGATTGCTTCTCAAAGCTGATTCCACATTCCATTTAAAAGCATACTCTGATAGTGATTGGGGAGGTTGCGTTGATACTAGACGCAGTATCACTGGATACTTAGTGTTTCTTAGCAATTCACTCATCTCTTGGAAATTGAAGAAACAACCAACTGTCAGTCGATCGTCAGCAGAAGCTGAATATCGCGCCTTAACAACTACATCGTGTGAACTTCAATGGCTTGTTTATTTGTTAGCTTATTTTCATATACAATACTCCCAGCCTGCCCTGCTATATACTGACAGCAAACCTGCTTCCAATATTGCCTCTAATCCAGTTCATCATGAACGCACTAAACATATACAACTTGACTGTCATCTTATCCGTGAAAAATTGAAGGAGGGATTGCTTAACATCATTTATATCCCTTCAAGATATCAACTTGCAGACGCACTTACCAAACCACTCGGTTGTCTCCCCCTTACTCCTATCCTTAGCAAGATGGGAATGATAAATATCCATTCTCATCTTGAAGGGGGGGTATTGGAATCTACAACAATCTCCACTCATTAACAAGAAAGCAGAAGAATCTCCGCAACATGCAGAAGCACCACTGCCCACATCATCCTAGAAGGCACATTCTGCAGTCTTCATATATACACATACTGTTAACAGAATATAAGTTAGTTGTAAACCGTTAAAGTTAGTTGAGAAAATTACATTAGAATATGTGTATATATTTCATTCATTCTATCTCTACAAGTTAAGAAGAAAGTAGAGAAATAAACCTCTGTATGCATATTGTCAATTTATAAAACAACTCTTGATTTACTTTCGAGAATTCATTCTCTTCTTCTGTCAAATCTTCATCTGCGTGTCTTTCTTCACATTCCTTACGTAGGAATTTTACACCTTTTATCAAAAAATTTATCTTAATGACCAATGATAATTATCTGTTGAGGTTGTTGTAAGAAAAAAGAAGAAGAAGAAGAAGATAAGAATCAATGTTTAATTCCTTCATTCATGGAACTCCACGACAAACAGGGGTAAATAAAAAAATTAAAAAAATAATAATAAAAAATAAATTATAAAAAAAACTTATTAGAATTTTTAAAAAACCAACTAGTTTAGTTTTGATTTTATAAATTTGAAACCGAAAAAACCAAATCAAACCTAAATCGGGAAAAAAAAAAGAGCCAAACCGAAATCCATCGATTTGAACTAGTTTTTGTTCTAAAATAACCGAACCAGAACCGGTTGTGGTTTGGTTTGGTTTTTTTTTAAAAACCGATTTAATTACCTTTTTTTTAAAAAAATAAAATCAAACGAAACTGAAAATGACCACCCTTTACAACAAGTGGTTCATTTGTCTCGTCATCATGTCGGTAACGCTTAAGGCTTCGTTTGTTTGCTAAAAAGTAGTATTTTTTTGGAAAGTGAATTTTGAGAAAATGAATTATTTTTTGATATTTAGTAGTGTAATGAAAAATAAGTTAGAAAACACTTTTCAGTGTTTAGTTATGTCATGGAAAATGAGCTGGAAAATAACTTATTAATGTTTTATTTTTCTCAAGTTTATTAAAATAATAAGGTACAAATCTTACAAATTAAAAAGTTGAATGAGAATGAAATTGAAAAAAAATATAATTTTATAAATTATCTCAAATAAAATAAATAATAATCAAAATAATAGAGATCATATCTAAAAAAAAATTTAAAAATAAAAAAATAAAAAATTAAAATAATAATAATTAACACTTCTTAAATAATATGACATTTTTAAATTTTTCATAACTTTCAGAAAATGTTTTCCACCCAAATTTTTTAGGAAATACTTTCATGGAAATCAAGCCAAATTTTTATTTAACTGGAAAATGTTTTCTGTTGATCAAATTTTTTAATAATAAATAAAAAAAAATTTAATTTTTTTTTTTTAAATTACTTTTCAAAAATCAATCATAGCCTAAGAATTCTTTGAGATTGAGATGTCGTGCTGGTAGTCCTTAACATCGTCGATAAGGGACTTCACCAGCCAAAGAAGAAAGTTGAGCATGAGAATCGTAGTGCCTAAAAGTCTTTGATATGAACAAATATGGAGAGCGATGTGTTTCTTTTGAGTACATGATTTTTGATTTTTGTGTGTGTGTCTATATATATATATATATATATATATATATATATATATAACTTGAATTCTTTTTAGGAGTTTTGGAAACCTTGATGTCTCATTCTAGTTTGAATTGTCTAGAGTTTCTTTTGTTTTTTTGTTTTTTTTTTGGATAAGATTGCAACTGGTTTGACAATGATATTTTTTTTTCTACTCCTTAATTGTTATGTATTTTTTTTAATTTTAAAACAAATCTTTAATTTGTTATTTTTTTAAAATTCAGTCCCTATTTTTTATTTTATTTGAAATAATTTATAAAAATATAATTATTTTTTAATTTCATCCCCTTTAATTTTTAATTTTTCAAATTTGATCGTATTTTTTTATTGTTATTTGTTTCATTTGAGATAGGTTTTTAAATATTTTTTTTTACAATTTCATCCACCTTAAGTTTTTTTTTTCAATCAAATTTGATCCTCGTTTTTTATTGCTATTATTTTTACTTTGGCACTTTTTTTAAATTGATTTTTTCCTTTTTCAATCAAATTTGCTTCGTGTTTTTTAAAAAAACTCATGATTTTTTTAGTTTCATCATTTAACATTTATTCAATTGAAGATTGTGCTGTATTATTTTTATTTATTTGTTTTCTATAGATTGTTTTCACAAATTTCAGAAATAACCCAGTTATCTCGGTTCTTTTTATATGGTGTTTTTTTTTGTTGAATTTACTTAGGAATTTTTTTTTTCAGTTTTATCATTCAATATTAGATTAATTATACTTTTTTTTAGTGTCATTCTTCAAGGTTGGAGTTTTTTTGGTATCGAGCTTTGTGATTTTTTTCAATTTTCTTTATAATTGTTTATTTTGATCCCATCATTTAGTCTGAGTTGGCTTAGAGTTTTTTTAAGATCATTTTTTAATTTAATATTTGTCATGTTTTGTCCTTCTATTGACCTTCAAGTCATATATTTATGTATTTATATATATATATATATATATATATATATATATATATATATATATATTTTGATGATAACAATAACATGAAAATTGGACTAATAACATGTTTGGTTGATAATAAGTTTTAAATAGGTTTATACTAACACCATATCATCAAGCATAAAGGATTTCATGAAAAAAATTTAAGAAGGAATGTACACACTTCATTATACATACATTTAAAACGATTGATAAAAAAACATAGATAATTCTAAGAAATCACTTATGTTAAAACTGATAAATCTAGAATTATATATGAATTCTATGATGAACACTTAGGAATTATACATGAATCAATTGATCTGTTGATAAAATTGTAACGATTATAAACAACTAATCTTTGTTAAAAAAATATATTTATATAACTTGTTTAATTGTAAAATTTGAAAAAAAATCCAAACCTGTGATATAAAAGTTATTCTAAGTGCAACAATATTATAAATTCATCGATGCTTATTTAATCTTATATTACAAATTCATCGATGCTTATTTAATCTTATATTACAAATTCATCGATGCTTAATTATATTTAAATTGATGCAATTAAAAGTTTTATATTTTAGCACAAGAATATTTAATCTTATTTTCACTAAGTTTAAATACCATCAAGTCTTTTAAAATTATATTATTTATTTTATTGAAAGAATTAATTGAGATAATAGAATCATTTTTATAAAAGAGTTAAATAAAAAGGCTTTAGGCCGCATTACCTGCCCAAAGGTGCTTGCCCAGCTGAAAATGTGTTTATCTAGCAAAAGCCTGGGAGGATATTCAAAACTCTCTGCCATCCAGTCCAAACTCCATGCTCACCTGCGTTTCAAGCCTAGACTCTTCTGTCTTCAGAATATTTTCTTTTTTGGATAAATTTTATTTTGCCCCCATGAGGTTTATAAGATGTCTAATTTCACCCTCAAATTTTAGTTTGAATCATTTTCATTGCAGTTTCAATATTGCCCTTTGTCTATTTTCTGTCAATAACAACAATAATAACAACGGAAAATACCGTAAATTTTAATATCCTCTTCAATTTTCATGAATTATCTCAACACACGCAGAAAATTGATGGATGGAAACAGAAATGGACACAAGACTATGATAAACGTTGAGGGAGCTAATTGATAGAAAATAAGATTTTTGAATACAATTGATACACCACATAAACATTAGGAGGCAAATAGAAATTTACCCTTTCTTTTTTCTTCAAAACCGGTTGCTTTTGATCACAGTTTCAGCAAAACAGAGGTGAAAGAAAGAAGAGAGAAATGGAATCTTCAAATCTCACTTCACTACCTGAAGAAACCCTAGACGTAGAAGACGAACAGCAGCAGCAAGAAAATCAAAAGAATCCACCAGTGTCTGCCTTTTCTTCCGTCCCGACTCGCCCTCCTACAAAGTCAGTTCCAGATTCCATTTCCGTGATCAAGCCTTGTGAATTAATGTTGAGTTATCCAAAGCAAAGTCGATTGTCATCAATTAATTAACTAATTTGATTTAAATATTCTTGTAGGAGTTCTTTAAAAAAGTATGTTCCTTTAGAGTGGACGGAATTCTTTGACAAGGAGGAAGATGTCTGCATTCCAGACTCCGATGATGTTAGTTTTGTCTTTGATGATAACATTTTTTTTTTGTTTTAAATTGTGTTTTGAAATTTTCTAATGTTGTTTATGAATATAGGTATTTCATGTGTATATGGCAGGGACAGAGGGCCCGGTTGTTTTTTGTTTACACGGAGGCGGTTATTCTGGGTATGTTTTATTTGTTTTTCTGCTAATTGTTCTGTAACACTGGCAGCATGAGTTTCGGTTTTCGCATGAAAATGTTTGTTTAAAAATGCTTGGATCGTTGAATTATAGATTTCATTTGTTTAAAAAATGTTAGAATTTGGGGTCCTGGTGAAGATAGATTGTGTGATTTCTTTGGCTAGGCTTTCATTTGCACTCTCAACAAGTGAAGTTAAGGAGAAAGCTCGGGTGGTTGCGATGGACTTGAGAGGACATGGAAAGACATCGACCGAAAATGAGCTTGATCTATCTGTCGAGGTATTGGTGATTTTGTTGTTTTTCAATCCATGTGAAAGTGATTGTTTCAATAGCCATTTATGCTAGTTGTTGGGTTTTATAACACGGCAGCTTGATATCTATAAGTGTGTTTTTGAATTTGAATTTGCAGACTTTGTGTAATGATGTTTTCGCTGTATTGAAGGCAATGTATGGAGATTCTCCTCCTGCAATTGTGCTTGTTGGCCACAGGTTGTGCTCTTTCGGCAAGTTAGTTTGCTTGTAATAATTCATATTGTGTAGTTAGTTATTAAGGTTCTGCATAACTGGTAATGAAAAACATAAAAAAAGTGCTACCATCTCCACAATCACTAACCAACAGTCAATCCTGTCTTTGTTGCCTGGCCCCAACTTCTACAATGGAAGCTGTAGTGATTTTTAACTTTGACAAATTCCTTAGATGAGCCAATTCTCTGTTAATTGCTGATGATACAATCTTCATATCTTCTTCGTCTCTCTCTCTCTCTCTCTCTTTTCTTTTCTTTTCTGATTCATTAATAAGAGGCAAAGGAAACACCTTAACACTCGTTTCAAATTTTTCTATTAACTCTTTTCCCTCTATCTTTGTTATTGTTTGTTGTTGAGCTCATTTTACTGTCAAACAGCATGGGTGGCTCAGTTGCTGTGCATGTGGCTGCAAAAAAAGCATTACCTAGCTTGGCTGGACTGGTTGTTGTGGATGTTGTGGAGGTTTGCTTTTTCTGTAGTAGCCTTGTCAGATTTTTTTTTAATGGTCTTTTGTAACTTTATTTGAATAATGTCATGAAATTTCAGGGAACAGCTATGGCTTCATTGGCTCACATGCAGAAACTCTTATCAAGTAGGATGCAGCATTTTTCTACCATGGAAAAAGCGGTATGTGAAATTCCTAAGTGATCCCAATCCTTCCCATCTGTTTCTTCTCTGCACATCCTGATTCTTTGAAGATGATCTTTGAAATTTTTTTTAGCTAAAGGACTTTAGCTTATAAAGAGATGGAAGGATCGGAAAAAGTGGTGTATTTCATCTGCTTCTGTAAAAAGTATCTTTACTTGGGGATGTTTACTCCATAATTCCTCTTATTAGATGAAGAACTTATTTTGGCATGGTAGTGGTTAATCCTTGTCTGATGCTCATGTCTATATTCTAGTTTCAACTTTACTGGTATCATTGGCCAAGCCACAAACAAAAGCTAGGGTTTTTTAGATGATATGATGTTGATGGCAGACAAGAAGATTGAAGATATTCACTGTGCTATTAGGATTAAGCCTTTTAGATAGTTGTTTACTTTGCTAGTTAAAAGTTTCAAGTTCTGTCAAGCACTAGAAGAAATCGTGTTTTTCCTGTTGTGATACATGCCTCATGGGACTTCAAGAGAATAGACAAAGAAAGGGAGATAAAATGAGAAGATCCAGCAAGACAGACTAAGACTTTGTGCTTGAGCTGCAAATGTAGTTTTTAATCTAGATATAAGTTGAAATATCTTGTTTACAGGCTAGAGCTAGGCCAGAAACAACTGGGGACCTGCTCATGGACTTCTCTTTACCAGAAACAACTGGGGACTGGCTCATGGACTTCTCTTTTTAACACCCAATCCAAAATTCTTTTTCTAGAATTCTCAAAGTATCCAAACATAAGAATTATTGCGCTAGTGTCCAAAGGACTCATACATGGACGTAAATAATGTGTTCATGCTTGGTCTTGCAATCTTCTTGTGGGTCCTGCTGGTCAGTGGCTCATAATTATGGTGCCTTATTCAAGCGATGTGATTTTATGTGGGTTTGCATTTCCTCTTTAGCTTTAATATAATTGGAGCATTGCTCAATCAACATAATGATTTGTCTTTGTGCTTTAAAGATAATAGACTATCATATTGTGTCTTTTGGGAGGAGAAGGGATTGTGACTTTCTCTGGAATTTTGGTGGGGAGTCTCCTATTTTTACACGCAACTATCGTGGGGTGCAATGTTTTAATCCTGTATGTGGTGTTCTGCACTATGGACTTTCAGGGAATTATATTCAATGGCAGTGAAAATTCTTTTGTTTTGGTTTTACAGAGGATGTCGTCCTTAAAATCCATTCTACTCTTTTGATTGTTTCTCATGCTATGCCTTTTGGTGGTCCTTTGAAGTCCTAATTAACTGGAAAACATTACTATGTACAGATAGAATGGAGTGTCAGGGGAGGTTCATTAAGAAACATCGATTCTGCTCGTGTATCTGTGCCTGCCACATTAAAGTACGATGATTCAAAGAAATGGTGAGTACTTCCACCACTGTAAGTAAATAAAAAGGCCAACATGTAATCTTTGAGAATTTCAATGATTTTTTTTTTTTTGTATTTTTAGATCTTGTAAAATATATATTAGCAGCTGCTGTTTTTAATGTCAAATTTGCTTGTACTATTTTGTCAACTGACCGGCACGTTGATGGTTTTGTTCTGCAGTTTTGTTTATAGAACCCGTCTGGAGGAAACAGAACAATATTGGAGAGGATGGTATGAGTTAATATGTAATTGAAATCCTCATAAATAAACGTGTTGTGATGTGAATTGTACAAAAGTTGGAACACTTGTAAATGAAACCAAAGTCTTCACTGTGTACTTTTTAGATTTAGGTTTAAATGTCTTTTGCATGGATGCAATGTTTCCTCATGTGAATTCTTTATCCTAAAGAAAACCTTTTCTGAGTTGATAATACAATACTTGCTCCTAAGATTGACTCTTCATAGATACTGGGACTTGTACATGCACGCACAAACACACCAAGATCTGATGTTTAGTATCTTTTATTTATTTTCCTTTCATCTTGTCCAGATTTGGTGATAATGTAGTGCCCACAAAAGCACAGCACAGCTAATAAAGGATAGGCTTGAAGTACATCTGCTTCAAATATAAAATTGATTGGTTGCTTTACATCTCTTTCAGGTATGAAGGCCTTTCAGATAAATTTCTATCATGTCCCATTCCCAAGCTCTTGCTTTTAGCAGGAACAGACAGACTGGACAGGTTTAACTCAAAAGCCTGCCTCAAATTCTCTATAGCTGGGATCCAATAATGTTGCTAAACATGATGGAATTTTTACATTTTCTTTTTCTGTTAATGTCACTACCTTTTTTTGTGCTATCTTTCTGTTTCTTTTTTGGGGTCAATGGAGCATCCATACCCTCACTTTTAAACCAACTCCGTCCTTAGAACTAACTCATTCCGTGATGCCACTGTAAATTCATTTCAAACCTTTTTTCTGTTCATAATTTCATATTTGAAATGAATAATGAAACTTGGTTATTGTATGGAATGCCTATAATATAATGCAGCTCTCTACTGTCAATCGACTTCCACATGTGAAGCATTGAAAAGAAGGTGATATGAATTACAAATGGTCCTAGCGGATATTCAGTATATTGGGAATGTTAGTGAAAAACTTAGATAATATTTTTAAATTAGAACACTTGTGTAGTGACTTCTCTTTAGTTAACAGATGATGACGGTTGTAGGGATGATTCGCTGGGAAAATAGTTCATCTTGCTTTTGGCAACCATAAATTCAATGGACGGGAACTGTATGAAGCATGAAGTTATAATAAAGAAAGGTGCTGCAATAGGAAGAGATGAGAAGTAATTGAGGCTCTATTTTAATGGTGTTTTAACCCTATATTTGCTTGTTAAGTTTTCTTTAGCAGAAAAGAGACGAGAGAGTGATGGAAGACTGTTTTCTTTAATTGCCATGAACATTAATCCTACTCAAACAGCAATAACAATTCATCCATCCATCTCGTTTCCTAATTGTTTGTAAATTAACTAGAGATCAGTTAGGATTACATTATCCATCCTTGCAAAAGCATGCAAGTTTCTTGTTGCATTAATTTGTTGAGAATTTTTTGTATTACTGATGAGCATTTCTCGTATCTCCTTTTGCTTTCTTGCTTGTGCATCAGATCTCTTACAATTGGGCAAATGCAAGGCAAGTTCCAAATGGTTGTTATCAGACATACTGGGCATGCTATACAGGTCCGCATTGGCTATCATAAGTTCACACTGCATTTTTCTGCATTCCTTCCATTCTCTTCGTTTTGCAATTCTGACAATCGATGCATCCAAAATTCTTGCAGGAAGACGTACCTGATGAATTTGCGACCCTGATAATTAATTTTATATCTCGTAACCGCATAGGGCCTCACGGGATCGTGGTATGTTTCAATTTCTTTCCGTCATCATATAATCTAAACTCCCCAGAATAGGCTTTAAACACATGTAATAATTGTTTTGCAGATTCCTGGACTCCGTCGACCAGTACAACCGCAACAATGAATCAATTGCTGGATTGATCAAGGATTTAAAAGCTCCATATACTGGCGATGGACCAATGAAGTTTACAGGCAACGATTCCCATTGAGATAAATATGCTGATATGCGTCATGCATGGATTGACAAAGCTTTAGTATGTAATCTTGTCTCTTCTGAGTGTAAGAAAATAACATTTTATTTTTCTGTTTAATCCGGCCATCGTGTTGGTCTGCTCTTACGTTAGAGAAGATTTTTTTAGTGCTTTTATAACATATTTTTGTAACTTTTTTTCTTCTTTTTTATTTTAAGATTGCTCTATTTTATTTCCTCCTATCCATTGACATTGATATTTAATCCGTCCCTAGATGAACCTAGTGACTTGTCGATATTATTATTAGATTGTTTAGATTGTTTTAAATTAAATTATTAATTTGACAGGTAAATTTGTGATTCGATTGATTAGTTTTGATTTGATATGTATATTTTTAAAATTTTTAGAAAATAATATTGTTTTGAATTAATTTTTTTATAGACCTTTGATGACCATGGATATCCTTTCATATTTATATTTTATTTATTATTTATAATGTAAAAATTTAAATATTTATAAATTATTTATCGGGTTTTTGGTTATGTTTATTAGCTATTATTATTTATTAATCAATAAAAAATAAATAGCTAATATATATATATGTGTGTGAATATTAAATAATAAAATAATAAATATTATTTATAGGTGCTTATATTAATATTAAAATATAATCTAAAAAATTCTTATATATGTGAGGTCAAATTAATATCTATTATTTTTGGATTAAATTGCCATTCCCACAAGTGATCTTGACATTGCATCAGGTTTAACAGCGTTGATGAAATTATTTTTTTCTCGGTAGATTTTCATATTTGAATTTAGATTTTTTTTTTTAAATTATACCCTTAGAGCCAGCCAACAGCAGAGCTCCAGTAGAGTAGGAAAATATTCAGAACCCGTCTGACGTGGACAGTTAAAAGTGTGGAGTGTCTAGCTTACCCGCCAGCGCCACGGATCTCCACACAACTAGAGCTGGCTAGAAAGGCATATTCTCTTACACTGAAGTTTCCGAGCTTCATTTTCACTTCCTTTTCTCTCTCCCTCACTGCTCTGCTGTCGTTCAGTTCTGTTTTGATTTTATTCTAATACTTATTACAGATCACTCCTCAATCTTTTAATCTAGTCCAAACCAGTCCAGAGCTCTCACAAATATCTTACACAATCCTACATAGGATGATGGATTGATAGAAAATTAAACGTTGTCGGAGGGGCTTCGTAAGAAATAGATGATTCTTATTGGAAATGGTCTGCTCATATCTCCTTTTCTTTTTATTTATTTTCTGTAAATGGGAAAGGATTTAATTTATTTTTGTTTATGTCCTAGGAGCGCAATGCATGAAAAAATAAATCAAGGACCAAAGTAGAAATCTGGACCTAATAGGGTGGTGGATATGTAAGAGTTCAGATTGTTAGGGACTGATATGGAATTAATTTAGAAGTCTCTACACTCATTTGTATTCTATTATTATTTTCTTCCTACTCTATCCGTTAGGCACCCATCTTCTTCTCTTACTCACCACCATCGTTTCTAAAGTATAGAGCTGCTCAATTTTCCCGAGAAAATAGAAACACACTCTTGCACGCTCATTTCATTTTCCGGGAGAATCCGATTGTGATTGCTGCACCCATTGTGATAGAATGATGGATCTGTGGGCAGTTCATGTGAAGAACACAACTGGAAGTCCTCTTTGTTTGAGAAATCATTCAATTCGAGAGAAATCATTCAGTTTTGGGAAATTCAGGGTTTTGGACGTTAGGGTTTTGAAGCGTAAAGTTTCTTCTTTTGGGTATCATTCTTTGAGTGTCAAAGCTATGGCTAAGAAGAATGGCAATGATAACTCCAATTCCTCTTCTCCTTCTCCTTCTGGTGCGTTTTATTTTTTAATTCATAATATTGAACTAGTATTTTGGTTGCAATCTTGTATACCTTTTGATGATATTATGTGATTATATATTTTTACTGAACAAAGAAGGGATTGAAATTGAATTGATTAAAAGAAATAGACTGTTATTAATGTAAAAAGAGTTTTGATGTTTGTTCTACATGCAATTAAGGAACTTGAAGGCATTGAATAGAGTGAATAGTAGAAGTGATCCATTTGGATTTGGTTGACTTTCTTAGAAAGTGAGTGCGAGTATTAAAAAGAAGAAAAAATAAATTAGGAAAGGATTATGGAATTGTAAGCGGAGATCTTTATCTATAAGTAAAATGTTATAATGGAAAACTAATTCCTGCTCTGTTTTTTTTTTTATTTTTTTATTTTTTTTTTATTTTTTATAATTTATATCAAAGGGTGATTTCAAGTTTCTGTTGATTCGGATGATATAGACACCTTGACTGGTTCCATAAATATTTTTGTGAAGTTTGGTGAAGGGGATAAGAAAAGTTTTTGTGTGATGACTTTTATAAGGTACTTCAAGTCATCATGTAAAAGAGTCATGCAAGACTCAGAGGGATATTGAAAGGTTAGAAAAGTAGTTGGGTTGTTTCTCTTTAAGTTTTCTACTATTATATAAATTATGTTTCTGAAATTTAAACTTAGTGTCAGTTTTTCATAACAAACTCTCATAGCAGACTTTCCTACACTCAGATGGACTAACATTTTGTGATTTTCAATATATTTGTCATATGTCCCATCGAGAATGTAGGAGAGTCTATTAGGAGGGTTTGTTAGGAAAATAACATTTTTTCAAACTAAATCTCAGAATCAAAATAGATGAGAGCAGTGACATGGATCATTTTTCTCCATCAATTGTATTTGGGACCAATGCACTGTGAGCTACAGTGGTTCTAAATTATTTTTTACCACTTAAATCAATGCTTTTAGTTTTTTGGTCTACCACACCCTATATCCACAATATTACTTGCACAGTATCGGAATATCAATGATTTGGATAGTCCAAAACATATCAAATCAGTGGATCCTTTTCCCTTATATATATATATATATATATATATAAATGTGCATTAAATTAGTGTATGAATTTACTATTATTTCCATTCTTTTCTGCCGCATTTGAATTCTTTTTATTTTCTTAACTTGGGGTAAAAAAGAGAGACTGATTTGGTTCAATCATATGTTTTGGGCTATCCAAGTGATTGTTAGTTTGGTACTGCACAAGAAAGTCTCCATATGCACCTTCTACTTCGATTTTGTCATTTTCATTGAAA
This sequence comes from Populus alba x Populus glandulosa, assembly GCA_033617975.1. Lineage (NCBI taxonomy): Eukaryota > Viridiplantae > Streptophyta > Magnoliopsida > Malpighiales > Salicaceae > Populus > Populus alba x Populus glandulosa. The sequence goes on from CM066161.1 coordinate 12,896,899, forward strand.
ATGAATTATTGGGGTGGAAACACATGGAAGGACTCCATAAGAAATTAGCAGGACAGCAGCATGGTGGAGGCTGTCGTAAACAGTATCATTGGGATGCATTGTAGAGGCAGCTATGAGGATATGTTAGTAACCTTTATGTGATACATTGGTGGAATCACCCGTACTTGTTACTGGAATCAGGTTTTCCTTGTACAAGAGGTAAAAGCTTTGGTATCAATTGCAGATAAAGTTCAAGGTTTATGGCTGTTATGGGTGCTGTATTGTAAACAGTATCATTGGGATTTTTCTTCTGTATATTAGGCTAATTGATGAGATTTGATGACTGGGGTTTTTAAGGAAAATTGTAGAGGGCTTCATGAAGTAACAAATTTATCTGAAACTTGATTGCTTGCAAAATAAACTGAGTGACACACTTGTCAGACAATCCAAAAGAAAGCTAAAAGTTTCTGAAACTTATGTAAAATTGATCTCTTTTATATTTAAAAGTGATTGCAAACATCTGCATCTGGAGTTTTGAATTGTTCTTAGCATTTTGCAAGGATTTGGTTCCTTATTGAAAACTAAGAATTTAACTCCTAAACTAACTTATAACTATTTTGAGTTTAGGAATGAAAGAGCATCGGAACTTTAAAATATTGATATGTGGATATAGTTTTTCACTGAACAAAATTTAGTCTATACCCAATAAAATTAAAAGTAACATTGACTCATAAAATAATAGCCAATTTTAATGAAGCTAAATCTAATGTACCTCAACTGAAACTCAGATCAAGGTTGCTAATTCAACAATACCATGAAGGTGTGCATATGGCCTTACACTGACTTTAGGGTTTAGAATGTTCTGTTTGCTCATCTATGAGTTCCTTGAGTTGCACATCTCATGCTTTTCAGTTCTGAAAACCAAATAGAATTGTTGTTACTCATTTGTGGTGAAAGATTCTAGGTTTTACTAAGTCAATGGTGTCTCTACCCTGTTGCAAGCCTACTCATCACCACTAAGGATGGTTGTATGATTTTTTTTGCCAGCTTTCTCAACAGATTGCCTTTTGTTGTCAGCCTTTTTGTTAGGAACTCCCCCCCCTCCCCCCAAAAAAAAAAAAATTTTCATCCACTTGCATGTGTATCACCCTAAGGTTGAATTAAGCTTCCCTTCATCTAATGATGAAGTGACTGCTCACTATTGCTTCCTTCTCATTTTATATTTTCTGAGCACTATAGTTTATAATGTTTGTTCAGGCCATATGCATATTGCCTTTTGTATTAACCAATTGTTTGTTTGTTTCGACGCCCCTTTCAAGAATGATATTTCTCCCAAGGTAAAAAATAGGAAAAGAATGTGAGTTATATCCTTTCATTGTTAATTAATTTCTTTATGTATCATTGCTTGCCTTGTTACCACATTATATTAGTTTCAAGAGCCTTTTTAATATATGAAAAGCATCTGTCAACGTTATTTATTCACAATCATTTGCAGGCAATATCCCATCAAATCACTTGCCCTTTCTAATTAGTGATTAGTCAAAGCATAAGCCATCTAAGACTATTGCCTGTTCTTGCTCGTAATTGTTTTGCTATCATCATCACCTTTTTCATTGATGTTACTATCTTTCACCAGCCATGCATAGTGAGTTTGTTCCAGTGAAAGATATAATATTTTCATTATGATTAAATGAACACTGCCAGGATGTGATGTCTGGATGTTGAGTGAAAAATAACATACTGATTTTTTTGCCTGCTAAATGGAACTTAATTTAATGTGCACAGGAAATGGAGACGGTTCAAAAGGAAGTAACTCTGCTGATGGGAATGACTTTGCTTCCCAAAAATCTCATAGGGTAAACTTTGATTGGAGAGAGTTTAGGGCAAATTTATTTGCTCAGGAGAAGGTGAACGTTCTTTACTTATTGGGCTGTATATCTATTACATTTTGAGTGTTATAGTTACAAAGCTCTAGAAAAATGACTTTTAAATGTTATTAGCACTCTGTTCAACCTGTTATTTGTCATCATAGTAGATCTTATGACGGTCCAGGGAAGCAGCATTAATTCCTCTTTGATTCTACCCTGTGTAGCTTGTTCATGAATGAGCTGTTCCATGTAAGGAAAATAAATCGATTTCATGTTTCTTGGAGTAAATTCTGATCTGCTGGGTTCTCACTTCTCACATAGAGGGTCTGGTACATCAGAAAGGGCAAGTAACTTCATTGAAATTGGAAGCACTTTATTTTATTTTGTATGCTCCTTCCCTGTTTCCATGAACAGTTGAAAAACGCTAAATTTCCCTTGAGCTCATGACATCTGATTTAGTCAGGTCACCAAAATTTACCTACAGCTTATCATCAAGTTATTTTGTCCCTTTTTACCCCTCCTGAAAGAAACAGTGCTGTTTTGTAGCTATGATGGATCTTGTAATTGAGGTCGACCAGATGAAGCCATAAAGTATAGTATTGGGGTAGATGCATGGCTTCCTATCAGATTGGTTTATTCACATAGTGACTAGTTTAAGACGGACCCCATGTCCTCACAACATGAAAAATAAGATAATCAAATTGATGATGTTAAATCTGTGCTGTATAGACTTCAAAATTTACACTTGTAATGTTTTCACAGGCAGGGAAGGCAGAATCTGATGCTCACAACCAAACTGGGACGCCCCAGGAATCAAAACCCCTTGGCCTGAAATGGGCCCACCCTATTCCTGTACCTGAGACTGGCTGTGTCCTTGTTGCCACAGAAAAACTTGATGGAGTTCGCACCTTCGAAAGAACTGTCGTTCTTCTCCTCAGATCTGGAACCAGACATCCACAAGAGGGACCATTTGGAGTTGTCATAAACCGCCCACTTAACAAGAAGGTCAGGCACATGAAGCCCACTAATATGGAATTAGCAACCACTTTTGCTGATTTTTCTCTTCATTTTGGGGGACCCCTCGAGGCAAGCATGTTTTTATTAAAAACAGGGGAGAAGACGAAGCTTGAAGAGTTCGAAGAGGTGATTCCTGGCCTGTGTTTTGGTGCTAGAAACAGTTTGGATGAAGCTGCAGCACTTGTGAAGAAAGGGGTGCTGAAGCCTCAGGATTTCAGATTCTTTGTTGGCTATGCTGGGTGGCAGCTAGATCAGTTGAGGGAGGAGATTGAATCAGATTATTGGTATGTGGCTGCATGTAGTTCTAATCTGATTTGTGGGGGTTCATCAGGCTCATCATCAGAAAGTTTATGGGAGGAGATTTTGCAGCTAATGGGTGGTCATTACTCGGAACTAAGCCGGAAGCCTAAGCGAGATGTGTAGGTAATTATTATGAGCCATCGGTGCTCCCCAAATCAATAAACCATTCCTGAAGCTATAGCCAGATATATAACCAAGGTAATGAAGCTAAATGTACAGAACTCAAATCTTTGTTAATCAGAATCTCTTTTTTCTCCTCTCATTTCCCCTTAATAACCCAGGCAATTATGGCTCTTTTATGTGACAGTGAACTCTTAAATTATTTAAGAAAAAGTTAAGCAGGTCCTTTTGCTGTAAGATATACATCTATAAAAATTTTCTGGTGAAAGTAGCAGCAGGCATAAGGGCAGGCTTCTTTGGACAATCTTCAACTGCTATTTTTTTATTTAATTTACTTTGAGATGGAGATTTCTTGTTTACCTTAAAGCCCTGGATTGTTACAGTCAACTACGAAATAAAAACATATAGCATCATTAAGCCTTCGAACTGTCTTAGCCAAGCTGAGCAGAGCACTGTGTTCATAAAAGAAAATCTGGAACTGAAGTTCCCGCCACTCTCAACTTCCCATTTAAGCCTGGCAAGCATATGCACAAATCATTTCATCTGTAAGCTTTGCTGTATAGATTGATAGTACTCAATATACTTTTGGAGCTCATAGGGGATGAGGATCGCCACCTATTCACTGAACTTTTTTCCAGAGAAAATTCTCTGTCAGTGGTAAGGTTGTCAGCTCTTGATCTTCTAAAAAGTTGCCTGCATCGATTGTCATCCCCGGTTAGATTCAGCAAAAACAAAGAATGGCAAACACATTGAACTGTGGAACTGCTTTAATTTCCCCGTTTTCAACAGGCCTGAACATGAATTTATTTCTGTTTCAATCATTTCAGCAGTGAGGTGAAAGATGAATTGGATACTTTACTACTTCTGAATACCGTACCTACTTATTAATCAACAACACTATCCACTATACAGAACAAAGTCCTACCTATTTATGTATTTTCAAAGAAATACAAGAACAAACCTCCCTCCTTTCTCCGTTAAAATGCAAGTTTACTTCAAAACGGCGTCTCACAATCCCCATTCATACAATTTCTATCCCGGTGAAGCTCCGGCAGCACATCACATCTGCTTTGTTTGATGGCATGGACAGAGACGCTTCTGACTGGAGGGTAAATTGTTCTGCAGGGTGAGGAGAAAGACACCAAGAGGATGCTTCCTTAAGGGATGATGGAGAAGAATTACCCTTTGCATCATCTGTTATGATGTAGCTGCTCATAAGCGTCAAGGTTATCTTTGGTCCCTGATTTCTCGAGACGTGCTTTACGCACAGCCTGCTGGATCTGTCTCTCGTGCTCTTCGAGTATTTCTTCCATGTTTCCCCCAGGAGGCATCAATGGTCCTGAGTAATGGATCCTGGTTTTCCTGGGAACAAACCCCTGAAACCAGATTTCCTTTTTTGTCAAATGATCAGGCATAACACAATAGCAGTTCAAATTAACACAGAAAAAGAAGGATAAAAAGCTCCGTGGGGAAAAATGGAGAGTAAAGAATGAGATATCCACTGTCAAATTTGAATGTCTGACATGCTTGTAACTAAGGTAACATACTATCTAAAACTTGCAATTTGTTTCAAAATCTACATTTATCAATTGTATTGGAATGCATAAAACTTCAACTCCTATGTCTGGACAAGAGTTTGCTGGCAGTGGAAACAATATGAAGAGTCTTAAAATTATGGCAATTTTTCTCGAACTGTTCTCCATGAGTAAATAGCTTCCTTGCAGCACATCAAAATCCATATTCATATATAAGGGTGGCAGTTGGATGAATGTATCAGTTTTGATTTTAACATTTAACTTTGTTTAATATAGAGAAAGAAATTTGAAAGATTGACGAAGGTAGATGATTCTTTACCGCTGAAGAATCTATGCTAGGAGCTCTTTCCTTCTTCTTAAGGGAGGAGCTAGATATCTCCCCTGATTGCGACACGTGAGATTTCTTTGACCTCAATTCTGGATTATTTTCTGTACAATCTATACTCTTATTTAACGACAATCCTACTGCAGAATGGTGAATCACTGAAGCAGAATGCTCGAGACCATTCTTCTTCGATACTCTAGGAGGCTCAATTCGGAAGCTAGAACCTCCATCCTCCTGGATATTATATTTATAACTGCTACATATAGTTTTTGGCTGCCCCTGAGCAGTGAATTCTGAAGTGGGAGCTTTCTTAGTATCTCCTGAACCCCTTCTAACAGATTCTGGTCCTCGTCCTTTTACTGCCTCTGCTTTTTGCCTGAAATTTAAAATTAAAATGTGTTTTCAGAATGTTGTTTAAGATTAAATTCGTACTGTTATTGTGTTATACCTGATTGAATTTATTTTACTTGTGAAATTGCTTATGAAAGTTTTGTAAGATTAAATTTTCCCTTAAGATGTTATGATTAATGTTACTTGTCACGTACCTTCTTGCTTCCTCATCTCGCATCTTGGCATCCAGTTCCTTGCTTGGAGGATATTTTGGTAGACTAGATGGATCAGACGGAAGGGGTTCTATTCTGAAGAACTGTAAGTAAATATTTCAATAATAAATAAATCCATCTAACTCAATCCACTGCTAGCAGGTCCGAACACTCTTCAAAGGCAATCTGTTAATTATAACATTTGCATTTTCATTTTATGAAGCCAAATTCAAGAAACAACCAGTACTAGTGCTGTCTTCATACCATGTTCAGAATACAAGTTCAAAACATTTTAAACAGAAAAACTCAATTCGAGAGGTTTAAGTAAGCTTTTCACAAGAAAATGGTTTGCAAGTCAACTTTGTGATGATAAATTGATACCATAAGTTTGATGTTCATGACTCAAGCAGATTGCATGAAGAAGATTATGATAGGAATTTGGTCTAAAATTAAATAAAACATTAGAAAATAATCACCTCACTTCGAAGAGCTGAAGTGGCTGATCCTCTATCTTGTGGTTCCATTGACAGGAGCTTATCAACAAGTGTCAAAGCTGAAGGAGGGAAATTTTTGAATGTCTCCGCAATACGGCGGATGTAAGGTTGCTGAGGCTTGAAACTAGTTGCATGTGGAAACTTTTTTTTCGTCCAGTAGGCCTCAGAGGGTGAGCCACAAAGCTTAAAAATCTTATGCATTTGCTCTACCTGTAATCATTAAGATGATAGATCTTAAGAGAAAATACAATTATGTGGAATGATGATAGATAGAAATCACATTGTCTTCTGATTCTCTGTAGGTGCTCCAAAGTCATGCATTGAGAAATAAATGACACAGACACACATTTTCTTATGATAATTTCCCGTAGGTGCTTAAATGACCATCTTTAACTTCTGTGAAGATATGAAAATAATGTAGACCATAGAGGGAAGTTGAAGATTCCAAAGCATAGTAGACTTGTAATGCTTGTTGCCTAGTGTTGGCTAAAATGCAAGTAAGATAACCATACATGCAAATGAGCTTACTTCTGTTCTTCCAGGCATGATATGCTTGCCGGTGAATAATTCAGCAAGAATGCAGCCGGCACTCCACATATCAATAGCAGGTCCATACTCTGTAGCACCGAGCAAAAGCTCCGGTGCCCTATACCAAAGAGTTACTACACGACTTGTTAAAGGCAGACTCTGATCAGGCTGATAAGAAGTTGCCAGACCAAAATCTGCAATCTTGAGAACTCCATCATTGTTTATTAGAAGATTTGAGCCCTTGATGTCTCGGTGCAAGACACCGTGTTTATGGAAGTGTTCAAGTCCACGTAGAAGTTGTTGCATATAGCACTTTATCTGCAAGCACGAGTAATTAATTTCCTTGTAAGAATAGACATGAATGGCAAGTTGATTAAGTTCTATGACTTCCATGGTAGCAGAAACTAAGAGAAGCCATTTTCCAAATATGGAAAAAATCATAAAATTGAACAGATAAGATCATCGGTACCTGAGCTTCTGTATACTTGATGCTAGGATTTGCTGCAAGCCCAGCAAGGTCATGTTCCATATACTCAAAGACAAGGTACAAGCTCCCTGACAACCTCGAAGTGACTATTCCTTCGAGTTTCATAACATTCAGATGGTCAAGCCTGCGCAAAATAACGATTTCCCTAGCCATGAAACGGACACTTTCCGGATCCATATTGACAAACCGCACCTTCTTCATTGCAACAATTTTTCCAGTTTCAAGGTCACGAGCCTTGAATACAGTGCTGTAAGTTCCCTGTCCAATCTGCACATCATTTCATTTTAAAAGCAACACATAAGAAGACCTCAAAATGTTGACATGATAAAATCTAGACTACGTTTCTTGATCTCCCTCGTTTTTGTTACTATAAAACCTAACAGACCAGTATAGTAAGGATTTCCTTCAATCAGAATTTCTGCTCCATAAACGAGTCTCATTTTACAGGACTGATCATACAGCTCTTATATAAATGATTGTCTGCTTCTTCTCTAGCATCCTAACATTTTATCTAATCTTTCTTACATTAATTTGGACTGACAGTAATACCATTTGTTTCCTTCTAGCTAGTGCTTTCATACGATTATTTTCGTAAGCACATAATAATATTATCGTAATGCTAAATGTTAACAGCAAGAGATGCTCCATATTGCAATTTGTTTCTACCAAACAAGGAAATAAAACCCTAACAGTCATCGAAAATAAATTATTTCATGTCACGTTATCTAATTCAACAGGCAAGTAAACATAAGTTTTACAAGCTGAACCTTGTCTAGCTTCTCAAATGAGTCTGCTCGTCGAGGCAGCCAGCCTTCGACGGCTTCTCCAGCAGCTGCTGTTAACCATCGTGGCCATGTTTCCCTTGCAGCGGAAGGACGCATGCTAATCATCATACGTGGTTGGTCATCTGAATCCATTGCTACCGATCCATTTTCCTTTTCATCAACAAGTTTCGTTTTCTTTTCTCCTTCTTCCAATGAAACAATAACATTCCCAACATTTTCCTTCGACACACGACGAGCATCTTTTCGGCCAAGAACATCTACCAGAATCGCTTCTTTAATGAATATTGTGGGAGCAACCAATTGCACAGAAGACTTATCCACCTCTACGTGCCTTTCATTCTTATTGATATTTACATCTTCTTCTCCAGCTCGTTTTGAGCAAATGCTGCCCATAATCTCACCTCAAAATCACCTTCTATCCTGACAGAAACCCTTCAAAAAATGCCAAAACCACCACCGCCCTTTGCCGTATTGCTGCAATGAGTTAAATGGGCACCCTTGCATTTACGCTGGGAGCCCAAGTTTACCATTTTTGTCAATCTCCCGAATCAATGGTGCTTTAAAAGATCGACAAATATCTCAACGTGTTTGCTCTTAAGAACCAAGATTTGTTTTTACCATTTTAGGAAATACAATCCCTCTATGCAAGCTTACAAGACTTTGTGCAAAACACAAGAGGACAGAATTTCCAAATGAATATGATGTTGTTGATATCAAGAAAGCTATGGCAAGAGTACCAAAGACGAGATTAAAGAAATGAATGCAAAATAAAGACTATTCAAGAAATAAATCTATAATGCAGGAATTCTGGCACGTCGTTCTGGGTTACAGTTATTTTTTTTCCTCTTTAATTGATTAAAAAATTCCTAATTTTCCTTTCTTTTTTGGTGACAAAAGGGTGATATTAATGGAAAAAAGAAAGATTTTTCTTAAAAATATTAAAGATAATAATATTTTGAAAGAGAAATACAGAAGGTTGGTGGAACTGGACAGTCCCTAAAAATGCGAGAGGCCAAAGATTTTTGGGATTTGACAGGTTCTGCGTGTGATTTTTCAGTTTTCTTCTAGCCATCGCCATTAAATATATTCAACAATTAGGCAATTTTATTCTGTTTTATTAAAATAGCCTATAGTTAAAAAAACAAAATAAATTAGAATAGATTTTATTTCTTTTAAAATCTCAGTCCATTTAAAAAATGCAATCTAAATTCTGCTCGGAATATTTCGATTTTTTTTTGGTCATTCTGTTTTGGTTAAATAATTTTTTTTTTTTAAAAATTACGTTATTTTTGGACATTAAATTTTATAATTTATTGTGATTTGTTTTTTTCTGTGGTTATCTCAGTTTTATGATCCATATCATAGGTTTAGTGATTTAACCCAATTGACTAGATTTTTTTGTTTATTTTTTAATTGATTTTGTTTTTAATTTTATCATTCAATATCTTTAATATTTGGTCGCTTATGAATTAAGTTGTTATTTATTTCAGCTTGTTTTCTATGAAATTATCTTAATCTCATTACCTAAGTCACGAGTTTCGTAAGTTAACCAAAGTAGACTTAAGTCATTAATTTTATTGTATCTTTATTTTAGATTAATTTTTTTTTATTTCATAATTCAATAATGAGTTTATTGAGAATTGAGTTTCATAATTTATTTTTATTTATTTTATTTGGGGTTATTATGGTCTCATATCCCTGGTCGTGTATTTAAAATGTTAACTTAAGTTGACTCGGGTCGATCTAATATGTTGTCGTTTCAATTTTTTTTTTAAAGATATTGTTTTCAGTGGTTTTAGTCAAACTATATTTTTATCAGTTATTTAAGTTGTTTTTGAACTCAATGAGTATTCAAGTCATAATGATTCAACTCCTACTTTTTCAGTTGTATTTGTATAATTTTAAGTTAATTTATTTAGATCTTAAATGAAAATTATGTTTGTTATATATATATATAAAACAACAAGCCCAAAAAATTTAAAATCAAAACATATTATTTTAATTGAAAACACATAACACCAACCAGAATAGAGAAATGACAACCTTGATATACACAACGCATTTCTTTATTTCTCCGAATCTCTAACAAGAAAAAAGTGAGAGTTGTTGAGAGGTTTGGTAAAATCTTGAAAAGCCAGAATTGTGTGGCTGCTTTAAAACACAAACGTGCATAGCACTATGTTACGAGTCTTCAGTTTAACAAGTGACACGTGTATCCTCAAGTCAACTTTAATTTTCATGCCACTACTTGCCTTTCCAAAGCATTATTAATGTGTTTGGTATTGTATTATTTATTATAATTACAGTTTTAAAAAAATTATTTTTATAAAAATTAGTTTTAATTGAGGTTGATTTAATATTAATGTATATTTGGTTAAAACTATGGTTGAAATTGAGATTGAACAAAAAATAGTTTAATGTATTTGGTTAAAAAATGCATTTTAAATTAAGGTTATAAAAAAAAATATTAATATTAATGGTTTTTAATTGAAATATTATATATTTAACTATTATTATTATATTATAAAATAAACAATAATTTATATAAAATATTTTTTATTATTTTATTAAATTATTTATAATTCCAACATGTCCAAAAACTACAATTTTCGTAGCTTCCTAAGCATTGAACAAATTAATAAATATAATGCGATGGTTGACGCACATTTGATAGTTTTTTTATTGTTCCTTTAAACTTACTTGCAGCCCCTACCTAAAGCTGAAATCAACCACCACACACGGCGTCTCTCTTCACTACCATCTCCCCCTTCCACCATGTCTCTCTCTTGGCAGAACCTCCACTGGAACCAAAACCAACACTGCCATTAACCAACCCCCTCACCAAGACTAGCCCTCACTGCCCTCTCCCTCACAAACCTAGTGAACCAGCCCAACCATCAAACCACCACATAATCAGCCCTATGTCATCCTCACACAAACCCGAAAACCCATCTCACCCCGTTACCTAAAACCAATCTGCATCTCTGTTTCAAACCATCAACCCATTAGATTCGATCCCCTAACCAATGGTCAACTCAGCATCCCCTATTGACCCAACACGCACTAGCCCAATCGAAAGAACTTAGACCTAAACAACCATAGACTACTGTCACAACCTCCAATGCTCTCCAACAACCCTCATGGTTTTCTCATCTGGACAAAAGATCCACCCAGAACTCAAAGCAAATTGATCCAAGTTTAAGTGTTTCTCGAAGCACTGGTCAAGGAAGGAAGAGGAGAACGATTTTCTATTTTATATACTGTGTTTATAAACACAGTTGCAATAAATAGCAAATGTAGCAAGAAGCATGTAGTTTTTTAGTGTGTTTCGTATTGTGGTAGCGATTGTGGTTGTGGTTTAAAAAAAGCTGTTTTATAAAAAATACTTTTAGTTGAGGTTAGTTTGAAAAAATATATGTTTGGTTAAAATTGTGGTTGAAATTGAGGTTGAACAAAAAGTAATTTTAGTGTTTTTGGTTAAAAATCATTTTTAAATTGAGGTTATAAAATAACTAATATATATATATATATTAATATTGATGGTTTTTAATTTAAATATTGTAGATTTAACTAATACTATTATATCATGAAATAAATAATATTTTATATAAAATATTTTTTATTGTTTAATTAAACTATCTATAATTTCAACACGTACGAAATTTATCGGATAAGGATTATAGTTTTCATGGTTTTTTAAGCGTGCAATAAAATCATGTAAAATATCATCAGAAACAAAATTAGAATTACGATTAAATTTTACAAATGTCACACCATCATGTGATCTCCTACTAATTTATATAGTTTTATTAAATAATATTAAATACTAATTTTTTAAAATAAAATACAATTAAAAAATTAAAATTTTTTACTGTTCATTTTTTTTTTTTACAGAGAGTGACTTAAATTCACTCTCCACGCAGACAAGGAGAGCACACAAAGGAATGAAGAATAAAAGGAAAACAGAAGAGAAGAAAATGGTTTCGGTAGGCCAACCCTCCATCACAGTCATCATCATCTTCAAGTGTAGCAATAATGGAAGAATAAAAGGAGCACTGTTAAGAACAACCCTCGTGGTTGAACAAAAGGAAACTGGTTCTAGTAGGCCAGCTCAGCTCTCCCTCGATGCCTTCAGCAGTGGCATGCCTAAGAACAACCCTCATGGTTTTCTCATCTGGACAAAATCCACTCATACCCGAAGCACTGGTCAAGGAAGGAAGAGGAGACCAATTTATACTGTGTTTAAACACAGTTGCAATGAACAGGAAAGGAAAAGCATGTAATTTCTGCTTCAGCAAAACTGTGTTTTGAACGCAAATGAAGGTGGGGTCCATGCATGAAAATTGCGTCTCATTATGTAACCAAACGGTTTGTTACAACTATTCAATAAAAACACAGGTATAAACGCTTAGCCAAACAGGCTCTTTGTTTCAACAAAACTGAGTTTTGAACGCAAATAATGGTGAGACCCATGTATAAAAGTTGCAGTTATTTTATAACCAAACAATATATTATAATTGTTAAATAAAAACGCAGCCACAATTACTAGCCAAACGGGCTTTAAACTCTGTGTTTGCAAGCATGACTTTGCGTCTGTTTTTATTTCGAATTGTTTTGATATTGATTTGTTTAAATTCAAATAATTAAATAAGTTAATTGATTTAGTTAATCTTAATTAAAATAAATAATACATTCAAGTTGAGATTAATTAGAGATCCATGAACTTGCGAAACAACAAGTTGATTCCCTTGAACAACAAAGCTTCTTGACTCATTGATTAAACAAGAAGGTGTGATTAAGAGCTTGTTTAGAAGTGTGATTGTAATTATTTTTTAAAGTGTTTTTTATTTAAAAATATATTAAAATAATATTTTTTTATTTTTTAAAAATTATTTTTGATATCAATGCATTAAAATGATCTGAAAACACTAAAAAAATATTAATTTTTTTAAAAAATAATTTTTAAAATATTTTTAAAACACAAAACAATCAGTACCTAATTTTCTGATCATAACGAAAAACGAGAATTCAGTGATCTTATAGAATTAATTGATGGCATCAATTGTAGGATATAGAGACTATGAGAGAAGGTTGCTAATTGCCGTAAACGAAAAACAAAACATAAGAAAACAACGATCAAAGAAACATAAAATTAGTGCTGAAAAAAGATTTTATATACGACTCCTATCTTTCTTCTTCGATCAATGACTATTTCTTTTCAGCATGTCTCCTTCAAAAATACTTACCTCCTCAGAGGTTGCTTTACATGGAAGGAAAAAAGATTTATTCTTTATTATTACACCATTTTTCGTAAGATAAATTGCCATAACCAAGATTTATAAATATTTTTGGTAAACAATGAATTCACAATACAAATCATAGAACTTCATTCAAAATAACAAAGCAGACCACTTCATTCATAGAACTTTTTTGCTCTGGATTCTATTGTTAATTTTAAATTTAATTACTTGAATTAAATAAAAAATAAAAAGCAAAGATTTAAGTTATTTATACTCCATGTGTGTTAGAGGTGAGAAAAAAACTGAAAAACCGATTAAACTGAGAAAACCAGAAAAAAATAACTGAAAAAATCGAACCACAAAAAAAAAACCGATTAGAATTTAAAAAAAAACCAACCGATTTAGTTCAATTTCGGTTTTATAAGTTTGAAACCAAAAAAACCAAGTCAAACTGGAAAAACAGAGCCAAAATCAGAAAAACCGAGCCAAACCAGAAAAGCGAGCCAAACCAGTTTGAATCGGTTTTTTTCTAAAAAACATAACCGAATCGAAACTGATCGGTTTGAAACGGTTTTGGTTCGGTTTTAGTTGTTTTATTTTTTTTAATTTTGATTTGGTTGTTTTTTTTGATAAAAATCAATCCAAACAAAAAATAATCACAGCTAATATGTGTTTATCTTATTTTCAATATTAGATATTAAGCAAAAAGATTAGGGATATGATGGTTGTTGAGTAATTAACGATTTATTTATTATCACAGGTATATTATCCTCAAATCAGTGCATCAATTTTTTAGGGTATGTAAACGATATATTTACCCTTATAGAATTATCAATATTTTACTCATACTTTATAGTCTGGATTTTTCAATGTTACCCTCGTAATTTTAATTTTTCCTTTGCCCTTTACTACTACTACCTAGCTAAATAAAAACTAATTTTTCAGTGGTTGTTGGGACAACTCTCTTTCCTTTGAAATTCGGTTCGAGTCCTAATAGGAATAGGGCTGGAGAGTTTGTTCCCTTCCTGTCTCTATTGGGTCCTCCCTGTGCAGTATGCCTATCATCCTTGCGGTGCCTTACCTGCTCACTGAGTTTGCAGGATGTTCAGTGGACCGTGAGATTAGTCGTGGTGCGCGCAAGCTGACCCGGACACCCACGTTAATCAAAATAAAAAAAATAAAAAAAACTAATTTTTCTTATTTACATTTTATTATCTCTGAATTTTCTATCATTTATTTTTTCTCTCAATATATATATATATATAAAAGACCAGTTCAAAGTTAACAAATCAAAACTTTATAGACATGAGGGTGACTTGTCATTGCAAATCCGTAAGCTTTCATTTTGTCCCTATCAATTCATAAATACTTCACGTCTATTCTTATAGTTTGAAATTTCTATATTTTACCCTCCATTAAGGAGTAATTTTTTTTTAGGCTTGTCCAAATATTTAATTCCTAATTTTCAATTTATTGCCGCAGCTACTGAAACTCCTAAAGAAAAGTTGGTTTATTTTTTATTTTGTTTAGCCCCTGGAATTGCTTGAATATTGGGATTTCATCCTAGCCACTAAAAGTCTTTCAATTTGGTCCTATTAATCATAATTAACTGGAAGATAATATATTTTGAATGTAAACACAAGGCATCAACATGGGCCTCGATCACGGACCATCTCTAAGGAGCATCAGTTAATCAACCATCAGGCCAAGAAGTGAACTTTATTAATTCCGGAAGAGTATAATTTAATTAATTAGATTTTAAATTTGTTATTTAAAAATTATCAATTTAAGTTTTATAAATTTTAGGACAGTTGAAAATTTACATAATTATTAATTTTAGAATCCGTAGAATTAGTTGAGGTTAAACTGACTCGGATAGTTAATAATAATAATAATAATAAAAAGAAGTGATCTCCGTTCATTTTTTTTTGCTCTAAAAAATTAAACACAAATGGACAGTAATTATAATGTCAAACCAATATATATATATATATATATATATATATATATATATATATATATATATAAAGATGTTATGGATATAATTTTTTCCTTAAATAATATACATATACGTGTATTTTGTTTAAAATATATATCTTGAGATTTAACAAGCAAGCAACGAGAGCAGGCCTATATGCATGAGCTTGTTGGTTGTCTTGAGCAAAGTAAAATGAAGGGCAAAGTCAGATCATATTTGCTGTGGTAAGGGCTTGGTCTTGATATTTAGTATTGATTTGTGGCACTCTATCAGACGCATTATATTTGGTAATGACTTACGGCAGGAAGCAGAAAAGAGATATAAAATAGTCACCGTAATGTTTGTTTCTGTGATGATAAAAATTTAATAAATCTTTTTTTTAAAAAACAATGATATTTCAATTCCATACAGTATATAATAAAAAATGAAAATCAGTATTTTGAATGCTCAAGCTATGCGATTTACATTATTATCAACGTCCGCGTTCAAAGTATAGTTCATAAAAGATTACGAAAGCACCAGTTAAAAAATTGGGAAAAAAAACATAAACAAACGTAGCTTATTATTATTATTTTTTTATTAATATTGTTGTAACCCATTTTTGGGTCCCCCTGAAAAATAAAATAAATAGCCAAAAGAGGTTAGAAAAATAACCAGAGGCAGAAGCGCCCGGAAAACAGTCAGAAAATTGGTCAAGAAATTCAAAAATACAAGGATTAAATTTTTGACAGTATATTCTTGAAGGATAAAAGCCCTATTGAGAAGGAAAATTTGAATTTTGAGGAGAAAAGCCCAAATTTGGATTTTTATGGACTTAATTGGATTTTTATGGACTTAATTGGATTTTTATTTGAATTTATAGAAGATTTGATTCCAAGAAAAATTGATTTTTAAGTCAATTTGGGCTTTAATTTGGAGAAATTTAAGTTCTGGGGCCAAAATATATTTTTTTTTAGGAATTTATTGGGTCAAATCAGGGGCTCAATTGCATAAAAATTGAAGTTTAAGGGCCAATTAGGGATTTAAGTAAGAAAATTCGAAACCAGGGACTAAATTGCAAGAGGCGCGTCAATAGGGGGGCTGAAATTATTTGGTTCAGGGGCCTAATTGAAGAAATTGAAAGTTTATTAATCAATTGAGGGCTAAATTGCATAAATCAGATGCCAAGGACCAAAATGAAAAAGGCGGCCAACAAGAGGGGCGAGGACCGAGTTCGGAGGACTGACCTGAAGTTTGACCCATTTAAATGAAACGACGCGTTTTATCCAAAACGACGCCGTTTCATAAAAAAAAAAAAAAAAGAGAAGACAGAACGGTGTCGTTTTGAACGACACTGTTCGTCTTCTTCCTTTCCCCCCCGCGGAAACAGAGACAAAACCTTTTTTTCTTTTTTTCAAAAAAAACTTCCCGCCTCTCTCTCTCTCCTCGCCCCCACCACCACCACCGAAAGCAAGAATGGCCGACCAGCCGTTGCGTGATTGAAGGCGCACTAACGAAGGCATGTCGTTTCCTTTTTTGCTTATAAATAGAGAGAGGCCGAGAGGAGAGAGAGGAGACCGAAGAGAGAGAGGGCCGAAGAGAGAGAGGACAGAAGAGAGAGACGAGACCGAAGAGAGAGATAGAACCAGCGAGATAGAGGGGAAGAGAAAAGAATAACACGAAAAAAAAAAAACAGAAAACAAAGAGGAAGGAAATCTTTTCTCTCCGCCGTAGCAACACCACAGCGCCGCCGTCCTCGAGGCCACGACACCGCGGCGACACCACAGCTCCACCAGCAATCGCCTCCACGCCAGGTGCACATTTCTTTTCCCCCCCTGCATTGTTTTTTTTCTTCTCGATTGGGGGCTGTTCTGCCTCCTGCATGTAACATGCAGGAGGCGGGGGGGAGAAAGATAATTCTCCCCCCGCTGGGTTGTAGAATGCTGGCCCAGCCCGATGCTGGCCCAGCCTTGTAAGTCTGGGCCGGTCTTGGCCCAGACGGTAGAAGTTTTCGGGCCAAGACCGGCCCACCCTAGTCTTGGGCCGAGACCGGCCCAATATCATTTTGGGCCGAAACCGGCCTAATGTCATTGCGGGCCGAGACCGGCCCACCCTAGTCTTGGGTCGAGACCGGCCCAATATCATTTGGGGCCGAAACCGGCCCACCCTAGTCTTGGGCCGAGACCGGCCCGCCTTTTTTTTTTTGGGCTGAGCCTGGCCCATTTATTTGGGCCGGCCCAGCCCTATAATATATTATATATTATTAATATATATATGTGTGTATATATGTTATATATATAAAAAAATATATATTTTTATAAAAAAATAAATATTTTGAAAAATCTTAAAAAAATATTGTTGATTTTTCTGCATATTTTTGTCAAAAATATTTTAATTTTGGTTTGTATTTTTATACTGTAAAGATACAAAACCAATGTTATAAATACCCGGTTTTCGTCAAAACATCAAAGATTTTCAGAATAAAAAATGTTTTTGCTTTCAAAAAAAATTCTAAAAAGTCCCTAAAAATGTTGTTGATTTTTCTGCATATTTTTATCAAAATGGTTTAATTTTGGTTTGTATTTTTATACAGTAAAGATATAAAACCAGTGTTATAAATACCCGGTTTTCGTCAAAATATCAAAGATTTTCAGAATAAAAAAATGTTTTTACTTTAAAAAAATTTCTAAAAAAGTCCCTAAAAATGTTATTGATTTTTCTGCATATTTTTTAAAAGCGGATTAATATTGGGTTGTATTTTTATACCGTAAGGATACAAGCTCAGTATTAAAATACTCGATTTTCGTCAAAGCATAAAAAATAATATTTTCCAAAAATTGTTTTGTTTTAAAATACGGCCTAGTCTCTCCAATATATATACATAAATATTATATCATATTTTCACACAACAAAGAAAATTTTCAAAATAATATATGTATTAACATGCATTTTGGCTTTAATAACCAGTTTATTCAAGCCATGAGAACTAGGCCAATATTTCAAAAATTCTAAAAAAAATCTTTTTTTATTTTCTTTTAGTATTTGGGATTACGAATTTATACGTAAAACATATTCCTAAATATTGTTAATAAAATTTTGGTATGGACGTTAGAACGGTTAGGATTTTTACCCGATAAGATAAAGACCTCCTTACTGAGGGGGATTTTTCTTGAACCATAGACAGACCAACAACTAGGAAAACACAATAACAGTTTAGTTTTTTTATTTATCAGACAATAAAACAATGCAGCTTACCTTAGGTAGGGCGTATTTGGGGTGCTAATACCTTCCCTTTACGCAACCAGTCTCCGTACCCGATCTTTAAGACCAGTTAGGTTCCTAGTGACCAAAATACTAGGTGGCGACTCCAAAGAACCAAAAACAAAAAAAATTCACCAGTCGAACCCACAATTGATGAATTTGAATTTTTTTTGGGGTGCGACAGAATGGCGACTCCACTGGGGACTTTGTAGACTAAGCTTTGTTTTTGTCTGATTTATTTGTGTTTTCCTGTGCTTATTTTTAATATATTCCTTTCATGTTATTTGTTTGCGTATTTGTTTTTATTTTACACGCATATTATTCATGCATTGTATATAATTGTTTCATGCATCACTTGCCTTAATTTTGAAAAGCACACACAAACTTTAAGTTAAGTGGGGAATTAGCGATTTACCCTAAGACTATTGGTCAGGGTTTAAATGCGTGAAACACCCAACTCACATCTGAGTGCCTGCTTGGTAATGGTGGGCATACGTGTCTTAACTGTTCCTTGCAACGCCCCCATACTTCTTTACGAAGAATGTCACTGGGCAGATATGAGACCCTTCGAGACCAGATAGAAAAACTACCCTCTCTCACTTAATAAATAGAGCTTGTCTTTAGGTTATGAATCTTATTTTCATTTGCACCACGATTAATTTGTTAAATTCATTAACCCAGGTTTTGAGCTGAAATCATGACTAAGTACCTCTCTTTCCAAGAATATGGACAAGAGTCTGAGTTGGCTCAGATTGCCGAAGGAAAATGCCCAAGAATCGATGCTAGTGGTTTACCATGCATTACCAAGGTAAATCACATGGTAAACAATTTAGGAAAGTTATTGCCTATCATGGAATATGTTGACGAGACCCTGTTTGAAAGGCGATATGGGAGGATTGCACAAATAATGAAATTGCCTGTACAAGTAGCGGCGATCAAAGCCCTTCTGAATTTTTGGGATCCCAGTTATTGGTGCTTTACCTTTGGAAACATCGATATGACACCCACCTTGGAAGAATATGAGAGAATCCTGGATTTTCCAAATGACAACTGCCGAATCTACCGCCGACGCAGATTTGAAGATACAGCTTCGGAAGTAGTCAGTTTATTAGGCTTAGGAAAGATCAGCCAGTGTAGAGTTGCTGAAGGGGGTTTTAAATGGAAGATCATTGAAGCTCGAATGAAGAAAAATGCCGAAGAAGGCAAGTTGGGAGACGAACGATATAGGTTGGTGGCCTTCGCCATTTTTGGGCTAGTGTTGTTCCCTTCTGAAATTGGGGTCATCAGTTTAGAAGCAGCGAGTGTCTTCATCGAATATGAGCATGACCGGATCAATCCTTCCTCAGCCATCTTGGGGGAAACCATGTTATCTCTTAATCACTGCCGAACACATGGAAAAGGAGCTGTGAGGTGCTGCGTCCCTATGTTATACCTATGGATAATCAGTCATATCGAAGCACCAAGAGACATCTTCAACAACTTTTGGTGGTTTGACTTACGACCGTTAAAGATTACCATAGATGAGACTTGGAAGAATTGGGATGAGAAGGCATGGAGGGATAAGTATGCAGCATTGCCAAGTAGCAACTTCAAATGGAAAGCACCGTGGATGAACAACGCTATTTGCATAATGAGCTGCGGAAGCAAGATATGGGTTCCTTTAATTGGTGTAACTGGTTACATCAGCTATGCGCCCGCCCTCGTAACAAGGCAGTTAGGTGGAATGCAATATACGCCAAGAACCTGGGGTTTAGCTGATTTCATTGGGTTATTCAAGCATCAACCGTTCATCAAAGAAATGGAGCTTATCCGACAGGATTGGGAAAGACCCGTGAAGGTGAAAAGAGAAGAAGGAAGCAGTTTTGAAACCTCATTCAGCCATCATTATACAGTTTGGAGGAATGAGGATTTTTCTGAAGTAAAGGGTCTCTCTACACAAGAACAGTCAGAGGCAACAATAGAAACACAGAAAAGGAAAAGAAAGGATGATGAAGAAGATCTAAGAAAGCAGCTAGATCAGTGTGTAATAGAACTCAGCAAAAGTAAGGGGCGACAACAATTGTTAGAGAACCAGCTAGAGGAGGAAAATACGATGAGGGTTTTCTTGAATCAGCGGTTAGAAAAACAAGAGAAGCAGCTAATGTCTCTAAAGGAATGGCAGAAAAGGGCTGAGGTAGCTGAAGACATAACAACGAGGGTCCAGGCTGAGTTAAGGAATCGAATAGCTGATTATGATGAGTTGGTCAAGAAAAATGGGATAGCAGAAAAAGAATTGGCTAAGGTTAAGAGGGCAACAAAAGGCGTGAATGTTGATAAGGAGACAATGGATTCTTGGAAGAAGGGAAGGAAACTTCTTTTAAAGAAAATAGAAGTTGAAAAGGAGAAGAATCGTCTAGCTAACCTCGACATAGAAGAAGAAAGAAAGGTTAGAGCTCAATACATGGTGCAACTAGAGGAAGAAAGAAATGCAAGAATGGCCACTGAGTCTGACATGAGAGATTACCAGAAGAGAGCTGAGTCTTCAAAAGGAAGGATGAGGGCTTTACAAGCGGAGATCGAGGTACGAGAAGAAGAGTTAAGGGAGTTGAGAAGCCACTACTTCGAGATGGAAGAAGAGATGAGTAAGGCTAAGCAAGAGCGTCAAGAATGCCAAGACTACATGGACAGCTTTGCAGTTCAAATCAATTCCAAAATAGCAGAGCTGGATATTGAAAAGGAAGAGCTAAAAAGAACAAGAGATAAGTTGGCACAATCAGAGGGTATGGTGCGAGTATTGGAAAGAAGCAACGAAGCCTTAGAAGCCAGCAACGAAGCAATAATCGAAGATAACACCGTATTCCATGCCAGAATAAGACATATGGAAAAACAGGTTGAGCAAGTAGCCCGTTATGCAGAAAGGTTGCAACAACAAGCCACCCAAGTCGGAAATGATGCTTCAAAGTATCGAGAATACATGGGGGCAATGGCCTGTTTTATTGGGGATTTAGCTAATAGAGGAAATGCTTTTTAGAGGTAGCAATGTATAGGACTCTCTTTCCCATTATTGTTTTGTATGAGCAAGTTTGTTATTTATAAGAAGTCCATGACGTATTTCCTTTCTTAATGGGTTTGGTAAGCCACTATGATAAGAACTTGGCAAACCCTCCTTTATGGTAATCAGGTCAACTCAGAAATCTTGCTTAAAGGTTACGAAAGTCATGAATCAGCTCATAAAATATGCATATATACACATTACATATGCATCACCTTCTCATCACATATTTTTAATTTATCATATGCATACCAGATCGTGAAACATAGGTCCCCCTTCCAAAGTCCACTACACTCGGCAAAGAGCAAGAATGGAAAACGAAGGAAGGTCACAACCCGAATCTCAGTACCAAAGAGAACTTGAAGGAGTTCGAAATGATGTGGCGAACCTAACTCGTATGTTAGAGCAGATATTGAGAGCCAAAGATGGAGAAGGAACATCTACTCAACCTAATGAAGCACCAGCAGCAGCTCAAATCCCTGTCGCACCTATAAACATAGGGGCAAATACACCAACTAAGCAGAGTCCTGCTCGGCCCATCCAAATCCCTATTACAATGGATTTAACAAACGAAGATCCACATGACTTTAAATTCTCTAATCATGAAGGAGATGATAAGTGGACTGCCCTAGAAGAGAGGCTAAGGGCAATTGAAGGAAATGATTTGTTTGACCCAATTAGGGCCGCTGAGGTATGTTTAGTACCTAATATTGTCATTCCAAAGAAGTTCAGAGTGCCGGAGTTTGTTAAGTATACTGGGATGGAATGCCCGAAGACCCATCTCCGCTCCTACTATAACAAAATGGCAGAGGTTATCCACGACGACAAAATGTTAATTTACTTCTTCCAGGATAGCCTGACCGGATCGGCCCTCAGTTGGTATATGAGGTTAGACAATATTAGGATCAGGAAGTGGACAGACTTGGCGGATGCTTTCTTAAAGCAATACAAGTTCAACCTAGAGATTGCTCCTGATAGGACCAGTCTGATTAGCATGGAGAAAGGAACTCAAGAGTCCGTAAGGGCTTATGCTCAAAGGTGGCGTGACCAAGCTATCAATGTGCAACCTCCGCTAATAGAGACAGAAATGGTGACTTTATTTGCCAATACTTTCAGGGCTCCATACTATGAACACCTTATGGGTAGTTCGGCACAACATTTCTATGATGTCGTGCGGATCGCCGAGAGGATTGAACAAGGGATCCGGAGTGGGAGAATTGCAGAACCTCTAGAGAAGAGAGGTTTTATTGGAAGGAAGAAAGAAATTGAGGTAAACAACCTAGAAAGGAGAAGCAAAAACTATCAAATACCTACCCCTCGAGTCACTAGTATTAACTTTTCCAAACCCCCCACTCCAAATCAGCCCAATCAAATAAAATTCCCTGCAAATAACCACAACAATTACCAAAGGAGAGATAAGCAACCGTCAGAAGACCAACTACCTCCTCTACCCATAACCTTAAAAGAGTTGTATGCCAAGCTGTTGAGTATTGGGCAGATAGCTCCCCTACCCATACCACCTATGCAACCACCTTTCCCTGCCTGGTACAACCCCGAGGTAACTTGTGAATACCATGCTGGTCACGCAGGCCATAGCATTGAGTCTTGCTTCGCTTTTAAAAGAAAGGTGTTGCAACTAATCAAAGTGGGATGGGTCACTTTTGAGGATTCGCCAAATCAGAATTCCAACCCTTTACCTAAGCATGTTGATGGTAGGGGAGGAGTGAATACCATGGAGATTGGTAGCAAAAAGAGGGTGTTGAAAGTGACCATGGCCAAGCTATACTTGATGTTGGTACAGTCTGGACAGTTGGAAGAAACGACTGAGTACTACACAAGGAAAAGTAACTTTTGCCCTTTCCATAAAAAGGAAGGGCATCACATTGATGAATGCATTGAATTTCATCAAAAAGTTGTAAGAATGCTAACTCTAGGAGAGTTGAGGATTGAGGATGTAAGTGACAATGAAGAGGTAGGGATGATAGAGAAATGTAGAATCCAATCAACAGCTAATGGTCGCTCAAAACTGGTATTAACTAGGCCCTCCTATGCAAGCAAAGTAAACTATGGAGCGATGCCTGGAGATTATGGTTATACCTCGAATATTGAAACTCCTTTGCCTCTGTTCCGAACGGAGATAAGTGGGCTAACTCGGAGTGGTCGTTGTTATACACCTGAAGAGCTAGAAAGACAAAGAAAGGCTAAAGGCAAGGAGGTACTGGACCTCGATAAAGAGTTTGAGGTGAATAAACCTGTGACCGAGGAAGAAACAAACGAGTTCTTGAAACTAATGAAGCATAGTGAGTACAGTATAGTGGATCAGTTGAAGAAGACCCCTGCTAAGATCTCCATCATGTCTTTAATACTCAGCTCGGAGCCACATCGTAATGCTTTGCAAAAAGTACTGAATGAGGCCTATGTGCCCCAAGATATTGAGCAAAAGACTATGGAGCATCTGGTAGGGAGGATCCATGCTGCCAATTACTTGTATTTCACGGAAGATGAACTCGATGCTGAAGGAACTGGACATAACAAGCCCTTGTATGTCACGGTCCGATGCAAGGATTGCCTCGTCGGCAAGGTTCTCATTGATAACGGCTCGGCCCTGAATGTGCTACCAAGGCATGTGTTGGATGAAATGCCAATAGATCCCTCACACATGCAACCCAGTGTGATAACGACAAGAGCATATGATAGCTCATCAAGGCCAGTTGTGGGGTCAATTGAGGTAGAACTAGCTGTGGGTCCACAAGTCTTTCTAGTAACCCTTCAAGTGATGGATATCCACCCTTCCTATAGCATGTTGTTAGGAAGGCCATGGATACATTCTGCGGGAGCTGTCACCTCTTCGCTACATCAATGTTTAAAGTACATTGCCAATGGTGTCCTGGTTACTGTTAAGGCTGAGGAGACTATATCGATGGTAAGAAATGTGGCGGTTCCATTCATTGAAGCAGAAGATTGTAGGGACGGAAACCTTCATGCATTTGAGATTGTGAATACCGAGTGGGTGCCCGAGAACACTGTGTTGAGGAAGCCAGAAATCTCTGAAGCCACTAAAATGGCCGCTAAAATCTTTTTGAAAAACAAGATTCCTTTCCCATATGATATGGAGCAAAGAAGGCCTCAATGGAAGGGTATAATCAAATTGAAAGCTGCAGAACAGAGGTTTGGGCTTGGATATAAGCCCAAGAAAGAGGATTACAAACGAGCTGCTGGTGCAAGAAGGGAGAAGAGAATGGCTAGGATGGAAGGAAGGAAGCCTGTAGAAGAAAACTTAGTCATCCCTCCAATCAGGATTTCATTTCCAAAGGCCGCATATGTGATACAACCTGATGGGGGACATGGGGACCTCTTTCAAAAGTTTTCTTCAATGAACATAAACACTCTGGAGGAAAATCAAGTCCAGGACATTGCTGAGAAAATCGAGTCTGAAAGGGGGATTGAAGAGCTGCCACAATTGACCATCCAGACTTTGGAAGAAGTCACCGTCAAGACTTTTGTCCGGAAGCTAGCCGAAGGGGAGAAGTTCCAGAATTGGGAGACCCAAGAAGCTCCATTGGTTTTTAAAATGTAATCAACAATGATGGTTGGATTATATTTTTATCTATGTGGTTTGTCTTTGTTTGTTTTGTTTTTATTCATTGACAATCGAGGCTCAAGATGTCAATGGGATTTTATTTTGTTGTGAGCCAATCTTTTATTTTTTATGAGATCATACATTTTTCAAAATTCATTTTAATGTCTTACTATGCATTTACACATCACTTTCCGCTTTCAGGAGCTCTGAAAGCGGATCCTCCACAACAACACCTGCACTTTACATTGAGAATGAATGGCCAAAATTTAAAGAATACATAGTTGCTGTAGAAGATGAGGAATGGGAAGAGGAAAACATATGGGAATTCACAAAATTAATAGAACAACACGAACAGGCTTGGAGGCCCGCTAAAGAGGAACTTGAAACCATAAATGTAGGCAATGAAGAAATCAAGCGAGAACTGAAGATAGGGACTTTGATCACCCCTGAAGCAAAGGAAGAGTTGATTGCACTGCTCAAGGATTATATGCATGTCTTTGCCTGGTCCTACGAGGATATGCCTGGTCTGGATACGGATATTGTAGTGCATAGAATACCACTGATGGAAGGATGCAAGCCGATTAAGCAGAAGCTAAGGAGAACTCATCCGGAGGTCTTAATCAAAGTAAAGGCGGAAATTGAAAAACAATGGGACGCTGGTTTTTTGGAAGTAGTGAAGTATCCACAATGGGTGTCAAACATAGTGGTGGTACCCAAAAAGGAAGGTAAAATCAGAGTTTGCGTGGACTTTAGGGATTTAAACCGGGCTAGCCCTAAAGATAATTTCCCTTTACCACACATAGATATGTTAGTTGATAATGCAGCACGCAGCTCCACATATTCCTTCATGGATGGGTTTTCAGGCTACAATCAGATAAGAATGGCGCCAGAGGATAGGGAGAAGACGACCTTTGTAACACCATGGGGAACCTTTTGCTACAAAGTCATGCCATTTGGTTTAAAGAATGCTGGGGCCACTTACCAAAGGGCTATGGTGACTTTGTTTCACGACATGATGCACAAAGAGATTGAAGTATACATGGATGACATGGTTGCTAAATCTAAAGAGGGAGAGAATCATGTCCAAGTATTGAAGAAATTATTTGAAAGATTAAGGAAATATAAGTTGAGGCTTAACCCAGCAAAGTGCTCATTCGGGGTGAAATCCGGTAAGCTGTTGGGGTTTGTGGTGAGTGACAAAGGGATAGAAGTGGATCCTGAAAAAGTAAAAGCTATTCAATCTATGCCACCCCCCAAGACTGAGAAGGAGGTGAGAGGGTTCTTAGGAAGGTTGAATTACATCGCTCGGTTTATATCCCATTTAACCGCGACTTGTGACCCGATCTTTCGATTGTTGAGGAAGAAGAACCCTGGAATATGGAATGAAGAGTGTGATAAAGCTTTTGAGAAAATCAAGCAGTACTTGCTAAATCCACCTCTGCTTGTTCCTCCCGTACCAGAAAGGCCATTAATTTTATACCTAACAGTAACCGAAACAGCAATGGGATGTGTGCTTGGGCAACATGACGAAACCGGAAGGAAGGAAAGGGCCATTTATTACCTAAGCAAGAAGTTCACGGAATATGAGTCTAGGTATACTGTGATTGAGAAGCTGTGCTGCGCACTAGCATGGGCTACAAAGAGATTACGTCAGTATATGTTGTATCACACTACATGGTTAATTTCCAGGTTAGACCCGTTAAGGTACATTTGTGAGAAGCCTTATCTATCTAGCAGAATTGCAAGATGGCAAGTTCTTTTGGCTGAGTATGACATAGTATATATGACGAGGAAAGCCGTGAAAGGGAGTGTTATTGCCGATCACCTGGCTGACCATGCTATGGAAGATTATGAGCCGTTAAACTTTGACTTTCCAGATGAAGATGTGTTTGCAATCGAGGAAGAGAAATCAGATTGGTGGGTTATGTACTTTGATGGTGCTGTAAATGTATGTGGTAACGGAGCGGGGGCAGTGATAATCTCTCCTGATAAGAAGCAGTATCCGGTTTCAGTTAAGCTGCAGTTCGGGTGTACCAACAACACGGCCGAGTATGAAGCTTGTATTCTTGGTTTAGAGGATGCCTTAGAGATGAACATAAGAAAGATAGATGTGTATGGAGATTCAATGCTGATTATTTGCCAAGTAAAAGGAGAATGGCAAACCAAAGAAGAGAAGTTAAGGCCTTACCAAGAATACCTGTCTAAGCTGGCTAAAGAATTTGAGGAAATAGAGTTCACCCATCTGGGAAGGGAAGGGAACCAGTTTGCAGATGCTTTGGCCACACTAGCATCTATGGCCAAGATAGACTTTGGGCACAAGGTACAGCCAGTACACATCAATATCAGAAATAACCCCGCTTATTGTTGCTCAGTCGAAAGAGAAGTGGATGGAAACCCGTGGTACTATGATATCAAGAATTTCATCCAAAACCAGGCATATCCCATGGGGGCATCCAAAATCGACAAGAAGACCTTGAGAAGGTTGGCAATGGATTTTTATCTTGATGGGGAGATTTTGTATAAGAAATCATCTGACGGGACTTTGTTGAGATGTTTGGATGAATTTGAGGCAAAAAGCACGGTACGGGAGGTCCATGAAGGGATTTGCTCAACTCATGCTAGTGGACATGTGATGGCTAGGAAGATACAAAGAGCCGGGTACTTCTGGATGACGTTAGAGAAGGATTGTATCGATTATGTCCGGAAATGTCATAAATGCGAAGTATACAGTGACAAAATCAATGCTCCTCCGGCTCCTCTGTTTAATTTAACATCTCCATGGCCTTTCGCAATGTGGGGAATTGATGTAATTGGACCGGTAAACCCAAAAGCCAGCAATGGTCATAGGTTTATTCTCATGGCTATCGACTACACAAAATGGGTAGAAGCTGGGTCATTTGCTCATGTGACGCAAAAAGTGGTGAAGAAATTTATTGAGAGAGATTTGATATGTCGGTATGGCCCACCATAAAAGATTATAACTGATAACGCCTAGAATTTCAACGGCAAGATGATAATAGAGCTCTGCAATAAATGGAAAATCAAGCATTCCAATTCTTCACCATATAGACCAAAGATGAATGGGGCGGTAGAAGCTGCTAACAAGAATGTCAAAAAGATTATTCAGAAGATGGTAGTCACCTATAAGGATTGGCATGAGATGTTGCCATTTGCCCTTCATGCATATCGCACCGCAGTTCGAACCTCAACAGGAGCCACCCCATACATGTTGGTATATGGAATGGAGGCGGTGATGCCTTTAGAAATGGAAATCCCATAATTGAGAGTGTTGTTAGACTCTGAGCTGGAAGAGGTAGAATGGGCAAAGGTTAGATATGAACAGTTGAATCTGATCAGTGAAAAGAGGATAGCCGCGATCTGTCATCATCAACTCTACCAAAGAAGGATGGCTAAATCCTATGACAAGAAGGTTCGACCTCGAGGATTCCACGAAGGAGATCTTGTACTAAAGAAAATATTACCTTTACCTGGAGAAGATCAGAGTAAATGGGCACCTAACTATGAGGGGCCGTACGTGGTAAGGAAAGCATTCTCAGGAGGAGCTTTGTTACTGTCTAGAATGGATGGAGAAGATCTAGCTAGGCCTGTGAATTCTGACTCTGTAAAGAAATACTACGCTTGATGTATTTCGTAATTTCCCGTTCAATAAAATAAATTTCGGCCATGAATTCTCTTTGTAAAGAGTCCTTTTATATATATATATATATATAAATGATCTCATAACATTTGAAATCTTTCGTTTAAAAGAACTTTTTTTGCATGACTAAGAAGATGACTCCATCAATTGGTGAACCACATCAAATCTACTTGATATATAGTTACACATCACACTAGGGGGCAAAAGGTGCACGATATGCACATAAGGGTCCAAAGTAAACCCAAGCCCAAAAGGGATATCATAATAAAAACTTCTAAAAAAGCATCAAAAGTTTCAGTTTTCATGAACAAAACCAATTTTTTCCTTTGGCGCAAAACTCAATGGAGCAAGAAAGGGCCCCATAAGGAACCCAAGATCTCTTCACTAAAAGGATATGAAGGATATTTCGTTTCATGAGAAAAGCTTGAAACAAGAGCAAAGAGGTTTACGACGAAAGGGGGACCTATGTTTCCAAGATAGGTAACAAAAACATACATGCATATTAACCATAATATATTGCTTTCAACATTTATCAGATCGGGATTTCATCACCACTTTTTGGGTAGTGCGTTTTCTAACCCTACCTCTTTTCGAGTGCGCCTTTGAGCCCTCAACAACATTTTTTTGGGTAGGGCACCCATTACAACACGACCATTTTCTCCATATTTTTTTATTTGGGTAGGTCACCCATTACAACAAGACCGCACTTCTTCACTTTTTTTGGGTAGGTCACCCATTACAATTAGACCATACTTTTCTGGGTAGGTCCCCCAAAGAATGAGACCATTCTCCATCTTTTTTTTTATCTGGGTAGGTCACCCATAAGAATGAGGTCATTCCTCCCCCGGGGTAGGTCACCCAAAGAATGAGACCACTCCTCTTTTTTCCTCGGGCAGGTCACCCATCACAATAAGACCATACTTTTCTGGGTAGGTCACCCATAAGAATGAGACCACTCTTCTTGTTTCCTTGGGTAGGTCACCCATCAGAATGAGACCATTCTCCATTTTTGTTTATCTGGACAGGTCACCCATAAGAATGAGGCCATTCCTTCCCCTGGGTAGGTCACCCAAAGAATGAGACCACTCTTCCTTTTTCCTGGGTAGGTCACCCATCACAATAAGACCATATTTTCTGGGTAGGTCACCCATAAGAATGAGACCATTCTCCATTTTTTTTTTACCTGGGTAGGTCACCCATTATAATGAGGCCATTTCTTTCCCCTGGGTAGGTCACCCAAAGAATGAGACCACTCTTTCTCTTTTCCACTCGGGCAGGTCACCCATCATAATGAGACCACACACACATTTTTTGTATTGGTTATGAGTAAAGGAATCGCCGGATGGGATTCCAGGTTAAAGAAGATCACTAGATAGGATCTCGGATGGATTTCCATGTTGATCAAACTAAAATAAGAATTCAGAGGATCGCTGGATAAGAATCTCGAGATGACTAAGTTTCGATCATGGTTTTTTGGGGCTAAGGAGGATTGTTATAAAGGACAAAGTTTCAGATCAATCAAGCTTCGACCAGATCAGTTTCGGGAGTTCCGTTTTGGGTTTATCTTTATAACACTTACTGCGCAAAACCCATGCTCCGTAAGTATTATAAAGAGGGGGCATCTGTTGTAACCCATTTTTGGGTCCCCCTGAAAAATAAAATAAATAGCCAAAAGAGGTTAGAAAAATAACCAGAGGCAGAAGCGCCCGGAAAACAGTCAGAAAATTGGTCAAGAAATTCAAAAATACAAGGATTAAATTTTTGACAGTATATTCTTGAAGGATGAAAGCCCTATTGAGAAGGAAAATTTGAATTTTGAGGAGAAAAGCCCAAATTTGGATTTTTATGGACTTAATTGGATTTTTATGGACTTAATTGGATTTTTATTTGAATTTATAGAAGATTTGATTCCAAGAAAAATTGATTTTTAAGTCAATTTGGGCTTTAATTTGGAGAAATTTAAGTTCTGGGGCCAAAATATATTTTTTTTTAGGAATTTATTGGGTCAAATCAGGGGCTCAATTGCATAAAAATTGAAGTTTAAGGGCCAATTAGGGATTTAAGTAAGAAAATTCGAAACCAGGGACCAAATTGCAAGAGGCGCGTAAATAAGGGGGCTGAAATTATTCGGTTCAGGGGCCTAATTGAAGAAATTGAAAGTTTATTAATCAATTGAGGGCTAAATTGCATAAATCAGATGCCAAGGACCAAAATGAAAAAGGCGGCCAACAAGAGGGGCGAGGACCGAGTTCGGAGGACTGACTTGAAGTTTGACCCATTTAAATGAAACGGCGCGTTTTATCCAAAACGACGCCGTTTCATAAAAAAAAAAAAGAGAAGACAGAACGGTGTCGTTTTGAACGACACTGTTCGTCTTCTTCCTTTCCCCCCCGCGGAAACAGAGACAAAACCTTTTTTTCTTTTTTTCAAAAAAAACTTCCCGCCTCTCTCTCTCTCCTCGCCCCCACCACCACCACCGAAAGCAAGAATGGCCGACCAGCCGTTGCATGATTGAAGGCGCACTAACGAAGGCATGTCGTTTCCTTTTTTGCTTATAAATAGAGAGAGGCCGAGAGGAGAGAGAGGAGACCGAAGAGAGAGAGGGCCGAAGAGAGAGAGGACAGAAGAGAGAGACGAGACCGAAGAGAGAGATAGAACCAGCGAGATAGAGGGGAAGAGAAAAGAATAACACGAAAAAAAAAACAGAAAACAAAGAGGAAGGAAATCTTTTCTCTCCGCCGCAGCAACACCACAGCGCCGCCGTCCTCGAGGCCACGACACCGCGGCGACACCACAGCTCCACCAGCAATCGCCTCCACGCCAGGTGCACATTTCTTTCCCCCCCCCTGCATTGTTTTTTTTCTTCTCGATTGGGGGCTGTTCTGCCTCCTGCATGTAACATGCAGGAGGCGGGGGGGAGAAAGATAATTCTCCCCTCGCTGGGCTGTAGAATGCTGGGCCAGCCCGATGCTGGCCCAGCCTTGTAAGTCTGGGCCGGTCTTGGCCTAGACGGTAGAAGTTTTCGGGCCAAGACCGGCCCACCCTAGTCTTGGGCCGAGACCGGCCCAATATCATTTTGGGCCGAAACCGGCCTAATGTCATTGCGGGCCGAGACCGCCCCACCCTAGTCTTGGGCCGAAACCGGCCCAATGTCATTGCGGGCCGAGACCGGCCCGCCTTTTTTTTTGGGCTGAGCCTGGCCCATTTATTTGGGCCGGCCCAGCCCTATAATATATTATATATTATTAATATATATATGTGTGTATATATGTTATATATATATAAAATATATATTTTTATAAAAAAATAAATATTTTGAAAAATCTTAAAAAAATATTGTTGATTTTTCTGCATATTTTTGTCAAAAATGTTTTAATTTTGGTTTGTATTTTTATACTGTAAAGATACAAAACCAATGTTATAAATACCCGGTTTTCGTCAAAACATCAAAGATTTTCAGAATAAAAAATGTTTTTGCTTTAAAAAAAAATTCTAAAAAGTCCCTAAAAATGTTGTTGATTTTTCTGCATATTTTTATCAAAATGGTTTAATTTTGGTTTGTATTTTTATACAGTAAAGATATAAAACCAGTGTTATAAATACCCGGTTTTCGTCAAAATATCAAAGATTTTCAGAATAAAAAAATGTTTTTACTTTCAAAAAATTTCTAAAAAAGTCCCTAAAAATGTTATTGATTTTTCTGCATATTTTTTAAAAGCGGATTAATATTGGGTTGTATTTTTATACCGTAAGGATACAAGCTCAGTATTAAAATACTCGATTTTCGTCAAAGCATAAAAAATAATATTTTCCAAAAATTGTTTTGTTTTAAAATACGGCCTAGTCTCTCCAATATATATACATAAATATTATAACATCATATTTTCACACAACAAAGAAAATTTTCAAAATAATATATGTATTAACATGCATTTTGGCTTTAATAACCAGTTTATTCAAGCCATGAGAACTAGGCCAATATTTCAAAAATTCTAAAAAAAATCTTTTTTTGTTTTCTTTTAGTATTTGGGATTACGAATTTATACGTAAAACGTATTCCTAAATATTGTTAATAAAATTTTGGTATGGACGTTAGAACGGTTAGGATTTTTACCCGATAAGATAAAGACCTCCTTACTGAGGGGGATTTTTCTTGAACCATAGACAGACCAACAATTAGGAAAACACAATAACACTTTAGTTTTTTTATTTATCAGACAATAAAACAATGCAGCTTACCTTAGGTAGGGCGTATTTGGGGTGCTAATACCTTCCCTTTACGCAACCAGTCTCCGTACCCGATCTTTAAGACCAGTTAGGTTCCTAGTGACCAAAATATTAGGTGGCGACTCCAAAGAACCAAAAACAAAAAAAATTCGCCAGTCGAACCCACAATTGATGAATTTGAATTTTTTTTGGGGTGCGACAAATATAGGTGTCCAGGTCGGCTTGAGCGCATTTCGATTAATCTCACGAGCCCTGAATCTCACGAGCCTTGAATTTAATGATCATGTAAGCCTCCAGTGATTATCATATTAGCAACTACAAGACTTAAACCTGAAATCACGGGGAGAGCAAACTTCTTAATCCTAAACTCTTATCACTAAACTACCTGCTAGATGATTAATAAATGTAGCTTATTGATTGTATATCTGATAGCTTTCTTTAATAAAATAAATTTGAGTTATAAAATGACTTCAATTTATTTTGTAATTATTATAATGGGAGAGAGTTAGCCCCAATTGTATGATCTAAGGCACAAGGTTTATGTTTGGGAATACAATAATAATTGTTTTTTTAAGTGTTTTTTGTTTAAAAATATATTAAATAATATATTTTTTTATTTTTTAAAAATTATTTTTAATATTAATATATTAAAACAATTTAAAAATTATTTTTTCAAGAAATCTTGGAACATGAGTAATGTTCTCCGTAATATATTTTTGTTACCGAAACGCATTTGAGAACTTTATTAGCAGTAAAGAAAAAGAGAGAGGGTGTTCTGCTAGTGAAGCTTTGAGCCCTAAGAAGAACTTAAATAGCTATAATATTCTGAATGAGATAAGTTATATAAGCAATTAAAGAAAACTTTGAATCTTCATAGAAAGAGGGAGACTCTCAAGCCTTGATCTGTAATTCGCTGGCTGCTAATATCTTTTATATTTGATATTTATTAAGATTCCTAAGTTGAAGCGTCATCTGTCCATATTCCGAATTTGCAATGACAAGTCACCCTCATGTCTATAAAGTTTTGATTTTTTAACTTTGAACTGGTCTTTTATATATATATATAAAATGCTTGCGAAGTTTCAAAGCATGAATTAATACTATCCGAGAATTTTTATTTTTTTGGTTGAATCAAATTAATAGGTTCCCGGGATTATAGGACAATTCCTATATAATTTAATTTCAAGTTTGAGTTAGATAAAAAATATAGTCAAGAGATTTAAAGTTTAACTTGTTGAGTTGTATTTAATGATAGTATTTTTTTTTTCCTTAATATGGGCATTATCTTTCTTCAAGTAATTTTTTTTTATCCTGCCATGGTGTAGTATAGGGATTTATCTAGTTTATAGCTAAAACAATTATAATTACCATAACATCTACAACATAGAGGAAATAGTTCTTTAGCCACTTTCTAGTAATAACAAAAAAAAGATTTTTGTATTAATTAGTTTTATTTGACAAGAAGAATACTATTTATATAAGTATTTTTAACTCTTTATCTTATTGAAATAAATAAATTGAGCTTTGAAAAGTTTTTATTTGGGTAGTTTTATTTTTTATTTTGAAATAAAAAGCCATTACAGGTTAGAAATGTGTTTATTAAATTTCTAAAATGTTTCTTTGATTTTTTAAGTAAAATAAAAGTTTATAATATAGATTTTTCAGGTTCTAGAAGCCTTTTAGAAGTCTTTTTTATCCCGAAAAAAGAGTTAGACACACAGACTTGGTCTCGCAGACTAAACACATTTCTAACCTGCATGGCCTGTGCTCGCGTGCTTGACTTCTCTTTTTTTGACAGGGCTGTCCCATCAACATCCATGAGCCCTAGTTCTTGAGGCCTTCTGTTTTCTTTTAAAATTTTAATTAAAATTCTTTAAAATAAAATAATTGCAATTATATTGAGAGTATTATTTCATATGCACGAGCTTGTTTGATGATATGTATCAGATAGATAAGGTGGTTGTCCGGTGACGGCTGGAGATAATTTTTTCTTTTTTATATATATATTATTAATATGGTTGTTTCGATGGGTTTATATTTATTTTGATTAATTTTATATATTTTAAAATTAATAATTATATAAATTTTTAATGTTTTTAAAATTTATAAAATTTTAATTAATAATATTTAGAGAGTAATCTGCTGCCAGCGATTATGAAGCTGCCAAGCCATTAACGCAATCACCAGAAGCATTGAACTTGGTAATGAATGCTGGTGAGGACTCGGTCTTGATATTAGGTATCGATTTGAAAATGACCCTCAGAAGATTAAATTTGATAATGAATAAAATATTCACCGACTAATTCTGTATTTATTATTGTGATTTAAGATGTTTTTTTTTTAAATATTTTTTTGTTTGAAGTAATTTTTTTTTTATATAAATTATTATCAACGTCAACGTTCAAAATATAGTTCATTAAAGGCTACAAATGCACCTGTTAAAAACTGGGAAAAGAGATGTAATTAACAAACATAACTTAGTAGATGCGTAGATGATAATTTTTTTTAATAAAATAAATTTAAGTTATAATGACTTCAGTTTATTTAATTATTATTATTATAACAAGAGATAGTTACCTGTAATATATATATATATATATATATATATATATATATATATATATATATATAATCTAAGGGTTTTGTTTATTAAAGAAAACTTGAATCTTATTATAAAGAGGGAGATATATACTCAAACCTAAAACGCTAACAATTTTTATATTTTAATCATGTAAAAATACTTGAAATTTATTTATTGCAACAGCTCTAACAAAATATTTTCTAAGATTTAAATCTTAGATGCTAACATGGAAACAAACTTATTATCTCCGTGGGTGTTTGAGAATGTAGTTCCGATTGCTTTTTAAAATGCTTTTCATTCAGAAATATATTAAAATAATATATATATTTTTTATTTTTAAAAAAATATTTTTAATATCAGTGCATCAAAATATATATTTTCCGCTTAAAGACAGAAAAGAAATTCTAATGGAGGAGGAAAATTCATGCTTTGATACTTATTTGGCAAACACTTTTTCTACAGTTAGAAATTCAACATTGTGCATTAATTTTAACATCAAGAAATTTATATATTTATCAGAAAGAATCCCAGTACCCGAATGTTAGGATCAAAAATTAATGCACCCATTTAATGGATGAAAAGTTTATTTGAAATTGTAATAATAATAACAGTATAAATTGTTTTTTTTTACTTAAACATATATTAAAAAAAAATAAATTTTTTTTTTAATATTATCACATCAAAATAATTTAAAAAATATAAAAAAAATTTATTTTAAATAAAAAAAATTAAAAATTTTAAAAACACAATGCAAAACCACATCCCAATCACTCCCACACTATCAATTACTCGTTTAGCTTCAAGGACAAGATGGGTTCTCTCAGCTTTTTCAATCCAAAACTATAGAATCTGTGTGGGTTTTATATCAAAAGCTTAAAATCTAGTTTCTTTTCTTTTTATCTCTATTTTGTAACTTTTTGAGGTTTTTTTTTTTTTTTTGTATTTTCTCGTAGTAAACACAACTTTTATAACAACAGTTCTTCTAATCAAATAACTTTGGTATTTGATCACCAAAACTACAATAAGCTATAATTTATAGAAATGAGCGGACTTAAACTTAGGGTTAAGATTATCCAAGATTTCACTTATTAAACATATATATATATATATATAAAATATTTTAAGAATTTTTATTTATAAAACTCACATCATTCTTGAAACTATTCTGATTTAGAGTTGAGAAAATAATTATAATCACTGTCGCAACTAAGAATGAAAATGTCAGAAATGATAAGCATTGTTAAATCAAATCAAACACAGCTAAAGGCACGTAAGCATTGTTAAAGGGTTTGTCCATATGCATAAACAGTTCGTAATGTTACCATCTGTGGTGCAGTGATTTGAAGAATTCCCTCTCCGGTAAACCGTAAAACGAGGCGGTCGTCTTTGGTATGATGGAATTCCTGACTTATCCATCGCATCAGTCAAAAGTGTATATTTGCAGTCAATACATGACAAGACATAAACTTGCCTATTTTTTAGTCATGAAGAAACGTCCATGCTAGTGGGTTGGAAATTTGAAACCACGACGAATCAAAAGCAGTCTGCAGCTATTGTTGTTTTACAGCCGTGCAAAACCTTGATAATTTAATTTCCCTGTCTACCTTTCTTGAAGATCTTGATATGTATAAGAAGTTGATTATGACACAAACTAGAAAAAATGTAGCTAGCCGGCGTAATGTATCACACCGCTATCTCATAACCTTCCGATTTCCATTTTAATGATATATCACTGGGTATACATATATACTTGAATTAGATCACATAAAACATGGTCTCAAAGCCTAAACTACAGGAGATAATCTTCAATGGAGATGTTTAAATCGTCCCCTACTCTCGTTCCGATGTTGTTTTCTTGCCAATTCTCGCAACGATTACTGCTATCACCACAACCGCCTGCTGCAGGTTCCCATAACTGTGTCTCTAGCCCGTGATTACTCGCAGGATTCTCAGGTCCGACATTGACCTCGTTTTGGAGCGACCTGTTCAGTATCATTTGAGCATCGATTGCCATCCCGGCGTCCGACGCAGCTTTCTGTATGGACTTGGGTGACATGTCTTCCCTTACACTTGCAGGCAACATTAGGGGGAAATTCAGACTCTCTAACGAAGAAGGTCCACGTAAACAATAAGAAGCTATGTCATGAGCCACCGCAGCTGCCTCGGGTGTAGAATAAGAACCTAACCAAAGTCGTTCTTGCTTCCCTGGAATCCTTATTTCAGACACCCACTTGCCCCATTTTCGCCGTCTTGTTCCCTTGAATTTCCTTTGAGCTGCACTCGCTCCGCTTTCTTGATCTATTATCCTGCTGCCGCCGCTGCTGCCGCTGCTGCCGCTGCTGCCGCTGCTGCCGCTGCTGCCGCCGCTGCTACCACTCATCCTTTTCTTTCCTTTGATTCTCTATGGGTTTTACACGTATTTGTGAGTACTTCAAACTTCCTTGAAACGCTCAAGAGTCAAGAGAGCCTGTAAGATAAAGAGACGCTGGAGTCCTTATATAGGTTGAGGAAGTACGAAGTCAAAGCCAAAAATATAATATCTAATCTAAAGTCAAAATCTTCAAAGGTCAAAGTGATGATAAACTATATTTTGTTTCTAGGCTTACAAGTGGGCGTTGCTTTTGAAGCTTCTGCAGATCCAAGTTGGGCGACAGGAAGGTGGACTGGACATTTGGAGAGAAACATGAGGCTCTGGTAATTTTAGGGATTAGAGGATCTTACTTGGTCTTCGGCTAAAAAACGTGTTGATGAACTTTAAATCTACCCGCCCACAAAGCAATATCAGGACAGGTCGATGAGATTAGACTTTAAACCCACGCGTACAGCCTTATTGCGTCGCAAATGACGTCATTTCTGAGTCAACCATTGTCTCCATTTTGAAGGAATCAGGAGGAGTCGACGGATCCATGAATCATACTAAATCCGTTTTAATTTCTTATGCATGCATCTTTTTTTTTCTTTTTTTTTTTTATATAGGATTCAGATGTTTTTCTGCTCTGGATTCTATTGTTAAGTTTAAATTTAATTACTTGAATTAAATAAAAATTAAAAAGCAAAGATTTAAGTTACATATACTCTATATGTGTTAGGGGTGAGTAAAAAACCTAAAAAATTAATTAAACCGAAAAAAAATAACTGAAAAAACCGAACTATGAAAAAAACTGATTAAACCGATTAGAATTTTAAAAATACCGATTAGTTCGGTTTAGTTTCTGTTTTATAAGTTTGAAACTGAAAAAACCGAACCCAAATTGAAAGAAAGGGAACAAACCGAGCCAAACCGAAAAAACTGAGTCAAAACCGAGCCAAACCAAAAAAACCGAGTCAAACCAGAAAAAAACTGAGCCAAAATCAAGTCAAACCAACAAAACTAAGTTAAACCGGAAAATTGAGACAAACTGGTTTGAATCGGTTTTTTTTCTAAAAAACCAAATCAAATCGAACCAAAAAATTAGTTTCGGTTCGGTTTCAATTTAGTTTTTTTTTTAAATTTGGTTTGATTATTTTTTTAATAAAAATTAAATTGAACCAAAAATAATCAACCCGTTTATCTTGTTTTCAATTTTAGATATTAAGCAAAAAGATTATGAAAACAAGATACGATGGTTGTTGAATAATTAACTATTTATTGTCACAGGGATACTATCCTCAAATCAGTGCATCAAATTTTTAAATTTAATTACTTGAATTACTATATATGTGTTTGGGGTGAGCAAAAAAACTGAAAAATTGATTAAATAAAAAAAATAGAAAAAAATAACTAAAAAAACCTAACCATGAAAAAAACTGATTAGAATTTTGAAAAAACCGATCGGTTCTGTTCAGTTTCGGTTTTATAAGTCTGAAATCGAAAAAACCGAACCGAACCGAATCCAAATTGAAAAAAAGGAAACAAACCAAGCCAAACCGGAAAAACCGAGTCAAACCAGAAAAATTCAAACCAGAAAAAAACTGAGCCAAAATCAAGTTAAACCAACAAAACCGAGTCAAATAGGAAAAACCGAGCCAAACTGGTTGAACCGGTTTTTTTTCCTAAAAAACCAAACCAAATTGAACCAAAAAATCAGTTTCGGTTCGGTTTCGATTTAATTTTTTTAAAAAAATTTAATTTTATTATTTTTTTAATAAAAATTAAATTGAACCAAAAATAATCAACCCGTTTATCTTGTTTTCAAATTTTAGATATTAAGCAAAAAGATTATGAAAACAAGATACGATGGTTGTTGAATAATTAACTATTTATTGTCACAGGGATATTATCCTCAAATCAGTGCATCAAAGTTTTTAGGGTAAACGATATATTTACCCTTATAGAATTATCAATATTTTACTCTCATATTTTTATAGTCTAGATTTTTCAATGTTACCCTGTAATTCTAATTTTTCCTTTGCCCTTTACTACTACTACCTAGCTAAATAAAAACTATTTTAATCATATAGAAGGTTGCTAGTAATAAAAGTTTAGGACTAAAAAATTTGTTTTTTTTATGATATCAGGTTTGAGTTCTATGGTTGCTTATATGATAGCCATTAAAAGTTTACATGATTGTTAACTTCAAGACTCATGAGATTAGTTGAGGTGCATACAAACTGACCCGGACACCAACGTTAATAAAAAAAAACTAATTTTTCTTATTTACATTTTATTATCTCTGACTTTTCTATCATTTATTTTTCCTCTCAAGTCTATAAATATAGAAATTTCAAACTATAAGAATAGACGTGAAGTATTTATGAATTGATAGGGACAAAATGAAAGCTTCCGGATTGTTCCCCACAGAAACAGCATTGCTCAACCAGTTCCTCTTCCTCAAGCTCAAGTCAACCCATTACCCTTTAATGGAGGTTGGTTGACAAGCACCGTCTAATTTGCTAGCTCTTGTCTATCACGTGATATTATTAATGCTTTAATTTTGTTTTTTTATAAAAAAATCAAATCAGGACTCCAAACTCATACGATAATTTCAAGTAAGCCTGAATTTATATTCCTAGTTTTCAATTATTTCAATGTAGAACTAACTAGCCAATAAATTGAAAAACAAAACCTTTGTACTTCAATTAATCTATGAATAAAATAAGTAAACTTAAAAGAGATAGAGATAAGCAAAAGCACATTTACAACAAAATAGTCCCTAATATGATAAAGTTGACACATGTGCCCCTGTTAGTATTTTTGCTAGATCTGAGTACAAAAGCCAACAGCATATGGAAAAATTTGCCTAATTTACAAAAGCTAGTAACAATTGAGCATTAAGGTTTGATGGTCAGTTAGTTAGGATCTTGATTGAAAAAATGCAAAGCCAAGGACTAAACTGTAAAACACACAAGACTTTAGGGACTGGTATTGGTTTAATCAAGGGTTAAATAAAAAATTTAAAAGTTTGTTGGTTAATTAAGGGTGAATTTGCATAAATCAGAAATCAAAGACTAAAAGAAAAAAAGACGCTGAACTTTGGAGTTGGTAATTAAATTTGACAATGATTAAATTGCATAAAATTAAAAATCAGAGGGTAATTAATGTTGCATTCAAATGATTATTTTTTTATGAAATGCTAGGGGTGTTAATTAATACCTTCCCTTTAAACAACTAATTTCTTACCTAAAATTTTTTAAAACTAGATAATATTTCTAGTAATAATAATATTAAATGCCAATATATTATCCAATAAAAAACCTTTCAACCCATACAGAAAGGGTCGATACGGCGTCATGTTCTCATGAAAAATACAGCAAAAAAAATGTTTGAATTAAAGATTTCTTAAAGAAAAGGACCTTAATATTGATTAATTAAGCTACAACTCGTTAACATACCTTCCACACACACTTTTCATTATGTTATATATTTTTCTAAATATTCGAACTTAATTAAACATCATCTTTTAACAAATGAAAATCCTTCCAGATCACATCGAATGATGGAAAGTGTTCTTGTACACACAACACAGTGATTTTGCAAAATAATTTTGTTTCAATGAAAAATAAATGTGCAGGATTTTTCAATATATTTTTTAACAAAATAATCCTAATAATAAATAAATAAAATTGATGTAAACATTTAAATAAATAAATTAAGAATTATATATAGTCAATAAATGAAAGAAGAAAAAGAAAGTGTTAATGATAACCAAATATTAAATTAAAAAATTAAAAAATAAATATAAATTAAGATGTTTGATTTCTTAATACCGGTCATGAATCTGATTGTATTTAATAACTTTATTTTTTAGAATTATTTTATTTATTTATTTAATTAAATAATAATAGAAATAGTTACATACATGAAAGTGATTAAATAAAATTTAAGAGAAAAAAATATTATGCAAGGTTGTACAAAAAATAAATACCTACTAATATTAGAAAACATTCGAAAGCTGAGCAAGAATTAAACAATATTTAACAAAACACTAAATTAAAAAGTTAAAAAATAGATACGTATCTAGAAATATGGTTTTGAACATGAGCCATAATGATAAGAAAAAAAAATGTATAGAAAAAATATAGAGTCTAACGTACAAGTAAAAGGAAAATAAATGGACTAAAAAGTACCTTTTCATATGATCTTGAGACCGGCCATGTAATTTCTTATTGTTTTACACTTTGATACTTTTTTATTAGAATTTTGATAAATTTTAAGAAATTGGTCATAGCAACACTTAAAAAAAAAAAGTTTCGAGGACACACTTAATATTTTCTTTTGTGATTTTATGAATTGCTATAATAAATTTACCTAGTGTTTTAGTATATTTTGTAATGTAATTGTAATAATAATAATAAATCCAAATTCATCATATAAAAAATAACACATGAGGACACAAATTCATTCAAATACATTTTATTCTACAAAGGGTAAAGAGTAGGACAAGAATAAACCAATAATTACAGATGATGGATTTTTATAATATGATTAATCATACCCACAGATAAAAGCACTAATTAATATACTTAATCACGTCAGCACCCCCACTAATTAATATATTAATATTTAGATATAGTCATTCAATATCAGTCAAACTAATTATTTAAAATATTAATAAAACCACTAGAATTCTCTAGAATCAAACCATTGGACACCTTGAAACTTCGATCGATGATCTGGTTGGTAGAGAATAATACGAGATTTGAACTTGAAAATTAGAGTCCTAATTTCATCAATCAATTTGGCAGCAGAGCGTTCACCGACCTCTTTTTTTCTTGTTTTTTTTTCTCTTAACAATCAATTCTTTGAATCTTTGACTTTTCTTCTTGTTTTAAGCCATGGGACTTGTCAACAGGACCAACCGGAAAACCCAAGTGGAAGATCAAACAAGGAATAGGAAAGGTTAATCAGAGCAGAGCAGAAAAAAAGAAGGAAAAAAGAGGGGGGGGGGGGATTAATAAAATAAATAAAATTGTATGTGAGAAATATAGTTTTCTGTTTTAATTATCTATTCTCCAACTAAATTAAATCGTAATGATGATAAAATCATCTATACTTATCTTTTTTTTTTCTAGGAATATGGGCCGGGAAATATTAAGAGGGTGTTTGGAAGTGTGGTTGCTGTTGTTTTTTAAAATACTTTTCACTTAGAAAAGCATGTCAATAATATTTTTTTATTTTTTAAAAATTATTTTTGAGATCAGCACATCAAAATGATTTGAAAATATAAAAAACATATTAATTTAAAATAATAAAAAAATTCAAATTTTTTCGCTCTTCTGCGTATGATTAATGGCTGTTTGTGGCTCAGAAAACATTGAATGATGATTAAGAGAATTGACTCGAGGGTTTTGAAGTCAAAGGAGTTCACTTTTGGTTACGGGCGAATGAATCTAAGAAGACAGCTGTGAAATAGAACTTCTTTGTTTTCCATCGTTCTAACCTTTTATTTCAGGTTCATTCTCCCCTGGTCTGAAGAAGTCTGGTTCATGTTTTAAGCTCTGATCCTTCCTTTGACTTGCTTAGTTTCTTACCTTGTTGCCCAACTTGCAAAATTTAAGGGAAATGGTACGCTCGAACACACCCAGCATAGATTTTTTAGTCCTAAATTCTTATGATTGTGCAAATAAGTCCTTCAATAAATGGATAAGAAACTTTACGGATCTAATAGCGTTGTTGCCCATGCAGAAGCCAGTAAAATCGCATCGTTATGAATTCGAATTGGAAAAGTAGTTTTAGCCGAATTTAAAATGTGGTGTAAACTGTAATTTATTAAAATTTAATTTAATATTTTTTATATTTTAAATTATTTTAATGCGTTGATCTAAAAATAATTTTTTAAAAATAAAAAAATTTATTTTAATGTATTTTAACATAAAAAATATTTTAAAAAGCAACTGTATTTTTAAATAGGACAAAGAGTATAAGTTTGCACAATGCAATTAAGATTCGTAAGCCAACACTCTTTGATGTTTGATAAACGTCTTCATATGAAGTAAATGTAATAATAATAGAAAATATGATAAATGGAATCGTAAATAAAAATGAAGAAAACACTCTTTGATGTGAATCCATACCAACACTCCTTGACTTAT
This sequence comes from Populus alba x Populus glandulosa, assembly GCA_033617975.1. Classification (NCBI taxonomy): domain Eukaryota; kingdom Viridiplantae; phylum Streptophyta; class Magnoliopsida; order Malpighiales; family Salicaceae; genus Populus; species Populus alba x Populus glandulosa. The sequence goes on from CM066161.1 coordinate 12,940,925, forward strand.
CGGTTATTTGGACGAAGACTCTCTCTTTTCTTATTTGGATCAACACCTTCTTTAGTATATATATATTAAACTATTAATAGATCACTTTTGTTACGTTCCATCCTTTTTTTTTAAATTAAAATCTCACATGCTCAAGCCTAAATGTGTAAAGACTCCTTCGACTATTGATTATTCTGAGTGACACCCCTTATATTTTTTTCTTTTAATTTTTATATATGAATTATCATATGCTTGCATTAAAACCCCCCTTGTCATCCTTATCCTTGGGACTTCACCTTTGTGACCACTAAATCAAATCAAAAGACGACTAAAACAAAACTTTCAACCTCCCAAAAACTATTCTTATACTCCAATCAAACTCATACGCATATTAACAGTTCTTAGGCTTGAAATTACAGTAAAAATATAAAATTGAAAGATAGGAGACTAAATGCAAAAAATATAGCTCATTAATCCAATATTAATGACCATCTTTATTTTGGAAAAAAAAAAATTATTTTCTCTTTCTTTTAGTCCTTGAAGTAGAGAGATGAGAGAGAAACTAGCCTAAAAATGGCAAGGAGCGAGAAAGTGGTTTGTTAGACCACTTTTCAACAATGAAACTCGTAGTTTTTAATATCAAAGGGTTTCATTCAATAACGACAATTCGATTGTTGTGTGTTTTGTTTATAAATATGTCTAAAAAAATGATTGATTGTTGTGGGTTCCATCTTGAATTTTTTTTTTGTTGATTTTTTTTTTAGCTAATTTTGGGGTGTTTTTGAGTTATTCAATGGTTTATGGTGATTTGTATTGTGTTTATTATGTGTTTTTGGATAAAGATGAGTTGAAAAATAAATTTTCATCCAAGACCAAATGTCGCCTATTACTATTTTTATTAAGAAAAAAAAAAGGCTAATGATAGGGGAAAATATAACCAAGGCCTAAATGTGTTGAGCTTGCCTGAGGCCCGTACGCTTGAGTGTTTTTTTTTTTTTTTTAATATGGCTAAGGTGTGCTAGGCCACTCAGGCTCACACATATATATGAGTTTGTTTTTTGATTTTTTGATTTTATTTTTTAATGTTGGTTTTTTTTATTAAAATACTTTATTGTTTTTTTATTTATCATTCAATATTTAATTGTTTTGTATTAATTTTCATATTTTTTAATCATAAAATAAGAGTTTAATTGAACCTAGTGAAGTTTATGACCTGGATCATGAATTTGACATGTTAACTCATGTTAACTTGATTTTTTTTTTCCCCTTTAAACCTGTCAAGATGATAAATCCATGTTTATTCAACTTCTACATAATTTAATTTAAACCCAAGTTAGTCAAAGAACTAGATTATAGTTTTTAGGTTTGCCCCATTATTTTGAGTTTAATAACATTACCAATGTCATAACCTAATTTTTGACCATTTTTATTTTAATTTTTATTATTATTTTATTTACCGAAAATGATAAAAAATGATGATAAAAAAAACATATAATATTGATGAAAAACAAGTAAAATGAAGAATGAATTAAAATTTGGGTTAAGGGCAATATGATGGAAGTTTTGGGGTTTAATTAAACTTTGAAATTAATCTAATTAATCCAATTAGGGGCTTAATTGGAGAATTGATAAGTTTTAGACTTAATTGGACTTTAGATTTAATTGAATTAATGGAATCAGGGACTTAATCGAAAAATTATCAAAGTTTGGAGTTTAATTGGGGTGTAAATTGCAAAAATTAGAGTCCAAGGACTATTTTGTAAAAATACGCTGAAATGCTGAGGTCCAATTAAAGTTTATCGAGGGGCTTGATTATAAAAATATCAAAACTGCAAGGAGCAAATCATAAATAGCAGTTGAATGGGAAAACGTAGCCGTTTCTTGGACACAACTGTTCACTGTCTTCTTCCTCCGTTTCATCAGTTTCCAGCCAACACTTAAGTTTGATCATTGAAGGCGTTTAAAGGGTCGGTTACAGGGCATTTAAGAGGCCAGCCGTTACCACCGATTTTGGCGTTATAAAAGGAGAGGGAGTCGCAGCCAACAGGAGGGGATTTTTGGACTGAAAAGGGGACGAAAAACCAGATAAAAAGGGCAGAACCGAGGGAGGAAAAAGCCATGCACGGCAGGGGGAAGAGACAGAACTGAGGGGGAAGAAATCACAGAACACAGAGACAGAGAGATTAAGAAATAAACAGGGAAGAGACAGGGCAGAGAGGAGGTAGCGTCAGCCAGCCACAGCTCCACCATCGTCTTCGTTCCTGTGCGTCCAGCTCCAGCACCAGGCAAAAGCAGAAAGGAGACGAACGAACAGGAGGAGGAGGAGAGACTAGACAAAGGAGAAGAGAACAGCCCGCCACCACTCCATCGTCATCGTCTTCGTTCCTGTGCGTCCAGCTCCAGCATCAGGCAGAAGCAGAGAGGAGACGAACGAACAGGAGGAGGAAGGAGAGACTGGACAAAGGAGAAGAGAACAGCCCGCTACCTGGCCAGTCATCATCTTCGTCTCCGGCAGCACCTGAACCAGGTAAGTCTTCTCTGCACTCCTGCATTATAATTCACGCTACAGTAGCAAGTGAATTATAATTAATTCACTACCCAACCGGAAAAAAAAAAAAGAAGTGTAGAAATAAATTTTTTTTTGCATGTATTAGAAAAAATATATTTTTATCAATTTATTCAATGATATCAAGATCATGAATAAAAAAGGAAAATATACTGATTTTTTTCATAGTTATGAATTTTTACCAATGCCAGAGTTGGAATTATTCGTGGTGGAATTTTTACCGACGCCAGAGTTGGAATTATTCGAGATCGAATATTCACTGACGCCAGAGTCAGGAATATTATAAACAAATCATTATAGCATAAGTGAATAAATGTTTAGCAATTTAAGATAAAATCAGCAATGTTTAGCGAAATTAAAAACGACTGCATTCCATCATAATTTATTTATTATTTTATATTTTAAATTATTTTAATGTGTTGATATTAAAAATAATTATTAAAAAATAAAAAAAAATATTTTGATATATTTAAACACAAAAAATACTTTAAAAACTAACCATAATTATATTTCTAAATAGATAGAAGAGTATATGTTTGCACAATCCAAAGCCAACACTCATTGATGTTTGATAAACGTCTTCATATGAAGTAAATTAATGTGATAATAATAGAAAATATGATAAATGGGATCGTAAATAAAAACGAAGAAAACACTCTTTGATGTGAATCCATACCAACACTCTTTGATGTGAATCCATACCAACACTCCTTAAATTATCGGTTATTTGGACGAAGACTCTCTCTTTTCTTATTTGGATCAACACCTTCTTTAGTATATATATATTAAACTATTAATAGATCACTTTTGTTACATTCCATCCTTTTTTTTTTAAATTAAAATCTCACTTGCTCAAGCCTAAATGTGTAAAGACTCCTTCGACTATCGATTATTCTGAGTGACACCCCTTATATTTTTTTTCTTTTAATTTTTGTATATGAATTATCATATGCTTGCATTAAAACCCCTCTTGTCATCCTTTTCCTTGGGACTTCACCTTTGTGACCACTAAATCAAATCAAAAGGCGACTAAAACAAAACTTTCAACCTCCCAAAAACCATTCTTATACTCCAATCAAACTCATACACATATTAACAGTTCTTAGGCTTGAAATTATAGTAAAAATATAAAATTGAAAGATAGGAGGCTAAATGCAAAAAATATAGCTAACCCAATATTAATGACTAATTTTTTTTGGAAAAAAAAATTTATTTTCTGTTTCTTTTAGTCCCTAAATTAGAGAGATGAGAGAGAAACTAGCCTAGAAATGGCAAGGAGCGAGAAAGTGGTTGGTTTGACCACTTTTCAATGATGAAACTTGTAGTTCTTGATGTCAAAGGGTTTTATTCGATGATGATAATTCAATTGTTGTGTGTTTTGTTTATAAACATGCCTAAAAAATTAATTGGGTTTTGTCTTGATTTTTTTTATTTTGTTGATTTTTATTTTTACCTAATTTTGGGGTGTTTTTGAGTTATTCAATGGTTTATAGTGATTTGTATGGTGCTTATTAAATGTTTTTGGATAAAGATGAGTTGAAAAATAAATTTTCACCCAAAAAACCCTTGAATTTCAAGCCGCTATAGTTGTGGTGGGATTTTGAGTACTAGCAAGTGACATGTCGCCTATTACTATTTTTATTAAGATAAAAAAAAAGGTGAATGATAAGGGAAAAACAACCAAGGCTCAAATGTGTTGAACTTGCCTGAGACCCGTATGCCTGAGTGATATTTTTGTTTTGTTTTTTTAATATGGCTAAGGTGTGCTAGGCCACTCAGGCTCACACATATATATGGGTTTTTTTTGGGTTTTTGAGTTTTTATTTTTATTTTATCTTTTAATTTTGTTTTTTTTAATTAAAGTACTTTACTATTTTTTTTATTTATCATTCAATATTTGATTGTTTTGTATGAATTTTTATATTTTTTTTATTATAAAATAAAAGTTTAATTGAATGTAGTGGAGTTTATGATCCGAATCATGAGTTTAACATGTTAACTCAGGTTAATTTGGACTATTTGTTTTCCCTTTAAACCTGTCAAGATGATAAAGTCATGTTCATTCAACTTCTACATAATTTAATTTAAATCCAAGTTAGTCAAAGAGCTAGATAACAATATCAAAAATATTTCTGTGTCTTAAATATTGTTTTTTTTTGTTTAAAACTTGTTCTATCCAAAACGTAATATAGCGCTAAAAATAATCTAGTAATTAAGGACTAAAACTGGAAGTTAGGTTAAAATGTGCTTGTATTGGCTAAAAAATTAGGCACTGTTTTTAATTTAATATTAGAGCTTAGAGCCTGTAGCTAGAGAAATATATTAAAGACAAAAACAAGAACCCAATCTTATGCCTTAAGTTAATGTCGAATTAATTATTCTCTCTTTTTTCACTTAAAAAAAAACATAAGACAAATAAAACTTGTACACTTGTGATAACTCACAAGTTTATGTTTTTTTTTTTAAATGAAAAAAGAGTTATACTTCTCAAGCATTTGATCCCTTTGTCAAATAAAAAATATGACAAATTTGATATTTGGAAATGCAAACTTTTAACTGGTCATCGAACGATGGTGATTGGCTAATTATTGCACAGCATTTCATATTGTAGTGAAATACGTACAGTTTGATAGTAGGGGGGAAAAAGAGCCACTGAAAATGGTTACAATCTCTGAAAAACAAGCAATATATGATGTTTTTCTATATTTTTCTTCAAATTTATTTATTCTTTTATTATAGGACTAAATTGCTAAGAGGTTTCATACACCATTAAAGAGTTTTACCAACAGATTCGGCCCGTCAGTGTGAGGCACACGAACCGTCGGTAAAAACATTACCGACGGTCTCACTGACTCAATATGTTCGTTGGAATTTGGATTGTCGGTAATTTTCCATTCCGTCGCCAATGTTGTTGGTAATAAAAAAACCAAACACCGATGGACCACCAACAGTATTATAGATGGCGAAGCGCGCCAAAAAAAAATCACCTGCGAGAATTTTACCGACGAAAAAAGTCCGTCTGTGTTTCCAACGGTGTTTACCGATGGACCATCCGTCGGTGATTGTGGCATGGACGGTAAATATTTCAGAACTCCCTGTCAAATATCGACGGAATATATCTGTCGGTAATAGTAATGGAAATTACATACGGAATATATCTGTCGGTGATTGTGGCATGAGCGGTAATTTTTTCGCAACTCTCGGTAAAATACCGATGACATGTTTCCATCTGGAAATCTGTCAGTATTTATTTAAAATACAAAAAAAATATTATTTATTAACAGGGAAAAAACTTAATAACCAAATGAATTTGTTTTAAACATTAAAAATGTAAAAATAATGTTAAATAATATTCATTACAAATTTAATGTTTCAAAAAACAAAAATAAACTAAAATAGTGGTGGAGCTAGAGGAGGAGGAGGAAGAGGAGGAGGAGGAGGGTGGTTGTTGTCGGGACTGTACGACCAAAATGGAGCACATGGATCATCACCCATCTTTGATCTAATCTCCATAACCATTTGACGGATCTGATCAGAATCCGTCGAGAGGCATTGATATTGTTGTTTCATTGCTATGAACTTCTCTGACTGGGTGCTTGATACTGATGGAGAGCTCCCAACAGTTGAGACACTATGGGCCGACCGCAAGTTTTCGGCCGTAGTGTTGGAAAGGTTGTAAACTCGATCCACCAGACGATCTAACCTCCATCCACAAATCCGGATCGTCCCAATATCTCTCCCTCAACCGGTTATTATAGGTCTCCTAATTTTTTTTAAGTCATCATATTCAATTCAAGAAAACAATAACATACGAAATAAAATGATTGAACGAACATAAAACAAAGTGCTGGGCACGGTTGTCCATGTACTACTGCGCGCCTGCGCCCCCTTTTGACGGTTTTGACTCCGCACGTGCGTCTCTACAAATAGCTCCATTGGACTCAGCTCACGTCCAAGAGATGTAGCCTATAAGAAAAAAAAGTTGCAAGTTAAATATATTTATAAACAACAACAAATTAATTAAAGATATATTTCATTTAAATTAATCTTACCATCCGTTTCGCATGTGCGTTAAACGGGACGGAGTTGCTGGTGTGCGTGGTCACCGAACCATGAATTTGCCGGTTCCGGTTGTCGACTTCGGATTGTGAGCACCGTGAGAACCGCTCAGACGTCACGTGCTCAATGTATGTCTCCCATATATCTCTTGAGATAAACTAATTAAATTTAATTCTATATTTCAATTAATATTTAAAACATAAATTCAACAATTACAATTATTACAAAGCATACAATAATATCCTAAAATTAAGATAAACTAATTAAATTTAATTCTATATTTCAATTAACATTTAAAACATAAATTCAACAGTAACATTTATGGTAATACAAACAATAATATTATAAAATTAATAAATAAAAAGAAAAAACCAAAGAACACTACACAAAACATCCTAAACACAAAACAAAAAAACACTACATAAATTCAAAATAATTTAGGAATAAAAAATGCTTACCTTAATAGTGTGTTGATTTGAATATTTTATCTACAAACAATACACAAAACAAAGAACACCAAAAAAATAATCATAATTAAAATAAAAAATAAAAAAATTACAAAGATAAATAAAGAAGAATACATACCTTTTAATATGCTAGAACTAGCACCAAAAGAACACAATCTCTTGCAAAAAACATAATATAAACAGAGAGGAGAAGAGAAATAGAGATGAAGCGCTGGAGAAAAAATGAACTCGGAGGGGGAGGGGGGAGGGATTTATATTTTTTCGTCGATCATATCTGTCGATAATTAATTGATATCTGCACCAAAAAATTCAAAAATCCCGCCAGACTTTTCGGTCCATCGGCAAATCTGTTCGTAACCGCGTGTCAGAGCATGAGTGTCTTGGGTTTGCCGCGTCCTTTGATGAATCCGTTGGTAAATGTGCCAACCGACATGATGCTTTGACAGGCGCGCGCTTCGGCAGCTGTGCTACCTGTCGGTGAATCCATTGGTGGTAATGGCAGGGACTGTAATTTTTTTGCAACTCTCGGTCCAAAACCAACGGGTGCCAGTTCCTCTGTGAGAGTGGCAAAATTCTATAATTTTTTTTTGCAACTCTTGATCAAATACTGAAGGGTGCCAATCCATTGGTATAGCCGTCGGTGATAGTGGCAAAATTCTATAATTGTTTTGCAACTCTTGGTCAAATACCGATGGGTGCCATTTTGTCGGTGATAGTGGAAAAATTTTGTATTTTTTTTGCAACTCTCGTTTAATACCGATAGGTGCCAGTTTGTCGGTGAAGCTCTCAATATTTTTGTAGCTCCTCCATGTATTTCTGTCTATCCTCCTGCACTGACAATTAAATAATAATAAATATTTCATGTTCCAAAATATCATCCTTAATATTACATTATAAAAATAAGGCTTTACAGCATGTTTAGTCAGAATTTTCATCTTCGTCCTCAATTGAATTGTTATCATCAACTTCATCACAGTCTTCAATGTGGTTATCATTTTCTTCATCAACATTCTCCAGTCTATTAGAGCTGAAAACAACATTAAACTCCTCTGCATCAACATCAATAAGACTATCATCGAAAACATGAATGTCGCACCCGACATCGCGGCGGCCTTAAAAATTAATTTAAGATCTTTGGAAAGAACAGATTTCTGGCATCATGTTCTTTAATGTGAATATTCTTGTTTAAGGAGTCGCCACCTTGTATTATGGTCACTAGGAACCCTAACTGGTCAACAGAGATTCTATGGTTCGGGACTGGTTACGTAAAAGGGAAGATATTATCACCCCTTAAACGTCCTACCTGAGGCAGGCTGCATTGCTGGTTTCGTCTTAAATTGCTAAATGTTTTATTAATTTATGTTATGAAAATTTGCTTATAATATTTGTCGCACCCTCAAAAAAATCCAAGTGCGGCATCGGCTGGCGACTTTCGTTTTGTTTTCTTTGTTTTGCTGATTTGGTTCTTTGGAGTCGCCACCTAGTATTTTGGTCACTAGGAACCCTAACTGGTCTTTCAGAGATTCTAAGGCAAGGGACTGGTTGTGTAAAGGGAAGGTATTAGCACCCCTAGTACGCCATACCTAAGGTAAGCTGCTTGGTGTTTGGTTTGCTCTATAATTGCTATGGTGTTGGTGTTTTCTAATCCCATCAATTTTCCTAGGTTTTATTCAAATAAAAATTATTTGGATAGAAATCCAAGGAGATTCCATGTGCTTCGAAAGCTCATTTTTCCGTTAGTATTTCAAAAGTTTGCGACTCGTAAATCGCAAGGAGGGACAAAAAATTTAGAAATCTAAGGAAATTCAAAGCGCTTTTAAAAGCCTCCTTTTGCCTTAGTATTTCATACTTTCATGGCTCGTAAACCGTGGAGTAAAAAATTTGAAGTTTTGAAATGTCCTCGATTATAATCAAGGCTTCTTTCAAGGATGTGTGCGGATTTATTACTCCCAATAATATTTTGGATATTCATCCTTTAAGGATTTCTTTATCCAAACATTAACGGTGAATAATAGATGAATTCCCCCCCCAAAATAAGATTTTTATAGTTTTTGGAATATTGGCCAATACCCTTTGGAGTTTTACAAACATGTTGTAAAATCCAGAAAATGCAAGAAAATAATTTGTGTTTAAGAAATCTATGCGAAAACACATTTTCAAAACTTCCAATATATTTTTTTTTTATATAAAAAGAACATTCAAAACATGTTAGAGTATTGGCCGTATGCATGAAAACAAAACATTTTTTTTTCTTTAATAAACATTTTTTTAAAATGATTTTGGAATTTGTTTTTATTTTTTATTTTTATAATATTATAATACACACACACACACACACACACATATATATAACTCACGTCCTGCGTGAACAGTAGGACGTGAATTATATTTCACGCCTACTGTTCATGCAGTGAACAGTAACTGGAGGAAGAAGAAGAAAAGGAGGAGGAAGAGGAAGAGGAAGGAGGAGAAAAGGAAGAGGGGCTCACTTGGCCGAAGGGGTTGTGGCTGCTGTGATGAGGTGGTTCAGCCGGTGGTTGCAGCGGTGGAGTTGGAGGAGGATGGCGTCGGTTTCCTGTTGCAGAGGAAGAAAGAAGAAGAAGAAGAAGAAAAATCTGCAGAAATTGGGCGAAAATGCTGGTTTTTGGCTGACTTTGGACCCTAATTTCTCCTCCCTCAGATCATCAAATCCGACTCTATTTATAGGCTGTAGAAGAGGGCAATCTTGTCTACGTTGGTAAAAACTTTCAGCCCTTGATTCGGTTTGGAAGCATCTCAACCGTTGGTTCAAAGTGTGCACCTTGAGCTGCCAAATTTGGCAGCTCAAGGCTGTGAACTGCCCGAGGTGGCCACTTTGAGCCACTCAACGGAGCCGTTTCTAAATTTTTCGACACGACCTGAACATTCTCCGGGATAAAGGGGTTTCATGTGGACATTGTGGTGCATGTTTGGTCGGATTTGGAGGCCACACGAGCCCGAAAATGCGCCTGGAAAACAGCCCCTCAGGCAGCTTTCTGAGGAAGAAAGTGAACAGTAAATTAAGGCACATTTCCCAAATTGGTCCCTGGTTTCAAATTTTCTTAATTAAGCCCCTAATTGATCAATAAACTTCCAATTTCTTTAATTAAGCCCCTGATTTGACCTAATAAATTCCTAAAAAATATATTTTTGGCCCCAGAACTTAATTGCTTTTAATTAAAGCCCAAATTGACTTAAAAATCAATTTTTCTTGCACTCAAATCCTCTATAAATTCAATTAAAAATCCAATTAAGTCCATAAACCTCCAAATTTGGACTTTTCTCCTCAAAACGTTTTTATCCACCAGGGCTCTTATCATTCAAGAATATATTGTCAAAATCCATCTTTGTATTTTTATCCTCCTTGATCGATTTTTCTAACCACTTTCTGAGCGCTTCTGCCTCCTGTTATTTTTCTAGCCTCTTTTGGCTATTTATTTTATTTATTTTTGTGGGGACCCAAAAATGGGTTACAACAAATGCCCCCTCTTTATAAAGCTTACGAAGCAGAGGTTTTGCGCAGTAAGATTTATAAAGATAAACCAAAACTGAACTCCCGAAACTGATCTGGTTGGAGCTTGATCGCTATGAAGCTTTGTCTTTACAGCAATCCTCCTCAACCCAAAAAACTATGATCAAAATTTAGTCATCTCGAGATCCTTTCTGGCGATCTCCTTTAACCCCAAAAACTTGGAATCCCATCCGGCGATTCTTCTTAACCAAGGCTAAAATATGAAGTCCCTTCTGGCGACCTCCTTTGACCAATATCGAAATGCAAGATCCCTTCTGGCGATCTCAATCAACTTGGAATCTCATCTGGCGATTCCTTTACTCACAACCAAATACAAAAATGCGTGATGGTCTCATTGTATGGGTGACCTACCCAAGAAAAATGATGGTCTCATTGTATGGGTGACCTACCTAGGATAATAATGGTCTCATTGTATGGGTGACCTACCCAAGAAAAATAATGGTCTCATTGTATGGGTGACCTACCCAAGATAATGGTCTCATTGTATGGGTGACCTACCCAAGAAAAATAATGGTCTCATTGTATGGGTGACCTAGCCAAAAAATAATGGTCTCATTGTATGGGTGACCTACCTAGAAAAATAATGGTCTCATTGTATGGGTGACCTACCTAGGGGGAAGAATTCTTAGTAAGCTCCATGCTTTTCTAAGAAATGGTTTCAATATGAGGTCCCTTCTGGCGACCTTCCTTGATGAATGTCGAAGTACGAGATCCCTTCTGGCGATCTCAAATAACTTGGAATCCCATCTGGCGATTCCTTTTATTCAAAGCTGAAATATGAGGTCCCTTCTAGTGACCTTCATCGAAATACGAGATCCCTTCTGGCGATCTCAAACAACTTGGAATCCCATCTGGCAATTCCTCTTAACAAACATGAGATACAAGGTCCCATCAGGCGACCTCCAAATACCAAACTACGAGATCCCTTCTGGCGATCTCCATCAACTTGGAATCCCATCTGGCAATTCCTTTTTTTCAAACATGAAATATGAGGTCCCTTCTGGTAGTGAAATGCGAGATCCCTTATAGCGATCTCCATCAACTTGGAATCCCATCTGGCGATTCCTTTTAACAAAAGCTGAAATTTAAGGTCCCTTCTGGCGACCTCCATTGATGAATATCAAAATACGAGATCCCTTCTGGCGATCTCAAACAACTTGGAATCCCATCTGGCGATTCCTTTTTACCAACATGAAATACGAGGTCCCATGTAGCGACCCCCAAATAGTGAAACACGAGATCCCTTCTGGCTATCTCAAACAACTTGGAATCCCATCTGGCGATTCCTTTTATTCAAAGCTGAAATATGAAGTCCCTTGTGGCGACCTTCATCGAAATACGAGATCCCTTCTTGCGATCTCTTTTAACCAAACAACTTGGAATCCCATCTGACGATTTCCTTTTACCGATTGTTATCGATGTCGTTCTTCCTGCTGGCAGGATTTGAAAAATATTATCTTCTCTTCTTGTTGTTCTAGACTCAACTCAATGATTCTTTCTTCGTCCACAATCTTGTTGGAATGCGCTAAGATCTCCTCCTGTAACGATCCAAAAAACATATATGCAATGATTTATGATTAGATGCAATGCATGCATTCGTACCTGGTTTTGAAACATAGGCCTCATCCTCTTCTTCTTGTTCATGAGACTCCCTCTCAACATGAGCTTGCTTTTGAAGTCATATGCTGGATTCATCTCTCGTGTTGCCTCCTATCATATCTTGGGGAAGAAGTCTTCGACTTTTTTACAAGTAGCCCCTTTTTTCTCCAAATTTACGACTTGTCCTTGCCTCTTTGTCATGCTTTTGTTAAATGCTTTATCTTTTTCAAATCTACGGGCCCTCATCCCGTTTTAAAAACATGTAAAACCTTTCAGGAAATAAACTTTTATTGCCCCCCAGTGTGGAGTGCAACTATATGTCAAGAAGATTTGATCTGGTGCTCTCCAATTGATGGAGTCATGCGTAAAAACGTTCCTTTAAGTAAAAGATTTCAAATGCTATGAGATCATATTTTATATATATATATAAAAGGCTCTTTACAAAGAGAATTCATGGTCGGACTTTAATTTTGTTGATTGGGAAATTACGAAATACATCAAGCGTAATTTTTCCTTACAGAGTCAGAATTCACGGGCCTAAATAGATCTTCTCCATCTATTCTAGATTAAAGCTTCTCCCAAAAACGCTTTCTTTACCACTAAAGGGCCCTCATTGTTTGGCATCCATTTACTCTGACCTTCTCCTAGTAAAAGACAACATTTTCTTCAATATAAGATCTCCTTCGTGGAACCCTCAAGGTCGAATCCTCTTGTTGTATGATTTGGCCATCCTTCTTTGATAAAGTTGATGATGACAGATTGCGGCTATCCTCTTTTCACTTATCAGATTCAACTGTTCACATTTAACCTTGTCCCATTCTAACTCTTCTAGCTCAAAGTCTATCAATACTCTTAATGAGGGGATTTCAACTTCTAAAGGTATTACCGCCTCCATTTCATATACCAACGTATACAGGGTGACTCTTATTGATGTTCGGATTGCAGTGGGGTACGCGTGAAGGGCAAATGACAACATCTCATACCAATCCTTGTAAGTGAATACCATTTTCTAAATAATCTTCTTATATTTTTGTTAGAAGCTTCTACCGCACTATTCATCTTTGGCTTGTATGGCGAGGAATTGGCATACTTGATTTTTTCATTTAGCGTAGAGTTCTTTTATCATCTTGCTATTGAAGTTCTGGGCATTATTAATTTTTCTATTGGACCATATCGATGGATCAAATAGCTTTCCATAAATTTCTTCACCACTTTTTTTCACGTCATCGAAACATCTCAACAAAGTTTCGTCAAATGATTTCTTATACAAAGTTTCCCCATCAAGATAGAAATCCATTACCAACCTCCTCAACGTCTTCTTGTTGATTTTTGGATGCCCCCACGGGACATGTCTGGTTTTGGATGAAATTCTTGATATCATAGTACCAAGGGTTTCCATCTATTTCTCTTTCAAACTGAGCAACAGTGAGCTAAGTTATTTATTATATCAATGTGTATTGGTTGTACCTTGTGCCCAAAGTCTATTCTAACCATAGAAGCTGGCGTGACCAAAACATCAAAATGGTTTCCTTCCCTTCCTAAATGGGTGAACTTTATTTCCTCAAATTCTCTAGCCCATCTAGACAAGTATTCTTGGCAAGGTCTCAACTTCTCGTCCTTGGTTTGCCCTTGTCCTTTCACTTGACAAATAATCAAAATCAAGTCTCCAATACACATCTATCTTTCTGATGTTTAGCTCTAATGCAACCTCTAAAATCGAGAATGCAGGCTTCAAACTCAGTTGTGTTGTTAGTGTACCCAAATTGTGACTTTAACTAAAACCGGATACTGTTTCTTATCAGGAAAGATTAGCACTGCCCCCACTCTATTACCACAACACCCTCAAAGTACATAATCCAACAATCTGATTTCCCTTCCTCGACTGAAAGCATATTTTTTTATCCGAAAAATTAAATTTTAACAGCCCATAAACTTTCACAACATGGTCAGCTAGGTGATTGGCGATGACAATTCATGGCTTTCCTTGTCATATATACTATGTTGTACTCAGCTAGTAGAACTTGCCATTTTTCAATTCAACTCGATAGATAGGGGTGGATTCAGTAGGTATTGCTTGATTTTCGTGAAAGCTTCTTCACATTCTTATTCCAAATTCCAAGATTCTTCCTCCTTAACAATTTGAAGATGAGGTCATAAGTCGTGGTTAATTGGGATACAAATTGAGCAATGTAATTCAAACTTCCCAAGAACCTCCTTACATCCTTCTTAGTCTTGGGAGTTGGCATAGGTTGAATAGCCTTTACTTAATCAGGGTCCACTTCTATCCCTTTGTCACTCATCATAAATTCCAACAACTTCCTAGATTTCACCCCGAATGAACACCTTGCATGGTTAAGCCTCAACTTGTACTTTCTTAGTCTTTCAACTAACTCCTTCAAAATTTGGACATGATTCTCTCCCTCTCTAGGTCATGTCATCCACGTACTTTAATCTCTTTATGCATCACGTCGTGAGATAGAGTCAACATAGCCCTTTGGTAGGTGCCCCCAACGTTCTTTAACCCAAACGGCATGACCTTGTAGCGGGTTTCCAAGCTTGTTCATGTTGTTCGTTTTTGTGAATCCCCTAATGTTATTTCCTACCATTCTTCCTTTTCTACAACTAATATAGATTCTTTAAAGTCCAGTCATTCATGCTCAGTGTAAAGTGCAGGTGTAGTTATGGAAGATTCGCTTTGAAAAGAAAAGTGTTGTGTAAAAACATCAAGATGAACTTTTGAAAATGCATGATTTCTTTAAAAGGAAAAGTTTGGCTAAAAATAAAATAATAAAACTAGGGTAAAATCCAATTCACATTTGGAACCTCGATTTAAAAGGTGAAAAACACAAACAAACACAATATCATGATCAAACAAGCATTGTTGATTAAATTTTGAACATCAATGGAGCTTCTTGGGTCTCCCAATTCTGGAACATCTCTCCCTTGGCTAGCTTTTGAATGAAGGTCTTAGATTCAAGATGCTTTGAGCTTAGGCTTGTTTGGATGCAAAAAGATATTATGGAGCATACATCCTAAGGATAGGTTCTAGTTCCTTTATGTGAGACATTGGGTAGGTTTACTACTTGGTCTCTAAAGAGGGTCTCTTGCTGTTCCAGTGATCACCCTCGTAAAGGCGATATGAAGGTCCAGTAGATAGTGGGATGGCATGTGTACCAATCACAATCAGTCTAAACACTCAGCAAAGAGTTGGGGTTTACACAAACTTAAACCTTGACTCAAGTCATAAGGCAAGCTGCTAGTCCCCCACTTAATCTTAAAGTTACATGTGTGTGCCCCCAAAAACATAATAATAATAATAAAGTGATGCATGACTATGCCATGTATGATAGAATGTAAAGATACATGCTAAAACTTTTAAACAAAGTATCATTCAAAGTAAAACAAGAAAAACAATAACTCATAGCATAATAATAAAAAAACAATTACCAAGCTTAGTCCAAGGTTCCCCAGTGGAGTCGCCATTCTGTCGCACCCTAAAAAAAAATCCAAGTGCGGCATCGGTTGACGACTTTCGTTTTGTTTTCTTTGTTTTGCTGATTTGGTTCTTTGGAGTCGCCACCTAGTATTTTGGTCACTAGGAACCCTAACTGGTCTTTCAGAGATTCTAAGGCAAGGGACTGGTTGCGTAAAGGGAAGGTATTAGCACCCCTAGTACGCCCTACCTAAGGTAAGCTGCTTGGTGTTTGGTTTGCTCTATAATTGCTATGGTGTTGGTGTTTTCTAATCCCATCAATTTTCCTAGGTTTTATTCAAATAAAAATTATTTGGATAGAAATCCAAGGAGATTCCATGTGCTTCGAAAGCTCATTTTTCCCTTAGTATTTCAAAAGTTTGCGACTCGTAAATCGCAAGAAGGAGGGACAAAAAATTTAGAAATCTAAGGAAATTCAAAGCGCTTTTAAAAGCCTCCTTTTGCCTTAGTATTTCATACTTTCATGGCTCGTAAACCGTGGAGTAAAAAATTTGAAGTTTTGAAATGTCCTCGATTATAATCAAGGCTTCTTTCAAGGATGTGTGCGGATTTATTACTCCCAATAATATTTTGGATATTCATCCTTTAAGGATTTCTTTATCCAAACATTAACGGTGAATAATAGATGAATTCCCCCCCCCAAAATAAGATTTTTATAGTTTTTGGAATATTGGCCAATACCCTTTGGAGTTTTACAAACATGTTGTAAAATCCAGAAAATGCAAGAAAATAATTTGTGTTTAAGAAATCTATGCGAAAACACATTTTCAAAACTTCCAATATATTTTTTTTTATATAAAAAGAACATTCAAAACATGTTAGAGTATTGGCCGTATGCATGAAAACAAAACATTTTTTTTTCTTTAATAAACATTTTTTTAAAATGATTTTGGAATTTTTTTTTATTTTTTATTTTTATAATATTATAATACACACACACACATATATATAACTCACGTCCTGCGTGAACAGTAGGACGTGAATTATATTTCACGCCTACTGTTCATGCAGTGAACAGTAACTGGAGGAAGAAGAAGAAAAGGAGGAGGAAGAGGAAGAGGAAGAGGAAGAGGAAGGCTCACTTGGCCGAAGGGGTTGTGGCTGCTGTGATGAGGTGGTTCAGCCGGTGGTTGCAGCGGTGGAGTTGGAGGAGGATGGCGTCGGTTTCCTGTTGCAGAGGAAGAAAGAAGAAGAAGAAAAATCTGCAGAAATTGGGCGAAAATGCTGGTTTTTGGCTGACTTTGGACCCTAATTTCTCCTCCCTCAGATCATCAAATCCGACTCTATTTATAGGCTGTAGAAGAGGGCAATCTTGTCTACGTTGGTAAAACATTTCAGCCCTTTATTCGGTTCGGAAGCATCTCAACCGTTGGCTCAAAGTGTGCACCTTGAGCTGCCAAATTTGGCAGCTCAAGGCTGTGAACTGCCCGAGGTGGCCACTTTGAGCCACTCAACGGAGCCGTTTCTAACTTTTTCGACACGACCTGAACATTCTCGGGGATAAAGGGGTTTCATGTGGACATTTTGGTGCATGTTTGGTCGGATTTGGAGGCCACACGAGCCCGAAAATGCGCCTGGAAAACAGCCCCTCAGGCAGCTTTCTGAGGATGAAAGTGAACAGTAAATTAAGGCACATTTCCCAAATTGGTCCCTGGTTTCAAATTTTCTTAATTAAGCCCCTAATTGATCAATAAATTTCCAATTTCTTCAATTAAGCCCCTGATTTGACGTAATAAATTCCTAAAAAATATATTTTGGTCCCAGAACTTAATTTCTTTTAATTAAAGCCCAAATTGACTTAAAAATCAATTTTTCTTGCACTCAAATCCTCTATAAATTCAATTAAAAATCCAATTAAGTCCATAAACCTCCAAATTTGGACTTTTCTCCTCAAAATGTTTTTTATCCACCAGGGCTCTTATCATTCAAGAATATATTGTCAAAATCCATCTTTGTATTTTTATCCTCCTTGACCGATTTTTCTAACCACTTTCTGAGCGCTTCTGCCTCCTGTTATTTTTCTAGCCTCTTTTGGCTATTTATTTTATTTATTTTTGTGGGGACCCAAAAATGGGTTACAACAATATTCCTGACTCTGGCGCCAGTGAATATTTAACTACGAATATTTCCAACTCTAGCGTTGGTAAATATTACGTAGCTATAAAAATAAATTTACATCAGTATTATTATTTTTTATTCCCGACTCTGGCGCAAGTGAATAAATAAATAATAATACATTTTTTTTTATGCACATATTTCTTATTTTTTCTAGCCAAATAAAATTGAATAAACGAATAAAAATAATATAAATTTAAACCAGTATTTTTATTCCTAACTTTGGCGTTAGTGAATAAACCAATAAACTTACATTATTTTTATTTATGCATACACATTTTTTTATTTTTTATTTTCCTCAGCCTCTTTTTTATTTTTCTGTTCTTTTTTTACGGCTGGGCCGGGCTAGACCCAGCCCAGCATATATAATCTTTTTGGGGCTGGGCTGGGCTAGACCCAGCCCAACATATGTACATTGGTGGCTGGGCTCAGCTCAGCCCACAGGGGCTGGGCCAAGCCCATCCGGATCAGCTCGGGTCACTGGCCCAAGCCAGTGACCCGGCAAAAAAAAAAACTGAAAGGCACGCGTGACTTGTTCACGCGTGCACGAACGCTGATGAAGGTAATTAAATTACCTTCACAGTGTTCTTATAACACTTAAATTATTTCCTTGAAACGAAGATGCAAAAAAAAAAAAAAAAAAAAGGACGAAATCATACCTGCTTCTGGCAACCGGAGATACTTGCAACGTTGGTGATGATCCTCTCCTATTGTTCCCTCTCGTTTAACGCTGAAAAGATGATGCCAGCTTGCTGTGTTTTGTTTTGAGTGTTTTAGCTTTTGTGCAGGGGCGTCTGCGGAGTGACTAGTAATTGCGGGATCAATTATCTAGGTATACTGATGTTCCTTTTCTTGCAGGGACGAAAACCATCGGCCGATCTAGTGACTCTCCTCTCACCTTTTCTCTTTCTCTGTATCGCTTTTTTTTTTGGGGTTTTATCTCTGTTTCTGTACTGTGATTTGCTCTGTTTCTGGGTTCTGTGTATTTTTGGTTCTGTTTTTGATTGCTCTGTTTGCTTTCTGGGATTTCTGGGTTTCTCTTTCGTATATTTTTTTTCTGCCCCCTCTATATGGTTTTTAGTCTCTCATTTATAGAGATTTCCCAAGCTTGCCTCTAATCAGTCCTCCCTTTGCAGGACTGTATCCTCCACGAACGAGATCGTGTGCAAAGGACTCGTTCCACGATTGAATTTGTTGCAGATTTTCAGGTCTCCGGTTGAATCGGGATAAGAAGATCACACGGTTGGTCCACCAGCCACGGCAGCGTTTCGGCAGCAACGGACTCCACAAGGAACGGCAACGTTTTCAAGTAACCCATGGACAGTTTCAGTTTATCTATTGCGGAAAATATGGTGAGACAAGGAATTCTTTGTCTCTTAGCGGTGAAAAATGGAATGGGAGTCGCCACCTAGTATTTGGGTCACTAGGAACCCTAACTGGTCATAGAGATCGGGCACGGGGACTGGTTGCGTAAAGGGAAGGTATTAGCACCCCAAATACGCCCTACCTAAGGTAAGCTGCATTGTTTTATTGTCTAATAAAAACTAAGGTGTTATTGTACTTCTAGTTGTTGGTCTGTCTATGGTTCAAGAAAAATCCTCCTCGGTAAGGTCTTTATCTTATCAGGTAAAATCCTAACCGTTCTAACGTCTATATCAAAACTTTATTAATAATATTGGGAATACGTTTTACGTATAAATTCGTAATCCCAAAAAAAAAAAAAAGATTTTTTTGAATTTTTTGAAATATTGGCCTAGTTCTCATGGCTTGAATAAACTGATTATTAAAGCCAAAATGCATGGTAATACATATATTGTTTTGAAATTTCCTTTCTTGTGTGAAAACATGATGTTATAATATTTATATATATATATTGGAGAGACTAGGCCGTATTTTTAAAACAAAATAACATTTTTATTTTGTAAATACATATATATATATATATATTTATTATGTTTTGATGAAAATCAGGTATTTTAATACTGGGTTTGTATTCTTACGGCGTAAAAATACAACCCAACATTAATCCACCTTAATGAAAATATGCAGGAAAAATCAACAATATTTTTAAGGACTTTTGGAAATTTTTTGAAAGCGAAAACATTTTTTATTTTTGAAAATCTTTGATGTTTTGACGAAAATCAAGTATTTTAAATACTGAATTTGTATCTCCACAGTATAAAAATACAAACCAATATCAAGCCATTTCGACAAAAATATGTAGGGAAAACAACAAAATTTTTTTAGACTTTTCAGAATTTTTTTAAATATATATATATATACATACATAATATAATATAATAATATAATACAATTTATAATATATTAATATATTAAGTGGGCCGGCCCGACCCAACTAACTAGGCCGGACTCAGCCCCAAAAGTCACTGGGTCGGACTTGGCTTAAGAGGAATGGGCCGATCCGGCCCAGACCATTGGGTTGGGCCAGAATCCCTCTGGCCCGCCCCCACCATATTTCTGGGCCACAACCCGTCTGGCCCAGAGAAGAAAAAACGAACAGAACGAGGAGGGGAATTATTTCCCCCCCCCCGCCTCTGGCATGCAGGACGAAAAGCTCCTATAGATTTTTTTAAAAAAATGTGCAGGGGAAGGAGGCGTACCTGGTGCGGCGGAGACGATGGCTTGCTGGCGGTGCTGCGGTGGAGGCGGTGGCAGTGTCCTAGCTCATGGACGGCGGCTCCGAACGGCGACTTCCAAACAGTCCGGTGACGTCCCCTCGGTTCGTTTGCTTGGTTTTCGTTTTCTAAATTCCCTCCCGGCTTCGAACTTTCCCTCTTTTCTTGGTTTTTTTGAGTTTTAGGTGGCTCTCTCCTCTGTTAGGTTGTTTCTCTCTCCTTCTCTCTCTCTTCGGTTTTTTTGTATTTTTCTTCGAGTTCTCCCTTTTTCTTCTTTCTCTCCTGTTTGCTGCTGTGTTGGGTCCTATTTATAGAGCCAGTGAGCGTGGCTTTTAATTGTGGAGCATGGGGAGCGGGTCACGCAGCGGCTGGTCGGGGCGCGGCTGTCTAGGCGTGTCTCCCTCAGTTTCGACGGCGCGGAGGGTGGTCGGCCAGTGTCTTCGGTCGGTGGTCCAACGGCGTGGGGCCTCGATTGGTCGGTGGGCTAGAGGGACCGGCGAAATTAAACAATGCATTCTTTTTCCTTCTTCCCCGCTGCATGTTCGAGGGGAAGAAGAAAGAGGAACAGTGCCGTTCAAAACGGCACCATTCGGTCTTTCTCTTTTTTTTTTCTCTCTCTTTTTTTTATGTATGAAACAACGTCGTTTTGGAGAAAACGCGCCGTTTCATTTAAATGTGGCGCCATAAACGCGCCAATGTTCAAATCAGCCCCCAATTACTTTTTGTTCATTTCAATTGCGTCCCTGCCAATTTCGGTCCCTGCCCCCATAGTTGGCCGCGTTTTTCACTTTGGTCTTTGGCCTCTGATTTATGCAATTTAGCCCTCAATTGATCAAAAAACTTCCAATTTCTTCAATTAGGCCCCTGAATCAATTCCAAACAGCCCCCTCTATCTTCGCGCCTTTTCCAAATTGGTCCCTAGTTTCGGATTTTCACAATTAAGCCCCTAATTGGTCATTAAACTTCAATATTTATGCAATTAAGCCCCTGATTTGACCCAATAAAATCCTAAAAAATATATTTTGGCCCTAGAACTTAAATTTCTTCTAATTAAAACCTAAATTTACTTAAAAATCAATTTCCCTTGCAATCAAATCCTCTATAAATCCAATTAAAAATCCAATTAAGTCCATAAACATCCAAATTTGGGCTTTTCTCCTCAAAATTTAAATTTTCCTTCTAAACAGGGCCCTTATCCTTCAAGAATATACTGTCAAAAATCCAATCTTTGTATTTTTATACTCCTTGACCAATTTTCTGACCATTTTCTGAATGCTTTTGCCTTCCGTTATTTTTCTAACCTCCTTTGGCTATTTATTTTATTTTTATTTTTGTGGGGACCCGAAAATGAGTTACAACAATCTCAAGTTTGTATAATGTCTCAATGATATTCGTTTCAAGCCTTTCAATGTGATCAACATTCAACTTGCTGGAGCATATATCTCTGAAGAAATGACTGATCTTCATTAGTGCATCCCATATCCCCTTTGGCAACAAATCACGAAAAGCTAATAGGATGAGTGTTAGCATAAACATATGGTAGTCATGACTCTTCATTCCATCTAATCTGCATTCCTTCATATTAACTAGCCTTGATATGTTCGAGGCATGTCCATTGGGAAAACGCAGATTCTTAAGCCATTTGTAGACTAGTAGTTGTGTATTTTTATCTAACACGAAGCTTGCTCTTGGTTTTGACCCATGACCCATCACAAATCAACTCCATGTTTTTACGGTTACAGAACAACGCTACATCCAATCTAGCCTTGATGTTGTCCTTTATCTTCTCCTTCACATCCATGACAGTGTTGAAAATGTTCTCAAACACATTCTTTTCAATGTGCATGACGTCAAGGTTATGGCAAAGAAGATTGGTCTTCTAATAAGGAAGCTCCCAAAAGATACTTTACTTTATCCAATTATGGGTCAAACCAAAACCATAAAACTTCTGCTTACCTGATTGGAGACCAAACACAATGTCACTGTACTTTGACACAAGATCAAGCAATTCTTCACCTAAAAGATGCGGGGGTGCAACATCCTTTTCAACTCTGCCAACAAAGAAATCCTTTTTGTTCTGATGTGTCATGAATGATTCAAAATCGGCAACAATGATTCTAACAAAAAATGGATGAAGGATGGGTCTGGTTGTGCTGTCTTTCTTTTGGTATTTAGGCTGGATTATAGTGATTTTAAGGTAAATAAAATGGAGGATAGACTGGAATGATACTTTGATAAGTCGATCTGGACGCCACAAAGATCAATCTAGGATTTCAACGCCACACTCTTTGTGATTGAAGAGTGATAAGTCAGGGAGGGTTCTTCACAAAATCAATTTGGAAGAACAACTCTTAATTCTCTGAATTAAGTTTCAAATCTTGGCCAAAAGTGTTTATTACATATTCTAATACTATATTTATAATTGGAACATCCCTCCAAAGTTAGGAAAATTCAACATGACAGAAGTCAAGCCTAAAAACTAGGCTTTTAATAAAGTAACTAGACAAATTTAACTAACACACATTTTTTTTTTACCTTTTTGAAACATAAGCAGACCAAATTTAAAATAGCTATAACCTTTTACAAAAAATTCCAATGCAATCATGGTTGGACAATCTAGAAAGATCACGATCTAAACTTGAATTTGACCTAAATAAGTCTTGTTATCACATGTAATGGATGACTTTAAATTCGGGTTCAAATTCATCTACTGTTCTGACCGTAAACAACATCAATTCCTTCACTTATTTGCATTATCACTCCAAATTCAAGTAACCCAGCATCAAAAGAACCATTAAAGGCTTTCCCATCTCCAAGTTCCAATTGTAGGCAAATAAACAGCCTTGAACTAATTTCAAACTGATTATTAATTTTTAACTTCGACACAGCTTCAATCATTCCAATGTGATTCGTCAAGGCCCATTATAGTTGTTTCGCTCTCGTTCTTGTTGTTGTAACCCATTTTTGGGTCCCCCTGAAAAATAAAATAAATAGCCAAAAGAGGTTAGAAAAATAACCGGAGGCAGAAGCGCCCGGAAAACAGTCAGAAAATTGGTCAAGGAATTTAAAAATACAAGGATTGAATTTTTGACAGTATATTCTTGAAGGATGAAAGCCCTATTGAGAAGAAAAATTTGAATTTTAGGGAGAAAAGCCCAAATTTGGATTTTTATGGGCTTAATTGGATTTTTATGGACTTAATTGGATTTTTATGGACTTAATTGGATTTTTATTTGAATTTATAGAAGATTTGATTCCAAGAAAATTTGATTTTTAAGTCAATTTGGGCTTTAATTTGGAGAAATTTAAGTTCTGGGGCCAAAATATATTTTTTAGGAATTTATTGGGTCAAATCAGGGGCTCAATTGCATAAAAATTGAAGTTTAAGGGCCAATTAGGGACTTAATTGTGAAAATCCGAAACCAGGGACCAAATTGGAAGAGGCGCGTAAATGGAGGGGCTGCTAATTTTTGTTTCAGGGGCTTAATTGAAGAGATTGGAAGTTTATTGATCAATTAGGGGCTCAATTGCATAAATCAGCGGCCAAGGACCAAAGTGAAAAAGGCGGTCAACAAGAGGGACGGGGACCGAATTTGGAGGACCGATTTGAAGTTTAGCCGTTTAAATGAAACGGCGCATTTTACCCAAAACGACGCCGTTTCATATATATATATATTAAAAAAAAAAAAAAAGAGGAAGATCAGAACGGTGTCGTTTTGAACGACACTGTTCATCTTCCTCCTCCCCCGTTTCAACAGAACAGAAACGAAAGAAAAAAAAAAGGGAAAAATTTCAAAACTTCCCGCCTCTCTCTCCTCGTCCCCACCACCACCACCGAAAGCAAGAATGGCCGACCAGCCGTTGCGTGATTGAAGGCGCACTAACGAAGGCACGCCGTTTCCTTTTTGCTTATAAATAGAGAGAGGCCGAGAGGAGAAGGGGGGAGACCGAAGAGAGAGACGAGGCCGAAGAGAGAGATAGAACCAGCGAGATAGAGGGGAAGAGAGAAGAATAAAACGAAAAAAAAGAGAGAAAGAGAGGAACCCCGAAAAAAAAAAAACGAAGAGAGAGAGGAAGAGAGAGAAACCCTGTAACAGAGGAGAGAGAAGCCGCCGTCCGTGAAGCGAGGACACTGCCACTACCACCGCAGCTCCGCCAGTACCAGGTACGCCGCCTCTCCTCCCCCTGCATTTTTTCTGTTAATATATATATACGTTTTGCCTCCTGCATGCAGAATCGTTCTGCATGCAGGAGGCGGGGGGGGGGGGGAATTAATTCCCCCCCCCCCGTGCTTTCTTTTTTTTTTCTCTGGGCCAGATTGTGTCTGGCCCAGAGTTATGTGGACGGGCCAGAGGGATCTGGCCCAGTCCGGCGGTCTGGGCCGGGTCCGGCCCAGACCGAGGTTAATTAGTTTCTGGGCCGAGTTCGGCCCAGTACCTGCTGGGCCGAGGTCGGCCCAGTCACTGTGGGGCTGAGCCCGACCCAGTCAGTTGGGCCGGCCCAGCCCCTTAATAATTAATATATAATTATATTATATTATTATAATATATATAAATGTGTATATGTTATATATATATATAAAATATTTGTAAAAAATCTAAAAAAAATCTAAAAAAAAATATTGTTATTTTTCTTTCATGTATATATATTTTTAAGGGGGGTTTGTTTTTTTTTTTTATATACTATGAAGGTATAAATTCAGTATTTAAGATATCTGATTTTCGTCGTAGCACCCGAAAGTTTCCAAAGATAATTTTTTTTGTTTTGCTTTCAAAAATTTCTAAAATTCCTAAAAAATATTGTGGATTTTTCCGCATATATTTTTTTTATGACTTAATATTAGTTTGTATTTTTATTTTGTGGAGATACAAATTCAGTATTAAAAATACCTGATTTCGTCAAAAAAAACTATTGTTAAAAAAAAAAATATTTTTCTTGCGTGTTGCATACGGCCAATACTCTAACATGTTTTCAAAGTTCTTTTTATAAAAACATATATTGGAAGCTTCGAAAGTGTGTTTTCGCATAGATTTCTTAAACACAAAATTATTTTCCTGCATTTTTGGATTTTACAACATGTTTGTAAAACTCCAAAGGGTATTGGCCAATATTCCAAAAACTATAAAAATCTTATTTTTGGAGAAGGGATTTATTTATTATTCACCACTAATGTTTGGATAAAGAAATCCTTAAAAGGATGAATATCCAAAATATTATTGGGAATAATAAATCCGCGCACATTCTTGAAAGAAGCCTTGATTATAATCGAGGACATTTCAAAATTAATTAATTTATTTATTTTTTTTTTCTTTTCACGATTTATGTGTCACAAACTTTTGAAATACTAAGGGAAAAATGAGCTTTGAAAGCACATGGAATCTCGTTAGATTTCTATCCAAAATCAATTGACGAGCCTAAAAAAAAAATATCAACACCATAGCAATTATAAGGCAAACCAAACACCAAGCAGCTTACCTTAGGTAGGGCGTACTAGGGGTGCTAATACCTTCCCTTTATGCAACCAGTCCCCTACCTTAGAATCTCTGAAAGACCAGTTAGGGTTCCTAGTGACCAAAATACTAGGTGGCGACTCCAAAGAACCAAATCAGCAAAACGGAACAAAACGAAAGTCGCCAGTCGAATGTCGCAAAAACCAACTTTTTTTATTATTTTTTTAGGGGGTGCGACAGGATGGCGACTCCACTGGGGAAACTTGGACTAAGCTTGATTTGTTTGTTTGTTTATGTTATGTGTTATTGATTTTTGGTTTTTTTTGTTATTTTTTTTTATGATGCTTTGTTTAAAAGCTTTAGCATATATCTTTACATTCTATCATACATGGCATAGTCATGCATCACTTTATTATTGTTATTATGTTTTGGAGTGCACACACATGTAACTTTAAGTTTAAGTGGGGGACTAGCAGCTTGCCTTATGACTTGAGTCAAGGTTTAAGTTTGTGTAAACCCCAACTCTTTGCTGCGTGTTTAGACTGATTGTGATTGGTACACGTACCATCCCACTATCTGCTAGACCTCCATATCGCCTTTACGAAGGCTGATCACTGGAACAGCAAGAGACCCTCTTTTAGAGACCCATTAGTAAACCTACCCTATGTCTCACATAGAGAAATTAGAACCTATCCTTAGGGTGTATGTTCCAACATATCTTTTGCATCCAAACAAAGTCTAAACCCCAATGCATTTTGAATTGCAGGTCTTGTGAACGAAATGGCCATCATCACTAAATCTTCCATCTTAGAATATGGAAAAAATTCTGAACTGTCACAATTGACTGAAGGAGACTGCCTTAGAAGCGATACTAAAAAGATGTCACCAATCAAGAACCTGAATTGCATATTGAATGAGGTGAACAAGTTAACGGCTCATTTTCAGAATGTGGATAAAGATGCATTCTTTAGGAAATACGGACGTTTGATGGAAATTGCAAAGGTAGAAGTTTTAAGCCCAGCTGTGCGAGCTTTAGTTCATTTTTGGGATCCAGACTACCGATGTTTCTCCTTTGGAAGCATAGACTTGTGCCCCACGGTTGAAGAATATGGATTGTTGACTAAGTTTCCCAACGACCTGTATCGGATTTATTCTCCTTTAAGATCCGACAAAATCATCCCTGAACTGTCAAAGCTGCTTAGAATCTCCAACTTGGAAAAGTTTCAAGAGAAGAATGGTACCGGTTTGAAATGGAGGATGTTAGAATTGGAAAAGAAGTCAGGAGTAGAAAAAGAGAGATTGATTGCCCTAGGTATATTTGGCCTTGTGTTGTTCCCAAGTCAGATTGGTTTAGTGAGTTTGGAGGCCGCTGCTGCTTATGTGGAGTATGAGAATACACGAATCAATCCAGTGGCTGCTATCTTAGCCGAAACAATTTTGACACTTAACCATTGTAGGAGGGCCGGAAAAGGAGCAATGAGATGTTGCACGCAACTGTTGTATATTTGGATGGTTAGCCATATCGAGACAAAGAAACCTGTCTTCAATAATTTTTGGTGGTTCACCCAAAAACCCCTCAAGTTAGTAGAAGAAGAAGAATGGGGAGATCTAGACAACCAGGGTTGGGTTGATAAATTAGAAGGTTTACCTAATAGCGAGTTTAAGTGGAGGGCCCCATGGGTAACGTCAGTAAAGGTCCTAATGAGTTGTGGACAAAGGCGTTGGGTACCATTGGTGGGGATCACGGGTTATGTGAGTTATGCTCCTGCCTTAGTGGTAAGACAACTTGGGGGCATGCAGTTCGTTCCCAGGACTATGGGAATTGCTCAATTCTCTGGTTTGTTTAAAGATCCCATGGCAGAAGAGGTTTTGGAGATCATCAAGCAAGATTGGAAGCATCTAGTATTGGTGGAGATAGAAGGGTTAAGAGATCCAAGTGTGAGCGAAGGATATGTAAAATGGAGAGACTCAGCCACTTCAGCCACCCCTCGCGTAGAAGCTAAATCTCCTCAAAATGTAGCGGAGCCTATTAAGAGAAAAAGGGTGAACATTGAAGATGATTCAGCTGCTTCAGCCATGCCTTGTGTAGAAGTCAAATCTTCTCCAACTGAAGAGGAGCCTATCAAGAGAAAGAGAGTTAGTAATGAAGAAGACTTGAGAAGGCAAGTGGAGAAACTACGAATAGAATTGAGCAAGAGCAGAAAAGACAAAGCAATGTTGGAAGAAATGATGCTAGAACAGGATAAAATGAGAACATTTCTAGATGAGCAAATTCAGTCTAGAGATGAGAAAATAACAAAGCTGGAGCTAAAATTGGTTGAGGAGAAGATTGCTAAGGAAGGAAGTGAGAAGGAGCTTAAAGGGATGAGTTTGGATTGGATGCAAAGTTGCTCTGAACTTCAAGCAATGGAGATGGACTTTAGTGATTGCCAAGAAAGTGCAGAATATTACCAAGAAAAATTTGCACAAGTGCAATTTGAGCTGATGGATAGGATTAGGAAGTATGAGGATTTGAATAAGAAGTATATGGAATTGGAAAGCGAAAAGGGAGGATTCGAGGATGTTAAAGTAGAGTTAGCAGTCAAGAAGAATGAGATAAAAGTCATGAGGATAAAGCTTGACAAAGAACGAGAAAAGTTGAAGTTTTTAGATGAAAAGCTAGTAGCAATGGAGAAGCACAAAGATCAAATCGACACCAACAACACTGCTTTAAACAGAACCAACATGTTACTCATAGAAAAAATGACCAAAACAGATGAGCAAATGGACGAAGCTGCTGCACATGCTCGAATGGTCAGAATCAATTCACGGAATGTGGGGGGAGACATCATTCGCTATCGCCGAAGCCTAGCTGAAACCGATGCCTTTCTAGGGAAGATTGAGAACCGTGGTTTTGCTTTCTTACCTTTGGCCAAAGAGTTTAGGGAGGAAAGGGATTAGCATGTTGTATTTCTTTTATTTCTAAATGTATTTTTATCCAAGCATTAATGAAAAGGGCGTTGACCCATCTTCTTATGCAAAAATCTGTCTCTTGGTGAACATGGATTCAAGCAAACGACTCGAAAGGCAGAACTCCTATCAAAGCAATGTGACAAGAGAAGGCTTATAATGTGATGGTTGTTATTCAAAAAAAGGATGCATCCATACCCAATAAAGCATGCATTGTTCGATCATGCATCCATCACAATCATACATTTTCTCATACATCTATGCATGCATCTGCAGATTAAGAAATATAGGTCCCCCTCCTAGAATCCACAACACTCGACAAAGAGCAAGAATGGAAAACGAAGGAAGGTCACAACCAGAATCTCAGTACCAAAGAGAACTCGAAGGAGTTCGGAATGATGTGGCGCACTTAACAAGTATGTTAGAGCAATTATTAAGAGCCAGAGATGGAGCGGGAACATCTACTCAACCTCATGAAGCACCAGCAACATCTCAAATTCCTGTCGCACCTATAAACATAGGGGCAAACACACCAACTAAGCAGAGTCCTGCTCGGCCCATCCAAATCCCTATTACAATGGATTTAACAAACGAAGATCCACATGACTTTAAATTCTCTAATCATGAAGGAGATGATAAGTGGACTGCCCTAGAAGAGAGGTTAAGGGCAATTGAAGGAAATGACTTGTTTGACCCAATTAGGGCCGCTGAGGTATGTTTAGTACCTAATATTGTCATTCCAAAGAAGTTTAGGGTGCCGGAGTTTGTTAAGTATACTGGGATGGAATGCCCAAAGACCCATCTCCGCTCCTACTATAACAAAATGGCAGAGGTTATCCACGACGACAAAATGTTAATATACTTCTTCCAGGATAGTCTGACCGGATCGGCCCTCAGTTGGTATATGAGGTTAGACAATATTAGGATCAGGAAGTGGACAGACTTGGCAGACGCTTTCTTGAAGCAATACAAGTTTAATCTAGAGATTGCTCCTGATAGGACCAGTCTGATCAACATGGAGAAAGGAAGTCAAGAGTCCGTGAGGGCTTATGCTCAAAGGTGGCGAGACCAAGCTATCAATGTGCAACCTCCGCTGATAGAGACAGAAATGGTGACTTTGTTTGCCAATACTTTCAAGGCTCCATACTATGAACACCTTATGGGTAGTTCAGCACAACATTTCTATGATGTCGTGCGGATCGCCGAGAGGATTGAACAAGGGATCCGAAGCGGAAGAATAGCAGAACCTCTAGAGAAGAGAGGTTTCATTGGAAGGAAGAAAGAAATTGAGGTGAACAACCTAGAAAGAAGAAGCAAAAACTACCAAATACCTACCCCCCGAGTCACTAGTATTAACTTTTCCAAACCCCCCACTCCAAATCAGCCTAATCAAATAAAATTCCCTGCAAATAACCACAATAATTACCAAAGAAAAGATAAGCAACCGTCAGAAGAACAACTACCTCCTCTACCCATAACCTTAAAAGAGTTGTATGCCAAGCTGTTGAGTATTGGGCAGATAGCTCCCCTACCCATACCACCTATGCAGCCACCTTTCCCTACCTGGTACAACCCCGAGGTAACTTGTGAATACCATGCTGGTCACGCAGGCCATAGCATTGAGTCTTGCTTCGCTTTTAAAAGAAAGGTTTTGCAACTAATCAAAGTGGGATGGGTTACTTTTGAGGATTCGCCAAATTAGAATTCCAACCCTTTACCTAAGCATGTTGATGGTAGGGGAGGAGCGAATACCATGGAGGTTGGTAGCAAAAAAAGGGTGTTGAAAGTGACCATGGCCAAGCTATACTTGATGTTGGTACAGTCTGGACAGTTGGAAGAAACGACTGAGTACTGCACAAGGGAAAGTAACTTTTGCCCTTTCCATAAAAAGGAAGGGCATCACATTGATGAATGCATTGAATTTCATCAAAAAGTTGCAAAAATGCTAACTCGGGGAGAGTTGAGGATTGAGGACGTAAGTGACAATGAAGAGGTAGGAATGATAGAGAAATGTAGAATCCAATCAACAGCTAATGGTCGCTCAAAACTGGTATTAACTAGGCCCTCCTATGCAAACAAAGTAAACTATGGAGCGATGCCTGGAGATTATGGTTATACCTCGAATGTTGAAGCTCCTTTGCCGCTGTTCCGAACGGAGATAAGTGGGCTAACTCGGAGTGGTCGTTGTTACACACCTGAAGAGCTAGAAAGACAAAGAAAGGCTAAAGGCAAGGAGGTGCTGGACCTCGATAAAGAGTTTGAGGTGAATAAACCTGTGACTGAGGAAGAAACCAATGAGTTCTTGAAACTGATGAAGCATAGTGAGTACAGTATAGTGGATCAGTTGAAGAAAACCCCTGCTAAGATCTCCATCATGTCTTTAATACTCAACTCGGAGCCACATCGTAATGCTTTGCAAAAAGTATTGAATGAGGCTTATGTGCCCCAAGATATTGAGCAAAGGACTATGGAACATCTAGTAGGGAGGATCCATGCTGCCAATTACTTGTATTTCACAGAAGATGAACTCGACGCTGAAGGAACTGGACATAACAAGCCCTTGTATGTCACGGTCCGATGCCAGGATTGTCTCGTCGGCAAAGTTCTCATTGATAACGGCTCGGCCCTGAATGTGTTACCAAGGCAGTTGCTGGATGAAATGCCGATAGATCCCTCACATATGCAACCCAGTGTGATAACGGCGAGAGCGTATGATGGCTCATCAAGGCCAGTTATAGGGTCAATTGATGTTGAACTAGCTGTGGGTCCACAAGTCTTTCTAGTAACCCTTCAAGTGATGGATATCCACCCTTCTTATAGCATGCTGTTAGGAAGGCCATGGATACATTCTGCGGGAGCTGTCACCTCTTCGCTACATCAATGTTTAAAGTACATTGCCAACGGTGTCCTGGTTACTGTTAAGGCTGAGGAGACTATATCGATGGTAAGAAATGTGGCGGTTCCATTCATTGAAGCAGAAGATTGTAGGGACGGAAACCTTCATGCATTTGAGATTGTGAATACCGAGTGGGTGCCCGAGAACACCGTGTTGAGGAAGCCAGAAATCTCTGAAGCCACTAAAATGGCAGCTAAAATCTTTTTGAAAAACAAGATTCCTTTCCCATATGATATGGAGCAAAGAAGGCCTGAATGGAGGGGTATAATCAAATTGAAAGTTGCAGAACAGAGGTTTGGGCTTGGATATAAGCCCAAAAAAGAGGATTATAAACGAGCTGCTGGTGCAAGAAGGGAGAAGAGAATGGCTAGGATGGAAGGAAGGAAGCCTGTAGAAGAAAACTTAGCCATCCCTCCAATCAGGATTTCATTTCCAAAGGCCGCATATGTGATACAACCTGATGGGGGACATGGAGACCTCTTTCAAAATCTTTCTTCAATGAACATAAACACTCTGGAGGAAAATCAAGTCAAGGACATTGTTGAGAAAATCGAGTCGGAAAGGAGGATTGAAGAGATGCCACAATTGACCATCCACACTTTGGAAGAAGTCACTTTCAAGACTTTTGTCCGGAAGCTAGCCGAAGGGGAAAAGTTCCAGAATTGGGAGACCCAAGAAGCTCCATTGGTTTTTAAAATGTAATCAACAATGATGGTTGGATTATATTTTTATCTATGTTGTTTGCCTTTCTTTTCTGTTCTCTTTTTTATTCATTGACAATCGAGGCTCAAGATGTCAATGGGATTTTATTTTGAGCCAATCTTTTATTTTCAATGAGATCATGCATTTTCAAAATTCATCTTGATGTCTTACTATGCATTTACACATCACCTTCCGCTTTCAGGAACCCTGAAAGTGGATCCTCCACAACAACACCTGCACTTTACATTGAGAATGAATGGCCAAAATTTAAAGAATACATAGTGGCTGTAGAAGATGAGGAATGGGAGGAGGAAAACATATGGGAATTCACAAAATTAATAGAACAACACGAACAGGCTTGGAGGCCCGCTAAGGAGGAACTTGAAACCATAAATGTAGGCAATGAAAAAATCAAGCGAGAGCTGAAGATAGGGACTTTGATCACCCCCGAAGCAAAGCAAGAGTTGATTGCACTGCTCAAGGATTATGTGGATGTCTTTGCCTGGTCCTACGAGGATATGCCTGGTCTGGATACGGACATTGTAGTGCATAGAATACCACTGATGGAAGGATGCAAGCCGATTAAGCAGAAGTTAAGGAGAACTCATCCGGAGGTCTTAATCAAAGTAAAGGCGGAAATTGAAAAACAATGGGACGCTGGTTTTTTGGAAGTAGTGAAGTATCCACAATGGGTGTCAAACATAGTGGTGGTACCCAAAAAGGAAGGTAAAATCAGAGTTTGCGTGGACTTTAGGGACTTAAACCGGGCTAGCCCTAAAGATAACTTCCCTTTACCACACATAGATATGTTAGTTGATAATGCAGCACGTAGTTCCACATATTCCTTCATGGATGGGTTTTCAGGCTACAATCAGATAAGAATGGCGCCAGAGGATAGGGAGAAGACAACCTTTATAACACCATGGGGAACCTTTTGCTACAAAGTCATGCCATTCGGTTTAAAGAATGCTGGGGCCACTTACCAAAGGGCTATGGTGACTTTGTTTCACGACATGATGCACAAAGAGATTGAAGTATACGTGGATGACATGGTTGCTAAATCTAAAGAGGGAGAGAATCATGTCCAAGTATTGAAGAAATTATTTGAAAGATTAAGGAAATATAAGTTGAGGCTTAACCCAGCGAAGTGTTCATTCGGGGTAAAATCCGGTAAGCTGTTGGGATTTGTTGTGAGTGACAAAGGGATAGAAGTGGACCCTGAAAAAGTAAAAGCTATTCAATCTATGCCACCCCCCAAGACTGAGAAGGAGGTGAGAGGTTTCTTAGGAAGGTTGAATTACATCGCTCGGTTTATATCCCATTTAACCGCGACTTGTGACCCGATCTTTCGTTTGTTGAGGAAGAAGAACCCTGGAATATGGAATGAAGAGTGTGATAAAGCTTTTGAGAAAATCAAGCAGTACTTGCTAAATCCACCTCTACTTGTTCCTCCCGTACCAGAAAGGCCATTGATTTTATACCTAACAGTAATCGAAACAGCAATGGGATGTGTGCTTGGGCAACATGATGAAACCAGAAGAAAGGAAAGGGCCATTTATTACCTAAGCAAGAAGTTCACGGAATATGAGTCTAGGTATACTGTGATTGAGAAGCTGTGCTGCGCACTAGCCTGGGCTACAAAAAGATTACGTCAGTATATGTTGTATCACACTACATGGTTAATTTACAAGTTAGACCCATTAAGGTACATTTGTGAGAAACCTTATCTATCTAGCCGAATTGCAAGATGGCAAGTTCTTTTGGCTGAGTATGACATAGTGTATATGACAAGGAAAGCTGTGAAGGGGAGTGTTATTGCCGATCACCTGGCTGACCATGCTATGGAAGATTATGAGCCGTTAAACTTTGACTTTCCCGATGAAGATGTGTTTGCAATCGAGAAAGAGAAATCAGATTGGTGGGTTATGTACTTTGATGGTGCTGTAAATGTATGTGGTAACGGAGCAGGGGCAGTGCTAATCTCTCCTAATAAGAAGCAGTATCCGGTTTCAGTTAAGCTGCAGTTCGGGTGCACCAACAACACGGCTGAGTATGAAGCTTGCATTTTTGGTTTAGAGGCTGCATTAGAGATGAACATCAAAAAGATAGATGTGTATGGAGACTCAATGTTGATCATTTGCCAAGTAAAAGGAGAATGGCAAACCAAAGAAGAGAAGTTAAGGCCTTACCAAGAATACCTGTCTAAGCTGGCTAAAGAATTTGAGGAAATAGAGTTCACCCATCTGGGAAGGGAAGGGAACCAGTTTGCAGATGCTTTGGCCACACTAGCATCTATGGCCAAGATAGACTTTGGGCACAAGGTACAGCCAGTACACATCAATATCAGAAATAACCCTGCTCATTGTTGCTCAGTCGAAAGAGAAGTGGATGGAAACCCGTGGTACTATGATATCAAGAATCTCATCCAAAACCAGGCATATCCCATGGGGGCATCCAAGATCGACAAGAAGACCTTGAGAAGGTTGGCAATGGATTTTTATCTTGATGGGGAGATTTTGTATAAGAAATCATCTGACGGGACTTTGTTGAGATGTTTGGATGAATTTGAGGCAAAAAGCACAGTACGGGAAGTCCATGAAGGGATTTGCTCAACTCATGCTAGTGGACATATGATGGCCAGGAAGATACAAAGAGCCGGGTACTTTTGGATGACATTAGAGAAGGATTGTATCGATTATGTCCGGAAATGTCATAAGTGCCAAGTATACAGTGACAAAATCAATGCTCCTCCAGCTCCTCTGTTTAATTTAACATCTCCATGGCCTTTCGCGATGTGGGGAATTGATGTGATTGGACCGGTAAATCCAAAAGCCAGTAATGGTCATAGGTTTATTCTAGTGGCTATCGACTACTTCACAAAATGGGTAGAAGCTGGGTCATTTGCTCATGTGACGCAAAAAGTGGTGAAGAAATTTATTGAGAGAGATTTGATCTGTCGGTATGGTCCACCAGAAAAGATTATAACAGATAATGCCCAAAATTTCAACGGCAAGATGATAATAGAGCTCTGCACTAAATGGAAAATCAAGCATTCCAATTCTTCGCCATATAGACCAAAGATGAACGGTGCGGTAGAAGCTGCTAACAAGAATGTTAAAAAGATTATTCAGAAGATGGTAGTCACCTATAAGGATTGGCATGAGATGTTGCCATTTGCACTTCATGCATATCGCACTGCAGTTCGAACCTCAACAGGAGCCACCCCGTACATGTTGGTATATGGAATGGAGGCGGTGATGCCTTTAGAAGTGGAAATCCCATCATTAAGAGTGTTGTTAGACTCTGAGCTGGAAGAGGTAGAATGGGCAAAGGTTAGATATGAACAGTTGAATCTGATCAGTGAAAAGAGGATAGCCGCGATCTGTCATCATCAACTCTACCAAAGAAGGATGGCTAAATCATACGACAAGAAGGTTCGACCTCGAGGATTCCACGAAGGAGATCTTGTGCTAAAGAAAATATTACCTTTACCTGGAGAAGATCAGAGTAAATGGGCACCTAACTACGAGGGGCCGTACGTGGTGAGGAAAGCATTCTCAGGAGGAGCTTTGTTACTGTCTAGAATGGATGGAGAAGATCTAGCTAGGCCTGTGAATTCCGACTCTGTAAAGAAATACTACGCTTGATGTATTTCATAATTTCCCAGTCAATAAAAATAAATTTCGGCCATGAATTCTCTTTGTAAAGAGTCCTTTTATATATGTATTTAACAAATGATCTCATAACATTTGAAATCTTTCGTTTAAAAGAACTTTTTTTTTTTGCATGACTAAGAGGATGACTCCATCAATTGGTGAACCAAATCAAATCTACTTGACATATAGTTGCACATCACACTAGGGGGCAAAAGGTGCACGATATGCACATAAGGGTCCAAAGTAAACCCAAGCCCAAAAGGGATATCATAATAAAAACTTCTAAAAAAGGCATCTTTTATAAAATCTGCTAATTATATTAAAAGTTTTAGTTTTCATGAACAAAACCAATTTTTTCCTTTGACGCAAAACTCAATGGAGCAAGAAAGGGCCCCATAAGGAACCAAAGATCTCTTCACTAAAAGGACATGAAGGATATTTCGGTTCATGAGAAAAGCTTGAAACAAGAGCAAAGAGGCTTACGACGAAAGGGGGACCTATGTTTCCAAGATAGGTAACAAAAACATACATGCATATTAACCATAATATATTGCTTTCAACATTTGTCAGATCGGAATTTCATCACCATTTCTCAGGAAGTGCGTTTTCTAACCCTACCTCTTTTCGAGTGCGCTGTTTGAGCCCTCACTTTTTGGGGAGTGCGTTTTCTAACCCTACCTCTTTTCGAGTGCGTTGTTTGAACCCTCACTTCTCGGGTAGTGCATTTTCTAAACCCTACCTCTTTTCGAGTGCGCCTTTGAGCCCTCACCAACATTTTTTCTGGGTAGGTCACCCATAAGAATGAGACCATTCTCCATTTTTTTGTTTATCTGGGTAGGTCACCCATAAGAATGAGGCCATTCCTTCCCCTGGGTAGGTCACCCAAAGAATGAGACCACTCTTTCTTTTTCTAGGCAGGTCACCCATCACAATGAGACCATATTTTCTGGGTAGGTCACCCATAAGAATGAGACCATTCTCCATTTTTTTATCTGGGTAGGTCACCCATAAGAATGAGGCCATTCCTCCCCTGGGTAGGTCACCCATAAGAATGAGACCACTCTTTCTTTTTCTGGGTAGGTCACCCATCACAATAAGACCATATTTTCTAGGTAGGTCACCCATAAGAATGAGACCATTCTCCATTTTTTTTACCTGGGTAGGTCACCCATTATAATGAGGCCATTTCTTTCCCCTGGGTAGGTCACCCAAAGAATGAGACCACTCTTTCTCTTTTCCACTCGGGCAGGTCACCCATCATAATGAGACCACACACATTTTTTGTATTGGTTATGAGTAAAGGAATCGCCGGATGGGATTCCAGGTTAAAGAAGATCACTAGATAGGATCTCGGATGGATTTCCATGTTGATCAAACTAAAATAAGAATTCAGAAGATCGCTGGATAAGGATCTCGAGATGACTAAGTTTCGGTCATGGTTTTTTGGGGCTAAGGAGGATTGTTATAAAGGACAAAGTTTCAGATCAATCAAGCTTCGACCAGATCAGTTTCGGGAGTTCCGTTTTGGGTTTATCTTTATAACACTTACTGCGCAAAACCCATGCTCCGTAAGTATTATAAAGAGGGGGCATCTGTTGTAACCCATTTTTGGGTCCCCCTGAAAAATAAAATAAATAGCCAAAAGAGGTTAGAAAAATAACCGGAGGCAGAAGCGCCCGGAAAACAGTCAGAAAATTGGTCAAGGAATTTAAAAATACAAGGATTGAATTTTTGACAGTATATTCTTGAAGGATGAAAGCCCTATTGAGAAGAAAAATTTGAATTTTAGGGAGAAAAGCCCAAATTTGGATTTTTATGGGCTTAATTGGATTTTTATGGACTTAATTGGATTTTTATGGACTTGATTGGATTTTTATTTGAATTTATAGAAGATTTGATTCCAAGAAAAATTGATTTTTAAGTCAATTTGGGCTTTAATTTGGAGAAATTTAAGTTCTGGGGCCAAAACATATTTTTTAGGAATTTATTGGGTCAAATCAGGGGCTCAATTGCATAAAAATTGAAGTTTAAGGGCCAATTAGGGACTTAATTGTGAAAATCCGAAACCAGGGACCAAATTGGAAGAGGCGCGTAAATGGAGGGGCTGCTAATTTTTGTTTCAGGGGCTTAATTGAAGAGATTGGAAGTTTATTGATCAATTAGGGGCTCAATTGCATAAATCAGAGGCCAAGGACCAAAGTGAAAAAGGCGGCCAACAAGAGGGACGGGGACCGAATTTGGAGGACCGATTTGAAGTTTAGCCGTTTAAATGAAACGGCGCGTTTTACCCAAAACGACGCCGTTTCATATATATATATATATATATTAAAAAAAAAAAAAAAAAAAAGAGGAAGATCAGAACGACACTGTTCATCTTCCTCCTCCCCCGTTTCAACAGAACAGAAACGAAAGAAAAAAAAAAAGGGAAAAATTTCAAAACTTCCCGCCTCTCTCTCCTCGTCCCCACCACCACCACCGAAAGCAAGAATGGCCGACCAGCCGTTGCGTGATTGAAGGCGCACTAACGAAGGCACGTCGTTTCCTTTTTGCTTATAAATAGAGAGAGGCCGAGAGGAGAAGGGGGGAGACTGAAGAGAGAGACGAGGCCGAAGAGAGAGATAGAACCAGCGAGATAGAGGGGAAGAGAAAAGAATAAAACGAAAAAAAAGAGAGAAAGAGAGGAACCCTGAAAAAAAAAAAACGAAGAGAGAGAGGAAGAGAGAGAAACCCTGTAACAGAGGAGAGAGAGGCCGCCGTCCGTGAAGCGAGGACACTGCCACCACCACCGCAGCTCCGCCAGTACCAGGTACGCCGCCTCTCCTCCCCCTGCATTTTTTCTGTTAATATATATATACGTTTTGCCTCCTGCATGCAGAATTGTTCTGCATGCAGGAGGCGGGGGGGGGGGGAAATTAATTCCCCCCCCCCGTGCTTTCTTTTTTTTTTTCTCTGGGCCAGATTGTGTTTGGCCCAGAGTTATGTGGACGGGCCAGAGGGATCTGGCCCAGTCCGGCGGTCTGGGCCGGGTCCGGCCCAGACCGAGGTTAATTAGTTTCTGGGCCGAGTTCGGCCCAGTACCTTCTGGGCCGAGTTCGGCCCAGTACCTTCTGGGCCGAGTTCGGCCCAGTACCTTCTGGGCCGAGGTCGGCCCAGTCACTGTGGGGCTGAGCCCGACCCAGTCAGTTGGGCCGGCCCAGCCCCTTAATAATTAATATATAATTATATTATATTATTATAATATATATATATATATGTGTATATGTTATATATATATATAAAATATTTGTAAAAAATCTATAAAAAATCTAAAAAAAAATATTGTTATTTTTCTTTCATGTATATATATTTTTAAGGGGGGTTTGTTTTTTTTTTATATATACTATGAAGGTATAAATTCAGTATTTAAGATATCTGATTTTCGTCGTAGCACCCGAAATTTTCCAAAGATAATTTTTTTTGTTTTGCTTTCAAAAATTTCTAAAATTCCTAAAAAATATTGTGGATTTTTCCGCATATATTTTTTTTATGACTTAATATTAGTTTGTATTTTTATTTTGTGGAGATACAAATTCAGTATTAAAAATACCTGATTTCGTCAAAAAAAAATATTGTTAAAAAAAAAAATATTTTTCTTGCGTGTTGCATACGGCCAATACTCTAACATGTTTTCAAAGTTCTTTTTATAAAAAAATATATTGGAAGCTTCGAAAGTGTGTTTTGGCATAGATTTCTTAAACACAAAATTATTTTCCTGCATTTTTGGATTTTACAACATGTTTGTAAAACTCCAAAGGGTATTGGCCAATATTCCAAAAACTATAAAAATCTTATTTTTGGAGAAGGAATTTATTTATTATTCACCACTAATGTTTGGATAAAGAAATCCTTAAAAGGATGAATATCCAAAATATTATTGGGAATAATAAATCCGCGCACATTCTTGAAAGAAGCCTTGATTATAATCGAGGACATTTCAAAATTAATTAATTAATTTATTTATTTATTTTTTATTTTTTTTCTTTTCACGATTTATGTGTCACAAACTTTTGAAATACTAAGGGAAAAATGAGCTTTAAAAGCACATGGAATCTCTTTAGATTTCTATCCAAAATCAATTGACGAGCCTAAAAAAAAAATATCAACACCATAGCAATTATAAGGCAAACCAAACACCAAGCAGCTTACCTTAGGTAGGGCGTACTAGGGGTGCTAATACCTTCCCTTTACGCAACCAGTCCCCTACCTTAGAATCTCTGAAAGACCAGTTAGGGTTCCTAGTGACCAAAATACTAGGTGGCGACTCCAAAGAACCAAATCAGCAAAACGGAACAAAACGAAAGTCGCCAGTCGAATGTCGCAAAAACCAACTTTTTTTATTATTTTTTTAGGGGGTGCGACACTTGTCATTGGACCATCTGAATCCTCTTGCATATTAGATTCAACTTTATGAGATGGATTATAATTCTCATGATGCACATCATCAACGTTGGGTTGATAATGATTTGTCCTCAAATCAGAATTGTCATCATCATCCAAGTATGGAGTCAAGTCTTTCACATTAAAAGTAGCTGATACGTTGTAATCACCAAGAAGATTTATCTTATACGCATTGTCATTCACCTTCTCTATAATCCAAAACGAACCATCAGCTCTTGGCATCAACTTGGTGTTACGTTTGCTTGGAAATTTTCCCTTACTAATATGAATCCAAACAAGATCTCCAGGTTCAAACCTAACCATCTTTCGCCACTTGTTAGCTTGTTTAGCATACTTTGTCGTTTTCTCCTCAATATGTAAACGAACCTGCTCATGTAGTTTCTTCATCATTTCTGCCTTTCTAATTCCATCCATAGATGTCCTCTCATCAATTGGAATATGAACAAGATCAATAGGAACACAAGGATTAAAGCCATACACAACCTCAAATGGTGAAAATTTTGTAGCCCCATGCACACTACGATTATATGCAAACTCCACAATAGGCATACAAGTATCCCAACTCTTTAAATTCTTATGTATAATAGCTCATAACAAAGAATACAAAGTTCGCTTTACTACCTCAGTTTGTGGATGACATGTCGTACTGAAAAGTAACTTCATTCCAAGTTTCCTCCAAAGAGTCTTCTAAAAGTGGCTTAAGAACTTTGTATCACGATCAGAGACAATGCTTTTAGGAACTCTATGCAAACAAACAATCTTTTAAAAGAACAAATCAGCAATATGTACTGCATCATCAGTTTTGTTACAAGGAATGAAATAGGACATTTTGGAGAATCGATCAACCACCACCATTATTGAATCCTTCCCACACTGTGTTCTTGGTAATCCAAGTACAAAATCCATGCTAATGTCCATCCATGGTTGCTCTGGAATAGGCAGTGGCATATTTAGTCCATACACATTCTCTTTACCCTTAGTTCTCTTGCAAATAACACATCTTTCGATCACCTTGTGTACATTCCGTAACATACTATGTAACGCCCTGTAATTTCGTACATTCATAAAAGAACTTTGAGTATTAACTTTTAAAAAACATGGGTTTTTTTTTTTTTTTTTATCCACCGAACTTATCGGAGACTTGCCGAAATTTCCACTGAAATTTTGGCAGAGTTTCCTTTATATCTGGAGGTCCCAAGTTATCGACAATCATCTTGTACAATTATACTTATTTCTCAATCACATCATAATCATGTAGAACCTCAACAACACATCATTCACGGTACATGCCTCACATTTCGCATGCTCATTTCTTTCCCATTAACACACATAATTCATAATAATTGCAAGTAAGCAAACTAAGAATTACAAATACAGAATAATATATTTTTATGTCCCGACACTTAATGTAAAAAAAGTACTATTACATATTAAGTCATTTAGTTCCTTAATGACAAAATACATTAATGTTCATCTTCTTATTCAATCATGCAAAAGGAAACTAGAGGACCTGAAACGCTACTTCTGGTATGAATCTGAAGGACCTGCAATTTCATAATGTATATAATAAATATAGCATAAAAGGAAAATCACACAATACATGCACGAAGTTAAACATATATTCAACGATATGCAATCATAGTTCCTTGAAATTCGCATTTATCCTTCCATTATTACATCTCTATCCATCCTTCCTAGAATCATTCAACATTTTCGTTTTGTGTCTTGTTTCACCTCATGAGCGCATTTAATTCATTATAATAATTCAACATTTTCATTTTGTGTCTTGTTTCACCTCATGAGCGCATTTACTTCATTATAATATCTACCATGTGATTTCTCTCCCTCTTACTCTATCTCTTTATATATCAATTTCAATCCCAACATCTATTATACCTATTATGGCTTTTCCATATAAGATGTCAAACTCATCATTATTTCAGTCCAATTTTAGTTTATAAATATATTCCACTTACATATTTCTTGTGCCCATTTCAACACATTCCTATGTTTCTTTAGATTTTCAGTAAAATCTCTCATTATCATGGAACCGGCCATCATTTTCACAATATTCACATCCGATCCATCTTTGAGTAATATGACTATTATTGGCATTTTATTACACTATTATAATTATCACTAAATTCTTATCATGCCAGTAACAACATGAAACCTTAATACAACATATTTACATTATTGATCATAATTTCTTTGACATCCTCCCTATGCGCAGGACATGATTCTCAAATTATATCAATTACAATTCTTTTCAATCAATTCAAAATACATCATATATATATCATTGCATTCTTTAAGTGTATAACACCTACCATGGTTAATGAACTTTTGCTCTCACGTCCCAAGCAATACGATATTTGCCTCCATCCTTCACAAGAATTAGATCCTCATCAGTTTCTTTTTTTTTTCTCCAATAATCCATGATATAAACATAAATTACCATTTTTGTTTAACAATTAGGTATCATCCAACATTCCATTTATAATCTAACAAGTCAGTCATCCTGGCACTATTAACACCACACAAGTAAGTTTAATTCAAGTTGTATATTCCGGTCATTAGAAAACAAAACTAATGCCACTAGCCCATCACCGGGTAACTAGTTCCTCCGCCCATCTTATTCCATAATTTCCAATCAATATCCGCCTCTTCAAGGGCGAATGAATAATCCTATCAACATGTCAATCCCCATTTCATTAATATTTTTAATTATTACCTCTCCCCTAAAACTTGGAAGGGAATGCCGATACTAATAAATTTTCATTAGTGTTATTAGTCTCTCATATTAGGATCGGCTAATCAAGTTCATTATAAATGTCAAAATTAATACCATTGATTGATGTTATCGACTATTTCTAACATGAAATAGCCAATCAGATTTTTCTTTCCATAATATCTTGGAATATTTTCAGAAATGTTGATGTTAAGATTCTTGACATCATTAGCTTTCACTTCAGGA
Source organism: Populus alba x Populus glandulosa (assembly GCA_033617975.1). Classification (NCBI taxonomy): domain Eukaryota; kingdom Viridiplantae; phylum Streptophyta; class Magnoliopsida; order Malpighiales; family Salicaceae; genus Populus; species Populus alba x Populus glandulosa. Next base: position 12,984,456 of record CM066161.1, read on the forward strand.
ATAACTAGTCAAGTTTCGTGTGATTGCCGATATGGACAGCACCGGTCAATATCATTAACTATTCTCACCTGAATAGTTAATCAAGTTCAATATCCCTCGTTTTCAGGGATGATTATGCCGATGTTAGTAAACCTTACTAACAACATTAGCCTCCGCATTCGGGACCGGCTAATCAAGTTTCGTGTGATTTCCGATATTGACAGCACCAGTCAGTATCATTAACTATTCTCACCTGAATAGTTAATCAAGTTTAGTATCCCTCATGTTCAGGGATGATTATGCTGATGTTAGTAAACCTTACTAACATCATTAGCCTCCGCATTCGGGACCGGCTAATCAAGTTTCGTGTGATTGCCGATATTGACCGCACCAGTCAATATCATTAACTATTCTCACCCGAATAGTTAATCAAGTTCAGTATCCCTCGTTTTCAGGGATGATTTGCATTCGAGACCGGCTAATCAAGTTTCGTGTGATTGCCGATATTCACAGCACCGGTCAATATCATTAACCTTTCACTCACCCCGGTCATCCACTTCGGATGCCATTAGCCAAAGCTAATCATTCATTTGTCCCGCCCATCCATCCGGATGTCATTAGCCGAAGCTAATCATTCATTTGTCCCGCCCATCCATCCGGATGTCATTAGCCGAAGCTAATCATTCGTTGTCCCAGCCATCCATTCGGATGCCATTAGCCGAAGCTAATCATTCGTTGTCCCGGCCATCCATTCGGATGCCATTAGCCGAAGCTAATCATTCATTTGTCCCGGCTATCCATTCGGATGCCATTAGCCGAAGCTAATCAGTCCTTCATCCCGGTCATCCATTCGGATGCCATTAGCCGAAGCTAATCAACCATTTGTCAACATTTAAGCCCGATGTTAGTAAATCTTACTAACATCATTAGCCTCCGCATTCGGGACCAGCTAATCAAGTTCGAGGAATGATCATCAATGAAGTCTATTAGTGTAATTCATATTCTTAACCCAGTCAAGTACTCAAATCCATTTTTAATTTCTCGTTTATTTCACTTTATCCTCTCTCTTTGTGGTTTCATCCATAGACGCAAAGACCAAGAATTTAATAAGTTCATAAATTAATGCTATGTAAAAAGTGTAGGTATAGAACACCTACCAGCTGCAGAAGCTCAACTCGCTCTTCCTTGTTGTTGTGTCCCTCCTGCAAAGCTCCTACTATACGAGCTCCTGAGAAGTCGAGTGAATGCTTCTCCTACATTTTTAATATAACATCCTGAATCATTATTGAATCTTCCCGATTTATTCATAATATTCATAAATTCACAAAATCAAATACTTCCGTAAACAATTTCCATGAATGTATTTTATTTTTGTACTTGTCATTTAAATTAAATGACCATTTAATTCAATTCTTCATCAATGATCTTCAATGTCCAAAGCGCATGACTTTTCGTCATCGATTTTCTTTTGTCCCAAGACATTTAATCTATCACCAAACAATGTAATTTAACTTAAATTTTATCAATGACTACACATGCCAATTTTTATCCAAAAGCACACTCAAAATGATTCCTTATATCATAATTCAACTTACAACATGATTTTCCATTCTAACACAACCAAAATATTAGTCAATCAGTATTCTTTATAGAATTTAACTATACCATCACTTATCAACACATCAAACATGACTCAAACAGAACACAAACACAACCATCATCATTAAACCATTACCATTATCCTTAGTCCCAAAACATATTTTTTTATGCTAACCCTCATATTCTCATTCAATATTTCTCAAACCAAACTTAAAACATCATTATTTAAATTTAGAGTTCAATACATCCAAACGGTGGAATTATACATCATCGTCATTAGAATAACATATCCAAAATTAACATACATCCAACGGTTAAAACTCCCGATATCAGAACAATACCGGACTGACCTGAAATTTAGAGACCTGCTGTTCAGGAAGTACATAACGGCTGACGAACAAGGCTGTCTTGAAGGGTGATTTTCCAGAAATGTTCCTTCGATGACAGCCCTCAAACAAAGTCTGTTATTTACAATCCCTCCGATCAGAATGTAGGTGACATTGACTATAATAACATATCCAAAATTCACATACATCCAACGGTTAAAACTCTTGATATCAGAACAATAACGGACTGACCTGAAATTTAGAGACCTGTTGTTCAGGAAGTACAATTTCTTGTAGAAGTGTTCTTTTCCGATCTTAACCGTTTCGAATTTATATAACATCTGGATGAACAACATATCCAAAATCCAGACCAATCCAACGGTGAAATGATGATATAACAGCTGACGAACAAGGCTGTCCTGAAGTATGATTTTCCAGAAATGTTCCTCCGGTGACAGCCCTCAAACGAAGTCTGATATTTACAATCCCTCCGGTCAGAATGTAGGTGACATTGAGCATAATAACATATCCAAAAATCAATTTAATCCAACGGTGGAAAGTCAAACTATGGCTGCCGAAGTGCCTGCCCTGTTGCAATCCCAAAACCCATAGTTTCAAATCAATTGATTCTTTCTATTTTTCAGCAAATCAAGCCATTTTCATGCAATTAATCTCGAAATTCACATGAACAATTACTCCCCCAAAATATTTATATGAACCCTAGAATTTTAAACTTGGGGGTTTTCTTCTCCTCATGCAAGAACAAGAGAGAAAAACGAAATTACTAAAGGGTATATTGCTTACCTTTGCTACTTTAACTTATTTCAATGAATTCTTGCAAAAATTTACAAAAATCATGTCCTCCTCTTCCAATTTCCAGCTTCTTCTCTTTGTTTCTCTCAAGCTCTATAACTCTCTAAGTTGTTATTTAATTTGTTTTCTTGGATAGGATCCTCCTAAGAACACTCCCTTTTGATTTAGCTTGAAGAGATGAAGAGAAAATGAAGAAAATGGGACAAAACAAATGGTCTCCCTCCTGTTTCCTTTTTCATTTGCAGAGGAGGACGTGTTCTGGTTTTAAAGAGAGGAGAGGAGAGTATTTGTTTTGATAAAATTACAAAAATACCCCTTGTGTCATCTTCTTTCATTTACCCGATTTTCAGTACTCTTCGTAAATCTTTTCCAACTCCGATTAACATGAAATTTGAACCTAATATAAAACAATATGTCTGGAGATTCCTTACAAAATTTCAACCCGATCCAACGGTCGGATTGAGATATATCATCGATATTGTAAAACTAGACAATTAGTGTCTTTTACACAAAAATCTGAATTTCATGCATTAATTTATTTACTTAGATCCTCATGACATTTCCCTTAATTTATACTCAATAAATTCAATATTACCACATTTATCATTAATTTGTCAAAATACGTGTTTTGACCGGGTCATCCATTGAAACCTCATCACTGGTTTCAGCAACGTTACAAGTTTTAAACTAAAAATCATGACTCTCTTTTCGACTTCAACAATATCTTTAAATTTATTTATGGAGATCATTCTCTCTCTCACATGACACATTTATTGTCATTCCTACTATTTATTCATTTCTTTCATACCGAATATCCATTACTCATCGAAACGTCATTACTTCAATCCTATGTATTGTTTTTTTTTTATTCTTTCTTTTTATTATTATTGTTCTTATTATTTATTTTTATTTACGGGGGTTTACATACTAGGCAAAAAAAAAAAGTTCTTTCAGTAGCTCATAATTCTTCTTCTCCCTAAAATGACCACTAAGACCACCACTATGAGCCTCTTGCACAAGCAACTCCCATAATGAACCTCAAGGAATACACATTCTGCCCATTTTGAACAAGTAACCTTCATGCATAAAGAACCCATCACAAGCTCCCTTTGCACATTCAACAACCACATTAGCAAAGGAGGAATCATTGGCTTACTGATCCTTCACTTGTTCAAAACCCATCAGCCTTGCATTCAATATAGAGATCAGGGCATACCTCCTAGAAAGATCATCAACAACCATATTAACTTGCCCTTTCTTGTACTTTATGACATAAGGAAATGACTCCATGAACTCCACCCATTTAGCGTGTCTTTGATTCAGCTTGCTTTGCCCCTTAAGATACTTCAAGGATTCATGATTAGTATGTATAACAAATTCTTTAGGCAACAAGTAGTTCTGCCATACCTTCAGAGCCCGAATCAAAGCATAGAACTCCTTGTCGTAAATAGAGTAGTTCAAACGTGCTCCATTTAACTTTTCACTGAAGAATGCAATCGGCCTCTTTTCTTGCATCAAAACAACCCTAATTCCAACTCCGGAAGCATCGCACTCTATTTCGAATGTTTTAGCAAAGTCTGGAAGTGCTAAAACTAGAGCAGTACATAACTTTTCCTTAATTAGCTCAAAAGCTTTCTGCGCATCTTCACTCCATCTAAACTCTTTCCCTTTTTTCAAGCATTCTGTCATAGGAGCAACAATAGAGCTGAAGTCTTTCACAAATTGCCTGTAGAAAGAAGCTAAACCATGGAAACTCCTCACATCAGCGATACTAGCAGGTTTTGGCCAGTCTTGAATTGCTTCAATTTTTTCCTCATCAACTCTAACTCCCCCGCTAGAATAATATATCGAAGAAACACAACACTTTCTTTACAGAAGTAACACTTTGTGAGTTTCCCATATAACTTAGAATCTTGCAAAGTCTCAAACACAACTCTAAGATGCTTCACATGATTATTAAAGGTCTTGCTATACACCAAAATGTCGTCAAAATATACTACAACAAATAGCCCAATATACTTCCTAAAAACATGATTCATAAGCCTCATAAATGTACCAGGTGCATTAGATAACCCAAACGACATTACCATCCATTCATATAACCCCTGTTTAGTTTTAAATGTTGTTTTCCATTCATCTCCCTCTTTCATTCTAATTTGGTGATAGCCACTCATCAAATCAACTTTAGAAAACAATGCAGCACCATGCAACTCATCAAGCAAATCATCAAGTCTGGGTATAGGAAATCGATACTTAACTATTATTTTGTTAATAGCGTAGCTGTCCATATACATCCTCATGGTACCATCTTTCTTAGGTACAAGCAAAGTAGGTACGGGTCATGGACTAGGTGATTCCCGCACATAGCTCTTCTCTAAGAGCTCACCAACCGGCCTTTAAATCTCTTTCGCTTCCTCTGGATTACATCTGTATGCTAGTCTATTAGGAAGTGAAGCTCCCGACACCAAATCAATTTGATGCTAAATTCCATGAATAGGTGGTAACCCTTTAGGTAATTCATCTGGAAACACCTTTAAATTCTTTAAGTAATTCCTTAATTTGTCTTGGTAAGTCTAATCCTTCTACTTGTAGTAATTGCTTTGCCTAGACCATGAAAACAATCCCTGTCGTGGCTAATTCTTGTTTGATGTCTTCTTTTTTGGATAACAACATCCCTTTACGTGATGTCACCTCCTTTTGTTTTCTTCATAACTGATCCTCTCTAACCTGTTGAGAACTCAGTGGTAACAAGTTCACCTTCTTTCCATTCAACATAAAAGAATAAGTGTTCTTTCGTCCATTGTAGGTCACATTCTTATCAAACTATCATGGACGACCTAACAACAAATGGCTAGCTGACATTGGCGCAACGTCACACAAAACCTCGTCGTGATAGGTTTTAATGGAAAAAGGTACACGAACTTGCTTTGTCACCCGAATCTCCCCATTCTCATTCATCCATTGCAAACTATATGGCTTGGGATGTGGAAGGGTAGTTAAACCCAATTTCTCCACCAAGGTAGTTGACTCAACATTAGTGCAACTTCCATTATCAATGATCATCCCGCACACCTTATCTCGAATTTGACATCAAGTATGAAAGATGTTCTCGCGTTGCTCATCACTAACATCAACTTGTGCATTCAGAACTCATTGAACAACCAACAAATCTCCTTTCACTGGTTCAAAATCTTCTTCTTGTTCAGCCACTTGTACCTTATCTTCATCTTCAGTTTCAACCTCATCTCCACTGATCAGCTCTCCATGATCCTCATGTAAAATCATCACCCTTTTATTTGGACATTCTAAAGCAATTTTCCCATGTCATAAGCACTTGAAGCACTTGATGTCCCGAGACCTCCTAGGATGTCGAGGTTCTGTCACCTTCTCCTTTCCCTTCAAAGAATCAGAACTGGTATTCCCCTTACTAAACTCCACCTTCTCATCTTGTTTAGGTGTGCTCCATGTTCGTGTAGGCGTAGAAACAACCCTTATAGTGCTTGATGTAGTTACACCAGTTCGGACACCTCCTCGTCTCTGCTGCCTCTTTACTCGGGTTGCAAGCTTTATAACTTCCTCAAGGAAGATGTACGACTGTAATTCAACAACATTAGCTATATCCTTCCTCAACCCTCCAAGAAATCTAGCTATTGTTTGCTCTTGAGGTTCCATCAATTCACATCGAATCAACAGCAACTCAAACTCTTTCACATACTCTTCCACGCTCAAAGATCCTTGTCGCAAAGTCTAAAGTCTGATGTATTGCTCCTATTTATAGTAATCAGGAACAAATCTCTTCATCACTCTTTTCATAGTTGCCCATGTTGTAATCTCCTCTTCTCCATCTCTTCTCCTTTGAATCTTTAAGTTTTCCCACCATAAAAGAGCATAATCCATAAACTCAAGTGCTGCCACCTTGCACTTCCTTTCTTCAGAATATTCATACCATTCAAACACCTTTTCAACCTTCTGAATCCACTCTAAGTATTCCTCGGGTGAACTACTTCCTCTAAACGGTGGAATCTTAAGTTTGAGACCATTAGGAGGATTATAATTCTGCCTTCTTGGTCTGACCCTATCGTCGACCTCATCATCCCTATTTGGATCTTCATCAGCTTTTATAATATCATTTCGTGGCACCCTAAGTGCTTGCCTCTGTTGGGGTTGCAAATTATTTGTTTGCATCATTTACATAAGGGTATTCAACTGTTTATGAATTCCAATCATTTCATCCTGAATCTTAGTATGAGATCATTGTGAGCCCATAACCTGTGCTTGTTCCAAACTTAATCCTCTTGGAAAATCTTCTTTATCTCCAGCCATAATTAAGTTTATCAACCTTAATTCCAACAAACCTTTCTTTTTCTTCTTGTTTTTTTTTTGGCTCCTACCTTAGATCACAACTGATGCTCTAATACCAAATGATGTTCCGTGAATGATTCAAAAATCGGCAACAATGATTCTAACAAAAAATGGATGAAGGATGGGTCTGGTTGTGTTGTCTTTCTTTTGGTATTTAGGCTGGATTATAGTGATTTTAAGGTAAATAAAATGAAGGATAGACTAGAATGATACTTTGATAAATCGATCTGGATGCCATAAAGATCAATCTAGGATTTCAACGCCACACTCTTTGTGATTGAAGAGTGATAAGTCAGGGAGGGTTCTTCACAAAATCAATTTGGAGGAACAACTCTTAATTCTCTGATTAATTAAATTTCAAATCTTGGCAAAAAATGTTTATTACATATTCTGATACTATATTTATAATTGGAACATCCCTCCAAAGTTAGGAAAATTCAACATGACAGAAGTCAAGCCTAAAAACTAGGCTTTTAATAAAGTAACTAGACAAATTTAACTAACACATGTTTTTTTTTTACCCTTTTGAAACATAAGTAGACAAAATTTAAAACAACTATAACCTTTTACATAAAAGTCCAATGCAATCATGATTGGACAATCTAGAAAGATCACGTTCTGAACTTGAATTTCACCTAAATAAATCTTGTTATCACATGTAATGGATGACTTCAAATTCGGGTTCAAATCGATCAACTGTTTTGACCGTAAACAACATCAATTCCTTCACTTATTTGCATTATCAATCCAAATTCAAGTAGCCCAGCATCAAAAGAACCATTAAGGGCTTTTCCATCTCCAAGTTCCAATTGTAGGCAAATAAGCACCCTTGAACCAATTTCAAACTAATTGCTAATTTTTAACTTTGACGCAGCTTTAATCATTTGAATGTGATTCGTCAAGGCCCGTTGTAGTTGTTTTGTTCTCGCTCTTGTCATTGGACCATTTGAATCCTCTTGCATATTAGATTCAGCTTTATAAGATGGATTATAATTCTCATGATACACATCATGTTCTTTCTGTACCTGTGATTCGGTGGTAAGAAACGACGGTGATAGTAAAAAAAAGAAGCTTTACCCTTGTTTGTTAGCGTGAATGCCTTGTTATTCTCCATATAGTATAGACATGCTAGCTTTCCATGTGTGCTCCAACTAGAAACCATTCCATAAGCTGGGAAATCATTGATAGTCCACATCAAGGCCGCTCTCATAACAAAATTTTGTTTCCTCGAGATGTCAAAAGTCAAAGCTCTAGAGGACTGCAACTGCATCAACTCATCAATCAACGGACGAAGACAAACATCTATATTCCGCCCCGGACTGCTCGGACCTGGTATGACCATAGATAAAAACATAAACTCCAGCCTCATACACATCCCCGGTGGCAAGTTATAAACCGTCACTATGACCGGCCAAGAAGAATAAGGAGTAGCAAATGACCCAAATGGGTTGAATCCATCTGTACATAACCCAAGATGCACGTTTCTTGATTTAGCTGAAAAGTGAGGATGCACACTGTTAAAGTGTTTCTAGGCTTTGCTATCAGAAGGATGCACCATCACTCCATCAACCGTATGATGTGATTGATGCCATATCATGTGCTCAGCAGTCCTTAGTGACATAAATAACCTTTGTAGTCTAGGTGTGATTGGGAAGTATCTAAGTTTTTTATATGCCACAAGGGTCTTCCCTCTACCAGTTTTGGGTTTGTAACGGGAATGCCCACATGTCATGATCTCAGTTAGCTCATCATTTTCAAGGTAGTATAACATGCAAAAGTTAGGGCACATGTTAATCCTGGCTTTGGTAGGGGCTAATGCTAATGCTATAAACTTTGAATCCTTTGCAAGATAGCACAGGCTCTTTGCCACGTGAATCATAATAGGCTGTTGTTATCATGTTAGTTGCATCTTACCTGACCCTTCTTACTGGATTTCCGGTCTTTCCTGATGGTGAATAAACGCGGATTAATTAGCAGGTAACTTGATATTTCATAAAACTGGTAGAGTAGAAAGATTAGCTCTTCGCAAGAAATAATGGATTAGATTAAAGAACAATCGTAAGGCTGCATTGATCGAATAGATGACTAAGGCTTAAAACTGATAGCAATTAAATTTTTGGTATCCTAAACCGAGGGGTTTCATCACGGACTTGGCAGTATAAAAGCTCTCTTTCAACCTGTTCCCTTAAGGTAAAACGCTTCTCGCCCATTCGATAATCTTGTCATAACCAGCCTCACTCAACCCGTGATCTAACTTGATGGTGAACACCTGTGCTACAACCGATAATTTACTATGATTCGTGCAGCCATCCCATAATGGTTCATTAGAATCTTTCAATAGCTCAAAAAACCTTGCTGCATCTACATTAGGTTCTTCTTCTACAATTGGACATTCATCGACATTACCTTCACTCATTCTCATTGCATCCATAACCATGTTCCTGTAAGGATTACTGTTGTTGTTTCCAACTTCATGCATGTTGCTAGCTCTAGAAGTTGACCCAACCACCCTTTCTACCATGCTCTCATTAGGAACAAATAGTTCCCCATGTGCATACCAACACATGTAATCCTCCATGAACCTTTTGGTTAGAAGATGTATTGTTACAACATCTTGATGCAAAAACTTTTTATTTTTACACTTCCTGCATGGATACCTAATACCGCCATCAATAAAATTCCTTGGGATAGATGTTGCGAAATTAATAAAACCCTTAACCCTGTTGCAATAATTCATCCTTCGCAATCCCTGGGGTGAGTCCCGATACATCCATGAACGATCATCCATGACTTCTATAAAACAATTATAACGACAACATGTATTAATTAACTATGTTACATAAATAAACATAACAAAAATATTGCTTTGCCCCGACATTATCCAACAAACTAAAAAAACAATTAATTTAAATATTCAATATCAATTATAAACTATCAACGTCCATACAAATTTATGCATATATAAATTTATAGAAATCATAACTTCGCAATAGAATTGATATAAACTAAAACGGACCTGTTAAACAAGCTATTATTTATTTCATCATAACACATCTAATTCAGTGTAATTCAAACAAGGTTTCAACAATTTACAAACAAATATAATTTGACAAAATCTAAAACAAAATATAACAACTACAAAATTATACATTCATACTATAAGTTTCTTTGACAAATAACAATCAAACAAGTACATACGTAACAAAAAACATATACTAAAAAAAATTCAAATTTAAATGCTAAAATAAAAAAGGATAGATTTACTTATAAAAAATGATAAAATCCACAAAAACAAATATTGTTATGACCATGTACAAAAGTATAAGAAACTTGAGTGCTTATGTTGAGAAGAGGTGGAGAGTTAGGATGGGTGATTGGCTGCAGTTCGGGAGCGGAGAGGTGGGTGGGATGGGGAAGAAGAAGGGGAAGAAGGAGAAATAGAGGAAGAGAGTGTCAGTAGAGTGGGTATATATTGGCTTTTACCGATGGAATCACCTACGGACACGTTTCGTCGGTAAACCCATCGGTGATTCAGCCGGTGACTGTGCCACGTCACGGTGATTCAGCCGGTGACTATGCCACATCATTGTATGGAGATCCCAGTTTGAATCCCTCGATCATTCCATCGGTAAAATCGTCTGAAAAAAAATCCACGTCACCACACTGTTGCAACTTCCAAAAACCTATATAATTCGTCGGTGATATGGTCGGTACGTACCGACAAAAACGGACCGTTGGTAATCACCGACGTATATTTTCTATTGGTAAATACTGACAAAATTAGAGACAGAAGTATTTTCGTTGGTAAAATTTACCAACAAAAAAATTCTGTCGGTAATTCCGTTGGTTTTCACCGATTTTCTAGTAGTGTTTGTATTTAATTTAGAGGAATTTAAGACGATTGGCTATTAGGTTTCTTGGCATGTTGGCTTTGCTATGTTTATATATATATATATATATATATATATATAGTAGTAGGGTTCTGAGTAGTTTTGGTAAGCAAGGTTGATTGTCACACTACATAAAATTAGTAAATATAAATGGAATTATTGATAAAAAAATACTAACAAAAACTTTTCTTGTTCTATTCGTTGGTAAACACCAATGAAAATATTCTCTTAGTATATATCAAGAAAATTACAATAAAAATAGAAAAGAATTAAAAATATGCTAATAAATACAAAGTCGTGTCATTTATACAAATATAATTATCATCAAATTGAACTCATCGGTGAAATCCATCCATAAATCTATCGATTTTATTTAAGTTATGACTTTGTGAACGACCCCCCGCTCCCTCTCCTCCATTTCTTCACAAAAAATAGCAGACCTCTCCCATTTTATCACAAATTAATCTAGCCACCACAACACTCTGCAAGCATCTTTGTTCTGATTCAATTCTTTTAGATTTTCCATATCAAGTAAGTAAAATTATATTTTTTTTTTCCTCGATAAATTTTAAGAAATTAGTCATAGCAACACTTAAAAAAAAAGTTTGAGGACAAACTTAATATTTTCTTTTATGATTTTATGAATTGCTATAATAATTGACCTAGGTGTTTTAGTATATTTTGTAATGTAATTGTAATAATAATAATAAATCCAAATTCATCATATAAAAAATAACACACGAGGAAACAAATTCATTCAAATACATTTTATTCTATAAAGGGTAAAAGAGTAGGACAAGAATAAACCAATTGCAGATGATGGATTTTTATAATATGATTAATCATACCCACAGATAAAAGCACTAATTAATATACTTAATCACGTCTCCACCCCCACTAATTAATAAATTAATATTTAAATATAGTCATTCAATATCAGTCAAACTAATTATTTAAAATATTAATAAAACCAATAGAATTCTCTAGAATCAAACCATTGGACAGCTTGAAACTTCGATCGATGATCTGGTTGGTAGAGAATAATACGAGATTTGAACTTGAAAATTAGAGTCTTAATTTCATCAATCAATTTGGCAGCAGAGCTTTCACCGACCTCTTTTTTTCTTGTTTTATTTCTCTTAACAATCAATTCTTTGAATCTTTGACTTTTCTTCTGTTTTTTTAAGCCACGGGACTTGTCAATAGCACCAACCGGAAAACCCAAGTGGAAGATCAAACAAGGAATAGGGAAGGTTAATGATGTAACCATATTATTCGATAGTTTCACCCGCATTTAACTAGTGTTTTGTGTATGTTATTTATTTAAAATGCCTTGATATTCTTTATTTTATGTTTTGAAGGCACTTTTGGATGAAAGATACAAAAAGGAGTAAATTGGAGGTAATTGGCAGATTTGACGTTCAGTCGATGTTTTGTGTAGAGTGAGAGTTCTAGAGGTTGAAACGAAGTGATTCCAATGGCATTAAAACGCTAACATTCATACCTTTCTGGAATTGTAATGCAAGAAAAATAAAAAGAGAAAGATCATGGAAATCACATTCTTCAAAGTCAAATCTCGCAGTCTGCCAATGTTGATCTTTTCCATTCAAAATTCAATATCTAGAGCTTCAGAAGTCCAATTGATGCAAAATCAATTTGGTTGGATTCCTTACTTAAAGCTCTATAAACGCTCCAAATTTCAGCCAAAATCGATGTCATATGAGGGAGATATGAGTTTTAAAAGATGACAACTGAATTCTGCCAGCAAGTAGGTTGCGTTAAGAAACGAATCCAAATTTCAACCAGAAGCATCCAAACTGACATACAAGTGTTTCCAGCAATTTAGCTCCTCTAGTAAATATTCTAGATGGTCAAGGAAGGCAGCCACCAACCTCAAACCAGCCGCCAGCCGACAGTAGCCAGCAACCAGCCGCCAGCAGCCAGTAGCCAGCCTCCAGCCGCCTTCACACTACCACCATCTATTGATGTTCACACTTGAACTTTGATTTTTCTTACTTACAATTTGTGTATAAATAGAGGGAGAGTAGAAGGAGGTGGCAGCCATAAGAGAAGAAACATAAATTCTCCTCTCTACAAATCAGAAATCATGTATTCTTCCATCTTTAGGAGGAGTAATTCAATAGATATGCAAGGCTAAGCTCTTTTCTTGGTTGCAAGGACACAACAAACCTTTGGATTTCAAGAACCGTGAGATTTATTCTTCCTTTTATTTTCAGTTTATGTTATGAATAAGTATGATTGTTTTCCTATACATATTTCCTATGATTGTTGTTGATGATTGCTAGAGCGGACTCTAAGTTATTATTGTGAACAATCTATTGCTAAGTTATTATTGTTTTCCTATGCATATTTCCTTTTATTATTGTTGTTTTCTATTATAGCTAAGACACTTTTTTAACTTTTTTGTTCCCTAGATTTTTTTAAATTTTAATCCTTGTTTTATGAGATTCTTATATTTGAGCCTAAAACTTCATTTTATTTATGTTACAACCTCCAATTTAAAAAGAAAAGAGAGATAGTAGTTGGAAAACTGGGAAGGAGAGATAAAGTCATTGATTGACCACATTCTAGTAATAAAAAAAGTTGTTCTTGGTGTCAATGGATTTCATTTTATATGAGTAGTTTTGTTGAGGTGTTTTTTGCTCATTTTACTGGAAAAAGTAAATACGAGTTGATAAAGAAAGAAAAAAATTCAGTGTAATTTTGTGTTTTTTTTAAAACTAATTTATTGGTGTTTTAGATTGGAAAATTGATTCATTGACGTTCCAAGTGTTTTTTTAGGTTAAAATAGGTTGGAGGTGATTTTTTGAACTGATAAAAACTCTACTTGATTCTCTAACAACCTCTTCGATGGTAGAAATCTAGAAATGTCGATGACATGTCATTTGATTTTTTTAAAAAAAATAATGAGGCAAAAGACATGTGGTATGTTTTTTTTTTTAAAAAAAAAATAGATGAGGTGGAAGATAGATTGTTTGCCACCTAACAAAAAAAAACATTAGAGGCCTAGTGCACGGGCCTGACTTTTTTATGGGTTAGGCGTGCTTTCCCACCCAAACCCTAATATCTAGCCTATATTGTTCTTTATTTTTTTTTTGTAATTTAAAATTATTTAAGTTTTTTTTATTGAATACCGTTTAATTTTTTTTTACCAAGACCATGATATTTTTTTATTATTATATTTGCAAGTTCTCTTTTGTACCACCCTTCATAAATGTTTTTTCTTTTTTAAAAAACCTATTTGATTGTTGTCTTGTAATTAAATAAAAAATAATTATATAAAATAAAGTTGTTAGACTTGACTAACTCATGTGTTTGACGGATTAATTTGGGTCGATCCAAAATGTCATTATCTCAATATTTAAAGAACAAAGTTAAAACATTGTTGTTTTAATTTTTTTTTTAATTAAACTAGGTATTTTCTAGGGCAATTATGTCAAACTTTAACTTGCTTAGTCGGATTATATAAAAGTAAAATCCAACCCAATTTAGTTTAAGACCCAAGGCAGGAAAGGGTTCAACTCAAATTGTCTTATATTTTAATTGAAATTCATTAAAACATTAGTAAATACATTTTTCTTTTTGCAATCAAATTTAATTTTTTATACCTACAATGGAGCTTGGTTAAGTTAATTATGGATTGTAATAATTATTTTTTTTTACCCAGATCATCTTACCTTTTTTTTTGCTCTCAGATTTTGTCAAGAAATACTGCTAAAACACATATTAGCAACACCTATATATATATATATATATATATCCTACCTGTGATTCATGGGCAGACTGTGATTCTATTTGGAAAACTGATCTTTGAAGAGATTAGGAGTTCAACGTCTTCCTCTTCCTCCTGTCATATTCCTCACCACTGTAAGAAGGGATAATTGGGGAAAAAAAACTGTGTCAAATTTTATTGTGTTTTTACTTTCCCACCATACTTTAAAAAAATACATTTTAAATCCTAGGTCAAATAAAAATTTCAAAAATAATAATAAGAAAATATTATCATATATAATTTAACACAAATAATAAATATAACTATGATATCAATTTCTTCCCCTTCCTTCTCTCCCATCCTTTCTCATTTAAGTTTCTATAACTAATAAGAATCAACTTATCTATAATTCAATGTTCACTAGGGTTCCAGATTATAGCTATTTGATTATAGAATTAAGAAGTGAGTCAGCCACAAGTGTTTGGAAATATAATAGAAGATATTTTTTAAAATAATTTTTATTTAAAAATACATTAAAATAATTTTTTTAAAGTTATTTTTATCATCACACATTAAAACAATTTGAAAATACAAAAAAAAAAAAATTTCAAAATTTTATTTTAAAACCTTTAAAATGTAAAAACGAACTAGCCATAATAACAAGCACAGCATCAGAAGATGCAGTTAAGGATTCGTATAAGATTTAATCAATTATTTTTGGAACACGACAGTTAAAACCTTTGACATTGAAGTTGCACCATAAAATGATGACGATGGCCTTGATGAACTGAACCAGATTGCCTCAGGTTCTGGCTTACGTCGCCTTGCGTTCTGATAGGAAAGACGTCTACGACAGCTTCAATTCGCTTCTTGTCATCGAACTCTGACAATTCACGGAACCTAAACAAATTTTGCATCCTAAATGCAGCATCAGCAGACTTGTTTAGCCCTAGATAAATAACATCAAAAAGCTTAGCAAAAGCAACAAAGCTAAATCATGGAGATTAAAAATGAATAATTACTAAGAATTCCCCAAGAATCAAGATTCATGAGAGAACCTGCCTGCTGCACTTTTTTATGGCTTCCTGAAAAGAATTTGTGTTCAAGAATTGATCATGAATGACAATTTTGTTATTTTGAGATTTCAAAGATTTTTTAGTCGTTAAAATAATAATTTAGTAAATAATGAGATATATTTTGTTGGCTTTCTTTTAAAGGATACTAAATGTAAATTTCCGAATGAAATTTATTGTTAGAAAATAATATAAATTATATTTTGGGAACTCACCTAACAACTTAAGTTATTGAGTTGAGTTGATTTATTGATATGATATCAGAGCCTTAATGACCAAGTGGTCATGAATTTAAATCTTACCATCCCCATTTATTTGATAAAAATTAAGTAAAAGGTTGAGTCTGTGCAAGTTTCAAGCTTAAAGGACTTTCACTTAAGGGGGTGTATTAGAGAATAATATAAATCATTTCTTGGGATCTCACCTAACAACTTAAGCTATTGGGTTGAGTTAGTTCTTTGATATTTATGATAAAAAATATAATTTTGCAAACCATAAAAAAAAAATCCAAAGAAAACTTTTTGTGATTATTAGTAAAAATAAATAAGAGCATTGATTAATTGTAAAAAGAGAATCACGTATTAAACACAAAAATTATTGATGTATACTTATTTATTCCAAGAATTTTACGTCTTCATAGTTATTTTGAGACTGAGAAGGTAGATAAATTATTTTGAATTCAACAATTTAACATGACATAGAAGGAACATGCATGAGAGAGAGGATCTAATTAACATGGCGTACAATAATAACTTAATCTATAGCTTTTTTTTTTATTTTCCTTTTGATTTTGGTACAATAAAAAGCTCTTCAAATATGTAGAATAAAAGCCCAATCTACTTAGATATAACATATTTAGAGTACGAGATAAGGCCAGCTTGCAACTGCCATGAATATTTTCTAGCAATTCCTTAACTTATACTGCATATAGTTTAATTAATTAATTGGAATAGAGAGCATGTATCCCATCAATATCATCCTGGGCCAGATTTCTTTTCTTCTTTCCCGGTGCTATCGTTGGATACATGATGGCTTCGGGATGATCTTTACTATGATAAAGGCCAAGCAGATGTCCTATTTCATGAACAGTAACGGTTTCCAGGTCGATTTGATCCATTGCGGGGTCAGTGCTCCAGTTCTCATCTGCATCGTAATGGAGACGGCCGTCTTGTGGATAAAAAGCATGAGCCAGTTGATTCCCTGGTCCATCAAAAGGATACTGGTCCCCATGATCGCCGCTGTAGAACTCAATTACAATATCTGCTGATGCACCGGCAGTCGCCTCCTGGAAAGTGAATGGAGAAACCTTTGCCCATGTTTGGAAAGCGTTTGAGCAGACCGACCTCAAGGTGTCCGAACCAACAACTTGGACACCCGAGCCAAATCTGTAGGTCAGAGCATACTTGGAAGGTGGCCACTTTTGTGTCCCGAAAGCATAATGAACAACCATGTGGAACTTGTTGTGTTTTGATGTAGTGCTGTTCGGTTTAGTGGACGGAGTGTTTATGATATCAGGCATTCCACATCGTGGAATCATCATTTGTTGTATGGTACTAGAGTCAAGGTTACCAGTAACATTCAGATGAAAATATTCCTGGTATGTTTTGAGTGCTAGCTCCAAGTGGTCATCAAAATCACTGCTTGTGAGAGTGAAATCATAACGTGGGTAGTACCCAAGTTTTTTGAGGTATTGTTTGAGCTCAATAAGCCCTTCCACAGTTTGGCCCTTTTGAACCCCCTGCAGCCCTTGAAGGAAGCTGCTGAAAGATTGGCGATGCTCGGGTTTCAAAGTTCTTGCCTGACCTCTGAAGGACTGGATAGAAAAGATAACGAGGATTGCTGATAAAAGATGGGAAAGTTTGGGAGCCATATCGTGTGTTGTTTCGGAGAATGGCTTCAGACGTGGGTTGTGGCTTTCAATTCTAGTATCGGATGGCTATTTATAGACATATATTATGTTGTATTGGCATTAGGAATATAGAATATGTCTTGAGATTTACTACTGTCCTTATTTTTGTTAATTCTGATTACTTATTTTCAAATATTAATTATGTAGACTACATTTGTACTTCAAGCATCTAATTTATTTATTTTCTTTCATAGTAATCGATGAAATTACTATCTGAATATTTGAGTTTAACTTTCATTTATATGGTTATTATTAGATATCTTTATCCAACAAAATCAACAACTTTGAGTGTGATTGTTTTTTATGTACCTTTTGGGGTTGAGGTCTAAAAAAAGTGCAGTTATCTGCGGTTAGTTGAATTTAAATACGTGTTTGGTAAAATTTATGATTAAAGTTTATTTGCAGCAAAAAACATACTAAAATGTTTGGTGAAAATGTGGTTGCGGTTGCTTTTCAAAGTGTTTTTTACTTGAAAATACATCGAAATAATATATTTTTTTATTTTTTTAAATTATTTTTTATATCAACGCATCAAAATGATCTAAAAACACTAAAAACTATTAATTTAAAGTAAAGAAAAAAAATAAAAAATTCTTAATTTTTTTCAAAAGCGCTTTTGAAACGCTAAAACAAACAGGGTTTTATGAAATCCAGTTAAAAAAGCATGTAAAAACTGTTTTATAAAAATTACGTCGTAGTATAAAACACAATTTAATTTGTTATCAAACACCTTGTTGCATTTATTGCACCACAAAATACAAAAGCAGGTGTAAAACAAACACAACCTTCTACTATTAAAAAAGTACATCTCTATTCCGTGTCCCATAAATTTAAATTATTAAATGACTAATCCTAAATTGAATCAAAGTTTTATTTATCATTTCTATATTATTTTTTTGTCTTTGGTAGTCTATTAAATATATTCTTTTAATATATCTTTTTATTTAATTCATTTAAATAATGTTGCTGGGAAGAAGCACTCAAAAAATAAATGATCATGCGTTCCACATGTAAACCACACAAAATACATACCGTAGAGGTTATGATTTGAATCTGTTAATAAAATGAAGATGGTGTCATGGGTTATGTCCTGCAAACCAAAGAAGATGGTGCATAATATTTTTAGTCTGTTATATATATATTTTAAATTAATCCTACCTCATGCAAAACACGTGCCACTAGCTAGGTTAATTTAAAGCACCACCTGCTCTTCGGTATTAGAGAATGTAGTCATTATAGATTCTGTTTGGAAAACTGATCTTCAAATAGATTAGGAGCTGGATGTCTTCCTCTTCCTCTTTTTTAATATTTATCTATATCATATTCCTCTTTTCTTATGCTTCTCCACTGTAAAGGGATAATGGAAAGAAAGAAAAAAAAAACATTGTAAAGTTTTATTGTGCTTTTACTTTCCCGTCATATATAGTTTTAAAAAATACATTTAAAATCCTAGGTCAAATAAAACTTTAAAAATAATAATAAGAAAATATTATCATATACAATATAACACAAATAATAACTATAACAATGATATCAATATCTTTATACAACCCCTTCCCTCTCCTTCTCTCCCATCCCTTCTCAATTAAACTAATAAAAATAAACTTATCTATCATTCAATGTTCACTAGGGTTTCATATTATAGATATTTGATTATAGAATTAAAAAGCGAGTAAGCCAGAAGGTAGTTAATGGCATTTTACAGATATAAAACATCAAACAAGATTGAAAGCTTTCGGTATCGATTAAAAAAAAAAGAATTAGATGATTTGAGAGAACAAGTCACTAGTGAAAAATACTCGAGGTGGAGAAATCTATCATTGGTGACTTTCTTCATGAATCTCAAATTCAAAACGGAAACTTTACAAGCCGCTGAACTAAAAAAGAGAAAAAGAATTAACAAGAAGGAAGAGTTGAGAGAACTAGAAAAGCTCTATGTAGAATTGGGCACCAATAAAGCTCTCAAGATCTCCCTCGAGAAACAACTCTTCATTGAAGAGAATTTGAGGAAGTTTGTGGAGTAATAGTTGATTAACTGATCCTTAAATGTAAAAGCTTTCAGTGAACATGAATTACAAGGGCTTGGACCAAATCTTCTTAGTAGTATTTTGTATTGATGAGTATAAATTTATTAGGAATTGGCTCAAATCAAATTGCCTCACAGTTATAAAAGGATAAAAAATCCTACCTAAATGATGGCATATATTAGTCCATAAATTGGCCAATCCACATCCAAACATACATCATCATGCATAGGTATACATCCATATGTACTTGTGTTTATGAATTTCAAAATGTGCCCAACATGTATTCGAAATTTAGGTCCCCCCTACTAAAATCTACAATACTAGGTTTTGTAAAATAATGGAAAAATAAAGAAAGGGCTCACTACCAAAAAGAGTTGGATGATGTTAAGAATAACATGGCTTGAGTGACTAGTTTACTCGACCAACTCCTGCGAGCACAGTCAGGGGAAGGGACATCCAATCAACATCCGACTCTGTTGTTGCTGCTAGCAGCTCTAATTATCATTGACCCACAAAACTTGGAAACAAATCCCACTGCTAGACCACAAGGAACAAAAAGCATTCCAATTACTCACCCAATTATGCCCGCTGAAGTAATGACCATAATAGATCTAACTATGGGGGAATCCCACGGGGTTAAATCTTTTGGTCACTTTAAACAAGATA
Source organism: Populus alba x Populus glandulosa (assembly GCA_033617975.1). Classification (NCBI taxonomy): domain Eukaryota; kingdom Viridiplantae; phylum Streptophyta; class Magnoliopsida; order Malpighiales; family Salicaceae; genus Populus; species Populus alba x Populus glandulosa. Next base: position 13,004,833 of record CM066161.1, read on the forward strand.
AGTGGGTTGCCTGGGAGGAGAGGTTTAGAGTTGTTGAGGGATTTTATGTTTATGATTTGGTTTGAGCAGCTGAGATATGCCTAGTACCAAATGTAATGGTGCCCAAGGAGTTTAGAGTACCAGAATTTGTCAATTACACGGTGTCGATACGCGACGTCGGGCGACGGCTCCACTCTTTTGTTTATTTTAACAAAAAAGATTTTTTTTATTATTGGGGGAAATAGATTTTATTGGAGTCGCCATCTAGTAATATGAGGGAACTAGAAATCCCAAATTAGACACTGGTCCCAGAGATTCGAGTACTAGGTTAGTTATGATTAAGGGAAGGTAGACACCACCCTTAAAACATCCTTTCAAAAGAAAGGTTACCCTTACTTGTGTGTTTTTATATTTGATTCGAATTGCATAATATTTTGAGCTTATTTGCAATTTTTTTATTTGTAAAATAGTTAATGTCGGTCCCTAAAAATAGGAGACACGTTAAAAATGACATTAGTCCCTAAAAATAGGAGACTTGTCTAAAATCTCGACATTTATCCCTAAAAAAAGATTTACGTCTGAATTACCAAAAGAAAAAAAAATGGACATAATCCATATTTGGTATAAATCCTTGACATCGATCCTTTTCTGTAAAAAGAGACGTGTCGACAAACCACGTTCGTAGGAGACGCGTTTAAAAAAATGACATCAGTTCCTAAAAATAGGAAACTCGTCTAAAATATTGACGTTTAACCCTAAAAAGGAGAAGTACGTCTGAGTTATCAAAAAAAAACTATGGACATAATCCATATTTGGTATTTTAACTTTTTGACATCGGTCTTTTTCTGTAAAAAGAGACGTGTCGATGAACAATATTCATTTATAAAATAAAACTATTTTGATATCGTTGAGAAATGGGTATAATCATATTCGAGAATTGGGCTTTGGACCCACGAACGATAACATGATAAGATGGGTGTTGGACCCGCGTTGTTATTCTTTTTATACTTGTTTTTGTTTTTTTTTTGTTTTATTGTTTTAGTGTTTTATAACATGGATGAAAATTTACAAATATTTACATAAATAAATAAATAAAAATGTCAGGAATCCAAAAAAATTACCTGAGTACCCCTATATAGGTAACAGACTGAAATACCCTCGGATTTCTCAGGAATTTACGAAAATGCCACTGGCGGCGCGTGTGGCTCACGCGCAGCTACTGTTGGCATTGGCGAAATTTTCCGGCGAGCTTTCTGGGAAACGAACGGTCGATTCTGGTAGATCTGAGGTCGAGGATTCTGATGGTGGTGGTCTTGACGGTCGTTGATGGCTGACGAGGGAGAATCGTCGACTTGAAGCTTCGGTGGCCGGCAAGGATCGCAGCCTTTTTCCGGCCAGATGAGGCGGCGAAAACGGTTAAAACCGCCGGAGTTTTGCTTTAAACCAGTGTATCAATCTTTCTGTGGTGGTGCGCAGGCTTGAGATGGCCGAAAAGTGGAGATCGGATGAGAGAGAGGGAGTCGCCGGCGAGAAGAGAGAGAAGCTCTAAGTCACGCTATGGTGTGAACGCGTGCACGGTACACCTGTATCGCTAAACTCTATACGCCGTTGGATCTCGGATGAAATGATCGGATGGCTGTGATTGGCTTGATCTGCAAGTTAATCGGACGGCCCAGATTGTCTGGGTTTGGATCCTGTGTATCGCGGTACACTGAAAGCTCGGTACACCGGATGACGTGGCGCAACAGGATCCAATCTCAGATTATTTCAACGGCTGAGATTTGTTGGGATATGTTTGGTATTTTCGAAATTGTTTTTTTTTTAAATCAATATCTTACTCTCGTGAAGAAAAAGCAAAACAAAAATGAATAGTGGCAAATATAAATCAATTCTTTCACTTCTTTTCTGCCTGGATATTTATAGCCAGTGAGCAGGGACATAAGCCTAATTGTTGCCTAATTGTAAGAAAAAAAATAGTCCCTGCCTAACATTGCCTAATATGCCTAATATGACAAAAATGTTTTTGTTTTATTATATATAATAATAAATATTTACATAGATAAAATTAAAAACTCAAATCAGTATTAGAAAAAGCCCGACTCAACCGTTAAAAATCAATTTTAATTACCGAAAATTATGTCGAAACATTAGAAAAAAAAACTTTCAATGGGTATCAACCCGGTGAATTGGGTTTTGACCACAAAATAACAGTTTTGACCCAAAATGACCTGAAACTCATTTTTCATCCCGGTCGACATGGTTAGACCCGTATTGACTCGGTGAACTTGGTCTTGGCCGAAAATGACGGTTTTGACCCGAAACAGCCCGAAAACTCATTTTTTACCCTGGTCGACATGGTTTGACCCGTATTGACCCGGTGAACTCGGTTTTGATGGAAAGATGCGGTTGACTCGAGAAAAAATATTTTTTGAATTTTAAACTTTTTTTTATTTTTTTGGATTTTTATAAATAATAATAGAAATAAAATAACATTCGAGAAAAACTTGGTGAATCCAAAATTGGGTTACAATACACGGAGTTAGAATGCCTTAATACACACTTGAGGTCATATTACAACAAAATGACGGAAATCATACATAAGGACAAGTTGCTCATCCATTTCTTCCAAGACAACTTGAATGGTTTCACGTTAAGCTGATATATGACTTTAGATAGTACAAGGGTTAATAAATTAAGTGATCCCGCTAATGCTTTTTTTAATGTAATACATATTCAATATTGACATCGCTTTGGATTGGACGGGTTTTATAGTGGTGGAGAAGGGAAACAAAGAAATACAAAAAATTGAAGTAAAAAAATTAATATTTTTATTTTTAAAAAAACTTTTAAAATACAAAAACAAATGACCATAATAACAAGCACAACATCAGAAGATGCAGTTAAGGATTCGTGTAAGATTTAATCAATTATTTTTGGAACACGACAGTTAAAACCTTTGAAATTGAAGCATGCACCATAAAATGATGATGATGGCCTTGCTGAACTGAACCAGATTGCCTCAGGTTGTGGCTTACGTCGCCTTGCGTTCTGATAGGAAAGACGTCTACGACAGCTTCAATTCGCTTCTTGTCATCAAACTCTGACAATTCACGGAACCTAAACAAATTTTGCATCCTAAATGCAGCATCAGCAGACTTGTTTAGCCCTAGATAATAACATCAGGAAGTTAAAGCAAAAGCAACAAAGCTAAATCATGGAGATTAAAAATGATCAATAATTACTAAGAATTCCCCAAGAATCAAGATTCATGAGAGAACCTGCCTGCTGCCCTTTTTTTATGGATTCCTGAAAAGGATTTGTGTTCAAGAATTCATTATGAATGATAATTTTGTTATTTTGAGATTCCAAAGATTTTTTAGTTGTTAAAATAATAAACTTGTAAATAATGAGATATATTTTGTTGGCTTTTTTTAAAGGATATTAAAGGTAAACACACGTATAAAATTTATGATATAAAATATAATTTTTCAAACCATATAAAATATATATATATAATTGCGACCAAACCTAAGAAAATCTTTTGTGATTATTGGTAAGAGTAAATAAGAGCATGGATTAATGGTAAAAAGAGAATCACGTATTAAACACAAAAAATTATTGAATGAGAAGGTAGATAAATTATTTTGAATTCAACAATTTAACATGACATGGAAGGAACATGCAATAGAGAGAGGATCTAATTTAACATGTCGCACAATAATAACTTAATCTATAGCTTTTTTTTATTTTTAAAAAAATTTCTTTTTAATTTTGGTACAATAAAAAGCTCTTCAAATATGTAGAATAAAAGCCCAATCTACTTAGATATAACATATTTAGAGTATGAGATGAGGCCTATAAAAAAAACTATTCAAGTGGAATACACTATTGTATTGATTATGACAGCTAATTGAATGCAGATTGATACAATATATTCTAACATATCTTTTCTAATTATATCAAGATATAGCTTTCCTTTTTATATCAAAATACTGTCAATATAATTTCCAACACTCCCTCTCAAGTTAGAGAGTGAATATCAATAACTCCCAACTTGCACATGAGCTGCTTGAACTTTTCTTTTCCCAAAGCTTTTGTAAACATATCTGCTAATTGTTGTGAAGAAAATGTTGAGTAACAACTTCACCTCATAAAATTTTGTCCCAAATAAAGTGGCAATCCATTTCAATATGTCGAGTTCTCTCATGAAACACATGATTTTTTACAATGTCTAAGGCAATTTGATTATCACAATGTAGAGTAACATGATTTGAAATAGACATATGCAAATCTGTTAATAAATGTCGTAACCAAGTAAGCTCACAACATGTACCTGCCATTACTTGTATTCAGCTTCCACACTTGATAAAGAAATTGTCTTTTGCCTCTTGGTTCTCCATGTAATGAAGGAATACACAATATGCAGTGGTGGAACGGTGAGTGATAGGACAACCCGCCCAATTAGAGTCGCAAACTGCCCTTAAGTGTAATGGGTTTTTGGAATAAAGAAGCAAACCTTGACCAGGAGATGATTTTAAATAACGAACAACTCGAAGAGCAACAACCATGTGAGGTTGACGTGGTTTATGCATGAATCGACTTAGAATGTGAACTAAATATTTGATATCAGGTCTAATGATAGTTAAGTAAATCAATCGACCAACTAGATGCTGGTATGCACAAGGATCTTTGAGCAATTCTCCCTTATTTGAAAGTCTGCATTCTTCCATATGAAATTCAATCGACTTAGCACCCAAGTATCCACTGTCTTTGATAATTTCCAAAGCATATTTGTGATGGGAAATGTAAATGACTTTCTTGGAACTTATTTCAATGCCTAAGAAGAATTTCAAATCACTAAGGTCTTTGATACGAAAACAGGTATGAAGAAACTACTTTAAAGCTTTGATGGACTCAATGTTGTTTCCGATTATCAAAATGTCATCCACAAGATCAATAGGATAATGAGAGATGTACCATCTTTTTTTATGAACAAGGAATAGTCGGCTTTTGACTGTAAAACACCAGCAGCAAGAACAACTTCTGTGAAGTTAGAAAACCACTATCGAGAGGCTTGTTTAATGCCATACAACGACTTGTGAAGGCAACACACAATGTTCTCCCCCTGTGGCCGTAGACCAAGAGAAGGAAACATATAGATTTCTTCCAACAAATCACCATTTAAGAAAGCATTACTGACGTCCAATTGATGTATAGGCTAGTTCAAACTAGCAGCAATAAAAAGAAGGCATCAGACAATTACCATTTTGGCAGTAAGGGAAAAAGTGTCATGATAATTGATGCCAACAATCTGTGTAAAACCCCGAGCAACAAGGCGAGCTTTATAGCGCTCAACAAACCCGTCAGCCTTGCGCTTGATGTGATACACCTAATTATAACTGATCGGGTGTTTGCCAGGGGGCAAAGGGATGAGACTCCATGTGTGATTGTCAATAAGAGCTTGAAGCTCAAAATTTGTAGCTTCTTGCCACTTAGGATCATCCATAGCAATATCATACAAAGGGGTTTCCTCATCATGACTAACATTGGCAACATAGTAAAGATGTGAAGGGGAATATTGATTATAAGAGATAAAATGATAGAGAGGATATTTCGTACCTGGTGTAAATGTGGACGAGGCCGAGAACAATTAGTGTAGAGGCATAATCACCTACGAGCAAACATAATCCTTGAGGTGAACGTTGGCTTCTCGAGTGTGTTAAGAGCAGTGAAGTGGTTGATCGGGAATAAGCATAATAGGATCAGGAAGGACAGGGTCATCTGACTGAACATATGGTTGTCGTGCAACCTATGGAATTAATGGAGCAGAGGAAGGTGGTTCAGGAATAGAGGGTACTGAGTCGGTTGGTGCAGGCGAAGAGGACATGGATGTTGTAGTGGGGGGTCGAAAGGGTCGATAAGGTCTGCGGAAGGAGGAAGATGGGAAAAGAAATCAGACATGGGAGGAAGTGGAATAGGCAGGGCTGGTGGATTGTGTGTTGTGGGGTTGACTTCTGGTGAATGATAAAAGGTATCCTTAAGAAAAACCACATCTTGATTGATGAAAATTTTCTAAGTTGCAATATCATAAAGTTTATAATCTTTTTGTCTCATAGGGTAACAAAGAAAAATACATTTGGTGGCACAAAGAGAAAATTTTGAGGATGGATTGACTATGGTTGCAAAAGCAATACAACCAAAAACTCACATACGAGAATAATCAGGAAGTTTGTTGTAAATAATCTCAAAGGGTGTTTTCTTATGAAGCAAAAAGGTAGGAAGGTGATTAAAATTATGGACGGTAGTAAAAATACATTCTCCCCAGAAAGTAATTGGTATATGAGATTGAAAGCAGAGAGCGTGAACAGTTTCAAGGATGTGTCTATGTTTCCACTCAATAACACCATTTTGTTGAGGTGTATATACACAAGAGTGTTGAAAAGGAATGCCTTCCTCAAGGAGAAAATTTAGTAATGAAATAAATTCAACCCCATTATCAGAACGGAGTTATTGAACTTTTGTATTGAATTGAGTGTTAAACATAATGAAAAAACTAATGGAGTAGAGTTTGTGTCTCACTCTTGTTACACATTAAAAAAACCATGTAAAGTGAGAAAAATCGTCCACAATAGTCAAGAAATAAAAAGCACCAGAAAGAGAAGGGGTTTTATAATGACCCAAAATATCACAATGAATAAGAGAAAAACACTTCGAAGTTGAAATTGAACTAGAAGGAAAAGGGTGACGAGTTTGTTTTGCCAATGGACAAATGTCACATTTATGACTGGAATCAAAATTGAATTTAAGCGAATTATCAGCTAAAAATTGTAAACGAGTAGAAGAAGGGTGTCCCAATCGGCGATGCCAAAGATCGGATGAGATGATCAAATTGCAAGCAAAAAAAGAAGGAGGAGTTGAAGCCAATGCCACAAGGTAATATAGGTCATCACATCACTTATCCACACCAATCATTGTCCTCGCAGCCAAGTCTTGCAAAATACACCAAGATGGAAAAAATGTCACTGAGCAATGTAAATCATTGGTTGTCTTGCCAACAAACATAAGATCAACTTTAAAACTTGGCACATAGAAGACATTATGTAATTGAAAAGAATTGTTAAATTGAATTGAGCTAGTTATAGTAATTATAGCCATGTCTCCACTAGGTATGGAAATAGGTGTCAAAGACAGATTCTTGTCAACATTCTTTAATGATGTAGGAGAAGAAGTAATATAATGGGTTGCCCCACTATCAAGTATCCAGCGATTGTGAGCAACCGGTAATAAACCTGAAGTATGTTTGAAGACTAAGGCAGCAACAACATTAGCCTGTGGAGTGACAGGCTTGGGGGTTAAGGCACTGAGTATCTAAACATACTGATCCTTAGTTAAGTTGGACAAAGAGACCTGGAGTTCCTGAAAAGTGGGATTGAAATCCATTTGATTTGTAGAGGGGTTACCAGATGCCGAGTTTGAGCTATGCTTGTCATAGCCTTAGAGCTGATGTTGTGCCTTTTCTCTACTTTTGGGATGACCAAGAGGGTAGCCAATTAACTTGGAGCAGGTTGCTTTCTTATGATACATATCACCACAATAAGTGAACTGAAAAGGCTTTTTATTGCATGAATTATTGGATTTATTCCCATGAACTTGATTATTTTGCCTACCCTTAGGCATGTTATAATTTCCACGCACAACCATGGCTGCTGTATTTGACGGCATGGTGATAGCAGACCCTAACTCTCGTTGTTTTTCTTCTTGCATAATGGAAGCATAAGCTTGACAAATTGATGGTAAAGGATTCATTAGTAAAATCTAACCTCTTACACTTGAATATGGAATGCACTATTGTATTGATTATGATCATTATATATATAGGGTACATTAGGGTTCTCCTATAAATCAGAGACGGATAAGGAATGATAGCTAATTGAATGTAGATTAATACAATATATTCTAATATATCTTTCCTAATTATATAGCAATATAGCTTTCCTATTTATATAAAAACACTTTCAATATGATTTCCAACAAGGCCAGCTTTCAACTGCCATGAATATTTTCTAGCAATTCCGTAACTTATACTGCATATAGTTTAATTAACTAATTGGAATAGAGAGCATGTATCCCATCAATATCATCCTGGGAGAGATCTCTTTTCTTGCTTCCACGTTCGGTCGTTGGATACATGATGGCTTCGGGATGATCTTTACTATGATAAAGGCCAAGCAGATGTCCTATTTCATGAACAGTAACGGTTTCCAGGTCGATTTGATCCATTGCGGGGTCAGTGCTCCAGTTCTCGTCTGCATCGTAATGGAGACGGCCGTCTTGTGGATAAAAAGCATGAGCCAGTTGATTCCCTGGTCCATCAAAACTCCTCAATGTTTTGCATAATAAGCTTGTAAAGAAAAAAAGTCTTCCTTGTTTGCTGAGTGATCCACTCATCAAAGGACTTCATTTTTTAAAAGAAAATGGTCTCGTTATCATGGGTGACCTGCCCTTCTGTTTTTTTTAAAGAAAATCTGGTCTATTTTTACAGACGACTTATCCACACACACTCAAACCTAATCTATTTTCAGGGGCGACCTACCCACATACGCATGCTGGTCTATTTTCTTAGGCAACCTGCCCTTTTGATTGGGTTAACCTAAGATCTCATCTGGCGATCTCCTTTAACCCGAAGCAAAGTTAGTTTGCAACTTGGTCAACCTGAAATCCCATCTGGCGATTCCCTTTAACCAAAGCTAAACTATACATGTGGTTGTGTTAACCTGAGATCCCATCTGGCGATCTCCTTTAATCCAAAGCAAAGTTGGTGTGTAGCTTGGTTAACTTGAAATCCCATCCGGCGGTTCCTTTTAACCAAAGCTAAACTCTGTGTGTGGTTGGGTTAACCTGAGACATCTAGTGATCTCCTTTAACCACAACCAATACAAAAAATATGTGTGTGGTCTCATTATGACGGGTGACCTATCCAGATGGAAGATGGTGGTCTCATTATGATGGGTGACCTACCCATATGTAAGTGAAAAGGGTTTTAGAAAAGGGGTCTCAATATCTGGAGACCTGCCTATTGTAAAAATTTTAGAACAACTCCATGTTTTTTTTAAGAAAAACTCCATGCTTTTTTCTAGGAAACGGTCTCAATATCAGGTGACCGGCCCCTTTTAAAATTCTTAGAAAACTCCACGCTTTTCTAAGAAATGGTCTCAAAATCAGGTGACCAGCCCATCTTAAAATTCTTAGAAAACTCCATGCTTTTCTAAGAAATGGTCTCAATATCAGGTGACCTGCCCATCTTAAAATTCTTAGAAAACTCCATGCTTTTCTAAGAAATGGTCTCAAAATCGGGTGACCGCCTCTTAAAATTTTTAGAAAACTCCACGCTTTTCTAAGAAACGGTCTTAATATCAAATGAGCGGCCCCTTTTAAAATTCTTAGAAAACTCCATGATTTTCTAAGAAAATGGTCTCAATATCGAGTGACTTGCCCATCTTAAAATTCTTAAAGAAAACATCATACCTCAAGGAAATGCTAGTTTACAATCCCTATCCTTTTCCATAGTTCCATTAACCTATTTTGGAAACATAGGTCCCCCTTTCTGTTGTAAACTTCTTGAGCTCCTGTTTTCATTGGTTCGTTTGACTTGTCCTCCTAAACTAGAATATGCTCCACGTGCTATACTTCCTATCCTCTTGGTGAAGAGATATCTGGTTCCTTGTGGGGCGTTTTCTTGCTCCATAGAACATTGCCTCATATTATACTTTTACCGATGTTTTAATTGCCTTTTTCATTTTTAAGAAATTATTTCAAGAGGAAAACTCATAAGATTTGGTTTTGTTCATGAAAACTAAAACTTTCAATGCAACAATTCTCATAAAGGTGTTTCAAAGGTTTTTTTTTATGATGATATCCCATTAATGTTGGGCTTTGGTTCACTTTGTACCCCTATGTGCACTTTGTGCCCCTATGTGCACTTCGTGCACTTCTTGCCCCTAGTGTGGCGTGCAAAAATATGTCAAGTTTAGATTTGGTTTGGTTCTCTCCAATTCACGGAGTCATTGTCATGCATAGAAAAAAAGAAGTTCTTTTAAGTAAAAGATTTCAAATGCTATGAGATCATACGTTTTGTCGCACCTTCGCAGTGGAGCGCGACGACCATCGATTGATTTAGGGGTCTTTTTTTTGTTTTGTGTAAAGGAGTCGCCACCTAATATTTTGGTCACTAGAAACCTTAACTGGTCTTTCAGAGATTCTAAGGCAAGAGATTGGTTGCGTAAAGGGAAGGTATTAGCACCCCTAGTATGCCTTACGTAAGGTAAGCTGCTTGGTGTTTGGTTTGCTTTATAATTGCTATGGTGTTGGTGTTTTCTAATCCCATTAGTTTTTCTAGGTTTGATTAAAACTAAATGTATTAAGATAGAAATCCAAGGAGATTCCATGTGCTTTAATAGAAATCCAAGGAGATTCCATGTGCTTTAAAAGCTCATTTTCCCTTAGTATTTCAAGAGTTTACGACTCGTAAATCACAAGGAGGATGGACAAAAATTTAGAAATCTAGGGCGCTTTATAAAAACCTATTTTTGCCTTAGTGTTTTATACTCTCACGACTCGTAAACTGTGGAGTAAAAAAAATTGAAATGTCCTTGGTTATAATTAAGGCTTCTTTCAAGAATGTGTGGATTTATTATTCCTAAAAAAATATTTTTGATATTTACTACTCAGGGTTTCTTTATTCAAATATTAACAATAAATAATAACAATTTTTTCCGAATAATATTTTGTATATTCATCCTTTAAGGATTTCTTTATTCAAACATTAGCGGTGAATAATAGATGAATTCCCCCCAAAATAAGATTTTTATATATTTTTGGAATATTGGCCAATACCCTTTGGAGTTTTACAAACATGTTGTAAAATTCAGAAATGCAAGAATAATTTTGTGTTGTGTTTCAAAAATCCATGCGAAAACACATTTTCAAAACTTCCAATATTTTGTGTATATATATATATAAAAAAAAAACGTTCAAAACATATGAGGGTATTGGCCGTATGCAACATACAAGAAAACAATTTTTGATATATATGTATATTTGTCACATTGCGTTAAAAACCGGATATTCTAAACACAAGACTGATATTTTTTTACAACGAAAAAAAATTCAGACCTTAAAATAAATATGCCAAAAAAATCATAAATCACTTTCTCTTTCTTTTATTTTTTTGAAAGGAAAAAAAGGAAGGTCTGGCCGGGTCACTTGCCTAAGCAAGTGACCCGACTAGACACAAAATGGGCGCAACCCTCTTTTGTGAATGGAGAGCTACTGTTCAAGTGAATTAATTCACTTGAATAGTATAGACACATACAACAGAAATGAAAAAGACCACGCTAACAGTGCAAGTACAAAGCAAAAGAAAGCATGCAATAACTGAATAGAAAACAAACTTGGAGACAAAGAAAGTATAGTGGCGTTGAAAGAGTGATGGTTGCTCGGTCTATGTCTGTCCTTCTTCTTCTATTTTGTATTTGGGTCTGCTTATTGCCTCCTTCTTTACTCTGTGCCTCAATCACTCTCTATATTGATTCCTAACTTACTTTTCCCGTTTGTGCAGTTTTTATTTGTAGAAAAAAAAATAGGGCAAAGGCGTCTTTCTTGTTTTTCTTTTGTTGTCCCTCTCTCGTTCGCCATTCTCTCTTTTTTTATTCCCTTAGTAGAAGAGGTTTATATAGTCTAACATGCAGCTCTATTTAGGAAATATATATTACATTAACTTTAGGGTGTGATATCGGGTGAGCAGAAATAGAAAACCAAAATATTTGATTCTGATTTTGTGATCAGCAGTGATTTCTTTCCAATTTGTTTAGAGGATGGTGTAGCTTCTTTCTACCCTTTCATAGGGCCAGCTGCTCCCTTTGAAATGAGGCAATAAAAACATGGTTGCAGCTCCAAAAATCAAGTGTGATGATAAAGGAAAAATAGTAGGAATTTGTAGAGAAAAAAGGAAAGAAATCAAATGGAGGGTGCAACTGCAAATTTTTTTTGTTTTTCTTATTCAGTGTGGTAGAAAATCCTGTCATTATCCTGTCATTTTTTTCTTATCCAGCCCCCCTCTCCAGCTTTCAATATCTTGCCTTCATGTTAGATATTCAAACAAGAATATCTTGAGCTTCTGATATCGAAATCGAGCGATTCAAAAGCCCAAATTTATCTACACATCTAGGACTACAACTTTGATGAAGGAGTCAAAGTGAGATAAAATCATTTTACAGAATATAATCTAGTAGTAATTTGGTTGGTCAAAAAAGGTCTCCTGTTCTAATTCAGAAACTGACCATGCTGAGCATCCCGATATGACTGAGAGTATGAACTAAGAACAAAAATCACAAAACTTGTGATGAAAATAGAGTTTTTTTTGTGCAGACTCGGGTCAATATCCTTCTCGCGACAGAACTCTCTACCTTCACGTTAGATATTCAAACATGAATATATTGAGCTTTTGATATCAAAATCAAGCAATTCAAAAGCCCAAATTCATCTACACGTCTAGGACTACAACTTTGATGAAGGAGTTGAAGTGAAATAAAATTGTTTTAGAGAACAGAATCTGACAGTAATCTAGTTGGTCAAAAAGGGTCTCCTGTTCTAATTCAGAAACTGACAAATGTTGAGAATCCTGATATAACTGAGAGTATGATCTAAGAACAAATCAACAAAATTTGTGATGGAAATAGAGTTTTTTTAGTGGAAACTTGGGTCAGTATCCTTCTCACGGCAGAATTCTCTACCTTAACGTTAGATATTCAAACAAGAATATCTTGAGCTTCTGATATCAAAATCAAGGGATTCAAAAGCCCAAAATCATCAATGCGTCTAGGAATACAACTTTGATGAAGGAGTTGAAGTGAGATAAAATCGTTTTAGATAACAGAATCTGGCTGTAATCTAGTTGGTAAAAAGGTTCTTGATCTGACAATGCTGAGCATCCAAATCTGACTGAGAATCTGCCCTAAGAACAATGATTCCTAGGACCTAATAAAGGTGTACATTAATTTTTCAACATGTCATGAGTGTTATTAATTTTTCAATATGTCATGAGTGACATAAACCAAGTCAGAATCAGAGCCTAAGTTAGAACAAAAAATTATGACAACAGCTGAACGTTTTTTTTTTTAGTGCTAATTATAAGGGATTTATTCAACCTTAAAGACCAGATAAAAAAGGAATGAATTTAGCATTATAAAGACTCCTGATTAACCTAACAAAACCTGATGATTTTGGTAGGAAAGGGGAAGGATAAAAAGAGCAGAAAACAACTCAAACAAGGTTTTCGAAACAAAATATTCTTTCTATGCTTTTGTCAATCTTCTAGTGAAAATGAGCTAAACTCTTACACTCCGTTCAAAAGAGGTATACACCGTCTCCGGCATGGGGGGTCCAAAATTGAATAAAAACACGTTTTATGAAGAAAAGGTTCTTTACAAAGAGAATTTATGGCCGAACTTTATTTTATCGACTGGGAAGCATAGTATTTCCTTATAGAGTCAGCATTCATAGGTTTAACTAGATCTTCTCCATTCATTCTAGATAACAATAAAGCTCTTCCCGAGAACGATTTCTTTACCACCAAAGGGCCCTCTTTGTTTGGTGCCTATTTACTCTGATCTTCTCTTGGTAAAAGGCAATATTTTCTTCAGTACAAGATCTCCTTCGTGGAATCCTCGTAGTCGGACCTTCTTGTCCTATGATTTGGCCATCCTTCTTTTTCGTATTGTTGATGATGACAGATTGCAGCTACGTTCTTTTAACTGACCAGATTCAGCTATTCATAACTAAACTTTGCCCATTCCACCTCTTCTAGTTCAAAGTCTACAAATACTCTTAATGAGGGGATTTCCACTTCTAAAGGCATCACCGCCTCCATTCCATATACCAACATATATAGGGTGGCTTCTATTGAGGTTCGGATTGCAGAGCGGTACTTGTGAAGGGCAAAAGGCAACATCTTATGCCAATCCTTATAGGTGACTACCATCTTCTAAATAATCTTCTTGACATTTTTGTTAGCAGCTTCTATCACACCATTAATCTTTGGCCTTATATGGCAAGGAATTGGAATGCTTGATTTTAAATTTAAGGCAGATTTCTATTATTATCTTCCATGGAAGCTCTGGGCATTATCAATTATTATTTTTTCTAGTGGACCATATCGACAGATCAAATTTCTTTCAATAAATTTCATCACCACTTTTTACCTCCACGTCATCCAAACATCTCAACAAAGTTCCATTAGATGACTTCTTATACAAAGTTTCCCTATCAAGATAGAAATCCATTGCCAACCTCCTCAAAGTCTTCTTTTTTATTTTGGATGCCCCCAATGAGATATGTCTGGTTTTGGATGAAATTCTCGATATCATAGTACCAAGGGTTTCCATCTATTTCTCTTTCAACTAAGCAACAATGAGCTGGGTTATTTTTGATATCAATGTGTACCGACTATACCTTGTGCCCAAAGTCTATTCTAGCCATATAAGCTAGTGTGACCAAATCATTAGCAAAATGGTTTCCTTCCTTTCCTAGATGGGTGAACTTTATTTCCTCAAATTCTCTAGCCAATTCAGACAGGTATTATTGGTAAGGTCTTAACTTCTCGTCCTTGGTTTGCAATTTTCCTTTCACTTGGCAAAATAATCAAAATCGAGTCTCCATACATATCTATCTTTCTAATATTCAACTCCAATGCCACCTCTAAAATGAGAATGCAAGTTTCATACTCCTATGTTGTTATTGCACCCAAACTGCAACTTAACTAAAATTGAATACTGCTTTTTATTAGAAGAGATTATCATTACGTTAGTTCTATTACCACGTACATTTACAGCACCATAAAAGTACATAGTCCACCAATCTAATTTTTGTTCCTCACCTTAAGGCATATCTTCATTAGGAAAGTCAAATTTTAAAGGCCCATAATCTCCCATAGCATGTTCAGCTAGGTGATCGACAATAACACTTCTCTTTCACAGCTTTTCTTGTCATATATACTATGTCATACTTAGCCAGTAGAACTTGGCATATTGTAATTTGGCTTGACAGATAGGGCTTTCCACAAATATACCTTAATGGGTCAAATTTTGAAATCTACCATGCAGTATGATAAAACATATATTAACGCAATCTCTTCACAGCCCATGCTAGTGCACAACATAGTTTCTCAATCATAGTATACCTATACTTGCATTCCTTGAACTTCTTGGTTAGGTAATAAATGACCGTTCATTCTTTTTGGTTTCATTGTATTGGCCAAGCACACATCCCATTGTTATTTCAGTTACTGTTAAGTACAGGATCAACGACCTTTTTGGTATAGGAGGAATAAGCAAAGGTGGATTTAGTAGGTACTGAAAGCTTCTTCGCACTTTTTATTCCAAATTATGGGATTTTTCTTCCTTAACAATCAAAGATTGGGTCACAAGTCGTGGTTAATTGGGATATGACCGGGTAATGTAATTCAATCTTCCTAAGAACCTTATTGCATTCTTCTTAGTCTTGGGAGATGGCATAGATTGAATAGCCTATACTTAACCAGAGTCCACTTCTATCCCTTTGTCACTCATCATAAATCCCAACAACTTCCCAGATTTCACCCCGAATGAACACCTTGCATGCTTAAGCCTCAACTTGTACTTTTTAATCTTTCAAATAATTCCTTCAATATTTGGACATGACTCTATTCCTCTTCAGATTTAGCAATCATATCATCCATGTATACCTCAATCTCTTTATGCATCATGTCATGAAATAAAGTCATCGTGGCCCTTTGTAGGTGGCCCCGACATTCTTCAACCCAAATGGTATGACCTTGTAATAAAAGGTTCCCTATGGTGTTACAAATGTTGCCTTCTTCTTATCCTCTTACGCCATTTTTATCTTATTGTAGCCCAAAAATTCATCCATAAAGGAATATGTGGAGCTATGTGTTGCATTGTCAAACATATCTATGTGTGGTAGACAAACTCTGATTTTATCTTCCGTTTTGGGTCCAACCACTATGTTGATATTTGAATACTTCTAAAAAACCGGCGTTCCACTGCTTTTCAATTTCTTCTTTGACTTTGATTAAGACATCCGAATGGATTCTTCTCAACTTTTGCTTAATCGATTTGCATCCTTCTACCAGAAGTACCCTTTGTACTAGGATATCCGTATCTAAGCTAAACATATCCTCATAAGACCAAGCAAATTCATCTATATAATCTCGAAGTAATCAACTCTTCTCTTTCTTTAGGGGTAATCAAAGTCTCTATCTTTAACTCTCTCTTGATTTCTTCATTGCCCACATCTATGGTTTCCAAGGTTGTTCATGTTGTCCTATAAATTTGGTGAATTCCCTAATGTTATTTTCATCCCATTCTTCCTCTTCTACAGCTACTACGTATTCTTTAAAGTTTGGCCATTCGTTCTTAGTGTAAAGTGTAGGTGTTTGTTATGGAAGATCCGCTTTCAGGGTTTCTAAAAGCGGAAAGTGATGTGTAAATGAATAGTAAAAACATGAAGATGAACTATTGAAAAGGAAAAGTTTGGCTAAAAAAAAAGATAAAATCCAACTGACATTTGTAACCTCGATTGTAAAAAAAAAAGTGAAAAAGGCAAACAACAAAATATCATGATCAAACAAGCATTGTGGATTAAATTTTGAACAACAATGGAGCTTCTTGGGTCTCCCAATTCTGCAACATCTCTCCCTTGGCTAGCTTTTTGAATGAAGGTCTTGAGATTCAAGATGCTTTGAGCTTATGCTTGTTTGGATGCAAAATGATATTATGGAGCATACATCCTAATGATAGGTTCTAGTTTCATTATGTGAGACATAAGGTAAGTTTACTACTTGGTCTCTAAAAAGGGTCTCTTGCTGTCTTAGTGATCACCCTCGTAAAGGCAATATAGGGGTTCAACAGATAGTGGGATGGCACATGTACCAATCATTATTAGTCTAAACACTCAGCAAAGAGTTGAGGTTTACACAAACTTAAACCTTGACTCAAGTCATAAGGCAAGCCGCTAGTCCCCCACTTAACTTAAAATTTAATGTGTGTGCTTTAAAAAAATAATAATAATAAAGTGATGAATGACTACACTATGTATGATAGAATATAAAGCTGCATGCTAAAGCTTTTAAACAAAGTATCATTCATTGTAAAAAAAACAACAAATAGCATAAAAAAAACAATTACCAAGCTTAGTCCAAGGGTCCCTAGTCGAGTTGCTATTCTGTCGCACGTCCTCGCGTGGCGTTGATTTTTTGTTCATCTATGCTTGATTTGGGAGTCGTCACCTAGTATTTGATTGATGGTTACTAGAAAACCGAAAATACTGGTCTTTGTCCGAAATTCACGAGTAAAGGACTGTTGTGGCTAAGGAAGGTGTTAGCACCCCTAGTACACCATACCTAAGGTAAGCTACTTTGCTGTTTGATGTGATTTGAAAATTTGAAATATTAATCAAATTCTTAAGGCTTTAATAAATCAGTTATTAAATCCCAAATTATATGTAGAAACGTGTTCTTATATTTTCTCGAGAAATACAACTTGATTTTATTTATCCTTAAAATGCTTGACAATATTCAAATTAAAACATTTATTTCTTTTTTTAATTTAGCTTTTTTATTTTTATAATTCAATAACATGCAAAAAAGAAAAATACAAACTCACGGGCTAACATCATTTTTTTACTATACTCATTCCATTACATTTTACAGAATAACATAAACTATAAAATAACATTTAAGAAAAATTTAAATACATGTTCAAACATCTAAAAATTACTAAAAGGTCGCTAAAGAGTCCAGGAACAGCAGAGGAGGCCTTCAGGAACTGTGGAGCGGTGGCAGCGAAAAATACAAACAAATAGGGGGGTTGTAACGTCTTCATCTCTTTTTTTTTTTTTTTCGGCCAGCGGTGAGGAATCCTGTCACCTGCAACAAACAGAAAACACACACACAACAATGGGTTTTAATCATTTCCTTCCTTTAGATCGGATCATCCTCTGTCTTCTTTCTTCGTCCCTGGTGGCCGATCTGCTGTGGAATGTGGAGTGGCTCACCGGCGACTCACGCGGTTGGATACTTGCTAGGTCGGGTAAATTGTCGACCCTTCTTTTTTGGCCGACAATGAGGCAAACAAAGGTCTGAGGAGAGGGAAGAGACCACATTAAGCTTCGACTCCTTCTCCTCTCTTTCGCTTTTGGCCGCAGTTGCAAGTAGAGGACTGTTGGTGTTTGTGATGCTGCTTGTGGTCAGTTGCAGAAGATGAAGAAGAGTGGGGGCTGTCTTGGATGGTCTCAGGGCTGGTCGAAGGAGATGTAGAAAAGAACGAGGGTTGCCGGGTCTTCACGAGCTGCACAATGATGGTGAAGGAGAAACGACTAAGTGAGAGATTCGAAATGGTGGATCTTGTTCTGTGAGCTGGAGGATGACACATAGATAACACAAAATTCTTTTAACACAATTCCAGTGCTCATCAATTGGGGCATGCATGAACTGGGACATTATGTTAACAACAAAAGAAATATCCGGACGAGTGAGAGACAAGTATTGAAGGCTGCCTACAACTGTTTTGTACTCAGTGGGATTTGAGAGAAGCGATCCTGAGGATAATGTAAGTGAAGATGAATGCATTGGTGAGACTATCAAAGAGTTGATGTCTTATCCCAAGTGCAAGAGTGTCAAAGTAATAAATAACCTGATAAGACCAGGGTCGAACCACAAGGAGGTGAATTATATAAATAACAACAACAACAACAACAACAACAACAATGATGGTGGTGGTGGTGGTGAGTTAAAGTGGACTTTGAGATGTAAGATAAATGTGAAGAAGATTAAACAATGATAAAAACAAATGTCAAGGTTAGAGGATCCACTAATAGTATTAGAGATAAGTAATGTATAAACTCTTTATAAATTATCAACATGATCATATTAATCATCTTATTTACATAACACCATACTTATAAATTTTATCAGGTATTCATGATGCTAACTTATGTTGACAACAAATTAAGTTCCTCTCATAACAACGATGTCAGCCGAAGACTATGAAGGATCAAGTATTTGATGTACCAAGTGTTATACAACACAAATCTAGATTAACAATTTAACAAGCAAGGTATTAAGATTTAATAAGATAAAAATGATAAGACATGTTAATAGCAAGTTTTTTAGGATATAAGTATTAAAGTCAATATTGAGTTTATATTACTCTTATCCTAACACCATTAGTGAAACCTTTTCACCTTGACATAATTAACTTAGCTAGACATTATAAAGAAGAAAAACATAAATAAACAATATAAGTATATAAACATGATATAAGTTAACTAAGTATTGTAAATGAAATGAAAAGCTTGAACAAGAGATTAATGAAAGCAAAACTTAAGCATTACAAAAATATAAAGAGAGAGAGAAAGAACATGATCTTGATATGAAAAACAAGATGCCTAAATGAATGGCAAATGCCTACTTTTATAGGCTAAAATTTAGAACTATTTATTTGGTAATTGATTATTGATGTAGTGGCCAACTATTGATTTAGTGCACTTGGTGGACAACAACACTCAAACACTTTAGCTGGATGAAATGACATTGATGCAATCATAATTTGGCAAAGTGTTCTTCACAAAAGTTCTTGGAAATTGTCTTTTCCTTCCACCCACCAAAATTCACGTCATTTGGCCTTCTAGAACTCCTGATATGGGTAAAATTCTGAGCAGTGTTTGGGCTGGATTGTAGGATAGATTCTGACTTCTCTTTTGTGGCCAAACTTTGAATTTCAAAATGGCAGATTTGGGTCTTTCCCTATACATGAAAGTTGTAGGCCTATTTCTTATCTTTCCAGCCATATAAACCAAACTGAAATCCAAGATTTATAGCTCCAGATATGACCCAAAGACTGAACAGTGTTTGAATTTGAATTGAATCGGCATCTCCTTCCTAAGCTTAGCCTTTTCTTTGTCCTTTCACTTGAAATAGTTAATCACAACAATCAATCCTTTTAATTGTGAGATATACCATAAAAATGCACTTTTTAGTATTAATCAATTAGTAGTGGAGTAAGAATAGGTTTAGACATTTCCATGTGTGTTTTATCAAGCAGCTCCTGGATATATCAACATTGGGAAAGGAGAATGCCTTGACGTTGAGGAATAACTTCTACACCAAGGAAGTAGGAAAGAGTGCCAAGATCTTTGAGAGAAAATCGTTTAACTAGACAAGCAACAAACTGAGATACAAGGTCTGCATTATTACCCATTAGTATAATATCATCTACATACACTAAAAGGTATAGCAATTTATTGCTAAGTTGCAGAATGAATAGGGAAGTATCAGAATGAGAATTTTTGAAACCAGAATCCATGAGAAATTTACGTAACTCCTAATACCAAGCCCTAGGAGCTTGTTTGAGGTCGTAGATAGCCTTGTGAAGTTTACACATATGAGTTGGATTATCAGAGTCAATGAAGCCAGGTGACTGAGCCATGTATACTATTTCTGCTAAGGTACCTTGAAGGAATGCATTGTTGATATCTAATTGGCGAAGAGACCAACCATTAGCAACTACAATACCGAGCACCAGGCAAATAGTGATTGGCTTAATTACTGGACTAAAGGTCTCCAGATAATCCACACTCGGTCTCTGATGAAAGCCTTTGGCTACAAGGCACGCTTTGAACCTGTCAATAGAGCCATCAGGATTGCGCTTGATGCGAAATATCCACTTACAGCCTACAAGGTTATTCATATTAGTTGGAGAGACAAGTTCCCATGTTCCATTGCGAACAAGGGCATTCTACTCATCTGACATAGCACTTCTCCAGTTGGAATCTTTGAGAGCATGGGCAATAGTTGATGGTTCTGAATTTGGTGAAGAAATTAACTATGTATAAAGGTTTAGTTTTTAAATAGGTTTGAGGATATTATTTTTGGCACGAGTAGTCATGGAATGGCGAGGAGGTGTTGGAGAGGCAGCTGATAAAGGTGGTGGTGAGGGAGCAACAACAGAAGGCAATTCTGGTACAGGTACGTCTAGAGTATAAGAATACGGCTGGGATGGAAGGGGAACAAAGACTGTAAGAACTGGTGGCAACCATGAAACTGTTGTAGTGGAAGTGGGATGTGGAAGCATGCTGTGGAGATTAGTGTAAGGAAAAACAGACTCTAGAAATTTGACATGACAAGAGACAAAAGTTTTGGAAGTTGACGGTTCAAAACAAAGATATGCATGTTGAGATAATGAGTAGCCAATAAGACACAGGGTTTGGATTTGGGTTCTAATTTGTGGGATGAATATGGACGAATCCATGGATAACATAAGCAGCCGAAAGTTTTTAACCTGGAATAGTTGGGTGCTATTTTGAAAATTAATTCAAATGGACTAGAGAGATTCAAAGTCGAGGTAGGCGTCCTATTAATGAGGTAAATAGCAATACTACAGGCATGATTCTAGAATGTTAATGGAAGGGATGCATGTGAGAGTAGTGTGAGGTCAGTCTCAACAATGTGATTGTGCCTGCGTTCAGAATATCCATTTAGCTCAGGGGTATGAGGTTGTGTGGTTAGATGAGTGATACCAGCTGTAGAAAGAAAATTTCAGGGTCCTAGATGCTCTCCCCCATTATCAGTGTAGAGAGTGATAATGAGGTGTTGAAAGTAATTCTCAACAATGGCTTTATAACGTGTAAAAACTCCATGAACATCAGATTTGCGTTTAAGGGGATATTTGGTAAAGTGATCAACAAATATAACATAGTATTTGAAACCATCAAAAGACACAAGTGGAGAAGTCCAAACATTGGAGAAAACAATTTGCAAAGGATGTGTGGACATAAGTGAGGAAATATAGAATGGTAACTTATGACTTTTATTGCAAAGGCATGCATTAAGCGACTATGCCAGGTTGTGCCTATGGTTTTGGTGGTAGAGAAGGCTAGAAGTGGTGGAGACTATGGTTTGAAAGTCGGCCATTCATACACTCCATCCTTAATACTGCATTGGAAGATAATTGCCCTTGTTTGAACATCCTTCACAAAGAACAAGGATGGTAAGAACTCGACAGAAACATTATTAGTGACACAAAACTGATAAACAAAAATCAAGTTTCTTTTCATACTGGGTACATATAGTACATTAGACAATGTAAAGGATGATGTGGGAGAGGATAGATGCGAAGAACCAGTGTGTGTAATGGGAAGACCGGTACCATCGCCTATCATAACATCATCGGATCCATTGTAAGGAGAGTATAGAGATAAATTCTGTAAATCTGTTGTCACATAGTGAGAGGCACCATTGTCGAGTAACCATGTAGGAGAGGTGGATGAGGTGTTGGCAACAAAGTTTACACATGGCTACCAAGGGGAAGCTGAATTTTGTGTTGTTGAAGGCTCAATATTGGAAGAATTAATCAGTATTAGCTGAAATGATGGACAACATTTGGTTGTGTGTCCTTGAATGTCACATATTTGGCAGAAGCCTTGATATTGTCGGAGGGGATGGCGAGTAGGACGATAGGTAGGGCAAGTGCTTGAGGTGAAAGGAGGCCTGAAAGTGGTGGTAGGGGAAGAACACCAATATTGGGGATTGGCATGGGAGGAATAAGGAGGGCAATAAGTGGAGGTTGGTCGGGTGCAATGCCATGCATGAGATGTCTTTTGTGTAGGATTGGCTGTAATAGGAAGGGGTGTTACATAGGATGAGGACGTGGTTTCAAAAAAAGAAGCTTTTCTTGCAGTTCATCAAATGAAATGGAAGTGTCATGGGCTTAAACTGCACGGACAAGTTCTTTGCAGTCATCATCGAGACCATCCAAAATTTGGTCAGTGAGGTCTTCTAGATCCATTGGTGCACCTAATATAGCCAGTTCATCAGCACAGGCTTTAACAGAGTGCAGAAATTCAGTAATGGTCTGAGATCCTTTAGATGGATTTTTCAGCTAGTTTTTAACTTGTTTGATGCGACCACGTGAAGGTTTAGCATATGTGTTGGCAAGTATGATCCATGTTTCTTAAGCAGTCCCTGCACAAGCAATAAAAGAAATAATGGTAGGAGAAAGAGAGCCAATCAAGGCATTAAGCAGAAGCTTATCCTGACGAATCCAAAGTTTATGAGAGGGATTTGTTATTGTGATGTTGTCTGCAGTAATGGTGTTGGGAGGGCAGGGTGTTGTTCCATCGATTTATCCAATGAGATCATATCCAATGAATAAAGTTTCAAACTGAAGCATCCAGAAAATGTAGTTTGTGGATGTGAGTTTGAGAGATGTTTGTGCAATGGTATTTATTGTAATGAGAGGAACCTCATGGTGTGGAAGGCTGGAAGAAGAGATAGTAGTTGCTGAGTCAATTTGGGTGGTCATGTTATGTTTTGAACAAGAAGATCGATGGTTTGTGACAAAAGAAAGAAACTAATGAAGAATAGAATTAGGCAGCTCTGATACCATGATAGATGGAACAGTTTCTACAATGTTGTTGCTTACTTTTATTAATCAACCAAGCTGTACATATAGGTTTAAGAGAAACTAATCAACACCTAAATACAAGGAAGGATAAGACAAAGACTCCTAGTCTTAAGGAAGTTTGAACTGTTGCTGAATACAAGGAAGTTTAAAGATGAATGATTTGATCTTCATTCTGATAATGTTGATCTTCATTATGATATAATGTTCACTAGGGTTCTAGATTATTGCTATTTGATTATAGAATTTAAAAGCGAGTTAGCCAGAAGGTAGTTAATTGGCATTTTACAAATATATAATGTAAGTTTATAAGTGTGGTGGTGATTTCTTTTTAAATTATTTTTTTGGTTTGGAAATGCATCAAAATAATATTATTTTTAAAAAAATTAATTTTGATATTAACACATCAATAATTTAAAGTAAAAAAAAATATATTTTTATTTTTAAAAAAACTTTTGAAATACAAAAACAAATGACCATAATAACAAGCACAACATCAGAAGATGCAGTTAGGGATTCGTGTAAGAGTTAATCAATTATTTTTGGAACACGACAGTTAAAACCTTTGAAATTGAAGCATGCACCATAAAATGATGATGATGGTCTTGCTGAACTGAACCAGATTGCCTCAGGTTGTGGCTTACGTCGCCTTGCGTTCTGATAGGAAAGACGTCTACGACAGCTTCAATTCGCTTCTTGTCATCAAACGCTGACAATTCACGGAACCTAAACAAATTTTGCATCCTAAATGCAGCATCAGCAGACTTGTTTAGCCGTAGATAAATAACATCAGAAAGCTTAGCAAAAGCAACAAAGCTAAATCATGGAGATTAAAAATGAATAATTACTAAGAATTCCCCAAGAATCAAGATTCATGAGAGAACCTGCCTGCTGCACTTTTTTATGGCTTCCTGAAAAGAATTTGTGTTCAAGAATTGATCATGAATGATAATTTTGTTATTTTGAGATTTCAAAGATTTTTTAGTCGTTAAAATAATAATTTAGTAAATAATGAGATATATTTTGTTGGCTTTCTTTTAAAGGATACTAAATGTGAATTTGTGAATGAAATTTATTGTTAGAAAATAATATAAATTTATTTTGAGAACTCACCTAACAGCTTAAGTTATTGGGTTGAGTTGGTTCTTTGATATAGTATCAGAACCTTAATGACCAAGTGGTCACGAATTCGAATCTCACCATCCCCATTTATTTGATAAAAATTAAACATAAGGTAATGTGAGTCTGTACAAGTTTCAAGCTTAAAGGGCTTTCACTTAAGGTGGTGTATTAGAGAATAATATAAATCATTTCTTGGAATCTCACCTAACAGCTTAAGCTATTGGGTTGAGTTGGTTTCATGATATTTATGATATAAAATATAATTTTTCAAATCATAAAAAAAAACTCCTTAGAAAATTTTTTGTGATTATTAGTAAAAATAAATAAGAGCATTGATTAATGGTAAAAAGAGAATCACGTATTAAACACAAAAATTATTGATGTATACTTATTTATTCCAAGAATTTTACGTCTTCATAGTTATTTTGAGACTGAGAAGGTAGATAAATTATTTTGAATTCAACAATTTAACATGACATAGAAGGAACATGCATGAGAGAGAGGATCTAATTAACATGTCGTACAATAATAACTTAATCTATAGCTTTTTTTTTAATTTTCCTTTTAATTTTGGTACAATAAAAAGCTCTTCAAATATGTAGAATAAAAGCCCAATCTACTTAGATATAACATATTTAGAGTACGAGATAAGGCCAGCTTGCAACTGCCATGAATATTTTCTAGCAATTCCGTAACTTATACTGCATATAGTTTAATTAACTAATTGGAATAGAGAGCATGTATCCCATCAATATCATCCTGGGAGAGATCTCTTTTCTTGCTTCCACGTTCGGTCGTTGGATACATGATGGCTTCGGGATGATCTTTACTATGATAAAGGCCAAGCAGATGTCCTATTTCATGAACAGTAACGGTTTCCAGGTCGATTTGATCCATTGCGGGGTCAGTGCTCCAGTTCTCGTCTGCATCGTAATGGAGACGGCCGTCTTGTGGATAAAAAGCATGAGCCAGTTGATTCCCTGGTCCATCAAAAGGATACTGGTCCCCATGATCGCCGCTGTAGAACTCAATTACAATATCTGCTGATGCACCGGCAGTCGCCTCCTGGAAAGTGAATGGAGAAACCTTTGCCCATGTTTGGAAAGCGTTTGAGCAGACCGACCTCAAGGTGTCCGAACCAACAACTTGGACACCCGAGCCATATCTGTAGGTCAGAGCATACTTGGAAGGTGGCCACTTTTGTGTCCCGAAAGCATAATGAACAACCATGTGGAACTTGTTGTGTTTTGATGTAGTGCTGTTCGGTTTAGTGGACGGAGTGTTTATGATATCAGGCATTCCACATCGTGGAATCATCATTTGTTGTATGGTACTAGAGTCAAGGTTACCAGTAACATTCAGATGAAAATATTCTTGGTATGTTTTGAGTGCTAGCTCCAAGTGGTCATCAAAATCACTGCTTGAGAGAGTGATATCATCACCTGGGTAGTACCCAAGTTTTTTGAGGTATTGCTTGAGCTCAATAAGCCCTTCCACAGTTTGGCCCTTTTAAACCCCTTCCAGCCCTTGAAGGAAGCTGCTGAAAGATTGCCGATGCTCGGGTTTCAAAGTTCTTGCCAGACCTCTGAAGGACTGGATAGAAAAGATAACGAGGATTGCTGATAAAAGATGGGAAATATTAGAAGCCATATATTATGTTTCGGAGAATGGCTTCAGACGTGGGTTGTGGCTTTCAATTATAGTATCGGATGGCTATTTATAGAGTACATATAGTATGTTGTATTGGCATTTGTTGGAATGCATTTGTTGCATTTGTTGCATCTTGTTGCATTTGTTGCTCCGCAAACATAAAAGCAGGTGTAAAACAAACACAACCTTCTACTATTAAGAAAGTACATCTCTATTCTGTGTCCCATAAATTTAAATTATTAAATGACTAATCCTAAATTGAATCAAAGTTTTATTTATCATTTCTATAATTTTTTTTTTTGTCTTTGGTAGTCTATTAAATATATTCTTTTAACATATCTTTTTATTTAATTCATTTAAATAATGTTGCTGGGAAGAAGCACTCAAAAAATAAATAATCATGGGTTCCACATGTAAACCACACAAAATACATACCGTAGAGGTTATGATTTGAATCTGTTAATAGTGTGTAGACAACCGAAAGAGATAAGCCATAAAATGAAGAAGTGTCATGGGATATGTCCTGCAAACCAAAGAAGATGGTGCATAATATTTTTAGTCTGTTATATATATATTTTAAATTAATCCTACCTCATGCGCAAAACACGTGCCACTAGCTAGGTTAATTTAAAGCACCACCTGCTCTTCGGTATTAGAGAATGTAGTCATTATATAGATTCTGTTTGGAGAACTGATCTTCAAATAGATTAGGAGCTGGATATCTTCCTCTTCCTCTTTTTTAATATTTATCTATATCATATTCCTCTTGTCTTATGCTTCACCACTGTAAAGGGGTAATTGAAAGAAAGAAAAAAAACATCGTAAAGTTTTATTGTGTTTTTACTTTCCCGTCATATATAATTTTAAAAAATACATTTAAAATCCTAGGTCAAATAAAAATTTAAAAAATAATAGTAAGAAAATATTATCATATACAATATAACACAAATAATAACTATAACAATGATATCAATATCTTTATACAATCTCTTCCCTCTCCTTCTCTCCCATCCCTTCTTAATTAAGATTCTATAACTAATAAAAATAAACTTATCTATCATTCAATGTTCACTAGGGTTCCATATTATAGATATTTGATTATAGAATTAAAAAGGCGAGTAAGCCAGAAGGTAGTTAATTGGCATTTTATAGATATAAAACATCAAACAAGATTGGAAGCTTTTGGTATCGATAAAAAAAAGAATTAGATGATTTGAGAGATCTAGTCACTAGTGAAAAATACTTGAGGTGGAGAAATCTATCATTGGTGACTTTCTTCATGAATCTCAAATTCAAAACTGAAACTTCACAAGTCGTTGAACTAAAAAAGAGAAATAGAATTAACAATAAGGAAGAGTTGAGAGAACAACTAGAAAAGCTCTATATAGAATTGGGCACCAGTAAAGCTCTCAAGATCTCCCTTGAGGAACAACTCTTCATTGAAGAGAATTTGAGGAAGTTTGTGGAGTAATAGTTGATTAACTGGTCCTTAAATGTAAAAGCTTTCACTGAACATGAATGACAAGGGCATGGACCAAATCTTCTCAGCAGCATTTTGTATTGATGAGTATAAATTTATTAGGAATTGGCTCAAATCAAATTGCCTCATAGTTATAAAAGATAAAAAATCCTACCCAAATGATGGCATATATTAGTCCATAAATTTGGCTAATCCACATCCAAACATGCATTATCATGCATAGTTATACATCCATATGTACTTGTGTTTATGAATTTCAAAATGTGCCCAACATGTATTTGAAATTTAGATCCCCCCTACTAAAATCTACAATACTAGGTTTTGTAAAATAATGGAAAATAAAGAAAGGGCTCACTACCAAAAAGAGTTGGATGATGTTAAGAATAGCATGGCTTGAGTGACTAGTTTACTCGACCAACTCCTGCGAGCACAGTCAGGGGAAGGGACATCCAATCAACATCCGACTCTGTTGTTGCTGCGAGCAGCTCCAGTTATCAATGACCCACAAAACTTGGAAACAAATCCCACTGCTAGACCATAAGGAACAAAAAGCATTCCAATTACTCACCCAATTATGCCTGCTCAAGTAAAAAGAATATACCAAAGAAACTAAGAACTCTTACCTTTACCAATGCCTCTAGGGAAAATATATGCAAAACTATTAAGCATAAGTCATATGGCTCCTTTTTCTTTTCCACCATTTAAGCCTCTCTTCCCAAGTTGGTACAAGCCAAAATTGACCTATGAGTACCATGTTAGAAATCTTAGCCAGATCATACAATTGCTCAACATTCAAGAAGATGCTCTTGCAGTTATTGAAGGCAGGGTGGATATCTTTTGAAGATACCCCCAACATCAATTTTAACCCTTTGCCCAATCATGCTTCTAGTAGTGAGAGAGTAAATATTGTGGAGTATAGAGGGAAGAAAGAGCAAGTTTTAAGGGTAAACATAGATAAGTGATATGACATGTTGTTATAGGCCGTGTATTTTCCAACGAAAAATGGATGAGGTCCAAGAAAGAATGATGGTTTTGGTAGGTTCCACAAAGTGATGGGACATAACATTGAGGGATGTGAGAAGTTTCATCGAAAGGTGATATAAATTGTTAACATGATTACATTAATTATCTTATTCGAGTAATACCAATACTTGTAAATATTATCAGGTATTCATGGTGATAACTTATGTTAACAACAAATCAAGTTCCTTTCATAGCACAGGTGTCGGTTATACCATACAGTTAGGCTATGAAAGTGCCAAGTATTTGTTGTACTAAGTGTTGTTCAACATAAATCTAGATTAACCATTTAACAAGCAAGTTATTAAGAGTGAGCAAGGTAATAAATATATAACATGTTAGTATCAAACATTAAAGTCCATGTTGAGTTTATACTATACTATACTTATTCTTACACCATTAGTGTAACCTTTTCACCTTAAGAAAATAAACTTAGCTGAACATTATGAATAAGAGAAACATAGATAAACAAGATAAGAACATAATTATATAAGTATAGTAAATGAAATGAAAAGCATAAACAAGCGATTAACGAAAATATAACATGGAATAAAATTTGAACATTACAAAATACAAAGAAAGAGAGCAAGAGCAAGATTTTGATATGAACATCAAGATACCTAAATGCATGGCAAATGCCTCCTTTTATGGCCAAAATTCAGAACTATTGGTTTGATGACTAATTGTTTAGTGGGTGACCACCTCTTGACTTGGTAACCATTCTTATTTTCTTGTTTGTTAAAAACGTCATTGCTAACATCAAAATTTTAACAGATAGTCTTCATAAAAGTTTTGGGGCATTGTCTCAGATTTCCAACAAAACAAGAATGATGTCATTTGAACTTCTAGAAATCGAGATATGGGCTTAACACTAAACAGTGTCTGGGTTGCAGGACATATTCCAACTTCTATGTTGTTGCTATAATTCCAACTTGAAAACGGTCCTTTTGAATCTTGGACTCTTCATCAAATTTTTAGGCATATGTCTTAGCTTTCCTTCCATATAAAGCAGACCTAAATCCAAGTTCTACAGCTCCAGTTATGATCCAATAACTGAATGGTGTTCCAGTTTGGACTGAACCAACATCTATTTTCTAAGCTTGGGCCTCTCTTTGTCTTCTCAATTTTAGTAGTTGAACTTATC
This sequence comes from Populus alba x Populus glandulosa, assembly GCA_033617975.1. Taxonomy (NCBI): domain Eukaryota; kingdom Viridiplantae; phylum Streptophyta; class Magnoliopsida; order Malpighiales; family Salicaceae; genus Populus; species Populus alba x Populus glandulosa. Next base: position 13,034,741 of record CM066161.1, read on the forward strand.
AATCAATCCTTCAATTTATGTGATAGGCTTGCATTTAAAATGAACATTTACCATAAATTAAAGGTATCTTATGTTATCAGACTTGTTATTATAAAACATGCTTTAATTAAGGAGTTATTGATACTTCAAGTGCAAAATGATGATATAAAACCTTGATAAAAATGCACTTTGAAGTACTAATAACACCCCCCCCCCAACCAGCTTATTACTAGTCCCTAGTAATCAAAGCATTAAAATAGAAAAATAATTTGCAAGTTCCACAAAGCAAGGCATTCATCATTCAACTACCATTAACCTATCCAAATAAACAAACTCTCATTAAATTTATATATCTGCTTTATACTTTTGAAACAAGATATTAATAAACATTGTTTTTATGTGCTCAATGTATGAAAACATAGATGATGGAGCTTTAATTGGAAGAAAACAATATTTTGTTCTAATGTTTAAGGTTAACTTCCTTGGGTTGGGATTATTTTTTTTTTCTTTTTTTTTTAATATATATACATATAAATTAAAACACAATCCATCTTTAACCCATGTAACGAGATTTAGACTAATAACTCCCAAACTAGTTGGTATTAGGGCATTAGGTGTTGAGATACCCCTACGAGCTTAGTAACTCGGGTTGCAAATATTGATACGTAGATAGTGCAATGTTTGATTCCCTTAAGCTTTTCTCCTTAACCCATGTAACAAGCTTTGGTCCAATAGCTTCCAAGTCAGTTGACTTTAGGGTATTAGGTGTTAAAACACTCCTTCGGGCTTAATTACTTAGGTTATGGAGGCTATGCAACCAAACTTATCTACATTTTTATTATCATCAATATTATCAATTTGTTTTTGTTTTTGTTTTTTTTTCAAATTATATATTATCCCTTTTCCTTTGTTGTTACCTTTAACAAAAGAACATAATTAATGTAATAATCCAATGTACAAGCCATAATCATATGTTAAAGTGTGTGTGTGTGGAAATGAAGGTTTAAGAATACTTGTTAAATGAGTCTAAAAGCAGAATCAAGTGATAACAATGTGAGAGTTTGTAAACCTGAATATTTCAAAAGGTATTATGATAGACCTTGATAAGAATATTTACTAAAGTGTGTCTCAAGAGTCAATAAAATTCCTCCTTACTCTACCATCCTAATAATAGTTTTGTCAAACGATTTTAATAATAGCAAAAACAGTTAGTAAGTTAGTTTTTTTTATTTATTATGTCAACTACTACCTTCTTCCCCTAAACAAAATGAGACATTGTCCTCAATGTCCTAAAGTAGAAAGATAGAGTATAGAAGATATCATCTGAAACAACGAACACTAACAAACCTGAAACACACTTAAACAAATATAAGAAATATCAAAACTAAAATAATATGCTATTAATAAAACCAAAAGACACAAGGTTTCACAAATGAAGGCTCAAATCCAATCTAAGTTTTTTACGGCTTTCCATAGTTGACCAATTTATGCGAGTTATAGAGGGATCAATTACAGGGATGAAAGGTTGTAGTTGGTCAATCAATTGTTAAGTAGTAGTAGTAGAGATTATGATTTGTCGTGCAAAGATGATAGAAATTCCTGTTCCATAACTTGATCAAGAAAAGACAATAATTTATCATAAAAACCATTAACATTTAACAAACTTATAGGTTTATGGTGAATGTTTAGTTGAGCCCAAGAGAAAATATAAAAGATCTCTTCTAATGTGCCCAGACCACCTGGTCAGGCAATGAAGGCGTCAACATGGTTAAACATTGCATTCAGTCGATCAGACATTGTGGAGACTTATAGTTCCTCTCCAATTGTTTTTCCAATGATGTCCCTTTTTGCTAAAGCTTTAGGGATGACTCCTAAAACTTGACTGCCTCCTAAAAATGCAGCTATAGACACACCCCCTATTAACCCAAGGCTGCCTCCCTCATACACTAAATGAATCTTTCTCTCAGCTAGTACCTGACAAAGATGATTTTCTGATTCTAAAAACTCTTTGTCTTTCCCAGGACTCGATCCACCAAAAACACAAATATTTATTGTTTGATGACTTGAGGAATCTGCCATTTCTACACACTTTCATATTTGTTGAATGTATGGGTTGAGTAGAAATGAAGGGAAGGAAGAGAATATTTTATAGATGAGAAATTGAAAATGCAATCATACCACCTATATGTAGGCTAGCTGGAGTCTCACTCTCTCTCTCTGTCTTTATTTTTGGTCAAAACATGTATATGTACAAGTAGTTGTGATTGTGGCTCACATCTTCCCTTGGTTTTATGTCCAAGAATGGCTTAAACACCCTTTATGGGTCGGAGATAGGCTTCCCATCCAGTTTTCTTAAAAACTTGCAAACAGGGTCTTTTTTAGTCAGATTTCCAAGACTAAGTTGATCATCTTCTTTATGGAATTGTGGCCATAAATCATGAATTGCATGATGCATATCTCCACTAGGATGCATCTCTAGAGTTAATAGAAGATTATCTAAAGACTCTTTGCTCAGGCCATCCTTAATGAATTGTATTTTATCTTCATGATTTATAGATACCATTCCTAAAGAACGATATTTTGCTTTACAAGTCCATCTGGCACATCTATGACAAAATTTTGAGATGGAAACTTACCTTTCTCTTGAAAACTAAGAATAGATGTGAATTTTGCAAGAATATCTTTAAAATCTATCATGTTTTGAGCAAGTTGAGTGTTGATTGTCTCCTGCTTTTCAATGAATGCATGCAATGTTTCCTCAAGATTTCTTCTAGGAGGTGGAGCATAAGGAGGTGTATATCCATGAGAATTTTGGAAATTATAGTGTGCTTGAAATGGTGGCTGTGAAGTTTGTGCATTATTGTTATCACTCTTCCAACTGAAATTTAGGTGATTTCTCCAACTAGGGTTGTATGTTTGCGAGTATGGGTTATGATTGGGCCTTTAGAAACTGTTTAAAGAATGGGTTTATTCATAGAGACATTCCTTAAAACAAGGCAAAGTTGGACAGTCATTGGTTGCATGTTCATTCGTTTTACAGATTTGACACACAATGTCTTGAATATATTTTAATTGACCACTCTTTTTCAATTCTAGTGCCTCGACTTTTCTAGCTAAAGATGCAAACTTAGCTTGGAGGTCATGATCTTCCCTAAGTTTGTACATACCTCCACTAGATGTATGAGGTTGAGTTTTACTTGGTGCCTCATAAGTGCCTGTAGTGTTCCAATTTTGAGCATTTTCAGCTAGAAAGTTTGGGTACTCCATTGCTTCATTACGGTCTTTATCTTCAAAAGTTCCATTGCACATCAATTCAACCATTTCCCCTATTTTCCAATCTAGCTAATTCAACCATGTATGATTATGTCACTATTCATAGATTTAGTTGTGATACAATGTGTCCATAGCTTTTTTCTATTCTAATAGAATCAAATTTGACTAAATACTGATACTAGGCGTAAGATAACTCAACGGAAAAGAATAGGTAAATGAGGGAAACAAAATATTATAGAGGATATTCTGCTATTTGTCTTTTTATTCTTTTTATTCTTTGACACAAGCAAAAGGAGGGGTGGAAAATTCCTTTGCTTGTGTCGAAATAATAATGATTCTTAATACCATTCATCAAAGATTCATATTCTTCAAAGAAAGGAAAATTTTTTGAGCAAATAGAACTTCATATCGGATCAACAGAAAACAATATATATATATATACATATATATATGTGTGTGTGTGTGTGTGTGATCTCAGAAAAGAAAATTTAGCAATTCCTTCTTTCTTCTAACAGTATTGATAGATAAGATACTATCGAGGAAAAAATATTCTAAATCAATCAATGAAGTTACTTTTTTACAAGCACCACCCAGAAAAAAGTGTAATGGAATTTTTTGAAATATTTAAAATATAAGAAGAATGTAATTCATAAAATGAAATTAATTTTGTCATTTATACGAATAAAGTATTATGATTATTAAGAACTCAGCAGCGCCCCTTTTTTTTATATCTGATTCTACTAGGATGCCGTTGAGTTCTTATGCTTTCATGTCTATAACTCAGTTCATCCTATTACTACAAGGATGAACCTAAGCTAGAATAGGAGCCATAAAAGAAAATACCTATTAAACCGATCATAGGAATACCAATTACAGTACCTATTATCCAAAGAGGAATCCTTCCAGTAGTATCAGCCATTTATCCCACTTCCCTCCACATTTAATCAAGTGGTCCTGCTACAGACATGAACAGTCATAGATAATTATGTGATGATATCCTTCCGACGAGATAAGATAATTTCTACTCTTATTTATTATTCTAATACTCTCTTTTCCTTTTTTAATTTTTTAATTAAATATTAATTAAAAAATATTAATTTAAAGAAATAAATCAAATATTAATTAAAGACATAATTAGAAAATAAAACAACTAGTAAAAAATGAGTAATAACCCCCAGTAAAGACTAATACAATTCAATTCAACATTTTGTTTGTTTGGGTTTGATTGTGTCATAGCCTTATAATTAATATTAATTCAGATTAGGTTTATCGTTGGATGAACTGCATTGTTGATACTGACCCTAAAAAAGAAACGATAGGTGCAGCTAGTTCGTGAACAACAAGCCATCTCACTGTAAAATATGGATAGGTTTGATCTATAGTCATTGGGCCCTCCTAACCTAAAAACATATACTAAATTCATCAAGTTGTTCCAAAGGATCGAGACGGCCAGTTATTAAGGGAATTCCTTGTCGGCTCTTTGTAAAATATTCATTTGGATGAGGGCTTCCAAATACATTATAAGCTAAACTTGTGCTGACGAATAACCAACCTACAATGAATAGGGAAGGTATAGTAATGCTATGAATGACCCAATATCGAATACTGGTAATAATATCAGTAAAAGAATATTCTCCTGTGCTTCTAGACATACGAGCTCCACATATTCTTATACAGTGAAAAGGGGATCGATTCCGTAAAAGACGAGATCAGTAAACGAAAATTCACTGAAATTCAATATTTATGAGATCGTCCATATCGTACCGAGGGTTTCTTTAAAGTATACCAAATAAGTATAGCTATCCTTCTTCTGACGCAGCAATGCAACTCCAATTAGTCTTGAAATGAAGTCCTATATAATTTCTGTAGTCTTTTCTTTTTCTTGTCACTATAGAACCTTGTACCATAGATTAGAGAAAAATGTGAATTTGACGGTTTGTTTTCTAATAATTAATAATAAAAATTCATAACTAAAAATTCAAAAAAGAGACTAGCCTCTTCCCCGAATTCACAATTCAATTAGATGCAAAATCTAACCCCCTCCCGTACTTGTAGAATAAGAGTTTTTTGTTGAAATCCTTTTTTCATTTTAAGGAATTGCTTAGTTGTCCAGAAACAAGTACTGGCAGTAGAGAATATTCAAGAGAATAGCAAAAAAGTAATTGTAAGAATCAATATTCAATATTCTAGATGTGTGTATTCTTGTTCTTGTATTCGATGCAAAAGGTTTTTCTTGATTTTCTTGATACTTAAGAATCAGTAGAAATTTTCTTGATACAAAAGTTGCCTTCATAAAAATGTAAAACCAATCTCCAGGTGTTAACCCTTCATAGAAATGTAAAACCAATCTCCATGTTTCAAAACCAAGATGAGGGCAATTATTAAGCAAGTCTCGATACTTATCCCAACATTGGTAAAATGTTTCTACTGGTTTTTGAGTGAGAGTGGTGATTTGTCTTTTAAAAGAGTTTGTTCTGTGAGATGGAAAAAACTTCTTTAAAAATTGTTGTTGCATTTCATCACAAGCACGAATGGATCCTGGTCTCAAATTTTGTAGCCATGTTTTAGCATTATCTTTTAATGAAAAAGAAAAAAAGCTTTAATCTAATGGTGTTCATGCTATAATTTGAGTCGTTATAAGTGTTACAAACTTCTTCAAATTCTCTCAAATATACGTATGGATTTTCTAGATCTAAGCCATAAAAAGAAGGTAAAAGTTGAATAATGTCTAGCTTAAAATTAAAATGAGATGTATTAGGAGGGAAAACTATGCATGAGTGTGCACTTGTTCTTATGGGATTCATGTGGTCTGTAAGTGTTCTAACACGATTATTCTCATTATTCTCTTTATGAAGTAATTGGTTATCTTCTTTGGCCATATTTTCTGAAAATGATAGGTGTCATAGCCCAATTTTTGACCCTTTTATCTTAATTACTACTATTATTACTACTATTATTTTATTTACTGAAAAAATGAGAATAAAAAAATGAATGAAAAATGATAATAAAAAAATGATGAAAAATACAAGTAAAAAATGAAATAAATGAAGAATAAATTAAAATTTGGGTTAAGGGCAACATGATTGGAAGTTTTAGGGTTTAATTAAACTTTGGAATTAATTTAATTAATCAAATCTAGGGTTTAATTAGAGAATTGATAAGTTTTGAGACTTAATTGAGTTTGGAATTAATTTAATTAATCAAATCAGGGGTTTAATTGAAACATTATCAAAGTATAGGGTTGATTCTTGTCAAATTTGCAAGAAATTAAAATCCGGGGACTGTTTTGTAAAATTTGTTAAAAATGAAGGGGTCCAATTAAAGTTTATCCAGGGGCTTAATTACAAAATTTTCAAAACATCAACAACCAAAACGAAAATGGCCATCAACATTGTTCATCTTCTTCACCCGAAAAAAAGAAAGAAATGGATGCCCTTCATTAAAATCCATGCGAACGCATGGCATTCTCTGGTTATAAAAACCAGAGAAGGAGAACCGGCAAGAGGGGACACGAAAAAAAGGGAGGAGGAGAAACACGAAAAAGCCAGGGGGAAACGGAGAAGAAAAGAAGCCACGAACGGAGACAGAAGGAACAACACAAAAAAAAAATAACAAAGAAATAGAGAAGGAGAGAAAAGCAGAGGAACGACACAAAGATGAGGATTAGCCTCACCATCGTCTTTGTCCCTTCATCTCAGAACTGAAGGTGAAAAAATATAAAACTAGGAGCAAAGGAGATGCAAACTCAACCTAGTGGACGAAAGCGCAGAGATGAGAACCGGCATTGACCATCGTCTTCACAGTCGTCAGCAACTAGCCTCCAGAACCAGAGGCAGCAGAACAAGGAATCAGAAACAAGAAAAGAGGATGGAAAAAAAAAAACAGGGAAGGCAAACAAGCCTAGCATAGAGATAAAAACGAGAAAACACAGAAGAGGAAACTTCCATTCAACCAGCAGCACTTCGGGCCTTTATCACCATCGAGACAAACAGGAAACTAGGAGGGAGAAGACATTGTCCAGCCAAAGCTAACCGGTCGTCACCATCTTCTTCGTCTTTACCCCGCAGCTGCACCAGAAGCTGGATGGTGCAAACGCAAGACTTGCAGACTACTCTGATCTGATTTCAGGCACCAGCACTAGTGGCCTTGTGACTGCTATTCTAGCATAACCTAATGAGCGCCAACTGCCCTCAACTTCTTTCATCTTCAGGAGCAGCAGACCACAAGAAAGTTTTTCTTCATCTCTTCTCGCCTTTCAGTTTTAATTCATGATATACTGTTCATGTGAATTTTAATTCACAGAACCCTTAGAAACGCGTGAACCAGCTCACGCGTGTTGATTGCCCAACCGAGCCACTGGCTTGGGCTAGTGACCAGGCCAAGTCGGCTGGGTCTAGCTCAGTTACATGGGTTGAGCTGGGCCTAGCCCCCCAAAAAAAATAAAAAATAAAAAATATGTATGCATGAATAAATTTAATATAAATTTATTGTTTTATTTATTGACACCAGAGTTAGGAATAAAAATACCGATTTAAATTTATATTATTTTTATTCATTATATTTTATTTTATTTAGCTAGAAAAATAAAAAAAATATGTGCATGCATAAAAATAAATTTATTTTATTTGTTTATTCACTAGCGTTAGAGTCATAATAAAAATATTGATCTAAATTTATTTTATAGCTATGTAATATTTACAAACGCCAGAGTTGGAATTATCCGTAGTTGAATATTTACTGGCACTAGAATCAGGAATATTATAAGCAAATTATCATAGCATAAACTAATAAATATTTAGCAATTTAAGACAAAACCAACAATGCAATATGCCTCAGGCAAAATGTTTAAAGGGTAATAATATCTTCCCTTTTACGTAACCAATCTCGAGCCATAAAATATTTGTTGACTAGTTAGGGTTCCTAATGACCATAATACTAGGTGGCGACTCATTAGACAAGACCTTTTCCCCTAAAAGAACAAGATGCCAAATATTTGTTCTTTTTCCATAAATCAAGATTATTTTTAGGGCCTCCGCGATGCCAGGTGCGACAATAAGGATACCCTACAAAGTCTACAACTTAATGTACGTGACCAAACTCTGATGCATGTGTAACAAGAGAATAAAAGGAAGAAATAAAAAGAAACAAAACAAAACAAAACAAAAGAAACAAAAGTTAGATAAAATGAAAAGTGAAAAGAGAAAATAAAATAAATATTATAATTTATACAAGAAATTTACCTCCCCGGCAATGGCACCAAAAACATGAAACGATCAAAGAGTTGATGTCTTATCCCAAGTGCAGGAGTGTCAAAGTAATAAATAACCTGGCAAGTCCGGGGTCGAACCACATGGAGGTGAACTATATAAAATAATAAAATGATATTGATGTTGAAGAGAACTTTGAGATGTGATAATGATGAAAAAATTAAACAATGATAAAATAATTGTCAATGTTAGAGGATCCACTAATGGTATTTTAAATAAGTATAGTATAAACTCTTTTTATTACTTGATTGAAAACACACACAAAGGAGGTTCCACTCAGATTATAAATTGTTAACATGATTACATTAATTATCTTATTCAAGTAATGTCAGTACTTGTAAATATTATCAGGTATTCACGGTGATAACTTATGTTAACAACAAATCAAGTTCCTTTCATAGCACAAGTGTCGGTTATACCATATAGTTGGGCTATGAAAGTGACAAGTATTTGTTGTACTAAGTGTTGTTCAACACAAATCTAGATTAACCATTTAACAAGTAAGGTATTAAGAGTGAGCAAGATAATAAATATATAACATGTTAATATCAAACATTAAAGTCCATGTTGAGTTTATACTATACTTATTCTTACACCATTAGTGTAACTGTAAACCTCGAGGAAAAAAATAAATAAATAAAAGTGAAGAAATTCAGAAATTTTTTAATATAAATTTCCGGGCAAAATAATTCGATGAGAGCTTTCAAGAATTGAAGAAAAGGCTTACTATTGCTCCCGTACTAATCCTTCCATCCGGAACAGAAGGCTTTGTAGTCTACAATGATGCCTCAAGAAAAGGACTGGGTTGTGTTCTAATGCAGCATGGAAAAGTAGTTGCCTATGCATCGAGACAACTTAAGACTCATGAAGTCAACTACCCAGTTCATGACATAGAATTGGCAGCAGTATTTTTTGCGTTACGAGTATGAAGGCACTACTTATACGGATTTCAGGTCCAAATTTTCACAGATCATAAAAGCCTTAAATATCTGATGTTGTAGAAGGAGTTGAATATGCGACAACAAAGATGGGTATAATTAATTAAAGACTATGATTGTATTATAGATTATCATCCAGGAAAAGCGAATGTAGTCGCGGATGCTCTCAGCTGTAAAGACAAGGCGATTAGGGGTGGACCAGCAACTTGGAATGAGGAAACCATGATTGAGCTAAAGAGATTAGGGGCAATATTAGGTGTGAGTCCTAAAGGATCCTTAATGGCTCAACTAAGGGTGAAGTCAGGATATCGATAGCAAATATTAGAGGCACAACAACATGATGATGAGGTGTCAAAAGTGAGAATCAAACTGGAATCGGGGGGTGAAACTCTTTTTCGAATGGGTGATGATGGAATAGTGATGTTGGGGCAACATATATATGTGCCTGACAAAAAAGGCCTTAAACAAAAGTTACTACGAGAGGCTCACGAGTCTAAGTTCACAGTACATCCATGTAATACTAAGATGTACTAGGATATGAAGCAGTACTATTGGTGGCCAAATATGATAAATTAAGTGACTCGTTACGTGGCAAAATATAGTATTTGCCAATAAGTAAAAGTAGAATACCAAAAACCGGCATGGCTGTTACAACTGATTAGTACTTAAAAGTGCATTTTTATCAAGGTTTTATACCATCATTTTGCACTTGAAGAATCAATAACTCCTTAACTAAAGCATGTTTTATAATAACATATCTAATAATATAAGATACCTTTAATTTAGGGTAAATGTTCATCTTAAATGCAGGCCTTTAAGATAAATGAAAGGATTGATTGATGAGTTTAAGTATTGAAATTGAATAGATAAAAAGAGAGCCAAACTTAGAAAAGAGATGTTGGTGCAGCCCAAACTTGAACACTATTCAGTAATTTGGTCATATCTCGAGCTATAGATCTCGGATTTAGGTTTGCTTTATATGGATAGAAAGGTAAGACATAGACCTACAACTTTCATGGGAGTACAAGATTTAAAAAGGTTGTTTTCAACTCCAAATTATAGCAACAACGGAGAAGTCTGAATCTGTCATGCAGCCCATACATTGTTCAGTGTTTAGCCTATATCTCGAGTTCTAGAAGTCCAAATGACCTTAATTGTTTTTTCCTCGAAAGATAAGACAATTTCCTATAACTTTCATGAGGATAGGTGGTTCTAGTTCTGATGCTAACAATGATGTTTTATTCAGATAAAAAGATAAGGATTTTCACCAAGTCAAGAGTTGGCAACCCACTAAACAATTAGTCATCAAATCAATAGTTCCAAATTTTGGCCTATAAAAGGAGGCATTTGGCATGCATTTAGGAGCTTGGTTTTTCAGATCAAGATCATGCTCTTTATTTCTTTCTATATATTTTTGTAATGTTTAAGTTTTATTTCATGTTATAGTTTCCTTAATCTCTTGTTTATGCTTTTCATTTCCTTTACAATACTTATGTTCTTATTTTGTTTATGTATGTTTATCTTTTTCATTATGTTTAGCTAAGTTTATTATGTCAAGGTGAAAAGGTTACACTAATGGTGTAAGAATAAGTATAGTGTAAACTCAACATGGACCTTAATGTTTAATATTAACATGTCTTATCTTTTTATCTTACTAATTCTTAATACCTTGCTTGTTAAATGGTTAATCTAGATTTGTGTTATGTAACATTTGATACAACAAATGCTTGGCACTCTCATAGCCGAACCGTATGGTATTATCTACACCTATGCTATGAAAGGAACTTGATTTGTTGTTAACATAAGTTAGCATCATGAATTCCTGACAATATTTAAAATTTTGGTGTTACTTAAATAAGATAATTAATATGATCATGTTAACAATTTATAATGAGCTATTTATGACAAATCATCCAATTGGAACCTCTTTTATGTGTGGTTTCAAGTTGAATAATAAGAATTTATACTATAGTTGTTTGAAATACCATTAATGGATCCTCTAACCTTGACATTTGTTTTTATAATTGTTTAATCCTTACATTAATCTTCCATCTCAAAGTTCTTATCAACTTCTTCTTCTTCTTCTTCTTCTTCTTCTTCTTCTTCTTCTTCTTCTTCTTTATTCTTATTATTGTTGTTGTTGTTAGTATTATTACTATTATTGTTGTTGTTGTTGCTGTTGTTGTTGTATTATTGTTGTCTATAATTTATAAAATTAACCTCCCTGTGATTCGACCCCGGTCTTGTTAGGTTATTTATTACTTCGACACTCTTACACTTGGGAGAAGACATCAATCTTTTGGTCGTGTCAACAACCATTACCAATCCTTGAGTGGAAGTGAGAGATGATCACAATGGACCTTGTGTTGGGACTACCCAGAGGAAAGAGGGGAAATGATGCAATATGGGTCATTGTGGATCGATTAACTAAGTCTGCCCTTTTCCTACCATTAAAGATGACAGATCCAGTTGACAAGTTGGCTAAGATTTATGTGAATGAAGTTGTAAGGCTTCATGGAGTCCTAATATCAATTGTTTTAAACCGAGACCCAAGATTTACTTCACATCTCTGGTCGAGCATGCAACGTGCCTTGGGAACAAATTTGAGTATCAGTACTGCCTTTCATCCACAGATTGATGGCCAATCTAAGAGAATTATTCAGATCTTAGAGGATTTACTAAGGGCATGTGCTTTGGAATTTGGTGGAAACTAGGAGGAGAACCTATTACTAGTAGAATTCACGTATAACAACAGTTATCATGCAACAATTGGAATGACCCCATTTGAAGCTCTTTATGGCATAAAGTGTAGGACACCCTTGTGCTGGGAAGAAGTTGGGGATAAAATGTTGTATAGGGCAAAATTAGTACAAATCACTACTGAAAAAGTGAGGATTATTAAGGATCGAATGAAGGTGGCTTAGGATAGACAAAAGAAGTATGCAGATATTCAAACAAGACCACTTGAATTTTTTCCTGTAGATAAAGTATTTCTAAAGGTAGCTCTATGGAAACACATGTTGAGATTCGGCATAAAGGGGAAGTTAGCTCCAAGGTTCATTGGACCATTTGAAATTTGAAAACGTATCGGACCTGTAGCATATGAAATAAACTTGCCCTCACAGTTGGCCAAGGTTCACAATGTATTCCATTTTTCTTTGCCGCGGAAAGCCGATGTAGACCCTTCGAGAGTGTTACCTCAAGTTCAATATCTAGACAGTAACGGTTGGACAGTAACAGTTGAAAATTAGACAGTAACAGTTCAAAGTTGGACAGTAACCGTTGAAAATTGGACAATAACAATTCAATGTCAAGACAGTAACGGTAGACTTTCATGTGAATACTATATAGAAGAATATAAAAGAATTGAGTCATACGAACACTTGCACATTGAGATACTAACTCTGAAAATATACATGATATATGAATGTATGTTATTATGAGGAAATGAAAATGTATAGAAAGTAACAAATGAGTAATGGATGAATATAGATTCTCTATAATATTGGCTTGAAGGAATCATAACCAAAAAGCTTCCTTATGATTCAGGAGGAGTAACTAGTATTGGATTTTCTGTTAGGGGAGGTCGTGAGACAGGCGAAGCATGTGCGTGAGTTTCCTCCTATTTGCACTTATACAATTTAAAATTCTTCTGGTGAATGCAATTACAATAAATGTCATGTTCAATGTAAATAAAGTCTAGCGTAAATACAAGATTAGCTTCGACTAATGGCATCCATGATATGATTGTTGGGATATGAATTACGAGATTAGCTTCGGCTAATGACATCCATGATAGGATTGCAGGGAAATGAATTACAAGATTAGACTTTGCAAGGTCACCCAGTTCATGCAAGTAAATAAGAGTATTTAAATTAAGAATATACAAATGAGTGTTAATTGGGTTTAAAAGATTTACAAGCAAAATATAAGTTCTATGTTAGAATTCTTATGGATCCGATAGAAAGTTAATACTTCATTCGTATTCATTACATGAGCATATATATATTCTTTATCAATATAATGGTATGTTTATTTATGTAACAGGTCCATCAAATATCTAGGGAGATCATTAGTTTAGAACTCTACTTTGTGAAGCTTATGTAAATATTTAACTTAAACAAAAGGGAATTAATGTGTTTATGTAGTATACTTTTGTGTCAACCTTTATCTATTTTTAAAAGTTTAGCTTAGCATGTAGTATTTTAGTTATCTTGTAATTAACCCTTTTGAAATATTTAAGAACACTTATTATGTTGTAAATGCTTTCTTTGCATGTTAATATTCATTTTCTTTTAATTTTTATGATATTATATTTGGAGTATGTTCATATTGAACTTACTCATAGGATATATATATATATAATGTGTGGAATAATGAGGTTTGATATAAGGTCCGGAATTATAGGACCTTGTGATGATGGATTAATTGAGTAAATTGATAGTAGTCGATAACTTGGGATGTCCTAAATACAAATAAAACTCTGCCGAATTTTTGGTAATAATAAAAAGAAAATTACCCTCAAATAAAGAGGATATGTTGGGATCTTTTAACATTGATCGAGTCGTACAGTTAGACTGTTACAGTAACCTTTTCACCTTGACATAATAAACTTAATTGAACATCATGAATAAGAGAAACATAGATAAACAAGATAAGAACATAATTACATAACTATAGTAAATGAAATGAAAAGCATAAACAAGAGATTAAGAAAAATATAACATGGAATAAATTTGAACATTACAAAATACAAAAAAAAGAGCGAGAGCAAGATCTTAATTTGAACATCAAGATACCTAAATGCATGGTAAATACCTGAGGTCTAGAATTAGATGGTTTGAGAGATCTAGTCACTAGTGAAAAATACATGAGGTGGAGAAATCTATCATTGGTGACTTTCTTCATGAATCTCAAATTCAAAACAGAAACTTCATAACGTGCTGAAGTAAATAAGAGAAGAAGAATTAACAACGAGGAAGAGTTGAGAGAACAACTAGAAAAGCTCTATGTATACTTGGGCACCAATAACGCCCTCAAGATCTCCCTCGAGGAACAACTCTTCATTTAAGAGAAATTGAGGAAGTTTGTGGAGTAATAATTGATGAATTGATCCTTAAATGTAAAAGGTTTCACTGAACATGAATGAAAAGTCCATACATCCAATCTTCTGAGCAGCCTTTTGTATTGATGTGTATAAATTTATTAGGAATTGGCTAAAATCAAATTGCCTCGACAGTTATAAAAGGATAAAAAAATCTTACCCAAATGATGTCATATATCAATCCAGAAATTTGGCTAATCCACATCCAAACATGCATTGTCATGCATAATTATACATCCATATGCACTTGTGTTTATGAATTTCAAAATGTGCCCAACAGGTATTCAAAATTTATGTCCCTCCTACTAAAATCTACACTACTAGGTTTTGTAAAAGGATGGTGATTAGTACTTAAAAATGTATTTTTATCAAGGTTTTATATCATCATTTTGCACTTGAAGTATCAATAACTCCTTAACTAAATCATGTTTTATAATAACATACCTAATAATATAACATACCTTTAATTTATGGTAAATGTTCTTAAATGCAAGCCTATCACATAAATGAAAGGATTGATTGATGAGTTTAAGTATTGAAATTGAAAGGACAAAGAGAAGGCCAAACTTAGAAAACAAATGTTGGTGTTGTCCAAACTGGAACACTGTTCAGTATTGGGTCATATCTCGAGTTTTAGATGTCCAAATAACCTTAATTGTTTTGGACAAATTCGGTAAGACATAGGCCTATAACTTTCATGTGGAGTCCAAGATTTAAAAAGGCCGTTTTCATGTCCAAATTATAGTAACAATAGAGAAGTTTGAATCTGTCCTGCAGCCTAGACACTGTTCAGTGTTTATCCCATATCTCCAGTTCTACAAGTCCAAATGACCTTAATGTTTTTTCATGGAAATATAAGACAATTTCCTATAACTTTCATGATTACAGTTGGTTCCATTTCTTATGTTAGCAATGACATTTTATTCAGACAAGAAGATAAGGATTTTCACCAAGTCAAGAGTTGGCCACTCACTCAACAATTAGTCATCAAATCAATAGTTTCAAATTTTGGCCTATAAAAGGAGGCATTTTCCATGCATTTAGGCATCTTGGTTGTTAAGATTAAGAACTTGCTCTTGCTCTCTCTCTTTTTATTTTTTTTGTAATTCTTAAGTTTTGCTTTCATTAATATCTTGTTTATGCTTTTCATTTCCTTTCCTTTACTTAGTTAACTTGTATCTTATTTATGTTCTTGTTTTGTTTATTTATGTTTCTCTTCTTCATTATGTTTAGCTAAGTTTATTATGTCAAGGTGAAAAGGTTACACTAATGGTGTAAGAATAAGAATCGTGTAAACTCAACATGGACCTTAATGTTTAATATTAGTATGTCTTATCTTTTTATCTTACTAATTCTTAATACCTTGCTTGTTAAATGGTTAATCTAGATTTGTGTTGTATAACACTTGGTACAACAAATGCTTGGCATTCTCATAGCCGAACCGTATGGTATTGCCTACAACTGTGCTATGAAAGGAACTTGATTTGTTGTTAACATAAGTTAGCATCATGAATTCCTAAGAATATTAAAAGTTTGGTGTTACTTAAATAAAATAATTAATATGATCATGTTAACAATTTATAATAAGCTATTAATGATAAATCATCCGATTGAAACCTCCTTTGTGTGTGGTTTCCAGTTGAATAAGAAGATTTTATACTATACTTGTTTGAAATACCATTAGTGGATCCTCTAACCTTGACATTTGTTTTTATTGTTGTTAATCCTTACATTAATCTTCCATCTCAAAGTTCTCATCAACTTCTTCTTCTTTATTATTATTTCTAATATTATTGTTATTGTTGTTATTGTTGTTAATGTATTATTGTTGTCTATAATTTATACAATTAACCTCCCTGTGGTTCGACCCCGGTCTAGCTGGATTATTTATTACTTCGACACTCTTACACTTAGGAGAAGACATCAGTCTTTTAGTCGTGTCAGATGGAAAATGAAAAAAGGGCTCACTACCAAAAAGAGTTGGATGATGTTAAGAATAACATGGCTCAGGTGACGAGTTTACTCGACCAACTCCTGCAAGCACAGTCAGGGGAAGGGACATCCAGTCAGCATCCGACTCTGTTATCGCCGCTAGTAGCTCTTGTTATCATTAACCCACAAAACTTGGAAACAAATCCCACTGTTAGACGACAATGAACAAAAAGCATTCCAATTACTCACCCAATTATACCTGCTCAAGTACTGACCATAATAGATCTAACTATGGGGGAATCCCATGGGGTTAAATCTTTTGGTCACCCTAAACAATATAAGTGGGTTGCCTGGAAGGAGAGGTTTAGATTTGTTAGGGATTTGATGTTTATGACTTGGTTAGAGCAGCTGAGATATGTCTAGTACCAAATGTAGTGGTACCCAAGGAGTTTAGAGTACCAGAATTTGTCAAGTACACGGAGTTAGAATGCCTTAATACACACCTGAGGTCATATTACAACAAAATGATGGAGGTTGCCGCACGTCAAAAAAAAATCCAATGCGGCGTTCGATGGCAATTTTTTGTTTTACTGATTTGGTTTTTTGGAGTCACCACCTAGTATTTTGGTCACTAGGAAACCTAAATGGTCTTTCAAAGATTCTAAGGCAAGGGACTGGTTGCGTGAAGGGAAGGTATTAGCACCCCTAGTACGCCCTACCTAAGGTAAGCTGCTTGGTGTTTGGTTTGCTCTATAAACTATGGTGTTGGTGTTTTCTAGTCCCGTCAATTTCCCTAGATTTGTTCCAAAAACTAAAACAATTTATTTTGGATAGAAATCCAAGGAGATTCCATGTGCTTTGAAAGCTCATTTTTCCCTTAGTATTTCAAAAGTTTGCGACTCGTAAATCGCAAGGAGGAGGAAAAAAATTGAAATTTTGAAATGTCCTCGATTATAGTCAAGGCTTCTTTCAAGAATGCGTGCGGATTTATTACTCCCAATAATATTTTGGATATTCGTCCTTTAAGGATTTCTTTATCCAAACATTAGCGGTGAATAATAGATGAATTCCCCCCCCCAAAATAAGATTTTTATAGTTTTTGGAATATTGGCCAATACCCTTTGGAGTTTTACAAACATGTTGTAAAATCCAGAAATGCAAGAAAATAATTTGCGTTTAAGAAATCTATGCGAAAAAACACTTTCAAAGCTTCCAATATATTTTTTTTATATATAAAAAGAACATTGAAAACATGTTAGAGTATTGGCCGTATGCAACACACAAGAAAACATTTAAAAAAAAACATTTTTTTTTACGAAACCAGGTATTTTAATACTGAATTTGTATCTCCACAGTATAAAAATAAAAACCAATATTAAGTCATTTAAAAAAAATGTGCAGGAAAAAAAATCAACAATATTTTTAAGGAATGTTTTAGAATTTTATTGAAAGCAACAAAAAACATTTTTTATCTTTGAAAATCTTGGAGGTCTTGACGAAAACCGGGTATTTTAAATACTGAATTTGTATCTCCACAATATAAAAATACAAACCAATATTAAGCCATTTTGACAAAAATATGAAGAGAAAACAACAATATTATTTTTTAGACTTTTCAGATTTTTTTTTAAATATATATATATATATACATAATATAATAATATAATATAATATAATTTATAATATATTAATATATTAAGTGGGCTGGGCCGGCCCAACTAAATGGCCCGGACTCAGCCCAAGAAAAATCCTACCTTGGTCTGGGTCGGACCCGGCCCAGACCGCCGGGTTGGGCCAGAATCCCTCTGGGCCATCCACATGTTTCAGAGCTAGAACTCGTCTGGACTAGAGGAGAAGACCAGAACGGGGGGGAATTATTCCCCCCCCGTCTCCTGCATGCAGAACGATTCTGCATGCAGGAGGAAGTTTTAAAAAATGTGCAGGGGGAGGAAGCGTACCTGGCGCGGCGGAGACGATGGCTTGCTGGCAGTGCTGCGGTGGAGGCGGTGGCAGTGTCCTAACTCACGGCGGCTCCTCACGGCGATTTCCAAATAGTCTGGCGACGTCCTCTCGGTTCGTTTGCTTGGTTTTTGTTTTCTAAATTCCCTCCCAGCTTCAAACCTTCCCTTTGCTCTCGGTTTTTTGTGTTTTCGGTGACTCTCTCCTCTGTTAGGTTGTTTCTCTCTCCTCCTCTCTCTCTTCGATTTTCTTTGTTTTCTTCGGGTTCTCTTTTTTTTTTCTCCCCTTTTTTTTTGCTCTGTTGGTTGCTATTTATAGAGCAAGTGATCGTGGTTGTTCACTGTGGCGCATGGGGAGCAGGTCACATGGCGGCTGGTCGGGGCGCAGCTGTCAAGGCGTGCCTCCCTCGGTTTCGACAGCGCGGCGGGTGGTCGGCCAGTGTCTTCGGTCGGTGGGCCAAGACGTGGTGCGCTTCGGGCTGGTGGTCGGGCGTGAGGCAAGAAGGGGACAACTCTTTAAACAAACCATTCTTTTTCCCCTTTTTCTGCTGCATGTTCGGGGGGAAGAAGAAAGGGGAACAATGCCGTTCAAAACGGCACCGTTTGGCCCTTCTCCTTTTCTTTTTTTTTAATGTATGAAACAACGTCGTTTTGGAGAAAACGCGCCGTTTCATTTAAATGTGGCGCCAGAAACGCGCCAATGTTCAAATCAGCTCCCAATTACTTTTTGTTCATTTCAATTGCGTCCCTGCCAATTTCGGTCCCCGCCCCCATAGTTGGCTGCGTTTTTCACTTTGGTCCTTGGCCTCTGATTTATGCAATTTAGCCCTTAATTAATCAAAAAACTTCCAATTTCTTCAAATAGGCCCCTGAATCAATTCAATTGCAGCCCCTCCATTTACGCGCCTCTTCCAAATTGGTCCCTGGTTTTGGATTTTCTCAATTAAGTCCCTAATTGGCCATTAAACTTCAATATTTATGCAATTAAGCCCCTGATTTGACCCAATAAAATCCTAAAAAATATATTTTGGCCCAGAACTTAAATTTCTTCTAATTAAAGCCCAAATTGACTTAAAAATCAATTTTCCTTGCAATCAAATCCTCTATAAATCCAATTAAAAATCCAATAAAGTCCATAAACATCCAAATTTGGGCTTTTCTCCTCAAAATTTAAATTTTCCTTCTAAACAGGGCCCTCATCCTTCAATAATATACTGTCAAAAATCCAATCTTTGTATTTTTATACTCCTTGACCAATTTTCTGATCATTTTCTGAGTGCTTCTGCCTTCCGTTATGTTTCTAACCTCCTTTAGCTATTTATTTTATTTTTATTTTTATAGGGACCTGAAAATGGGTTACAACAGAGGTCATACATAATGACATGTTACTCATCCATTTCTTCCAAGACAACTTGAATGGTTTCACGTTAAGCTGATATATGACTTTAGATAATACAAGGGTTAAGAAATTGAGTGACCTCGCTAATGCTTTTTTAAGGTAAAAGATATTCAATATTTACATTGCTCTAGATTGGACGGGTTTCATAGTGATGGAGAAGAGCAACAAAGAAACTGCGAGGGGGGTATGCTCATAGATGAAAAAACAAGGCAATGCATGTTTAACTGTCTTTCTTAGACAAATAAATTGTGACTTTATTCGCCAAAACTTTTAAATCTTCGTACTATGAGTACCTGATGGGTAGCTCTGCCTAGTACTTTTATGATGTCGTGGTTATTGTTGAGAGAATAGAGCAAGGGATAAGAGCCGACAGAATCTCGACACCCACCAAGAAGAAAAGGTTTACCATGAGGGAAAAAGATGATGAGGTAAGCAATATAGAAGAAAGGTAGAAAGGTAAAAATGATTTCCAAGCCTAAAGCTATCACATCCAAAGCTAATAAGCCTCGTCTTCCAAAGTACCCAATATCAGCTTTGCCAAGTCTTTTCTAGTAAAACAACCCACCAACCCATAAAAAAACCAAACTGAAAACAACCCAAAAAGAATATACCAAAAAAACCAAGAACAACTCTTACCTTTACCAATGCCTCTAGGGGAAATGTATGCAAAACTGCTAACCATAGGTCATGTGGCTCCCTTTTCTTTTCCACCATTTAAGCCTCCCTTCCCAAGTTGGTACAAGCTAGAATTGACCTATGAGTACCATGTTGGAAATCCTAGCCACATCATACAATTGCTCAACATTCAAGAAGAAGCTCTTGCAATTATTCAATGTAGGGTGGATTACTTTTGAAGATACCCCCAACATCAATTTTAACCCTTTGTCCAATCATGCTTCTAGTAGTGGGAGAGTAAACATTGTGGAGTATGGAGGGAAGAAAGAGCAAGTTTTAAGGGTAAACATAGATAGGTGATATGACATGTTGCTATAAGCGGTGTATTTTCCAGCGAAAAATGGATTAGGTCCAAGAAAGAATGATGGTTTTGATAGGTTCCATAAAGTGATGGGACATAACATTGAGGGATATGAGCAGTTTAACTAGAAGGTGATATAATTGATGGCTTTTGATCATTTACAAATAGAGAAGGAGGAAGAGGATGATGTTGTGGGCATGATAAGGGGGAAGAAAGTAGAAGTGTGTAGGATCCACTGTACTGAGAGTGGTCCACTAAAGCTTGTTTTGACAAGACCTGCCTTTTGAGGAAAAGTTATTGACCATACACAATCTTTATTCTTCTGATTCTAAAAATACCAAAGCATACACCCATGAAGATGGATTGGAACTCCTTTAAATAGTGTTTTTGATAGCTTAAAAGTCTTTCAAAACAACTTTGTAATAGCTATAAAGTGAAGAAAGTAATTTTTATGATAGCTTTTTTGGTGGTTCGATGACAAATTTAGGTTTAATTTATGGTTTACATGGTAGAATAAGTGAAGGGTAGTTTATGTTCTTATATAAGCCTTGGCTCATTAATGAAGCTCAATTATCTTTACCTTCTTGTGCCACTATTTGAACACATTATGGCCTTAAACTGCCAGTTACTTTATTGGATTGATTAAGTCATCTCTTTCGGTCTGGGCATATAATATGACCTATTACTTTATTGGACTAAAAAAGAATGGTTTAAACCTTAAGAAGTCTAATTGACTCAACTACTCCATAATATACTTTTTAGATTGAACATAAGGTTCCACATATCCTAACACAACAACACATTCAGGTAGAGGGACAAACCAACTCCAAAACACAAGCTAGGATAGAAAAAGCCTAACCCAAAATTATTCCATCCACTCTCTATTAGTTGGTATCAAACATCAAATACTCTCATGTCCTCCTGTTATAATTGGGCTTATAGATTGGTGTTAGGGATGCCCAAAGCCAATGGATAATCCATATGACATCATTTCTTTACTCAACAATGAATCACCAGCCATGAGAGACTGTTATCCTAAGTAATTGCAACTAATATAGGTTTCATATTATTTTTCCCTCACTTTATCCTTAATTCCATACAAGTTGGCATGATTTATGGCTATATAAATATCCATCAACAACCAGGTAAGGCAAGTTCCAATAACAAATTTCTTAGTGCATATTTTTCTTCTTCGTAACTACATATCATTACGGCCCTGTTTATAGTAGTGTTTGCATTGTAATTTTAGTAAATTTTGAAATTTCTTTCTCCAAATTAATTTTTATTATGTATTTTTAGATCCTTTTAATGTGTTGGTATCAAAAATAAATTTTAAAAAATAAAAGATATATATTATTTTAATGAATTTCGAAATAAAAAACAATTTTAAAAAACAATCTCAATCACACTTTCAAACATGTCCTACATCTCCTTTAAATTATGCAAACAAATATACTACACAAATTGAAGGCTTTTTTCCTTTTATATTTGTTATAACTTGAGTATTTGAGGATCTTTCACGCTAAAAAAATAATTGTCTTCCAGGTATTCATGATTTCAAATGTTTTTAAACAATCTACTTTTAAATTTTCATCCCATTTAGTAATCTTGAGAAGGTCTTAATCTTGTGTGGTTTTCCTCAACCTCATGAAAAAGAAAGTAAATTAACAAGTCCTTTGCTCTTATATTAACACCTTAACAAACAAAGAATCCATCCTATGTGTTCCTCGTAAAAAGAACACTGCTAAATAAATTACAAAGTATTGATTTCATGGAGAGAGAAATATGGTACCTGCATAATTAATGCAGAAAATATGTGAATAAATTAGAAAGAAAGGATTTTATATTAGCCATAAGATATAAGAATAATATATATGTCAAGTGTACGGTAAATAATTTTAATAAATACAAAACTATTCAGACATCATATACTTAGGTAAATAAAGGATGAACAACATCTTCTTTTTATTGCCTTGATTCTTGTGATATATGACTTGATAGGTTAGAACATGTAAATTATAATTCTATATACAAGTCAATTAATTTTGAATTATTATTAAGTATTGTTTTTTTTTTAAATAAAGTTTATAATGAATCAAAATTCATAAAAATTTTGGTACTAAATCAAGTCTCCTTCTTGATCTTCCTCTCCATCTCTTTATTGATGTACATTTTTATTGTCCGACAAAAATAGAATGTAAGTTACTCAATGATTTAAAAATCATTATTTAATTACTAAAATACACATTATATTACTTATAATAACCTTAATAAATAAAAAGGGCATAATATAATACCTAATTAATTATATTATTTCAATTTTCCAGGGTATCACACTAGTTTCAATTAAGATTTTAGATGACAACCTTACTCAAATTAAGATCTATGGCAACATAAATTTCCGGAAGTATATTCAAAATAATCTTCATCAAGTAAGAGGCCTTAGTTTGATAACCTAAAGCACCGGTCTTCTTATCAACAGCAGAAGCAATCCTTCTTTTCTTTTCTTCTCTCTTTTTCTATTTATAGGCAAAATAGTACAAGGAACGCCTATTAAGAGGCAGCAGGAAACTGTAGCTAAAGAAGATTAAAAACAAATCACATTATATTACTATCAAAACTCATGGCACTGCTTCTAAAGTGCAAGACGTCACCGGAAGCAGATACCAAGACCAATCAACTCGAGAAAATTCAATCCTATGGCAGCATCTTGGGTTTTCCTTGTTGTGTGTGGTCCCGCACCATATGATGGGGACCACCACACTTGTGAATTGTATTCTACTAAATTGGTGTTCAGTTGTTACTAGTTTTCCCAGCATTCCTTTATGATGGCTATCGTATATATTTCCACAGCGTTACAACTGGAGTTTTGCTAGCTCCGCATCAAACAAATCATCACGTCGGTATTATGAATTCATCCTCGCCGGGACAAGGCAAAAGTGTCGTCTTCATGGGACCGATTTCTCTTGTAAGATATGGAAAATATCGGCATCAATTCCATCTCCATCTCCATCTCCGATCTTTCCTTGCATCAAATTTTTGGTTTGATCTTTTGAGCCAGGAGATTGGGATCCAATGATGTAAGGGTTAAATAATGATTCGTGGTCATCCAGCAAGTCTATGGGATTTGGTATTCAGACTTCATATGTTTACAAGTATCCTCCGACGACTCTTGATATGTCGTCGATGCAGTCACGGCAACAGGAAGTCTATGGGTGTTGGCCGTAAATGGCGGCGAGAGAGCCCTACCATCAAACGCAATATCTTCTTAATGGGACCGTTTTCTATTGTAAGGTGGAAAATATGGGACATCAATTCCATCTCCATCTCCATCTCCATCTCCGATCTTTCCTTGCATCAATTTTTTCGTTTGATCTTTCCTCGGACGAATCTTGATATTGCGTCGATGCAGTGATGGCAGCAGGAAGTCTATGGGTTTTGGCATAAAATGCAATATCGTCTTCAGCTTCATTATCGTTTTACCTTTCTACTGCGTATTAAATGGTTTGCCCTCTGATTTCCTTTCATGCATCTTTCAGTCAGCATTAAGACTCGGTAATTATATTTCCTATGATTAAGAAACTTCTGGATCTATTCCCACTCCACAAAGATTTTATTGTTATTGGTAAGATAAGTAGATTAAACTTCTTCAATCTTTATATTCTCTCTTAAAGTGAAAGTCAAGGATATCTACAAATAAAAGAAATTCCAAACCTAACAAAAAATTGAAGTATACATTAAAAATTGAATTTGACCTTGCTTAAATTATGATTCTTTATATATGATTTTATTGATATTTTATTGCAGAATAGATTATTAAATCTCTTCATTTTATCATCATTAATTCTTTTTATTAAAAATAATATTTTACGACCAATTCATTTCATGACAATGAATGAATTTATTTAGCATATTAACGATTTTTATTTTATTGAAAATATTTTTTAATAAAAAATTAATAGATATTTATGATGTTAATATAATATTATTATGAAATATAAATATATAAAAAAAAACTCAAAGAAGGTAAGTTTTATCACTCAACAAATTTAAAATGGATAAAAATAACAATTGGAATGTGAATTAATAGCTAGTGCTTTCATTCTTTTTACTATAATTATGGTGTACTTTTAATTGGTTTCAAAATCTAATGTAGAAACTCCCTTCATACTATGAAATAATTTATCTTTGTCAATTGAAAATAAAATTAAAAAATAGCAAAAGATATTACCTTTGGAAACTAAGAGAATCTTTAGAAGTCCCCCTTCCCTCTCATCAAGTTATATTAAAAAATTAATGAATCAAATTTTAATATCTTTTATAGAATCAGGGCCCATCTTCAAGATACATATAAAAGAGAAAATCTTTCATAAAAAATGAACATCTCCACTTTAGAAATAAGTGTTTTGATTTTCATGATCTCCTCTTGATATCTATTTTCTATGTAACCCAATTGTGATTTGATTTACATGAACTCCTCTTGAAATAAGTCGTATTATATTATATTTGTATATTACTGTGTTTCATGAGAGAAATCTTATATTATTCAAAGTAATTTTTTTATTAAGTGCCATGTATTTAGAAAAATTAATTTCACTCGGAGATTCTATAAATCTATACATATGATTATAATGAAAAACAAAACAGCACATAATGTTTATTATTATTCAAACAAAATTTCATTTGTTTAACAATATTAATGATGTTGTTGAGTAAGATAATACTTGATAATCGATGAAAACTTCATAATTAAAGCACTAAAAAGTTGTTTGAATTGTATATTGCAAGTTCAAATGCAATTAATTAAGAAATTAAATGTCACATGTTCATTAAATAGTTTAAGTCTCCAAACATGTGTTGTAATCTATTTTTGGGTCCCCGTATAAAAAAGAAAAGAAAAGAGAAAGAAAAAAAAATAGTCGGAAGAAATCCAAAAAAAATAATAGCAGTGAGAATAGGATGCTGGGGCCCTTGGAAATTGGTTGAGGAGGTTCAAAAATATAAAAATTAAAATTTGACAGTATATATTTGATTAATGAGAGCCTTATTGAAAATGAAAATTCAATTTGAGAAGAAAAGTCCAAAATCAGATGTTTAAGGACTCAATTGAATTTTATTGAAGGTTTAATTGAATTTCTAAAGGGTTTAATTACAAGAAAAATTAATTTGTAAGTTAATTTAAGCTTTAATTAAAAGAAATTAAAGTTTTGAGGTTAAATTATAATTTTTAAGACTTAATTTGGTCAAATCAGGAGCTTAATTGCATAAATATTAAAGTTTGATAGCCAATTAGGGACTTGATTTAAGAAATCCAAAACCAAGGACCAAACAGAAAAGCACAAATAAAGGGATTGATTTCAAAAATTAATGTTTTGATGCCTTTTCTCTTTTAAATGAAATGGCACATTTTGTCCAGAATGATGTCGTTTCATTGCATTGTTCACTTAAAACAAACAAAATGTTGTCGTTTTGAATGACAACATGGGTCTTCTTCTTCCCCAAGACACATAGAGGCAATGGAAGGAGAAGATTTTCTCCCATGCATTTTCCCACTCACTCTTTTTCCCAAAACCCGAAAACAAACTTGACAAAGGCCCCTACTTGCTTAAACTATGACCCATGACCTACCATAGGACGAAAATGCAGAGGGGATAAGCCCTGCAAGCAGCCCTAAGACGACTACTCAGGGGCCCCCCCAGCCACCCCACCCGTGTGCCATGATTGGACAGGAGTAGTAGCCCTCTCTCCGCCTTTTCCTCCTTATAAATACCAGAGGAAAGAAAACAACAAGTAGGGGGGAGGGGAATAGAGAGGAATATTTGATAACGTTGGGGGCAGAAAAAGAGAGAAAGAAGAGGGGGAAGATTGAAAAATAGAGAGGACTTGTTTTGAGATACAGAGACGAGAAAAGAGAGAAAACATAGTGTTGCTACCCAATTTTTGACCCATGTTTTTGATATATTTTTAAAAAATCCAAAAATAGAGAAAAACAATGAAAATCCAAAAAATATGTTTTTTTTAATATATTTTCGTCCTTTTAGCATTTTCAACGTCGTCTAAAAAAAAAGAATTTAAATTTTTAAAAGATTTTCAAACGCGTTCGACTTTTCACGCGTCATTTTAAAAAAAAACATTGATTTTTCTCGTTGAGTCGACGTTGATATTGCTCGTTTTCAAAAAATACAAAAAAATTAAGAAAAATCAAAATTTACAAAAAGAAACTCATAATCGCCAAAGGGGAGGGGGGCAATTTTGAAACTTCAGCAAAAATACAAAAAACCCTAACCCTAAATAAAAAAAAACTGCCTCATTCTACCCAAAGGAGCCCCCCCCCCCCCCCCCCCGGTTTGAAATTTTTTGAACCTCCAGCCGTTGCTCCTTCTCACCCAAGGCCCCTTCCCCTTTTGGTTTTAATTTTTTTCTTCAGCCGGAGCCAAACAGAGCAGCCCCCAGCCGGTTTGAATTTCTTCTTCCCCTCAGCCACCGGACAAGCCTCACCCCAGGCCATTTTTCGTTTCTCTTCTCCCTTACACAGCCCCCCTCATCCTCTCCTTTCTACACCCGAACACCCCCATCACAGACTACAGCCGCCTTCTCTTTCCCTCTCGCCGCCCAGCCTTTTTACTGCAGCTCCAAACCGTCTCTTCCTCCGATCGGCCTCTCAACGCCGTGCTCACCGTCAACCGCAGCACACCGGTAACGACCCAGCAGCGGTCATAGGGTCACCGAACAGACCCGTCGGTCGCAGATCCTCCACCAAGCCTCCGACAACAGCAGCGACCCCAGGAGCGCCGTCCACAGATCGGCAGCCACCGATCTCAGTTCTGTCCACCTCTAGCCACCAGCCACTTCTCCGATCTTCAACCATCCAGACGGGAACCCGCAACGGCGGCGCTGAACTCAGTAGAAGAAAGGATCAACGGAAGGAAGCAGATCTAAAAAAGAAAAAAACTTGGGAACGGATGAAATAAAACGAAAATTAAAACAGACTGTTGTTGCGTTTTTTTTTTCGTTTTGTAGGTCAGTGTCATCGCCGGTGAAGAGGGGAAGCTGTGACTGAACCCCCGCTCATTGCACTTCTCCAGCGGCGGCGCGTGAACCCACGCGCCGCCAGTGACGGTGGCGCATGGGAAGACGCGCCACCGCCGTTCAGACAATTCCAGAAGTGTTCCTATGCAATTCCTGGAGTTTTGGGGGACTGTTTTGTACATTTTAAATTAATTCATGTAATTTTTATTTTTTGTTTTGAATTTGTATTTGTATTATGTAAATATGGACCTAAAAGAAAAGAAAAGAAAAGAAACAAAAATAAAATAGTGAAAGTGTATGTGTGTGCTTGTATTTTGTTTTATTTATTTGTATATATTTTTTATGATAAAATTGCAAACATATTAAAGAAGAATTTAATATTTTGATCGGATCGCGTTTAAGAATTATTAACTTATACGTAAGTGATATTTCTAATTTCCGATGAAAAGACAATTATTAAAATTTCTTTAACACGTCAAAGCCACGAAGCAGCTTACCTCAGGTAGGGTGCGTTAGGGGTGCTAATACCTTCCCTAACCACAACCAGTCCCTTACCCGCGAATCTCTGACAAGACCAGTACATCCGGTTCCCTAGTAGCCCGAAATCAATTACTAGGTGGCGACTCCAACGAACCAATTCAAGCAAACAACAATGAGACTTAAATCGCCAGCCGATGACGCGCGCTGATTTTTTTTTTTTGGGTGCGACACATAGTATAAAAAAGAAGAACTACCACCGCTTGCCTTCCTTATCGCTGCCACGAGAACCGCTTTGAGCCACTATCAACATCAGCTCCACCACCATAAAAAACAGAGGAGAAACCGAAACAAAATAGAGAAAAGGACAAAGAATAGGAGGGAGGGCGGAAACTGAGGGTAAGGAAAACATAGGAAAAAGAACCACCAGCCACCCTCAGCTCCCTAGTCCCCCACGGCTAGCGCCAGCAGCACCACCTTCAATAACATCTCCACCATCGTTAGAGACTGAAGAAGAAACGTAGAAGCAAGAGAATAGAAACAACAACAAGAAGAAAACATAGGAAAACAAAGAGAAAAACGAAGAAGAACCACCATCTGGAATCCCCCATCTGCCCCACGTGATTCTTCCTCAACACCGCCACTGTCTGCCGCACTCAACACTAGTGTCGCACCCCAAAAAAAATCAAAATCAGCGCGCGGCATCGGCTAGCGATTTTTCATCTCGTTGTTGTTTGCTTGAATTTGGTTCGTTGGAGTCGCCACCTAGTAATTGATTTCGAGCTACTAGGAAACCGGCTGTACTGGTCTTGTCAGAGATTCGCGGGTAAGGGACTGGTTGTGGTTAGGGAAGGTATTAGCACCCCTAACGCACCCTACCTGAGGTAAGCTGCTTCGTGGCTTTGACGTGTTAAAGAAGTTTTAATAATTGTCTTTACATCGGAAATTAGAAATATCACTTATGTATAAGTTAATAATTCTTAACCGTGATCCGATCAAAATATTAAATTCTTCTTTAATATATTTGTAATTTTATCCTAAAATATATATATATATATATATATATATATATACAAATAAGTAAAACAAAATACAAACACACACATTCACTACTTTCATTTCTTTTCTTTTTCTTTTCTTTTTTTCTTTTCTTTTACAAATACAAATACAAATACAAATACAAAAAAAAAAAAAAAAAACACCAACACACACATCCCTTTTTTTATTATTATTTTCTTTTCTTTTCTTCTTTTTTTTTTCTTTTACATTCACATATTACAAATTTAATATAAATAAACAAAAATTACATTAAAACTTTAAAATTTACAAAATGGTCCCTCAAAACTCCCGAATTTGCACTGAAGACACGCCTGACACAGAATGAACAGTGCGGCGCGTCCTCCCACGCGCCACCGCCACTGGCGGCGCGTGGGTTCACGCGCCGCCCAGAAATTCAGGCGGCGTGAGGGGGCTGCAATGGCTTCCTCCCCTCTTCAATCTCCTGCTGCCCGTCACCTGCAAAACAAACAACAACACAATCGGCAGTCGATTTTAATTTTTCTTTTGGTTCAGATCCGTGTTCGGGTCTCCTCTATTTCGGATCTATTTTGGTTCTCCTTTTTAGAGCTACTCCCTCTTTTAATCCTTTCTTCTTTTGGGTTCTGCGGCGCTGTTGTGTGTTCCCGTCCGGTGGTTGAAGATCGAAGAAGTGGCTGGTGGCTGGAGGCGGACAGAACTGAAATCTGTCGGCGCCGCTGTGTCGGGGTAGCCGCTGGAGGCCGTTGGGTCTACGGGGATGAGGGAGGAGTTGTGTGCGGGGTGGTCGGTCCACGGTGGTTGAGAAAGGAGATGGACGGTGGGCTGTGCAAGGGCTGAGGAGGCGACCTCGAAAGAGGGAGAACCGGCTGAGGGAGGGGGCAGCTGTGTTTGGCCGGTTGGAGAAGAAAAAATCAAAGCCAAGGGGAAGGAGAGGATGAGCGGCGGCTGCAAGCGGGGAAAGGAAGAAAAGCTTTTTGGGTGATGACCGGGGGGGGGCTTTGGGAAATGACAGTGAAGAGGCTGGGCTGTGTGATCGGGAGAGGAGGAAAGACCGTGGGATGAGCGGCGGTTTCCGGAGAGAAAAAAAACTAAAGCCATGAGGGGGCGTCTCCTTTTGTTAGAGATGGGTTTAGGGTTAGGAATTTTTTTGTATTTTTTCAGATGTTGTCAAAATTGCCCCCCTCCTTGTGTGAGTTAAAGACCAGTATTTATAGGCAAAAATGTTGCCAAGTTTTTCAACTTGGTCCCTCAACTTCTTTCTTTTTGTAAATTTTGATTTTTCTTATTTTTTTGTATTTTTTTGAAAACGAGCAATCTCAACGTCAACTAAAATGCGGAAAATCAATGATTTTAAAAATGATGCGTGAAAAGTCGAACGCATTTGAAAATCTTTTAACAATTTAAATTCTTTTTTAGACGACGTTGAAAATGCTAAAATGACGAAAATATATTAAAAAACATATTTTTTGGATTTTCTTTGTTTTTCTCAATTTTTTGGATTTTTTGAAAATATATCAAAACATGGGTCAAAAATTGGGTAGCAACAACTAGCACTGCCACCGCTGCCAGATCAGCATCTTCTCCTTCATCATCCCTGGCTGCTCCACTATTCTGTAAGAACAGTGGAGAGTTCTCCACTATTCGTTGTCCAGCCCACCCCAAAATGAGTGGGTAGGTCAGACCCAGTCCAATTTTATTTTTTAAATCATTTTGAAAATTTATGATTTTCTCGCATATTTTTCTGTCCATTTTGATTAGTATCGGTTTGTATTTATATATTATAAGGATATGAATCTGGTTTTCGTCAAAACGTTGCAAAAATTAAAAAAACATTCTTGTTTTCATACATACGGCCAAGTCTTAATAAATCATATCGTATTTTCATATGACAAAAAAATAAAAAAACATGTGTTAGCATACATTTTGGATTTAATAACCAGTTTATTAAAGCCATGAGAACATGGAAAATATTTCAAAAATTCCCAAAAAAATCATTTTGTTTTCTTATAGTATCTAGGATTACGAATTTATAAGTAAAATATATTCCCAATATTAAAAAAGGTATTTCTTTTTATTGACATTAAAACGATTAGGTTTTACCTGATAAGATAAGGATCTCCATACCGATGAGGACTTTTCTTAAACCATAGATAAACCAATAGATAGACCTTAGCATATATCAGACAATTAAACAATGCAACTTACCTTAGGTAGGGCATATTTGAGTTGCTAATACTTTCTCTTTACGCAACTAGTCCCTGTGCCTGATCTCTTAGACTAGTTAAGATTCCTAGTGATCAAAATTCTAGGTGGCGACTCCTATTCCATTGATAAAAGACAAGTCTTTTCATATTTGTTAGACTGATACAATACAGAGAGTGAACGATTGATGCGACGCCGCACTCGTGTGACAACATGAAAGTCATACTGTATGGAATTTGTATGATGTGTTTCTTGAAAGAAAGCTTATATTATTCAAAGTAAGCTTTTATTACGTGTAAATTATTTAAAATACTAATAATATTACTCAGAACCTCTATAAATATATACATATAATTAAATATAATCATATAATTTTTTTAAAAAAATTATTTGATTGTTGTCTTACGCTTCTATTATCATGTAATTAAGTAAAACATGATTTCATAAAATAAAGTTGTTAGACATGACTGAGTCATTTGTTTGACGGGTTTACTCAGGTCAATCTAAGATACTATCATCTCAATATTTGAAGAACAATGTTAAAATGTTGATGTCTTCAATTTTTTCTAGTCAAACTAGATTTTTACTAGGTCAATTGGATCAAACTTTAACTTACTTAGATGATTGGATCATATAAAATTAAAATCTAATCCAATTTAGCTTAACACCTAAGGCACGAAAGTGCTCAACTCAAAATATATTTTCTGCAAACAAAATATATTATAGAGTGTAAAATATTTTTTTTACCCAGATCATCTTACTTTGTTTCTTCAAATTTTGTCAAGAAATACTACTAAAACACATATTAGCAATAAATTCATCCTACCTCATGCAAAACCTCTTCCCTCTCCTTCTCTCCCATCCCTTCTCAATTAAGATTCTATAACTAATAAAAATCAACTTATCTATCATTAAATGTTCACTCGGGTTCCAAATCATAGCTATTTGATTATAGAATTAAAAAGCGA
The DNA here is from genome assembly GCA_033617975.1 of Populus alba x Populus glandulosa. NCBI lineage: Eukaryota > Viridiplantae > Streptophyta > Magnoliopsida > Malpighiales > Salicaceae > Populus > Populus alba x Populus glandulosa. The sequence goes on from CM066161.1 coordinate 13,067,281, forward strand.
GTCAGCCATAAGATAGTTAATTGGAATTTTACAGATATAAAACATCAAACAAGATTGGAAGCTTTTGGTATCGATAAAAAAGAAGAAGAAGAGTTAGATGGTTTGAGAGATCTAGTCACTAGTGAAAAATACCTGAGGTGGAGAAATCTATCATTGGTGACTTTCTTCATGAATCTCAAATTCAAAACAGAAACTTCATAAGCCGCTGAACTAAATAAGAGAAGAAGAATTAACGACGAGGAAGAGTTGAGAGAACAACTGGAAAAGCTCTATGTATACTTGGGCACCAATAACGCCCTCAAGATCTCCCTTAAGGAACAACTCTTCATTTAAGATAAATTGATGAAGTTTGTGGAGTAACAGTTGATGAACTGATCCTTAAATGTAAAAGCTTTAACTAAACATGAATGAAAAGTGCATAGATCCAATCTTCTAAGCAGCATTTTGTATTGATGTGTATAAATTTATTAGGAATTGGATCAAATCAAACTGCCTCGACAGTTATAAAAGGATAAAAAATCTTACCCAAATGATGGCATATATCAATCCAGAAATTTGGCTAATCCACATCCAAACATGCATTGTCATGCATAATTATACATCCATATGCACTTGTGTTTATGAATTTCAAAATGTGCCCCACAGGTATTCGAAATTTAGGTCCCCCCTACTAAAATCTACAATATTAGGTTTTGTAAAAGGATGGTGATTAGTACTTAAAACTGCATTTTTATCGAGGTTTTATAACATCATTTTACACTTGTAGTATCAATAACTCCTTAACTAAAGCATGTTTTATAATAACACACCTAATAATATAAGATACCTTTAATTTATGGTAAATGTTCATCTTAAATGGAGGTCTATCACATAAATAAAATGATTGATTGATGAGTTTAAGTATTGAAATTGAAAGGACAAAGAGAGGGCCAAACTTAGAAAAGAGATGTTGGTGTAGTCCAAACTGTAACAATGTTCGGTAATTAGATCATATCTCGAGTTCTAGATGTCCAAATGACATCAAATTTTTGGTCCAATATTTAAGACATGTGCCTACAACTTTCATATGGAGTCCAATATTTAAAAAGGCCGTTTTCAAGTCCAAATTATAGCAACAACAGAGAAGTCCAAATCTGTCCTGCAACCCAGACACTGTTCAGTGTTCAACCCATATCTCGAGTTCTAGAAGTCCAAATGACCTTAAGTTCTCGAGTGCATTTAGTTCCAATTCTGATGCTAGCAATGACATTTTATTTAGACAAGAAAATAAAGATTTTCACCAAGTCAAGAGTTGGTCACCCACTCAACAATTAGTCATCAGATCAACAGTTGCAAATTTTGGCCTATAAAAGGAGGCATTTGCCATGTATTTAGGGGTTTGGTTGTTCAGATCAAGAACTTGTTCTTGCTCTCTCTCTTTATATTTTTTTTATAATTCTTAAGTTTCTCTTTCATTAATATCTTGTTTATGCTTTTCATTTCCTTTCTTTTACTTAGTTAACTTGTATCTTGTTTATGTTCTTATTTTGTTTATTTGTGTATCTCTTCTTCATTATGTTTAGCAAGTTTATTATGTCAAGGGGAAAAGGTTACATTAATGGTGTAAGAATAAGTATCTTGTAAACTCAACATAGACCTTAATGTTTAATATTAACATGTCTTATCTTTTTATCTTATTAATTCTTAATAACTTGCTTGTTAAATGGTTAATCTAGATTTGTGTTGTATAACACTTGGTACAACAAATGCTTGGCACTCTCATAGCCCAACCGTATAATATTACCTACACTAGTGCTATGAAGGGAACTTAATTTGTTGTTAACATAAGTTAGCATCATGAATTCGTGACAATATTTAAAAGTTTGGTGTTACGTAAATAAGATAATTAATATGACCATGTTAACAATTTATAATGAGTTATTAATGACAAATCATCCGATTGGAACCTCCTTAGTGTGTGGTTTCCAGTTGAATAATAAGAGTTTATACTATACTTGTTTGAAATACCATCAATGGATCCTCTAACCTTGACATTTGTTTTTATTATTGTTTAATCCTTACATTAATCTTCCATCTCAAAATTCTCATCAACTTCTTTACTACTACTACTACTACTACTATTACTACTACTACTACTACTACTACTATTGTTGTTGTTATATTATTGTTGTCTATAATTTATACAATTAATCTCGCTGTGGCTCAACCTCGGTCTTGCCGAGTTATTTATTACTTCGACACTCCTGCACTTGGGAGAAGACATCAATCTTTTGGTTGTGTTAGTTCCATAAAGTGATGGGACATAACATTGAGGGATGTGAGCAGTTTCACTAGAAGGTGATATAATTGATGACTTTTGTTCGTTTATGAATAAAGGAGGAAGAGGATGATGCTATGGGCATGATAAGTTTATAAGGGAAGAAAGTAGAAGTGTGTAGGATCACCATACTGAGAGTGGTCAACTAAAGCTTTTTATGGCAAGACCTGCCTTTTGAGGAAAAGTTATTGACCGTACATAATCTTTATTCTTCTGATTCTAAAAATACCAAAACAAACACATATCAAGATGGATTGGAACTCATTCAAATAGTGTTTTTTTATAGCTTAAAACTATTTCAAAACAGCTTTGTAATGGCTATAAAGTGAAGAAAGTGGTTTTTATGATGGCTTTTTTGGTGGTTTGATGACAAATTTAGGTTTAATTTATGGTTTACATGGTAGAATAAGTGGAGGGTAGTTTATGTTCTTATATAAGCCTTGGCTTATTAATAAAGCTCAATTATCTTTAGCTTCTTGTGCCACTATTTGAACACATAATGGCCTTAAACTGCTAGTTACTTTATTGGATTGATTAAGTCATCTCTTTTAGTTACTTTATTGGATTGATTAAGTCATCTCTTTTGGTCCAGGCATGTGATATTACTGATTACTTTATTGGACTAAAAAAGAATGGTTCAAACCTTAAGAAGTATAATTGACTCAACTACTCCATAATATAGTTTCTAGATTGAACCTAAGGTTTCCACATAGACTAACACAACAACACACTCAGGTGGAGGGACAAACTAACTCCAAAACACAAGCTAGGATAGGAAAAGCCTAACCCAAAATTATTCAATCCACTCTTTATTAGTTGGTATCAATCATTAAATACTCTTATGTCCTCCTGTTATAATTAGGCTTATAGATTGGCATAAGGGATGCCCATAGCTAGTGGATAATCCATATGACATCATTTCTTTACTCAATAATGAATCACGAACCACGAGAGACAGTTATCCTAAGTAATTGCAACTAATATAGGTTTCATATTATTTTTCCCTCACTTTATCCTTAATTTCATACAAGTTGGCATGATTTATGGCTATATAAATATCCATGAACCACCAGGTAAGGCAAGTTCCAATAACAAATTTTTTAATGCAAATTTTTTTTCTTTGTAACTACATATCATTACAACGCTGTTTAGGGTTGCGTTTGCACTGTAATTTTAGTAAAATTTCAAATTTCTTTCTTCGAATTAATATTTGTTACGTATTTTTAAATCCCTTTAATGTGCTAGTGTCAAAAATAATTTTTTTAAAAAATAAGATAATTTTTTTTAACAAATTTCCAAACGAAAAACAATTTAAAAAACAATCTCAACGACATATTCAAACATGCCCTACATCTTCTTTCAATTATGCAAAGAAATATACTACACAACCTGAAGGCTTTATTCCTTTTATAGCTGTGATAAATTAAGTAATTGAGGATCTACCGCACTAAAAAATAATTGTCTTTCAGTTATTCATGTTTTCAAATGTTTTTCAACAATCTACTTATAAATTTTCATCCCATTTATTAATCTTGAGAAGGTCTTATTCTTGTGTGGTTTTCCTCAACCTCATGAAAAAGAAAGTAAATTAACAAGTCCTTTAATTTTCTATTAAGAGAATGTTTGGGAACGCGGTGTAAACCACATCCACAAAAATACAATTTGTTTTTTGGTTAATCTTTTTTAAAGTTTTCAGATCATTTTGATGTGTTTATGTTAAAAATAATTTTTTAAAAATAAAAAATATATATTATAAAAAACAATAAATACCATACTTCCAAACACACCCTTGCACCTTAACAAACAAAGAATCCATCCAATGTGTTCCTCGTAAAGAGAACACTGCTAAATGGATTACAAAGTATTGATTTCATGGAGAGAAAAATATGGTACCTGCATAGTTAATGCAGAAAATATGTGAATAAATTAGAAAGAAAGGATTTTATATTAGCCATATGATATAAGAATAATATATATGTCAAGTGTACGGAAAGTAATTTTAATAAATACAAAACTGTTCAGACATCATATTTTTAGGTAAAGAAAGGTTGAACAACATCTTCTTTTTATTGCCTTGATTCTTGTGATATATCACTTGATAGGTTAGAACATGTAAATTATAAGTCTATATACAAGTTAATTAATTTTGAATTATTATTAAGTATTGTTTTTTTAAAATAAAGTTTATATTGAATCAAAATTCATAAAAATTTTGGTACTAAATCATGTCTCCTTCTTGATCTGCCTCTCCATCTCTTTGTTGATGTAGACTTTTATTGTCCGACAAATATAGAATGTAAGTTACTCAATGATTTAAAAATTATTATTTAATTACTAAAATACACATTAATTACTTATAATAACCTTAATAAATAAAAAGGGCATAATATAATACCTAATTAATTATATTATTTCAATTTTCCAGGGTATCACACTAGTTTCAATTAAGATTTTAGATGACAACCTTACTCAAATTAAGATATATGGCAACATAAATCTCCGGAAGTATATTCAAAATAATCTTGATCAAGTAAGAGGCCTTACTTTCATAACCTAAAGCACCGGTCTTCTTATCAACAGCAGAAGCAATCCTTCTTTTCTTTTCTTTTCTCTTTTTCTATTTATAGGCAAAATAGTACAAGGAACGCGTATTAAGAGGCAGCAAGAAACTGTAGCTAAAGAAGATTAAAAACAAATCACACTACTGCTACTGCTTCTAAAGTGCAAGACCTCATCGGAAGCAGATACCAAGACCAATCAACTCGAGAAAATTCAATCCTATGGCAGCATCTTGGGTTTTCCTTTATGATGGCTATCGTATATATTTCCACAGCGTTACAACTGGAGTTTTGCTAGCTCCGCATCAAACAAATCATCACGTCGGTATTATGAATTCATCCTCGCCGGGACAAGGCAAAAGTGTCGTCTTCATGGGACCGATTTCTCTTGTAAGATATGGAAAATATCGGCATCAATTACATCTCCATCTCCATCTCCGATCTTTCCTAGCATCAAATTTTTTGTTTGATCTTTTGAGCCAGGAGATTGGGATCCAAAGATGTAAGGGTTAAATAATGATTCGTGGTCATCCAGCAAGTCTATGGGATTTGGTATTCAGACTTCATATGTTTACAAGTATCCTCCGACGACTCTTGATATCTCGTCGATGCAGTCACGGCAACAGGAAGTCTATGGGTGTTGGCCGTAAATGGCGGCGAGAGAGCCCTACCATCAAACGCAATATCTTCTTAATGGGACCGTTTTCTATTGTAAGGTGTGGAAAATATAGGACATAAATTCCATCTCCATCTCAGATCTTTCCTTGCATCAATTTTTTCGTTTGATCTTTCGTCGGACGAATCTTGATATTGCGTCGATGCAGTGATGGCAGCAGGAAGTCTATGGGTTTTGGCATAAAATGCAATATCGTCTTCAGCTTCATTATCGTTTTTCCTTTCTACTACGTACCAAACTTTTGGATCTATTCCCACTCCATAAACTTCTTCAATCTTGATATTTTCTCTTAAAGTGAAAGTCAAGGATATCTACAAATAAACAAAATTCCAAACCGAACAAAAAAAGGAATAAAAAATTTGAGATTCCAGTGTGAAGTGTACGCCCACAAGCAGCTTATCTCGTGGGGTAGAGAAGCCTAGGAGTTTGACTGACCAACCTTTATGGCTGCCGAATCCAAACACGACTCTTCTCTCACCGAGCCCCCACTATTTTGATCGGGTCACCATTACCCTTTCTTTCTTTTTTAACTTCCTCTGAATAATTCCGTATGGTTTTTTTTTTTCTGCGCAGATTTGTGCATTCTCATTTATTTTCATTTTTGCATATAACACACTATATGTTAGAACCAATCTGACTAATGAAAGAAGGTTAAATCATGAAAGGGTAATAACGTTTTTGTGTAGAAGAAGAAATTAACTCAATGTGTTATGTGTACAATTTAAAGAATACAAATATATGCCCATAAAAATACAAGTATATGCCCAACTTAATAATGGATGTGTGTCGTTACTTCAAAGAAATAATATTAAGCAAAATAATTTAAAAACCCATCTTTTTCATTGAAAATAATATTCCTTTTTTTAAATTTTTTTGAGAAATTTCTTAGAATAAAATTAATTGAGATAGAAAAATAAATGGCGCATCTTCAAGATAGAGATTAAAGAGAAAATCTTTCATCAAAAGTGAATATCTCCACTTTACAAATAAGTGTTTGATTTACATGATCTCCCCTTGATATCTATTTTTCTCTGTAAAATAAAAATGACTATTCATTAGTTGCAATTGTGATTTGATTTCAGTATAATGATGAAACCCAAATGAAAGTTTAAAAACGTTGAATGTGTTACATATGATTAAAATGAAAAAACAAAGAAACACAAAATATTTATAATTCCTCCAAATAAGTTTTATTTAATGCAACAATTAGTTTAACAATACTAATGATGTTGTTGAGTAGGATTATAGTTGATAATAATAGATAATTGATGAAATCTTCAAGTTAAAACATTATGATGATATTTGAATCTAATATTGCAAGTTCTTTGTATTGAGAAATGCAATAAATTAATAAAGTAAATGCTACATATGCATTAAATATTTTCATAGTTTTAAAATATGAAAGTTGTATTATATTAGATTTGTATAGTAATGAGTTTCATGAGAGAAATCTTATATTATTCAAAGTAAATTTTTTATTAAGTGCCATGTATTTAGGAAAATTAATTTCACTCGGAGCCTCTATAAATCTATACATATGATTATAATGAAAAACAAAACAGCACATAATGTTTAGTATTATTCAAACAAAATTTCATTTAGTGCAACAATTTGTTTAACAATATTAATGATGTTGTTAAGTAAGATAACACTTGATAATAGATGAAAACTTCATAATTAAAGCACTAAAAAGTTGTTTGAATTGTATATTGCAAGTTCAAATGCAATTAATTAAGAAATTAAATGTCACATATTCATTAACTAGTTTAAGTCTCCAAACATGTGTTGTAATCTATTTTTGGATCCCCACACAAAAAAAAATATAAAAAAGAAATATATATATATATATATATATATATATATTCAGAAGAAATCCAAAAAAAAATAATAGCAGTGAGAATAGAATGTTGGAGCGCCCACAAATTGGTTGAGGAGGTTGAAAAATACAAAAAATAAAATTTAACAGTATATATTGGACTGATGAGAGCCGTGTTGAAAAAGAAAATTTAATTTGAGAAGAAAAGTCCAAAATCATATATTTATGGACTTAATTGAATTTTATTGAAGGTTTAATTGAATTTATGAAGGATTTGATTGCAAGAAAAATTAATTTTTAAGTCAATTTAAGCTTTAATTGAAAGAAATTAAACTTATGAGGTTAAATTATAATTTGTAAGACTTAATTTGGTCAAATCAAGGGCTTAATTGTATAAATATTAAAGTTTGATGGCTAATTAGAGACTTGACTGAAGAAATCCAAAACCAAAGACCAAATAAAAAAGGCGCACAAATAAAGGCAGTGATTTGAAAAATTAACGTTTTGGTGCCTGTTCATAACGATGTTGTTTCATTGCACTATTCACTTTTTTTTTTTAAAAAAGCAAAACATTGTCGTTTTGAATGGCAACGTTGGTCTTCTTCTTCCCTTAGACATGCAAAGGAAATGGAAGGAGAAGCTTTTCTCCCCTGCATTTTCCCGCTCACTCTCTTTCCCAAAACCTAAAAACAAACCTGACAAAGACCATTACTTGCCCAAACCATGACCAATGACCTACCACAAGACGAGAATGCAGAGGGGACAAGCCTTGCGAGCAACCGTGAGACGGCTACCTAGGGGGGCCCCGGCCACCCTATCACTATGTCATGACTTTACAAGGGTAGTAGCCCTCTCTCCCCCTTTTCCTCCTTATACATACCAGACGAAAGAGACAACAAGTGGGGCGGGGGGGAGTGGAATATAGAGGAACATTTGAAAATAGTTGGGAGCAGAAAAGGAGAGAAAAGAAGAGAGGGAAGATGGAAAAACATAAAGGAATTGTTTTGAGATACAAAGACGATAAAAGAGAGAAAACAAAGTAGAAGAGAGAAGAATTGCCACCGCTTGCCTTCCTCATCTCCGCCACGAGAACCGCCTTGAGCCATTGTCAATGGGAGCTCCACCACCAGCAAAAACAAAGGAGAAACCAAAACAAAATATAGAAAAGGAGAAAGAACACGAGGGAGGGGAGAAACAAAGGGTAAGTAAAAAACAAAAAAAAGAACCACTAGCCACCTTCAACACCGCCACCATTGCCATGTTTGCTTCTTCTCCTTCATCGTCCCCGGCTGCTCCACTGAACTGTATGAACAGTGAAGAGTGCTCCACTATTCGCTAGATTGAACAGAGGATACGAATTTGGTTTTCATCAGAATGTTCCAAAATTTTAAAAAAATATCTTATTTTCATGCATACGGTGAAGTCTTAAAAAATCATATCGTATTTTCATACAAAAAAAAAAATATGTTAGCATGCATTTTGACTTTAATAACCAGCTTATTAAAGCCATGAGAAGTTGGCCCATATTTCAAAAATTTTCAAAAAAAATCATTTTGTTTTCTTTTAGTATCTGGAATTACAAATTTGTACATAAAACGTATTTCCAATATTAAAAGATAGGTTTTTTTATTGACGTTAAAATAGTTAGGTTTTATCCGATAAGATAAGGATCTCCTTACCAAGGAGGACTTTTCTTAAATCATAGACAGACCAACAGGTAGACCTTAATATATATCAGACAATTAAACATTGCATATTACATTAGGTAGGGCGTATTTGGGGTGCTAAATGAAAGTTTGGCCAACTTTTTTAGTGGGTGTGATGATTGTTGTTGGGATGCTAGTTGCTACTAGAACGACCCCTGTTATGGCTAAAATTAGAGTTGTGCTAAAATATGGCAAGATATGCAGATTGCATGGGTAGCGAAAGTGGCTGAGGTAGTAGAGGTGAGTTTGCATCCATGGATTGAAGGAAGGTCTTGTGTAGAAACTCATGTAAAGAGATGGTTGTGAAGGTCGGCATATGACAGTAGTTCTGCCTTGGTCACGAGGCTGATTATCAAGTTTTTGAACACACCACGAAGGCCATGAAACATATAGAGGTTAAAGTCTTCAAGGGACATAGGACAACCAACAGTAACCAATTCATGAAATCTCAATTTTGCTTGCTGCATGTATATAACAATCAAAGCATCACCTTGCCGAAGATCTTGAAAGGACTTGTAAAGTTGCATGATGCAAGAATTAAATGAAGACGTGAAAGCTTTCTCAAGAGTGCACCAAACACAATGTGAGTTATGACAATCTACCACAAGGTGTAATACATCTATAAAAAGAGAGGAGAGTGACGCACTCAAAATAAGTTGATCATATTGCTTCCAATAAAGAAAAGAGGGGTTGATTGTCGAAGAAGAACCAGTAGAACTATCATAAACATGAGAGGGAGGACATGACATTGAGCCATCAATAAAGTGGAAGACGTTCTTACCAAGAAGATATGACTTCATCTGCATTCGCTAATATAGATCATTTGTGTTTGTAATTTTTAACAAAACAACTTGATACGTGTTGGACAAAACAATTATAGTTGGAGTTGACGTCCCTATAATATAAAGAGGAAAAACAAAAACATGAGAGGGAGAATCATTGTTATGCTCTGGAAGTGAATGAGGTTGCTGTTGTGAGAAAACACCACCGATAGCAGCCTGTGAGTGGCAGGTCGGCTAGGCTGCAACACTAGTTTGGTGGAGGGAGAAGTCAACAGCAACAATAGAGTTTGTTTGGGATAAGGAGAGAGGATTTCTGATGGTAGAAGGCTTTGATACCAAGTTGAGAAGAAGCAGGAGGCTTAACCTATTAGTTAGTCAACCATTTTCTATTTATATGTGTAGAGCAATATACAATAGTAAAAGTAGATATTACAACATTAGAGTAGTGCCTATAATATTTCCTATATATATACATTTTATAACAAGCTTAATGAGTTGTTGGGAAGTCTTTGTTTTTCTCTACAGAAAAAGGTTGTTTGGAACTTTGATAACACATTAGAACAAATAATTTTTCGATCATTGTGTCATGACAAAATGTTCCTATATCAACTTGCTTCAATATTTAGATCGACATATACGCATGCTGATAATGAAGTGGTTAAGACATAAAATGTTCCTATATCAATAACTGGAGTAGCACACATAAATCACCATTGAATTTTCTTAGTATCGTTAGAATCATCTCTTTAAGATCTTTTTTTATCGTACCGGTAGTGTTGTCATCGAAATTTCAGTGTGCTTTAGAGGCTTTTTTTTTATTCTTTGTTTCTCTCTCTTCTTTCCTCCTTGTAGCTTGTAAAGATACACGATAGAGAAAAAAAATAAGAAAAAAGGAAGAGGCCTTAAAGGCTCTGAAGCTTCAATAATGACACACTCTTAGAGGCATACCGAATCTTCAAGATGATGCCATTAATATAATTAGTAAGATCTCAACGAGATAAATCCAATAGCGCTAAAAAAAGGTAACTAACAGTGAATGAAGTAGGCTATATGAATCGTTCAAAGATGGTGGGGCTCACTTGTCTTTGAGAGACTCATGTGGCCCGCTACATTCACCATTAATAATATTTCTTAATGTTATTGAATTTATCTTATCGAGATTTTTATAACGATACAAGTTATGTCATTTTCCGAGTTTTGATATGTCTATAACTAACAATAAATTAATACCTGTCCACAAAGCTTGAGAGGACATCCTTGAATGATTAAATGCTAGCAGAGGACCCAACACGATGAATACAAAAGAAAGGAATTGCAAGCCACTTTCCTGAGGCTAGAGTGAAAGAAAAGAATTGCGTGGCACTATTTGAATTCACAAATAGTTTTTCGACATCTTATCCGAGAATTTCTTGAATTATCTACCATGCTTAAACACTTTAAATGATTTGGAAAACTCTACCTAAAAGACTAGTAAATGTCAACTTAAGTTTGCAAACAACCACTGTCATATGATGCTACCTGGAAAATCGTGTTGTGGCTATATATATACCCTCTGAGATGCTGTTTTTAATTCATCCTAAAATTTAATAAAGGTAGGAAAATATTATCTTCAATGGAGCTGGGAAGTATAATGGAGTTCCTAAACAACAAGTCCATTTTAGTCCTTGGTGCAACTGGATTTCTTGCAAAGAGTATTGTCCCCTCTCAAAAGAAATTTATTTCCTCAAGACTTGTGATGTGCTGTGACAAAATCAATCTATTAACAATGTTGTTTTCTAACATTGGCAGTTTTTGTGGAGAAGATATTGAGGGTTCAACCCAAAGTGAAGAAGCTTTATCTTCTTCTAAGAGCCGTGGACACTAGATCTGCTGAAGAACGCCTGCAGAATGAGGTAAAATCTTCTTCTCCTTTCTTTCTCTTTTTTTTTTTTATCTTAAATTTATTATATGTGCATCATGGACTGAAACATATAATAGTTCTTGATACTATATTGCATATATACTGATTTATACAGGTGATAGGGATGGCCTTGTTTGATGTTTTGAGAGAGCAACATGGTGCAAGTTTATATTCCTTCGTTTATGAAAAAGTGACTCCTGTTCCTGGGGACATCTCTTGTGTGGACTTGGGAATAAGAGACTCATTGTTGAAGGGTCAGATATGGAATGAAATTGATATGGTGATTAACTGCGCTGCCACCACCAACTTTGATGAAAGGTCAGCAAGGAAATTAACTGATTTTCATTAGTTCATTTCTTTTAGAGATAAGAGATTCAAATTCCTTTGCAACGAAAGATATTTAAGAATTTATTAATCACTAAAATTAGTAACGTTTCACTCTTCTTACTTATTTTTTTATATTGTTTGTTGAAGATACGATGTTGCATTAGGTATCAATACATTGGGACCTTTGCACCTCTTGAACTTTGTCAAGAAATGTAAAAATGTTAAGGTGCTTGTCCATTTATCAACTGGTAAGAATATTTATTATGTAGTTCGATTGAGCTTTAATTGGACACACTGTACTCGTCTATGCACATAATCCACGCCAAGTATAATGTTTTGGAATCTTTAATGTAGACTAACATTCTTCTCAATGATTGTCCTTTCGTCAGCTTACGTATGCGGCGAAGATGCAGGATTGATACTGGAGAAGCCATTTCCCTTGGGAAAAGCCAAGAAAGGCACGGAAATGATAGACATCGACATAGAAAAGAAAGTGGTCGAGGAGAAATTGAGGAAACTCCACTCAGAACATGCTGAAGAGAGTGCGGTCACGTCTTACATGAAGGATTATGGCTCTAAACGGTAGTAATATCTAATTAAATTGTGACAATTTTCGTTTAAGATATACTTAGTTGCCTGACATGATGTCTTTTCCCTTGATGGTGATTAATTACAGGGCCAGGATGTTTGGATGGCCAAACACTTACGTATTTACCAAGGCAATGGGAGAGATGCTCCTAGTCCATTATAATAGAGATACAGTACCTCTAGTCATTATCCGCCCTACTATGGTAACAAGTACTTACCAGGAACCGTTTCCCGGCTGGATTGAAGGTGTAAGGTAGTCTGCATATCTGCATGCGCATCATGGTGTAAGCATGCATGGTTCTTCATTAATTTTCGAATCATTTTTTGTCCCAATAACACAGGACAGTTGATGGAGTAGCTGTTGGATATGCTAAAGGGAAATTGAAACACTTTCCGTTCAAACCACAGTTAATAGTTGACGTGGTTAGCTCATACCCCCTCCGTTCTTTCATTAGTTTTTATAAATAAAGCATGCCGAAACTGAAAATGTCCTGGAAATGATGCAGATACCAGCTGACATGGTAATCAATGCTATTATCATGGCCATGGTGGAATATGCAAACCGATCCACTACTTCAGAAATCATTTATCATGTAGGATCTTCATTGAGAAATCCGTTCAAATTCTCAAATTTAAATGAATTATTCTTTCGTTACTTCACTCAAAACCCGTTGATTGACAAAGAAGGAAAGCCAATAAAGGTTGGCGAGGTTACAGCTTTCAGCTCCATGGCTAGTTTCCGTATATACATGGCGATTCGTTATTCGTTGCCATTAAAGGTTTGATGAACATAAATAATTTAATTTCACATTTCGTTATGTCCATCAAAATCTAGTCTATTTCTATAGTTCAAATATTTCACACATCACCTGCATCACCATAGGTCCTACTCTATAAGAAATTTCGTTTAGTTTTCCAAAGTCAACCTTTTTACGTATGTTTGGTATGATAATTGCACGAAAAGTGCTCTTGTGGATCGAAAACATTTCCAATTCTTTGGCATTAATTTAATTTCACATTTCGTTATGTCCATCAAAATTTAGTCTGTTTCTATAGTTCATATGTTTACACATCACCATCAACTGTATATTGGGTTATATAACAATTAGTGTTCTTATGGATCGAAAATAACAAGTTTATTACTGAAAATCTATTTTTACTAAATTATTTGAATATAAGAAAGAAGGCATTTGCATATACCCTTAAGAAAGCTAAGTCACAGAATTTCAAGAACCGCTTTTCCTTATTAATTACTCCTATCTTATTGACCAGTGTTTCTCGTTTAAGTTATTGAGTTTTGCAGGAATTACTAGTACCCCCTTGATAAATGTTGGGTTAAATAATATTAGAAAATAATATAAATTATATATTAGAATTTTACCTAATAATTTAAGTTATTGGGTTAAATTGGTTATTTAACATGATATCAGAATATTAATGATGAAGCGGTTACGAATTTAAATCCTACAATCCTTATTTATATGATAAAAATTAAATACAAGGTAATATAGATCTATACAAGTTTCAAATTCAAAAAACTTTCAATTGATAAGATGTTTTAAAAAATAATATAAATCATATATTAAAAGCTATGCATGTCTCATGCATGATTACAACCTAAAATCAATAAGTAAATTAAAGTATGTCTTATTCCATAATTGATTTTCCTCTGTTACAACATATTATCAAACATAAACTTCCTACGTAAGTGATTGTTTTCTCATTAATCTCAAACTAACAAGTAATTTTTTTTTCTCTTACCAGGTATTCCATCTAGCTATAAATACTGTTTTATTCCAGAAACACTACAAGGACAAGTACACTGCTCTTCACAGAAGCTTGAAGCGTGGAATGCGATTAGCTAAGCTCTATGAACCTTATGTGTTCTTTAAGGGCATGTAAGGATATAGTCATTGAATTCCATTGATATATCTTATAGTTTCAATGAATATTACATAGATTAGCGCATAATAAATTAATTTTATCTTTTTTTACTCAGATTTGATGACACCAACTCGGAAAAGTTGCAAATTGCTGCAAGAGAGACTTGTTCAGAAGCAGATGCCTTCAACTTTGACCCCACAAGTGTTAATTGGGAAGCTTACATGATGGATGTTCATTTTCCTGGTCTCGTAAAATATGTGCTAAAATGATATATTGCCAGAGAGCATTTGCACGGCGACATTTGGGCATACTGTTCCTACGAACTGTCTTATAATTGATTGTAATAGTGCTTTTTATTATGATGAAAAATAAATTATCGAATAAAAGTGAAATCTAATATATCAAGTTTTTGTTGTTAAAGACTTGTAATTTTCGATTTTTTTTGTTATTGAAATATGCTATTTTTCCTTAATTTTGTTTTGTTAATTGACTAAATATATGGTTATATAATTTGAAAAATATATCACTCGTTTATATAATATCCATTTTTTTCATCAAATTTCAGCTAATTATAATTTTAATTCCAAAACTATGTTTTAGTGTTATTGGGACACATTTCGAGATGAATTTCAAAGCACCATAAAAAAATAAACCATAAAGCTTCAAACTTTATACTAGGCTTTGTAAAAAGATGGAAAATGAAGAAGAGGATCACTACCAAAAAGAGTTGAATGATGTTAAGAATAACATGACTTGGGTTACTAGTTTACTTGAGCAACTCTTGCGAGCGCAATTAGGGGAAGGGACATCCAATTAGCATCCGACTCTGTTATCGCCACTAGTAGCTCTAGTTATCATTGACCCATAAAACTTGGAAACAAATCCCATCGCTAGACCACAAGGAACAACAAACATTCCAATGACTTGTTTAATTACATCTACTTAAGTGCTAACCATAATAGATCTAACTATGAGGAAATCCCATGGGGTTAAATATTTTGGTCACCCTAAACAAGATAAGTGGGTTGCTTAAGAGGGGTTTAGAGTTGTTGAGGAATTTGATGTCTATGACCTGGTTAAAATAACTGAGATATTCCTAGTACCAAATGTAATGGTACCAAGGAGTTTAGAGTACTAGAATTCATCAAGTACACGAAGTTAGAATGCCTTAATACACACATGAGGTAATATTACATAAAAAAAGGAGGAGGTCATACATAATGACAAGTTGCTCATCCATTTCCTCCAAGACAGCTTGATTGGTTCTACGTTAAGCTAGTATATGACTTTAAATAATACAATAGTTAAGAAATGGAGTGATCTCGTTGTTGCTTTTTTAAGGCAATACAAATTCAATATCGACATCACTCCAGACCGGACAAGTTTAATAATGATGGATAAGGGAAATAAAGAAACAATGAGGGAGTATGCACATAGATGGAAAAACAAGGTAATGCATGTATAATCATTTTTATTAGAAAAAAAATGGTGACTCTATTCGCCAATACTTTCAAATCTTTATAGTATAAGTACCTGATGGGTAGCTCTACCCAACACTTTCATTATGTCGTGGTTATTGTTGAGAGAATATAGTAAGGAATAAGAGCCAACAGAATATCAAAACCCACCATGAAGAAAGGGTTTACTCGGAGGAAAAAAGATATTGAGGTAAGTAATATAAAAGAAAGGTACAAGGGTAAAAAGAATTTCCAAGCCTAAAGCTATCATATCCAAAGCTACCATGCCCTATTTCCCAAAGCATCCAATATCAACTTTGCCAAGTCTTTCCCAGTAAACTAGCCCAACAACCTATCAAAAAACCAAATCGAAAACAACCTAAAAAAAACATACCTAAGAAACTAAGAGCAACTCCCACCTTTACTAATGCCCTTAGGGAAAATGTATGCAAAACTATTAAGAATAAGTCATATGGCTCCTCCTCCTTTTCCATTATTTAAGCCTCCCTTTCCAAGTTGGTACAAGCCATAATTGACCTATGAGTACCATGTTGTAAATCCTGGCCATATCATACACTTGCTTAGCATTCAAAAGAAAGCTCTTGCAAATTATTCAAGGCATGATGAATAACTTTTGAAGATATCCCCAACATCAATTTCAATCATTTTCCCAATCATGCTTCTAGTAATGGAGGAGTAAACACTATGAAGTATAAAGGGAAGAAAGAGCAAGTTTTAAGGATAAACATGGATAGGCTATATGACATGTTGATGCAAGTCAAATATTTTCCAGCAAAAAATAGATCAAGTCCAAGAAAGGATGATAGTTTTGGTAGGTTCTATCATGCGATGGAACATAACATTGAGGGATGTAAGGAGTTTCATTAGAAGGTAATATAATTGATGACTTTTGGATCTTTACAAATAGAGAAGGAGGAAGATGATGATGTTGTGGGAATGATAAGTTTATAAAGGAAGAAAGTAGAAGTGTGTAGGATCCATCATACTAAGAGTGGTTCACTAAAGCTTATTCTGACAAGACCTGCCTTTTAAGGAAAAGTTGTTGACCATACACCATCTTTATTTTTTTTATTCTAAAAAAACCAAACCAAACCAAACACCTATCAAGATGGATTGCAAGTCCTTTAAATAATATTTTTTATAGCTTAAAACTCTTTCAAAACACCTTTGTAATAGCTATAAAGTAAATAAAGTGGTTTTATGATGGTCTTAAATAATGTTTTTTTTATAGCTTAAAACTCTCTCAAAACACCTTTGTTATGGCTATAAAGTAAAGAAAGTGGTTTTATGATGGTCTTAAATTACTAGTTACTTTATGTGAATTGATTAAGTCATCTTTTTAGGTCTAGGCATATGATGTGGCCCATTACTTTATTAGATTGAAAAAGGATGGGTCAAACCTTAAGAAGTCTAATTGACTCAACTATCCCATAATATACTAGTCTTTAGATTAAACCTAAGATTTCCATATAGCCCAACACACCAACACACTCGGGTAGAGGGACAGACCAGCTCCGAAACACAAGCTAGGATAGGAAAAGCCTAACCCAAAATTATTCCATCAACTTTATGTATAGTTGGTGTTGTAACCCATTTTTGGGTCCCCATGAAAAATAAAATAAATAGCCAAAAGAGTTTAGAAAAATAACAGGAGGCAGAAGCGCTCAGAAAACAGTCAGAAAATTGGTCAAGGAATTTAAAAATACAAGGATTGAATTTTTGACAGTATATTCTTAAAGGATGAAAGCTCTATTGAGAAGGAAAATTTGAATTTTGAGGAGAAAAGCCCAAATTTGGATGTTTATGGACTTAATTGGATTTTTATTTGAATTTATAGAAGATTTGATTGCAAGAAAAATTGATTTTTAAGTCAATTTGGGCTTTAATTAGAAGAAATTTAAGTTCTGGGGCCAAAATATATTTTTTAGGAATTTATTAGGTCAAATCAGGGGCTTAATTGCATAAATATTGAAGTTTAATGGCCAATTAGGGACTTAATTGTGAAAATCCGAAACCAGGGACCAATTTAGAGAAGGCGCAAAGATAGAGGGGGCTGTTTGGAATTGATTCAGGGGCATAATTGAAGAAATTAAAAGTTTATTGATCAATTAGGGGCTTAATTGTGAAAATCAGAGGCCAAGGACCAAAGTGAAAAACGCGGCCAACTATAGGGGTAGGGACCGAATTTGGCAGGGACGCAATTGAATTTTATTCTTGATAGAAGGACTCGATTGAAGGACTTAATAGAACAAATGATAAATTAAGGACTGATTCAAAAAAATGTTCTGGCGCCTTTATTTTAAAATAAAACGGCACGTTTTCTCCAAAACGACGTCATTTCATGCATAAAAAAAAAAAAGGAGACCGAACGGTGCCGTTTTGAACGGCACTGTTCACCTTTCTTCTTCCCCCGAACATTACAGCGGGGAAGAAGGAAAAGTTTGCATTTTTTATTTGTTGCAGGTCCCTCTTGCCACCGACCGACCGAGGCCCCACGCCGGTGGGCCACCGACAGAAGACACTGGCCGACCACCCGTCGCGCTGCCGAAGCCGAGGGAGGCCCGCCTGGACAGCCGCTCCCCGACAGCCGCTCCTCGACCCGCTCCTTGGCTCCACAGTGAAGCCACGCCCACTAGTTCTATAAATAGCGCCCAACCCAGCACACCGACGAGGATGAAAAAAGAAAAAAAAGAAAAGAGGGAACCCGAAGAAAACTAAAAGAAAAACGAAGAGAGAGAGGAAGAGAGAGAAACAACCCAATCGAGGAGAGAGAGCCACTGAAAACCCAAAAAACCGAGAGCAAAGGGAAGGTTTGAAGCCGGGAGGGAATTTAGGAAACCAAAACCAAGCCAACGAGCCGAGAGGACGTCGCCGGGCCATTTGGAATTTCGTCGTGAGGAGCCGCTGTCCGTGAGATAGGACTCTGCCACCGCCTGCACCGCAGCCCCGCCAGCAAGCCACCGTCTCCCCCCTGCACATTTTCTTTTCAAAAACTGTAAGAGTTTTTTTTGCCTCCTGCATGCAGAATCGTTGGGCCAGAGGGATTCGGGCCCAACTCGGTGGTCTGGGCCGGTCTGGCCCAGACCAAGGGAGGATGGTTGTTGGGCCGGGGGTCGGCCCAATCCCTTTTGGGCCGATTCCGACCCAACGATTTTTGGGGCTGAGTCTGGCCCAGTTAGTTGGGCCGGCCCAGCCCCCCTTAATATATAAATATATTATAATTATATTATATTATTATTATTATATTATGTGTGTGTGTATATATATATATATATATGTTTTTTTTGGAAAAAATCTAAAAAATGTTGTTGTTTTTCTTTTCATATAAATATATATTTGTTTTATACATTTGGTTTGTATTTTTATACTGTGGAGATACAAATTCAGCGTTTAAAATACCCGGTTTTCGTCAAGACATCCAAGATTTTCAAATATAAATTTTTTTTTTTTGCTTTCAAAAAAATTTCTAAAATTCCTTAAAAAAAATATTGTGGATTTTTCCGCATATTTTTTTATGACTTAATATTGGTTTGTATTTTTATAGATACAAATTCAGTATTAAAATACCCGATTTCGTAAAAAAAAATGTGTTTTAAAAAGAAAATGTTTTATTGCGTGTTGCATACGACCAATACTCTAACATGTTTTGAATGTTCTTTTTACAAAAAAAAAATATTAAAAGCTTTGAAAGTGTGTTTTCGCATAGGTTTCTTAAACACAAACTATTTTCTTGCATTTCTGGATTTTACAACATGTTTGTAAAACTCCAAAGGGTATTGGCCAATATTCCAAAAACTATAAAAATCTTATTTTTGGGGAGGAAATTTATTTATTATTCACCGCTAATGTTTGGATAAAGAAATCCTTAAAATGATGAATATCCAAAATATAATTGGGAGTAATAAATCCGCACACATTCTTGAAAGAAGCCTTGATTATAATCGAGGACATTTCAAAATTTTAATTTTTTAAGAACTTTCTTAGATTTTTTTTTTAATTCCTTGCGATTTACGAGTCATAAATTTTTGAAATACTAAGGGAAAAATGAGCTTTCAAAGCACATGGAATATCCTTAGATTTCTATCCAAAATCAATTGACGGGACTAGAAAACACCAACACCATAGATTATAAGAGCAAACCAAACACCAAGCAACTTACCTTAGGTAGGGCGTATTAGGGGTGTTAATACCTTCCCTTTACGCAACCAGTCCCTTGCCTTAGAATCTCTGAAAGACCAGTTAGGTTTCCTAGTGATCAAAATACTAGGTGGCGACTCCACAAAAACCAAATCAGTAAAACAAAACGAAAGTCGCCAGTCGAATGTCGCAAAATAAATTTTCGTTTTTTTATGGGGTGCGACAGAATGACGACTCCACTGGGGACCCTTGGACTAAGCTTGGTATTTGTTTTTTTATTATGCTATGTGTTGTTGTTTTTCTTTTTTTACTATGAATGGTTTGCTTTGTTTAAAAGCTTTAGCATACATCTTTACATTCTATCATACATGGCATAGTCATGCATCACTTTACTATTATTATTATGTTTTGGAGGGCACACACATGTAACTTTAAGATTAAGTGAGGGACTAGCAGCTTGCCTTATGACTTGAGTCAAGGTTTAAGTTTGTGTAAACCCCAACTCTTTGCTGAGTGTTTAGACTGATTATGATTGGTACACGTACCATCCCACTATCTGCTAGACCTCCATATCGCCTTTACGAGGGTGATCACTGGAACAGCAAGAGACCCTCTTTTAGAGACCCAGTAGTAAACCTACCCAATGTCTCACATAAAGGAACTAGAGCCTATCCTTTTGCATAATATAATATCTTTTTGCATCCAAACAAGCCTAAGCTCAAAGCATCTTGAATCTCAAGACCTTTATTCAAAAGCTAGCCAAGGGAGAGATGTTCTAGAATTGGGAGACCCAAGAAGCTCCATTGGTGTTCAAAATTTAATCAACAATGCTTGTTTGATCATGATATTGTGTTGTTTTCCTTTTTCAACTTTTTAAATCGAGGTTCCAAATGGCTTTTCAAAAGTTCATCTTGGTGTTTTTACACATCATTTTTCTTTTCAAAATGAATCTTCCATAACTATACCTGCACTTTACACTGAGAATGAATGGCCGAACTTTAAAGAATCCATATTAGTTGTAGAAGAGGAAGAATGGTAGGAAAATAACCTTAGGGGATTCACAAAAACGAACAACATGAACAAGCTTGGAAACCCGCTACAAGGTCATGCCGTTTGGGTTAAAGAACGTTGGGGGCACCTACCAAAGGGCTATGTTGACTTTATTTCACGACATGATGCATAAATAAATTAAAGTATGCGTGGATGACATGACCTAGAGAGGGAGAGAATCATGTCCAAATATTGAAGGAATTAGTTGAAAGACTAAGAAAGTACAAGTTGAGGTTTAACCATGCAAGGTGTTCATTCGGGGTGAAATCTAGGAAGTTGTTGGAATTTTTGATGAGTGACAAAGGGATAGAAGTGAACCCTGATTAAGTAAAGGTTATTCAACCTATGCCAACTCCCAAGACTAAGAAGGAGGTGAGAGGTTTCTTAGGAAGGTTGAATTACATCGCTCGGTTTATATCCCATTTAACTACGACTTGTGACCCGATCTTTCGTTTGTTGAGGAAGAAGAACCCTAGAATATGGAATGAAGAGTGTGATAAGGCTTTTGAGAAAATCAAGCAGTACTTGCTAAATCCACCTCTTCTTGTTCCTCCGGTACCAGAAAGGCCATTGATTTTATACCTAACAGTAACCGAAACAACAATGGGATGTGTGCTTGGGCAACATGATGAAACCGAAAGGAAAGGGTCATTTATTACCTAAGCAAGAAGTTCACGGAATATGAGTCTAGGTATACTGTGATTGAGAAGCTGTGTTGTGCACTAGCATGGGCTACAAAGAGGTTACATCAGTATATGTTGTATCACACTACATGGTTAATTTCCAAGTTAGACCCATTAAGGTACATTTGTGAAAAGCCTTATCTATCTAACCGAATTGAAAGATGGCAAGTTCTTTTGGCTAAGTATGACATAGTATATATGACAAGGAAAGCCGTGAAAGGGAGTGTTATTGCCGATCACCTGGCTGACCATGCTATGGAAGATTATGAGTCGTTAAACTTTGACTTTCCCGATGAAGATGTGTTTGCAATCGAGGAAGAGAAATCAGATTGGTGGGTTATGTACTTTGATGGTGCTGTAAATGTATGTGGTAACGGAGCGGGTGCAGTGATAATCTCTCCAGATAAGAAGCAGTATCCGGTTTCAGTTAAGCTGCAGTTCGGGTGCACCAACAACACGGCTGAGTATGAAGCTTGCATTCTTGGTTTAGAGGCTGCATTAGAGATGAACATAAAAAAGATAGATGTGTATGGAGACTCAATGTTGATTATTTGCCAAGTAAAAGGAGAATGGCAAACCAAAGAAGAGAAGTTAAGGCCTTACCAACAATACCTGTCTAAGCTGGCTAAAGAATTTGAGGAAATAGAGTTCACCCATCTGGGAAGGGAAGGGACCCAGTTTGCAGATGCTTTGGCCACACTAGCATCTATGGCCAAGATAGACTTTGGGCACAAGGTACAGCCAGTACACATCAATATAAAAAATAACCCCGCTCATTGTTGCTTAGTCGAAAGAGAAGTGGATGGAAACCCGTGGTACTATGATATCAAGAATTTCATCCAAAACCAGGCATATCCCATGAGGGCATCCAAAATCGACAAGAAGACCTTGAGAAGGTTGGCAATGGATTTTTATCTTGATGAGGAGATTTTGTATAAGAAATCATCTGACGGGACTTTGTTGAGATGTTTGGATGAATTTGAGGCAAAAAGTACGGTACGGGAAGTCCATGAAGGGATTTGCTCAACTCATGCTAGCGGACATGTGATGGCCAGGAAGATACAAAGAGCCGAGTACTTCTGGATGACATTAGAGAACGATTGTATTGATTATATCCGGAAATGTCATAAGTGTCAAGTATACAGTGACAAAATCAATGCTCGTCCGGCTCCTCTATTTAATTTAACATCTCCATGGCCCTTCGCGAAGTGGGGAATTGATGTTATTGGACCAGTAAACCCAAAAGCCAGCAATGGTCATAGGTTTATTCTCGTGGCTATCGACTACTTCATAAAATGGGTAGAAGCTGGGTCATTTGCTCATGTGATGCAAAAAGTGGTGAAGAAATTTATTGAGAGAGATTTGATATGTCGGTATGGTCCACCAGAAAAGATTATAACGGATAATGCCCAAAATTTCAACGGCAAGATGATAATAGAGCTCTGCACTAAATGGAAAATCAAGCATTCCAATTCTTCGCCATATAGACCAAAGATGATGGTGCGGTAGAAGCTGCTAATAAAAATGTCAAAAAGATTATTCAAAAGATGGTAATCACCTATAAGGATTGGCATGAGATGTTGCCATTTGCCCTTCATGCATATCGCACTGCAATTCGAACCTCAACAGGAGCCACCCCGTACATGTTGGTATATGGAATGGACGCGGTGATGCCTTTAGAAGTGGAAATCTCATCATTGAGAGTGTTGTTAGACTCTGGGCTGGAAGAGTTAGAATGGGCAAAGGTTAGATATGAACAATTGAATCTGATCAGTGAAAAGAGGATAGCTGCGATCTGTCATCATCAACTCTATCAAAGAAGGATGGCTAAATCATATGACAAGAAGGTTTGACCTCGAGGATTCCACGAAGGAGATCTTGTACTAAAGAAAATATTACCTTTACCTGGAGAAGATCAGAGTAAATGGGCGCCTAACTATGAGGGGCCCTACGTGGTGAGGAAAGCATTCTCAGGAGGAGCTTTGTTACTGTCTAGAATGGATGGAGAAGATCTAGTTAGGCCTGTGAATTCTGACTCTGTAAAGAAATACTACGCTTGATGTATTTCGTAAATTCCCAGTCAATAAAATAAATTTCGGCCATGAATTCTCTATGTAAAGAGTCTTTATATATATATATATATATATATAAAACATATGATCTCAGAGCATTTGAAATCTTTTACTTAAAAAGAACCTTTTTTTTTTATAACATGACTAAGGAGATGACTCCATCAATTGGAGAGAACCAAATCAAATCTGCTTGACATATAGTTGCACATCACACTAGGGGGCAAAAGGTGCACGAAGTGCACATATGGGTCCATAGTGAACCTAAGCCCAAAAGGGGTATCATAATAAAAACTTCTAAAAAGCCATCTTTTATAAGAATTGCTAATTGCATTAAAAGTTTCAGTTTTTCATGAACAAAACCAAATTTTCCTTTTAAAATAATAAAGCATAGAACTCAATGGAGCAAGAAAGGGCCCCATAAGGAACCATAGATCTCTTCACTAAAAGGATATGAAGTATATTTCGGTTCATGAGAAAAGCTTGAAACAAGAGCTCGAAGAGGTTTACAACGAAAGGGGGACCTATGTTTCCAAGATAGGTAACAAAAACATACATGCATATTAACCATAATACATTGCTTTCAACATTTGTCAGATCAGGGTTTCATCACCATTTCTCAGGTAGTGCGTTTTCTAACCCTACCTCTTTTCGAGTGCGCTGTATGAGCCCTCACTTCTTGGATAGTGTGTTTTCTAACCCTACCTCTTTTCGAGTGCGCTGTTTGAGCCCTCACTTCTTGGGTAGTGCGTTTTCTAACCCTACCTCTTTTCGAGTGCGCCGTTTGAGCCCTCACTTCTCGGGTAGTGCGTTTTCTAAACCCTACCTCATTTCGAGTGCGCCTTTGAGCCCTCACCAACATTTTTCTAGGTAGGTCACCCATTACAACGCGACCATTTTCTCCATTTTTTTTCTATCTAGGTAGGTCACCCATTACAACGCGACCATTTTCTCCATGTTTTTACTTGGGTAGGTCACCCATTATAATAAGACCATTCTTCCATTTGGGTAGGTCACCCATTACAATGAGACTACTTTTTCCTTTTTCCATTTGGGTAGGTCACCCATCACAATGAGACCATATTTTTTTCTAGGTAGGTCACCCATAAAAATGAAACCATTCTCCATTTTATTTTACCTGGGTAGGTCACTCATAAGAATGAGGTCATTCCTCCCCATGGGTAGGTCACCCAAAGAATGAGACCACTCTTCCTTTTTCCTTGGGTAGGTCACCCATCACAATGAGACCATATTTTTTCTGGGTAGGTCACCCATAAGAATGAGACCATTCTCCATCTTTTTATTTTTACCTGGGTAGGTCACCCATAAGAATGAGGCCATTCCTTCCCCTGGGTAGGTCACCCAAAGAATGAGACCACTTTTCCTTTTTCCTTGGGTAGGTCACCCATCACAATGAGACCATATTTTTTCTGGGTAGGTCACCCATAAGAATGAGACCATTCTCCATTTTTTTTTACCTAGGTAGGTCACCCATAAGAATGAGGCCATTCCTTCCCCTGGGTAGGTCACCCAAAGAATGAGACCACTCTTCCTTTTTTCCTTGGGTAGGTCACCCATCACAATGAGACCATAATTTTTTCTGGGTAGGTCACCCATAAGAATGAGACCATTCTCCATTTTTTTTTTTTACCTAGGTAGGTCACCCATAATAATGAGGCCATTCTTCCCCCTAGGTAGGTCACCCAAAGAATGAGACCACTCTTTCTCTTTTCCACTCGAGCAGGTCACCCATCATAATGAGACCACACACACATTTTTTGTATTGGTTATGGGTAAAGGAATCGCTAGATGGGATTCTAGGTTAAAGGAGATCACCAGATGGGATCTCGGATGGATTTCCATGTTGATCAAACTAAAAGAAGAATTCAGAGGATCGCTGGATAAGGATCTCGAGATGACTAAGTTTTGATCATAGTTTTTGGGCTAAGGAGGATTGTTGTAAAAAACAAAGTTCCAGATCAATTAAGCTTCAACCAGATCAGTTTCGGGAGTTCCGTTTTGGGTTTATCTTTATAACACTTACTGCGCAAAACCCATGCTCCGTAAGTATTATAAAAAGGGGGCATCTGTTGTAACCCATTTTTGGGTCCCCATGAAAAATAAAATAAATAGCCAAAAGAGTTTAGAAAAATAACAGGAGGCAGAAGCGCACAGAAAACAGTCAGAAAATTGGTCAAGGAATTTAAAAATACAAGGATTGAATTTTTGACAGTATATTCTTAAAGGATGAAAGCCCTATTGAGAAGGAAAATTTGAATTTTGAGGAGAAAAGCCCAAATTTAGATGTTTATGGACTTAATTGGATTTTTATTTGAATTTATAGAAGATTTGATTGCAAGAAAAAATGATTTTTAAGTCAATTTGGGCTTTAATTAGAAGATATTTAAGTTCTGGGGCCAAAATATATTTTTTAGGAATTTATTAGGTCAAATCAGGGGCTTAATTGCATAAATATTGAAGTTTAATGGCCAATTAGGGACTTAATTGTGAAAATCCGAAACCAGGGACCAATTTGGAGAAGGCGCAAAGATAGAGGGGGCTGTTTGGAATGATTCAGGGGCATAATTGAAGAAATTGGAAGTTTATTGATCAATTAGGGGCTTAATTGTGAAAATCAGAGGCCAAGGACCAAAGTGAAAAACACGGCCAACTATAGGGGTAGGGACCGAATTTGGCAGGGACGCAATTGAATTTTATTCTTGATTGAAGGACTCGATTGAAGGACTTAATAGAACAAATGATAAATTAAGGACTGATTCAAAAAAATGTTCTGGCGCCTTTATTTTAAAATGAAACGGCGCGTTTTCACCAAAACAACGCCGTTTCATGCATAAAAAAAAAAAAGACCGAACGGTGCCGTTTTGAACAGCACTGTTCACCTTTCTTCTTCCCCCGAACATTACAGTGGGGAAGAAGGAAAAGTTTGCATTTTTTATTTGTTGCAGGTCCCTCTTGCCACCGACCGACCGAGGCCCAACGCCGGTGGGCCACCGACAGAAGACACTGGCCGACCACCCGTCGCGCTGCCGAAGCCGAGGGAGGCCCGCCTGGATAGCCGCTCCTCGACCCGCTCCTTGGCTCCGCGGTGAAGCCACGCCCACTGGTTCTATAAATAGCGCCCAACCCAGCACACCGACGAGGACGGTAAAAAAAAACAAGAAGAGGGAACCCAAAGAAAACTAAAAGAAAAACGAAGAGAGAGAAACAACCCAACCGAGGAGAGAGAGCCACTGAAAACCCAGAAAACCGAGAGCAAAGGGAAGGTTTGAAGCCGGGAGGGAATTTAGGAAACCAAAACCAAGCCAACGAGTCGAGAGGACGTCGCCAGGCCATTTGGAATTTCGCCGTGAGGAGCCGCCGTCCGTGAGCTAGGACTCTGCCACCGCCTCCACTACAACCCCGCCAGCAAGCCACCGTCTCCGCCGCGCCAGGTACACTCCCCCCTGCACATTTTCTTTTCAAAAACTGTAAGAGTTTTTTTTGCCTCCTGCATGCAGAATCGTTCTGCATGCAGGAGGTGGGGGGGGAAATAATTCCCCCCCGTGCTGCATGTTTTTTCTTCTCTAGGCCAGACGAATTCTGGCCCAGAAACATGTGGTTGGGCCAGAGGGATTCTGGCCCAACCCGGTGGTCTAGGCCGGTCCAGCCCAAACCAAGGGAGGATGGTTGTTGGGCCGGGGGTCGGCCCAATCCCTTTTGGGCGGATTCCGGCCCAACGATTTTTGGGGCTGAGTCCGGCCTAGTTAGTTGGGCTGGCCCAGCCCCCCTTAATATATAAATATATTATAATTATATTATATTATGTGTGTGTATATATATATATATATGTTTTTTTGGAAAAAATCTAAAAAATATTGTTGTTTTTCTTTTCATATAAATATATATTTGTTTTATACATTTGGTTTGTATTTTTATACTGTGGAGATACAAATTCAGTGTTTAAAATACACGGTTTTCGTCAAGACATCCAAGATTTTCAAATATAAATTTTTTTTTTTTTGCTTTCAAAAAAATTTCTAAAATTCCTTAAAAAAAATATTATGGATTTTTCCGCACATTTTTTTATGATTTAACATTGGTTTGTATTTTTATAGATACAAATTCAGTATTAAAATACCCGATTTCGTAAAAAAAAATGTGTTTTAAAAAGAAAATGTTTTATTGCGTGTTGCATACGGCCAATACTCTAACATGTTTTGAATGTTCTTTTTACAAAAAAAAAATATATTAAAAGCTTTGAAAGTGTGTTTTCGCATAGGTTTCTTAAACACAAACTATTTTCTTGCATTTCTGGATTTTACAACATGTTTGTAAAACTCCAAAGGGTATTGGCCAATATTCCAAAAACTATAAAAATCTTATTTTTGGGGAGGAAATTTATTTATTATTCACCGCTAATGTTTGGATAAAGAAATCCTTAAAAGGATGAATATCCAAAATATTAGTGGTAGTAATAAATCCGCACACATTCTTGAAAGAAGCCTTGATTATAATCGAGTACATTTTAAAATTTTAATTTTTTTTACTCCACGGTTTACGAGTCGTGAAGAACTTTCTTAGATTTTTTTTTTTTCATTCCTTGCGATTTACGAGTCATAAATTTTTGAAATACTAAGGGAAAAATGAGCTTTCAAAGCACATGGAATCTCCTTAGATTTCTATCCAAAATCAATTGACGGGACTAGAAAACACCAACACCATAGATTATAAGAGCAAACCAAACACCAAGCAACTTACCTTAGGAAGGGCGTATTAGGGGTGTTAATACCTTCCCTTTACGCAACCAGTCCCTTGCCTTAGAATCTCTGAAAGACCAGTTAGGTTTCCTAGTGACCAAAATACTAGGTGGCGACTCTACAAAAACCAAATCAGTAAAACAAAACGAAAGTCGCCAGTCGAATGTCGCAAAACAAATTTTCGTTTTTTTACGGGGTGCGACTGTTGGTATCAATCATTTAATGCTCTTTTGTCCTCGTGCTATAATTGGGCTTATAAATTGGTGTTTGGGATGCCCATAGCCAATGGATAACCTATATAACATCATTTGTTTACTCAACAATGAATTACAAACCATGAGAAACTGTTATCCTAAGTAATTGGAACTAGGGGTGTTCACGGTCCAGTTCGGTCCGGTTTTAATCAAAAAATTCAACCGAACCGGAAAATAGTATTTATGGTTAATATAACCCGAACAAAACCGAGAACCGGCTCAAACCAAGCCGGTTTTGTTCGGTTCGGATCGGTTTTCTAACATTAAAAAAAAAGAGAAACCGAAATGTTTTTGCTATGAGAGTATCATTCGTATAATTGCAAGAGGCGCACATTACACACAAGAACTTGAGTGCGACAATATTACAAAAGGCTTTTCAATCATCAAATGCGTAGAATCATGGCTTCTAGTGAACTTTCATTTTCTGCAATTTTTCAACTAGTTTAGAGTAGGATCGGATGTCCCTTTTGTCCTCAACACTATTTAGGACATTTTCCATTCTCAGATTCCACAGCGTTAGAGTCTTTGTGATTTGATGGTAGGAATAAATAGCAATCACTATTCACTACAGCTTGCCTTGGTGAGGAAACATCAGCAGATGGAGAGTGAGGCAGCAGTTTGGGTTCCGAGACAGGGACAGCAAATGATGATGGCTCATGGATCGAACTCGCTTTCTGTTACATATGAGAGAGAAGAGCATAAAGAGGAGGGAGGGAGGGACGGGTGGGGCGGCTTGAAATGGGGGAAAGGGGAAGGACAGGGGAAGCGGGGGGAAATAGAAGAGGGGGGCGGCTGGAAAAAGAGAGGGTAAATGGAGGGGGGGCTGGAAACGCAGGGTTATGATATTTAGGTTTAGAATGTTTCTTTTTATACCTTTATTTTAGATTTAATTAAACCAGTTCAGTTTGGTCCGGTTCAATCGGTTTAAGCTTTTTTAAACTGGAACCGAACCGGACCGGGTGATTTTTCTTGTTTTTTAATCGGTTTATTCGGTTTTTTCTATCAGTTCGGTTTTTTTCGGTTATTTTTTTTCGGTTTTTTTGATTTAATCGGTTGGTCGGTTTTTTTGAACACCCCTAATTGCAACTAATGTAGGTTTCATATTATTTTTCCCTCACTTTATCCTTAATTCCATACAAGTTGGCATGATTTATGGCTATATAAATATCCATGAACTACCAGGTAAGACAAGTTCCAATAACAAATTTCTTAGTGCATATTTTTCCTCTTTGTAACTACATATCGATATGGCCCTATTTGGGGTTGCATTTGCACCAAAGTTTTAATAAATTTTGAAATTGTTTTCTTCAAAAAAAAATTATATATTTTTAAATTGTTTTGATGTACTAGTGTCAAAAATAAATTTTAAAAAATAAAAAAATATATATTATTTTGATAAATTTCCAAACAAAAAATAATTTAAAAAACAACATCAACCACATTTTTAAACAGACCCTACATCTCCTTTAAATTATGCAAACAAATATACTACACAACTTGAAAGGCTTTATTCCTTTTATATTTGTAATAAGTTTTCACAGGATACACGAAAAGCGTTCTCAGAGCAGGTGTGAGAACTCTGAGCACGGGGTTATTTGGATACCATTCTTTGATGGCTCCAGTCCGAAGATCAAAAGTGCTATCAGTTGATGGACAAACTATGCAACCATCCTACGGGAAAGAAAGAACAAGGAAATATTCTCATGTTTCTTGTTTTCCCTTGGTGTAAGAAAATATAACAAGTGTGCAACAAGTATAGACATAAAACAACTCATTTATGTTTCAAAAGGTATTGACAGATACTCCACTACAAAGAGACAAGTGCAAGGTTCCTATTGTCAAAGTAAAATACCAGAGGAAACTTGATTATAAATGAATTTCCCAAGTCTTGGATGTGCATAAAATGTGAAATTCAGTGGAAAACACCTTTCTATTTTTATTTTTTTAAAGTCATTTTTCACTTGTCTCCAAGAATCCAAAGGCAGCTGGGGACATAATTTCATTTCTTGCTATGTGGTAATCGTTTGTAAATATGATTTCAACTGCTGGTAAAATAAGGGATCTGTATGACTTTAATATCTATATGAATATTTTTTTTCATTTTAGAATGCCTGTTGAAGGAAGCAACTACATTGTATTAGTATAACAGAGCTACTAACCAAAGGTTAAATATTGTATAGTGCTAATTAAAACTTACTACAACTAAACCCACTTTCTGTAACAGTCTGTTAGTTAGAGAGAACATTTAAAACTTAGTTCAATGCCATAAATCCTAAAGATTATTGAGGGTGTTTTATGGCAGATCTTAAGTCCTAATCTATGCAAATTCAGATGATCTAAAGTGAGGATTGACAAATATATGTTTTATCATACTTGCAGCCTAACTACGGATATAAACAGTCAATAAACAAACAGAGTAGTCATTTCTGCTGAACAAAGCAGGCACCGAATCCTTTTTTGGCTGTGGGATGAGGAGTTGTAGACTTGAAACTTCAGTTAAATGCACCAAAGGATAAAAGGAAGAAGTTAAATTTAACTCATATGATTGATATGCCTTCCTCGTAATGGAAAACCAACACTGCTAACCTAATCTGATCCTGGGTTTCTGACACATTTATGACAATCATTTACAACCACGAAGGCATAGCTATTAAACCCGGACCGGTCCGGCGAGTCGATCCAGGACCCGGTCGACCCGGGGGCTGGACTGGTCTGTGTTTCTCAAAAGACAGGCCGGTGCAACGACCCGGCCAAACCCAGTCGACTCGACGGGTCAACCCGTGACCCGGGCGAGACCTGGTTTCATTATTTTTATTTTTATTTTCAAATGTAGCTTTTGAAACCCATCAGTATATATACTCTATGTTCCCAAGAAAAAGTTACGTTTTTTCAATGTGAGATAAAAAACCTTTTGGTTTAAATACTTCAACTTAAAAGGATAATATAGTATCTTTTAAATGTGGGATTTGAAACTCATTAGTACATATACTCTATGTTCCAAAAAAAAAAGTTATTTTTTTCAATGTAGAATTTGAAACCAATTAGTATGTATACTCTATATTCCCAAGAAAAAAGTTATTTTTTTTCAATGTGGGATTTGAAACCATAGTATATATACTCTATATTCACAAAAAAAAAATATATGTTTTTTCAATGTGGGATTTGAAACTTATTAGTATATATACTCTATGTTCATCAGAGAAAAACTATTTTTTTTATTATGGAATTTAAAACCTATTAGTATATATACTCTATGAACACAAGAAAAAAACTATGTTTTTTCAATGTGGGATAAAAAAAAATTTTGATTTAAATACTTCAATTTAAAAGCTTAAAATAATATCTTTTTAATATGGGATAAAAAAACTTTTTAAACTTTATTATTTACAATATATATAGCCTATATTTACATGGATTTTTTATTAATTTTTTCATATAAAATATTAAAACTTAAAAAAAAATTAAATTTTTCCGGGTTGATCCATAAAACTCGGGACCCCGCCAAGGGGCCGGGTCAACCCCGGGCCGGGTTTAATAACCATGCACGAAGGACCTTCACAACAGTCACCATGGAAGGCATCTGAACACAAGCATTAACTTCAACTGCTAAGCTTTCACACAATATAATCAAGGCGTGCTAAGCACTTTATAACTCTAAAGTTGAACGGCCCAATCTAAACTATGTTCAATCACATCTTAAATCTCTTGCAATTTCTCAAGTACCCAGAATCTGTTATTTTAGAGATCAAGAAATTCAGACCTTGAAATGTAAGAAAGCTATAAGATATTAGGAGATTAAAGGAAAGCAACCAAAAGCTTACTAACTCTCCCTTCTCTTTCCTTCACCACTGATGTTAGGTACATCCAATTACTTTCCACCTGCACTCTAGAAGCTGGCATTTTATTTGAATTTAGAGAAACAATTACACTTGCAAAGACGAAGCACTGGGACTCATGGCTTAACAGATGGCTACTAATAGTCACTATCTATTCCCTTTCTGCACAAAAGATTCTTCCAAGTTCCAATTAAGCATTTTTGTACAAAAATTCTTGATACTAGGATCCACTACATAGATGCACTCGTGATTTACTGTCTTGTAGTTTCAAACAAAGCAGGCCACAGTGAGAAGAATAAAAGCATCTCTCTGACTTTCAACACTCAAATCTAGGATTCAAAATTACTTGATTCATACAAGGAAAAGAGGCATTATTCACAAATCAAAACATTTCAATCACTAATTTAAAAAATAACTTTCATTAACACCTAACAATCAATCCCAATTCCACCCCCCCCCCCCATTTTGATAAATCCATAATGACTTTCTTTCTTGATAAAATGGAAAACCCCATTGAAGAAAGGCCACTCCCATGAAAATCATAATCAAACTCAAAAGGTAGTCCAAAGTTACAACCTTTCTTGCCATTTCTAAAGCATTCAATATATCTCCCAGTCCATCAAAATCTAATCCCAAAGCCCATAAAAACTGGCATTTCCCATTACCATCTTTTAAAAAAATTAAAAATACTGCTGCAGCGTTTAAAACTGAGATGAATACAAAACAAGTGAAGTAAATATACCAAACCTGTGTGAGCTTGGCATTAAGCAGACCTTCAGTATAGGCCCCTTCTGCAGGAGACCGATTCTCAATAGCATAAACCTGGTCTTTATACCATAGCAACAGTATAGTCTCTCCATCTTGAATAATCACTCTTCTTTCTCCCTTAGGCAGGGCAGTCAGTGGCACAACTGGAACCCAATTCTCTCCACCAGAAGACGGTGACTCTTCAGTCAACGACACCTCTGTTGCCTTGCACACTATTCTACAGTTAGACTTGAGTGTCTTCCATGAAGGAGCAACAAAATGGCAGTTTATGGGCAATGCAAAGGATGGAGGGTAAGTGGGTCGGTGCCAAAAAGAGATGGTGGTTCGCGGTGGAGAGTTGAAGGAGTGGTTTTGAGTAAAAGGAGTGAGATGGGAGGGAGTAGTACTGGTTTTGGCCATGGAAGGAGGGAGATGGAGGGAATGATCAGAAAGGAAGAGAGGGAATGGAGGAAAAGAGAGTGTGTGGCGGTAAGGATGTGCACGGCCACATAATGTGGATATTAGGAAAGAAGGCGCTTTGGTCGTTCGTGTTTGTGTTTTGTTGTGCGGCGTTGAGCCACAAATTTATATATGCCTCGTTGATGGGGTTTTTATTTCTTCATATATTTATGTTTTCTTGATTGTATATATATATATTTTTTTTGTTGACAATTTCATATAATAATTTTAATGATAACATAGATTTTCCTTTTATTTCTAAATTTTCTTATAATAACTTTAATGAAAACAATGATTTTTCTTTTTTTCTTTTTTTTTTTGTTTGCATGGGTGTATAAATAGGAGGATGGCATCTACGAGAGAATTCATAAATATAGAGGTGAAACAAAAACTCTATTTTTTGTAAGTATTATACTAATATGTGATACTACTTAAATAAATATCAAATAACAATTGCATTGAAAAAAAACTATTAAATAATAACTTCCATGATACAATTAATTGTTCTAAATAAGTTATTTTATTTGAATTGAAGTTTAAAGTATTTTAGAAAGGTGTTTTATCATATTTAAATATGTTTCCTCGCACAAAAAAGTTGTCGTCATCTAAGAATATACTTGTATTAGCCTTTCTCCATTTATAATTTTTTTAATGTTATGTAGAGAAATTAAATTAATTTGGAAAAATTTATGATATGTATGTGAAATAAAGAAGGTGAAACTAAGCAAAAATTAAATACTATTTTATAAAAATATCACAATTTCTTTTATTTAACTTGTTTTAAGTAATTTAAATTAAAATTAATACTTGCCATGTCAGGCATCTTAAATGTCTTAACCCAATTTTTGATTCCCAAATAAATATCTTATTTTTAAAAAAATAAAAATAAAAAGTGGCTTTGTTGGGAAAGACATGCTAAAAAGGTTTTCAAATACATAAATGAAGAGAAGAAACCCAAAAACCATTAACTAACCAAGCAAAAAAAAAAGCCTTTGATAGGCCATTAATACAAGTCGAAAGCTAGTTCAATAATCCCTAGCTACGAAGCACCTTTTTATTTTTTTTCTATTAAATTGCTGCTCAAAATGTTTGTTAGGCATCTTTTGAAGTTATTTGTTAATTTAAATGTAATGGGTATTTGTTTTTAGATGTTTAGTTATGCCACAATTTAGCATGTATATGCATGTTTAAGTTTTGCTTGAGGCTTGGTTTGATATTTAGGATTGTTTATTAGAGTGTTAAATGTCAGTTTGAGATAAATTTTAGCATTCTTTAAGGATTAGTTAATCAATTTTGAAGCAATGGTAAGATATGTTAAGTATAAATATTTCTTGTGGATTAGATTAATTTGAGTAGCTTGTTATGTTTGTTTGAGTTTAAAAACAATGAAAATAACCAATGAAATAATGTTTTTCCCTAAGAGAACGTTATTTTTACTTCCTGTCATTATGGACTTTGCTTGATATTTTGCTCTTGATTTTTTATTTCTTGTTGTTTTGATAGTTCAAAAAAGTTCTCCTTCCTAAGCTGAG
The DNA here is from genome assembly GCA_033617975.1 of Populus alba x Populus glandulosa. Classification (NCBI taxonomy): domain Eukaryota; kingdom Viridiplantae; phylum Streptophyta; class Magnoliopsida; order Malpighiales; family Salicaceae; genus Populus; species Populus alba x Populus glandulosa. The sequence continues at coordinate 13,102,837 of CM066161.1, forward strand.
CCTTTTCTTTGTCCTTTCACTTCCAATAGTTAATCACAACAATAAATCCTTTGAATTGTGAGATATACCATAAAAATACACTTTTTAGTGCTAATCAGTTGGTAGTGGAGTAAGAACAGGTTTAGACATTTCCATGTGTGTTTTATCAAGCAGCTCCTGGATATATCAATATTAGGAAAGGAGAATGCCTTGACGTTGAGGAATAACTTCTACACCTAGGAAGTAGGAAAGAGTGCCAAGATCTTTGAGAGAAAATCGTTTAACTAGACAAGCAACAAACTGAGATACAAGGTCTGCATTATTACCCGTTAGTATAATATCATCTACATACACTAAAAGGTATAGCAGTTTAGTGCCAAGTTGTAGAATAAATAAGGAAGTATTAGAATGAGAATTTTTGAAACCAAAATCCATGAGAAATTTACGTAACTCCTTATACCAAGCCCTGGGAGCTTGTTTGAGGTCGTAGATAGCCTTGTGAAGCTTACACATATGAGTTGGATTATAAGAGTCAATGAAGCTAGGTGGTTGAGCCATGTATACTATTTCTGCTAAGGTACCTTAGAGGAATGCATTGTTGATAACTAATTAGCGAAGAGACCAACCATTGGCAACTATAATACTGAGCACCAGGGGAATAGTGGTTGGCTTAATTACTGGACTAAAGGTCTCTAGATAATCCACACCTGATCTCTGATGAAAGCCTTTGGCTACAAGGCGTGCTTTGAACCTGTCAATAGAGCCATCAGGATTGGGCTTAATGCGAAATATCCACTTACAGCCTACAAGTTGTTCATATTAGTTGGAGAGACAAGTTCCCATGTTCCATTGCGAACAAGGGCATTGTACTCATCTGACATAGCACTTCTCTAGTTGGAATCTTTGAGAGCTTGGGCAACAGTTGATGGTTTTGAATTTGGTGAAGAAATCAACTGTGTATAAAGGTTTAGTTTTTGAATAGGTTTGAGGATATTATTTTTGGCACGGGTAGTCATGGAATGGCGAGGAGGTGGTGGGGAGGGTGGTTGTGAGACGGGGAGTGAGGTGTTGGAGAGGCAGCTGATAAAAGTGGTGGTGAGGGAGCAGCAACAGGAGGCAATTCTAGTATAGGTACATCTGAAGTGTAAGAATGCGGTTGGGATGGAAGGGGAACAAAGACTGTAAGAACTGGTGGTAACCATGAAACTGTTGTAGTGGAAGTGGGATGTAGAAGCATGTTGTAGAGAATAGTGTAAGGAAAAACAAACTTTATAAATTTGACATGACAAGAGAGAAAAGTTTTGGAAGTTGACGGTTTAAAACAAAGACATGCATGTTGAGATAACGAGTAGCCAATAAAGACACATGGTTTGGATTTGGGTTCTAATTTATGGGATGAATATGGACAAATCCATGGATAGCATAAGCAGCCGAAACTTTTTAACCTAGAATAGTTGACAAATCCATGGATAGCATAAGCAGCCGAAACTTTTTAACCTAGAATAGTTGAGTGCTATTTTGAAAATTAATTCAAATTGACTAAAGAGATTCAAAGTCGGGGTAGGAATCCTATTAATGAGGTAAACAACAGTACTAAAGGCATGATTCCAGAATGTTAATGGAAGGGATGCATGTGAGAGTAGCGTGAGGTCAGTCTCAATAATGTGATGGTGCCGGCGTTCAGAATATCCATTTAGCTTAGGGGTATGAGGTTGTGTGGTCATATGAGTGATACTAGCTGTAGAAAGAAAATTTTTGAGTCCTAGATACTCTCCCCCATTATCAGTGTAAAGAGTGATAATGCGGTGTTGAAAGTAATTCTCAACAATGGCTTTATAACATGTAAAAACTTCATTGTCATAACCCAATTCTGGGTTATTCCCCAAAAATCAATTTATTTTTTCAAAATAAAAATCAAAAAATAAAATAAAGGTTGGCAATGTGGAGAGAGCAAACCGAGCAATCAAGCTGCAATTTTCGGAGGAATTTCAAGGCCTAATTGTACCCCATTATGCCCAAGAATAGAAAAAATGCAAATTCGAAGGTCAAATTAAATGATTATTGGACGACTTTGCATAAAAATTAAGTCCAATGACATAATTAAATTTTTAATGGGCCAATTTGATTTAATCATGGGCCAAATTAAATTTTAATTATGTTTAAGAATTAATTTAGGTCTAATTGAAGGATTTAATTAAGTGCAAGGACTTAATTATACTTTAAGTGGGTCAAATTAATTTTATTTGGGGCTTAATTGGTGAAAACTTAAGTTTGGGAGCCTAATTTAGGCTTAATTAAGAAGATTGGAATTTTAAGAGACCAAATTTAATTTTTACCAAGTGAATTGATTGAAATTTGGGGCCAAAATTGCATTAAATCAAAGGTTTAGGATCAATTAGGGGTTCCATTGAACTAATTCGAAAGAACATGGACTAAATTGAAAAAAAAAAAAATTGCCCGAGTGGCAGACTTCCAGGCTCATTTTATACCTCGTTTGTTCCCCAAAGACGACAAAGCATGCACCAACATGTCCACCTGAAACCCCTTTATCTTGTAGAGTGGTCCGGTCGGGTCAGAAAACTTGGAAACAGCTCCGTTTGTTGGCCCAAAGAGGCACCCTCGGGCAGTCTGCAACCTTGGATTGCCAAATTTGGCAGCTCGAGGTGCACACTTTGAGCCAACGGTTGAGATGCTTCCCAACTGAATCAAGGGCTGAAATTTTTCCCCAATGTAGACAAGATTGCCCTCTTACACTGCCTATAAATAGAGTCGGAATTGATGGCCTGAGGGAGGGGAAAATCGGGTCCAAAGTAAGCCAAAAAACCAGCCTTCCTCCCTTTTCCTGCTGCAGATTTTCTTCTTTTCTTCCTCTTCCAGCTGCAGCCGCTGCAGCCAACTCCACTGCGGTTTCCACCACCAGCTTCAGGTTCTCCTCCTCCAGCCAGCCATCGCCACCACGCCAGGTGGTCCGCTCACCTTCCTCTTCTTCTTCGCCGTCACTACTCATGCATGAACAGTAGACATGAATGATAATTCATGTCTACTATTCATGCCGTCACTGTTCACTCTCCCTGCCTTTTAGTTTTTTTTTCCTTTTTCTGTTTTTTTTTTAATAACAATTTCAAAAATATTAAAAAAAAATCATTTAAAAAATTTTGTGGTTTTCTCAAATATTTTTCCACAAAGTTCGCTTAATATTGGGTTGTATACTTACATTGTAAGATACAAGTCCGGTATTAAAATACCCGGTTTTTTCCAAAATATTTTAAAAAAAATTCAAAAAGAAAAAAATATTTTATCGCATACGGCCAAGTCCTAAAAAATTTCCAAGCATGTTTTTTTTTTTAAAAAATTGCATCTTTCTCACGTTTTGAAAATCCAAAAAGAAATGGATATCATAACTAGTTTATGATTATCCATTAGGGTTTGGCCAAAATATCAAAAACCTTTTTCCAATATTTTTTTTCTAGGATCTAGATGTAGACTTTAATATTTGAAAGGTGTAAAATTACATGATAAAGTACACCCTCATGTAGACTTTAGAACGGTTAGGATTTAACCCAATAAGGTAGAGACTCTTTCATGTAGAGAGATCTGCCTAGAACCTTAGAAAAGACCAACCTGACTTAGAAAAAAACAATTAAACAACAATGCAGCTTACCTTAGGTAGGGTGCACTGGGGGTGATACGTCTTCCTCTTGCACAACCAGTCCCTTACTCAGACTCTCGCAGACCATAGGTTCCTAGTGACCATAATACTAGGTGGCGACTCCAATGAACCAAGTAAAACACAAACACATAATGAAAAGATCGCCAGCGGACGCCGCGTGGATTTTGACATGGGACAGAATGGCGACTCCGCTGGGGAAAGCCATGTCTGGTCGGACTGAGCATTGTTTGTTTGATTGTTTTTCTTTTATTGGTCTTTAATTTTAGCTCGCATTTTTACTGCTTTAGCATGCATTTTAATTTTGCGAATAAACCCTATTCTAGGTTAGGTGGGGAGTAGCGGTCTGCCTCATGACTTTCAGTCGGGGTTCAGATTCGTGAAACATCCAACTATGAGCTGAGTGTTTACTTGGTAATGGAGGTCACATTGTGCCCCAACCATTCCTTGTAAATCCCTACACTGCCTTCACGTGAGGTGGTCACTGGGCAATTCATAGACCTTTTCAAGACCAGGTAGAAAGCCTACCTATCATGTAATGACCTAGAACCTTCCTTTAGAGCATGAACTCTCTTGTTATTCATTTTGCATGAATTTTTTCCATTCATACCAAATATGCATGTACATACATTTGCATCCACACACATACATCCATCCATTGTAAATAACATACATACATACGCCAGGTTGAAATATAGGTCCCTAAAGAGTCTACAACACCTGACTCCAAGCAAGAAACATGGAAGGTGAAGAGCGTGCTCACCGTGATGCCCATTTTCAAGAAGAGTTAGAGTCGCTGAAAGCAAGCGTGGCTCGCCTCACTAGCTTACTCGAGCATACACTTAGAAATGCCTCTGGTGAAGGTCCTTCCAACCGACCTACTATTTTTGTTCAGCCTCCAACAATGGCTCAACCCGAAGAAACAATGAGTGAACATGGTCAAGAACCTCCACGCAATCCAGCATTTGTGCACTCAACGCCATCGGCACCAACCCCTGTAGTCATAGATCCATTTGCCAATGAGTCCCATAAGACCAAGTCATCTAATGGCATTGGTCAAGATAAAATGGCAGCGTTGGAAGCCCGAATTAGAGCCATTGAAGGGGTAGACTTGTACAATCCAGTACGGGCAGCAGAAATGTGTCTAGTCCCAAATGTGGTTGTCCCAAAAAAGTTTCGTGTTCCTGAATTCATTAAATATACCGGAACGCAATGCCCCATGACTCATCTCAAATCCTACTGCAACAAAATGGCAGAAGTAGTACATGATGAAAAACTACTGATGCACTTTTTCCAGGATAGCTTAAGTGGGGCAGCATTAAGTTGGTACATGAGATTGGACAACACAAAGATCCAAAAATGGAAAGACATGGTGGATGCTTTTGTCAAGCAATACAAGTACAATATGGACATTGCTCTTGATAGAACCAGTCTGTCCAATCTAGAGAAAAGGGACAAGGAAAGCATGAGGGAATATGCTCAAAGATGGAGAGACTTAGCTGCTCAAATACATCCTCCGCTCCTAGATAAAGAGATGGTTACTCTGTTCGCTAATACACTCAAGGACCCATACTACGAGCATGTGATGGGTAGTTCGGCCCAACAATTTACTAATGCTGTGGCAGTAGCTGAGCGCATTGAGCAAGGGGTAAAAAGTGGTAGAATATCTGTGCCCACTGAGAAAAGAGGCTTTGAGGGTAAAATGAAAGAGGTCGACTATGTTAAAGGTGGTTACTTGGGCAGGAAAAACCCATTCCAAAACTACCACACTTCACCCCAAATCGCCAACATCAATTTCAACCATTCATTTCCTACCAGAAAACCTGAGTTTCAAACCAAACACCAAAAAACCCAAGAACAATTACCTCCATTACCATTGCCCTTAAATGAGATGTATCAAAAGCTACTGAGCATTGGGCGCATAGCTCCTAAACCCTTGACACCTTTACAACCACCTTACCCCAATTGGTACAAGCCTGACCTTACTTGCGAATACCATGCTGGCGCCGCGGGACACAACATTCATACTTGCAGTGCCTTTAAGAAGAGGCTTATGCATCTAATTAAAGTTGGATGGGTCACCCTAGAAGGAACTCCAAACATAAGTTCGAACCCTCTACCCAATCATGCTTAAGGTAGTCGATCGGTGATTGCACTAGAGGCGGAATGCTCTAGAAACCTCAAAGCACCAATGGCAATAGCAAGATGTGAAGAAGGCAATGTGCACTCTTGAGGATAGAGGACAAAGTTCTGCTATAGAATGGGAAGATAGAGCCTACCCAATTATTGCATTTTGCTTGATCATGTTTGTTTTAACCCGTTTTAGTCTTGTTGGCAATTTGGCTCATAATGCCACAAGATTTTCTTTGTTAAATGAGCCTTTCCTGTTAATAAAATCATGTGTTTTTCTGTGTTCATGCAATTTATATACTGAGCACACCCTTCACTCACAAAACCACTAATTCTTTGGTTTTTTCTGTTCCCCTTTCTTCCAAAACTATGCATGTTTTCATAAGGATTTTTGGGAATTCAAAGTTTAGTGCAAAAATAGAAATCATTTTGGTGTTTGTCCGAAACAAACGAGTTCTGGAAATTCAGGTGATTCCTTAGAGAGGTAACCATACACCTAGAAAACCCAAAAAAAAAAAAAGCACCATGAAGTGACTCCAAAAGCTGGGTTTTACTTGCATGAATAATGAGAAATCACTCTGCATACTCGCATGAAAGCACAAGGCTAAAATGTATCATTTGCAGTCCCCTTTTGAGCCTAATAAATTTTTCTTGAAAAATAACCTTGGCTAGGATCACACCCTACACTGGGGGGCAAGTGCAAAAAATCCATAATGATTGAAAGTGCCCAAATAACTCTTGGGGGCATGAAAAATTCTTCAACAATGAAAGTGCCCAAACAATACTGGGGGGCATAAAAGAAAATTCTCAGTCATCAAAGGTGCCCATACAAAGCTAGGGGGCATGAAGAAAAATCCAAAGGATCCAAAAATTTTGAGCAAAAAACAAGGCCAATGCAATGATGCTCAAAATCAAATGAAGAAAAACAAAAACAAAGAGAAAGAGCCCCAGCCCAACACTGGGGGGCACTGTGGACCATTTTACAAATCAATTCCAAGGTCCAGAAATGAATGAACAAAAGAGTTTGGGATATAAGCACTTGTGATCCTTAGTCTTAAAGTCCCTTAAACACCTTTTGAGCCTACAAATATCATTTTCTTCATAGCCAAAAGTCCAAGCCTACATTACGTGCCTAATCAAGCCCTTTCTGATCAAAGGCAAGCAATCTGGATCGGTAGGCAATGCTTTCTCATGCGAATCAAATCATTATTCATGCAAATAAAATGAATGCTTTGAAAACGGTTCTCAATAACCCTCAAATTGAAATTTAAACCTTTTGCCAATGGTTCTCAATAACCCACAAATTGAAATTTAAACCTTTTGTGACCAACCAGATGTCACTTCGTATTCATCACATTTTCACCAACGGTTCTCAATAACCCACAAATTGAAAATTTAAACCTTTTGTGACAAACCAGATGTCACTTTGAAATTCAAACCTTTTGTGACAAACCAGATGTCACTTTGAAATTTAAGCCTGTTGTGACCAACTAGATGTCACTTCGTATTTTCACCAAAAATCAAAACAAAAAGTTTTCATCACTTCTGAAAACCTCTCCATAGGAATCATTTGAATTTCTTTAGCATGAGTTTGCTTTGAATCGATGTCAAAATGATTTCTGTGTTTGGAATAGCTTTGAAATTCCAAAAATTCTGCATGAAAACAACTCTTTGTCAAACCTTCCTTCACATAACCTCATCCCCAAACCTGAATTGAATACTTGGGGGCATGATCAAGCTAGGGGGCAATCAAAAACATCTGGTAGAGTTGGCTCCATGATTCCCTTTCTGAGAAACTATTGGGCAAAATGGGCAACCCTTGAGATAAAAGGGGCGGAGAACAAAGAAGTGATGACATCAAGCCTTTCCTAGAGGCCAAGATCGTAAGATATTTCTCGAGTAAGCAAGGGGGATAAAAGCCATCAAAGCTTACTATCAGAGACTCAAACTTTTGAGAAAAGGAGAACTCCATGAAGAAAAGGGGACCTATACTTCTCAGGTAAGTATACATGCATATTGATCATGATGCATTTCTTTCATCCTTGACAGATCGGTGTCTCACCATCACCTCTTTTTGAGCGGGTTGCTGAAGCTTTAACCCTCTTAGGTAGTGTATTTTCCAACCCTACCTCATTTTGAGAGCTCCTTCGAGCGCTCACTTCTTAGGTAGTGTGTTTTCTAACCCTACCTCTTTTTTAGTGTGCCTTCGAGCCCTAACCTTTTAGGTAGTGTGTTTTCCAAACCTACCTCCTTCTGAGGGCGTCTTTTAGCTCTCACCCTTTAGGTAGTGTGTTTTCCTGACCCTACCTCCCCTTTTGAGTGCGCCTTAGAGCCTTCGATCACCTTAGGTAGTGCGTTTTCCAACCCTATCTCCTTTTAAGTGCGCCTTAGGGCCATCAACCCCTTAGGTAGTGTGTTTTCCAACCCTACCTCCTTTTGAGAGCTCCTTCAAGCACTCACCCCTTGGGTAATGTGTTTTCTAACCATACCTTCTTTTGAGTGCGCCTTAGGGCCATTAACCACTTTAGGTAGTGCGTTTTCCAACCCTGCCTCCTTTAGAATGCTCCTTTGAGCCCTCACCACTTTAGGTAGTAGGTTTTCCAACCTTACCTCCTTTAAAGTGCGCTTTAGAGCCATCAACCATCTTAGGTAGTGCGTTTTCCAACCCTATCTCCTTTATAGTGCGCCTTAGAGCCATCAACCACCTTAGGTAGTGCGTTTTCCAACCCTATCTCCTTTATAGTGCGCCTTAGAGCCATCAACCACCTTAGGTAGTGCGTTTTCTAACCATACCTCCTTTTGAGTGCATTTTAGAGCCTTTGACCACTTTAGGTAGTGGGTTTTCTAACCCTACCTCCTTTTGATTGCTCCTTTGAGCCCTCACCACTTTAGGTAGGGCGTTTTCCAACCTTACCTCCTTTCGAGTGCACCTTTGAACCCTCACCACTTTAGGTAGTGCGTTTTCAAACCTTACCTCCTTTCGAGTGCATCTGCAAGACCTCACCTCTCGGGTAGTGTGTTTTTCAACCCTACCCCCTTTAGAGTGCTCCTTCAAGCCCTAAACTCTTAGGTAGTGTGTTTTCCAAACCCTGCCTCTCTTTTTTAGAGCTCCTTCGAGCCCTCACCTCTTGTGTAGTGTGCTTTCTAGCCCTATTTACCTCCTTTAGAGTGCGCCTTGGAGCACTCACCTCTTAGGTAGTGTGTTTTTCTAACCCTACCTCTTTTCGAGTGCGCTCTTCAGCCCTCGTTCCCCATCGAGTCCTATCATGTTGTCCCTTTCGGACATTTTACCTTTTCGCCCGGGTAGGTCACCCATTATAATCAGACCTCTTTCAAAACTCTTTTCATTTTCCATTTTGGGCCGGTTGCCCATAACAATGAAACCATTTTGAGAAGTCCTTGCATTTCTCCCTACCTTCAAAATTCTTCCATTTGGGCCGGTTGCCCATAACAATAAAACCATTTTGAGAAATCCTTGCATTTCTCCCCACTTTCAAAACTTTTCCATTTTGGGCCGGTTGCCCATAACAATGAAACCATTTTGAGAAATCTTTGCATTTCTCACCATCTCCAAAATTTTTCACCATCTTGAGAAATCTTCGCATTTCTCTACCACTTTGAAAAATCTTTGCATTTTTCATCACTTTCCACCTGGGAAGGTCGCCCATTACAACAAGACCACTTTAAAAAAAATATTTGCATCTTTCACCACCTTGAGAAATCTTCGCATTTCTCATCACTTTGAATAATCTCTGCATTTTTCACCACTTTGAAAAATCTCTGCATTTTTCACCTCTTTGAAAAAATCTTTGTATTTTTCAAAACTTTCCACCTGGGCAGGTCGCCCATTACAACAAGACCACCTCCAAAAACCTTTTTTTTTCATTTTCTTTGGGTAGGTCACCCATGACAATTCGACCACTTCAAAATCTCTGAATTTTCTTCCAGTTTTACTCTGAGTGCGCTTTCTAGCCCTCAAAAGGAGTCGTCTTCTTTACAACGCTTACTCTAAAGTCTCTTACGAGACTTTCTATCGTAAGCATTGTAAAGAGGGGGGCAACTGTCATAACCCAATTCTGGGTTATTCCCCAAAAATCAATTTATTTTTTCAAAATAAAAATCAAAAAATAAAATAAAGGTTGGCAATGTGGAGAGAGCAAACCGAGCAATCAAGCTGCAATTTTCGGAGGAATTTCAAGGCCTAATTATACCCCATTATGCCCAAGAATAGAAAAAATGCAAATTCGAAGGTCAAATTAAATGATTATTGGACGACTTTGCATAAAAATTAAGTCCAATGACATAATTAAATTTTTAATGGGCCAATTTGATTTAATCATGGGCCAAATTAAATTTTAATTATGTTTAAGAATTAATTTAGGTCTAATTGAAGGATTTAATTAAGTGCAAGGACTTAATTATACTTTAAGTGGGTCAAATTAATTTTATTTGGGGCTTAATTGGTGAAAACTTAAGTTTGGGAGCCTAATTTACGCTTAATTAAGAAGATTGGAATTTTAAGACACCAAATTTAATTTTTACCAAGTGAATTGATTGAAATTTGGGGCCAAAATTGCATTAAATCAAAGGTTTAGGATCAATTAGGGGTTCCATTGAACTAATTCGAAAGAACATGGACTAAATTGAAAGAAAAAAAAAAAAAAACACGTGTTACTGTTCATCATCTTCCCCGTGAAGCTGCCCGAGTGGCAGACTTCCAGGCTCATTTTATACCTCGTTTGTTCCCCAAAGCCGACAAAGCATGCACCAACATGTCCACCTGAAACCCCTTTATCTTGTAGAGGGGTCCAGTCGGGTCAGCAAACTTGGAAACAGCTCCGTTTGTTGGCCCAAAGAGGCACCCTCGGGCAGTCTGCAACCTTGGATTGCCAAATTTGGCAGCTCGAGGTGCACATTTTGAGCCAACGGTTGAGATGCTTCCCAACTGAATCAAGGGCTGAAATTTTTCCCCAATGTAGACACGATTGCCCTCTTCCACTGCCTATAAATAGAGTCGGAATTGATAGCCTGAGGGAGGGGAAAATCGGGTCCAAAGTAAGCCAAAAAACCAGCCTTCCTCCCTTTTCCTGCTGCAGATTTTCTTCTTTTCTTCCTCTTCCAGCTGCAGCCGCTGCAGCCAACTCCACTGCGGTTTCCACCACCAGCTTCAGGTTCTCCTCCTCCAGCCAGCCATCGCCACCACGCCAGGTGGTCCGCTCACCTTCCTCTTCTTCTTCGCCGTCACTGCTCACGCATGAACAGTAGACGTGAATGATAATTCATGTCTACTGTTCATGCCGTCACTGTTCAGTCTCCCTGCCTTTTAGTTTTTTTTTCCTTTTTCTGTTTTTTTTCTAATAACAATTTCAAAAATATTAAAAAAAAATCATTTAAAAAATTTTGTGGTTTTCTCAAATATTTTTCCACAAAGTTCGCTTAATATTGGGTTGTATACTTACATTGTAAGATACAAGTCCGGTATTAAAATACTCGGTTTTTTCCGAAATATTTTAAAAAAAATTCAAAAAGAAAAAAATATTTTATCGCATACGGCCATGTCCTAAAAAATTTCCAAGCATGTTTTTTTTTTTAAAAAATTGCATCTTTCTCACGTTTTGAAAATCCAAAAAGAAATGGATATCATAACTAGTTTATGATTATCCATTAGGGTTTGGCCAAAATATCAAAAACCTTTTTCCAATATTTTTTTTCTAGGATCTAGATGTAGACTTTAATATTTGAAAGGTGTAAAATTACATGATAAAGTACACCCTCAAGTATTAAAGATACAAGGTGTAAATAAAGGTCATTCAGACTTTAGAACGGTTAGGATTTAACCCAATAAGGTAGAGACTCTTTCATGTAGAGAGATCTGCCTTGAACCTTAGAAAAGACCAACCTGACTTAGAAAAAAACAATTAAACAACAATGCAGCTTACCTTAGGTAGGGTGCACTGGGGGTGATACGTCTTCCTCTTGCACAACCAGTCCCTTACTCAGACTCTCGCAGACCATAGGTTCCTAGTGACCATAATACTAGGTGGCGACTCCAATGAACCAAGTAAAACACAAACACATAATGAAAAGATCGCCAGCGGACGCCGCGTGGATTTTGACATGAACATCATATTTGTGTTTAAGGGGATAAAGCTAGACATATTTGGTAAAGTGATCAACAAATATAACATAGTATTTGAAACCATCAAAAGACACAAGTGGAGAAGTCCAAACATCGTAGAAAACAATTTGCAAAGGATGTGTGGACATAAGAGAGGAAATAAAGAATGGTAACTTATGACTCTTATTGTAGAGGCATGCATTACATGAGAAATTAGAAGTGATAGACGAAGACGATTCAAAATAAGAACTAATGAGGATGTGTTTTAAAATAGAAAATGTTAGATGTCCTAAGCGAGTATGCCAGGTTGTGCCTGTGGTTTTGGTGGTGGAGAAGGCTAGAAGTGGTGGAGACTGTGGTTTGAAAGTCGGCCATTCATACACTCCGTCCTTAATACTGCCCTGGAAGAGAATTGCCCTCGTTTGAAGATCCTTCATAAAGAACAAGGATGGTAAGAACTCGACAAAAACATTGTTAGTGACACAAAACTGATAAATAGAAATCAAGTTTTTTTTTTATAGTGGGTACACATAGAACATTAGACAATGTAAAGGATGATATGGGAGAGGATAGATGTGAAGAACTGGTGTGTGTAATGGGAAGACCGGTACCATCACCTATCATAACATCATCGGATCCACTGTAAGGAGAGTGCAGAGATAAATTCTGTAAATGTGCTGTCACATGGTGAGAGGCACCACTGTCGAGTAACCATGTAGGAGAGGTGGATGAGGTGTTGGCAACAAAGTTTACACATGGTTGCCAAGCGGAAGCTGAATTTTGTGGTGTTGAAGGCTCAATATTGGAGGAATTCATCGGTATTAGCTGAAATGATGGACAATGTTTGGTTGTGTGTCTTTGAATGCCACATATTTGGCAGAAGCCTTGATATTGTCGTAGGGGAGGGTGGGTAGGACGATAGGTAGGGCGAGTGTTTGAGGTGAAGGGAGCCCTGAAAGTGGTGGTAGGGGAAGAACGCCAATATTAGGGACTGGCAGGGGAGGAATAAGGAGGGTGATAAGTGGAGGAATAAGAAGGGTGATTAGTGGAGGTTGGTTAGGTGCCACGCCATGCATGAGATGTCTTTTGTGTAGGATTGGCTATAATAGGAAGGGGTGTTGCATGGGATGAGGACGTGGCTTCAAAAGAAAGAAACTTTTCATGCAACTCATCAAATGAAATGGAATTGTCACGGGCTTGAACTATACAGACAAGTTCTTTGTAGTCATCATCGAGACCATCCATAATTTTGTTAGTGAGTTCTTCTGGATCCATTGGTGCACCTAATATAGCTAGTTCATCAGCACATGATTTTAATAGAGTGAAGAAATTCAGTAATGGTCTGAGATCCTTTAGATGGATTTTTGAGTTGGTTTTTAACTTGTTTGATGCGACTAGGTGAAGGTTTAGCATACGTGTTGGCAAGTATGATTCATGCTTCTTAAGGAGTCCCTGCACAAGCAATAAAAGGAATAATGGTAGGAGAAAGAGAGTCAATCAAGGCATTAAGCAGAAGCTTATCCTGATGAATCCAAAGTGTATGAGAGGGATTTGTTATTGTGATGTTGTCTGCAGTAATGATGTTGGGAGGGCAAGGTATTGATCCATCGATGTATCCAATGAGATCATATCTAATGAATAAAGTTTCAAACTGAAGCTTCCAGGAAATGTAGTTTGTGGACGTGAATTTGAGAGGTGTTTGTGCAATGGCATTTATTGTAATGAGAGGAACCTCATGGTGTGGAAGGCTGGAAGAAGAGATAGTAGTTGTTGAGTCAATTTGGGTGGTCATTTTATGTTTTGAACAAGAAGATCGATGGTTTGTGATAGAAGAAAGAAACTAATGAAGAAAAGAATTAGGCATCTCTGATACCATTATAGATGGAACAATTTCTACAATGTTGTTGCTTACTTTTATTAATCATCCAAGCTGTTGTACATATAGGTTTAAGAGAAACTAATCAACACCTAAATACAAGGAAGGATAAAACGAAGACTCCTAGTCTTAAGGAAGTTTGAACTATTGCTGAATACAAGGAAGTTTAAAGATGAATGATTTGATCTTCATTCTGTAATGTTGATCTTCATTCTGATACAATGTTTACTAGGGTTTCAGAATATCGCTATTTAATTATATAATTAAAAAGCGAGTCAGACAGAAGGTAGTTAATTGGCATTTTACAGATATATAATGTATGTTTATAAGTATAGTGGTGATTGTTTTTTAAGTTATTTTTTTATTTAAAAATACATCAAAATAATATTATTTTAAAAAATATAATAATTTTGACATTAACATATCAATAATTTAAAGTAAAAAAATTAATATTTTTATTTTAAAAAAAACTTTTAAAATACAAAAACAAACTAGCGATAACAACAAGCACAGCATCAGAAGATGCAGTAAAGGATTCGTATAAGATTCAATCAAATTATTTTTGGAACACGACAGTTAAAACCTTTGAAATCGAAGCATGCACCATAAAATGATGATGATGGCCTTGCTGAACTGAACCAGATTGCCTCAGGTTGTGGCTTACGTCGCCTTCCGTTCTGATAGGAAAGACGTCTACGACAGCTTCAATTCGCTTCTTGTCATCAAACTCTGACAATTCACGGTACCTAAACAAATTTTGCATCCTAAATGCAGCATCAGCAGACTTGTTTAGCCGTAGATAATAACATCAGAAAGTTAAAGCAAATGCAACACAGCTAAATCATGGAGATTAAAAATGAATAATTACTAAGAATTCCCCAAGAATCAAGATTCATGAGAGAACCTGCCTGCTGCACTTTTTTATGGCTTCCTGAAAAGGATTGTGTGCAAGAATTGATCATGAATGATAGTTTTGTTATTTTGAGATTTCAAAGATTTTTTAGTCGTTAAAATAATAATTTAGTAAATAATGAGATATATTTTGTTGGCTTTCTTTAAAGGATACTAAATGTAAATTCGCGAATGAAATTTATGATATAAAATATAATTTTTCAAACCATAAAAAAAAAAACTCAGAAAACTTTTTGTGATTATTAGTAAAAATAAATAAGAGCATTGATTAATGGTAAAAAGAGAATCACGTATTAAACACAAAAATTATTGATGTATACTTATTTATTCCAAGAATTTTACGTCTTCATAGTTATTTTGAGACTGAGAAGGTAGATAAATTATTTTGAATTCAACAATTTAACATGACATAGAAGGAACATGCATGAGAGAGAGGATCTAATTAACATGTCGTACAATAATAACTTCAACTATAGCTTTTTTTTTATTTTCCTTTTAATTTTGGTACAATAAAAAGCTGTTCAAATATGTAGAATAAAAGCCCAATCTACTTAGATATAACATATTTAGAGTAGGAGATGAGGCCAGCTTTCAACTGCCATGGATATTTTCAGCCCAATCTAACGCACGCGTGTTGCTACACTGTGCAAGTGAATTAAAATTCACTTGCACAGTGTAAATGCTACTTAATCGAAATAATGCGAGAAGAAGAAATGCTTACCTGGTCTGCTGGAGGCGATGGAGACGATGGCGAAGCTCTGGCTGGTCGACCCTGTCTACTGCTTTCCTTGGTCTTCCTTCTGCGCTTCCTCTGCTCAAGACATCAACGATGGTGATGAAGATATTAGGTGGTCTCGGTTGAATGGAAGCTTGCTCCCTTATTTCTGTTTTTCTGCGTCTTCCCTGGTCTTCCTTTCCTAAGCTGTTGCTTGTGATATTATTGGAAAGCGAAAACGCAGACGAAGACGATGGTCGATGGTGATGGAGGTCTGAACCCAAGAGATGGGGGTTCTTCTCCTGCGTTTTTCTTGTTGTTGTTCGTCTCTGTGTCCCCTGGTTTTTTCGCGTTCTATCCCCTCTGCTCCTTCGTCCCTGTTTCGTTCTTCTCTGTGTGTATCCTATTGTTTTCAGTTTATACCTCTGTTTCTGTTCGTGCTCCTGCCTCTTTGTTTTTCTCCTCTGCCTCTCAGTTTTTTCTTTTGTTTTTCCCTTTTCGGTCGCTCACTCTCTCTGTCTTCTCTCCCCGGTTCAGTTTCTTTTTTTCTTTTTCTCGGTTCTGCTCCTTCTTCCCCCAGTTTTTCCCCCTATTTATGGCTCTTTTTCTTTGTCTCCCTCTTGTGGCCTTTCGTTCTCTGGCTTTTATAGCAAGAGAACAATGCCGTTTCATCCAGTTATTGCAGGCGTAATAGCGGCGGCAGGCGTCCGTTGAAGAAGATGAACAGCGTATCCACAGACGACGCTGTTTTGAAGTTTAGTGATTATTTGCGTTTTGGCCTTTGAAGTTTTAAACGTTTTGTAATTAAGCCCCTAGTTTAAACTGTATTGGCCCCCTGTATTTGCGCGTCATTTTCAATGTAATCCTTCGATTTTAATTTGTTGCAATCGTGCCCCCCAATTAACCCCAAACTTTGCTATTTCTTCAATTAAGTCCCTGATTTAATTAATTTAATTAAATCCAAGTCCAATTAAGTCTCAAAACTTATCGATTCTCCAATTAAACCCTTAATTGGATTAATTCTCCAATTAAACCCTTGATTGGATTAATTAAATTAATTCCAAGCTCAATTATGTCTCAAAACTTAACAATTCTCTAATTAAACCCTTAATTGGATTAATTAAACTAATTCCAAGCTTAATTAGATTAATTCCAAAGTTTAATTAAACCCCAAAACTTCCAATCATGTTGCCCTTAACATAAATTTTAATTCATTCTTCATTTTTTTAATTTTACTTGTTTTTTCCATCATTATTATTTTGTTTCATCATTTTTTTTATCATTTTCAGTACTAAAATAATAATAATAATTAAAATAAAATGGTCAAAAATTAGGTTATGACAGTCGCCATGAGAATCACCCCACTATTGACAGCAGCTCTACCACCAGCAGAAACAGAGGAGAAACCAAAACAAATAGAGAAAATGAGAAAGAACAAGAGGGAGGGTAGAAACAAAGGGTAAGGAAAACATAGAAAAAAGAACCACCAGCCACCCTCAGCTCCCTAGTCTGCCAAGACTAGCACCAGCAGCATCGCATTCGATAGCAGCTCCACCATCATCAGAGACTGAAGAAGAAATGAAGAAGCGGGAGAATAGAAACAACGAGAAGAAGAAAACATAGGAAAACATAAAGAAAAACGAAGAAGAACCACCGTCTGGAATCCCCCCTCTGCCACGTGATTCTTCCTCAACACTGCCATTGCCTGCTGTAGTCAACACCAGCACCGCCATCGCTGCCAAGTCAGCTTCTTCTCCTTTGTCGTCCCTGGCTGCTCCACTGTTCTATATGAATAGTGGAGAGTGCTCCACTATTCACTGTTCGGCCCAGCCCAAAATGATTGAGCGGGTCATTCCTAGTCCATTTTTTTAAAAAAAAATCATTTTGAAAATTTGTGATTTTTCCCGCATATTTTTTTGTCCATTTTGATTAGTATCGGTTTGTATTTTTATATCGTAAGGATATGAATCTGGTTTTCGTCAAAACGTTGCAAAAATTAAAAAAAAAATCTTGTTTTCATGTATACGACCAAGTCTTAAAAAATCATTTTGTTTTCTTATAGTATCTAGGATTACGAATTTATATGTAAAACATATTCCCAATATTAAAAAGATAGTTTTTTTTATTGACGTTATAACGATTAAGTTTTACTCGATAAGATAAGGATCTCCTTATTGAGGAGTACTTTTCTTAAACCATAGACAGACCAACAAGTAGACCTTAACATATATTAGATAGTTAAATAATGCATCTTACATTAGGTAGGGTGTATTTGGGGTGCTAATACCTTTCCATTACACAACTAGTCCCTACGTCCGATCTCTAAGACTAGTTAGGGTTCCTAGTGACCAAAATACTAGGTGGTGACTCCCATTCCATCATTCCACTAGTAAAAGTCAAGAATTCCTTGTCTCCCTATATTTGCCAGAGTGATTCAATACTGAGAGAGGACAAGCATCGCGATGCCGCATATGTGCGACAAAATGGCGACTTGGCTAGGGACCTTGTAGACTAAGCATTGTTTTGTTTGATTTTTGTGTTTGGTTTTGTGAGTTTGTTGTTAATATTCATTTTCTTTTGTTATTTGCTTATACACTTTAATTCTTGTGCATATTTGTTCATGCATTATATAAAATTATTTCATGCATTATTCTTTTTTTATGTGAGAGTTTATATTGGAAAACTTTAGGTTAGGTGGTGGACTAATAGCTTACCTTACGACTTTTAGTCAAGGTTTAAGTTTGTGTAAACCCCAACTCTACGTTGAGTGCTTAGACTGGTGATGATTGGTGCACATGCCATCCTATTACCTACTAAGCCCCCATATTGCTTACACGAGGGTGATCAATAGTCAACCTACCCTTTATCTCATATAAAAGAACTAGAACTTTGCCTTTAGGGTGTCTGCTCCCTATATTTTGTTTTGCATCAAAACAAGTCGTTCCTGAAAGTATCTTGGAATCAAGACTTGCGGGTGACACAATGATCATCACTCGAGAAATTTTCATTACAGAGTTGGAGCAAGAATCAAAACTCTTGAGTTATGACCACGCGTCACCTTTTGAAGGGCGAGTTTATCATATAAAACATACGCATATGTTTAAACATGCATACTTGTTAGTTTGGAATAAAGGTCCCTTAATTTTGTTCTCCTCTCCAAAGTTAAGAGTTGCCAACATCTGACATTAGCAAGGAAGATTCGCTCAAGCCTCCAATTCATAAACACAACCTTTTTTACAAAACTACACAGCCAAAGAATCAACATTGTCTCCGGTTTCCTTATCTAAAGCATGATCAGGAACAAATATTAGGTTTCCTTTCTTGCAACTAACACTTTGAAGACCTATACGCAAATACCCATTGATTTTCTTCCAGAACACGTGGAGATTGTGTCATCAACAAATGAAGGGGTTCTACTTTGTCGCGTATATAATAAATCATGTTATTATATGTGTATCCCTTCCATCCAACAATGGCAAAATATCCCAAATCCAAAGACACAATATGATACTATAGAATTTGGCCTAATGATTGAAAGGTCAAAGCCTTTATAATACAAGATTGTGAGATTCTCGAAGCCCAAGTTTCACTCATATAAAGAATTTTATATGTACCACTGCATTAGAGTTGAGTTGTTTGAATCAGCAACTTGAAAATGGAAGCTATTGGAAGAAGTGAAGTTGCCTCATGAAGAGTCCCTTCATCATATGACAAAAGTATCCGTGAATGGCTCATTTGGAAGAAAAATGTCTTTGTATTTGATGTGAAAAGGGAGATTCATTGTTTGTTTCCATTTCCCTTGTCAGCCTCTAAGGGTAATGATAACAAAGATACCAGACTTACTGAATACAAAGGAAAGCTCGCTATGACCTGGATCGATAGGGAGAGCAATTTCATGGAAGTATGGATCATGGAGGATCATGACAGAAACGATGGAGCAAGAGGCATTCGATAAACATAAGGGTTTTGATAAGGAGAGAACCCTATGTAAATCATTTGGCCTTTTGTAATGCTGATGTTATGCTGATGCGAGAATGTAACACCCCACCTCACTAGCAAGATATTGTCCGCTTTGGGCCTCCCAGTCCACCCAAATCCAGGGCTTCCACCCAGGTCCCCATCACGATTTTGTTCTTGGCAGCCACGCATGACCCCAAAACACGTCTTACTAGTCAAGGTGAGCATGCACTTATAAGGCCCTGGCTCTAGACGCTCGCTTCCGATGTGGGATCTTATAGAGAATATTTTCCTAACATGACTTTCTTCAACTTTAAGACCGGAAAAGTTGACATGTTATGATTAGGAAATGGTTTGCTCGATGGAGGCTTCCTATTCTAGCTGACCTTCACCACCAAGAACAAATCACAGTTAGTTCATTGCCCCAAGGAATGATTCACTAGACGAAATAATCTAGATGAGATGTGAAGAATTGCAAGAACTTTGAAGATTAAGTTAAAAAGTTGGTGAGCAAGAGGCAAGTAGAACTTGCGAAGGATGATATCATTAACAAGTAATCACCAATGAGGGATAACAAGACATGGATGATTGTTGAAGAAGCTGATCAGAAATGTTGTTTTGTCAATCTAGTTTGTTCACAATTTTGTTTGGGATCACATCTCATCATTTAATGAAATGTCTTTTCTTAGTCTTTTTGTTATTTTAGAATCATGAGATGTTTACCATTTTACTTTGACAAAATATTTCGATCAAATTTCAACTTGCGATTAAGGCTAATCAATCTTGAATGATTATAAGTGTTTTGATTCCACAAAAGACTTGATGTTCGTTAAAATGGCAAGAGGTGATCGAACAAATTTTGAGCTTGTATATAAAAATGAACCACGCACCATATAGCTAAATTTTAACAGTATTCATAATGACACGTAGTGGATTCGGTAGTTAAGGACTCGCGAATCATAGACTATTACAAATCCAGACCATTACACTAGAAGGGGTCAAAATTTATCGGTTCTAACTGACCTTGCTTGAAATGAGGAAAAACCATTTTTGTTCACTCATTTTACAATTCTTGAAATATATCCTTTGCAATCTTATTTTGAGCCTAATGGATTTTTTCTTTAAAAAAGAAACCCTAACTAGGATCACACCCCACACTGGGGGCGATGAGAGATATGTTGTTAAAAAGGATAAAGACAAGGTTAGAGTCAATGGTAAAGGGAATGTTAAGAACAAAAATCCAAAATTTGAGAAAAGGCTAAAAAAAAAAGACATAGACTGAGGGGCAAAAAATACCGATGTTGGTCTTTCATGATCATCTAGACAAAGCAGTGAAGATGGGTGCTGGAATTAATCATGTCACAGTTAGAAGACATAGCAAAATGTCGAAAGACAAACACCAGTAAAATATTGAGCAACAAACATGACTTTTGATATCCATGATAAAGCCCCTGATGTCATCAAGAGATCAAGATTGGTCATTCATCAAGGAAAAGTTGGATTATGACCTGTGCTAAGAGAAGTTTTTTTATTTTATCCTTAACATGGTTGTATGTCATCCCTCTACAATGACAACAAGAGAAAGAGTTGATGACTAGTTGATGTTGATTCTAAGTCTTTCAAACCCTTAAACACCTTTTGAGCCTATGAAATTTCGTTCTTTTATAGCCCTGAACCATAGCCTGTATTAGATGTTTTAAGAAGCTCTTTTTGATTAAGTAAGCAATCTGAATTGATAAATGACGCTCTCAAAACTTGAAGATCTTTTCAATAAGAGTCATGGCTTCATGGATTAAACTACTGGTTATTATGCACACTGCCATAGCAAAATGTCGAAAGACAAACACCAAAAAAATACTAAGCAACAAACATGACTTTCGATATCCATGATAAAGCCCCTCATGTCATCAAGAGATCAAGATTGGTCATTCATCAAGGAAAAGTTGGATTATGACTTGAGCATTTTGTTTCTTTGAAATTCACAGAAGATCATATCATCACATACCATCAAATAACATACTCAAAACCAGATATTATAATTGACACAAAGAACCATATAAAAAAGAAATTTTAATCTTACAATGGGTCAATTTATGTTTTCAAAATACAAGACAATCAAATGACTGTATATTTTGAATGACGTGTGTTGGGTCTTTGACCAAAAAGCTTGATTTTCAAAAGATCTTTTCCAAAACTAACATCTCTCTGATTTCATTTCAACAATTAGACTTGAATAGACATGATATTTTAGATATGAGATTTGATTCAAGAATAAGAATGATTGTTAAACAAGAAGAACATTGATTGAGTTTGCAAATTCTTCGATATAAATGACATCAACATTTCTCGACACTCCTAAAAAAGTGGAGCAGTTAGGGGCAATATATTGAACTGTGAAAAAGAAAATCAGATCAGCTGGAAGGCAATGAAAGATGCTCAAATGATGAATCAGTGAACTGAGGACAATTTAAAGAAAGATAATCAATGAATGAGCACATTCAGATTATACTGGAGGCAATATTGTTCAAATACAATCATGATCTAAATGAACTCCAACAATAATTGAGAGTAAAGATGTGTCTGAAGGACATCTTCATATTGTCATTTGGGTTTACCCTCTAAAACATGGCTATGACTCCCGGAAGATGCTATGACATGGCTCTTTTTGAATGAATGTTAGAAAGATGCACACCACCAAGACTGATTATGGGACAATGCTGCACTGGAAGGACATCTTCATATCGTTATCTTGGGTTTATCCTTTGAAACATGGCTATGACCCCCGACATATGTTATTTCACGGTTCTATTTGAATGAATGTTAGAAAGATGCATACCACCAAGACTGATTGTAGGACCATCTATTCTGAAGCTCAAATGCGCATTTCATCCTATAAGTATGGGTGGTCAAAAAACATCATTGATAAGGCCGAGACATTTATTTTCATAATCTGATTAGATGAGCTGAGAGGAATCTATTAAGAAGAACACTGAGCATACAACTATGAGCCTTTTACTATAAGCTATGAGATGCATGTCTGGACGACCTGATGTTTCCATGAAGATGTACACAACTAATCAAAGAACAGTTCTTGAGAGAATCTAGGAGGTGAATGATTAGTTAAACTCCTTCATGATGAATCAAACAACACCACACTTGGAGGCATGGTCAAGCTTAAGAAACAATGAGAGTAGTAATCGTCATGGACAAACTAGAATGGGCATTGCACTTGCATCTGAGTTGAAGGCTAGCACATGGATGAGCCGATGATCAGAAGAACAAAGAAGGCTTTGGATAGCAAATAAAGGCACCCTGTGACAATGGAGTGTCAAAGAGGGGGGACCTATATTTCAAACCAGGTAAGGATGCATGCATGTCAAAAATATGTGTTAGCATGCATTTTAGCTTTAATAACAGTTCATTAAAGCCATGAGAACTTGGCTAATATTTCAAAAATTCCCTAAAAAATCTTTTTTTTTCTTATTGTATCTGGGATTACAAATTTATATGTAAAACGTATTCCTAATATTAAAAAGATATTTCTTTTTATTCACGTTACAATGGTTAGGTTTTACTTGATAAGATAAGGATCTCCTTACCGAGAAAGACTTTTCTTAAACCATAGACAGACCAACAGATAGACCTTAGCATATATCAGACAATTAAACAATGCAACTTACCTTAGGTAGGGTGTATTAGGGTTGTTAATACTTTTCATTTACACAACTAGTCCCCGTGCTCAATCTTTAAGACCAGTTAGGGTTCCTAGTAACCAAAATACTAGGTGGTGACCCCTATTCCATCATTCCATTGATAAAAGACTAGAAATCCTTGTCTTTCTATATTTGCCAAACTGATACAATACTGAGAGTGAATGATCGCCGCGATACCGCACACGTGCGACAACTTGAAAGTCATATTGTATGGAATTTGTATGATGTGTTTCTTGAGAGAAAGCTTATATTATTCAAAGTAAGCTTTTATTAAGTGTAAATTATTTAAAATACTAATAATTTTACTCATAACCTCTATAAATCTATACATATAATTAAATCTAATCATATAATTTTTTAAAAAAACTTATTTGATTGTTGTATAATGCTTCTATTATTGTGTAATTAAGTAAAACATGATTTCATAAAATAAAGTTGTTAGACCTGACTGAGTCATTTACTTGGCGAATTTATTCAAGTCGATTCAAGATATCATCATCTTAATATTTGAAGAACAATGTTAAAACGCTGATGTCTTCATTTTTTTCTAGTCAAACTTGATTTTTACTAGGTCGATTGGATCAAACTTTAACTTGCTTAGATGATTAGATAATATAAAAGTAAAATCTAACCCAATTTAGCTTAACACCTAAGACAAGAAAGGGCTCAACTCAAAATATCTTTGATTTTAATTGAAATTCTTTAAAACATTAACAACACCTATAAATACATTTTTCTTGGTTATTAAGTTAATTATGGATTGTAATAATATATATATTTTTACCCAAATCATCTAACTTTTTTTTTTCAGATTTTATCAAGAAATACTGCTAAAACACATATTAGCAACAATTGTATTATATATATATAAATTCATCCTCCCTCATGCAAAACATTTGCCACTAGCTAGGTTAATTTAAAGCAAAATTGCCCCCCTTTTTGTGTGTGTTAAAGGCTACTATTTATAGGCAAAAATGTTGCTAGGTCTCAAACTTGGTCCCTCAACTTCTTCTTTTGTAAATTTTGATTTTTCTTATTTTTTTTTGTATTTTTTGAAAACGAGCAATATCAATGTCGCACCCGACATCGCGGCGGCCTTAAAAAATTAAATCTTTGAAAGAACGGATTTCTGGCATCCAGATCTTTAACGGGGAAGTGTCTTGTTTAAGGAGTCGCCACCTAGTATTATGGTCACTAGGAACCCTAACTAATCAAAAGAGATTCTATGGTTCGGGACTGGTTACGTAAAAGGAAAGATATTATCACTCCTTAAACGTTCTGCCTAAGACAGGCTGCATTGTTAGTTTCGTCTTAAATTGCTAAATGTTTATTAGTTTATGCTATGAAAATTTTCTTATAATATTCCTAACTCTGGCGCCAGTGAATATTTAACTACGAATATTTCCAACTCTGGCGTTGGTAAATATTACGTAGCTATAAAATAAATTAGATCAATATTTTTTTATTCCCGACTCTAGCACCAGTGAATAAATAAATAATAATAAATTTATTTTTACGCGTGCACATAATTTTTTATTTTTCTAGCTAAATAAAATAAAATACAATGAATAAAAATAATATAAATTTAAACTGGTATTTTTATTCCTGACACTGGCGTTAGTGAATAAACTAATAGATTTACAATATTTTTATTCATGCATACACATCTATTTATTTATTTTTATTTATTTTTATTTTTTCTGTTTTTTATTGTTTTTGGTTGGGCTGGGCCCGGCCCAGCCCAATCTAGTATTTTTGGGCTGGGCCCAGCGCAGCCCACATGGGCTGGGCTGAGCCCAGTCGGCTGGGCAAATAACACGCGTGAGCTGGTCACGCGTGTCTAAGTGTTCAGTAAAATTCACATGAACAGTATGGCATGAATTAAAACTGAAAAGCGAGAGGAGATGAAGAGAAACTTACCTGTGGGCTGCTGCTCCTGAAGATGAAGACGAAGTTAAGGGCGGTTGGTGCTATTCCTTTCTTAAGTTCTTCCTCTATTATTCCTTCTCTCTGTTTTTGTTCGTGGTCTTCTTTTCTCCAGTCCAGTGCCCTTTCAGTCCCTGTGATGAAGAAAAGTGTACAGTGCTGGCTTCTCCTTTCGAAATTGGGTCTCGTTCTTTGCTCTGTTTGTGGCTTGCGTTTTATTGGTTCTTGACTCTGTTTTTCTGCAGGGACGAAAACAATGGCACAAACTAAACCCCTCTCTGTTTTTTCGTCCAAAATCCCACTGTTGCTGAGGCCATTCTCCGGTTTCCGCTGCTCGTTCCTCTGTTGCCGACTCTCCCCTTCTCCCTGTGAATTTGTGTTGTTTTTTTTTTTACTCTGTATTTCTCGTCTGCTCACTGTCTTTGTGTTCTGAAGACGAAGGCGAAGCTGGGGTACGTTGGCTTCTTTCCCCCCTGGTTCTGTTTCCTCTGTGTTCTGGGTTGTTCTTCCCTGGTCCTTCCCCTTGCTCCTCTGCCCGATCTTCTCTGTTCAAGACGAAGACGATGGTGGTCTAAGCACCAGGTCTGCTGGTTGATGGCCCCTCCCTGTTTTTTTCTTTTGCTCTGGATCTTCGTCCAGTCCTCCTCCCCCTGGTGTTTTTGAGGCCTTTCTCTGGCTTTAATATAAAGCCAGAGAAGGTCGTGTGTATCAGCCTTCAGCTGGCCAGCATCGTGGAGGCCAGGGATCTCGGTGTAGTGGCCGTGATTTGCTGGAATTTTCCTTGCTGGAATTTTCCCTGTTGAATCGGCCGAATTTTTCTCCCCTGCTGAATCGGTCTTCAGCCAACAGATGGTGAAAAGTAGCATCCAAAATGGCGCCGTTGTGTCTTTCGGCAGGGCTGTTTTTCAATTTGGTCTCTAAACAGTTTAAACTTCGCAATTGGGCCCCTAAACAAATAAAAATTTCTTTTAATTTTGCCCTTTTTTAGATAAATTTCAATTAAATCCCTAAATTGGTGCACTATTTACAAAACAGTCATTAATTCCTGGATTATTCAATTTTGCCCTTAATTAATTCTTTCAATTTTGCTCTTTTTGGATAAATTTCAATTAAGTCCCTGAATTTATTTAATTAATTAGATCAAAGTTTAATTAAGTCCACAAACTTATTAATTCTTCTAATTTCATGAATTAAACTAATCCAAATTTTAAATAAATTTCCCAACTTATTTATTCTTCAATTTCTGACCAAATTATTCTCAAATCTGATAATTTTATCCCTAAACTTCAAAATTTGTTGTCTTAACCCCATTTTAATTTTTATTATTTGTTCAAAAATTGGGTTATGACAATCAACATCGACTCAATGAGCAAAATCAACGATTTTAAAAATGACGCGTTAAAAGTCGAACATGTTCCAAAGATCTTTGAAAATTAAAATTCTTTTGAGACGATGCTAAAAATGCTAAAAACAATGCAAATATATTAAAAATTTTTTTTTTTTGGATATTCGATGTTTTTCGCTATTTTTGGATTTTTTTGAAAATTTATCAAAGCATGGGTCAAAAATTGGGTAGCAACAAATATATCAAGATTGACCTCAATAGTTGCCTAGGATAAATTATTGTAATGAGGTTGAGAGTTTTTTTAATTACACACTATCTAATCCGATAAATAAAGTGGAGACGGTATTAAATGTCTATGTAAGAGGTGTAAAAATAAAAAATTTCTCGATCTAGATGTTGTAATAATGCATCTTCTTCAAAAAAAAAAAATCACGAATAAACACTTGTGTTAATTAGCACACGAAGAACTATATGTTTCTTACGTGACCATAGTAGAGAGGACGATTGAGTCAACTTTAAGTTCTAGCAACATAGTCAACTTCTAGTTCTAGCAATGTGCATGGATTTGTACATGACAATAATAATCCTTATAGAAATATGATTATGGATGCGATGAGAATGAGTCAAGATTATGCAAGTGAATATTCAATTGTAGATGAAGAACCAAATGCAAACGTAATCAGGTTTCTTCATCTTTTGAAAGATTTCGATGAACCATTACGAGATAAGTGCATAAATCACAGTAAATTATCGACTGTTGCACAAGTGTACACCATCAAGTTATTTCATGAACTGAAAACGGCTGATTACTATATAATTGTTGAATGAGAGAGAAGCATTTTACTTGAATGAAATATGATGAAAGAGAACTTCTGAAGGGAAAAAAAACAAAGAGGTCAGCCTATATATTCAGAAAGGGAATGAGAGAGATTAAATAATCATAAATGCAATTAAAACTATATGCAGTCAAATAGTGTTACTACAACAATTAAAATTAAATTAAAAAAAAAAACTAAAAGACTCAATATTAGATGGTAGCCCATGAGAGAGTTCATTGTGGATTCAAACGATATTTGTTTTTCCTTTTTTTTTTTCAGTTAATATTTTTATAATTTGATCGTTTCACATTTAGTTTATTTAAAATTAAACTTGATAATTTATTTCAGTTAACTTCGTAAAGATTTCTCATAATGTTGAAAAAGGGATCCAACATTAAAATGATGTTTGACTTAACAAAATCAAATTTAATTTTCTTGATCAAACATAAGTAAAACTTTGAGGATCAAAATTAAAGTTGTAATCATTACAGTTACTCATGTATCTATCAGAATAGGAAATTAATATAGGATGCTGTAATCATTACAGTTACTACAGTGTTCTGCTGCCTCTATATAAAGAGGAAGGTTGGCTAAGGCACAACCCAACACATTCTATTATTCTCAACTTGGTATCATAGCCACAAAACCCTAAAATAAATTAAACCTACTTTTCTCACAGCCTCCTAGCCTCCCTTCTTCAATGGAACAACCACCACATACATCTTCAAATTTTGCAGCACCAGCAGTCCATCTTTCTTCTTCTCTGGCAGTGCAACCCTCTTCTCTTGCAGCGCCTCCTTTGCTTTCCTCTGTTGCGTCACCGACTGGATTCTCCTCTGCCATGGCTGGTAAACGCCTCCTCTTGCAGCCCATGTCTGTTGCCTCTACTGCCGCAAGCATTATCTCTCTTTCTCACACTCATCAAGTCATCTCCCTCAAATTAACAAACACCAATTATTTATATTGGCGTATGCAGATGTTGCCTTATCTCCTAGGCCAAGGAGTTTTTGGTTTTGTTGATGGCTCCAACACATGTCCATCAACACATGTTCTTGCCCATGATGGTATCTCTCTTAAGGTAAATCCACTTTTTCAAACCTGGAAACAACAGGACCAACTCATTCTAAGTGCTCTTATTTCCTCCCTATCTATGGAAGTTTTGCATCTTATTGTTGGCTGTCAAAGTTCTTGTTAAGCTTGGGGCACTCTTGAGCGAGCTCTCGCTTCCACCTCCAATTCTCGTATTATGCAACTTCACGGCTCTTTTCAGGATCTTTGACAGGGTGATGAATCAGTAACTCAATTTATGCAAAAAGCGAAGACCTAATTTGATGAATTGGCCGCTGCTGGTCTGCTAGTTTCGCTTGAAGATTTCAATTTATATGTGTTTTGTGGTCTTCGGGGAGAGTTTAAGACTTAATTACCAGTCTTATTACCAAGGCTAAACCTTTATCATATGCAGATCTTCACAACCATCTCCTAACACATGAATTTCTTCACAAATCTTCTGCTGCCATACATGCTTCTCTGCTGCCCACACCCAGCATTCCATCTTTTGCTCTTGTTGCGCAGCGCCAGACTTTTGGCAATTCTGACCGCAGTAGGGGCCGCTTCAATGGTGGCTGGCGTCCCAACCAGTCCAACAGTAGAGGCAACCGATTTGCTAGCCCCAGACCTGATCACCGCAGCTTCCAAAACTCCTCCTTCGGTGATAATAGGTAGGGCTCTTGGCAACGCAATAGGGGGCAGAATCCACGCTGCTAATTGTGTCAGAATTTCGGCCATACAGTTCCCCATTGCCCTCAATTCCAGCAGCGAGGTTATGGCCAACAACCTATTGCCAACCTGGTGCAACGCAATCTCTCCTCAACCGGTTCTGTTTATTGGTTTCCGGATACCCGTGCCAATCAACACGTCACACCAGATCTTGCCAAGTTGACCACTTCAGAACCGTATCTTAGTAATGATAATTTGCATGTTGGTGATGGTAAGGGCCTTCCTATATCTCATCTTGGTCATACAAAAATATATACACGACATCGTTCTTTCACCTTATCTAATGTTCTTCATGTTCCGTGCAATCACGAAACCTCTACTCTATGTTCAGAAATTTTATCTTGATAATAATGTTCATTTTGAATTTCACCCTCGTGTGTTTTATGTCAAGGATTTCAACATCCATGAAGTCCTTCTCTCAGGTCAGAGTAAAGATGGTCTCTATGCCCTGACCAAGTCTTACGTCACATCAATTCCTCAAGCCTATTAGTCTGTCTACACTTCTGCCTCTTTCAATTTATGGCATCGTCGACTAGGTCATCCTACTTCACGTATTTTTCAACTTTGTTAATCTTGAAAAATAAGATCATTTGTAACAACAAACGTCTTAATTTTCAATATCAAAGTTGTCCTTTAGGAAAATCATCGCGTTTGTCTTTAGGACTTACTAGTCATAAAACTTCTGCTCCACTTGAATTAATTTTTAGTGATGTATGGGGCCTTGCTCCTCTTTTTTCTTCAGATGACTATCATTCTTTTGTTATCTTTGTTGATGTTGATACTAAATATGTATGGTATTATCCTCTCGTTGCCAAGTCTGATGGTTACTCTGTTTTTCATCAATTTCAGACTCTTGTCGAACATCAATTTTCATTAAAAATAAAATTTGTTCAAACTGATTGGGGCGGTGAATACCAAAAATTATCCATATTTTTTTCAGACCATTGGTATTCATCATCGTCTGATTTGTCCCCACACTCATGAACAAAATGGAACAGTAGAGAGTCCTCATAGGCATATTGTGGAAATAGGTCTTACTCTTTTAGGGCAATGCAAAACACCTTTTCGATTATGGAATTATGCTTTTGAAACCTCTGTTTATCTTATAAATCGCATGCCTACTCCTGTTCTTGCCCATCGCTCTTCGTTTGATTGTTTATTTCAACGGTCTCCTGATTATCATTTTTTGCGTACCTTTAGGTGTCTCTGTTTTCCTTTTCTGTGTTCATATAACAATCATAAATTGGATTTTCGTTCCTCTCCATATGTGTTTTTTGGATATAGTTCCTCGCATCTTGGTTATCGATGTCTTGACATTGCATCTCACTGTATTTATATTTTTCGTCATGTCCGCTTCCATGAACATGTGTAATCATTACAGTTACTCATGTATCTATCAGAATAAAAAATTAATATAGGATATTGTAATCATTATAATTACTGTAATATTCTACTGTCTCTATATAAACAGGAAGGTTGGCTAAGACACAACCTAATACATTCCATTATTCTCAGCTGTTAACAAAAAAAAACATTAGAGGCCTAATGCATGGCCCCAACATTTCTACAGCTTGCCTCAGGTTGTGGCTTACGTCGCCTTGCGTTCTGATAGAAAAGACGTCTATGACAGCTTCGCTTCTTGTCATCAAACTCTGACAATTCAACTGAACCTAAACAATTTCCGCATCTTAAATGCAGCATCAGCAGACTTGTTTAGCCGTAGATAATAACATCAGAAAGTTAAAGCAAAAGCAACAAAGCTGATTATAAATGAATGATTACTAAGAATTCCCCAAGAATCAAGATTCATGAGAGAACCTGCCTGCTGCCCTTTTTTATGGATTCCTGAAAAGGATTTGTGTTCAAGAATTGATCATGAATGATAATTTTGTTATTTTGAGATTTCAAAGATTTTTTAGTCGTTAAAATAATAATCCTGTAAATAATGAGACATATTTTGTTGGCTTTTTTTTTAAGGATATTAAAGGTAAATTCGCGAATGAAATTTATTATATAAAATATAATTTTTCAAACCTTAATAAAAAAAATATATAATTGCGACCAAACCTAAGAATTTTTTTTGTGATTATTGGTAAGAATAAATAAGAGCATGGATTAATGGTAAAAAGAGAATCACGTATTGAAAACAAGAGAGGATCTAATTTAACATGTCGTACAATAATAACTTAATCTATAGCCTTTTTTATTTATTTTCTTTTTTAATGTTGGTACAATAAAAAGCTGTTCAAATATGTAGAATAAAAGCCCAATCTACTTAGATATAACATATTTAGAGTAGGAGATGAGGCCAGCTTTCAACTGCCATGGATATTTTCTAGCAATTCCTTAACTTATACTGCATATAGTTTAATTAATTAATTGGAATAGAGAGCATGTATCCCATCAATATCATCCTGGGCGAGATCTCTTTTCTTCTTTCCCGGTGCTATCGTTGGATACATGATGGCTTCGGGATGATCTTTACTATGAAAAAGGCCAAGCAGATGTCCTATTTCATGAACAGTAACGGATTCCAGGTCAGTTTGATCCATTGCGGGGTCAGTGCTCCAGTTCTCGTCTGCATCGTAATGTAGACGGCCGTCTTGTGGATAAAAAGCATGAGCCAGTTGATTCCCTGGTCCATCAAAAGGAACCTGGTCCCCATGATCGCCGCTGTAGAACTCAATTACAATATCTGCTGATGCACCGGCAGTCGCCTCCTGGAAAGTGAATGGAGAAACCTTTGCCCATGTTTGGAAAGCGTTTGAGCAGACCGACCTCAAGGTGTCCGAACCTACAACTTGGACACCAGAGCCAAATCTGTAGGTCAGAGAATACTTGGAAGGTGGCCACTTTTTTGTCCCGAAAGCATAATGAACAACCATGTGGAACTTGTTGTGTTTTGATGTAGTGCTGTTCGGTTTAGTGGACGGAGTGTTTATGATATCAGGCATTCCACATCGTGGAATCATCATTTGTTGTATGGTACTAGAGTCAAGGTTACCAGTAACATTCAGATGAAAATATTCCTGGTATGTTTTGAGTGCTAGCTCCAAGTGGTCATCAAAATCACTGCTTGTGAGAGTGAAATCATCACTTGGGTAGTACCCAAGTTTTTTGAGGTATTGTTTGAGCTCAATAAGCCCTTCCACAGTTTGGCCCTTTTGAACCCCCTCCAGCCCTTGAAGGAAGCTGCTGAAAGATTGGCGATGCTCGGGTTTCAAAGTTCTTGCCTGACCTCTGAAGGACTGGATAGAAAAGATAACGAGGATTGCTGATAAAAGATGGGAAAGATTTGGAGCCATATCGTGTGTTGTTTCGGAGAATGGCTTCAGACGTGGGTTGTGGCTTTCAATTCTAGTATAGGATGGCTATTTATAGACATATAGTATGTTGTATTGGCATTGGGAATATAGAATATGTCTTGAGATTTACTACTGTCCTTATTTTTGTTAATTCTGATTACTTATTTTCAAATATTAATTATTTAGACTACATTTGTCCTTCAAGCATCTAATTTATTTATTTTCTTTCGTAGTAATCGATGAAATTACTATCTGAATATTTGAGTTTAACTTTCATTTATATGGTTATTATTAGATATCTTTATCCAACAAAATCAACAACTTCGAGTGTTTGTTTTTTATGTAGCTTTTGTGATTGTGGTTTAAAAAAAGTGTGGTTACCTATGGTTAGTTGGATTTAGATACGTGTTTGATAAAAATTATATTTGAAATTTATGTGTAGCAAAAAACATGTTAAAATGTTTGGTGGAAGTGTGACTGCGGTTGCTTTTCAAAGTGCTTTTTAATTGGAAATGCATTAAAATAATATTTTTTTTATTTTTAAAAAATTAATTTTGATATCATCGCATTAAAATGATCTGAAAACATCAAAAAATATTAATTTGAAGTAAAGAAAAAAATAAAAAATTCTTAAATTTTTTCAAAAGCACTTTTGAAACGCTAAAACAAATAGGGTTTTATGAAACCCAGTTAAAAAAGCATGTGAAAACTACTTCACAAAAACCACATTTTAAACTCAATTTTTTAGTGGGTCACGTAGTATAAAATGCAGTTTGGTTTGTTACCAAACACCTTGTTGCATTTGTTGCACCGCAAACACAAAAGCAGGTGTAAAACAAACACAACCTTCTACTATTAAGAAAGTACATCTCTATTCCATGTCCCATAAATTTAAATTATTAAATGACTAATACTAAATTGAATCAAAGTTTTATTTATCATTTCAATAATTTTATTTTTGTCTTTGTCTTGAATGATTAAATATAGTATATTCTTTTAATATATCTTTTTATTTAATTAATCTAAACATGTAAACCACATAAAATACATATTGTAGAGGTGATGATCTGAACAGTCTGTAGTCTGTTAATAGTGTGTAGACAACCCAAAGAGACAAGTCATAAGATGAAGGAGTGTCATGGGACATGTCTTGGAAACCAAAGAAGATGGTGCATAATATTCTTGGGCCTGGTATCTAGAAGTGCCTCCCAAGAGATCCAAAAGAGATGCTTTCAAGTCATTATCCACACCTTATATGAAAACATGACTCTTCTCTGGGTTGACCATCAGCCTTGATAACACAACAAAGTCATCTAGAGCCCTCATCACAACACCCACTAAATTTTTGTCTACCTAACAAAATATCATAAGGTCATCAACAAAGCATAAATGAGTAATACTCTCGTGTTAACACCTATAGTGATAGTGGTATCTCTGGTTCTAAGTAGCCTTTCTAAGAATACCACCAAGCCCTTCATAGCCAGCACAAACAAAGTTAGCTACGCTCCTGCTTTGGTTGCGAGACAGCTTAGGGGCATATAATATGTGCCAAGGATGACTAAACTATCACAATTCTCTGGGTTATTCAAAGACCAATCCGCTTTAAAAGTTATGGAAAACATCAAACAAGATTGGAAGCTTTTGGTGTCGATAAAAAAGAAGTAGATGGTTTGAGAGATCTAGTCACCAGTGAAAAATACTCGAGGTGTAGAAATCTATCATTGGTGACTTTCTTTATGAATCTCAAATTCAAAACGAAAACTTCACAAGCCGCTGAACTAAATAGGAGAAGAAGAATTAACAATGACAAAGAGTTGAGAGAAGAACTGGAAAAGCTCTATGTATAATTGGGCATCAATAAAGCCCTCAAGATCTCCATCAAGGAACAACTCTTCATTGAAGAGAAATTGAGGAAGTTGTGGAGTAACAGTTGATGAACTGATCCTTAAATGTAAAAGCTTTCACTGAACATTAATGAAAAGTGCATAGACCCAGTCTTCTCAGCAGCATTTTGTATTGATGTGTATAAATATATTATGAATTGGCTCAAATCAAATTGCCTCGACAGTTATAAAAAGATAAAAAATCTTACCCAAATGATGGCATATATCAGTCCACATCCAAACATGCATCGTCATGCATAATTATACATCTATATGCACTTGTGTTATGAATTTCAAAATGTGGCCAATAGGTATTCAAAATTTAGGCCCCCCTACTAAAATCTACAATACTAGGTTTTGTAAAAGGATGGAAAATAAAGAAAGGGCTCACTACGGACACGACCAAAAGATTGATGTCTTCTTCCTAGTGCAGGAGTGTCGAAGTAATAAATAACTCGGCAAGACCGGAGTCGAATCATAGGGAGGTTAACTATATAAATTATAAATAACAACAACACAACAACAACAACAATAATAGTAATAGTAGTAGTAGTAGTAGTGATTATGATATTAATAATAGTAATACTAATAATAAAGAGGACTTTGAGATGTAAGATTAATATTAATGTGAGGATTAAACAATAATAAAAACAAATGTCAAGGTTAGAGGATCCACTAATAGTACTTCAAATAAGTATAGTATAAACTCTTATTACTCAACTGGAAACAACACACAAAGGAGGTTTCAATCAAATTATAATTGTTAACATGATTACATTAATTATCTTGAGTAATGCCAATTATACTTGTAAATATTATCAGGTATTCATGGTGATAACTTATGTTAACAACAAATCAAGTTCCTTTCATAGCACAGGTGTAGGTTATACCATACAGTTGGGCTATGAAAGTGCCAAGCATTTGTTGTACCAAGGGTTGTTCAACCCAAATCTAGATTAACCATTTAACAAGCAAGGTATTAGGAGTGAGCAAGATAATAAATATAAAACATGTTAGTATCAAGCATTAAAATCCATGTTGAGTTTATACTATACTTATTCTTACACCATTAGTGTAACCTTTTCACCTTGACATAATAGATTTAGCTAAACATAATGAAAGAAAGAAACATAAATAAACAAGATAAGAACATAATTATATAAATAAGGGAAAGGAAATGAAAAACATAAACAAGAGTTTAATATAACATAAAATAAAACTTAAACATTACAAAATACAAAGAAAAAGAGCAAGAGCATGATCTTGATCTGAACACTAAGATGCCTAAATGCATGGCAAATGCCTTCTTTTATAGGCAAAAATTTGGAACTATTGATTTGATGACTAATTATTGAGTAGTTAGCCAACTCTTGACTTGGTGAAAATCCTTATCTTCTTGTCTGAATAAAATGTCATTGCTAACATCAGAATTGGAACCACTTGTACTCATGAAAGTTCTAGGAAATTGTCTTACCTTTCCATGAAAAAAAATTAAGGTCATTTGGATTTCTAGAACTTGAAATATGGGCTGAACACTGAACAATATCTGGGTTGCAAGATAGATTTGGATTTCTCTGTTGTTGCTATAATTTGGACTTGAAAATGATATTTTTAAATCTTGGACTCCAAATAAAAGTTGTAGGCCTATGTCTTACCAAATCTATCCAAAAAATTGAGGTTATTTAGATATCTAGAAGTCGAGATATGACCCAATTACTGAACAGTGTTTAAGTTTGGATTGCACCAACATTTCTTTTCTAAGTTTGACCCTCTCTTTGTCCTTTTAATTTCAATACTTAAACTCATCAATCAATCCTTTTATTTATATGATAGACCTGCATTTAAGATGAACATTTACCATAAATTAAAGGTATCTTATATTATTATGTATGTTATTATAAAACATGCTTTAGTTAAGGAGTTATTGATACTTCAAGTGCAAAATGATGATACAAAACTTTGATAAAAATGCACTTTTAAATACTAATCAAGTACCAAAAAGAGTTGGATGATGTTAAGAATAACATGGCTCGAGTGACTAGTTTACTCGACCAACTCCTATGAACACAGTTAGGGGAAGGGACATACAGTCAGCATCCGACTTTGTTATCACTACTAGTAGCTCTAGTTATCATTGATGGGGTTGAATCTTTTGGTCACCCTAAACAAGATAAATGGGTTGCCTCGGAGGAGAGGTTTAAAGTTGTTGAGGGAATTGACGTCAATGACTTGGTTAGAGTAGCTGAGATATGCCTAGTACCAAATGTAGTGGTACAAAAGAGTTTAG
Source organism: Populus alba x Populus glandulosa (assembly GCA_033617975.1). Lineage (NCBI taxonomy): Eukaryota > Viridiplantae > Streptophyta > Magnoliopsida > Malpighiales > Salicaceae > Populus > Populus alba x Populus glandulosa. The sequence continues at coordinate 13,139,244 of CM066161.1, forward strand.
AGTACTATAATTTATTAAGTACATGGAGTTAGAATGCCTTAATACACTCATGAGATCATATTACAACAAAAGAACAATGGTCATACATAATGACAAGTTGCTCATCCATTTCTTCCAAGACAACTTGAATGGTTTCACGGTGAGCTCTTGATATCTCGTTGATGTAGTCCACTACCATAAATTTTCTTAATAGCAATAGAATCACCGATGGAATATTTCTGTCGGTAATTTGAGTTTGAAATTACCAAATTACCGACGGCTTGTTTCCATCCATAATTCAGTCCGTAATTACCGGGGGAATATATACCGGGGGTTATATTCCGTCGTTAATTACCAATTGAATTACGAACAAAAAGTTCAGAATTAAGAAAAAAAGGGCGGGTCGTTGACGTGGAGGTTTTGTCAGGTGATTTTTTGGACAGAATCACCGACGGATTCAAAACGGGTGACCTGTACGGGTGACGTGACCGGTTCACAATCAACAATATTGACGGAATCACCGAGGGATTTGAAATGACAGATTCGTATGGGTGACGTGACCAGTTCACCGTTAAAAATGCTGACGGAATCACCAAGGGATTCGAAAAAGCAGATCCGTGAGGTGATGTGTCGATTTTTCCGTCAGAATAGCCGACAAAGTCACTGACAGACGTATTCCATCGAAAAAAGTTAATAAATGCCCGCTCTACCGACCCTCTCCTCCACTATTTCTCCTTCTTCTTCCTAATCCTAGCTCTCCCCATCTGCAAATAACCAGCCCCCCCTCGTCCCCAAACAAAAATCTTCCTCATCTCAGCTCAACAAGTTATATTTCTTGAAGTTTTGTGGTCATAGTATCCGTGTTCTGATTTACCGATGAATTTTATCAATTTTTGTAAGTAATTCTATCTTTTTAAATTTTAACATTTAAATGTCAATTTTATTGTTTTTTTAGTATATGTATTTTGTTAGTAGATGTACATGTTTTATTGTTATTTCTTAAACAAACTTATAGTATATGAATGTATAATTTTATACCTGTTATGGTTTGTTTTATATTTTGTAAGATTGTATTTGTTTGTAAATTGTTAAAACTTTATGGAATTACCAAATTACATGTTCTGTTTTGAAATAATTAATAGCTTGCTTAATTGGTCCGTTTTAAGTTTTATCGATGGTATTGTAGAGTGGTAATTTTCATTAATTTATATATATTAATTTGTATGGACGTTGATAAATGATAATGAATATTTAATATTGATGAGAAGTCGTGATTGGTTTGTTGGATAATCTTGAGGTAAAGTAATATTTTTGCAAGTTTATTTACCTAACTTATTTAATTAATACATGATGTCATCATAATTTTATAGAGGTTTGATAGAAGTCATGGATGATCGTTCATGGATGTATCTAGATTCACCCTAAGGATTGCAGAGGATGAATTATTGTAACGGGGTTTAGGGTTTTATTAATTTCGCAGCATCTATTCCCAGAAATTTTACTAGAGGCGGTATTAGGTGTTCATGCAGGAAGTGTCAAAATAAAAAGTACCTGCATCTATATGTTGTAATGATGCATCTTCTACACAAAGGGTTTATGGAGGATTACGAGTGTTGGTATGCACATGGAGAGGTATTTGTTAATAATAAGAGAATGGGAGAAACGGTGGTTGGGTCAACTTCTAGTGCTAGCAACGTGCATGAAGCGGCAAATGACAACACTAATTCTTACAGAAATATGGTTATGGATGCAATGCGAATCAATCAAGGTAATGTCAGTCAATGTCCAATCCTAGAAAAAGAACCTAATGTAGATGCAGCTAGGTTTTTTGATTTGTTGAAAGATTCTAACGAACCATTATGAGATGGTTGCACAAACCACAGTAAATTATCTATCGTGGCACAAATGTTCACCATCAAGTCAGATAACGGGTTGAGTGAGGTCGGGTATGATAAAATTATTGAATGAGCGAGAAGCATTTTACCTGAAGGGAACAAGCTGAAAGAGAACTTCTATGCTGGAAGCCATGATGAAACCCCTTGGTTTAGGATACTAGAAAATTGACATGTGCCCTAACTTCTGCATATTATACTACCTTGAAAATGCTAAGATGACCGAGTGCATGACATGCGGGCATTCCCGTTACAAACCCAGAACTGGCAGGGGAAAGAATCTAGTGGCATATAAAAAACTTAGATACTTCCCGATCACACCTAGACTACAGAGGTTATTCATGTCACCAAGGACTGCTAAGCACATGACATGGCACCAAACACATGATGCGGTTGATGGTGTGATGGTGCATCCTTTTGACGGCGAAGCGTGGAAACGCTTTAACAGTGTGCATCCTTACTTTTCAGCTGAATCAAGGAATGTGCGTCTTGGGTTGTGTACAGACGGATTCAACCCATTTGGGTCATTTGTTGCTCCCTATTCTTGTTGGCCGATCATACTCATAGTTTATAACTTGCCACCGGGAATGTGCATGAGGCCAGAGTTCATGTTTTTATCTACTGTCATACCCGGTCCAAGCAGCCCGGGGAGGAATATAGATGTTTGTCTTCGACCGTTGATTGATGAGTTGGTGCAGTTGTGGTCCTCCGGAGCTCTAACTTATGATATATCGAGAAAACAAAATTTTCTTATGAGGGCAACTTTGATGTGGACTATCAATGATTTTCTAGCTTATAGAATGCTTTCTGGTTGGAGCACGCATGGGAAACTCGCATGTCCATACTGCATGGAAAACAACAAAGCATTCATGCTAGCAAACGGAGGTAAAGCTTTTTTTTTTTTACTGTTATCGTTGATTCTTGCCACTTAATCACAGGTACAGAAAGAACAGAAAAGATTTCTTTGTTGGTAGAGTTGAAAAAGATGTTGTATCCCCGCATCTTTCTAGTGAAGAATTGCATCATGTTGTATCAGAGTACGGTGACATTGTGTTTGGCCTTCAATCAGGCAAGCAAAAGTTTCCTGGTTTTGGTTTGACCCATAATTGGGTAAAGCAAAGTATCTTTTGGGAGCTTCCTTATTGGAAGACCAATCTGCTCCGCCATAACCTTGATGTCATGCACATCGAAAAGAACATGTTTGAGAATATTTTCAACACCATCATGGATGTGAAGGGGAAGAAAAAGGACAACATCAAGGCTAGATTGAATATAACTTTATACTGCAACCGTAAAAATATGGAGTTGGTTTATGATGAGTCACGGGTCGCAAAACCAAGGGCAAGCTTCGTGTTAGAGAAAAACACACAACTTTTAGTCTACAAATGGCTTAAGAGTCTGCGTTTTTTGGATGGACATGCATCGAACATATCAAGGCTTGTTAATATAGAGGACTGCAAATTGTATGGAATGAAGAGTCATGACTACCACGTGTTTATGCAAACACTCATCCTATTAGCTTTTCGTGATTTGTTGCCAAAGGGAATATAGGATGCATTGACGGAGATTAATCATTTCTTTAGAGATATATGCTCCAGCAAGTTGAATGTTGAGCACATTGAGAGGCTTCAAACGAATATCATCGAGACACTATGCAAACTTGAGATGATATTCTCTCCTTCATTTTTTGACTCAATGGAGCATCTCCCTATACATCTATCGTTCGAGGCAAAAGCTGGAGGACCGGTCCAGTACAGATGGATGTACCCATTCGAACGGTTAGATATTACAGTTGCAATGTAATTCATATATAAAAGTATTTTCTATGTTTTCCTTAATTGAAAATACTTGAATTGTAATTCAATGCAGGTACTTGTTTAATCTCAAGAAAAAGGTTAAGAACAAGGCGCATGTTGAGGCTTCGATATGTGAGGCCTATATTGTTGAAGAGATCTCAACATTTATCTCGTACTATTTCGAACCTCATCTGAGAACAAGAATCAATCGCGTTCCACGGCATAATGATGGCGGTGAAGTGCCTTCCAGTGGGAACTTGTCAATATTCTCCACTACTGGATGACCCACACCTAAAAATGCCGTAAGAGGAAGATATTTGTCGGAAATAGAGTTCAAACAAGCACACAACTATGTTCTATTAACTGTGATGAGCTGAGACCTTTTATTCAGTAAGTTTATATATGTGTAATACTAATTAAACTTTGTCAATAATATATTGTTAATTATATATTGTAATATCATACATTCATTATCACTTGCAGGCAACATCGACAATATTTGCTCTCCAATGACTCACAGCTGATCAAATCCCAGATCTTTCAATTATAAGATGAACAATTTTCCACATGGTTTAGAACATATGTAAGCATTATCACAAACTCATTCTAACTTGCAAAATTACTATACGTATGCATGTCATTACGAGATTCTCGTTCATTTACTGTTTATTGATGTACGTTACATAGATACAAGGTTTATCAAATGGGAAGGAGTGTGCCTAAGTCATTGTCTTCACTAAGCCTCGGGCCTGAAAGAAAAGTTAAGTGCTACAACGGGTATTTTGTCAATGGATATGTTTTCCATACTGAAGAATACGAGCAAGGAAGAAAGACATACAACTGCAGTGTTTGTGTTAAGGGATCCACTAGTAGTGAGTTAGAAGTTGACTACTATGGTAGATTAGAAGAGGTCGTCGAACTGCAATATCATAACAAGCAGAATAAAGTGTTTTTATTCAAATGCTATTGATATGACACAACGGACAGAGGAATCAGAGTTAATCTGCATTATGGTCTAGTCGAAATCAACTCAAAAGCTAGACTCCACAACATAAACGATCGATGTCTTTGTTTTCACAAAGCAATGTCAACAAGTTTATTACACATACACCCCTTCATTTAGAAAGGATCGATCAAGAGTTGATTGGTTGTCCGTTTTAAAAACAAAACCACGGGGTCGTGTCGAGGTTGTTCAGAATGAGAACGAAGACACAAGTGTGCGAGATGAAGTCTTTCAAGTTAGTGAGTTGGTTGAACCATATCGAGTTGCTCCTTCGATTGAATTGGAAGAAAATTAAAATTTTCGTGTTTTCAATGATAGTCTTGTTGATATTGGCGCAGAGTAGTTGAATGTTGTTTCGAGCTCTAGCGGACAAGAAAATATTGATGAAGAAGATGATATCCATATTGAAGATTGTGATGAAAGTGATGACAATTCAATTGATGACGAAGAAGAAGAAAATTCCGACTAACTATCAAAATGAAGCCCTATGTAAAACCCTTTTTTTCATGTAATTTAGATTATGGATTATATATTTTGTAACATGAAATATTTATTGTTTAAGCACTGTTGTTATTGTTTTATGCGATGGACAATTTATCATTTAAGTTTTTGCAGGAAGGTAAATAGGCAATACAAATACAACCTTTCCTGTAAAATGCAACAATTATCGACATCCATACCGACGGACTCATGTCCGTTGGCATCTCACGGAGAGGTCGAAAATAATTAAGCGAAACACCACAATCACCAACGACTATACCGACGGATTAACCGACATCTATACTGACGGACTAACATCTGTCGGCATCTACAGAGAGTTTGAAAATAATTACGCAAAATACCACAATCATCGACGACCGTACCGACATAATTATGTCCGTCGGCATCTCACAAAGAGTTCGAAAATAATTACGCGAAATGCCTCACTCACCGACGACTGTACCGACATAATTATGTTCGTCGGCATCTCATAGAGAGTTCAAAAATAATTACACGAAACGCCACAATCACTGATGCCCTTACCGACGTAAGTATATCCGTCAATGATTTGTTGGTTGACAAATTTTACCGACAAACATACCAACGGAATGAGTGAATTCCAAAGGGTCTGCATTGAATGCACCTCTGACCGCGTCAGATTACCGAAGGACTGCGAAAAATATGGAGGGTAATTAAAAATTTTGGTGCGAAATTCAAAAATTACCGACGGATTTTTGACACGTTACTAACAGATTTAATTTAAATAATAATATTTTTTTATTTCCGTCGGTAAAACTGCCCTATAAGTTCCAGCGACCACCCCTTTAGTTCATTTTTTCTTCTCCTCTGTTTTTCACCTTAAAATTTCGGTTTTTTTCCTCTCAAATCTTCAAGGCTTTCACCTAGAATCTCTAGCAAGATTTGTTTTGAATCATCATCACATTAAAAGGTATGTGTTTTTTTCTATTTCATTTTTTTTTATTATTTATTCTTGTTATTTGTTTTTTGTTTTGGTGTATTTTTTTTGTAATGTAGATGAAGTTTTGATTTCAACACATTATTAAGGTATGCATATTTCTTCCCTGAAGTCTATAGTTTTTTTTTTAATTTATTGAATATTTTTTATTGTTGTAATGGCATAATTGTTATTAGTTAATTTGTTGTTAATGTTGAATTTATATTAGAATTAGTAAATGAATATGTTGGAATAATTAGTAATTTTACTCTATTATTGCATAATTTGTGTTTAATTATTTCCATTGTTTTTAATTGTTAGTCTATAATTTTGTTTTTAATTTATTGAATATATTTTATTGTTGTATTGACATAATTATTGAATAATTTGTTGAATTATAATTGTTAATGTTGAATTTACCTTAGAATTAGTAATTGGATATGTTGGAATAATTAGTAATTTTTCTATATTATTGCATGATTTGTGTTTACTTGTTTCCATTGATTTTAATTGTTAGGCTATAATTCTTTTTTAATTTAATGAATATATTTTATTGTTGTATTGGCATAATTATTGAATAATTTGTTGAATTGTAATTATTAATGTTGAATTTACCTTAGGATTAGTAATTGAATATGTTGGAATAATTAGTATAGATTGGGTCAATTGGTTGTGGCTGTTAATATTTGCAAGTTTGTGGATTTGGGTAGTATCAGTATAGGGGAGGTGCTGTCAATTTTTTTTTTAACATTTGAATTTAATTATATAAAATTGTGTAGATGCACAGAATGAAAACCAAAGCTGGTCGTTCACGTCCGGTCGCATCAAATTCGTCTAGCAGCGAGGATGATATTTCCTTACATGAGGCACCTACACCACCTACACTGTCAACCAATGCTGCCTCTTCCAGCGCTGGTTCACAGCGCAGAGGTGGCGTGCCTTCACAACGGAATCAATTTACCCACAAGTACGAGGCACAATGGAAGGACGACCTTTCAATGTAAGTTTGTTAAGGTTTTAGTTTTTTTTTTTTAAAAAAATTAAAACGTAATTTATGAAGTAATCACTATTTCATTAATTTCATTTATTTGCAGGTTCATAAACATTGAGGCTGCCCGAGTAATATCATCGACATTTAAATCGTCTATGGAGATTCCATTGTTTCAATGGAGTCAGATATCCAGACATCCTAAATGGATGCCTCAAATCAATGTGTGGTTTTCTAGATTTGAGGTTCGTGTTAATATATAATTTTTAGCTTATTTCTAATAAATTCTTAATATAATTGTCAATAAAGTATTATTTTTTTTAAAAATTAATTTTTTATACATAGAATCGATTCTGCTAGGACGATGAACGTAACACTGTTGTGAGGAGGGTGTGGGAATATCACACGGCAACTAGATAACATCGAAAACAATACAACATTTTTTTTAGAAAAAAATTTATGTTTCAAAGTGTAATTTTTGCTTGCGTGAAGTAGGTTGTGTGATTTTTGGTACGAAGCCCAAAAACAACAGCGAGGGATAAGGGGTTCCAAGGCTGGAACGATGTTGCGGTTTGGAGGGATATCAAACTGATATACATCCCAGAAGATATATGGCCACACTATCTTCAGCACGTGATGTCTGAGCGGTTCACACGACGCTCACAGTCCGGTGCTAGCAACCGGAATCGGCCAATTCATGGCTCGGTGACAACGCACACCGGCAGCTCCGTTCCATTTACTGCACATGCGAAACGGATGGTACGATTAATTTAAATGAAATATATTGTTCAATTAATTTGTTGTTAATAATTTTTTTTCATTATAGGCTACGTCTCTTGGACGTGAGCCGAGTCTGATGGAGCTGTTTGTGGAGACGCACGTGCGGAGTCAAGACCGCCAAAAGGGGGCGCAACAGTTCGTTGACAGCCGTGCTCAACATTTTGTGCTATGTTTGTTCAACCATTTTATTTTGTAAGTTATTATTATGTTTATTGAATTGAATATGATGATTACTTTTTTATTTTATTTTTAGGAGACCTATAATAATCGGTTAAGGGAGAGATACCGGGACGATCATTTGACCCATCTGGAATTCGATCCGGATTTGTGGATGGAGGCTGGATCGTCAGGTGGACCCGAAAAAATTTGGGTTTACGGGCTCTCCAATACTACGGCCGACAACTTGTGGTCGGTCCGTAGTGGTTTAACAGTCGGGAGCTCCCAATCAATATCGAGCTCCCAATCTAAGGAGTTCGTGGCCTTGTAGCAACACACGGCTCAGCTCACTGAAAAGTACAACCACCTATCAGAGGCGTACACACAACTCAAAGAACAACAAAGAGTGGCATACACACAACTCAAAGAACAACACAGAGCGGAGTCTGAACAACAAAGAGCAGCCTATGAATAGCTTCGTGAAATAGTCATGAACATGACACAAGGTGGAACATGTGTGCCTAATCTTTTTTAGTCGTGTGACCGCCAGCCTACTCCTCCTCCTCCTCCTCCTCCTCCTCCTCCTCCTCCAGCTCCACCTTTATAATAATTTTTAATAAACATTATTTACCTTTAAAATTTCGTTTAATATTTTTTTGAAACACATTCATTTTGTAATGAATATTATTTAACTTTGATTTTTTGTTTTTGATGCTTAATATAAATTTTATTTGCATAATTGGTTTTTATTACCATTAATTTATATCATTTTATATTGTGTAGTCTAAATAATTTTAAAAAAAACATATTTAAAAAAACATTACAAAGGGTTTTACAAACGGCCTTAATCCGTCGGCATTTGACAATGGCTGTCACCATCACCGACGAATATCCAGACGGATACATTCGGTCGGTATTTCATACACTCACCAACAGCTTTACCGACAAAATTAATATGTCGGCATTAAACAGTAGCTGCCAAACTGACTGATAAATTTACAAACGGATATATTCGGTCGGTATTTCAAACACTCACCAACAACTTTACCGACGGATAATGGTCGTCGGTCATACACTATATCACCGACGGAGTATATTCTGTCGGTATAGTTCAAGTGGGAAACTTTTTTTTTTGGCGCGCATATTCCGTTTGTAAAACCGTTAGAAAATGTTTTTTTTGTTTTTCCGACCGATATAGCGACGAAATGTGGAATCACCGACAAAAGGGAATCCGACGAGCGGATTCTGTCGGTAATATAGTCGGTAAATAATTTACCGACAAACTCCTGGTCACACACCGACGGAATATTTATGTCGGTAAAACTGTGAAATCTTGTAGTGGTCATGGCAAAATTATTTTTGATCCATAAATTAAAACGAATCCAAATACATAAAAAAAATTTAATTTTAAATAAAAACAAATTGAAAACTTGCCAAATCTCATTTGGAACACAATATGAAATGAGAGGTTAGTCATATCCTCGGACGAATCTGGATGTCTCGTCGATGCAGTCATGGCAACAGGAAGTCTATGGGTTTTGGCCGTAAATGACACCGAGAGAGCCCTACCATCAATTGCAACAGGAAGTTAGTCTATCGTCTTTTGCTTCATTATCATTTGTCCTTTCCATTGCGTACCAAATGGTTTGCTATCTGATTCAGGGTGATGCAACTTTCAGTCAGCATTAAGACTCTGTAATTATGTTTCCTATATATGATTAAGAAACTTTGGGATCTATTCCCACTCCATAAAGATTTTATTGTTGCCGGTGAGATTAGGGGTGAATAAAAAACTAAAAATTCGATTAAACCGAAAAAATTAGATAAAAAATAATACACTTTTAAGTACTAATCAACTACAAAAAATAATGCACTTGAATGGTTTCACAGTGAGCTCTTGGTATCTCGTCAATGCAGTCATGGCAACAAGAAGTCTATGGGTTTTGGCTATAAATGGCACCGAGAGAGCCCTACCATCAAAATTTGACCCGGCCGACCCGGTCAAAACCCGGAACCCAGGTCTTAGACTGAGTCGGGTCTTAAAACTATGCAGTGTCAACAATGTCTTTGTTTTTCCCAAGTAATGCTAACAAGTTTATTACACATATACCTCTTCCTGTAGAGTTGATTGGTTATCAATATTGAAAACCAAATCGAGGGGTCGTGTCAAGGTTGTTCAGGATAAGAATGATGACTCGAATGTGGGAGATGATGTCTTTCAAGTAAGTGAGCTGGTTGAACTATATTGAATTGCTCCATCGATTGACTTAGAAGAAAATTCAAATTTTCACATCTTTGATAATATTTGTGTTAATGTTGACGCTAAGAAGTTGAATGTTGTTCTAAGCTCTAGCGGACAAGAACAAGTTAATGAAGATGATGATAACAATGATATCAAAATAGAAGATAGTGATGGAGCTGATGACGAGTCAATTAAAGAAGAAGACAATTCTAACTAACTATTAAAACACAAAAGTGTAATGCCACAAGCTATGATGTAATATTTATTGATTAGATTATTTGCAAAGAAGTATTTATTTTATTATTGTTATGTGAACTTGTGTTATTGTGTTGTTCTTGCAGGTTTCAATTTAAGTATTTGCAGGATGTATAGATAGGTAATACAAATACAATCTGACATTTGACACTATTTCACGCAGATGGAAATACTAATAGTTTGTGTCTGTTGGTGTATTTTAGAGGTGAAAGGAATTGTTCCCCTCCCCATGACATTGTTCATTATACATAGCACGAATGAAAATACCGACGATTAGTGTTCATCGGTATATTTAGAGACGAGGGCAAATGTTCCCCTCCCCCTGGTACTGTTCACTATGTATAACATCGATGGAAATAGTGAGGGTTGGTGTTCGTCGGTGTATTCCAGAGGCTAAGGGAACTGTTTCCCTCCCTTGGCACTGTTCATAGAACTTCACACCGATAGAAATACCAATAGTTCATGTCTATTGGTATATTCCAGAGACAAAGGGAATTGTTCCCTCCATCTCCATCTTTGATCTTTCCTTACATCAATTTTTTTTATTTGATCTTTTGAGCTATTAGTTTGGGACCCAATAATGTAAGGGTAAAATAATAATTCATGGTCATTAGCAAGTCTATGGGATTTGGTATTCAGACTTCATATATTTAATGAGTGTTTGAAACTGTGGTAGTAATTATTTTTCGAAATATTTTTTATTTATAAATATATTAAAATAATATTTTTTATTTTTTTAAAAAATATTTTTGATCCATAAATTAAAACGAATCCAAAAACATAAAAAAAAAAATTTAATTTTAAACAAAAAAAAATTCAAAACTTGTCAAATCTCATTTGAAACACAATATAAAAGGACAGGTTAGTCGTATCCCCGGCCGACTCTTGATGTCGCGTCGATGCAGCCCACAACAGGAAGTCTATGGGTTTTGGCCGTAAATGGCGCTGAGAGAGCCCTACCATGAAATGCATTATCGTCTTCATGGGACCGTTTTCTCTTGTAAGGTGTGGAAAATATCGGACATTAATCTCCATCTCCGATCTTGCCTTGCGTCAAAGTTTTTGTTTGGTCCTCCGATGACTCTTGATATCTCGTCGATGCAGTCATGGCAACAGGAAGTCTATGGGTTTTGGCCGTAAATGGCCCCGAGAGAGCCCTACCATCAAATGCAACAGGAAGTCAGTCTATCGTCTTTAGCTTCATTATCATTTGTCCTTTCCATTGCGTACCAAATGGTTCGCTCTCTGATTCGGTGTGATGCAACTTTCAGTCAGCATTAAGACTCTGTAATTATGTTTCCTATATATGATTAAGAAACTTTGGGATCTATTCCCACTCCATAAAGATTTTATTGTTTCAGGTGAGATTAGGGGTGAATAAAAAACTAAAAATCTGATTAAACAAGGAAAATTGGATAAAAAATAATTAGAAAAACCAAACTGTAAAAACAACCAATTAAAATTTTAAAAAAACCAGAAATCTATGGGTTTTAGCCGTAAATGGCGCCGAGAGAGCCCTACCATCAAATGCAATATCTTCTTAATGGGACCGTTTCCTATTGTAAGGTGTGGAAAATATGGGACATAAATTCCATCTCCATCTCCGATCTTTCCTTGCATCAATTTTTTCGTTTGATCTTTCCTCGGACGAATCTTGATATTGCGTCGATGCAGTGATGGCAGCAGGAAGTCTATGGGTTTTGGCATAAAATGCAATATCGTCTTCAGCTTCATTATCGTTTTTCCTTTCTACTACGTACCAAATGGTTTGCCCTCTGATTTCCTTTCATGCATCTTTCAGTCAGCATTAAGACTCGGTAATTATATTTCCTATGATTAAGAAACTTCTGGATCTATTCCCACTCCATAAAGATTTTATTGTTATTTGTGAGATAAGTATATTAAAGTTCTTCAATCTTTATATTTTCTCTTAAAGTGAAAGTCAAGGATATCTACAAATAAAAGAAATTACAAACCTAACAAACAATTTAAGTGTACATTAAACTTATAATTGAATTTGACCTTGTTACTTAAATTCTGATTCTTTATATATGATTTTATTGATATTTTATTGCAGAATATATTGTTAAATCTCTTCATTTTATCATCATTAATTCTTTTTATTAAAAAGAATATTTTACGACCAATTCATTTCATGACAATGAATGAATTTATTTAACATATTAACGATTTTTATTTTATTGAAGATATTTTTTAATAAAAAAATTAATAGATATTTATGATGTTAATATATTATTATAAAATATAAATATAAATAAAAAAACTCAAAGAAGGTAAGTTTTATCACTCAACAAATTTAAAATGGATAAAAATTACAATTGGTGTGTGAATTAGTAGCTAGTGCTTTCATTCTTTTTATGAGAATTATGGTGTAATTTGAATTGGTTTCAAAATCTAATGTAGAAACTCCCTTCATACTATGAAATAATTTATCTTTGTCAATTGAAAATAAAATTAAAAAATAGCAAAAGTTATTACCTTTGGAAACTAAGAGAATCTTTAGAAGTCCCCCTTCCCTCTCATCAATTTATATTAAAAAATTAAGGAATCAAATTTTAATATCTTTTATAGAATTAGGGCCCATCTTCAAGATAGATATTAAAGAGAAAATCTTTCATAAAAAATGAATATCTCCACTTTAGAAATAAGTGTTTTGATTTACATGATCTCCTCTTGATATCTATTTTCTATGTAACCCAATTGTGATTTGATTTACATGTTCTCCTCTTGAAATAAGTCGTATTATATTAGATTTGTATATTATTGTGTTTCATGAGAGAAATCTTATATTATTCAAAGTAATTTTTTTATTAAGTGCCATGTATTTAGAAAAATTAATTTCACTCGGAGCCTCTATAAATCTATACATATGATTATAATGAAAAACAAAGCAGCACATAATGTTTATTATTATTCAAACAAAATTTCATTTAGTAAAACAAGTTTAACAATATTAATGATGTTGTTGAGTAAGATAATACTTGATAATTGATGAAAACTTCATAATTAAAGCACTAAAAAGTTGTTTGAATTGTATATTGCAAGTTCAAATGCAATTAATTAAGAAATTAATTGTCACATGTTCATTAAATAGTTTAAGTCTCCAAACATGTGTTGTAATCTACTTTTGGGTCCCCGCATGAAAAAAAAAGAAGTAATAGTAGTGAGAATAGAATGTTGGAGCGCCCACAAATTGGTTGAGCAGGTTTAAAAATATAAAAATTGAAATTTGATAGTATATATTGGACTGGTGAGAGCCGTGTTGAAAAAGAAAATTCAATTTAAGAAGAAAAGTCCAAAATTAGATGTTTATGGACTCAATTGAATTTTATTGAAGGTTTAATTGAATTTATGAAGGGTTTGATTGCAAGAAAGATTAATTTGTAAGTCAATTTTGGCTTTAATTGAAAGAAATTAAAGTTTTGAGGTTAAATTATAATTTTTAAGACTTAATTTGGTCAAATTAGGGGCTTAATTGCATAACTATTAAAGTTTGATAGCCAATTAGGGACTTCATTTAAGAAATCCAAAACCAAAGACTAAACAGAAAAGGCGCACAAATAGAGGGACTGATTTCAAAAATTAATGTTTTGGCGCCTTTTCTCTTTTAAATGAAACGGCGCGTTTTGTCCAAAACGATGTCGTTTCATTGCACTATTCACTTCAAAAAGAAACAAAACGTTGCCATTTTGAACAGCAACATGGGTCTTCTTCATCCCTTAGACATGTAGAGGAAATGGAAGGAGAAGCTTTTCTCCCCTTCATTTTCCTGCTCACTCTCTTTCCTAAAACCCGAAAACAAACCTAACAAAGACCCCTACTTGCCCAAACCATGACTAATGATCTACCACAAGACGAAAATCCAGAGGGGACAAGCCTCGCGGGCAGCCCTGAGACGGCTACCCTATTCTTGTGTCATGACTTGATAGGGGTAGTAGCCCTCTCTCCCCCTTTTCCTACTTATAAATACCAGATAAAGATATCAACAAGTGGGGGGAGGGGAATATAGAGGAACATTTGAAAACAGTTGGGAGCAGAAAAAGAGAGAAAAGAAGATAGGAATTGTTTTGAGATACAAAGACGAGAAAACAAAGTAGAAGGGAGAAGAATTACCACCGCCTACCTTCCACATCGCCGCCACGAGAACCGCCTTGAGCCACTGTCGACAACAACTCCACCACCAGCAAAAACAAAGGAGAAACCGAAACAAAACAGAGAAAAGGAGAAAGAACAGGAGGGAGGGGAGAAACAAAGGGTAACGAAAACATAGAAAAAAGAACCACCAGCCACCCTCAGCCCCCAATCTGCCACGTCTAGCGCCAGCAACAGTGCCTTTAATAGCCACTCCACCATCGTTAGAGATCGAAGAAGAAACATATCAGATAATTAAACAATGCATATTACATTAGGTAGGGCGTATTTGGGATGCTAAATGAAAGTTTGACCTATTTTGGTGGCTATGATGATTGTTGTTAGAATGCTAGTTGCTACTAGAACGACCCCTATTACGGTTGAAATTAGAGTTGTGCTAAGATACGGCAAGATAAGCAGATTGTATGGGTAGTGAAGGTGGTTGAGGCAGTAGAGGTGAGTTTGTATCCATGGATTGAAGGAAGGTCTTGGGTAGAAACTCATGTAAGGAGATGGCTGTGAAGGTCGGCATATGACAACAGTTCTGCATTGGTCACAAGGCTGATTACCAAGTTTTTTAACACACCACGAAGGCCATGAAACACATAGAGGTTAAAGTCTTCAAGGGAGATATGACGGTCAACAACAACCAATTCATTAAATCTCAATTTTTCTTGTTGCATGTAATAACAACTGAAGCATCACCTTGTCGAAGATCTTGAAAGGACCTGTAAAGTTGCATAATGCAAGAATTAAGCGAAGACGTGAGAGCTTTCTCCAGAGTGTGCCTAACACAATGCGAGGTATGATAATCTACCACAAGGTGTAATACATCTATAAAAAGAGAGAAGAGTGACGCACTCAAAATAAGTTGATCATATTGCTTCCAATAAAGAAAAGAAGGGTTGATTGTCGAAGAAGAACCAATAGAACTGTCAGAAACATGAGAGGGAGGACATGACATTGAGCCATCAATAAAGTGGAAGACACTCTGACCAAGAAGATATGACTTCATCTGCATTCGCTAATAGAGATCATTTGTGTTTGTAAGTTTCAATAAAACAACTTGCTAAGTGTTGGACAAAGCAATTATAGCTAGAGTTGATGTCCCCATAATATAAAAAGGAATAACAAAAACATGAAAGGGAGAATCATTGTTATGCTCTGGAAGTGAAGGAGGTTGCTGCTTTGAGAAAGCACCACCGACAGCAACCTGTGAGTGGCAGGTCAGCTAGGCTGCAGCACTAGTTTGGTAGAGAGAGAAGTCAGCAGCAGCAGTAGAGTCTGTTTGGGATAAGGAGAGAGGATTTTTGATGGTAGAGCGCTTTGATACCAAGTTGAGAACAAGTAGGAGGCTTAACCTATTAGTTAGTCAACCCTTTTCTATTTATATGTGTAGAGCAATATACAATAGTAAGAGTAGATATTACAACACTAGAGTAGTGCCTATAATATTTCCTATATATATACATTTTAAAATAAGCTTAATGAGTTGTTGGGAAGTCTTTGTTTTTCTCTATAGAAGAAGGTTTTTTGGAACTTTGATAACACATGAGAACAAATAATTTTTCGATCATGGTGTCATGACAAAATATTCCTATATCAATTTGTTTCAATATTTAGATCGACATATATACGTGCTAATAATGAAGTGGTTAGGACATAAAATGTTCCTATATCAATAACTAGAGTAGCCCACATAAATCACAATTGAATTTTCTTAGTATTGTTAGAATCATCTCTTTAAAATCTTTTTTATCGTACTGGTAGTGTTGTCATCGAAACTTCTGTGTGATTTAGAGGATTTTTTTCATTCTTTGTTTCTCTCTCTTCTTTCCTCCTTGTAGCTTGTAAAGATAAAGGATAGAGAAAAAAAATTTAAAAAAAAAGAAAGAAGTCTTAAAGGCTTTGAAGCTTCGATAATGACACTCTTAAAGGCATACCGAATCTTTGATGATGACACCATTAGTGAAGTAGGCTATATGAATCATTCAAAGATGGTGGGGCTCACTTATCTTTGAGAGGCTCATGTGGCCCACTACATTCACCATTAGTGATCTTTCTTAATGTTGTTGAATTTATGTTATCGAGATTTTTCCGACGGTATAAGTTATGTCATTTTCAGAGTTTTGATGTGTCTCCAACTAACAATAAATTAATACCTGTCCACAAAGCTTGAGAGGACATCCTTGAATGATTAAATGCGAGCAGAGGACCCAACACGATGAATGCAAAAGAAAGGATTTGCAAACTGTACCTATAAGACTAGTAAATGTCAATTTAAGTTTGCAAACAACCACTGTCATCTGATGCTACTTTGAAAAATGGTTTTGTGGTTATATATACCCTCTGAGATGCTGTTTTTAATTCATCCAAAAATTTAATAAAGGTAGGAAAATATTATCTTCAATGGAGCTGGGAAGTATAATGGAGTTCCTAAACAACAATCCATTTTGGTCATTGGTGCAACTGGATTCCTTGCAAAGAGTATTGTCCCCTCTCAAAAGAAAATTATTTCCTCAAGACTTACGAATTTATGATTTCGTCCGTTTAAGTTTTGTAGTGATGTGCTGTGACATAATCAATCTATTAACAATGTTGTTCTCTAACATTGGCAGTTTTTGTGGAGAAGATATTGAGGGTTCAACCCAAATTGAAGAAGCTTTATCTTCTTCTAAGAGCCGTGGACACTAAATCTGCTGAAGAACGCCTGCATAATTAGGTAAAATCTACATAGATGAAATTGATACGGTGATTAACTGCGCTGCCACCACCAACTTTGATGAAAGGTCAGCAAGGAAATTAACTGATTTTCATTAGTTCATTTCTTTTAGAGATAAGAGATTCAAATTCCTTTGCAACGAAAGATATTTAAGAATTTATTAATCACTAAAATTAGAAACGTTTCACTCTTTTGACTTACTTTTTTATATTGTTTGTTGAAGATACGATGTTGCATTAGGTATCAATACATTGGGACCTTTGCTCCTCTTGAACTTTGTCAAGAAATGTAATAATGTTAAGGTGCTTGTCCATTGATCAACTGGTAAGAATATTTATTATGTAGTTGGATTGAGCTTTAATGGGACACACTGTACTCGTCTATGCATGGCACAATCCACGCCAAGTGAGTATTTATCAGGTTGTTGTATTGAGCATTAGTGTTTTTAAAAGGTATTTATCAGGTAGTTGGATTGAGCATTGGATTATGAACTCAAACTGAAAGCTCATGGGTAGAATTTAGTATAATGTTTTGGAATATTTAATGCACACTAACATTCTTCTCAATGGTTGTAATATCTAATTGAATTGTGACAATTTTTGTTTAAGACATATATACTTTGTTTAAGACAATTTTTGACGTGGCAGATTTTGATCAAATTTGACTAATTCAATGACATTTTGACTAAATTAACTTTTTTTTTAATTAATACTCTAGCAGGTTTAACTTTAAACCTAACCCGATTAAATTATACATTAGTGAATTTTTTGATAACTTACCAGGTTCAGCCCGATTTGATAACAATGTTGTACATTGGACTACATGTAGAATCAATTTCAAAAACTTAATGACAATGTGGTTACGAGTTTGAATCTCATCATCCTTATTTATGTGATAAAAATTAAGCACAAGGTAGTTTGAGTCTGTGTAAATTTCAAGTTCAAAAGGCTTTCATTTCAGGGATGTGTTAAAGAATAATATAAAAACATCAACTAACAGCTTAAGCTATTAAGTTGAATTGGTTCTTGTACAGATAAAGACATGCTTTTCTGGGTAATTGATGCCTTGATTTATACTCTAAGTTTGACAATTTTAATAATGCTTTGAAAGTGTTCGATGATATAAGCAGTCAGAATATTGCATCTAGGAATGTTTGCTTGAAGGGCTTATGGGTTTGGCATGTTTAGTATTTGATGAACTGCTTCATGTGGGTATTTTAATTGTGCAACGAGTTTGCTGTCGGAGATGGTGATTTCGATAGTTTTTGGGCTTAGAAGATAAAAACGGAGGCAGAGAGTAATTTCTAGTTATGCATGTCTCATGCATTATTACAACCTAAAAGCAATAAGTAAATTAACGTATGTCTTATTCCAGAATTGCTTTTCCTTTGTTACATATAATCAAACATAAACTTCCTACGTATGTGATTGTTTTCTCATTAATCTCAAACTAACAAGTAATTTTTTCTCTTACCAGGTATTCCATCTAGCAATAAATACTGTTTTATTCCAGAAACCCTACAAGGACAAGTACACTGCTCTTGACAGAAAATTGAAGCGTGGAATGCGATTAGCTAAGCTCTACGAACCTTATGTGTTCTTTAAGGGCATGTAAGGATATAGTCATTGAATTCCATTGATATATCTTATAGTTTGAATGAATATTACATAGATTAGCGCATAATAAATTAATTTTATCTTTTTTTACTCAGATTTGATGACACCAACTCGGAAAAGTTGCAAATTGCTGCAACAGAGACTTGTTCAGAAGCAAATGCCTTCAACTTTTACCCCACAAGTGTTAATTGGGAAGCTTACATGATGAATGTTCATTTCCTGGTCTCGTAAAATATGTACTAAAATGATATATTGCCAGATAGCATTTGCACGGCGATATTTGGGCATACTGTTCCTACGTACTGTCTTATAATTGATTGTAATGGTGTTTTTTATTATGATGAAAAACAAAATTAGTGGAGAAAATAAATTATCCAATAAAAGTGAAATCTAATATATCAAGTTTATGTTGTTCAAGACTTGTAATTTTGATTTTGTTTTTTGAAATATGATATTTTTCATTAATGTTTTCTTTTTTCTTAAATGACTGAATATATGGTTATATAATTTGAAAAATATATCACTCGTATATATAATATCCATTTTTTTTCTCAATATTTTCATCCAATTTCAGTTAATTATAATTTTAATTACAAAACTATGTTTTAGTGTGATTTGGACACATTGCAAGATGAATTTCAAAGCACCGTAAATGAGTCATAAAGCTTCAAACTCTAAGTGTTGTTATTTATTTTTGGGTCCCCACATAAAAAAAAAACAAAAAAAAAACATATATTCTGAAACAAAAAACAAAAAATAATAATAGTGAAAAAAAGATGTCAGCACGCCCAGAAAATGGTTAAAAATAGTTGAGAAAGTTCAAAAATACAAAAATTAAAATTTGACGGTATATGTTTTACTAATGAAGGCCCTATTGACAAAGAAAATTTAATTTGAGGAAGAAAAGTCCAAAATCAAATGTTTATAGACTCAATCAAATTTTATTGAAGGTTTAATTGATTTTTATTGAGGGTTTAATTGCAAGAAAATTTGATTTTTAAGTCAATTCAACCTTTAATTGGAAGAAGTTAAAGTGTAAGGGTTAAATTCTAAATTTGTAAGAGTTGATTTGGTAAAATCAGGGGTTTAATTATATAAATATTAAAGTTTGATAGCCAATTAAAAACTTGATTGAAGAAATCTAAAACCAATGACCAAATTGGAAAAAGACGTGTAAATAGAGGAACTAAAATTGACCGAATCAGGGGCCAAAATAAAGAAATTAAAAGTTTATTGATTAATTGAGGGTCAAATTACATAAATTCGAAACCAAAGATCAAAGGAAAAAAAAACATTGAAATTTGGGGCTTGAATTGAAGTTTTTCAGGGTTAAAATGAGCCAAAATCAAAAGTTTGGAACCAATCAGGAGTGTAATTAGGAATAAATCACATATCTAAGGACCAAAATGCAATTGGCTAAAACAATGTTGTTTTGAAGATGACAATTCATCTTTTTTTTCAGAGAGGCTACTCAAGTTGCCTCCTTCCAAGGCATTTGACATCTCATTTCTCCCCTAAATTAGACAAAACATTTACCAACATGATCACCTGACACCTTACTATATGCCAATATGAATTGTTTGCGCTACTTCGAGGCTTCATAGGCGAGGGTATCGCCCCAAAATGACCAACCTGAATAACCATTTTCCTGCACAAAACTAACAATTCATCATTTCTATTTTGAACCAATGATTGGGATACTTTTAAGTCAAACCAAGTGTTGTTACCCATTTTTTGACCCATGTTTTTGATATATTTTCAAAAAATTCCAAAAATAGAGAAAAACAATGAAAATCCAAAAAATATGTTTTTTAATATATTCGTGTCATTTTAGCATTTTCAACGTCGTCTAAAAAAAGAATTTAAATTTTTAAGGGTCTTTCGAACGCGTTCGACTTTTCACGCGTCATTTTTTAAAATCATTGATTTTCCTCATCGAGTCGACGTTGATATTGCTCGTTTTCAAAAAAATACAAAACAATTAAGAAAAAATCAAATTTACAAAAAGAAAGAAATTGAGGGACCAATTTGAAAACCTAACAATATTTCCCCCTATAAATATTGGTTTCCTCAACACATTCAAAGGGGGGGCTATTTTGATACATGGGGGCAATTTTGAAATATCAGAAGACAAAACACAAAAAACCCTAAACCTAAACTTAACTCTACCCAACAAACAAGCCCCCCCCCCCATCTGGTTTCAATTTTTTGGATCTCGGCCGCCGCCCACAGATATTTCTCTTCTCTGCACACAACCGGCCCCCCCTTCCCTTTTGATTTTTCTTCTTCCTCTGGCAGCCTTCCCCCGCCCAAGACCAGAGAACCTCACCCAGCAGCCACTCCGTCCCTCTTCCCCTCTCGTCTCAAGCTCCTTCTCCCCTCAACCATGGCCTCCCTCGTTATCCAAGACACAGCGCTTCGTTTTTTCTCTCCCAGACGACCCAACAGCCTCATGGCCGGTTTTTACAGCATCTCCTTCCCCATTAATAGCGTTTTCTTCTCAAATCGGTCCGCCGCTGCACCTCCAGCTCCCACGCCGGACTAGCTCCCCTCTTCCAGGCGCTCCTCCAGCGCCCACAGACCCATCAACATCGAAGCCTCTCCCTTCTCAGTGGCATCTTCTTCGTCGGTCTTCTCAATAGCAAACGGTCAAATCAGCAGCACCCACGGAGCTATCAACGCCGTCCACAACATCAGCCACGGCCACACCGCTCGATCTGCCATCCTAAGCAGAGGAGAAGAAGATGAACAAGTAAACCGATCTACAGCAAAGCAGATCAAAAACAGACCCGAGAACAGATCTGCAAAGGAGAAAAGAAAACTAAAATCGACCGCTTTATTGCATTTTTGGTTGTTCTTGCAGGTCACCGCCGGCGAGAAAAGGAAGGGGAGAAGAGGCTGAAGCCAGATCCCCACGTTTCCAGTTTCTGCCAGTGACGGTGGCGCGTGGAGGAGACGCGCCACCACCGCCCCACAGTTCCAGAAGTCATCCTGTGCAGCTCCCGGACATTTTAAGGATCTTTTTGTAATTTGTTACATGTTTGAACATGTATTTAATTATTGTTCGATTTGTTTAAGAAGTTTTATTATGTGAAAGTGAATGTGTGTGTTTGTATTTTTGTTTATATCATTGAATTATAAAAAATAAAATAAAAAAGACAAAAAGAATTAATTGTTAATTTAAATATATTCGGGGATTTAATAACTGATTTATTCAAGCCTTATAATTTAATTAATATTTTAAATTTTCAAATCACATCAGAACACAAAGCAGCTTACCTCAGGTAGGGTGCGTAGGGGTGCTAATACCTTCCCTAACCACAACCAGTCCCTTACCCGCGATCTCTGACAAGACCAGTACATCAGGTTTCCTAGTAGCCCTCAATGAATTACTAGGTGGCGACTTCAACGAACGAATTCAAAGCAAACACAATAACAAAGAAAAGTCGTCAGCCGATGCCGCGCGCGGGATTTTTCGACGTGCGACAGAATGGCGACTCCACTGGGGACGGTATTGTTTCCGACATTATTGAACTAAGCTTTGTGTATTTGATGTGTTTAAGTTTTTGTATTTTTATCTCTTTGTGAATATTTATTTCCATGCATTTTATAGAATTGTCTCATGCATCACCTGTATTTATTTTTGAGAGCACACACATTAAACTTTAAGTTAGGTGGGGGACTAACAGCTTACCTTACGACTTGAGTCGAGGTTTAAGTTTGTGTAAACCCCAACTCTTTGTTGAGTGCTTAGACTAGTAATAATTGGTACACGTGCCAACCCATTACTTATTGGGCCCCTAGATTGCCTTTACGAGGGCAATCACTGGGACAACAAGAGACCCCTTTTAGAGACCAAGTAGCAAACTTACCCTTTGTCTCATGTAAAATGAATAGAGCATGTCTTTAGGATGTATGTGCTATTGTTTTGCATCCGAGCAAACCCTTCTTGAAGCATCTTGAACTCAAGACTTGTGGGTGACACAATGGCCGTCACTCAGAAAATTTTCATTGTAGAGTTTGAGCAAAAATCACGATTCTTGTTCCATCATGCAAGAGTTACGACCATATTGTCACCCCTCGAATGATGAGTTCATCATATAGATTACATACATGTACCGGGTTGAAAGGTAGGTCCCCCACACAAGCTGTGCTGCGCGTGATTGAAGAAAGATGATGGAGGTGAAGAAAGGTGTCAGATAGAGGCTCATTATCAGATTAAGGTTGAGAGCATCAAAGGTGAAGTAGCTAGACTCAGATCTGCTCGAACAAGTGTTGAGCATAAAATGGAAAGAGAATGTTTGCATAGTCTTCTGTGGGAACACTGCTTATTCACGTCCAATTGAAGTTGTACCTCTCCTTTTCCGTCATGAACAACAACAACAATGCCTTTAGTCATCAACTAATGACAACTCTGGTTCTTGTCCAGTTGCACTGTTAAGTGTTCATCGCCTCCACATCATCTAATGGAACCAAATGACTACTAGCCTCCTGTACATGGTGCATTAGTTTTCTTTGAAGTTACCCCAATTATGAGCTCAATTCCAATTCAGCAGCACAAGATGTGGGTTTGAAAACCATGATTAGACACTGAACTGATACGTGGCAGAGATCTCTCGGCAGGAATCTGTTTGTGGATATGCAAGTGGGAAATCCAAGAAGGGATACAGTGGTTTTAGATTGTCCACAATTTTCTCCTACCAGTATCGGCATTACAACACAAAAGTAGGGAGAAAAGACAAACCTGGACTAAACACCATGAAGAAGACTGAAACTTCAAAAGAACAGAACTCCCTCTACAAGTGGCTGTTTGTCGCACTGTTAATGAGAAATCAAAGAGGAAATAGAGGAGCTTCAGATTTATCGAGTTCTCTTCTAGTTTTGACAATACGTGATTCCACATGTTTTTGTTTTCATACGCTGCTGGGATTACCTAGCTATTGAGAGGTTTCCAACAATCCTAGAACAACAACAATATCATTGGAAGATTGACATGAAGTTGTGTGGATTGCCAAGAAAGAATTGAACATGTTATGAAGAGAGGAAAGATTGAAGGTTCTGTCATGGATTCCAGAACAATGATGAGAGGTGAATCAGGAGATGACTTCGACGGTGTGAACCCTTAATTATGTGGTATAGCCAGGTCTCACGGTAGCATCAATTGCTCAAATGTCTTTGCCAAGATGGGACATTCCTCTGCCGCTTAAGTTTGTCGACCAGCATCTGCCAGATTCCAGAATTTTGCTTGACTCCGACAAATCCCATGCAACCACCAATTTCTAGGTGGTATAATCCAGATAAGAGATGTGATGTCATGGTGGGGTCCTCAACCATTTCAAGTGAACAGTTTCAAGAATTGCAAGAATTGAGTCTGAAAGTTGGTGAGCAAGAGACAAGTGGAGTCGGTGAAGGAGGGTGTCATTGGCTATATTGTCCCCCGAACATCTTCAGAATGACATGTTGATCAAAAGTACTTGGCAAAATGCAAATATTGCCAGAAAAGCTGATTCAAGAATGGTGATGAAATGTCAATCATTTTGTTATGGAATTCTGCATTTTGTTTTGGGATCACATCTAATCCTTTACCGAAACATGTTTTGCTTTTACCTCTTTGTTGTTTTGAAATCAACAGATGTTTAACATTTTTTTCTTACAAAATATTTTGATCAAACTCCAACATGCAATAAAGGCTAATCAATCCTGAAGATTAAAAGTGTTATGATTGCAGAAATGACTCGATTCTTGTTGAAATGACATGAGGTGACCAAATAAATTTTGAGCTCACACATAAAACTGAATCACACATCATATAGCTAAGTTTTAATAGTATGCATAATGACATGTAGTGGATTCGGTAGTTATGGACTCGTGAATCATTGACTCTTACAAGTCCAAATCATTACACTAGATAGGGTCAAAATTTATCGGTTTTAACCAACCTTGCTTGAAATGAGAAAAGGCCATCTTTGATATCCCTTCACTTTCTAAAAATTATATCCCTTGTAGTCCCATTTTGAGCTGGATAGAATTTTTTTTAAAAAAAAAACCCTGACTAGGATCACACCCCAAACTGGGGGCAAATGAGAGATATTTTGAAGACATTGATATAATTGATGGATAAAGGGGAAGGCTTAGAACAAAAGACCATTGATTGAGAGAGGGCTAAAAGAAAACACATAGACTAGGGGCATATAACAAAATTTTAAGGAAGGCCATAAGTTGAAATTGCCTTCACTTAAAGACAAGTTAAAGATAAAGGAAGGAGAATGCCTATCAATTCTAAGAGAGGCAAGACAGTTTTCAATTGAGAAAAGATAGCAATGCCAAAAGTCAACACTAGAAAAATCGATGCTTCATATCTTTTGGTGTGTCTTGGATAGAGCCTCTAATGTCTTCAAAAAAATTAGATTAGTTATTCATCAAACAAAAAGTTGGATTTGCATTATGACCTATGTTAAGAGAATTCTGATATTTGAGATTAACAAGGTTATATGTCATTTTCTCTACAATGACGACAAGAGAAAGAAAATCTATGAATAATTGATGTTGATCCTAGGTTTTTGAAACCCTCAAATACCTTTTAAGCCTTTGAAATTCTTTTCTTTCATAGCCATGAACCATAGCCTGCATTACATGCTTTTAAAAGCCCTTTTTAATCAAGCAAGCAACTTGAACCGATAAATGGCGCTCTCAAAACTTGAAGAGCTTTTCCATAAGGGTCGTGACTTCATGAATTAAGCTACTGGTTATTATGCATACGATAAAATAAATACTGAGAAAGGAAACAACTTTTTTAGATCAAGCCTGAGCATCTAGTCATTTGAAGTTCACAAAAATATCACCTTATCACAAACCATAAAAAAAAAAAAAAAGATACACCCAAAATCAGAGTTTAAAGTGGACACAAAGAACCATGAAAAAGTCATTTTAAATCTTACAATGGGTCGATTTCTGTTTTCAAAATACAAGACAATCGAAGGACTACATTGAATGACGTGTGTTGAGTCTTTGACCAAAGAAGCTTGAATTTCAAAAAAAAAAAAAACTTTTCAAAAACTGATATCTCTCTGATTTCATTTCAACAATTAGACTTGAATAGACATGACCTTTGAAGTATGAGATTTGATTCTAGAACAATAAAGATTGTCAAACAAAGAAGAACATTTATTGAGTTTGCGGAATCCTTGACATGAAATGACATCAACTCTTCTCAAAACTCCTTGAAAGGTTGATCACCTGGGGGCAATACAGTGGACCCGAAGAAGGAAAACAGACAATATCCAGATCAGCTGGGGGGCAAAGAAAAAATCAGATGATGAGTCATCAAAGTCCCGAAAAGTTATGTTTAACGTCTGACAATGACAAAGAAAAACCTTCTTGAGTATAAACCGATGAACGAACCTTCAGATCATATTAGGGGCAATGATTGATCTAGTGCACTTCAGCAGCAATTGATGAGCAACGCTGCACTAGAAGGATATTTTCATATCTTCATCTTGGTTTATCATCTTCAACATGGTTATGATTTTTTAATGATGTTATCACATAGTTGCATATGCATGAATGCTGGAAGGATGCGCCCACCAAGACTGATTGTGGGACCATTTGTTTTGAAGCTCAAATGCACCTTCACCGCATGAATATGGGTGATAACATGAACATTATTGATGATGCCAATACATTTCTTTTCAATATCTGATTAGATGGGTGAGAAGAACTTTTTGAGGAAAACATTGAGCTTACAACGATGAGCCTTTCCCTGCAAAGTATGAGATGCATGTCGGAATGACGTGGCAGTTCCATGATTATGGATGACTACATATACTTGAATGGTGTTTCAGCCGAAGGCAAGTTCATGACTGATTAACAATCTTGATGGGTGTTGGCATGATGCACACAATCAATCAGAGGATAATTCTCAGAAGAAGCCAGGAGAGAAAATCCTTCATGATGAATCAAGCAGTACCACACTTAGGGGCAGGGTCAAGCTGGATGAACGATGCAAGCAGTAATTGTCGAAGACAGCCCGGGATGGGCACTGCATTTATAGCTGAGTGGATGGCTAGCACATGAATGAGTCAATGCATCGGAAGAACAAAGAAAGCTTTGGGATACAAACAAGGGCGCCCTATGACGATGGAGCATCAAGAAGGGGGGACCTATATTTCAAATCAGGTAAGGATGCATGCATATCATCTAACCTCAACAAAAAAAAAAACCATTTCACATATTTTTGAATTGTTACAGGAAAATCCTTAATGAGGTCCAGCAAGATGGTGGAAAAAGAAAGAAGCATTGTGGTGATGATAATAAAGAATCGGTTTTGATAATGGAATAAAAGGACGATGGGATGAACCCTACCATTAGGAAAATCCCAAAGAAATGAATAGATCAACCTTGCAACCGGGAAGCCTCAAGTTTTCAACCCTTGCAGTCAGGAAACACCGAGTTTTTCAAACCCTATGATCGGGAATTATCAGGAAGCGCCAAGTTTTCCAGCCCTTCTTTTGTCATCCCCTCAGAACTTCGCTAGGTAAGTCCTATTTTTCACACTTACACTTCACATTCTTTCCATCTGGGTAGGTCACCCATCATAATGAGACCGTTTTTCACATTTGTTTCCATCTGGGTAGGTCACCCATTACAATGAGACCGCACTTCACATTCTTTCATTTTTGGGTAGGTCACCCATCATAACGAGACCGTTTTTCATATTCTTTCCTTGGGTAGGTCACCCATCACAATGAGACCACCATTTTTTCTGGGTAGGTCACCCATTAAAATGAGACCATTCTCCATCTTTTTTTACCTTGGTAGGTCACCTATAAGAATGAGGTCATTCTTCCCCTTGGGTAGGTCACCCATAAGAATGAGACCACTCTTTCCCCTTTCCACTTGGATAGGTCACCCATCACAATGAGACCACCATTTTTTCTGGGTAGGTTACCCATTAGAATGAGACCATTCTCCATCTTTTTTTACCTGGGTAGGTCACCCATAAGAATGAGGCCATTCTTCCCTCTAGGTAGGTCACCCATAAGAATGAGACCACTCTTCCCTCTTTCCACTTGGGTAGGTCACCCATCACAATGAGACCACCATTTTTTCTGGGTAGGTCACCCATTAGAATGAGACCATTCTCCATCTTTTTTTTACCTGGGTAGGTCACCCATAAAAGTGAGTCATTCTTCCCCCTGGGTAGGTCACCCATAAGAATGAGACCACTCTTCCTCCTTTCCACTTGGGTAGGTCACCCATTAAAATAAGACCACTTTTTACACATTCTTTTGTTCCAGTTGAATGAGGTCGCCAGATGGGATCTCATGTAGCTTTGGTTAAAGGGAATCTCCATATGGGATTTCAGGTTGACCGAGTTACACACATTCTTTGGTTTTGGTAAAGGAGGTCGCCAGATGGGATCTCAAGTTAACGAAAAAAAGAGAGAAAGAAAGAAAGACAAAAAAAAAAAGATCTTTAGATGAGTGGATTCAACAGTGTTAAGCAGACAGAAAGACAAGTTTTTCTTTACAAAGCTTACTATGCAAAACATTGAGGATTTTTGCTTCGTAAGCATTGTAAAGACGGGGCATCTGTTGTTACCCATTTTTTGACCCATGTTTTTTATATATTTTCAAAAAAATCCAAAAATAGAGAAAAACAATGAAAATCCAAAAAATATGTTTTTTAATATATTCGTGTCATTTTAGCATTTTCAACGTCGTCTAAAAAACGAATTTAAATTTTTAAGGGTCTTTCGAACGCGTTCGACATTTCACGAGTCATTTTTTAAAATCATTGATTTTCCTCATCGAGTCGACGTTGATATTGCTCGTTTTCAAAAAAATACAAAATAATTAAGAAAAAATCAAATTTACAAAAAGAAAGAAATTGAGGGACCAATTTGAAAACCTAGCAATATTTCCCCCTATAAATATTGGTTTCCTCAACACATTCAAAGGGGGGGCTATTTTGATACATGGGGGCAATTTTGAAATATCAGAAGACAAAACACAAAAAACCCTAAACCTAAACTTAACTCTACCCAACAAACAAGCCGCCCCCCCCTCTCTGGTTTCAATTTTTTGGATCTCGGCCGCCGCCCACAGAGATTTCTCTTCTCTGCACACAACCGGCCCCCCCTTCCCTTTTGATTTTTCTTCTTCCTCTGGCAGCCTTCCCCCACCCAAGACCAGAGAACCTCACCCAGCAGCCACTCCGTCCCTCTTCCCCTCTCGTCTCAAGCTCCTTCTCCCCTCAACCATGGCCTCCCTCGTTATCCAAGACACAGCGCTTTGTTTTTTCTCTCCCAGACGACCCAACAGCCTCATGGCCGGTTTTTACAGCATCTCCTTCCCCATTAATAGCGTTTTCTTCTCAAATCGGTCCGCCGCTGCACCTCCAGCTCCCACGCCGGACTAGCTCCCCTCTTCCAGGCGCTCCTCCAGCGCCCACAGACCCATCAACATCGAAGCCTCTCCCTTCTCGGCGGCATCTTCTTCGTCGGTCTTCTCAACAGCAAACGATCAAATCAGCAGCACCCACGGAGCTATCAACGCCGTCCACAAAGTCAGCCACGACCACACCGCCCGATCTGCCATCCTAAGCAGAGGAGAAGAAGACGAATAAGTAAACCGATCTGCAGCAAAGCAGATCAAAAACAGACCCGAGAACAGATCTGCAAAGGAGAAAAGAAAACTAAAATCGACTGCTTTATTGCATTTTTGGTTGTTCTTGCAGGTCACCGCCGGCGAGAAAAGGAAGGGGAGAAGAGGCTGAAGCCAGATCCCCGCATTTCCAGTTTTTGCCAGTGACGGTGGCGCGTGGAGGAGACGCGCCACCACCGCCCCACAGTTCCAGAAGTCATCCTGTGCAGCTCCCGAATATTTTAAGGATCTTTTTGTAATTTGTTACATGTTTGAACATGTATTTAATTACTGTTCGGTTTGTTTAAGAATTTTTATTATGTAAATGTGGATGTAAAAAAAAAAAAAGAAATAAAAATAGTGAAAGTGAATGTGTGTGTTTGTATTTTTTTTTATGTCATTGAATTATAAAAAATAAAAATAAAAAGACAAAAAGAATTAATTGTTAATTTAAATATGGTTAAATATCTCAAGGACAAATAAAATCAAGTTATATTTTCCACGAAAAATGTAAGAACAAGTTTCTACATATATTTGGGGATTTAATAACTGATTTATTCAAGCCTTAGAATTTAATTAATATTTTAAATTTTCAAATCACATCAGAACACAAAGCAGCTTACCTCAGGTAGGGTGCGTTAGGGGTGCTAATACCTTCCCTAACCACAACCAGTTCCTTATCTGCGATCTCTGACAAGACCAGTACATCAGGTTTCCTAGTAGCTCTCAATGAATTACTAGGTGGCGACTCCAACGAACGAATTCAAAGCAAACACAATAACAAAGAAAAGTCGCCAGCCGATGCCGCGCGCGGGATTTTTCGACGTGCGACACCAAGGGCCAAGATTTGACATCACAAGAGACAAAGTTTCCCTTTTCCACCCTTTATAAATAGATTTGATTTTCATGGCCAGAGAGAAGGAGAGATTGGGTCCAAAGTGGAAAAAAAACTATCTTCCCCCCCCCCCGAGTTTTTTCTTCTCTGCCACCTTTTCTTCTTTCTTTCTCTCTCCATCGAGGCCTTCAGCCGCCACCACTAGCTTAACCACCACCATCTCCACCAACTTAGCTCCTCGCTAGTGACAGAACAGCCGCTATGAACTCCCTTTCTCTCTCACCTACATAGCTGTTTCTTCTTCTTTTTCCCATTGCCAATGGCAGCTAGCACCGCCAATGAAGCCACTATCCTCGGCCAGACCAGTGACGGCAATTGCGACCCCTTATCCAGGTGAGCTCCCCTTCTCCTTCTTCTTCATATGTTTTTTTTTTCCCTCATTGTTCATTACATGAACAATAGGCATGAATTATAATTCATGCCCAACTGTTCATGCAATTAACTTTGCACCCAACCAACCTAAATGTCTGGTCCGGCTCTGACTAAAAAAAAATGTTGGGCCGAGATTGGCCTAACCATTTTGGGCCGACATTGGCCCAGCCCATATATATATATATATATATATATATATATATATATATAATTTAAAACAACAAAAAAAAAATATTTTTTTCATGTATACGTCCAAGTCTCTCAAAGTTTAAAACAAATTTTTATATTATATTTTCAAATAACAAAAACAAAATTAAAAAAATATGTATTAGCATGCATTTTTTTGCTTTAATAACAAGTTTATTAAAGTTATGAGAACTAGGCCAATATTTCAAAAAAAATTTAAAAATTATTTGGTGTTTGTTATTATGATGAAAAATAAAATTAGTGGACAAAATAAATTATCCAATAAAAGTGAAATCTAATATATCAAGTTTATGTTGTTAAAGACTTGTAATTTTTTATTTTTTTGTTATTGAAATATGCTATTTTTCCTTCTTTTTTTTTGTTAAATGACTGAATATATGGTTATATAATTTGAAAATTATATCACTTGTATATATAATATCCATTTTTTTCTTAATTTTTTCATCCAATTTCAGCTAATTATAATTTTAATTCCAAAACTATGTTTTAGTGTGATTGGGACAAATTGCAAGATGAATTTCAAAGCACTGTAAAAAAATAAACCATAAAGCTTCAAACTTTATACTAGGCTTTGTAAAAGGATGGAAAATGAAGAAGAAGCTCAATACCAAAAAGAGTTGGATGATGTGAAGAATAACATGACTTGGGTTACTAGTTTACTTGAGCAACTCCTGCGAGCACAATCAGGGGAGGGGACATCCAATTAGCATCCGACTCTGTTATCACCGCTAACAGCTCTAGTTATCATTGACCTATAAAACTTGGAAACAAATCCCATCGCTAGACCACAAGGACACAACAAACATTCCAATGACTTGTTCAATTACGTCTGCTTAAGTGCCGACCATAATAGATCTAACTATGGGGAAATCCCATGGGGTTAAATCTTTTGGCAACCCTAAACAAGATAAGTGGGTTGCCTAAGAGGAGAGGTTTAGAATTGTTGAGGAATTTGATGTCTATGACCTGGTTAGAACAACTAAGATATACCTAGTACCAAATGTAATGGTATCTGTTGTAACCCATTTTTGGGTCCCCATGAAAAATAAAATAAATAGCCAAAAGAGTTTTAAAAAAATAACAGAAGGCAGAAGCGCTCAGGAAACAGTCAGAAAATTGGTCAAGAAATTTAAAAATACAAGGATTAAATTTTTGACAGTATATTCTTGAAGGATGAAAGCCCTATTGAGAAGGAAAATTTGAATTTTGAGGAGAAAAGCTTAAATTTGGATGTTTATGGACTTAATTGGATTTTTATGGACTTAATTGGATTTTTATTTGAATTTATAAAGGATTTGATTGCAAGAAAAATTAATTTTTAAGTCAATTTGGGCTTTAATTTGAAGAAATTTAAGTTCTGGGGCCAAAATACATTTTTTAGGAATTTATTGGGTCAAATCAGGGGCTTAATTGCATAAATATTGAAGTTTAAGGGCCAATTAGGGATTTAATTAAGAAAATCCGAAACCAGGGACCAAATTGGAAGAGGCGCGTAAATGGAGGGGCTGCTAATTTTTCGGTTCAGGGGCCTAATTAAAGAAATTGAAAGTTTATTAATCAATTGAGGGCTAAATTGCATAAATCAGAGACCAAGGACCAAAGTGAAAAAAGCGGCCAACAAGAGGGGCGGGGACCGAGTCCGAAGGACTGATTTGAAGTTTGACCCATTTAAATGAAACGGCGCGTTTTATCCAAAACGACGTCGTTCCATTTATATATAAAAAAAAAGAAAAAAAAAAAGAAGGAAAGACCAGAACGGTGTCGTTTTGAACGACACTGTTCGTCTTCTTCCTTTCCCCCGCATAAACAGAAACAGAGACAACCATTTTTTTGCTTTTTTTTATTTTTCAAAACTTCCCGCCTCTCTCTCCTCGCCCCCACCACCACCACCGAAAGCAAGAGTGGCTGACCAGCCGTTGCGTGATTGAAGGCGCACTAACAAAAGGCACGTCGGTTCCTTTTTTGCTTATAAATAGAGAGAGGCCGAGAGGAGAGAGAAGAGAGGAACGAGAGAGAAAAAAAAGAAAAGGGATAAACCGAAAACAAAACAAAGAAAACAGAAAACAAAGGGAAAGGAAGGAGAAAAGAGAAATACCGAAGACAAAAAGAAGAGGGGAAGAGGAAGAAAATCTTTTTTTTCTCCGCCGTTTGGGAACAGTCACAGCGCCGCCGTCCTCGAGGCCACGACACCGCGGCGACACCACAGCTCCACCAGCGATCGCCTCCACGCCAGGTGCACATTTCTTCCCCCCCCTCTGCATTGTTTTTCTTCTCGTTGTAGCTGTTCTGCCTCCTGCATGTAACATGCAGGAGGCGGGGGGAGAAAAATAATTCTCCCCCCCCCGCTGGGTCGAGGGTGTTGGGCCAGCCCGATGCTGGCCCAACTTTACAAGTCTGGGCCGGTCCGGGCCCAGACTGTAGGAGTTCTTGGGCCGAGATCGGCCCAATGTAATTTTGGGCCGAGGTCGGCCCGTTTTTATATTACTTTTAGGGCTGAGCCTGGCCCATTTATTTGGGCCGGCCCAGCCCCATATGCAAGTCTGGGCCGGTCCGGGCCCAGACTGTAGGAGTTCTTGGGCCGAGATCGGCCCAATTTAATTTTGGGCCGAGGTCGGCCTGTTTTTATATTACTTTTAGGGCTGAGCCTAGCCCATTTATTTGGGCCGGCCCAGCCCCATAATATAATATATTATATATTATATATTATGATATATTATAATATATATGTGTATATATGTTATATATATAAAAAAATTTATATTTATATAAAACAAATATTTTAAAAACAAATTCTTAAAAAAAATATTGTGATTTTTTTTGCATATTTTTTGTCAAAGTGGTTCGATGTTGGTTTGTATTTTTATACTGTAAAGATACAAAACCAGTGTTAAAATACCCGGTTTTCGTCAAAACATCAAAGATTTTTCAGAATAAAAAATGTTTTTGCTTTCAAAAAAATTTCTAAAAAGTCCCTAAAAAATGTTGTTGATTTTTCTGCATATTTTTAGCAAAGTGGATTAATATTGGGTTGTATTTTTATACCGTAAGGATATAAACTCAGTATTAAAATACCCGATTTTCGTCAAAGCATAAAAAAATAATATTTTCCGAATTTTTTTTTTGTTTTAAAATACGGCCTAGTTTCTCCAATATATATATATATATATATAAATATTATAACATCATATTTTCACACAACAAAGAAAATTTTCAAAACAATATATGTATTAACATGCATTTTGGCTTTAATAACCAGTTTATTCAAGCCATGAGAACTAGGCCAATATTTCAAAAATTCTAAAAAAATCTTTTTGTTTTCTTTTAGTATTTGGGATTACGAATTTATACGTAAAACGTATTCCTAAATATTATTAATAAAGTTTGGTATAGACGTTAGAACGGTTAGGATTCTACCCGAG
The DNA here is from genome assembly GCA_033617975.1 of Populus alba x Populus glandulosa. Classification (NCBI taxonomy): domain Eukaryota; kingdom Viridiplantae; phylum Streptophyta; class Magnoliopsida; order Malpighiales; family Salicaceae; genus Populus; species Populus alba x Populus glandulosa. The sequence goes on from CM066161.1 coordinate 13,173,796, forward strand.
AAGTTAAAAGACCTTCTTACTGAGGAGGATTTTTCTTGAACCATAGACAGACCAACGACTAGAAGTACAATAACACTTTAGTTTTTTATCAGACAATAAAACAATGCAGCTTACCTTAGGTAGGGCGTATTTGGGGTGCTAATACCTTCCCTTTACGCAACCAGTCTCCGTACCCGATCTCTGAGATCAGTTAGGTTCCTAGTGACCAAAATACTAGGTGGCGACTCCAAAGAACAAAAATAAAATTTCCGCCAGTCGAACCCGCAATTGAAATTTGTTTTTTGTGGGGTGCGACAGTATCAAAGAGTTTAGAGTGCCAGAATTCGTCAAGTACACGAAGTTAGAAAGCCTTAATATGCACCTGAGGTAATATTACAAAAAAAAAAAAGGACGGAGGTCATACATAATGACAAGTTGCTCATCCATTTCTTCCAAGGCAACTTGACTGGTTCTACGTTAAGCTAGTATATGACTTAAGATAATACAAGGGTTAAGAAATTGTGTGATCTCGTTGATGCTTTTTTAAGGCAATGCAAATTCAATATTGACATCGCTTTGGATCGGACAAGTTTAATAGTGATGGATAAGGGAAATAAAGAAACATTGAGGGAGTATGCTCATAGATGGAAAAACAAGGTAATTTATGTATAATCATTTTTATTAGAAAACAAAATGGTGACTCTATTCGCCAATATTTTCAAATATTTTTAGTATGAGTACCTGGTGGGTAGCTCTGCCCAATACTTTTATGATGCCGTGGTTATTGTTGAGAGAATAGAGTAAGGAATAAGAGCCGATAGAATATCGAAACCCACCACGAAGAAAAGGTTTACTCGAAGGAAAAAAGATATTGAGGTAAGCAATATAGAAGAGAGGTACAAGGGTAAAAAATATTTCCAATCCTAAAGCTATCACATCTAAAGCTCTTAAGCCCTATTTCCCAAAGCATCTAATATCAGCTTTGACAAGTCTTTCCTAGTAAACCAGCCCACCAACCTATCAAAAAACCAAACTGAAAACAACCCAAAAAAAACATACCAAAGAAACTAAGAACAACTCCCACCTTTACCAATGCCCTTAGGAGAAATGTATGCAAAACTATTAAGCATAGGTCATATGGCTCCTCCTCCTTTTCTATTATTTAAGCCTCCCTTTCCAAGTGGATACAAGCCATAATTGACCTATGAGTATTATGCTGGAAATCTTGGCCAAATCATACACTTGCTCGGCATGCAAAAGGAAGCTCTTGCAATTATTCAAGGCATGATGAATAACTTTTAAAGATATCCCCAACATCAATTTCAATCCTTTTCCTAATCATGCTTCCAGTAATGGAGGAGGAAACACTATGAAGTATACATGGAAGAAAGAGCAAGTTTTAAGGATAAACATGGATAGGCTATATGACATTTGATGCGTCGACTATTTTCTAGCAAAAAAATAAATCAGGTCCATGAAAGGATGATAGTTTTGGTAGGTTCCATAAAGTGATGGAACATAACATTAAGGGATGTAAAGAGTTTCATTAGAAGGTGATATAATTGATGACTTTTGAATCTTTACAAATAGAGAAGGAGGAAGATGATGATGTTGTGGGAATGATAAGTTTATAAAAGAAGAAAGTAGAAGTGTGTAGGATCCATCATACTAAAAGTGGTCCAATAAAGCTTCTTTTGACAAGATATGCCTTTTGAGGAAAAGTTGTTGACCATACAAAATCTTTATTCTTTTGATTCTAAAAAAACCAAACCAAACACCCATTTAAGATGGATTGGAAGTCCTTTAAATAATGTTTTTTATAGCTTAAAACTCTTTCAAAACACCTTTGTAATGGCTATAAAGTGAAAAAAAGTGATTTTATGATGGCTTTTTTGGTGGTTTAATGACAAATTTAGGTCTAATTTATGGTTTATAGGTAGAATAAGTGAAGGGTAGTTTATGTTCTTATATAAGCCTTAGCTCATTAATGAAGCTCAATTATCTTTAGCTCTTTGTGCCACTATTTGAACACAAAATGGTCTTAAACTAGTAGTTACTTTATTGAATTGATTAAGTCATCTTTTTAGGTCTAGGCATATGATGTGGCCCATTACTTTATTAGATTGAAAAAGGATGGGTCAAACCTTAAAAAGTCTAATTGACTCAACTACCCCATAATATACTATTCTTTAGATTAAATCTAAGGTTTCCATATAGCCCAACACACCAACACACTCGAATAGAGAGGGACATACCAACGCCAAAACACAAGCTAGGATAGGAAAAGCCTAACCCAAAATTATTCCATCAACTCTATGTATAGTTGGTATCAAACATTTAACGCTCTTATGTCCTCGTGTTATAATTGGGCTTATAGATTGGCGTTTGGGATGCCCATAGCCAGTGGATAACCTATATGACATCATTTGTTTACTCAACAGTGAATTACTAATATAGGTTTCATATTATTTTTCTCTCACTTTATCCTTAATTTTGCATGATTTATGGCTATATAAATATCCATGAACTACCATGTAAGGCAAGTTCCAATAACAAATTTCTTAGTGCATATTTTTCCTCTTCGTAACTACATATCATTATGGCCCTATTTGGGGTTGCATTTGCACCAAAGTTTAAGTAAATTTTGAAATCGTTTTCTTCAAAATTATTTTTTTTATGGATTTTTAAATTGTTTTGATGCATTAGTGTTAAAAATAAATTTAAAAAAATAAAAATATATGTATTATTTTGATGAATTTCTAAACAAAAAATAATTTAAAAAGAAACCTCATCTACATTTTTAAACATACCCTACATCTCCATTAAATTATGCAAACAAATATACTACACAACTTGAAAGGCTTTATTCCTTTTATATTTGTAATAAGTTAAGTATTTGAGAATCTTTAACGCTAAAAAATAATTGTCTTATAGGTATTGTTTTTCAACAATCTACTTTTAAATTTTCAGCCCATTGATTAATCTTGAGAAGGTCTTAATCTCGTGTGCTTTTCCTTAACCTCATAAAAAAAAAGTAAATTAACAAGTCCTTTGCTTTTATATTTACACCTTAATAAACACAAAATCTATCCTATGTCTTCATCGTAAAAAGAACAATGTTAAATAAATTACAAAGTATTGGTTTTATGGAGAGAAAAATATGGTACCTACATAATTAATGCAGAAAATATATGAATACAATAGAAAGAAAGGATTTTATATTATCTATAAGATATAAGAATAATATATATGTCAAGTGTATGAAAAATAAAATTAATAAAGACAAAACTATTCAAACATTATATATTTAGGTAAATAAGGATGGTCAACATCTTCTTTTTAGTGGCTTGATTTTTATGATTGTGGCTTAGTAGGTTAGGACATGTGAATTATAATTCTATTAACAATTCAATTAATTTTGAATTATTAGAAGCCATTTTTTTTTTTAAATGAGGTTTGTATAAAATCAAAATTCATAAAAGTTTTGGCTCTAACTCAAGTCTCCTTCTTGATCTTCCTCTCCATCTCTTTGTTGATGTAGATTTGATTATCTGAAAAAAATAGAGTGTAAGTTACTCAATGATTTTTTTTTACTATAAATTATTATTTAATTACTAAGATACACATTATTACCTATAATAACCTTAATAAATAAAAAGGGCATCATACAATACCTAATTAGTTATATTATTTCAATTTTCCAGGTATCACACTAGTTTCGATTAAGATTTTAAATGACAACCTTACTCAAATTAAGATCTATGGCAACATAAATTTCTGGAAGTATATTCAAAATAATCATCAAGTAAGTGGCCTTAGTTTCATAACCTAAAGCACCAGTCTTTTTATCAACACCAAAAGTAATCCTTATTTTCTTTTTCTATTTTTTTCTATTCATACACAAAATAGTACAAGCAACACCTATGAAGAGGCACCAAGAATTCTAGCTAAAGAAGATTAAAAATAAATCACACTATATTACTATCAAAACTTATGCCACTACTTCTAAAGTGAATGAATTTGAAAATGATGTTGCACCCCCGTGTCTTTCTGGTGAAGAATTGTATGATGTGGTGTTAGAGTACAGTGACATTGTGTTTGGTTTCTAATTCAGTAAGCAGAAGTTTTTGGGTTTTGGTTTGACCTATAATTGGGTAAAACGAAGTATTTTATAAGAGCTTTCTTATTGGAAGACCAAGCTCCTCTACCATTACCTTGATGTCATACACATAGAAAAGAACATGTTTGAGAATATTTTCAACACAGTCATAGACGTTAAGGAGAAGACAAATGACAACATCAAAGACATAATGGATATAATGTTGTTTTATCATCGTAAAAATATGGAGTTGGTTTATGCTGGGTCACAAATCACAAAGCCTAACGCAAGCTTCGCTTTAGACAAGAATGCACAACTACTAGTCTACCAATGACTTAAGAGTATGTGTTTTTCCAATGGACATGCCTCGAACATATCAAGGTTGGTTAATTTGGAGGATTGCAGATTGTATGGAATAAAGAGTCATGACTACCACGTGTTTTTGCAAACACTGATCATTTCATTAGCTTATCGTGATTTATTTTCAAATAGGATATGAGATGCACTCACATAAATTAGTCATTTCTTTAGAAATATATGATCCAACAAGTTATAGACACATCACATTGAGAGGCTTAAAACGAATATCATCCAGATAATATGCAAACTTGAGATGATATTCCCTCCATTATTTTTTGACTTGATGGAGCATTTACCATATAAGGCAAAAGTTAGAGGCCCAAATTAGTATAGATGGATATATCCATTCGAGAGGTTAGAGATTACACATGCAATGCAATTAAAAAGTAATTTCATTGTTTTTGTTAATTGAAAAGATTCGTTTAATTCCATGCATGTACTTTTTCAACCTTAAGAAAAAGGTTAAAAACAAGACGCATGTTGAGGCTTTGGTATGAGGGCTTATATTGTTGGGGTGATCTCAACATTTATCTCCTATTATTTTAAGCTTAATTTGAGAACAAGAATCAATCGTGTTTTAAGGCATAATGATGATGGTGGAGTGCCTTTGAGTGAGAACTTGTCAATAGTCTCCAATCTTAAACGACTTGCACTAAAAAATGATGTCAGAGGAGGATATTTGTCTAAAATAAAAGTCAGACAAACTTTGTTATTCAGTAAACTGGGACCTTTTATTCAGTAAGTATCCCACTTAAACTATGGGATTTGGTATTTAGACTTCATATATTTAGTGGGTGTTTGAAAGTGTAGTAATAATTATTTTTCAAAGTGTTTTTTGTTTGTAAATACATTAAAATAATATTTTTTATTTTAAAAAAAATTATTTTTGATCCATAAATTAAAACGAATCCAAATACATAAAAAAATTTAATTTGAAATAAAAAAATTTTGAAAACTTGCCAAATCTCATTTGGAACACAATATGAAACGAGAGGTTAGTCATATCCTTGGACGAATCTTGATGTCTCGTCGATGCATTCATGGCAACAGGAAGTCTATGGGTTTTGGCCGTAAATGGCGCCGAGAGAGCCCTACCATCAATTGCAACAGGAAGTCAGTCTATCGTCTTTAGCTTCATTATCATTTGTCCTTTCCATTGCGTACCAAATGGTTTGCTCTCTGATTCAGGGTGATGCAACTTTCAGACAGCATTAAGACTGTCATTATGTTTCCTATATATGATTAAGAAACTTTGGGATCTATTCCTACTCCATAAAGATTTTATTGTTACAGGTGAGATTAGGGATAAATAAAAAAACTAAAAAATAGATTAAATTGAAAAAATCAGATAAAAAATAATTAAAAAAATCAAATTATAAAAAAAACCGATTAAAATTTTAAAAAAACCAGCCGGTTCAGTTTGATTTTATAAGCAAAATACTAAAAAATACCAACCAAAATAAACCCAAACTGAAAAAACAACCGAGCCAAACAAATGAACCGATAAAACTTCTTCAATCTTTATATTTTATCTTAAAGTAAAAGTTAAGGATATCTACAAATAAAATAAATTCCAAACCTAACAAAAAATTGAAGTGTACATTAAACTTATAATTGAATTTGATTGCTTAATTAAATTCTGATTCTTTATATATGATTTTATTGCAAAATAGATTATTAAATCTCATAATTTTATCATCATTAATTCTTTTTATTAAAAAGAATATTTTACGGCCAATTCATTTTACTCCAAGCTTGACATGGCCAAAACTCTCCCAATCCACCACCCTCCCCTGCCCACCAAACATTCCTCAATCCACCACTTTCCCCTTACCAATGCAGCAAGACCATACAAGCCTAATTTCAAGGAATTAATCCTTGACAACCTCCTATAAAAAATAATCTAACAATTAGATAAAAAAAAATTATAGTTTTTTTAAGATAATATACCAGTCTAGCATGACTAAATTTCCTTTTAAACTTAGCCTTATCCCATTAGTCTATAAAAATATTTGTTCTTATATCATTTATATAATTTTTCTAAGATATATCTTCTCCTAACTATAACAAATCTCAATCTCACTACTATTCAAAACTTTTAGTTTTGGATGACCTAAATAGTATTTTTTATATGACATCCCAAATTTAGTGTGGATGGCAAGGTAGGGGAACGGAATTATTGTACAATAAATCTCCCAATGATTGAAAAAGATAAATATATATATAAATAAATAAAATTGCTCTTTATACCACTCATTCCTTGCATCCATAAACTCCTCTTATATTTGAATAACTGCATATTGACTTTATTTTGGCACCTAGCCTAGGTCAAGTATTGGGTTGGCGTAGGTTAACTTACTAGATTGTTCCAGGTCAAATCAAATGTCTCACTCAGTATAATTGAATTATAAGATAATCCGAACAAGGCATTGCTGATGTCATTCAACTTCATGGGTATCTATACTATAGATTGTTCACGTATATGAAATCAAGAGGTAAACATGGATTGAAATGGTTTAATTTTCTCAACAATATACAATAGCAGATGAACAAATTGGGAAACTGGATTAGATTTATACAACCAAAGTGTTGTGACTACGTAGAAAAATCACCTTTCTATGGATCAAAGACTGTATCCTTTTCGAAAGAGGGATCCCAATGGTTTAATTGAAAGCATTTGAAGCAGCATAGAGGAAGTCCAAGAAGCCTGTTCCCTTGAGAAGACCTTTACCAGTCAAGAGTTCAAAATCTATCAAAAACAAGAAGCCAATTATGGCTGCCTGCCCATTTATCAATTCGTTCTTGCTGGTGAAACCGAACCCCTCTTGACCCTCATCGATTACCATTCTCACCTGATAGGCATGGACAGAACTTATCAATTCAAGCACACAAAATTGGAGTATATGTACATTATTTTCAATTTATAACCAGTCCACATGATTATGTTAAGAAAAACCAAAGTGTTGCAGTTACCTCATCCACGTTGACATCAGATGCCGTCACACCAGGTTGAGCCTTCCCACTGAAGACAATCTCAGCAGACACATCAGATTTTACACCTCCTCTGATACTGATGTAGATATTTTCTTCATCAGTTTTCACAGGATACACGAAAAGCGTTCTCAGAGCAGGTGTGAGAACTCTGAGCACGGGGTTATTTGGATACCATTCTTTGATGGCTCCAGTCCGAAGATCGAAAGTGCTATCAGTTGATGGACAAACTATGCAACCATCCTACGGGAAAGAAAGAATTCTCATGTTTCTTGTTTTCCCTTGGTGTAAGAAAATATAACAAGTGTGCAGCAAGTATAGACATAAAACAACTCATTTAAGTTTCAAAAGGTATTGACAGATACTCCACTACAAAGAGACAGGTGCAAGGTTCCTATTGTCAAAGTAAAATAACAGAGGAAACTTGATTACAAATGAATTTCCCAAGTCTTGGATGTGCATAAAATGTGAAATTCAGTGGAAAACACCTTTCTATTTTTATTTTTTTAAAGTAATTTTTCACTTGTCTCCAAGAATCCAAAGGCAGCTGGGAACATAATTTCATTTCTTGCTATGTGGTAATCGTTTGTAAATATGATTTCAACTGCAGGTAAAATAAGGGAACTGTATGACTTTAATATCTATATGAATATTTTTTTTCTTTTTAGAATGCCTGTTGAAGGAAGCAACTACATTGTATTAGTATAACAGAGCTACTAACCAAAGGTTAAATATTGTATAGTGCTAATTAAAACTTACTACAACTAAACCCACTTTCTGTAACAGTCTGTTAGTTAGAGAGAACATTTAAAACTTAGTTCAATGCCATAAATCCTAAAGATTATTGAGGGTGTTTTATGTCAGATCATAAGTCCTAATCTATGAAAATTCAGATGATCTAAAGTGAGGATTGACAATTATATGTTTTATCATACTTGCAGCTTGCAGCCTAACTACGGATATAAACAGTCAATAAACAAACATAGTCATTTCTGCTGAACAAAGCAGGCACCGAATCCTTTTTTGGTTGTGGGATGAGGAGTTGTCGAATTAAAACTTCAGTTAAATGCACCAAAGGATAAAAGGAAGAAGTTAAATTTAACTCATCTGATGTCTATAGTTTATCTGATCTCTATATGATTGATGTGCCTTACTCAGAATGGAAAACCAACACTGCTAACCTAATCTGATCCTGGGTTTCTGACACAATATTTACAACCACGAAGGACCTTCACAACAGTCACCATGGAAGGCATCTGAACCCAAGCATTAACTTCAACTTATAAGCTTTCACACAATAAAATCAAGGAGTGCTAAGCACTTTATAACTCTAAAGTTGAACGGCCCAATCTAAACTATGTTCAATCACATCTTCAATCTCTTGCAATTTCTCAAGTACCCAGAATCTGTTATTTTAGAGATCAAGAAATTCAGACCTTGAAATGTAAGAAAGCTATAAGATATTAGGAGATTAAAGGAAAGCAACCAAAAGCTTACTAACTCTCCCTTCTATTTCCTTCACCACTGATGTTAGGTATATCCAATTACTATCCAATTACTATCCACTTGCACCCTAGAATCTGGCCTTTTATTTGACAAGAGTAATGAATTTAGAGAAACAATTACACTTGCAAAGACGATGCACTGGGACTCATGGCTTAATAAAAGCATCTCTCTGACCAACACTCAAATCTAGGATTCAAAATTACTTGATTCATACAACGAAAAGAGGCATTATTCACAAATCAAAACATTTCAATCACTAATTTTAAAAATAACTTTCATTAACACCTAACAATCAATCCCAATCCCCCCCCCCCCCATTTTGATAAACCCATAATGACCTTCAAACTCAAAAGTAGTCCAAAGTTACAACCTTTCTTGCCATTTCTAAAGCATTCAATATATCTCCCAGTCCATCAAAATCTAATCCCAAAGCCCATAAAAACTGGCATTTCCCATTACCATCTTTTAAAAAAAATAAAAATACTGCTGCAGCGTTTAAAACTGAGATGAATACAAAACAAGTGAAGTAAATATACCAAACCTGTGTGAGCTTGGCATTAAGCAGACCTTCAGTATAGGCCCCTTCTGCAGGAGACCGATTTTCAATAGCATAAACCTGGTCTTTATACCATAGCAACAGTATAGTCTCTCCATCTTGAATAATCACTCGTCTTTCTCCCTTAGGCAAGGCAGTCAGTGGCACAACTGGAACCCAATTCTCTCCACCAGAATACGGTGACTCTTCAGTCAACGACACCTCTGTTGCCTTGCACACTATTCTACAGTTAGACTTGAGTGTCTTACATGAAGGAGCAACAAAATGGCAGTTTATGGGCAATGCAAAGGATGGAGGGTAAGTGGGTCGGTGCCAAAAAGAGATGGTGGTTCGCGGTGGAGAGTTGAAGGAGTGGTTTTGAGTAAAAGGAGTGAGATGGGAGGGAGTGGTGGTGGTTTTGGCCATGGGAGGAGGGAAATGGAGGGAATGATCAGAAAGGAAGAGAGGAAATGGAGGAAAAGAGAGTGTGTGGCGGTAAGGATGTGCACGGCCACATAATGTGGATATTAGGAAAGAAGGCGCTTTGGTCGTTCGTGTTTGTGTTTTGTTGTGTGGCGTTGAGCCACAAATTTATAAATGCCTCGTTAATGGGTTTTTTGTTTTTTTTTCTTCATATATTTATGTTTTCTTGATTGTATTTTATTTTTATTTTTTTTGTTGACAATTTCATATAATAATTTTAATGAGAACATAGATTTTCCTTTCATTTCTAAATTTTCTTACAATAACTTTAATGAAAACAAAAAATATTTTATTTTATTTTATTTGTATTGGTGCATAAATAGAAAGATGGCATCTACGAGAGGATTCATAAATATAGAGGCCAAACAAAAACTCTATTTTTGATAAGTATTATTCTAATATGTGATACTACTTAAATAAATATCAAATAAAAATTGCGTTGAAAAAAAAAATATTAAATAATAACTTCATGATACAATTAATTGTTCTAAATAAGTTATTTTATTTGAATTGAAGTTTAAAGTACTTTAAAAAGGTGTTTTATCATATTTAAATATGTTTCCTCGCACAAAAAAGTTGTCGTCATCTAAGGGTATAGAATATACTCGTATTAGCCTTTCTTTATTTATAATATTTTTTTAATGTTATGTAGAGAAATTAAATTAATTTGGAAAAATTTACGATATGTTTGATGTGAAATAAAAGAAGGTGAAACTAAGAAAAAATTAAATATTATTTTATAAAAATATCACAATTTCTTTTATTTAACTTGTTTTAAGTAATTTAAATTAAAATTAATACTTGCCATATGCATCTTAAATGTCTTAACCCAATTTTTTATTCCCATATAAATGTCTTTATTTAAAACAAAAATAAGAAATGGCTTGACTGGGAAGGACATGCTAAAAAGGGTTTCAAATACATAAATGAAAAGGAGAAACCTAGAAAATAAACATTCTCATGCTACAAAACCTAAAAATCCGCAACTAAACCGTTAACTAACGAAGAAAAACAAAAAGAAAGCCTTTGATAGGCCATCAATACAAGTCCAAAGCTAGTTCAATAATCCCTAGCTAAGAAGCAGCTTTATTAGACAAAGTATGTTTCAACTTTGATGAAAGGATAAAGCTCAATAAATACACGCCCTTCTGCTTTAATTTTTTTCTGTTAAATTGTTGCTCAAAATATTTGTTAGGCATCTTTTGAAGTTATTTGTTAATTTATATGTAATGGATATTTGTTTTTAGATGTTTAGTTATGCCACAATTTAGTATGTACATGTATGTTTAAGTTTTGTTTGAGGCTTGGTTTGATATTTAGGATTGTTTATTAGAGTATTAAATGTTAGTTTGAGATATATTTTAGCATGCTTTAATGATTAGTTAATCTATTTTGAAGCAATAGTAAGATATGTTAAGTATAAATGTTGCTTGTGGATTAGATTAATTTGGGTAGCTTGTTAGGTTTGTTTGAGTTTAAAAACAATGGAAATAACCAATGAAACAATGTTTTTCCCTAAGAGAATGTTATCTTTGCTTCCTGTCATTATGGACTTTGCTTGCTATTTTTCTCTTGATATTTTATTTCTTGTTGTTTTGATAGTTCAAAAAAGTTATGTTAAGCATGCTTGACCTGTATATAGTTGCAAGGCTTTGGTTGTTGTTTCTGGGTTTTATGTATTTTTTAAGTTTAAAGTATTTTACACCCTTTTCTAGGTTGTCATTGCTTTTCTGGGTTAATGTTCATCTATTGAACATTGTTTTAAGTCCTTGTTTTTCATGTCTTTTTTATCGTGTGTTAGCTCCTACACATGCATTTTAGCTTCTTGATCATTAATCTAGGATCATAAGGATTCTAAAACATTGAAATCATGATATTTGATCTTCAGTTTTTTCATTTTATTTTTCACAAAGAATCAAATAATTGTGAAATTATGTTTGTTTGTTGTGTTAATCCAACCTCAAAATCTTATTTGAATATTGTTTTTACATGCCTTTATGCCTTCAATTTGACATTATCTGGTCTTGTTTTGAATCTATGTTTTCTAGATTTTTCCAAGTGTTCTTCATGTTCTTAAGTAAATTCAAATGTTTTTTCTCTTTTAATATCTATTCTTTCTTTTTTGATTTTGGGTCGTGTTTATATGCTTGGGTTTTGGGCCAAAAAGCCCAACTCACGTGGTTGGGCTTAATCCATTTTTAATAAGGCAATGTTTGGATGATTTAAAATATTTTTAATTAAAGGTGTGTTTGGCAAACATGCCCTACTATTTTTTCAGCAATATTTATTTACTCTTTTTTTGTGCTTTTTTCAAAAAGGCATCAAATAATTTCAAAAAATTCTGAAAAAAATTAAAGGACCATTTTAAAATTATTTGTGGGTCACTCGCATGTTTTTCAATATTTTTATTTAATATTTGGGTTATAAACTTACTCTGTAAGATATTGACTCAATATTAAATATACCTGTTTTTGTTTCTTCAAAATTTTAGAAAAATACAAAAATAATTCCTTATTTAAAAAACACATAAATATGTTTTTATTTGTGTGTATATGGTGAAATTATAAAAATTGATAAACTTGGTACATGATTACAACCATTAACAATTACAAAGAAATGTTTAATAAAATTAAGTATTGCGAGAGAGAAAAATTATTAAGTAGTGGTTATATTTTTTATAAACTATTTTGCAAATTGTTCATTTTGTAATTAAAAAATTTGAGATTCAATAAGATATGAATTTTGATATAGTAAAAACTAACGAAGTTGCCTGTGATGAGTTTTTCAATCTATAAGTTTATTAGAGTATAAGAAAAAATATGTTTAAAAATAACAACATATTAATAATGTACTAACTGAAAAAAAAAAATCTTAATTCATCACGATTAAATAACACATAATTATGCATATGTCTTAATTTGATTTCTGTCAAGTATCTTCCATTCATTGTTTTTTTTTTTGGTACAGGTCATCAAGCATGGAAAAATATTGATAATTTTCAACTTGAAAGAACTTTCTCATTGTCATCATCTCTTGGAACATAGTTTATTCTTGTTCTTAAGTGAGACTCAAAATAAAACAAGATAAATATTGAGATCTCTTCAACAATATAAACAATGTATATCGAAGCGTCGATATGCACCTTTTTTTTAACTTTTCTCTTTAGGTTGAACAAGCATATGTGTGGAATTAACTAAATGTTTTAATTTTGTTTTAAAAGACAATATAAGTTTAATTAGGATGAATGTGTAATCTTTAACCTCTCGAATGGATACATATATCTATACTAGACAAGGCCTCCAACATTTGCCTTAAACGGTAAATATATGGGTAGATGCTCTATTGAGTAAAAAAAATAGAGGAAATATCATCTAAAGTTTGTATATTATCTAAATGATATTCATTTCAAGCTTCTTTAAGTGTTAGGTATAAAACTTGTTAGAGCATATATCTCTAAAAAAATGACTAATCTTCATGAGTACATCTCATATCCCTTTTAGTAATAAATCATGGCAAGCAAGTGAAATGAGTGGTTACATAAACATGTGGCAGCCATGACTCTTTATTCCATACAATCTACCATCTTCCAAATTCACCAATTTAGATATGTTCGAATCATATCTATCAGGAAAACACAGACTCTTAAGTCATTGGTAGACAAGTAATTGAGTATTTGTTTTGTAAAAGACAAAGCTAGTTTTGGACTTTGCAACTCATGACTCATCATAAACCACTAGTATTCTTATGGTGACAAAACAAAGGTATATTGTTTTAGCATTCATGTTGTCCATTGTCTTTCTTTTCATGTCCATCACCTTGTTAAAAATGTTTTCAAACACATTCTTTTCAATATGCATCCAAACTATGGTGAAGGAGATTAATATTTCAATAAGCAAGCTCCTAAAAATACTTTGTTTTACTTAATTATGGGTCACACCAAAACCAAAAAAATTTTGTTTACCAGATTGAAAATCAAACATAATACCCTCGTACTGTGAGACCATTTCATATAATTCTTCACATAACGGTATTGGTGATACAACATCTCTTTCAACTCTACCCACAAAGAAGTCATTTTTATTCTTTCTGTACTAGTGATCGGTTGACAAGAACCTTCTATAACAATAAAAAGACACTTTACCACTAATTGTTAAGGTGAAGGCCTTGTTATTTTTCATACAGCATGGACATATTAATTTTTCATGCATGTTTCAACTAGAAACCATTCCATATGCGGGAAAATCATTAATAGTACACATCAAAGCTGTCTTTATCTGAAAATTATATTTCCTCGAGACATCATATGTCAAAGTTTTGAATAATCATAATTTCTTTAACTTATCAATCAATGGTTGAAGAAAAACATTTATATTCTTACCTGGGCTATTTGGACAGAGTATGATCATAGACAAGATAATGAACTTCATCCTTATACACATCTTTGATTGGAAGCTGTAAACTATGAGTATCATCGGCTAATAAGAATATAGTGCAGAAAATAACTTAAATGGATTGAATCCGTTTGTATATAACCTAACATGTACGTTCTATGGTTCTATTAAAGTCTGAGGATGCATCCTATTAAGCCATTTATATGCTTCACTATCGAAATTATGCACTATTACTCCATTCTTTGTATCTTATAAATGATGTCATGTCATATTCTCAATAGTCTTTAAAGATATGAATAATCTTTGCAATCTAGAAGTAATTGGAAAATATCTTAGTTTTCTATGTGCAACGAAATTTCTCCCCCTTCCAGTTATAAGTTTATATAAAACATGTCCACAGGCTTTATATTTGGTCAAATCTGCATTTTCTAGGTAGTACAACATGCATAATTTTAGACACATGTTAATTTTTTATTATCCTAAACCAAAGGGTTTTATCATGGATTTAGCAGCATAAAAATTATCTTTTAGCCTATTCCCTATAGGTAAAATGTTTCTTGCTCATTCGATGATTATGTCATAACTAGCCTCATAAAATAAGATGCAAGTTGTTTAAATCCTCTCATATCTTTTAAGAAAAGCCATCATGGAGCAGGTATGATGAATATTGGGCGATGGTCATAAAACCCTGGCAGGGGTATTCATATAGTTAGAGTGATAAATGGAAGATCTTTGAAAGGTCATAATCATTGAGATAACAATGCCCAAATAATGGGGTAAGTAAAGATCATCTAAGCTCATCAAATGAGCCTCTCTTTCCCAAAGATCAAGTACACAAGTTATAGCTCAAGTAGGTAAAAGCAAAGGAGCCATGAAAACTTGTTATAGAAATTAAAGCTTTGAGAGACAAAGTTCATAAAGAAAGGGGACCTATGTTTTTTAGATAAAAATACATGCATATTAACCTCAAAGCATTGTGTTTTGATCTTTACAGGGAGTCTAAGAAATAAATCCTTGATATATTTGATTTTTTTTTCCAACAAGGGAAAACTATCGGAGGTTTAATTCCTGCCAATACAAGGACAAAGAAAACCTAATTTTCAAAATCTAGGATCATGAGATATATTTAAGGTTATGTGTATTCAACTTTGGAGAATACCATTTCAAGTGTGCTTTTAAGCCACTCACTTTTAGACAATATCCTTGTTATTATTTTCTTCCGAGTGTACTTTTGAGTCCTTACCTTTCAAATAGTACGTCGTTTAGCCATATCTATTTTACATAGTGCTTTTGACACTATTTTCTTCTAACCACACCTTGAAGCCCTCACCCTCTACATAGTGTGTCCTATCTCTTTTAGATAGTGCTTTTGCCATTATTTTCTTTCGAGTGTGCCTTTGAACCCTCGTCTTCTAGATAGTGCATTGTTTAGCCTTATCTATTTTGCATAGTTTTTTTTTGGCACTATTGTCTTTTAAATCACCTTTGAGCCCTCATTTAGTAGATAATGTGTCATTTAACCCTATTTATTTTACATAGAGCTTTTGACATTATTTTATTTTGAGCGTGCATTTGAGCCCTCACTATCTAGATAGTGCGTTGTTCAGCCCCTTATCATTTTTAGATAATGCTTTTAGCACTGTTTTTTTTAGTACGCCTTTGAGCCATCGCCTTTTAGATATTGAGCTGTTTAACCCCTATCTTTTATTATACATTGCCTTTAACACTATTTTCTTCTGAGCATGTCTTTCAGTCCTCACCTTCTAGATAGTGTTTTGTTTAACCCTATCTCTTTTACATGGTGCTTTTAGCATTATTTTTTTCTAAGTGCACATTTGAGCCATCACCCTCAAGTAATGCATTGTTTAGCCCTTATCTTTTTTATATAATATTGTTGGCACTGTTATCTTTTAAGTGTGCCTTTGAACCCTTACCCTCTAGATTTGTCATTCTCGAAGATTATCTTGAATATCCCATCACTTTGAGAAGGATTAACAACTTATTGATTTGGTAAATCCACATCCTTTTATCTTTTCTTCTTTATAAGCTTACTATCTAAAGTAACTTACGAGACTTTCTATTATAAGCATTGTAAAGAAAAGACAAGTGTTATAACTCGATTTTAGATTTCTCTAAAATTGCCTCTCTCTTTAAAAAAAAAAAAACAAAAAGCGACTTGGTTAGTAAAGATAGATTGAAGAGGAATTCAAATGCATAAATGAGGAGGATAAACCTAGAAAATACATAGTCTCATAGTGCAAAACCCAAAAATCCTTAACCAACCATTAATTAGCCAAGAAAAACAACAAGAGAACCTTTGATAGGCCACCATTACAAGTCTAAAGCTAGTTCAAAAAGCCCTAGCTGAGAAGCAATTTTGTTGAACAAATTATGTTCCAATTTTGATAAAGAGATGAAGCTGAATGAGCACACTCCATCGCCCTCTATATTTTTTTTTTTAAATTGTTGCTCCAAATATTTGTTAGACATTCGTTGAAGTTAAAGAGAGTACGTATGGAGCATATATTAATGTTAGAGTGCTAGGTGGCGGCGGTGGAGTGGTACAGTGGTGATGGTTGTAATTAATGAATATTATGAGTTGACTGTATTTTTAACGTCATGACAGGAATTGGTGTAATTTTCTCCAAATTGAAACTATTTGAAGATTGATTGGGAAAATATCTTTCGTATTTTTTAGTATTTTTTGCCCAAAAAAAAAAGTTATAGTCGTTAGATTAAAAAAGAAGTCAAGCAGCGTAGCGTATGCAGGTGACCCGGCTGGTCCATAAATGAATTTTATTTTCAATATTCAAGATCCAACTATAATTCAACTGGGGCGTAAATCAAACGCAAGATTAAAAAAAAAAAAAAAAAACACCGACTTGTGACTCCTTGTAACCATTCAAACTTGACGGATTTACCTGTTCTTAACCATTTTGACAATTTTATTTTTAATTTTATTTTATAGATGTCATCATGCCTTGATGATAATTGGACTCTTTGTTGCACGCAGCGGATCTTTTAGTCTTGATCAATGGGATTTCTTTCTTCCAATCCATAGAATAGTGATAGCTTTCCAGTTTAGGAGTACTGTCCCGGTTGCCTAGCTAGCTTTCGTCTTCCTTTCCCTTGTCCTCTACTGGAAAAGTGTCATTCTGGGTGCTGATTATTGGTGATATCCATACTATATATCCTACACCCCGAGTATATTTGTTTAATTAATTATTATTAGCGGAGTAGCATTATATATAGATTGATGAGAAGCCACCGTTTTGGCTGTGATCAAAGTACTTGTTGGACTTCTGGTGTGATTAATTATGTATCTGCAACAAAAAGATCACAAGCAGTTCCTCCTGATCTGGAAGTGACGCCTGCATTTTCTTTGAAAGAATTTGGAATGCATCTTTTTGCACCTTTCTCCGAGCTGGGTGCTCCTTTCTTTTTTACTTTTTCTCTTTTTACTTTGTTATGATTGACCTTCTCTTTATATATATTAAGAAAAAGAGAAAGGGAAAGGGAAAGGTTTGTTCATCTTCTTTAAAGTTTAAACACACTTGGCCCTTAACGAGAAAAAAATGATACATGTTCTTTTACGTGCGCGACAAGTCTTTGAATTATTTTTTAGCTCCATTTCCAAACAGGAACTAAGACTTCGAGGGGGTGATGATTGGTGTATATAGAATCGTACTCCAACCTCCTGGAAACAGACTTTTCTCAAGAAGAGAACAAAATTTTGGTGATTTTTTCCAACCTGGAAGCAGTGTACTTCTCTTTTAACAATTCAGGGTACTTGCAAATCTCTCTTATATAATATTCCAGAGATATTTTCTCAGTTTTCTTTTTGGAAAGTACGTAGTGGCTTCATTTCTTACAATATTTTATGGAATTAAATAGTTGGTGGAACAACGACTGCATTGTTTGTTTGTTGCTAGTTTTCTTAAAAAAACAATTTGGGAGAACTATCATGTGAGCGTTGGCATCAAAACAGCGATGAATGTTCACATTTGCATTTTATATTCATAGTTTGTTGCAATTGGTCCCGATGTAGACTAACGATTGGTGCCTTTTTTTCCCATCAATTGAGGTCAATCTTCACCATTCCACCTTCGTGTGCAAGATTTGTATGCTTCTTCATCCACCTTCGTGGGGTCAATCTTAACGCATGTGGTTGAGCTTAATCCATTTTTAATAGGCAGTGTTTGGATGGTTCAAAACAGCTATGAATGTTCACATATATTCATAGTTTGTTCCTATTGGTCCCGATGTTGACTAACGATCGGTTCAAATTTTTTCCCATCAATTGGGATCAATCTTCACCATTCCACCTTCGCGTGGAAGACTTTTATGCTTCTTCATTAACTCTTTACAACTCCAGCTCCTTGCAGCACAACCTCTGCCACTTTCTTGTTCTTGTTAGCTATTTGTTGCCAATCAATTGTAAAGGCATTTATAGCGAAACCTCCTTGCTAATCAAACAAAAAATACAAAAAAGGAAAAAAAAGCAATTATAGTTGGGATTTCCATCTCTCAATCAACCAGTAAATCAAATGACAGAAGCTATTTTGGTCAGTATTACTGATAGAATCTTGGGAAAACTGGGGAACCTGGCCCTGCAAGAGATAGGACTGATATGGGGTGTTAAGGACGAGCTTGAAAAACTAAGGAATACTGCTTCTGTTATCAAAGCAATATTTCTTGATGCAGAGGAGCAGCAAACAAAAAGCCATGAGGTTATAGATTGGCTCCAAAAGCTTAAAGATGCAATTTATGATGCAGATGATTTGCTGGATGATTTCTCCACGGAAATGTTGCAACAGCAGCTGATGATGCAGGATAAGAAGAAGATAGAGGTATGTGCTTTCTTTTCGAAGATAAAGAAGACTGCATATGGTTTTAGCATGTCTCCTAAGATTAAGGCAATTAGGGAGAGACTGAATGACATAGCTTCAGACAGAAGCAAATTCCATTTGACAGACCACCCCAGACAGATGCCTAGTGTTATTGCAGAGAGGGAGCAGACTCATTCTTTTGTTTGCGTTGAAGAAGTTGTCGGGAGAGAGGATGATAAATTGGCCATTGTAGAATTGCTGTTGCACTCTAACACTGAGGAGAATGTTTCTGTTATACCAGTAGTTGGCATTGGGGGGCTAGGAAAGACCACTCTTGTGCAGCTCGTTTACAATTCTGAGAAAATACGAAGGCATTTTGAGCTAAGAATTTGGGTGTGTGTTTCTGATGTTTTTGATGTGAAGTTAATAGTTCAAAAAATTTTGGAATCTGCAACTAATACTAAATGTGATGGCCTCGAAATGGATTCCTTGTTAACTCGTCTTGGAAAAGAAATAGATGGCAAGAAATTTTTGCTTATTTTGGATGATGTATGGAATGATAACCGTGAGAGATGGCTAAAGCTGAGGGATCTGTTAATGGGTGGCGCAAGGGGGAGCAAGGTTGTGGTGACGACACGCACTCAGTTGATCGCAACAATTACTGGCACAGCTAAACCATACTTCCTCAGAAGTCTTTCTGAAGATGAGTCGTGGTCTTTGTTTGAGAAGTTAGCTTTTAAACAAGGGAAAGAATTTGAGAATACAAGACTTGTAGCAATCGGAAAGGAGGTTGTTAAAAAATGTGCCGGAGTTCCCCTCGCCATAAGGACCATGGGAAGCCTTCTTTACTGCAAGGATACAGAAACTGAGTGGCTCTCTTTTAAAGACAGAGATCTTTCCATGATACCTCAAAATGAGA
Source organism: Populus alba x Populus glandulosa (assembly GCA_033617975.1). Lineage (NCBI taxonomy): Eukaryota > Viridiplantae > Streptophyta > Magnoliopsida > Malpighiales > Salicaceae > Populus > Populus alba x Populus glandulosa. The sequence continues at coordinate 13,193,888 of CM066161.1, forward strand.
ATGACATTTTACCGATCTTGAAGTTGAGCTATGAGCTACTTCCGCCATGCTTGAAGAGTTGCTTTGCTTACTGTTCCTTGTTCCCAAAGGACTACGAAATCAATAAGCAAACACTGATAAAACTCTGGATGGCACAAGGTTTTCTGCAGCCAGCCGATGGAATGCAACATCCTGAGGAAGTCGGTCATCAGTGTTTCATGGATTTAGCTCGGCGATCCTTCTTCCAAGATTTAGAGTATGGTGAATGGGGTGATGTGGTGAGTTGCAGAATGCACGATCTGATGCATGACCTTGCCCTGTTAGTTGGTGGAAGTGAGAGCTCTACAGTCGATTCTAATGCAGAAAATATTCGTGAAAGAATTCGTCATGTATCCCTTGACTTTGAATTAGATTCATCGCAGAAAATCCCCCCCTCTCTGTTCAAAGCAAACAAAATTCGGACATTTGTGCTGCCTGTGCAACCAGTTTATCGTAAAATACTGAATCAGGCTCCCCATGATACAATTATTTCCAGTTTCAGGTGCTTGCGTGCATTAGATTTCCATAACACAGGGGTTGACATTGTGCCTGGTTCAATCAGTAAGTTGAAGCATTTGCGGTATCTTGATCTCTCCAAGAACGAAGATCTAAAAAGACTCCCCCGTTGCATTACCAGACTGAAGAATTTGCAGACACTCAAACTCTCTTCCTGCAAAAGGTTAGAAGCATTGCCAAGTCATATCAGTAAAATGATCAGTCTTAGGCATCTTGAGATTGACCATTGTACTGGTTTGACGCACATGCCAAATGGTCTAGGGCAACTAACTGCTCTTCAGACATTAACACAGTTTGTAGTTGGCAAGTATGGCACCTCCCCTGATCTCAGTGCACGTCTGAGGGAATTAAATGGCCTAAACGACCTACGAGGAGAGTTCAAAATTTCAAAGCTGGAAAAATTGAAGGTTTCTGCAACGGAATCAAGGGAAGCGAATTTGAAGGGAAAAGAGAACTTGGAGGTCTTGAGATTAGAATGGACCAGAGGAGTTAATGATGACAGAGTTATTGATGAAGATGAAGTGTTGCTAGAAAGCTTTCAGCCACATTCTAATCTTAAGGAGTTTCACATTTACGGGTATAGAGCTGGAAAGTTTCCAAGTTGGATGGTGCTTAACTTGTCTTTATTGCTCCCGAATCTTCAGGAGATCATCATATGGAGGTGTTACAGATGCTTAGAGCTCCCGATGTTTAGTCAGCTACCTATGCTCAAGGTTCTGAAACTTGAAGAGGTTACGGCTTTGGAGTACATCGAGAATAGCAGCAATGGGTCTTCTTCATTGTTTTCAGTCAGGGGCAATCTATCCAAGAGAGGAAAAAGAGAAGAAAAATCGGCACTGTTCTTCCCAAGCCTCCAAGAACTTCGACTCTTTGACTTGCGTAACTTTAAGGGATGGTGGAGGGAAGAAGTTTCCGTGGTTAATAATTATGAAGCAACAGTAGAAACGACAACCAAAACCGCAGGAATATCACTTCCATCAGTAGCAGCCGGCGAGGAGAAGCAACAGCCACTACAGCAGCAGCTAGTTCTGCCGTCATTTCCTTGCCTTTCAAAATTAACTATTGGCCACTGTCCAAATCTATCAAACTTGCCATTGCATCCATTTCTTAATGAAGTGGAGTTCAAGGATGTAAATGCTGGGCTGGTGCAGTGGTCAATGGCGGGTCTTGCTTCAATAGAAGGGAGTTCAGCATCAGGAAGAAACACCTCACTTCCTTCCTTCCCCTCCACTCTTAAACTGAAGCATCTGTGTATTGACAGCGTCATGGATCTTGTTTCAACATCACAGCTGGAACTACAAAACCTCACTTGCCTTGAGCATCTAACCATAGAGAATTGTCCAAATCTGTCATCTCTTCCAGAGGAAAGTTTAAGGGGTTTGAGATCACTCCGTTTTCTCTCCATTCGTGGCTGTGGAAGCCTAACGTCACTGTTCCTGGGATTGCAATATCTCACATCCCTCGAAGAGCTTGAAATCGAAGAGTGCAGAGCACTTGATATGTCAGATTGCGATGAAGAGAACAGCTTGCAATTTCGAGGACTGAAGAGCCTTCGCAGACTGAAAATCGGATATATGCCACAATTAGAATCTATACCGGATGGAATTCATGAAGCTAAATCGTTGCAAGATTTAAAGATTGAAGGCTGTGTTGGCTTGAAGACTTTGCCGGAGTGGATTCATGAACTCAAATTACTTCAAAGGCTTGACATTTCTGATTGTCCCGAGCTCAGTTCTCTACCACAGGGTTGCATGAAAGCATTGCAAATTTTGGAAATCTACAACTGTCCCAAGTTGCAGAGAACATGTGAAACGAGAACAGGCACGGACTGGCCTTTTATCGCCCACATCCCTCATGTCTATGTTGACCGGAAAAAGATTACGATACCTGCTGTCGATATCTCAAGCTTGTAAGGGTTTCTGTTTCATTTTGCAGGTCTGCTCGTCTTCTTTATCCTTTAATTCCTTGTAAACTGCCATAGCTATCCCTTACTTCGTTGGTTGTTGTTCAAGATACAAGAGTTTGGATTCGCTTTGTTATCAAGAAATGAAATGAGCACAAGATCAATTTTAATCGAAGAAAGAATTCGGGAATTAATGTCCAGAAGTCATGTCTTTTTATATTTCTGATTTGCTGCAAAATTTATAACACATCATTGCTCATCTCACAATTCCAGTACAAAATCAAGAATTTTGTGGAATACAAATTTAAGTTCCATATTTTCAACGTTGTGTTCCATTGGCATGCATCTAGCAGAAATTTAACCTTTGAATTCATCAATTATGACTATGATGCTTTAACTATTCAACAATAACATGTTAGATTGTTTCATGATATGATTGTTTTTATTTGTGATACAGGGGCATAATCTGATTGGGTGAGGATACAGACTCATATGGCAAATTAGATGAGTTTATGGATAAATAAAGTCGACATATGATGACCTTACTTGTTACTCTTTGGTTGGAAAATTGTGCTCATTTAGATCTATTTTATTTATTTTGGTTATTTATATTAGAAAATTTTAATTAATGAGTCGGTTGGGCTTAATAGTTGGATGTTTTAGAGTTATATTATTTATATGTTGTTCTTTTAGTTTGTGAGATAATTTTAATGAATTGAATAAAAACAAACTTTTTCAAACCTTATTTTTTCTCTTTTCTGACTTTTTCTTTTCTTCTTTGCTTTTAATTCTTAAGTTTTTTCTTTATAAGTTTCTTTCTTTTCTACCTTAATTTTATTTTTTTGTTCAAATGGTTGCATTTGAAGTACTTCTATCCGATTTAATGGGAATTAAAACTTTTCCGGTTATTAGTTGGCTTGTATTAGATCTGAGTATAGATCATAGTTTTAAAATTCAACCCAACCTGACAGGTCAACTCAGGACCCGGTTGACTTAGGACTGGAACCGATCAGGTTTATGAAAAATAAGGATAGTTAAAAACCCGATGACCCGGCAAGAACAGGTCAAAAACTCGGTTGCAACCAGTTGATTTTTTTTTTTATTGAAAGAATGTCGTTTTTTACCAAAACTTGTTAACCCGATCAAAACCCGTGATCCAGGCCTTGAACCGGGTCGACCACTTGGCTAAGTTTAAAAACACTAGTGTAGATAACTTAATATGCATATGAGTATTTTAGTTAAAGGTCCTGAAAGTACTTACACTTTTCATGCTACGCTTGCTGATTATATGTTTCTGTTGCTAAAGAATTAACCTTTACTTGGAATTTGAAGTTATCGTCCATGAAAAGATGTATTTTAAGTGATCATACAAGCCTTTTGGGGTTGTTTGCAACGTCTTGTTTAAAAATTCAGAGTCAAATATGTAGCACCTACAGAACTAGAAGTTTTGTAACCTATCACAACGTTTTATTTTTATTTTTTTATTCATTTATGTTGGAATTTATGTGTATTGGAATAATTGATTTTGAGGTTAAAAGCTCAAAATTAGTGAAATAAAAAAGTATAGAATTTAAATTATAATTATAATCCAAAGTCTAGTTTAAACTGATGTAAGTGAAAATTCCTCCTTTACCAAGATAATATATTTTTTAAAAAAATAATTAAATTAATTTACCAAACTCAGGATAGGTGAACTCCTTGGCTGTGTCCTGTAACTATGGTTCAGACAAAAAATAAATAAATAAATAAATAAAAGCTTCGGCACAATTAGGTCAAATTTTGCTTTAGAACTATCATTTAAAAGCTTCTTACACATTTCTTACAGATGAAAAGGCGCAATTATCGAGTGGGTTTTCTATGTTATCCCATCAGGCAACTGTGCAGAAGTCTATGAAATTGTTCAATTCTTAATTAGTTTTTTATTTGGTTTGATTTTTTTAGTTTAATTTTGTATTTTTCTTTACTTGATATGATTTTTTTTTTTAACTAAACCAGTTCTGCTAAAATTAAAATCAAACCAAACCAAAAGAAATATTTTTAAAATATTCCAATTAATTTAATCTGTTTTTTTTTATTTGAATTTTTCAATTATTTTTTTTATTAGATTTTTTACTCCCCTCTAATCCTGACTCTAGAGGCTCCCAATTGAAATAACAAGGTATCTCCTATGAAGATGCTCCTTAAGGTCTATTAAAGCTGATGTTCTTAGCAGTCAGAATGTCCAAAAGGAACCGAAACCACATTAAAATTAAGCATTAAAATTTATTAATCACAGCCTATGAAATCATCATCCTGGTAAGATGCTTTCAATTTCTTGACTGAATGCGGTAGCTAAAGGTTCAATTGTTAAGCAAAACAGCAACTACTTTGATGGCTTAAACGATCTTGCTGTGGTTTTGTCAGCAGCTTGAGATCCCAAATATGGCGATCAATTACAAATGGATCTGTAGATGAGGTCCTTCGTCATGGTTTGTCACTTAAAAAAAAGAAATTCCCAACGAAACTGGAATGAACACCAAAGAATAACCATGCTTCATCAATAAACTTCTGATCATCCCCATTAAAGGTGAATACCTTTCCTCTTCTGGCTCTGTATGGGGCCAAAAATATAAGTTGCATATATTACATTTTACAATGTCTGAATAATTCTAGCAATATATACACCAGATTTGTTTATATTTGCCAGTTCTGAACTATCTTCAGAATAAAACAAATCAAAGGGCCATTCATGACCACTTAAGTAGAGGAAAATCACTTCAACAGGAGGGTATATAATTCCTTCAAGATCATCAAGGAAGAACGGCTAAAGATAAGGGAAAATTAGAGGAAGGAAATGATTGTTCAACGCTGTTCATCCGCATGCAATGAATGTCAATGTTCTTGTCCCTTCTTTTAGTTTGGAGGGTTCTTACTTAAAATCACAGCTATTCAACTGTATTGCTCACAGCTAAAGAAAAAGTATCTGCAGCAGTACTGTAGCAAATACACGAGAAACAGGTTTATGCTCAACTTCAATTATTAATTCCATTTGGGGTCACATCCACCTTTTTTATTCTTTGATTTTTCTTAGGATAGGTTCTTGTTCTGTCTGATTGTCTATGAACTTAACCTCTTCCATCAAAATTCCAACATTTTAATCAGATTAAATTGAAAATCTTACTAAAGTTGATCGTGGCGGATCGAGGCGCCATGGACATGTAATCTAAGACCTTCCTATCAAGATAGATCAGAAACTTTTAGATAATGAAAATCTAATCGGTTATAAAGTATACTAAGAGTTTCGGTCAATGGGATATTGATCTCAAACTTATTTTTATTCTAATTTACATCTTAAACTTGATTGTTTATCGGCAAAAGCATCCTTCCGTTGGTGAATGTAGGAGATTTATATTTAAGAAAAAAAAAACTGATCATAAGAAATTCTTGTGTAAATCATATGATTCACTAAAATAAAATGATCAAAGAATCCCCTTCTCATCAGCACGAACTTGACAAGAACATCAATTATCGCCATGCACCTAGCTAGTTGAAAACTATGCCAGCCACCTAACACAAAACCACAAATAAATTTGATGATTGAGCAGACATTAAGCTATTGATCGATTGATGATTTCTTTATCAATATATTATTTGTTCTTTGTTTTTTCCTTTCCAAGGGGTGAAACTACATTAATTAGAAATAAGATTTCAAGCAAAGACAAAAAGTACTAGCTTCGTGCCTTAACAGGAGTCTACTTGCAAACTTTGACAAGCTCAATAATGGCCAAGGCCGAAGAATTAAAGAAGAAGATAGAAACAAACAAAGAAGTAGAATGTACAGAGAAAAAGGGTAAAGGAAAGCAATAACGGAAAGAGATAAATAGCAGAAAAGCTTGTGAATAAAATTTTGTATATGAGATTGTTTCAAGCAACTAGATATCCTTTTTATATTGTTACAAAGTTGGAGTTTCACATAAACTTTTAATATTGTTTATATCTAGAAAAAAAGTTTATATTATGAATTCTAATAGAATTTATATTTTTAATAGGGCATCTCCTTCTTAGCAATCTCATATTTCCTAACTAATTTTAATCATTATTAATGTATTCTGTTAAAGACTCTTATTCGAAATAAAACTTGGTCTTCTAGTCATTCATGTTAACTCTTGTCTCTATAATCAATTGTCTTTTCCTAGTTGATCATGCGTTTTATATATTTTTATTAGTTAATTGTCTTTTATCTTTTCTACTCGACTTAAACTCTTTTTTAGCTTAGTCAATCTTATTATTGATGATCAATTTTAGCTTTATTTTTCTTGTTTGGTAATGAATAATTATTATTCTTATTTGATTGATGCATAGATTTTAATTTTTGTATAAACAATGCCCCTCATATTTTTTTTATTTAAGATAAATGAAGGAATATTGACTTGCCCTATTATTAAATCTATCAACAAAATGACCATTGATAATGTGATAAATTAAACACTATTTTTTTTTAATATCAACCATGTTTCATTTTTTAACTTGTTAACCAACTAAGCAATTTCAAAATAAAATGTTGTTTGGTTTAGAAGCAATACTTAAAGGTTACTTGAGTGGTTAGCTCTTACCTTTTCTTGTTTAGCTTGTGTTTAAATAGTTTATGTAGATTTTCTTTTTATTTTTACAATGAACTTTCTAAATATCTTCTTAGAAACTTGCCTCTTGAGTTGTTTAGGATCTAAAACGACTATGGATAAATATGGTGGTATTTGGATTTAAACCTTCTTCAGTTTTTTTGCCAAGGTTATTTATTATAGAATAAGTTTGTCCTAAGTTGAAATCGACCATTGTGCATTGTTATTTACCTATTTTTATGTTGGATTATGTTTGATCTTGTTTACAATTGATAATGTGTGTGGTTGGTCATCAATACCATATATTAGTAATCTAATAGGTGCTTTTTATATTGATTTTTGACTAAAGGACTATATATATATATATATTTTGGTTCATGGATATATGTTTGGTATGGTGTATTGTTTAGTTTCATCTTTTCTCATCAATGTGTTGAGTTGACACATCCTTCTAAACTATGACTTGGTTAATCGATCTTGTTTCCATGTTTTTTTTTTTAGGTTTTGAAGATATTAATGTTTTGGAACCGAACCATAATCCTCATCACCAAGTTTAAGTTTGGGTCATTTATGTTATGGCTAATGGTTAAGCCACTCAATATCAACAAGTCTTCCCAACCTAAAGCTCTTGATTTGTTGTTAAATTATAACTTGTTTAGCTTTCCTCCCTAAATCTTCTCTTTTAGAAAGCATGGTATGATAAGTAGAACACCTATAAACCTCACAATAAGATATCTCCTAAACTTTTTATGACAATTCATTGGTTTTTCCATGATTGCTATACTTTTTTCAATAATAGCACCCATGATTAATTCTATCCTTTATCACGGGCCAACCAAGGCTTATCATTTTTGCTTGAGGGTAGATACAATCATTATCACATTAGGAAATGAGTCAATATCCACCTTCATCTTCTTATGTGTCCTGTCTCTATGAGTTATGTTATTTATAATATTTCTTCCCCTTGATTTTATCAGGAGTGAGGATTGTATGATTTATAAGAAGCTTTATTTGTTCCTATGCATCAATTAGTTAAAAACCTTTTTAATTATTTTGATGTCAAAATAATATTTTGGCTAAGTTAGCCGATGTTACTTATGGTTTTATTTTATAGAAGCTCTTATAAAATTGGTTCTCCATCTCTTTCTAACTACTAATGGAATTGGATGGTAGCATAAAGAACCAATAAAATACAATTATAGTAAGCAATCAACTGGACAACTTGAGTTGTATAAAGAAATTTTTCTTACATCATCATATTGATTAGTAAATTTAGCTATGTGTTCTCTTGTTAACTAGTTATTCTCTTTAGAAAATTGTTTGAAGCCGGCTATCTTGATGCCTGTAGGAATTGGATGTAATATTTTAAGATTATAGATGATAATATGTAAATCCAGTTGTATGTCTAACTTTTAACCCCATCTCTTTTAAATATTGAGTCAACTCATTATTATCATTTTTTCCTTTTTCTTGTTAATCAATAAAAAGTGTTTATGGTGCATGAGGATTAAGGTTTTCTTGTTAAAAATAGCTCGTGTGAAACTAAACTACATATTAACAAGTTGTTATGGTTATAGATATGGATATTGTGCCACTTAAGTGGCTTGATACTACTTATATACTTCAGAGGTTAATAGTATATCAGGAGAAATTATGTCTAGATTGAACTATGCTTGCTACGAAGTCTGAGACATAAGAGTTTATGATATTCAACATGAGATTATATAGTTCCAAGTACCCTTATTGAAGTGCTTCATATTGCGAAATATCCTAGGACTTTCCTTTATATGTCTAGATAAAAGAAAAAAAGTGTTCAATATACTCCTTTTAAGTTCATTCTGGATCTAGTTGAGTTGATTAGATGTGGTCTACATAGTTTTGTTAACAACCATAATATTATGATGATAGTATTCTCCATCTTCGCCTAGATAGCTTTTAAATCAACATTAGATATGTTTAAGTTCTAATAAAAGGATGTTATCTAAAGAGCAATCATTTATAGCTAATTAGAATTTGACATAACTAGTTTTGACCACTTGACAAACCATTTCATCTAAAAAAAATAGACATAGGGTTCTGGTGAAGGAATATGAAAACCAAGTTATCCGTCAACAGTTGATAGAATTAAAGACATTATGATAGGTGGAAAAGTGAGAGTCTGCATACGGATATTAGGGTTTTTTTTTTCAAATATAGTGTTTTGCTATTGTGGAGAATTAGATGATGAAAAGTCATCTTGTGGCATGTCTAACACAAGGTGTTTTGCTAATAACTATGGTGATAGTGGATTCACAAGCTTTTCATGGCAAAGAAAATGGAATTTGTTTATTGCCCCTACTAATTGACCACCAATTATTATAGAAATGATTTTGCATATAGTTTTTTTTAGATGGTATAATTCTTGATCAAACAATCGCACCTAACATGCCGATCTATTAATCTGAAAAATAATCATTATGATCTATAAAATACCAATTTATTGATCAATCATTGACTTCTCAAAAAATATAATATATATTCTTCATTCCTTCTTTCCAATAAAGAGAAATTATAATTAGAAACTGAATTCCAAATAGAGATAGATAACAACTTTGTAAATCAAATGAAGTGTAGGAGTCTACTTGTAAACCTTGGCGGGCTTAATAATCATATGTAATACTAAAGAAATAAACGACAAGGCAAAAAAAAAAAGATAAAGGAAAATCTATAAAGGAAAGCGTTGAATGAAAGAGGTAAACTACAAAAAAAATAAAAAACTTGTAAATAATATTTGCATATATGAGTTGCCCATCATTTTTAGTAATTGAATGATATTTTTATATTGTTATGAAGTTTGAGTTCCTTGTAAAATTCTAATCTTAATCATATATAATCTGCTTATAACAAATAAGAAGATTACATTATGAACTCTAATAAAATTTGAATTCCTGTCAGCATACCTCTTTCCTAGCAATCATATATTTCCTCACTAATTTATAATATGTCCCAATATAATCTACTAAAAACTTATATTTATACTATAAACTTGTTCTTTTGATCAATGACTTATCTCTATTTATCTCAATTGTTAGTTGTCTTTTTTTATACATCTTATCATTGTCTATAGATTTTGTCATGCCATGACATTAATAGGACTCACCTAAATTATATATATAATTTCAAAATAGAGTCACCATCTAGGAAATAAATGACATTAGGAATCTTATAACCAACATTGGTTTTAAACAATTTGGTTAAGAAGTTAGTTATGCTTAAGAGGAGATCAATGTCACTTTTATTGTATCCTTTCAAATGAAAGTTCATTTTCACTATGTATTTTTCTCTTAAATCTATTATGTTTTTAATTAACATAAAATATTCTAATTATCTCCTAAGATTACTTATAATATTTTATCATTTCTTAGCAAAAGATTCAATAACAATCTCTAAAAATAGGTGACTTGATTTAATTATTTTATACATTATCGAATATTAGTCCTTAGAAATAAGAGACTCGTTAATTGGGATGAAAATGAGTATCCATGGTTTAGGTTTTTTTTATATCCATACTCTACCCGTTATCTAGCGGTTAAAGAACTTAGATATCCATACCTTATTCATTGGATTTCATGTGTCCAAATGGATATCTATGTTATGAAAATGATTTATTATTCAATAAAAAAATTAAATAGTAATGTGTGTGGGGGGTATTAAATGATAAAATTATAAATTTTTTACATAAATGATACATATATGTGTGTATTGTGCCAATATTAATACATGTATATATTATATTGGATTAAAAAAAAATAAACATTCTACTTATATATATCATGTTAGGACTAAGCTGGTTTTCTGACTGGGCTTGACATCATTCATATCTTATTCATTACTCATTGGATAAGACAATTATCTATAAAAACTTACCCATTCAAGTCAAATCGAGTCGGTATCTATTGAGTTCATATTAAATTGACATTCTTACTCAGCAATCTATGTATTAAAAAACAAGCCTTAATAAAAACATGGTTAATTAATTTAGCAAAATCTTGATGAAAGCTAGTTAACATAATTTTAAACACATTTTTATTTTGAAATGAAAATTATTAAGCTTACATTGGTACCAAAAATAAAAACACTTAAAATAGGCTTAAATTTAATTTTGACAATATCATGATGAAATTTATTGTCTTTTTATTAAAATTATATTAAAAGAGTGTCTTGAGGCTACGCACGTCAAAGCCTAAAATCAAAGCCTAAAATTAAAAGACAGATAAAATACAGTTTAGTGTCGATCCCTTGGATTAGGGACCTTAATACGAAAATTAAACACAATTGAATAATGATTAAAATGAAAAGATATTTATTATTATTATTATTGAAAAGAAACAAGGGTCAAATTTTGGTTATTATAGATTTTAGCCTCTCTTTTTTTTTTCTATTTTTATGGTGAACAAATATTATATATTCTGTCGACATGAAGTTTTTATTCTTAGTATAAAGAAATCGCCAATTAATGAGACCAACATCGACTTAAACCGACGTTGATGGAAAGGGACAATCGTCTCCATGGTAGGCCTCTCTGATTTTATAAAAATGGTGGTTTCTGGTTTTTTAATGGTGTAAAAGAAGGGTTGATTTGTATTGAAGATGACTGCTCGCGATGGGATGGCAGGATGAAAACAAGAGGTGATGAGAAAACATCTCATTCAAAGTGGGTATCTATCTTTCCTCTCCATTTCAAAGAGATAATCCATTTCAAAGAGATAATGAGAAGATTTATGTTGCCATTATGGAAACAATAAAAGATATCTTCCACGCGGTATATTATTATAATTTATAAACACAGCTAAAAGAAATTGGATTGATTTAACAGTTCATATAAACACTTTTAATATATAGTTTTAAATTATTTCATAATAACTTTGTGGTGTAACTTAGCTGCTTAAAAAAAAAAAAAAAAAAGGAGTGGACGATACACCTTAATTAGCTTCTCATACCAGACTACGGTTTTTTTTTATCAGTTATTTGAGTTTCTTTTTGTTATTTTTTATTTTTTGTTTTTCTGTTGATTATACTGTTTAATGTAGAGTTTTTATTTAATTTTATTATTTAATAATGAATTGATTATATATCACTTTTTATTTTTATGATATAATAAATAAAAAATTAATTTTATCAAGTTAAATCTATAATTTGAGTTATGGGTTTGAGAAGTTAATTAAAATTAATATGATATATATTTTTTTAATTTTGTTTTTAATCGTGTCTAGTAAATGAAATCAGAATTGTCTACAATTGTGATATAATTTAATTTAAAAATCTAAGTTAACTAAAGCATTGAGTTTAATGATAATATAAAAAGTATTATGCTACTTAGATATTATTTTTTATATATTTTAATAAATCTTAGCCAGTTAGCAATGATAAGACGGGAAATAAACTAGTTTTCTATATAAAGTTTTCTTGTCTAATTTAGCGTGACACTTCTTTCAACTTCTAATCATAATTTTCTAGTACAATAATCCACCTAGCTGGTGTCCCGTCGGGAGATGGCATATTTCTTCCTCCAAACCTGTAATATATTTTCTCTCATTTATGGCTTCTTTTTTCCCCGTTCATGCCACTCAGTGCTCTTAATTTCATTATTAATATAGTATAATATTAATATGATTGTTTTTTTAAAATTTTAGAGAAAAAAATTTAAATTTTTATAAAATGGGATTTGCACTGCATTTCCAAATGATATCTTAAAAAAAAAGTAAACAAAAGTTTATTTTTAAAAGATAAATGAATAATTGTTTCTATTATATTTTCTTAGGATAATATGTTCAATTTCAATTTTTTTTTCTTCCTTTTTAAGTTTATTTTTATCCTATTTTTAATATAAAATTTTAATATTAATATTAATTTGAAATATTTAATTTTTCTCACTTACATATTTTCCCTTATGCATATTTATTTAGAAACTTTGTTTAAAAATTAAAGATTTATTATCATACAATTTTATTCTTGTTAATTTCTGTAATTATTAGAAAAGGCTTAGAACACCTCATTATGCATAAATAAATATGCATAAGGAAAAATATGTAAGTGTAATTTTTTTTTAATTATTATTATTTAATAATAATAATGTAATTGTAAAGGAATCCATGATGCCAATGGATAAGGTATCGATGAATGATTGCCACGGCACACGGACATTAGTGATTTGTGGGGCAAGTGTGGATCAGACACGTGACAATAAGGTCATTTCCATTGTTAAGGCACGTGGATTGATTATGTGTCAATACATTTAAATCTTGACTATATATATATAAGAAAATAAAGGCATTGATATCAAGTTGAAAAAAGAAAAAATATAAGAAAATTTTCTGTTTAAGAAATTTAAATTATAGTTTCTTAACCTATATTAAAGATAATTATTTTTAATTTGGTTTAATTTTTATATAAAAAAACAACAAAATAAAAAAAAATCAAGTTTTAACTAAGTTTTGTCGAGTCATTTGGATCATGAAACAACTAGATTTCATCAAGATTTTATTTATTTTATTTTACTCGGACCGATCCAATCATCAAATCGACTCGTCTAATCGGGTTTAATAATTATGACTAAAATGTATATTATTAGCAAAAGGACTATTTATACACGAAAATCCTTTCAAATTAAAATAAAAAATTGTAATTAACTTTATCCGACGTAATAAACCCTATAAATACACTTCTCCTGAAGGGCAATATTCTTGCAAGAGCTCTTCTTAGTTCTTTCCTTTCTCCTTTTTCTCTACTTCAAGAATTCTCTTACTTATCCAGGAGATATATAGGCAATAACCATTAGGAGGAGGAGGAGGGTCTTGGCAAGCTTTAAACGCATGCATGGACAGCCTTGAAGAGAAGGTTTCTGTGTTCTTTCATGAAGATTTTGCTGACGAGTCGTCTGGTCGCTCTCTGGAGGAAGAAGACGACTACGTGTCTGACAACAACTTGCACGACCCCATGGAAAGAGCCTTGTATTGGGAATCACAAGACGCCTTGCTTCAGGTATTTAATTTTGATTACAATAATTTAAAGCAAATTTTGCAATAACTTGAAAATACATTGAATTTTTATTTTTCTAGTATTTTTTATTATTTTAACGTTTTACTATCAAAATAATAATAAAAAAATTATTCTACTTACTTGATATCGTAATATAGTATCAAAAACACAAGGAGTGATTTAGTCAAATTAGATCTTCCTGTCCATAGAAAAAGATTTTTTTTGGGTGGAAAAAGCAGAAAACTCTAAAGTACACGTGTGGCAACTATTGTATGGCCGGTTGGTGTGACGTGCCCAATTTTTGGCATCATTTATGTTTGCGGCAGTCTGAATAGTAAGTAATAGCCACGTGTACGGTTGCAGTAGGGTGGTTAGATGTCCCCTTCAAATTGCAAGGGCTGGCGTGGTGAAAGTGATATCCACCTCTTTAAAATCTTCGAGAAATAAGAAAAATATATCAACTTTAGAGCTTGGATGGGACTATACTTTGCTTTCTTTATATTTTAATCGATGTTTAGAATTTTCTTTCTTAATTAAACGTATGTTTTCGTACTATTTTTTATACCTTTTCTATTTTATGATCAAATCATAAATTAAAAATAAAATTATTAAATTGAGTAATTAATTTAAAGTAATATTATTTTAAGATAAATTTTTAAAAATAAACTACATTTGACTGAAGGGAGTTTTGGAGCGCTACAGCTCTATAGGCTCAAAGTTAAGGCAAGAGGTTAGCAGAGTTATAGGGTTAGCAAAAGAGAGTGATTTTTGCAATTGCATGAAGCCCACTGATGGCTGCACCAGCTGTTTAAGACAAAGGGTTGTCAATTTGCTCACCCAAAAAGGATTCGAAGCATCTCTTTGCACATCCAAGTGGAAAAACACCAGAAAGCATCCTGGAGGTGATAATTCTATCCTTCTCTCGTTAAATGCATTTTGTGGTAGGGTTGTTCTTGTTGACCTAGACTGATTCGACGACGCCTTAATTTTCCAGGAAAACACGAGTACGTCGAGATAATTGCAGGCACGGTGGGACGCAAGAAGCCAATCCCATATCTGATTGAGCTTGAATTCAGAGACCAGTTTGAGATTGCCAAGGCCAGTGATGAATACCGCAATCTTGTGGCACTACTGCCAGAATACTACGTGGGGAAAGCTGACTACCTCAATGCCATTGTTGGCATTCTATGTGATGCAGCAAAGAGATCAATGAAGGAGAAGAAGATCCATATGGGTCCATGGAGAAAGAGGAGCTTCATGCAGATGAAATGGTCAAATTGCTCTGAAAGACGATCTGTTGACAAGTCTTCAGGCAAATCTTTTCCCTCGTCAAGACAAGCACGTGAATCCTGCTTGCACCTGTCTGCTGCTCCAGCTTTGACTGTCACTTGATCATAGGAAGTGAACCCATTTTCCTCTCGTTAGAAATCTTTTTTGACCTCTACTAGTGTATAATGCCCACCTATATAGGATTATCATGTGAGAAGTGTTTATAGTTGTATAATTTTGAGGCTGTGGTTGAGATGCTTAAGCTAGGCAGACCCCAGTGCCGAGCTCTCTACAAGAGATGTGCTAATACGATGTTTTTATCAGAAATGTATTGCGTTCAAGTTTGAGTGCGTAATCAGAAATGTACTGTGTTCAAGTCTTTTGCAAGTATTCATTTTCTGCAAGAAACAAACTTTATAATTTAGATCGATATAAATTAAGGTATTTGACTGGAAATTTCTGGATATAAATCAACATATTTGGATGAGAAATTCTCTGGGAAGTCGAAGAACAAGTCCATTGTCTGCTTTTTTTTTTTTTTTTTGATTTACGTGAATGTCCGGACCAGCTTGCACGCACCACGACTAATCCCACGGCCCACTGAACATCCTGCAAACCCAGTTAGCATGTAAGACACCGCGGGGGTGACAAGCGTGCACGGTGAAGTTTGAACCCTGGTGAGGTGGAAAGGAACAAGCCCTTTCCACCACTAGGCCAAGACCTCAAGTGCCCATTGTCTGCTTCCCATCCCCCACCTGGTCATTGCCCCTGATTTCCCTGAAATGCTGAAGCAAATTCCTTGTAGATTCATGCACTCGAGTGCTAATGCAAGGAAGCCAATCATTACATACAATATTTGCGTACAAAATTTGTGAGGTCTCAGGACACTGCTACTATGGCACAAATATTTTGGAATACTCTTAAGAACTGTGACTCAGTATGTGAATGACTAGAAATTCTTTCATGTAATTTCTGGCCATTATATCTACACATGCAAACCCTTTTTGACTTTCATTCAGGCTTTGAAGCCCTGGAATGATGATGAAAGGATCCTGAAGAGCCCGTCCGGGTTATCGGCCTGTACCTGTCAAGAATTTGGAGCAATGTGAGCTGCTCTAGAAAGAAATTAATAATGCAGCATTGAAATGCATTCCTACTCAAGGCAGGATATCTTCGCCATGGCATTAACATTAAAAACAATTGGAATTTTCTAGCCCCCCAGCACAAACCTGCCTGGATATTAACATGGGACTAGTTTCTGACAACAGTGAAAAAAATGACACCAGGGCAACATATTCATGTTGTACAGCTTAAAGCCTTAAGCTCAGTAAGCTGGCAAACTAAATGGGCAACATTTCAGAATATTCTGAAACCAGCAATCTTTTATTATTTTGCAAATCAAGGTTTTCTGGGTCTAGCCACTGAATGAGTCTTCTACTTGCGTACTATCCTCAGACAATTGAGGATAAGCTTCGAAAATCATGTTTATTTTTTAATGTACTTTACTATAGAACATGGATGGAGGCGAGTAATTTGAAAATAATAATCAGAACTAGAGATATTAAAGCATGCAGAAGAAAAATACCCAGTGACCAGCATCTTCAAGGACATGCATTTCAACTCCAGCTCCCTCCTCAGCAGCCAGATCTTCAGCAGCATGAATTCTCTGGAGATCTTCAAGGGCCCACCGGTGCAAGCTTCTCTCTGCTTTCAAAAAATTTACATGCACACCTTGAGGCAAATTTTCAACAAATTTCCTGCAGTCAACAACATGGATCAACTTGAGTAAGGAAGCAATGCTCTGATCAAAGTAGAGCAAGGTACTTTTTTGAACTCGCATTAACCATATTTCAAGATTACCACAAATTTGTTTCTTCGTATGATTGGTACATTTCAGAAATTCCATCGAGGTCAAACATCCAAGAGAAACTTGATGATGGCGAACCAGGAGGACCATTTGTTTTAAGATTAGTCACCACCCACTGGACATAGAAAGCAGAAAGACAATTAATGCCAAGAACTTGACGGGATCACAATTAGCATCTTTATAGAAAAACATAATTGAAGTACAGAAAACAGACTAAATAAAGTTAGCTTAATTACTCAGTAATCTCAGTTACAATCCTAAAGTTGCACCAAACATGAAGTAAGCAATATATTGATTTCTCTAGCAGCTTATTTGCTTTATGAGAGCATGTAGTTGCTGGGAGCTCTAGATGCTATTGCCTAAACGGGGTTTCCCTCCTTTTTAAATTGAATGTCCAGCAAGATGCTGTCTGAATTCAGCAGTCAAACAGCTACTCATAATAATATATTTCAAACTGTCTTTTCAAATCTGAATCAGATCTGCACCATGTATCCTACATCATGCTACACGTATACTACTCTCTCCTGATCTTTCTAATTATCTTCCACCAAAATAAGATCTGATTCCACACAAACTTTTGTTTTTCGGGGCGGAACAAGAGTTAATGAAGAGTCTAAGGAGAAGAATTTGTCACTGTCATTTTATTAAAATTAAATCTATGGGGGCAAAAAATAATGTTTCCCATTGTACCTCCATGAAACGTCTGTGAAGACTGTCCATATGATTAGCAGGAAAGTAATCAAGCTAGGAGCAGAAATGATGTAGAAAAAGATGAAAACCTTTAACATCTCTATATACAATATACCACAAACTGCAAACATCACATTTTATTACTAAAGTGAATGAAGATTCTCACATAGATTACAACAGCAACAGCAACTTTTTTCATGCAGAAACCGAACAACAATAGGAGTATCATGAATAAGCATTAGGAATTCAGAATATACCTGTGCAACATCCTTAGAAAACCCTTCTTGTATAAGAGCATTGGCAATATCTCGCTTTGAGAAGACCTTCCTTGAAGAAAGATTATAAGATACTCATAATAATGCCCAAAAAAAACAAAGAAGAAAACAGACATCCAAACAAAGAGAAGACACAAATACTGTATATTTGGTGGTAGTTACAGGTACACAAAAAAAAAAAAGGTCAAAACAGACATCAAAGGAATATAGTAGATACAATCACTCAAGATAACGGTAGGAAAGATAAGGGTGAGAGACAATGCTTGGATGCTGAGTTAGAGAATTCAACACTAAATAGAAGTGCATTGGTGTTTAAGGAAAAATCACTTGCTTGGATGCCGAGTTAGAAATCCAACTCTAAATAGAAGGACATCTGTTTTTTGAAAAAAATCACTACCCCACCAAGATAAAAACAGCATCACTATCACATCAAAAAGGTCTATGATACACCCAAATATGGGTGTTACAACTTATGAAACATACCTCCTTTGGTAGTTTCCTTATAAAAGATATTAGTTCTGCAGGATGGTCTTCTCCATCTCCACCAGCCCTAACTTTTCCAGGAGTAGCATCTAGAGACCAAACCTGAAGTGGCGCAAAGACTATAAGAATTTAAAGAGATAAAGCAAAATGAAATGACAAAGACCAACCATAGAAAATTAATTAAGGACCCTGTTATTATACATAGAGAAAATGGATTACTTGTTACAAAACTTGGACTAACATCTGAAAACTGGTATTTTAACCCAATCTTATGTTCTAAACCATCTAAAGAATATTTGCAGATTATAAACTTACTCTTACAGATTGGGCAAGAGGCTTTGCAGCTTGTTCCACCATACTCAAGGCAACTGCATGGACAAATAGGGAGAATGTTAATGCATTGAAGTCAATTAAAATATCAGATTGGTAAATTGCATGTCAAGGAAAGTAGATGTACCTTTTCCACCAAAGCTGTGCCCAATTAAAACACGAGGTGTTATTCTAAGCTGTGCAACCTATTCAAACAAAATCACTAACATTTAATTAGCCATAAAAATATTCTCGAGTGGTGGTCAGGAGGTTTATTGTGGTTAGGAAGGAGGTGTCAACAAAAGAAGAGCTGCAACCATTTCAAGAAGCATAAAAAGCTGGAGCGCATTAACAGATGCATCAGCCATGCACAAAGAACCCACCATCTTGGACTTTTGGGGCTGTCTCAGTTTTAAAGAAATGAAAAATAGAAGAACAAATTGTCCATGAATAAATAGCCAAAACTTAAAAGTCACTCACTAGCTTTAAGACATCAAAAGCAGTTGAGGCAACAGTGTGGGGCCCCTTCTTTCTGATTGATGCTGAATCACCGTGGCACCGCAGGTCAACCAAAAGAAACTGCATAATTTGTCAATGATAAGTAATATTCTAATCACCCTCAAATCCATGCCAAAACTGACTCATTTGAACGCCTTCAATCCCAAGTAATGTACTTCATGCATAATTGTTGAAGTTCATGATTGTATACAAGTTCTCCCCCCAATAACCCACTACAGTTGGATCATAACTGGACAGTGATTGTTTTCTCTTGCTTCCATAATCCTCAGGCATGCATGTAGAACAGGGACAAAGAAGTCACACAAGTATCGGCAGACACTCACACAATAGACCTTCAAAAGTACATGAGCATTATTTGACAGCATTAAAAGCTCACATGAAGATGCTATGCAATTGCTATGTTGGCGGCATTTTCACAATGGATCCTATGCTCACATGCAGACCATGAAATCTAATTGCTTCATATGGTTGGAACATAGGGCAATTGTAATCCTCGGTCATACTGATACAAATATCACAGGGAATTATGGAACCATGCTAGCTTGACCTCGCACTTTTTTTGGGGTTATAGAGAATATAAAAGATACAAAAGGAAAAAAAAAAAAAAACAGTACCTGCCATGCTGGAAATTCTTGTGCCAATCTCCGTGTAAAGGTTCCTGTGATATTTTAAATCTGTAAACTATATTTCAAAAAGTTCCTATTAATGTGTGTATGTAAGAGCATACAAAAAGCAACTAATCAAAAGATAGAAATTAATGCATAAAGTTCTGCAGGAGAAGGTAGTGAGACCACTTCACTGAGGTGATGGCACTTTGAAAACAAAATCGTCAGAAAAGGAACACTTCACATTTCATAATTTTATAGAAAGTGTGTGATTTCTTCGTTTTTGTTTTGTCTAGGATATATTCTAAATTTGATGGTTGAGACATATTATATTGCTTAGGTAATCAATACTACAGCATAAGACAACTTGAAACACATCACAGTTGGAACCTATACTTCGAGGGGAAAATAAACAGAAGGATAACAGCTTAGATTAGTGAGGTCTTTAGTTTTTTGCAATTTAGTGCTTCATCTTTCATAATTGTTAATTCCAAGGTTTTCTAGGATTTTCAAGGGTGTTTATTTTGGGAGTCTAAGTTAGTCCCCTGGCTCATCTCCATTAGACAGTCTCCTGTTTGAAATCCTAGTTCTAGAAGGAGATATGGTATCCCAACTTGCCAAGGGACAAGGGTTAAACATCAACATGGTGCAAGTATATAACTGTCGTGAAAATTATATTTTCTAACAAGTAATCAAGGCAAATATAGAAAATCATAAATGAGTTGAAACTAATACATAGTACTTACCCCAGTTCTTCCTGCTGCCTAAAATTCCATGCAGAAGTACCGCTGTTGGTGGATCCGGCTTTGATTTACCCATCACAGAACCCCATTTTACCTATGCAGCAAATCATTAAGCATAAGCAATTCTGCCCATGAAAAAATGTATACACTCACTCCACTGACCTCAACTCAACTCAACTCCATTTCACTCTCAAAATGTGATATGAAAAGATAGCACATCAATCATAAACCTAAATTGCCATACATCTTCTCACTAACTATAATCAGTTGGACTTGGACCAACTTTCCAAATCTATTCATTTTCACCATTGAATCGATATAAGACAAAAAAAAAAAAGTCTTTACAATTGCACACCTCATAAGAAAAGAAAAAAAATTCATTGTCTTTACATGAACCATTAATTCATCAAATATTCTGTAGATAACCAAGAAGTAACAATTCATTCTAATAATGTTAAAAAAAATGGTAAATTTGGGAACAACTTACAAGTGGTCCTTGAACAAGATCATATGCCTGCAAACATAACAAAAATCCCATCACTCAAACTGAAAATACTACTAATTTTCTACCACCCTAATTTTTTTTTTCTTTCCTGAGTTAAGAAAAAATAATTAAATGAACAAAATTGGATATACCAAGACAGCAGGTCGGTCGGCCGTATCTCTTCCGTAAACGACCCTCTCATCTACCAATGCCATCCGTATGCTTCTCTTTTCTTTATTCCCTCTACTTGATTTACCCTCGGTACCTAACTGGAATTCGTTTTTCTAAAAAAAATAAAAAAAATTATCAAAATAACACTAATAATAATAATAATTAAAAAGAAGAAGAAAAAAAAACTTGAAATCACACGATCACCTGAAACGGCATTGAAATCCTGGTTCTAGAGGAGGTGGCTCTCCAATTTAAACAGAAATCTAAGTTCTTCTTGTCAGTGCAATTAACGGCGGGTTCACGGCGACCACCGCACGTCATGAAATTAGAAATTGCTGACATTTCTCAGAAACCGTTCATGCAAGTATGCGCAAACCGATTAAAAAAAAAACAACCAGAGAAGTGTTTAGTTGTGATGAAGCAGATAAAAACGGCAGCGTATTATAAGGGATTTGCAAGAGCGTGCGCAATGCAAAAGGAAGGTTCAAAAGGGAAAGGCAATGGAACGCGGAGAAATTTAGAGGTTTCTTGTTTGCCTTTATTAATTTGATATAAAAACTGAATCCATTAATAGTAAAAATAATAATATATTTTTAAAATATATAGAGTGAGGGATTGGACGGAAAGCGGAGGCGGAGATACCAAAGCTTGCGCGTTCTCAGGGTCTCGCGGTCGCTGTGGTGGTAGGGACAAGACGGTGTCTACTACCACTAGCCCTCTTTTACGCGGCAGCCATTTCATAATGAAATGACTAAAATGTCATTTTCAGTTTATAGTGATTGTCACGTGGATGGGCACATGGTCATCTTTGCTCGCTGGCAAAAGAAGCAACTTGTTATGTTTTGTTTTTCTACGGTTCGGTCGTTTCGATGAGTTTCTCAAAGAACGTTTCGGGTTTCTGAGGGTGAATCGCATTGCGTTTCACAATGGAAGAATCGCGTTTCGGACAATTGCTTTTGTGCGGCTGAAACTGGCAAAACCCTAAACCCTCACAGGCCACAGGGTTCTCTCATTATCTTCTCTTTTCTCTCCCATTTAGCGTGAAAAACACTCTTCTTGTCTGCCTGCCTGCCAATCCTAAGCTAAGAAGTATACGGATATCTCAGCAGCCGTCAAACCCTAATTCTGATTTGGACCGGTAAAGTTCTCTCCCCCCTTCCAAATTGTTTTTGTTTCATTTTCTTTTCTTTTCTTTTTTACACTAAGATTTCATGAATATTGTTTGGGTTTTTCATTTAGTTCTGTACGAAAATTTAAGCAGTGAAAAATCAATGATTGCTGTTGATTTTTGGATTTTCTTTCTAGTTTCTTGAATAATTTTTTTTTTTGGGCTTTAGAAATCAATGGTTTGAAATGGTATTGATTGCTGTTGAAAAAAGTAAGAATATTTTTTTTCCTCGTTATTCATCCTTATTGTTATCGAAAATCAAGGAAACTTCAAGTCAATTTGACCTACGTTAAGACTTACATGCTACCTGGTGTTATTTCCAGATTATTAACCTGTAAATTAAACCTAGTTATGCCAATTCATTTGCATTTTATCACTCCATCTAGATTTTCTTTCTTTTTTTCTTCTTTTTCTCTTTTGGAAGCACAATTAGTCCATAACTTGCATCGTTATCAATGTTTGCAGGGGAAGTGCTAAATAGCAAAGAAGATTGTGGTAGGCTGCTTGAGTTGGGTAATCTATTCAACCTTTTCCTTGATCTTGTAAAGCGAAAATTGAGTCGTTTACTTGGAAAATTCTTTCTTTCCAATTTAGTCTTTGCAAGTGCAGGCAAAGTAATGCAATCAGTTTGGACTCACCATGTTATTGAACACTGTGGTTATGTATATAGTGCATGCCTTCTTCTTCTCCACGTTTTGTGTTAAGAGGACTTTCTGTAAGTCAAATAAAAAAATGCATACCTAAACAAGGGAAACAAAGTGCCATAGCAGTAGGTGTTCAAAGCAATTACCCTGTTGTAGAAACGGATGCATCTAACAATGTTTCTATGATAGATAACCTTCTTAATTCTCTCAAAGACCTTGCAAGGAAGGGACATTTATTAAAAGCATTTGAAACCTTCTCTCTGATCAAGCTCCATGCCTCTTCAGCTAATCGTGATGTTATCTTACATTCAATTTCTTCATTGCTTTACTCTTGTACCAACCTTAAATCACTCCCGCAGGGTAAACAGCTCCATGCCCACACCATCTCTTTGGGATTTGAAAATCATCTCGTTTTGGTTCCCAAGCTTGTCACATTTTACTCAAGCTTCAGTCTCCTAGCTGATGCGCACATCATCACTGTGAATTCAGATATTGTGAACCCTTTGCCTTGGAACTTGCTTATCTCTTCCTATGTTAACAATGGGTTACATGGAGAGGCTCTTTCAACATATAGAGAAATGGTACATAAAGGGGTCAGACCTGATGATTTCACTTATCCATCAGTCCTTAAGGCTTGTGGTGAAAAATTGGATCTGGACTTTGGGAGGGAGGTACATGAGTCTATTAATGCTGCCTATGGGCACAGATGGAACCTGTACGTGCATAATTCTTTGGTTTCCATGTATGGAAAATTTGGGGAATTGGATGCTGCTCGTCGCTTATTTAATCAAATGCCAGAGAGAGATGCTGTTTCTTGGAACGGAATAATCAGTAATTATGCCTCCAGGGGCCTGTGGAAGGAAGCATTTGAACTGTTTGAAGAAATGAGATTAGCAGGCGCAGAAGTGAATATTATAACCTGGAACACCATAGCAGGAGGGTGCGTACAGACAAGAAATTTTAAAGGGGCACTTGAGTTGCTTTCTCAGATGAGAAGGTGTGACATTGATTTGGATCCGGTGGCAATGATTATTGGCTTAGGTGCATGTTCACACATTGGGGCCATTAAGTTAGGAACAGTGATTCATGCTTCTGCAATTCGTAGTTGTTTCGATGGATTTGATAATGTAAGAAATGCACTTATAACCATGTATTCACGGTGTAAAGACCTCAGGCATGCTGACATTTTATTTAAATCAATTAAAACTAAGAGCTTAACTACTTGGAACTCCATGCTTTCTGGTTATACTCACATGGACCGATCTGAGGAAGCCTCGTTCCTGTTCAGGGAGATGCTGTTTTCTGGAATTGAACCTAATTATGTGACTATTGCAAGCATTCTTCCCCATTGTGCTCGAGTGGCAAATTTACAACAAGGGAAGGAGTTCCATTGTTACATTATGAGGCGAGAAGGGTTTGAGGACTATTTATTGCTTTGGAATTCCCTCGTTGAGATGTATGCAAGATCTGGAAAGGTTTTATCAGCAAAAAGAGTGTTTGACTCATTGAGAAGGAGGGATAAAGTGACCTACACCTCCTTGATTGCTGGTTATGGTATACAGGGAGAGGGGAAGACTGCACTAAAATTGTTTGATGAAATGATCAAACATCGGATTAAACCAGACCAGGTCACCATGGTGGCAGTTCTATCTGCGTGTAGCCATTCTGGTCTAGTAACTGAAGGAAACGTGTTGTTTGAAAAGATGTCAACTTTCTATGGGATAGTTCCCGCAGTAGAGCACTTTTCATGCATGGTTGATCTCTTTGGGAGAGCTGGATTGTTAAATAAAGCAAAGAAAGTAATTACCAGAATGCCTTACAGGCCAACCACTGCGATGTGGGCCACTCTTGTAGGCGCCTGCCGGATCCATGGAAACACAGAGATAGGGGAATGGGCAGCTGAGAAATTGCTGGAAATGAAGCCTGAAAATCCAGGTTACTATGTGTTGATTGCTAATATGCATGCTGCTGCTGGTCGTTGGAGCAAGCTGGCAGAAGTCAGGACTTACATGAGGGATTTAGGTGTGAGGAAGGCCCCTGGATGTACCTGGGTTGATGTCGGCTCTGGATTCTCCCCCTTTGTGGTTGGTGACACTTCCAAACACAACTCAAATGATCTTTATGAATTGTTGGAGGGGTTGGCTGATCTAATGAAAGATGCCGGTTATGTTGCCGGAGAAAATTTTAGTTCTGAAGATGAAGTATTGGAAGAGATAGAATGCTGCAACATGTGAATTTTAGTTCCTTGAACTGTGTTGTCCTTGGGACTTTTACTTGGAGAGAAAGTGCTCGATGCAACTTGTTGAGCACATTGAATTGTGCATTTTTTACTCTGGATCCATATTATTTATATATAAACATATATAAATAAATAAACTGGTTCCACTTGTAGAATAGCAATTATGAAAATGGGATTTACCAAGTTGAATATACATTTGACAAACAAAATCATAATGATTTGCTTTCGTCATTTAAAATGAAAAGAAAATGGTGGTATGGTTTCAGAGGATGATATCTTTCATCTATGCACAGGCTTTCATCACAGCTGGTCTGCTAATTGAGGAAATCGCTGCAGCAGCCAAGTTACACCCCTGATAGCAACCTGTTTCTCGGAAAAAAAAAAAAAAACAAAGCATCACAACCACAAAAAAAAAAAAATCTACTACAGATATTCAAGTTCATGTAGCATAAACCTTGAGCTAGAGAAATGAAAAATTACACCCATGAGAGCTGTGAGGATGTTTCTTTGTCAAGGTAATCCTTTGAACCAGAGAAATGAAAAATTCTCAAGGTAGAAATGTTAATCAAGGGTGGACAAAGACAATGTGTGTTTCTGTGTGTGTGAGAGAGAGAGGATATTGAAGCAGCTCTCAATAAATAGTTTAGTCAATATTGAGTTCATAATTCCATGGCATGCTACACAAAAACTAAAAGGCCTGTCATTTTTCTCATCCTCGCTGGTTCACAGAAACTAAATGGCCTTGCATACATACCAAAGCTGCCTCCCCAGGCTTGACTGCAGGCTCAACACTGTCTCGTCCATAACTGTTTCAGAAAATGGATAAGTTTCCTCAACGAAAACATGTCTTCCCAAATAAATATCCCTTTCAAAATGTAAAAGTTCTGTGGCATATGATCCAAATACTTCTTAAGATTGAAGATTGCTGCTGTTAAATAGCCTCGAAAAGTAGAGAGCGTGCTAGTGTTTTATATCAGCAATGGTCCAGAGGAACACGTTGCAGGATCAAACAACTCCTTAAATTTAAAAGCAGGAATGCATCAGAATTCTATCTATCGCTGAAAACTGTAGAGCATGTTGATACTGCTCAAAGAAAGTCAAAAGAAAGTCAATGAGCCAGTTTCAGTGACAAGAGAAAGTCACACAGACTCTAAGCTCAATTGCTGAGCTGGGTTGAGACCTGGGAGAGATTCTGGAGACATATGTGGGATATATCTGTATAAAACAAGTTCCATTTCTACAAGATCACTTACATTATTTGCCTCTTGCCATTCACAGCATCTAGCCGATAAAAGCTGCATCCTTTGCTGAATGGGAAAGACTTGCCCTTCCATTCTGTAATGATTAGCATTACAATTTATCCAGAGAAATCATGACAACCTTTGTTACCATTACTTAACGTCCTAAGCAGGGAACATAAATCACTAAACAACATGGAAGGTAAAGAGTTGATGGAAGGTAAGGGGATGTTTGGTATCATTTCCATTTTCATGTTTTCAGATTTTTGGTTTTAGTTTTCAGTTTTTTTAGAGCAGAAAACTTCTTTGGTTTAGCTGTTCTTATTGAAACAGACAATTTTCATATCTCATTTACAATTCTTGAAAACCAAAACAGAAATGATAGCAAACAGCCCTAAATAAATTCCATTGATTTGCTTTTTTCGATATTAGGTAATGCTTTGTACAAGGATAATGGAGTAAAAAATACACACCCATTCTTTTAACTCAAAAACACTTGAAAATAGAACCACGAGGGGTGTAGTTTAATTGGTCAGACTCTAAATTTGCTTTCTAGAAATCACCAGTTTAAATCCCACAAACCTCAAGGCCA
Organism: Populus alba x Populus glandulosa; assembly: GCA_033617975.1. Taxonomy (NCBI): domain Eukaryota; kingdom Viridiplantae; phylum Streptophyta; class Magnoliopsida; order Malpighiales; family Salicaceae; genus Populus; species Populus alba x Populus glandulosa. The sequence goes on from CM066161.1 coordinate 13,221,236, forward strand.
CTAAAAGTTTAGATAATCGTCAAGTTCAAAGCCCGTAAAAATAATAGAAATACACGTAAATTGGCTTAGACATCCATATTAATAATAATAATAATAAAAAAAAATATTTGTAAATGTAGTAATGCACTACTGAACACAAAAGTCAATTATAATAAATAAATTATTCTTCGGATTCTGTTTTTTCGACCCAAATTTAAGTTAGTCCCCATACTTTTTGTAAATCCTAAAGGTAAGCATATTAGGATTGAGAGAAAACCCAAAAGCGTTTAATAACACGAGTCGTGTTTTCAAACATGATGAAGGACTAAATTGTGATCATGTTACGAAATTAGGGATTAAAGAACATTTTAGTCATACAAATAAAGAATTACGTTTTTTAAACATACCTAAATGCCATGTAACTCCGACCGCAAAGGAATCCTCGTTAGAGATATCATCAATCACAAACTGGAGGTCTTTGCTTACAGTATCAATGAACTTGTTGAAGAACTCCAGTATTGCCTGCACAAGGGTTTTGTGTCATCCTTTTATTATATTATATTTTTTATAATTTCAATTAGGTAAAATTAATTCAAATTAAAGTTATCAAACGCCGTTGGTCTCCTAGTTCAAAACTTAGATTCAATGTTGATTTGTATCAATAAAAAACCACATGGTTTTATTTATATATATAAAAAATTAAAACAATATCATTTAAATTTAAATAAAGCTGGGTTAACCAGGTTTTAATTTTTTATATATATATATATATAAAACAATATAGTAAAATAAAAATTTAAATGGAATAACATAATTTGAAAATATTTTAATGACAAAACATAGTTTGAGCTTATAATAATCAAATCATACAACACTCGAATTTTAGAATTACAATATTTAATAAATATTGTTATTTTCAAGTGTCATTTTTTAAAATAATAACACTTTAACAGCTTCTTAAACGCAACATGTCATGAAGTCTAACCTCTAGTCAAAACAAAGAACATAAACAAACAACAATTTATAGCATCCTTCATTAACAACCCTCTTTTCTTTAAAATCCAACCCTCTTTTCTTTTAAAATCTGACGAATCACTTGTTTTTCCCCTTTAAAACAGCAAAAACTTAAATTCATCTTAATCTCCAAGCTTTGTAAGATATTTTCCTCTTCGAAAACCATCGTTTCATTTAATAATAAATCTCATAAGAAGATTTAATAATAAATCTTATAAAAACCCTTCAAAATATGTAGGATGTAGCGGGATTTGACTACTAGATTTTAGTTGTATAATTGTGAAGATGACTACTGAAACTCTTAGGCATTTAATTAATATCGTTGTTTTAAAACTATAATATTAATTAAATGTTATATTTACAACCGTGATATTAATTAAATATCACATTCTAGAGCTACAACAACTTCAAACTATATCATTTTTAAACAAAAAAAAAATTAATTGTATTATTTAACCAAAACATTTGATTTTCTATGCTAATCTAAAATAACCGTTTAAAATTGAACTGCCTAGCCAATTCGACCGCTTCCTAAGTCGACATGTGAGACGCGGCCTAGATTATTAAAATCAAGCATTAGCACGTGACTTACGCGTGCGTGCAAGAAAGAAAGAGAAGAGATTAGCAGGCGGTATGTTGTGAGTACCTTACGACCAACGAATGGACGAGGAAAGATAAGGTCCTCGTACACACAATTCTCGGCAATAAGCTCCTCCACGGAGTCCAAATCATGGCCGTTGATTCCTTCATAGAAGCTCCTCACGACATCTGATGCAGATTCCAAGGATGGTGCAACAGTGACCGTTTGATTTTCTGATGAGGAGGCTTTGATCGTGGTCTTTGTAGCCCATGCCTTGCTGCTAGAGGTGAAAATGTTAGCATGTTGAGTGGAGATGAGCTGGGGACGAGATAGAGTGGGAATCCTGTGAAGGGGAAGAGGTTTTGAAGAGAAGAAAGATGATGCGGTGGAGCTCATCAGCATGGCTAGTGATGATTATTTGGTTTTGTTTGTGTCCAAATTTTAAGACTAATATATGTTCTAAATATTATGCTGCGGACAACAACAAGAGGTCTAAAGCTCGGTGTTATAATGGTTTTTTATTAAAATAGTTTTTGTTTGGAAATATATAAAAATAATATTTTTATTTTCTAAAATTTATTTTTTATATTCATATATTAAAATGATTTAAAAATATAAAAAAAAATATTAATTTAAAATTAAAAAAATCAAATCCTTCCTAAAACACTTTCCAACTATAAAAACAAACACCTTGTTTATCTTCAATTTTCGAGATCATACTTTCTTCTCTAGAATGTCTTATGAAATGACTTTATTTTTAATGAATTAATTAAAAAATAAAAGGTTTATTTTTATGAGAATTGGAGATTTAGGTTTAAGTTTGGAATTATGAAAACATATATTATCTAATTGTTACTGATTAAAAAAAAAGCACTTGGGTGATGATTCTATTTTTGACATGTTTCATTTTTTCAATACATTAAATATAATAATTCAAAATTATTTTTTGATTTTTTTGCTTGATTTATCTAAATGAATTTAGATAAAGGGCATGTTTATTACTTCTATATTTAAAAAAAAAACCTTGAGAATAATTATGGAATAGTGAAGCTTATCTTTTTTTTTTTTTTCAATTCAACTCTCTATTTTTTTTTTAATTTGGTTTTTTGTCCTCTTAATTTCATCATTTTATTTTTTGTAATAGCATTTAAGTTACCTTTAGACCAACTAAATTGACTGGATTATATCAGGACAACTTACACATGATTTAATTTTAAACTAGGGTGAAACAAGTATTAGTGTATATGTCCTATAATCAATCGGTTGGTTACACGTGACGTTGACTTTGTTCATGTATATATATTTAATTTATTAATAAATGCTTATTTATCTTTAATATTCATCAAATATTTCATTAATGAATCCAGAGTAAATATGTAGTCTTTGAGACAAAATTACTTTGTAAAGAAAATTATAAAGTTGTTATAATTATGAGGTTCATATTGCATCAAAGCCGATGGTTCATGGTTTTCTAAAAACCTCCCCCATTTAAAGGCCATCACACAAAAGTTATAACCCAAAATGGGGTTATGTCTTTTTGACATCCAACTTCATGTTGGCCCCTGACATGCCCGCGCCCAACCCTAGGTTGGGTCATAGAGTGCTCGCACCCAACTCTAAGTGAGGAACTCTAATTCGAGTTGTGACTCATTCGTGCCTAACTCTAATTCAAGCCGTGACGCGTTCGTGCCCACCTCCAAGTTGGGTCAGGGACGCATTCGTGTCCAACTCCATGTTGGGTTATGGTGCATCCATGCCCAACCCTATGTTAGGTCGGGGACGTGTCCATGCCCAACGCAACATTGGGCTATGGTGCACCCGTCCCTAACTATTAGTGAGTATAGTCACAAGCTAACCCAATTCCTCTTGGATTTAGCATATGAGTTGAACCCAACTCCTTTTGAGGTTTAGTGTATAGTTAAAAAGTAACTCCATACTAAGCCTCTCATACTTCGAGCTTGAGCTAGTAATTATGATACTGATAAAGGAATTTTTAGCATGTATATTTTCCACTACTCATGCTTGATTTTGAAATATTTTGGATGTGTTGCATAAGTTAATTAGAATTTTGGATTCCTTTTTGAACTATTGACCTTATGAGAAATTAATGTGTTTTCAGTTACTAGGCTATTGAGCAAGCAGAATCTGGTAGTAAAACTGAATCTTGATTGATTTTGGGCTACAAAGAAAGTTATACAACTTAGTTCTAGGCTTTCATCACCATTTTCAAATATCTGAGATGAAGATCTACAAAACATATGAAAGGCATAGAACTCAGTTTTGTTGTTTTGAAGCCCAAAGAGCGAGTCGAAAAACGGGAATTGAATCAAACCCAAACTTCCTGCACTCCAAATGTTGTCTTGGGTTATGGCCCATATCTCAAGTCTTAGAGGTTTGAAAATTCCAAGATCGGTGTCATAGGAAAGAAGATTTGATTTTCTACAATTTCTCTAGAAATAGTGATCTTTGAATTTGCACGTTTCCTGCCTTAAATTTGGCCAGCAATATCCAGATAGGAAAGGAATACGAAATAGAGAAGGAAATTTTCTTCTTTCCATCTAGGGGTAAAAAGGCCGGAACATAAAAAGGGAAAAATAGGGATTAGTTAGGGTGACGAGAGACATAGAGAGACTTTAGAATACATCAAAAAGAAGAGAGGAGACGGCACAAAAAAGGAGATAAAAAAGCAAAGAAAAACAAGGGTTGAAAATCAGAGCTGATTGGAAGACACCTAGCTACTTTTTTTGCCACTCTCTGTTTTTGAGTGATGTTCATCGTATCAAGTTTGTTTCTCTTTGATTTAACTATGTAGTAGATTTTTATTCTGGGATTTTTTATGTAACCTTACTATGAATATGTGAACAATATCTTTGATTGAATTATTACATTAGTTGTTGAGTATTTCATTCTATGTTTAATGCTTGTGTATGTTTGGCCAACATCTGTATGATTTGGAATTCAATTTGAGACTAAGAAGTGATAATTGTTTTAGCTGTTGTTTGAAATATCTTAAGAAATCTATAGGATAGAGATATCCTAGGAACTTTTGTAATCGTTAAAGGTTTTACGGTACTTAATAAATTTTGACAAGTTCAGAAATTTCATAGAGTATATGAAGTTTGCTTGTCGAAATAATTCATTGATACTTGAGAGGGATTATTGTTTAAATTAGAAAAACCTGATTATCAATGCTAGGAGTAATTAATTCAATTGAGAAAGTTCACATAGGAATAATTACGGTAAGTCATAAATCTTAGAACTAGTATAATTGAATTGAATAATATTTAATCAGTTAGTTGTTTGTTTTTAATTATTAATTTTGTTTTTGAAAACTATCTCATTTGAATCCTCAAATTGATCATAATTTAAAAGATTTTGGTAATTAGTAGTAATTTTTACAAATCCTCGTGGGACGATACTCTACTCATCACTTTATTACTTTTTACGATTCATGCACTTGCGAAATTAATCAACAGATACCCATCACATCCCATTAAATACGAACAAACGGTTTATGCTTATGTTAACTAGTGTGATGACATAAGTAGTAGAATAATATTATTTTATTATCATGAGATTACATCTCCACTCCTCCAATGTTGTATGAAGTAGGTCAAGCTAGGTGATATAAAAAGAAGCATGAGTATACAGAGAAAAGGTTTAAAACCTTATACTCTAAGACATAAACACAATCCTTCTTCTTCTTCTTCTTCTTCTTCTCTAACTTCTACATCTTCTTCTCCTTCTTTCTCTCTATCTTCATAAAAGCTCATTAATACCTTCATTAATGTCTTTTTCCCACATAAAAATACCTCGTACTAACTTGATCTTCAAAGGGTCCCCATCAACACCCCATGGGTCTATAAAGGACATTGTGCAGGTATTTATCAAAGAGAAGATTTACAACCTTTGAAGATTTTCATTAAAGAAGAAGTCATTGCAGTTTCAAAGTTAAGGTCGTAGAACATACTATGAATGACATATAAAGATCTTAAGGAGTAATTGTTTCCAGAATATTCCCTGTGAATTTTGTATCGCCATTAGTTGGCACTGTCTGTAGGAACTCTTATAAAAAGCTAATTACTTATTTAGCAAGAAACTAAGCTTTGACGATTGTTCCATCTATTACACCAATATAGCAGATCCATACACACCAAGGCATATCATAAATGCCAATGTTACTGCTGGTACATCCACCCAACCTCAGATTAATTACTTATTTAGCAAGAAACTAAGCTTTGACGATTGTTCCATCTATTACACCAATATAGCAGATCCATACACACCAAGTCATATCATAAATGCCAACGTTGCTGCTGGTACATCCACCCAACCTCAAATTAACAACATGGTTGAGCAGATACATTTGCTCTCTAAAGAGGTCATCAGATTGAGAAGACAACTCACTGTTCATCCTCAACTAGCTCGCGATGTCTCAACACATAACTTACCACCTTAGCCACATAGGACCCCTATCGCCCGGAGATGCCTCAGCTATGTAGAGGGATATGGGCAGAATGAGAAGGAACCACCCAAACAACGTTCTCATAGTCTAGCTTGAGAACATTCACATCGTCCCTCGATACCACTAAAAAGTGAAGATTCTCATAAAGTCCACCCTAGCCACCATAGGAGAGAAAGAAGTCATCACTCCCATTGTTCTATGCTAGATTCCTCCTGTTCATCTGATTTACACCGAGAACAACTTAGAAAAAAGGTTAAGGAGTGTCTATATGCAAAGATGAACCTAGATAACCACAATGGACTTACAGACCCTCGAGAGAATTTCTAGTATGTGATGGAGAGCTTTGAGCTAGTCATTCATGATATGACATTATGTGCAAGATATTACCCATTACATTTAGAGGGAACGTGAGGATGTGATATCGCATGTTTATGGCTCTGTCACACGTATGCGATGTCGCGGTGATCGCCCACCACCCTCATCAGGTGTGGAGTGTCTATCTTGTCAAATATAGGAAGACAATGAATTCTTGTCTTTTATTAGTTGAAAAAATGGAATGGGAGTCACCACCTAGTATTTTGGTCACTAGGAACCCTAACTGGTCTCAGAGATCGGGTACGGAGACTGATTGCGTAAAGGGAAAGTATTAGCACCCCAAATACGCCCTACCTAAGGTAAGTTGCATTGTTTTATTGTTTAATAAAAACTAAGGTCTTGTCATGTTCTCTAATTTTTGGTCTGTCTATGGCTTAAGAAAAGTCCTCCTCGGTAAGGAGGTCATTATCTTATCGGGTAAAAACCTAACTGTGCTAACATCAAATAAAAAAACTACCTTTTTAATATTAGGAGTATGTTTTACATATAAATTCATAATCATGGATATATTAAAAGAAAAAAAATATTTTTTTGGGTGTTTTTTGAAATATTGGCCTAGTTCTCGTGACTTTAATAAACTGGTTATTAAAGCCAAGATGCATGCTAATACATATTTTTTGAATTTTTGTTGTATGAAAATATGATGTGATTTTTTTTGAGAGACTTGGCCATATGCATGAAAACAAAAAACATTTGTTTTTAAAGAATACAAAAAACAAACCGATATTAATTAAAATGGATAGAAACATATGCAAGAAAATCATGGATGTTTTTGAAAATGTATTTTTTTTTGTAAATTTTTGAACGGGCCGGACCCAAAACAAAATTGGGCTGGGACCTACCCGAATAAAACAAAAACTACCTTATATTGGGTTGGACTCAGCTTAGTCGCGTGGATTGAGCTGATGATCGAACCCTAGTAGGTTACTGTGCCATGCACAATAACTAGCCAAATTTTGCCTTGCATTGTAAAAACATGCACAATACACGTTCTGTATGCAAGGGAATGAGACAGGATAACAGAGATGAAAGGACAAGAATTACCTAGAATGGAGGCGCTCTTGTAGCTGAGTTGACGGTGGCTGGTAGTGACGGTGGTGTTGCTGCATTGACAGATAGTGGTTGCTGCAAGAAGAGGAAGAAATGCGAAGAAATCTGCAGAGGTTAACGATGGTGACAATTATGGTGGCTGATCCGCCTCTTATGAAGATCTGGGTTGGTGGTGGTGGTGGTGGTTGTGGTAGGAGGCCGCGGTAGAGAGATAACAGAGAGGTTCTATTGGTAGCAAAAACCGTGTTAAGGAGGCTGGTTTTTTTTGTTGTCTTTGGATCAAATTTCTCCACCCCCTGAACATGAAGATAAAATCTATTTATAGGCGGTGGAAAATGGACACTTTGTCTCTTCTGGTGCAAACTCTTAGCCCTTGGTTCGACCCAAAAGCATCCCAACCATTGGCTCAAAGTAGGAATGATGAACTACCAGTTTTGCAGGAAACATGGCTGGCTAGGTTGGCCATTTTGAGGTGGTGCCATCACCTCTACAGCCTCGATCAACCCGAACAGCTTACACTAACATGTGGTAAGATATCACATTATTGTTTGCATGTACATTTCATCTAATTGGTGAAGAAACGAGGCGTCAAATGCCTTGGGAAGGTGGCCACCCAACCAGCCTCGTTGGAAAAGAAGATGAATAGTGTCTTACAATTTAGTCCTTCAATTTGTGATTTATTTCTATCTATACCCATGATTGGCTTTAAAATTTTAATTTTGTTCAATTTTACCCCTGAAGAACTTCAATTTAAACCCCAGCTTTTAGCGCATTTTCCCCTTTGGTCCTTGGTTTTGGATTTATGCAATTTGACCCTTAATTGATCAATAAACTACCAATTTCTTCAATTTGACCCTTGATTTGGTCAATTTCAGTTCATTTATTTACTCACCTTTTTCAATTTGGTCCTTGGTTTTGGATTTCTTCAACCAATCCTTAATTGGCCATCAAACTTCAATATCTATGCAGTTAAGCCCTTGGTTTGACCAAATCAACTCTAAAAAATTGTCCTTTGACCCCATAACTTTAATTTCTTCCAATTAAATCCTAAATTGACTTAAAAATCAAATTTTCTTGTAATCAAACCCTATATAAATTCAATTAAACCTCCATTGAATTTTTATTGAGTCCATAAACATATGATTTTGGACTTTTTTCCTCAAATTGAATTTTTCTTTGTCAACATGGCTTTCATCTGTAAAATATACCGTCAAATGTTAATTTTTGAATTTTTGAGCCTCCTCAACCAACTTTTAGCCATTTTCTGGGCGCTTTAACATCCTCTTCTCACTATTATTATTTTTTGGATTTTTTTTTGTTTTTAGTTTGAATATTTTTTTTTTTGGAAGAGAAAATGTGAATTTGGGGAATAACCAAAAAATAGGTTATGACAGTTGCCCCCTGTTTTACAATGCTTATGATAGAAAATCTCATAAGAGATTATAGATAGTAAGCTTTGTAAGGAAGAAAAATAAAAAGACAACAGACTCACCATATCAATAAATGATGAATTGTTTGAGGGTTGGAAAGCTCACTCAGAGTAAAAATTGGAAGATTTTTTTTTTTAAATTTGAAAGATTTTGAAATGGTCGAATTGTAATGGGTAACCTGCCCAAAAAAGGGATGGTCTCATTGTAATGGGTGACCTATTCAAGAGAGAAAAAGGAATAGTGGTCTCATTGTAATGAATGATCTACTTAGAAAAATGTTGGTCTCATTGTAATAGGTGACCTCCCCAAGAAAAAAGGGAACAATGGTCTCATTGTAATAGGTGACCTATCGAGGTGGAAGAATGGCCTCATTGTAATGAGTGAACTACCTAGATAAAAAAACATGGAGAATTGGACACCTTGTAATAGGCGACCTACCTAGAAAAATGTTGGTCTCATTATAATAGGTAACCTACTCAAGAAAAAAGGAAAGAGTTGTCTCATTATAATGGGTGACCTACCCAAGTGGAAGAATGACCTCATTGTAATTGGTGACTTACCCTAATAAAAAAAAAACATGGAGAATTGCTCGCGTTGTAATTGGTGACCTACCCAGAAAAAATGGTCTCATTGTAATAGGTGACTTGCCCAAATGAGAAAAAAGAGAAGAGTGGTCTCATTATAATGGGTGACCTACCCAAAAAAAGGATAGCGAGGGCTCAAAGGTACTTGAAAGAAGATAGGGTTATAAAATGTACTACCCAAGAGATGGTGGCTCAAAGGCGCACTCGAAAGGAGGTAAGGTTAGAAAACGCACTACCTAAGAAGTGAGGGCTCAAAGGTGCACTCGAAAGGAGGTAGGGTTATAAAACACACTACTTAAGAGATGCTGTCTCAAAGGCGCACTCGAAATGAAGTGAGGGCATAAAGACGCACTCGAAATGAGGTAGGGTTAGAAAATGCACTACCTAAGAGATGATGGTGTAACACCGATCTGACAATATTGAAAGCAATGCATTATGATCAATATGCATGTATACTTACCTGAGAAATATAGGTCCCCATTTCTTCATGGTGTCTTTCTTTTCTCAAAAGTTGGAGTGCTGGTAGTAGACTTCGATGGCCTTTTCACTCTTGCTTACTCGAGTCATCCCTTGTGATTTTGACCTCTAGGAAGGACTTGATATCATCATGCTTATTTGTCCTCTGCCCTTCATCTTAAGGGTTGCTAATTTTACTTGGCATTTTTCTTAGAAAAGGAATCAAGGAGCCAACCCTACTAGAAATTTTTGATTGCCCCCCAGCTTGATCATGCCCCTAAGTATTCAATTCGGGTTTAGGGATGAGGCTATGTGAAGGAAGGTTAGACAATGGGTTGTTTTCATGCAGAATTTTTGGAATTTCAAAGCTATTCTAGACACATAAATCATTTTGACATAGATTCAAAGCGAACTCATTCTGAAGAAATTCAAGTGATTCCTATGGAGAGGTTTTTAGAAGTGATGAAAACTTTTTGTTTTGATTTTGGTGAAAAATATGAAGTGACATTTGGTTGGTCAAAATGGTTCAAGATTTAATATAAAAGTTTCAAAGAACCAACTGTTAAAGCATTCATTTTATTTGTATGAATAATAGAGCTTGTTTCGCATGAGAAAGCATTGCCTACCGATCCAGATTGCTTGCCTTTAATCAGAAAGGGCTTAATTAGGCACGTAATATAGGCTTGGGCTTTGGTTATGAAGAAAAAGGATATTTACAAGCTTAAAAGGTGTTTAAGGGATTTCAAGACTAAGGATCACTTGTGCTTGTTTCTTGACCTTTTGTCTTTTCAATTGTCTTTCCCAAATGGTCTATCATGCCCCCAAGTGTTGGGCTTGGGCTCTTTCTCTTTGTTTTTGTTATCTTTATTTGGTTTTGACATCATCATATTGGTTATTTTTTGTGAGAAGCTCAATTTTTTTGGACCCTTTGGTTTTTTTCTTCATGCCCCCAATTTTGTTTGGACACTTTTGATGATTGAGAATTTTCTTTTATGCCCCTAGTGTTGCTTGGACACTTTCAATTATTGAGGTTTTTTTTTTTGCTATGTCTCTTGCACTTTCCAAACAGTGTGGAGTGTGATCTTAGCCAAGGTTATTTCCAAAAAATATTATCAGACTCAAAAAGGAACTACAAAGGATATATTTTAGCCTCGTGAAATGATTATAAAAAATGGCCTCTTCTCATTTAAACTCATGCATTTAGGATCAACAAGCCTTGCTTTCATGCGAGTATGCAACATGATTTCTCATTTTTCATTCAAATAAAACTAAACTTTGGAGTTACCTCATGGTGTTTTGTTTGTTTTTTGTTTTCCGGGTTTTCTAGGTGTATGGTTACCTTTCTAAGGAATCACTTGAATTTCCAGAACTCGTTTGTTTTGGACAAACACCAACATGATTTCTATTTTTGTACTAAACTTTGAATTCCCAAAAATCCTCGTGAACATGTATGATCATGTATAGCTTTAGAAGAAAAGGGAAACACACCCAAAGATTTTTGGCGCAATGGTTTCATGCTTAAAGGTTATGTTCAATGTGTTATTTGCATGAAACAACAACAAAAATGAAGGCATATTATAAGCATATGATCTTATTAACGATAAAGGCTTATTTGATAGGGAAAGTCTTGTGAAATTTTGAGCCAAATTACCAACAAAAATTGGAACAGGTTGAAACAAAAAATCAAGAAGTTTGTAGGCATAATCGAACAGATGTAGTTATTTTTTTGGCAGAACAAGAACAGGCTCCATTCTGCAACGGTGGTGTAATTCCCATTCGGTCAGCCTTCCCACAAAAGCTTTTGCAGAAATGCTAGATTGTGTTAAGGCTCTTGACCATTTTTGCCCTCAATTTCTTCGGGCTGAGTTGTTATTGGGGTTTGAACAAAGATGATAGGTCGGTTGGAAGGAATTTCCCCAGAGTTAATTTCTAAGTATTTGCTCGGGTAAACTAGAGGTGAATCAAGCTTTCTTCAAAGACTCCAACTCTTCTTGAAAATGGACGTTACGACGAGCACGCTCTTCATTTTCCATATTTTTCACTCAAAGTCAGGTGTTGTAGACTCGTAGGGGACCTATTTTTCATCCTAGTGTATGCATGATAAATGTATGAATATGTAATCTATATGATGAACTTGCCCTTCAAGGGGTGACATATGATCGTAACTCTTGCATGATGAAATAAGAATCTTGATTCTTGCCCAAACTCTACAATGAAAATTTTCTTAGTGATGGTCATTGTGTCACCCACAAGTCTTTAGTTTAAGATGCTTCAAGAAAGGTTTGCCCTGATGTAAATAAAGATAGCACATACAACCTAAGCACATGTTCTATTCATTATGTGAACATGGGTAGGTTTTCTACCTGGTCTCAAAAGGGTCTCATATCTGCTCAGTGATGATCTTCGTAAAGACAGTATAGGAGCGTTGCGACAAATGGTTAAGGCACATATACCCACCATTATCAAGCAAGCACTCAGATATGAGTTGGGTGTTTCATGCCTTTGAACCCTAACCAATAGTCATAGGGCAGATCGCTACTTCCCCACCTAACCTAGAAGCTTGTGTGTGCTTTGAAAAATAAAGACATGTGATGCATGAGACAATTCTACAAAATGCATTGATAAAACAAAAATAAAACAAGACAAACATGCAAAAACGTAAACACATCCAATACATAAAGCTTAGTCCAATATTGTCAGAAATAGTACCATCCCTAGCGGAGTCGCCATTCTGTCGCACGTGTGCGGCATTGTGATGACCGCCCAGCACCCTCATCAAGTGTGGAGTGTTTATCTTGGCAAATATGGGAAGACAAGCAATTCTTGTCTTTTATCAGTGGAAAAAATAGAATGAGAGTCGCCACCTAATAATTTGCCCTAACTAGTCTCAGAGATCGGGTACAGAGACTGGTTACGTAAAGAGAAGGTATTAGCACTCCAAATATGCCCTACCTAAGGTAAGCTGCATTGTTTTATTATCTAATAAAAACTAAGGTCTTGTCATGTTCTCTAATTTTTGATCTATCTATGGCTTAAGAAAAGTCCTCCTCGGTAAGGAGGTCCTTATCTTATCGGGTAAAAACCTAACTGTGCTAACATCAAATAAAAAACTACCTTTTTAATATCAGGAGTATGTTTTACATATAAATTCATAATCATGGATATTCAAAGAAAACAAAATATTTTTTTGGGTGTTTTTTGAAATATTAGCATAGTTCTCATAACTCTAATAAATTGGTTATTAAAGTCAAAATGCATGCTAATACATATTTTTTGAATTTTTGTTTTATGGAAATATAATGTGATTTTGTCTTTGAGAGACTTGGTTGTATGCATGAAAACAAAAAAAAAATTAAAAACGTTTTGACGAAAACCAGGTATTTTAATGCTGCAATTGTTTTTTTACGGTATATAAAAAACAAACCAATATTAATTAAACGAACCGGTATATAAGAGTGGACTGGGCTGATGATCCAACCTAGGTTGGTTACTGTGCCATGCACAATAACAAGCCAAATGTAATTATCCGGTTATTGTGCTAATGCACAGTAACCGGGTAATTATTTTGCCTTGCATTGCAGAAACGTGCAAAGTGCATATTTTGCATGCAAAGGAATGAAATGGGAAAACATAGATGAAAGGACGAGAATTACCTGGAATGGAGGCGCTCTGGTAGCTGAGCTGACGGTGGCTGGTGGTGACGGTGGTGTTGCTGCTATGGCAGATAGTGGTTGCTGTAAGAAGAGCTCTTCAAATTGAATTTGGACTTTTTTCCTCAAATTGAATTTTTCTTTGTCAACAGGGCTCTTCATCTATAAAATATACTATCAAATTTTAATCTTTGAATTTTTGAGCCTCCTTAACCAACTTCTAGCCATTTTCTAGGCGCTTTGACATCTTCTTCTCACTGTTATTATTTTTTCAATTTGTTTTTTTTTTTAGTTTGAATATTTTTTTTTTGATTTTTTGGAAGAGAAAACATGAATTTAAGGAATAACCAAAAAATAGGTTATGACATGTGATGCAACAACCTAAAGCAAGAGTCTGTCCTAAGTTTCCATGACTTGTGTGTTAAACTCGTTTCACGTTTTAGCACTAGCATTCCAATGAAAAAAAGCTTTAGAGAGCTATTTAGAGTTACCCAAGGTGAGAAGGTGTCCACCTAAGCATATCTAAGGACATTTAATGAAGAAATGCTTGAGGTGGAAGACCTGTTGGGACCCATAGCATGTGAGGCTTTGATCAAGGGGTAAAAGTGAAGAGTTGTGGAAGTAGCTTAACCCACTATAAGGCAGAACTCCTGAGGGTGAAGCAGATGATTGAGAGCCACATAAAAGTGGAGAAAGCCACCCACATAGAGAGGGGTCAGAGTTGAACCCCCTAACAAGTATCGTTCCCCTATTAGACGATAGGATGTTGAGAAGAAATAACCCTCTAGGGAACATCCTAGTAGGCCTAGAAGAGTTTACACTCCTATAAACACCAGCTATATGGAGATCTACACGGCTTTGAAGGGTCAAAACCTACATCAATATCCTCTTATTTTAAAACCTAATCCCAACCTCAAGTTCTGCAAGAAGTATTGCCAGTTCCATAAAGAGAAGGAACACGACACTAGGGATTGCTATGCTCTCAAGAAATAAGTGAAGAAACTTTTAACACAAGGATACCTAAAAAATTCCTAAAAAATGATCCACCTCAAGAAGGAGAGGGATGTGAAGTGAGACAACAGAGACCAGCACTTCTAGAGGTCCTTATCATACTGAAAGGCTTATATACCAATGTAGGCATCACCAGTAATAAGAGAGCAAGGTTGAGAGATCAATTTCTAGTGACAATGGGTTAAGAAAGTTCTTGGCATGAACCCATCACTTTCACCCTTGCTGATGGATAAGGGATTAAACATCTATATGAAGATGCCTTGGTGATTTTCATGGTCATGGAGGGTCACAAGATCCATAGGATCCTAGTGGATGACAATAGCTTAGTGAACATCCTATCAGCAGATGTCATGACAATGATGGGCATAGACGCTTCTAGAATGACTCTAATGCCAACACCCCTAATTAGGATAGAAGGGTCAGTAGTGCCTGTGAGGGGGCAATAGAGTTGCACCCTGTTGTGTAACTCTCTAACAAACCCTTATGGTCATTGACACCCATCTCCTATACAATGCCATCATTGGGAGGCCATTGCTCCACCAGATTAGTGCAATAGCTAACACTAAGCATGTTACCATGAAGTTCCTAACTGTTAAAGGGGTAGCTACGGTGAAGGGGAACTAGGAAGCCTTAAGAAAGTGTGCAAACACAAGTATGAAGGACAGTAAGGCCCTACTAATTGATCGCCCCAAAACCTACGGAGAGAAGCCTGAGGTCAAAATAAAGGTAGTTAAAGTTCGTTTAGGCCCTACCAAGAAAAAGGTCATAAGAGTGGGTTGCACCCAGAACAGTAAACAAAAACATGATCTCACAGAGGTGTTGGTATCGCATAAAAGCAACTTTGCCTTCCATCTAGAGGTTATGCTAGGGATCAGCCCTGAAATAGCTTTGTACCGGCTGAATGTAGACCCTAGCTTTCCTCCAGTATGACAGAAGAAGAGAAGTATAAGGGAGGATAGGAAAAAGGCCATCTACAAGGAGGTAGACAAGCTTATATTAGCAGAATTTACATGAGAGGTGACATACCCTAAGTGGCTTGCCAATGTTGTGATGGTAAAGAAAGCCAACAACAAATGGCGAATGTGTGTGGACTTCACAGATTTGAACAAGGCTTGCCTGAAGGATAATGACCCCTTCCACAAGATAGATAAATTGGTGGATTCAACAGTGGGGTATGAGTTCCTTAGCTCATTGGATGCATACTCTGGGTACCATTAAATCCCTATGCATCTAGCTGATGAAGAGAAAATGTCTTTCACAACTAAAAGAGGGACCTATTGTTACAGGGCTATGCCTTTCGGTCTGAAGAATGCAGGGACAACATACCAAAGGATGGTGGACAAATTGTTCAAACATTAGTTGGGCAAGATCATGAAAGGATATGTGGATGACATGTTAGTGAAAAGTATGACTTTTGAACAACATCTACAAGACCTCAGAGAAGTTTTCCAAGTACTAGAGAGCCATAATATGAAGCTGAACCCCTCCAAGTGCATGTTCTCCATCCGAAAGGGGAAGTTCTTGGGTTTTCTGGTCAGCAATAGAGGGATTGAGCCCAACTAAAAAAAAATTAAGGTATTGTTGAGCATAACCCCTCCAAGATAGTGAAAGAGGTGCAACGTCTCATAGGAATGTTAACAACTTTGAGCAAATTTATAACTAGATTGGGGGAATGAAGTTTACCATTTTTCAAAGTTCTGAGGAGCACCCCCAACTTTTAGTGGACACCTGAGTGTCAAAATAACTATGAAGAGCTAAAGGTTTACCTCTCTTCCCTCAATGTTCTGATCCTAAAGAGGGAGAGACTCTATTCTTGTATCTAAAGGTGGTAGACCAGGTTGTTAGTGTAGTGTTGGTCAGGGAAGAAAAAGGAGTACAACATCCGATATACTATGTGGGCAAGACACTTCTAGATATAGAAACCTGCTACTTGAGAGTAGATAAGATTGTCTTAGCACTAGTGACAACTTCTAAGTAGTTGATGGCTTATTTCTAAGCACACCAAGTGGTAGTATTGACGGACCAGCCTCTAAGACAAATCCTTTACAAATCGGACATGTCAGGATGATTGGTGAAATGGGAAATAGTATTGGGAGAATATGGGTTACAGTACAAACCAAGACTCACAATTAAAGGGCAAGCCTTGACCAACTCTATAACAGAATGTAGATTTGAATAGGTTGCCACAGAGGATCCTTCTCCTGATCCGAAACTGGTAAAGCCTGAGTCATTAGAATAAAACCCCTCTCAGTATTGGCAACTCTATATGGACGATAACTCTACACAAGAAGGAAATGGGGTAGATATCTTACTTACTAGCTACCAACAATGTGGCCGAATATGAAGCCTTGATAGCTGGCTTAGGTTTGGCGGAAGCTTTGAAAGCGTACCCCCTACAGGTGCACAACGATTCTCAGATAATTGTGGGACAGTGCTAGGGGATGTATGAAGCCAGGGATAAAACCATGGTCAAATATTTTGAGAAGGCTAAAGCCATGCTGACTTAGAAGGACGGGATGATCAACATCACCAGGGTGCACTAGAGGACAATGCACAAGCTGACTTCCTCTCCAAGATAGCCAGTGTTAACCCAGCCGACCTTTCCATTGATGTCTAGATTAAAGTCTTGGACTGACTAAGTGTGAAAGAGAGCAATGCTACAGTACTCCCAATTATGAGAGCTGAGGATTAGAGAGCACCAATCAAGGAATACCTACTCAAAGGTACCTTGTCTTCGATAGGATGAAAGCCATTAAGTTGACCAAGAGAGCCTTAGGTTATTGTTTGATTGACGGGGTCTTGTATCGAAGATCTACATCATCATCGCTCCTCAAGTGCTTGTCTTTAGAGGAAAACACTTATGTTTTGAGGGAGATGCATGAGGGAGTTTATGGATTGCATACAGGATTTAGAGCCTTGGATGCTCAGACCATAAGAGAAGACTTTTATTGGCCTTCATTCCAAGAATCTAAAGACCTAGTAAAGAAGTGTGATAAGTGTCAAAGATTTGCCGCAGTGTTAAGGCAGCCCTTAATTGAGGTGACAATGATCACTTCTCCTTGGCCCTTCTGCCAATAGAAATGAATATTTTAAGACCCTTCCCTAAAGCAATAGGAAAAAGACAGTTTGTTATAGTGGTTGTGGACTACTTCACCAAATGGATGGAAGCTGAAGCATTGACAAACATCACAACCAACAAGGTGATCTCTCTCTTATGAAAGAGCATAATCTGCTGATTTGGTTACCTAGGATACTGATCACCGACAATGGAACCCAATTCGACAACCAGAAGATGAGGGAACAGTGTGAAAGGTTGCACATTAGTCACAGGTTCTCTTTAGTATCACACCCTTAGACAAACGCGCAAGTTGAACTTACTAACAAGGTCTTACCCAATGGTCTAAAGAAGAAGATAAAAGAGGCTAAGTCAGAATAGGTTGAGCTCTTGAATGAAATCTTGTGGGCATACAGGACAACAATAAAGATCTCAACAGGGAAACCCCTTTTCTCCTCATATATGGAACTGAAGCCATGATTCCAATAGAGATTGGATGTCCTAGCATCAAAATATTGCACTTCTCTCCTTAAAATAATGAGTAAGGAATTAGAGTCAATCTAGACTTACTAGAAGAGTCTAGACTCACAGCTGCAATAAGGAATGAGGCTTACAGACACAACGCTACTTAGTATCACAACACTAAAGTTAAAAACAGAACCTTCAAACAAGGAAGTTTGGTACTAAGGAAGCTAGAAGCCATAGATAAACAGAGAAAGTAGAGGAAAGCTAGCTCCAAAATGGGATGGTCATTTCAGAGTGACACGGGTGATCAGAGCTAACACTTATCACTTGTAAAATCTACAAGGCTCTGACTTTCCTCATACGTGGCACTCAAACCATCTTAGGTTGTATCATTGTTGAATACATAAATGAAGAATGCCTATTTTTATCACTTGTGTTCTTATTTAATTTACTTTCCTATCCAAACAGGGTTACACACCCCTGTGGCATTCGGGCCCCCCTTCTCCAAGATGGTAATGAAGTTCAAAGTGAGCATCAACCTCTACTATCATCAATCAGGGTTACACACCCCTGTGATGTCTGGGACCCACTTCTCTTGGGCAGTAATAGGAGATCAATGCTTCACTTTTCAAGACTGCTTTTAATGTCCCCTCCCTTTCTTCTGTCTAACCTTTTCAGTTGGAAGTAAGAGCACTAGAGCGACCTTATCGAGTCCATCTCGTCTGTTCAAATGGGTTACATACCCATGTGTGTGGTATGGGACCCGCATCTCTCTTGGACAACATGAGACTAGTCTCTATTATATTCAAGAGTACTGGGGCGACCTTACTAGGCTCAACTCGTCTATCTAACTTGGGTTACACACTTTGTGTACGGTCTTGGATAGCACAGGTACTAGCCTTTACGACATTAACAAGTGCTGAAACCAGCTTTCCTATAATAACACATCATACTGGTCTAAATGGGGTTACACACCCCTGTAGTGTTTAAGATCCACTTCTCCAGGACAACAGTGATTGTCTAATGATCCTCAAAGGAAGGACTAGGAACACATATTAAAGACTTAAACAATGAACTCTCTAAGAACACCATCTCTGCTGGTAAGACCCTAATAGAGGGAGTGTAAAAGACATCCTGATCATGATTATGACTCAACTAAGGTTAGTCAAAATTTATTTGTTCCTAAGTCTCCACATCTTTCCAAAAAATGAGCAGACTTGGGGGGCTACTGATGGGTCATGGTTTTCTAAAAACCTCCCTAATTTAAAGGCTATCATATGAAAGTCATAACCCAAAATACGGTTATATCTTTTTGGTGTGCAACTTAACTTTGGGCTATGGCGTGCCCAACACCAAATTGGGTAGGGGCGTGTTCGTGCCCAACCTTAGGTTGAGCCAAGGCGCACTAGCGCCCACGTCCAACCTTAGGTTAAGCCATGGCGTGCCCGCTCCCAACTCTAACTAGGGTAAGGGTGCATCTGCGCCCCACTCTAATTTGGGCTGTGACGTGTTCGCGCCCAATTGTAATTCAGGTCGTGATGCGTCCTCTCCCAACTTTTATTCGAGTCGTGACGCATTCTTGCCTACCTCCACATTAAACCAGGATGTATCCGCGCTCAGCACCAAGTTGGGCTAGGATGCGTTCATGCCTAACTCTATGTTAGGCTATGGTGCGCCCATCCTTAACCATTCTTGAGTGCGGTAACAAGCTGACCTAATTCCTCTTGGGTTCAGTGTATGAGTTGAACCTAACTATTTTTAGGTTCAGTATATAGCTAAAAGATAACTATAAACTAAGCCTTTTGTACTCCGGGCTTGGGCTAGTAATTATGATACCCGTCACATCCTATTAAATATGAACAAGCAGTCCATGCTTATATTAATTAGATGTGTTGGCACGAGCAATAGAAAAATATTATTACGATATTACATCTCCACCTCTCCAACGTTGTATGAAGCAGGTCAAGCCAAGTAATATAAAAGGAAGCATGAGTATACAGAAAAAAAGTTCAAAACCTAATACTCTGAGACATAAACACAATCCTTCTTCTTCTTCTTCTCTAACTTCTACATCTTGTTCTCCTTCTTCTTTATCTTCATAAAAGCTCATTAATACTTTCATTAATGTCTTTTTGCCACATAAAAAATACCTTTTATTGACTTAATCTTCAGAGGGTCCCCCATCAATACCACAGGGTCTATAAGGGATATTATGCATGTATTTATCAAAGAGAAGATTTACAACCTTTAAAGATTTTCATTAAAGAAGAAGTCATTATAGTTTGAAAGGATCTTAAGGAATAATTCCTTCCAAAATATTACTTGTGATTTTTGTGTTGCCATCAAAAGCATTATTCTTAAATGTTCACGGTCAATGTTCTATTAAGACTGGATATTAATTAGAGTTGTTAATACTTAATACATATCATGTTCTTTTCTTCACGAAAAGAAACAATTATTCTTATACAACTAGAAAAAATAAATAAGAACTTCATTACATTAATGTCCTTTCATTGTTTTGGATGGAAGACTTCCAACTAATTTAGAATGCTAAAAGGTGCACCACTAAATTAAACGATGCCGTTGGCACATCTATGTCAAATATTGTCGACACTTCAAATATATCAAATGGTATTTTAATTGGTAATTCACACCAAGATATTAGTTCTACCATTTCTGTCTCACAAGTGGATTCGTCTGCATCAGTATATATAGCCTTATTTCATATTATCAGGTGAAATGTATCACTCAAACTTCTTACAGATTTTGCATCGAGGTTTCTTTCGTGTCTTCAGTCCTTTTACAAATGCGCCTTCCTTGGAGTTGCCAATATCACCTTGTTTATTGTTCGATGAAAATTTATTTGGCTTCATTTCTTCTTGATATTCTTTGCTCTTGAACTTGTAATCAACCTACTTTGTTTACAAATGCACTAGCACGGTGATTGAGATTTGAGTGATATATTTGTCGAATTATATAACTATATATTGAATCATTTGACGAAAAAACATTAAGGAAAAATAGCATATATATTTCAATAACAAGAAAATAAAAAATTACAAGTCTTTAACAACATACACTTGATATATTAAATTTCACTTTTATTGGATAATTTATTTTGTCCACTAATTTTATTTTTCATCATAATAACAAACACCAAATATTACAATCAATTATAAAACAATTCGTAGGAACAGTATGCGCAAATTAATGTCGCCGTGGACTTGCTCTCTGGCAATATATCATTTTAGCACATGTTTTACGAGACCAGGAAAATGAACATCCATCATGTAAGCTTCCCAATTAACACTTGTGGGGTCAAAGTTGAAGGCATCTGCTTCTGAACAAGTCTCTCTTGCAGCAATTTGCAACTTTTCCGAGTTGGTGTCATCAAATCTGAGTAAAAAAAGATAAAATTAATTTATTATGCGCTAATCTATGTAATATTCATTCAAACTATAAGATATATATATCAATGGAATTCAATGACTATATCCTTACATGCCCTTAAAGAACACATAAGGTTCATAGAGCTCAGCTAATCGCATTCCACGCTTCAAGTTTCTGTCAAGAGCAGTGTACTTGTCCTTATAGGGTTTCTGGAATAAACCAGTAATGATTGCTAGATATTGGAATACCTGGTAAGAGAAAAAATTACATGTTAGTTTGAGATTAATGAGAAAATAATCACATACGTAGGAAGTTTATGTTTGATTATATGTTGTAACAAAGGAAAAGCAATTATGGAATAAACCAGTAATGATTGCTAGATGGAATACCTGGTAAGAGAAAAAATTATTGATTTTAGGTTAATTTACTTTTTGATTTTAGGTTGTAATCATGCATAGTGTACCAATCTCGATCTTCCTCCACCACTTTATTTGCCATGGGTAGCATAACTAGATATTACTCTCTGCCAGATCCGTTTTTCTCTTGTAAAAACTATTGAAATCACCATCTCCGACAGCAAACTCGTTGCACAATTAAAATACCCACATGAAGCATAGCATGCCTAAAGTGATCGACTTCCAGCTAATAACATTTTGTTTAGGCAGTTCATCAAATACCAAACATACCAAACATACTTTAAGCCCTTCAAGCAAACATTCCTAGCTAGATGCAATATTTTCGATCCACAAGAGCACTTTTCGTGCAATTATGATGACACCACATCCTCTTTAGTTAAAGTTTGATCAGACCTGGTCAAATTTGATCAAAACCTGTTACGTAAAAAGGTTGACTTTGTAAAACGAAACGAAATTTCTTAGAGGAGGACCTATGGTGATGCAGGTGATGTGTGAAATATATGAACTATAGAAATAGACTAGATTTTGATGTACATAACGAAATGTGAAATTTGAGAATTTGAAATTGAGACGCAGCTGAATTAAATTAGATATGTTCATCAAACCTTCAATGGCAACGAATAACGAATCGCCATGTATATACGGAAACTAGCCATGGAGCTGAAAGCTGTAACGTCGCCAACCTTTATTGGCTTTCCATCTTTGCCAATCAACGGATTTTGGACGAAGTAACGAATGCCTAATTCTTGAAAATTTGAGAATTTGAACGGATTTCTCAATGAAGATCCTACATGATAAATGGTTTCTGAAGTAGTGGATCGGTTTGCATATTCCAACATGGCCATGATAAGAGCATTGATTACCATGTCAGCTGGTATCTGCATCATTTCCAGAATATTTTCAGTTTCGGCATGCTTATATTTATAAAAACTAATGAAAGAACGAAGGGGGTATTAGCTAACCACGTCAACTATTAACTGTGGATTGAACGGAAAGTGTTTCAATTTCCCTTTAGCATAGCCAACAGCTACACCATCAATGGTCCTGTGTTATTGGGACAAAAATTGAGATTCGAAAATTAATGAAGAACCATGCATGCTTACACCATGATGCGCATGCAGATATGGAGTAGCAGACTACCTTACACCTTCAATCCAACCGGGAAACGGCTCCTGGTAAGTACTTGTTACCATAGAAGGGCGGATAATGACTAGAGGTACTGTATCTCTACTATAATGGACTAGGAGCATCTCTCCCATTGCCTTGGTAAATACATAAGTGTTTGGCCATCCAAACATCCTGGCCCTGTAAGTAATCACCATCAAGGGAAAAGATGTCATGTCAGGCAAAGAAGTATACTACATGTCTTAAACGAAAATTGTCACAATTTAATTAGATATCATTACCGTTCAGTGCCATAATCCTTCATGTAAGATGTGACCGCACTCTCTTCAGCATGTTCTGAGTGGAGTTTTCTCAATTTCTCGTCGACCAGTTTCTTTTCTATGTCGACGTCTATCATTTCCGTGCCTTTCTTGGCTTTGCCCAAGGGAAATGGCTTCTCCTGTATCAATCCTGCATCTTCGCCGCATACGTAAGCTGACGAAAGCACAATCATTGAGAAGAATGTTAGTCTGCATTAAAGATTCCAAAACATTATACTTGGCGTGGATTATGTGCATAGACGAGTACAGTGTGTCCAATTAAAGCTCAATCCAACTACATAATAAATATTCTTACCAGTTGATAAATGGACAAGCACCTTAACATTATTACATTTCTTGACAAAGTTCAAGAGGTGCAAAGGTCCCAATGTATTGATACCTAATGCAACATCGTATCTTCAACAAACAATATAAAAAAATAAGTAAGAAGAGTGAAACGTTACTAATTTTAGTGATTAATAAATTCTTAAATATCTTTCGTTGCAAAGGAATTTGAATCTCTTATCTCTAAAAGAAATGAACCAATGAAAATCAGTTAATTTCCTTGCTGACCTTTCATCAAAGTTGGTGGTGGCAGCACAGTTAATCACCGTATCAATTTCATTCCATATCTGATCCTTCAACAACGAGTCTCTTATTCCCAAGTCCACACAAGAGATGTCCCCAGGAACAGGAGTCACTTTTTCATAAACGAAGGAATATAAACTTGCACCATGTTGCTCTCTCAAAACATCAAACAAGGCGATCCCTATCACCTGTATAAATCAGTATATATGCAATATAGTATCAAGAACTATTCTATGTTTCAGTCCATGATGCACGTATAATAAATTTAAGATAAAAAAAAACAAAAGAGAAAGAAAGGAGAAGAAGATTTTACCTCATTGCGCAGGCGTTCTTCAGCAGATTTAGTGTCCACGGCTCTTAGAAGAAGATAAAGCTTCTTCACTTTGGGTTGAACCCTCAATATCTTCTCCACAAAAACTGCCAAAGTTAGAAAACAACATTGTTAATAGATTGATTTTGTCACAGCACATCACTACAAAAATTAAAGGGACGAAACATAAATTCGTAAGTCTTGAGGAAATAAATTTCTTTTGAGAGGGGACATTACCCTTTGCAAGAAATCCAGTTGCACCAATGACCAAAATGGACTTGTTGTTTAGGAACTCCATTATACTTCCCAGCTCCATTGAAGATAATATTTTCCTACCTTTATTAAATTTTAGGAGGAATTAAAAACAGCATCTCGGAGGGGGTATATATAGCCACAACACGATTTTCCAAGTAGCATCAGAGGACAGTGGTTGTTTGCAAACTTAAATTGACATTTACTAGTATTATAGGTACAGTTTGCAAAATCATTTAAAGCAGGGTAGTTAGCGAGGATTAGCTAGCATGGACAACGATTGTGTACTTAGACATTAGACACAGGCTATTGTGAATTCAAATAGTGCCACGCAATTCTTTTCTTTCACCCTAGCCTCGGGAAAACAGCTGTGGGTCTAAACACTAGCGACTGCAGATCGAGAAAATTGCGTGCAACTCCTTTCTTTTGCATTCATCGTACTGGGTCCTCTGCTCGCACGTAATAATTAAGGCTGTCCTTTCGAGTTTAGTGGACAGGTATTTGGGCGATGTTGTTGGAAAAACATCATAACTCTAAAAATTACATAATTTACATTGTTAAGAACTTAGATAAATTTAACAATACTAAAAAAGTCATTAATAATAAATATAGTAAGTTGATACGATGAAAAAATTAATGTTTTCTTTCAAATGCAGGAATGTCAAAGTAATAAATAACTCGGCAAGACCGGAATCGAACCATAGAAAAGTTAATTGTATAGATTATAAATAACAATAATACAACAACAATAATAACAATAGTAATAGTAATAGTAATAGTAATAGTAATAGTAATAGTAATAATGATGATGATAATAATAATAATAATAATAATAAAGAAAAAAAAGAAGAGGAAGAAGTTGATGAGAATTTTAAGATGGAAGATCAATATGAGAATTAAACAATAATAAAAACAAGTGTCAAGATTAGAGGATTCACTAATGATATTTCAAACAAGTATAATATAAACTTTTATTACTCAACTAGAAACCACACACAAAGGAGGTTCCAATCGTATGATTTGTCATTAATAGCTCATTATAAATTGTTAACATGATCATATTAATTATCTTATTTAAGTAACACCAAACTTTTAAATATTGTCAGGAATTCATGATGCTAACTTATGTTAACAACAAATCAAGTTTCTTTCATAGCACATGTGTAGGTAATACCACACGGTTGGGCTATGAGAGTGCCAAACATTTGTTGTACCAAGTGTTACACTAATCTAGATTAACCATTTAACAAGCAAGGTATTAAAAATTAGTAAGATAAAAAGATAAGACATGTTAATATTAAACATTAAGGTCCATGTTGAGTTTACAATATATTTATTTTTACACCATTAGTGTAATCTTTTCACCTTGACATAATAAACTTAGCTAAACATAATGAAGAAGAGAACATAAATAAACAAAACAAGAACATAAAAAAAGATACAAGTTAACTAAGTAAAGGAAAGGAAATGAAAAACATAAACAAAATATTAATGAAAGCAAAACTTAAGAATTACAAAAGAAATATAAAGAGAGAGAGCAAGAACAAGTTTTTAATCTGAACAACCAAGCCCCTAAATGCATGGCAAATGCCTCTTTTTATATTCCAAAATTTGAAACTATTGATTTGATGACTAATTGTTGAATGGGTGGCCAACTCTTAACTTGGTGAAAATCCTTATCTTTTTGTCTGAATAAAACGTCATTGCTAGCATTAGAACTGGATCCACATATACGTATGAAAGTTATAGGAAATTGTCTTAGCTTTCCAGGAAAAGAAATTGAGGTCATTTGGACATCTAGAACTCGAGATATGACCCAATTACCGAACAGTGTTCCAATTTGGACTACACCAACATCTCTTTTCTAAGTTTGGCCCTCTCTTCGTCCTTTCAATTTCAATATTTAAACTCATTAATCAATCCTTTCATTTATGTGATAGGCCTGCATTTAAGATGAACATTTACCATAAATTAAAGGTATCTTATATTATTAGGTATGTTATTATAAAACATGTTTTAGTTAAGGAGTTATTGATACTTCAAGTGCAAAATGATGATATAAAACTTTGATAAAAATGCACTTTTAAGTACTAATCATGGGTTATATGAGCCGCTCAAAAGCAAGTGAACCCTGTCATTTTTGGACGACTTATGTGGCTCACTTCGTTCACTATTAATGACCTTTTCTAAATATTGTTGGATTTATCTCGTTAAGATATTTTCAATAGTATTAATGATGTCATCATCAAAGCTTAGATATGAGTCTAAGAGTATCATCATCGAAGCTTCGGCATGCCTTTAAAATATATATTTTTTCTTATTTTCTCCCTCTCCTCCATCTTTACAAATTACAAGAAGGAAAGAAGAGAGAAAAAAAACAAAGAAAGAAAAAAAGGCCTCTAAAGCACACCGAAGTTTTGATGACAACATTACTAGTACAATAAAAAAGGTTTTAATGAGACGAATCTAACAATACTAAGTTAAACGAGCCATTGACACATTTATAAATAGAAAAAGAAATTTTTATGATAAATAATTTAATGTTATTACATTAATGTCCTTTCACTGTTTTGGATGAAATGCTTTCAACCTAGAACCATATTTTTCAAGTTAGAAAGTGCACCACTAAATTAAACGAGCCATTGGCACATTTGTATCAATTGTCAATACTTCAACTAGATTAACTGGTATTTAGTTGAGAATAATAGGAGTATTAAACTAATTAGTTAGCCATCCTTTTCTATTTATATATGTAGGCAATACACAATAGTAAAGTTAAAGAGTATAATAGAAGTTCAAATTTATACATTGTACATAGTAAATATAATTTCTATAATATACACCCTATAATTAAATATTTTTTATAATATGCCCTCTCAAGCTGATGGTGGGGTCTCAACCTAAAGTTTGAATCGAAGATGAGCAAAAGAAGCACTAGGAAGTGACTTGGTAAGGACATCAACAAGTTGATCCTTGGAATAAAATGAATCTGAATTTCTTTCTTCACTACTCTATCATGGACAAAGTGATAATCATCCTCCACATGTTTAATAAGAGCATGTAATATGAGATTCACAGATAAGTAAGTAGCACTCAAATTATCACACAAAATAATAGACAAAGAAGTAGTAGGAATCAACAGATCTGACAATAGTTAACAAAGCCATAAGACTTCAGAAGTTCCATCAACTAAAGCTTTATACTTAGCTTAAATACCAGAGCGAGCAACTGTTCATTGTATGCCTGACTTTCAAGAGGTAGGTATATTGCCGAAATACAAAAGATAAGCACCAATTGACTTACAATCATCAACACTACCAGCTCAATCAAAATAATTAAAACCATGAAGAGAGAAAGATGAGCTATGGGTAATATGAAAACCATAAGAAGTCATAACTTTCAGATAATGTAAAATACATTTAATGACAGCCCAATGTGTATCAGTAAGAGCATACATATACTGAAATATCTTATTTACAAAGTAACAAATATCTGGTCTCGTAAAAGTGAGTTATTAAAGTACACTAATAATTTGAAAAAACCGTATAAAATTAGAAAACATACTACCAAACAACATAACTAGTTTGGAGGAAGAAGTATGAGTATCAACCGGTTTGTAGGATGACATACTTGCTCTACAAAGAATATCAAGTGTATACTTATGTTGTCGTAACATGATATCCATACTGGTAGGTTGAACTTCAATTTGTATTGTCTTGATCTAGTTCTAAAATTATTTTTTCATTTTTTTTATTATCATTATTTTTTTGAAAATTCAAAAATTGAGTTTGACAATTGCCCTCTCTTTATAATATTTACAATGTAAAGATATTGAAAAATTTTGTTTTCTTTTGGCTTTGTGTAGTAAATCTATATAAAAAAGTAGACATGAAAAAAACTTTTACTTCTTTCAAAAATCTTGAAAACTTCAAAAGCTGTAAATTGACAGATGACCTTCTTGAGAGAGTGAAATCTAAAAATTAGTCATTTGAAAGGCGACCTACCTTTTCAATGAAAAATCTAAAATTTTCATAAATGTTCTAATTATTCCAGGTGACTTATTCATTGGTGAAAAAGACAAAGATGTTTTAGAAGCGGTTTAATTGTTCCAGATGACCTGCCCGTTGGTGAAAAACATAAGGATTTTTTTTTTAAAGTGGTCTAATTTTTCTAGGTGACTTGCCAATTTGTGAAAGATCCAAAGATTTTTTTGGAAGTGATCTAATTGTTCCAGATAACTTGCATGTTGGTGAAAATACAAAGATTTTTTGAAAGTTGTTTAATTTTTTCAGGCGACTTGCTTATTGGAGAAAACTACAAAGATTTTTCGGAAATAGCCTCATTGTTCCAGGTGACCTATCCCTTAGTTAAAAGTGCAAAGATTTTTTTGGAAGTGATCTAATTGTTCCAAATAAGAAAAATATTATCATACTAATAAATTATAACTATTACAAATCATTTAGCATAAATTAATATTGGGGTTTGAAATCAATCTCTAAGAATAGTTGGAATTGACCAAAAAATGCTACAAATAAGATGAGGTGGTGTCGACACATGTCCTTCATGCATTAGCCAAATGACAATAGTTGGATTGGATGGCGCATGTATTACATGTCTAGCTCTAATACCTGCAAAAAAACGAGAGAAAAGATTGAGATGTGGGTTATGGTATAGGCTATTATTTTTGTTGATTTGTTTTGCCAGTGTTTAGATCAGGTTTTTTGGTTGATTTGAGGTTGAATCTTGGTTGGATTTCTTGTGTTGTTTTGGTGGATTTGATGGAAAGTAGATGTGATTTGTCCAGCTCTCCAGTTGAAAAGGGCTTTGACCATGTGGGAAAAGATGGGCTATGACCGATGATTGTGGCTGTCTAATCAAGGTTGTGGCTACCGGATCAGGATTTTGGTTTCTGGATTGGCAGTTGTAGCTGTTAGATTAAGGGTTGTGGATAGTGGAGAGAGTTCACGATGGAAAACATGAGAGATGGAATGGTGGAAAGAGAGGTGATCAACTTCAAATTTTTTATTGCTGAAGGCGAAAGACGATGGCGTAGGTTCTATACAGGAAGGAGAAGGCTTGGTAGCTTTGGAGGTTTTAGTAGTGGCTAGAATGGTGAAGAGAGAATGGTCGAAAACCAGGCTTTAGTTTTTGACTGACTTTTTTTGTGAGAGAGGGTTGACTATGAGGTTTCGTGAGATGAGGAATAAGATACATATTTTTTGTACTTGCATTTTCTCTCTATTATTCATGTAAATTGTTTTTTCTTTTAGGTATCTAAATGCTTCCCTTTTCTTCTGATCTCTTGTATTTTTGTAACACTCTCTTTGATAATCTTCTTACTCATCTTGATCTCTTATTTTCTTTTCCCCTTGTATTTCTATCTCTCAATTTCTGATCTCTTCTCTTCTTTATCCTTCAGTTGTTTTGAAGACGCTCTTATTATTTATTTTGGTTCATATTTCCTTACTTGCCTGTTGTTTCGCTCCCAAATGTTTTATTTCTAAAAAAATATATTTTCAATAAAGGGTCAAAAATCAGTTATAAAAAAGGGTTATCACCACTAGTTAAGCTGGTCAGTAAAAGTCTAGTTCTAATAACTATATCTATAATGACCAAAGGCATATTACCTTTATTACAAGGGCATCTCCAACGGTGGAGAAAATGAAATGCTAAAACCAATAATTGCTAAAATAGCTTTTCTTTCTTATTTTGCTCAGTCCAACAGAAGTGCTAAAAAAGAAGATAAAATAGTTTTTTCCTTGGCTAAAAGTTATTCCTACATGTTTTTGAGAAAAGCTAAAAAACAGTTGGTCTTGTATTGTACTTGAGTTTTGGTTTTCAATGCACAATTTTTTTATTTTATTTTGGCTTTTACTATTGAAAAGTATAAGAATAAAAGCTATATTTACATTATTTAAAATGTTATACTAACAATTTAGCTCTTTAAAATGAATTTTTTCCATTTGAGAAGCCCTAATGGACTAAGAACAAATATCCCATTATCTTTGTAAGTAAATACATAGATGTTTGGCCATCCATCTATGAGTGTTTCGCATCGGAACAATACATGGAAACCACAAGAATCCATCCATAGCGGTTGATAATAGAATGCAATCATTATACATGGCTAAAGAGATTTGAAATCTAAATAAGCTCTCCTGCCTCTATGAGCTCCGGTCCTTCCTCTGCTTCTTCTTTAGGTCTGCAACTTTGCGTTGATCTCTTCTCTTATCCTCTTCAATAAATCCCTAGTTCAAATCCTTTTGCCCCTTGATTTGCTGTTCGTCAGCATTTGATGGTTTTTCATCAACAGCTGTTGAAGACTGCTCTTATAGCAGCGTCTGTCGCATCCTATGCTGCACCGAACTACCGAGTACTATCTATTGCGAGGCTAAGTATAAAGCCTTGGTTGATGGCACTACTAAGATTATTTGATTTCAGTATCTATTATGAGATCTGCAGATTCTCTCTAACTTTGCTCATATTTTTTGGTGTGATAATCTAGGCATTACTTGCTTATCTATAAATTCTATTTTTCATGCTAGTACTAAAAATGTTGAGGATGACTATCATTTTGTACGAGATAAAAAGAGATTCAAATTCATTTTATCCCCTCTCACAATCAACTTGCAGATATTTTTACTAAGCCGCTTCCTACTACTCTATTTATTGCTTTTTGGTTCAAGCTTCAGGTTGATTCTCCACCCTCAGCTTGATGAGGCATATTAATGTATCTATATAAGAAATGTACCATATAGAAAATATTGTAGTCATACTCTTATGTTGTAACCCCACTATTATTATTTTATATTGCCCTACAAATATAAATAGAAAAGATTGGCTAACCAATAAGTTAAGCCTCCTAATTATAACTCCCCCCAACTATATACTCCTGTGTATTATGATCAGACCAAATTAATTGTCCAGGGAGGCAGGCAACCCCACAAGACATAAAAGGGTACAAAAAAAAAAAGAGGAAACCCTATCGTAAGAAAGTTGACTAAATGTTGGTCAGGAACAGAATTCATGGATGGGCATGAAAGTGATGAATGCACTAAGATAAGTCAATTGGAAATAAAAAATTGATAATGAGATTGAAATAATACTATAAAAAAATTGTAAAAAACTTATAAAGTTTAATTTCCAACCGACCAATATAAAAGGATGAGATAAAAAAATTAATTAAAAAAAATAAACAATCCAGATCAATTCAGGCTAACCTATTAAACTCGGAACTTGAATTATAAGATCATGATAAATTCATAAAAAACAAATAAAAAAACAATTTTAAAGCCCCACTTTCAACGGATCTACTATTGAAGATTGAAATCGAGAAACAAAATATTCACGATACCGATATATAACTTAATAGAAATAATAATAAAAAAAGATTACAAAATATAATTCTTAAACACAACTTAATATTAAAAAATAAAATTAAAAAATATATATATATAAAAGAGATGGGGATGTTGAAGAGTGAAAAAATAAAAAATGTATCTTTCTAGTGAATAAAAGTTTATGGGTATGATTACAGTGATCTAGTAATATTTTTTAGTGTTATATATATATAGTTGTAGTTCAACTATATTTCTTTTCTCAACAGATCTGAAGTTCAGAACATTCTTTGTAAAAACAAAATCACGGATAGATTCTTGTGGTGTCCATGTATTGTTAATGGAATTTCTAGAAATTAATATCGGTTACCTTTTCTGCCTTTTTCATTCGAATCAGTCCTTGCTGCTTGGGAAGCCTTGTGTTTCAGTCCTTAGTCGACTGATTTTGATAATTAAGCCTTTCTTCCTTCAATTCTTCAACTTGTTGATTTTCCATTTGAGTTAATTTTGTACTAATCTATAATTTTTATTTTTAATGGATCCTGGTGCATGACTTATTGGAATCTAAACTAGATTCAGGGATTGAAATTAAAAGATCAATGGTCAAGTGGGACTAATCCTGTTAAAGTTATATGAACAAGGGTTTAATTAGTAAGATTGAGAATTTTTGTGTTTGTAATAAGTGAATAACAAGGATAATGACTTGAATCAACAAAAATAATGTAGCTTAATAAATTTAGTTTGTCTTGATTTTTCTGTTATGTTGAGTAAAAAGGTGAATCGCCGTACATGTGTAGTGTTATTTTTTTTCTCTTGTGAAAAACTCTTGAGGAATATTTTGGTCAATGATGAAATTAGTTTTGATTAATCATTTCTTATGTACATAAAAATCAAAAATAAATCAATAAATAAAAGGCCAAGGATCATGGGAAGTGAGCTGACTAGTTTGATTTTTGAGTATCTTGGTTATGTATTACATGCTATTTGCTAATAATTTGCAATCCTATGTCAATTGTCGATAAGATTGAAGTCATATTTTACTTCACCTAACTCTAACCAGCAATACATGTATTACCCAACTCCGTCTTTGACCTAGTCGGACTGGATTGAGTGGGTGGCTCTTCATTGGACGGCAACACATTAAATCAATTGATTATGTCACAGCACATCACTACAAAGAAAGGCACGAAATCATAAAATCGCAAGTCCTGAGGAAAACAATTTCCTCTGAGGGGGGCCCATGCTCTTTGAATATAATATTTTCCTACCTCCCTTAAATTTTTGGATGAATTAAAAAACAGCATCTCAGAGAATATATAACGACAACACGAATTTTTTTTTTTTTTTTTATCATCAGATGACAGTGGTTGTTTGCAAACTTAAATTGACATTTACTAGTATTATAGGTACAGTTTGCAAAATCATTTAAAGCAGGGTAGTTAGCGAGGATTAGCTAGCATGAACCAAATGTGATGACAATTCAAGAAATCCTCTCATAAGATATGGGAAAATGATTGTGTACGTAGTTCTATTCGTTTCATGAAAAGTGGCTTCTTGAAAATCACTTTCTAAATTTTCGTGTATTTGTTTGTTATTAGAAAAATTTTATGGAATATCTTTTTATAATATATAACAAGACTCATGAAACCATCTAACTCTCACTTTATTATTTACTCGATAATGTTTGGTACACCAATTTGATATTACTCAGGGTCTTTATCTTCAAATTACTTGTAAGTCTCATATCGACCTTTCGAGGATGATCACTTAACATGCGAGAAACCTTTATAAAACTAAATAGTAACTTACCTCTTGATGCACTTAACGACTAAAACCTACCTTTTAGGTTGTACCCTGTATAATCTCACTGTGGCAAGCCTAAAATATGGCATCTTGAATTCCAAGACCATTGGGTGGCAAATGGTCATCACATAAAATATAAATATCTGAGTTGTTAGAATTGACAAAAAGGAATTGACTTGAATTGAAAGCCGAAAGGTTTATCAAAATCTTAAACTTAAACAAAACTAGATAAGGATCCCCTTGTTGGAATGATGATGACTTTAGATTCTTAAAATCCATGAATAACAACCTTTGTCACTTCGTGAAGGGCGAGTCCATATTGAATATGCATTTTTCTTGTTGATAACATCATCACTTTTGCATGATTGCATGATTTTCATTTAGCAGGTTGAAATATAGATTCCCTATTGAAACATACTTATAACACTCGATTGCAAAAAAGACAAATGGAAAACGAAGAAAGAGCTTAGTTGGAAGCCAACATCGAAAAGAGTTAGAAAGTCTTCAAGAAGGAGTTGTGAGGCTTACTAGTCTACTCGAACAGGTCTTGGGATCTAAATCCAAATAAACAAAATTTACAGCTCAACCTGAACCTATGCTCACAAATCCACAAAATATAGGGGCAAATGAGGTGTTATTTGAATCTTAGCAAGCTACGTATTCCTAATTTGCTCAACCAGCATATCCCATAAGAATGTCATCTACCATTGAATTTAAAATGAAGGAATCTCAAAATGACAAGATGGTAAAAGAAGATGGCCTAGACAAATTGGTTGCCCTAGAGTAAAGGATGAGGGCCTTTGAAGAAACTAGCCTACATGACCATATAACAGTTATTGAGATGTGTTTGGTGCCTAATGTGATCATTTTCAAAAATTTAAGAGTGCTTGAATTCATCAAATATACAGGAACTCGATGCCCTGTAACTCATCTCAAGGCATACTGCAACAAAATGGCTAAGGTGATTTATCACGAGAAACTACTGATTCGCTTCTTTCAAAACAGCTTGAGTGATGTTGCCCTCCCTTGGTATATGTGGTTGGACAATCTCAAGGGAAAAAGTGGAAGGACTTAGTTTATGCCTTCATTAGACAATATAGGTTCAATATGGATGTGGGCCCTAATAGGTCAAGCTTGCAAGATATGGAAAAGAACAACAAGGAGTCCATGAGGGCATACAACCAAAGGTGGTGTAACAGCCCAACTGTACGACTAGAGTAATGTTAAAAAAATTCCAACATATCCTCTTTATTTGAGGGTATTTTTTTTTATTACCAAAAATTCGGCAGAGTTTCGTTTGCATTTGGGACATCCCAAGTTATCGACTACTACCAATTTACTCAATCAACCCATCATCACAAGGTCCCATGACTTCGGATCTTATATCAAACCTCATAATTCCACACAATATATATATCCTACGAGTAAGTTCAATATGAACATAGTCCAAACATCATATCATAAAATTTAAAAGAAAAGGAATACTAACATGCAAAGAAAGCATTTACAACATAGTAAGTGTTCTTAAATATTACAAGATAACTAAAATACTACATGCTAAGCTGAACTTTTATACATACATCAAGGTTTACACAAAAGTATACTACATAAATGCGTTCATTCCTTTTTGTTTACGTTAAATATTTACATAAGCTTCACAAAGTAGAGTCCTAAACTAATGATCTCCCTGGATATTTGATGGACCTATTACATAAATAAACATACCATTATATTGATAAAGAATATATATATGCTCATGTAATGAATACGAATGAAGTATTAACTTTCTATCGAATCCATAAGAATTCTAACAAAGAACTTATATTTTGCTTGTATATCTTTTAAACCCAAATAACACTCATTTGTGTATTCTTAATTTGAATACTCTTATTTACTTGCATGAATTGGGTAACCTTGTAAAGTCTAATCTTGTAATTCATTGCCCGACAATGTTATCATGGATGTCATTGCCCGAAGCTAATCTTGTAAATCATCTCCCGACAATCCTATCACGGATACCATTAGCCGAAGCTAAACTCGTAATTCATCTCCTAGCAATTCTATCACGGATGTCATTAGTTGAAGCTAATTTCATAAATCATCTCCTGACAATCCTATCATGGATGCCATTAGCCAAACCTAATCTCAGAATTCATATCCCGACAATCCTATCATGGATGCCATTAGCCAAAGCTAATCTTGCAATTCATATCCCGGCAATCCTATCATGGATGCCATTAGCCGAAGCTAATCTTGTATTTATGCTATACTTTATTTACATTGAACACGACATTTATTGTAATTGCATTCACCAGAAGAATTTTAAATTGTATAAGTGCAAATAGGAGAAAAATCACGCACCTACTTTGCTTGTCTCGCGACCTCCCCTAACATAAGATCCAATCTTGGTTGCTCCTCCTGAATCATAAGGATGTTTTTTTGTTATGATTCCTTCAAGCCGATATTATAGAGAATCCATATTCATCCATTACTCATATGTTACTTTATATACATGTTCATTTCTTCATAATAGCATACATACATATATCATGTATATTTTCAGAGTTAGTATCTTAATGTGCAAGTATTCGTTTGACTCAATTCTTTTATATTCTTATATATAGTATTCACGTGAAGGTCTATCGTTACTATCTAGACATTGAACTGTTACTGTCCAATTTGCAACTGTTACTGTCCAACCGTTATTGTCTAGACATTGAATTGTTACTGTCCAATTTTCAATTGTTACTGTCTGAACACTCATCAGATTTTTAACTATATCTAAAGTTCTAAAACTCCATTTTAAGTGAGATTGATCTCGTTAGAAAGCTAAGACACGAGGCTACAAGTTCTCTAAAGGGAGGAGAACCCAGTCTTGCCTCCAAGATAGTCAAAATTGCTCATTAACTAATTAGTCCTACTGCCCTACATAATCAGTCACGACTTAGTCTCAGTTGGTTACCCATAACTGGAGTTCCACATCTCCAAATTGAGCAAAACCAGTTTCCTTGTTAGCTAACATTCAATCTACAATTTCTATGAGGAGCCTGATCCTGATTCACTCATCGTCCTACCTGAAATCTCACCGAAAGTCATGAGCCAAGTCTATCCAGACTTGTCTCCCCCTCCCCTTCACACAATACTTTCATAAACTACATACCACACACATGAATTAACTTAATCTCAACTATAAGTATTTTTTCCTCAATTTATATCTAAAAACCCTAACCTATGATTCAATATTAAGGCATCAATTCTTTATCGAATTTAAAATGAATTTTTTTAAGATTATGTTTGGAACACCTTACCTTGTACAAATTAAGATTTTGATCTTCAACTAGTTGAAAATTTTTAACTCCCTCCTTTCGTTTCTTCTTGATCAATTTCTTGGTAATCCTTTACTCTCAAATGTTTATCCCATCTATAAACTCTTAATCTTGGATGGGTTCTTGAAATTTTAGTGTTTATCTCTTGATTTCTCAAGAATGGGTATAAAACTCCCTATTTTCTCTCCTTATGGTTCCTACAGATTTTTGGTGAGGAGAGAGTATTTATACTCTATATTTTCTTTTATTTGCATTTAGGCCCCCTTTTTCTTTTAAGTGTATTATTCTCTTCAATTAAATCCAACCCTCAACAGTATCGGGTTTATTATAATGTCTCGAATTATTTCGCTTGGAAATTTATATTAAAACATTTCTGAATTTC
The DNA here is from genome assembly GCA_033617975.1 of Populus alba x Populus glandulosa. NCBI lineage: Eukaryota > Viridiplantae > Streptophyta > Magnoliopsida > Malpighiales > Salicaceae > Populus > Populus alba x Populus glandulosa. Next base: position 13,258,578 of record CM066161.1, read on the forward strand.
TATTTTTATTTAACCATATACATGAATTTCTTCACTTTTATTCATTTACTTTTTTCCTGGGGTTACATTCTCCCCTCCTAATAGAATTTTCGTCCTCGAAATTTGAGCGATGTACCTGAGTTTATAAACAAGTCGGGGAATTTTCATCTCATTTTTTATTCTCTCTCCTATGTTTCTTCCTCGATTTGTGAGCTTCACCATAAGACTCTAATGATGGGAACTTTCTTATTACAAAGTTCTTTCTCACCCCAATCAAGTATCTTTATTGGTCTTACCTCAAGTGTTAAGTCTTCTTTTACCTCCACTGGCACTTGAGGTAACACTCTCGAAGGGTCTTCATCGGCTTTTCATGGATGATAATCTATAATACAGTCGTAGTCTTTAATTAATTATACCCATCTTTGTTGTCACATATTCAACTCCTTCTGTGAAATCAGATATTTACGGCTGTTATGATCCATGAAAATTTGGACTCGGGATTTGTATAAGTAGTGCCTCCATACCCGTAAAGCAAAAACTATTGCTGCCAATTCTAAGTCATTAACTGGGTAGTTGAATTCATGAGTCTTCAGTTGTCTCGATGCATAGGCAACTACTTTTCCATGCTGCATTAGAACATAACCTAGTCCTTTTCATGAGGCATCATTGTAGAATACAAAGCCTTCTGTTCCGATGGAAGGTTTAGTACGGGGGCAGTAGTAAGCCTTCTCTTCAATTCTTGAAAGCTCTCATCGCACTCCTTTGACCACACCCATCTTATGTTCTTTCTGGTGAGTCATGTCAATGGAGTTGCTATCATTGAAAACCCTTCGATAAATCTTTTATAATACCCTGCCAATCCAAGAAAACTAGGTCAAGTCGCTTGATACAATTAGATCACTTTTTAAAATATATCTGCCTCTTTCACCAACGGGTAGGTCTCCTGAAATAATTAGACCACTTAAAAAAAAAAGAGAAAAAAAGGGAAGGGCTTTCATGCTTATTTGTATTTACAAAACTTACTATATAAAGCTAAAAGAAAATAAAATTTTTAATGCCTTTGCACTATAAGTATTGTAAAGAGGAGGCAACTGTTATAACTCAATTTTGACCCATTAGCTTTTAATTTAATTTCAAAGGGGTTGAAATTTAAAATTAAAAGATCAGGAATTGATTTCGATTAAATGTGTGATTTGTCAACTTTTAGAAAAACTAAGGACTAGGTCAACCGTTACAATGAGACCGTTGTTTTGTATCTTTTCATTTGGGTAGGTCACCCATTATAATGAGACCCTTTCTGTGTATTTTTCCACTTAGGCAGGTCACCCATTACAATGAGATCATTTCCTTGTATTTTTTCCATCTAGGTAGGTCACTCATTATAATGAGACCCCTTCTAAAAAAAATCTCCATATTTTTTCCACCTTGGCAGGTCACCCATTACAATGAAACCACTTTTAAAAAAAAAAAGGTTTTCATGCTTATTTTTCTTTACAAAACTTACTATACAAAGCCAAAGGAAAATGATTTTTTCAATACCTTTCCACTGTAAGTATTGTAAAGAGGGGTAAATTGTTATAACCCAATTTTTGACAACGAATTTTTTTTTTTAAAAAATGAAAAAATGAAATGGATGAAAAAATTGAGGTTTGGGTCAAGACAACACAAGTTGGAAGTCTTGAGGTTTTAATTAGGGTGGAATTATAAATTTAGGGTTTCAATATTGCTAGAATTTGGGAGATTTCATAAGATAGGGAACTTAATTAAACTTTTGATTAGTTTAATTAATAAAATCATGAGCTTAAATGAAGATTTGATAAGATTGAGGACTTAATTAAACTTTGGATTAATTTAATTTAGGACGTTGGGGGTTTAATTGATGAATTGCTAAGTTTAAGAACTTAATTAAATTTAAAGTTAGTTTAATTAATAAAATCAGGGGCTCAATTGAAAAAATATTAAATTTCAAAGTCAATTAAGGTCTAAATTTATTAAAATTGAAGTCAAGGACTGTTTGGAAAATGATGCCAAGATCTTAGGGTTTAATCATAGTTTTCCTAGGGGCTTGTTTTAGAGTATTCCGATGCTTCAATGACCAAATTTAAAAGGGTCATCTTTGGCCAAAACGATAACGTTTTAAATGTATCTTGTTCTTCTTCTTCTTCCTTTAACATTGCAAATCCGCCTGAAAAGATGGGAAAGAGATTGTGGAATGCTGGCATCCCAGTCCAACCAAAACATAAATTGCAAATCTTATCTTCATGCAGATTACTATCCAAGGGAGATAAGGATCAAACCTCAGGTGTCCAAGTCCCAGCAAAAAACCAACTCCTCCTAATTGTGCTTATGAGGAGAAAAGTCGTGGGTGGAGGGACAACTAGAGATGTTCCTTATAAATACAGAGGAGGAGATACCAAGCAAAAGGATGGGGGCAAAAAAGAAAAAAAAGAAAAGGAGAAAAAAAAAAGAGAAAGAGGAAGAACAAAGACTGGAAAACCACACAATAACTACACCGAGCCAAAATAACCCAGAATAGGAACATCACAGATAACGAAGAAAAACCAAACAAAACCGAAATATCACCACCATCCTTGTCCCTTCATCTCTAGAACCAGAGGCATTAGAATATAAAACTAGAAGCAAAGGACACATAAACCTAGAGAAAAACACCAACATATGAAAACACAGAAATGAGAACTAGCATTAACCATCATCTTCATAGCCTTATCAACAATCAGGTAAGTTTCTTCATCTCCTCCTTCTTTGCCTCATTCTTTTTTTCTATTAACATGGGTGTCCAGGCCAGCTTGCGCACACCTTGACTAATTCCACGGGCCCTAAAGTTAATGAGCATACAATCCTCCAATGGCCTTGAAGAGACTTGAACTCATGACCATTGGGGAGCAAACCCAAGGCCTGACCAGTTGAGATACCTCTTAGGGTTTAATTTGCCCCATTCTTCATTTTAATTGAAATTGCACTGCATTTTTGAAGTGAATTTTAATTCATTAAATATTGTAGCAACACGCGTGAATCAACGCATGCATGTTGCTTTGCCTAGCCGGGTCACTAGCATAGGCCAGTGACTGGGTTGAGTTGGTTGGGTCTAGCCTAGCCTGTATGGCTGGGCGCAATCCAGCCCAGTACTAAAAAAGTGGGTTGTGTCTTGGCCTCAGGCGCTGCTAGCCCAAATTGTTTATTTTCTAAGGGTATATTTTGCCAAACACACCCTTATGTCTTGTATATGTATTTTATTCCCTTTCTATTTTGATATGTGGTTATACGAGCCCCTTTTCGATATCACAAAATTTCAAAAATATTTAGGGATCTTCGTGGATTTATACGAGCCCCATTTTGTTTTATTTTCTTCTTCTTTGCATTTTGTGTTTTTTCTACCATGTGCTCAAAGAACCCCTCTACTGCAATTAGAAAAAAGAAATGAAGAAAGGAGTCACCTTCATGAATCCCATAGCCCATAAAGAATTCATTAGAAGAAGATCTATTATCAGCACTGATAATTTTACAGAAAATGCAAGTGTTGATAAAGCAAAACTCAATAACTTAATTGAGAAACACTAGTCAATAAGATAAGAGTAATTAATAAGGAAAAGCTTTTGCCATTTGAGATGCCCTCGAGGACTAAGAACATTTATCCCATTACCTTCGTAAGTAAATACATAGATGTTTGGAACCATCTAGTAGGTGGCCTAGTGGTAAGAGTTTGGAATCATAGGGTTTTCTCCCCCTGTGGTCTAAGGTTCGAGCCCTGTGGTTGCTAATATGATGGCCACTGAAGGCTTACATTGTCACTAACTTAAGGGTCTATGGGATTAGTCGAGGTGCGCGCAAGCTAACTCGGACCACCACGTTAATAATACAAAAATACATAGATGTCTGGCCGTCCATCCATAGGTGTTTGGTCTCAAAACATGCATTGCACCCACACACCTGCTACCCGTTACCTTTTCTGCTTTTTTCATTCGAATCAGTCTTTGCTGCTTGGCAAGCCTTGTGTTTCAATCCTTAGTCTGCTGATTTTGTTAATTAAATCTTTCTTCCTTCAATTCTTCAACTTTTTGATTTTGCATTTGAGTTAATTTTGTATGAATATATAATTTTTATTTTTAATGGATCCCAGAGCATGAATTATTGGAATCTAAACTATATTTAGGGATTGAAATTAAAAGATCAATGGTCAAATGGGACTAATCTTGTTAAAGTTATATGAACAAGGGTTTAATTAGTAAGATTGATAATTTTTGTGTTTGTGATAAGTGAATAACAAGGAAAATGACTTGAATCAACAAAAAGGATGTAGCTTAATAAATTTAATTTGTCTTGATTTTTCTGTTATGTTTAGTAAAAAGGTGACTCACCATACATGTGTAGTGTTATTTTTATTTTCTTATGAAAAACTCTCGAGGAATATTTTGCTCAATGATGAAATTAGTTTTGATTAATCATTTCTTATGTACATAAAAAAAATCGATAAATAAAAGGCCAGGGATCATGAGAAGTCAGGTGACTATTTTGATTTTTGAATATCTTTGTTATGTATTACATGCTATTTGCTAATAATTTTGCAATCCTACGTCAATTTTCAATAAGATTGAAGTCATGTTTTACTTCACCTAACTGTAACCTAGAATACATAAGCCTATTACCCAACTCTTTCTTTGGTCTAGTCAGACTTGATTGAGTGGGTGACTCTCCATTGGATGGCTAGACAATAGGTACCCAACTTGACTCTTCTTTAAAAATCATAACTAATATCACAAATTCAATTTCAGATATGACTTATTTCCTTTCAAACACCAAGACATTACGCTACCTATTTATCGAGGGAAGGGAACCTAATTTTCCCCCTAACATGACTAAATTTCTCTATTTTGCCAATTTGCTGAATCTGCCAGCAGAGGTGGCAGTTTAACCTCTCCTCATATATTTACCTATAATTGGAGTTCTAGAGCTCCAAATTAATTAATTGAGTTCAGACTCGTTGGAAAACTAACATACGTAGATATAACTTATATGAAGAAACCTTCCCTGAATTTTATCTATTTTAGGCCTGAATCCCCTTTTGAATCAAGATGATGAATCTGTCCAGTTTTCATCAACGATTTTAGATGAACTTTCAATTATCCCCTTATTTTCCCTTCTTCTCCCAAGACAATTATTTCTATGTTTTTCCTACATTTCATAACTCTTCCTAATACAAACCATAGGCTATACATAAGGTTAATAAACTCCTTTCCTCCTCACGTAACAAATGCATTTGATTCATGAAGTTCCCTACTACCAACTTATCATGTTTTTCCTTATTAGTAAACTTTGTACCACACCTAATTCATTCACCATTAACATATGACATCCCAAAATTCCTCCTCCCCCTCCATAATTTGGTCCTGGCTAAAACATGGCCTAAGGGAACCAACCCTTCTCCTTTCCTTGCAATCATTTGTCTCATTTACTCATAGTTCACATCATAATCATTTATAACAAAGGTTTATCAAGCAATTTCAGAATCCCCCCCCATCTAACCCTCACATGGCCGAAACTCTTTCCCCTTTGGTCATTATGGATTTTTCTTTGGTATTTCTACATGATTTCATGTTTAAGGCAACTTATAATATTCCAATTAACTTAATTTCAATAATTTCTGCAATTCCCTCAAATTTCACTTAAGAACCCTAACATGTTCAAAATATTGATGTCTTATCCCAAGTGCAGGAGTGTCGAAGTAATAAATAACCAGGCAAGACCGGGATTGAACCACAAGGAGGTGAACTATATAAAATTATAAACAATAAATAAAAAGGAGTTGAATAGAACTTTTGAGATGTGATATTGATGTGAGTATTAATCAAAGATAAAAGCAATTGTCAAGGTTAGAGGATCCACTAATAGTATTAGAAATAAATATAGTATATACTCTTTTTATTAATCAATTGGAAACCACAGATAAAGGAGTTTCCAATTAGATGATTTATCCTTAATAGTTCATTATAAATTTTTAACGTGATCATAGTAATTATCTTATTTTAGTAACACCATACTTTTAAATATAGTCAGGAATTCATGATGTTAACTTATGTTAACAACAAATCAAGTTCCTTTCATGGCACATGTGTCGGTTATATCATACAATAGGCTATAAAAGTGCCAAGTATTTGTTGTACCAATGGTTGTATAACACAAATATAGATTAATCATTTAATAAGCAAGGTATTAAGAATTAGTAAGATAGAAAGATAAGACATGTTAATAACAAACTTTCTTGGATATAAACATTGAAGTCCATGTTGAGTTTATATTATACCTATTCTAACACCATTAGTGAAACCTTTTCACCATGACATAAAAAACTTAGCTAAACATTATGAAGAAGAAAAACATAAATAAACTAGATAATAACATAATTATGATGAAAAGCATAAACAAGAGATTAATGAAAGTAAAACTTAAACATTACAAAACTACAAAGAAAAAAAGCAAGAATATGATCTTGATCTAAAAAGCAAGATGTGTAAATGTATGGCAAATGTCTCCTTTTATAGGCTAAAATTCAAAACTATTGATTGACGACTAATTATTGAGTAGGTGGCCACCTCTTGACTTGCTGACAAACATTATTTTCTTGTTTAAACAAAACGTCATTGCTAACATAATAATTTAAACAAATAGTCTTCATGAAAGTTTTGGGAATTTGTCTCAGCTTTCCAACAAAACAAGAATGAGCTCATTTGGACTTCTAGAACTCGAGATATGGGCCAAATACTGAATAGTATCTGGGTTGCAGGATAAATTCTGACTTCTCTTCTGTTGCTACAATTTGAACTTGAAAATAGCCGTTTTAAATCTTGGACTCTTCATGAACATTTTAGGCCCATGTCTTAGCTTTCCATTCATATAAACCATACCTAAATCCATGTTCTACAACTTTAGTTATGATCCAATAACCGAATGATGTTCTAGCTTGAATTGAACCAGCATCTCTTCTTTAAGCTTAACCCTCTCTTTGTCTTTTAACTTTCAATATTTAGACACATCAATCGATCCTTTAAATTGTGAGATGTGTCTGCATTTAAAATGAGCATTTACAATCAATTAAAAATATGTTATGTTATAAGACTTGTTATTATAAAACATGCTTAAGTTAGGGAATTTAATGATACTTTAAGTGCAATATGATGATATAAAACCTTGATAAAAATGCACTTTTAAGTACTAATCAAACCCTAATCTTCAAATTTCAAAATTGGTGCACAATTCTTAACTGAATTTAAATTTGTTTTCACCATTGGTTTAGGGCTCCTTCTCTAGAGGAAATTTGGGTTTGAATCCTAAATTGATTGAAGATTCTTAACTCCCTTCTCCTTGAATGTATCTGGCCCTCCCCTCTTTTTCCTTCACTTTATTTCTTCTTAATTCCTAGCCACTAGATGTTTTCTGTACTTAGTAATCTAAAACTTATATAGGCTTAACAATTTAGGTGTTTTTCTCTCAAATTTGATGAAAGGAAAAATCTAAAATCTTCCTTCTTTTTCTGTCTCAAATGTCTGGCCACATGAAGGAGAGAATAAGGTATTTATAGTCCCATTCTCTTTTAATTATTCTTTGGCCTATTTTTTCCTCTTTATTCACAATTGAGTTGTACCCCCTTAGCAATGTAATTTATTTAATTTCTCTTCATATTTAACCATTACCATTCTTTGTTTTTGTAGGGGTTTATTATCGAGTTTTATAGTAGACATTTGTTTCTTCCTTTATTTTGGACTCAACCATAACTACTATAGTGACTTTTGTTACTGCCATGACTGCTACTATTATAGAGGTAGCAATTATGATAATTGTTCTTGTTTCTAACACTAAACATGTTATCTTTTTGGAGCTTACAAACACCAACTATCTCTTTTAGCGAATGTAGATGAAAATGTATATTCTTGGATAAGGTGTTTTTCAATTTGTTGACGATTCTTGGTCATGTCCTCCTCACACGGCCACTACTAATGACTCTTCTCTTTATGTTAATTCCTCATTCCTTTATTGGAAACAACAAGATCAAATTATTTTGAGTACATTCCTTTCCTTTTTTTCAATAGATATACTACACCTTGTTGTCAATTGGGAAACCTCGTATTGTATTTGGTGTACTCTTGCGCAAGCACTTGCTTCTCCATCTAATTATCATATTATGTAACTTCATGGCTACTTTCAAGATCTTTGTCAAGGTCATGATTCAGTCACCATATATCTACATCAAGCAAATGCATTATTTGATGAATTTACAGCAGCTAACCAATCAATTTCACTTGCAGACTTCAATTTGTATGTGTTTTATGGACTTTAAGGAGTGTTCAAAGACTTGATGACCAGCCTCTCGACAGGAGCAAATCCTATATTCTATGCAAATTCATAGTCATCTTCTAACTCATGAGTTTCTTCACAAGAGCTCTTTTGAATCTATGAGTGTTGTTGTCATTACTCCTTTGCTGCCCATGCCAACTTAGCCACTATCAGCTCTTGTTTCATAGTGTCATTCCCCTTGTTTGTTTAACAACAACTTCATTTCAAATTGTGATTAGGGGCATTTTCATGGTGGCTAATGCCACAATAATGACCAACACATCAACAATTCAGGGTCTAATTACCATGGGCTCCATGGTTCTTCCACTAGTGACTAGAGGCAAGGTAATTGGCAATAGAATAGAAGGTATAACGACACCCAATAATGGTCCAATTCATGCCCTTTTAGGTAGAATGTCAAGTGCTAGCTCTACCATTTCTTTTGCCATTCAATGCCTCAATGCACTCAACTTCATAACCATGGACAACAAACCCATGTGAATCTTGTTGTTAGCAACATCTCCTTGATGAACTTTTTGGATTGGTTTTTGGATACCGATGTGAATCAACACGTTACTCCTGACCTTCTAACTCTGTCCGAGTCTAAACCCTATGTTGGTAATGATCATTTGCATGTTGGTGATGGGAAGGGCGTTTCCATATCTAATATTGGCCATACTACTTAACATATAACATAATACACTTTTTCCTTATCTAATATTCTTCATATACCTTATATTATCAATCAATTGCTTTCTGTTTAGAAATTTTGTTGTGATAATAATGTCTATTTTAAATTTCACTAGTTTATGTTTTATGTTAAAGACTTCAACACTAAGGTAGTGCTCCTTTCCGGTCAAAGTAACAATGGTCCCTATGTTTTGTCCAAGTCTTCTACCACATCAATTCTGTAAGGTTACTAGTCTCCTTGCATATCTGCTTCTGCTGATATCTGGCATCGTGGATTCGGTCATCCTATTTCCCGTGTTTTAAATTTTTTAGTATCAAGTAAAAAACTTGCTTATAACTCTAAATGATCACTCTTTCAATGTCAAACATGCTTGTTAAGAAAGTCGTCGCGTTTGTCATTGAGACCTACGGGTCACAAATCTTCTACTCCATTTAAATTATTTTTTAGTGATGTCTAGGTCCTGCTCTTATTTTTTCTTTAGATGGTTTTTGTTATTTTGTTATTCTTGTCGATGCGCATACAAAATATATCTGGTATTATCCTCTTGTTGTGAAATTTGATGTATTTTCTATTTTCCATCATTTTTAAGTTTTTGTTGAGTGTCAATTTGCATGAAAACTTTAATATGATGAAACTGATTAGGGGTGCTGAATACTGCAAGTTAAATAATTTCTTTTAGACTATTGGTATTCATCATCATTTAATTTTTCCTTATACTCATGAACAAAATTAAATTTCTCAATCAGTGTAAAGCTCCATTACGATTTTGGAATTATTCATTTGAATCCTCAAATTATGATTTTCCGTATACTTTTGAGTGTCTTTGGTTTTTGTATCTGCGTCTGTATCATGCTCAAAAATTAGATTTTTGTTTCTCTCCATCTGTGTTCTTAGGCTATAGCTCCTCTCATCTTGGTTATCATTGTCTTTTAAGACTGATTAAGGGTGGTGAATACTTTTGGTTATCACTTATCAATGTATTTATGTTTTTCACCATGCTCGCTTTCATAAACAAGTGTTTCTTTTTGACAAATCTAAACAAATGGCATACATACTCAACACTTTACCACCTAATATTCCTATAACTCACTTGCCCAATTAGCTTTATTCTCCACTTTTTCACTCTCCTCCACCTATAATCTCTCTACCACCCATATTGCCTACTGTTTTTACCAGCTTCCGACAAACCACCAACCCTACCCTTATATCACCATATGCTTGTTTATCTAATGATCATTCTTTAGGTAGAGGTTCTCCTCCATCAGAGTTGTGTTTTTTTAGGTTTGATGTTGTTGGTTCTTGTGGTTCTGTAGATGGTTCACCCAAGTTTGCGACGACCAGTCTTGTCTTTTGGTCAGACTCTCCTGTTGGGTTGAATTTGGTTGTTGACCTCTCTTCCTATTCTCTACAGCAACATAAAGGCTCGGCCTTACCTAGCTCTAGTTTTATGGTTCGTCAGCATCCTATTGTTCTTCATCCATGGCTGCTAAAGACAGCAAATCTGATAGCTTCTTCGGCTTTTTTTGGTAGCCCTATCTCTTAGGTACTATCTCCTCTTGCCTATGAACCGATTATATTTTTTGATAGTGATAGGTATGCAACTTGGCATGATGTTATGAAAGAAGAAATTTAGGTGCTGCGTTCCAATAACATTTGGTCTTTGGTTCCTTTTCATCCTTTGATGAATTTTATTGGTAATCATTGGGTGTACAATATCAAGCATTATACTTATGGTAGCATTGAGCACTACAAGGCTCAGTTGGTTTCTAGAAGCTTTACATAGGAAAAAAGTATTGATTATTCTGATACTTTTAGTCCTATTATTAAGTAAGCCACAATTCGATTGGTTTTTTCCATTTTGGTTTCTCATGGTTGGAAAATTAATCAACTAGATATCCATAATGTCTTACTTAACGGGACCCTTAACAAATAGGTATACATGTAGCAACCTTTAGGTTTTGTTGATTCTACTCTTTCCTCTCATGTGTGTTGGTTGTATAAGTCTTTATATAGCTTGAAACAAGCTCCTTGGGCATGGTACACTCACTTGAATGATTATCTTTTCTCTATTGGATTTCGTGCTTCTAAGGTTGACACTTCATTATTCATTTAGTCTATGGGTGCTGATATTTTTTTCTACTACTTTACATTGATGATATTTTGCTTGTTGGAAGCAATTTAGCCTTGCTTCACTAATTAATATAGTTGCTGAACTCCGAGTTTAAACTTCAAGATTTAGGCATTGTTCTTTATGTTTTGGGGATTGAGGTTCATCCTACTATTATGGGACTTATGTTACAACAAGATAAGTATATACTTAACATCCTCCATCAAGCAAGTATGTCTTCTTGTAAACCTGTTGATAGTCCTACTTCTACCTAAAAGGTTACAGTGGTGCCTGATTGCTTGTTTTCTGATCCTACTTGGTTTTGTCAAATTATTACTGCTCTTTAACATCTCACTTTTACAAGACCAGATATTTGTTTTACTGTTAACAAGGTCTGTCAGTTTATGCATGCTCATGTCGATACACATTGGGTTGTCTTTAAACGCATTCTACATTATCTTAATAGTACAATTTTGTTTGGCTTACATGTCACTCTTAGCTACTCATTTGCTTTACATGGTTTTATAGATTTTGATTGAGCTGGTAGTGTTGATGATCGTAAGTCTACAGGTGGTTATCTTATTTTCTTTGGTAATACCCTGATTTCTTGGAAATTAAGCAAACAACGCACGATTGCTCGTTCTTCTATCGAAGCAGAGTATAAAACCTTAGCTGGCGACACTATTGAGGTTCTCTGGCTTTAGTATTTATTGTCTAATCTACAAATTACACCTACTTTTATGCCTATGATTTGATGTGATAATTTGAGTGCTCCTTATTTGTCTTCGTATCCTGTCTTCCATGCGCATACTAAACATGTTGAGGTTGATTATCATTTTGTACGTGACAAGGTTGCCCAGAAGAACATTCATATTCATTTTTTTTTCAAGGATTAGCTTGCTGATGTTCTTACTAAGCCACTTCCTACTGTTTCTTTTACTACTCTTCGATTCAAGCTTCAGGTTAACCCTCCACCTTCAGCTTGAGGGGGTGTATTTTAGACAATTGCACAATATAGGTTGTATATAATTAGAGGTTGATAGGCTTACTCTTGTGTTTAGATCTCTACAATAACTATTGTACACCACCACCTTATTCTCAATTATTTCTCCTTCTTTCATTCAAAGATTTTAAAAATTTCTTAGTGTCCCTATGTGCAGCATCGCAGTGATGCATCCACTCTTAGATTGTATTTGGAAAATGGGTGAGACAAGGGTTTCTTATTTTTTATCAGTGAAAAGAGGGAATGAGAGTTGCCACCTAGTATTTTGTCACTAGGAACCTTAACTGGCCTCAGAGATCTGGTATGGGGACTAGTTGCATAAAGGAAAGGTATTAGGACCCCAAATACACCTTACCTAAGGTAAGCTGCATTATTTAATTCTCTAATAAATACTAAGGTATTGTCGTGTTTCCTAATCGTTGGGTTTGTTTAAGGTTTAAGATAAATCCTCCTTGGTAAGGAGCTCCTTATCTTATCGAGTAAAACCTAACGTTCTAATGTCAATAAAAAAAGAACTACCTTTTTAATATCCGGAATACATCTTATGTATAACTTCGTAATCCTAGATATTAAAAGAAGGAAAAATAATTTTTTTTGAATCTTTGAAATATTGTCCTAGTTCTCATAACTTTAATAAACTTGTTATTAAAGCAAAAAATGCATGCTAATACATATTTTTTTAATTTTGTTTTTGTTATATGAAAATATAATATGAAAATTTCTTTTAAGCTTTGAGAGACTTGGCTGTATGCATGAAAACAAATTTTTTTTTGTTATTTTATATATATAGGTGAGACATTTTTTGCCAACATGGTTAGGCCAATCTCGGCCCAACATTTTTTTTTTTAGTCGGACCCAGCCCGGACATTTGGGTTGGTTGGGTGCAAAGTTAACTGCATGAGCAGTAGGGCATGAATTATAATTCATGCCTATTGTTCATGTAATGAACAATGAGGGGGAAAAAAAAGAAACATATGAAGAAGAAGGCGAAGGGGAGCTCACCTGGATAAGGGGTTGCAACTGTCGTCACTGGTCTGGCCAAGGATGGTGGCTTTACTGGCGGTGCTAGCTGCCATTGGCAATGGGAAAAAGAAGAAGAAACAGCTATATAGGTGAGAGAGAGAGGGAGTTCATAACGGCTGTTCTTTCACTGGCGAGGAGCTAAGTTGGTGGAGATGGTGGTGGTTAACTGGTGGTGAGAGTGGTGGCAGCTGAAGGCCTCGATGGAGAAAGAAAGAAAGAAGAAAAGGTGGCAGAGAAGAAAAAGCTGGGGGGGGGAAGATACTTTTTTGTCCACATTGGACCCAATCTCTCCTTCTCTCTGGCCATGAAAATCAAATCTATTTATAAAGGGTGGAAAAGGGAAACTTTGTCTCTTGTGGTACCACATCTCGACCCTTGGTTTGACCTAAAAGCATCCCAATCATTGGTTCGAAATAAAAATGATGAATTGTTAGTTTTGTGCAGGAAAATGGTTGTTCGGGTTGGTCATTTTAGGGAGATGCCCTCGCCTCTAAACCTCGAGCAACCCAAACAATTCATATTGGCATATAGTAAGGTGTCAGGTGATCATGTTGGTAAATGTTTTGTCTAATTTAAGGGAGAAATGGGGTGTCAAATGCTTTGGGAAGGAGGCCACTCGAGTAGCCTCTCTGAAAAAGAAGATAAATAGTCATCTTTAAAACAACGTTGTTTTAGCCAATTGCATTATGGTCCTTAGATATGTGATTTATTCCTAATTAATTACACCCCTGATTGGTTCCAAACTTTAAATTTTGTCCAATTTTACCCCCGAAAAACTTCAATTCAAGTCCCAGATTTCAGTGTTCTTTTTTCCTTTGGTCTTTGGTTTCAAATTTATGCAATTTGACCCTCAATTGATTACTAAACTTCTAATTTTTTCAATTTGGCCCATGATTCGGTAAATTTTAGTTCCTCTATTTACACGCCTTTTTGAATTTGGTCTTTGGTTTTGGATTTCTTCAAACAAGTTCCTAATTGGCCATCAAACTTTAATATTTATGCAATTAAACCCCTGATTTTACTAAATTAACTCTTAAAAATTTATAATTTAACCCTTAAACTTTAACTTCTTCCAATTAAAGGCCAAATTAACTTAAAAATCAATTTTTCTTCCAATTAAAGGCCAAATTAACTTAAAAAACAATTTTTCTTGCAATTAAACCCTCTATAAAAATCAATTAAACCTTCAATAAAATTTAATCGAGTCTATAAACATTTGATTTTGGACTTTTCTTCCTCAAATTAAATTTTCTTTGTCAATAGGGTCTTCATTAGTAAAACATATACCGTCAAATTTAAATTTTGGTATTTTTGAACTTTCTCAACTAATTTTTAACCATTTTCTAGGCGCGTTGACATCTGCTTCTCACTGCTATTATTTTTTGTATTTTTTCTGAATATATATCCTTTTTTTGTTTTTTTTATGTGGGGACTCAAAAATAAATAACAACACTTAGAGTTTGAAGCTTTATGGCTCAATTTTTTACGGTGCTTTGAAATTCATCTTGCAATGTGTCCTAATCACACTAAAACATAGTTTTGTAATTAAAATTATAATTAACTGAAATTGGATGAAAATATAGAGAAAAAAATGGATATTGTACATACGAGTGATATATTTTTCAAATTATATAACCATATATTCAGTCATTTAACACAAAAAAAAACATTAATGAAAAATATCATATTTCAATAACAAAAAAAATCAAAATTGCAAGTCTTTAACAACATAAACTTGATATATTAGATTTCACTTTTTTTGGATAATTTATTTTCTCCACTAATTTTATTTTTCATCATAATAAAAAACACCATTACAATCAATTATAAGACAGTTCGTAGGAAAACCATCTAGGTGGTGGCCTAGTGGCGAAAGCTTGGGGCCAAGAGGTTTGCTCCCTCTGTGGTCTCAGGTTCAAACCCTAGGTTGCTCATATGATGGCCACTGGAGGCTTACATGGTCGTTAACTTCAGGACCCGTGGGATTAGTCGAGGTGCGCGCAAGCTGGCCCGGACACCCACGTTAATCAAAAAAAAAAAAAAAAAAAAAAAAAAAAAAAAAAAAAAAGACA
This sequence comes from Populus alba x Populus glandulosa, assembly GCA_033617975.1. Taxonomy (NCBI): domain Eukaryota; kingdom Viridiplantae; phylum Streptophyta; class Magnoliopsida; order Malpighiales; family Salicaceae; genus Populus; species Populus alba x Populus glandulosa. The sequence goes on from CM066161.1 coordinate 13,273,799, forward strand.
GTTCGTAGGAACAGTATGCCCAAATGTCGCCGTGCAAATGCTATCTGGCAATGTATCATTTTAGCACATATTTTACGAGACCAGGAAATGAACATCCATCATGTAAGCTCCCCAATTAACACTTGTGGGGTCAAAGTTGAAGGCATCTGCTTCTGAACAAGTCTCTGTTGCAGCAATTTGCAACTTTTCCGAGTTGGTATCATCAAACTATGTAATATTCATTCAAACTATAAGATATATCAATGGAATTCAATGACTATATCCTTACATGCCCTTAAAGAACACATAAGGTTCGTAGAGCTTAGCTAATCGCATTCCACGCTTCAAGTTTCTGTCAAGAGCATGCAGTGTACTTGTCATTGTAGGGTTTCTGGAATAAAACAGTATTTATTGCTAGATGGAATACCTGGTAAGAGAAAAAATTACTTGTTAGTTTGAGATTAATGAGAAAACAATCACATACGTAGGAAGTTTATGTTAGATTATATGTAACAAAGGAAAAGCAATTCTGGAATAAGACATACGTTAATTTACTTATTGTTTTTAGGTTGTAATAATGCATGAGATATGCATAACTAGAAATTACTATCTGCCTCCGTTTTTATCTTCTAAGCCCAAAAACTATCGAAATCACCATCTCCGACGGCAAACTCGTTGCACAATTAAAATACCCACATGAAGCAGTTCATCAAATACTAAACATACCAAACCCATAATCCCTTCAAGCAAACATTCCTAGATGCAATATTCTGACTGCTTATATCATCAAACACTTTCAAAGCATTATTAAAATTGTCAAACTTAGAGTATAAATCAAGGCATCAATTACCTAGAAAAGCATGTCTTTATCTGTCCAAGAATCAATTCAATTTAATAGCTTAAGCTGTTAGTTTATGTTTTTATATTATTCTTTAACACATCCCTCAAATGAAAGCTTTTTAAACTTGAAATTTGCACATACTCTCACTAACTTGAGCTTAATTTTTATCATATAAATGAGGATGATGAGATTTAAAATCGTAACTACATTGTCATCAAGGCATAATTTTTTTTGAAATTGATTCTACATGTAGTCCAATGTACAACATTGTTATCAAATCGGGCTGAACCTGATAAGTTATCAAAAAATTCACTGATGTAGAATCTAATCAGGTTGGGTTTAAAGTTAGACCTGCTAGAATATTAATTAAAAAAAATAGTTAATTTAGTCAAAATTTCATTGAATTAATCAAATTTGATCAAAACATGCTACGTCAAAAGGTTGACTTTGCAAAAAAAAAAAATTATGTCTTAAACGAAAATTGTCACAATTTAATTAGATATTACAATCATTGAGAAGAATGTTAGTGTGCATTAAATATTCCAAAACATTATACTAAATTCTACCCATGAGCTTTCAATTCGAGTTCATAATCCAATGCTCAATCCAACTACCTGATAAAAACATTTTTAAAAACACTAATGCTCAATACAACAACCTGATAAATACTCACTTGGCATGGATTGTGCCATGCATAGACGAGTACAGTGTGTCCCATTAAAGCTCAATCCAACTACATAATAAATATTCTTACCAGTTGATAAATGGACAAGCACCTTAACATTATTACATTTCTTGACAAGGTTCAAGAGGAGCAAAGGTCCCAATGTATTGATACCTAATGCAACATCGTATCTTCAACAAACAATATAAAAAAAATAAGTAAAAATTGTGAAACGTTTCTAATTTTAGTGATTAATAAATTCTTAAATATCTTTCGTTGCAAAGGAATTTGAATCTCTTATCTCTAAAAGAAATGAACTAATGAAAATCAGTTAATTTCCTTGCTGACCTTTCATCAAAGTTGGTGGTGGCAGCGCAGTTAATCACCGTATCAATTTCATCTATGTAGATTTTACCTCATCATGCAGGCTTTCTTCAGCAGATCTAGTGTACGTCCACGGCTCTTAGAAGAAGATCACTTTGGGTTGAACCCTCAATATCTTCTCCACAAAAACTGCCAATGTTAGAAAACAACATTGTTAATAGATTGATTATGTCACAGCACATCACTACAAAAATTAAACGGACGAAATCATAAATTCGTATTGAGGAAATAAATTTCTTTTGAGAGGGGACAATACTCTTTGCAAGAAATCCAGTTGCACCAATGACCAAAATGGATTGTTGTTTAGGAACTCCATTATACTTCCCAGCTCCATTGAAGATAATATTTTCCTACCTTTATTAAATTTTTGGATAAATTAAAAACAGCATCTCAGAGGGTATATATAACCACAAAACGATTTTTCCAAGTAGCATCAGATGACAGTTGTTGTTTCCAAACTTAAATTGACATTTACTAGTCTTATAGGTACAGTTTGCCAAATCATTTAAAGTGCTTAAAGCAGGTTAGTTAGCAAGTGATTATAATTTACGCGTGCTATTGTGAATTCAAATAGTGCCACGCAATTCTTTTCTTTCACCCTAGCCTCGGGAAAACAGCTGTGGGTCTAAACACTAGCGACTGTAGAAAGTGGCTTGCAACTCCTTTCTTTTGCATTCATCGTGTTGGGTCCTCTGGTCGCATGTAATCATTCAAGGCTGTCCTGTCGAGCTTCATGGACAGGTATTTGTCGATGGCGGGAGACACTTCAACACTTTAAAAATAACATAACTTGTATCGCAGAAAAATCTTTACAAGATAAATACAACAATATTTAAAAAAAATCATTAATAATGAACATAGTGGATCATATGAGCCGCTCTAAGACAATTGAGCCCCGTTAGCTTTGGACGATTTATATAGCTTACTTCGTTCACTTTTGGTTACCTTTCCTTAAGGTTGTTGGATTCATCTCGTTGAGATCTTGCAAATGGTATCAACGGCACCATCATCAAAGCTTCGGCATGCCTCCAAAAGTGTCATTAACGAAACTTCGATGCCTTTAAGATCTCTTTCTTTTTTTTTCTTTTTTTTCTCTCTCCTTTATCTTTACAAATTACAAGGAAAGAAGAGAGAGAAAAAAACAAAGAATGAAAAAAAGGCCTCTAAAACACACCGAAGTTTCGATGACAACACTACCAATACGACAAAAAAAAGATCTCAATGAGATGATTCTAACGACACTAAGAAAAATCAATGATGATTTATATGGGCCAATCTAGTTATTTATATAGGAACATTTTATGTCCCAACCATTTCATTATCAACACATATATATGTCGATCTAAATATTGAAGCAAGTTGATATAGGAACATTTTGTCACGACACCATAATCAAAAAATTATTTGTTCTCGTGTGTTTATCAAAGTTCCAAACAACCTTCTAACTTCCCATCAACTCATTAAGCTTATTATAATGTGTGTGTGTGTAGGAAATATTATAGGCACTACTCTAGTATTGTAATCTCTACTTTTACTATTGTATATTGCCCTACACATATAAATATGAAAGGGTTCGCTAACTAATAAGTTAAGCCTCCTACTTCTTCTCAACTTGGTATCAAAGCCTTCTACCATCATAAATCCTCTCTCGCTCTCCCAAACAAACTCTGTTGCTACTAATGATCTGTAGCATCATTGATTGGGTCATCCTACTTCTCACATTTTAAATCTGTTAGTTTCTAAAAAAAAAAAATTTTGTACTTCTAGATGCTCTCTTGCTCAATGTTAAGGTTGTCCGCTAGGCAAGTCGTCGCATCTATTGTTGAGACCAATGAGTCACAAAACTACTACCCCACTTGATTTAATATTTAATGATGTATAAGCTCGACTTCTATGTTTTCTTCTAATGGTTTTCGTTACCTATATGGTATTCTTTTTGTAGCAAAATTCGATGTGTTTTCTACATTTCATTGCTCTCAAATACTTAGTGAGCGTCAGTTTTCATGTAAAATTAAATTTGTTCAAACTAATTAAGGTGGTGAATATCATAAGTTAAACAGGTTCTTTCAGACTATTGGTATTCATCATAGGTTAATTTGTCCTCGTACGCAAAATGGCACCATTAAGCGTCGCCATCAATATATTGTCTAAACTAGACTTACCCTCATAAGATAATGTAGTGCTCTATTATGATTTTGGAACTACAAGTTTGAATCATCGGTATATCTTATTAATCGCATGCCTACTCTTGTCCTCCAAAATAAATCTTTGTTTGAGTGTATGTTTCATTGTATTCCTGATTATGATTTTCTGTGTACTTTTTGGTGTCTTTGTCTCCCATTTTTGTGTCCATATCATGCTTATATGTTGGATTGTTTTTCATCTCCATATGTGTTCCTCTCACCTTGGTTATCGTTGTATTGATTTAGTGTATCAACACATTTATGTCTCTTGTCATGTTTGTTTTGATAAAAATGTGTTTCCTTTTGAAAATTTTGAATAGATACCACAACAACTAGTCACCTCCTCATAACCTACACACCTACCAACCTTGAGTCCTCCCCCAAATTTTCACCCTATTGCCCTTTTAATCCAATAAACCAATAGCTTTGTCCCGCCACCTACTGAACCATTTTAAACCCACCACTCGCCCACCATGTCTGCCAACATCCCACACCACACAACCTTGCCACTATGTCACTATATGCTTGTTTTTCTAATAATCATAATGTAGGAACATGTTCTTCTTCCTCAGAGTTGCATGCTTCCAGGTCTGTTACTATAGAGAAGACTAGTTCTACCACAGGTTCTCCAATCTTTGCTATTATGAGCTCTAGCCCTTCAACAGGTTCTTCAGCCAATCTGCAACTCTATGTTGATCTCTCATCTCATCCTCTCTAGCAACTCACATGTTCAAGTTCTTCTCCCCCTCGACTTGCTACTCGTCAACATCCCATGATCCTTCATCCTTAGTTGCCAAAAACCATCTTGCTAACAACATCTGCAACCACCTCTGTTACTCCAATCTATCATCATTATATAGGAACATGTTCTTTTTCCTCAGAGTTGCATGCTTCCAGGTTTGTTACTATAAAAAAGACTAGTTCTACAACAGGTTCTCCAATCTTTGCTATTGTGAGCTCTAGCCCTTCAACAGGTTCTTCAGCCAATCTGCAACTCTATGTTGATCTATCATCTAATCCTCTCTAGCAGCTCACATGGTCAGGTTCTTCTCCCCCTCGACTTGCTACTCGTCAACATCCCATGATCCTTCACCCTTAGTTGCCAAAAACCATCTTGCTAACAACATCTGTAACCACCTCTATTACTCCAATCTATCGGGTATTGTCTTCTCCTTACTAGGAACCCATTATATTTTCTGAGGTTGACAGGTATAAGGCTTGGTATGGTGCTATGCATGAGAAATTTCAAGCTTTGCGCTCTAACGACACTTGGTCCTTAGTTCCTTTTCATCCTTTGATGAATGTTGTTGGCAATCAATAGGTGTACATGATAAAACGCTATGTTGATGGCAGTATTGAGAGGTATAAGGCATCCTTGGTTTCTAAAGATTTTACTTAACAAGAAGACATTGATTACTCTAAAACTTTCAGTCCTATTATTAAATAGACGACCATTAGATTAGTCTTCTCTATTGCAATTTCACGTGATTAAAAGATTCTTCAACTTGATATCTTTAATGTCTTTCTCAATGGTGTTCTTGACAAAGACGTCTATATGAAACAACCTTTAGGTTTTGTTGATTTTGTCCTTCCCTCTAATGTGTGTCGGTTGTATAAGTTTCTATATGGTTTAAATAGGCCTTGCGGGCTTGGTACACTCATCTAAGTGATTTTCTACTATCTGTTGGCTTTGTGCTTTCAAGGTTGACACCTCTTTATTTATCTTATCTATTGGTGCTGATATCTTTTATCTTCTAGTTTATGTTGATGATATTCTGCGTACAGGTAGTAACTCTACTATGCTTCATTGTTTAATACAACTACTAAGCTTAGAGTTTAAGCTTCATGACTTAGGCACCGTTCATTATTTTTTTTGCATTGAAGTTTAGTCTACCGGTATGGGTCTGATGTTATGACATCATAAGTATACACCTAACATCCTCACTTAAAAACATGTGGATACTTTTACCTCTACCTCCAAAGCTATCATATTGCTAGATCCTTTATTTTCTGATCGTACACGGTTTTGTCAAATCATGAGGTTGCTCTTCAATATCTCACATTTACAAGACCAGACATCTGCTTTGTTGTTAACAAAGTCTCTCAGTTTATGTATACTCTTACAGATTCTCATCGAGCTGCTGTTAAACATATTTTGCATTATCTTTAGGGTACAATAACCTCTAGCTTACATATCACTCATAATTCCTTCTTTGCATTACATAGCTTTACGAATGCAGATTGGACAGGTAGTTTTGATGATTATAAATATATGGGTGGTTACCTTGTTTTCTTGGTCAGATGTTGATTTAGTGGAAATTATACAAGCAACACATAGTTGCTCGCTCCTTTACTAAAGTTGAGTATAAAGCCTTAGCAGACGACACTGTTGAGGTTATCTGGCTTTAGTATTTATTAACAGATCTGCAAGTCCCTTCTATCTCTACTCCTATTATTTGGCATGATAATCTTGATGCTACTTATGTATATGCGAATCCTATTTTTCATGCTCGTACTAAACATGTTAAGGTTGACTATCATTTTGTATGAGATAGGGTTGCAAAGAAAGAAATTCAAATTCATTTTATCTCCTTTTAGGATCAACTTGCAGATGTATTTACTAAGACACTTCCTAATGCTTCTTTTATTGTCTTTTGCTTCAAGCTTCAGGTTAATCCTCCACTCTCAGCTTGAGGGGATATATTATAGAATGTATAAATATAGAAAATATTATAGGCACTACTCTATTGTTGTAATATCTACTATTACTATTGTATATTGCCCTACACATATAAATAAGAAAGGGTTGACTAACTAATAGGTTAAACCTCCTACCTCTTCTCAACTAATCTTAAGCATGAGCAACATGGTTTTTACTCTACTTTTGATTTTTGTAGAAAAAATATAACTAGAAATAATTTAATGTTATTACATTAATGTCCTTTCATTGCTTTGGATGAAAGACATTCAACATGAAACCATATTTTTCAAGTTAGAAAGTGCACCACTAAGTTAAATGAGCCATTAACATATTATGTCAATTGTCAATACTTTAACTAGATTAAGTGGTATTTAGTTGAGAATAATGAGTCTTATACCAATTAGTTAGCCATCCTTTTTTTTATTTATATATGTAGGGTAGTATATAATAGTAAAGTTAAAGAGCACAACACAAGATCAAATATATACGCTTTACATAATAAATATAACTACTATAATTTACACCCTATAATTCAACATTTCCTATAATTCGCCCCTTAAAGTTGATGTTGGGATCTCAACATGAAGTTTGAATCGAAGATGAGCAAAAGAAGCACTAGAAAGTGGCTTGGTAAGAACATCAACAAGTTGATCCTTGGATTAAATAAAATGAATATGAATTTCTTTCTTTGTTACTCTATAATGGACAAAGTGATAATCAACCTCCACGTGTTTAATAAGAGCATGAAATATAGGATTCACGGACACCAAATGGTAGACATAAAAGTAGGTGTAATCCACAGATCTTATAATAGATAACAAATTCATAAGACTTTATAAGTCCCATCAGCTAAAGCCTTATACTTAAGTACAACAACGAGCAACTGTACATTGTTTGCCTAACTTTCAAAAGATAAGTGTATTGCCGAAATACATAAGATAAACACAAATTGACTTACAATCCTCAACATTACCAGCTCAATCAGCATCAGTAAACCATAAAGAGAGAGAGATGAGTTGTGGGTAATATGCAAACCATAAGAAGCCATACCATTTAGATAACACAAAATATATGTAACAACAACCCAATATGTATTAGTAGGAGCATTGATATACTAGCATACCTTATTTACAGAGTAACAAATATCTAGTCTTGTAAAAGTGAGACATTAAAGTGCACCGATAATTTGACAAAACTATGTAGTATTAGAAAACATACTACCAAACAACTAAACAAGTTTGAAGGAAGAAGTAGGAGTATTAACTGGTTTCCAGGATGGCATACTTGCTTTGCAAAGAATATCAAGTGTATACTTATGTTGTCGTAGCATGATACCTATGCTGGTAGGTTGAACTTCAATCCTTAAAACATAATGATCAGCACCTAAATCCTAAAGCTTGAGCTTTGAGCTCAACAACTAAATAAATCGGTTAACCAAGAATGAACTACTTCTAGTACATAAAAAAACATCAACATAAAAGATATCTTTACCCATAGACATAATGAATAAAGAAGTATCAACCTTGGAAGCACGAAAACCAATGGATAAAAGATAATAACTTAGTCAGGAATACCAAGCTCGAGGGCTTTGTTTCAATCCATTTAAAGATGTATGTAGTTGGTATACATGAGACAAAATAGTAGGATGCACAAACCTAGAGGTTGTTGCATGTACAATTATTTGGAAGTCATCGAGAAAAGCATTATGAATATAGAGTTGATTAGTCTGCTAGCCTTTAGAAGTGGCAACAATGAGAACCAACTGAATAGTAGCTTACTTAACCACAAGACTAAAGGTTTCTGAATAATTAATGTCTTCTTGGTAAGTAAAACCTCTAGCAACTAAATGAGCTTTATATCGCTCAATGCTAACATCAACATGACGTTTGATCTTGTACACTTAGTGGCAACCAACCACATTCATTGAAGGATGAAAGAGAACTAAGTTGTAACGACCCAACCTTTACAAGGCCAAAGTCGCTGGATTTTTTTTTCTTTTCTTTTTCATCATCTCGACTTATTCATCATTTCCATTTTTTTTCTGTTCTAATCTCGTATTACCATGAGTTCATACATTATCATTCGTATTCCATTTCAATATTTAATTACTAGTTTTTACAGAAGGAATCGAATGACTAATTAAGTGATTTACATGTTCGTTCATGTAGAACTCATATCACCCATAATATACGAGTATATAAATCTTTTTCGAATGTGTGTGTCACGAAATGAATCTCCTTATGCCCCATATTGGTATGATGTCCCTGTTCCAACATAAGGTAATTTTAAGCATTATAGACCATTTAAGAAATATAGTAAAACAAGATTAAAGTCACATTTCATCCATGGACCAAAAAGCATAATTCTTTAATTTCCCTTTACTTATGTCAACACAAACACCACCGTTAATAATCCGTCAATTAACGAGACAATTTCAATACTCAAACCCGATCATTCCTCTTGAATGTCGTTAGCCGAATTAATGTTTTTCTTTGGTTAAAGCATAACTAGTAGAATGCTTTCATATACTTAGTATATACGAAACGTAGTATACATGACCACATTAGTTCTTCTTAAAACTAACTCATAAACTCAAATCCGATAATCCTTTTTGGAGGCCATTAGTCGAAGTCAATCATTTCTTCATCTTGCCATCCACTAGGGTGCCATTAACCGTTTCTTCTCTCTTTTTTTTTTCTCTTCTTCTTCTTCTTCCTTTTCTTTTCTTTTTTCATCACGGTCATCCATTAGGATGCAATTAGCTGAAGCTAGTCATTTCTTCATCCTGATTATCCATTTAGAATGCTATTAGCCGAAGGTAGTAATTTCATTATCCCGATTATCCATTTAGGATGTCATCAGTCGTAAATAATCATTTGTTCACCTTGATTATCCACCTAGGATGTTATTAGCCGAAGCTAGTAATTCATACATCTCGGTTATCCATTTAGGATGCCATATACCAAAGCTAATCATTTATTCATTTTGGTAATTCCTATATGGTGCCATACCATAGCAATTCATTTACTCATTCTGGTAATTCATCTATGGTGTATTTACCATAGTTAAATTTGCCATTTACCAAAGCTAATCGTTTATTCATTTTGGTAATACATCTATGGTGCCATTACCATAGCTAATCATTTATTAAGCTCGATGATCCCTTTAGGATGCCATTTATCGAATGTAAATCATTTATTCGTTTTGGTAATTCATCTATGGTGTCATTACCATAGTTAGTCATTTATTAATCTCGATGATCCCTTTGGGATGCCATTTATCAAATGTACATCATTTATTCATTTTGGTAATTCATCTATGGTGTCATTACCATAGCTAATCATTCATTAATCTCGATGATCCCTTTAGGATGCCATTTATCAAATGTAAATCATTTATTCATTTTGGTAATTCATTTATGGTGTCATTACCATGGCTAATCATTTATTAATCTGATAATTCATCTATGGTGTCATTACCATAGTTAATCGTTATCCATTTAGGATGCCACTTACCAAAACTAAGCATTTATTCATCCCAATCATACTTTGGATGCCCATAGTCAGAGCTAATCAATTGTTTACCCCTGTCATCCTTTCGGATGTCATTAGCCAAAACTAATTAATCGTTTGTTCCGGTCATCCATTCGGATGCCATTAGCCGAAGCTAATCAATCGTTTGTTCCGGCCATCCACTCGGATGCCATTAGCCAAAGCTAATCAGTCGTTTGTTCCGGTCATCCACTCGGATGCCATTAGCCGAAGCTAATCATTGTTTTATCAAACAATTCATGACAATTTGACATTCCTTGCAACATCAAAGTAGACCCTTGGGGATACTCGTACCACCGTTTCCTAGTAATTTATCATTCCGTAACACGATGATAGATCCTTTGTAATGCAAAACCAAACATCCCACAACAGTTTAGCATTCAATATAACACAACACAACAGTACCCTTTGTATCATTCATCCAACCATTCTTGATAGTTAACGTTCAATGCAACATAATAATAAATCCCCAGTAATACTCACACCACCATTCGTGGTAATTAACCATCAATACGATACAATGATAGGTCTTTCATAACACTCATACAATCAATAAATGATAGATCCTTGGTAACACATTCATCACAATTACATTCGATTTAATAAAATAGTAGATCTCTCATAATACTCATACAATCATTCATCACCATTACATTCAATAAGAATACAAAAGTAGATCCTTTGTACGACAAATACTACCATTCATTAGTAGCTCAAATTCATAACAGCCCCAACATCACGTTCGGTTTAGTATTCATCACAACTCAATAAGATGTTCACCTCAAAAGGGTCAGTTTAGAACTCTAACATTTTCACCATTGTTTCAACATTCATCAAGAACTTGTTCGACATTTCATAGTCATTTCGACAATCATCAAGAATTTAATCCAACTCTTCTTCATCATTTCTTCTTACAACAAGGATTTCATAACATATCATCACAAGTTAACCATTTCAAAACATAAACATCAAAATGGGAAAAAGGTGGAAACCACCTACAATGGTCTAATTTCGGCCACAACACCTAAGACACCAAAGACCACAATCAATTCATTTGTATCTTCGATTCACATTCATCCCACACTTATTTCAAGAGTTCATATGTTCACATTCAAGTGTTCCACATTTTACACCATCATACTATAAGATTGTCATTAGAATTTAAGTCATTTCTGCCTTGTAGAAATTGGCAGCGAAAACTGGCTCGCTGCAGGCAGCCCAACGCAGCAGCGAAAACTGGTTCGCTGCGAGTTGCCACTTCGGCAGCGAAAACTGGTTCGTTGCGGGCTGCCACTGCGGCAGCGAAAACTGGTTCGCAACGGGCTGCCATTTCGGCAGCGAATCACAACTTCGCTACAACATACTCAACTTCGGCAGCGAATCACAATTTCGCTGCAGAACACAAATTTCGGCAGCGAATGTTATTTCGCTGCAGACAACTCAATTTCGGCAGCGAATCTCAATTTTGCTGCAGCACATAATTTCGGCAGCGAATCACAAATTCGCTGTAGCAAACTCCACTTCTGCAGCGAAGCACAAATCCGCAGCAGAAACACAAATTTCGGCAGCGAAGCACAAATCCGCAGCAGAAACACAAATTTCGGCAGCGAATCACAAATTCGCGGCATACTTCGGCAGCGAATCACAGATTCACAGCAGAACACCAATTTCGGCAGCGAAACACAAATTCGTGGTAGAACACCAGTTTCGGAAGCGAATCACAGATTCACGGCAGAACGCAAATTTCGGCAGCGAATCACACATTCGCGGCAGAACCTAAATTTCGGCAGCGCATCACACTTTCGCTACAGTCAACTCCACTTCGGCAGCGAATCACAAGTTCGCGGCAGAACACCAGTTTCGGTAGCGAATCACAAATTCGCTACAGTCAACTCCACTTCGGCAGCGAATCACAAGTTCGCGGCAGAACACCAGTTTTGGCAGCGAATCACAAATTCGCTGCAGTCAACTCCACTTCGGCAGCGAATCACAAGTTCAAGGCAGAACACCAGTTTCGGCAGCAAATCACAGATTCGCGGCAGAACGTAAATTTCGGCAGTGAATCACACTTTCGCTGCAGTCAACTCCACTTCGGCAGCGAATCACAGATTCGCGGCAAAACACCAGTTTCGGCAGCGAAATTTCGGCAGCGAATCACACTTTCGCTGCAGTCAACTCCACTTCGGCAGCGAATCACAAGTTCGCGGCAGAACACCAGTTTTGGTAGCGAATCACAAATTCGCTACAGTCAACTCCACTTCGGCAGCGAATCACAAGTTCGCGGCAGAACACCAGTTTTGGCAGCGAATCACAAATTCGCTGCAGTCAACTCCACTTCGGCAGCGAATCACAAGTCCAAGGCAGAACACCAGTTTCGGCAGCGAATCACAGATTCGCGGCAGAACGTAAATTTCGGCAGTGAATCACACTTTCGCTGCAGTCAACTCCACTTCGGCAGCGAATCACAGATTCGTGGCAGAACACCAGTTTCGGCAGCGAAATTTCGGCAGCGAATCACACTTTCGCTGCAGTCAACTCCACTTCGGCAGCGAATCACAGATTCGCGGCAGAACACCACTTTCGGCAGCGAATCACAAATTCGCTACAGTCAACTCCACTTCGGCAGCGAATCACAAGTTCGCGGCAGAACACCAGTTTTGGCAGCGAATCACAAATTCGCTGCAGTCAACTCCACTTCGGCAGCGAATCACAAGTCCAAGGCAGAACACCAGTTTTGGCAGCGAATCACAGATTCGCGGCAGAACGTAAATTTCGGCAGTGAATCACACTTTCGCTGCAGTCAACTCCACTTCGGCAGCGAATCACAGATTCGCGGCAGAACACCAGTTTCGGCAGCGAAATTTCGGCAGCGAATCACACTTTCGCTGCAGTCAACTCCACTTCGGCAGCGAATCACAGATTCGCGGCAGAACACCAGTTTCGGCAGCGAATCACAGATTCGCGGCAGAACACCACTTTCGGCAGCGAATCACAAATTCGCTGCAGTCAACTCCACTTCGGCAGCGAATCACAAGTTCGCGGCAGAACACCAGTTTTGGCAGCGAATCACAGATTCGCGGCAGAACACAAATTTCGGCAGCGAATCACACTTTCGCTGCAGTCAACTCCACTTCGGCAGTAAATCACAAATTTGCGGCAGAACACCAGTTTCGGCAGCGAATCACAAATTCACTGCAGCCAACTCCACTTTGGCAGCGAATCCCAAATTCGCTGCAGAAGACACTTTCGGCAACGAAAACTAATTCACTGCAAAAAACTCAGTTTCGGCAGCGAATCACAGATTCGCTGCCCAACCCACATTTTGGCATGAACACACACACACCACACGTTGCAACAATGCCAGTACATAAACTGTCACTAAGTTCCAGCAGAACACACACATTGAAACCATCAATTTCAGCATATAATCTTTCAATAAATTCCAGCAGCATACACACATTAAATCCATCAATGTCAACATAAAGTCTTTTGTTAATTATTCTGAAATCAGGTCCCCCATCCAGCCCCCTTTTGTCCCTTCTTTTAGCTTAGTTCTTTTCCATAACAGTTGGAGTAAAGCTCCTAGGCCATGCATCCCGATTTTTATTCTTCTTCCTTTCAATTTCAAGACCTTAAGAACAGGTGGAGAAAGACATGGTTCATACCTCACGGATTTAGCATTTTTGGGAGGGGTTTGACAACATTTCTCCCCTTCTGCTCCCGATTGTTTCTTCCTCTTCCTCTCTTTCGGTTTTTCACCTCCTCTTGTTAGTTCCCCACCGGCTTTAGGCCTCTCCTCCCTTCATGTTTGCAACTGTCCAGCCTCCTGTCAAGCTCTCCCTCCTTTCTCTCACGTCTAAGGAGGCACTAGCAGCTGGGGTTTAGTCCATCTCTTTCCTTGAAGAGGGAAAGAGGGAAGGGGACAAGCATCTCATTTTGGGGGAAAAGGAAGGGGACAAGAGCATGCAACTCACTTTGGGGAGAGGGAAGGGGACCAGCACGTTTTTGGGGAGGGTGTCTCCCTCTCTCTCTCCTTGCTGCATTTATACCCCTCCTAAAAGCAAAAAGGGGGTGTTTGGATGTTGGACAAGGCTGTCCTAACCCTCCTTTTGGGTTATCCTTGAGTTGATTTTCATTTCCCTTCTCCCCCCTAGGATAGGTGGGTCCCACATTAAAACCTTTTATTTTATTATTATTATTATTATTATTATTTTGATGTCGCTGCCGATTCAGAAATCGGCAGCCTCAAACTGTGTCGCTGCCGATTCAGAAATCGGCAGCCCGAAATTGCATCGCTGCCGATTCAGAAATCGGCAGCCGCACTGCGTCGCTGCCGATTCAGATATCGGCAGCCGAAACTGCATGGCTGCAGATTCTAATATCGGCAGCCTGAAACTGCGTCGCTGCCGATTCAGATATCGGCAGCCAGCAACTACGTCGCTGCCGATTCAGAAATCGGCAGCCTGAAACTGCGTCGCTGCCGATTTCTGTCGGCAACGATGGTGAATGTTACATAAGTACCAAGTATAATTGCAAAGTTAAGCTTGAATTTCAGCCATCATGGCATGATGTCAGGACTCATATTTGTCAATGTTAGGAAATGTAAAAGGTTCATAATCAGGAGGAGAAGTTACCTATGAAGCAAAGATGACACAAGAGGTTGGGGATGCTCTTAGATTTGTTGTCTTGGGCTATTATGGATGAAGAATCCTAGAATGTTGATGAGGTGATGGAAGAGATGAAGAGAAGTTTGACCCTGAAGCATGTTATAGAGGATAAGCGGAGAAATCAACTACCAAGTCCAACCTGGGAGGTGACAAAGCTAAAGTGGTGGAGGTAGGGGAATTGGACATATAAGCAGACAAGGCAGTAACAGAATTAGGTGGAAGAACAACATTAGAACCTAAAATTAATGTCGCTAAAGAGGTAGAACATGTACTTGGAGAATGATAATTAGATATAGATGCATTGGAAGACATAGGTGTAGGACTAGAAGGCATGGGTGATGTGTTAGGTGAGGGAGGCAACAGAAGTAGGGAGGTAGTTGTAGGCACACGAGAGGTAAATGAAGGGAAGTTATGCAAAGCGGACAGGCTAGTAGTGACATTATGTTAATGGGAAGTGTGGAAAAG
Organism: Populus alba x Populus glandulosa; assembly: GCA_033617975.1. Classification (NCBI taxonomy): domain Eukaryota; kingdom Viridiplantae; phylum Streptophyta; class Magnoliopsida; order Malpighiales; family Salicaceae; genus Populus; species Populus alba x Populus glandulosa. Next base: position 13,289,234 of record CM066161.1, read on the forward strand.
GTAGTCATCTGTTTAGATTTATCAAATGAAAAAACATGTTCATGAAATTGGACATGACAAAATATATAAATATGTTGAGACGACATGTCAAGACAACGATAACCAAGATAAGATAAGTTATAGCCTAAAAACACACATGGAGAGGAACAAAAATATAATTTATGTGCATTATATGGATGGAGAAAAACAAAGCAGAGACACCTATATGTACGTAAAAAAACTATAATCAGGAGTATGATGGAAAAAAACATTCAAAAAATGATGCAAAAGGAAAATCGTTGTGACCTATAAGTCCTAACAACAAACGCAACAACTTTCCTACCATACATGTTTGACATTGAAAATTAAAATGTCTAAAGTTACAAAAAAAAATTCATAATGCAACCAACTGATCTAAAGTTTCAAGTCGTTTTATCCTTTTATTTCTCTCTTTCTCCTTCTCTCATACTAGACCAATAACTTCCTTTCTCTCTCTACTTGAGTTTACCCTTAGCTTCATTGCCTTGTTGCCTCCTTCAACCTTATTCTACCACAAATCACCCCCTTCCTCTCATTCATCCACTACCATCACCAGCACTCCACCAACACCACTTCCATCACCTTCCCTTTAATAATTTCATTGTAGCACCTTTCTTACTTTTAAATTTGTGGAATTTGTTGTGTTTTGGTGATTTGTTAGGATTTATTTTCTTATATTATGTTTAGTTGAATTTAGATCAATTAGGTATAAATTACATCAATTGAGTTTATAAATTGCATCAATTGGGAATAAATTTGATGTGTTAGATATTTGGTGATTAGTTAGGTATTTTGTTATGTATGGGCTTAGTTGAATTTATGTCAATTGGGTATAATTTATGCCAATTAGGTATAATTTACATCAATTGAGTTGATATATCAATTATATATTAATTAGATGGTTTAGGGTTTATATGATTGGTGAGAATCAATGAATTTTAGGATAATTGAGGGTAATTGATGATTTTTTTCTAACTTGATATATTTTGGTGAGAATCGGTTAGGATTGATAAATTTTAGGAGAATTTGTGAGAATTTTTGTTAATTGATTATCTTTTTTCAAAGTTTCAATTAGGGTTTAATTATGTGAATTATTTTTTTTTTCCTTTTGTTGAGAATTGGTTAGTGTTTGAGATTATGTATTTGTTTTCAAAATCAGAGAAAATTGGTTAGTATTTGAGATTACCATGGAACAAAACTTAGTAGAGAGAGTGTTACAAACATAATTTTGCGTCCTAGTTTCCCAAGTTTCTGGTGGAGCTGGGTTTGATTCCTCAACAGAAATAGTGGCTTTAGCTACTATTTTGTCAAAATTGCAAGGTTCTCGAAAGGCGAACTGCTTAGAATCATCCATGTTTCACTACTCTCTTCAAAATCCACAGCATATATAAAATGGACCCATATTTTTTCCATTCCATGTCTTGCCCAATGTCATTATTCTTCACCTAATCCTTGCTAATACGCACACATGATGCATAACATAACCAAAAGTGAGATGACAAGACATGTATTCCATCATAGGATTCAATATTGCAAGCAGCCATATAGCCATTTTCATTGCAATGGCGGCAAAAACAACACATTCGAGCAATCCTATTAACATAGCATTAGACAACCCAAAAGAAAGGAGATGGATAAGCCAACTTGGGATATCACAACCGGTAGCAAGAACATTGAGGTGAGCAAAGGGATAGGAAAACCTGTTGGGGGGGTCAAAGACAGGAGAGAGTTAGCAGAAATAGCCCACTATACATTTGCACATCGTTCTGACTTTAGAATGAAAGGCCCAGATGGTTTTGAGGGGAAAAAAAAAAAGAACACAGCTCAAAATATGCAATTGTTTCTTTTTGTGTTAGTAACCTGTTTTTCATTCTATACCATTAAATCAATATGTTCCATGTGGTTTTTTTTATGATTTTAACGTGGGATGTAAAAAATTTATTTGATATATTTTTAATTAAAAAGCTTTTGTTTAAAACGCATAACACCAAAAAATATCAAACATGTTTTGATATTGTGGTTGCTTTTGCGGTTACAGTTTAAAAATAACTATTTTTAGTTGTAGTTTTAAAATAGTAGGTTTGAAAAAAATATGTGTTTTATTAAAATTATATTGATATAAATTTTTGTATGCAAAATAAATGAAAAGTAGATCTCCACAAATATAAACCAAGTTATTTTAACTTTTATAAAACCAATGTTTGAAACCTAATTATATATGAGACCTAATGTAAAAGGCATAAGTTAATTATTTGACTAAATAAAAAAATTATTTTTTGTATTTTCTCTTTTCCTCTCTTTTTTTGTGGGGACCTAAAAAATGGATAACAACAATACTTTTGAAACTTTTGTGTACCTCATTAATAAATCTCGTTTTGAATATTTGTTTCATCAACTATGAATATTTGTTTCATCAACTATCTGATTATACCATTTTGTGTACTTTAAGGTGTCTCTATTTTCCTTTCCTCTATCCTTATAATGTGCATAAGTTAGACTATCATTCGACTTTATGTGTTTTTTTTCTACTTATTATGTTCCTGACTTTAGTATCAATGAATAGTACATATAAATACTTTTAATTCTGACGTTAGTAAATATTACACAAACCAAAAAAAATGTGATATTCCTAATTATAGTGTCATTGAATAAGTTCGCAAACTTTTGAATTTTTAATAATGAAGAAACAATTTTTCTATGCCTTTTTCTTTTTGTTTACCCCTTTTTTTATTACTTGCTCTTTTTAGACAAGAATAAATAAATAAAAAATAATATACAAAAGAAAACAAAAAGGTGCGAGGAGGGCCCCAAATAAATCAATGAAGATCCCTAAATATTTCTAGAATTTTCTAATATAAAAAGAGGGCTCGTTTGGCCAAATATTAAAACAAAAAATGATAAAAATTAACAACAAAGACATAAAGGTGTGTTTTGTCAAACACATCCTTAACAAACATAAATTAGTCTGGTTGGGCCTGAGATCCAGACCCGGCCCACTCTTTTTCTTCTTTTTTCTTTTTTGACTGAGCTAGATCTCGCCCAACCTTATAGGCTGGATCCAACCAACCTTGTCTGGCCCGGACTGATTATTAGTTCAGATTAGTAACCCAGCCGATCTTCTTCTCTCGGCAAGCGTGTGTGGACTGTCGCTTGCTACAGTAAAGGAGGAATTAAAATGTAAAGCGAGGGAAGAACGGGAAACTTACCTCGGCAGATGAAGGCCGAATGTTTGAAGATGATGGTGCAGTTCTGGAAAGCACTCTTGCTCTTCCTTTCGTTCTTCTTGTCTGTTACCTTCTTTTCCTTTTCTGTCCCTTTTTCTTGTTGTAGTGTTTTTTTACTCTCTCTCTCTCTCTCTCTCTCTCCCCCCCCCCCCCTATTTTCTCTGGTTTTATCTTCTTTTTTTTTTTTTTGCTCTCCTCTCTGTTTTCTGTCCCCTGTTCTCTCCTCCTCTCCTGCGTTCTCTCCTCTCTTTTTTTTGCTCTCCTCACTGTTTTCTTTTCTTTGTTTTCTGTCCCCTGTTCTCCTCCTCTCCTGCGTTTTCTCCTCCCTTTTCTGGCTGTTCTTTTGAGTATTTATAGGGGATTCTCTGTTACCTCCTTCCACGTCTCCTTTCCTGATAAGCACGGCGTGGGAGGAGTTGGTTTCCTGTAAGGACTCAGGCGCCAACAGTCCTGCCACGGCCGGACTGTTGGTGGCAGACTTCGACTTGGACTCCAGCGGCGTGTCCGCAGGGGGAGCCTGATTGGATTGGGAACCTTAGAAACCAAAATCAATCTGCACTTGCTTGTGTTGAGCTGCCTATCTGGGCAGCATTTCAAGTTTTTTTTTTCTTCATAGGGAGCTCCCTCTGTTTCCAAAGGAAGAAAGACGATGAATGGAAATTAGACGACGCCGTTTCTGGACTGGAGCGGCTTTTTTTCAATTTGATCCTTGAAGTTTTGATATTTTTTAATCAAGCTCCTGGTTAAAATTGTAATTAGACCACTGCATTTCAGCCCTTTTACAAAACAGTCCTTGGCCTCTAAATTAATCATTTTAGTCCTTAATTGACCCTTTTAACTTTTACCTCTTTCAAAATTACCCCTGAACTTTAATATTTCTTCAATTAAGCTTCTGCTTTTATTAATAGAACTAATTCAAAGTTTAATTAAGTCCCTAAACTTATCAATTCTCTCATCTACTACCAAAAATTGTCTCCCAAATTTATAATTCCAACTCGATTAATTCTTAAAACTTTCAATTTGTGTTGTCCTGATCCAATTTTAAAATTTTCTTCATTCATTCCATTTTTTTCATTTCACTCATCATTTCATTTTATTTTTATTTATATAAAAATCAAAATCAAAATAAAAAAATAAAAAATTCAATTATGACATCTGTTATCTTCTTGTCTATATCGATGACATTTTTATTCACTGGTAATAACTCTGCTTTTATTCAACATCTCATTGCTTTGCTAAGCTTAGAGTTTAAATTTCATAATTTAGTTAATGCTCAACCTTTTGGGAATTGAAGTTACCCCTACTAGTACGGATCTCATGCTTAGTCAACACAAATATGATTTTTATATCTTTCGTCATGTTGGTATGTCATTGTGCAAACCTATTGATGCTCTAATCTTTACTTTAAGATTGGATTGTAGTCTAGTGAGTTATTTTCAAACTCCACTTGTTTTTGACAAATTATTGGTGTTCTTCAGTATCTCACATTTACTAGATCGGATGTTATGTTGTAAATAAGGTCTGTCAATTTATGCATACTCCTACTGAGAGTCATTGGCCTGTTGTTAAAATGATCTACTATAACAAAAACAAAGAGACTACCTAAGATTTTTTATTACACCACAATTCGATGCCATCAAAAGATCTTAAGAGGCCATTTCCTTTATAAGTGAAGTTTGAATCTAGAGTATGCAACCAAATAGCAACTCAATGAAGCATAGTACAGAAACAATTAAACAAGCTTATAGTTCCCTCTTTAAAAACAATTTTGTTCCTCAAAACCAAATACCCCAAGTAGTACTACTATAGATTAGTCTCTAAGCTAACCTTTGGAATTTGCCTTACACCTGTCCATGTCACTGCAAAAACAGTGAGTCTAGTGTGCTCGGTAAACAACATTGGATACCCCACCAATCTAAAACTTTTATCCAAACACTCTATTGTAACCCGATTTTGGCCTATTAGCTTTTTTAATTTAATTTTACGGGGTTTAAAATGTAAAATTAAAAGATCAGAGATTTATTTCCATGAAAAATGTGATTTGTCAACTTGCATGAAAACTAGGGACTACAATGTGCAAGATAATCATATCTTCAAACATAATCCTTCTCTTCAAGATAATGATAGTTATTCGCTTTCAAATTTGATTCTTAATCAAATTCAAACTTCAAAGAAGAAAATGAGTTTGATTGAAACTTTGTTTCTCACATGCGAAGGGACTCTGGCACTCTAAATACAGATCTTAGTGTATGCACAAAAGAAGGGAGACAATATAGAGAAAAAAATGAGAAAAAAAACAATGGAGAAAAATAGAGAAAAAAAACAAAGGAGAAAAACAGGGGAGACGACAGAAGTGAGAAAACAGAGGCGAGAACAAAAAAAAACAAGAACAGAGGGAGGAAAGACTGAAAAGAGGAGGAGAATTAGAGCATTCTCCAGCCGGTGCCTGCATTGTTACCTTCACCATCGCATTTGGCTTCACCAGGTAAAGTCTTCTTCTTCTCTTTATTTATGTGTAATTGTTGCAAGAAAACAGTGCAAAGGTAATTTAATTACCTTCGCAATGTGCAGTGCACGGGTGGGTTAAGCCATGCATGCCTGTTGCCCACAAGCGAGTGACCAAGCTGGGCTAGCTAGGTCCAGCTCATCCTATGTTGGTTTGGCTCGACCTAGCCCCCCCCAAAAAAAAAGTGTGGGTCAGATCTGGCTTTAGGCCCAGCTGGCCCAAATTATGTTTATTAAGGGTGTGTTTGGCAAAGCACACCCTTATGCCTTGACCATAATTTTTATGTCCCTTTTAGTTTGATATTTGGCCAAACGAGCCCCTTTTCGATGTCAAAAAATTCCAAAACTGTTTGGAGATCTTTGTTGATTTATTTGTGGGCCCTTCACAAGATCTTTGTTGATTTATTTATGGGCCCTTCACACTTTGATTTATTTTTTTCTTTGCGTTTTGTATTTTTTTAAGTTATGTGCTCAATTTGTGGCCTAGTATTGTTAAATGCAAATCTGTGTGCAATGTTATTTTATTTCCATCTAAAAAGGGAAAATAATAATAATAAAGGATAAGCAAGAAAAATATGACATATAAAATTTCTTCTTCAAATTAATTTTTTAGCATGCATAGTTATTCATGTTTATCATGCATATATATTGGATATGGATCTAAGACCTTTACACATCACTTATCTCTTTTTTAATACATGTGGTATCAACTTTAAGATAAGTGGAGGAGTAACGACACCTTAATGGCTTTAGCCTGGGTAAGGCTCATGAAACTATTCAAGTCTCATATGATTGTTTGCTTAACAGAGGTCGATATGCTGAACTGATATTACTCAGGGCCTTTATCTTCACACTACTTGTAAACCTCATATCAACCTTTCGAAGATGATCACTAAGCATGCAAAAGACCTTTGAGACTAGATAGCAAAATTATCATCATGCATTTAATGATTAGATCCTATCATTTAGGTTAATCCCTGTGTAATTTCATTGAGATAAGCTTAAACGTGTAAGCATCATCATTATAGAGCTTTCAGGTGACATAATGGCCGTTATTCCTAGATAACAATTGTTGAGTATGGACTCAAGTCTAAATTCATGCAAATGACTAAGAAAGACTATCCTAGACTGGATGTTGGTGAGATACCGCTACTTAAAGACATTAGATGCATAATAAAAGACACCAAGAATGTGGCTAAAATCTCATATGACAAAAGGCTAAACAAATCTCCTCTTGGCATTGCAGTGAATATCAAATTCTAATCTAACCACACATCAATAGAATAATGATCGATTATGTCATCCTCTAAAGGGCAAACCCATACCCAATATGTTGCATTCATCTTCAAGCATGTTTGAACATACACTTATGAACTATCATAATACCGCACTTCAGGTGAAATATAGGTCCCCTATTAAAATACACCTATAACACTCAGCTGCAAAAAAGACAAATGGAAAACAAAGAAAAAACTAGTTAGAAGCCCAACACTGAAAAGAGATGGAAAGTCTTAGAGAAGAAGTCGCAAGGCTTACTAGCCTACTCGAACAAGCCTTAAGATCTAAACCTAAAGAAGCAAAATTTGTAGCTTAGCCTGAACCTATGCTCATAAATGCATAGAATCTAGGGGTAAATAAGGTGTATCAATAGTCTACGTACTCCCAATTTGCTCAACTAGCATATCCTATAAAAATGCCATCTACCATTGAACTTACAATAAAGGAATCTCAAAAGAATAAGATGGTAAAAGAAAATGGCCTGGACAAATGGGCTGCCCTGGAACAAAGACCAAGGGTAGTCAAGGGAACTAGCCTACATGACCATATAAAAGCTATCGAGATGTGTTTGGTACCTGACGTAGTCATTCCTAAGAAGTTTAGGTTTCTCGAATTTGTCAAATATACAGGAACTCAATTCCTTGTAACTCATCTCAAAGCTTACTGCAACAAAATGGTTGAGGTGGTCTATTATGAGAAATGATTGATTCACTTATTTCAAGACAATTTGAGTGGCATTGCCTATACTTGGTATATGCGGTTGGACAATACCAAGATAAAAACTAAAAGGACTTAATTGATGCCTTTATTAAGCAATATAAGTTCAATATGGATGTGGGCCCTGATAGGTCAAGCTTGTAAGCTATGGAAAAGGACAACAAGGAGTTCATACGAGAATACACTTATAGGTGGTGTGAGACAGCCGCACAAGCTAATCCTTCTTTATCTAGAGAAGAAGATGATCAATTTATTTGTCAACACTTTCAAGGCCCCGTACTTTGAATACCTGGTTGGAAGCTCTACATAATATTCTCCTGACCTAGTTGCTATAGATGAGAGGATTGAACAAACTATCCATTTAGGAAGGATTGCTGACTCAACTGAGAAAAAAAATTTCACTAGAGAAAAGAAAGAAACCAAGGTTCACAATGTCAAAGGTCGTTACAAAAATGATAGAAAAAGCTACCAAAACAACGTCATCTAGAGATCACTTGTCCTGAAGACAAGCTGTAGTGTCATTAGGCCAAGACTAGTCTATGTATGACCTTATTTGACAATTAGAAAGGTGCTCTTGTCGAGGAATTCATAGGAGAGAGATGGTTGCATAATGGTATGTAGTGGACTTGTTGTTCATAGACTCATGAAATGCATTTCTTTGTGAAATTCCAAATCATCACATTAGACAAGGTCAAAGTTTATTGATCTTAAATGTTTGTGCTTGAAATGAGGAAAGGCCATCTTTTTTATTCCTTTCACATTCTAAAAGAGTATATCCCTTGCAGTCCTATTTCGAGCCTGAATAATGTTTCTTTCGTGAAAAATCCCGACTAGGATCACACCCTACACTGGGGGCAAGTGAAAATTTCAATGAGAAAAGATGAAAAAACCGTAAGAAAGGCGAAAAGGAAAAAGAGCCAAGAAACTCAATGACTAGGGGGGCATGCCCAAATCACAAGAAAAAGTGATAACCAAGATAAAGTGAGTATGCCCTACAAAAACAATGAAAAAAGAAAAAGGGTGAATCAAAGAAAAACGGTAAAAAAAAAGGGGGAATGACATAAAGAGTCGAACTACTGATAGTGGCCTTTAGTCTTTGAAACCCTGAAATACTCTTTGAGCCTTATGAATCCTTTTCTTTCATAGCCAAAAACCACAGCCTACATTACGTGCATGTAGAAGTCCTTTCTAATCAAGAAAGCAAGCAACCTAGAACAATAAACAATGCTCTCAAAATGCAAAGAGTACTTTTTTATAGGAGTCATGACATCGAGAACAAACTACTCATTATTATTCATGCTAATAAAATGAGTGTTCAAAAATAGATAAGTTTTTCTCAAACAAAACCTTCAGCTTTTTCTCGAGCCCTTCTCTTTGAAAACCCATAAGAAACAAAAGGTCACCTCATGACGTACTTTCACCAAAGACAATATCACCAAACACAAAGAGAAAAAAATCTCTTTTCCAAGAAAAAAACCAAGGAGTTGCAAGATTTCAAAAGCAAATGCTTTTAAAATTAAATCAAAATAATTTTTGTTTTCAAAATGCAAGATCAAGATTTCAAGATTCATTTTGGATAAATATTCCTTCACCAAACGGAATGAGAGAGATGAGAGAATGGTCGCTTAAAAACCATTATTTGGCAGAGATGCTGACAAAGCACACCTAAAGGCAATGACCAGTATAAGGGGACAACATTAAGTTTAGAAGGAAAATCGATCCCTTCTAGAAAAAGAGATGACCGTTTCATACAACAAGACAAGGGGGCATTTTAGTTTGTAAAAGGTAGCTTTATCCTTTCAGTAAGTGACAACAAATGTTCTTAAAAGTGAGACGGGGATTAATGAATGATCCTCACAAATTATTTGACGAGACAAAAAAATTTCTAGCAAGCAAGTGAGTCATGATGGGCACCATGAAGGCTGAGCTATGTAAACGATCTGAGAAGAGACTTACATGGGCCATTCGAGTAGGCTAGAAGCTAAACAACAAAGATGACCTAGATCAGAGATAACAAGTCCTCATCCATCAAGCAACAAAAAGATTAAGAAGAAAGGGGGGCCTATATTTCAAATCAGGTAAAGATGCATGCATATCATCTAAATGTTGAGATGTTGGACAATAAGCTTTGCAAAATTCACAAAAAAAAATCTCTAACGGGATCCATCAAATGGAAGGCCACCTTTAAATGGCCAAGATTGAAATTTATTTTGAAATTTTTTCACTTTTGATAAATTTTCAACCTTGCAGGCCGCCTATGAGAATTAGGCCACCTAAAAAAAATAATCTTCGTATTTTTCACCAGCTTTTATTTCCTATCTTAAAGTAGTGTGTTTCCTAACCCTACCTCCTTTTGAGTGCGCCCTTGAGCCCTCACTTTCTTCGAGTGCACCTTTGAGCTTTCGACCATCCTTTTAAGTGCATCTTCGAGCCCTCACCTCATTTTTTAGTGCGCCTTCAAGCCCTCACCTCCTTTGGAGTGTGCCTTCAAGCTCTCACCTCCTTCGAGCGCGCCTTCGAGCCCTCACCTCTTTTTTAATTATGCATTTAAGCCCTCACCTCCTTTTAAGTGTGCCTTCGAGCCCTCACCTTCTTCGAGTGCACCTTTGAGCCCTCGACCATCCGTTTGAGTGTGCCTTCGAGCCCTCATTTTCCTTCAAGTGCGCCTTCGAGCCCTCACCTCCTTTGAATGCGCCTTCGAGCCCTTGACTATCCTTTTAAGTGCGCCTTTGAGCCCTTATTTTCTTTTGAGTGTGCCTTTAATCCCTCACATTTTTTTTAGTGTGCCTTCGAGTTGTCACCTCCTTTGAGTGCACCTTCGAGCCCTCTACCATCCTTTTGAGTGCGTCTTTGAGCCCTCACCTTGTTTTTAAGTATACATTAGAGCCCTCACCTCCTTTTAAGTGTGCCTTTGAGCCCTCACCTCTTTCAAGTGCACCTTCGAGCCTTCGACCATCCTTTGAGTGTGACTTTGAGCCCTCACCTCCTTCAAATGTGCCTTCGAGCCCTCGACCATCCTTTTTAGTGCGCGTTCGAGCCTTCATTTTCTTTCGAGTGCGCCTGCGAGCCCTCACCTCTCTTTTTTAGTGCGTCTTCGAGCCCTCACCTTCTTAAAGTGCGTCTTCGAGCCCTCGACCATTTTTTTGAGTGCACATTTAAGCCCTCACCTTTTTTGAGTGTGCCTTCGAGCCTTTAACTCCTTTTCAACTACATATTCGAGCCCTCACCTCTTTTCGAGTTCGCCTTCGAGCCCTCATCTTCTGTTTGAGTGATCATTTGAGCCCCCATCTTAGAGACAATGCATCTTAAAGCCCTATCATGTCATCTCTTTAAGACTTTTTGTTTTCACTTGGGTAGGTCACTCATTACAGTGAGACCCTTTCTTGGGTAAGTCACCCATTACAATGAGACCACTTTTTTTTCTTGGGTAGGTCACCGATTACAATGAGACCCTTTCGTGGGTAGGTTACCCATTACAATGAGACCCTTTTTTTTTCTTGGGTAGGCCACCTATTACATTGAGACCCTCTTTTTGTATTTTTTTTCACCGGGTAGGTCACCCATTACAATGAGACCATTAAAAAAAACAAAACTCAATAAAAAAAAAGAAAGAGGAAGGATTTTCACAATTATTCTTCTTTACAAAACTTACTATACAAAGTCAAAAGAAAATAAATTTTCTAATGCATTTGCACCGTAAGCATTGTAAAGTGGGGGAAACTGTTGTGACCCAATTTTGGCCCATTGGCTTTTTTTAATTTAATTTTATAGGGTTTAAAATGCAAAATTAAAATATTAGAGATTTATTTCGATGAAAAGTGTAATTTGTCAACTTGTGTGAAAACTAGGGACTACAATGTGCTTTTGTCATTCTATCCTTATCTTTAAGATAATTCCTATCTTCAAGATAATCCTTGTCTTAAAACTAATGATAGTTATCCGCTTTCAAATTTGATTCTTAATCAAATTCAAACTTCAAATAAGGGAATAAGTTTGAATGAAACTTTGTTTCTCACACGCGAAGGGACTCTAGCACTATAAATACAGATCTTAGTGTATGCACAAAAAGGGGGAGACGATATAGACAAAAAAACAAATGAGAAAAACATAGAAAAAAACAAAGGAGAAAAACAAGGGAGACGATAGAAGTGAGAAAACAGAGGAGAGAACCAAAAAAAAAAACCAAGAACAAAGGGAGGAGAGACTAAAAAGAGGAGGAAAAGGAGAGCATTCTCCAACCAGTGCCTGCATTGTTGCCTTCACCTTCGCCTTCGGCTTCACTAGGTAAAGTCTTCTTCTTCTCTCTGTTTCTATGTCATTATTGCAAGAAAACAGAGCAAAGGTAATTTAATTACCTTTGCACTGTGTAGTGCACGTGTGGGTTGAGCCATGCGCGCTTGCTACCTAGCCGAGTCCAACCAGCCCATATTTGTTGGACTCGACCCAGCCCAAAAACAAAGAAGAAAAGAGCGTGGGATGAATCTGGGCTTTGGGTCAAGCTGACCCAAATTATGTTTATTAAGGGTATGTTTGGCGAAACACACCCTTATGCATTGACCATAATTTTAATGCCCATTTTAGTTTGATATTTGGCCAAACGAGCCCCTTTTTGACATCAAAAAATTCCAAAAAATATTTGGAGATCTTTGTTGATTTATTTGTGGGCCCCCGCACTTTGATTTATTTTTTTCTTTGCGTTTTGTATTTTTTTTAGTTATGTGCTCAATTTGTGGCCTATTATTGTTAAATGCAAATATGTCATGCAATGTTTTTTTTCATTTCCATCTAAAAAGGGCAAATAATAATAAAGGATAAATAAGAAAAAAATGACATAGGAAATTTCTTCTTCAAATTCATTTTTTGCAAAAATATTCATTGGAATTATGTGATATTTATCAATGACAGAGTTGGAAATATTCATTGGAATCGTTCACTATCGCAAGAGTCAGGAACATGAAAAGAAGAATAACAAAAGGGAAAAGGGAGAACAAATTCTTAGCAATTTTAAACAAAACCAACAATGCAGACTACCTCAAGTAACTAGTCACATACCATAGAATCTCGGTTGACCAGTTAGGGTTCCTAGTGACCATAATACTAGGTGGTGATTCCTTCGACAAGACATTTTCCCCTAAAAGAACAGTATTCCATATATTTGTTCTTGTTTCCAATCAAGTGATAATTTTTAATTGGTCGTCGTGATGTTCGAGTGTGACACACTCTTAGAAAAGTTACATTGTATAATAAGATTCTTTGAAGTTTCCAAATTTGAGCTGCAAAAGACATACGAAGCTTAAGTGGCAAGCAAAACATTCCAGTGATGGAGAAAAGCTCTTGTACTAACTTTGTCCTGAACAGCCAACCAAAGGAACACCTTAACTTTCAGAGGGGCCCCTTTAATCCAGACGTTGGCTTTAAAAACTCTATCATTAGCAAAAGAGGTACTATCAATTAGGATGCAACAAGACTTAACTTGGAAGCTTCCTTTAAAATTACACGGACATATGATTTTGTCATCTTTTTCGTGTCGAATTATCATTGGCTCTACCATTGAGAGCAATTGATGATATTGTTGCTCTTTATAAGATAAGAGGTTCCTGCACCAAACCAAATTCTATCGCCAATGATCGTTCACCCATTGACCCATCTCATGAACCAAACCATTCCGAATAACAAAAACTTCATAAAGCATAGAGAAAATGCTACACAGAGCATTTGATCCTATCCACACATCAGATGAAAAAAGGATGGAGGACCCATCACCAATCATGAATTTAATGTTTTAACGTAATATTGAGCCAATAACACTATTTGGATCCAAGATTGACAAAATGTCTTTCCAAAATGGGGAAACATGACCATGCAATTTTGGGATTCCATTATTAAAAGTTGGGGAGTAAAAATGGGATGTTACCTATTTCCGTAAAGCATGGCCTGACGAGCTTAGCCTCCATATCCATTTGAAAAGCATGGATATATTTTTAGACATTAAAGAACCCATCCCAAGGCCTCCTTCTTCTCTAGCTTTCACCACAATACGCCACTGCACCTTGCAAATTTTCTTCTATTCCGCCCACCCAAACCAAAAGAGTCTTCGTTGAATAGAGGTCAAGATATTACAAACACCATTTGGCATAAGAAACGAAGACACATAAACGTTTGGCAACGAACCATGACACTTTTGATTAGGCAATTACGCCCTGCCATACTAAGCATATGACCTCTCCATATGCTCAACTTTTTTCTAGAATTCTCAATAATAGGCTTCTATGTAGACAACCTTTTAGGATTGGATCCCAAAGGCATGGCCAGATAAAAGCAAGGCAAGGAATCAAATCTGCAAAAGACTGAAGATGCCATACTAGCACAAGTATCTTCCCAAATATTTGTGCCAATTAAAGAGCTTTTGTGGAAGTTAATGTGCAAACATGAATAAATAGTGAACCACAACATAATTCTTTTAACTGTTTTGATCATGTGAAGATTAACAAGCATGAAAATCAAAGTGTTGTTTGTATATTGCAGATGACTGAGGTAAAAGCTGTCACAAAAAGGGATACCTTTGAAACAATTAAAATAATTCTTTGCTGCTTGGCAAACCTTGTGTTTCAATCCTTAGTCGGCTGATTTTGATAATTAAGTCTTTGTTCCTTCAATTCTTCAACTTGTTGATTTTGCATTTGAGTTAATTTTGTACGGATCTATAATTTTTATTTTTAATGTATCCTGGTGCATGAATGATTGGATTCTAAACTGAATTTAGGGATTGAAATTAAAACATCAATTGAAATTAATATTGTTAAAGTTAGATTAACAAGGGTTTAATTAGTAAGATTGTGAATTTGTGTGTTCGTAATAAGTGAATAACAAGGACAATGACTAGAATCAACAAAAAGGATGTAGCTTAATAAATTTAGTTTGTCTTGATTTTTCTGTTATGTTTAGTAAAAAGGTGAATCACCGTATATGTGTAGTGTTATTTTTTTTCTCTTATGAAAAACTCTTGAGGAATATTTTGGTCAACGATGAAATTAGTTTTGATTAATCATTTCTTATGTACATAAAAATAAAAATAAAATCAATAAATAAAAGGCCAAGGATCATGAGAAGTCAGGTGACTATTTTGATTTTTGAATATCTTTGTTATGTATTACATGCTATTTGCTAATAATTTGCAATCCTACATTAATTGTCGATAAGATTGAAGTCATGTTTTACTTCACCTAACTGTAACCCGGAATACATAAGCCTATTACCCAACTCTGTCTTTGATCTAGTCAGACTGGATTGAGTGGGTGACTCTCCATTGGATGGCTACACAATAGGTACCCAACTTGACTCTTTTTTAAATCACAAAAACAAACTATATTTTCATCTATGAATCATAATACTGTAAAATAAAGTCTAAACTTCAAATCTATATATAAAACTATGAAAGTTCTTCACACAAGATATTACTACAATTCTACAAAATTAAAATTAAAAATTAAAAAACCAATTTAAGTCGGGTAGGGCGAACCCCTCACCTGCATCCCTATCTGCCTCTAATCAAACCAAATTAAATTTTATCAACTTCCTGATTAAATTAAATAGAAACCATATCTAATTGGATTGCATGACACTTAATACCTAACAAGTGAAGTGAAATTGTAACCTTTATTATTATCACATTATTTTTCGCTTAATTATTTTTTCTATTTGTATTTTGTGTTTAGAATTATTTTATTTATTTACTTGGTGCTACTAACAAAATTTAGGTTTAAGATTGAAATTTAGATTTAATTTTTTTTTCACTTGGCTAATGGGCTTTAAGCCTTAAGATCTTCTTCCTATCTATTTGGACTCCAATGACCTTTTAAATGATAGGATGGGATTTATTTTGACTCTTAATCACTTTATTGTTAGAAAAAGTATCTATACTTGCACATTAATTAAGATTGAAAAGTAGACATTTAATTCACATAATGAATTCTCTTACATTATAAATATTCGCATTATCATTGTCGCACGTGCGGTATCGCGGCGATGCATCCACTCTCGGATTTGAGTAAATGGAAAATGAGGGAAGGTATTAGCACCCCAAATATATCTTACCTAAGGTAAGCTGTATTGTTTAATTGATTGATATAAACTAAGGTGTTGTTGTGTTTTCTAATTATTGGTTTGTCTAAGGTTTAAGAAAAATCCTTCTCAGTAAGGAAATCCTTATCTTACAGGTATAACCTAATCGTTCCAATGTCAACAAAACAAGAACTACCTCTTATTTAATAATAAAAACACATCTTACGTATAAATTCATTATCCTAGATATTAAAAAATATATATATTGTTTTGCTATTTTTGAAATATTAGCGTAGTTCTCATAGTTTTAATAAACTTGTTATTAAAACTCAAAATGCATGTTAATACATATTTTTTTGAACTTTTATTTTGGTATAAAAATACGATATGAAATTTCTTATATTTTTGGGAGACTAGGCTAAATGCATGAAAACAAGACATTTTTATTGTTGTTCATTTTAATAGTTTTTGCAACATTTTAGAGAAAATCAGGTATTTTTATACCGGATTTGTATCTTGATAGTATAAAAATATAAACCAATAATAAGCAAAACATGTAGAAAAATACACGAGAAAATCATAAAAAATTTTGATAGGATTTTTGAAATTATTTTAAGTTTTTTTTTTAATTTAATATATTATTATAATATAATATTGTAATAATATAATGGGATGGGCTGTGATTTTTCTCTCCAAAGCCGCCCCATCTTCTTCTCCACCAAAGCCCGACCATCTCACCTAAAACCCCACTCTTCCAATCGCCACCAACCCACTCTCATCCCCTGCTCACCAGCCAAACAGACCAACACTTTTTCTCCTTCTCCCTCAAGCAACAACAAGCCACGAACTAGCTCACCTTCTCCCCTTACCAAGCTAGCCATCATTGTTCCCCCATTTCTTCTCATCTTAAACCTTCCACCCGACAACCCACACAGACCCAGCCACACACCGTCCCTTACCCTATGTAGCAACGTCTCCTTCCCCATCATCAGTGTATGTTCCCCTTTGGTGTCCTCAATTGTAGCGACCAAAACAACGGCGTCCATAGATCCAATGCCATTTCTCCTTCCCCCCGGCCGGACAGCCACACCCGTCTCCATCACGGCTTCAGCGGCCACGGACGACAATAGCAAGATCTGAAGAAGGAGAAGATCGAGAACAAACCTACCATCTGAAGAAGAAGGAGAAAATGGCAAACCGAGAGAAAATAGAAGTGAAACAGATCTAAACAAGGATTAAAATCGACTAGCTTGTGTATTTTTTTCATTTACAGGTGATGGTGGGTGTCACCGCCGATGAGGAAAGGAAGAGGAGAAGAAGCTGCTCCAGATTCTCCCCACTGCCTGGATTTTCCTACGGCGGCGTGTGAACTCACGTGCCACCGGCAATGGGGGAGCGTGGAGAAGACGTGCCAACATTATTTCCGTGACCCAAAAGCCTTCCAACACTGTTCCTGTGGCTATTTTAGGGGTTTTTTTTTTTTGTAATTTTTAAATTGTTTAATGTAATTGTTTAAATGAGATTGGTCTCGTTAGAAAACTAAGACACGAGGCTACAAGTTCTCTAAAGGGAAGAGAACCCAGTTTTGCCTCCAAGATAGTCAAAATTGCTCATTAACTAATTAGTTCTACTGCCTTACATAATCACTCTCGACTCAGTCTCAATTGGTAACCCATAACTGGAGTTTTACATCTTCAAATTGAGCAAGACCAGTTTCCTTTGTTAGCAAACATTCAAATCTACGATTTCTATAAGGAACTCGATCCTAATTCCCTCATCCTCCTACCTGAAATCTCACCAAAAGTCAGGAGACAAGTCTGTCCAGATTCGTCTCCCCCTTCCTTTCACACAATACTTTCATAAACTACATACCACACACATGAATTAACTTAATCTTAACAATAGGTACTTTTTCCCTAATTTATGTCTAAGAACCCTAACCTATGATTCAATATCAAGGCATCAATTCTTTATCGAATTTAAAATGAATTTTTTTTAAGATCATCTTTAGAACACCTTACTCGGTACAAATTAAGATTTTGATCTTCAACCAGTTAAAGATTTTCAACTCCCTTCTTTCTTTTCTT
The DNA here is from genome assembly GCA_033617975.1 of Populus alba x Populus glandulosa. NCBI lineage: Eukaryota > Viridiplantae > Streptophyta > Magnoliopsida > Malpighiales > Salicaceae > Populus > Populus alba x Populus glandulosa. The sequence continues at coordinate 13,307,124 of CM066161.1, forward strand.
CTTGTTCAATTTTTTGGTAATCGTTTGCTCTCAAGTATTTATCCCATCTATAAACTCTTGATTTTAGACGGGTTCTTGAAATTTTAGTGTTTCTCTCTTGATTTCTTAAGAACGTGTATAAAACTCCCTATTTTATCTCCTTATGGTTTCTACAGATTTTTAGTGAGGAGAGAGTATTTATACTCTATATTTTTCCTTATTTGCATTTAGGCCCCCTTTTTCCTCTAAGTGTAATATTCTCTTCAATTAAATCCAACCCTCAACAGTACCGGGTTTATAATAATGTCTTGAATTATTTTGCCTAGAAATTTATATTCAAAAATTTCTAAATTCCTGTTTTTATTTAACCATATGCATGAATTTCTTCACTTTTATTTGTTTATTGTTTTTCCGGGGTTTACAAATATATATAATAAAATTGACATAAAACAATAAAATTTAGTCCTATATATTCAATTAACATTTATACTACAAATTTAACAATAATAGTTAAAATTCAACAAAACAATCAATCATTATTACAATAAAAACAGTAAAATAGGCAAAAAATTAATACAAAAACAACTATAGACTTTGACGAACGTGTGCGGCGTCCAACGAAAATATCCACCCTCAAATTATGGAAAATAGAATGGGAGTCGCCACCTAGTATTTTGGTCACTAGGAACCCTAACTGGTCTTAGAGATCAGGTACGGGGACTGGTTGCGTAAAGGGAAGGTATTAGCTCCCCAAATATGTCCGACCTAAGGTAAGCTGCATTGTTTTATTTGTCTGATAAATCTAAAGTCTTGTCATGCTTTCTAGTTGTTGGTCCATCTGTGATTTAAGAAAAGTTCTTCTCAGTAAGGAGATCCTTATTTTATCAGGAAAAAAAACTAATTGTTCTAACCTCAACAAAAGAATTTAATATCTGGAGTACGTCTTACGTATAAGATCATAACCCTAGATATTAAAAGAAAACAAAATAATTTTTTTGAATTTTTGAAATATTGGCCTAGTTCTCGTGACTTTAATAAACTAGTTATTAAAGCCCAAAATGCATGCTAAAACCTCTCTCTCTCTCTCTCTCTCTTTTAATGAAGATACAATATGATTTTTTTTTAGAGAGACTTAGCCGTATGCACAAAAAAATATATATTTTTAATGTTTTTACGAAAATCAGGTATTTTAATACTGGATTTGTATCTTTACAGTATAAAAATACAAACCAATATTGTTCAAAATGCAGTAGAAAATTTGCGGAAAATCACAGATTCTTTTGAAATAATTTGTGAAAAAAAGTTTTTTTTTAGTTTTTTTTTGCGCTGGGCCCAACCCGACCTATATGACTGGGCTGGACCCAGCAAGCCTAACCGGGTCACTAGCCAAAACCAATGACCCGACTCAATGACCCGACTCACATTAGCATTTCATTGTTCAAGTGAATTATATTCATTTGAATAGTGAAAATGCAAAATCTGGAATTGCATTCAGAGACGAAGAGAACAAACCTGGTGGCGAAAACGATGTCGAAGATGATGGTAATGGCGTACGCTCGCAGTGATGTTGGTGGCGGTGGAGAGGAAGCCGACGATGGCTCACAATGGTTCTGACGGTGGCGGGCAGTGTTTCCTGCAGTTTTTCTTCTTCTTCCCCGTATTTCAGTTATGCTGTCTTCTTACTCTTTTTTTTTTGTTCCCTCCTGTCAACGGTGTTCCTGCCTCTCTGTAGTGCTAGCGGTGGTGATGGAGAATGGCAGTGGCTGCTGGAAGAAGAAGATGATGAGCTGACGATGGCGTGGGCAGTGCTGGTGCGACTCTCTCCCCTTCTTTCTCTCTCCCTCTATCGTTCCCCTCTGGTTTTCCCCCTCCCTCTGTTTTTCCTTTCCTCTCTCGTTGCTTTTCCTTCTCTGCTCTGCTCTTTCCTCCTTGTTGTCTCCTCTTTTTTTCACCACGGTCCTTCTCTCTATTTTCCTCTTGCTGTCTTCGTTTCCCCCCACTTGTTTCTCCTCTCTCTCTGTCTCGTCTTTCTCCTTTCTGTTTTCCCTCCCCTTGTTTCGTTCTTTTTCTCTGCTTTTATAGCCAAAATTGCATGCGTTTTTTTTTCTTTTATATTAAAGACATTCGGTAACGGTCCCATAACTGAAGCAATCAAGCAATCTGCGGCATTTTCTTGTGGTTCTTGTCTGCTAAAACGGCTGCTTTGAAGATGATGTAAATAGTGTCTAAGGAAACGGCGCCATTTCACAATTCAAATGAATATTTTCGATTCGATCCTTGGCTGTTTTTGAAAATTTTTCTAATCAAGCCCCCGGATGAATTGTAATTGGATCCCTTGATTTTAACACCTTTCTGGTTTATTCCTTGGTTTCAGATTGTTTCAATTAAGTCCCTAATTATCCATCAAACTTCAATAATTATGCAATTAAGCCCTTGATTTGACTACATCAATCCTTCAAAATTATAATTGGACCCTAGAACTTTAATTTTTTCCAATAAAAGCCTAAATTGACTTAAAAGATTAATTTTCTTGCAATCAAACCCTCTATAAATCCAATTAAACCTTGGATAAAATTTAATTGAGTCCATAAACATCTTATTTTGAACTTTTCTTTCTCAAATTGAATTTTCCTTGTCCAAGGGCTCTCATCAATAAAAAATATACTGTCAAATTTTAACCTTTTATATTTTTGATCCTCCTAAACCAATTTTGACCTTTCTTCGGCATTTCAGCATCCTTTTCTTGCTTCTGTTATTTTTTTGGATTTCTTCCGAATATATATATTTTTTTGTATTTTCACATTTTCATTTTAGTTTTGTTTTGTGAGAACCAAAAAATGGGTAACAACAGACTTTATGAATGAAAAATTCTTACCTTAATAATGTGTTTACTTTTAGACTTTATCTACATACAATACAAAAAAAAAACAAAAACAAATGAAAATAAATTGTTAATATACCAAAAGCAAAACAAAAATAAGAAATGATTAAGTCAATTGAATCACAATATATACCCTTTGAACTTTGAAGATACATATAGAAATAGAGACACTAAAAACTAAAGATAAATGAATTGAATTGAGAGGAAAAAATTAAAGAGATTGTAAAGTTTGTGAATGAGAGGAAAAAATGAACTGAAGGGGTCAGCACTAGGTTTTATACTATTTTTTTTCGAAGAATCACCAACGAAGTATTAAATAATATTATTTTTAATTAATCAATTGGTAATTCCCTCGGTAACATTTCCATGAAATTTTAAATTTCGCACTAAAATTTTCTAAAAACCCTCTAAAATTTTAATAGTCCAATGGTAAGTCTCTCACTACTTTAAAATATTACACACTGTCAGAGTCACATTCATTACTTGCGATTTGCTTTACGCAAACGCACTGACAGATTCATCGATGAACTAGTAATTAATATTATTATTAATTAGTCCAACGGTGATTCCCTCAATAACCATAAGAGGAATCACCGATGGACTCAAACTCATTGGTGTTTCCATCGGTGATGCGTGAACAATTCCCTTTGCCTCTAGATTACACCGACGTACTCAAACCCATTGGTGTTTCCTTCAGTGATGTGTGAATAACTCTCTTCGCCTTTGGAATACACTAACAAACTTAAACCATCGGTGATGTGCACAGTGAATGACAAATTGTGTCTGTATTCCTTAACTATCCTCCCTGTAAAAAACTTAAACTGAAAGTTGCATGCACAACACAATAATAGTAGTTGACATAACAATTATAAAATAAATATTTCTTTGTACAAAATTTCATTTTATAAAAAAACCCTCTACACTTTCGTGTTCTAATAGTTAGTTAAAATTATCTTCTTCTTCTTTAGTTCAACAGTCATCAGCTCTAGCACAATCTTTAATGTTGATAATTTTGTTATCATCATCTTCATCAACTTATGCTTGTCTGTTGGAGCTTAGAACAACATTCAACTCCTTAGCATCAACATCAACAAAACTATTATCAAAGATGTGAAAATTTGAATTTTCTTTTAAGTCAATCGATGGAGCAACTAGATATAGTTGAACCAACTCACTAACTTGAAAGACATCATCTCCTACACTTATGTCTTCATTCTCATCTTGAATAACCTCAACACAACCCTTGAGTTTTGTTTTTAAAATTGATAACCAATCAATTCTTGATTGATGATGTCTAAAGGAAGGGGTGTATGTGTAATAAATTTGCTAGCATTGCTTAACGAAAATAAATACATCGTTTATGTTGCGAAGTCTAGCTTTTCACTTATTTTTTACCAGACCATAGTAGGGATCTACTTTGATTCTTCTGTTAGTGGTGTCATACTAATAGCATTTGAATAAAAACACTTTATTATGCTTGCTATGATATTGCAATTCAACGACCTCTTGTAATTTACTATAATAGTCAACTTCAAACTCACTTTAAGTTGATTCCTTAACACAAACACCATTGTTATATGTCTTTCTTCCATGCTTGTATTCTTTAGTATGAAACACATATCCATTAACAAAATACCTATTGTAGCACTTCACTTTTTTTTCAGGACCCAGGATTAATAAAGATAATGAAGCACTAGCATTCCTTCCTATTTGATAAACCTTGTACATCAAGTATAATAATGAACAGTAAACAAGAATTATATAATGAAATTAAGTACCATGATAGATAATGAGTTTGTGATAGTACTTACATGTGTTTTGAACCAAGTGGCAAATTGTTCATCTTGTAATCGAAAGATTTGGAATTTAATCAGTTGTGAGTTATTAGACAGTAAATATTGTCAAGTTTGTGATGTTACAATAGACAAACATTCCATTTATAATAAAATTTAAGTAGCATATATACTTACTGAATAAAAGGTCTGAGTTCATCGTAGCTAAATAAAATATAATTATATGCTTTCTTGATTTATATTTTAGATAAATATCTTCCCTTTATAGCATTTTTAGGTGTGGTTCATCCAGGATTGAAGAATGTTGACAAGTTCCCACTCAAAGGCACTTCACCTCCATCATCATGTCATGGGACACAGTTGATTCTCATTCTCAAATGAGGCTCGAAATAGTACAAGATAAATGTTAAGATCTCCTCAATATATAGGCTTCACATATCGAAACCTCAACATGCGCCTTGTTTTTAACCTTTTTCTTAAGATTAAACAAGTACCTACATGGAATTAAATAAATAAATAATTAAGAAAAACAATGAAAATACATTAATAATTATATTGCATCTGTAATTTATCTAACCTCTTGAATCGATACATCTATCTATATTGGACTGGGCCTCCAACATTTACATCATATGATATATGTGGGGGTAGATGCTCCATCGATTCAAAAAATAATGGAGGGAATATCATCTCAAGTTTGCATATTGTCTCAACGATATTCATTTCAAGCCTCTTAATGTAATGTGTCTGCAACTTGCTGGAGTATATATTTCTAAATAAATGACTAATCTCCATGAGTGCATCCCATATTTCTTTTAGCAATAAATCATGATAAGCTAATGGAACGAGTGTTTGCATAAACTCATGGTAGTCATGGCTCTTCATTCCATACAATATGCATTCCTTTAGATTAACCAACCTTGATATGTTCGAGGCATGTCTATCGAGAAAACATAGACTCTTAAGCCATTGGTAAACTAAAAGTTGTGCATTCTTTTCTAAAGTGAAGCTAGCTCTGGGATTTCCGACCCGTGGCCCATGAAAAACCAACTCCATATTTTTACAATTACAAAACAACGCTATATTCATTTTAGTCTTGATGTAGTTCTTTGTCTTCCCTTTCACGTCCATGACCGTGTTGAAAACGTCCTCAAACATGTTCTTTTCTATGTGCATAATGTCAAGGTTATATATTTTACCCCTAACATGACTAATTTTACATATTTTGCCAATTTTCCGAATCTACCAGTAGAGGTGGCAACTCGACCTTTCCTAAGATATTTACTTATATCTGGAGTTCTAGAGCTCCAAATTAAGCGAGGCTAGACTCGTTGGAAAACTAACATACCTACATATAACTTATATGAAGAAACCTTCCCCACATTTTATCTATTTTAGGCCCAAATCCTCTCTGGAATCAAGGTGACAAATCTGTCTAGTTTTCATTAACGGTTTTAGATGAACTTTCAATTATCCCCCCATTTCCCTTCTTCTCTCAAGACAATTATTTATGTTTTTTTACTACATTTCATAACTCTTCCTAATACAAACCATAGGCTATACATAAGGTTAATAAAGTCATTTCCACCTCACATAACACATGCATTTGATTCGTGAAGTTCTCTACTACCAAGTTATCATGTTTTCCCCTATTAGTAAACTTCCTACTACACTTAATATATATCACTTATTAGGTCTAAAGGAACCAAGGGTCCCCTTCTTTTTTCCATGCAATCATCTGTCTCATTTACTCATTGTTCACATCATAACCATATATTACAAAGGTTTATCAAGCAATTTCAGAATCGCCCCCCCCCCTCAATTCAATCCTCACATGGTCAGCCACTCTTTTCCCTTTGGTCATTATTGATTTTTCTTTGGTATTTTTGCATGATTTCATGTTTAAGACAACTTATAATACTTCAATTAATGTAATTTCAATAATTTCTACAATTCCCCTAAATTTCACTCAAGAACCCTAATTTCCAAATTTCAAAATTGGTGCACGATTCTTATCTGAGTTTAAATTGGACCATTGGTTTAGGGCTCCTTACTTGGAGGAAATTTGGGTTTCAATTCTAATTCGATTTAATATTTTTAACTCCCTTCTCTTTGCATGTAGCTACCCCCTCCCCTCTTTTTCCTTCACTTTATTTCTTGTTAATTCCTTGCCACAAGATGTTTTCTGTACTTAGTAATCTAAAACTTGTGTATGCTTAACAATTTAGGTGTTTTTTCTCAAATTTGGTGAAGGAAAAATCTTAAATCTTCTCTTTTTTTGTCTCAAATGTCTAGCCACATGGTGGAGAGAATGAGGTATTTATAGTCCCTTTCTCTTTTAATTATACTTGGCCCATTGTTTCCTCTTTTTTCACAATTGAGTTATACACCTTTTCTTCTTTAAAAATTCCCCCCTAGCAATGTAATTTATTTAATTTCTCCTCACATTTAACCATTTCCATTCTTTGTTTTTGTAAGGGTTTATTCTCAGGTTTCATAGCAGACCTCTGTTTCTTCCTCTATTTTGAACTCAACCACAGCTACTATAGTGAATCCTGTTATTGCCATGATTGCTACTACTATAGAGGCAACAATTGCGATAATTGTTCCTCTTTCTAGCACTAAACATGTTATATCTTTGGAGCTTACAAACACCAATTATCTCTACTAGCGAATGTAGATGAAAATGTATCTTGTTAGAGAAGGTGTTTTTTAATTTGTTGACAGTTCTTTGTCTTGTCCTCTTCACATGGCTATTACCAATGACTCTTCTGTTTAGATTAATCCCTCATTCCTTCGTTGGAATCAATAAGATGAAATTATTATGAGTGCACTCCTTTTCTCTTTTTCAATAAATGTACTATACCTTGTTGTCGATTGCCAAACCTTATATTGTGTTTGGTGTACTCTTATGCAAGCACTTGTTTCTCCATCTAATTTGATCCTCAATTGATTAATAAACTTTCAATTTCTTCAATTTAGCTCTTGATTCAGTCAATTTCAGTTTCTCTATTTACACGCCTTTTCTAGTTTGGTCCTTGGTTTCGGATTTCTTCAATCAAGTTTCTAATTGGCAATCAAACTTTAATATTTATGCTATTACACTCCTGATTTAACCAAATCAACTCTTTAAAATTTATAATTTAACCCCTAAACTTTAACTTCTTCCAATTAAATCCCAAATTAACTTAAAAATCAATTTTTCTTGCAATCAAACTCTCCATAAAAATCAATTAAACCTTCAATAAAATTTAATCGAGCTCATAAATATCTGATTTTGAAAAAAAATTTCCTCAAAGTGAATTTTCTTGGTCAATAAGGCCTTCATTAGTGAATAAAATATACCATCAAATTTCACATTTTGTATTTTTGAACTTTCTTAACCAAATTTTAGCTATTTTCTAGGTGCTTTGACATCTTCTTCTCACTGCTATTATTTTTTTGTTTTCTCCCAAATATATATATATATATATATATATATATATTTGTATTTTCTCTTTTTTTTATGTGGGGACCCAAAAAGGATAACAAACTTTGAAGCTTTATGGTTTATTTTTTTACTGTGCTTTGAAATTCATCTTGCAATGTGTCCCAATCACACTAAAACATAGTTTTGGAATTAAAATTATAATTAGCTGAAATTGGATGAAACAAATTGAGAAAAAATGGATATTGTATATACAAGTGATATATTTTTCAAATTATATAACCATATATTCAGTCATTTAAAAAAAGAAAACATTAACGAAAATTAGCATATATTTCAATAACACAAAAATCGATAATTACAAGTCTTTAACAACATAAACTTGATATATTAGATTTCAATTTTATTGGATAATTTATTTTTTCCACTAATTTTATTTTTCATCGTAATAAAAAAACACCATTACAATCAATTATAAGACAGTTCGTAGGAACAGTATGCCCAAATGTCGCCGTGCAAACGCTCCCTGGCAATATATCATTTTAGCACATGTTTTACGAGACCAGGAAAATGAACATCCATCATGTAAGCTTCCCAATTAACACTTGTGGGGTCAAAGTTGAAGGCATCTGCTTCTGAACAAGTCTCTCTTGCAGCAATTTGCAACTTCTCCGAGTTGGTGTCATCAAATCTGAGTAAAAAAAGATAAAATTAATTTATTATGCGCTAATCTATGTAAATAAGATATATCAATGGAATTCAATGACTATATCCTTACATGCCCTTAAAGAACACATAAGGTTCATAGAGCTCAGCTAATCGCATTCCACGCTTCAAGTTTCTGTCAAGAGCAGTGTACTTGTCCTTATAGGGTTTCTGGAATAAACCAGTAATGATTGCTAGATATTGGAATACCTGGTAAGAGAAAAAATTACATGTTAGTTTGAGATTAATGAGAAAATAATCACATACGTAGAAAGTTTATGTTTGATTATATGTTGTCACAAAGGAAAAGCAATTATGGAATAAACCAGTAATGATTGCTAGATGGAATACCTGGTAAGAGAAAAAATTATTGATTTTAGGTTAATTTACTTTTTGATTTTAGGTTGTAATCATGCATAGTGTACCAATCTCGATCTTCCTCCACCACTTTATTAGCCATGGGTAGCATAACTAGATATTACTCTCTGCCTGATCCGTTTCTCTCTTCTAAGCCCAAAAACTATTGAAATCACCATGAAGCATACACACACATGAAGCATAGCATAGCCTGAAGTGATCGACTTCCAGCTAATAACATTTTGTTTAGACAGTTCATCAAATACCAAACATACTTTAACAGCACTTCAAGCAAACATTCCTAGCTAGATGCACTATTTTCGATCCACAAGAGCACTTTTTGTGCAATTATCATGACACCGCATCCTCTTTAGTTAAAGTTTGATCATACGTCAAATTTGATCAAAACCTGTTACGTAAAAAGGTTGACTTTGTAAAACGAAATGAAATTTCTTAGAGTAGGACCTATGGTGATGCAGGTGATATGTGAATATTAGAGAATAATATAAATAATATCATTAATTTTACCCAATAATTAAGTTATTGGATTAAAATGATTCTTTGACATGGTATCAAAGCCTTGATGAACAAGCGGTCATGAGTTTAAATCTCACTATCCTCTATTTATTTGATAAAATTTAAACATACGTTAATATGGACCTGTGCAAGTTTCAAGTTAGAAGAGCTTTCACTTGAAAAAGTATATAGAAAAATAATATAAATAATATCATGAACCTCACCCAACAGTTTAAACTATTGGGTTGAAAAGATTTTTTGACAGTAAAATATATGAACTATAGAAATAGACTAGATTTTGATGGACACAACGAAATCTGAAATTAAACTAATGCCAAAGAATTTGAAATTAAGACGCAGCTGAATTAAATTAGTTATGTTCAACAAACCTTTAATGGCAACGAATAACGAATCGCCATGTATATACGGAAAGTAGCCATGGATCTGAAAGGTTTAAGCTTGCCAACCTTTATTGGCTTTCCTTCGTTGTCAATCAACGGGTTTTGAGTGAAGTGAAGAAAGAATAATTCAATTAAATTTGAGAATTTGAACGGATTTCTCAATGAAGATCCTACATGATAAATGATTTCTGAAGTAGTGGATCGGTTTGCATATTCCACCATGGCCATGATAAGAGCATTGATTACAACGTCAGCTGGTATCTGCATCATTTCCAGGAAATTTTCAGTTTTGGCATGCTTATATTTATAAAAACTAATGAAAGAACGAAGGGGTTATTAGCTAACCACGTCAACTATTAACTGTGGATTGAACGGAAAGTATTTCAATTTCCCTTTAGCATAGCCAACAGCTACACCATCAATGGTCCTGTGTTATTGGGACAAAAATTGAGATTCGAAAATTAATGAAGAACCATGCATGCTTACACCATGATGCGCATGCAGATATGGAGTAGCAGACTACCTTACACCTTCAATCCAACCGGGAAACGGCTCCTGGTAAGTACTTGTTACCATAGTAGGGCGGATAATGACTAGAGGCACTGTTTCTCTACTATAATGGACTAGGAGCATCTCTCCCAATGCCTTGGTAAATACGTAAGTGTTTGGCCATCCAAACATCCTGGCCCTGTAATTAATCACGATCAAGGGAAAAGATATCATGTAAGGCAAAGAAGTATACATGTCTTAAACGAAAATTGTCACAATTTAATTAGATATCATTACCGTTCAGTGCCATAAACCTTCATGTAAGATGTGACCGCACTCTCTTCAGCATGTTCTGAGTGGAGTTTTCTCAATTTCTCGTCGACCAGTTTCTTTTCTATGTCGACGTCTATCATTTCCGTGCCTTTCTTGGCTTTGCCCAAGGGAAATGGCTTCTCCTGTATCAATCCTGCATCTTCGCCGCATACGTAAGCTGACGAAAGCACAATCATTGAGAAGAATGTTAGTCTGCATTAAAGATTCCAAAACATTACACTTGGCGTGGATTGTGTGCATAGACGAGTACAGTGTGTCCAATTAAAGCTCAATCCAACTACATAATAAATATTCTTACCAGTTGATAAATGGACAAGCACCTTAACATTATTACATTTCTTGACAAAGTTCAAGAGGTGCAAAGGTCCCAATGTATTGATACCTAATGCAACATCGTATCTTCAACAAACAATACAAAAAAATAAGTAAGAAGAGTGAAACGTTACTAATTTTAGTGATTAATAAATTCTTAAATACCTTTCGTTGCAAAGGAATTTGAATCTCTTATCTCTAAAAGAAATGAACTAATGAAAATCAGTTAATTTCCTTGCTGACCTTTCATCAAAGTTGGTGGTGGCAGCGCAGTTAATCACCGTATCAATTTCATTCCATAACTGATCCTTCAACAAAGAGTCTCTTATTCCCAAGTCCACACAAGAGATGTCCCCAGGAACAGGAGTCACTTTTTCATAAACGAAGGAATATAAACTTGCACCATGTTGCTCTCTCAAAACATCAAACAAGGCCATCCCTATCACCTGTATAAATCAGTATATATGCAATATAGTATCAAGAACTATTCTATGTTTCAGTCCATGATGCACATATAATAAATTTAAGATAAAAAAAAAAGAGAAAGAAAGGAGAAGAAGATTTTACCTCATTGTGCAGGCGTTCTTCAGCAGATTTAGTGTCCACGGCTCTTAGAAGAAGATAAAGCTTCTTCACTTTGGGTTGAACCCTCAATATCTTCTCCACAAAAACTGCCAAAGTTAGAAAACAACATTGTTAATAGATTGATTTTGTCACAGCACATCACTACAAAAATGAAAAGGGACGAAATCATAAATTCGTAAGTCTTGAGGAAATAAATTTCTTTTGAGAGGGTTCAAATACTCTTTGCAAGAAATCCAGTTGCACCAATGACCAAAATGGACTTGTTGTTTAGGAACTCCATTATACTTCCCAGCTCCATTGAAGATAATATTTTCCTACCTTTATTAAATTTTAGGAGGAATTAAAAACAGCATCTCGGAGGGTATATATATAGCCACAACACGATTTTCCAAGTAGCATCAGAGGACAGTGGTTGTTTGCAAACTTAAATTGACATTTAAAGAAGGGTAGTTTGCGAGGATTAGCTAGCATGGACAACGATTGTGTACTTAGACATTAGACACACGCAATTCTTTTCTTTCACCCTAGCCTCGGGAAAACAGCTGTGGGTCTAAACACTAGCGACTGCAGATCTAGAAAGTTGCGTGCAACTCCTTTCTTTTGTATTCATCGTACTGGGTCCTCTGCTCGCACGTAATAATTAAGGCTGTCCTTTCGAGTTTAGTGAAAAATTTTGTTTTTTTTTGCTTTACGTAGTAAATTTATATAAAAAAAATAGACATTAAAAAAAACTTTTACTTCTTCCAAAAATCTTGAAAACTTCAAAAGTCGTAAATTGACAAATGACCTTCTTGAGAGAGTGAAATCTAAAAATTAATCATTTGAAAGGTGACCTACTTTTTTAATGAAAAATCTAAAATTTTGATAAATGTTCTAATTATTACAGGCGACTTGTTCATTGATGAAAAAAACAAAGATGTTTTGGAAGTGGTATAATTGTTCCAGGTGACTTGCCCGTTGGTAAAAAATATAAGGAACTTTTTTTAAAGTGGTCTATTTTTTCTAGGTGACTTGCCAATTTGTAAAAGATCCAAAGATTTTTTTTGAAGTGGTCTAATTGTTCCAGATAACTTGTTTGTTGGTGAAAATACAAAGATTTTTTGAAAGTTGTCTAATTTTTTCAGGCAGCCTGCGTGTTGGAGAAAATTACAAAGATTTTTCGGAAATAGCCTCATTGTTCCAGGTGACCTGTCCCTTAGTAAAAAGTGTAAAGATTTTTTGGAAGTGATCTAATTGTTTCATATAAGAAAAATATTATCATACTAATAAATTATCACTATTACAAATCATTTAGCATAAATTAATATGTTGGGGTTTGAAATCAATCTCTAAGAATAGTTGGAATTGACCAAAAAATGCTACAAATAAGACGAGGTGGTGTCGACGCATGTCCTTCATGCATTAGCCAAATGACAATAGTTGGATTGGATGGCGCATGTATTACATGTCTAGCTCTAATACCTGCAAAAAAAGAGAGAAAAGATTGAGATGTGGGTTATGGTATAGGCTATTATTTTTGTTGAGTTTTTTGCCGGAGATCAGGTTTTTTGGTTGATTTGAGGTTGAATCTTGGTTGGATTTCTTGTGTTGTTTTGGTGGATTTGTCCAGCTCTCGAGTTGAAAAAGGCTTTGACCATGCGGGAAAAGATGGGCTATGACCGATGATTGTGGCTGTCTAATCAAGGTTGTGGCTACCGGATCAGGATTTTGGTTTCTGGATTGGCAGTTGTAGCTGCTAGATTAGGATTGTGGATAGTGGAGAGTTCATGATGGAAAAGATGAGAGATTGATACTATACATCATCTCTTTCATCTTTGTTCAAAATTATGGTCTCTTTGGGGCAGACTATTTAGTTGATTTGGGTGTGTAGGTTGTCTGCCAAAAGACCCATATCATAACCTTCAGGAATGGTCCAACATGGTAAAAGAAAAATTTCAGCGTCAGGCAATTACCCTTCTCTGTAAAGGATTATACTGGTCAATTTGGATAGCGCGTAACCACATGATCTTTGACAACAAAACTCCAAACTATGTAATTTTTGACCTCACCTTTCATCGGTTGGCCTTTTGGTTGAAGTCCTTTGTTAAAAATTTCAGCTATACAGGCTTGATCTTTATAGGAATCCTGAATGTATCATGAACTGGACTAACTAGTCAGGTCTATAGATTCCTTGTTTTCTTAATGTTTTTTAATTTCCCATGTAATCTTCCTTAGCAGCCCTCATCTCCTTAAAGGGGGCGTATTATTTATAATATTCTCAATTACTATATAAAAAAAAAAGATGAGAGATGGATTGGTGGAAAGAGAGGTGATCAACTTCAATTTTTTTATTGCTGAAGGCGAAAGACGATAACATAGGTTCTATACAGGAAGGAGAAGGCTCGGTAGCTGTGGAGGTTTTAGTTGTGGCTAGAATGGTGAAGAGAGAATGGTCGAAAACCAAGCTTTAGTTTTTGACAGACTGTTTTTGTGAGAGAGGGGTGACTGTGAGGTTTTGTGAGATGAGGAATAAGATATATTTTTTTTTTACTTGCATTTTCTATCTATTATTCTTGTAAATCTTTATTTTTTTAGGTATCTAAATGCTTCCCTTTTCTTCTGATCTCTTGTCTATTTGTAACACACTCTTTGATAATCTTCTTACTCATCTTGATCTCTTATTTCCTTTTCCCCTTGTATTTCTATCTCTCAATTTTCTGATCTCTTCTCTTCTTTATCCTTCAGTTGTTTTGAAGACGCTCTCATTATTTATTTTGGTTCATATTTCCTTGCTTGTTGTTTCGCTCCCAAATGTTTTATTTTTTAAAAAATATATTTTCAATAAAGGGTAAAAAATCTGTTATAAAAAAGGGTTATCACCACTAGTTAAGCTGGTCAGTAAAAGTCTAGTTCTAATAACTATATCTATAATGACCAAAGGCATATTATCTTTATTATAAGGGCATCTCCAACGGTGGACGAAAATGAAGTGCTCAAACCAATAATTGCCAAAATAGCTTTTCTTTCTTATTTTGCTCAGTCCAACAGAAGTGCTAAAAAAGAAGGTAAAATAGTTTTTTCCTTGGCAAAAAGTTATTCCTACATGTTCTTGAGAAAAGCTAAAAAATAGTTGGTCTTGTATTGTACTTGAGTTTTGGTTTTCAATGCACAATTTTTTATTTTATTTTAGCTTTTACTATTGAAGAGTATAAGAATAAAAGCTATATTTATATTATTCAAAATGTTATACTAACAATTTAGCTCTTTAAAATGAATTTTTCCATTTGAGAAGCCCTAATGGACTAAGAACATCTATCCCATTATCTTTGTAAGTAAATACATGGATGTTTGGCCATCCATCCATAGGTGTTTCGCATCGAAC
The DNA here is from genome assembly GCA_033617975.1 of Populus alba x Populus glandulosa. NCBI lineage: Eukaryota > Viridiplantae > Streptophyta > Magnoliopsida > Malpighiales > Salicaceae > Populus > Populus alba x Populus glandulosa. The sequence continues at coordinate 13,322,263 of CM066161.1, forward strand.
AATACATGGAAACCACAAGAATACATCCATAGCTATTGATAATAGAATGCAATCATTATACATGGCTAAATAGATTTGAAATCTAAACAAGCTCACCTACCTCTGTGAGCTCCGATCCTTCCTCTACTTCTTTTTTAGGTCTACAACTTTGTGTTGATCTCTCCTCTTATCCTCTTTAGTAGCTCCCTAGTACAGATCCTTCTGCCCCTTGATTTGCTGTTTGTCAGCATCTGATGGTTCTTTGTTAATAGCTGCCGAAGACTGCTCTTGTAGCAGCGTCTGCCGCAGCCTATGCTGCACCCAACTACCGAGTACTATCTTTTGCGAGGCTAAGTATAAAGCCTTGGCTCATGGCACTACTAAGGTTATCTGGCTGAGGTGGTTTATCACGAGAAACTACTGATTTGCTTCTTTCAAGACAGCTTGAGTGACGTTGCCCTCACTGGGTATATGTGATTGGACAATCCCAAGGTAAAAAGTGGAAGGACTTAGTTTATGCCTTCATTAGACAATATAGGTTCAATATGGATGTGGGCCCTAATAGGTCAAGCTTGCAAGATATGGAAAAGGACAACAAGGAGTCCATGAGGGCATACAACCAAAGGTGGTGTAACAACCCGACTGTACGACTCGATCAATGTTAAAAGAATTCCAACATATCCTCTTTATTTGAGGGTATTTTTTTATTACCAAAAATTCGACAGAGTTTCGTTTGCATTTAGGACATCCCAAGTTATTGACTACTATCAATTTACTCAATCAACCCATCATCACAAGGTCCCATAACTCCGGATCTTATATCAAACCTCATAATTCCACACCTCATACAATCCACACAATATATATATATATATATATATATATATATATATATATATATATATATATATATATCCTACGAGTAAGTTCAATATGAACATAGTCCAAACATCATATCATAAAATTTAAAAGAAAAGGAATACTAACATGCAAAGAAAGCATTTACAACATAGTAAGTGTTCTTAAATATTACAAGATAACTAAAATACTACATGCTAAGCTAAACTTTTATACATACATCAAGGTTTACACAAAAGTATACTACATAAATGTGTTAATTCCCTTTTGTTTAAGTTAAATATTTACATAAGCTTCATAAAATAGAGTCATAAACTAATGATCTCCCTGGATATTTGATGGACCTATTACATAAATAAACATACCATTATATTGATAAAGAATATATATATGCTCATGTAATGAATACGAATGAAGTATTAACTTTCTATCGGATCCATAAGAATTCTAACAAAGAACTTATATTTTGCTTGTATATCTTTTAAACCCAATTAACACTCATTTATGTATTCTTAATTTGAATACTCTTATTTACTTGCATAAACTAGGTAACCTTGTAAAGTCTAATCTTGAATTCATTTCCCGACAATCTTATCATGGATGCCATTGCCCGAAGCTAATCTTGTAAATCATCTCCCGACAATCCTATCACGGATACCATTAGCCGAAGCTAAACTCGTAATTCATCTCCTGGTAATTCTATCACGGATGTCATTAGTCGAAACTAATTTCATAAATCATCTCCTGACAATCCAATCACGGATGCCATTAGCCAAAGCTAATCTTGCAATTCATATCCCAGCAATCCTATAACGGATGCCATTAGCCGAAGCTAATCTTGTATTTATGATATACTTTATTTACATTGAACACGACATTTATTGTAATTGCATTCACTAGAAGAATTTTAAATTGTATAAGTGCAAATAGGAGGAAAATCACGCACCTACTTTGCCTGTCTCGCAACCTCCCCTAACAGAAGATCCAATCCTGGTTGCTCCTCCTGAATCATAAGGAAGTTTTTTTGTTATGATTCCTTCAAACCGATATTATAGAGAATCCATATTCATCCATTACTTATATGTTACTTTCTATACATGTTCATTTCCTCATAATAATATACATACATATATCATGTATATTTTCAGAGTTAGTATCTCAATGTGCAAGTGTTCGTCTTACTCAATTCTTTTATATTCTTATATATAGTATTCACATGAAGGTCTATCGTTACTATCTAGACATTGAACTGTTATTGTCCAATTTGCAACTGTTACTGTCCAACCGTTATTGTCTAGACATTGAACTGTTACTGTCTAATTTTCAATTGTTACTGTCTGAACACTCATCAGATTTTTAACTATATCTAAAGTTCTAAAACTCCATTTTAAGTGAGATGGATCTTGTTAGAAAGCTAAGACATGAGGCTACAAGTTCTCTGAAGGGAGGAGAACCTAGTTTTGCCTCCAAGATAGTCAAAATTGCTCATTAACTAATTAGTCCTACTGCCCTACATAATCAATCACGATTCAGTCTTAGTTGGTTACCCATAACTGGAGTTCCACATCTCCAAATTGAGCAAAACCAGTTTCCTTGGTTAGCTAACATTCAAATCTACAATTTCTATGAGGAACCCGATCCTGATTCACTCATCCTCCTACCCAAAATCTCACCGAAAGTCACGAGACAAGTCTATCCAGACTTGTCTCCCCCTCCCCTTCACACAATACTTTCATAAATTACATACCACACACATGAATTAACTTAATCTCAATAATAAGTATTTTTTCCTCAATTTATGTCTAAAAACCCTAACCTATGATTCAATATCAAGGCATCAATTCTTTATCGAATTTAAAATGAATTTTTTTAAGATCATGTTTAGAACACCTTACCCGGTACAAATTAAGAGTTTGATCTTCAACCAGTTGAAAATTTTTAACTCCCTCCTTTCGTTTCTTATTGTTCAATTTCTTGGTAATCCTTTTCTCTCAAATGTTTATCCCATCTATAAACTCTTAATCTTGGATGGGTTCTTGAAATTTTAGTGTTTATCTCTTGATTTCTCAAGAATGGATATAAAACTCCCTATTTTCTCTCCTTATGGTTCCTATAGATTTTTGGTGAGGACATAGTATTTATACTCTATATTTTCTCTTATTTGCATTTAGGCCCCCCTTTTCTTTTAAGTGTATTATTCTCTTCAATTAAATCCAACCCTCAACAGTATTGTGCTTATTTTTCTTTACAAAACCACTTAAAAAAGAGAAAAAAAAGGGATGGGCTTTTGTGCTTATTTTTCTTTACAAAACTTACTATATAAAGCTAAAAGAAAATAATTTTTTCAATGCCTTTACACTATAAGCATTGTAAAGAGGAGGCAACTGTTATAACTCAATTTTGACCCATTAGCTTTTATTTTAATTTGAAAGGGGTTGAAATTTAAAATTAAAAGGTCAGGGATTGATTTTGATTAAAGGTGTGATTTGTCAACTTTTAGAAAAACTAGGGACTAGGTCAACCGTTACAATGAGACCGTTTCTTTGTATCTTTCCATCTAGGTAGGTCACCCATTACAATGAGACCCTTTCTGTGTATTTTGCCACTTAGGCAGGTCACCCATTACAGTGAGATCATTTCCTTGTATTTTTTCCATCTAGGTAGGTCACCCATTACAATGAGACCTCTTCTAAAAAAAATCTCCATATTTTTTCCACCTTGGTAGGTCACTTATTACAATGAAACCACTTTAAAAAAAAAGGAAAGGTTTTCATGCTTATTTTTTTTTACAAAACTTACTATACAAAGCCAAAGGAAAATGATTTTTTCAATACCTTTCCACCGTAAGTATTGTAAAGAGGGGTAAATTGTTATAACCCAATTTTTGACAACGAATTTTTTTTAAAAAAAATGAAAAAATGAAATGGATGAAAAAATTGAGGTTTGGGTCAAGACAACACAAGTTGGAAGTCTTGAGGTTTTAATTAGGGAGGAATTATAAATTTGGGGTTTCAATATTGCTAGAATTTGGGAGATTTCATAAGATAGGGAACTTAATTAAACTTTGGATTAGTTTAATTAATAAAATAATGAGCTTAAATGAAGATTTGATAAGATTGAGGACTTAATTAAACTTTGGATTAATTTAATTTAGGACGTTGGGGGTTTAATTGATGAATTGATAAGTTTGGGAACTTAATTAAATTTAAAGTTAGTTTAATTAATAAAATTAGGGGCTCAATTGAAGAAATATTAAATTTCAAAGTCAATTAAGGTCTAAATTTATTAAAATTGAAGTCAAGGATCGTTTGGAAAATGATGCCAAGATCCAAGGGTCTAATCATAGTTTTCCCAGGGGCCTGATTTAGAGTATTTCGAAGCTTCAATGACCAAATTGAAAAGGGTCATCTTAGGCCAAAACGACGTCGTTTTAAATGTATCTTGTTCTTCTTCTTCTTCCTTTAACATTGCAAATCCGCCTGAAAAGATGGGAAAGAAATTGTGGAATGCTGGCATCCCAGTCCAACCAAAACATAAATTGCAAATCTTATCTTCATGAAGATTACTACCCCAGGGAGATAAGGATCGAACCTTACGTGCCCAAGTCCCAGCAAAAAACCAACTCCTCCTAATTGTGCTTATGAGGAGAAAAGTCGTGGGTGGAGGGACAACTAGAGATGTTCCTTATAAATACAGAGGAGGAGATACCAAGCAAAAGGATGGGGGCAAAAAAAGAAAAAAAAGAAAAGGAGAAAAAAAATGAGAAAGAGGAAGAACAAAGACTGGAAAACCACACAATAACTACGCCGAGCCAAAATAACCCAAAATAGGAACATCACAGATAACGAAGAAAAACCAAACAAAACCGAAATATCACCACCATCCTTGTCCCTTCATCTCTAGAACCAGAGGCATTAGAATATAAAACTAGAAGCAAAGGACACATAAACCTAGAGAAAAACACCAACATACGAAAACATAAAAATAAGAACTGGCATTAACCATCTTCTTCATAGCCTTATCAACAATCAGGTAAGTTTCTTCATCTCCTCCTTCTTTGCCTCATTCTTTTTTTTTATTAACATGGGTGTCCAGGCCAGCTTGCCCACACTTCGACTAATTCCACGGGCCCTGAAGTTAATGACCATACAATCCTCCAGTGGCCTTGAAGAGACTCGAACTCATGACCATTGGGGGCAAACCCAAGGCCTGACCAGTTGAGATACCTCTTAGGGTTTAATTTTCCCCATTCTTCATTTTAATTCAAACTGCACTTCACTGTTAAAGTGAATTTTAATTCACTAAATACTGTAGCAACACGCGTGAATCAATGCATGCATGTTGCTTTGCCTAGCCAGGTCACTAGCATAGGCCAGTGACTGGGTCGGGCTAGTTGGGTCTAGCCTAGCTTGTATGGCTAGGCTCAATCCAGCCCAATACTAAAAAAACGGGTTGTGTCTGGGCCTCAGGCACTGCTGGCCCAAATTGTTTTTTTCTCTAAAGGTATATTTTGCCAAACACACCCTTATGACTTGTATATGTATTTTATTCCCTTTGTATTTTGATATGTGGTTATACAAGCCCCTTTGTATTTAGGGATCTTCGTGGATTTATTTGTAGGCCCCTCGCGTTTTGTTTTATTTTTTTCTTCTTTGCCTTTTGTGTTTTTTCTACTATGTGCTTAAGGAACCCCTCTACTGCAATTAGAAAAAAGAAATGAAGAAAGGAGTCACCTTCATGAATCCCATAGCCCATAAAGAATTCATTAGAAGAAGATCCATTATTAGCACTGATAATTTTGTAGAAAATGCAAGTGTTGATAAAGCAAAACTCAATAACTTAATTGAGAAACACTGGTCAATAAGATAAGAGTAATTAATAAGTAAAAGCTTTTGCCATTTGAGATGCCCTCGAGGACTAAGAACATTTATCCCATTACCTTTGTAAATAAATACATAGATATTTGGAACCATCTAGTAGGTGGCCTATTGGTGATTTGTTAGGATTTATTTTCTTATATTATGGTTTAGTACAATTTAGATCAATTAGGTATAAATTACATCAATTTAGTTTATAAATTGCATCCATTGGGAATAAATTTGATGTGTTAGATATTTGGTGATTAGTTAGGTACTTTGTTATGTATGGGCTTAGTTCAATGTATGTCAATTGGGTATAATTTATGCCAATTAGGTATAATTTATGCCAATTAGGTATAATTTACATCAATTGAGTTGATATATCAATTATATATTAATTAGATGGTTTAGGGTTTATATGATTGGTGAGAATTGATGAATTTTAGGATAATTGAGGGTAATAGATGAATTTTTTCTAACTTGATATATTTGGGTGAGAATTGGTTAGGATTGATAAATTTTAGGAGAATTTGTGAGAATTTTTGTTAATTGATGATTTTTTTTCAAAGTTTCAATTAGGGTTTAATTATGTGAATTATGTTTTTTTTTTCTTTTGTTGAGAATTGGTTAGTGTTTGAGATTATGTATTTTTTTTTTTCAGAATCAGAGAAAATTGGTTAGTATTTGAGATTACCATGGAACAAAACTTAGTAGAGAGTGTTACAAACATAATTTTGCGTCCTAGTTTCCCAAGTTTCTGGTGGAGTTGGGTTTGATTCCTCAACAGAAATAGTGGGTTTAGCTACTATTTTGTCAAAATTGCAAGTAAGGTTCTCAAAAGGCGAACTGCTTAGAATCATCCATGTTTCACTTCTCTCTTCAAAATCCACAGCATATATGAAATGGACCCATATTTTTTCCATTCCATGTCTTGCCCAATGTCACTATTCTTCACCCAATCCTTGCTAATACGCACACATGATGCATAACATAACCAAAAGTGAGATGACAAGCCATGTATTCCATCATAGGATTCAATATTGCTAGCAGCCATATAGCCATTTTCATTACAATGGCGGAAAAAACAACACATTTGAGCAATCCTATTAACATAGCATTAGACAACCCAAAAGAAAGGAGATGGATAAGCCAACTTGGGATATCACTACCGGTAACAAGAACATTGAGGTGAGCAAATGGATAGGAAAACCTGTTGGGGGGGGGATTCAAGACAGGAGAGAGTTATCAGAAATAGCCCACTATACCTTTTCACATCATTCTGACTTTAGAATGAAAGGCCCAGATGGTTTTGAGGGGAAAAAAATTAGAACACCTTACCCGGTATAAATTAAGATTTTGATCTTCAACCAGTTGAAGATTTTCAACTCCCTCCTTTCTTTTCTTCATGTTCAATTTCTTGGTAATCCCTTACTCTCAAGTGTTTATCCCATTTATAAACCTATAATCTTGGACGGGTTCTTGAAATTTTAGTATTTCTCTCTTGATTTCGCAAGAATGGGTATAAGACTCCCTATTTTCTCTCCTTACGGTTCCTACAGATTTTTGGTAAGGAGAGAGTATTTATACTCTATATTTTCCTTAATTTGCATTTAGGCCCCCTTTCCTATAAGTGTATTATTCTTGTAATAGCCCGGCTATACGACTCGATCCATGTTAAAAGATCCCAACATATCCTCTTTATTTGAGGGTAAATTATTTTTTTTTATTACCAAAAATTCAGCAGAGTTTCGTTTGCATTTAAGACATCCCAAGTCACAAGGTCCCATAATTTACTAATATCAATTTACTCAATCAACCCATCATCACAAGGTCCCATAATTCCGGATCTTATATCAAACCTCATAATTCCACACCTCATACAATCCACACAATATATATATATATCTTACGAGTAAATTCAATATGAACATGGTCTAAACATCATATCATAAAATTTAAAAGAAAAGGAATACTAACATGTAAAGAAAGCATTTACAACATAATAAGTGTTCTTAAATATTTCAAAAGGGTTAATTACAAGATAACTAACATACTACATGTTAAGCTGAACTTTTATAAATACATCAAGGTTTACACAAAAGTATACTACATAAACGCATTAATTCCCTTTTTGTTTAAGTTAAATATTTACATAAGCTTCACAAGTAGAGTCCTAAACTAATGATCTCCTTGGATATTTGATGGACCTGTTACATAAATAAATATACCATTATGTTGATAAAGAATATATATATATATGCTCATGTAATGAAAACGAATAAAGTATTAACTTTATATCGAATCCATAAGAATTCTAACAGAGAACTTATATTTTGCTTGTAAATCTTTTAAACCCAATTAACACTCATTTGTATATTCTTAATTTGAATACTATTATTTACTTGCATGAATTGGGTGACCTTGCAGAGTCTAATCTAGTAATTCATTTCCCGGCAATCCTATCACGGATGCCAATAGCCGAAGCTAATCTTGTAATTCATCTCCTGGCAATCCTATCACGGATGCCATTAGCCGAAGCTAATCTTGTAAATACGCTAGACCTTATTTACATTGAACACGACATTTATTATAATTGCATTCACTAGACGAATTTTAAATTGTATTAGCGTAAATAGGAGGAAAATCACGCACCTGCTTCACCTGTCTCGCGACCTCTCCTAACAGAAGATCCAATCCTGGTTGCTCCTCCTGAATCATAAGGAAGTTTTTGGTTATGATTCCTTCATGTCGATATTAGAGAGAATCCATATTCATCCATTACTCATATGTTACTTTCTATACATGTTCATTTCCTCATAATAACATACAAACATATATCATGTATAGTTTTAGAGTTAGTATCTCAATGTACAAGAGTTCGTATGACTCAATTTTCAACTGTTATTGTCCAACTTTGAACTGTTACTGTCTAATTTTCAATTGTTATTGTCCAACTTTGAACTATTACTGTCTAATTTTCAACTGTTACTGTCCAACTTTGAACTATTACTATCCAACTTTAAATTGTTACTATCTAATTTTCAACTGTTATTGTCCAACTTTGAACTGTTACTGTTCAATTTTAAACTGTTACTGTCTGATCTCTCTTCGGATTTTTAACTATATCTGGAGCTCTACATCTTTAAATTGAGCAAGAATAGTTTTCTTAGTTAGGTAACATCCAAATCTACAATTTATATGAAGGAATCCAATCCTAATTCTCTCATCCTCTTATCAGAAATCTCACTGAAAGTCAGGAGACAACTTTGTCCAGAGTTGTCTCCCCCTCCCCTTCACATAACACTTTCATAAACTACATACCACACACATGAATTAACTTAATCTTAATAATAAGTATTTTTTTCCCAATTCATGTCTAAGAACCCTAACCTATGATTCAATATCAAGGCATCAATTCATTATCGAATTTGAAATGAATTTTTAAGATCATGTTTAAAACACCATACCTAGTACAAATTAAGATTTTGATCTTCAACCAGTTGAAGATTTTTAACTCCCTCCTTTCTTTTCTTCTTGTTTAATTTCTTGGTAATCCCTTGCTCTCAAGTGCTTATCCCATCTATAAACCCTTAATCTTGGATGGGTTCTTGAAATTTTAGTCTTTCTCTCTTGATTTCGCAAAAATAGGTATAAAACTCTCTATTTTCTCTCCTTAGGGTTCTTGCAAATTTTTTGTAAAGAGAGAGTATTTATACTCTATATTTTACCTTATTTGCATTTAGACCCCCCTTTTCTATAAGTGTATTATTCTCTTCAATTAAGTCCAACCCTCAACAGTACCGGGTTTATTATAATGTCTCGAATTATTTCGCCCGGAAACTTATATTCTAATTTTTTTTAATTTCTTCACTTTTATTTGCATTTAACCATATGCATGAATTTCTTTACTTTTATTTATTTCTTTTCCAGGGCTTTACATAACCTTTGGAATTTGCTTTCCACCAGTCTAAGCCACTGCAAAAGCAGCGAGTCTAGTGTGCTCGATAAACAACATTGGATACCCCACCAATCGTTTATGTTGCGGAGTCTAGCTTTTGAGTTAATTTTGACCATACCATAGCAAGGATCTACTTTGATTCTTCTATTAGTGGCGTCATACCAATGGCATTTGAATAAAAACACTCTATTATGCTCGATATGATATTGCAATTCAACGACCTCTTCTAATTTACTATAATAGTCAACTTCAAACTCACTACAAGTCAATCCCTTAACACAAACACCATTGTTATATGTCTTTCTTCCATACTCGGATTCTTCAGTATGAAACACATATCCATTGACAAAATACCCATTATAGCACTTCACTTTTCTTTCAGGACCTAGGCTTAGTAAAGACAATGAAGCACCAACATTCCTTCCTATTCGATAAAACTTGTACATCAAGTAAGTAAATAGTACAAGATAAATGTTGTTAATGAGTTTGTGAAAGTACTTACATGTGTTTTGAACCAAGTGGAAAATTGTTCATCTTGTAATCGAAATATTTGGAATTCGATCAATTATGAGTCATTAGACAGTAAATATTGTCGATGTTGCCTATGAGATTTTAAAAATACATGATTTTGTGATATTATAATAGATAAAGAGTCCATTTATAATAAAATTTAAGTCGCATATATACTTACTGAATAAAAGGTCTTAGTTCATCGCAGTTAAATAGAATATAATTATATGCTTGCTTAATTTTTAATTCAGACAAATATCTTCCTTTTATAGCAATTTTAGGTGTGGTTCGTCCAGGAATGAAGAATATTGACAAGTTCCCACTCGAAGGCACTTCACCTCCATCATCATGTCGTGGAACATGGTTGATTTTCATTCTTAAATGAGGCTTGAAATAGTACAAGATAAATGTTGAGATCTCCTCAATACATAGGCTTCACATATTGAAGCCTCAATATGTGCCTTGTTCTTAACCTTTTTCTTAAAATTAAACAAGTACCTACATGGAATTAAATAAATAATTAATTAAGAAAAACAATGAAAATACATTAATAATTACATTGCATCTGTAATATCTAACCTCTCGAATTGATACATCCATCTATGCTGGACTGGGCCTCCAACATGTACATCATATGATATATGTAGGCGTAGATGCTCCATCGAGTAAAAACAAAATGGAGGGAATATCATCTCAAGTTTGCAAATTTTCTCGACGATATTCATTTCAAGCCTCTCAATGTGATGTGTCTATAACTTGCCGGAGTATATATTTCTAAATAAATGATTGATCTCAACGAGTGCATCCCATATTCCCTTCGGCAATGAATCACGATAAGCTAATGGAATGAGTGTTTGCATAAACTCGTGGTAGTCATGGCTCTTCATTCCATACAATATGCATTCATCTAGATTAACCAACCTTGATATGTTTGAGGCATGTCTATCGGGAAAACACAGACTCTTAAGACATTGGTAAACTAGTAGTTGTGCATTCTTTTCTAAGGTGAAGCTAGCTCTAGGCTTTTCGACCCATAGCCCATGAAAAACCAACTCTATATTTTTATAGTTACAAAACAACGATATATTCATTCTAGCCTTGATGTTGTCCTGTCTTCCCCTTCACGTCCATGTGCATGTTGAAAATATTCTCAAACACGTTCTTTTCTATGTGCATGATGTCAACGTTATAGCAAAAGATATTGGTCTTCCAATACAGAAGCTCTCAGAAAATACTTCACTTTACCTAGTTGTAGGTCAAACCAAAACTAGAAACTTCTGCTTACCAGATTTGAAACCAAATACAATGTCACCGTACTCTAACACCACATCATGCAATTCTTCACCAGAAAGATGTGGGGATGCAACATCCTTTTCAACTCTACCAACAAAAAAAGCCTTTATATTCTTTCTATACTTGTGATCTGTTGGCAAGAAACGCTGGTAGCAATCAAAAAAAGATGCTTTACCCTTGTTTGTTAGTGTGAATGCCTTATTGTTTTCCATGCAGTTGTCGCACGTATGCGGCGTCGCGGCGAAAACATTCACCCTCAAAATTTTATCTAATGTGGCAAATACAGGGAGACAAGGACTCCTTGTCTTTTATTAGTGTAAAAATGGAATGAGAGTCGCCACCTAGTACTTTGGTCACTAGGAACCCTAACTGGTCTCAGAGATCGAGTACAAGGAATAGTTGCGTAAAAAGAAGGTATAAGCACCCCCAAATACGCCCTACCTAAGGTAGGTTGCATTGTTTTATTGTCTGATAAAATCTAAGGTCTTGTTGTATTTTTTAGTTCTTGGTCTGTCTATGGTTTAAGAAAAGTACTCCTCGGTAAGGAGATCCTTATCTTATCAGGTAAAACCTAACCGTTCTAACCTCAATAAAAGAATTTAATATCTGGAATACGTCTTACGTATAAGATCATAACCCTAGCTATTAAAAGAAAACAAAATAATTTTTTTGAAATTTTTGAAATATTGGCCTAGTTCTCGTGACTTTAATAAATTGGTTATTAAAACCAAAATTCATGCTAATACCTATTTTTTAGTTTTTGTTGTATGAAAATATGATATGATTTTTTTCTTTGAGATACTTGGCTGTATGTTTGGAAGCAAAAAAAAAAAAAAAAAAAAATATATATATATATATATATATATATTTCAATGTTTTGACAAAAACTAAGTATTTTAATACTGGATTTGTATTTTTACGGTATAAAAATACAAACCAATACTAAGCAAAATTCAATAGAAAGATACGCGGGAAAATCACAAATTTTTTTGAAATAATTTTTTGAAGAAATTTTTTTTTTTTAGCTAGGTCTAGCTTAATCTGTTTAAACTGAGTTAGACCCCCGCATGCTTAGCACAGGGTAATTATTTTGCATTTGTAACAACTGAATTTGCAAAGCGGGGGAAAAGGAAGAAGAGCGTACCTGGAGCTGCTGCCTGAAGATGAGGGTGATCAGTGCTCTGATCGGGCGACGTTTCTTTCTTTCCCTCTACTGCTATTTTCGTTTCTGATTCTCCTTTTCAGTACAAATTCTTGTCTGCACTCTTCTTCGTCTCTGGTTTTTGAAATGAAGAAGCCCCTGAGTTCTCCTCCTCTCCGTCTTTCCCTTCGTCCCCTGGTGTTTTTTTATTTCTGTGTTTTGTTTTTGTGGATCTTGTTTCTGTGTTTCTGTTCCTTCTGTTCATCCTCTGTAATCTTTCTCTCCAGTCGTTCCCTCCTCTCTGTTTTTTCTCTATGGTGCAGCTAATGCTCGTGCATTGGCTGGCAGTGATGCTCTTTGTTTCTTTTTTATTCTCCCTGTTCCCCCTGTTTTTTTTTCTCGTTTTTTCTTTCTGCCCTCTTCCCCCTCTGTTTTCTTACTCTCCCTCCAGCTCCTCCCTATTTTCCTCTTCGTTCTCCCCCTGTTTTCTCTTTTTTACGTTCCCCTCTCCCTCTGTCTTTTCCTTTCCTCTCTCGTTTCTTTTCCTTCTCTGTTCTGCTCTCTTCGTCCTCTCTGTCTCGTCTCGCTCTCCTCCTTTATTTTCCCCGTTTTCTTTCTGCCCCTCTGTTTCTTCCTCTGTTCTCCCCTGTTCTTTTTGTCTTTCCCTCTCTATGTCGTCTTCTCTCCTGTCCACAATGTTCTCCCCTCTCTGCTGCTGCTGCTCTCGTTGGTACACAGTGACGGCTTCGCGGTTGCAGACGAAGATGACAATGTGGAAGGGCTGTTCCACCAACATTGCTTCCTCTCCTCCTGTTTTTTCCTCTGTTCTTTTCTTTGTTGTCCCCTTCCTCTCCCCTCGGTTCTGTCTTCTTCTCCTGCTTTTATAGGTAAGACAGAGCCTTGTGCTGGTAACGGTCGGCTTGTCATCTGCATGTAGAGGGATCACAGCCTTAAAGCATACTCCATAACGGACGCCATGCTGCAGAAAACGCCTCAGCCATTACTGCTGAAAACGGCTGCATGGAAGAGACAATGAATAGTGTCCTAGAAACGGCGCCGTTTCAAGATTCAAATAGATACTTCTGATTTGATCATTAAAGTTTTTGCAATTTTGTAATCAAGCCCCCGGAAAAATTGTCATTGGATACCTTGATTTTAGAGCCTTTTCCGGTTTGGTCTTTGATTTCGGATTGTTTCAATTAAGTCCCTAATTAGCCATCAAACTTCAATAATTATGCAATTAAGCCCCTGATTTGACCAAATCAACTCTTCAAAATTATAATTGAACCCCAAAATTTTAATTTCTTCAAATAAAAGCTTAAATTAACTTAAAAATTATTTTTTCTTGCAATCAAACCCTTCATAAATTCAATTAAACCTTAGATAAAATTTAATTGGGTCCATAAATATCTTATTTTGAACTTTTCTTCCTCAAATTGAATTTTTTTTGTCAACAGGGCTCTCATCAGTCTAAAATATAATGTCAAATTTCAATTTTTGTATTTTTGAACCTCCCCAACCAATTCCTAGCCATTTTATGGGCATTCCAACATCCTTTTCTCACTCCTATTATTTTTTGGATTCCTTCCGAATATTATTTTTTATTATATATATATATATATTATTTATTTTTGTATTTTTATCATTTTTTGTGTTGGAACCAAAAAATGGGTAACAACAGTAGTATGGACATGCTAGTTTTTCATGCGTGATCTAACCAGAAACAATTCCATAAACTAGAAAATCATTGAAATTCCACATCAAAGCTACCCTATAAGAAAATTTTGTTTTCTCGATACATCATAAGTCAAAGCCTTGGAGGACCACAACTGCATCAACTCATCAATCAACAGCCAAAGACAAACATCTATATTCCAACCCAAACTGTTAGGACCGAGTATGACTGTAGATAAAAACATTAACTCCAATCTCATACACATCCCAAGTGGTAAAGTTGTAAACTGTAAGTATAACCGGCCAACAAGAATAAGTAGCAGCAAATGACCCGAATGGGTTGAATTTATTTGTACACAACCCAATACGCACGTTCCTTGATTCAGCTGAAAAGTGAGGATGCACATTGTTAAAGTATTTACATGCTTCACCATCAAAATGATGCATCATCACTCCATCCACCGCATCATGTAATTGGTGCCATGTCATGTGCTCAGTAGTCTTTGATGACATGAATAAACTCTGTAGTCTAGGTGTGATTAGAAAGTATCTAAGTTTTTTATATGCTACAAGAGTCTTTCACATGCCAGTTCTGGATTTGTAACGGGAATGCCCACATGTTATGCACACGATCAACTCAACATTTTCAAGGAAGTAACAACATGCAGAAGTTTGGACACATGTTAATTTTCTAGTATCCTAAACCGAAGGGTTTCATCATGGACTTAGCAGCATAAAAGTTCTCTTTTAGCTTGTTTCCTTCAGGTATGATTCTTGCTTATTTGATAATTTTGTCATAACCGGCCTCACTCAACCCATAATTCGACTTGATGGTGAACACCTGTGCAATGACCAATAATTTACTGTGATTTGTGCAGCCATCTCATAATCATTCATTAGAAACTTTCAAAAGATATAAAAATCTAGCCGCGTCTCCATTAGATTCTTCTTCTATGATTGGACATTGACTGACATTATCTAGATTCATTCTCATTGCATCCATAACCATATTCCTTTAAGGAATATTATTGTCATTTATAACTCCATACACGTTGTTAGTACTAGAAGTTGACCCAACCATCCTTTCTACCATGCTATCGTTACGAACAAATAGTTCTTTATACGCATACCGAGACAGGAAATCCTCTATGAACCCTTTGTATAAAAGATGCATCGTTACAACATCTAGATGAATAAACTTTTTATTTTTACACCTCTTACACAGACACCTAATACCGCCTCCAATAATATTTGTCAGAATAGATGTTGTAAAATTAATAAAACTATGAACCTCATTACAATAATCTATCATTCACAATCTTTGGGGTGAATCTCGATACATCCATGAACAATCATCCATGACTTTTGTTGCTACCCAATTTTTGACCCATGTTTTGATATATTTTCAAAAAAATCCAAAAATAGAGAAAAAACAATGAAAATCCAAAAAAATATGTTTTTAATATATTTTCGTCTTTTTAGCATTTTCAACGTAGTTTAAAAAGGAATTTAAATTGTTAAAAGATTTTAAAACGCGTTCGACGTTTCACGCGTCATTTTTAAATCATTGATTTTCCGCATTTAAGTCGACGTTGATATTGCTCGTTTTCAAAAAATACAAAAAAATAAGAAAAATCAAAATTTACAAAAAAAGAAAGAAGTTGAGGGACCAAGTTGAAAAACCTAGCAACATTTTGCCTATAAATACTGGTTTCCTCAACACATTCAAGGGGGGTTAATTTTGGAAACACAAAAAATATACAAAAAAACCTAAACCTAATCTCTTTTTTGAAGAGCAGCCCCCCCCCCTCTGGTTTGAATTTTTTCCCAGCCGCCGGAGCCAATTCATTTTTTTCTCCCCCACACAGCCCCTCACCCGAATTGAATTTTTTTCTTTGGAAACCGGCCAAACAGCCTCCCAAAGCACCCGGATTATCCTTTCTCCCTCACCAGCAGATCCAGCCGAAACCCCCTTCCTCAGCAGCGTCTTCTTCTCCTCTCAATAGCAGCGCCTCCACCCAAATCAACCCGCAGCTCCGGCGCTTCCTGTTGAAGACGATCGCTGCTTCCCCAGCTTGGACCCGTGGGTTTCTTCTCCTCCGGTCGCCTCCAGCAGTCCCTATCTCCCCGTCATCTTCCCTCTCGGCCTGCACAGAGCCGCCGCTCCTTCTCCCCTCCGCCGCAGTCTCCCAGCTTCTCCACCTGACGAACCCGAAGCCAGCCTCGACAGGCCTTCACCGAAGCCGGCCACCCTCTCGCAACGCAAGTCCCCCCCTTCATTCGGCCTCCAGTAGCAGCGACCGGCTCGCCGAACACCAGCAGCAACACAGCCGCCGTCAGACCTGCCTTCACCACCTGAAACGGAGGAGGAGAAGACACCCACCACCGCAGCTGGGTATCACCGGATCTGCAACCAGACGCAGATCTGCAAAAAAAACAGATCTAAGAAATGAAACAAACAAATTAAAATCAACTGCCTGTGTTGTTTTTGGGTTTCTTTGCAGGTCGTCGCCGGCGTTGGGAGGTTGAGAAGAAGAAGTCGATCAAGCCCCCTGCTGTGGTTTTTTTCCGGTAGCGCGTGAACCCACGCGCCGCCAGTGACGGTGGCGCGTGGGGAGACGCGCCGGAACTGTTCATGCGGGTGCAGAAGTCCTTCCCTGCAATTTCGGGAGTTTTGAGGGACCATTTTGTAAATTTTAAAGTTTTAATGTAATTTTTGTTTATTTATTTTAAATTTGTAATATGTGAATGTAAAAGAAAAAAAAAGGAAAAGGAAAGAAAATAATAATAATAAAAAAGGGATGTGTGTGTTGGTGTATTTTTATTTATTTAATTTGAATTTGAATTTGAATTTGTATTTGTATTTGTATTTGTATAGTGGATGTAAAAGAAAAGAAAAGAAAAAAGAAAAGAAATAAAAATAGTGAAAGTGTATGTGTGTGTTTGTATTTGTTTTATGAATTTGTTCTTTTATTTATTTCTTTATTTATTTTTTAGGATGAAATTGCAAATCTATTAAAGAAGAATTTAATATTTTGATCGGATCGCGGTTGAGAATTATTAACTTATACGTAAGTGATATTTCTAATTTCCGATGAAAAGACAATTATTAAAACTTCTTTAACACATCAAATTCACGAAGCAGCTTACCTCAGGTAGGGTGCGTTAGGGGTGCTAATACCTTCCCTAACCACAACCAGTCCCTTACCCGCGAATCTCTGACGAGACCAGTACATCCGGTTTCCTAGTAGCCCGCAATCAATTACTAGGTGGCGACTCCAGCGAACCAAATTCAAGCAAACGCAATAAACGAGATTTAAATCGCCAGCCGATGCCGCGCGCTGATTTTTTTTTGGGGTGCGACAACTTTTATCGAACCTCTATAAAATAATGATGAAAATTACATCAGCATTAAAATTGATAAAAATTAAAAGGGACCCGTTAAACAAGCTATTATTTATTTCATCACAGCACACCTAAGTCGATAATTTGACATAAGTTTTAACAATTTATAAACAAATACAACTTTACAAAATCTAAAACAAACCATAACAAGTATAAAATTATAAATCCATACTACAAGCTTGTTTGAGAAAAAAACAATAAAACACCAAAAAAAATACATATACTAAAAAAACATATTCAATTATAAAATTGACATTTTAAAATTGTGTTTAAATTAACAAAAAAGATAGATTTACTTACTAAAAATAAAAAAATCCACAATAAATCAGAACATGGATGTTATGACTACAAAAGTTAAAGAACAATGAGTTGTGTTGAGATGATGGAGGGATGTTTTGGTGGGGGGCCTGGTTGTTTGCAGGGGGGGGGGATGCAGGGGGAAGAAGAAGGAGAAATAAGGGAGGGGAGAGTCAATGGTCAGGTCATATATTAACCAGTACTGATGGAATTACCGATGAAATTATTTCGTCTATAAATATGTTGGCTATTATATCGGTGAAGTTGACACGTCATTGTACTGACATCCCGGTTTAAATCCCTCTATAATCCCGTTGATAAAATCATCTAGAAAAACTTCCATGTCATCTCACTGCTTTTTTAGAAAAAATTATTTATATTCTGTCTGTGATTCCCTCAGTATATATCAATGAAATGTTTATATCGGTATATACTGACAGTTTTAGAAAGGGGGAAAATTCGATCGTTAAATATCATCACAAAATACCGACATAAACATTCCATTAGTAATTTCGTTGGTATTCATTTAATTTCTAATAGTGATTGGCTAACTAATTTGTCAAGCCTCCTATTATTCTCAATTTGGTATCAGAGCCCTAAACACATTAAAATGTTTTTCTACAATAGACTCCACTCTTATTGCCCTAGTTGTCATTCTCATTTCCGGGACTAACACATCAATCATAAAAAGGGAAAAATATGGTGAAAATTGTTTTTTTTTTCGAATTCATACAAGGTTTACTGAAATTTTGGTAAAAATCTCCTTTATACGGGAGGTCTCAAATTATTGACAACTAACCTGTGTACATCCATTATTCATTGTTCAATCACATTCCAATCATTCTAAGTCTCAAACATCATATTATTCAAGAGTACAAACACAATATTCCATATATCTATCTTTTAAAGTCGGGCATAAATTAATTCTTAGCCAAAAGAAACAAATATAATTAAGATTACAAATACATAATAAATCAATTTCTGTTCAGACATTGGATTTTAAAGGATGCTATTACAATTGAAGTCATATAATTCCTTGAAAGACAAATACATTGGGATTCATTTAGATTTTTTCTACACAAAAACTAGAGAATCTAGAATATTACTCCTATCATGAATATGACAAACCTACAACATGATATTTGAAAATAATTATATTAAAAGCAATAATATCATAAAAAAGAAAAGTCAAACGATATATATATATATATATATATATATATATATATATATATATATTCAATGCTACATATTATCATAGTTCTTTATAATTAGCCATCTAATCTCCTTCTAATACTTCTAAATTTATCCTTCCGGGAATCACTAAACATTTCCATTTCATTAATATTATCAACAGTTTTCCACCGAGAATACCAACCATGCCACTTCTTCCCAAAACCGAGAAGGGTAATGCCGACACTAATTAATCTCATTGGTGTCATTAGTCATCCTTGTCGGTACCAACTAATCAAGTTTGTGGTAATATCAATATCAATGCAACCGATTGATGTCATTAACTATTTCCAACTTGAAATAGTTAATCAATTTTCCTTAAAACTTTGGAATATTTTCGGAAATGCTGATGTCAAGATTCTTGACATCATTAGCTTTCACATTAGGAATAGCTAATCAAATTCATTGAATTGCTGATATTGATGTCATTTGTCGACATCATTAACTATCCTTAACCCGAATAGTTAATCATGTTCACAATCCCTCATTTTCTGAAATGCTCATGCCGATGTTCGTAAAAATTACTAACATCATTAGCCTCCCTTATTCGGGACCGGCTAATCAAATATAAGAAGCGGTTATTCCTGAAGTTCTTTACTATAATTCATTATTCTTAATCGAATTCATAAATCCATAAATCAAATCTTATTTCATTCCTCATTCATTTCATCTTATCTTTTCTTCTTTTAGCTTCATCCATAGGTACAAGGTCCAAGAATTGAGCAGATTACTACAATTGCTATGATTTAAGGAAAGTATAGGTGTAGAACACTTACCTGCTGTAAAAACTCGACTTACGCTCATTTGTTGTTGTTGTACCCCTCCTACAGTTCCTCATGAATTCACAGGTATACAATATCATTTCTTACTCAAGTCAAAATTTGCATAATAACAACAATAATAATAACAATGTTTATTTCTTTTTATTACAATTGTTTCCTTACAAGGTTTCTATTACATCCTTTAAGATTATGGTTCATTATCAAATCACAACTAACATCACAAATTCAATTTCAAATATGGCTTATTTCGTTTCGAATGCCACGACATGATACTACACATTTTCTGAGAGAAGGGAACTTGATTTTATCCCTAACATGACTAAATTTTCCTTTTTTGCCAATTTGTTGAATCTGCCAGTAGAGCTAGCAGCTCGACCTCTCCTCAGATATTTACTTATATATGGAGTTTTAGAGCTCCAAATTAAGCGAGGCAAGACTCGTTGGAAAACTAACATACCTAGATATAACTTATATGAGAAACCTTCCCCAAAATTTATCTATTTTAGGCCCGAATCCTCTCTGGAATCAAGGTGACCAATCTGTCCAGTTTTCATCCACGATTTTAGATGAACTTCCAATTACCCCCCTGTTGCTACCCAATTTTTTACCAATGTTTTGGTAAATTTTGAGAAAAATCCAAAAATTGCAAAAAAATCAAAATTTACATAAAAAAGAAGTTGAGAGACCAAGTTTGGAAACCTAGCAACATTTTTTCCTATAAATGTTGGTCTTCAACACATAAAAGAGAGGTAATTTTGCACATTTAGAGGGGAACACAAACAAAAAAACCTAAACCTATCTCTAACCTAAATAGCCGCCCCCCGGTTTGAATTTTTCTCCTCCACACAGTAGCCCCATTTTCTTCTCCCTTACCCAGCGTCGTCCTTCAACCCCAAGACAGTTAAACCCTCATCCTCTTAAAACACAGCTGCCCCTCACCTCACCTCACCACACCAGACCTCTCCACTCTCTGCCTCCCTCTCTTATGCAGACAAGAGGGACATCGCCTCTCCTCTTCCCCCGATCTGTCCTTCCTTCTCTCCTGAACAAGCCAGCCACCGCACGGACATACCTCTATACACTGTCCCCTCTCCCTCTCAACAACAGCCACGAACCAGCTCCCCCCTCCACAGATCCCCCCATCAACAGTGCCTTCTTCTCCCTCAGCCGACTACCAACAGCAATGGAGAAGCAGCACCCACGGAGCCATCAGCGCCGTCCCCACCTGGCCACAGATTCACCGGCCACAGACAGCTGCAGACTAGACGGAAACCCAAAGGCCAACAACCCTACGGTCACACTGGTGGCCGCTTGAAATAGAGAACAAAGGGAAACAAAAAGAAACCAAGCTGCGAAGAGAGAAGCAGATTTGCAAAACAAAAGACAAAAAGAACTAAAATCAACTATTTGTGTGTTTTCTGTTATTGTAGGTAATGGTGTTCCTCACAGCCAGCAGGAAAGTGAAGAGGTGAGGAAGCCATTACAGCTCCCCACGCTATCTGGATTTCACGGCCGCTGTTCCGGCAACTCCAGAAGTTGGCCTGACACTGTTCTGGGTTGTTTTGTAATTTTCAAATTATTTAATGTAATATTTGTTTAGTTTGAGTTTTTATAATTTGTATTTTGTAAATGTGAATGAAAAAAAAAAGAATATAATAAAAATGTATGTGTGTGTTTGTATTTGTATTTGTTTTATGGATTTTTTTATTTATGATAAAATTGCAACGAACAAAGAAGAATTTAATATTTTGATTGGATCATGGTCAAGAATAATTAACTTATACGTAAGTTGTATTTCTGATATCCGATGAAAAGACAAAATTTTTAAAACTTCTTTAACACATCAAAGCCACGAAGCAGCTTCCCTCAGGTAGGGTGCGTTAGAGGTGCTAATACCTTCCCTAACCACAACCAGTCCCTTACCCGTGAATCTATGACAAGACCAGTACATCCAATTTCCTAGTAGCCTTCAATAAATTACTAGGTGACGACTCCCAACGACCCAATCAACCAAAGCGAGCATAACAAGAAAAATCGCCAGCCAATGTCGCGCGGGTGACGTGCGATAAAATGACGACTCCACTAGGGACCCTTGGACTAAGTTTGGTAATTTCTATTTTTTATGCTATGTGTTGTTGTTCTTTTTTTTTTTTTTTACAATGAATGATACTTTGTTTAAAAGCTTTAGCATGCATCTTTACATTCTGTCATACATAGTGTAGTCATTCATCACTTTATTATTATTTTCTTTGTTTGAGAGCAAACACATTAAATGTTAAGTTAAGTGGGAGACTAGCAGCTTGCCTTATGACTTGAGTCAAGGTTTAAGTTTATGTAAACCCCAACTCTTTGCTGAGTGTTTAGACTGATAGTGATTGGTACATGTGCCATCCCACTATCTGTTGAACCCCCATATTGCCTTTACGAGAGTCATCACTAGGACAACAAGAGACATTTTTTAGAGACCAAGTAGTAAACCTACCCTATGTCTCACGTAAAGGAACTAGAACCTATCCTTAGGGTGTATGCTCCATAATATCCTTTTGCATCCAAACAAGCCTAAGCTCAAAGCATCTTGAATCTCAAGACCTTCATTCAAAAGTTAGCCAAGGAAGAGATGTTCCAGAATTGGGAGACCTAAGAAGCTCCATTGGTGTTCAAAATTTAATCAACAATGCTTGTTTGATCATCATATTGTGTTGTTTGACTTTTTTCACTTTTTTAAATCAAGGTTCCAAATGTCAATTGGATTTAGCCAAACTTTTCCCTTTAATGAGATCATGCATTTTCAAAAGTTCATCTTTATATTTTTACAATGCATTTACACATCACTTTCCACTTTCAGGAATCATGAAAGCAAATCTTCCAAAACAAACACATGCACTTTACACTGAGAATGAATGGCCAAACTTTAAAAAATACATAATAGCTGTAGAAGAGGAAGAATTGGATTAAAATAACATTAGGGAATTCATGAAATTAATAGGACAACATGAACAAGCTTGGAAACCCGCTAGAGAGGAATTTGAAACAATAGATGTGGGTAATGAAAAATTATGAGAAAAAACAAAGGATAGGGATTGTGATCACTTCTAAAGTGAGAAGATTTGATTGCATTACTCTGAGATTATATAGATATGCCTGGTGGATAGGGAACCACTAGTAAAAAGATGCAAACCGGTTAAGCAAAAGTTGGGAAGAACTCATCAGGATGCCTTGATCAAGGTAAAGATAGAATTTGAAAAGCACTAGAATGTTGGTTTTCTAGAAAGTAGTCAAGTATCCTCAATGTGTGTCCAACATAGTGGTAGTACCTGAAGAGAAAGATAAAATCAGAGTTTGTGTGGACTTTAGGGACTTAAACCAGAATAGCCCTAAAGACAATTTTCCTCTATCACACAATGCAACTTATAGCTCCATATATTCTTTTATAGATAGGTTTTTGAGCTACAATCAGATAAAAATGGCACACGAGGATAAGGAGAAGAAACCTTTGTAACACCATGGGGAACTTTTTGCTATAAAGTCATGCCATTTGGGTTAAAGAATGTTGGGGCCACCTACCAAAGGGCTATGGTGACTCTATTTCACGACATGATGCAAAAAAAAATTAAAGTATACGTGGATGACATGATTGCTGAATCTAGAGAAAGAGAGAATCATGTCCAAATATTGAAGGAATTATTTGAAAGACTAAGAAAGTACAAGTTGAGGATTAACCATGCAAGGTGTTCATTTGGGGTGAAATCTGGGAAGTTGTTAGGATTTATAATGAGTGACAAAGGGATAGAAGTGGACCCTGGTTAAGTAAAGGCTATTCAATCTATGCCAACTCCCAAGACTAAGAAGGATGTAAGGAGATTCTTGGGAGGGTTGAATTACATTGCTCGATTTATATCCCAATTAACCACGACTTATGACCCCATCTTCAATTATTAAGGAAGAAGAATCTTGGAATTTGGAATAAGAGTGTGAAAAAGCTTTCAAGAAAATTAAGCAGTACCTACTGAATCCACCCCTATCTATCAAGCCGAATTGCAAAATGGAAAGTTCTACTAGCTAAGTACGACATAGTATATATGAAACCAGAGGTGATCGAGGAAGAGAAGTTGAGACCTTACCAAGAATACCTGTCTAAACTAGCTAGAGAATTTGAGGAAATAAAGTTCACCTATCTAGGAAGGGAAGGAAGCCATTATAACGCTTTGGTCATGCTAGCTTCTATGGCTAGAATAGATTTTAAGCACAAGGTACAGCCGATACACATTGATATAAGAAATAACTTAGCTTAGTTGAAAGAGAAATACATGGAAACCCTTAGTACTATGATATCAATAATTTCATCCAAAACCAGACATATCCCATGGGGGCATCCAAAATCAACAAGAAGACTTTGAGGAGGTTAGCAATGGATTTCTATCTTGATGGGGAAACTTTGAATAAGAAATCATCTGACGGAACTTTGTTGAGATGTTTGGATAACGTGGAGCAAAAAGTGGTGAAGAATTTACGGAAAGAGATTTGATCTGTCGATATGGTCCATGAGAAAAGATTATAACTTATAATGCCCAGAACTTCAATGGCAGATGATAATAAAACTCTACACTAAATTGAAAATCAAGCATTCCAATTCCTCGCTATATAGGCCAAAGATTAATGGTGCGGTAGAAGCTGCTAACGAAAATGTCAATAAGATTATTTAGAAGATGGTAGTCACTTACAAGGATTGGCATGAGATGTTGCCATTTTCCCTTCATGCATACCGCACTGTAATCCAAACTTCAACAGGAGCCACCCCGTACACTTTGGTATATGGAATAGAGGAGGTGATGTCTTTGTAAGTGGAAATCCCCTCATTAAGAGTATCAGTGGACTCTAAGTTAGAAGAGGTGGAATGTGTAAAAGTTATATATGAATAATTAAATCTAATCAGTAAAAAGAGGATAGTTGCAATCTGTCATCATCAACTATACCGAAGAAGGATGACCAAATCATATGATAAGAAGGTTCGACCTCGAGGATTCCACAAAGGAGATCTTGTACTTTAGAAAATATTGCCTTTTACTAGGAGAAGATCTAGTTAAACCTATGAATGCTGACTCTATAAAGAAATACTATACCTCCTAGTCAATAAAATAAAGTTCGGCCATGAATTCTCTTTGTAAAGAACCTTTTTTTCATAAAATGTATGATCTCATAGCATTTGAAATCTTTTACTTAAAAGAACTGTTTTTTACGCATGACTAAGAATATGACTCCATCAAATTGGAGAGAACCAAATCAAATCTAAACTTGACATATTTTTGCACACCATACTGGGGGCAAGAAGTGCACGAAGTGCATATAGGGGTCCATAGTGAACCAAAGCCCAAAAGGGTTTCATCATAAAAACTTCTAAAAAAACATCTTTTATGAGAATTGCTAATTGCATTAAAGTTTCAGTTTTCATGAACAAAACCAAATCTTTTGAGTTTTCCTTTTAAAATAATAAAAGACAATACTCAATGGAGCAAGAAAAGGCCCCATAAGGAAGTATAGCGCGTGGAGCATATTCTGGTTTAAAAGGACGGGTCGGACAAACAAATGGAAACGGGAGCTCAAGAAGTCTACAACGAAAAGGGGGATCTTTGTTTTAAAAAGAAAAGTAACAAAAAACATGCATACTATATTGTCATAACACTAACCTGGCAGGAGAAGGTGTGACGAAAGTCAAAATAGTTCCAAGTTTTGGGAAACCGCTAAGGTACAAAATCTTAGGTCAACGAAACTACAAAAAAGGATAGGAATTGTGAACCAGCACTACTTCATTTCCTCGAGGTAAGATGTTTTCTTTTGAAGTTTGAGACGGGCAGGTCACCCGATATTGAGACCATTTCTTAGAAAATGGTGGAGTTTTCTAAGAATTTTAGGATGGGCAGATCACTCGATATTGAGACCATTTCTAAAAAAAAGCGTGGAGTCTTCTAAAGAATTTTAAGATGGGCAGGTCACCCAATATTGAGACCATTTCTTAGAAAAGCATGGAGCTTTTTTTAGAATTTTAAGAGGGGCCGGTCACCTGATAGTGAAACCGTTTCTTAGAAAAGCATGGAGTTTTCTAAGAATTTTAAGATGGGCCGGTCACCCAATATTGAGACCATTTTCTTAGAAAAGCATGGAGTTTTCTAAGAATTTTAAGAGGGGCTGGTCACCTGATATTGAAATTGTTCCTTAGAAAAAGTGTGGAGTTTTCTAAGAATCTTAAGATAGGAAGATCATCCGATATTGAGACCATTCCCTAGAAAAAGCATGGAGTTTTTCTATAATAATAATAATTATTATTAAAATGGGCAGGTCTCTAGATATTGAGACCCCTTTCTAAAATTATTTTCTCTTATATCTGGGTAGGTCACCCATCATAATGAGACCATCATTTTTTCTGGGTAGGTCACCCATTAGAATGAGACCATTCTCCATTATTTTTACCTGGGTAGGTCACCCATTATAATGAAGTCATTCTTCCCCCTGGGTAGGTCACCCATAAGAATGAGACCACTCTTCTCTTTTTTCCACTAGGGTAGGTCACCCATCACAATGAGACCATCTTGCATTTAGGTAGGTCACCCATCATAATGAGACCACGCACACATTTTTTGTATTGGTTGTGGTTAAAGGAAATCACCAGATGGGATCTCATGTTAACCCAACCACACATAGAGTTTAGCTTTGGTTAAAGGGAATCGCCGGATGGGATTTCAAGTTAACCGAGCTACACATCGACTTTGCTTTAGATTAAAGGAGATCTCCACATGGGATCTCAGGTTAACCCAATCAAAAAGGCAGGTCGCCAGTGAAAATAGACCAGCAAGCGTATGTGAGCAAGTCGCCCCTGAAAATAGACCAAGTTTGAGTGTGTGTGGGCAGGTCGCCCATGAAAATAGACCAAATTTTCTTTAAAAAAAGGGCAGGTCACCCATGATAACGAGACCATTTTCTTTTAAAAAGTGAAGTCCTTAGATGAGTGGATCACTCAGCAAGCAAGGAAGACTTTTTTTTCTTCTTCTTCTTTACAAGCTTACTATGCAAAACATTGAGGAGTTTTGCTTCGTAAGCATTGTAAGGAGGGGGCATCTGTTGCTACCCAAATTTGACCCATATTTTGATAAATTTTCAAAACCAAAAAAAAAAATAATAATAATAATAAAGGTTTACATGTGGCGATAACATAGAGCATCAGAGCTAATATTAATGAAGCAATATGTCAAGGAGATAATTACTGAATCATATATAATTACTGCAATATAAAATACCATAGATATATGATTTGATTCGTGTTGTTTATGAAAAATAATCATTGCAATATAAAATATCATATATATAGGATTTGTTGGTGCTTGTTATGGAATACAATCTAAAATACCATATATATAGGATTTGTTGGTGCTGGTTATAGAAGACAATCTCTGCAATAATTATTGCAATATTTCCTTGAATAGAACGTGTAGATATTTTCTATATAAGTGACCCTCCAGCCATAAAAAAAAAAAAAATGGGGAGAAAATTTACAACGGGGCAATTTTAAGATAAAAAAATTAAGGTAACCACAAAACCCTAAACCCATTTCTTTTAAGCCAGCCGGCTGTCCTGCTGACCTCCCCTCTCAACCAAAACAGATTCACCAAACCCTCCCTCTTTGTGGCTCAGCCGTCCCCAGCTCTTCCCCATCTCTTCTGGTCGCTCTCTTCCACACTAAACAGGAGCCGCCGCCCCCTATCTTTGAAAAAAAAACAAAAAAACAAAGAACCCCGGCACTCTCTTGCCCCATTTTCCCCTCTGTTACACGGAGATCAACCCCTCTCCTTCATCTGGCTGACTCTCCCTCGCGAGCTCTCCGCCCTTTAGCTAAACTAGAGAAAACTTTGCTTTGGCCTTTGAGAATTCTCGGTTTCCCTCTTCGGTCGGCCGTAGATCAACAGTCTTCTCTCAACCGTCCCCATCTTACACCACAGACTCATAACCCCAAGACAGATTTACCTTTCTTCCCCCGATCATCTCCTTCATCTCCTCCTTCCAGCAGCGGTTTCTTTGCCTCGACACAGCCAAGACATCCCCTCATCTCTCTCCGAAACCCGAGCAAACCAGAACAACAACCTGAAGCCAACCCCGTCCACGTCCACCATGACCCGCCACCGCTTTATCTACCACCTGAGGGAAGGGAGAAGATAGAAAAATCAAATGGGAGGAAGAGAGAAAATAGAAGAAAACATATCTAAAAAACTAACTAAAACAGACTTGCTGATCTGCATATAAAGAAAAAAAATTAAAATCAATTGTTTTGTTGCGTTTTTTTGGTGTTTTTGTAGGTCACCGTCGGTGAGGAAGCGAAGAAGGGATGAAGCCAAGCTAGATCCACCCCGGCCCTGTTTTTTTCTTGCGGCTGCGCGTGAACTCATGCGCCGCCAGTGGCGGCGGCTCGTGGAGCAGACGCGCCACCACTATTCTTGCATTCCCAGGAGTGTTTCTCTACAATTCCTAAATATTTGGGGGTCCATTTTCCAATTTTTGAATTGTATATTATGTGTTTAGATTTGTTTTGAATTTATTTTATTTGTAATTACATATGGGTGTATGAGAAAAATATAATAAAAAGGGGATGTGTGTGTGTTGGTTAGTTTTTTTTTATGTATGTTATTGAATTCTAAAATCAAAAAGACAAAAAGAATTTAATGTTTTTTTTAATTTGCATATGATCAAGTGTTTTAGGGACAAATAAAATCATGTTGTATTTCCCGTGAAAATGTAAGAACATGTTTCTTCATATTTTTTTGGATTTAATAACTGATTTATTAAAGCCTTAAGAATTTGATTAATATGTGGTCATTGCGATTAACTGTGATGTTTTTTTGTGTTTTGTTTTTACGAAGAAAAATATAAAAAAATGTTTTTCGTGTGTTGCATACGGCCAATACCCTAACATGTTTTGAGTGTTCTTTTTATATAAAAAATATTGGAAGTTTTGTAAATGTGTTTTCGCATGGATTTCTTAAACACAAAAAAATTATTTTCTTGCATTTATAGATTTTACAACATCTTTGGAAAACTCCAAAGGGTGTTGGCCAATATTCCAAAAAATCCAAAAATCTTATTTTTTGGAGAATTCATCTATTATTCACCGTTAATTTTTGGATAAAGAAATCCCAAAGAGATAAATATCCAAAATATTATTGGGAATAACTTGTTATTATTCATTGTTAATGTTTGGATAAAGAAAACCCAAGTGGTAAATATCCAAAATATTTTTCTAGGAATAATAAGTCATCACAGATCCTTGAAAGAAGCCTCGATTATAATTGAGGACATTTTAATTTTTGACTCCACGGTTTACAAGCCGTGAAAGTATAAAACACTAAGGCAAAAAGAGACTTTTATAGCACTATGAATTTCCTTAGATTTCTAAATTTTTGTCTCTCTTCCTTGCGATTTACGAGTCGCAAACTCTTGAAATACTAAGGGAAAAATGAGTTTTTAAAGCACATGGAGTCTCCTTGGATTTCTATCTTAATAAATTTAATTTGAATCAAACCTATAAAAAAAACTGATGGGATTAGAAAACACCAACACCAGTCCCTTACGTACTAGGGGTACTAGGGGTAGCTTACCTTAGGTAGGGCGTACTAAGGGTGCTAATACATTTCCTTTACACAACCAGTCCCTTATGTTAGAATCTCTGAAAGACCAGTTAGGGTTCCTAGTAACTAAAATATTAGGTGGCGACTCCAAAGAACCAATCAAGCAAAACAAACAAAAAATTGCCATCGGACGCCGCGCGGGTGACGTGCGACACCCCCATTTCCCCTTCTTCTCTCAAGACAATTATTTCTATGTTTTTCCTACATTTCATAACTCTTCCTAATACAAACCATAGGTTATACATAAGGTTAATAAACTCATTTCCACTTCATGTAACACATGCATTTGATTCGTGAAGTTCCGTATTACCAAGTTATCATGTTTTCCCTTATTAGTAAACTTCCTACCATACCTAATATATATCATTTATTAGGCCTAAGGGAACCAAGGGTCCCCTTCTCCTTTCCATGCAATCATTTGTCTCATTTACTCATTGTTCACATCATAACCATAATCACAAAGGTTTATCAACCAATTTCAGAAGTTTACCCCCATTCAACCCTTACATGGCCGGCCACTCTTTTCCCTTTGGTCATTATTGATTTTTCTTTGGTATTTTTGAATGATTTCATGTTCAAGACAACTTATAATACTTCAATTAACTTAATTTCAATAATTTCTGCAATTACCCCAAATTTCACTCAAGAACCCTAGTTTCAAAATTTCAAAATTAGTGCACAATTCTTAACTGAATTTAATTTGGTTTTCACCATTGGTTTAGGGCTCCTTACTTGGAGGAAATTTGGGTTTCAATCCTAATTCGATTGAAGATTTTTAACTCCCTTCTCCTTTCATGTAGCTACCCCCTTCCCTCTTTTTCCTTCACTTTATTTCTTGTTAATTCCTTGCCACAAGATGTTTTCTGTACTTAGTAATCTAAAACTTGTGTATGCTTAACAATGTAGGTGTTTTCTCTAAAATTTGGTGAAGGAAAAATCTTAAATCTTTCCCTTTTTTGTCTCAAATGTCTGGCCACATAGAGGAGAGAATAAGGTATTTATAGTCCCATTCTCTTTTAATTATAATTTGGCCCATTTTTTCCTCTTTTTTCACAATTGAGTTATACACCTTTTCTTCTTTAAAAATTCCCCCCTTAGCAATGTAATTTATTTAATTTCTCCTCACATTTAACCATTTCCATTCTTTGTTTTTGTAAGGGTTTATTCTCAGGTTTTATATCAAACCTTTGTTTCTTCCTCTATTTTGAACTCAGCCACAGCTACTATAGTGACTTCTGTTACTGCCATGACTGCTATTGCTATAGAGGCAGCAATTGTGATAATTGTTCCTCTTTCTAACACTAAACACGTTATCTCTTTGGAGCTTACAAACACCAATTATCTCTATTAGCAAATGTAGATGAAAATGTATCTTGTTGGAGAAGGTGTTTTTCAATTTATTGACAGTTCTTTGTCATGTCCTCCTCACATGGCTACTACCAAGACTCTTCTATTTAGGTCAATCCCTCGTTCCTTCATTGGAAACAAAAAGATGAAATTATTCTGAGTGCACTCCTTTCCTCTTTTTCAATAGATGTACTATACCTTGTTGTCGATTGCCAAACCTCATATTATGTTTGGCATACTCTTGCGCAAGCACTTGTTTCTCCATCTAATTTGACCCTTAATTGATCAATAAACTTTTAATTTTTTCAATTTGACCCCTGATTCGGTCAATTTTAGTTCCTTTATTTACACGTCTTTTCCAGTTTGGTCCTTGGTTTCGGATTTCTTCAATAAAGTTCCTAATTGGCCATAAAACTTTAATATTTATGCTATTAAGCCCCTAATTTGACCAAATCAACTATTAAAAAAATTATAATCTAACCCCTAAACTTTAACTTTTTCCAATTAAACCCCAAATTGACTTAAAATCAAATTTTTTTTGCAATCAAACTCTCCATAAAAATCAATTAAACCTTCAATAAAATTTAATCGAGTTCATACACATCTGATTTTGAAATTTTCTTCCTCAAAGCGAATTTTATTTGTCAATATGGCCTTCATTAGTGAAAAAATATATTATCAAATTTTAATTTTTTTATTTTTCAATTTCCTCAACTAATTTTTGGCTATTTTCTAGGCACTCTGACATTTTCTTCTCACCGCTATTATTGTTTTGTTTTCTCCCGAATATATGTTTTTGTTTTTTGTTTGTATTTTTTTTTTTGTGTGTGGGGACCGAAAAGGGGTAACAATTTGATGCTTTATGGTTTATTTTTTTACGATGCTTTGAAATTCATCTTGCAATGTGTCCCAGTCACACTAAAACATAGTTTTGAAATTAAAATTATAATTAGCTGAAATTGGATGAAAAAATTGAGAAAAAATGGATATTGTATATACGAGTGATATATTATTCAAATTATATAACCATATATTCATTCATTTAACAAAACAAAAAAAACATTAAGGAAAAATAGCATATTTCAATAACAACAAAATCGAAAATTACAAGCCTTTAACAACATACACTTGATATATTAAATTTCACTTTTATTGGATAATTTATTTTGTCCACTAATTTTATTTTTCATCATAATAACAAACACCAAATATTACAATCAATTATAAAACAATTCGTAGAAACAGTATGCCCAAATTAATGTCGCCGTGCTCTCTGGCAATATATCATTTTAGCACATGTTTTACGAGACCAGGAAAATGAACATCCATCATGTAAGCTTCCCAATTAACACTTGTGGGGTCAAAGTTGAAGGCATCTGCTTCTGAACAAGTCTCTCTTGCAGCAATTTGCAACTTCTCCGAGTTGGTGTCATCAAATCTGAGTAAAAAAAGATAAAATTAATTTATTATGCGCTAATCTATGTAATATTCATTTAAACTATAAGATATATCAATGGAATTCAATGACTATATCCTTACATGCCCTTAAAGAACACATAAGGTTCATAGAGCTCAGCTAATCCACGCTTCAAGTTTCTGTCAAGAGCAGTGTACTTGTCCTTATAGGGTTTCTGGAATAAACCAGTAATAATTGCTAGATATTGGAATACCTGGTAAGAGAAAAAATTATTAATTATAGTTAATTTACTTATTGATTTTAGGTTGTAATCATGCATGAGACATGCATGGTGTACTAATCTCGATCTTCCTCCACCACTTTATTAGTCATGGGTAGCATAACTAGATATTACTCTCTGCCTGATCCGTTTTTCTCTTCTAAACCCAAAAACTATTGAAATCACCATCTCCGACAGCAAACCGTTGCACAATTAAAATACCCACATGAAGCATAGCATAGCCTGAAGTGATCGACTTCCAGCTAATAACATTTTGTTTTGACAGTTCATCAAATACCAAACATACTTTTAACAGCCCTTCAAGCAAACATTCCTAGCTAGATGCAATATTTTCGATCCACAAGAGCACTTTTCGTGCAATTATCATGACACCACATCCTCTTTAGTTAAAGTTTGATCAGACCTGGTCAAATTTGATCAAAACCTGCTACGTACGTAAAAAGGTTGACTTTGAAAAACTAAACGAAATTTCTTAGAGTAGGACCTATGGTGATGCAGGTGATGTCTGAAATATATGAACTATAGAAATAGACTAGATTTTGATGGACATAACGAAATGTGAAATTAAACTAATGCCAAAGAATTTGAAATTGAGACGCAGCTGAATTAAATTAGTTATGTTCATCAAACCTTCAATGGCAACGAATAACGAATCGCCATGTATATACGGAAAGTAGCCATGGATCTGAAAGCTTTAAGCTGGCCAACCTTTATTGGCTTTCCTTCTTTGTCAATCAACGGGTTTTGAGTGAAGTAAAGAAAGAATAATTCATTTAAATTTGAGAATTTGAACGGATTTCTCAATGAAGATCCTACATGATAAATGATTTCTGAAGTAGTGGATCGGTTTGCATATTCCACCATGGCCATGATAAGAGCATTGATTACCATGTCAGCTGGTATCTGCATCATTTCCAGGACATTTTCAGTTTTGGCATGCTTATATGTATAAAAACTAATTAAAGAACGAAGGGGGTATTAGCTAACCACGTCAACTATTAACTGTGGATTGAACGGAAAGTGTTTCAATTTCCCTTTAGCATAGCCAACAGCTACACCATCAATGGTCCTGTGTTATTGGGACAAAAATTGAGATTGGAAAATTAATTAAGAACCATGCATGCTTACACCATTATGCGCATGCAGATATGCAGTAGCAGACTACCTTACACCTTCAATCCAACCGGGAAACGGCTCCAGGTAAGTACTTGTTACCATAGTAGGACGGATAATGACTAGAGGTACTGTATCTCTACTATAATGGACTAGGAGCATCTCTCCCATTGCCTTGGTAAATACATAAGTGTTTGGCCATCCAAACATCCTGGCCCTGTAATTAATCACGATCAAGGGAAAAGACATCATGTCAGGCAAAGAAGTATATATGTCTTAAACGAAAATTGTCACAATTTAATTAGATATTACTACCGTTTAGAGCCATAATCCTTCATGTAAGACGTGACCGCACTCTCTTCAGCATGTTCTGAGTGGAGTTTCCTCAATTTCTCGTCGACCAGTTTCTTTTCTATGTCGATGTCAATCATTCCCGTGCCTTTCTTGGCTTTGCCCAAGCGAAATGGCTTCTCCTGTATCAAGCCTGCATCTTCGCCGCATACGTAAGCTGACGAAAGCACAATCATTGAGAAGATGGACGTTAGTCTGCATTAAAGATTCCAAAACATTACACTTGGCGTGGATTGTGTGCATAGATATTCTTACCAGTTGATAAATGTGCAAGCACCTTAACATTATTACATTTCTTGACAAAGTTCAAGACGTGCAAAGCTCCCAATGTATTGATACCTAATGCAACATCGTATCTTCAACAAACAATATAAAAAAAAATAAGTAAAAAGAGTGAAACGTTACTAATTTTAGTGATTAATAAATTCTTAAATATCTTTCGTTGCAAAGGAATTTGAATCTCTTGTCTCTAAAAGAAATGAACTAATGAAAATCAGTTAAATTTTTTGCTGACCTTTCATCAAAGTTGGTGGTGGCAGCGAAGTTAATCACCGTATCAATTTCATTCCATATCTGATCCTTCAACAATGAGTCTCTTATTCCCAAGTCCACACAAGAGATGTCCCCAGGAACAGGTATCACTTTTTCATAAACGAAGGAGTATAAACTTGCACCATGTTGCTCTCTCAAAACATCAAACAAGGCCATCCCTATCACCTGTATAAATCAGTATATATACAATATAGTATCAAGAACTATTCTATGTTTCAGTCCATGATGTACATATAATAAATTTAAGATAATAAAAAAAAGAAGATTTTACGTCATTATGCAGGCGTTCTTCAGCAGATTTAGTGTCCACGGCTCTTAGAAGAAGATAAAGCTTCTTCACTTCGGGTTGAACCCTCAATATCTTTTCCACAAAAACTGCCAATGTTAGAAAACAACATTGTTAATAGATTG
Organism: Populus alba x Populus glandulosa; assembly: GCA_033617975.1. Taxonomy (NCBI): domain Eukaryota; kingdom Viridiplantae; phylum Streptophyta; class Magnoliopsida; order Malpighiales; family Salicaceae; genus Populus; species Populus alba x Populus glandulosa. Next base: position 13,357,391 of record CM066161.1, read on the forward strand.
ATTTTGTCACAGCACATCACTACAAAAATTAAAGGGACGAAATCATAAATTCGTAAGTCTTGAGGAAATAAATTTCTTTTGAGAGGGGACACAATACTCTTTGCAAGAAATCCAGTTGCACCAATGACCATAATGGACTTGTTGTTTAGGAACTCCATTATACTTCCCAGCTCCATTGAAGATAATATTTTCCTACCTTTATTAAATTTTTGGACGAATTAAAAACAGCATCTCAGAGGGTATATATAACCACAACACGATTTTCCAAGTAGCATCAGATGACAGTGGTTGTTTGCAAACTTAAATTGAATTTTACTAGTCTTTTCGGTACAGTTTAGCAAATCATTTATAGTGGTTAGCATGAACCAGATGTGATGACAATTCAAGAGATAAGATGTGGGAAAACGATTGTGTACCAGATGACAGTGGTTGTTTGCAAACTTAAATTGACATTTACTAGTCTTATAGGTACAGTTTGCCAAATCATTTAAAGTGATTATAATTTACGTGGGCTATTGTGAATTCAAATAGTGCCACGCAATTCTTTTCTTTCACCCTAGCCTCGGGAAAACAGCTGTGGGTCTAAGCACTAGCGACTGTAGAAAGTGGCTTGCAGCTCTTTTCTTTTGCATTCATCGTGTTGGGTCCTCAGGTCGCATGTAATCATTCAAGGCTGTCTTGTCGAGCTTCGTGGACAGGTATTTATTGTTGGCGGGAGACACATCAAAACTTTAAAAATGTCATAACTTATAACCAATCTCAATAAAAAAAATCCAATAATATTAAAAAAAAATTACTAATAAAAAATGTAATGGGTCACATGAACTGCTCAAAAATAAATGAGCTCCACTATTTTTAGACGATTGATATAACCTACTTCATTCATTGTTGGTTATATTTTTTTAATATTGTTGGATTTATCTTGTTGAGATATTACTAATAATATCAATGGCATCATCATCAAAGCTTCAATATGCCTCTAAGAGTGTCATTATCGAAGCTTTGATGCCTTTAAAAGCTCTTTCTTCTTCTTTTTTTCTCTCTAAAAAACAAAGAAATGAAAAAAAAGCCTCTAAGGCACACTAAAGTTTCAATGACAACACTACCAATATGATTAAAAACAATCTCAATGAGATTATTCTAACGACACTAAGAAAAATCAATGGTGATTTATATGGGGCAGTCTAGTTATTGACATAGGAACATTTTATATCACAACCACTTCATTATGTCGATCTAAATATTGAAGTAAGTTGATATAGGAACATTTTGTCACCACACCATAATCAAAAAATTATTTGTTCTTGTGTGTTTATCAAATTTCCAAACAACCTTCTTCCATAGAGAAAAACGAAGACTTCCCATCAACTCATTAAGCTTATAATAAAATGTATATATATAGGAAATATTATAGGCACTACTCTAGTGTTGTAATATCTACTCTTACTATTGTATATTGCCCTACATATATAAATAGGAAAGGGTTGTCTAACTAATAGGTTAAGCCTCTTACTTCTTCTCAACTTGGTATCAAAGTCTTCTACCATCAGAAATCCTCTCTCTCTCTCCCAAACGGATGTTGCTACTGTTGTCGCCGCCGACTTCTCCCTTTACCAAACAATTGTTGCTGCTTAGCTAACCGGCCACTCACAGGCTGTTGTTGGTGGTGCATTCTCACAACAACAGCCTCCTTCACTACCAGAGCATAACAACGATTCTTCCTCTCATATTTTTGTTATTCCTCTTTATATTATAGGGACATCAACTTCAGTTATAGTTGCTTTATCCAACACTTAGCAAGTTATTTCGTTGAAACTTACAAACATAAATTATCTATATTAGCAAATGCAGATAAAGCCATATCTTCTTGGTCAGAGAGTTTTCCACTTTGTTGATGGCTCAATGTCGTATCCTCCCTCTCATGTTTCTGACAGTTCTACTGATTATTCTTCAAAAATCAACCCCTTTTTTTCTTCATTAGAAGAAATATGATCAACTTCACGGGTCCTTTCAAGATCTTTGACAATCAACCTTGCATTATGTTTGGCGCACTCTTGAGAAAGCTCTCGCATCTCCGTCTAATTCTTGCATCATGCAACTTCACGGGTCATTTCAAGATCTTTGGTAAGGTGATGCTTTGATTTCTATGTACTGCAGCAAGCAAAATTACTATTTAATGAATTGGCTGCTGTTGGCCGACCTATCTTCCTTGAAGACTTCAACCTCTATGTGTTTCATGGCCTTCGTGGTAAGTTTAAAGCCTTGGTAACCAGACCTTCACAACCATCTCCTTACCCATGAGTTTCTATACAAGACCTCCCTCCAATCCATGAATGCAAATTCACCTCTACTGCCTCATCCACGCCACCCACGCAATCTTCTTATCTTGCCATATTTCAGCATAACCCTAATTTTAGCCGTAACAGGGGTTATTCTCGTGGCAACTAACATCCCAACAACAATCATCACAGCCACCAAAATAGGTCTGACTTTCAAGGCTTCCATTCATATGCTCTTGTAAACTAGAGGCAAGTAACTGGTAGCAAAATAGGCACCCTTCTGGGTCTGGATAGTGGTCCTCTCACCGGTCCTTTAAGCAAAATTCCAAGTGTCAGTTGTGCTTCCCCTTCGGCCACACAACTCCTTAATTGTAAAGTTTCGCGGAAGTGGCTAGCAGCCCTCTTCCCACCTTGTTGTTGGTAACATTTCTACCTCTACGTGCAAACCAACATGTTATGCCTGATCTTGCAACTCTGACTGATTTTGCAACCTATATTGGTAATGATCATTTGCACGTTGGTGATGATAAGGGCCTTGCTATATCTTATATAAGACATACCAAATTATGTTTCCCAAGACACTTTAAAATTATCTAACGTTCTTCATGTGCCTCATATTACCAAACCACTACTTTATGTTCAGAAATTTTATTGTGATAATAATATTTATTTCAAATTTCATGCATCTATGTTTTATGTAAAGGATCTCATCACGAAGGAAGTGCGCCTTTCTGGTTAGAGTAATAATGGTCTCTATGTTTTATTTGAGTCTTCTACCACATCCATCCCTCAAGCTTATTAGTCTCCTTGTATCTCATGTGACTAATACTTAGTTTTTAAAAATAAAATAGTTTGTACTTCTAGATGCTCTCTTGCTTAATGTCAAGCTTGTCCGCAAGGCAAGTCGTCGCGTTTGTCATTGAGACCTACGAGTCACAAAACTACTACCCTACTTGATTTCATATTTAGTGATGTTTGGGCCTTGACTTCTATGTTTTCTTCTGATGGTTTTCGTTACTTTGTTATCTTTATCGATGTGTATACCAAACATATATGGTATTCCTTTTGTTGCAAAATCCGATGTGTTTTCTACATTTCATCGCTTTGATGTAAAATTAAATCTGTTCAAACTAATTAAGGTGGTGAATATCATAAGTTAAACAGGTTCTTTCAGACTATTGGTATTCATCACATGTTAATTTGTCCTCATACACATGAGCAAAATGGCACCGTTCAGCATCACCATCAATATATTGTCTAAACTGGACTTACCCTCTTAGGATAATGTAATGCTTCGTTATGATTTTCGAACTAAGCGTTTGAATCATCGGTATATCTTATTAATCACATGCCTACTCTTGTCTTCCAAAATAAATCTTTGTTTGAGTGTTTGTTTTATCGTACTCATGATTATGATTTTCTGCGTACTTTTGGGTGTCTTTGTCTCCCTTTTTTGTGTCTATATCATGCTCATAAGTTGGATTTTTCTTCATCTCCATGTGTGTTCTTAGGGTGTCATAACCCATTTTTGGGTTATTCCCCAAATTCACTTTTTCTCTTCCAAAAAAATCAAAAAAATATTCAAACTAAAAACAAAAAAAATCCAAAAAATAATAACGGTGAGAAGAGGATGTCAGGGCGCCCAAAAAATGGCTAGAAGTTGGTTCAGGAGGCTCAAAAATTCAAAGATTAAAATTTGACAGTATATTTTTTACAGATGAAGAGCCTTGTTGACAAAGAAAAATTCAATCTAAGGAAAAAAATCCAAAATGAAATGTTTATGGACTCTATTAAATTTTATTGGAGATTTAATTGAATTTATATAGGGTTTGATTATAAGAAACAATTATTTTTAAGTCAATTTAGGCTTTAATTGGAAGGAATTAAAGTTCTAGGGTCAAAGTAGAATTTTTTAGAGTTGATTTGGTCAAATCAGGGGCTTAATTGCATAGATATTGAAGTTTGATGGCCAATTAGGGACTTGATTAAAGAAATCCAAAACCAAGGATCAAATTGGAAAAAGCGCATAAATAAAGGGACTGAAATTGATCAAATCAAGGGTCAAATTGAATAAAATGAAAGTTTATTGACCAATTAGGGACTTAATTGAATAAATCTGAAACCAAGGACTAAAAGGGAAAAAGGCATTGAAATATGGGGCTTGAATTGAAGTTTTTTCAGGGGTGAAATTGAACAAAATTGAAAGTTTGAAGCCAATCAGGGGTGTAATTAGAGATAAATCACAAATTGAAGGACTAAAGCGCAATTGGTAAGAAAATTATTGTTTATCTTCTTCTTCAAAGGGCCTGCCCAAAGGGCCTCCTTCCCAAGGCATTTGACGCCTCGTTTCTCCCCAAATTAGATGTAACTTGCACGAAAACGATTGTGTGACACTTGACTACACGCTAGTATAAATCGTTCAGGCTGATCAAGACTGTAGAGGCGGTGGCACCGTCCTAAAGTGGCCAACCCGACCATCCATTTTTCCTGCGCAAAACTGACAGTTCATCATTACTACTTTGAGCCAATGGTTGGGATGCTTTCGGGTAGAACCAAGGGCTGAGATTTTGCACCAGAAGAGACAAAGTGTCTCTTTTCCACCTCCTATAAATCGATTTGATCTTCATGCTCAAAGGGTGGAGAAATTTGGGTCCAAAAAAAGGAAAAAAATCAGCCTCCCTAACCGGGTTTCTGCTGCCAGCAAACTCTCTCTCTCTCTCTCTATCTCTCTCTCTCCACCGAGGCGTTTAGCCACCAGCATTGTCAATATCGGCTTGAACACCTCCATTTCCATCACAATCAACCGCCAGACCACCTCATATAGTGAGCGAGCCGACGAGCCTCTCTCCTCTGCAACTTTTCTTCTTCCGTCACTAGCAACTGCCTCAGACCACCATTCCCTCAACCAAAGCCTACTGAGCCACTAATCGAACCTCCTCGTCACAGCCAAGCTTCCACCGCAGGTCAGTCTCCTTTTGCTTCCCTTTCTTCTTCTTCTTCATTAATGGTCTCCACTGTTCACGTTGCATGTGAACAGTGGAGAGTAATTCATTGTTAATTTAAAAAAATTAAAAATTAAAATTCCAATTCTAAAAATTTTCTGATATTTTTGTGTATTTTTCTATCTATTTTGCGTAATATTGGTTTGTATTTTTATACCGTAAAGATACAAATCCAGTATTAAAATACCCGGTTTTCATCAAAACATTGCCAAAAAATTATAAAAGAAAAAAATATTTTGTTTTCATGCTACGGCCAAGTCTCTCAAAGACAAAAAAAAATCATCACATCATATTTTTATACAACAAAAAAATATATATGTTTTAGCATGCATTTTGGCTTTAATAACTAATTTATTAAAGCCATGAGAACTAGGCCAATATTTCAAAAATACCCAAAAAATATTTTGTTTCTTTTCTTTTGGTATTTGGATTATGAATTTATATGTAAAACATATTCCCGATATTAAAAAGGAAGTTTCTTTTTTTATTTTATTAACGTTAGAACGATTAGGATTTTATCTTGTCGCACATGTGCGGCGTCGTGGCGATCATTCGCCCTAAAAACCTCTTTGGGTATAGTCTATCTGGCAAAATATGAAAAGACAAGGCATTCTTGTCTCTTATCAGTAAAATACGGACTGGGAGTCGCCACCTAGTATTCTGGTCACTAAGAACCCTAATTGGTCTCAGATATCGGGTACGAAGACTGGTTGCGTAAAGGGAAGGTATTAGTACCCCAAATATGCCCTACCTAAGGTAGGCTGCATTGTTTTAATGTCTAATAAAATCTAAGGTCTTGTTGTGGTTTCTAATTGTTGGTCCTGTTTGTCGAAGATTTAAGGAAAGCCCTCCTCTGTAAGGAGGTTCTTATCTTAATGAAGTAAAACATAATTGTTCTATGTTGTCAACAAAAAATACCCTTTTAATATCTGGAATATGTTTTACAAAATAATGTTTTTTGTTGTTTTTGAAATTGTGGTGAATGTTCTCTTGACTTTAATAAACTGGTTATTAAAGCCAAAATACATGCTAAAATATATATTTTTTTGGTGTATGAAAAACACAATATGATTTTTTAGCTTTTGAGACACTTGGCCGTATGCACACAAATAGTTTTTCTTTTTTTCAAATTTTGTTTTGCATTTTGGAAGTTTTGACGAAAACCGGTATTTTAATACCAAATTTTGTATTTTTAACGACATAAAAATATATTCCAACACTGATCAAAAAGGCGTAAAATATGAGAGGAAATAGTACAAATTCCCCAAAAATTGGTATAGGCCTGGCCCAAAAGAAACTGGGCCAAGCTCGACCCAAAACAAAATTGGGCCAGAACCGGCCCATAGATAGCTTGTTACTGTGTTGTGCGCACAATAACCAGTGAATTATAATTAGGTAGTTACTGTTCAGAGCACAGTAACTACATAATTATAATTCATTTGCTGCAGAACATGAATTGCTCACCTTCTGCATGCAAACGAAAATGAACACCCAAAACAGGGATAGAAGAGGAGGAGGAGATTCTGAATTGCTCACGTCCTTGGAGTGGAGGAGCTTGTTCGCTGTCGTTTGCAATGGCCTGCAGTGGCAGAAGCGGTGGTGGTGGCGGTGGTTGCGAAACGGTGGTGGCTCCAGGCGGCGATCTTTCTCTCTTCTCTCCTCTGTTTTCCTTCTCTTCTTCTCTATTTTTTTTTCTTCTTTGTTTTGTTTTCGTTCGGTCTTCCCACTCTCTTCTTCTTTCTCATCTCTTCTCTGCCCTGTCTCTCCTGTTTTTTTTTTTTTGTGTGTCCCTTGCATTGTCTTATCCCTCTCTCTTTTTTTCTCTCTATATGCCTCTTCTCTGCCTCTGCATTTATAGGCAGAGAGGGGCAGTGAAAATGCCTTGTCTCTGTCCAGTTAGGGGATAGGGCAAGGTAGATGGGGGCACCAGCTGGGGGGTGGTAGGCCACTAGTTGGGTCGGCGTCTTTTTGAGGTTTAAGGGAGAGAAGGAGTCGGTGAGAAACAGAGGATAGAAAAAAATCTTCTTCCCCTGTTCTCTGCTCGTCCAGGGGAACAAGATGACATACAGTGCCGTTCAAAACCGCACCGTTTTTGCTTCTTCTCTTCTTTTTTTTTTAAGTGAACAGCGTATGAAACGGCGCCATTTTGGACAAAACGCGTCGTTTCATTTAAATGGGAATTGGCACCAAAACGTGTCAGATTCAAAATCAGGCCTTCAATTTGCGCGCGTTTTGCATTTTGGTCCTTGGTCTTGGATTTCTTCAATTAAGTCCCTAATTGGTCGTCGAACTTCAATATTTATGTAATTAAGCCCCTGATTTGACCACATTAAATCTCAAAAATTATATTTTGACCCCAGAACTTTAATTTCTTCCAATTAAAGCCCAAATTAACTCCAAAATCAATGTTTCTTGCAATTACACACTCTATAAATTCAATTAAACCTTCAATAAAATTTAATTGAGTCCATTCACATCTGATTTTGGATTTTTCATTCCTCAAATTGAATTTTCTTTGTCCACCAGGCTATCATCAGTCAATAAAATACTGCCAAATTTTAATTTTTATATTTTTAAACCTCCTCGACTAATTTTTTACCATTTTCTGAGCATTTTGACATCCATTTTCACTGTCATTATTTTTTGATAATATATTTTTGATTTTTTATTTTATTTTTTGTGTGGGGACCCAAAAATGGGTTACAACATACCCGATAAGATAAGGACCTCCTTACTGAGGAGGAATTTTTTTAAACCTTAGATAGACCAAAAATTGGAAATGAAATAATACCTTAGCTTTTTATCAGACAATCAAACATTGCAGCTTACCTTAGGTAAGGCATATTTGGGGTGCAAATGCCTTCCATTTACGCAACCAGTCCTCGTACCCGATCTCTGAGACCAGTTAGGGTTCCTAGTGACCAAAATACTAGGTGGCGACTCCCTTTCCCGCTTTCCACTTATTAAAGACAATGAATCATTGTCTCCCCATATTTCATATTTGCTAGATACTTAGATAAAGTGGAATATTCATCGCGATGCCGCACACGTGCGACATAGGGTATGGTTCCTCTCACCTTGGTTATCGTTGTTTTGATTTAGTGTCTTAACGTATTTATGTCTCCCGTCATGTTTGTTTTCATGAAGATGTGTTTCCTTTCGAAACCTCTGAACAATTACCACAACAACCAGTCACCTCCTCACAACCTACACACCTACCAGCCTTGAATCCTCCCCTAAATTTTCACCCCAATGCCCCTCTAATCCACTAAACCAGCAACTCTATCCCGCCACCTGTTGAACCCTTTTAAACCCACTACTCACCCACCATGTCTACCAACATTCCATCGCCACCCAGCCTTGCCACTATATCCTATGTGGTTGTTTTTCTAATGATAATTATGTAGAAACATGTTCTTCCTCATAATTGCATGCTTCCAGGTCTGTTACTATAGAGAAGACTAGTTCTACCACAGGTTCTCCAATCTTTACTATTTTAAGCTCTAACCCTTCAACAGATTCTTCATCCAATCTGCAACTCTATGTTGATCTCTCATCTTATCCTCTCTAGCAGCTCGTATGTTCAGGTTCTTCTCCCCCTCGATCTGTTACTCGTCAACATCTCATGGTCCTTCATCCTCGGCTGCCAAAAACCATCTTGCTAACAGCATTTGCAGCCACCTCTACTACTCCAATATGTTGGGTATTGTCTCCTCCTCACCATGTACCCATTGTATTTTCTAATGATGATAGGTATAAGGCTTGGCATGGTGCTATGCGCGAGAAAATTCAAGCTTTGCGCTTTAACAACACTTGGTCCTTGGTTCTTTTTCATCCTTTGATGAATGTTATTGGCAATCGATAAGTGTACATGATAAAATGATATGTTGATTGCAGTATTGAGAGGTATAAGGCGTGCTTGGTTGATAGAGATTTTACTCAACAAGTCATTGATTACTTTGAAACTTTCAATCCTATTATTAACCAGATGACTATTAGATTAGTCTTCTCCATTGCAATTTCACGTGATTGAAAGATTCATCAACTTGATATCCATAATGTCTTCCTCAATGGCGTTCTTGACAAAGATGTATATATAAAACAACCTTTAGGTTTTGTTGACTCTACCCTTCCCTCTCATATGTGTCGGTTGTATAAGTCTTTATATGGTTTAAAACAGGCCTCGCGGGCTTGGTACACTCATCTGAGTGATTTTCTGCTCTCTACTACCTTTTGCGCTTCAAAGGTTGACACCTCCTTATTTATCTTATCTGTTGGTGCTAATATCTTTTATCTCCTAGTTTATGTTGATGACATTCTGCTTACGGATAGCAACTCTACAATGCTTCACCGTATAATACATTTACTAAGCTCAGAGTTTAAGCTTCATGACTTATGCACCGTTCATTATTTTTTAGGCATTAAGGTTCAGTCCATCGGTATGGGTCTGATGTTATGATAGGATAAGTGTACACCTAACATCCTTACTCGGGCTAGTATGATCTCTTGCAAACTTGTTGATACTCCTACCTCTACCTCCAAAGTTATCATACTGTCAGATCCTTTATTTCCTGATCCCACACGGTTTTGTCAAATCATGAAGGTGCTCTTCAATATCTCACCTTTACGAGACCAGACATTTGCTTTTTTGTTAATAAATTCTCATCAGGCTGCTGTTAAATGTATTTTACGTTAGCTTGAGGGTACGACAACCTCTAGCTTACATATCACTCGTAGTTCCTCCTTTTCATTACATGGCTTTATGAATGCAAATTAGGTAGGTAGTATTGATGATTATAAATCTATAGGTGGTTATCTTATTTTCTTTGGTCAGATGTTGATTTAGTGAAAATCAGGCAAGCAAGCAAGCAATGCATAATTGCTCGCTCCTCTACTAAAGCTGAGTATAAAGCCTTAGCAGACGACACTACTGAGGCTATCTGGCTTTAGTAATATTTGACAGATCTACAGATCCCTTTTATCTCTACCCTTACTAATTGGTGTGATAATCTTGATACTACTAATTTATCTGTGAATCCTATTTTTCATGCTCATACTAAACATGTTAAGGTTGACTATCATTTTGTACGAGATAGGGTTGCAAAGAAAGAGATTCAGATTCGTTGTATCTCCTCCTAGGATCAACTTGCAGATGTCTTTACTAAGACACTTCTTACTGCTTCTTTTACTGCTTTTCACTTCAAGCTTCGAGTTAATCATCCACCCTCGGTTTGAGGGGGTATATTATAGAATATATATATATATAGCAAACATTATAGGCACTACTCTAGTGTTGTAATATCTATTATTACTATTATATATTGCCCTAAACATATAAATAAGAAAGGGTTTACTAACTAATAAGTTAAGCCTCCTACTTCTTCTCAACTAAGCTTAAGCATGACCAACATGGTTTTTGTTCTACTTTTGATTTTTGTAGAAAAAAATATAACTATAAATAATTTAATGTTATTACATTAATGTCCTTTCATTGTTTTGGATGAAAGACATTTAACCTAAAACCATATTTTTCAAGTTAGAAAGTGCACCACTAAGTTAAACGAGCCATTAACATATTTATGTCAATTGTTAATACTTCACCTAGATTAAGTGGTATTTAGTTGAGAATAATAGGAGTCTTATATCAATTAGTTAGCCATCTTTTTTCTATTTATATATGTAGGGTACTACACAATAGTAAAGTTAAAGAGCACAACATAAGATCAAATCTATATAGTACACATAATAAATATAATTTCTATAATATACACCCTATAATTCACCCCTTCAAGTTGATGGTGGGATCTTAACCTGAAGTTTGAATCGAAGATGAGCAAAAGAAGCACTAAAAGGTGGCTTGGTAAGAACATCAATAAGTTGATCCTTGGATGAAATAAAATGAATCTGAATTTCTTTCTTCATTACTCTATAATGGACAAAGTGATAATCAACCTCCACGTGTTTGGTAAGAGCATGAAATATAGGATTCACAGACAAGTAAATAGCACTCAAATGATCACACCAAATGGTAGACACAGAAGTAGGTATAATCCATAGATCTTATAATAGATAACAAAGTCATAAGACTTCAGAAGTCTCATCAGCTAAAGCCTTATACTCAACTTAGGTACAACAACGAGCAACCATTCATTATTTTCCTGACTTTCAAGAGATAGGTGTATTGCCAAAATATGCAAATCATAAGAAGCCATACCATTTAGATAATGCAAAATGTATTTAACTACAACCCAATGTGTATTAGTTGGAGCATGGATATACTAACATACCTTATTTACAGAGTAACATATATCTCATCTCGTAAAAGTGAGATATTAAAGTACACTAATAATTTGACAAAACTATGTAGCATTAGAAAACATACTACCGAAAAACATAACAAGTTTGGAGGAAGAAGCATGAGCATTAACTTGTTTGCAGGATGGCATACCTACTCTACAAAGAATATAAAGTGTATACTTATGCTGTCGTAGCATGATACCCATGTTGGTAGGTTCAACTTCAATCCCTAAAACATAATGAGCAGCACCTAAATCCCAAAGCTTGAGCTCTAATCTCAACAACTAAATCAATCTGTTAAGCAAGACTAAACTACTTCTAATAAGTAAAATATCATCAACATAAAATATATTGTTACCCATAGACATAATGAATAAAGAAGTACCAACCTTGGAAACACGAAAACCAATGAATAAAAGAAAATAACTTAGTCAAGAATACCAAGCTCGAGGGCTTTGTTTCAATCCATATAAAGATTTATGTAGCTGGTATACATGAGAAGAAATAATAGGATGAACAAAACCTAGAGGTTGTTGCATGTACACTTCTTTGTGAAGTGTCCCATTGAAAAAAGCATTATCAATATAGAGTTGATTAATCTGTCAGCCTCTAGAAATGGCAACAATGAGAATCAACTGAATAATAACTTGCTTAACCACAAGACTAAAGGTTTATGAATAATGAATGCCTTTTTGTTGAGTAAAACCTCTAGCAACTAAGCAAGCTTTATATCGCTCAATGCTACCATCAACACGATGCTTGATCTTGTACACCCAGTGGCTACCAACCATATTCATCAAAGGATGAAAGAGAACTAATTACAAAGTATCATTGCAAAGTTAAGCTTCAATTTCAACCATCATGGCATGATGTCAGGACTCATATTTGTCAATGTCAGGAAAAGTAAAAGGTCCATAATCAAGATGAGAAGTTACCTGTGAAGCAAAGATGACAGGAGAGGTTGGGGATGCTCTTAGATTTGTTATCTTAGGCTATCGGGGACGAAGAATCCTAGGATGTTGATTAGGTGATGGAAGAGATGAAGAGAAGTTTAACCCTGAAGCATGCTATAGAGGATAAGAGGAGAAATCAACTACCAAGTCCAACCTAGGAGGTGACAAAGCTGAAATGGTGGAGGTAGAGGAATTGGACATATAAGTAGACAAGGCAGTAACAGAACTAGATGGAAGAACAACATTGGAACCTAAAATTAGTATCCCTAAGAGGTAGAAATGTACTTGGAGAATGATAATTAGATAAAGATACATTGGAAGACATGGGCGTAGGACTAGAAAGCATGGATGATGTGATAGGTGAGGGAGGCAACACGAGTAGGGAGGTATTTGTAGGCACACGAAAGGTAAATGAAGGGAAGGTATGCAAAGAGAGCAAGCTGGTAGTGACATTATGTTAATAAGAAGGTGTGTAAAAGGTAGTCATCTGTTTAGATTTATCAAATGAAAAAAACATGTTCATGAAATTGGACATGTCAAGACAATAATAACCAAGTTGAGATGAGCTATAGCATAAAAACACACATGGAGAGGAAAAAAATATAATTTATGTGCATTATATGTGTCACACGTGCCCGCGCAATGTTGAGGGTGATTTTCATCATTCATTCGATTGATTCTTGGGAGTCGTCACCTAGTATTTGGTTCAGGGTCACTAGGAAACCCGGGTATGCTGGTCTTTGTCAGAGATTCACGGGTAAAGGGTTGGTTATGGCTAGGAAAGGTATTAGCACACCTAATGCACCCTACCTGAGGTAAGTTGTTCGTGGTTTGATGTGATTTAAAGATTTTGAAAGTTGTCTTGTCAATGACTTCTTAAAAAGAGAAGAAAAGTTCTCCGTGGTAAAGAGATTCTTATTTTATCAGGTAAAGAAAACCTAATTTCTCTAGCATCAATAAAAAAATAAAAAACAAACTTTTCTATTTAATATCAAGAGTACATCTTACGTATAAGATCGTAATTCTGGATACCAAAAGAAAATAAAAAATATTTTTTTTATTTTTGAAATATTGGCCTGGTTCTCATGACTTTAACAAAATAATTTTATTAAAGCTGAATATGAATGCTAAGACATATTTTTTTGAAATTTTCTATGTTGTATGAAACTAAGATATGATTTTTTTTTATCTTTGACAGACTTGACTGTATGCATGAAAACAAAACATTTTTTTTGTTTTTCCAGATATATATATATATATACACACACACAGCATTTCATAGAAAATGGGTATTTTAATACCAGATTTGTATTTTTATAATATAAAAATACAAACCACAAAATAAATACACGAGAAAACCACCAATCTCCTTTTTTTTTTCGGGGCTAGGTCCAGCTTGGCCAATGTGGTTTGGCTAGACCCAACAAGCCTAGCCGCGTCACTGGCCCAAGCCTCCCTATATAAACTTTAATCGGATCCCTTGATTTTAGCGTCATTTACAAGACAATCCCTTTTTATTTTTTATTATTTTCTTTCTCTTTGTCTGGGGACCCAAAAATGGATAACAACAATATGGATAGATAAAAAGAAAGTAGAGACACCTATATGTACGTAAAAAACTATAATCTGGAGTATGATGGAAAAAAAACATTCAAAAGGTGATTTATTTTATAACACAAGAGTAGACATATAATTGATGAGATACACAAAAGTTTCAAATGTATAATTCTAAAACCATATTGGTGCTTTACCAAGAGAAGACTAATTTTAACAATATGTTGATAATGACGTTCAACAATGTCATTTTATTTATGAGTACATGGAGGAATTAAACGATGGTAAATATTAATGGTCTAAAAGTATTTAATTTTCTGCATACATCACCCCAATCAATCTGAACAAATTTAATTTTGTGAGAAAATTATCTTTCAACTTCAGCTTAAAAGCGATGAAAATAGGAAATACATCAGATTTTACAATAAAAGAATAGAACCATATATATTTGGTATGAGCATCCACAAAAATGATAAAATAACAAAAACCTTTAAAGGAAAACATAAGGGCAGGGCTCTAAAAACCACTAAATATAAAATCAAGAGAAGTAGAAGTTTTATGACCCATAAGTCCTAACATAAATGCAACGACTTTCCTACCGGACATGTTTAACATTGAAAATTAAAACATCTAGAGTTACAAAAAAATTTCATAACGCAACCAACTCATCTAAAGTTTCAAGTTGTTTTATCCTCTTATTTCTCTCTTTCTCCTTCTCACATACTAGACCAACAACTTCCCTTCTCTCTCTACTTGAGTTTTCCCTTTGCTTTGTTGCCTCTTTCAACCTTATTCCACCACAAATCACTCCCTTCTTCTCCTTCATCCACCACCATCACCAGCACTACACCAACGCCACTTCCATCACCTTCCCTTTAATAATTTCATGTTAAGACCATTCTTACTTTTAAATTTATGAAATTTGTTGTGTTTTGGTGATTTGTTAGGATTTATTTTCTTATATTAGGGTTTAGTTTAATTTAGATCAATTATGAATAAATTATGTTAATTTTGTATAAATTACATCAATTGAGTTTATAAATTGCATCAATTAGGAATAAATTTGATGTGTTAGATATTTGGTGATTAGTTAGGTATTTTGTTATGTATGGGCTTAGTTGAATTTATGTCAATTGGGTAAAATTAATGTCAATTAGGTATAATTTACATAAATTGAGTTGATATATCAATTATATATAAATTAGATGTTTTAGGGTTTATATGATTGGTGAGAATCGATGAATTTTAGGATAATTGAGGGTAATTGATGAATTTTTTCTAACTTGATATATTTTGGTGAGAATTGGTTAGGATTGATAAATTTTAGGAGAATTTGTGAGAATTTTTGTTAATTGATGAATTTTTTCAAAGTTGTCAATTAGGGTTTAATTATGTGAATTATGTTTTTTTTTCTTTTGTAATTGATAAATTTTGTTCAGAATTGGTTAGTGTATGAGATTATGTATTTTTCTTTTTCAGAATCAGAGAAAATTGGTTAGTATTTGAGATTACCATGGAACAAAACTAAGTAGAGAGAGTGTTACAAACATAATTTTGCGTCCTAGTTTCCCAAGTTTCTGGTGGAGCTGGGTTTGATTCCTCGACAGAAATAGTGGCTTTAGATACTATTTTGTCAAAATTCCAAGGTTCTCGAAAGGCGAACTGCTTCATCCATGTTTCACCACTCTCTTCAAAATCCACATCATATATGAAATGGACCCATATTTTTTCCATTCCATGCCTTGCCCAATCTCACTATTCTTTGGCCAGTCCTTGCTAATACGCACACATGATGCATAACATAACCAAAAGTGATATGACAAGACATGTATTCCATCATAGGATTCAATATTGCAAGCAGCCACATTGTTTTTTCATGATTACCAATGAAACAAGGGTATTATAAGTTGTTTTTCAAAGAGAGTATGCTTAGATTTTTTTTCTTACAAGTTTCACCCTTGTTTTGGTCAAGTAAAGGGCTATTTAATTATAGGCATAGAAAAAAAAATAGTCGTTAGATACAATTTTCTTCTACTTAGTAGAATTAGTTAGATCGTTTTGAGAATTGGTTAGGCCCTTTTAAAGAACCCAAAGAGTTTTTGAAAATTTTCCAAAAATGAACTAGCTTTTTGGAGAAATAACTTGACTAGTTTGAGAAAATAGTCAACATATAAATCTGGATGCAGCCGTTGAAGTTCAGTATCTTGTAGCAAAGCTGAATCTGAAAAGGGTCGATGTTTCCATTGAACTAAAATTTTGAAATATCCCCCTCAATGAATTAAAACAAACTAGTGATGAAGGATATAGGTGATTTCATCGCGAGACGCAGTGGAGGTAAGGACACGAGGTTGAGATGCTTGCATGGCCTATGTAGTTGAAATTATAGCCAATTCATTTGCATCACCTTTAAACTCAGTAATATCTTCAATATTAAAGACTAGATTAATACCAAAATCTAAAGATAAGTCTATGACATAAGCATTGGTGCCTTCTTGGTGATACAAAAAGGTCCAGCACGTCGTGCATGCAACTTGTTAAAACTCCTTCGAGAAAAACGTTATGGTCCTAAACGAATAAGTACAATATCACCAATGTCAAATTGTTTAGTTTTGCACCTTGTATTTATAAAAGCTTCATATGATTGAGTGTTAAGAGATAGACGCTATTTGACCTCTTCATAAACATCTTTCAAATAGTTAGAAAAATCAAGTACAGCTTCACTTGGTCTAGGAGGTAAAGGAAATGGATTAAGATCTAGGGTAGTGTAAGGCCGACAACCATAGATCATTTCTAAATGTGTGCTCCTTATAGATCTGTTCACATAACTATCAATTCGTTGACAAAGCATCATAATAAATTGCCCAAACTCTAATTGAGAACTTTAGTATAACCATTTATTTTGGGATGAAATGCACTTAAAAACATCAATTTTATCATTATTTTTGTTCATAGTGTCTTCCAAAAATAACTTAAAAAATTTAGGTCTCTGTTAGAGACAATAGAGATTAGGATACCGTGTAATAGAACATAAAAATAGAATATCTATCTTTAAAGCATCATAATTGAGTCGTGCTGCCGCGTAGTCCTGGAAAATTCTAGAACAAAATCCATGCTAAGATGTTGCCAAGGTTTGTCTGGAATTAGGAGAGGAGTATAGAGTCCTGCTTGGTTTTTGGTTCCTTTAATTAGCTGATAGATTTGACAACAATCTACCACCTTATACACATATTTACGCATGTAAGGCCTGTATAATCAATCAACAACCATGGAATAAGTCTTTTCATAACCGAAATGTCTTGCTAATCCACCATCATGGAGTTCTACAATGATGAATTCACAGAGAGACCCCTTTGGAACGCACAGCTTAGTACCATAAAATAGGCACTCATCTCTCAAAGAAAAATCACTACCAATCATGTTTAATTTGGAAGTTAAATTACCCCATATGTTTCCAAAGTCGCCATCAACAACATACTGCCCCTTGATCATCAAAACTTGTAAAATGAGCTGAGAAAAGATGCAACAAGTGAGGTCACCGGCTGAAGGTGTCAGCCATGTTATTACGAGTCCCTGATTTATGCTTCATAACGAACTCAAATTGCTGCAGATAATTCACCCAACGAGTGTGCCTAGCATTTAATTTACTCCAGGAGCTAAGGTGTTCTAGAGAATCATAATCAATATACAAAATAAACTCTCTATGGATCAAGCAGCGACGTCAATGCTTAGTAGTTTGAGTTAAAACATAAAATGTCATGTCATGTGTCGAATACCTTCGACAAATGTCATTAAGCTTTTCAATATAAAAAGCAATTGGATGACCTTCTTAGCTTAAGACACCACAATTCCTACATATGAAGCATCGCAAGTCATTTCAAAAACTTTAGAAAAATCCAGCAATTTCAGAACTGGTGCTTGCCCTATCTTCTCCTTAATTTCACTTAAAGCCTTGATGGCTACTGCACTCGAAGAGAAGTTCTTTGACTTCAAACATTCAGTGACTAGGGCTATTATAGTGCTGAAATTCCAAATAAATCACCAATAAAACATAGCTAGATCATGAAAGCTTCGAACCTTAGAGAAATTCTGAGATATATGTAGGGCAATTCTGAATAGCTTGCTCTTTGGCGGGATCAACTTTAACACCTTGATCAGAGATGATAAAGCCCAAAAGTAGACTCCTTTCTTCAAGAATAAACACTTGGCTTGGTTAATGTAATGTTGTCTAGCCTTGAAAATAGTCAAGGCATGTTCACTATGGGCTAGATGGTCCTGCAAACAGCTGCTGAAAATTAAAATGTCATCAAAACACATAACATATTTAACCAGAAGAGGACTGAGAACTTGTGTTCCTTGGAGCATTAGTTAATTTGAAGGGCATAACTAGCCATTTGGCTTTTTCTTCCTCTGCCTCTTCCATTCCAATCAATTCTTTTTCACAGATAAAGGCTAGTTTCTTATCTCTAGTAGGGCACATTATAACATGGTGTCCAAATCCCTTGCATTTGTAACACTATAGACCTTCACTTGTAGCCTTCGTTTTCCCCTTCTGATAACGCATTATTATGCCCCCAGGTTTGTCACGTAGTGATGGTGGCTTTGAGGTTGAGAAGTTTGTCATACGCCCTGATTTCAACATTTCCACTCAAAACCCTAAATTGTTTCTCAATACGCAACCAACGCTAGTTGATATGCTTTCTCAACATTGATTAATCGTGCAATCAACATTTTCTTGTGCAGATCACCATGCAATCCATTGCGGTATCGAGCCAACGTTTGTTGTTTAGTTTCCACAATCCTGCTATGGATAGTTAACTTATGGAAACAATCTGTGTATTGAATCAAAATTACAGATCTCTGCCTCAATTATTGCAATTCTTTAAACATCATTTGATGGATGTCGAGTACAGTATAATTGCTCTTCCCCACCAAGGGCGTGCATACGTTTTTAGTTTCATTCTAACATAACAAACCTTTCGATCCTCCAATATAGCAAACTAGTCAAAATAATCTTCAATGGCTGTTAACCAATCCTCAAAAGCATTGAGCTCCAATTGTCCCTAAAAGTCAGGCATATCCACCTTCATCCTCTTAGTGAGTTCATCAAGAGGTTGATAACCCAAACCACGACTATCATGGTTTAGAGGAAAGTCTTCTCTGTAATGCTGAAACTGAGGGTGATAATTCTCAAAATCTCTGGCGACTTCATCTTCCAAATTCTCCTCATCATCCCTATTATTTTCATCAAGCGACTCCTCATGAAATTGACCACACCCCCTCCTATTGGGAGATCTCAGTCCATCTCGAGCCCGACGCTCATCCATGACATCTATTCAGTGAGAAAGTAGTTCCAAAACAATAATGATGTAGGAGATTTGCAGCTGTAAGTTGGCCTGCTCATGATTTGAATTATCAAGTATGTGCGTGGTCGATATATTATATGAGTCGCCACTCCAGGTTATAGGCATGGAATGCTCTGATATCAAATTGGTGCAACACCTCTAGGTTCAACCTCATGTGGAATCCAAGAAGAATAAACAGTCAAACAAATAAACATAGAATCTCTCTGCAATGGAATTACTCCAAATTTTATGTTGTGCTTTTTATAAAAAAGAAGATCTTTCGTAGCATATGCAAGAAGCAGCTAATAAATGAACGAATCCAAGAGAAATTATCTGCCTGTCCACTAGCAGACCCGATGTTTCAAGGGAAACCTTCGCGATTTGCATCAGAAAGTCAAAGCATATGCAAGTCTTCATTTATCAATGAATCTAGCAATTTTGCCGTAGAGTTTAAAATTGAAAAACAAAAGGTACGTATTTAGCTCACCGTCTTTTCCATCAATACATGATAGCATCCTCGTAAATCCACAACCAGCTTCCGAACAATTTCCCGCCCCATTTCTTGCAACAAATCATGCTTTTGAATCTTGTTTCTTGAAATGCTAATGCCGGATTTTTCAATTAGAACTTCCGTTCTGATTGCTGGAAAGAAGCCACATCTGTCAAGTATTTTTGCACAATGCATTATCCTGTCCTTTGTGAAAACATACAACATAAAGAACAATCTGCTTCTCACTCCATTGTGGTTCAACAAAGCTTAAAATTAATATTCATTAATCTCTTGCAACAAAGCTTCTCAGTACCATTCTACACTCAACTTGGTTAGCAACATGTATTCATTAATCTCTTGCAATTGCATCTACTCTCTTAAACATACATCCATCTCATACACGTGCATTTCATCAGTAGCTGTAGGAAACATATCATTTCTAAGAATCAATAACTGGCATGTCTGAAATAAAGAGAAAAGCCCAACATTTATCTGGAAAAAAAAAGAGAGAGAAGCAAAAAACCAAGAACTGCAGAAAATGTCTGAATCCCAATCAAAACTAAGGAACGACATCTTAAAACACTGTCATCCTTGCTTCGAAAACAGCAACAAACTCCATCCTCCATTTCCCAGTCCAGTTTTGTAACTGAACCTGTTAAAGAACCTCAAAATAGAGGCTATCAAGGCATGTGGAATTAAGCAGCTGCAGAAAAAGAAACGTCTAGAAACCAAGCGAGCGCTAATCAAACGGTGAGATAAAACTCCACGCAAAGCAAGCAGCAGCAATGGAGATGCAAACAGAGGGGCAGAAGAACATCCTTAGAGTTGTAGAAATTCAAAACTATAAACTGAAAGGCCAACGGCCAGCCCCAAAATCTAGCCTTCTCAGCTAAAAGCATCGCATATCCATAAAAGGAAACTTGCAGAAATGGATACTAAAAAGAAACTTCGCCATGTCTATTCCTCATATTATTAGTAACTTGGAGGCATGCTCCAAGACTGACAGTAGAGGAGAAAAAAAGAGGCAACCCTAAAAAGAACCCCTTCAGCTGGCCTTACATCACAGCAGAAACCAGGCTTTCCTATAAGCTATCTGCCTCAATTGTTGCTTATCAGTGGGAGTGAAGAGTGATATGTCTAAATTGTTGCTTATCAGTTGGAGTGAAGAAGGATACGTCTTCCGTTCAGCGACACAGTGGCTGTCCGGGGAAATCGACTGTAAAAATTTAAACTTAATCTAACAGTCGAATCTCTTATTATAATTATATTAAAGGAAATAGACAATCTTGATTGCTTCAAACTTTTTCTTTGATCCCCGCATAATAATGTTATATCATTACCCAAATAACTACCTGTAAATCTGTATTTACAAGGCCGACTACATCAATTTATATATGTTATCCGGCCGCACCTTTAATTAAGCAAAAGAGCACCATTGATGTTATTTCAAAAATAGGTTTTTATTAGAAAAATTCCTTAAAAATATGTTAATTCTATTTTTGTTTTTTTTCATTATTTTTAATAGCATAAAAATTATCAAATTATTAAACTGAATCCAACTAATATTAAGAAAATATTTATTTATAAAAACAAAACTCATAAAATACGTACATATAATTAATTAAAAAGTACTATCCAAAATAAAAATATTCATAAATAAAATAATGTTAATGATTTTAATTATTAGTATAAATAGGTTTTATCTGAAAAAAAGGATTATATTACACATAATAATTCAAAATAGCATAATATAATTGTAACCATGGTAAAAAAATACATTTTAATTTTGTAATATTAAAACTTAAATATTATATCTCATATTTGATGATTTATGA
This sequence comes from Populus alba x Populus glandulosa, assembly GCA_033617975.1. NCBI lineage: Eukaryota > Viridiplantae > Streptophyta > Magnoliopsida > Malpighiales > Salicaceae > Populus > Populus alba x Populus glandulosa. The sequence continues at coordinate 13,379,143 of CM066161.1, forward strand.
TATTTTGTTTCCTCTCAAACTCTTACAAGAGTTTTCAATTTAAGATATTTACTAAATATCTATAATTAAAATCACACTTTAAAAAAAAACAGACTTTAATTTTTGAGAATTTTTTATTTTATTAATTATATTATTAAATTAACTATTTACTTTGAATTGTTGCTATAGTCATAATAAGGAAGGGCAAAAAAATCAAAAAATCATAAAACCAATTATATCAAAAAAAAAAAAAAACATCATGTTGCGTTCGGTTTATTTCATTTTATGGGCTGTCATGTCCTGCGTTGTTTTGTACCTCAATAATCTTTCATTTATAAAACCAAAAGATTCATCTCCTCCCTTCATTTTCCAACAGGAAGAAACTGGACATGGAAACCATGCAATCCCCTGCCCTTTCTCTTCACCTCCATTGTTTCCCTCTAAATCCTCTCAACATCAACATTACCCACAGACAATTCTCCAAAATCAAATCTTCTACACAAACCCAACCAGTCCAAACCCAAAATTCCAACAAGAAACATCAACAATTCGATGAAAGAGATGCATTTCCAGCTTCATTACCACTCCACAAGAAAAACCCACAAGCAATTTACAAAGATATTCAAAGATTTGCCAGGAAAAATCAGCTCAAAGATGCACTCATCATTATGGACTACATGGACCAACAAGGCATCCCAGTTAACCCCACTACTTTTTCTGCCCTTATAGCTGCTTGTATTCGATCGAAATCTTTAACCAAAGCCAAAGAAATACACACGCATTTACGCATAAATGGGCTTCAAAACAATGAGTTCTTGCGTACAAAACTTGTCCACATGTACACTTCCTGTGGTTCTATAGAGGATGCCAAAAGCGTGTTTGATGAGTGCACTTCTACTGCTACTGTGTATCCATGGAATGCCTTGATTAGAGGGACTGTGATATCAGGTAAAAAAAGATACGGGGACGTGCTTAGTGCTTATCAAGAAATGAGAGTAAATGGTGTTGAATTGAATGAGTATACTTTCTCCAATGTCATTAAGAGTTTTGCAGGCGCTTCGGCGCTGAAACAAGGGTTTAAGACTCATGCCATTATGATAAAGAATGGGATGATTAGCAGTGCAGTTCTTAGGACTTGTTTGATAGATATGTATTTTAAGTGCGGCAAGACTAGGCTTGCGCATAACGTGTTTGAAGAATTGCTTGAAAGAGATATTGTTGCGTGGGGTGCGATGATTGCTGGGTTTGCACATAATAGGCGTCAATGGGAAGCTTTGGATTATGTTAGGTGGATGGTAAGTGAAGGGATGTATCCTAATTCTGTTATTATAACTACTATTCTTCCGGTGATAGGAGAAGTATGGGCGAGGAGATTAGGCCAGGAGGTTCATTGTTATGTTTTGAAGATGAAGGGTTATTCAAGGGAGTTATCGATTCTATCTGGCTTAATTGATATGTATTGCAAATGTGGGGACATGGGTTCAGGGAGGCGTGTGTTTTATGGATCGAGGGAAAGGAATGTTGTTTCATGGACTGCTTTGATGTCTGGTTATGTGTCTAATGGGAGGCTTGAGCAGGCGTTGAGATCAGTTGTTTGGATGCAGCAAGAAGGGTATAGGCCTGATGTGGTCACGGTTGCAACTGTAATTCCAGTTTGTGCTAAGTTGAAGACTCTGAAACATGGGAAGGAAATTCATGCTTTTTCTATCAAGAAATTGTTCTTGCCAAATGTATCTCTCACCACTTCTCTAATAAAAATGTACTCAAAGTGTGGTGTTTTGGATTATAGCGTCAAGTTGTTTGATGGTATGGAGGCTAGGAATGTGATCGCATGGACAGCCATGATTGACTCATATGTAGAAAACGGGTGCATATATGAAGCATTCAATGTGTTTAGGTTTATGCAGTGGTCGAAGCATAGGCCAGACTCTGTTACAATGGCAAGGATGTTGAGTATTTGCAATAAAATTAAAAATTTGAAGTTTGGAAAAGAGATTCATGGACATATCTTGAAGAAAGATTTTGAGTCCGTTCCTTTTGTTTCATCTGAGCTTGTCAAGATGTATGGGAGTTGTGGACTGGTTCATAGTGCTGAATCAGTGTTCAATGCAGTTCCTGTCAAGGGTTCAATGACATGGACGGCCATCATAGAGGCTTATGGATATAATAGCCTGTGGCAAGATGCAATCAAACTTTTTGATGAGATGAGATCCAGGAAGTTTACTCCTAATGATTTCACTTTCAAAGTAGTTCTATCAATCTGTGATGAAGCCGGATTCGCAGATGATGCTTGCAGAATCTTTGAACTAATGTCTAAGAGATATAAAGTTAAGATATCTGGAGAACATTACGCTCTCATCATTGGACTTCTCAACCGTTCTGGTCGCACAAGGGCAGCTCAAAGGTTTATAGATATGAGTAATTTATTATCGTGACAAATTTACGATGCTTGTGCTAATTCTTGGCCACTTTTGTGTAATTGTGTTGAGTTGTAATTTTATGTATCATATGACATCGCAAAGGGAGATATATATATATATATATATATACACACACACACACACACGCACTTCTTCTGATAGTTGAAAGGGGGAATCCGTTTATACTGCTTGCAGCTTGACAAGTTCTGATATTATTGAGCAGGTGACTTGTTCTTTTGCTGGTTAGGGTGACAATGGAATCTAGATATGACTGCCCTCATGACGCTTTGAAGGAAGCAAATGAAGAAGAAGGAAAGAGAAACTTTTACCAGCTGCATGGAGCAGTTTGTTCAATATCGTGATAGAGTCATGGCTTTTAAGGCTGAAAGATAAAAGTAATTTAAGCCATGGATGCTGGTAGGCTACAAATGTTTATGTTGAGGTACGTGAGGATACTATTGAAGGGATCTCCTCACCTCTTAAGGTATTACCATTTCTACCAGAAATTCTTGTGTTTTGTTTCATTATAGTAAAGGAAACTATTAATATAGTATTTTAGACTACTGAGCCAAAACATTAGATTCATTCCACTTGATAGTAGACATATTGTAGAGTTTTGTACAAAAATTTTAGAGGTTTTTTATGGGAAAACAGGCCTATCAATTTTATTAAAATTTCATCATTTTGAATTATTTTTTTATTTTTTGTTCAAAACCATCTTTTTCTTGTTGTTTATTATATTATATTAAAATTCGTTATATAAATAATAGAAGAAGGTTTTATCTTTCCAATAAGGAATTGAAAGCTCGTTAATCCATATATTTTATATTCACAATAATAAAGTTATAATTTTTCAATATAAAATAAAAAATATATCTTTTTAATATAAAATAAAAATATTTGAAACAATCTCTAAAACTTCATTATTTACCATAATATCATTAATGTAAAACATTTTAGCAAGAACTAAAAAGAACACCCTAAACCGATCAAAGGTTGGATTAGTATAACTAGACAACCTATAGCTAAAACTTTCACACTCTTTGACATACTCTAACCCTAGAAGAAAGATATGTATAGAAGAAGGAAAAAAAAAATCAAGAAAATTACGTGAATCATCATATGGCTCGAGCATGGGAGCTTTGCCCCCAATTTTTTATGTATTAGAACTTACACTCTCAATTAACACAGTTAACAATTCTCTTAATCCATAGATATCATACGCTATACATTAATAGATTTCAAAGTTAATATTTTTATTATAAATGAGAAGAGATAATCAAAAATTTTGATATAAAACAAGAAGAAAATCTAACATGTAGACAATTGATCAAATTTTGACTGACTCCTTTGATAGAAACATATGAATACAAACATTCAAATAAATAAATAAATCCCTCTCGCATGCACAATTTCACAGTTAGTAAGTCCTCAAGATAGAGCTTACTTTTTCAACATCAGTTGTTCATTTAACAGACATGTTTAATGAAAACTAAGAGTAGAATTCAATTTCAACATCAGTTGTTCATTTAACAGACATGTTTAATGAAAACTAAGAGTAGAATTCAATATTAGGTAGCTTTCAATAGGAACAAAAATGAGTATGTGCCCTCAATTATAGATATAGATGATGGTTTAATACATTATTAATTTTGTTAGTTATCTCCTTTTTTAAATAAAAGTAATATATATATATATAAAAGTTGGTCAAAACCAGCCAAAGCCAACAAGAGCTACATCATTGAAAGTTAGGCCCAATCAAGCTAGGCTATTTAATTTTTAGGTCAACACATGTTCATATGCATTCCCTAACTTTAACTTTATTTTTTCTCTTTCTATGTATTTTTACCTTTACATACACCTACTAACTTACAGAATAGAGAGGTTCTTGTTCCTCAGGGGACTTTTTTTTTTACTTGAATCGCACAGCTACAATTCAAGCCCATAAACATGGTTAACCTAGTCAAACCATCCACTAACTTAGCCATTAAAAGCCTAATTTTTTGTGTAAAGTTTTTTCATGACTTTATTAGTGGCACCATTAATGGAAAACTAAACAGAAGCTAGTTCTTTTTCTCTATTTCTCATCAAAAATATTTTTCATAACTAACAGAATTTCAAGATAAAAAAAAAAGTAATTAATCTCCCTACCACATGGACTCTAGTACTCCTAGATTTCCAACAACTCTCCCAACGAGTTCATTATTCCATCTCATCAATAGGAAATTCAATATACAGCTCCATTATATGCAACACATGCATGAAGGTAACTCCAATTCCATAAAGAAACAAGATGAAATGATGTGCAAAGTATGCATAACGCTCCAACTTTGTGAAGAAGTTGTTCTTGCTGTAAAGAGCACTTCTTCACAAATCCTAGCCACAAGCATGGCTATCTTCATCAATCCTCACTTAACTCTCACTTGCTTGCTCCCTGATAAAAAAATTCCAATATCAACTCCTAAAAATGAACATCATTTTGATAATTACAATGGCCTTATAGATCATTCTAAAAAGTATATATAAAATGTCAAAAGTATCATAGAACTAGGGAGAACAAAGAGTGACGCTATGTGCAAGATTTTCCCTACAACTTTTCATGGATTTCCTTGGATGTGGTATCGCATCCTCAATCCTGGCTCCATCCTAAGTCTTCAAGATCTTTGTGTGAAGCTCATATCACATTTCAACACTAGTATTCTAGCAAAAAAGAGCATAATTAAGCTCTTTTCCATTACATAATGAGAGGATGAAAGTATTAGGGCGGGCATATTCTAAAGATTCAATAAGGAAATGTTAAGCGATGAGAATATACTTAAACTCGTTATCATTGAAGCCTTAATCAGTGGAGGCTAACTACTTATTATAGGAAAGTTTGTACACTCTTCATGGCAAAACTCTTATCAATGTAAAACAAGTAATGGAGAACCATATTCAAGTAAATAAAGTTAGCGTGACTTGGCAGGTTCACCATCATTTCCAAAAGGAAGAATCTCCACAACGTCACTAATCACCTAATAAAGCATAAAAATGAGCACCAAGGGGCACATTTATGACCGTTTGACATCTCTAAACTCCTAACCACATCTCTTACCACCATATATATTAAGGTATTGATCGTCATTGTAATACCCATCTCTTATGAAAAGTGGTTAAAACACAAGGAACCGTAACAAATTTTGTCTCTTTCACCATGATCATGGGCATGACACTAAGAAGTGGCAAGCACTTGAAAAATAGTTAGAAAGATTAACCTTTAGAGGATATCTTTAATAATTTTTGAAGAAATAAATGCAACTTAAACAAACAGGAAAAAATCATTATGATGCATTACCTAGGATAAGATAATTTTTTGAAATTATATCTTTATTGTCTTTTAGATTTTTCAAATAAAAAATAGTGGTGCTTCTTTATGTCTACATGAAAATCTTATTGTCTCCAATGAAATGTTTCCATGGTGAAATCTTCATGTCTCCATTTAAATTATCTAGATCTCTAAACAACCTATCTCTAAAAGGATCAAGGATCCTTCCCTATTCTCTGTGATTGCTTATGTGTCATTTGATGCACGCAATTTATTTTTAGTCCAACACATATAGGTACGCATTCATTAACTTTCACTTTATTTTTTCTCTAGATACACGCACTAACTTAAGCATTAGAGAGTTTCATATTTCACAAGGGACCTTTTTTTTCATATAAATAGCACAACTATGACTCAAGCCCATCAATCGTAGATAGCCCAGTCATACCTTCCATCAACCCAGCCACGAAGAGCCTAATTTTTATGTGAATTGTTTTCACAACTTCATCATAATAATAATAAAAATAAAAATAAAACACTGAAAAAGACTGAGGTTTTATTGTACCCCTAACTACAAATCATTATTCATTGGAATAATAATTTAATAAAATTGTCCTTGGCCCAAAAAAACCTTTAATTAACAAAAACACTAAATGGGAAGATTTTATTATACCCTTAGATACAAATCACTATTCATTATAATAGTGATTTGACAAATTATCCTTGGCCCAAAAAACTTTACACCATGGGTGCAAGGTGGTCTTTTTATCATGATACAATTATCTTTAACAATTTATGCAGGGTTAGGTTAGTAATTATATTTTTTTATTTATAATGAAATCACTAATTTAAACCTAAAGTAAAAAAAAAAATCAAGATCTTTCAACCAGGGGCATTATTATCTTTTTATTTTTTTCCAAAATAGTAAAATTATTTTGTTGCTCTTAAAGACAAAATTAACATAACTCTCCTACAAAGACTATTTTACCATTTTACATTGGTTTTATTATTAATGTGAAGGTTATCCAAGGGTATTATTGTGTTTAACCATATAATAAATATTATTTGAAAAAAACATGTTAGCCTGTGTATAGTACGCACCAGCTAGTAGGCGGTGTGTGTGATGTCGTTCGATCACCAAATGCCGCCCTTCACGATGGCAATTGAAAGGCCTCGATGACCCCTACACGATGGGGCAACATGTGCTCCAAACGCACCTCTAATTTGGCGTCGGCAACCATTTATTCTTCTTCTTTTTCTTCTCCTTGAAATTCATGTCTGGCCATTCAAAATTTCAGACGAGCCCTTTCAGCTTCTTTTTCCTGTGCATTTGGTCCATGTTTTTTTATTTTTTTTTATTTTTAATAATCTATAAATTTATTTCAAACCAACTTCGCAAGTTGACCCGAGACCTAGTTGTCTTGTCTTCTAGCCCAAGCTAGAAATAAAAAAGTTGGGTATAAAAACCGATGACCCATTTATCAAGTTTAAAACCTGGTGTAATATTTTTTTAAAATAAAATTTGGTTGACTCAAATTAACCTATCTAATTTATAATCGAGTGAACTCTAGATCATGTTTATTTAATAAATATGTTTCAAACTTCAATAGTAAATTATGGTGGGCCATGTATCACCCATAGGCCATTAATTGGGGATATTTCCATATTCATGCATCAATTCAAAAAATAGCATATAAACAAGGATATGATATCATCTAAAGTCATTTTAATCGTCAGCTGAAAAAAAGGCAAAAAGATTTGTCCTCCGAACATTTCACGCCCCGAGTCAATTGCTGCAGCCGTGTGCTCCTGCTGAACGCGGAAGTAGTATATATGAACATTACATGAACGTACAATGCCCTCTGAAATGGTCTGTAATCAAATCTAACAAGGAAATAATGATGATGGCATTGATAATTCGGAGAGGTAATTATTCGAAACATATTCTGTTGATTTCTTGAGATAGTTGAGGCTCGGAATGATCCAGCTGTTTTCAATTTCTCTGGCCTACAGATCTTGCAATTTCTTGAGATATATGAGTTGCTTGGGATTTTTTTTTTTTTTTTTTTTTTTTTTTCTTTTTGATTAACGTGGGTGTCCGGGCCAGCTTGCGCGCACCTCGACTAATCCCACGGGTCCTGAAGTTAACGACCATGTAAGCCTCCAGTGGCCATCATATGAGCAACCTAGGGTTTGAACCTGAGACCACAGAGGGAGCAAACCTCTTGGTCCCAAGCTTTCGCCACTAGGCCACCACCTAGATGGTTAGTTGCTTGGGATTTTATTTGGTGGTGTCGGTGAAAAGATACAGATGTTGACATACGTGAAGAAGTTTTTCATGAGGTCTCCTTTTCCCCTGCACTTAAAGTTTTATGTTGAAAGGTGCAATGAATCTTCATCTTCGTTAGTTTCCGTTTCAAAAATATTTATAAAAAATATTAAAATTATTTTATTTATTTTTTAATTTAAATTTTTTATATATTTTTCACATCGGTATTACTTTTTATGTTATAATATCAAAAAATAATTTTTAAAAATAAAAAAATATTATTTTAATATATTTTTTAACAAAAAATACTTTTATCCACTGAAAAAAGTCTTTGAGGGTGCTGTTGTTAATTACTGATTAATGGGAATTTAGGACTTTGAAGCCCTTCAAAAAGTAAGACGCAAATTTTCCATTTCTACTCGTTATCTAAGTGGGCCATGTCCTCTTTATAGATTGTTCCGAAAGCAGCAAATTAACTTTTTTATTTTTAACCTAACGAAAGCTAAGAAACTTCAAAGTCAGTGCTAAATTCTCGAATTAGATGAGTTTTGAACTGCCCGATGTGGTGGGATGAATAGAAAGTTCTTGGACCCTATGGCCCCTCTGCTCAACAGAAGCTTCCAATACAGAATCGGAAGATACATATATTCCCTTTAACTGCAGCTACAATCCACACGGCGAGCACCAAGAAAATAAAGATCATATCTTATAACTGAAAAGGCACGGAACAAAAAGAAAAAACACTATTGGTTAAATAAATAAAAAAATGATTGTCGACAAAAAAAAAAATTGCCTAACACGTCTTTTGTTTTAGTGTCCAATGAGTATTGGCCAAGTCGTAAAACCTTTTATTCAATTCAGGCTTGTCCATAATTGCTTGATGACTTTTAAAAAAAATATTATTGGGTCGTGGGTCACGTGCCCCTACAAAATAAGTAAATTTTATAGAATAATTGAATGAAATATCTTATTATATACTTAATAGAATAGGTAACTCAAGCATGAATCACCTATCTAATAAAAAATAAAAAGAGATAATTTTAAAAGTATTTAGTTGATATTTATAGAAGTAGTACTAATAATGATGGTCATAATAACAGGTATGGTGATAATAAAATGTGTGAATTAGTATAACATTAAGAATACATGATGCAAAAAAACTTTTAACCGTTTTAAGAGCTATAATTCTACTTGAACCTGATATACTTTATAGAGTTTATTTTCATTCATTATGTCTGGTTGTTAGTCTGTAAATGGTAAGATGCAGTCATCAACAATTTAACCTCAAGTTTCTTGAATAGCTATGTCCAAAAAAAAACAAAATTTATGAAAACCTTATCTTTATCGGTGACTATTATGATTGGCATTCTATGGAACGTGTAAAAATAATCTAGAAATAATTGAGCAATATCCTGAGCTGAAAAAGAATCAGACAATGTTATAAAGTGCTTATATTTCATAAATTTGTTTACAATCACCATAATAATGTCTTTTCCTTATGATTTTAGCAAACCATCTATTAAATCCATTGTCATGTCTTTTCAAGTGCCTCTAAGAATAGGCAAGGGTTGTAATCTTAGATAAGCCACTTTTTTTTCCTTGGCTTATTAATAAATATCACATTATTGGACCATTTTCTTGATAGTTGACCAGTAAAAAAAGAATCTTAAGCCTTTTATATGAGTTTTGTATTCTAGTACGGCTATCAATGTAAGAATCATGTGTAACCTTTACTAATTGTTCCCTTATAATTTCCTTATTTTCAATTACAATTCTTCATTTATATCTCATAATTCCCTCCATATATGTATAATATGAATACTTACTAGCATTTACTATCATACTAGTCACAATCTTTCGCAATGTGGCATCATCTATGTATAAATCATAAATTTATTCATACCAAGCAAGCATCACTCTAGTTTCTGCACTAAAATTGCCCAACTCCCTGTCATTATATTTTGGTTGATCAATTCCATAATTGTTTCTTCTAAAGATAGCATTTGCAACAACGTTTTCCTTTTCTTTTCTATACAAAATATGGTAATTTAGTTTTAGCAACTTATAAACTATATTGTTCCAAATAATGTCTTTATTTTTCTATTGCCATTAGAATTGTCAAATACTATTTTTTCATGAATGGACAATCCCAAATGTCTTATTCCCGAAGCCTTACTAAGAAATGCAAGGGGTTTGCCCTTATGATTAAGTAATGCTTTGAAGCTTATAGCACATGGATTTGTCTCTAAGGCAAATGTCTTAGTAAAATTAGGTAAAGCTAGAACTAGCACCTCATGTTCTTCAACAGATCAAAAGCTTCATGTTTTCCTTTATACCACCTAAAATCATTTTTCTTTAACAAATCTATGAGTGGTTTGCTGATAATATCAAATCTTCTAATAAACTTTCTATAATAGTCTACTAATCTAAGGAACCCCTTAAGCTCCTTTAATGAAAATGATGGTCAGTTCTTCATTGTTTTAATATTTTTAGGATCAATTGTTATCTGCCCTGTTGAGATTACATGACCTAGATATTCCACTTGTTACTCACCAAACATATATTTGGATCTATTTGCATACAATTGATTAGCATTAAGAGTTTCTATAACATGTCTTTAGTGATCTACATATAATTGTAAAGAAAAGTTACAAATAGATATATTATAAGAAAAACACTTAAATAAACTTCCTTAGAAAATGTTGTAAGATATCATTCATGAGTCCTTAAAAAGTGGTAGGTGTGTTTCTTAATACAAATGGCCTTACATTAAACTTGTAATGTTCTTGATGAGTTTGAATTGTAGTTTTCTCCACATCTTCTTTCTTAATACGAACTTGATGGTAACCAAACCTTAAGTCTAGTTTAGAAAAGAATTTAGAACCTTGCAGCTCGTTTATTAAGTTGTCAATCAAAGAAATTGGAAACTTGTTCTTTATGGTTACTTTATTAAGTTGCCTAAAGTCCACGTGAAAGTACTATGCATTGTCTTTTTTTTCTCTTTATCAACAATATAGGTAAAGCAAAAGGACTCACACGCTATTGGATTATTCATCTTACTAACATTTCCTTTACTAGCCTTTCAATTTATTCTTTGTGAATAAAGAAACTTTTATATAACCTGGAATTAATTGGTTGTGCTCCTAACTTCAAAGGAATCCTGTGATCGAATTTCCTAGCCCGTAGGAGACCTTCAGGTTCCTCAAACACATATAAATGATATTCTATTATATTTTATATTTCAATAATTGGCCAACAAATCACATCACTGCCTCCTTTAAACTTTTCATAACCTTCTTTGCAGCCATGATTTATATGTTTAGCCCCTATCTACTATGCTTTTTAATTCTATCATCCTCTTATCCTTCTTAAATGAAATCTTTATTTCGATGAAGTCAAATAAGAGGAGAATAAACCCTTAATCAATCAACTCCCAAAACAACATCATATTTTCCTATCTTTAGTATCCTCAAATCTGCCTGGAATTCATAATCTTGCACAAAACATTTTAAACCATGTGTATGGGAATCACATAGCATGATATTTTCATTTGTTATCGTTATTGCTAATATTTTAGTCTTAACAATGATAGCTTCAACATTTATGATAGCCTTCTCATCGATGAAGTTATGAGTGCTTCCATTATCAATCAAAATAACCAATTCCCTTCATTAATAACTACCTCTAATTATAATAGTATTATAGGCATAGATATCAACTAAGGCATGTAACGATAGTCCAAACTCCTCGACTTTTCTATTCTCTATAGTATCTTCAATAACATTTTTCACCTCATCATGTAATGACCCTTCTCTTACATCCTTATTATCCTCAATCATATTTAATCCCTTAACTAGACATTGATGACTAGGCATGAATTTTTCACCACATTTATAAAACAAACCTAGTCTAAACCTTTGTTCATATAATGTTTCATGAGAATTTTATTTTTTTTCTTTGTTAACTTTCATTCTTGAACTGATTAAAAGTCTTAGTTATAATATTACCTATTGTTTTTTTAGTATAAGGCAAAGGCCTATTTCTTTGCATTATCTTTTTTTTTCTTGTCATTGCATTATTAGACTCATCTTGCCATTTTGCATGTTCAAAAGCTAGCATTAATGATATTGGTTTAATGTCCTCTTTTAATTCACTAAAAAAAATTTAAAATGTAATAAGATATAGAAAAAGAAGGATTTGATGCACTCATCTAAGATTTCAACTCTTCAAACCTTTCTACATACTCATTCACACCACCTTCATACACCAATTTATTAAATTCTTCAACTATGTCTTATCTGCTACCAAACCTTTTACACATAGATGTAATAAACTCATCCCAACTCACTATGCAATTCCTTCCACATATATAGCCTTCAAACCATACTTGTGTTATTTCTTCCAAATAAAAAGAGGTAAGAGGCCACTTAAACTCATTGTTGTACAAGAATAATGTTGAGTTTTAAGAATTTCTTACACCTCGTTAACCAACTTCTAGGTTATCTTCCTAAGAAGTTGGTAGGTCAATCCTTGGAACGAGTGGATTGTACTCACTCTTGTAATAATCCTAGTTACTCGTATGTTTTCCATGAACATTGTTTTTGAATTCCAATACTACTTCCTCCTAGTTATTATGAGTTTGAACTTTTTATCCTACTAGTGGAGCATTCAAGAGTCCTGTAAAATTAGTTCTTCCATCCCTTTCTAGCTTTTGAGTAGCTAGGAAGGATTGGAATTGGTTAGTGAGCACTTTAATCTGCGATCTAATATAATCATTCCTCTTGTTTTTTTTCAACCCATTATTCTTGCTATTTGTTTTGTTAATCCACCATAAATTCTCAGGATACTTGATGAATACCTTGCATTTTTTCATCAAGTTTCCTACAATGTTCCTCTACAGCTTTTATTTTGTTGTTTTCCACCATTTTTTTTTTTTGGATTGAGTGAATTAATTCACTCTTGTAAAGGTTTTGATGCCAATCGTTAGATTATTAGCCTAACAAAGAAGTAGAGAAATAGGAAAAAGAAGAATAATAGTGAACATAGATAAAGGAAGAAGAATTACTTATTCTTTTATTGTTTGGTTCATATGAAATCCCTATTACAGCCTTTATACAATACAGAATTCTATTACTAGACTTTCTAACTTATTTTCCCTCCTACTAACAACTTTTTAACTAACTATTAACTACCTCTATCTAAATACTTAACTCCATTAAGCATAATATAGCGACGAAGTATTTTATTGCTAAACTAGTTATTAGTGGTTGATTTTAAATTTGTCGCTGCGCTACCATATAAACTTTAGATATAAAGGTATATATCCGCAACTAGCATATGAATTTGTGTGTTTGATTTTTTTGTTATAACTTGTTTTTCAATGTATTTTTTAAATTATTTTATTTAAATTAATAAGTATTTTTGGATGGTTTTGATGTGATGATATCAAAAAAAACAAAACAAAAAATATCATTTTAATATATTTTTAATTAAAAAATATTTTTTAAAAACAACATATATGACCCTAACAAACCTCAGTAATCTTTAGAGGCTTTTCTACCTGTTTTTAGTGGCAGATAATTATGCCACTTTTTACCCTTTTTCTTGTAGTGCAAATTTAAGTCATGATCATTTTAGTTTGATTTTTTTAAGACTTAATATTAGTAAGGCTATTCATATTGGACCAAGTTTTTCTTCGATTAAAATTTATGCAAGCCATTCATATTTAGTGGCAGATAATATCTTGCTCTCTTGACCCGGAAAGACGCATGAGTCTCTCGACCTAGAAAAAAACCAGCACCGTGGCCATGGCCTCCAATAAAAGAAAGCAGCATCTCCAGAATGATCTAAGCAAAACAGGAAATTTAAATGAATAGACCTTAGGGAAAGTGGGTCCAAATCTAATCCACCTAGTTTCAAACCGCGTTGCCAAACAGTACTTTATATATGTTTTGTTAATTTATAGTATCTCCATTTGTACGCTACTTTAATTAACTTGATTTTTTGCCCCCCACAAAACATTCTGCCATTCAAAACTTGTACATTTGCCGCTCTGTGATTGGTTAATTCATGAAAATCAACAATCTCTTAGGTTTCAAACCTGAAGAAAGATTGTGACCATGCACAGAAACACATCTGTCACCTATGCAACTACTTGGAAGCTCCCTTCCTCTCCTACCGAGTCTCCACGTTTCGATCAACAGAGATACCACGCCCAAGAACATCTATATATACTGGCGTAATATAACCTCACTAGCTCACTTACCAAAAATATTGATCTTCACTTTTGTGGCAATTATAGATGGAAGAGAGAAACACTGCTGCTAGCCATGGTGGTGTGAGTTCTAGCTATAGAGGGGTGAGAAAGAGAAAATGGGGAAAATGGGTGTCAGAGATACGTGAGCCTGGGAAAAAGAATAGAATTTGGTTAGGGAGTTTTGAGACGCCAGAAATGGCAGCTGCAGCCTATGATGTTGCTGCTTTACATTTTAGGGGACATGATGCAAGACTTAATTTTCCTGACCTGGTTCATGATCTACCAAAGCCAACAACCTCCAGCTCTGAAGATATACGCATGGCAGCTCACGAGGGAGCTATGAGCCTCAGGTCATTCACGGCCGAGCCCTCCCACGGTGGCAGCTCTACCTCCACCGTTGGTCCCGTCACTGTCAGGCTCTCTGCAAGCCAAATTCAGGCCATCAACGAGTCACCCCTGGATTCACCAAAGATGTGGATGCAAATGCCAGAGATAGCACTGCTGGAGGAGTCCATGGTGTTCTCCAATAACATCGAGGACGATGCGTGGGATAACAGGCAAACGTATTCTCTTTGGGATCTTTAGGTAACGAGTGTTCATCATGAATATACTACTAAGAATATATATTGGACGTAGTACTAATATAATCAGTGCATATAATTGCTTTAAACTGTCAAGAATTCATAAATTGGAAAATAGGGGAAGGGATTTGTTGGAAATCAGTATTTGTGAGAGAATATACTACACTGATTTCTCTGTTTAATGGAACAGTACTAGTGAAAGAACATGGGTGATACAGGGTGGTGGACATTATTTGTTTTTCATTTTTTGTGGACATTTTTATACTTTAACGAAGTGGTCGGTTTTGGAGGGGCCCGTTTCGTTTTTTTAACTTGATTTTTGTCAGCATGTTAAGAAGACTTCTCCCTTAGTGGAAGAATACTTGTGGAGTGAGAGATGGCCACAAATGTCTCACTCATTGACTGCTTTCTATCAGCTTTCTGTGATTATATGTTGTAAAATCATGATTCTATTGTAACATAATAGTATTTGCTTGATATTTTAATTAAATTATATGTTATTTTAATTATATTTTCCCATGTACAGTTTTGCACTAAATATCATATTTATATTGTTGTAAATTCGATTTATGGGGTTTCTATAAGCATTCCTGATTAGTTTTATAATAAGGTTTGGAATGTATAAAATCAGAGTGCAAGCTTATAAATGAGAATTCAACCCTTTTTGCTACCACACTCTCTTATGACTTCGTAAGAATAAGAAGTATTATGTATAGAAGCATAAAATACTCAACCACAACACTATTTTACAGACTCAAGAGCTTGCATTAACAATGGACGCAGTTATTTGTTTAAAACCCAACCTCTAACTCAATTTATATATAACCAATTTAAAAAAAAAAATCACATAGGGCATTAGTTTTTTTTTTATTGTTTGAGAATGCAGTTAAAACCGTGTTTTCTAAAAATTTTAATTTTTTTTATTTAAAATTAATTTTTTTATGTTTTAAGATCATATTTTAATATATTGGTATCTAAAATAATTTAAAAAATATATATTATTTTAATGTATTTCTAAACAAAAAAAATAACCACCGAAAAATAACCTCCTGAATACATTTAAAATAAAACAAAACTCATATATTTATAGAAACTATAACCCACTAATAATAATTTCAACAATATTAGCTAGTAAACCAATTTTAACAAAGGTTAATAACAAGTTTTATATAGGATTGCAGATTAACATCCACTTGATTTAATTTCAACAAGCTTTGTTCATAGAGGAAAGTATAGGCAGCAACTTAACATAAATAGAGATATCCGGGAAATTAAAAGGAACAGCAAGATGGCATCAAACAACAAGCAAAAGTCAATTGGGTAATTTGCTTCGATATTCAGTAATCCACAATATTACTTCCCAAATTAAAAGAAAGTCCGATATAGGACTTGGTGAGAGATATTTCCATTGTGTGGCCCAAATGCTATGCATTTCATGAGTTCAAAAATTAGTAAGGTGGTTAATTGTCCAAAGGAGGAGAAATATAAAGGGTATCTTAATTACCTATTATTTTGAAAAGAAAAAAATAATTATTATAAATTAAAAACATAAAAAAAATTTAGGATGGAAACATTATCCAAAAATTTAATATATCACCAATTGAAAAACCTTATATAATGCCATTGATGTTTTTATTTGTCCATCGGTATATCCATTAATAAATATAACATATCATTAACAGAATACCATCTATAATTTAATTGGTGAGTTAACAATAACAGTGGTATTTGCAGTAATGTTTTTTCAACTCTCTCTAAAATATACCAACGGAGTTATTCCATCAGTAATATTTTAAAAAATATATATTGAACATAATTAGAAAAATAATTAAAATAATTAAAATAATATAAAAATCAAATATTTATTACATAATTAAACATTTGTTTTTTCAAATACAGTAAATCTAAAATAGAGATGCACTGAAAAAGGGAGGGAGAAGGTTAGTCATCGTTGGGACTGTGGGGTCAATTAAGGGGTCACTTATATCACTCATCTATGATCTCATCTCTATTATCAATCGATAAAGTTCTTCATAATCAGCAATGAATCATTTACATTTTATATTAAGCTGGGTCGTCCGAGCATATACTCGTTAGTTTAACATCGCTACAAACTCTAGAGTTTGAGTGCTCGAAATTGATTACAAGCATCCAATAATCAAAGCACTACGGGCTATCCATAAATTCTCGATCGTAGTGTTAAAAAATCCGTATACCTGATTTCTATTGGTTCCATCAGACAATCTTGTCTCTAACCACAAATCCATATCAAGATCCAGATAGGTTAAAGAATTGTGCTTGTATTTCTCCTTCAACCAGCTTTTATATGCATTCTAAAAAAAAATTATCAAATTTAAAAATAATAACTTAATAAAAAAATAATTAAAAATCAACATACCACATAAATGTTGAGCTTAACTATCTGAAAAATTATTACACCCTTTTTGGCGGTCATTTCCATTCAAAGAATTCTAATAGAAAACATGGTCTGTGAAATCAAAGTTATATGAGGATAAAATTAATATAAAATTAATTTTCAGAAAAGTTGATATCAGCCCAATAATTAAAAATGTTTTTTTAGGATTTCCCGAATATATAAAATTCATTGGTTCAAATATATTCTTTGTTGTATGAGTACCGGTCAGTAGGAGGCAGTGGCTTTACTCGGTTTATTTATTTGTTTATTTTCATGAGCTGGTGAGGGGAAAATATATAACCGAGCCCATATAGGATAATGGTCCAACGACATTCGGACTGAAACTGGCTTGGCATAAGGCCATTTAGGATGGGCTGGGTATCCAACGGCCCATATTTATTTCCATCAAACAATTTTCTATATTTCACATTTAATATTCAAAATTATATTAGCATAGCTTAAGATTCATTATTTCACAAGGTTTTTGTTTTAAGTTTTTGGGATTCTAAAGCAATAATTGACGTAGACACTGTCAGGAGTAACACAAAAAAGACAGTAATAAAAAACAACATAAAATTCTACTTGTTTTAATTCAATTTTTTACCTTTATTTTTGTATAAATTTTGAAAAATAAATCCAAAAAATTTTTTATTTTCAATAAATTTAGATAGTTTTAATAATATAATTTTACCTTTATCCTAAGTTTGAATCAAATCAATTACCCATCAAGCTACTGTTTTTTTAATTTTATTTTATTTTGGAAAAGAATTTATTGAATTTTACTAAATTCATTTTTATTTACTGCAGGCTTAAAAGTTTTTAAATATTTTTAAATTTTTCTTTCCTTTCTTTCAACATTTTTTATTGTTAAAGCTTGATTTCAAGATTTCTCATAATGAAGGGTATCTGGCATACCATATGGACAAGTATAATTCATTTTAAATTTTTAATTGGGTAGCTATAACTTCAATTAAAAAAACTAATTCTCGCACCAAGATTTAGATTATTCATTACAATAGTATAACGATGAAATTACTCCTTTACCATTAAACATTCTAATTATGTATTGAGGGTAAGGTCGTTTTTTCACTATAATACAATTGTTTTTTACAAATTATATGAGTTAGATTGGTCTTTTTTTTTTTCACAGTAAAATTATTAATTTAACCTTAAAGTAAAAAAAATTATAACGCCTATTATTGAAAGCTGTTTTGTTCTTTTTAATTTTTTTTATAATAGTATAATTATTTTTAATGTCTTTAAAGGCAATCAACATAATTCTCTCATAAGAAATTTGTTTGGTCATTTTACATTGATTTTATTGTAAATTTTGAAGCTATTCAAGGGTGTTATTGTAATTTACATTGATTAAATATATATAAAAAAAAATTATTGACATGTGGTTGGGCTCCACGTTGTTCGGACAACGTGTGTGAGATCATATAACCACCAAACACCACATTTCATGAAAGCATTTGAAAAGTTGCCCCCTAACATATATTTAGTTTGGCACTAATGGTCGTTTCTTTTTCTTTTTTTTTATTTTTTTGCCTTGAATTCTATACTAACCCTTTTAAAAAATCAAGTCAACCCC
Organism: Populus alba x Populus glandulosa; assembly: GCA_033617975.1. Lineage (NCBI taxonomy): Eukaryota > Viridiplantae > Streptophyta > Magnoliopsida > Malpighiales > Salicaceae > Populus > Populus alba x Populus glandulosa. The sequence continues at coordinate 13,397,962 of CM066161.1, forward strand.
TACAATTTATTTCTCATTTATATATGGTCTTTATCATTTTAATTACTATTTTTTTAATTTTAAATAAAACATGAAATTACAAATATTTTTTAATTTCACTCCCTTTTATTTTTTAATCTTTCTTATTTGGTCCTTATTCTTTTGATTAGTATTTTTTTTTTGATAAGCTATAAAATTATATATTTTTTTTCAATTTCACCCTTTTTTATTTTTCTTTCAAATTTGATCATCATTCTTTTGATTGCTATTTATTTTATTTGAGATTATTTTTTAAGTTTTTGTTTTACAATTTCATTCTCTATAGGTTTTTTTCTATCAAAATTGATCTTTATTTTTTATTGTTATTTGTATTCCTTTGGAAAGTTTTAAAATTAATATTTTTACTATAATTTCATCATTCAAAATAAAATTATTTGAGAAATAAGCTTCTTGATTAAACTCGATTCAAAGATTTCAAAGATTGTGACTTTTAGAGAATACACTAGGTTTAAGAGGTTCGCTCGAGTTAGCTTGGTTTTATTTTTTCTTTTTTAAAACTAATGTTTTCTTTTTTTGCCCTTTTTTACTGTTTTTCTTTATTATTCTCTTATGGTTTGTCTTTTTTGGAATTAGTCATGGGTTCATGACTAAAGTCATCAGTTTAAAAGATTAACATGAGTTGACTTTTGATTTTTTTATCGTTTTTTTAAGTTGATTTTTTTCAATCTCATCCTGTAATATTTAATTTATTTGAAATTGGTGTTCCTTTATTTTATATGAGTTTATCCCAATTTTATACTATAATAACGAGGTTTACAGGTTAACTTAAATTGTTTTTTGGTATTATGGAGTTAGTCTTGAGTTCATGGCTAAAGTCATCGATTTCAAATGTTAATTTAATTAACTTTTTATTATTATTTAAATTGAATTATTTTAATTTCATCATTCAATATTTAATTTGTTTGAAATTGGTCTTCTTACTTATTTTTTTCATTTCCTTTCTATTATGTTATCATAATAGTTTATTAGGGTTTTTTTTAAAACAATTTTATCCTTTATAAGTTTTTTTCTATTACATTTGATCGCTATTTTTTTTTAATTGTTATTTTTTTTTGGTTGACAAGTTTTTTAAATTAATTTTTTTATTATTATTTCAACCTTCAAAATTAAAATGGTTGGAAATTAAGCTTCATATTGAACTCAGTTCAAGAAATTCATGATTTCCATGATCAAGGGGTTTACGGGTTAACCCGAGTTGACTCATATTTTTTTCATTTCTTTTTAAATTATTATTTTTTTATCATTTCATCCTTCAATATTAAATTGTTTGATAATTGAACTTCATGATTTTATTCAATTTGCTTTCAAATGCGGTCACTCGGTCATCTTGATATCATGATTAAGTTAGAGATTTTATATTTTGACCTGGGTTAACTTGTATTGAATTTTTTTTTACCATTTTTAAATTATACTGTTTCTTAATTATTTTTTCTTTCAACGTTTTATTCATTAATGGCTAGAAAAATGAAATTAAGATTTTACTGATTTTTTTAATTGTCCTGGTTATTGGTTTGGGATCCGATCCGACGCGGAAAGCGTACCCGAGTACGGTATGGTAAGGTGAAGATGAGGGTGGCGGTGCATTAAAATTGAGGAAGTAGTCGTATACACGTGGAGCAAAGAGGGATCGTGAGTAGTGAGTACAGCTTCGATCCAGCTGTTTCAACACTTGCTTGACTTGATACCTTGGTAGTCGTAGAAGACACGTCTGAGCTTAGGACGGTTTAACTCTTTTAGGTTTTGTTAGATTACCCGTTAAATCATGCCACCTACAATTTAACACGTCACGTCGAACAGAAAATTATCCCATACAATATACATGAAGATAAAAACTTTCCCTGTACTTTTGTCCTTATTCATGGAGATTTCCTCCCTTCAAGCAGTTCTCGACGTAAACTTTCCTTGTACTTTTGTCCTTCTAAGAATTCGATTGGAATTGTGATGTTAAAAGTATATTTTATTTAAATTAGCACATTAAAAAATTTTAATATTATTTTAAATAAAAAAATTTTAAAATTTTTTAGAATGCGATGCAAACACATTCTAAAAATTCATTGTATTATTTTATGAGTTATTTCTTGAGTATTCATGGGTTGATAGCTTTTTATATTGAAGGTTTTTATAATATTTTTAAACTTGATTAGAATCTAGATCATGATATATAATTCAAAATTGTAGTAAAAAAACATGATTAAAAGAAGAGGCAGCAAATGGAAAAAAAAAATTACATGTCCAATCTCAAATTCATAAGCAAAAGCACATGTTTTTCTTTTGCTTCTTTAACATCACTTTTAATTTTAGTTTAAAATTTTATTTTATTTATTTTTCAATTCTTGAGTTTGAGAGAAAAAGAAAAAAGAAAATTGATAGTAAATTGTGAAAGAAAGAGTTGTCGAGTAACAACATTCCAATACAAAAAAAAAATTAATTTAATTTTGGTGTTAATAAATTCTATTTGACAAGAGTTTTATTAAGAAGAAACTTATTCACAGATATTAAAAACTCACTAGAGGGACCATTACACGGGTAAGAATTTCATATTGGATTTTGATTTCTTTCATTCATTTTCTTCTAGTAGATTGGTGTTGAGCAAGATTTTTCTTTTTGTTTAATTTTATGATTTGGATTGGTTTAGAGGTGTTTTGAGTTACAAGATTAGTTGATTGATATTTTCATGATGTTTATTGGGTATTTTTTAAAAAAAATAAGTTAAAAAATATTTTTTTTCCAAAACAATCCAACTTGGTTTTCTGATAAGAATTTGGGTTGTTTGCTTTATTGCTTTTATATATATATATATATATATATATATATATATATATATATATATATATATATAAAGGTTAAAAACATGTTGCCCGCTTTAAAAAAAAAAGGTTAAGCACGCGAGCATGGCCTTGTACGCTCACTTGCATTGGCCCTTATTGGACTAGGCATGCGGGGCCCCATTTCTTCAGCCTGGGTGTTTGGCTGTTTTCTGCATTTTTTATTCTGTTTTTTTAGATTTTGATTAAAATGCATTGTGAAAAAAAAAAAAAACTTGACATGATATTTCAATTATTACTCAATTTTTTCAAAGTTCTTCGGTAATACTATAGATTTTTTATGGGAATGCTAACAATGTTTTTCAATTATTTTATACATTATATGCACACAAAAAATCTAATTAATATTTAATAAAAATAAATTTTGTTTTTTTGAATTTTTTAATGGATCTTTAACATGATCTCATCGTATTTATTGATTTTTCTTGAGATATTTTTTTAAAAAGATTATTGTAGGTTTTTATTAAAAAAGAACACATGTAATTAAAAAACATGTTTTTCTTGAAACATTCAAGAGATGTATTAATAAGAAAATATTGTTTAAATTAGAAAATATATTAAATTGGCAAATAAAAAAAATTCATTTTGATATTTTGATATTTTAATAAAAAAAACTTTAAATCAATGTAGTTTTTTAAATTAATTTCTTTAAAAAAATTAAACCAAGATTTAGTTGAGTTAATTAAATTATGAGTATATATATCAAGTAAAAGAACACATTTAATTAATTCTCACCCATTTTACTTTGAAACATGGATTATTATAAAGATTGGATTGACGAGTCAACATGTTGTACCACCAAACTTAACTAAATGTAATAATATTGGTGAAAAGTTATCACCGGATGAGCATGAGCAACTAATCAGTTATGTGATCGTTAAGATGACACAATATACCTATATTAAAAAAAAATCAACTACTTCTGTTAATATGCAATTTTTATCAATCATATATTGACTAACACCAGCCAAATCACGTCGATTATCACACATGATGTTTTTCCAAGTGTCACGTTTTGTATAATTTTTCCTTACCCTAACTATGGTTTCCCATGGTAATTAATACGTTCATTAGCTTTCTTTTCTTTTCTTTATTTATTTATTATATGCTTTGACCCCTTAGATCTCTTATACTGTTTTGACTACGTTCGAAACATGTAGAAAGGGTCCCTCGTGGGGCGAGAAATTAATGCCATTCTTATAGACTGATCCACTCAAAACCTGGCTGTAAACCATATTATAAATTAACAGTTAATTTTAAAAATATTTTTTATTTAAAAATATATTAAAATAAAATCATTTAAAATTATTGAAAAACTTATTTTTTTTTAAATGCCAAATATTTATTATTTAACTACAAAAACAAACATACTCTCGATAAGTACTAGCATCTCCTAATTAATTTACTTAAAAATATTTATTTGAGATATATTTTTCTTTACAAATATTAGAATTAATATTTGCGTAAACTTGTTTAAATTTTATGTAAGGGTTGACGTATAAGCTTGTCAAGATTAATATACATCTTATCGTTGCTTGGATTGCCAGCTTTACTTCAATTATTTATATGATCTTTGGTATACATTCTTGTCAAATTAAACACTTGATTGACGTACGTAAACTCAAATATACTTTAATCAAAAGTTGAGAGATAAGGGAGAGAGAGTCATAAAAATAAGAAAGAAGAAAGAAAGCTTTTAACTAGCATAAAAAAAAATTAATTTTAATATTGTTAAATTTTTTTAAATAAATAGTTAAATGACGTTGTTAATCATGATGGAAAAAAATAGATTAGAATTCAAAATTTTAATTTTAATTTGATATTGACAATTCTTCGACTAATTAGATTATGTTATGAAGTGAAAATAGAATCATAAAGGTTTCTATGATTTTTCTATGTGTTTTAATTAAAAAGATGTTGAATTTTGAGTGCCAGGGGCAATGAACTAAGAACTTGAATATTTGATCCCTCGAGCTTGCAGAAAATAGTTTTAGTAGACACATATTGTATGCAAAGCGAGGAATGTTTTATCCTCTATTTTTTTTTTAATAAAAAAAACTCAACTCAAAAGTTCAATATTCTAGATACACGAACTTATTCTTCCAAGCTTAAACATACTTGAAACCGAATAGTGTATTTGAAAATGTGATTGTGTTTATTATTCAAAATATTTTTTATTTAGAAAAGTATGTCAATAATATTTTTTTATTTTAAAAAAATTATTTTTGAGATTAACACATCAAAATGATTTAAAAACATCAAAAATATATTAATTTAAAATAAAAAAATTAATTTTTTTTTAAAAATACTTTTGAAACACAATGCTAATTAGATTTAGCCTATCAAGCTTAGCCATGCTCATGCCACTATTTTAAGCCTAAACACATATATATGGACTTGATCCACATTCACTTTTCTTTTCTTTTATTTATTTAATTGTTTTGTTTTTTGATATTTTACAACTAAATTCTCTACAAATACAATAATTAAAAAGATGTTATAATAATTATTTAATCATGCCATGCTTTTCAAAAAAAAAAACTATTAGAGCTTTTCTTGTAATATTAGTAATTACTTTATAAATTATTATTTATGAACCTAATGTGTAAAATATTTTAAAAAATAATTACGCATGAATATTTAATGAAAATAAAATATTTATTTTTTATATATTTTTTATTTTCTCTTAAAGTCACACATATAAGATTATCATGTCAAATTTTTGTGAGTAAAAATATATATTTGTGTCCCATTTGTAGACAAAAAAAAATAAATTCAATTAAAATATGAAAATATTATTGTTCACAGAGTAATGCTAACGGGTGATTCAGAGCATTCATGTATGAATCTGTCATAATTAGATGAGAATCTGTCTTAGAAAAATTATGTGAATGGCCTAATAAATACATTTAATGGACCAATGTAACAATCTAAGCTTAGAAGAAGGTTTAGCTGCTCCAAACTAGAATGATGATTCAAAGGGATTTTTTTTAAGTTTGTTTTCTTTAAAGTAGTTACCGAATCACTACTTGTTCATTTGATATTTAGATTTCAAAAATCTCTTTTCGAAGTTCTAGTTTTAATAATTTTGTAATTTTTTTTATGAATCGATCAATTATTTCAATGAATTGATCATTTAATTAGTCCTTAATTTAAATAAATATTATTGACAATTGCAACATTAATTAAAATTTTATCATAATTCATAACAACATCTAAAAATATACTATTTCACCAACACTTTTTTCTTACGTATCATTTCATCATTTATTTGTTTTTTACGTGCGAAATGCCAAATTTATCCCAAAACTAGGTGGCACTGTGCTAGAATATTCGTTCAGTTTAGTGCTGGTGGATTTAACATGGAAAGACAATGGACGATATGCAATGCTTCCAGCATAGCTACGTAACAACAGTATCTGATTAATTATCCATATTTAAGAAAACAAAATATCAATACCTAGATAATAGGAGGTCCACGTACTCAACATTGAACAAATAATCACAGTCAGTAAATATTAATCTATTTCTTTTTTTTAATTCTCATATTATTTTAAGTGTTTAAATTTGGAGTTTTTAATTTTATTTAAAAATTTCCCAATAATTAAAAACATTAGTAAAATAGAATAGTAAAACAAATTACTTTTAAAAATAGCATGATTCGTAAGGGCACGTGTTGCATACACACAACCATTGACTTTGTGAGCATGTACTAGGTTGTAACTTTTTAGATTTAAAAAGGTGTGCGTGTCAAGCTCTCTGGATACGGATATGCCACGTGAGCGTGTACCGTGTTATTTTTAAAAATAAATTCATATGTTGTCATTTTTTTTCCATGGTACTATTTGTTTTATATATATATATATAAACTCTTTAAATTTGTCTCCCTTCTTCTTAGATACTTTCCTTCTATATTTTATAAAATTTTATATTTTGTGATTTTAGTAATTTCTTAACTAATAATTTCGTTTAATACAAAAACTCACATGATATTATTTCCTGTAGTAGAATTTAATGATTTTCTCATCTGCCTCCTACTCCATCGATCTTTGATACCAAAAACCTGTCTTATTACAGATCATATATTTCCTGTAGTTGTTTTAGGCTGACCATGACAATATATTAACACGTGTCATTCATTAAAACCCAAGAAAAATGAGCACATGCAACTCATTGCCAGCATCTCCCGCACTTAAATGTAACTACGAGGAAGCTCCCTTCTGCTGCCATGGCAAACACTCCCATGATATGTCACGTCTATTTATAGATTAGGGCACACTAGCTCTCTCAGTTGCCAAAGCCATCAGTTCTACAATCATCGCTACTCCACCAGTACAGTACTGCCATAATACCATTCATCAGTAGACACAACCTTAATTTCTTCTGTTTAATTGCTACAATGGAAGGAAGAATCAGGGACGGCCATCTTGGGATTAGTCCGCCGCGATACAGAGGTGTACGACAGCGGAAATGGGGGAAATGGGTGTCCGAAATCCGGGAGCCTGGGAAGAAGACAAGAATTTGGCTCGGGAGTTATGAGATGCCTGAAATGGCAGCGGCCGCATACGACGTTGCAGCATTGCACCTGAGAGGACGTGGGGCGCAACTGAATTTTCCTGAGATGGTGGATATTTTGCCCCAGCCAGCGAGCTCTACCGCAGAGGATGTGCAAATGGCGGCACAAGATGCGGCTTTGCTGTTTCGGAGACCAATGAAATGCTCGGAGGCTGTAAGCGGCGATTCCAGTACTGGTGGTGGTGGTTTAGGTCCTGTTAGGGTTGGGTTGTCACCAAGCCAAATTCAAGCTATAAACGAGGCACCATTGGACTCACCAAAAATGTGGATGGAGTTAGCAGGGGCTCTTCTGCTGGAAGAGCCTATGATCATGAGTGATGATATTGATGTTGAGTATAGAGATGAGTGGGGAGAAATGCAGCATGATTCCATTTGGGATTATTAATAAATCATATACAATTATTTATTTCGTGTTATTTCGTGGGTGTTGCTGTTGCTGCTATTATTATTACTATATTATTATTTATAATGATAATTTGACTATACTAATGTAATGATGGGATATTTGATCAATTTAAAAACTAGCTAATTTCTCCGATATTACATTAGAGTCAACAATATTTAATTAAGCTTTCTCCATCCATTGATCCTTTTTTCAATAATTTTCGGGAGAGAGAGTTAATTTGCTCACTTGGAGAAGTGGAGGGTTGGCTCTTTTGACAACTTCGGGCTCTATAAATGATGCATTGAAAGGCATAAGTTTTTCAAGACGTCGTTTAGCGTGTAAAACACTTGAAGAGAGCCTGAAAAGTGTGTTATTTCCTTTTAATTTGCACAAATTACCTACTTGTTTCGATGCGAAGGACAAGACTTCTGCCTTCAATGAATCCAGCTTCTTTCGTTCATGCTTCATGATATCCAATCGTCATCTTCTCTTAATTATTTTTAACCATTAATTAAATGCAACAACTGAAAAAAGATATATAAGAAGAAGAAGAAAAGGAAGGGACAGAACTTGGCCGGATTCCATCTGGCCATAACATCGACCAAAATAATGACTCGGTGAAACATTTCATCTCAATAAATCGGTGAACAGATTATCCGAATGGAGATAAAAATAGAATTGAAATTTTAGATTTTTAAATTGTACCCTTTTTCTTTTGTGTTGATTGTCTTATTAAAAATAACTTTTGAAGTTATTTTTTGTAATTAAAAGGTTGAGAAGAGTATTTGGTTGTGTTTTTTTTATGAAAAAAATTGCATTTTGATGAAAACATCATCTGTTTGTTTCTACATTTAAAAAGCTTTTGCGAAAAATTTTATTTTTATTTATTTTAAATTAATATATTTTTGTTATTTTAAAATTATTTTAATGCATTAATGTCAAAAATAATTTTTTAAAAATAAAAAATATTATTTTAATATATTTTAAACACAAATTTTTTTTTAAAATATAACTCAGCCAGAATTTTAAGAAACCCACATATTATTTAAAAACTAGCTAATTTCTCCGATATTACATTAGAGTCAACAATATTTAATTAACCTTTCTCCATCCATTGATCCCTTTTTCAATAATTTTCGGGAGAGAGAGTTAATTTGCTCACTTGGAGAAGTGGAGGGTTGGCTCTTTTGACAACTTCGGGCTCTATAAATGATGCATTGAAAGGCATAAATTTTTCAAGACGTCGTTTAGCGTGTAAAACACTTGAAGGGAGCCTGAAAAGTGTTTTATTTCCTTTTAATTTGCACAAATTACCTTCTTGTTTCGATGCGAAGGACAAGACTTCTGCCTTCAATGAATCTAGCTTCTTTCGTTCATGCTTCATGATATCCAATCGTCATCTTCTTTTAATTCTTTTTAATAATTAAATGCAACAACTGAAAAAAGAAATATAAGAAGAAAAAAGGAAAAAAAAAGAAGGGAAGGGACAGACCTTGGCCGGATTCCGTCTGGCCATAACACCGATCAGAATAATAACTCGGTGAAACATGTGATCTCAAAAATAGGGATTGTCTTATTAAAAATAACTTAAAAAGTTATTTATTGTAATTAAAAGGTTGAGAAGAGTATTTGGTTGTGTTTTTTTGTTGAAAAAAAAGGGACAAAAATTGCATTTTGGACGAAGACCAGAGGGGTTTAGCCAGAATTGTCAGAAACCCACGAATTATAATTGTAGAAACAGAGGCTAGACAACATGCCAGCAATCCTTGCAAGACGGTCGCCCCTCCTCGCCCTTCTCTCTCTTAGAGCTTGTTTGGTATTGTGGTTGTGGTTACTTTTTAAATAGTTTTTCGTGTCAAAATGCATGCCAATGATATTTTTTGATTTTTTAAAAATCATTTTTGACATCAGCACATCAAAATAATTTGAAAACACTAAAAACATATTAATTTGAAGTTAATAAAAAAATAAAAATTTTTTAAAATTTTTCAAAACTATTTTTGAAACACAGAAACAACCAGGCCCTTAGTAATTGTGCTTGGGCTACACTAGTTTCAAGCTAAAGGTAAAAGTTTTATATCTGGATTGATATAGTATAAAAGTATTTTTTAAGGTAAAAGTTTGTGAGTAATTATTTTTTAAAGTATTTTTTTATTTAAAAATATATTAAAATAGTATTTTAAAAACCAAATTTTAACAAAAAAAAAAAGATTGAACAAACACCTCTTTTTAGTGTTTCTTTTCTTTTCAAAATATATTTTATATCTGGATTTCTTCTATATTTTTTTAAAAAACATTTTTTAACCAAATATAGTTTTGGTAACTTTGTATTGATATCATATAAAAGCAATTTTATAGAAAACTATTTGACCAAAGAAAATAAATATTGAAGATCATGTAATTTTTCGTTATATTGAATTAATTTTATTTATATATTTACTGATAAAAAAATGTTACAACTAAAAGTATTTTAATAGATAAAATGTGCATAATGTAATAAATTAAAGAATATCCATCCAATATTCGAAACATATTATTTACATATAAAATAAAAATTAAATGTTGTCTTGTCAACCATAAGTTAACATTTTGTTTTATTCATTGGTACAAAGTACTGCTTCATCTCTATCCTTTGTTTCTTAATTTTATTTCGTCCCATCTAATTTATTTCCAGCTTATCTTATCTCTCACTTAAGATGGGAGAGGCGCTATATATATATATACTTACACTTATCTCAACTAATTTTATAAATTTTAAAATTAATAATCATATAAATTTCTAATAACTATCATATTAGTAACCACATACCTCGAACTTAACAATCATAACCACCATACTAGTAACTATATTTCTCAAACATAAAATCACAATATTCAATCTCAAACTTTTATTATTATTAAACCATTTATTATATATATATATATATATATATATATATATATATATATGCGCGCACTTAGCATTAAGGGAGCCTCGGGAGTACAAAGACCAAGGACAATTAAACCATGTGCTACAGTATCCGGGCTCATGTGGTACTCCTGTGAAAATTTGAAATTAAAATTAAAAAGAGTGTGAGAATGGTACCAATTACCACATTTTTAAACCCTACAATTTGGTGGATTTACCTCTGACTTATCTCAAAGGTTTAAAAGAAAAGTTAATTCATAATTAACTTAAATAATAGACTAGTTTAATTCATGACTTCAATAAATTTAATTAATTTATGAATCCATTAATTTAGTTAAAATTTAATTTTGCTATAAAAAATTTCTTTAAAATTATTGAGTCAATCTTTTTAGCTCAATATTTTTATACTTTGAAAAAGCCTAGACCTGCTTTTGAATTTAATCATAAGCTGAGTTCAAAGTACCGTGGGTTTAACAAGTTGTCAGACCCGGTATACTTGAATTTAGCCATGAGTTGAACCCCAAAATACTATGATTTGATGAATTTTCAAACTTATATTTTCTAGGTTTAGCTATGCGCTAGACTCAATTAGTTCTATCTTAAGATTATTGACATGACCAATTCATGTAAGGAATAATCATGTTCTTATATCTATAGTCCTATAAAAAGTCTCAAAATAGCCTTCTAAATTTTCATTTTATTAATACTCATTAATGATAAAAGATATTTGTATCTTATTAATGATATGTAAGGAATCTTTATTCCTCATTAATATTATTAAGCAAAAATGATTCTATGATCCCTGCACTCCACAAACCAACAAGATTTAGAAAGTATAAATATACCTTGAATCACCGAGGTAAAATATTTGTTTTTTTTCTACTTCTAAGCTTATATATCTTAATATCCTATATCATTAATCATACAATAATAAAGGCAAATACTATTTTTCTTAGAATCTAAAGTTTTATTTATTTATTTATTTATTATTATTATTATTATTAATTAAAATTATTAATTTTATCATTGGAGGATCTTAAAATCTTACCGACTATTTAATTTGTAGGAATCATGACTTCTTCCATTAATTTTGTACTTCCTAAGCTAATAAGAAGGAAGGAAATACTTACATAAACATTTAATTAATCACTATTTAAATATTAAATAAACCTGAAATATTAGATTTTAAAAAATCATAAGAAATAATGTTGATTCAACTTTAAAAAATTAAAATTAAAACATCTTTTTTATTTACTGGTGAATTCAAGTTAATATGTTGAATTTATATCAAGTTATGGGATGTACCGTGTTTAATAAACTGTAAAACTATAGTATTGCATACATTTTTCCACGGCAGCTTTTCAACCAAATTTTACTTGATGATGTATTTCCCAGAAACCCAGGATTTGAAATAACTGATAAGGTAATTTGATTGCTGCCCGGTGATTTCAATTTAATCTCTCTATTTTTAATAATCTTATTTTGATAATTGATTTAATTATCCGATTTTTATTAATATCATTTAATAAGTAATGACGGTGTAATCCTCCATCAATATCTAAAGTAAACTAAAATAAAGAATACATAGAAATTAGACATTTTAATTACCGGGCTCATGTGGTTCTCCTGTGAAAATTTAAAATTAAAATTACAAAAAGTGTGAGAACGGTACCACTTGCCACATTTTTAAACCCAGTCCAATTTGGTTGATTTATCTAGGACTTATCCCCAATTAGGTTAAAAAATAATTAATTTATAATTGACTGATTGATTAACCAGGTTAAATCATGACTCGATTAACCAATTAAGTTAATCCATAACTTGATTTATTTAATTAAAATTTAATTTTGATTTAAAAAAACTTCTTCAAAATTGACGAGTCAATCTTTTTAAATTAATATTTTTATGCTTTCTAAGAGCCCTAAGATAAGCTCAAGGTATCATGATTCTAGCAAGTTGCTAGCTTCGGTCTACTTGAGTTCACCCATAAACTAAATCTAAGGTAGTGTGAGTTTGATGAAGTGCCATATCTATCTCCTTTAAGTTAATTTAGCTATGTACTAGACCCAGTTGGTCTAAAAGATACAACTTATGACCATATGGTTTTATCTTAAGATTATTGGCATGACTTATTCATGCTAGGAATAATTATGTTTCTATACTTATAGTTGTACAAAAGGTCTCCCGAAAACCTACTATATTTTTATTTTATTAATGCTCATTAATTATATGAAATGGATATTTGTCTCTCATTAAGAATATGTAAAAGATCCTTTTCTTTTATTAATATAATCAAGCGAAAATGACTTTATAGTCCCTTCACTCTACAAAATACTATTTTCATCTATGTAATTTCAGTTCTTTTTAATTCTTCATATGAAAATTTATTTACTATGAATTACATACCATTATTACCTATTAGATGAATTTAACAAATATCAGATAAAATATAATTATTACATTGACAAATTATATAAAAAAAGTGAAACAAAATTTTTTTAATAAATAAATCTGATAAATGATAGGTTAAGCCAAGAACTCTTCATCAAATTATCAAATCAATAAATTTTTATTTTCCAAAAACATTAGTCATGCAATTGAAATTAATTGACTACCAATACTAAAATCAGCTGAATTAATGGCTTCTGAATTTCGATCGTGTGTTTGGTTTGGCTGTTGTTGTTTTTTAAAGTATTTTTCGTGCCGAAATACATCAAAATGATGTTTTTTTTATTTTTTAAAAATTAATTTTGAGATCAGCGCATCAAAATGATCCAAAACATAAAAAAAATAATTTTTAACAAAAAAAAAATTAAATTTTAGTGGAATGTGATTTGCACCGCGTTTCCAAACTCCCTCGCGTTATTTTAATTCAAATATGAAGGATTACTAAACAATTTCATTCACCATGTCTCCCTTTTTTTCCAAGAAAAGTCAATTTCTTCTTATCTGGTTTCCCATTCTCTAAAACTTTTTTTAATCATTCAGATATTATTTGGCAAGGCGGACACCACATATTTATTAAAAAATTCAGTTTTTTTTTCTTTTTAAAATTTATTTTTAATATTTTTGAATTATTTTAATATTAAAAATAAAATTTAAAAATAAAAAATTTATTTTAATATATATATATATATATATATATATAAAAAACATTTCAAAAAACATACAAGCACAACAATATCAATCATGCTATCAGTTAGATTTAGCGAAGCCGTCCAAATCTCTTATGGGCCAAGCAGGCATGACTTTTGAGAGTAATAGCAAACCAGTCTCACCGCTACCGTTGACCAGACCACAAACCCTCTCTTTTTTTTTTTTTTTTTTTTTTTTTTTTTTTTTTACCGTAGACCAAACTTAGACATAAAGAAGTAACAAGTAAGAATTAATTCCTAATACATAAGCATAAGCACTTTTTTTTTTTTTTAAATATAATCGCAACATTAAATATTACTCTAAAAGGCAAGGTTTTTTCATGGTATAAGTTTTTATTGTTCATCTTTTCATATATTACTGTGGATAAATTGTACAAAATTTTGTATTTTTAAATTTGATCTTTATTTTATTTTTCAACGATTAGTCCTAATTAAAAACTAATTTATTTTGATTTATTATGAAAAGATGGATTAAAAGAAGAGGGATAAAAATGAAAAAGACATCAAATATTGGTGGCATGCCATAAATCTTCCAAAAGATACACTTTAATAATACATTTAGTACCTCAATATTTTTCCAATTCAATTTTAATTCAAAAGATTTTTTTTTTTAGTCCTTGGTTGAGGACAGAGAGAGGTCGCTGAATTTTGGCGGTAGAGAGAGAAAAACGTAGTTGACACTGATTTAGGTCACCAAATTGAATGATATTTGTGTCAAATGGTTTTATTTGATAAAGAAAGTTCATGTTAGATATTTTTTTTTACCTTTAATGTTCGTTAAAACACTTATCTGAGTTCCGGTGAATTTCAGTTTTTGAGACAATAAATAGATTTATTATGGTTTTTACGGTGTTTTATTGGTATTTGGGGTCAAAAAGGGGTTGAAGAACAAGTTTTTGGATAAAAAACTTAAGTTTCAATTTTTCAGCTACTACAATAACTGAAATCTTGGCAAATTAGACAACGTGTCATCTGAAAAAAAATTTCAAAAACATTTTGGTTGGACAAAAAAATTTAAGGGTCCAGTCGCGCGAGCTTGCTAAGGGAAAGCTCATGCATGAGCCTTGACAAAATGGATCAGGCTGGCTGGCCTTTGCTCTTTTTTTTTTCTAATTCTTTTTTAAATTAATGATTTTTTATGGTTTTTTCTCTATTTTTTAATTTATATTTAAATTAGTAGTCATTATCTCTTTCATTTTGTTTGGAGATCCTCTTTTAAATGACAATTATTGTTTTAGTTATGCATTTAAATTTGAAGAGTTTTTCCAATTGATCTATAATTTTTTTTATTTTTATCTTTTGTGTGGATGGATTTTAGTTTTGAAAATAAAAAAAATATTTTCAAAAAATATTTCTAATATGCGCAACCTTACATGATTTTTTTTATTTTTATTTTATTCGATTAATTTAATTTGTGTCTCTATTTCTATTATTATTTTAATAAACAAGTTTAACAAACAAAATCAAGTGAATATCTTTTCTTTTAAGATTAAATATTTTTATATACATATATCTCTTGGTTTTTTAAATTTTATTTTTAAGTATTGTTAATAACTTTTTATTTATTTTATTACATGTATACATAACATTTTTTTTATTTGAACTTAGATTTTTTAAACTACAAAACGTGTTAAAAAATCTTGTATAATAATTGTTTTATAGAAAATAAAAATATTTCACCCATGGTAAAGCATGGTTCCATAACTAATACTTAATGATACAGTGTAAGCCTGTTTTAAAGAATATGTTTAGATAATATAAAAAAATAACATTAAATTTAATATATTTTCAAACCTAGAGTATTTAGAAATGCAATTGAAATACATTAGCCGTCAAAATATAAAGTAAAATAAACAAATGAATAATAATAATAATAATAAAATGTATTGAAGAACACCACATTTTGGTTTATACAGTG
Organism: Populus alba x Populus glandulosa; assembly: GCA_033617975.1. NCBI lineage: Eukaryota > Viridiplantae > Streptophyta > Magnoliopsida > Malpighiales > Salicaceae > Populus > Populus alba x Populus glandulosa. The sequence continues at coordinate 13,413,767 of CM066161.1, forward strand.
TATTCTTTTCTCTTTCTTTTTCCTTTTCCTTTTGAAATGAAAATGAATTTCATTATGAAAAAAATTGTTTAAATCATTTCATAAAAAAATTATCGTTTACTTCACGATTTACAATAAAATAAGATACAAAATAAGAGGCTATATATTTGGTATTAATTACAACTCATAAGAAGGTGTTTCTTTCATTGTTTTTAAACTTGTTCGTGGATCAACTTGGTTTCTCATCAATCTGAGACATGATTTAAGTTAAGGTTTTATATCAAATTAGAAAAAAATGAAGTCAATTTGATTAATTAATTTATAACTCGATTGATTAGGTCAAAACTCGAGAAAAATTTGGTTTAAAATGTTTAAAAATTAAAATAATATTATTTTAATAAAGTAATCTGAGCAGAGTTATGAAACGTAGTTTCTTCCATGGATTTATATATTGATAGCTTCAAATCTGATGAATGAAAAGAAGTAAAAATTCTCTCACAATACTGGGCCCAGGCCCAATATGTACTGAATGGCCTTTCTCAAATGATGTCTATTTCAAGCCATTTTTGGGCATTTCATCTGAGAGTGTTTTGAGCCATGCATTTTCCAGTATTTGAGCCATGCATTTTCCAGATGTTTTCCTAAGGGTATGACGAAGGAGTGTTAAGAATTATTCAATTTCTACTTTCTTCATTTATAATAAAACTTACTATAAACACTGCAAAATTACATTTAAAATATCACTTATTCAATATTTAATTTATTTTTTAAAAATATTTTGTAGGAGAATTAGCTGGTGTAAAATATTTTATAATCAATCCTTAAATTTACTTTTTTAAAATATTCTTACCTCATAAAATTTTGTAAAATATTTTATAACAACAATTCACTTATTATGTTGTAGAAACAAAAACTTTTCCACGTTTCTTTTTTATTTTATTTTTAATAAGAAAATATAAAAAATTGAAATAAATGTCCTCCTGCAACAGCCTTGCCACCTGCCAGCTTCTCCACCAGCGATGACATCAACCCATCCTCACCACAGTGGTGACGACGCCTGACCAGGTAGGCTCTCTTCTCCTTCCTCTCCTGCATTATAATCATTATTTTATTTTTCATTCTTGCTTGTTAAAAGCATGCTAGGTCCAGACCACTAAAAAGAAGAAAAATTGTTGGGCTTTCAGTTAGCCCAACCATGAGCTCGGGCCTCATGTCCAACCAACCTAGCCCTTAAGTTAATAGTGTGTTTGGCAAAAAGGATAATAAGAGAGCATAAATGCTATTTGTTGAGGCATGTTACGACATGCTTATGTCATCTCTGTATACAGAAAAAAATATGTCAAATTTTACATGGAAATCTTAAAATAAAGGTTTTAAATTGCATTGAAAAAGTTAGGGTCATTACATGATCTAACAACATGGGTAACCTTATTTATTTATAGTAGTTAAAGGAGACACCGTATGAGTATAAAATAAAAAATAAAAGGATAACATTAAGAGGGCATTTTTTTTATGCAAAATATTTTATTGGAAAAAAAATATTTTTTCAATATTTTTTATTTATTTTTCATAAAATATTTTATAGGAAAATTAATTAGTGTAAAATAACTTATAGTTAATCTTTAAATTTAATTCCTTTTTAAAAAGATATTTTGAACTCATAAAGTTTTGTGAAATATTTTACATCAATAATTCACTCATAATGTTGTACAAACAAATAATTCTCAAACAATCAAAATTTTTCATGTGTCATTTTTATTTTAATTTTTAACTAAAAAGGTTTATTGTAAACTGATTTGTCATAATTTTATTTGTTTTTTTTAAGAGGTTATTCTGTTCTTTTGACCTAGGTCACATGTTTGATGGGTTAGCTCGAGTGAACTAGATCTTTTTTCAAGAAGGTTTTTAAGAGATTTGATATTTTTTTCTAGTTTTTTTCTTTTAGTTTGAGATTTGAGATTTATAATTTTCATATTTTTTTTTCTATTAGATTATCATGCTCTCATGATTTTTCTTACTAGGTTTAGCGATCTTGTTCGGGTTTGCTAGTGTTATTTTTATCCAATTTGTTATTTGATTTTTTTCTAATTTAATCATTTTACATTTGAATTGTTAGAAATTGATCATCATAATGTTTTTCAATTTGTTTTCTATAGAGTTATCTCGGCTTTACGACTTAAGTCATAGATTTGGCATGCCAACTTAGATTGACTTTGATAATTTTTTTTTTAATTTTTTTTTTAATTTCATCATTCAATATTGAGTTGTTTTAAAATTTATTTTCATAATTTTTTTTCTTTTTGAAAAAATATTTTTTTGGTACAAGTCATCATGCTCATTTTTTATTTTTTAATTTGGTCTATTTATTATTTTGTTTTTTTATCCTAAGTTTTTTTTTATCCTTTTTCATGTAAAAAAGATTTTGCCCCACCCATATCACAGTACACTGTGTCCTGAAAGTAGTTACGGCTACAAAACTCTCTTGTCTATGAGTTACTCAAAGTACAATTCAAATGTCAAATCAACTCGTGTTCTTGTTGTAGAGTAGGTTTTCCATGTATGGCTTCAATTTCAGCATTTATAAGATATGAGCAGATAAATGGCAGCATCATCGATCAATCCAAGATATTCCCACTTGTGTGTTGAAAACTAACCACACAAGCAAAGTGTCTCTGAAACATCACATGTATAATTCGAGTGATTGCACTTAAAAAAAGTAGATGGCGAAATTCTCCATTTTAGCATGACCAAATTAATACGCAATCAAAGATTCCTTCTTGCTGCTCAATATCGGTGACCCATGCTTGGATCTCACGGGGACCCTATAGTTGCTCTCATCTTTTTCTTTTTTCAATCTCATCTTCCTAACCTACTACAATCATAGAAGAGTTTAATAGATTTGAAAAAGATTAGATAAATGTAAGATTCTCGTCTCATCCTCTTGGAATGGACTGACTTCACCAAAGGCTTCGCTATCCATAATAATAAAACTCATCTTGAAATAATTTTAAGGCCCGTGAGATTAGTTGAGGTGCGTAGAAATTGGTTCGGATATCAACGTTAATAAAAAAAATCATCTTGGAACAACCTTGATGGGTGTAGCTCAACTGGTTAGATCCTGAGTTTGCTTACCAGTTTGAGTCCCACAAATTTTAGGGTCACTGGAGGCTTACATGGTTATTAACTTTAGGACCCGTGATATTAGTCGAGGTGCGTATAAGCTGGCCCAAACACCCATATTAATAAAAAAAAACACATCTTGGAACATGTGTGGAAGTGTGATGTGATTGTAATTCAAATGTCTTTTTACTTGAAAATATATCATAATAATATTTTTTTAATTTATTTTTGACATAGCACATCAAATTAATTTAAAAATACTAAAAACAATTAAATTAAAAAAAATCAAATTTTCACGAAACGGTCACACTCTTAGTATTTCGTGCTGCCAAGCTAAAATGAATTGTTTATTAAATTATAGTGCTTGAAACATTTTAAGTAACATAAATAAATGAACAAACAAGCTGCATTAATAACTTCAAACCTGTCTCTAGTCCCATGTCCAGGCAGATGAACAAGATGCATAAACCCTCATAATTATATGATTATTCAAGCAAATGCAAGCTGCATAAACTCAACCCACCTAATTTAGCTTTCATTTTTTAATTAGTAAGTGCAGCAACTAATTACTATATATAGATTACAAATTTAATTAACTTATAGATCGCACAATAATCAAGTGACATGAAATAGGAACAAATTAGCCCCATGCATACCAAATCACACATGCAATATGATACTGTGCAGTACTCTCCAATACTTATTAAATCCATAAATTGAGATAGACATTGTTTCCAATTTCTTGATTCAATATCAAGTTTTGTCCTCGAAGTTAGATATTTTGTAATTCTAACATTAACCTAACATAGATGTTTTAACTCCGTCCATGTTCTACATTTTGTTAATGGATTTAGGATGAATTTAACTCTAAGCTAGGTAGTGTTAAGATAGACTAAACAAGATAAAAAAAAAAACTGTGATATTATTTGGTGAACCTTTGAACCATACAAAAATTAATTTTTGTTTAGTCTAAGGTTATTCTAGTGGAGAAATTTTTGTCCCACTAAAAAAGATAGGACAAGTTGTTCAATTCTCTGCACAATGATTCATCTAGGTCAATGTAAATATAAAAATAATTATTATTATATTTTAAAATTTTACTTGAGGGTCGATATGAGGTAAGACCCTAGTCATGAATTAGGTTGACTATTGATCTATGTCGATGTAAGGATAAAAGTGATTATTATTATTATAGTTTTAAAATCCAACTCTAAGATCAACCCAGGACAAAGCCTAGGTCATAGATCGAGTTGGCTATTGACTCATGTCAACATAAGGATAAAAATGATTATTGTCATAGCTTTAAGACATGAATTGAGGATCGACTTGGGGTAAGGCTTAGGTCATTGGCCGGGTTGACCATTCACCCGGGTCTATATAAGGATAAAAATAATCATTATCATAATTTTAAAATCCGACTTGGAGGTTACCCGAAGTCAGGCCTAGGTCATTGACCGAGTTAATCATTTACTCAAGTCAATGTAAGAATAAAAAAAATCAAAGCAACCTTATTTTGACCAAAAAATAAAATAAAAAAATTTATAAATTTTTTACTTATGTTTTATCTCAAGTTGATTTAGGTTTTTGACTGGGTCAGATCAGATCTATCATTCTCTATTTTTTCTTGACTAATCCAAATCTCAAGTTGGCCAGATCTCGTCCAATATCTATCGAACACAAAAAAAAGAGGATATATTATTCAATCCAGTTTTAAAGCACCAAATTCAAGACAAGACAATTATTTTTTCAGTCCAATATTGTTCATCATACTAAACATTACCTAAAGGATTCAGATGGTGCGCATTAAGCTATGTATATTTCTTTTCTTAACGTTCAAGTTCAAATTTTAAGGGAATTTTTTTTTATGCACCATAAGTTTACCTCTAATTAATATTTGTTTGAGAAGATGATTGAATTTTAATTGATGCATGAAAATAAACAAAAATTCCGGAGGGGTGTATTTGTATAATGTTTTAAATTACTTCAAGAAATTATTTTTCAGATGATTTTGATATATTAAAATCTCCTTACAAATTAAACATTAAATTTGATGATTTTTTTTATATAAAATCATTTTTATAAAACTGCTTGGATTGTATTATCAAATAACATTTAGATCCTACTATATATGTTTATAAATTAAACATCTTTGGACCTAACTTGTAACAATGGCAATGATTACTAAAGATCTTGCCTTTATAAAAAAGCAAATTGATTATCCCTAACCTAAGGGATAAAAATGAATCACAAGGGAAACATGTTTATCCCTATTTTTCCTATAATTAGCTAGTTTTTAAAAAAACACAGCAAGAACAAATAGAAGAAGTCAATAGAAATAACAGAAATAAGTTTTAAGTGTCAGTTGTAACCGAATAATAAAGGACTACAAACAACAGGGAGGCCCTCCACGTTCCCTCTTGTAGCCGTAACAAGCAAGGTATAGTACCAATCGATGCTAATAAAATGAATAAATGCACACGGAGATTCCTTATTTTCTGCCTAATCTTTCCTCCATTTATTTTTCTTGAGCAAGAACGTTAGTTATAGATCATTGAGTCTTCGTTGTGATCATTAACATGTGCTGAGTTTCGAGCCTTAAATGCAATGCCTTATCTGGTCTTCGTTTATGTTCTAGACAAAAGGGAGGGGACATTGGATTTTGATTTCTTATGTTTCTTTCATTAATGTTGTTGCTGTTGTCTTTATAAGTGAAGAGAATCTCAGTTGTGGAGATGGGGAGTGATCAGACTGAACATCATCATAGGCATCATTGCAACCAGCAACATCAAGTCTTGTTGCCAACACAGCCAGGTATGTATGTTCTTCGTATAATTATTGGATTCAAGAAGCCATGATTTTTTTTTTCAAGATTTACTTCCTATTTTGGACATTTCTTGGATTCTTATGAAGCGTAATGAGTCGGGGTTACCTGGGTTTTTCTGATCTTAGTTAAAGGCAGTTTAGTTTATTTTCGGTATTAAATCCAATTCTGATACATTTTTGCAGTTATTTTTCATGTATGAGGAGATTTGTACATTGGCACTTGAGTCCAGAGAGAAAGGGAGGGAGGGAGGGAGTGGAAATGGCCACTGAAACAGACCATCTTCATCACCATCATCATCAAACCTATGGAGACAATCGGTCATGCCTAGAACTATCACCAGATAGAGAAGAATCCCAGGTATAATATTCCAATGCTTTGCCTACCGTTTTTCATTTTGCTTTGTTTCTATCTATCTGCAAACAGTTGTTTTTCATGTTCTATTAGGGTTCTTTTAATGTTAAACTTAATTATTAATTAAATAAAAGCCTCTGTTAGGATCAGTTATCTTTACTTTTGCAGCACCATGCTGTTTTCTGTCTAATTTCTTTGCAAACAAATTGTGTGTGTTCTCAAGCAAGATTTAAAGAGAACTAAAATACTTAAAAAAAAAAAAGTCAAAGAAGATTAACTTTCTTCATGGAACACAGCGCAATATGTGTAATTTTATGTTGATTGTTTAATTGATTTTCAGAATACTATTTGAATCCTGAGGAATTTGAATTACAGGAACAAAACCAATTGTTTTTAGTGACAAGTAGTTTAATCAAGAGGGTAATTAGCATGAAACTTACTACATCACGACCCTGGGCATTTACCAATGAAACCATAAATTTAAGCTGATTCAACTAGAGTACTTGCAAACTTCATACCAGAATTGCTGTGATTATTGAAAATGAAGAGTTGAGTTACTGATTGAGATGTGGAACTGCAGATAATATTGAAAGTTTGAAGTTGTTCTGTTAATTTGAAAACTTACTACATCACGACACTGTTCAATGTTTTCTTTTTTTTAATCTATAATTTATCTTTAAAATCCAAAGCAGGATGCGTCAGTCTCCCAAATCATGGATTGCAGTTCAATAACTTTTGGAAGATACACTGCAGACACACTTGCATGGGAAAAATATTCTGTTTTCTCCCACAACAGATGTCAGGAGGAGTTGGAGAAATTCAAGGCACCAGGATTAGTTGCTCAGAAGAAGGCATATTTTGAGGAATACTATAAAAAAATTAGAGCTATGAAAGGTGTGCAAGCAGAGCAAGAAACTACTCAAACTGACCCCACTCAAAATGGGCAGGAGATTACTGCACAAGAAGAAAATGGTGTTGGTGTTGAAGTGTCGAAAGATGAAATTAAACCTAGCAACTGTAGTCCAGAAGAAAATGTTGTTGATATTCACAGATCAAGAGAGGAAAACAAGCACAGCAATGGCTATAAAATTCAAGTGTTAGATAGTCATGCCACCGATACTATTAACCCCTCTACGAGAGGCATTAATGATGGAGCAGAAGAAGAAAGTTACTTTGATGGGAACAGTGGCAGGGCTAGCAAAGAAGATGAAAAGGGGTTGTGCTTATCTGTCAGAATAACAAAACATTCTATGGAAGGTGGTTCCTCGTCATGTAGTCCATCAGTCAAAGGTAGTTCCAAAACTAACCAGAAAGAGAGCCCTGTCAGCAATGAAGTCAAGCATAGTGGAAGCCAACAAAAGAAGCAGACATCTGCTATGAGGGCAAAGGTAAACAATTAACGTTTCATTTCATGTCAACTCTCCTTTACCACTTCCAGAACTGATAATTCATGCAGGTGTTAATAATCTTCTTCTTAAATCTGCATATCATGCCCATCTGCTATCTTGTATGCAAATACCAAAAGAGCTTTGTTTCTAGATGCACTGTTGCTAGTTCCTGGTATATGGAAGATCTGTTGATCATTTGATTTGAATCATTTGGAGATTGGAAGATACTGTTGGTTATATTTTCCCTCGTTTCTCTATTTCGCTACCCAATCACGGTGGATTGGGGGCCCTTCAAACCCAAGAGTGAGGCTGAGAGTGACTACATGCAATTGTGGACAAAATAAAAGTCCCCCTCGCCTGTCTGATTAGCCTCTTGCTTATATTTTCTTGAATAAGCTTGAGTAAGTATGTTGCGTTCCAAGTAGTTGTGATTGTTGCAATACCAACATAGCCTGCCATCATACTGAAATGGTCTCCGGACACATTGAGCTTATGTTACTTGTTCTCCGCAATTTGTGCTAGGGCTTTGTGTTTGCACTACCAATTACCAATGGCAATGTTCTAATTATCAATTTGTGTTCTCAACCAGGGGACTGTCTCTTCTGCTGCAAACAGATCAAAGTTGGACTGCAGAATTAGCAAAGATATGGTTAAGCGACCTCAGAAGCCAAATCCATCTGTTTGTAGGGAAATTAAGAGCAAGGCAGATGTTAGTCTTGTTTCAGGGAAAAGAATTACCTCTAAGACTGCAACCAACGTAAAATCTGACCGGGTTCGATCACATAGACAACTTAGCGAAGTGCAATCCAGTACAACTGTTCTTCGTGCTTCATTAACAAAGGACAAGGTGGTCTCCCTTTCTTCTAATATAAGAGCCAATCCACCTAAAACAAGTTCAACTCCCAAAAGCTTGGCATACAGGCTCCCAGCAACATCATCCGTTCTCACTCGATCTGCTCAGGTAGATCGTCTGGTCTGTGTTCACTTTGGTGTCCCAGTTTTGTCTGCTTGTTAATGATTTTCGCTGATTGTTCATCTGCATTTATATATGCAGAGAAGTTCAAAAGAGATCACCACCATTAGTCGTTTGAGAAAAATCAGTGTAGATAACAGGTTTGATTTTACATAAGATATCTCTTCCCATCCCCACCCCTCAATCAGGTTTTTAACTCGGATAATTTTTCAGGAGCTGTGATGGATTTGGTCAGAGGTCTTTGGGGTTGAGTGGCCACCATAGTCTTCCAAAGAGTAGAGAATCTGAAAACCAGAGACCAAAAGTCATGTAATGCATCATAATTGCACCTCCCTTCCTCAAACTTTATAGCATTTCCAATTCCAAGCGAATGGCAGATGGCTTTTGCCAATTGCTTCTCAGCTTCTGCTAACAAGATATTAGAAACTGAATTCAATTTTTCCAACAAATATCAGGTTAAAAAATCTTTCTGACCGGAATGAATCAAATCAGAACACTGGACTTAAGTGTGGACCCATCAGTTCTGTCAAAGGACGGAAGCAGAAAAAGGTAAACCTAGTTGTGTGCCTAATGTAGTCTGAAACTATGCATAGCTTATAGTCTAGTCTTTTTTATTCTAAACCCTTACTTATTGCTAGACTGGCTCATCCTCTAAGTTACCAGCTAGCATCATTTTACGATTATTCTGTTTTCTATCAGTTTCAATTGTTATTTAATTGTTGAATCTGCATGATCCATGTTCGCATGATAGTTTCTTCTGACACTTCTGGATTATCATGTATCTGGATTTCAAGTTTGTCTGGTATCTGATATTTTTGTCTGTTTCAGCTAATGAACATCATTTTGTTTCGTCCATTTAGTGAAAGTTTTACTTCCACTTGACGCATACATTTTCCGATATCTGCAGGGAGTCGATGAAATCGTTGCTGGACTTGAACCGAAACCTGGCTTATCTAAGGGGACTAGTATTCAGAGGGCCTCTAATCTAAAGCCCATGAATAAGGTCAGATTTTATCCCATTTCTCATTTATTTGCCTATAGTTCTCAATTTTTCACCTGGAACTTGGACGTTTGAGATCAGTTTTTCCCCCTTTTTTGCTACAATGTGTCCGTGTGATCACTTCAATTAATTTCTAATGAGATCTTACCCTTCATTCATCAATTGTGAACAAAAATAATGATAAATGTTGAATTTTGATAATTTCAGATTGCCACATCCCAGTCTGTCGACCTGAAGTGCAATCCGAGGGATTCAGGGTATGAAACATCTACTTTGCTTTTCTATTTCTTAGTCTATTATATCCGAAACTTTAGTGATTTCCTGTTCTTAAATTGACTACCTGGAGTCGAGATTTTTCTAGATTTGATTAAACATTGATAAATGTTAAATTTGTTTCTTCACAATCTCCAGACACATTGATGCAGGCATGCATGTATTATTATCTCCTGAAAATTGTTTTTGTTCTGTGACTTGGACTAATACAATGCCATCATGCAGACAGAGGATGCCATCACGCAGACAGAGGATGCCAATTTGGCGTTGAGTGTTCAACAGGTGGAGGGAGATGAGGTCATGTGATGTTCACAGCTTACTGAATCGTAAGTCTTGGGGGAATGTGCTGAACTGGAGATTACAGGATGTTCACAGCTTACTGAATCAACATGGCAAGGCAGAAGGCTATATTAGATAGGAAATCTTGATACAGGAAGTAGAATAAGTGCATGACGAGTAAACAGCAGATCTGTAAATAAGAAATTTTCCACTCAAAGGTTTATATATGCAAGTTGAATTAGTTTCACGATATAAATTGTGCTTCTACACATGAATGAATTCTTATTTTGCAGCTACCATGAAGAACAGATAATAGCTCAAAAGTGTTGGCGATCTCTCAAATAAAATTTAGTAGCTTTGTAAATAACAAAATCTAGTTGAGTGACTAATCCACTGTGTGAGTTTCCCTCAAATATCCTCTCTGGATTTGGATGCCTGCAAGATCCAAGGGAAGTTCAAGCCAGAAGTTAGAGCAGGTTTTGGCTGCCATGCATAGAGATGTTTGACAAATGAAAAGAAGAAATGACACGGAATTCAGACAGGAATAACAGTTCTCTGGTTAAGTCCAGAACTATGAACTGTAGCAATGAATTTTCACATGCTGAACATTCTAATTCAGCGTAGCAATAAATCGAATTGAAGAAGAAAGTTGTTAGGATTAAACCCATACTCTTGCCAATTGGTGAAAATTGTCCTGAGAGCAAGCAGAGAAGCTTGTACACATGATCGTGTTGCCAATCCAATCAAAAGGCTCTTCGCCCTTAGATGTAAAACAAAAGCCAACACAGCTGCTACCGGTGTCCCAGCCAGATAATACGCCCCAAGATTCACGTAGGCTCCAAACTTCTGCCACCCGCTTCCTCTAGCAACCCCTGATGCAGAGCAGAAAAGCAACACTCTGATCATATCTCGAAGTAACATCAAGGAAGAAAGACTATTATCGACCATTGCAGGCAGCTTTATGTTCTCTTCTTCTACATTTGAAGAAAGCTGTTGCTGACTATTTTAAAGTTTAGATTAGAGTGATAAAAGAAATTTCTTGCCCTAATAAACAGATAAATGAGAAAAAGCTACGACGCTTGCCTGGAAGTACTGATTGTAAGCAGTCCATGATAACTGACAGACAAATGAAAGGAGCCATATCTGCAACATAATTTACAATTTCCTTCTCGCTGCTGAAAGCATATCCCATAATGTGGCGACAAAAGAGAGCTGTGCTTATAATAATCGCCTCGGTGATTGCAATAACCATTATGGCGCAGACAGCCATCTTAGCTGCCTGAGGATTCCCAGCTCCTAACTCAATCGAAACCGGGTGCTACAAAAAGATTGAACATTTTTCTTCAAAAAGAGTGACGAGTAATAGGAAAACGAAACTGAGATACATGATCTATATGCAATGGAGTTTGAACAAATTTGGTACAAAACCTTGCTGTGGCCCCAAACCCGTAAGGAATGAAGTAATGCAGATAGTTGATTGTGAAGCTGCAAGCAATACTTGGAGAAATTAAAAATGTACCATTTAAAACCTTTTGCATAACTGAATAATTTTTTGGTAGGAACCGTACCATATAGAAAGCACAGAGGTCTCCTCTTTAGGATTTGGTAACAGCCCAGATAGCAAAACAAGTACCTCATAAGACCACCATTCAAGACTGAAGAAATTGGCATACCAAAGATGATATTAGGGACTCGATTGGCATGGAAATAACAACAGGATGAGGAAAAAACCATGTTTTTGTTGGAAGATTTGGGAGAGAAATTTCCAAGTCATTACTGCAGAAGGAACAGCAAAGCGAAAGAACTCCCTGATGCCAAAGAAGACATCCTTTGAGAACACGGAACGAGTTTTTTCGCATTCGGAAGAATACTTCATGTATCAAGATAACATTCAACCAATATGATAAACTGATGGCTAATGCTGCTCCTATGATTCCCATTTCTACTTTAAACACTAGAGCCCAACACAGAGGTATATGGAAACACAGAGAGGCAAATGAACTGAACAGCATTGGAAGGATCAAACTCTGAGTTTGGAAGTAGCGAATCAGCGCTTGAAGTTATAGCATATGAAAACAAGTTAGGAATGAGGAAAATAGAGTATTTGCGAGCGACATGGGAGATTGAAGGGTCTTGACCTACAAGGATAAGAAGCTTGTCTGTGAACATCCATAGAAAGGATATTGAGAGACAGACCAAAATCAAGGAAATGATGGCACAGTAAGTGTAAGTCCCAAGCTTTTGATATTGCTCTGCTCCGTAAGCTTGCCCGGATAGAGCTTCCAATGCACCAGCTAATCCGAACTGTTTGACAGTCATAGCACCATGTTAAGTGTAGCTTGAAAAGCTTATCCTTAATGTACTTAGAACTCCCTGAAACCTATATTATAATTTGAACTGAATTACATCACATTTTGTTCAGCTTTGACCTCTCAACTGATTCAAAACATATAAAACTACAAGAAAACCTTGTCAAATCCGGTTGTTTGCAGTTTGTTTGAATATCTGTATGGTTGTCATTGCGCAAATGAGGAAAGCCTTGAGGCAGAATTATGCCTGGTGCAGGCATAAAGGTAGAACTCATTACACCTTCCAAAGCTCATCTCATTTTCTTCCACGTATAACCATGAACCAAAAAATCCAATATTTATATATAATAATATATAGTGAAGATGATATATACTAATTAAAACATGTAAGATCTTCAATTTATTTTTAACAATAGAAGAATATTACAATTGCTATATTAAAACATGTAAACTTGAACTTGGTCCATCTAAGTTCAGGCAGACCAAAGCTCAAATAGTAAATCAGTTGAGTTAAAATCAACCCTTCTGCACGGAGAAAGTTCTTTGCTGATTGAAAACAATTGCAAAAGATTTGAGACAAGTACTTAGGTGCAGTTTCCAATTAAGAGAGGAAAAGAAGTAGTTACAAGCAGACTGAAGCCGGTAACCCTGGTGAAAGAGGAGGCACTAGAGATCCCAGATAGTGAGAGCTCATCAAGATGTCCAACCATCATCACTGAAACAACCTGCATCAGGTACTGCAGAACTGTGACTGCGACCATTGGCGCTGCTACATAGCTCACCTTCTTCAGCTCTTTCAAAGAGAGCCTCCATTTACAACTCATTTTTCTCGGCTCTTTACACAAATGCCTCTTGCGTTCTCTTCTACTACTGCCTCCCAAAAATGCAAAAGTTGGAGTAACGGTTTGTAGAAGTTTTCTATGCGTATTTTTTGTCTGCAAATGGATGTGGTTGTCATTGCTGTAATTAATGAGTGCTTCTTCCAATTTTCTCTTGTTTTGCATAAAAAATGAGGATTCCTATATGTTCAATGGTTCAGCTGTGACTTGAAACAACAGCGATTGCTTTTACTATTTTAGAACTAAATAATACGAAAATCAAAGAGAAGAAAGTTAGATTAGAGTTGTAACTATTATGAAATAAAATAGAAATCTAATTTCTTACACATGTCCTGTCCGAAAAATGATACTTGGGGTACACAAAGGTTTCCTGGAAAAATAAGAAGAGATGGGAAAACACATCTGCCTTCGATATCCTAACCATGGAAACCTGACCGCGACCAACTTTTCCTCGTAGTAAAAGAAATATTGCTACAGAATGACCACAGTGCTGAGATGGCTTCGACATTGAGTAAGCTATTCATTTTATGTGCTCCACAATAGAAAAGCAAAATCCGTCGTGGGAGAGATCTCTATGTTTGTTAAGGCATAGAAAAGACAAGTGTTTTCAACTAATCCCTATCAGCCAGGACGTGAGATGGTGAAAGGTTGGCCACAACATGCATCAAACACACCTCATTTGTCACTTTCTTGAAGCATACATATCCACTAGTGCTCATCCATCTTGTCCATGACATGCATTCTGCGTCTAGAGAAAACCAACTGAGGGCAAGCCTCGAGCAAGGATGTGATGTTGGAAGAAGCTTCGATCTTTTATCCCAACAAAATACTGCACTTTACCACTGCACTCATCTATGCAATCATGTGAGGTTCATGTTTCTCCAGGCTTGAATTCTTCTTTGCCTCTAAGCCACATCAAAATCATTACACATTCTCAGTGCTCCTCTCTGGAACATGAATATTCCCTTAGATTGCAAATGAATTGGTCGGCATATTTGACAAACTTGTGGGTGGTGATTGACAAGAATTACAGGTGCAGATCTTTCATCCTCCTAGATCTCCAGTTGTTTCAGCTCTTCCTCGGCCAAAGTTTCAAATACAAGGAAGCAAACAAATAATCCTGCAAGCAAGAAAATAGCCATGTTCTAAAAGTTAATACAGACATGGAGCTAAAGTGCAGATTAAAATTGCTGGAACTTTTAAGAATAAAACAAGCTAGGAATAATTAGAGTTACAGAAGAAGTGATCACCTCAATGTCATCAGATATAGAAAAACACAATCATATTGACTCCCACATTCACAGCATATACTTGTTTTCTATTTTCCTTTTCTGACTTTTGTACTTCCAGTCTAACAAAACGCTAGCCAGCAGTACTGAGGCTAGTAAAGACTCTTGGCTGGCCATTGCTGAAACTAAAACAACTCAAAAGGTATGATTGACCTCAGCCAATATGAAGTAACACTTCATCTTAAGAGGTGATGATCGACCTCAGCCAATATGTGGTACCTACCACTAATACAACTCAAAAGATATGATTGACCTCAGCCAATATGTGTTAACACTTCATCTTAGCAGATGATGGGTTGGTTTTGGAGCAAGCAACAATTTCAATATGTCAAACAAAAGGGGGGAAAGATGAAAGCACAGCAGTTTTTTTTTGTTATGGATCGTACAAAAGACAAATAATCAGTTTGCTTGTGAGTTTTACCACTCATTTCCTAGAGTAGTGCACCATCCAGCAAAACGTTGACAGCTCAAAGACTTCAGAGAAATGCAAAAACAAGCAGCAATACATTAAATCACTTAGAAAGAAAGTCCTGTTGCATATTTCTACAGTTCTGCTAGGAGCAGCACGAGAGCAGTCTTAGCATGACAAAAAAAAAAAACATCTGAATGACAATAATCAGCCATATTTAGTTCACCCTGCAAGATATTTGTTTAACTCAATAACATAGGAACATAGGATTGATTCAGAACAATAACAATCATTGATTTGAAACAGTGGTGAGTCAGAAAATAAACCTTGAAAGTGATTATGAACCTCAGTATTGCTTATAACCTGAGTGATTATCCTAATTTAGTAAAGTCCTCAATCTCAAAAGTATGGTCAACCAAAAGATAAAATTTGATGGAGGATAAAAGCAGTTTCCATCATACTTCAGAAGCAATGAATCAGTTGGGAAGAGGGTTGGGTCTAGCCAAAATTTCATCAGCATACAATGAAAAAGAACTATAAGTGAAATGAGAACCAGCGTGCATGTAAAAATATTACTCGGCCATAAGAATTAATGAGTGGCCAAAATGACTGAAACAAACAATAGGAATGACTACTAAAAATTTGTTATGCTTTAAAAGAAATGCAGACAAAATATGAGGGTGGGGGAAAAAGGCAATGATCCAGTGGCAATTATTTAAGGGCCTAAACACTTAAATAACCTAACCAGTTATCCAATGAGTCACTGAAATGTTTGATCAACAAACAAGTATACTTTGAAGATAAAAATTAAAAGAAGTTTCCCATCAGAAGTCATGGCTAAGGGCCAAACTGGTTTTTGTTATATGATTTGTTTTCTCTCGTTTCCTTCTACTTTTGATCACTAGAGCTGGAGGGGAAGGGAAATTAAGCATCCAAGTGACAAGTTTTCTTTTTCCCTGTTTCTCGAAATTATATATAATTGCAAAAGGAATAGGAAAAAACTGGAGAGAAGTTCGAAAGTAAAAACTTCTATAAACTCTTACCGTCAAATGTGAGAGTAAAATCCTTACTGTTTCAGCTGAAAATGCTCCTACATGCTAATTTAATATGCTATCAACATCAATTTGCTAAAGAAAGCGAGGTTTAAAAGGAAAACAAAAGGATTGGAAAGCCCAAAAAAGAGTCTTGCGGTAACCTTACTAAGCCTTTGAATGAAGCTGATGAAACTGCTCTTGCAAATCTGTGGCTAGCGTTTCCCTGCCGGATTTATTGAGGCAGTTGAAAACCTTCATATACACTTTAAAATATGGTCTAAGACCTTTCTTGATCATTTCAGAAAGAATATTTTGGGCAATCACCAGATTTCCTCTTTTCTGATGAAGCCTCGCAAGCAAGCTGTAATTCATGCAGCTTGTGCACTTGTACTTCTTATCTGAATCGACCACGTACTTATATGCCTCCTCATATTGCTCTGAGTTGAAAAAACCCTTGATAAAGGCAGCATGTGTTGAAAGTCGAGGTTCAAGACCCCTTGCCACCATCTCATCAAAATAGTGACATGCAATTTCAATCTTGCCGTTATTGCAACAGTAATATATAAAAATTTCAAAGGTTAATGCATCAGGAGGGCAGTCATTGTCCTGCATTTCCGTCAATACCTTGCAAGCATCAGCATATTCACCGTTCTTAAGCAAACAGCTAATTAGATAATTGTAAATTCGGGCATTCAGTTCAAAGCCCTCTTTCCTCATCTCATCCTGAATATCTCTCACCCCTTTAAAATCACATCTCCGACACATTTCCCTGATAAAAATATAGTAATAAGAAATCTTCCTCTCGGTTTTCTTCATCACAAACTCAACCATGTCAAAGGATCCCAAAACACTGAACATTTCGATCAATGAGGAAACCCAACCATAACATGACCCTCTAACTTCAAGCAACAAGCCAATCACTCTCTGTGTGGATTCCACCAAGGACTCATTTGTAACATTCATAACATGTAAGAACTCGAATGCCTTTTTGGTTAGACATAACCGGTTCTCGTTAAACTCATTCAAAAGACTCCTCATAGCATCATAATCATCTAAACGCCCACAATTATCAATAACCAAGCTACAAATATCAGAATTACATCTCAATTCAGGCTGCCAATGTCTAATCCAACGAAAGAAACGCAAAGCAGACACCTTTTCACTATTCAAGACATGAAAAACCAGAGTCACAGAAGCAATAGATAGCTTTACACTCGAAGAACCCAACTTGTACTCCAAATCATACTCATCCCTCTTAATCAAATCAATAATATATGCTACTTGTTTTTGCATTGCCTTTGGTCTGACCCTACCAGTTCCCATTTCCTTATAAACATCAAAGGATGATGTCTTGTAACCTCGAAGATAACCATGAATACTTGACTTGAAGAGATAAAGATTCAAACTTTGACTATTATGACCATTGTACCTACCATTACATCCAGTAAAACCCATGAGTTTTGAGACAGAAGGTGACCTATTTGAGGAAAACAAAGATGAACTAGGATAGTTACAGAAACATAGAGAAGTTGAAGAGGGGTATGATGGGTTTGGAAAGAGTTGTGGCTGGGACTGTTGGGAGAGGAGAGGGAAAATCAAATTATAATAAGGGTTTGAGAGGTACCTGAGATTCTTGTGAGAGAGCTTTGAGATCTCCATGGAACTGCTAGGAGCAGTGCTCCCTGCTTGTGGCTAGAGCTGACAAAACCAGTTAAAATTATGTGGAATAAAGTTATTACAAAGTTTTTGTAGGGTTACTTACAAAAAATATATGTTTTGTTGTAGTATCATGAACATTTATAGTCAAATTATATATGAAATTAATTTAAGTCTGTGTATAATTTGAATTTAATTAATCATTTATTATAATTTTTACATGTATAATAAAATATCAAATCATAAAATTTAATTTAATTATATTTTTTAAATATATAAAGAATTGAATTATATTAATTCAAAAATAATATTTAAAAAATAATTATGTGGAAGAAGAGTATGTACTTGTAAGGGAATAAAAAACATGAATACAAGCTACAGTTAATTTAACCGGTCAGTTTTTTAATTTACTTTTTAATGATTATGAGTTTGTGTTTTTTTATAATCAAGAGAGATTTATACAGTTATTAATTTTAAAATTTATAAAATTAATTAAAATACATATAAATTAATTTAAATATCAATATTAATTAAAAAAAAAAGCCAAGAAGGCAAGGAGAAGGGATAATGTTAATAAACAGAGGTGCTGGAGTCATAGAAGATGTAGAAAAAGATACAGAAAAACAGGTTCCTGGGAATGGAGAAGGTAATGAGCCTGAGAAAAACCAACACGATGTGAATTAATGGGTAAATTCAAGGAAGACCAACACGATGTGAAGACAATATGGAGCATGCTGGGCTCGAGCTTCGTTTTCGAGTCTTTTCAACAGTTTTTAATGGCCATATAAAACAACCTCAGGATGAAGAAGACAACATTCAATCCGACGTCGTGCTTGAAATTGTTGGATAGATCATCCAGTCCGCATGCATATATACACTACATGCCCCGGCAGACCCTGCAGCAACACTCTGTATAAAACTAGATCATTTCAGGTTTGAGATTCCGGTGATGGGTTCTAAGAATGTCAGGCGGCGTTTCCGAGCTTCCAACTTTCCGATGTTTGCCATTTTTCTGATCCCTTTCTTCTTTTCATTTCCCAGATAATTTAATATATATTGCACTTGATAATTTAATGTTAACAAAAATCTAATATGACTGGCTCAGATCCTGGATAAAGCTCGGAGCCGGGAAGACAAAAAAAAAAAAACATTGATGGGAAA
This sequence comes from Populus alba x Populus glandulosa, assembly GCA_033617975.1. Lineage (NCBI taxonomy): Eukaryota > Viridiplantae > Streptophyta > Magnoliopsida > Malpighiales > Salicaceae > Populus > Populus alba x Populus glandulosa. Next base: position 13,432,651 of record CM066161.1, read on the forward strand.
TTATAGGCATATGCCAAAGGGTTCTTTCTTCTTTCTTTCTTCTGCTTCAATATGGAACGAAATTAAAAGAAGAGAAAAGTGAACAAAATTGCATGAAAATTGAAACCAAATAAGGACTAAATTGAATAACAATTGGAATTCAGTTAAGTAGTTGTTATAGATTTGAGGGCTAAGTTAACAAAGGGAGAGAGAAAAGGCTATCGTGTGCAAGACATGCAGTAACAAGTAGAAGGCATCGACTCGCTTTAGGTGACACATGAAGATGCATACAACCTCTAAATACAATTTTTTTTTATGTTGTTTGCATCATCGAGTAACTTTGATGATCATTTTTTTCTTTATTTTTCTCTCATTCCTTCATTTTTCGAACATGAATTTTTTTCTTCTAGATGAAAAAGATTGGATTTTTTACAAATTCTAGATCTCGAATCAATCGAATGTAAAAGAACCTAATTGAAAAATAAAATCAAAAGGATGAAGAAAAAAAAAAGTAAATCTACGGTAGAAGAAAGAGTAAAACATCTATTCAAATTAGTTTTTCTTTCGATTTCAATATTCTCTTTGTTTAAAGATATCTTGAATTGGATTTTATGTTATCCTTTACAAGAATAAAATGTAAGAAACCCTAAAAGCTCTTAACTCTTTTCTATAACAACAAATCAAACAAACTATTTTTTTTTAATATAAAAACATTTACAACAAAATATAATTGTCATATTTAATCTTAGATTATGATTTCTCGTTAAAGTTGTTGATTCAACTAATCAAATTATTAGTTTAGCTGATCAACTTATAGGTTGCATTAACTCGTTACAAATATAATTTTCATATAGTTATGTAAGAAAATGACTTTTGGCACATTTATATGGAAATGGGAGGGTGTAGAATCAATGTTGTCTTCTTGCATTTTTCATAATTAAGTTTGAGTAAAGGTTAAATTTAAAGATATTATTAACTAATAAGCTGCAAGATTTGGGTTTAATGATGGTGCTTCACTATTTATATAAATAGTGAAGCTACTCAATATTTTTCTTTTTATCTTTAAATTTTTTTCCCTTTCAATTAGATACTTCTAAAACCTAATTAATTGGAATTAGGCTTAAATTTATGATAAATATACCAAATTAATAGACAGGGGATTAAAATATAAAACACGAAAAAATATATATGGATAATCACAACTTCACACAACAATTTTTATTATGATCTCAAGGTTTAATTTATTTATTTTTCAATCACTGGTATAGAAAGAAGAGAGAGAAACTTACTTGGAAATAATAAGAAGAGAAAAAATTAATAGTTGTCTTGATTTTAATAACCAAAATGACCAAGGTTGGTGTCAAAGGATTCCATTCGACAAGAAAAATTTAATAATGGTAGTTTTTGACCTTTTTATTGCTTGAAAAAGTAGGTTGATATTTTTTTTATTTTGGTTTTGTGTTTTTAAATTAATTTAAAGGTGTTTTGAGTTGAGAGGTTAGTTATTTCCTTTTATCTATAGATGTTTTGGAGATTTTTTGTTTTTGTAAAAATTGATTGACAATTGAATTTAGAGTAAAATCAGCCGTCACAATGGTGGTTGTAAATTAATCGGTTTTCTAATAAACGAGGAGCCACCTTTAAGTACATTCAGCCTATTGCCTACTTGATTAAGGGAAAAAAAAATGATAACAAGAGAGGTTACTCGTCTTTCGCTTCAAAAGCCAAAATAATAACACAAAAGTCCATGTACAAGGCTTAAGTCTAATCAAATTAAGAGTTTCACATAATAGCTTGTATTGACCTAAAAATATCATAATTTTAATAATTAAAAAAGTTAATTTAAATACATTAAATTTAAATTTTGTTAAGAAATACAAAAGTAGCATATATCATCTGAATGCTAGATCTAATTTATTAAGATAAAAAAATAAAAATAAAAATATCAATTAAGAAATTATTAGTATTATTAAAAATATATTAAAATAATATTTTTATTTTTTAAAAAAATACTTTTGAAATTAAAAAAAAAGTAATAAAAAAGTAATTTTCAAAATTTAGGGCATTTGGAATGCAGCTCCAAAACCGACGCTAACAACAACCATTAAAACGCCGCCACGTAAGAAAGACGAGTTAAGGTTGAATTTTCTCTCATGGTGTGTGGTTGGCACACCACGCTGCCTCCCTCCCTCCATCTCGAATATTCTTCTCTTTTTTTCTTTTTTTTCTTTTTCTTTTTTTTTTTCAAAAAAGCAGTAGCCCGCAAAGCCAACAAAAACAAAAACTCTCCCCTTTCCTTTCTAGTTTCTATAAAACAAGCCCAAAACTCTCCCTCTCCAACGCCTTCTAGAAAGCAGAAAGCAAAACGCAAAGGGAATTCAAAGAGAAGAAATGGCTTCGTTTGCAGAAGCACCACCTGGCGATTCAAAAGTCGGAGAGAAGGTCTTTAAGACCAAGTGTGCTCAGTGTCATACCGTCGACAAGGGTGCCGGTCATAAGCAAGGTAACTTTATCGCCCCCCTCTTTTTGTTTGGATCTTCTATTTTCGAGGTCAAATTGTCTTTTATTTTGTTGATTATTATGTTTTCAGCCCCAATAATTCGTAGATCTAATCTGTTTAGATGGACAGAACTGTGGAGTTCTCTCTCTCTCTCTCTCTCTCTGATGGGTTTAAGGTTTTTGCAAGAAAATCATGATTTTGGTGAGAGGTGGAACTGGGTTTAGAAATGGATTTAATGAAGCAAATATTAAATTTATGTGGGTTTCTTTCAGTGTTTTCTTTAAGGTTTTAGGATGATATTTATAATTTTGGATTCTATTTTTTTTTTTTTGGGATCTGGTATTTAACGAGTGAACATTTTAGATAGTCAATTTCTTCTGAGATTTGTGTAAAAATTATGCTTGGTTCCTATGTTTTTAAGGTTTTAATTTGCTTCGACTGTTTAAATGTTCAGGACCCAATCTGAATGGCTTGTTTGGAAGGCAGTCAGGAACAACTGCTGGATACTCTTACTCTGCTGCTAACAAGAACATGGCCGTCACGTGGGAGGAGAAGACTTTGTATGATTACTTGCTCAACCCCAAGAAGGTATTAATCAACTCTAAAGCATAGTATGACTTGGCATGTTTGACAGTGCGTCTTTAACTGGTTAAGTATGGTTTATACATTGAAGTTTTGTGATAATTCTGTGATGATAGCTGAACTGAGTTGTTTTCTATCAAGTTATGACATTGTTACTCAGCATTTGGTAACTCAAGGTCACGAAGAGAAACATGCTGGACAATATGCTAGGTCTAGTAATTAGGAAGGCTGGCTTAAAAGTTGAAGGACTTGCAAATAGAGAACATGGAGCGTGTAGGATTATTATGTTTAGGCTTTGCTCTGAGATCAAGGTTGAATAATCAAGGAAAGCGACCCCATCATTGATGATATTTATCCTATGGTGTATGAAATGAACTTTCACATTTCATTTCAATGTGATAAGATAGCCTAGCATTTATAGTTGGTAGAATCATCTTACTATCCTAGATACAGATGAAGAACTCATGTCTTGGCACTGGCGTTTGTGTCTCTTATACCATGTTTATTTTTGTTAGTTTGCGTTGCTGACCCATAGTGAAAATTGTTTACGCAGTACATCCCTGGAACGAAGATGGTTTTCCCTGGATTGAAGAAGCCACAGGAGCGTGCTGATCTTATTGCATACTTGAAGCAGTCCACTGCATCTTAAGCATTTCACACTTCCGGCCTCCCCATTTTGCAGTTGTTGGAGATAAATTTTTTTTTTACCAATAAAGTAACCATCCTATACAATGAGCATTGCTAGTCAATGCTCCTTCGAAGAGTTGCCATAATTGGCAAACTAAACATTCGATTCATTGAATCAAGCTTTCTGGGCCTCTATTTTGCGAATATTTGGTGGATTACCAATAAATAGTTTGTTAATGATAGTTTATGGTTTTGATGATATTGCATATGAACATTTCCATGGTTGCTATTGCTTGCCTTCAATATACTCTTGACGCATAGCAGGTCTACGGTAATGTACTTTTGAATGAAATGCAAAATGGTGTATTGGCATCTCTAGCAGGTGATTACTGGAATGCTTTCGTTTTCCAGTGTTGGATAAATGCAACTGAATGAATCACTCCCCCTTCTACCCATCTCCAATGGTTTGGCCTATTTAATTCCATTTGGGGGGGGGGGGATACTGTTGCCGGTGATCGGTACTAATCTGATGTTGTTTTTTACTGCTCTGAGTCCTTAGATCTTCTGTTATAGCTTGTAAGCAGTCTGAGAACTGGGACACTAAATGTGATAAAGTGGCCTTTACTAGTGACTTTGTCCGGGAAATGCAAGTTTATTTTTATTTTTCCTTCCTGTCGAGTTCTATATTTCTTACATGCAACCATGATAATCCCTAGTAATCAAAGGTTGCCATGACACAGTGAACTGGAATTGATTTCAGCTCCATTTGTGGGGAAAGAGTAATACAGGGAGAAACTTGTCCTCAAATCCTGAACTGAATAGAAAGGACAGAGGATCATATGAACGATGGATGGTTTAAGTTTTGAGAAAAATTGATCACTTTTTCCTGTTATGCAAACAAACGTACATTCATCCTTCGATTATCCATGTTTAGTTTCATAACACGTTTTCAGATCAGATCGGTCTACAAGCCTTCTTCTCATGTCGGCCAGTAATTCCGATGTTAATTACTTCACTCTTTTTCCTTCTTTCTGGTTAATGATGGATAGTTATTTAACATCAGCAGTGGCCAAAAAATCTAAAAACATGGAGTATATAAGGAAAATGTGATATAAAAAAACTAATTTTGAGTAAATAAGGAAAATGTGATATCAAAAGCACCACCACCGTGTCTCGCGCACCCAACCAGCCACTCTCTTCCCTCTCAATCTTGCGCTCGCCACACAGCCACCCTTTCAAAATCGTTCAATAACCAAAACATTAACGAATGAAATGGAGTGGAATCGAGGCGACTCGTCGATGAGTATACTTGGGTTGCATCTGCTGGAGACCAGCAAACCTTTTTAGTGAATCAATACTTGGGTTGTTGCTTGATTTCCTTATTAAACCATTCTACAATCCATAAACCAATGAATAGGTGGAGAGAATCAATAGAGAACCTCGTAAGAGTGGCCTTAGTGGAAAAATAGAAATTAGCGTTCTACCACCATTCTGTAAGGAAAAGCCATTTAAACCAATGAATAGGGTTCATTAGTCATGCATCACAAGTAGATTTCAAAGCACTTATTGACCATCTTTGTTTAGCCATCAAACTGAGAGTAATAGGTTGTTGAGTAATGTAGGTTAACTCCTGGTCGATAAATATTGGATCCATGTCACTCACAATAGCAGATGAGAGGCCATGTAATTTGTAAACATTATCTGCAAACACCTTCGTCACTGAATAAGCTATATAAGGATGAACTAGAGCCATAAAATGAGAGTACTTGTTGAACCTATCTACCAACACTAAAATTATCTCTTTTCCATCTGACTTAGACAATCTTTCGATGAAGTTCATACATGATATAAACTAAGTTAGGTCTGAATTTAACCTTAAAATATTTATGATCATTTCTGTGAAATTAGAAACATTTATGCGAAATTAGAAACATTTCTCAAACCATATATTGAATCGAACTGAAATTTTATAGGGAGATACTTAACACATGAAACTATATTGTGATAAATTTACAGGTCAAATGGAATTCAGACCATATTATTTTAGAGGATAAACGTTACTAGATAAATCCTATTAAATATGTTAACTAGATCTCTATGTACTGTTTGGGACATATCTGGAACTACATGTAGAATTTTGTTGTTATTCAAGATGAGTTAAAAACTAAACATCTCATACTTTCCAACCATACATGGTAGGTCAAGTAATTCATCTAAATAAAAGAGAATGACATGTTTAAAATCAAGAATGAAGTTTGTTAAATGATAAATAATTTGGTCTTTTTTATTTTATTTTTTTGTTTGAACACATTAAAATGACTTTGTCTCTCCCTACTACATACATATCTTTCCTAACGGTGTTATTTCTATAACCTGTATTAATTAGGGGCTTTGATTTTTCCAAGTCAATTCTAGTCTTTATTTTCTTGTAATTTTACAATCAAACCCTCAATTGGTTTCAATCTTTGAGATTCTTTCAATTGTGCCCTTGGACTTCTTCAATTAAGCCCTTAAATTTTGATGCCTTTTACATAATAGTATTTGGTCTTGATATTCTTCAATTTTGTTCTTAATTGGCCCTTTAAACTTTTAATTTTTTTGATTCCTATTCATTTTAGACCTTGAACCTGTAATTCTTGCAATCTTGACCAAAAATGACTCCTAAACTTTAATTTTTCTCTAATTAAATCCCTAATTGTATTAATTAACTCAATCCAAAGCTCAATTAAATCTCTAGACTTATTGAACCTTTCAATTTTGACTAAAATGACTTCTAAACTTTTGTTTTCATTTTAGCCCCTGGTTAAGTCAAGCAAGCCCTTCCAAAGTTCAATTATGTACTTAACTTTTTCATTTTTTATGATTTTGCCATCATCTTCAACTTCCTTCTTAATTAAGTCCTCATCTATCAAAATTGAATTGTCAAACTTTGCAACTTTGTCCATGTTAATCCTTAAACTTTGTTGTTTTTGACCAATTTCAATATATTTTTCAAAATTGTTTTAACGAGACCCTAAATTATCCAAACACCTAACATTTTAACCCGCTGTAAATAAAATGCCTTCGTAATTGTGATCTGAAATATTATTATTATTATTGATAAATTGGAATATTTTTCTTAAAAGAACATTTTCTACATGAAAAATAAAAAAAATTTGGGAAACCAAAATTAGGTTATGACATAAAAATGTTTGAGTTCAAAAAATTGAAAATAAAAAACGGATAAAGAAGGGAGCATATCATGCACGTACAGCAACTTCAGCAAGATGATTACGCCTTTTTAATTTTATTTTTTTGAAGTAAAGGGATCGCACTTTGATTCCATGCTAAAGGTGGTTTTTCTTTTCGTCCAAGTCAATTTTTATTTTTATTTTTTGATTTGGGCAATTTTGATTAGAACAAACTCAAGTTTTGATCGTATCAAGTTTTTCAACAATTTAATTATAAATCTAATGTAATGTGAGTTAGGTGTTAGATCAATGAATTCATAAATTGTTTGAATCACATCAAATTTTACAACGCCTTCTAGATCTAAAGGCAAAGAGAATTCAAAGAGAAGAAATGGCTTCGTTTGCAGAAGCACCACCTGGCGATTCAAAAGTCGGAGAGAAGATCTTTAAGACCAAGTGTGCTCAGTGTCATACCGTCGACAAGGGTGCCGGTCATAAGCTAGGTAACTTTATCGCCCCCCTCTTTTTGTTTGGATCTTATATTTTCGAGGTCAAATTGTCAATTTGCTTATTTCTTATTTCTTCTGAGATTTGCGTTAAAATTATTTGCTTGGTTCCTGTGTTTTTAAGGTTTTAATTTGCTTCGACTGTTTAAATGTTCAGGACCCAATCTGAATGGCTTGTTTGGAAGGCAGTCAGGAACAACTGCTGGATACTCTTACTCTGCTGCTCACAAGAACATGGCCGTCACGTGGGAGGAGAAGACTTTGTATGATTACTTGCTCAACCCCAAGAAGGTATTAATCAACTCTAAAGCATAGTATGACTTGGCATGTTTGACAGTGCGTCTTTAACTGGTTAAGAAGTACGGTTTATACATTGAAGTTTTGTGATAATTCTGTAATTATAGCTGAACTTAGTTGCTTTCTATCAATTTATGACATTGTTACTCAGCATTTGGTAACTCAAGGTCCCGAAGAGAAACATGTGGACAATATGTTAGGTCTAGTAATTAGGAAGGCTGGGTTTAAAATTGAAGGACTAGCAAACATAGAACATGGAGCTTGTAGATTATTATGTTTAGGCTTTGCTCTGAGATCAAGGTTGAATACTCAAGGAAAGCGACCGCATCATTGATGATATTTATCCTATGGTGTATGAAATGAACTTTCACATTTCATTTCAATGTGATAAGATAGCCTAGCATTTATAGTTGGTAGAATCATCTGACTATCTCAGATACAGATGAAGAACTCATGTCTTGACACTGGCGTTTGTACCTCTTATACCATGTTTATTTTTGTTAGTTTGCGATGCTGACCCGTCGTGAAAATTGTTTGCGCAGTACATCCCTGGAACAAAGAAGGATTTCCCTGGATTGAAGAAGCCACAGGAGCGTGCTGATATCATTGCATACTTGAAGCAGTCCACTGCATCTTAAGCATTTTACACTTCCGGCCTCCCCATTTTGCAGTTGTTGGAGATTTTTTTTTCCCCAAATAAGGTAACCATCCTATACAATGAGCATTGCTTCTTCGAAGAGTTGCCATAATTGGCAAACTTAACATTCGATTCATTTAGCTTACTGTGCCTCTATTTTGCCAATATTTGGTGGATTACCGATTAACAGATTGTTAATGATAGTTTTTGGTTTTGATGATATTGCATATGAACATTTCCATGGTTGCTATCGCTTGCCTTCAATATACTCTGACGCATAGCAGGTCTACGGTAATGTACTTTTGAATGAAATGCAAAATGGTGTATTGGCATCTCTAGCAGGCGAACATTGGAATGCTCTCATTTTCTAGTGTTGGATAAATGCAAGTTTATTTTTATGTTTCCTTCCTATCGAGTACTATATTTCTTACATGCAACCGTGAAATGGAGTGGAATCGAGGCGACTCGTCGATGAGTATGGGTGAGTTATGGAGTGAGTCAGATGTGTGGGTGGAGCGAGTTAAATACTAACATCACTAATTTGGATGTTCTCCAGGAGTGCTAATGGAAAGTAAGCTCACAGACTAGCAAAAATGGCAGAAAAAATAGTTAAATCAGAAAGGGAGAGTAAGAGAGGGAGATTTCCTGAATTTCAAGCTCATCATTAATTCATCATTTCATAATATTCTCATGCCCAGACAAATTCAGTTACATGTAATTTAGCCATGATATTCCTTCTAGACTCTAGCTTATAACTATCATGAAGTTATTGTTTCAAGGAAAAAAAAAAACTGAAAGGAACATATAAAACGCTACGTATGACAAACAAGCAAAACGTTGCGTAGTGACTAAATGAAACGGTGGGCATTACAGCGGACTTATTTTCAAGAGGTAATCACTCTCAATTGTTTGTTTGATGTTTAGAAATGTGGTAATAATTATAATTTAAAATATTTTTTATTTAAAAATATATTAAAATAATATTTTTTAAAATATATTTTTGACATCAGCACATCAAATATTTAAAAACATAAACAAAAATAATTTTAAACAAAATAATTTTAAACAAAAACAAATTCAGATTTTTAAAAAATGTTATTTTAATCGCGTTTCCAAACACAACCTTTATCTTTTTCATTCAAACGTCTAACAATTCCCCCTTCTTCAAATCTACCTTATTCTCTAGGAAGAACGTAAGGAACCTCAAATTGAATTCCTCAGCAAACCCTTTTTATGAATCAATACTTGGATTGTTGCTTGATTTCCTCATTAAACCATTCTACAATCCATAAACCAATGTATAGGTGGAGAGATGTACAGGTGGAGAGAATCATAAAAAACCTTATAAGGAGTGGCTTTACTGGAAGGATAGAAATTGGTGTTACACCACCATTTAGCAAGGAAAAGCTATTTAAACCAATGAGCAGAGTTATCACTAGTCATGCATCGCAAGTAAGTTTCTGGACACTTATTAACCACTTTTATCTAGCCATCAAACTAAAAGTGACAGATTGTTGAGTAATGTAGGTTAATTCCTGGATGCTTAAACAATTGTTTATAGAAGCCATCAAATATTGGATCCCTATCACTCACAATAATAATTTAAACAATTGATAAGAGGCCATGTAATTTGTAAACATTATCCATGAACACCTTGGTCACTCAATAAGCATTATAAGGATGAACTAGAACCATAAAATGAGAATACTTGTTGAACCTATCCACTAACACTAAAATTACCTTCTTTTCATCTGACGTAGACAATCTTTTGATGAAGTCCATACATGATACGAACTAAATTAGGTCTGAATTTGATCATAAAATACTTATGATTAGTTTTATAAGATTAGACACATCTATCAAACTGTACATCGGATCGAACTGAAATTTTATAGGGAAATACTAGACATATGAAACTATATTGTTGTAATTTCTAAGTCAAATGGAATTCAGAACATGTTATTTTATAGGATCAAAATTACTAGATAAATCTTGTCAAATTTGTCAACTAGACCTCTATATACTGTTTGGGACATATCTAGAGCTACATGTAGAATTTTGCTGCTATTCAATAGGGGTCAGAAACTAGACATTTCATACTTTCCAATCATACATGGTAGGTCTAGTAATTCATCTAATTAAGAGAGGATGACATGTTTGAAATCAAGAATGAAGTCTGCCAAATGACAAATAGTTTGGTCTCTTCTTTTTTTTTTTTTTTAAACACATTAAAATGACTTCATCTCTTCTTATTACACACATGCCTCTCTCTAATACACTCAACTTTTTTCCAACGATGTTGTTGTTGTAGATTGTATTAATTAGGGGTTTTGCTTTTTCCAAGTCGATTCCAATCCCTATTTTCTTGTAATTTCACAATCAAATCCTTAATTGGTTTCAATATTTGAGATTCCTTTCAATTGTGCCCTTAGACTTCTTCAATTAAGCCCTTAAACTTTGGTGCCTTTTACATAATAGCATTTGATCTTGATATTCTTCAATTTTTTTTGTAATTGACCCTTTAAACTTTTAATTCTTTTGATTCTTATTCATTTTAGACCCTGAACCTGTAATTCTTGCAATCTTGACCAAAAATGACTCCTAAACTTTAATGTTTTTCTAATTAAATCCCTAGTTGTATTAATTAAGTCAATCCAAAACTCAATTAAATCTCTAGACTTATTGAACCTTTCAATTTTGACTAAAATGACTTCTAAACGTTTTTTTTTTCATTTTAACCCTTGACTAAACCAATCAAGCCCTTCCAAAGTTCAATTATATCCTTAACTTTTTCAATTTTTGTGATTTTGCCATCATCTTCAACTTCCTTCTTAATTAAGCCCTTATCTATCAAAATTGAACTGCCAAACTTTGCAACTTTGTCCATGTTGATACTCGAACTTTGCAATCTTTGATCAATTTCAACACATTTTTCAAAAAAAAATTAGCGAGACCCCAAATTATCCAAACACCTAACATTCTAACCCACTATAAATAAAATGCCTTCCTAATCGTGATCCAAAATATTATTATTATTGTTGTTGCGGCTGCTGCTGATGATTTTTTTTATATATATAAAAATGGAATATTTTTTTTTAAAAGAAGAACATTTTTTAATTGAAAAAAAAAAGAGGGAAACCAAAATTAGGTTATGACATAAAAATGTTTGAGTTAAAAAAATTGAAAATAAAAAACGGATAAAGAAAGGAGCATATCATGCACATACAGCAACTTCAGCAAGATGATTACGCCTTTTCTCAACAAACATCTCCCGAAATTTCTCAAATCTGCCTTCCTTTATTGCTTCTCTTATTGACCGGAAGAACCCCAGATAGTGGTGTGTATTATGTCTGCAATGAAAGGGATAAACCGTCAACATCACCATTGTTAATGTCAGTGTCCTAGTAGAGGTAAGCAATGATACTGTACATTTCTAGAAGAATCTGGGCCAACATTTCATGAACATTGAGTAAATGATTGATGTAAGCTTTAGTATGATTCTGACAAGTATAGCAGCTGCAGCTTTCAACAATTGGCGTCGCATCTTTCCTGAAAGGAGACCAACCATGTACACAGCCATCAAGAAGAATGCACTCTTGTTGAAATACGAAAAACTTTCCCTCAAATAATCATTCATCTTTTCTTTGCAATTTTTTAAAGAAAAATAATGCGTGGTTGTCCCTTGCACTAATTTGATAAAATAGAAATAAAATTTATAGAGTAGAAGTTTTTTCTGCATGCACTCCTAAATTTTAAACCTTTTGAGTCACGGCTAAATGGGCCATTCAGAAAAAAGCATTGTTTATTTGGATGCATTTTCTGCATTGGTTACGTATTAGAGAAATAAGCTTAAGAAAAGTATGCTCTACTTTTCAAATTCATGACTAAAAGGTCACCATCTGATCTCAGTTCTGTCATGAATCGCAGAATTTGTGAACTTGTTCGTCATTTGAAATTTATTTTGTAGAAAGGAAACCACTACAACGAAGGTTCATTTTACCCTCAAAGGTCAGCATTAACAGACATTATATTTGAAATCTCAATGATAACCCACCAGAGAAACATAAGGCTTTTATATTTCAGTAAAAACATTTGACTGAAAATGGAATCCATAACATCTACTACTCTCCAATTCATAATATGTTCAACAAGGATGAGATGTTGATGGAGCTTAAAACCTTCAATTCAACAGATGAGATCATTAAAAATATCCAGATAGCTAGAGGTATACAAAGAATAAGTCCATTACCTGTAAACAGTGGCTTTCAGATTAATCTTTGTCTGGTCAATTCCCATACCAGTCAACTTCAAATCAGAAGCATATGTCTTGTTATCCAGTGGAAAGGTAAGTGCAAAGCCTCCAATAGTTAGATGATAAATATACCTGCAAAGGTTGCCCAAAAAACAAAATCATTTTTGGAGACAGATCACAATGAGGAGAAAGAAGCTTCCAAGGTTAAATTGAGAACAGAGGTGCATACGATGAGTCAAAAAGATCAATGCCAGCAGCAACACCCTGCAACACCTCCTCTAACAAGCATTGGAAAACAGAATTCACTTGTTATTCCACAAACCATTCCCATATTCCATATTTATATCCATATCCATAACTACATACAAAAGCATGAACTTTGTCGAAACATTTAATCTGAAACGGTACCCTCTATCATTTATATATTTAAAGACTAATTTGGTCATTGTGTTACTTCAAAACAATAAAAGAAAATCCTACAACACATTAAACTATATTCCGATCAATTATTTTCATTGCCAAAAAACCATGAGAATGAATATTTTCCGTGGATTAAATAGTGGACTTGTTTTGTTAGAATGTATTTAGTCCCAAAGGCTTAAAATATCTGGAAAGAGTTCAACAAAGTATATGAAACCTATTAACTCTTTTAACACCACCATCCTCCCTCCTTATGTGCTATACCATGATAGCACGTGGAGCCCAAAGCAAATGTTGATAGCAAATTTCAATTGAAAAAACTTGAACCAGGGACCTTTTGAATGACCTTTTAAAGAGCTAGCTCGGATACAAAACTCCGTACCCCACTGGAATCAAATGCTTAAATTATCGGGGAAGGGGCCAACAATTTTTAGCCACCAGATATTCAAATATAGCAACAATTCATGAGAAACTCTCTATAACAAAGATGAAAGTATATCCGAGGCAAACAAATTGAACAAACAAAATCAAAGAATTATTAAACAGTCCACAAGATACCTGGTAGTCCTAGTCCACTGATCAGACGTGGCCCATCCTTTGGTAAACTATCCTGATCATGTCATAGAAGCATTAAAACTCAGACATTTTTTTAAACCCTGTAAATAATTCATCTTCTGTACAATCCCAATGAGATTCACAGGACCATTTATGCTGTGTTCAAGTCATGTTTTCATACAACAGCTCCAAGGCCTAGATAGAGCTGTCAAGTAATATTTCCTTACCATAAGAAACTTTATTTTAAACAACCATTTAACAAAATGCAATCAGTTTAACTTCCAGATTCAGAGAAGATAAAAGATAGCACTGATAAACAAACACAGAAATCTCAAAACTTCGAATAGGCCTTGTCCTGCAAAGCCAACTGGCAAGTCAAATTCATTGATCTAAGTTCATGATTTGTCATTATTTCACACTTAATGGCATCTATAATCAAGGGGAAATGTGAATCTTCCTAACTTAAGAGTTTAAGCATCTCACAGTTACAGCACTAAGCAAAGCAGGGCGCTCATCAGTGCTCTCTCCAAATCCAAATCCTCCAATCCAATAACCTGCAAAATGCATGTAATGATCAAGTTGAGAAGAAGATTTAAACAAAGCAATTCTACATACCAAGATAAGAGTATTTTTATAAATACATATAACTAAACAAGCAAGAATCCTAGCAAATGGGGAACATATGAGAGCAAATAAAGGAAGTGGAAAGGCAGAAAGCCATCTAGTATGCAGTCATTCCATGAATAAAAGCGCAGCTCATACAAAGGGAATTTAATGCATTCAACTTCAGACTATATGTAGAGCCCTACTCGATGCAGAGCATAATTCTCTGACCTAATAGCATGGAATCCATTGCCCAATGAAATCTAATGTCATTTTCTTTTATTGAGAAAAATTATAGTATCAAATTTCAAAGTGGCAAGAAGATGATAAAATTGAAGGGGAAATATATCCCACCTTTAGAAGAGCTAAGAGAACCTTTTCCACTATTTTATCATAGTCGTTGGTCAGAAGAAATTGGCATTGCATTGAAATCGTGGGGAAAAAAGAAATAAAAGGTGACCAAGGCAGAAGAGCACAGTAGCATAGATTTACCCCCCCCCCCCCAGCTCTTTGTCTATATTAGAATTTTGATATAGAAAAAAGCATCAATAACCTAAATATCATGAATGATATGTAGCTTAAATCAAACAGAAAAGAAAGACAATACCTGATACTTTGCGCTTCACTACTTCTTGTGCACATCGCCTCCGTTCTTCAACATCAGACCCTCCAACAATGGCTCCAAAAGCAATTCCACCTGCCTAAATTTAATAATTGATACATGATATGAATACTTCTTCTTTCCATTTCTTCGAATGAAAGAATAAGTTACACAAGTAATGCCACGATGAAAAGTAATTATATACTTGATACTTTAGTTATAGGCTACTTCAAACTCAAGGGGTATCCCACAAAATAATAATAATAATAATAATTCTTATCATCATCATCATCATCAAAGCATGGTAGATGAAATTAAATAATTGTTCCCTGATAATCAGTTTTGGCCTACATATAGCTAATGTTGCATCCACAATCAATATCTTATCAAAGACATGCATCAATATTCTTTTGTCCCATCTCTATTATGTAGTCTCATTGTAGAAATCAACAAATTCAGTTATTTAGTTTTATTTTCTTCTAGTTGCTTTCCATTTCTTATGGGCATTTTGGATGCCATTCAAGTACTCTAAATAGATATATGGATCTTGGACATGACTTTATTACCTTGTAAAAATAGTTTATTTGAAAATCATTTAAGACATCTTCAAGAGAGAGCAAGAAAAATGAATGACCGGATACTGAAACTTCACAACTTCTGAGCAGAAATTTAAGTTGTGAGATGCTTTTACATGTGAATGTGCAAATCTATAGTATAAAATTGAATTACTATTTAGCTGAAACTATCCCAAAAGCTTAACATAACAAGGATATTGTGATTAAAGCATCTATTCCCCATAAGCATCAAAAGCGCATTCCATAAGTTTAAAGATTTGAATATTAGAGATGATACAACTGAACTAAACAGCACCGCAATAATCCATCAAATTCAAGAATTGAATTGTTCATGTACCGTGTCTCCTACAAAAATCTAGTTTCAATACAAGACTATCATATTTCCCTAGAGCATTGAAAGTGCATTCAATAAGTTTAAAGATTTGAAGTTTAAATCTAACACAACTGAACTAAATGACACCACAATAATCCATCATATTTCATGTGTTGAATTTTCCATGCACCACATATGCTACAAAATCTAGTTTTATTCCAAGACTACAAAGCACCATGACTAACCAAACAAATCAACCATCGGGATGGTTTGGCACATTCAAAGATGGATTTCAGATAATTATACTAATTTAACTTGAAAAAAAATAGATAATTTTTACCGGGCTTAGTGCAATGCATTCATCAAGCCACTTTACAAGACTACAAAGCACCATGACTAACCAAACAAATCAACCATCAGGATGGCTTGGCACATTCAAAGATGGATTTCAGATAATTATACTAATTTAACTTGAAAAAAAAAAAGATAATTTTTACCGGGCTTAGTGCAATGCATTCATCAAGCCACTTTACAGTTCGATCAACTGAATTCGTGTTCCTCTTCTTTGATACCCATGCAGGTACTTCATCAGCCAAAGTGGCCCAAAGATTTGGCCTCAAAGAAGAAATTATTCTCATGTATTCTGCAGGTTTAATCTGCCAGCAAACTATCAGTTTGGAAATATTCAAAAAGTAATCCAGCAAAAGGACTTGGAAAATCAGCCGATAGAATTTGACGTTAAATGAATTGAGCAAGCTAAATTACCAAAAGGCGACCACAAGGAGTTTCAAAAGATGCACCAAGTTTATTTGTCGCACTACTTTCTGGAAGGCATTGAATGGAATCCCTTGCTACAGCAGCAAGTCCAAAATCATGCAATCCAAGCATTTTATGGAGTCCTCCAATTGAGGATATTGTTTTTGATGAAATTCCTTCCATGCTGCAGGAAAAAAAAATGTCACATCGACCAGTCAAGTAAATAAAGCACAAAATTTCTTAACATAGAGATTTCAAAGTTACACTGTCAGATTTTCCTCATTTTCTTGTACTTGAAAGAGAAAAGGAATAGAAAATGGGGAGCGACACATGAAAAAAAAAGATTAAAAATCCCTGGGGAAAAAGCGGAGATAATCCACAACAAATCAGTCATTGTACTTGAACAAAAACTTAGGCTCCATAAACTCATCGGAAAAAAGACCAAGCCCCATGAAAGCATCTTACTGTCCCTTAAGATGCTACAAAAATATCCCACAGTTTCTACATTTTTATGAGCAGAAAAACATTAAACAAACTAACTCTCATGTCTTGATGACTCCTCAATCCTGCTACAGCAAAGGACCACTTCATTACTCTTATCTCACATATATAAATGAAATCCATGCCATCACTTGACTATCACAAATTATGCACAATGCATATCAAATTCTCAACATCTTTGCATTATATTTCACTTTGCAGATAAAAGTTTTATTCATAAATGTGGGTCTTTAGTTAGTTGTCCATATACACTACCTTGCATGAAAACTTGCTACGGTTTCTACATTCTCACAGTCAAAACAACAAACAATTCCCATGCATTTCAATCCCAAAAGCCAAGACCTTACTTGTTGATGGTTACCTGAGCAAGCTATGGCAAAAGAATTGAAAAACAAAAAAAGGATTTTGCTTACAGAAAACTTACAAGTGAAGAGGGCTAACATGAAGGAGAGAAGAATCAGGGAAAGGAAGAGAAGGGAGGAGGTCAGGCGAAATAAAATGGGGTAACCCTTTACGTGTAGAAAGGAGGAGAGCAGGTGTCTCTATTTGAGGGCAGTTGCCCAGCTGAAATACACCAGACCTTGCAGCGGGATTGCCCTTGCTCGTGCTCCATGCTTTCACTGAGAACTTCATGCTCTCTTCCTCCCTCTCTTTCGCTTCTTTGCTGCCGGCTTCGTCTTTCGACAACATCGCAAGCTCTGTTTTCAAAGCTTTCGCGGAATGGACATCAAGTTTTGTTCAAAATAGGAACCCAAATAGCTTTAAGACATTTTTGGTCCCTGAACTTACCTAATTATTGCCTAACATGCGTGCCTCAAAAAAATGAAATTAAAACTTTGATCTAATTAGCATAATTTAACTATAATAATTAATTTTTTAAATTTAAAACTATATATCTCATTATTAAAATAAATGCACAATATGATATTAAACTTTGAAGATTATATCCATATTTTCTTATTTTTCTAATTGTATGTTTTTCTTTTTTGAACAGTGATTGGAATTATTTCTTGATTCAATGATTTCACACTTCGTATGGTAATAAAATTTTGAAAATCATGTGATAAACCGAGTGCAGAGTTTCTAAGAGTAACATTCAATTGGAACTATGTAGCTTGGATAGATGAATGTTCGTTGTTTAAATTAAAAGTTTAAGGACCGGAATGGAAATATGAGTATGGGGTTTTCCATAGAGATAGAGAAAGTCTTTAAGCAAAGCCTAAGGCAGCCTCTTATTTCACATATGGACTGGATTGTTTTGATTTAAGTTGGGCTAAAGATGCCGAGTCTATAAAAAAAATACAAAGAGGACTTTTATTATTAAACTTTGACTGATCATCTCTAATTTAAAGTCAAGTGTAAAAACAAAAGTCAACTCGAAGTTGACATGGCCAACTTGATCAAAATCTATTTGAAAAATGAAGTGTGTATTTTACGTTGTAGTGTAAGATATTTTTTAAAAGTATTTTTTATTTAAAAATATATTAAATTTATTTTTTTAAAAATATTTTTAATATCAATACATTAAAATTATCGAAAAATATTAAAATAATATATATTTTTTCAAAAAAACAACACACTTTTAAAATTCATATAAAAAAAACTATCATACTTCCAAATAAATTTTAAAATAAGATCAATTTGATCCGGTTTAATTTACGCAATCTATAACCTGAGTCTCAGACTTGAGGTATAATTACTATGATCTGTTATTGCCCTTATATATATATATATATATCGCTTTTGCTTCTTTCTTGATTCACCCTGCTAGGTTTTAAATTGCGTAGTGGGCTCACTGCTTTTCAATTTTCATGGATGTAAGCTCGAGAGCTTCAAAGAAAAATTCGAAAAATTGGGTTATATAGAATCTCTTTCAGAAATGAATTTAGGTTTTGATTTAGGAAATATTCAAAGTTTTTCCATATGTTGGAGAGCTAAGTCCTAACTCCTGAGAGAGGGAGGGAGCTGTTGACGGCTGAACCAAATTATTCGACCGGAAAGAGTATATTTGTGGTCCTATGACACTACTTGATCCTCCAACATCATTTTGAGCTTCCATGTCCTCTTAAGCTTGCATCTCCGGTGATCATCTCTTTTTATATAATTCCTTAGATTATCCTACTGTTAATTTTTTTTTCCAGCAACTTCCTAGTTGATATGTGCTATGGATTGATCTTTTTCCCTTGAATTGTGACATTATATGTATAACCTCAAGTAAGATAGTGTTGGGCGCTGTGGCGTTATAGTTATAATAATTATTGTTTTTTAAAATATAAAAAAAAATATTAAAATAAATAATTTTAAAACAAGGAAATTCATTTAAAAAAAAAAAAAAACAGCCCGCTAAAACAAAACAAATGTACTCGAAATATTTTTGTTTTTGCGTCAGGATTGAACAAAAATCTAAGACAGTTAATCCTCTGTGAAAAATCAATACCATATACTTTACTGCCATATCAGCAAGAATCAAGAGTTAGGGTCCCTTTATTTATATAAAAAAAATCAAAATCAAAAGTTACGTAATCTGAAATCTTGTTTAATGGCTTTTAGATGCTAGTATTCAAGATATAATTACAGAGCGTGATTGATGCAAAAACTCCGCTTTTCTCCTCAATTATATTCAGAATTGTAATGATGATAACGATTTAGAATGTTTTTTTATTTAAAAATATATTAAAATAATATATTTTTTTATTTTTAAATTTTTTTTTATATTAATACATTAAAATAATCTAAAAATATAAAAAAATTAATTTTTAATAAAAAAATTTAAAATTTAAAATATATAATTTAATCACATTCCCAAAATGTTCCTCACTTTAAACGTGTTTAGCAGTGTGGTAGCGGTTGTTTTTCAAATAACTTTTTGTGTTGTTAATAATGTTTTTTTATTTTTTAAAATTTATTTTTGACATCAGCACATCAAAACGATCCAAAAAATACAAACCATATTAAATTTTAGCAAAAAAAAATAAAACTTTTAAATATTTTAAAAAAACGGTTTCAATCGCATTCCTAAATACTACCTTTATACGGGGGGAAAGTGTTTCACCTACCTTTACAAAGGGCATCCATAATTTTTTGTCAACACCAAATTGTTGTGCTAGAAAAAGAAAGACAAAAAAAGAAAAGAAAAGAAAAGCTAATTAACAGTTATAAATGCCAACTGCCATGCATGTTACGCCCTTGGCTTGCCTCGTTGTAAGAGTATCAATTTTTATAAAATATAATTTAAATAAATGAAGAAAAGGCTCTACTAAATTCATGCTTAAATAGAATAAATTAGATAAGTTGTACGTGCTATGTTATGGGCTACCTTTTAACACGTAAGAGAAAATTTGTTAAGGTGGTCTCTAAATTCAGATTGAAATAAAAGAAAAGTGCAAGGGTTAGTAAAAAAAAAAAAAAGAAGTAAAAACACACTGTTTTTATATATTAAATATTAAATTAAAATAATTATATATTAAATTCATATAAATCAATTTAAGTTCACTAATTAAATACACGATACAAATCATAACCTCAAATTAGTTTCATTATTTTGTTTTATTAAAACTATCTTTTATTAAAATGATTTTTTAATGATTATATATAAAAAAACACTTGTCAAAATTAAAACGAAAATTATATTCATATTTAAAACAAACTAAGATTTTAATTTTATTTTTTAAAATAAATAACTGAAATATCTTGTTATTTGAGCTTAATAACATAGGCTCATGCGATTGGACTTGATCTTTTATTATTATTATTATTATTTGAATAAAAGGATGATGCAATGTTTATAGTGTCAGGTGACTTGTCACCTATGATTTTATTGTTGATTAATTCTGGTGGTTTGAAGTCATTGAAAAATCACTCTCTCCTTTTGAACATAAAATCATGATTTTTTAAAAAAATTTATTTAAAAACACCCGAGAAACACTCTATAAACATTAATGAATTCATATTTAACCTCGAAACAACGTTTAATCGGTTAAAAAACCCAAGATTTCTCCTATTTCAAAAAGTATTTTTGAAATGTGATCTACTTTATAATAAAATATGATGAAAGATAAAAAAATACATTAATAAAATTTTTCAAATAAAATATAACTCATTGATACTAGGAAAGTTAGTTTTTAATCACTAATCAACAACAACTTTTTATCTTTTTTACTATTTTTTCACTTAACTTTCAATTTTAGTCCCCTTATTTTCTTACAAACAATCAAACTAAATTCTTCTTTATAAAATTTACAATCAACTTAATCTCATGATATTTTTTCAAGACCATAAAAACTAAAAGAAAGAGAGCTGAAATAATTCATAAAATCTAATTCTAAATTAATTAATTATGAAAGGATTAAATTATAAAAAAATCATTGGAAAATAAAATTAAAAAAAATACCGTGCAAACCAACAATGAATTCTCTAACAAGACATAGTCATTCACTTGATTGCTTTTAGTTCTTTTTTCTTCAAAAGCTCAATTTCCTTAGTGCTTGCCAAGCAAGCTTGTCGGTAGATGTTGATCGCTGCTTCTTCAATCTCCTGGTTGGTAATGCTTGCCCATCGAATAGTTTGGTATATATACCAAACCTTCGATGGGCAAGCATTATATATATATATATATATATATATATTACCTCATAAATTCTCTAGTTATTTATTTATTCGTATTGTCTTGTTAATTTAATATTCTGATTAAGTTGCACCAGAATTTCAATAAAAGAAAAGGAAAAAGAATAAGTAAAACCAACAATTGTTTTTGAGCCCACCGGAAAAATAATTATTGATAAAAATAATAATCCTAAATTCAGCCTGTACATTAATAGAAAAAAAAATTATTGTATAATTACTTTATCTACATTTTATCAGCTTGTACATCAATAGAAATAAAAGATTATGTTATAATCACTTTATCTGCATTTTATCAGCTTGTACATAAATAGAAATAAAACAATTATGTTATAATCACTTTATCTGCATTTTATCCTAATCTTAAAAGAAGGCGTCCACTAATAATATGTTGACGTAGGGTATGATTTAAATTGAAATACTAAAACAATTTTTTTTATTCAAAACAAACATCATTTTTATTTTTTTATTTTTTAAATAACATCATTTTAATTTTATTTTTTAAAAAGTCAAAGCTTTAGTTTATCTACGCGAAATGTTTTAATTACCTTACCCGTTTCTCAACTCTTCATAAATAAATAAATAAATAAATAAACCGGAAAGATAGTATATTTAGGGGATGACTAAAACAAAACTGAAAAATTAATTAAATTAAAAAAAAAATAAACCATGAAAAAATAAACCGGTTAAAATTTTAAAAAACTGAACTGAATTCAAAAAAAAAAACTGAGCTAAACTGAAAAAACCGGGCAAATTAAAAAAATCGAGTCAAATTAAAATCGTCCGGTTTGAATCAATTTTGTTTTTTTTTTTTTAAAAAAATTCAATTTAATTATTTTTTAAATAAAAATCAAACCAAAAATCATCGGCGTACATCCATCTCATTCAAGTTAGTCTAACTTAGTTTATTTGGGAAAAACATTCATGTATCGTAAGCCTCTTCACGCATCAACTTATAAATACGAAGATGGGAGGAGAAATGAGCATAAATTATTCAATCACACCAACACCACTGATCTACCAACCAACCATGTTATTTGCTCTCTTGTCAACATCAACAATCCCTATTTCCTATCTTTTTTGCTTCAAGATTGTTTGCTTCGAGAATACGTGGTGTTCGGAAGGACATTGAACGGTAATTTTTTAAAGTAGTTTTAGTGTAAAAATATATTAAAATAATTTTTTTAAAAAATTTATTTTTAATATTAACATATTAAAATAATTTAAAAATATAAAATTATTTTTTTTATTTAAAAGCACTTTTAAAATGAACAACACCGAATATGCAAGATTAAAATGATGGTTACGAGTGTTCTTGTAATTGCTTTTCAAAGTTCTTTTCATGCCGCAATATATTAAAATAATTTTTTTTTTTAAAATTAGCACATCAAAACAATTTAAAATATACAAAAAAATTAATATTTTACAAAAAAAATTAAAAAAATTTTACAAAAAAAATTAAAATTTTTTCAAAACATAGATACAACTGCTTTGCCATACACTCAATGTATGTTTGGTTTGGAAGTGTAATATTTTTTTTAAAAAAAAATACAATT
The DNA here is from genome assembly GCA_033617975.1 of Populus alba x Populus glandulosa. Taxonomy (NCBI): domain Eukaryota; kingdom Viridiplantae; phylum Streptophyta; class Magnoliopsida; order Malpighiales; family Salicaceae; genus Populus; species Populus alba x Populus glandulosa. The sequence goes on from CM066161.1 coordinate 13,455,701, forward strand.
TTTTTAACCACAATCCACAATTTCAAAAACTAAAAATATATACTTTTTATATATACTTTATAAAAAAAATTCAAAACAAGAATCAAACACTCAAAAAAATAAAAAAATAAAAAAGTTGGACCCATGATTGCTACAATCCCCACCCATCTATTTTCATGTCACATCCTTCTTTATTTCTCCAATGATATGCCACCAGATATCCATATCAAAAGCTCATGGGATGGTACTCCTTGGCAATAGTAAATTGATTTTTAGATCCAGGGTTGTTAGCCTTTCATTTCTACACAAAAAAAAAATAATATCGAATTGATCAAAAATCCTATCTCTGAATTGTTCTTTGCATTGTTAATTTTTGAGATGATAAATTATCTCCACATGCAAAATAATAATAAAAAATCATCTTATATTTCTTTTTCATCTTATATACCTCTCCAAGAAGACAAAAACAAATAATTTCTTGTCTCCTAGGAGCAACCACAAGCCCCCCACTTTCTTTCATTAACATGGACTAAATTCAACCTCTGTTCATCATCCCTCCCCCACCCTCTCTCTCTCGCCCTCCGAAGAAAAACCAACCTCAAGAACCATGAGGTCCAAAAACCAATCTCCCATTAACATCAAGATCATCATCCTCGGTTTATTCTTTCTCCTCTTCCTTTTGGTGATTGCTTGGTCAAGTTACTCGTCTCCCAGACCAAATTCAGCCCCCATAGCAGAAAATGATGGTCTATCAGATTCATCAAATCTGTCCACTGATGAAGAAGAACCAAAACCATCAGCAACAGCCTGTCCTTCTCCTCCATTGACGCCGACATGCACCAAGCTCCCACCTTCTTTAGCCAACGCTCTTGTCCATTACGTGACAACAAACATCACCCCTCAACAAACCCTCAAGGAAATCTCGGTCTCATCAAGGGTCCTCGAAAAAAAGTCACCTTGCAACTTCCTGGTCTTCGGCCTTGGCCATGACAGTCTAATGTGGACATCTCTGAACCACGGCGGCCGCACTGTTTTCCTGGAGGAGGACAAGGCCTGGATTGAGCAGATCAGAGAGAAACTGCCCACCTTGGAGTCCTATCACGTGACATACGACACCAGAGTTCATCAGGCAGATGGGCTCATGGAGACGGGAATGGGAGATGAATGCAAAGTAATCAGCGATCCAAGATTCTCCAAGTGTCAGCTTGCCCTTAAAGGGTTCCCCGGTGATATCTATGATGTAGAATGGGACTTGATCATGGTGGATGCACCTACTGGGTACCATGATGAGGCTCCGGGGAGAATGAATGCGATCTACACAGCTGGATTGATGGCTAGAAACAGAGAAAATGGAGTGACTGATGTGTTTGTGCATGATGTTGATCGAGTTGTAGAGGATAAATTCTCCAGGGCTTTTCTTTGTGAAGGATACATGACTGAGCAAGAAGGGAAGTTAAGGCACTTCATTATTCCTAGTCATAGAACTAGTTCGGGAAAACCTTTTTGTCCTTAGAGGTTTCTCATCTCTCTTTTCTGCTTAAATTTTCTGTTATTAATTGTTTATCTTCATCTTTGTTTCTTGTCATATAAAATATAAATTACCGGGCAAAGGTTTTTTTTTTATATATTGATACTAATTAATTTCTCCTCTGGATGTTTGAACACTGGAATTCTGTTTAAATTAATTTCCTTAGTTTTTTTTTAACCAATTTATCTGGTGAAATGAGCATAGTTTTTTTTTAACCAATTTATCTGGTGAAATGAGCAAGAAGTTGAAACTATCGCGATTGAACATCCCAATTTGTCTGTTACTAGACAGTGTCATGCGCTGTATTAATAGTGGGTTAGTTCATTTTTTTTTTAACTGTAAGAAAAATATTCAGATAGTATTTTTAAAGAAATAAGAAAAACTTTGGCTTGGATCATTAATTTAATTATATCTAATAAGATTATATAATTTAATAATTTTATTTAAAAAGTAGGCAACATCAGTAGACAAACAGTAAAAAAAATATTAGTCAATAATTAATATAATAAAATAAAATAAAATAAGTTACAAGTTTAGAAGAGAAGAAAAATAATTCATTTGATACTAGCGTATTTGGCAGTGGATGGTTATTCATTTAAATAAAATCTAATAAAAAAAAAACAAAAAAGATTGAAATAGTAAAAAAAAATCAATTAAAAAAATTATCTCGTATTACATAAATAACTATTAAAATATATACGAAAAAAACAAAAAAGATTGAAATAGTAAGAAAGAATCAATTAAAAAAATTATCTCGAATTACATAAATAACTATTAAAATATTGAAAACTAAGTTTGATAAATGAGAAAATCAAATGAGGATGAAATTGAAATAAAATTTTAATTTTATAAATTATTTTAAATAAAATAAATAATAATAAAAAAATCAAAAGGAAAGAGGAATTGAAGGGACTGATTTGAAAAAGTTATGAGCAGGATGCGAAGATCGACGAGAAAAGAAAAGACAATAAAAAAAATAAAATTAATGATGGCGCCAAACCAAAGGTTTGTTTGGTGCACGCGCTATCATGTCATGGAGGCATGATCGAGATGAATGAGACACAACCCTAAAATGATATTTTGGGCTTTTACAATCAATCTTAAGTGTTGTTTGAAGACGACATAGCCGTTGATGCATGATTGTAATTTTTTTTATACATATATTTTTTATTTATCAGAATACCAAATTACCCTTAACTAAACTCAATAATCACAAAAAAATAAATAAATTATGCAATGACAAAAATACCCTCAAACCTAAACCTGAGGTATAAGAATTTGGACTTCAAATGTAAGTCTGGTTTTTTACTAAGCTTTTCAAAGGGAAAAGACTTAAACTTGTCAGTTGAAATTTTTTATTTATTTAAAAATAAATAGGTTATTTTATTATGCACTATTATATGAAAATATAAAAAACCCCCTCCATGACACCCTTATAATTTCTTATTTTTAAGCACATTAAAATCATTTTACTGTATAAATTAAAAGCAGAATGCATGTCTTGTTCTTGATCAATTTAAAAATACCGAAATGATCCTATTTATCCTATTGCAAAGACAATTCCATCTTTAACTATTAACCAATGAGGTTTTTTATTTTTTTTTTATTTTTTTAAGACTAAGACAGTGAAAACACTATTCCCGTACAAAGTACAATGTACATGGGGTATAATGTTTTTACCATCACTTCCATTTTTTTTCTTTTTTCTTTTTTGTAATAATTAGTAGACGCGATGACAAAATCTGATAAAGTGGATTGTTTCCAATTTTTTTTATATGTGCCTCGGGTGATGAGGTTAGTTTATATATATTTTAATTAATTTTAAAGTTAATAATTAAATAAGCTTTCAGCTATTAATAATCTTAAAATTAAAATGAATATCGTAATTTTAAATTTTTATCATAAGTTACATTTCAAAAACAAAAATAAAAAAATTTCTCTTTGAGGTGTTTTAGTACAAAACACAGGCTTGACCCTGTTGTGTTGAGATATGGAATATTGTGTACTTATTGTGTTATATAATTATGTTGAAGTATGAAGCAAAACGAATAATTTTCAATATATCTCTTTATTTAGTAAGGAAATTATTAAAGTAAATATTCTCAATTATTTTTTATTAATTAAAAGGAAAAAAGAGGAATTGAACAGCTTATTGCAATCAAAAGTTTATTTTAATTATCTAATTAAAGAAGATGATTAGACATTTTGTATAATTTGTATACATGTCTTATTATTTGGCTATATTAAAATTAAAATAAATAAATAAATAAAAGGCCCCAAACTTTCACCATGGATTCTGAGGCAAACATTATGGATTTACACAATCTCTTACTATAAACTTTATGTTTCTCTTTAATTATAATTTCATCCGTTACACTTCTATCTATGTAGTTTATAAAATTTTAATCTTACCCCTATAATTTTGAAAAAGTCTCAACTTTGGTATGTACTACTAAATAAGTAATAAAATGGTCATTATTTCATATATTTATTATATTTTTTTATTTTTTTATCTAATTATTTCCTTTCAAATCCTATAAATTATGCAGCATCTAAGAAAAATAATTATTAAAATAAAAAATCAAAAGCTAAATTCAAAAGATAGATTATAAATTTTATAATAAGAGATTGAGAATTTTAAAATCTTAGAGATAAAGCTATTTTGGATTACATTCCAAACGATGTTTTCAAAAAATTTGAATATTTTATGTTTAAATAATTTTTTTTAATTGTTTTAATATATCGATATTAAAAATAATTTTTTTTAAAATAAAATATTATATTAATATATTTCAAAAAATAAAATAAAAAAAAAACTGCTAAAAAAACCTCCCCAACAGGTATGAAAGTGGAGCATTGATGAATCCATAGGGAGAAAATCCAAGTTTAACTCCCACTCTACCGACAAGTTAAACAAACTAGGATTTAGTTTATTCAGACTACCAAACACCATCTTATCTTCACCAGCGCTTAACCCCTCCTCTTCAATCTCAAACAGAGCGTGAGCAGAGTCAGCCTCAAATAGTACTCATCCCTCGAAAGGAAAAAAAGAAATTGTAAAGAAAAAAATCAATCAGATGACGAAGGCGAAGAAAGAATTGCTATCGAAAGCACCATGGAGAGGCGAAGACGACGATGAATCCAATAAATTCAAAGACGCAAAACTCAAAGTCACCAGCCAACCTGGTTCCACGCCTACTATGCACGTCCCTCGTAAGAAGAGCCAACGTTTTGACGATGAAGATGACGATGATCAAGCCCTCGAAATCGACCCAGAACTTCGTTACAGTTTCCAGCGCAACTTTCAGGTATTTCTCGGATTGCACACAAGGTCTTCGATAATTGGTTTCTTTCGTATTTTGAACTTTTTTTTTTACTCAGTGTGAATTAGTTTCTAGATGAATAATGGGTTTTTTTTCCCTTGTAGTTTCTTCAAAGGGTGTTTAGTATTGATACTGTGGTGAAGCCTCTTCCTCCGGCTATGGCGTATAATGTTTCTCGAAATTTGAGCTTTTTTACGCGTATCTTTACGCAGTTCTTTGGTGAGTTTGATTTCCTTTGTTCTTTAGGGAGATTGCATATTGAATCATTCATCATTTCTAGCCCATGTATTATTAGTTATTGCTTTACTTTTTATTTCATTTTGTTGTAATCAGACTGTACATACACACGCACTTTCATACACAAAATTGTTTCCTGCAATCTTCATGCCTGTCTCGGTGTTTCTGCAGTTTATATAATTTGCTACTAGAGTTAGTTGACATTTCATTTCTATGTATTTTGGGGCTGTTAATCTATGTCGACACTTGAAATGGTTGGTTATTGTGCTTAACTCCATGCATCTTCTATGCAAAAAGAAATAGGTGCAGGAATCTGTTTGCCACGTAAATGCTTAATGGGCGAGCATGATTACATCAAGATCAATTAACAAATACAAAGTCTTGTAGATCCACAACTGAATTGTAGGAAGCTGCAGCTTCACAGGAAAAGAGTTGTCGACTGTGATTCCGCCCTAGCTATCGTCTTAAAAGAAATTTCTATTAATCTTTGATGGCACTTGAAATGGTTGGTTATTGTGTTTAACTCCATGCACCTTTTATGGAATAAGAAATAGGTGCAGGAATCTGTGCACCGCACAAATGCATCATGTGCGAGCATGAATAAGTCAAGATCAATTAACAAATAAAAAGTCTTGTAAACCACAGCTGAATCGTGGGAGACCACAGCTTCACAGGAAGAGTTCTCGAACTTGATTCCGCCCTGGCTATTGTATTTAAAGAAATTTTATCCTATAATTATTTTGGTTTATAGTTTCTTCCATGTAAATTAGGCCAACTCATGATTGATTGTAATAGCCAGCTGATTTTCATACCACGTTAATATTCCTTGTCAGTTGTATTGATTGCTTGTTGGAATTTGATGTATTGCAGATCCTGAAGGTATTGCAAATGCACAGAAATCTCTTGGGTTAGGACAGGAAGAAAAAGCTCGCCGTGTCCGTTGAGAACTGACATTCTAGCATACTTTTGCCATGTAATTTTGATTGTATCTGGATCTTTGTTTTGTCAAGAATTGTTATGCATGACCTATTTTTTCTAAATCAGAATTTCAATCTTGTCCAAGATCTCTAGGTGATAATTTAAGTTTTACTTTTATGGTGAGAGTGCCTATCTTTTTGGTGTTGAATCCTGCTTGAAGGAAAACCAGTCACGTTATGTTTATATGGAGGTTTGAGGCAGAGAAGTGCGTGGATTACCCTAAGCATGACAGCAGAAACTGCTGATCAGAATTTCCCAAATCGCTTTTCAGATTAAAGTCTGATACCAAAGGAAAATTATTGCAAAAGATGCCCCCTTTTGCGATGGTTTATCAGTACATAGTTACTTGAATCCCTCTTGAAATTTAGATTTAAGAGATGAAAGGGTGTTTTGAAGATGATCAGTTTGGGATTTCCCTACCTTTCTGTTTCAGCAACTTAACTTTCCCAGCTAATTACCCATCTATTAGCCTCTTCTTAAACACTGGAAATCAAAATGAAAAGCAAAATCTTTACAGAACTGTTCAAAGGATTCAATCACTGCAAAGCAGATGACAGGGAAATTGTATACCAAGTAACATTTTACTAATATTAGGTTGTAACTATTACTTATTGCAAGAATACACTCCACAATCATGGATTTTTCTGTACTATCACTCCCGCAGTTCCCCAAGTAAACAGAGCTAACAAACCATTTCAACTCTGCAAAACTCAATGCAAGCAAAAGAGCTCAAGTTAAAAATATAGATTTCAGCCATCTCGTTTGACAAGAAACAGGCATCTCCAAAGAAAACGAATGATCTATATGTAGTATACAGTGCTTTCATTATCCGAATTCCAGAATGCTATCTCTCTCCTGTGGATCTGTAGGTAGGGAGGGAGGAGATAGTAGCTGAATAAACAACCATCACCAGAATGTTAAGCTCTGTCATGTCAAATGCTCATGTCCAATAATGTTATATCCATCCAAAAACATAAAACCATGTATTCACTAATTGTCGACAAAACGATGCCACAGCAACGTTTAAGAGTAGCATTGCTTTCTAATAGAGTTAAATGTTGCTGGAGCAGTTCATAGGGGCATGCGAAACTGACAGGAAAACAACTTGCAGAGTCATTGCATAAACAAAAAGATTGTGTGATCCTGTTGATGGAGAACTTCTGCAAATGAAAAAGCTACCAGCAGTATTAGTGATCAAATGAAGAAAAAAAGCTTGCAAAGAGGAAGGGAAGGCGGAGATAACGTACTGGCAAGTTGAAAAACAAACGTAGAGTTTGAAAGTACATGCAATTGAAAAAGCTAGAAACCAAGGGCATATGGTTTTCCTAACTAAACCTGTGCGTTGTGTTATTTTTTTTTTATATAATTTCATTTTTTTGTCATTAAGAATTGTGCTGTGATTTCGATCTAGACTCATTCAGGTGGTCGATCGACTGATGACAACAACAGTTCATCACTGGCAACATCTGCTGTCGCTGCCTGAATCACGCCTCAATTTTCGTAGTTTCATTATATTAGCTCAACTGGAAACGACATCTACAACACCATATGGTTCAGTTCTGGGACACATGTTAACTTATTGGATCTTATCCTATAGATTTGATTATTGCATTTGAAACCGACAGAAAGGACATAGAAGGACAATTCTGTACTGTATTTGCAACAGCAACGAGAGAGTTTTGTGTAAGTGAAGAAAGAATAATGAATGTTGTCCATCCATTCGAATGGATGGCATAAAATTAAAGGCAAAGGATGTTGCTTTCATTTTTAAGCTTTGAACATTTTGCAAATATTTTTGCTTGAAAGAATCAAATCCTTTTTCTAAAACATATTCAGCAGCTATGTTTACAAGACATCATTCACTATATATAAAAAAAAAACACCTTGTGTCAGGCACACAAACAAAAGCTTTAAATGGAGAGTCTTTGCAAGAAGTTTTGCTGTGCAGTTGTGGAAAAAATGCAAAACCATATTGATATTGCTTATGGATAGAGGATATGTTTGGCTTGCACACATGTTAACTTAGCTTTTGAGTTAATCTGATAGTGTTCATACAACTGGGAGCATGGATTTTGAGCATGTGGTTCTGTGGATTTGAGTGAATGGATGACCTTCTTAGCAAAGTATAGAAAAAAAATATGTCCCGGCCTGCTGCTGTGCCTTTTCGGACTTCTCCGGCAACACCTCAGACAACCCTCTCTGTCAACAACATCGAAAAGATCTTGACGAGGGAGCTCCCAAGCAGCTATAGATCTTGAGCGTCTTGCAAGGGATCCGGAAAGTTGAATCCTGAGTCTTTAACCCGAGTGGGGATTTGAGTGAATGGATGAAGAGCTGAAACATTATAAAGGTTCTTGTAAACAGAAGTGTTTGCAGACAAAGCTATTAAGTGTCCTTACATGGAAGAGCTGAGAAGGCAAGGGTTTTGGTTTGTGCTAACAAAGTGTTTCCAGGTCCGAGGAGATGAATTAAAAGCAAAGCTACCTAAAATTACCTAATCACGTTCGAGTTTAGAAGGGCGTTGGCGTTTGCATGGTGGATCATTTGCCTCGGAGATGATTGATTTACCACGGTCAAGTGATGTAAATCCGCTTGGAGGATCGGCTGCAGGAATTGTTGCAGAGACATAAATAAAAAATAAATTAATAACTTAAGTATTTGTCACTCATAAAACAAAAAAATAATAATTGACATTTAACTTTTCTATTAATGTTAATGTCAATTTAACCGCACTTAGAGGTGATTATTTTCAATTCAGTCTTTATTAAAATAAATAATTAAATCAGTTTTTTTAAAAAATCAAAACCGAACTGAAATTAGTTTAAATCGACTGGTTCTAGTTTGTTTTTTTCCGGTTCGGCTCGATTTTTTTAGTTCCAGGCTTATAAAATTAAAATCGAACCGAACCGGTTGATTTTTTTAAAATTTCTAATCGGTTTTTTTTTCACAGTTCAGTTTTTCCTTCCTATAAAGAAAATAATTTTTATGTTGTGGATTCCTATTCCTGATTTTTTTATACATTATTCAAAAGGAAAAGAAAAATAAAGGGGTCAATTTACGTTTACATTTCATGGAATAATTAAGTTCTAATTAGTTTTAATAAATAAAAAAGAATATAAATGCGCCTAGGAAATGAAATTATAATTAGGCTTAACTCATGAATTTAACTAAGTAGATATAGGCACTATATACGCTGAGTATTGAAACAATAATTTGGTTTGAAATTCTATTAAACATGGGATTCAAGGACAGGAGCGGAAAAGGATTGCTGTTCTAATCCGAATCGGAATAGTAATAGAAAGCAGGCAATGTAATGCAACAAATTAAATCTTCCAGTTTGTGCAAGGATTCGCATACTACCCAGCTACCTGCCCTGCCGCCTCTCTCTCCCTCTCTCTCTATATATATATATATAGAGAGAGAGAGAGAGAGATCACGAGATTCTTACTCACCCTATCACCGCAAATTCATTAGTTAATACTATAGTATGCAACACATGAACACAACTAGAGTTCTTACAATTACTCTTGTATGATCATTTTTGTCCCATATCATATTCTATGTCAAAAAGCTTAAAGCAACAACATTTATGATTCCCATTATTGGAAAAAAAGAGAGTACATATGATTCCAATAATAGCTAAACGAACCCATCTTAGAGCACTATAAATTATGCATCACTTTGAGGATATATGTTACTTGTAATGTGTTGTAACTTTTAGACTATATAAATAAGGTAAAGCTTGTGAAAAAGTTTTAACATTTAAACATAGGATCCGATAAAAATAGTTATGATTTTAGGTTAAATCATTGAATCAGTTTCATATTTGATCAAGAAGTTTTACGGGCCAATTCTATAAAGATATAAGCTTGTTGTAACTAGTTGAGATCTAAAATTTTGTTTATAGACTACATAAATAAAGTAAAGCTAGTGAAAAAGGTAGAAAACATCAAACACATAGTCTAATAAAAACACTCATAGCTTTTAATTTAATCATTGAATCAATTTTAAATTTAATCAAGAATTTTTACAGGCTCATCAAATTTGATCAATAACTTTAGATTTGATCGTTGAATTAGTTTTTTAATATTTTTTTGTTAGATTTGTTTTTACCTTTGCAAAAACAATTAATTGTCCCCCCCTCAAATTATTAATTACAAATTGATAAACCAATATTTTATTAGTATATCTTTACCAAAAAAAAGCTAGAAAAAAACATACAAATATAATTTTCTTGAATTCTCAGGTGTGTTGGGTTGGCACGTGTCATTACCAAACAAGCCCTAGTGGAGGAACATTGGGTGTGACCAAAGCCAGACCCAAGAGATGATTGGGTCTCGCTAACTCTAGACCAAAACCTTGTTGTCCATGATTGGACTTGGTAGTGCGCCAAGCTCATGCATGTTATGTCTGGTGTTAACAAGGCTCAACTACGATTGGGCTTGGCCGTGCGCCATGCCTAGGCACGTTGGTTCTGGCGCTAATCAGACCTAGGAGATGATTGTCTAAACACCATCAATTTTATAGATTTTTATATAAAATCTTAGATGAACATTGGTTTTGGCGCTAACCAGACCTAGGAGATGATTGTCTAAGCACCATCAATTTTATAGATTTTTATATAAAATCTTAGATGAATTATTTCTTAACAAATAGGCTTAATGAAACAAGTCTATACTCCACTAACACTATTAGGTGTAAGTTTATCGTGGCCCGTCGTGTCTTTATCTTTTAACTAGATAAAATAAGTGGAATACAACTCATAATATCAGCTCCTCCTCTTCACAAAAAGATAAAACTCATGGGCTGTAAATACACCATGAGTCCTTCAAGATAAATGTTCATAATCTTTATTCTCTACTACATATATCTTTTCAGAGCATTTCTCTTTAGAGTATCATTGCATTTTTTTTTTATCTAAAAAGATACTTATTTAAGCATCAGAGAGTCCCCACCTCTATTAAAGGGGATCTTTTGCAGGTAATAGTCACAGACTACATTGACCTACCAAGCACCAAGTAGAAGCTATCAACTACCTTGACTAAAAAGAATGAATGAGATTGTTAGGACCAATTGATTAACTGATTATCCAACTTAGAAGTCTTATTTTTATGTTACTTGAATTTCTAGGACTTCATCACAAACATTTAAGAAAATATTAGAGTTTTCTTTACTTTCTCTCTATATTTTAGGATTATGACCTTAAAGTTTAAAAGATAATAGTTTCTACCCATGCTATGCATATGCTATACATTATGTGAACATGCCTTCATATCATAATAAACTCTAGGTTGAGAAGAAACATGGGGAGTTTCAAAGAGTTGGTTTTGTCGGTCACTTTAATATTACTATTATTGTCGGCCACAACAAGGCAGAGTCCTTTTTTTTTTTTTTTTCCCGTGGATTAATTCATTGGTAGATAACGGAAACAGCAATAGTTTGGTTACACTTGCTAGGGAAAATTACAGGCCCTATGGCATTAATTTTCCAAAGGGTGCCTCTAGCGGATTTACCAATGGTCGAACATATGTTGATGCCTCAGGTAGAATTACTTTCATGATATGTGAAAAGCATCGCACCTCAAAATGTTGTTATAAAACTCCTATGCTCATAACTTGGTCTAAAGTCTAGGTGATAAGTTGGATTAACTTCGTAAATCTAAGAAGATAATTTTTTTTTCCTAAGAAAAATTGAAATTACATGGTTTTGGACAACTTTTTGTATAAAAATTAACCCAGATCTTACTTAGATTTTGATTTAGTTACATGTTAACTTATGTAGTCAATTAAATTTGATGAGATCAACTCTCAGCACTGCTAAACATGAAATACCACTCAAATAAAGTTTCAAATTTGATAGTCTTTAAGTTTACCTGCCACTATCACAATCTTTATATTTATTGATGAAATTTTCTGTTTATATTTGTACTATTATTTTGTTAATAATTAATTTACTAATACAATCATCGATGGAAATGCTTTGTTGGTGAATCTTTTGTTGGAACATTTTTGTCTGTCGGTAAATCTGTTGGTAATAAAAATATATTATTAATGATGGATTTACTGACGAAAAAAACACGTAAAAATAAATAAATTACCCGCTTTATTCTGTTGGTATTTTTCTCAGAAAAATACCGTATGTAATTTCATCGGTAATTATTTAAAAAATCCATTTTACAAAACTATAAAATAATTAAATTAATATAAATCAACACTCTATAATACTCAAAACGCTTGGAAAAAAGAAGAAGAAAATCAACTCAAACAAATTCTCAACAAATAAATAACACAAAAAATAAATTCAACTGAAAAAATTCATATGAAAAAAATGAAGTTGCGATTGTTAAAAATTTAAAAATCTTATAAATAAATCAACTAAAAATTAATTTCATATGAAAAAAGTTCTACAACAATATTCATACAATTATTAAGAACAAAAACAATTAAAAAAACAAATATTGTGAAAAAAAGAAAAAAAGAAAAATCTTACCGTAATGTGGTTGCAAGTGAAGCTATGAAGAAAAATAATAATTCATAAAGTATATTAATAAAAAAAACTGAAAAGAAAAAAAAAAGAAATGAAAAGAATGCATACCTAAGCATAAAGGAGAAGAGAAGGAGTTGAGGAGAGAAGAGAAGATAAATAAATGGATATTGATGTTTTTTACATATGGAGAAGAAGACGAAGAAAGGAGCCTCGTCTATAGTGAAATTAGGGATTTTAGACTTTTTATTGCAGGGTTTTGCCGATTGTGATTTAGTCTGTGATTTAATTTAAATTTTCAATTTAATCAAAACTTTTCAGAAGCCACCGAATATCATCAACGACTTTTCAATCCGACGGTGATTCCGTCTGTAATATTTAATTTAAAATTTTAATTTAATAAAGTTTTTTCAGAAAACCATCAAATAACATCGATGATTTTCAATCCGTCGGTGATTTTGTCTGTAAAGAACAATAATTAACAATATAATTGGAAAGTAAACATTTTCACAGCTCTTTGAAAAATACCGACGGAAATTTCCGTTAGTTCATAGTTTACCAATAATTTTACTGATATGATTTATTCCGTCGATAATTATATTGGTATAAATAACGTCATTGTTCTAATTATTTTTTCCTCAGTATAATTCCTTCGGTATATACCGAGTGAATATTTCCATTGGTAAGTTTTCTGATAGATTTTACCGATAAAAATATTTTCTCGATATTTTCATATATATTTATTAATTTTATGGTGTTGTGCTTACTAATCTAAATTATATAAGAATGCCTAAAAATTAGAAAAACATAAAAAAGCTAGCTAGCTGGTAACTAAGAAATGCTTTAACAATGAGATTATCTCCACCTCAAAACTTAAAAGTATTATATGAGACCTCAGTATAAACAATCACAACAAAAGGGCAAAGTATCCAAAATAGAGGCTTTTTTGCAAGGCATTATCATTAATGGTAGCAATGAGAACATACTAACGCAGAACGGTTCTGTGATTTCTGAAGGTAAAATAAACTACTACTCTCTCATAGATTAGTAACGTAATAAAAATTATGAAGATGGCATGAAGTGGAACAAGGATTTCTGTTAATTGGACTCAATATCAAGATTGGCAAGTTGTTCTATGTTCATAGGATAGACCATGCTCAGGTCCCCATTGAAGGCCTTTCTCCCCATCAAAACATTCACAGCTTCCGTGGGGTGGAATGCATCCCAAAACACATACTGTTCTCTGTTAGGACAAGGTGTTTGGAACGGAAGACATGTAATCTGACCTCTATTTCGCCCGATTCCACAGCATCCACGGTTTACAACGCTAAATCCTACATAAAAAATAGTCGAAACAAATTAACATCAGCAAGGGTTTAAAAATACTTTCAAGAACCAATATTTACACCAAAAATTAGAATCACGGGGCACTTACCATAGGCTGGGGAGTTAGTGAGGATGTCTCGAAACATACGAGCGACGTCAATAAAAATGAATCTTGCTCCTGGCAACTGATTGGAATTGAAGTTACTGAGCATAGCCTTCACATTTTCATTGAAAGGTTGAACTAGCTGGTTGACTGAATCCGAGCAGAGTCCCGCAGGGCTCTGGGCCAAGATACTTGGGATGCACCCCATGACTCCTAACCCTGCAATAACAAATTTCCGAGCTCCAAGATTGTAAAGTGTAGTGAGTTGCCTCGTATATTCTTGAGTCAAGAGATCTGCATATTGTCTGCCATTGTACTGATTCCGAGTTGGATAGTTGGGCATCAGATAGTTATTAAGGTAGTCATTACTGCCCATCCCCACAAAAAAGATGCTCCGTCCAACTTGCCTAGCCACATCGTCTGCTCCAAGATTATTTGTAATCTGATCAAGTGTATTTTGAAAGTTCCTTATCTGTTGGTCAAATGGGATGCGTTCTACCTGATCAAGAAAACCATACATACAATATCAGATGATGTTTCATTAGTGCAGCCATGCACGTTTAATTTGATCATGTGTGTAGGCCAACCATATTTATGCTGCATTATATTCGATTCCTGTGAATTCAAAATGGTCATTTATTGTCACTCTAAATTGCGTGATTCGTCAGCAGCGAGGAATTAAGTCGTGCATTAAATGCACCATCTGCAGATACACATGAAGGTGCATTGCATAGTAACTAGATCAACGGAGCAAGTAGAAGGAACCATGTCTACAGAATCTATGTATTCTGGGAGCATAAAATTGTTATAAAATGGAAGCAAAATTTAACTCTTAAGGCTTTAATTTCATTAATCTGCATGATGATGCATAATTCTACTTAAGTCTACATGTATGAGTGGATATGCTTACAAAATTTCTGCCTGTGCTATCAAGGATTCCTGCCGCTGCGGAGGCATAGTTGACTCCATTAAGCACTTGATCTCCTGATGCCTCAGAGTATGCAGGAATTAGAGGAAGTCCTAGTTGTTCAGCTGCCAAGGAAAATGGAGGGAAAAAAAACGATAATCATAAATTGGAGGGATTCCATTATGGTGGCATCATACTGTTGGCCAAATTCCTTTAATTGAGTTTCACAAATGCATGTGCATAGCCAACTTCCCATTTCATTTTTCAATAGAATTTCGTTTTCCTAGAAGATGTATGTACGTAATCGCATTACTTAACAGGCATCGTTGCTAATTTTGAGAATTGGTTGCTTATCTGGAAAGGCTTTTCCTTTCAAGAAACCAACAGAAAATAATATAAAAGAGGAGAAAAAGGTGACCATAATAAAGACTTTTTCCTCAAACTTTCTAAACGTCGTTCTCCTGTCTCCACATATCGCAAGTCCTAGAATACGAAATTGTTGCCAGAAAAGAAAGAAGATACTCCTTTAATTAAAGAAAGATGCCTCTTCTAAGGTCTAAATCTTTTGCCTGATTATCAATGAAGAAAAAAGGGAACCGATATGAACATGACAAAAAGTGTATTTTATATGCTTAACATATAAGCAAAGACAACCAAAGAAGAGGGCAGTGGAGATTTACCAATTTCATCTACCATGGTGTAACCATTGGAGAAACGACCAGTAGGACCGCCCTTGAAGTCAATACCATAAGGGAAGTAATTGGCCTTGGCAAAAGAAGGAAGGTTATTGTTGTTGCCATTGTCAATGAGCGAGTCTCCAAATATAAACATAGCAGGCACCATCTCGCTTCTCCTTCCCACTCCCGGTCCAAATGGATCGGCCACATTTTGGCCTAAACCTACGCCAAACACCAAGAAAATCACCAGCACGCAAGGCAGCTTGAAGGTAGCCATCTTGAGAGAGAGGGGGAGGGAGAGGAAGCAAGACTGTAAAATATGATTTCGAAGTGGTGTAATGTAAGAGTTGAGGATTTTTATGGCTGTGAAAAGGCGAAGGAGCTTTAATAGAGGACGTATGGTGGGTAGTTGGGATCTAGTAAATGTAGTCATCTGTTTTCTCCATTGCAGTAATTACAATGTGATATGTGCAGGGCACCCCCTTTTCCCCTTGTCATATATATATATATATATATATATGTGTGTGTGTGTGTGTGTGTGTGTGTGTGTGTGTGTGTGTGTGTGTGTGTATGTATGTATGTATGTATGTATATGTGTATGTATATATATATATGTATGTTTTTCTTTCAAAATTGATTTAATAATATGATAGTATAGGAATAAAATAACATGAAGAAAAAAATTCTATTAAAGTATTCTGAACACAAATTTAAGCACATAAATTGTTATAAACAATAAATCAACATAAAAATAGATTTTAATGGTTTTAAATTTATAAATTCAAACCGACATATATCTTTATTATGGTGATGAAATGGTTCAATTTTGGTGTGTATGAATTTAATACAATGAGAGATGAATTTATTGATGTTCTGGTGAGATTCATTCAATGAGAATTTTTTCAATTCTTTCTTAATTTGTTGTTTTTATTTCTCTCTTTTTTATGATTTTCAATTTTTAAATATTTTATTTAATCAAATTCAACAGTAAAAAAATAATATATATAAAAAAATCAATTGTTAGGATTTATTGGTGAGATCATGACTTCGGATATAAAGCTCAGTTATGAGGAGAAAGTTTTTTTAAAAAATTCATTAGCAGAAAGTTTGAAATTGTTTTAAATATTAATTTAAATTCTAAATAGAATTTAATTACTAAAAAATAATCAAAAGCAAATCAGAGGGTATACGGTATACCCATACATGAATATTTTATTTTATTTTATTATTATTATTTTTTTATCTAACACTCGTCACCATCGTCTGTGTTATTCAATCCGAGCACACTCTGAGATAGTGTAGCACTAATTCGTAAATGGCTAGAGCCCATTCGTGAAGTAACTCGGATAGCTAGGCTCATTGGAAAAAGTAGAAAACTACACCCATCTCTATTTAATGCGAGCTACCACTTTATAACTAGCCATTATTTTTTAATAATGAATAATGCATGGTTGAAAACGAAAGGGAAATTCTAGATATGCTGTTTACTACTGCTATCTTTGACTTAAAAAAAAAGAGTAAGAATAATTTCTCATATATTGTAGATTATTTGTATATAATTAGTTATAGGGTAAACTTCCATAGATTGAGGCACATTTTAGGAGGTACAAATTAAAGAAGCCTTTCAAACTTCATGATACAAATATCATGAACTTGAAGCTTTTGGAATAAATGCGTCCCTGTCCATGGAGGTGATAATTTCGATGCCAAGAACAAAAATGTTGGAACGGAGCACACTTGCCTGATAAAGAAAGAAATATTATACATACTAAAATGATGCCTATATGCATGACTCATCCATTCTCATTGATGGAGCTAGCAGTTTCATGGTCCCCGTTTGCTTAATATATGCTTGTTTCATACATAATTAAGTCATTATTATAGAATATGTTGTAGAATAGAAAATACTAGTTACATGCCCCGCGCGATGCCGCGGGTTAATTATTTTTTGCATTTCAAGAATAGCCAAAATTTAAAAGTGTTAGGTTTTTTTGTAAAGTTATACCCAAGATTCTAAGTTTTGGTTACATCGCCTGATCCAAGAGTAATGTTTATAATATTAATAATAATATTAAACTTGGGTTAACCCTTAACATAAAAGTATCTGGACTACAATACCAGATCCAATAGCATTGGACGTGGGTCTGGCTGCAAGGTCGTGTCATAAAAGTGTGATAATTAAATAGATTAGTTAAAAAAATACCAACAGAAAGAAAAAAACTAATGAGAAAAAAAATATGAATTAATTAGGTTAACCCTTCAATCAGGTTAACCCGTCATACCTTGAATTCACATCATGAAAGTTTGATAATTAAAAAAAAAAACAAATTAATGGGTTAACCCAGAATTAACTGGGCTAACTCGTCAAACCAGGTTAACATGTTAAACCTGGAATCCGCGTAAAGAAAGTTTGATAACTAAATAGAAAAACATTTAACATTAACAATTTAAATTAAATGAAAAAAATTAATTTAAAAAAACAAAAGACATCAGCCTTTTCACTGTGAACTGCACTGTGCAGTCCACAGTTAAAGGCATAAAAACAATAAAAAAATAAAAAAACAAAAAAAACTAAAGGCATCAACTGAAAACTACTTAGAAAAAAAATTTAATATTAATAAACTAAATTAATTAAATAAAATTAATTAAAAAGAAAAAAGAAAAGAAAAAAAACCTCTAAGAAGAAAAAAAAACTAAATATAAAGAAATTTAACATTAACAAACTAAACTACATGAAAAAAATAATTAAAAAAGAAAAAAAAAGCAAAAAAAATTTCAGGTTAACTTGTCAAACCAAGTTAACCCAGGATCTGTGTCATGAATGTCTGGTAACTAAAAAAAAAAAAGTGAACATTAACAAACTAAACTAAACAAAAATTAATTAATTAAAAAGAAAAAAAATCCGGGTTAACTCGTCAAACCATGCTAACCCGTTAAACCCAGGATCCGTGTCATGAAAATCTGATAACTAAATAAAAAAAATTTAACATTAACAAACTAAATTCAACAAAAACAGTTATGAAAATAATAATAATAAAAATTAACGGGTCAACCCGAAATTAACTGAGTTCCCCCTCATGAAATCAGGTTAATCCGTGAAACTTGGGATATGTATTATGAAAGTCTAATAACTAAATAGAAAGAAATTTAACATCAACAAACTAAACTAAACGAAAAAAATTAATTAAAAAGAATAAAAAGCAAAAAAAAATTTCTATTTTAACTTGTCAAACCAAGTTAACTCGTTAAATCCGGTAAACGTGTCATAAAAATCTGACAACTAAATAAAAAAATTAAACATTAATAAACTAAATTAAACAAAAAAATTTTGTTAAAAAAAAACAAAGGAAGAAGCAAAAAAAAATCCCAAAAAACATAAAAAAAACAGCTAAAAAAACTTAAGACAACTTAAAAAAAAAGGCCTAAGAAATCAGTGTTTTACTGTAAAAATAAAAAAATTAATTAAAAAAAACCAAAAGAAAAAAAATTTGAGTTAACCCATTAAACCTGGAATGCGTGTTATAAAAGTTTGAGATAGAAAAAAATTTAACATTAACAAATTTTTTTTAAAAAATATCCATTAAAAAAAATAGAAAAAAAGTAAAAAAAAAAGGAAAAAGTAAAAAAAAAATTGAATTAATTGGGTTAACCCTCAAACCAAGTTAACTCATCAAACCTGGGATTCGCGTCATGAAAATTTGATAACTGCATAGAAAAAAAAATTGATGGGTTAACCCATAATTAATTTGGTTAACCTATAAAACCAGGTTAACCCATAATTAATTAAAAAAAAATTAATTAAAATGAAAAACCATAAAAACAAAATCTTGGTTAACCCGTTAAACCCGGAATACGTGTTATAAAAGTTTGAGATACAAAAAAATTTAACATTAACAAAAAAAAAATTAAAAAAAAATCCATTAAAAAAAAGAAAAAATGAAGAAAAAAATACTTAAAAAAAAAGTAGCAAAAAGCAAAAAGTAAAAAAAAATAATAAAAAAGTCAGTTCAATTAAAAAAAAATTGAAGAAAAAAAAACAAAAAAAAAATGTGAAATAGTAGGGATCAGTATTTTATTATAAACTGTACTGTGCAGTACACAATAAAACACTGATCCTTTTTAGCGCTATTTATAATAATTATGTTTTTGGTATATAGATTTATATATTACACCGTAAAACATATATATACTATTTTAAGCTTATAAATAGCAGAACTGTCTACCTGATTAAGTCAGTATGGTATCAAACAATTTATCTAAATAGATTTACATCTTTCCCTCCTTCACCTTCTTCTCCAAACAGCAGCACTGTCTTCTCATAGGAAATATTAGTCATTAAGCTCCAAGTTTCCAAATTTAGGCCTTGATGTGGAACACTGCTGAATTGTATGTGCATCAAACAAGGTTTTGGATGCCATGTAAGGGTTGCTTTCCAACTCAAATGGATGCCCTAATATGAAAACAGAACGATCGCTCTGCAGGATTTCAGTTGAAGCCAACCAAACCAATAATCTACTAAATGCTTAACAAGTAAGATGGTGTGTAAGGTTTGCACTTGATGTGCATTAATTATACCGATATACGCGTTTGGTATTTGATAATCCTTAACAGATACCTTTTGGGCAAAAACCCTATGATTAGTTTTATGATCCACCAGTTTTGCTTAATGATTCTGCAGTAAGCTACCAGGAACCTAATTCCTGATTTCACAACTTGATGGCTGAAAATATATAATTTCTTTAATAAAGCTAGGGCTATAAACTAAAGAAAAAGCTCAAGGGGAAATCTTTGACGTGAATTATGTCTCTTTTAATGACACCTCCTATATATTCCACAGATACAAGAAAAAGAGGATCACTTTGTCAAAGTCAACTTAATTCTTCTCAAAAACAAAAGGTCAATTTGTAACTGATGAGGACCTGGGAATTCCATACATACAAGATTTCTCGGGGCTGGGAATAATATGTATAATTGTATACTGAGCGATCGCATGTCTTTAAAAGGAGATTGGTGTTCTTAGACCAAGATGAAAGCCTGCATGTGAAAAGCAAACTGAGTGGTTCCTTGCAGCAGGTTCGAGAGCAGCTCATTCAATTTCCGTCTTCTGTTTTCTGTGGTTTCAACTTTCAACTTCCCTTTGTCGGTGTTGGTGTTCCCTAGATAACAATGTCGTGACTCATGGTAAAAAGTGTCCACTTTGCATGCATGCGTTTGGGTAGTTGCCTGGCCATCTCTGCATACTCATCGTTCGACTCTTGCTGCATAGTGAATTTCATTTCAAAATTTGTAGTTGGTGGCCACAGAAAGGTCCAATTCTTTTAACCTGGGGATAATTGCATGTTAAGCAATTGTTATTTGCTATTTTACTATTTTTTATTTAATCTAGTCAATCCATTATTTTTATTAGTTTCCATTGCAAATGTAATCATATGATACAAAGACAAATAACATATGGAATATTTATACTTAATAAATCTTTTTATTTGATTGTATGTACCAGTTGAGAATATTTAGAAGGCTTAATCTATTGATTAACTAACCTTCTCTATATATATGTGTAGGGCAAAATACAGTAGTAATAGTGAAGGTTATCACACAAGAGTATGACTACAATATTTTCTATATACAATACTTTTTTATATAGGTACATTCTATAATATGCCCCCTCAAGCTGAGGTGGAGGATCAACCCGAAGCTTGAAATGAAAAGCAATAAATGAGGCAGTAGGAAGTGGCTAAGTGAAGGCATCTGCAAGTTGATCCCGAGAGGAAATAAAACGAATCTGAATCTCCTTCTTCGCAACTCTATCTCACTCAAAATGATAATCAACCTCAACATATTTTGTGCGAGCATGAAAACAGGATTCACAAACAAATAAATGACACCAAGGTTGTCACAACATATGATAGGAGTAGAAGCAGATGAAATTTGGAGATTTGTTAACAAATACTAAAGCCATATAATCTCAGAAGTGCCATCGGCTAAGGCTTCGTACTCAGCTTTAGTAGAAGAGTGAGCAGTTGCTTACCTGATTTTCATGAAATCGGTGTCTGATTAAAGAACACAAGATAACCACCCATAGATTTTCTATCATCAATACTACCTGCCCAATCTACATTTCTAAAACCATGTAAGGCAAAGGAAGAATTGCGAGTAATATATAGGCCATGTGATACCGTACCCCTAAGATAAAGCAATATACGTTTAATGGCAGCCCAATAAGAATATGTAAGAGCATGCATAAACTGAGAGACTCTTTTAACATCAAAGCAAATATCTGGGCGTGTAAAAGTGAGATATTGAAGAGCACCCATAATATGATGAAAGCGTGTAGCATCAGAAAACAAGGGATTTGGCAGAATGGTAGCTGTGGATGTAGAGATAGAAGTATCAACAGGTTTGCAAGATAACATACCAGCCCGAGTGAGGATGTCAAGTGCATATTTATGCTGTCGGAGCATAAGACCTATACCAGTAGGCTGAACCTCAATACCCAAAAAATAATGAACAAAACTTAAGCCACGAAGCTTAAATTCTGAGCTTAGTAGCTGTATGAGGCGTTGGAGCAGAAAAGAGTTACTACCCGTAAGAAAAATATCATCAATATAGACAAGAAGGTAACAAATATTAGTATCAATAGAGAAGATAAACAATGAGGTATCCATTTTAGAGGCACAGAAACCAATAGATAGTAGGAAATCAATCAGACGAGTGTACCAAGCTCGCGGAGCCTGTTTTAAACCATATAGAGACTTATGCAATCGACACATATGAGAGGGGAACGTATAGTCAACAAAACCTGGAGGTTGTTTCATGTAGACCTTCTCATCAAGAACACCATTGAAGAAGTCATTATAAATATCAAGCTGATTAATTTTCCAATCACACGAAATGACAATGGAAAAGACTAATCTGACAGTCGTCTGCTTAACAACAGGACGAAAGGTTTCAGAGCAATCAATACCTTTTTGCTGAGTGAAACCTCTAGCAACTAGACGCGTCTTATACCTCTCGATGCTGCCATCAGATTTGTGTTTAATCTTATACACCCACCGACTACCAATAACATTTATGGAAGGATGAAACGACACCAAGGACCAAGTTTTGTTAGCTTGTAAGGCTTGAATTTCCTTGGGCATAACACCTTACCACACCTCATACCTGTTAGCATTATTAAAAACAAGTGGCTCATGAGTAGGAGGAGACATTACCTTACTGAAGAAGGCAGTAGAGGTGGTGGTAGTGGTAGTGGATATGGCTGTCTTGGGCTGTCACGGACGTAGAACTATGGGATGTTGGTGAGCAACTGGGCGTGTAGAAGGAGAGCCAGTACCTGAAAGTTGCTAGAGAGGATAGGAGGAAAGGTCGACACATAGTTGTAGCCTTGCTGGAGAGGTAGTGGAGGGACTGTACTAGGCAGCAGACATCGGTAAAGCCGCTATAAAAGTGGGCTACTCTGCAGCGTCAGATCTGAAGACTCCCTGGTGATAAGGAATATATTCATGTATAATGATCATTTGAAAAACAAGCAACTAGTGACAATATGCCAGGGCTGGATGGGGGTGAAGTGGAGGCAGAGGCTGTAGGCAAGAAAGGGTTCTGGCAGGGTACTGTAGAGGGCAGAACAGGGGTGTTGTTTAGGCTGGTTGGGAAAGTGGTAGGCTGAAAGAATTGAGAAGGATACAAGGGTGGGAGGTGTGTAGGTTATGTTAAGGGTGCTGGGCTATGTGTTATCTATTCAGAGTTCGTAAAAGGAAAGATAGTTTCATGAGAACAAACATGACGGGAGACATAAATATGATGAGGAGCTAAATCAAGACAGCGATAACCAAGATGAGATGAACTATAACCTAAGAACACACATGGTGAAGTGCAAAAATACAATTTGTGAGCATGGTATGGACACAAGAAAGGAAAAAAAAGACACCCAAAAGTACGTAGGAAGTTATAATTAAGAGTACGACAAAACATACACTCAAATAGAGATTTATTTTGAAGAAAAAGAGTAGGCATGTAATTAATAAGATAAATCGATGATTCAAAAGCATAGCTCTAAAATCACAACAATGCACTACATTGGCCCTAAAAGGTTAGGCTAGTTTTGATAATATGTTGATGATGACGCTTAACGGTGCCATTTTATTCATGAGTATGTGGATAAATTAACCGATGATGAATACCAATGGTTTGAAAGAATTTATTTAACATGCAAATGATCATTACCAAGATAGGTTGCAGAATCGATCAAAGTTGCAAGATCAGGTGTGACGTGTTAATTCGCGCCGGTATTGGGGAATCAAGTCGCATTAGAGACATTCCCAACAGCAAGGTGAGTATAAGGCTACTCAAAGTTGCAAGATCAGGTGTGACATGTTGATTCGCGTCGATGTCGGGGAACCAAGGCTCAATATAGACATTCCGAATAGTAAGGTGAGTAGAAGGTTGCTGGGAACTGCGACGAAAATGGGAGCAATATGGAGCTATATGACCAGAGTTGGAGCACAATTGGCAGCGGACATGCTATTGTCCAGACCACTAGGAAGCCCCCGCGCTGCGCTTGTTCTGCTACCAGGTGGTTGGTCTTCAGTTGGCAGTAGAAGGACCCTGTGCAGCTTTTCATCTCTTCCTCCTTGTACCCATACACATGTCTCTTTTGTCGTCTCTGCTCATTCCCAGTCCATTGCTGCTCCACTCTAAGCTTTTCCTCTATTCTTGTGGCACCTGATATCAACATTACTTCTGGTTCAGAATCTCATGGTTTTATTCCTGATAATTTGCAAATTGTTTTGTCTATTCCTCCCCTCAATTTACATCTAATGTAGACTAGAAGCAAGAATGAGATTCTTAGGAAGAAGGCCTTCTCAACTAGTATTCAGGACTTGGGAGGTGCTGATATGTCCTAGGTTGAACCAGCTAGTTACAAGTCTGCTGTCAAAATTCCCGTGTTGTTATAAGCCATGAATAAAGAAGTGAATGCTTTACATGTTTAAAGCACCTGGAGTCTAGTTTCATTGCTAGCAAACAGGAACCTGGTGGGATATAAATGGATTTTTAAGGTCAAGAGACACTTCGATGGCTCTATTGCTAGACATAAAGCAAGGTTGGTTGCTAGAGGTTTAAGTTAAGAACTTAGATTGGACTATGGGGAGACATTTAGTCCTGTTATGAAACCTACATCCATCAGGTTAGTTCTTGCTCTTGTTGCACATTTCAATTGGTCTCTACGACAATTAGATGTCAAAAATACTTTTTTGCATGACATTCTCCAAGACGAGGTCTATATGTCTCAACCTCCTAGTTTTGAAGATTCCAATCATCCTCATCTCGTGTGTAAACTGCATAAATCTCTCTATGGACTTAAACAAGCTCCTAGGGCTTCGAATGATCGGTTTACTCAGTTTCTTTCTTCTGTGGGGTTTGAAACCACCTACTCCGATTCATCTTTGTTGATCCTACGATTATGGTATCGCTTCTCTATGTAGATGATATTATTATCACTGGAGTGTGTCTGGTGAAATTCAGCAAGTTATTAGTGCTCTTACTACTGAATTTGATATCAAAGATTTCGGATTCCTCAACTATTTCTTAGGGATCCAGATCACTTGAACTGCCACCGGTTTGTTTCTATCACAAACCAAATATGTTAAAGATTTATTGACTAAATCTGAAATGGTTGCAGCTAAACCCTGTGATACTCCATGTCTCCCTTACCATTGACTACTCAAAAAGGATGGGGAACTTTACTCAAATCCTATGTTGTTTAGAAGCATTGTTTAGGCTCTACAGTACTTAACTTTCACAAGGCTTGACATAGCTTTTTCTGTGCATCAAGTATGTCAGTTTATGCAGAATCCCACGGTGTCTCATTTTAGTACTGTTAAACGTATATTGTGATACCTTAAGGGCACTATACAGATTGGTTTATCCTATACTAGAGGTGATTTACAGTTAAAAGCCTTTTAGTGAGGCTAATTGGGCAGGGGACCCTAATGATAGGCAGTTTACAACTGGTTTGGTGGTCTTCTTGGGCAACATTTTGATTTTGTGGTCCTCTAAGTAGCAAAAAATTGTTTCTCGATCCTCGACTGAAGCTAAGTATCATGCTTTATCATTCACCTCCATTGAATTGGATTGGATAAAATAATTATTAGCATTTCTACACATTTCACTACCTGGTATGCCTGTTCTTTTTTGTGACAATCTGTCAGCTATTGCCTTGTCTTTCAATCCTATTCAGCATAAAAAAAACCAAGCATATCGAAGTAGATGTGCATTTTGTTCTTGAAAAAAGTTTCACGCAACCAACTCTCAGTGCAGTTTGTGTCATCTCAAGAACAGTTTGCTGATATTCTTACCAAGAGGTTGAGTGTTCCTCTGTTCCGCACCCATTATTACAATCTCATGCTTGGTTTCTCCAAGCTTGATCTTGATGAGGGATGTTAGAGTATATTACTTTAGATTGTGACACTTGTCATAATCATAATATAGCAGTCAGTTTGTTAGTTGAAGGTTGTTAGTTTGTTAACTACACCTATATAAACAATTATCTCGTGTGACTGAGGTTAAGTTGAATAAACAAAAGGAATTCATTTAGCCTATTCACTTCTATCTATTTTGTCTTTATCTAATTGCAGTAATATACAAGCTTGCAGTATCACTAGCAACATTTTTTTCTTCTCTACGAAAGAGGCAGCATATTCTGTTGTACGTAAAATAGAGGAGACAAAGGGATCAGCAAAGCAAAAGATTGGAGAGTTGTAGATAACACATGTCGTTGAAAAAACAAAGATTGCTATATGTGCCAAGCACTATGTGGGTGATCGATGGTGGGACAGCAGATGGCATTAACGAGAATAGTACACTTTTCCTTTAGTGATGTTGTCTAGGCCGTTTTCATTTCTTTCTTTCTTTTTCTCTTTACATTTTTCCTTTTCTTCTCTCTCTATCTCTGTTTTTTTTTTTGTTTGCTTTTCACTCCATTCTTTCTTCCCTTTTCTCTTTAAAATTCTCTGCACAATTTCTTTCCTTTTATATTTTTTTGTAATTTTTCTATTTTTCTCTCTAAAAATCTCCTCTCTCCCACTCTTTCCTCTTGATTTATTTTTCTTCTCTCTTCTCTCCTTCTCTCTCAATGGTGGCTAGAATCTTCTTGAACACCACCCCACTCACCTCTCTAAAGATCTCTTCTATTTATACTTATCCATGTAGAAATATATATTCTTATTTTTATTTTTAAATTCCAAAAATATTCTACTACATCTAAAAATCATATTGTATTGTTTCCTTTCACTATACTATATTATCAATATTCCCACTAAAACTTTTCTTTTCCTTCATCTCTGATTTTCTTCTTTTTTTTTTTTTTCAGAAATTCAATCTCATTTAATAAGTTTGTAAGAAGGAGAATAAAGTAAAACATAAATACATTAATCAATACCAGCCATTAGTTTTTGTGTAAGAACGTTATAGAAGCAATATTTGCATATAACTAGCAATATATAGGCATGTAACAATTTCTGAAGTTTATTACTTATGCAACACACCCCACAAATATTATATTATCACTAATTAATATTCATTGCTTACAACACCAAACGTAACCTCGCAAGCTTGCTACTCCTAATATTGAAATATTATTTCATTTTGTGTAGTTAGTGGGTGTGGAAAATCAGTGGTTACTGACACAAAGTTTGTAATCTCAGCATTCTCCTCCACCTGCACAGCAAACGTTTCATAATTAGATCGAAGATCTCAACGAAATCTGTAAAAAAAGAGAGAGTTAATGATCTTTTATTAACCTTATTATGGAGGTGTTGGTTTGCAGCCGTCAACATTTCTTCCTATACAATCAAATTCATATATAGTCTTAGAAAAAACATGGGATATTTGTAAATATTAATTAACATTTCATAAAACATTATTCTAAAATGGTTAAGTATAGCATTTGAATCCACTTTACAATTATAGCACCTTATTGTCAGTGTCTTATAGTGACATTTTATAAATTGAAAAACAAATAAATCTTTCCCACTTTACAATTATATGAATATATTGAGATTTAGTCACTAATTGTTATTTTTCTCTTAGGCATATAAGAGGATCGATATTCTCAATATATATTGAAGGATAAATTAATACATAAAGTTTATGTATATCCTGACATATATTAATTACCACCTGTTTGTATTCCTGACATTTATTCTATTCAGCTTTTTATTTAATATTTTCTTTATGTTAATTACATCTGTTATAGTTTTTAATTTTCATAATTTGATGGAGTTTCAGGTTTTGATTAGAGTATAAGAAGCTATATATAAAGGCTTTTGGGGATAAAATCATCAATTTTCTCCGTCGTAGCAAATAAGATAAATAAATTGATAAAGTGATACCGAATGTATAGCAAATAATTAACTAGAAAATTACTGGGACCTATGTCCTACCATGGAATTATATATATATATATATATATATATATATATATATATTGAGTATGCATGTTGTTTTTTTAATACCCACAGTTAATAATAATAATAATAATAATAATTAAAAAAAAGTTGAATATTGAAAACGAACCTTATTCCTCAATTGCTGAATCTCTTTAAACATAATGTCCATCTGTGTGCCATTACTTAGTTAGACTTACGAACTATATAATAATAATAATAATAATAATAATAATAATTTGAAGCAAGTAAAGAGTAATTTAATACCTTGGTTGAACGAATTTGATAGATCCAAATTTCAAGATGTTTTTCGAGTACAAGTAATTCATCTAAGCTCATTTCTGTTGCAGCTCTTGCTCCGAACATATAGCTGTAATTAGTATTTAGAAGTGTGGTTGCAGTTATTTTTTAAAATATTTTTTATTTAAAAATACATTAAAATAATATTTTAAAAAAATTAATTTTGATATTAACACATCAAAATGATATGAAAATATTAAAAAATATATTAATTTAAAACAAAAAAATAAAAAATTTTTTTCGATTACACTTTTAAAATGTAAAAACAAACATGCATTAAAATTCCTTAACATAAAATTTGATAGTTTCTTATTTAGGGGGAAAAAACTTTATTTTCTCAATCGAATGCGAGATTTTTGTGATTTAGAAATTAGATCATCTTTCAATGCCTAATACTAACTAATATAAGGCATGCAATAACCCATTAATATATAAGCAAAATTATAATAATTAATTATGGATACAAACCTTAGTCCTTTTTGCAATTCTTCAATCTCTTGCTTCAACATGCTGATCTCCTCCTTTGTATCCTGGCCATAGATTACCTCTCCATTAGTGAAAATATATAAGCATTGGATTAAAACCTTAAACATTTTTGAAAATTGAAATAGTTCTTGAAAACTGTTCAACCATGATCCAAATAGTCGATGTATTATATAAAGCATCCAGTGTTCATCACCCACACCCACCACCCTTATATATATATATATATATATATATATATATATATATATATATATAATGCCAACGGTAACAAGCACAAACTTTTACACTCCATGGTTAATAATTAACAATAAGCTAAAAGGTGTGACACCCATCCATTTCTTTCACTAGGAATCATAATAGGGAATTTTTTTTCATCATCAAACTTCTTCTTTTTTTGTCATTGTGTGGGAATGTTATTTACATTTCCTTGAAGTATGAATACAAGATTTTAGTGCTTGATTATATATGAATTTAGTGAGATATGATTTTAATTTGTATTATTAAGATACAATTAAAAAACTAAGAATTAAATTGAGAATAAAAAAAATTAGATAGAGTATTTCAAATTTGTGTGGAAAAGTTATATTTAGTCTTCATCTTCTTTGCTAACTTTTTTTTTTATCCAAGTAGTTTTAGATTGTTTATTTTGATACAAAACTTTATATTCAAGTTTCTAGGCTAATAGAAAGTTGCTAAAAAATAGAAAGCATTTTTCTTTTAAATGGGTGAGGTGCATTTGCCCACCTAAGCCCAAACACCTTGCCCTCTTTTTTATTTTTATTTTTTTAATTTGAATTTAAATTAATGAAAAATATATTTGGATGACCATCTCGATGGTTTTCAATTTTAATTGAAATTTATTAATATAAATCAATTAAAAGTACTTTTAGGAAATAATTTATTAAAATATCATTTAGGTACTTGGTTTTTTAATGAGAATATAACATCTTATCTAATATAGCAACCTTTCTTTATCCATAGCCCTTCATAACATATTTTTTAAAATTATTTTTAAAATCTCATTCAATTATTTTTTAATGCATATTATTTTTATTATTGTATAATTAATTAAAATATTATTTTAAAAAATAAATTCATTAAACCTAATTAGTTTTTATGATAGATGTGATGAGCCAACATGGATTGTTATGTGTTAATCTAAAATATTATTATTTCAAAAAAAAATTAAAAAAGTTAAAATGTCTTTAATTTTTTGAGCCATATTGGGTTTTGAATAGGTCAACTAGATCAAGGTTGGACAAGCCTAATTGAACAAGTTATATCAAATAAATCTTAACTTGGTTTTGTTCGAAAACTAAACTCATTTTTTCAGGTAATTTGGATTAAATTTTGCCTTATACTTCCAACGCTGAACTATTTTGATCTAATCTAACAATTAAATCCTGGAATCAAAACCGAGACATGCATCTAATTATCACAACCCGAACAAGTAATTAACCACTAGCTCAACCTAAGCAGGTTTTTGGTGCTTATCTATTGCAGTTTTAGCTTATCAAAAAACGAGTTTCGCGAATGCAAATCAGTCGGATGTTGTGTACTAAAAGCTACGATGTTATATACATACATATATGTATTCATCACCAACATTGCGCATAAATTAGATGGGTATATTAATTCTGCAGTATGCTTTTATGAACATTAGAACGAGCATCAGATGCTGTGCAAGCTTTTGCATAAGAATACGAATATTATGTTTATATATTTGTTATCTACTTTTAAATGCATTCAATAAACTTAATTAGCTGTATAATTAGATAACGTACCGGATCAGGCGCCGGCTGGGTCTCCATGGCAGCTGGTTCAGGTTGAGCCCCGCGGCTGGACTTCATGTACCTCTCAATGAGCCCTTGCATAGTTCTTGAACAACAGAAAACGAGAATTTTCAATACCTAAATAACACCTTCTCCAATGATTTGCATAAAAAAAATGCTTAACAAGAGAACTAGCTAGATGATATTTTATCGACGTCCCTCGTGAGGAAAAATGTTCATAATTTCATTTTAGGTTACATGCATGCATAAACCGACACATGTTTTTCGTTTGTGTAAAAAAAATGAGTGAGCCCGCACACATGTATACGCGTGCATATTTGTTTATGTGAACGGAAAGGTAGAGCTAGCTAGGGAAGAGAGAGAGAGAGACCCTTTGGTGGCAAGTTCATAGAGCTTTCCATGGGAGGAGAAAATGAAAACACCAATTTCAGCGTCACACAGCACAGAGAGCTCCTTAGCCTTCTTGAGGAGCCCTGCCCGGCGCTTGCAGAAGGTGACCTGCCTGTGCACATGGTTCTCAATACGTTTCAACTGAACCTTTCCACGAGCCATTTTCCGACTAGTTTGAACTAGCTTCAGGCGGCCGGTCGCTGTAAACCTCCCCACTAGTTTGAACTAGCTGCCGGCGGCCGGTCGCTGAAAACCTCCCCTGAGAAGCTTTTCTTACAATTGCTTTCACAAGTAAGACAGCTTCGGAACTTAAATAGTCCCACCAGAGAATGGGAATCAAAATATTGTGAAGCTGCCTTTCCTCCTCACTAAATTATCTATTTATTAATCTCACGCACCAGTCCACAGATTCTTTAACTATTGCCATGATATGATTGGTAGTGCTTCCTCATTTGCTTGGAACTCCACGCCCGCCTGACTCGGTGCTCGCGAGGCATGGCCAAATAGATAGAGATTTAATTTAGCCTCAAAGGTTTCGTGTGGGGCAGGCCTGGTCTAGTCAGCAGGCAATTGCTTTTCCACATGCAACCCATTTTATCTCATGGTCATTTTCTTGAATCGATGACCTAGCTAGCTGCCCATGGTGGGTTGCTTTGCCGCCGCCACCCCCCCACCACCACTTTTCCCTGTTTTTTGGCCTTTCTCATTCCTTCCACCACCTTTTGTCTTTATAACAAAAATATACCTTCTCTGTTTCTAGGGCTTTTAACCTTAAGACACAGTTTACCTTTTTTTTTTTTCTAATATTTATATAGAATAGAATTATTTTTACAATTTCAATTAAGAGTTTAACTTTTTATTGAAGTTTTTGATGATTTAGTAGTGATTGATATTATTACAATAGTTATTTTTTAAAGTAATTTTTTACACAATTTACCTTATTTTTTCCTAATATTTATATAGAATTATTTTTACAATTTCAATTAAGAGTTAACTTTTTTTATTGAGGTTTTGATGATTTAATAGTGATTAATATTATCGCAGCAATTATTTTTTAAAATGATTTTTGATTTAAAAATATATTAAAATAATATATTTTTTATTTTTTAAAATTTATTTGTGACAACAAAATAATCTAAAATATTAAAAGAATTAACTTAAAGTTAAAAAATAAAAAAAAATGAGAAACATCTTTTAAACGCAAGCTTAGCATTAAACAAAACTCAAAAAATACGACGTAGCCCCCTCCCTCCACTCATCCATCTTAGCTATGAAGACAAGAATCTTGTCAAATCACTGGCCATAAAGAGATCTTCTTCACTTTGAATTCTGTGGCTGCTTAGAGAGGATGAAACAGTTGGCACGTGGATATTCTCTTACCAATCTTCTGGCATTAACATATTCTATCAGTGGTGTAAAGCTTAGGTTCTACATTTTCATTGATATAATATAACTCAATTCCTTGGAATTAATATGTTCTTGTCTAAAGATCTCAATTTTTAATTTATATGGTGCGCATCCGGGAAGAAATCATCAGAGAGAAATAATTGTTATTATTCATGCTGCTGTTTATATAAAAAAAGAGCATTTTAGCAATATGGTGGGTGCGAGCACAAATTAACTCTCCAGACTCCAGAGGCTTGTTTGTACCATTATCGAAACAAAATGATAGCTACGTACTCCTTCAAATACGTTCCCTTTCAAATATATTTGGGATTTATCCAAATTTTAGGAAGATAAATAACTCAAATTGATGTTTTGTATTTATCACAAGGATTAATAAAAATAAAACTGAAGAATAAATATTCATCACCTAATTTTATTTATAATAACTATTAAACCTGACTAGTCTTCGTATATTATAGGCAAAGAGGAGCTTATTATGCTAAAAATAAATGAAATTCACCCTGAATTATGTTTAAGATAAGCTTCTTTGCATTTATTTTTAATAATTGAAGGTACCTTTTGTGCTTATTTACTAAGGATTTGCCTAAACTAATACATGTTTGTTTGCCTTTTAAAGGTGGAAAAACTACTGAGATTTAAGATAATGATTCAAGATCTACACCCAAACAATAAGACTTAATTATTACTTTTAAGGTACGAGTGTTATAACTGTCTGAGTAAATCTAGCACTAAATCCAGAGTTTGAATTACTTAAGTTAAAATTTTTATTTTGAATTACAAAGTTCTATCGGTTGAGGCAAACATAAAACAATCTAGATTAAATGGGATAAATTTTGTTTTTTATTTATGTCTAATTGTTAAGGATGTAAAAACTGACTTTTGGGGATGTTAAATTCTCGTAAATTTCTTAATCACAACAAAGATAGCTTGTTTTTTGCTGGATTGGAATAAAGAATATATATAGTCTCAAAATCGAAATGCCGGTTTGAGCACAGTAAAACCTAAAGAAAACAGAAAGAAGATTATGAGGTTCTCCTTCTACCAAGAACCAACAGCATCACCATAACATTTTGTGTTCTTCTGGTGCGTGGTTGGCAAAAAGTAAATTCAGTAAAGGAGAGCATGTTAAGACTCATTAAAGCACGATCAGTCTTTTCAACTAATCTAGATTCTCCCAGCCCTTCTGACTATAAAATACAGAAAACCTAAAGCATAAGAACCTTTACAGAAAAGAAAAGAAAGTGAGGGCATAAGAACCAATGAGCCAGTTAAATCAAAGACGTTCTATCTATATGAACCCGCTTTAGTCTCCTGCAACATAATATTTTTAAGCAGCAAATTTGGTACGTTCCAATAGTGAAGTACTATGTCAAGGAAAATATATAGGATTCCTGGTCGTTTAGCTTTTAATTAATACAACTCGGTACGTGTTAGAATCCAGCAGCTAGCGTCAGGTTTAGAAAATGTTTTCCTTCTCGATTCTCAACCACATCCAAGAGCTGCTTCGCTTTTAAATCACTCAACTTGATCATATCAAGAATCCTATCCCATAAGCAACAGAAAGTTACAGGAAATAGAATTAGATTTCAGTTTTTTTAAAGAATGTAATGCTGTTTTAATGGAGTTTGTATAAAAAGATGGCTAGGACTGTTTCCTGCAATTTCTCAGCACTTTGATTCGTGCATACTCGTGCATGTCAACTGGCTTTACCACACAGAGGTATACATATTCTAAGCATGGGTGCTTCAAAACCCTAGCTAATCATGGCTAAGCACCGGGGACCATGCGTCTATGGAATTAAGCATGGCTCTAAGAGGGTATCAGATTTCGAAGATTTGACGTTCTTCATGAATATTAGTCGTTGATTACTCGTGAAAAGCTAGCCTGTGGATCCTCAGAAACAACGATCGATGGAGGTCGATGTTTAAGATCATCCAAAAGACAGACAGACATGCGAATAATGACTAATATTCATGAAGAACCAATCACGAAAACTGAAGATCACGTCCAGGACCCCATGGACGATACCTCCACTCTATCTAAAATGACAAAAAAAAAAAAGTTGATAAGGATATTGTCTCTCAAGTGCCCCCATGCATCTTCGTTATGCTAAGGTTATTAAATGGTAAAAGAATACCGTTTTAATTTTTAAAAGATAAATCAAATCAACATCAATTTAAAAAAAAATTAAAATACTAAACTAAGTTTGATTGAGTTATGGATTAATTAATCATGTTAAATTTTTTAAACTTGGTCTAGTGTCGGAGCCAAATTGGCTAAATTTTAAGTTAATCCATCAAATTACACGAGTTTTACAATATGCTAGTTCAACTTTTGATTAATGTGCTTTTAATATAATATTATTTTAATTTTTAAAAGATAAATCAAAACAACATCAATTCAAAAAAAAAAATTTAATATTAGACTAGGTTTTAATTGAGTCATGAATTAATTAATCATGTTAAAATTTTTAAAACTCAATCTAGTTTTGGAGCCAAGTTGGATGAGTTTTAAGTTTACCCATCATATTACACTGAGTTTTATAAGATGCTAGTTCAACTTTTGCTTAATGTGCTTGTAATATAATACTGTTTTAGTTTTTTAAAGATAAATCAAAGCAACATCAAATTTAAAAAAAAAAGAATAAAAATATTAAATTAGATTTTGATTAAGTCATAAATTGATTAATCATGTTGAATTTTTTAAAACTCAATAGTCTAGCTTCATAACTAAATTAACTATTAACTCATTAAATTAGACCGAGTTTTACAAAACTGAATTAATGATGCTATTACAACTTTTGGTTATCAAAATAAAGGATGGAATTGAAGTGCTTTTAGCATCAAATTCACTAGTCTAAAGCAAGCATATATATGACAAATAATAATTAGGAAATTTGTGGATAAGTTTAGGAGATTTAGATGATTAATTATTAAGAAGAATATCATGATCCTTTAAGGATGTGAAGAGCTTACCTCAGCAACCAGAACCAAAAGCAGGGGATCGAGACAGGTAGGAAAATTGGAAAACATGAAGACTCGACTCTCAAAGGGATCCCAAATTTTCAGACAAGCATCCATGCTTTACGTGCACTATCATATCTAGCGAATAGACTTTATAGATTAGATTCTTTGTCATTGATAGTATAACAATATCATCAGCTTCATTTCCAGCAAATCAATATTTATTTATATTTATCTATATACTATATGGTTTTGAAGCATTTAAGGACATTGAATTTTGTTTAGGTTATACTTTTATTTAAGAACAAAGAATATATTAAATTACATGATAATTATTTGCTTCATTTTTCCTTATTATTATTTTTTCATCTCGATTGCATATTACCTTGATGTTTTGAAACGCGGTTAAAATCACGTTTTTTAAAAAATTTATTTTGTTTTACTTAAAATTATTTTGTTTTAATTTTTAAATCATTTTAATATACTAATAACAAAAATAATTTTTTAAAACACATATTATTTTAATATATTTTCATCTCGATTGCATTTTACTTTAGTATTTGGGAATGGGGTTGGAATCATGCATGCTTTTGAAAAACTTAATTTATTTTGTTTAAAATTATTTTTTATATATTTTTTAATTGTTTTGATGTAATAATATCAAAATTAATTTTCAAAAAATAAAATAAATATTTTTTTAATATAATTTCAAATAAAACACGCTTTAAAAACAACCAATACATCATCTTTCGTTTTTTACCCCATGTAGCCTTTATTTTGGAACTTGAAAAAAAATAATAAGAAAAGGCTGTAAAAGAGCAGTTAAAAGGCCATACTGTGTAGAGCTAGGCTATGAGCCCACAGACAGAGAAGAAGAGACCGAAGAGACAGTTATTACCACAGCAGGCCCAGCTTCACCTAATCTAGTCTACTGTGAATCGATCTTTATCTTAATGGCGAAGAACATGCATAGTCAGTATTGCATTTTAAAAATATTTTTTAAAAAATTAAAATAAATTATTTTTAATTCATATACTTTTTATGTTTTCAAATTATTTTAATCTACTACATCAAAAATAATTTTTAAAAAATAAAAAAATATATTATTAACATATTTTTCTGAATAAAAAATATTTTGATAAACAACCATAACCATAAACACACACTTAGAGCTCGAGCTCGGGTGGAACACAAACAAAAACTAGAGAAGTTTAGGAACAATCAAAACTTAAAAACAGAACCAGTAATAATTAAAGTGTGTTTGGCAGTGTGATAGCGATTGCTTTTCAAATAGCTTTTTGTGCCGAAATACATATCAATGATGTTTTTTTAATTTTTAAAAATTATTTTTGACATCAGCACATCAAAACGATTTAAAAAGTACAAACCGCACTTAATTTTAACAAAAATAAAAAATAAAAATTTAATAAAACACCGTTTGAAACGCCAAACGGTATCTTAGAGATCAGATTGTTGGGTTTTTGATCCAAGCTAAAGAAAAATGAAGCCCTGGCTAGTTATGTAATGATCCCATGATCATTTTTCACTTGAACAATTTGTTTTGTTCAGCCATTTTTCAGACATGGTGTTAAGGAGGAAATTAACACTAACCTGCTGTGTATTTCTAAGAAGTTTTTTTTTTTTCTTGGAATTCCTTCGAATTCGAATTAGATTTAAAGAGGTTTCCTTCCCTCTTTTGAACAAAAATACTTGGATGTTTCATCAGCATGGTTTAAATAACAGTTATCAAACTCTGTCTTGTGAATTTGTTAATGTCATGTTGATTCGGTTTCGATTTAAACTATATTTGCTTTTTAGATCTTATAAAGACTGACTCAATTAAATTAAGTGATTCAATGAATCTATTTATATAAGATATGATTGATTACTAATTTATTTAATTTTATATAAAAATATTAATTTTAATTTAAAAATTTTATCTAAAAGGACATAGTTTCATTAATAAACAAAAATATCACCATCAACTTATCAATATATAAATTGATTTAAAGTGTATTTTGAAACACGGTATAAATCATGTTTTTTTATTTTTATATTAATTGTTTTAATATGCTACCATTAAAAATAATTTTTTAAAATAAAAAATTATTATTTTAATATATTTTTAAATAAAAAATATTTTAAACTATAATTATTACCATAATCTAAAACAAGTCATTACTTAATATATAAATAACTCAGATCTTAACCCGAATATTGTACAAGTCATGAACAGGAATGGTTTGTAACTTATTTAAAAGTGTATTAGAGATTTTTTTTATTTTTTTTATTTTTGCTAAAAAAAAATATATCAAAATAATAATATTATTTTATTTTTAATATTATAACATTAAAAAATAAAAAATTATTAATTATTAATTATTAATTTAAATGAAAAAAAAAATCATAAATATACCACACAGACAAGCTATCCATAAACATCCTGAAAAGGGAAGTGTCAAAGTCCGAAGTTGGTTAGCAAGTTACCGTAAACCCCATACATCTAAAAGATTGCTTCAAAGCAACAGCAGCGGCAGTGCAGGAAGAAGACAAATATGAAAGCCAAAAATCTCTCATGGATTAACTTACCAGAAATTCAAGCTGACAAAACCTAGTCACCCTCTACCACGCTCCTATAAAACTGATATTCCCGCGTACTTGTTACGCGCTTACCTTGGTTGCCATTCTACTGACTCCCTCCCTCCCTCAAACTAAAAGAGAAGACCGCTGCAATTAATTCCTCAAGGAAGGAGACAACATGGGCTGTTGTTGTTTTCTGGGTTCTACTCTGTCACTGTTAGCTCTGATCTTGAATTTGGGTTTTACATTGACAAATGGATCGTCGTCTCTTTCATTTTTATCATCATCATCAGCAGCAGCAAAGAAGTATGTATCGGCAATAGGTGACCCTGGAATGAATAGTCCGAATGTGAGAGTGGCATTGGAAGCTTGGAATTTCTGCAATGAAGTTGGTTTTGAAGCTCCTAGTATGGGCAGCCCAAGGTTGGCTGATTGTGCTGATTTGTACTGTCCAGTCACCTCTGGTACATAAATATACTCTCTTTTCAATTCCTACTTTTCAATTATTACATAAAGATTGATTACTCGAATGATGCCATGTTCAACGTTTTTTCTTGGTTTTAGAAGGTCATGTCAATCATTTATTGTTTAGTCATTAAATGAAGTTGAATTCCTGCTCGATCGGAACACCGATTGTTATGTGCTTGTAAATAGCTACTGGCAGGCGTTTCTTTTCGTGTTTCTAGTGGTGTTTTTGTATTCTAAATGAAAATTTCATTTTACTTTCTTTTCTGGGGTTGCTTATGGTAATGTCCTTTAAAAGATTAGCTATGATTGACTCCAGCAAATTGTTTCCATCTTTGTACGTTTCCCCAAAAAATTATTGAGCTTTTCTGACTTGTTCTTCGTTTTACCATGGCTTCTATGCCCTGCTTTGGTCATCTTTTCTAGTTGCATCAATCTTGTCAAGTTCCCTACACTTTTTTATTTTATTTTTCCTTTTTTTTAATGTAGTTATAGCTTTTCATGGGGGAGCATTGCTGAACAACCTCCTCATCTACTTTCTGTGCTGTATTTGTTCAATCTATGTCGCAATGGACTTCCTTCTTCTCTAGGCTTTAAGGGGTTGCAATGTCTGTCTGTGAATACGTACTTTAATTTCGCATTTTAACAGGCCAAATTCTTAAGTTCATTTCTGATATCTTATCCAATGACGTTCCATCAATGCATTTAGTTGTTGTCAAATCTAGCACCTTTTCTCCAAGCTCAATCTCCATATAGATTTGCACAAACTGTCTTCCGTTCTGGTTCCAGTTTGTCCAAATGAAGGCTTCTCAGTTAAACTCCCAATTTTCACATCTTGCTACCCTTGATACTGTCAGAGGGCTTTATTTTTGCCATGTTGTATGCATAACTTGCTTCACTGTGCTTCTGATAATGATGTTCAGCATAATCAGCTCCTTGATACATGAACATGACATGCAAATTAACCAAATTATGCCCCTTGATGTAATTGGGATACATTAAATCACATGAATGACTATGCTGGGTGTAACATAGCAGCAGTTATAAATTCCTTGCTTTTCAACTGTTTTTTGTAGCTTTATGTCTCAATTTTCAGATTCTTTGGGTGCCAAACTCTTGGATAATAGGAGCAGGTGTGAAGTACATCATAAAGTGCAGAACTCTGACAACAGCTTAAGTGCTGGTGATAAGTTTCCTATATCAGATTTTATATCCTATGGAGACCCTGACTTGTTTGCTGTGCAAAAGGAACTATATCTTGGTACTTTATGTGCAGTTGATGAACCCCCAAAACCATGGCAATTTTGGATGGTTATGCTCAAGAATGGAAACTTTGATAAAAACACGACTCTTTGTCCTGAAAATGGAAAGAAAGTCAGTAAAATAATAACAGGCAGAAACTTTCCATGTTTCGGTAAAGGATGTATGAATCAACCACTTGTGTACCATAACTACTCGCAGTTAGTTTTTTCTGGGGAACAAATGGTGTCTTTGAGTGGAGGATATTTTGGGACATATGACCTTGATGCTGACCTGAGCAAAGGTGTAGGAAACAACTCCTTCTTTTCAGTCTTTTGGAAGAAGAATTTGAGCACAGGGAGTTGGATTTTCACACACAAACTGACAACATCTGCAAAGTATCCCTGGCTTATGTTGTATCTACGTTCAGATGCTACCAAGGGATTTAATGGTGGCTATCACTATAACGGCAGTGGTATCATGCGAAAGGTTTGTTCACTTGACATCCTTCTGAATTGGTAGCGGCAAATTTCACCTGAAAACACACATGCTTATTGATTACCCCCTAGAAATACAGAAGCTTTTTGCCTTGTTGTATCACAGATATGTTTCTCTTTGGTCATAGTTTTTGTGTCTGCACAGTTTGAAGCAAAAACCAAATCGTGATATATTTCTATCCTTTTCTTATCTCAGTTGCCAGATTCTCCAAACTTTAAAGTAAAGTTGACACTTAACGTTACACGGGGAGGAGGGGGAAACAGTCAATTTTACCTCCTTGATATAGGTAGCTGTTGGAAGAATAATGGAGATCCATGTGATGGTGATGTTCTGACAGATGTGACTAGATACAGTGAGATGATAATTAACCCAGCGACATCAAGCTGGTGCCGCCCAGATAACCAAGTTTCTTGCCCACCTTATCATGTTAGTCTGACTGGTGAAAAAATATATAGGAATGAGACATCTCGATTTCCATATTCTGCTTACCATCTGTACTGCAGCCCAGGAAATGCCAAATATCTGGAGAAGCCATATGATATCTGCGACCCATATAGCAATCCACAAGCACAAGAATTGGTGCAAATTCTTCCACATCGTGAATGGTCTGTGCATGGCTATCCTGAGAAGCAAGGAGATGGATGGATTGGGGACCCTAGGACTTGGGAGCTAGATACGGGGGCCCTTTCTAGTCGTCTATACTTCTACCAGGTATGTTTCTGATCTTACCTGATATAATGCACTGAATTTGTTACACAGAAGTGATCTTATTTATCTCTTTGAATATTTATATGGTTGAGAACAGGAGGAGGAAATGGTGGTCTGGTAAATTTGTCTTGGTTGGCACCTGGCATTTTTCATTAGTTGGTTGTGTACTTTTAGTGCTCAAGACCTTTAAATTTGTCCTTAGAGGAAATTCATTGTGCTGTTTCAAGGTCTATTGAATTTCATATATTTTTCTTAGTCACTTTAACCTTTTAGGTTTGGTGATTCTTCTTTAAGTTGAAGGGACAGTAGGTCCAGCAATTCTGAACATGGCCTATGCATCTTGACAGCTATATTTGACAGCGTGACAATTCTTGTATCTATTGAAAGATTCTTCATGTTTGTTAATAAACTAGTTCCCTGTCTGTACTGAAGATATAGTCCCTAATAGCTAGCAATATTCACGAGCAAAAGTATTAAGCAGCGGTTGCTAATATTGAGCAACTTTTATTTAGACTTAGAAAAGGTACTCCAAGACCATTTCTTTTTGCAGGATCCAGGAACAAAACCAGCACGGCGGGTATGGTCTTCAATTAATGTTGGGACTGAGATCTACGTTAGCCGGGCAGGGGAAACTGCTGAGTGGACTGTGAGTGATTTCGATGTGCTGGTTCCAGAAGATATTGCGAATGATGGTCATAGCTCTTACTGATCTTTTCTATCCAGTATGTTGACTCTTCTTCAGGCGAAACACAAGTGAATACATTATAAGGTTATTTGTTGTATATTTGCGTTTGATATATTTTTGGTAAATGTTACACAATACTATGCTTTCACTTCAAGTTTTGTCCCCTTTTAATCAGTAAATGAAGAAAGATACCCTTTTTCCTTTGTGGAAGGATCAAATCTGGTTCTGAGAAATTGTGTGTCACAGAACCATGTTGCTATCAAGTATCGACCTCGTCTTTCTGAGATTTCTAGTATATGTAGGCATCAGTATAATTGATGATAATTTCATATAGTTCATAAATCAGGATATAAGATAATGGATTATCTCTATGAAAATCATTCTTCGATCAACCATAATTGATGTCTAACATGAACATCATGATAAACAGATTTCATGGCCGAAAATGTATAAAATAGTAACAACAATTGTCGAAATTTTTATTGGATCTTAACAGTACTCTTGATCCGTAGAAGAATTGGAGGGAGGAAATTTCCTCCGAGACCCCTCATGAAAAGTTTAAAGTCTGCTATGAATATTACATACTTAAGCTATACTGGTGTTTTATTAGTTTTTCTAAGATGTATTAATCAAAAACTACTAATTGAACAATGATTTGCAATTTTAATTTTTACTTCCTAATTCCAAAAATAAAGCTTGGCATTCCGTAGGACTACATATTAAGAACGCAATGCACATATTTTCTCCTGCATGTTTTCATTATTGTTAATTTGATTTCTTCACTCATTCTTCATGAACAATCAAGGGCATTGATCATCTCTACTATCCTGCTAAATCCTTCATATAGAAGTGTCCATTTCATTTTCCAAGATCCAAAAAACTGTAAACCCCGAATGTTTGCCAGAATTCCTAAAAGATCAAAATAGACAACCTCTGCTTGTAAATAGAAGGTACATAGACGATTCTTGCTACAAACTTGCCAGGTGAACATTAGAGCAAAAGGTGAGTCAGACGAATGAGAGCTCAACAAAGAGAAGAAAACATGAAGTAAACTCGAGTTGACTGAAGAACAATATTCCATTGTCTATACTTTTGATTTTACAAATGATTTTGATGCTGAGGAACTTAGATTTGCATCCTTCCCACTTTCATGAGGGCCATATTTTTATTTTATTTTATTTAAAAAAAATCCATCTTTAAATTCTCAAACTTTTTAATTATTTTAATTAAGCCTTTTTATTTGATTCCATTTGAAAATGATGGGAAGAACTGTAGCATAAAGTGAAACTCGGTCCCTAAATTATAAGCATAATCTTAGTTGTGTCCTTAAAGGAAAACTAATTTGAGAATAGAAAGGGGTGAAGATTGATGTTATGATATTTTTAGTATATATTTCCATAACAAAAGTTTAAGGAGGATAATATGTTGATTAAGCAATTAACTTATAACTGTTTTGATAAAATTACCAAATTATCTATCACTTAATTTAGAATTGATTAACATTAATAGCACTAGAATTTTATGTGTGTGTGTATTATTTATTGTAAATATATTTGTTCTTATTGATAGGTATTTACATATCTTTCAAAATGAATTTATTTTTATTTTTTTAATTTAATTTCAATAAACAAACCAAATTATGCTTGGGCTTTAGTGGATTTTGTAATGTGTTATGTTCACATATCTTCTTTTGCGGGGCGGAAACAGAGTGTTGTTTTATACTAATATGTAATAAATAAGTGGGCCGGTTGTTACACAAAAACATTTTAAAAAAATATTTTTAAAATGTAAAATGAATGGGTTAAATCTGATTAAAGGGTTGACTGATTAAGAAACCGGATCTCGAGTTTTATAAATCAACTTGAATTAATCAGGAAAATTATTTAAAATTTTAATAATTATATGAAAAAATTAAGAAAAAATATTTTAAATAATTATTTAAAATATTTTAATAACTTGGCAATCTAGGTAGTGACCCATCCAATTTATAACCCGGCCTTGAGCCGGTCTTAAAGATTAGGACCAGCACACCAAGTAAGTGTCACAGTTACAAACCCTACCGCTAACTTCCTAAACCCACGCGTTCGTGCTTGTTTGTCAGAGCCTCACCCTTCCTCACCTTACCTTTGCTCTCTGTTTATCTCTTCAAGAGCTGGACTTTAATCTTAGAAAAGGTAACTTCCATTCTTCAATGCAGATCAAACTTAACGTTTTTTAATGTTTACTGCAATACTGTTTGTAGATAGTAATGACAGTTTTCTTTTTGGGTTTGTTTTCCCAGCTCAGTATTGCTAATCTGATCTTTCTGGAGCAACTGAACAATCTTCTGTTAAGTCATGGCTCTGGTAAGTAATGAGCAATTTTACTTTCTGGGATTTAGTTTATTTTTTATTTAATTTAGTGTTTAGATCTGTTGTACT
The DNA here is from genome assembly GCA_033617975.1 of Populus alba x Populus glandulosa. Lineage (NCBI taxonomy): Eukaryota > Viridiplantae > Streptophyta > Magnoliopsida > Malpighiales > Salicaceae > Populus > Populus alba x Populus glandulosa. The sequence goes on from CM066161.1 coordinate 13,499,619, forward strand.
GATCAGGTTGTCTTGCATTGAAAATTGAGAAAAACAGCGAGGAATGGAAAGGAAAATCACACTTGAATTTATTAATGTTTATTTATTGTGTGGTATAGTTGATGGTAAAGTCGATTACTTGTAGATGGCGTGTTGTCATGATTAGTTACAATTATACGTTCAATTGAAGCTAGGATGTATACGGATAATGCATTTCGTATATCTACATGAACTAATGGTGTGGAAATTGGTGAAAATGAGGGATTGCACTTATTTTTGCTGCACAGATGTAGGAACTAAATGGTTATCTTTAGTATTATCCTTCGAAAAAGTTCTTGAAATGAAAATGTTGAAATTCAGATGATCAACTTGCTGTTAATTTCTGGATTGACCATTTTTGTGTTTCTTTTTCAATCTAGATATGGAAATGGACTTTTTGATGTTTTTATTTATTTATTTTATCCTGACTGTTGGATTTTAATTTCTTAGGTAATGTTTACAGTAGGTCTGGATGTTTTTGGTTGGCTTTGTCACGGTTTACATGCCTATTCAAGTATTCATGTGTGCATATGACTAGTGCCTTTCGTTTGTTGATTTATGGAGTTCTAAGTTGGAAATGCAATGTGGGAGTTTTGGCCTAATGTATTGAAGTTTGAGCCTTTGTATTTGGAAGGAGCTTAGACCCGTATTCCAACACATCCCTCATGCTGACAAGATTAGACTATTCTTTTTATCTTGGACTTTAGCAATGATGTTTTTGTTATGGTTAACTGGTTGGTGGCACTGTAATTTATTTGACTAAAGCACATGGAACAGCTTGAGGTGTTTGAAATTGTCATTCCTTAAAAATTCTTTAACAGATCTGTTTCTGAATCTCAAACATTCTTGTTTATCTACTTCAAGGTATTACATGCGGGCAGCACAAACAAAAATGCTTTGAAGACACTCATTGCTGCTGAGTATAGTGGTGTCCAAGTTGAACTGGTCAAGAATTTTCAGATGGGTGTATCAAATAAGACACCAGAGTTTCTTAAGATGAACCCCATTGGAAAGGTTTGTTGTGTACCATCAGAAATTATTTAAGGTGTGCCATGATTGTTGTGTTCATTTTTACATATAAGGTTGTTTTATTTGTAGGTTCCTGTGTTGGAAACTCCAGATGGTCCCATATTTGAGAGTAATGCTATTGCACGCTATGGTGAGGCATAATAAAAAATTATATTCTCTCTGTTTATTTACCGCAGCAGTATGATATGTTCTCAGTTGTCAGCTACTTCTTGGTGCAGTTACTCGCCTGAAGGCTGATAATCCCCTCTATGGATCTTCATTGATCGAATATGTAAGTGATGCTAGGTTTGGTGATGTTCATACTCGAGAAGTGTTTGGCATGCTGTCCATTCAAATAGACCTTTATTTTTTCCCAAAGTTGGTCTCTAAACTGGGCTTTGCAGGCCCGCATTGAGCAATGGATTGATTTTGCAACATTGGAGATTGATGCCAATATTTTGCGCTGGTTCATACCAAGAATTGGTTTTGCCGTATACCTTCCTCCGGTTAGTCAAATTCTTCTTCTCTATGGAACTAGAGTTGAATATTGTTATTCAGAATATATTTATATATACTGGCAGCAATTGGTTTATTATTCTTGTATTTTACTTTTAATCTACCTAAGGCCGAGGAAGCTGCAATTGCTGCATTGAAGAGAGCACTCACAGCTTTGAACACCCATCTTTCCACCAGCACTTACCTGGTTGGACATTCTTTGACATTGGCTGACATTGTTTTGACCTGTAACCTGACTTTGGGATTTAGCCGTCTTTTGACAAAAACCTTCACTTCAGAATTTCCCCATGTTGAGAGATACTTCTGGACTATGGTTAATCAGCCAAATTTCCGCAAGATATTGGGTGAAGTGAAACAAACAGAATCTGTTCCTCCTGTGCAAAAGCCTTCACAACAAAAGGAACCTGCAAAACCTAAGGAACCTGCAATTCCTAAGGCTAAGGAGGAGCCAAAGAAGGAAACCAAGAAAGAATCAGCAAAGCCTAAAGCAGAAGAGGCTGGTGAAGCAGAAGAGGCGCCCAAGCCCAAGCCTAAGAATCCCCTTGATCTTTTGCCTCCTAGTAAGATGATCCTTGATGAATGGAAGAGGCTTTATTCTAACACAAAGACCAACTTCCGTGAGGTTGCAATTAAAGGTAGCTCTGCAAAACCACAGTTTGGCTAATGATTCTCTCCTGTGATAAATGAGAAATTAAGACTGTTAATGTTTGGCTAATGATTGCATGCACTTTAGAGTTACCTTAGATCTTTCATGTTGACTACTTGCTCATGCTTCTGTTCTGTTTTCCTCCATAAATTACATACCTACATGCGGTTTTTTTCCCCAATTGAATCCCATCTAGCTTTCTTTTTAGTCATTTCCAGTTCATGGGTTGGTGTTCTCCTGTTTTTATTTTTTAAAACTGGGTAGCTTCCTCGTGATTAAGTTATAACAAAACCCCTACAAATCCCTTTGTTGGTTTTGTAATTTCCCGGGAAGAAAAGGTCATAAATTAAGTTTTTGTGATTGCTTTTTCATTGTAAAAGAAAAAAAAATGCATCCTTCTTTCAGAATAGGAAACTCAGGCTCTCATAGTGGACTTTCTAGGTAATAAGATTTGTTATTGCCTTCGTTTGCAGGATTTTGGGAAATGTATGATCCTGAGGGCTATTCCCTTTGGTTTTGTGATTACAAGTACAATGATGAGAATACAGTGTCATTTGTGACATTAAACAAGGTAGGTGGTTTCCTTCAGAGAATGGACTTGGCTCGTAAGTATGCTTTTGGGAAGATGCTGGTGATTGGCTCAGGACCACCGTTCAAGGTGAAGGGGTTGTGGCTCTTCCGTGGACAAGAGATTCCCCAGTTTGTGATCGACGAGTGTTATGACATGGAGCTTTACGAGTGGAAGAAGGTTGATATCACAGATGAAGAACAGAAGGAGCGAGTCAGTCAAATGATTGAAGATTATGAGCCTTTTGAGGGGGAGCCTCTACTGGATGCCAAATGCTTCAAGTGATCAAGCTTCTGCCTGCTCTATTAGTTACAAAGCTTAGGGTTCTCCTAAATTGCTATTTAAACTTTTCTAAATTCTGTCTTTGGCCTTCAATTTTTGTTTGCAGTGGTCTTTTTGTGACACCAATAGCAGCTTTGTGATGATAGTTTGGATATATTAAGGTATTGTTATGTTATTATGTTATTGGTCAAATCAATAAAAAAAAAATTAACATGTAAAATAAATATTAAGGTGTAGCTAATATTTTCTAGTAGAAAAAAAAAAAAACTTTTTAATCATGTAAAGAATGACTTGATTGACTTGATGGATTTAAAAGTAACCTGAATAATTAATAAAAATATAATTTAACTTATAAAAATTTAAGAAAACATTTTTTTAAAAAATTATATTGAAATAGAAATATATTATATTGATATGTATTAATTTAAGTTAATTTATCAAATTCAAACTCAGATTCGGATTGTTAACTCTAAATAAAATAAATTAAAACAAGTTAAATTTTCTATTGGGCTATGTTGAAGAATGAAGAAAACTTTTGTTTTTTATATAAAAAATATTAAAATAAAAATATATTGGATTGATTTGTATTAATTGAGTTAATCTATCAAATCTTTAACTTAGATTATGAGATTATGATAATTCTAAATAAAATAAACTGAAACAAATTATGAAATTTAATTCTCTATCGACTTAATTGTAAAAATAAATTAAAGAAATTAAAGAAAAGATAAAAAAACAACCTGAATTAATTTGTCAAATTCATGATTCAGGTCACGAGACCAAGATAATCTCTTAGAAAGTAAACAGAAAAAATAACTTGAGTCAACTTAGGTTAACTTATTAAACTCGCGACTTGAGTCATAAAACTATAATAACTTCATATAAAGAAATTTTAAAAAAATTATGAAGGTTAATTTTCAATAAATCCATTGTTAAAGGATAAATTTTTTTTTTTAAAAAAAAAAGCAATATAAAAATAGGACAATAATAAAAGGACCTGAGTTTACCAATAAAACACGTAACTCGAGTTATGAGACCGGGATAACTTCATAGAAAGCAATCTAAAATAAATCATGAAATCTAATTTCTAATCAACCCGAAGTTGAAGGATGAAATTGAAAAACTATCGATTGAAAAAGACAAAAAAAACTTGAGTAAATCAGGTTAATTAATCAAAAACCCACAAACCACAACTCAAGTAATGAGACCGAGATAACTTTATAGAAACCAAACCAAAATAAATCATGAAGCTTAATTCCTAATCAACTTGAAGTTGAAGGATGAAATTGAAAAACTATCGATTGAAAAGGAAAAAAAAAAAACTTGAGTCAATCAGGTTAATTAATCAAACCCACAAACTACAACTCAAATCATGAGATCGAGATAACTTCACAGGAAAAAAAAACCCAACATATATCATGAAACATAATTCGTAATCAACTCAATGTTGATCATTAAGGAAAAAAACAAAGAAAAAAAACTTTAGTTAATCAAATTAACTTGTCAAACTCGCGACAAGGATTATAAGATCGAGCTAATTATATAGAAAGCAAACAACAATAAATTAAAAAAAATAACAAAGCAAAACTTCCTAAAAAAGAATAAAAAATAAGAAAAAACCAGCTTAAGAAAAAACCCAAGCAAATCCAGACAAACCTCATAAAACATAGTCTAATTACTAAAACTTGTAACTCGTGAAATCTTGTATTTAAGTTTAATTAAAAAACTTAACTCTTAATTAATTTAGTTTTGAAAAATAAAATCGTTGAAAAATATTAAAAAAAAACCTATTGATGAACAAATTTGCAATTATAATTTTCTTATTTTCATGTAATTTGACTTATTTAGAAACACAAAATTAGTACTTTCTAATTCCAAAAGTAAAGCTTGGCATCCATAGGACTACATATCAAGGACGCAATACACATGTTTTCTCATCCATGTTTTTATTATTGTTAATTTAATTTCTTCACTCATTCTACATGAACAATCAAGGGCATTGGTCTTCTCTTTTATCCTATCGGTACAACTTGATTTCCAAGGAGTTGAATTGTTTGAATATTCAATCGAGATATATTTTTAAATCAAGCTTATAAGTTCTCCCCGCAGCAAACCTTAAAGAACTATATTAATTAAAAAAATAAAATATTTAAATAAAATTTATATTATTGACTAATATATAGACTACCATAAAAAAACAAATGATTAAGTTCATATATAAAAAAATACCATCACGGTTGAAAAAAGAACCGCTATTCCATCAACATGAAATTCTAGAAATCATTATAATATTCTATATATAGTTTTTTTACGATGTGTTAATCAAATTTTAAAAAATAAGTAATTTAATAATTTTATTATACTAAAAAACTAGAAAAAAACATACACATTGCCAATCAATTTTATAATAACTATTAGATCATGTTGAGATGATCATTTTCGGTTCGGTTTGATTTTTATAAAAAAAAAATAACAAAATTAATTTTTTTTAAAAAAACCAAAACCGATTTAAACCGATTGATTTTGATTCGGTTTTTTTAGAATAAAAACTAGTTCAAATCGGTTTGACTTGATTTTTTTGGTTTGACTTAGTTTAGCTCAGTTTTTCTAGTTTGACTCAGTTGTTTTCCTGTTTTTTTTTTGTTCGGTTTGATTCGGTTCAGTTTTTTTGATTTCAGGCTTATAAAATCGAAACCGAACTAAACTGATTGATTTTTTAAAATTTTAATCAGTTTTTTTTTACAGTTCGATTTTTTCAATTTTTTTTATTTAATCTGTTTTTTAGGTTTTTTAATTACCACTAAGACCATGCATAAAGCCTTGTATTCCCTCGATACCAAGACCTTTGGTTTTTTCAAGGATAAAAAAATAATTATACAATCGCAATAAATAATAAAATATATCTATAACTACATTGTTTTCACCTTCCATTTCAACTCTTTTGTTATATGATATTCTTTTGCTCGATGGCTGTAAACCATTGTAACTCACCTGATAATATGATCAATTAAATTAATCACTTAAATATCAAAAAATAAAAAATAAAAAATAAAAATAAAAATAAAAATAAAATAAAATCAATGACTGGTCACGTGAGGCTCACGTGAACATAGAACTGGAAGCATCAGAGCAGTCGCATGCCAGAGACGTGTGAATTGTAATAAAAGCTCTCCCACAACTAACGCAAGTAATCATTTTTTCAACTTCCGACCAAACTGCGGCTACTGTCTCTCCCTCTCTATCACAACAATCTTAATTTTACAAAGGAAAAAAATGAGGAGTTGTTGTGGGTTTGGATCTCTACAGATTTTTGTTATTTTCTTCTTGTCTATTTCTCTGCATCTTCTTTCAGGTACCTCCATTTTGTTTTTCATTTTCTTTCTTGATTTACTTGTATTGACTTGATACATGCGGTACCCACTCTTTGGAATTTCAGGATTGCTATGATTCTTTAGTTTTTAGTTTCTGTTTCTTGTTGAATTTTCGATAATCTATCTGTTTGGTTTCTGGGAAAACTAAGGAAGGAAAACAGACAGATGCTAAATAATGAATTTTAGTTGGGGTTGGTTCATTTTTTTCCCACTTTCAAGAAAGTTAGACAATTTTGGATCTAAGCTCTAATGGGTAGCTAACAAAATCAATTTCTTAGGAATAATATTTGTTCAATGGTTTCAAGACCCGAATTTTCTTCTTGTATTTATCAATTTGTGACCTGAAATTTAATTGCGTAAGATGTAATTCTCATGATTCTATTTGTGTAGTTTTTGCTGTCTTAAAGCATGACGAACCCTTGATTTTGAGTTTTCTGCTGTATTTAGTACAGGCAACATTTATTTCACTAATTAAAGTTGGGTTTCAAAATTTTCTTGTCTGTTTCAAGGTTTAGCGAGTGACCCGGCGAATCCTAAAGATACAAATAAACCTGCGAGTCATTCAAAAAGCTCAGTGGGAGTTAAGGTGGTAATAGCCTGTCTCGGTGTCGTGTCGATCATTGGATTTACCATGTTATTGTTTAGGATTTGGCAAAAGAAGAAGAGGGAAGAGCAGCATGCCCGTCTTCTAAAGCTTTTCGAAGATGATGATGAGCTTGAGGTTGAACTTGGCATCAGGGATTGAGATCACTTTCTTGTTTTGGTGCTTTGACCGTATCTAGTTGAGGTGTGCATCGCAACTTTGATCTCGTATACAATTTGTTATCTTATAATTACAGGTTCGGGAAAATTTTAGTCTGTTGCATAACTTTTCCCTGTTGTGTATTATACTGTAGGTCATATATACCGATTATGCTAATAGGCAATCTTAAAGTCCATGGAATTATTTTTTTCCTTTTTTGCAAATCAAACAGTTTTGATTCAGCTAAAGTGGTTTAGCATTTCCCCTTCCAAGTGCTTTGTTTATGTGATTTTATTTTGTTCTCCACCTTGCCCTTTTATATTTGTAAATGGTCTTCATCTTGTAGTTGCTTCCCATTAGTAAGTCTCCTTGTAACAACATGAAAATCCAGTTGCCAGCCCTGAAAATAATGAACTCACAGAGGCGTAATTATATAATCAACAATGTAATTGGAGAAAATACCTGCAAGATGATGCTCTTGGCTTTTAGTAGTCATATTTTTAATAAATTTCATACATTGAAGATGATGCAAGGTTTCCCGTGTTTTGAGGCAACTGTTTTTCTTTCTTAAAACTTCGTTTGGATAAGTTGTGATGGCAAGTTCTTTACTCTTATGTCGTCTTGTTTTGAGGCAAATGATTTTCCTTTTTAAAGATAGGGTTCATTATCCAGACTACTTGTTAGCCTAAAAGTGACTATCTGCCATACAAAATTTAGCATTTCGAAGCAAGTTTGTCCTGACAGCTTCATTCAGAGATGAGGGTTAGAGTGTAGATCCAGTTAGCTGGAATGGATGTTAGGGGCTGAATTAATAATATAGCTTTAGCTTTTTAAACAGTGTAAATATAGTATTTTGTTTATATATGCATTTTGATAGAAAAAAGCTATTTGAAAAACTAATTGTATTATAATATATTTGATATTGATATAATTATTTATGAATTGTAACTAATTAATACAATTTCAATCATAATTTCTTTTTTTGTATAAAAACATATTAAATAAAATTTTGGCTTTTCTAATCCGTATATAGGAATACCTTTTCAACCTGAAATGTTATTTTTGACTAATTCTCAATATAGCTCGCCTCTTGGAGCTCAATGAGAGGTGAAAGCCAAAATTGACCTTTTCCTTTTTGGCTTTTCTTTTGTATTTTTCCTTGGAGATGGCCTTATTTCTTGACCCGATCAAAAGCAAACACATTTATTTTTAAAGTTTTTTTTATTTAGAAATATAGTAAAATAATTAATATTTTTTATTTTTTAAAATTTATTTTTAATATTAGCACATCAAAAAATAAGTATTTTTTTTTTTAAAAAATTCTTATAAAAAAACAATTTAAAACTTAATGAACACCCCTTTGATGGTTTATTTAAAGCGGAGATTTGAAGTCTTGTCGCCTTGGTCGGCTGCAGTTCTCCCCTGAACTATATTTTATGGATGCTTACAGATCTGAAGTACTCGTAGGGTTCTGATAATGTTGTGTTAGGCTTTCGAAAATTCTTCCTTCAAGCCCATTCTGGATCGTTCACTTCTCTATTAATTCAAAAAAGAAAAACAAGAAATAGTGCATTGACATGTATATACTGGTTGGAGCAATCTATTACATTAGTGAAGGGTGCTATTGTAGCTTGAAAAGGCCAGAAGATCTGGCCGGAAAGGTGATAGCCCTTTCGATTCATTCCCAAGATTTGATTCTTCCCAGTAAAACTCCGGTGAAAATGCATGATGCCAGTTAGAATCGCTCCTCCGTCACACATTGCATAATCTTGTGTATGTTGCTGAATCTTATAAATCATTTCTGAAATTCAGTTAATTAAATTGAATTTGGATTGGAACCAGATCGATTCGATTCGCAGGTTCTGCATCAAGGCCATTCTCACAACAACCTTGAATTTGGTTGTTAGAATCGCTCCTCCGTTCTAACTGGCATCATGCATTTTTGCCAGAGTTTTACTGGGAAGAATCAAATCTTGTGTATGTTGAATTTGGATTGGAACCAGATCGATTCGATTCGCAGGTTCTGCATCAAGGCCATTCTCACAACAACCTTGACTATTGAAAATACTGCATATTTTTATGCACTGCAACAGAATCATGCAACTATTTATATATATATAGGGGGCCTTTGTTTCAGCGGTTGCAGCTAACAAGACGACTAAAATCCTTGAAAAATTCCTCGAGGTGCCTATGTTGACCATGCGTGCAAGAGCAAGTTTGGCCATTGTGCGAGCTCAGAAGCTTCTCCTATGTTTGACTAGACCTTTCACATTCCATTTCTTAACCATCTTCATTCTCTGTCAAAGCGTTCTACCTTTGCAGTTCAACTATTAATCTGACCTCTTATTTAAATATGCAACTCAATCCACTAAATGATTCTTCTCGCAACCTTTCAATCTGGTTTAACATTTCACTTCTTATGATAGATACAATCTGAATGTAAATGCGTCAAGGGTAACTGATTGGCAAAGTTGGCAATCCTCTGTGTTCAAGTTCTGAATATCTTCGAAGCTCTTCCATGTTTGAAGAGAAAGTCTCTTCGAGTATTCAAACAGAGACGCCTGCGACTACAGTGCTGTATATGTTCTGCTAGAATCACTGCTGTATATGGGAGCTTGAGGAAGACAGGATACACCAATGCCCTGATCAAAGCATAACTGGATTTTCGGCCTTTGAATCTGTACATGGTTCGAGTTGTGGCCCAAGCAGCCTCTGCACTCCTCCCATGGTGGTAGCAGTTGGCTCCCTATTTATGCTGTTGCCATTCCTTTGTCCCATTAACTGCTAATTATGCTAACCCTAACTCAACGTAACAAGAATCAACCGTTTTCTTACTCAGAAACTAAATCTACCATAAGAAAGAAGAAATCATCACACCTGTGCCATGTAATTAACCGTGTGTGAGGGGGTGGTTATGCGTAAAGCTTCACCTGCAGGAAATGACTTGGCCTTTGGACCACAGAGGGGATGCTATTTGTAGAAGAAGATTCTACATGAACAATTCTACCTTGCTACGGAAACTAATACCATATCTGGGTACAATTATAAACACCAATAACTAGATAGGTATAAATGCATGTAAACCGACTGTTTCAGCATCCAAAGCTCACCAAAAGAAAGGGGTGGTCCTCTGATATGACAACGATGGAGAAACCATGATGAACAAGTAAACGCCTGTATATTTTTACACGCGAACATAAATAATGGTAATTAATATTTTCATGATCGATCGACCATTTGAACAAGAGATTAATTCGATCTTTTTGACCCATGTTTTCTCTTGAGAAGCTTGTGTTACATATACACCATGCATGCATGCAGGGAGTGAACTCTACAGAAAATTTAAACTAAATCAGTTCAAACAAACATAAATTAATAACCCCAATTAATATGGTGGGTTGGTAAAGTTAATTCGAGTTAGCTCGAGGTTTTTATGAAGTTTTTTTTTTGTTTTGAACTTTGTTTATTTTGCTACATGTTTCTTTTGAATTTTTTTTTTATCCTGATTTTATATCACGGGTTGTAGATTTATCGATCTAGATAGAGTTAGCTTGAGTTTGCTTCTTCAACATTATATTTTTTTTAATTTTTTTCATCTTTAACATTAAATTATTACGTCTTGAATTTTATAATTTGTTTTTATTTTTTTTTATTCGGGTTGTTTTAATTTTATCTTGTGAGTTATATTTTAATAAATTTAACTCTATTTATCTTGGATTATCATTTTTTGAATATTTTTTTTTTTATGATGAAAAAATTTGAGAACATACCAAAAGAGACGGAAAAAAAGCCAGAAACAAACTGTTAGCTGAGCGAAAAAACAAGACTAAAAAATCCTAGCTCCTCATCTACCTTTCTCCTCCATCTCCCCTGACGGTTTCACTACCGCCGACCACTCTTACACCACCACAGTTGCCCTTTTTTCCAGCCGAAATACAACCCATCTCCTTTATCTTCACCGAAAACAGCAGTTTTTCCTCTCTCCCTCATCCAAGACCAGCCTCTCACTAGCAACAGCCACGCCACTACCACATTCACAGCAAATTAACCGACGACCACCAAAGCCTATGTAACAACAGATTGATTGAAAGCTCACATTGTAACCTTTTACTTATAAAAAACAAGAAGGAGGGTAATCACTATGCAGATATTGTTGCTGACCAAGAAGTCCGTAGAGTAGAAGAGTTTATGCATGGCTAGCTATGAAAATCTCTAATTCAGATATATTCTCTATGTTGTATCTGCTTGTTACTAGTCTCACTTCTGTTTGGTTGGAATGAACATTAGATACATCGTCGAGGTTATATGATGCAGAAATTAAGCTAATGGCATCCAATTCAAGCATAAATGAAGCAAATTGTTAATGGTTTTATGGGAAAGGAATTGTCTAGGGCTAGCTGGAGATCTGGGTTTTGATTCTTTTGACTATGTTTTCTTTGAATTTTTTCATTTTTTGGATCTATTTCATATGATGACCACTTGGGTCCCTATTTTCTGCCACCTTTGGCTTTACCTATATTGCTTAATAAAAGAAAACCCCAGAAAATACAAAATGGACATATATCTTCCTGCATTAAGATAATTTATCTTTTAATTAAAAAGAAGCGAATGCATAACCTAACAATTTTTGGAGAGAAACACCCTTCAAAATGACTGCATTGTATGTCTTTAAACTCGGGTAAAAGAGTTTATCAAGAATAGTAGAACATAACTTAACAATGTAGTGACCTTTACCATCTAAAATCCATATTTTTATATCTTCTTTATATTTGTGAAGGGCAATAAGTATCAATTAGTTCCTGTTACCTTCTAACAAAATATGCCTTTTGTTGTTGTATAAATTTCAATTTGCTTCTAAAAGAATATGTAGTTTATTAATTAACTAACTATCTTTTTTATATATATAAGCAAAAGTAATAAAGCCTAAGAAAGGCACAAACCATAGCCGACACATGGAAACAATTACATCATAAGTCAAAAAGACCAAGCAAAAGGAAACATCAACCATGGCTGTAGTGGTCGAGTACTGTTAGAGATCCATCTCATGCCCAATTCTATCTCTTATAAACTACCAACAATCTACTTCTTTAAGCCATCAACTTTATATTCCTCAGCAACTAATGAAGTCAAAATATCAGCTTGAGCTTCGAAAAAGCTAGAAACCTGAAAATCTCCATGGTGATTAAAGAATATATAAGCAATCTGAAGAAAGAATTGTTAAAACCAAGTCATCAATTCATAATTTATAGTAAAACCTTGTTTTGCAAGGGCATATGCCGTACTATTATCCTTCCTCAAAACTTCTGAATACTTTACCCATTTCAAACCTGAAAAAATCTGGATGCAAAGATAAAAAGCACATGGAATTTCCACGATTTATTAGAATCTTTAATCATCCAGTTGATCACATTAGAAGAATTTAATTCAATTATAACTCTCTTCCCTATACATTCTTCGCTAGTAAATGACAGTTCTAGTGCTTTAATCAGTGCAATTGGCTTTGTTTCACTAAAATCTTTAATCCATACTGGTTTAGAGAATAAACATTATACCACATTGTAAAGGAACCATCTCAACCCAATACTAGATAAGGTTTCAAGATATGATTTATATTATTCTCTAACACACCCCCTTAAATAAAAGCACTTTAAGCTTAAAACTTGCACAGGCCCCGCTACTTTGTGCTTAATTTTTATCAAAAAAATAGGGATGATAAGATTCAAACTCGTGACCACTTGGTCATCAAGGCTCTGACCATGTTAAAGAATTATCTTAATCTAATAGCTTAAGCTGTTAAGTAAGGTTCCAAGGTATGAGTTATATTATTCTCTAACACACTTTCTTGTGATCTCGAAAAGCATCCTAATACTAGGTTTTTAATGGAAGATTTAATTAATAATCAAATTCAATTATTAATTAATTGTGTCACACTCGAACATCACAACGACCGATTAAAATTATCACTTGATTGGAAAAAAGAATAGATATATGACATCTTGTTCTTTTAGGGGAAAATGTCTTGTTCAAGGAGTCGACACCTAGTATTATGGTCACTAAGAACCCTAACTAGTTAACAGATATTCTATGGTACGGGACTAGTTAGGCAAAAGAAAAGATGTTATCACCCCCTAAACGTCCTACCTAAGGCAGACTGCATTGCTGGTTTTGTCTAAAATAGCTTAAGAATTTGTTCTTATTTTTTTCTTTTTTTTATTCTTCCTTTCATGTTCCTGACTCTAGCGTTAGTGAAAAATTCCTACGAATACTTCCAACTCTAGCGTTGGTAAATATTGCACAAATCAAAAAAATACGATACTCCTAACTCTGGCGTCAGTGAATATTTTTTGCAAAAATTGAATTTGAAGAAGAAATTTTCTAAGTCATTTTTTCTTGTTTATCCTTTATTATTATTTGCCATTTTCAGATGAAATAAAAAAAAACATTGCACGATAGATTTGCATTTAACAATAATAAGCCACATATTGAGAACATAACTTAAAAAAAAACACAAAACACAAATAAAAAAAATCAAAGTGCGAGGGGCCCACAAATAAATCAACAAAGATCCCCAAATATTTTTGGAATTTTCTTATCGAAAAGAGGCTCGTTTGGCCAAATATCAAACTAAAATGAGCATAAAAATTATGGTTAAGACATAAGGGTGTGTTTTGCCAAACACACCCTTAATAAACATAATTTGGACCGTCTAGGCCTAAAACCCAGATTCAACACACTCTCTTTTCTTTTTCTCTTTTTTTTTGGGGGGGGGGGGGGGCTGGGTCTAGCCCACCCAACATGGGCTGAGCTGGATCCAGTCGACCCAACCTGGTCACTAGCCCCAAGCCAGTGACGCGACTGGGCAGCAAGCACATGTGGCTCAACCCATGTGTGCACTGCATAGTGCGAAGGTAATTAAATTACCTTCACGCTATTTTCCTGCAACAATTACACAGAAACGGAGAGAAAAAGAAGACTTTAATTGGTGAAGGCGAAGGCGAAGGTAACAGTGCAGGCATCGACTGGAGAATGCTCTCCTTCTCCTCCTCTTTACAATCTCTCCTCCCTTTGTTCTTGGTTTTTTTTTTTTTGGTTCTTTCCTCTGTTTTCTCACATTTTTTGTCTCCCCTATTTTTGTCCCTTTTTTTTTCTATGTTTTTCTCCTTTGTTTTTTTTTCTCTGTTTTTTTCTCTATATTGTCTCCCTTCCTTGTCCATACACTGAGATCTGTATTTATAGTACCAGAGTCCCTTCACGTGTGAGAAACAAAGTTTTAATCAAACTCATTCTCTTCTTTGAAGTTTGAATTTGATTAAGAATCAAATTTGAAAGTTGATAATTATCATTATCTTGAAGATAAGATAAGAATTATTTTGAAGATAGGGATTATGTTGAATATAAGATAGAATAAAAAACGCACATTGTAGCCCTTAGTTTTCACACAAATTGACAAATCACACTTTTCATCGAAATAAATCTCTGATCTTTTAATTTTACATTTTAAACCCTGTAAAATTAAATTAAAAAGCTAATGGGCCAAAATTATGTTACAACAAACTATCTAAATAATTTACACATGATATATGTATATAATTGAAATTATAAGTGGGTGAAATGTCAGAATTTAATGGTATGGATGAAATTTGTAAGTGGGTGAAATGTCAGGATTTGGTCTTATGGATGAAATTGACCATATCTTTCCATATTTTTAACCTTTTCCTATAACGCATATATACAGTTAACAACATCAATTGTTTAACTAATTTGACCAACCAAGTACTTCAACAAGAATATTTGCATAAATCTATTAAATATTGAGTTATCATCAAGTGTACATATATGGACATGTATTTAATCTCAGTTAACTGTTCACCGAGAGTGGAGGAGGAGGCACTAAACACCGTACACGAAACCTGGTACAGAAGTAGTAAAATGAAAGCTTCCATGTTGATCTGCAAGTTTTCCTAAAACGTAATCTAAGTTATGGGTTGTAATTGACTTCCACATGGCCGTCATTTTCATACCATTAAAACTACTGTCTTCTATAACATGTATTCAATTATACATCGTCATCGTTAACTCTTGTCTATGATGATTTTCAAATTTTTAATTTTACTTCATCTTATTCTGTGTTTTTTTACTCACTTCTTCATTTTCTTTAATTAATGTTGTTAATTTAGCGACGAAAAGATCAAACCATGTTCATGAACTTTGGCTAGTTTCCTATAATAATTTGTGGATGACTCCTACAAATCACAATCTTGACAATAAAATTTATTTAACAAGTAATACTAGTACCAATGAGAGGGTTGGGTCATGATTTGCATCCTTGCTAGTAGTGGAATCTATTTTAAGGTGCCCGACGATATCACAAAGGTGATAAGCCTCTTGGTCAGGAAAAAACTAGAAAATACCCTCAGTACAACAAAAACAAAAATAAAAAAACTTGTTATTTACATGGAAAAAAATCAAGGGGTGTGGAACAAACCATAAGATATCCTTACATTTTCTTGGATCAAGTTAGTATATATAAATTAAACTCCGAATTGTAAGTATTTTCATAACTATTTCACTCCTTTTCTGTTCTTTCTATAGTGCTTCTTCATTTCTAAAAGAGGTAGGTCTATGCATATGTTTTGGGCATCGATGTTGTTGTCAATATCCATATCGACTACTATTGTATTTAATATCGTATTTAAATCTCGTGTCGATGCCCAAAACCTAGGCAATATTGTAGGAACTTCTTTCGCAACCACAGGACAAACAGCTTAAAATGTAATTAATTACTACCACCTCCATGCAAGAGCACCAAATCATTTGGAGCCAATCTGCTATTAGATTTAATATTTGATAAACTAATAAAATCTGAGCAGATTGACCCCTGGCATTTGATTTTATCCACACCTTTGAAAATGTCGATAGTTTTTTTTTTGTTATTTGTTAATATAATAGGGAAACAATCTCTCCTCTTATGTCTTGAATATATTATTAACATTTGAATTTATGTATTTAAGAAAAAAAAATTCTTACAATCTCTTTAAGGTTCGAATTGCATTATGACAACCTATGGAAAAATACTCACTTCGCCATAAGAGTGCATGTAAACATGAACATTAGCGCTTCGTTTTTCATATATATTAAATTTAGTTAATGAATATATATTAGAAAATAATATGAATTATATTTTAGAATCTTATTTAATAACTTAAATTTTTTTATTTAAATAATTCTTTGTTATAGTATTATTAGAGTCTTGATGACCAATTAGTCGCAAATTCGAATCTTACTATATATATCATTTATTTGATAAAAATCAAGTATAAGATAATGTAGATCTATACAAGTTTCAAACTTAAAGTGCTTTACAATGTAGATAAAATGATTTCCTTAATTTAAGTGTTTATCAATCAGTTTATTTTAATTTGTACAAAACATGAGGAAATAATATAGTTTCTTTTTAATCTTTTTTGTTATTTCTCATCTACACAAACACTAATTAATAATCAAATATAAATCATCTTTAAGTTAAAAGTTAAATAACAAAAAGAGATCTCAAATATTCTTGAATTTATCTATACATATAATTTCCCCGAGCTCCTTTCAGTATGCATATCCGGCATACAAGTCTAAAAATAGCTAGGAACCTGATCACCCCAAGCTGAAGTAAAATCCAAAACTCATAAGAACTCATCAGGTGCAAGAGCTAGAAGTTCATATCAGCCAAAAGAAACATCAGAGGACTTCAGCAGGACCAGAAATTGGCCAGAAACTTATATGTGAAAATAGAAACCTGACCATTGAAGATGAGGAAGAATCCGAATTTCAAAAGGAACTCATCATAGCCGAGCAACAAAGACCTCACTCCTTGTTTTTAACAAGAGCATAGCCATATTATTTACCACTAGTAACATATGAAATTATACACGGTGTTATCATATATTCACGACTCGAACTATAAGTTTAATTGATAAACTTATTTTACTCGAGTATTTTTTTTCTTTTAATTTCTAATTAATTTTTTTTTAAAAAAACACATCCTTCAATATTGGATTGATTATAAATTAGACTTTATAATTTTTTTTTCGGTCTACTTTTTATGAGGTTATCTCCATTTCATATCTTGGTTCACGAGTTTAGCAAGTTAATCCTAGTTAACTCCATTCTTTTTGTGTCATTTTTTTAATCAATTTTTTTTTATTTCATCTTTCAATAGTGGGTTGATTAACAATTAAGCTTTATAATTTATTTTAATTTACTTTTATTGAATTATCTTGGTCTCATGACCCAAATCACGGGTTTGATAGGTTAGTCCGAGCTGACTTAGTCATTTTTCTTTTAATTGATTTTTTTTTTAACTCCATCCTTCACCATTAAGTTTATTAAAAATTAAGTTTTATAATTTGTTTTTATTGACTTTTTCTATCCATGGTGTTATCATAAAAGAGAATATTTGTTTATAATATTTCTAAGACACTATTTTATGTCCAAGAAAGATCTCGAGAAGGGCCGCCCTCATTCCACCGCCCACAAACAGCATGCAATAACTAGCTACTCTCACTACAAGAATCAAGCATGCCAACAATCGGCTTGGTGCTTGAACTCTCAGAAATTAGGTATCATTTTTCCCGAGTTCGAGGACACATTTTGCTGACTCCCCTTGTCTTCATTCTTCCATAAGAGAACCTTGATTTCTTTCTTTTTTTTTTTTTTTTTTTCTTGTTTCTTAGTCACAACAACTTGTTCATGTCATCATATGGGTTCTAATTACAGAATATACGAACAAAAATTTATATATCTCATGCAGATGGGTTCTGATTACAGAATTGAATGTGAAAATTGGATTTTGTTGGATGCTTGTACAGAGGCTTTCTAATTACAATTAAGCATGCCCTCTGAGGCCTTTTCAGGTCATGTGGATTTACATGCATGTAAATAACAATGCGATTAGACTTCCACGTACATTTGACTTTGGGATATATTTAATTGGAATTCTCAGCCAGCTTCCATGCCCATGATAAGCAGACAATCTGTTGACTGAAACCCAACATTTAGGCAGCACCAACTTTTTACATGATACAAAAATAATATCCTTACACCTCTCTTAATTTAACAAGTATTTTTATTTCCATCTAGAAATCTCAATCTTAGCACAACACCCCGTTCATGATTCCAATATAATATATTCTAATCCAATGTTCATGTTCACATCTTGTAGATTCATTTCTCATAACATTCTTGTTCATTTGAAGACCTTGATTAGTAATCTATTTAATTATTGCATGTTTTCAAGAATTGAAGAGATACAATCCAAACCGAGGGAGTGAAAAAACTACATTTTCTATTAAAATAACATGGTTTAAAGATTTTTTTTTAATAATTTAATATTTAAATCGACTAGGGTCAACAACCAATCCACAATCAAAACATTAGACTCGATCAACTCTAAGTAAATATACTCGAATAATGTTAGAGAATAAGATAGATCATACCTTGAAATCTTACCTAAAAGTTTAAGTTATAGAGTAAGATAGTTCTGTAATATAGTATCAAAGTCTTGATGACTAAGCGGTCACTAGTTCGAATCTCACCATCCTTATTTATTTGATAAAAATAAAATATATTCAGTGTGAACCTATACAAATTTCAAACTCAAAAGCTTTTTACTTGAAATAATATGTTAAAAAATAATATAAATTATATATTAAAATATCATTTAAAAATTTAAATTATGAGTATTTAACATACATGAACAAGGTGAGATGTGGGAGACTATATTCAAATACTTTGTTAACCTAATAAATATGGATGCCGTATTTGTAAGAGAAGTTAAAGCAACTATATATCGCCATGAGCTTCGATAGAATACAATCAGAGATCGTGTTTGCAACTTTAAAATGGAGGGCCACAAACAGACTAGGGAACAATTATAGCTAGCTCCCCCTGCTAAGCAAAGCAACCGAGGGGAGGTGGATCGAGCTGCACCTCGTCTATCGGGCAAGAAGGACTTCAGATTCCCCAGGCAATCTATTCTTCATTATTCAATTGAATTGGATATATATAGCCAAATTTTAGGCCCTCAATTACACAATTTGAATCTAAATTCTTTATTGCTTTAATTTTGTTTAACAAAATATTCTATCCTAGACTTTCATAAATCTAAATTCAATTCCTTTTTAAAGCTAATTCTATATATTTATATTCGATTTTATTTCTTTTTAATCATGTCTTTATGTCTTTATATATATATATATATATATATATATAATAAATTATTGTTTTCTTGCAACAACTCTAATATTTCAAATTAGCCTATAGCTATAATTAATTAAACATCCGTATGCTAAATGACCTTCCCTATCATTTATGAGTCAAGAAAATTAAACCTTAAATTGACAAAGCTTAGATCACAGTTTCTTGGACGAGAAAACATCAAATTGTAGACTGAACAAAATTTATAAGGCATCAAAATTGTAGACGTTCTTGTTGGTTTTTCAGTTGTACCATTATAGTCTTCATCTGCACGCCCTACCTAGTGCACATAAGACGTGGAAAAGCACCACCGAACCCTAATCTATCAAGCTGTAAATAGACACTTTTCCTCTTGACATGATTCGTTGGATCAATCTCCAACCATTAGATTGAGATTCTACCACAGTAGAAAGGTCCTTGGAGGGCATAAAAGTCAAGGAAAACACAGGAAGAAGATGATGATTTAATTATAAAAAACAAAAATTGCAGTATATGGTGCGAATTTACACCTCGAAAGCTGTTTATTTTAGCTAAAACAACAACATCTCATGTAGGTTTTTGGAAACACAACAATTCCCATGTCCCTTTCTTTACGATAACCCCAATCTCTCACTCTTTCACCACCACCTTCCCTTTTTAAAAAAAAAGGTAACAAGAAAAATAAATTATTATTCATTTAATCTCTCTTCTTCACTGCTTCGTCTCTGTCTAGATAGACATAGAAAGTAAAGGCTATAAATAGGGAAGAAGAGTGAAGTCATAATAAGCACTTCTATTTCTTTCAGAATTCTACAAAATAAATTTTCCGAAAGCTGAAGAGGCCGGAGAGTGACCAAATTAAGTCTGCAGGTCTGTGCTCCTTTCTTCTATAAACATGCATATGTTGTTATAATTGCATGGTTTCTTGCACAAACAAGCAAAGATTTTATCATAGATTTTGCTGCCAGTGAAAAAAAAAAGAAAAGAATCTTCTTCCTTGCCTTACACATGAACATCTCTCTCTCTTTCTCTTTTCTTTTTTCTCGTCTTCTTTGCTTCAGTGCCCGTTCCCTAGATTTCCTTCATTTAACATTATTCCTTCTCTTCTGTACAAAATTCATGTGTTTCTCTTCTTTATTACTTAGGCCCTTCATGTTTTCAAGCTTTCTTCGTCTGGTTTTTTCCCTTTTTTTGTTTTTCTTCTGTGTAAAAAATTTGAAGAAATACACTGTTATGAATGGGAGAAAAGTTTAAAGACAAGGGTTTCTTCTTCTTCTTCTTCTTCTTCTTCTTCTTTCATGTGTTTTGAAGCTCTTTCTCTTCAGCACAGCAGTTTGATCAGCTGATCTTAAGATGATGCACTTGAGGTTTTATTTTTGAGGCAGTTCATGTCGTTTTCACTTCAGCCACATGTATAATCACCATCAACTTCTGCTGATCTGAGTTATTGTTGTCCCCTCAAGACTGTGGATATATATTTGAGAAGAGAGACATGAAGAGAAAGACAAGTGCAAGAAAATGGGATATGCTCCCAATAGTAGTAAAAAAATTAGTACATAAATCATGTTTAATTCATGCTAGATTCCCTTCTCATTTCATCCGATCAAAGGGTATACAATATACATACATACATACATACATATATATATATATATATATATATATATATCCACTTTTCTTGTTGCCCTTCGCCATATTTCTTAGTGTGGTTTACATCTTTCAAAACCTGGATCTTTTGAGATAAACCTCAATGCTCAAGCTCTCCTCCCGTTTGTTTTTCTTCCCCTTAATCATTCTTACAGATCTTGCATATATAAGACAACCTGTCCTTCTGGTATTTCTTTCTTGGTAGTTCCTTTTGGCAACCTTCTTGAACATCTTTTCTCGCATCATGATCATCTTCTTCTTGAAATCAAGTTTCTTTCTTTCTTCTTTTGGAGATTTTTGTTAGTCTAAGCACTTAATGCATGCATATTGCCTAGTGGTTTACATCTTTCTACACCAAGATCTTTTGAGCTAAACCTCATTGATAAAGCGCTGTCCTTCCATCTCTTTCTCTCCTTAATCATTTTTGCAGATCCATCATTTAATTTTTTTCTGAACAACCTATCCTACTTCGTAGTTCTTTTAGACACTTTTATCGAGCATTCTTTCCCCATCTCACCTTGTTCTTGAAATCAAGTTGCTTTCTTTATCTTCTGGGGAGGTTTCAACATTAACTTGTTGATTTAATTCATCCAAAAGGAAAAACATTTCACTGAAGAATGCAAAGAAACAGATTTGCACACCCTTAAACTTCAGTAATACAAACTTTTTTTTGCTCTTAAATTTTTTCCCATTTTCTATTTTACTCTTTATAAAAAGATTTTTTTACCATTTACTTCTCTACAGTCTTTCTCAGACTGTTGCAATTACCTTGCTATTCCATGTTTTTTTGGTAGGCATGACATGTAAAGGTCAGATCAGCTAGCTATTAGGTTAAGAAAACTGGCGCATATATTATACATAAGCTTGTATGGGTTATGAAAGAAACGATCTTTTGTGTAGACATGGGAAGAGGAAAGATTGAGATCAAGAGGATCGAGAACACCACCAATCGTCAGGTTACTTTCTGCAAGAGGAGAAATGGGCTCTTGAAGAAAGCTTATGAATTATCAGTTCTATGTGATGCTGAAGTTGCTCTCATCGTCTTCTCTAGCCGTGGCCGTCTCTATGAGTACGCCAACAACAAGTAATTTTACCTTCTCCTTATTGTCTTTTCTTTTGGATCTTGAAGGGAACCTCCTTTTCTTTCTCACAGATCACTAGGTCTTTGTTTGATGTTTCTTTTGTCATAATAAGTGCTTCTTTCATAGAACAAGAGACAGTGAAGGGTGAAATATTAGGAGGGTATATCCTAAATTATGCAAACTATCCATGATTTTTGGCTTTCCAAGGAGTTGTTTGTCAGATCAGACTATTTGACTTGGATCTCAGTTGACCGACACTGATATGTTCGTTTCTTCTTTATACTGATATTATCTCGACTTTACTGGAAGTTTAGCAGAGCCATAAAAGCCATCTCTTTAAATTCATAATTATCACGGGAAGGAGAGTATAAATCCATGTCTTCTATATGTGAAATAAGAATTGACCATATCAAGAAATCATGATCTCATTGTTTGTCAGATCAGACTATTTGACTTGGATCTCAGTTGACCGACACTGATATGTTCGTTTCTTCTTTATACTGATATTATCTCGACTTTACTGGAAGTTTAGCAGAGCCATAAAAGCCATCTCTTTAAATTCATAATTATCACGGGAAGGAGAGTATAAATCCATGTCTTCTATATGTGAAATAAGAATTGACCATATCAAGAAATCATGATCTCATTGTCATCTTCCAGTGTGCTTTCTTTCCTTATTTTGCTGATCCTTTTGGTGGTTTATATGATCTGAAGTGCTTTTATGTCATGATTTTTTTCTTCCTCTAGCATCCATGCATTCATTAACATGTCTAATGGGATCTAATTATAAATCACGATAACAAACATTTTGGCTGTTTGTAAGTTGAAATCATGATTTGATGCTTTAAAGATTTGAAGTGTTCCTGGTTTTTAGATTTTCCCTATGATATTTTACTACTTATAGTGAGTATTGACTGCCATTATAGGTGCTAAAGATGATATTGATTAGCCTAGACACATTGTAGGGCTTCCCCATCTAGGTCATTAATTAAGCAAACATGGGTATGCTAGAGATCAGAGTGTATTTAGGGCTTCTATGAGTGGTTGTATTTTAAAATATTTTTTATTTTAAAATACATCAAAATAATATTTATTTTTATTTTTTAAAATTTATTCTTGATATCAACATATATATCAAAATGATTAAAAAACACTAAAAATAAATTAATTTAAAGTAAATAAAATAAATTCATTTTAAAAAAACTTTTAAAATACAAAAACAAATAAATTCCAAGTACAATAAAAAAAATTAGATATTTTTAAGTAATTAATAAGATAAATTTAACAGCAAATTTTTTGTTTAACTCAATTAAAATATTAGCTATCCTATTGAAGAAGAGTTACAGATTTATCCACATCAATAACAACAACACTAGTACAATAAAGATACTAATAATTATCTTGGTTAATTCAATTAAAATATTAGCAATCCCATGATAACCTTTTTCTTCAATCATTTTTAGTGTTTTTATTGATTATTGCAACAAAGTTTGACAAAGCTCTATGTCTTGTACAAAAATCGTCTATTTAATATGTTTTGTGATAATAGTTGTTTTTTAAAGTATTTTTTTGTTTAAAAATATATTAAATAATATTTTTTTAAAAAATATTATTCTTCATATCAACACATTAAAATGATCTGAAAACATTAAAAATAAATTAATTTGAAGCTAAAAAATAAAAAAAAAACACTTTTAAAATGCAAAAAAAAAAAAAAACAGTTTTAATTACAATAAGAAGATTAGATATTTCTAAGTAATTAATAAGATAAATTTACAACAAATTAAAATTTTGTTTAATTCAACTAAAATATTTGCGATCTTATTGAAGATGAGTTACAGATTTATCAACAACAACAACATTTAGAGTACAGTAATGATAGTAATAATTATCACAGTAACAGTTGCAAAGAAAGCAACAAGTTCTTTCTGATCTCTTAACAGAGCTGATCTTCTTCCCTCCATTAAGACCTCGGATTGTAAAGCAAACCCTAGCTCTTGTCTTGATTCTCATTTTTACCTTTCTGGTGCTGCAATTTTTGAGGATCCATACTGCATGTGTAGCTGCGACTCGGCACTCCGAGTGATTAAGCCTGGCCCCTTTCCCCTTCCATTGCTAATATGGGTGCTCGGTTCTCAGTACCTTCTGTTTCCTCTTCGAGCTTTCACTGACAGCAGTTTAGACTTTTATCTTTTGCTAGCTCTGATTCATTCCATAAGATCAGAGATTTTAAAACAAGTCAGTGAAGACAAACAAGTTCAAAATGAAAGCTCAAAGTGGAGACAAACCTAGACATCTTCTTTAGTTTTTCTAACTCTTTTCAAAGCTTCATTAATGGCCCTTTCTCTTTCTCCCTCTCAACTTTATTTACGGATTGAATGCTCTGGCGAGGAAAAAGTTGTCAACGAAGTAGAAAGTAGAGCAAATCTGTTTCAAGTCCTTGTGAAAAGGCACATAGGGAGATTCATTTGCCATTGTCTTTCCTCCAAAGAAACCTGAACTGAGTCTCCATGATCAGTCCCATGATAACCTTTTTGTTTAATCTTTTTTAGTATCTTTGTTGATCATGGCCCCAAAGTTTGAAAAAGCTCTGTGTTGTACAAAAATCTATTGAAACTTTTTTTTGAGAAAATAAACCTATTGAAATTGAAATGCAATTAACCACAAGCTCACTGAAGTATGTGAATTTTAGTATAATAGTTCATATCATAATAAAAATTTAATTTTTGATAATAAGCTTATGTTCACTCCCAAATTCACTTCTTTCCGACTCATAATTTTTAATTTTCTACCTAAAAAAACTAGCCATAAAAAAATAAAAATAAAAAATTTTAACCTTTTACCTGATCTAGAAGTTACAATTAGCTCTTCCTCTTGTAATGACAATGGTACACACGTTCAGATTTCTTGATATTCATACTATATTTATTATTCATTAGATAAAAAACTTAGATATTTATAAATTATCCATCAAGTTTTGGGCGTTCATTATCTGCTATTATATGGGTTGAATTTCTTGATATTCATTCTTTGTCCATTATTCATTAGATAAAAAGTTTAGATATCTATAAATTATCAATTAGGTTTCAGGTATTCAATGGGTGTTTATTATCTGCTATTATTTATTAATCAATAAAAAATAAAATAGTTATTATTATTATTATTATTATTATTATTTATTGAAAGTATGTATATATATTAAATTATAAATATTATTCATATATATTTATTTTATATCAATATTAAGGTATGTATATATCATATTGTATTAAGTAAAATCTAAATATTCTACAAATATATTTATATAATATAAATATATATTTTAGATTATACTCTAACGGATTTTAGATCGAATTTGACAATATCTAAACCCTATTTATTATTTATTGAATTCAAAAAATATCTATTTATTCAATTCAGACCAATATTTATCAAGTTTGGATTAAATTGTGATCTTTACCTCTCCCTTTTCAAGTTTTTCGATATCTTCTTACTTGTTTCCTTGTTGCTTTTGTTTCTCCTGGCTTTGGTTTTGGTTTGGTCCAAGTGCTGGTGGTTTGGTCGTCATTTCGTTATACTTCTTTTTGAATTGTGTTGTAATTGTCTTTTCAATAATTATTCAACTGAAAAAAAAATGTAAGCTCTCTTTTGATCAAGCTCAACAACAGCTTAAGTTCTTATTAGCTATGGAGTTCTCAAAGAATATTTGTGAATAAGATGCATTAACAATTCAATAAAAAAAAAAAAGTGCATGTCCCATGTTTCCTATAAGTAGATAAACGTTTTAAATTCTTCTAAATTCTAAAAATTAAAAAACAGTTGGTTGAACATTAATTAATAATCTTGATAATGATGATAATTACTAATTAGGCACTAAATAAATCTTAACAAGTTCCCTTGATCATTCTTTAGCCAATAAATCCAGCTTTATACCCACGAGATCTTGGGTTTGAGAGCCTATCCTCTCTCAATGATTAAAAATAAACAAAAAATCTACTGAACTAGCTATGATCAAAAATTCTAAATTTCAACTCACAAACCGGACTTGTAACTTAGAAAAAGATGCCTAGTACTGATGCAGGATTGGTTAATTTGGTGTCCAGTTCACGTACATGTAACTCCTTTCTCTTCTTTTAATGGTGTGATTGATTACAATATCTATTCTTCACAGCACATTCTTTGATCTTGATCTTTTACTCTTTCATGGCTTATACATCCCATCTTCTTTTGATCTTCCTGTTTCCATTTTCAGCTTCGGAAATCTCCCCATCCTTTGCTTGTTTCCCATAGCAAATCTAAAATCTCCTTTACTCTCAGTTCTCTTCGCCCTAAAAGCATGTTTTACTCTCCATAGTTGTCTTTTGTGTTTCCATTCTTATGTTGGTGTAATAAATGAATATATATATATAGTGATTTTGCTACGGTTTCTTCATTTTTAGTAATGGCAAGTGGAAAGTCAAGGAAAGGTTCGGCTATTGTTATCTGGGCGTGTGAGGTGCAAGAAAGTATCTTGTTCTCTATCCAAATGAACTTATCTGTCCTGGAAAGTTGACAACTGCAGTGGTCGATGTTTCATTGTTATGTTCTTTTGATGTATCTTCTCCACATAAAAATCACACACGACACAGTACTATGATATTGATATATACTAGGTTTAGGTGGGTTGACATATCAAACATTATGTTTATGAAACCCTATTGCTGCTTACAAAAAAGTTTGAAACGGTAAAAATTAAATATGGATCTCAGATCCTTTTGCATTGATCCTTTCCTGTTCCATTGTTGCTTGAACTTAGAAAGTTTGTTTATTTTTTGTAGCAGCATAAGATCAACTATAGATAGGTACAAAAAGGCCAGTTCAGATGGTTCAAATGCATCCTCAATCACAGAAATCAATGCCCAGGTATGCTTTTTCTTCCTCTATATTTTAATCTCTATAAATTTATACCAAGTTGTTTAAGTTTCAGGTGCCTGAATTTCTCTCGATTCATTAGCTTGCTTACTTTTCCTGTATTATGAAACATAGTATTATCAACAAGAATCAGCAAAGCTGCGGCAACAAATTCAAATGCTACAGAATTCTAACAGGTACGATCTCCATTGTATCTTTTTTAAGGTTATAACCTAAAAATGGAAAAACTATTAAACTATGGGACGTTTCCTTCCTCTCGATTTTGTTCTTAGCAAATTAATGGAGATTTGTGTACAAATATCTAACTTAATCTGCACAATATTAATTAGCTGAACATGTGAATTTGTGATGCAAAGTTTAGCTTAAATAATTTTGTCAGACTATGATCCCCTTCCATAACCCCTCTCGTTCTAGGTGTAATGAGATTTGATCCATCATCCATGACCTCTAAAGAAACTACTAAATGACTCTACTAAGACTTTGAAACTCATACATGCCTTGAATGGTCCTTTATTTTACACACTCTTCATCACAGTTCGGTGCTGCTCATGCTTTCCCTTCTTGCTTGCAGGCACTTAATGGGCGATGCTGTAAGTAATTTATCTGTGAAAGAGCTCAAGCAGCTGGAGAATAGGCTTGAGAGAGGCATTACTAGAATCAGGTCAAAGAAGGTAAGAAGATCATACAACTGGAAGCAAATATGTAAATGTTCAGTAACGTTTAATTAATATAGTCCCTAAGGGGAGTGGTGTGGTAGCAAAGAGCTTGAAATCTGTACAATAAGTCTCGAGTTCGAATCAGGGCGTGTATTTTTTGTAAAAGCCTGAAACAGCTGGGGTTTTACTCGCTTACATGAACCCACAAAGTGCGCTTTCCAGAAAATAGGGTTTACTCGAATCCAAAAAATAAAAAAAGTTTAATTAATATATCATCACCTCTTGGTATGATCATTATTTGAAATTTGCAGTGGTAGTATTTTAAGCCAGTTTAACCCATATGAATAGGACTTGCTTATGATCTTAATTTCTTGTCTTTGTTGCTTCAACAATTATATCTTTCCATTGTTTTATAATATAGAATTAATCATGTACATCACTGTAATGGCTCTCAAATTTAAGTTTTGCTGTATCACAGTTCTTTATATTTTTGTTCTTCTACTTGTCTGTTGCAACAGCATGAGTTGCTGCTAGCCGAAATTGAGTACTTGCAGAAAAGGGTAATTTCTAGCTTGCTCTCACTTTGATTTTATACTTTATGAACCTCTATTTTGTCTAATTCATGTCCAAATTGATCATTTAAACACCTCTTTTTAGGAGATCGAGCTGGAAAATGAAAGTGTTTGTCTGAGGACCAAGGTAATGAAGAACACCAAATTCTCTTACGTATCAAATGTTGATGAGGCTCTTCTCGATATTTCCGTATCCTTAACAAATATAACACCACGCATTTGACTTAAATGGTTGTTCTTAATAATCTCAGATAGCAGAAGTTGAGAGGCTTCAACAAGCCAACATGGTGACTGGAGCAGAGCTGAATGCAATCCAGGCATTAGCAGCCTCTCGCAATTTCTTTGCTCCACATTTGCTTGAGGGTGGAACTGCATACCCACACAATGACAAGAAGATTCTCCATCTTGGGTAATCATCTTTCCATTTTATCTTCTCTTTGCTTTGCATTGCATGTTATCTAGTACTGAATGCTCCTTCAAGTAAGAGGACTAAATGTTCAGTGTTGACCTGATTTTTTTATTTTATTTTTTTGCTTTATTCATGCAGGTAAAAAAAGAAATATTGGAGAACTGGTGTGCAAGTGGTATTTTGATATATATTTGTAATTCAATCCAGAAAATAAAGATACTACGATATTATCTGGTAATATTGTGTCATGTGTGCCCTGTTTAAATTGGAATTGATGTTTAAGAGTCCTTAATTACCTGATCATTGTCAGCTGGATTTATTATCTGCCTAGATAAGATGTGAACATTACTGGTTCCTGCTTTAATTTGTATGGTTTTTTTATGAATTCTACTAATAAACAGCTAGCTCAATATGAATCACTGCTGAAAGGCTATTGATTATGCTAGTTCTATCTTGTTTTGTTTGAAGGTTTTCTGTCATATAAAACTATCTAGGAAGCTCTTTGAGGGATGATACTGCCACAGAAAAAGTTCAGGTTAATCTCCAATCTTAATACCTGGCTATATCATAGTAATTACACCCTACCAAGATCTAATCCGGGTTAATGAAGTTAAAATGTATTGATTTAAGTCAATTAAAATAACTTTGATAAAATTCATGAAAACAATCAAATTAATTTTAAATTAATACTTTTTAACACCAAGCTCCTACCAAGAATATGTTGACTGGGATTCCAAGTTTGCCCGTTAAAAATAATTGTTTGGAAATATTATTGGAGTTATTTTTTAAAGTAATTTACTCATAAATATATTAAAATAATATTTTTTTTAAAAAAATTATTTTTATATTAACGCATCAAAATGATCTAAAAATATTAAAAAATATATTAATTTAAAATAATAAAAATCAAATTTTTAAAAACAAATAGGGTTTAAGTCATGAGAGTAGTTCCATTAAATCTGAATTATAACATGCTAGACCTAGATCATGATTGAATTCATTATACGAAAACTAATCCAAGAAACCATAACATGGTCTGAGAATCGAAAGCATACGTAACATGCACTAACCGTAACTGTTTTTAATTTTAAATTTTTTGAGGAACTTGGTCTTGGTCAAGAAAACTCCCTTAACAGCTGACCAAACTGTCTCAAACCTATGAACAAAAAAATAGTTGTCTCAAACCAAAAGGTCCAAAACACCGTTGATTGGACATGAAAGCCACCGCTTACCAACTCCGACTAACCCTGAACTTGCCACACAGAATGAGAGCATCTCTTTAAAATATGGCAAAACGATTAGGGATGGCGAGCTAGCAATATCCACCTGCCCCTGGAAATTGTAGTCATAGTCCTGCTAGAGAGTCCTACTTACCCACCTGCTTCTCAGATTTCAAGATTTTTTCAAAGCTTAAGACAGAATTGTTTTCTTGAATGGATCTTCAATGATTTTTTTTACTATCTAATAAAATATTTTAAAAAATGTGCAAGAAATTTGGCCAACATGACTACAGGGCCAGGAAACATGAATCCAACCCTATATCTAATGGAGGGTGCTAAACCAAATCCGTTCCAACCCACCTCCATTGCTATTCCCAAGCATGAGCACAAGAAACTCCACAAAGTCAAAATCCCATATTCACTAAATGTGCTTTAACCACCATTGATGAAGGCAAAATTAAAATGAGCAGACATTATGAGTAATATTGCTTCACTTGAAACATTGTTAAACACCATTGTAAGCACTTACACTGGGGCTTTCACCGTATCATTTCAAGCATCAAGTACGATTAGACGCAATTGCAGTATGAATACTGCAAAAATCATAATATAAACATCAAACAGAATAATAATAATAATCTCATCCGTTTTCACCCCATTGAACGTTGGTCTCTCACTTGTGTCATAGAATGGCACAGCCTCCCTTATTGCGGAGCTCCTCGTGAGCCTTCTCTAGCCTCTCTCTAAGCATGCGAATTTCTTCGTTTGATTTCCTTTGCTCTAATTGTGCGCTCTCTTCTGCCCGTAATCGTGCAGCTTGCTCTTCTGCCAACCGCCGCTCAAGATTACCCGTTGCCTCTTTAAGCTTCATCTCAACCTGCAACAACATTAGCATCAATAAGCAATGGATAGTTTCTCTAAATTTTGATATATATATATATATATATATATATATATATATATATAGATGAATCGTTTTGATATACTAATGTCAAAAATAACTTTTAAAAAATATATATATTATTTTAATACATTTCCGAGCAAAACACACTTTAAAAAGCAACCACGACCACACTCTCAAACACCCTCTTAGTTATCCATCAAACCACTTCAAAATTTGAAGTTCACGCTGTAAGCCAAATATCATACAAAATGATAATGGTGATACAAAACAAGACCAGCTATATTTTAGATGACCACATTATAACAGGTTAAGTCTTCTATTCACATATGATGCATATAAGAATTTCAAAATCATTTGACTCCAAGTAACAAATCATTTATTCTTCAAAAATACTGTCCAATCATGTCCGAGAGCTCATTTCCAGAGAGACTAAATCTACATGATTAGGGGTTTCCTTCTTTTCAAAATGATTCTGCTTTCAAAATAGCTAATTTAAATTGCCATCACTTATGTTTTGCTACTGCAAGAGTCCATTATTTGTCCACAACAGCTGCACCATTCAATGAATCTTGAGTTATGGTAAATGCATTCTGAAGTCCATCACTGGTTGCATGCAATTTCACCGAGGGACCACATGGCAGAAAGAAAAAATCACTAACAAGGGTGCACTTCCTCTTCTTTCCAAGAAAAACAGAAGGGTTTCGAGAATCATACAACTACAATCTGAGAGTTTAGCCCGTGCCATTAAACACAGAATAAGGATTTCCAGAGGAATAAATTATTCTTGATTTTGCTGAGAGAGATCTTCTAAAACCATACAAGGAACATAATGGTGATAAAACTAAATAAATTTCAGATGCTACAACAAGAGCACATGGGAAGACAGTAAAATCAAGGGAATTGAGGAATACCATATCAGTTACTCGTTTCAATTGATCTTCATATTGCCTTTTCATCTGCTCCTGCAACTCTGATATTTCTCCTATAGAAAAATTCCCTTTCAAGGAATCAACCTCTTCTTGTTGACCACGGAAGTTCATTTCCCCTTTCTGTCAAATCAATCAAGTTATTCTCCCAAAAATTTTACAATAAAATTATCGAAATTTTTAAAACAATCACCTGTATTTCAGCAAATAATTCGTCACTGTATGGTTGACCACCATTTTGTTCTATGACTCTGTTTACAAGGGATAGAAGCTCCTGCACCTGCTCAACTCCCTTAAGTACATCTTTAGTTTTGTTATTAAAAAGAACTCGTCGATTTTCACACAGTGTGAGAACTTCCTGCATAGATTTTTAAAAGATTGTCAAGCATTTAAATAAACTACAAAATCTTGCATGAGATATCTTGCATTTAATCACTAGGGGTAAATATCAGGCCAATCACTCAAGAGAAGAAACATTCCATCTCTCGCCTGCTGAACAATTTTACTTTTGACAATGACAGAATTTGTTGATTTCATAATCATTTTTTGTTAACAACCAATAAAATCAAATTTCAAAAGATACTCATCTGACAGATAATTTGTCAGTAAACCAACAAACCAGTTGAGCTCATTCAACCAAATGTCAGCTAATTTCTCAAAGTAGTTAATAACGTTTTCAAAGTGTTGAAGCATGACCAGCACCGACCAGCCAAGAAGTCTCCAGTCTAAATATCTAGACTCTTAAACCCTTTTCAAATAGTATGGTTTTCTATTTAAAATTTCAAGGCCATACAAGATGTTTTTATGCTAAGGCTACACTGCTACTAGTAAGCTTGCATTTATACTTATTTTTAACTTTAATAACACAAAAGATCATGTCAACAGCATAACATTGGTAAAATTGTATTAAAAACATCTTGGCACAAAATAGCAGCACACCAACCAAGAGCATTTGGATCTGCATGATTTAGCAATCGTTCAAATTTTGTAAATTTAGTAATTGTTCAAATTTAGTAAATGTATCTATCTATAGCTTCATAACAAGTCAATTCTAAGGAATGCAATGACAATAAGTAACCTTGAGTCTACACTCATTTTCAATTCAACTCATGTCATAGGCATCTAGTAAGTTGTAATATAAAATCTTACGGCACAGAATAGTGGCAGACCAATCCAGAGCATTGGGATCTATATCACTTAGCAAAATTCCCAACCTTGTTATTTATTTTCAATCAACAAGAAGTTCATTTTTTTACAATTTTACTGTCACTTGTGGAAAACCAAACCAAATCAAAGGTATAGATTTAAGTAACAAAAGTACAAAATTTTTGCACAGCATTCATTATAGTTACCGCTAACTGAAAGAACACCACAGAACCATGACTAGGTAAAACAAAGGAAATTATGCAAGGAAAAAAGAAAAGAAAAGGTAAAGAAAACTCTGGAAAGAAGTGTTCAATAAGAAGAGAAATCATTTAGTAAAATTATTAGTAAACTAAATACACTACAAGAAATTTGAATTAAAATTCAAAAAAAGTTTGCCAGATTTACAAAAATCAACATCTTTAAATTTTAGTTTGCTGAAGGGTCCTAAGGCATCTCAGACTTCAGCCTTAAACAACAACTATTCTCTGGAGACCAACATGATGAGAGCATAATCAAGCTCACCTCTAATCAACATGGAGTTGTATGCTGTAAACTATGTTAAAATACAACGTACTAATGACGCCATTAAAATTCCTGACAATAAAGAGTTTAAACTCTTGAGATGCCATTCTTGTACAACTCAAACAAAGAGCCAAAGTAACAAATGCAATCATACTAAATTTCAAAACCTCAAGTGTAATAAGTCAAAAAGAAAAGGAAGAAACCTTTAAAGGCTGTGGACACTCGCGGCCCAAATAGTCTTCTAAAGTCTCATCATTATCTTCAAGCTCATCTCCCCCAGTGAAGACTACAATCATGTAATCAAGTATCTTACTTCCAAACAAAGTTTGTAAGCTGCGAAGGGCTGCTTCTTCTTCTTGTGAAAAGCGGGTCCTAACTGAGAAAACTACTAGGACAGCATGGATCCCATCCTTTGCCATATTAATACATTTGACAATTTCTCTGCCAACAAATTCAGATCC
Source organism: Populus alba x Populus glandulosa (assembly GCA_033617975.1). Taxonomy (NCBI): domain Eukaryota; kingdom Viridiplantae; phylum Streptophyta; class Magnoliopsida; order Malpighiales; family Salicaceae; genus Populus; species Populus alba x Populus glandulosa. The sequence goes on from CM066161.1 coordinate 13,533,451, forward strand.
GGCAGAAAAATCAAAAAGTCCTGCAATGGCTATTTTGTTAGTTCTTATGTACCAAGAAGTTGTAAGCAACTTATGAAATACAAAAATAACAATAATGGAGTAGAATGGTTGTTTGTGACCAGGTTATCTTGCATAAAATAGCTTGCTGTCCATACCAGGAGTATCAATGACATTGATGATCTGACCATCTCTCAGTACAGTTCTCTGCAATTCACAACTACTGGTAACACCGGATGAGCTAGCCCTTGACTTGAAGGCCTTTCTGCCAAGAATACTGTTACCAGTCGCACTTTTTCCATTGCCTGTGCGTCCAACTAAAACAATTGTTCGAACCCCATTTGATGGTGAAGCAAACTCCCAATCGTCATCCATTGCACTTCCACCCATCATGCCAGATCAAATCACCTACAACATCTCATATTTTAACACACTTTTGGTAGGGAATTTCATTTGTATAACTTATAAGTAACAATGCAATTGATCATACACGGTTTCTTTATGGTCAGAACAAACATCTTACGTTTGAATATCATGCAAACCTTTTAAGACAATTTAAATCCATATAGTAACTATGATACTAAAGCTACTCCACAATGTGATACAATCAAAAACCTTGCAAGAAACGTTTGAAAGCCAAAAAAGAAAAGCACGGTGATCCTATCATACTGGTCAACTTACAGAAACACAATTCAACTGAAGATCAACAAAACCCCCACCACCAACACACAAGAAACATTTGAATGTCAGCAAATTTAAGAAAACAAAGATGATCAAAATAACATAATAACAAAGAGATATAACCCTACAAAGAAAACATAAACCAAAGAACCCAGTACCCCTGATTAGAAAATTTCAGATCCGATTTCAAATTGAAAATTAAGCAAAACCCAGAATTCAAAGAGATTCGAGAAACAGAAAAGGTAAAGTCTTTATCCTTTTTTTGCTTATACACTGTTACCTTTGCCAGCAACCAAACCAAACCAAAGAAAGAGAACCCACAAGACTTGTGAAAGCAGGCAAACATTACAGTGCAAAGGAAAGAATAAAAAGGAAAACTTTAATCATCGTACAAGATAAGTTAAGGATTAAGGAGATTACTTACTTGATTAATTAAGAGAGATAGAGAGAGACCAAACACCCTAGAGAAGATAAAGAGATTTATAGCAATTTATTGAGCTATAATAACTAGTGATAAAATACAGCTCGCATCTTATGTATAATACCAAAGACTACAGGGACTAGGAAACATCTTATTAAACACGCTTTTCTGGATTCTGTTCCCTTTACTTCAAAGCTTACTTGGGATAAAATCTGAACCGTTCCAAATCTTCTTGGACGGGTAGCTTCTTCTTCTTCTTTTGGTTTTATTTACAGAGTAACTGTATTGTATTCTAGTTTCTGTTTCCCTCGTTACTGACGTTGAAATAAGTTGAAAAGAGAAAAGGTGTTTTTAAAAAACTTTAAATTATTTCATAATATTTTTATAATTTTAAATTTTTTTTTATATGTTAATATAAAATAAAAAAAATATTTTAATATAATTTTAAATTTAAAGTATTTTAATTATCGCTATTACAATTTTAAAAACTACCTTACTGCTTGCAATTACAAGTGTTTTTAAGAATTTGTTTATTTTTATGGTGGAAAAGTATTTTTTTAAAATTAATTTTTTAAAATAATTATTATTATTTTTTTTAGATTGTTTTGATGTTTTTTATCAAAAATAAATTTTAAAACATCAAAAAAATATTATTTTGATTTATTTTAAAATATATATATATATTAAAAAATAACAACAACCACAATATTAAACAAGCACTAAATAGAACTAAAAATATATAGTTTAATGATTTTTAGATAATTTTGATTGGTTTAAAATTACTTAAAAACCATTAATTTAATATTTTATTTTCATAGTTTTTAGACAAAATCGTTTTCAATCCTATTATCAAATACACATTTAAACTCATATTTTTAAAATCGAATACTTTTGTATAGTCTCACCCTCGACTACTACTCAAAGTACAAAAAAACAATTATTATTATTATTAACAAAACATTAAAAGAAGTGGCTAAATAAGACACACCTTAAATAATGTTTTATTTTTTTTAATTTTACTTTTTAATGATTTAATTTTTTTATTTAGTTTGTTTTTTAATGTTAAATTATTTTAGAAGTTGTGTTTGGTAGTTTTTTTTATGTTATATACATATTTCAGGTTTTTTTTTTTTAGCACGCCTCAACTAAAATAATTTTAAATTTCAAAATTAGATATTAAGTTTAATATTAACAATTTAAACTCCAGATTTTTTTATTTCCAGGCTTTTTGATAATAGATACTGCAAGGCATTGGATTGCAATGGAAATTGCAAGCCTATTATTATAAACCTACTGATTAGCCTATAAACTATTAACTTACAAGTTATCTGCCTACAAGATTACAGTTTTACAATAAATAAATTTTTTTAAATCTTGAAAATTTAATTCAAACCCATTGTTTTCTTCTTTTAGCCTTGGTTTGCATAAAAAAAAAAATGAGGGTGAGTAAAAAAATTAAAATCAATTAAACTAAGAAAATCATAAAAAAAAATTAAAATTTTCGTAACATCCAATTAAACTTATTAAAATTTTTAAAAAATTGACTGATTCGGTTTTGGTTTTTAAGTCTAAAACTAAAAAAACCGAACTAAACCAAAACCGGAAAAAAACTAGCCAAACAGAGTTAAACCTGTTTTGTTCTAAAAACTGAACCGAACCGAAACCGGTCGGTTCGAATCGGTTTCGGTTCAGTTTTGGTTGTTTTTTAAAAAATTTGATTTGATTATTTTTTTTTATAAAAACTAAATTGAACCGAAAATGATCACCATAAAAATAAAAAAAAATAAAAAAAATTGTGGATAAACGCATATTAATTACCTAGCTGCTGCTTACTTTAAGGATGCATCATTGAAAGTGTCCATCTTCATTATATTATGCATTATAGCATTTTAGTTTGTTTCTCTTACAAGTTTAGATCATGTCTTTTCTATAGTTTGTCTCTCTTTTTTTTTTTCTAATCCAAACATCATAACTCTAATATATGATATTCATCTTGTTTAACTCATGATCAAGTCTTATCTTCTATTTAGGCCCACACTTATTTTAACATGGAAACGCTTATAAAATTCAGTCCATTATTTCATTTTTCTTACCTTTTAACTTAAATTATCTCTTTGACTAATTTATCATGTAACAATACTATTCTCCTAGATTTAATTTTTTATATATAATTTTAATTTTTAATATTAGATCTGTTAGAAATGGAGTTTCATAATTTTTTTATTTGCTTTTTATAAATTTATTTTGATCTCATGACTCAGGTCACAAGTTTAACAGTTTAATCCGAGTTGACTCTGTTTTTTTTCTTTTTAATTGAATCTTTTATTATATCGATATTTATAATTTTTTTTATATTTGTTTTTTATGAGATTATCTCGATCTCATGACTTAGATCATGGGATTGAAAAGTTAACTAAAGTTAGCTCGGGTAATTTTTTGTCTTTTTTTTTTAATTTAATAGATTTATTTTTTACTTTCACCTTCCAACAACTCAATCTCCTTCTTTTTAATTTTTTTATGTGGAGTTATTCAAGTCATATGGATTTAGGTTTTTTCTCTTATTTTTAACCTTCAACATTGAATCTATTGAAAATAAAGCTTCTTTGTTTTTTGTTTATATATATATATATATATAAGTCATCTTGGTTTCATGATTTACTTGACAGGTTTAACAAGTTAACCCAGGTTTACATGGGGGGTTTTTTCAATTCTATCATCTAATATTAGGTTGGTTGGTTGGAAATTGAGTTTCATAATTTTTTTTTATTTTTTTTTATAGAGTTATTTTGATTTCATTTCTCGAGTAATGAATAATAATAAAAAATCTTCAAAATATTCACTTTTTTTAGAATGAGATCTTCAAAATCAATTGTCAATGAATTCTCTAATAATAAGATTAAAAAGGATAAAAACTCCTTTCTTTCTTTTTTCCGCCAAGCTACTTACTTGTACTTGACTCTTGTGGATTAAAAGGTTCCTATTTCTTGTTTATTTATAATTTAATTTTGATGAATTTTTAAGTAAAAAATAAAAATAATTTTTTATTTATAAAAAATTACTCAAAAATATATCTAAATAAAATTCCATAATCTAAGAATCAGGCTTTCCATTAAATACCAAAAAGAGTTATTTTTTAATGTCTTATAAAAAATTAAGAAATTAAAAAGTGATTATTATTATAAAAAATAGAATTTTAACATTCCATTAACAAAAAAACAAAAACGTAAAACACTCTGCCGCTAAACTTATTGCACTATAAATTAGAATAATATAACGATAATTTTGGCATTCTAAAAGAAATCAAAAAAATTACTATTGGTGTAATACGATCTTTTTTGTTAGATCCACTAGATAAATTGAGGGCAAATTGTTTTTTTTTTTTTTAATACAGTAAACTGAGTCAATTAACTTTAAAATAAAATAAAAACTTTTAGCTTTCCTTTTCAATTTTTAAGCACAATAAAGTTACTGAATTACTTTTGCAAGCAAAAGTATTAAACTGCTTTTAGTGTTTTTTTTTTTTTTTTGTCCTTTTTTTTTGTTATAATCGAACTTGAATTAAGGGTAATTTGATATTTTAATAAATATAAAATATTATAATAAAATTTAGTTAGCACGTGCAACATATATATCAGTTTTTAGAGTGCCTCCATGCCCTTCATAATCATCGTTCAACAACAGAATGCCAACTTCTGTGATGATGTTGTAAGCATAGTGGTGTCTCCTTTCACATGAGGTGATGTGTGTAATGTTTTGGGCAATGGTTTGTTACCAACGACTTCTTTTTTTCTTTTTCTTTTTTATTTTTTATTCCCTTGAAACTTGTAATGGTCATTAAAATTTCATAGTTGTTTTTTCATTTATTAATATATCAATTTTGATTCTCATTTATTTAATTTTTAATTTTTCTTCTTGACCCTTTTATAATATTTTAATTTGTTTTTAATTTTATCATTGGATCCATAATTGTGATTTGTTATTTTTTTTCAAATATGATCTTCATTGTTTTGATTTCGATTGTGATTTTTACATTCTTTTGTGATTTTGATTTTTCTTATCAATTTTCCCTTGCAATTCAAAATTTTAGGTTGTCCTCTCATTTATTTTTATTTCAAATCAGATCCTCATTCTATTAATTGCTATTTTTTTTGTTTTTGATCGTTTGTATAATTGATTTATTTTTTAATTTTATCTTTCAATTTAAAATTCTAGATTGTCATTTTATTTTCTTTTTATTTCAAATTAGGTTAGCATTTTTTTAATTGCTATTTTTTTGCTTTAGATCCTTTTGTATAATTGATTTTTTTTTCAATTTTATCCTTTGAAATTTGATTTGTTGAGAGTTGGACTTTATGGTTTTTTTAGATAAAGCGCTTCCAGTTTAGTGTCTTGGTCACAGGGATAAAAAGTTAATACATGTTGACATCATTTTTGTTTTTAACACTTGTTTTTTATTTTATTTTATGCTTCAACATTATTTATTTTGAAAAACAGACTTCATGACTTTATTTAGTTTCCTTTCAATCATGTTATCATGATCTTATAACCTGAGCAGCATGTTTGAGCGGGTAACCCATGTATTTTTGTTTTGTATTGCTTTATAATATTCACTTTTGTCCTTTAGAATTGAATTCTTTTTAAAATTAAGATTTGTTACTTTTCCAATTTTCCCTTCTATTAAGTTAACATGTTCGCACGATCTGACTTGCTAGTTTTATCGATCTTACCTAGGTTTGCAAGTGTTTTATTTTTTTGGGTTTTTTTTTTATTAATTTGTGTTTTAATTTCATCATTTTATATTTGAATTGTTTGAGATTGACAATTTTTTTTCAACTAAGTTTCTATTTCTCTTAGTTATTATTATTATCTTTTCTTTTAAAATTCAATTCTTTTTACATTTATTGTTTTTTCTATCATATAATTAAATAAAATCTTCTTATTTGATATTATATGATTCAAGTCATGATTTTTTGCATTACATAAACTAACTGGCATAGTTCTTAGTGAAACGCGAGTTACCTATCTAGTTATTTTTTAAACCAAAACTTTGTTAGAGTTTTTCATCTTAAAAAGACTCTCGAACATTTCCTTCACATACATCAAATTAAAATGTCATATTTTGTGTCATAGTTATATTGACAAGTTAATTTCATTTGTTTATTTAGAACTTAGTTAGAGTCAGATTTGATTAGGCTTTATTTTAATCAAAATAAAATTGTTTTTTTATATTAATTTAGAGTTTTTTTAATTAAAAAAATTATTTTAAGTTGATCAACCGAGTCAACAATCGGTGTGGTTGTTATAACCATATTATGGTGGATGCTAGCTCCCTTATCCTTGCAACTTGACCAACTGCATTTTAAATCTAAATAATGTTATGGATGAATAAAATCAAGGAATTAGACATCGCCTATTAAGTACTTCAGAAACATTAAAGGCAAACTGTGTTTTCAGTCTACCACTGCCCAATTTGAGAAAATCTCACAAAAAAAGGAACTTTTTCATGGAAGAAGTGTTTGGATAATCTAAAAAAGAAAAAGAAGAACGTTAGCGAAACTGAAATCTTAGCCGGCGACCGAAGCTAGAAGGAAGGAAGGGCATCAGCAACATGTGTGAGAGCTGAAGCATATCTAAACAAACTATACCGAGGAAGAAGAAACGGACGAGCATGTCCCCATCTTCCATGCTCCACGCGATCTCCAATCGAAGTTCGTATGGCCTTCTTGCACAGGAGACTTGTCTCAGTAAAAACAAAAACTTGTGCTGTTATTTCACACATTTTTGACTAAGTTTCGTTTGTTTCTTTTTGGTAAACAGAAAGGGCATTGGAAAGTCTCTCGTTGAAAACTCAAATTGCAAGAAAGAGAGAGAGAGAGATGAGCATTTATAGCCAACTTCACCCCCACCCCTCTCCCTTCTCCTACTTCTACCTACTCTCTCTCTAATATTCCAAAAGACAGTAAAAAAAATTAGTATTAAAGAATCATTGAGGAACCTCTCTGGCTTCATATAGAATATCATTTTTATTTTGGCAGAGAAGCATGCTGCTTTCCATGAAAATTTCTTGACTTTTGCTTGCTTTCTGTCAAAATTAACTCAAAACTACCTCGAAAGATTTGTGGGTTGTTGATAGAAGAGGTTTTGCAATAATGGGTAATCATTTTACTTGCATGGCAAAGAAGGAAGCTAGAGATAATCATGGATCAAGAAGCAAGAGAATGGGCAGGTCTCAGAGGAAGTTGTTGGCAGAGGAAGAGCTCTTGCATAGACAAGCTTTATCTATGGCACTACAACAGCACCAATTGTCTCAGAGATTTGATGGATCCATGTCCAGGAGGATTGGCTCTACTAGCTCTAGAAGAAGAAATCTCTCTGATCCTTTCTCTAATGGAAAACAGGTTCCTCATTTGGCTGTCTGAAGACATTTATTTGATGCTTTTGCTTTTATAGTTACGCGGCTTTGTTTCCCTTTTTAATGTAAAATTGCTGAGTTAATTATACTTGGTTCTTTACTTGATTGGATCTGATATGGAAAGTGGATGATGTACCATGATTAATTATGGGCGCAGTTGAGAGAAAAGTCTCCAATTATGAGTGCAAGCATCAAGTTTCATTTAAAAAGAGATGAAGGGAAAAGGGATTCTTTTACTTTTTTGTTTGTCTGATTACTTGAAAAGTGGAAAAGTATATTCAGTTAATTCTCTGCGCTCTTCAAGATCATTAAATCTTTTTTTAGTTTTAATCAAGGGGTTACTATGGATGCAAAAGAGGATCTTCGAGGACTCACTTTTTCACTTTTTAATAGTTAATGCTAGCTGGAGCTACTGCTCCTTTTCTGGTCCACTCTTAGTTCTAGTGGAGAGAACTTTGAACCAGTCTATTTATGCCCTAAAGCTCTAGTATGTCTATTGGGAATGGACTAGCCTATGCAACTTACACTAATAGGATTAAATGAGTCTCTAGACGAACCAGACTAGTTGGGAAGTTAAGAGTCGTAACTTGTAATGACAGAGATGAAGGATAAGATGTGGTCATTGCATTAGCCATGAAAAGAAGTGGAAATAATCATGGAAACGTTTGAAGTTCTGAAGGTTTTTGAGACTGTCAAGGTCCTTTTTGAAAATCATACTCGCAGCTCCAACATAGAACAAAGCTGTACTGCAGCTAGTGCTTGCCCTCATAAAAAGTTCTTATTTGTGCAAGAAAGGTAAATGAGTGCCGAGTAAAAGTTGAGTTCCTGTTGAATGGATTTAAAATTTAAATGGCTAGCTTAAACTTCTCCTTTATTATGTGTACAAGACAATAAGTTCATTTGTGTTGTGCATTTTTTATTGAAACGTGGAAAATCTCTATGCAATACATTTTATAATTCCCAGCAGAACATCTGAGATCTATTTTGGGATGCCTAAAGTGTTCTCCTCAGTCTTTTGCTCTTAGCTTCTGTTTTGGCTTCCGTTTTCTATTCCATGATTGATATACACAAGTCATATGTCAGAAAATGGTTTCTGATCTGTCATAGTTGATGACCTTCACTTTTCGCCTTTTTTCAACTTACAGAATGTTGTCAGATTTTCTTAATTGTGTTGTAAATTCTTTTCAGGTGCCTGACTTTTTGGAGAATATAAAGCTAAAGAAGTTTGTTCTGGTGCATGGAGAAGGTTTTGGAGCATGGTGTTGGTACAAAACCATTGCTTCATTAGAGGAAGCAGGATTGGTTCCCATTGCCATAGATCTAACAGGATCAGGCATTGATCTGGCAGATACAAACAGTGTCACAACATTGGCAGAATACTCAAAACCATTGATTAGTTATTTAGAAAACTTGCCTGAGGATGAACAAGTAAGTCATAAGCATCTTATTAATTCTCCATGTACTTTGTGAGTGTACTATACAATATTTTTGATGTACTGTTCATCTGCAGGTTATTTTGGTTGGCCATAGTAGTGGAGGTGCCTGCGTCTCTTATGCACTTGAGCATTTCCCCAAAAAGATCTCGAAAGCTATTTTTCTCTGCGCTACAATGGTTTCTGATGGTCAGAGGCCTTTTGATGTGTTTGCTGAAGAGGTATAGCATCAAAGCTTACTTGCTTAATCTAGTAAGCTCATTTAAATGCGGATCCAATTAATAAAATCATGATAATTTGCTACCATGCCATGTCATTAATGCTTCCAGAGCATAGTAAAACAAATTACAATTCTGTTATGCTACTATTGGATTTTGAAGGGGATGGGCTAAAATCATGGTTCAATTCTTATAATAACTGAAGATAAAAAAAAGTATCTGAATGGGTTCAGATAACTGTATCTGTCTTCAGCTAGAAAAAAAGAAGTGCTTTCTTGATATAGAATGGAGAAATCCAATAGAAATTTGGCTTCGTTCTTGAGGTCTACATGACCTCCTTAAAAGCCCCAACTGTAAGGATACCTTCTTTACAGAATTGTTGACTCTTCAAGTTTGTGACCCTTGTTATGGAAGAGAAAGTTCGAAGAACTTTCATAATTTATGCTTTGTATGTTGTTTTGTGTGGTTAGATGTCATGCCTTTGACATTTGCAAGCTTCCTCTATTCTGTGATGACCAAGATCCTTACATCTGATGCTTAAACTGCCGTATGATGCTATGCTATCTACCTACTTCTATTTATCCAATTGTCCTATCTCTTATGACAAAACCCTATCTCAGATAGGAAGCTTCCTGATCTGCTCCTTGAAACTATTCCTGAAACCTTACAGTTGTGGACTAAATAAAGGATGAGATGAGATTGAAAACTCTGAATCAATTCCTCATAGAGCTAAGAGCTTCTATAAAAGACCAAGAATTGTAGCTGTGGTCCAGTTGGAATGCAGTTTGGAAAGGGAAAATTTTGACAAAACCTTTGCCCATCTAGCTATCCCTAGACTCTTAGTGTTGCACCAAGCAATGGCCTTTTTTAACAGGATTCTGTCTAACAGTTTTTATTGCTTTCAATTCTGAGTAGGATGTTCTAACTAGAGAATCTTATTGCAGCTTGGATCTGCAGAACGTTTTATGCAAGAATCACAGTTTTTGATTTATGGAAATGGTACCGACAAGCCTCCTACAGCATTCATGTTTGAGAAACAGCAAATGAAAGGTTTATATTTCAACCAATCACCAACAAAGGTATGTTAAAAATCAATCTAATCTTATGGCCACTGTTTCTAAAATAATCCAGACCTAACCGTTGCAAAAACAAGCCACTTCTCAACATTGTGTGACATCATATGGCTATCCATTTTGACCCCATGTATCCAGCTACTTGGGCTAATATCAAATTGCTTTGGGTGTAGAAGCCTACCATAGTCACAAAAGAACTTCAGTTGTCCCTCCTCTAACTAATACGTGTCCATTACTATTGCCGGTAAAACTCATTCAAAGTTTGGTACTTTCAGGATGTTGCGTTGGCCATGGTTTCAATGAGACCTATTCCACTTGGTCCCATCATGGAGAAGCTATCATTGTCCCCTGAAAAATATGGAACTGGTCGGCGGTTCTTCATTCAGACACTGGATGATCGTGCTCTTTCACCAGATGTCCAAGAAAAGCTAGTGAGAGACAATCCACCAGAAAGAGTCTTCAAGATTAAAGGAAGTGATCACTGCCCATTCTTTTCAAAGCCTCAGTCCCTGCATAAAATGTTGCTGGAGATTGCCCAAATTCCATAGATTATATTTCAGAAAATTGAGTGTGATTTTTACGGAAGGCAATAGATCTGATACAAGTCATGTACAATGTGAAGGTCCCCTATTGTAGTTAACACCAGGGCCGTATGTCTACTGTTATTTATCTCCATTTCAAGAATGTTTATAGGAAGGAAATGTATCAACTTTTTTATTAGACAAATCATTATCGTAATTTATTGTGACTCGATAGTTGGTTCCTTCTCGTGCTTTTGCAAGGCTTGTTATGGTCATTTTACCAGGCCGTGAAGAATTTGGTTTGATCTGCGTCTCCCCATTTTGTTCTTTTGCTGCTAGGTGAAAGAAAAAAGACAATACAACGTTTCCCTCGGTTCTCGTAATATAAATTCTTCTGCGTGGGAGGCAGCAACATCTGTTGTCGAGTGTTGGTAACCAAGACTCTCAGATGAATGCATGGGAAGACCTGATGGAAATGAAAACGATCGTAAAGTTTCTTTCATACCATCACCACCCACACATTGAGAAAACCATTTGTATAAAAACTTTAATTTATGTGTGTATAATTGTAAAGGGCAATCAAGGAAACAATTTTGCTTCTCTAAATGCTCAATTCTGTTCAGCACGTTGAAATCATCATACACATCTTACATGCAACATTCTTTCTGGCATCCCAGAGCCCGATTCAGCTGCACCAGCTTTAAATGCAGCTGCCTTCATACGTATAACCTATCTTCGCACAGCAAACAACTAGCACTCTGTCGCATTTAGTAGCATATTTGCAGTTGCAGCAGAAGAAAACGAGCACTGAACCTTGCATAGCTGCTTGAATAGCAGAGAAAGCAAAGGCTGTTCAAAATGCAGCCCCCAAAATTCATCAACTTGACCAACAAGACAGGTTTCAGTATCCAGCCTAATTCATAATCTCTCCAGCTGATGAATACATGGAACTGGAAGATACCTCGCAGTGTGCAGCAAGAATTGAAATCACATGGTTCCTTTAGGCAGGAACAATTCTCACTGGCTTTAATTTGATGACTTCTGAACATGTATCTGAGATCGAAATATCTGACAGATGTAACTCCAGCATCATACAGAAACTGCAAACTCCAATACAGCGTATAAGATAATAAGACCATGCAATGAACTCTAACATACTGAAAAGGGTTAAAGCTAGTTCCAGGTGAAGCAAATGGCAATTCTGGATTGCCTGAAAAGTGAGTGATCAGTTTTAATCAATGGAAACTAAGATGGACATTGCATCGTATCAAACATAAAAACACACACACACACTCACATACAATCACTTGCAAGCTTAAGTGTGCAAAGGTGTTGTTCAGAGGGAATATTAACATTGTCTCCTGAGATACACACGCAAATAAAGATAAACAATTGCATCCATCATGTAGATGGTTTCATAGTTCCATTCCAGCAGTATGAACAATTGGTTGGGAGCTTTGGATATTAGGGTCCTAGTTATGGTAGTATCTATCAAAAAACCAATTCAATTAAAAAACTTAAGCTATTAGATGAGATCCAATGTATGATTTATATTATTCTCCTAACACACCCCCTTAAGTGAAAGCTCTTTAGACTTAAAATTTGCACAGGCTCACACTGTCTTGTGCTTAATTTTTATCAAATAAATAAGGATAATATTCAAACTCGTGACCGCTTGGTCATCAAGGCTTTGATACCATGTCAAATAACCAATTCAACCCAGAATCTTAAGCTATTAGCTGAGGTTCCAAGATATGATTTATATTATGCTCTAACAGTATCTACATCTACTACAACTCAAACAAATGTGTATCATCACCGAACAACATCAGCACTTTATTTGAATGTGTTATGCCAATACTTATCACCATTACGCATGGCAATAGATCTTAAAGGAACAAGCAGATTACAGCATGACAAAAAGCTGGATGTTTACAATAATAGTAATCGAGTAAATGAACGGGAGCAAGAGGTCTACACACAAAGAAATCTAATCCCTCATTTAGGAGAGAACAATGCATCTGATTGTCAAAAAACCTGCGACAATCATATTTTTCAGGTTTTCAACATTCAAAATAATTTGTTTGTTGCATGCTGCTACATTGTTAAGTATTGATGACCATTTGGATAAACATCTATACTATGCATGGTCACATCATTCCTTGATGAATAATAAATTTTGATATTTGGCTTTGTTTATTCTCACCAGTACAGCAGCTCAGTCCCAAAATATCATCTCTGAAACTGTAAGATCCAGTTAAAAGTTTTGGATTAATGTTTAGATTTTTCCATCCACGTTTCACAGAAGTTAAATCGTTTGTCTTGATTCTTCCACTCTGTCAAAGATTAAAACATAGACACATTGCAAAAGAAAAGGTAGGTTGCCTTCAAATTCTTAAATTGCTGAGCGCTTCTCCCACTTGAAAGTGTGGAGACATCTCATTTGCAAACTATGTATAAGCTTATCTTAGATCCCAACATTTCAACTGTGTTACACAACTACATATTCCCAGCATTTTCATTTTTTGTATTTCCTTTCTGTGAGAGTATGTGAAAGGGTTCTAATGTGGAAATTGGTGGGTACAACACTAAAATTGCAGTTAATTCATCATCACCGTCACCATCATCATCCTGACATGATTAAAAATGCTAAATACAAAAGTTATATCTTCTTTCATCATTATTTTTTTACATTTAGCTGGGCAAACCATTTCAGTGAACAGTTCAATGCTGTCAAGGTTCTATGAACAGTTCAATGCTGTCGAGGTTCTATATATTCAATAAACTTTCCGGTGCGTATTGTTCAGAATCCCTTTTTGATTTCCAATACAAATCTAATAGATATCTTCTGTATGATAGCTAAAAAAGAAACATAAAAATGGTATTCATGATGTGGATATAGATATATGCTTACCAGATTTAACACCAGATGAGTGGTTTTAAAAACCTTAAGACTTCTGAACCCATGCTTGTTTCTGCAAGCACCAAAAAGATAATTCAACTACTAGAAATAATACAACGGAATCACAGTCCATGATGCTTAACACAAATTGTGCACACCTCCCGGGAAGTATAGCCAGCATGACCTCCTTTTTTGGAAAATTTTCCTCCAATTGTACTCAGGGAGCTATCAAGCATTATATTATGGGCTGTCACTTGACGACCAAAATCTCTACGGGAACCTGGATGAAATCAAATTAAATGAAGTTTAGCTGACTCCAATGTGCAACTTGTGATCATCAAGCAATGGTTGAAAAGGCTTCTAAAGTTCCACCCCTAGATTTGCCAACCCTAAATATACAAATTAAAAAGAAAAAGAGTAATCCAGACTTGAAAATTTTACAACAAAAAATTCTAATACATGTGCTAGTGCATGGCATATCCCACAGGATCTGGGAGAACAAGAGCATTGTTAATTATTGTAATGTACCTACTAAAAGTAGGCTGAAAGCATCATACACACTGATAGATACAACATTGCATGTGACTTGTTGATATCATGTCCAACAAGAATCTTGTTCTATTTAACTAGCCAACATGGATCTGAATTTCCATGATTAGTTAAAAGTATGAGAATAAGTTTTGAAAGCGCTGAGCACTCCACTTAGATTTTTTATAGGAAAACTAACCATTCTCTGCAGAAGAATTATTGCTTCCACTTGTTGACCCTGCTGATCCCTGATTATGGTCCCTATATTGCGTGCCATCTTTTACTTCTCCATGGGTTGCTGGAAAAATAGACAAAAGTTAGCTACGTACCCCCATGCTAAGAAATTGTAATCAGCTACAATTATATATCCACATTTCATTCAGGACTATACAAAAGAACAATCACAGATATGGAAAATACCTCGAACAGAATCAGAATGCACTTCAGATTGCAATATAGAGGATGTCAAGTGTTCTGCATTAGCATGTTTGCTAGGAAAGTTCCGGACAGGAGTCCAAACACCACGACATGGTCTATCCTTATTTCTTGTATGTTTTTCTCGTTTCTCAAAATGAGGGCCAGGATCATGTTGATCCTTTTTCACAAGCTTATCATATGAACTCCTTTTTACATCATTGTCAGACATAGATGCCAGTGGCTCCTTGTAAGGGACATGACCATTCAAACCCACTTGCATGGTTTTGGGCTGAATTGGTTGCTTGTCTTTCTCCACCTCTAGGTTTTGAAATTTCTTCTTGGCTGAGGCAGCTTTTGAAGGTAGAATACTTTTTATCAGCCTCTCACTAGCTTCATGCCTCTGATACTGTTTAGCAGCAGTAGAAACTGAACTTCCAAAATTAGAAGTGAGGCCCAACTGATGCAACGGCCCCTCAGATTCCTGGCAATAAAATGCATTAGTGCTAGCATCAGGAAAGATGTGACTACTTTTTTTACCACTTGTCCATGCTAAGTGGTTTGGTTGTGTGTGAGTGCACGTACACAGGAGCAAGGACAGAAGTCACAAGATGAAGATCACTAATGAAGTATCAAAAGGGAAAATAAAACTATCTGAAAGATCTTACAAGAGAAATTTCACGCTTTTTTCCATCAAGAAGCAATTTTTTTTTCCTTCCAGACTCAGCATCCAAAGAAATTTTAGAAACAGAACCTTCAACTCCAGAAACTGCATATAGAAAACAAATACACACCAAAGATCCATAAACTTTCTGCAACTTCTTTCAGACACGAAAGGATTATATCATTTCCAAGGAAAACAAACAAACATGACAAATAAATACTTCTAAATAGTTGTCAAATGTCACAACGGCGGACACTGAGACATTGGCCTTGATATTGTCGCAACAGGAATGAAGCTGTCCAACTTCTTCCATCATGGAGTCACTGCCACATGCATATCAAATTTTCTTTCTTTCTTCCTTTTCTTTTTCTTTTTCTTAAGCTTATTAAAAAATAGTTTTAAACCTCAGCGTTTCTTTCAGATTCTATATACTTCGGATGACTGCTGAATTATCTTGTTTCCTAATAGATTAGATGCTTTCTTTATTTCCCCTTTCCATTTATTGTTTATAATAAAGAGTGAATCTAATTGTTTACATGAAAACTTTTAGGAAAATGAAAACCCAGAGAGGGAAAAAAAAAGCAAAGAAAAACCAGTTCTTAAAAAGTTATTGATATTCATGTCCTGTTGCTGTAGAGTAGAAGTCACTTGCTCCGATCATATTAAGGAAGGACTACTCTCATTAAAACCATAATTTTTGTTTAATAATTAATTTGCAAAGTTAGGTTCCAAGAATTTCATGTTTTACATGTCTAACACACACAAGCCCATGTAACTTCGCTGACAACCATTTTTATAGATTCTCATCAATTTGATATTCAATATTCCATTAACAGCAACATATAATGCACAAAACTTTCAGAAGGATCTCCTTTCAGTTAGGACAAAAAAATGCACACAAGCAGTGCACACTATTAGTCGTTGAAATACTACCATCAATGCTTAAAAAAGAAAAAAAATACATACTGGATTCAACTTCTGATATTTCTTTTCCGCCTGAAGTAGTAGGTAGGCCCTCCTGCTTCCGTGCCATGATGATAATTGACTTGCCCTTCCAATTTGAATTCTTGGTGCTGTCCTTGATAATATACTATCAAACAGAAAAGAATGTAAAGAGGAAATAACAAGCAGAATATACTCAATTTAAGGTAAAAATTATGAGTACGCTCGTTTACACCTCTGTAATAACTAAGGAAATAATAAGAACTTGCATAAGGAATATGTCTTCTTGGACTTAAACTTCAAGATAATCTAATCATTTAATGTTTAAGCCAATAACTAATCCATCAGTTAATTACAGACTAAATCATGACAGAAAAAAAAAGGTACAACAAGCACATTTAATTCCTGAGATTGATAACTTATGCTTAAAAGAGATTGTGGCTATAATTTTGGAAAATACCCTTTTCTTTCCAGAGCCTTGTTTGGCATTACTTGAACCAGAAATGGTAAGAGACGCTGATCCAGCTCTTTTCCTGTTCTTAACAACAGCTGGACCCTACAGAGATGACGAAATCAAATTGTCATGAATGTACAGTTTGTTAAGATAACATTATTGATGCAGCCGGGCTTGTAGTTTATGAAGATTAGAGGACCCCCACTTCCCCCCTAAAAGAGAACAGCACATTTACCTGAGAGAGAGATAGAGTTTCTTATGAATTGAAATACTAAATTGCCCTTAGAGTTTCTTATGAATTGAAATACTAAATTGCCCTTAGTTCCTTCAAGCATTTATGATCATTTTTTGTAGCTGATAATCAAAACTTAAAATGACAGTTTCAACCTTACTAGTATCTTCATTAGATAAATAGAATCTTTCACTAATGGATGCATATATTGATAGTTGGAAGGGTAGATATTGGTCATAAAATTTTGAAATTGAAAGGCAATTCTACATAAAGCTAAGTATGAATATTTGAAAACATGTCTTCCATTTCTGACTTAATTAGCTATACCATAGATAATTCACAATTTCACAATTCCATTATACTCTTCCCCAGTTTAAAAAAAAAATCCATTATACTGAAACTCCAATCACATAATAAAAAAAAAAGAAACATAATGGTCTGTTTCAATTACCTCACTTTTTTAACTCATTACATTACCTACTGCACCTAAATCTATCACAGATATATGAAACATAGTCCACATATTAAAGGTCAAAGAAAAACATCAAGCATGCAGGAAAATAATAGCAAATTCTGAAAATGTTTTCTAGTGCAAGAAGCATACATATATAATGAGTTGCACAAAATGTAACCAGCAATGCAAGACTGCTGCAAATGGCATGTCAGAAGCATTAAACATTTAATAGCACCTAAAGATATGCAACCACATAATGTTTCACAGAATTTATAGAATTATACAATTTTGCTACATAGAAAGTAGAAGAAAGTATGAAGTGCACCTGACCACCCTTATCAGCTCGTTTCTTACGAACAAATTCCATCAAGGGTGTAGAAATAGGAGCTCCTTTTACAGCCTCTGTAAAGAAAAGAAAAAACAAATGAGCACAAATTTCTTCAGCCACTAATTTCTCGTGATTAACCAATAGTTAAAGTAATAGAATATTTGACCACAGTAAAGCAAGTGAGCATCATAACTAACCAGATTCCTCTGCTTCTTTTCTTTCTAACTTAATTTCAGCACTAGGAGGATTCCGAGCAGGTTTGGCAATAAGTTTGAGGAACTCCAGATAATCAGGATCTAGTTTCAGAAAGAATTATAATCAAACTAAACATCTATCCGTATGCAAAACTCCTTGCTAGTATGAGTTATTCCCACTTAGAAGCTAAAATAACAGAATGAGCATCAAAGAAGAGAAAAAGAAAGAGAACCTGTGTAAATAGTCCCTTCACGATAATCTTTATGAGGGCATGACCTAGGAACATGTTGAAAAGGAGCGTACTCAACTATGGCCTTGAACTGAGAACCTTCATCGATAGCAGAATTTCAATCGTCACATACATACTCCAAATCTTATAGAACTCAGAAACGAGACAATGACATACAATAATAGCACAAGATTAAACACATTAGAACCTATCGAAAATCAAAACACCAAACACCTTATATTTTTTAAAACAGAACAAAACATTTTTTTAAGCTTTCTCCAAGGATTAACCTTTCACGATCTATGATGTAGTCCGTTCAAAGTAAACAGTAGCAAATCACAAAAGATAGAAAATGTGGTATGCCAAAAAGTTTCAAGCAATTCACAAGAGACTAGCTACCAAAGTACCTTTCTCATTAACAAATACATGTCCATGAAAGAAGTCCGAAAACTCCAAAACATCTTCTGGATTCTTGAAGTCAATATAAGCTCGAGAATACCTCTGACTCTTGTGGCTGCAAAACATTATTTCTCCAGAAATTCAAATTCCCATATAACCAAAAATCTTTAATGCTCGAAAGGGTCACCATGATAACCAATAAAATGAAGAAAAAATTACAAAACTCCAATACGCATGTTCCATATCCAATTGGGTCATCACAGAATTAAATAAACTCTCAACAAAAATTGAAAAGTTATCATCTTTTCAAATCCAAACAAAATCTTACCCTCTTTATGTTTTTTTTTTAACAAAAGAAATAAAAAGAAAGAAGTCAATAAAGGGAAAGGAATAGGGACCTGGAGTTGCCGGGGCGGAAGCGGAACCAGTTGTAACGATGGCAGAAAAGATGATCGAATTGAGAGAAGAGATTTGATTGAGAAAGAGAAGGTGGCAAATGCCTTATCACTACTTTGGTTCTTCCTAAAGGTTCCTTCTTCTTTTTCATTATATATATTCTATATCACAATTTTATTGAATATGGGAATCACAATTTCCCCTGTCCTGTATCTTCGTTGTGTATTTTTTTCTTCTTACAGAGATTATGGCTGCCTCATGTCTTCTCCCCAGAGAAAAGAACTTCAAAACTTCGAAGCTACAAATGTCGTTTGTTGTTTATTTATTTTTATTCCAGAAATTTTAAGATGACTTTTTTTTTATTACAAACCATTGGGTTAAAGGTGAGAATCGTGAGATTGTCCCTGCACTATTCTTCTGATTCTAATGTCGTCCATATAAACTTTATTTTCTTAATAATACCCTTGGACTTTCTTTCTTTATTTTCAACGATAAATAGCCATTAGCTTAAGAGAGAAGGAGAGATTTGTTTCCGTAAAAAAAAAAAAAAAAAAAAGTGTTTTCCAATAATAGTAAAAAGGAAAAAACACTTTCCTATATTAAAGTTAATATTTTTTTTTACTATAATTTAATTTTTTTTATTAACTTTTCATATATTTATCAAACATGAAAAAGTGAGGAAAATAATTTTCATGAAAGTGAATTTCTGAAAACAAATATGGTCTAAATATTCTAAGAAAATGAAAAAAAATTAATTTTCATATATTTCTTCAATCACCTAGACATTATTAATTTTTTTTTGTTTTTACTCGAGTATCTTCATACCCTTTTAAATAATGAGACTAGTCTTATTTGGGGTTCATGACTGTCCCTCTTAATAAATATATTTTTTAAAGATTGAATTTATATTTTTATTCTTGCAAGGACATAGTAGTTTCTTAATCACTAAACTAACATTTTATTGGTAGCTAAACATTATTAAATGGTCATATGTCAAGTGAATTAAAAAATATTAAATAATATTTGACAATTAATTGACATATATTCTTATGAAATCTTCCTTCTACAACAAATGTTGACACATGTATTTGGTTAATTAAGAGGGCATTGGTGTATATATTATATTAGGATGTTAAAATAATTTAAAAACGTAAAATATATAATTTTAAACAGAAAAAAATTCAAAAATTAGAAAGACGTTGTGTGTCCTGTGTTAAAATTTCAAAATTAGTTCCCCAATCCTCTATAAATAGAAGCTTCCCCTCACATAAAAGAAAAGGAAAAAGAAAAAGAAAAAGAGAAATGAAGGAGGTTCTCTTTAAGCATTGAAACTCTGTAAAAAAGCTCTCAAAGCTTCCAAGCATTCTTTCTTTTGACGCTCGAAGCTTTACTGGATAAAGTACACCGCACCTGTACAGTTTGCCTTTTACACTATTGAGGATAAATAAAGCAAATCATCATGTCATGTGTTGTCCAAATCTCCATGAGGTGTTAAACATGGTTTTTCTTTGCTTTTAAATATTTCTAAAGTGTTTTTATTTTGAAAATAAAATTAAGCTTATATTTATTTTGTTTTTTTATTGATTTTGATGTGCTAATATTAAAAATAAAAATATTTAAAAAAATTATTTTAATATATTTTTAAATAAAAATTTATTTTAAAATATATCTTACATTATATTCTCAAACACCTTTTAAATCATACTTTGTAAAAACACACCAAGTTTTCTTGTGTTATTTTAAGTTACTAAATCTCCATCTCATCAAGATCCAAGTCTTCATATAGGATGTGTCTAAAAATGTGATAGTGGTTAAAATAATATTTTTTTTAAATAATTTTTTATATTAATACATTAAAACAATAAAATAATATATAAAAAATTAATTTTAAATAAAGAATTAAATTTTTATAAAACACGATCTTAACTACGTTCTTAAACACATATTTAATATTAAACTAATAAGAAACCAATTACTTGTAAGGGATTGTTATATTAGATTTTGTATCCATGCATTAATAAAATATCATACTTGTTGTAAGTTTTATTTTTTTAGGCACAAATTTATATATATAGGTTTAGAGGTTAATAAAACTGGTTGTTTTTTTTAGCATGTTTTATATTGATGATTAGTTTTAAAAGTATTTTTTATTTTTAAAAATTATTTTTAATACCAAAATATAATAACAATGCAAAAATAAAAATAAAAACTAATTTAAAATAAAAAAATAATATTTTTTTAAAAAATATTTTCCAACAAGAAAAACAAACATGAACGATTTTACAAACGCACTTCATACATCAACATGGTGCATTCGGTAGAGTCTAACAAATTCTTTTTGTTGGTAATCCTAAAATTTGAATTTAAAAAGATAAAAACTAAAGTTTATTTTCTTAATCATCAAGCTAACTCTTTAAATTTATACTACTGCTATGAGAAATTTTCTCATACCTAATTTATCAAAAAAAAAATCCTTTTAACTATTGAAAAAACTTGTTTGATATCTTATTGGTGAATGATTAACTAAAAACCTGTTTGAGAATGTTATTATGGTTGTTTTTTAAAGTGTTTTTCATGTTGAAATATATTAAAATAATATTTTTTTTATTTTTTAAAAATTATTTTTGAGATCAACGCATCAAAATGATCTAAAATATATATAATTAATTTTTAATAAAAAATTTTGAATTTTTGTAAAGTGCTGTGCAAACAGTTCTTTAAGACTCATTAGTAAAATTAATAAATTATGTAAGGGTTTGATTTTATAATTTATATTCTCTTATTACAATCTCTAATGAGTAGTATTAGATGAGGTTTCGGTATTCAAACTAGTTGTATTAACATGTGTAAATGTTTTATTTTTCTTATGTAATATTTAATAAATTTAACTACTATGTTTTTTATTCAAGCAGTTTTATTACATGTTTTATATGTTGTCCTGTAATAATGATAAAATATAAAATATTTGGTAATTTTTTATATATTATATAACTTATTTTTAACCTTTTTTTCTATAAATTAATTCTACATCCACATAAGAGACCTCTTAAAATAAACTCATGAAATAGGTATAGAAAATAATTAGAAAAGTAAAGGATTGCAAGAATTGAATTTAGGATAAGAAATATTGCAAAATATTTTCCAAAAAAGCAGACAATCTAAAATCTTTTTCTGAAAGAAGAGATGCTATAACCGGCAATTGGATAGAAACTGGAAAAAGAAACATCCTGCACCAATATAAACTTAAAAGATATGAGTTTTGAAGGGCTAAGAATGAAATTAGCCAGCACAATTTTGGAGGAAAGATTCTTCATACTGAGTTAACGTAAAAGAACTTTGATATGATGCAAAAAAAAGAATAAAAATCCTTATTAAGCATTTCCACTGAGAGGAAAGATGCTACATTTCCAGATTAAAAATATATAGAAAAGGTGATGAGTTAGAGATCAATGTGGTTTCTCTGCATCAGCATCGTCCTAGATGTTTGACGAGGCGATTCTCTATCTCCATTCTCTTCTTCATCAATAAAGCATACTTGGAAACCAGTTCTTGGTCCCCAGCATTCACGGAAAGCTTGCAGCTCAGAGCTGACTTCTCTAACTTGCCCTCGTACAGGTCTGCAATTGGCACAAAACTTCCTTTCTGACTGCACAGCCAGCCATGAGCAGCCCTCAATGCTCCTCCAAGCGAAGCAGAATCTGTCAACCAAATACAAAGGTTGTTCATCATATCAAACTGGGATGGTAGCATATGAACGATAAAGTCAGCCTAACAACAAACAAATAGTTGATTTTGATTTCCAGGTATGTATTCTCTGTTTTCATGAGGTTTTTCCAGGATTTTGAATCAAACTAGATATCCAATAATCATATGGTGGAGGGTGGTTGTTTTCATGGAAAAAACTGCTCACCGGGTTGTTGGACTGTATAGACATCGCAGCCAAATATCGATGCTAAAGAGTTCAAAATGCTACCATTAGCTGATGCTCCTCCGGTAGCTATTATTCGTTTTGGAGGGGAAGGCATGCCAAATCTTTCAGAATGAGCTCGCATTGAGAGGAACTGACCCTCAATCACTGCTCGGACCTGAAATTGAAGATGTCTTTCATTAAAGAGAACAGTTGCACTGGCACACATACTTTTACAAATTCTCACCTCAGAAGGAGGATCAAATTCCTTCACTTCCTGTTCATTCAATTCCTCCATGTTGTTGCCCGTGAAATTTAGGAGCTCGTAGCGATGGAAGCCAACTGGGTTCATTAGAAACTGGCTATTAATCTTTTGAGGCTTCTTTAGATAATAGACTTGTAGAAGTACAAACTAGGTTAAAAACGAAAGAGAAAATAAATGCAGTCTTAATGGTTAAATCAAATCATTTTTTGCAATTTCAAAGATCTTTCTGGATGAGCAATCATTTCCTTAAGTGCTATACAGCTCTAGTTGCATCTAAAGTTCTATCACCCCAATTTTTGTTTCTGAAACATCACAGAAACCACAAGCAAAGTTTTCAACAACAATGTCATGGAATTGATACCCCTAAATGATTAATAGAAGCTCACCATCCAGAAAAAAGTTACTGTTAGAAACTAGCAGTGACTGAAATGCAGATGCTCAACATATTGTTTCTTTTAGACAAAAGAATCGTTATAAGAAACATCCAAAAACATACCTGGAAGGGGAGGGAGAATTTCATGGTCCTTGTAGTAGAAACCCATCTTCCCACCTATTGACAAACCGAATCAGGAAGCGGAGAGCAAGAAAACCATAGATATCCAGGAAAAGTAAAGTCATTCAGTGCATATACAAACCATTAAGAGCTGGTGTTTGCTCCAGATACTTATTGAAGATTTCCCAAGATTTTTCAGCACAGCGGTTGCGCACATCTAAAATCGAGATTGCGGTCATATTAGGGAGCTACTAAATGGTATTTGCTGGAAAACACAGGAATCAAACAGTACCTTCTCGAGTCAAAGACCCATTTTTGTAGCATAACATAACCATGTAACCTTGTGTGTCAACAGGATTAGGGAAAACATGCCCTTCTAATCCAGGTTTGGGGTCACTTGCAATCCCAAAAACCTGGAGTGAAAAGAATTAGTTTGTAGGATTGGCACATAATAATTGATTCTTATTTAGCAAGGGAGAATTCATGTGAAGTTTCTAGACTCGCACAGCATTGATAGGAAGTACATACAAATAAATAAAGTAGATAAGCAAGAGATTTCTTCTTTTAACAAGGATGACCAGTTCTGAAAAAATAATAAATGCTTTCTAAGGCAGCTCTCATAAGTTCTATCAGACGTCTAATTCGAACATATGATGATGGAGCTAAAATCTTTGACAAAAAGGATTTTGATAATCAGAATCTGTAAATTCTAGAAGGAAAACTAGCACTTGACAATTCTTGTGTTTGCAGATTGAATCAACAGATAAAAGCCATATCCATTCAAGCACATGATTTGGTGATTTTCATTACTATGATATTCAAGTATTAAGATCCAAGTACTAGTACAAAGCTGCAGTCTTGTATTCTTACTGTATCACTAGTTCCAAGACTGATTGCCAGATCCCCCGGAATGCTAAGAGTTAAACCTGCAGGTTCAGTGTTCTTTATCGGTTAAGAAAAAAGAAAGACAGCCAAGAGAAAGAACAAAAGTACAAAACATTGACTTCATTTTACAACGGATATTCATAACTCAAAATATAATTACTTCTCTAAAAATTTTAGATTTGTTTTCCTCGCTACATTAATTGATTGTTCAAACCAAACAAACACATTAAATAGTATCATATACCTCTTTAACAGACAGAAAAGATTCATGAAACGTATTTATGAGCTCCAAAGCTAAGCATATTTCTAACTATGAAAACCCAAATGGTAGGCAGAACCATGAAATCAGATCATAAACCCAAGTTCAATAAAGATTTTCCAAGTTTCAAACAAAATAGTGAAGGTTACCTGCTAAACTGTTTGGATTGTCTCCAGACCATTGAACAACCAGACAATTCTTATTAAAATTATATCTGCAACAAAATTCATGGGTTCTCAAGCTGTTGGTATAAATTGACAGAAATGCAAGAACAAAGTAAAATACATTAATGAAGCGTCAGGGCAAAGGACTTCCTTTCTTTCTCTCCTCCTTTTTTCATATTCATTGCTAAATTGTGCACACAACTGCAAGCAGGCTTGGCCATAAAATCATTTTACTTTTACCCTTCAGATTCTTGCCATCTCTTTTCAAAAGAATAGTTTTGTCTTAGGTTAAGCCACCTTTGCACCTTAAATCTTTTCTTTCATCTTATTTGGTTAAGTGACTTAACCATATAGTATATAACTAATAAGATCAACTCACATGAAAAACCTAACTGATTAAGTTGAAATGCATTTTGCACCAGCAACAATGTTGTCCCTTGCATCCTCAGGCCATTTGTAACTTGCTAATTGCTATTAATAAGAAAATAAATCCACCTAAAGCACAATACATGTAAGAGATAAATAAAATTCATACAACTATGCCGCTAACCTCTCCACAAAATAGGAAGCAATATTGCCAGCAACAGCATGGGCAGGGGCCAGCTTTCCAAGTTTTTCCTCTAAACCTGGTGCGGTAACCTGCATTTAGCAATAATTCACTAATAATCAACTTCATTACTTTGACAAGAAAGAGGACTAAGGTAGCCACTACAAAGTATCAAATGAACACATTCAATATATACCTCTAAAACCTTTTCAGACCATACTCTCTGGTTGATATCCATCAAGTTCATACCAGCACCATCAGTGTGATCAATACTAGCATAAGCCCCAACTAAGAGTGAAGCCATAAAGGAGCTAACAAGGGAAATCCTCTCAGTGTTATTATAAGCCTCTGGTTGTGTCTGATATATTTTCCTAATCTGTGGTCCGGTGAACCTTTCATAAGCACGTGACCCAGTTATCTGAGACAACTCCAATGCACTGCCAACAGCTTTCTCTATCTCTCTACATTGTGTAGTCGTGCTACTGTCCATCCAAACCGGCGATTCCTTGATGGAAAAGGCATCACCTAATTGATCCACCAATGGCTTCTTGGAGTCCAGTGATGATAATATTCCAGAACCACCTTTCTTCCAATAAACACTACCATGTTGCTGTCCACTACCAGAAACAGCAGCAACTTTCCCAAAATCCAAACCTGATTTCACAAGCCTTTGGAGAACAAGTTCAAGAGCTTCTACCCACAGCAAGGTGGGTGAAACAATCCTGCCATTATCAGAAGGGTCTCTATAGACCCCATCTTTGGTTTTGTAGTGGGGCAAATCAGAATCAAAATGAATTTGCTCTGATTTGACAATATTGAGATTGGAATCCAAGACAGTTGCTTTCAATGACCTGTGAAACAAATCACAGTTAATTTAGAAAATTCTAATCCCATGTATAATTCCCAAAAGATCATGAAAAAGGGTCACAAAAAAACATCTAATTGGATTGATTAATAAACAGATCATTACAGTTTCAGTACATTAACACGCAAAACCCAAATTCGTCAAGAAAACATAGATCAAAAACCAAATTAAGCTATGTGGGCCAATTTAATTCAGTGTTACAGCATTAAAGAAACAAATTTCAGAAAGAAAAGGAGAGGACAAGCCTTACTGGGTGGAGCTGTCAAATCCAAGAAAAAGAGAGCCATGAGGAAGCGCCATCTGTGTTATCGGTACAAAGCACCAAACTTTGAGAACCGACAAGAAAAGGTACTCAGATTTGAGAAGAAAATTGATAGATATAGCAATAAATCAAATTTGATTTTAAAATATATTGGATGACGACAGAAGATACGTTTGGATAGGATTATGAGTCAGTGATTAAGTATCCAAGACAAGATTTTTATCCACAGAATCCGAACAGATTTTGAGATGATCTCTCCTCTCCTCTGGAACTTCTTTAGACAAGTTTTATTCTAGTAAAACCAAACTTCCTTAAAAAACGAGTCTCTGCTCTCTGATATCTGATGAACCGGTCTCCTCGTACGCTACACATGGGAGCTGGGAGAACTCTGTCATTCTATTGTCATCTCATGCCATGTCAGCTACACGTAAAGCGGATAATGAGTCATAATGTACATTATCCAAACCTTTTCTAATTAAGTTTTCGGAAAAAAGATAATCTTTCCAATAGGTACTGTTTTAATAATCACGACATTCCATTTTTTTTAATTTATCGTTTAATTATTATTACGAGATAATTATTTAACTATTATCTCGAAATAACCGAAGAAGAGTAGATAAAAATTAAGTATATTTTGTATTTTCTAAGATTTAGTAGATTTATTTTATATATTTTTTAATTGTGTTTGTTGTTGAAAAAGAAATTCAGTAGTTATTATTTGTATAACATGCTTGTGCTTACAAGAGTAATTATTTAGAAAAATACATCATATTGGCGATAAATTTCTTATTTTGCAAGGGTAAGATAATAATTTTGTTTGAATTGTTCGTATACTTTCAATGATGAATCAAACATGACAGAGACAACATCCGAAATTCTCCATTTAGGATCTGGATCCAAAGATTCAGGAGCCAGTTTTGCTTGGCTTGAGCTTATGGGGTTCTGTTTGGCATCTACATTTGTTGTCAGTAAAGGAGTGTTGGTGGTGTTTGGTTTTGTTTTTAGATTATTTTAATATGCTTATATTAAAAATAATTTTTTTAAAAAAATATTATTTTAATGTATTTTGTAATGAAAAATACTTTAAAAAACAAACGTAATTATACTCCGAAACACGCAATATAATCTCACTAATTGTCTGGTGTTCAGATCAGGGAGCCCTAAAAACCACAGATGGTGCAATGCTGCTATGATTTGATGCATCAGTTATCTTTACACTACTAGATGGCTCCAACGAGAGCTGGTCAGCACTCAGCAGGCTTTGGAGAAATGGGGCATGCTGTCTCCAAGTTCTAGTTCTTGCTCTCTCCTAGTAAGAATATAGAATCAAATTGCCATGGACAAATATTTAACAGAAACTCTAAAACTATGTCCAGAATATACCCAACATCCTAGAACTGGTTATAAACATAATCCTCCTACCTGGTAGAGATTGCATCTATAGTTGCAGAAGCACATCCTTAGGGTTTAACCTAGAAAACAATTACACTTTTTCTTCAAAACTTCAGTGCAAGTTTCCAGGTAAACTCTGCAGCTTGAAATCTCAACCATGGACCGGCAGCCTCTTGAATAGTGCACAAAATATTGTGGATCTTCTGGCTTGGGTCAGAAACAATATTTACATACTATGCCTTTCTTCAAGTGGAATTAGCATCACGCCAATAATTCACAGAAACCAACTGGCATCTGACCAGCCCAGAGGAAAGTATATGGCTACCTTTTCCTGGTCATCCAATTCCAACACCTTGATACTTTTTCATCCTTGTTGCCAGGAAACACAGGCGTGACTGCCGGCCAAAGATGGGCTAGCAAAGCTGAAGCGGAAAAGACTTCAGGTTCTCATGCTAATCAACAGAATAGTTCCTGGAAAGACCACATTATGAATTTTGCAAAAACATCAGACTCCAAAAACTCAATATGAGCAGCTCGCCCAATGATTGTGTTCAAACTCCTGCCATAGCTGGAGGTATCAAAGTTTACATCACAGCGCATGAATAGTCGATGCTCAGGTGTAGGGGCTCGTATCTGATCCAAGCAATTGTTCAGCATCTGCAGGAACACTCTACCCTTTTTTGAGTGGTCCGAGGAAGCAGCCTGGCACAGTTCAATTCTGGCAGAGTGATATGGTACGTAACCATCCTGAAAAAATGGTAATAAACTAGTGACTAAATGAGTAGAATGAGATAGCTTTCTTCACAACTACCATATGTTCAATTAATATCTCACACAAAATAGAATTCAAGGTATATCTAAAGCAACAAATACTGTAGATACCATTTTAAATACAGAGGCAACTCAATGAACCTGGACTCGGATTCAAGAAAAAGCCTGTCAAAGAATGTTTAGGTCATGCAGAGTTGGCTATAGTATATAGCCTTTCCATTCCTTGTTCAATGCAATTGGTTTTGCTAATTACAAAAAGATGGAAATTCTACAAGGAATGTGATATTTTATTTAAGTGGAATAAACTCCCTCTCTGTAGTTTTAAGAGACTGTTACACCTAAGTATAATTTCAAATAAAATTATATGTGAGATCCATTTGGAATTGGAATGGGAATCTTATTCCCATCCGTTTCCAATTCTTGGCAAACCAAACAGGGACTGAAAATCCTTCACACGAAGCTTGTGTTGGTATTTCCTTTCAACACAAGTCAAATTGTGATTTCAAGTCATTAAAGCATCTTGAAATAAGCCCCCTTGGTGCGAAAGAAGGTCAATTTATGATGCCCCTTTTTCCAGTTGACCAGTAAATACATGTCTACTGCAAACAGGACTTTAGTATATCAACATTTATGTATCATGTACCTATCATCCCGCAATAATTATCAAGATTAAAGAAGTGATATAACCTGCAAATTGCTCAAATTTGAACAGGCTAGTTAAATAGATCATTTTACATTAGAAAAACTTGAAAACTTGTTAGCAAACAGAAGAGAAACGACGAAACTGTGGAGCTTCAAGAAGCAAATTTCCTTTTAGGCATAGCATGGCATACCTGGGGTGAAGATAGCAGTACTATATGCCTGAAATTCTCCAATGTCTTCTGCTGGAAAAACAAATTATACAGTTTTAGAACTCAGTCAAAAAATATAAGCTAGCATCTGCTTAGATATCACGCACACAAGCTACTTCAATGCGAGTTGTTATTTTTCAGATCTGATCATCACTTCTTTTTCTTTTTATTTATAAAGCATAATCTCTTTCTACAATCAAACAAAGGAACAAACTAGGATTCTTAGTACCTCGCAGAGTTTGTACAAGAAAGTATTTTGGAGATTTGGGTCATCTGTGAACGTAAGTTGATGAATGCACTGAGTTCCCTTAAGTTTTTTCAAAAGCCACATCCCAGAGTTAAACAGGGAGTTTGAACTGTAGAGATACCCCAAATGCGGACCAGATATAGAAACATATGTGTGAAGATATCTTAGGTATGGTTCCATTATGCTCTCTGTGGCAACACAAATACAGAACACGTTTCAAATTACAGGTTAATAGAATAGTAAGGCATTGCATTGCATTGATTATATTACCTGCTAATGCTGTTCTTATGATAATATTTCCAATAGAATGTCCAACAAAGCTAAGCTTGATATCCCTTAACAGACCAGATCTTGAAACTTTATCCATTTTCTTTTTAAGGAAAGAGATAACTTCCTCTGCCAGCCTTTGTCCCATTTCTCTAAAGTCTCCAGATGTTTTGTCTTCATTTACCTCTGACATAAGGAACTCCATCTTGGGGTCTATTAAAAGCCATTGATTGCGAACAAGCCGTAAATCCAGATGGTGTCCCTGATGGGTTGTAGATATGACAACAAAATTAAACCAATTTATGATTAAAACTACAAAACAGTTAACAAGAGGAATAGGTAGACTTCATTATACATTGTCCAGGACAGCAGAACAATCTATTGCAAAGAACTTGAATGAAATAAGAAAAATTTATTACCTAAAATCTGACAAATATAGAATTCCCTTTCTCATTTTTGGGTTCATAGGATTACAAATATGTGAATGAAACAGGCTCAAACAAGCAAACTATTGGTGCATGAAACCATAAACAAATAAATTCATAGTAACAGATCCAAATCCTTAGGAAAAAAAGATCATCTATTTCTAAAGTTCCATCTGCAAGAAGAATTTGATCCCATAGTTTCCAATTATCTGCTGGAAAGAGGTGAATCAAATCGTTAGAATTGACCCAGACTGAATTTAAACCTATAAATGGTGGATGGCAAGCCATTACTTATCAGTCAGGGTCAAGCAATTAAATTAAAAGTAAGAAGCTCTAATATTTGGACATTTCAAATATTTGTTTAAGATGAAAACTCCAAGGGCCTTCTCAAAGACTTTTTTTTTTATGGTACTACAAAAAACAAAAGAGCTGACTGTGCCAAAAAAGGAAGATTCAACCTGAAAACAAAAATAATATTCCATAACTACTACATCCCTTTATCATCTTTATTATACCAATATCATAACTCTCTTTTGGAGAATTGGGTGTGATACCTGATAAACAACAAATTAAGGAAATTTATACTGCAGAAACAATTTGAACATGCATTAAACTAATTAATTAGTATTTAGGTGTGTAGAAATGATCAGAACAAAATTCAATCAGAAAGTGATAAAACACAGGTTTTCAATTATTACTTAAATGATGTGAAATCAATTGAGCACAACTTTCCACACTGGATTGTAAAATAGCTAGCTAGACAGTTTGGGGGCTAAAGGGCAAAGAATGAGCCTTGCCTGAAATCCATGCACAAAGATGACAGCCTTCAATTCACGACCATTTTTTGACAGTGCAGCACTAGGTTGCTTCTTACCAGCTTCAGATTCAGTGCTAGGTCCACTGTACGAGCCATGTGCATCTACCAGGTCCAAATTTTTGAAGAACGAATTTTCACTAAGAGTACGCAGCGGTGCATTAGTTACACGTTCCACAATAATAATAGGAATCCGTAGCAGATCCCCAAATATATACATGTCTTGAATTGACCGATTATTAATCTGCATGGAAACAAAAATAATCATGTAGAGCTCCAGACTACAAGATAAAGGAAACAAATGAGTTAAAGTGAGAGCAATACTCACCCTCATTTGGGCAATACTTCGCCGATGAAGGTCAGCACGTGTAGCTGCACTCTGGGCAGGCTGTATAGAACAGAAAATAGAAATTTCAACTTGGAGACCATGGAATAAAGAACATGATGGTGTTTATCACTGAAAGTCTAAAAAAGGACTAACAGTCTATAGATAAGAAATGAACTGGGTAGAAAAATAAAGCATTTACATTCAACAAACTCAAAACTCTTCTATGGCCATGATGGGAGGAATCATCACTTCCACTGCTCATGTAATGATGAGGCATCTCAACCTTAGAGTACACCATCCATATTGACCATTCAGCTCGTCGATCTTTAGTCCACACATCACGCAGAAACTCCAGTATTTTTGTTTTGTTTGCCCTGGAATGAAGAAAAAAGGCCAGTAGATAAACATGTGCAGATAAAGTTATTGCATTTGAATCAACTCATCAATAAATGTGACCAACAATAAGCATCAATCAAATCCATAATGAAGGATGGCCAAAGGTTATCATAAATTTAAGAAAATGTGCAAAGGGAGATCCTGCAGTTTGTCAGGTCACACTTTGGGTCCTAATTTAAGAAACCCCTAGTCTGCAATTTGCAACCTGAGGTTCCATCTCAGTTACAAAAAACACGCAAGGAAGACAGTATTCATAAAACTGTTAGGAAAACTTACAAAAAGTACACAGAGACTGCATCTGCTTAAATTCCTGGCTTTGATTTTCAAAATTCTGAAGTTGGACCTTGAGATTCCATGATAGTTACAAAACACCCTAAGGTGGACGTCTAAAATTTTAACCGCGTGAAAGAAAAGCGCATTTTCCAACAATTGCCAAGATGCAAGTCATGCATTATTGCCTTCTCTAATCACATTGAAAATTCTTTGGAGGAATCTTTGTTTGACTAGATTGAGGGAAGAGTTCCAGAAAAGAGAAAAAGGAGATGTGAATAGGTAGGGGTGGGAAGAGAGCATAGATCCAAGATGGGACAACAGGTGAGAGAAAAGAAAAGAAGAGAAAATGGAGCAGCAGCCACCCTTTTAAAATTATCTAGACTGTCCCAGCAGAAAAGACCTTAAGAGTTAAAATTACCTGTGAGCTAGGTAACTTAAGTGATCATATAATGCTAACCATGTACAAGTTGGGAAGGGATCCTGTCCACCCTCATACCTTGTGACTAAACTATATAAAGTCAAATAAACAAACAATTCCAAACATAGAATCAAATAGTTGCAATAAACTAACAATACCAGTTTACCAAAATTTGTTGTTCTTTTCTTTCACCCCTGAGTCTGCCAGCTTTTTTAAACACAAGGGCTTGCAAAAAACAACCATGGAAAGTATTTTTGCCTTGATGTTGTCCAGCAATGGAAACCACATTCCACAGGTTGGTAAATTCAATATTGCTAAATAAGTAACTCTTATTCCGCATTATATCTTTAAGTTGAGTCACCAAAATGAGAATTCATGATGATGAGAATAACAATGGTTACAAGCCCGTCCATCATAAGTTTCACAAATTCCATCATAGAAATTTTATGATCCACGTTAAACGCATACCAGAAAATCTGTCATTGGTCTTCAATTAAGCAAATTTTACAGCTTGTATCCAAGCACTTAAGAAAATGCAAGGGATGAAGTACCTTTTCTGGTTAAATAACTATGGTCAGTTGTGATGTAACTAAATGAAAGGTCACATCTATAACTTACCAAATGAAATGTATTCTTCCTCGTAAAAGGAAAATATAGAAAACTCTAACTGAATGTGGCAACTTGGTGGAAAAGCAAACCTGTGGAACTGCAGAAAAATGCTCCATAAATATGATAATTGAGCGCCCAATGAATGAAAGATGTTCACAACAGCAGCCTTTGATGAAATGTGGGGCAAATTATCACTTTGAAAATCTATAGTGCTGTTTGCTTTCTTTCCAAGAGGAGACAAAAATATTAAGTAAATAAGAAAGGACTTAAACTGAATGTAACATCAAAATGTGTTAACTATACAGATTATAGGAAGGACCTCGAGACCATTCTGTGGCTTTCCATGTCCTGAAACTGCAACATCAGCAGTAACCAGATTTGCTTGCACAATAGAATCAAACATGCTCACATCATCCACGTTGGAAGCAAAATCAGATACATCAATAGTGTGCTCAATGCCTTTGCTGATTTTTTGTAGCTCTTCCAGCAATGTGTTGCGGGCAGCTAATAATGCTTTAACAAGTGTGATCTTTTTTATATCTAAAGAAGCCAATAGACCCAATGCCTGGTCAATCACAAAATGAAAATTTCAACACATGGAAATACACAAAATCTGAATAAAGCTAAAGTACAGGCTCCTCCACACCAGATAATAGCGGGTTTCAAATTTAAAAATGCTATTGCATCCTCAAATCTTTGGGCTTCAACCAAATAGGAGAACTTTTACCTTTTCTTAAGCTATACAAACCTGCAGTTTTAGAATATTTTTTCATCAATTATCTTTTGCAGGAAAAGGACTAGACCTAAAAGGAAAAACATGTGTTATATGCTTACAATTCACATAAAGGTTAATTCTCCTTCAAGCATCCATTGAGCATCCCCAGATTCTAGGGGTTGTCTATTATTTGGGTGAATCTCGATATTCTCTTCTCTTTGCACTAAGGAATAGGCCTATAGAAAGATCTACAGTATTTCATAAAAAGCAATTTCTGGATACCTCTGGAAAAAGTATCAAAACATACTTAAAATAAGGTTTGTTGAAGGTAGATAAGAGATAAGAAGTTATTCTGGCAAATTTTATTAATGAAGCAATCATGCAAGCTCCTTCTAGTATTTTTAAAACAAAAAACTAAGGAATGATTTGAAAAGAAAATTGTCACAGTCAACCCACTCAACCCATTGCTTGCCTGGACTGTACACTAGTGCTAATAGTAGGATAAAAACCAAGCTAGAGTAAACTGCAAGTTTTGCAGAAAAGGGTATGCAAATTGGCATATATGCACATGCATTCACTCAAATATAACGACATTCACACAAGAGTGTCTGGCAAGTAAATACTTTCATTACAAATCAGAAGTACTTGAAGCATAAGCTAGAAATTTAAGCCGCAAAATGCTGCATGAATGCACAAAGTTATGCATAGAGGCTAAAAGCATGTAAAAGATTATCCATTGTGTATGAGCATACTTGGTGGGACCCATCACTAATTTTGCCAGTAGCATCTTGACCGTAAGAACCACTGCAAGATACAACTCATCAAGTTATTTTAGATAACCCATGTCAAAAAAAAGTGATCATGACAAGGTTGGTTGACTTGATGCAGAAGTGTGACAAACCTGAGTACCTTCAAGAAAGAACCAGCTTTCAATAGACTGATATGCACACTAACATCAACAAGCACAGAATGAAATGCATCAAAGTGGACAGGGCAATATGAATGCAATCCTAGAAGAGCTTTAGGAGGAATTCTAAATTCATGGACTGCGACAGAAGAAGCATCCGGATAAGCCAGCAGCTCAGCCCTGTACAGTGCACATATCTATCAGTACAATATCCAAATTTAATCAACAAACATTGAGCAGGCAAGAAAAAACAATGGATCATTTTAACTGCAATAATGAAAAAACAATTTCCCTTAACTCACATGGTATCTGTCATGGGAGCTTGCATAAGCTCGAATTTCAAAATTACAGCAGAGGTTGATGGACCCTGCAAATTGTAGACCATATCAGTTTGAAGACATTAAATATCTGCATCAGTAAGTTCTGAGCTGGGAGGTACAGCACAGAAAATTGTAATAAATATATGCATTAAAGATATTAGCAGTATTCCCATTAAATCCCAGGTTAAAGGAGTGGGGCTATTTTGAAGAATCAAAACGAAATAATATTTTTATCCTCTTCTCAGTGACAGCTAGAGTTGAAAGTTTTTTGAAAGCAGTTCCACAATTTTGTTAGTTTTGAGAAGAAACAGCTAGAGCTAAAAAAAATTGAAAACAGTTCCTCGATCTTGTTAGTTTTGAGAAATGCAATATTCCACTTCTTTCTGATGTCATCATGTAGGTGCAGAGTTTTGACACGCACATAGAAGAAACTTTCAAAGGATCATTTTTCTTTCTCACCAGACCACTTCATATTAGACACTGACCAGCTATATATATCAACCATGATACGAGAGATCCAAACACTAAGCGGACCATACATATTGGTATTCTGTTATATCCTAGCAAATCCTGTTTTCTAGAGCAGTTTGTTTCTCTATTCTAGTTGGTTTCACTTCACTTGAGCACAGTTAGGCAACCTTCTGCTGCATTTCCCCCTTTAATTGTAACTACATGAGTTAAAAAGGCAGCTTATTGTATCTGGCAAGCTAGCATTGCACAAACACTCACGAGCGCGCAGGTGCACACACAGAGAGAGAGAACAGTATGGATTACCTCATTTTCACCAAGAGGTAGAGTGAACGAGATCATGATAGATAAACGAATATCTTGTCTCGCATATTTAATCCGAAAAGGCTGTGTCAAGAAACTATTGTCTGTATCATCAATCCTCCATATCCCATATATGTTTTCACCACCCAGATCAGGAGCTGCGGCTCAAATAAATATCATTTCTTTCTTAGCTCGTCCCAAAAACATTAAGCATAGAAAAAATTCACATAATAGTAAATCATTCAATAGAAGCTAACTGCATCTCTAAGCATGAACAATAACAACATCAAAGCATATAAATATGAAAACAACTGATTTTCATGTAGACATCCAAAACAGCTCCTCCTCAAAGTTACTGAATTTGCCCAAATACTCATACTTTGCCTAAATACAATGTGAAGGAGAATTGTGGTTAATTAACAAACAATATAGCAAAATCTCACACCTTTCTGCTTCAAGTGAATATTCTACAGATATGAGAAAAAACCCAGAAACAAAAACACAAACAAAAGAGAGAAATCTTGAGTTTATTGAGGTTTACGATGAGCATAGGAACTGTGGTTAATTAACAAGAAATGTGGCAAAATTCTAACCTTTCTTGTGACAAACAAAACTTCTTATAACTAGGAAGAAAACCCAGCAGAAACAAAGAAACTCAGGAAAACAACAGCAATAAGAGTTGAATTTGCTTTTACCTTCATATTGAACAACCCTTGCAGGGGTTGCTAAGGATGTATACTCACTATCTTCCCATCTCATGCTGATCTTTATTTGATACCATCTAAACACCCAAAAACAGAAAACCCACAAAAAGAAATGAAAACGGAATCAAAGAGACATGATTGAGAAGAAATGGTGAGAGCATTATTACCCTTGCTGGAAGAGGTCTAGGTTGTGAAACCTGTGAATGTAAACGGCAATTTCTTGCACTGTTTCAAACATGGCAACGAAGACAGACAGACTGTTTTCTTCGGCCTAATGTCTATTTAAGATTAAAACAAAGTGCAGAACATGCTCTTTTTTAGAGGATGATGACTTTATCATATGCCCTTTCTTTTCTTCCTTCTTAGCTCCTACTGTTTTTTTTTTATTTTTTCCTAGTACATCCAAAATGGGATAAAATGGATTGGAATTGATCATATGCTACATTTTTCCTATGTTAAAGAAATCATTTTCTGTAATATAGTGTTAAATTAAATTCCTATAGAGTAGTAAAATTTTGTGATTTGCTTTATTTATAGCTTCATTTCTAGGAAATTATAAATCAAGTATTGTTAATTTTATTGAATATCCTTCCCAAATAATCTTATGCATATTAAATGAGAGGAATCTCTAAATACAGAGTTTATATTTCTTAGGAAATCATGAACTAAGTCTAGGACAGAAATTTTAAATAAAATTAGTTTTATTATACTAAATATTTAGCTAGCTAAAATGCTGACAAAGGCTTGTTTCATAAGTATTATGTTAGTTATGGGTTATTTTAGATAAGAAAATAAAAAATAATTTATGAAATTATATATTTTTTAATTTCATTCCCATTTATTTTTTTAATTTTTAATTTATCAGATTAGTTTCTTATTATTTTAATAAACTTGAAAAAAATAAAATATTAATAAATTATTTTCCAGCTTATTTTTTATTATATAACCAAATATTAAAAAGTGTTTTTTAACTTATTTTTTATTAAATTATCAAATATCAAAAAAAAAATTATTTTTATAAAAAAAATTTTCAAATAAAATTTATTTCCAACAAATAAACAGGATTAATAATAACAAGACAAGTTTTAGATTTCGTGGCTTTGAATATGATGCACACCTTTGACTTATAAATTATAATAAAATTTATTTTAATATATTTTTAAATAAAAACTACTATTTACCATAATCATACCCTTAAAATATGCAAGTTTGCATTTAAAAATTATTATTAATTATTTTATTTTATTTTATTTTATCTAACAGTAACAAGACAAGTTTTAAATTTCGTAGCCTTGAATATGATGCACACTTTTGACTTGTAAAGCACAATGATGGTGACTTTTGAGCATTCATTAATCATTTAGATTTAACTTTATTAATGAACTTTTCAGCGAGGAGTTGGAATATATTTCTTACGGGGTAACAGGTGTGACAAAGCTACCTGTTTTACCGGATTTTGCTTTTTAAATTACTACAGTAAATTTAAACTAAGTTTTGATAACATAATATTATTTAAAAAGAATATCATATTTTTATTCTCTTGTACTTCTAAAATACAATATTTACTAAATATTATTATTTATAAATATGACAAGATAATTGTGATAGCGATATTTATACATGTCATATTTTTAAAACACATAGCTTAACATGTAATTTCACTATCAATCTTCTTAATTAACCATTCAGTCAATTAATCTAATAGCATCAACTAATCAATTGTTTAACATAAAAACTATAATTTTGTGAAGTTTTTCTTTCAAATATATTTTATAAATACAAAAATATATATTTTTCAACTTGTAAACTAAAAAACAAATTTCAATAAAAATCTCAAGAAATTATTATTTACAAGGTAGTTGTCTTCTCTTTTTTTAATGCCAATAAAATAGTCGGGTTTGAGATAACGAGTGATTCTGAACGATCAGATATGAATTTGCTACAACTACATATAAGGATTTACCTCATAAAGATTACATGGATGGCCTAACAAATACATTTATAAACAGATCTGGGTCTAAGAAGAGATCTGGTCATGCCAGACCAAAATAATGGCTAAAAAAAATTATAACTTTTGATTCGACTATTAAATCATTTAATCATTATTTTGATTGTCAGATTTTTAGATTCCAAAAATCTTATCTCAAGATCTTGGTTCTTGTAGTTTTGTGATCTTCCTTATTATTTTTTAGTTTTTTTTTTTAGCTAAGAGAGGGTTTCAGGCTTTTTTCTTGTTTTTTTAAGATTTTGTAAACATTTTAAGGAGATAAACTTTATTATTAATTTTTAGAAAGAATAAGCCTATAAATTTAGGGTTCACAAACCTATAAATTTTGACGTTCACAACTATAACCCTTTTCACTCATAAAAATTATTGTTTTCTTTGTTTGTTGTTATTTTTAGGTTCCGCATGCATCAATCAACTAATTTATTTGATCATTACGAACCAGTTGATCAAGTATTCTCTACAATTTATTTTATTTTCTAATGTGTTTTGTTATCTATTTATATAAACTCTACAAAATTTAAATATCAAATCATTGAATATAAACTCTACAAGATTTAAATATCAAATAACATTCTTTTCTATTCTAAATTTCTTCTCATACTTTACATTAGTCATTGAAATATTTCTTTTAATATTTTTTTTCTTTAAATTCTTCATACCATGTCAAATACAACCTTATTATTAATAGTTTTAAAAAGAAAAAAAAAAGTTCAAATACAGTGAATTTTTTTTTTGGTTTTAGGTGTTTAAGAACAATCACGATTACATTGACTTTAAACGACTCATCATATGAGGTGTAAATTCATTTATGATAAATCTCTACGAATTAATGATACCATGGCCATGAAATTTCCGCAACTTAACAGCACAAATAACGGTTCCATAAAGAAAAAGGGTAGACAACTAATGATACACCAAAAGAATTGATGAGCATTAAATAACTGTGCATATATTACTTCAATGGTTCATAAATTTAGGGTTTGCAGAAGAAAATTGTGTTCCTTTTACTCTGCAAACAAGCTCTCTTTTCCAATTAAGCAACTCTTTCATATAACTACTCTCCTGGTCGAGATGGAGAGAAGAAAGTGAAAGTCTTTGTCATCCAGGTTGTCTAAGTAATATTATATACGACGATAAATTTGTTATTTCATTCAAATTATAATTTTTTAAAGAATAAAGGTAAATATAACAAGGATAATTTTCCCATTTATTTGAAGAACTTATTATATATTTTTTTTATGGTGCCTGTTGTTTTGCCTATAACATAAATGGCTATTGTGTGTATTTATTAATGTGTGGAAATGAGCAAGATTTAGTGAAGTTGAGGGGATAAAAGAAATCTTTCAAAAATATTTTCCAGAACAGGCAGGTGTGGATCATTTTGCTGCCAAAACCCTGATGAGAATAAAAATAAAAATAAATATATGTGTGAAAGTTTCTGAGCTGGTTGTTCGACTAAATGGAGCTTACTTGATTTCTCAAGACTTAATTGGATTATATGTGACCTCTTTCAATGGTAGAATTGTATGGCATTTTGTTACAAATAAATTGGATTATATGATACCTGCTAATTCACTAGAAATGGCCTATTAGTCTAGCCACCTTGATGAACTAGCCTGAGCTAAATGCAGAACATTTTAGCAGGATTTGAGATTAGTCGTTGATGGCCAGACCAACTCTAGCCCAACCAGTTAAATAAGTTTGCTGAGAGCTTTCAGACAGTAGAAGGCGTGGAGGTTTTGAAAGACAAGCAAGCTCTCTTCAATGTCTCATAGAGGCTGCTGAGAGAGCAAATGTAGAGCTGCCATCCTTGTCTCAAACCAATAATTGGCATGTTCTAAATCTTCTTCCTGCGTTTGACTGCTGGATCTCACCTCTGTGATGCTTACTCATTATCTTGCTGTTTTTCCAGTTTGCCTTTCAAAACTGCAACTGCAGATGGCCCCGAACATATAAATGCCACTTCGACAAAGACAATTCGAAGAATTGTGTGCAGATTTGCTGGACAGGTAGGTGATCTTTGGGTTTAATAGCTGGTTATTTCTTACACAATGCAAACCAGTAAATGATTTCCAGGGTTCCTCTCCAATTCCCATGAAAACTCAGCAGGTGGCAACTGCAATCTATTCTTTTGAAGGCTAAGAGGTCCGGTTCAAACTGAACTGAAAGATGCAAATCTTCCCTTCAAAGATATTGATGAGGTGATCCTTGTTGGTTCAGGATCTTGTGAGGAAAATGACTACAAAGGAACCTCATGTAACAGTCAATCCTGATGAAATTTTTGCCCTTTGAGCTGCAGTTCAGGTTGGTAGTTCAACAGCTTATGTTTAGTGCTATATTTTTGGCTATTCAAAACAAAATTAGCTGTTTGAGCTTTGTAGTTTTTGGCGGTGCTGTCACATTTAAGTTTTACTTGTTTTTCTGCTAGTAGACTGAATTCATGATTTTTATTTCCACGCGGCTGTTCTAGCCGGAGAAGTTGATGACTTGTGCTCTTAGATGTGACACCACTGTCTCCGGGGCTAGAAACTATAGGTGCAGTGATGACCAAAATCTTTCCAAGGAACACAGCCATACCAACCTCCAAGTCAGAGGTGTTTTTCACTGCTGCAGATGGACAGACAGTTGTGGAAACAAATGCCTACCAGGGCGAGAGAGATTTTGTAAGGGATAGCAAATTTCGTGGAAGCTTCCTCCTGGAAGGTATCCCTGCTGCTCTGCTTGGAGTTCCACGGATAGAGGTCAAATTTGAAATTGATGCCACCGGAATTCTTTCTGTCACGGCTGTTGACAAGGGAACAAGAAGAAGCAGGACATCGCCATAGCTGGTGCCAGCACCCTACCTAGTGATGAAGAGCGAATTTTGGCGAAAATGTTCTGATGACATTCCAGTATTCAACAAATATGAGAAATATAATATTGCAGGTGGAGAGAATGGTGAGAGAAGCAGAAAAATTGCAAAGCAGGACAAGGAAAAAAGTGATGCCATGGAAACAAAGAACCTGCTGCAGTTAAGGAGAAAGTGGAAGCTAAATTGAAGGAGCTTAAAAGATGCCATCTCAAGCAGGGCCACCGAAGGCATTAAAGAAGCAATGGCTGTCAGCCAAGAAGTCATGAAGCTGGGGCGATCCTTCAATGATCAGGCCGGAGCCCCAGGTGCGGGACCCGTGCCGGAAGTTCTGCTCGGTCATCGAGGTCAACAGGAAAAAGGACAACGGAAATGTCATCGATGAAGAATTCAGTTGTATCTTTTCTTCAAGGAATGGGCAACTAATGTTTATAGGTATACTCACGGTTGTCAAATATATATTTTTAAAACTGAATGAAAAATACAAAATAAACTTAATTGTAAAAATAAATTGTAAAATTATAAAATTATAAAGAATTTTTTTTATATATATGGTTCAAGTACTTTAAAATATATAATTTAAATAAAAATTTATATATGCTTATATTTAAAAATACATGGTTCAACAATTCAATATATATACTATCCCACATTGCATAATAAAGAGACGTTAATTGTGCCGTTGAAGTGAAGGTAAGAGAGGATATACTGGGAATCAAGCCTGACAAAGAAGTCTGACATGTCATCCCCTTCGAAGGGTAGCTGGCAACAATGTCTTTTGAGTGGACAAATGGCATGCCGTTATTGGTTTGGAGTATTTCACTATTGAAACATTAATTGCACTATTGCAGTGCAATATATGTTTTTATTGAAATTATAAAATTAATATCAAAATCATGATTTTTTATTTCAACCTAATTTTACCAATTTTTAAGTTTTACTTAATATCAACTCATATCATATAATTTTACAAGTTGAATCACGATTTTAACAAGTGTAAGAATTGGGGTGAGAAGAGTGCATGATTTCTATGATTTCGTTTAGATATTATATGTTCTAGTGTCAATGGTGGACTATAGAAGGAACATGTTTTTGATGGTCAGGAGCCCCATGTGATGAAGCTGCTTGCATTAATTTTCTTAGAGCACCGTATAATTTTCAACTTGTGTATTCGCTGCCACTGAACTTCTCTATCAAACCTGGAAATACCCTGCAAGTTAGGCAAGAAAACGGGGACTGCTTGACATTTTAATAACGAGTTACGTGCCAATTGGGGAAGCTGTTATCATGCCTGAGAGGTCCTCTCTATTTGAAAATTTACCATTGGGTCAAAGTTATCTGTTTGGAAATGAAATCGAAGTTATTGGTTTGTAAAACGATTGAGTTGGAGCGTGTTAAAATATTTTCCTGTTCAAGGAGCTCTGTGGCTGGTTAGCATGGCGACTTCTCAAATTTGAAATATTTGCCAGTACTGAGGTTGCCCAAGTTGCATAGCTGAGAGATCGAGAGAACCCACGTTTATACAAGAATCCTGACTCTGTAAATATATATATATATATATATATATATGAGATGATGATTCTGCAAATATTACATAGGTAGGTCTAGTGAATCTATGGCTACGTAGACAAAGGCCTTCTTTTGTTCCAAGAACAAGCCATTTTAACATAACAAAAAAGACCAAAGCAAGCCATTTTCAGTAGCTGCTGCAGCTCAAGACCATGTAATTATCAGTTCAAGTTAGAGATGAGAGCAAGCAGATCATTATTCTGTCGAATAGATCTTTTAAACACTAGAACAGACTCATTATGTGTACTTAACTCCATTTTGATGCTCCTGAACTTCATGGCTCTGCCAACTAATGAGCCAAAGATTTGAGACAAGTACCTTTGACTGACACAAACGAAATTATAAGAGACTGATGCTGCTAGAACTAAATGACGGGCTAGAATCCAAAGAGAAGCCTCCAAGCATTAAAGATCTTGCCTCTGTTTTTCTTGGTGTTTCTTGCAGGTGGTTGAGTTGCTTTGCCTTCATCAGCTATGAAATCACTTTGGTGGTGGATCCGGCAGTACCCTTGTGAAACTGAAGATGATCTGCTCATAGAAAACGCCCTTTTGATTGCACTCTCAAGTTTGGCTGGATTTTCTTTGTCAATCTTTAAACTACGAGAAGAAGCAGAACAGCTTCTGCTTAAAATCACCCCAAATATCTCTCCAACTTCTTCTTCTTCTTCTTCTCCCTTCTCTGGAAGAGAATCATGGTTTGCAGTGCACATGCTATCATGAATCTCTGTAGTCACTCTGCGCTCTGAACTCTGTTTTGATGTAAGCCCAGGTGTTTGGTGCTCTGAAAGATCTACAGATCTTGATTTTGAGATGCTAACTTGTCTAATCTTTGAGTAGCCATTCATTTTTTTTCCTTCCTTCAACCTTGATCAGGCCTGTGGATCATGTGCAATACTGGTGTGGAAGAGTTTAAAAGTAAGAGTACAGAAAATAAGTGGTGTTGGTGCCAAGAGAGATGAGGTCAGACAGTGACATGCATGTATTTATGCAAGATTCTGACGCTAAGGTTAAATGTGATTCTCCACAAAAGTAGAAACTCTCATTAATTTCCTCTGGAGATTGAAATTCTTTGAATATTTGTTAGCTGGCATGCTGAAGTCCTACCATGTCAAGGTTGGTAGCTTGTGTCTTGAAAGTTGGCACCCTCGTTTGGGAAAATGTCGAGTCTGATTAGCCAATTCAGAGGCTCCATTTTAACACATCCTGTACCCCACGGGGCAGGCCAGCAGACAGCTTTTGACATTGTTGTAAGATGTAGGGCCTTGAATTATATCAGCTAGTAGAAGCTAAACACTCGAGTAGCTAGCTAGAACACACAGATGAACGCTCTGATACAGAGGGATTGAATGGGATAATAAGAAAAAAACTCCTTAATTCTGGGCATCTGTATTCAATCAACCCCATTCATAGAATCATTTTAAGCTTTGATCCTGGCATG
The DNA here is from genome assembly GCA_033617975.1 of Populus alba x Populus glandulosa. Lineage (NCBI taxonomy): Eukaryota > Viridiplantae > Streptophyta > Magnoliopsida > Malpighiales > Salicaceae > Populus > Populus alba x Populus glandulosa. The sequence continues at coordinate 13,578,061 of CM066161.1, forward strand.
GTAGTCATCGAATTCTTCTAAATATATTAGTTGTAAAGAATATATATATATATATATATATATATATATATATATATATAGATAGATGTAAGGATGGTTCCTGCAAGCGCTGATGCAAAAAATTCCAGGTGCACAGTGCCAAGTTTCAGCAGTTGAAGCGTCTCCGATCTTTAGATTTGACATGCGCTAGATTTTCTTGGAGTTTCGAACAATGTCACGGGACATCAACGTTGAAATCTGCAAATATGATCAGAACATGATCACTGTTTTCCATTTGAGTGCCTTGAAATCTGGCGAGGAAGAGACAAAAGTAATTAGAAGCTTTGTTCAAATGTCAAGAGTTGCTGAAAAAGGACGGCAAAGCATTTAAAGATAATGCGAGTGCTTGAATTTTAAACTATGGTATTTTTCCACTACTTTTTTTTATATATATAAAAAATGCTAATAAAAGAACTAATTTTTAAATTATGTTGGGTAATGTAATAGTAATTATTTTTTAAATTTTTTTGTTTATTTAAAAATATATTAAAATAATATATTTTTTAATTTTTTAAATTTATTTTTAATATTAGTATGACAAAATAATATGATAATAAAAAAATATTAATTTAAAATAAAAATATTAATTTCTTAAAAAAATATTTTTAACACATAAAAAAACAAATAGAGCATTAAGGTAGGTAGCTCACAATTTATGGTGTGAGTCCCAGCCATCCTGACCGCCAACTAGCAAGAATTCTGCAACATTTATGCTGATAGGGACAGTGATATTATTTTGTCATCGTAGCAATCTTAGCAATTAAGTTAGGATAGTTTTTATATTTTAAAAATACTTTTAAAAAATATATATTTTTTTATTATTTTATTTTAAATTAATTTTTTTTTAGTATTTTTAGATCATTTTAATGTATCGATATTAAAAATAATTTTTTAAAAATAAAAAAATATTATTTTGATGTATTTTTAAATAAAAATATTTTTAAAATAAAAAATTCACATGTAAGTAACCAGGATCTCTTCTCTAGCTAGAATGATTTTGGAGTTTTTTTTATTAAGAAAAAAGTTACATAACAAAAAATAATAATAAAACAATTTTAAAATAGCACATTTTATGAGAAATTAATTTGTTATGTTAACCTGAGTTGTCTCAAATTAATTCAATATATTGTTATTAAATATTAAAAAAAAATCATCTAAAAATTTATTTATTAGTTGTTTTTTAAACTAGTAAAGTTAATTGTAAATTCTTATATAACTTTTTTTTTCTGCTAAAAAAAATATTAATAATATTTAAATAATTTATTTTATATTTTAAAAAAATTAATTTGACGCACAACATAACACGGATGGATCAATCCTAAATCCTAAGTACTATCCTAATATCATATATACTAATTGCTTTTGAGCATGTATCTAATGTGGTCAGTGACATTTGAGCAACAAGAAAGCTCTTCGTGCAGTAACTTGTCTATATATAATACATGGAATCGATCACCAATAACTGAAGCAGAAAGAGACAGATATGGGAGGGAGAACGAAGGATTTCAAAATCATCAAGACACATGGTAGGGTAAGAGATCTGCACGGCAAAGTTAGGAAATAATAAATCCAGAGCAAGTTTATTTTTGTATTTTTAAATTATTTTTTTTAAATAATATTTTTCTAATTTTTTCTTCTTTTTAAAAAAAATTAATTTTTTTTTTGCCTTTTCAAATTAATCTCTCTACCGGGGTGTACACACACATTTATGCTAAAAGTGTTCATAAACTATACCTTTTAACTTTATTTTTATGAATAATCACGTCTTATTATATTAAAAAAATATATATATCATGATACATTTTCATATTTTCATGTTCTCTTGCGAACAATCATGTTTTTATATAAAAATGCATTGTATATCATGATACAAATCATATATTTTTGCTTTTTTTTTTATCAACAATCATATTTTATTATATTAAAGGGAATAAATATTACCTCTTTACATTTTGATGTTATTTTATGGACAATCATATCCCTTATATCAATATAAATAAAATTAATTTTATATTAAATATAACTAGAAAAATTCAAAATAATACATATTTATGGTTCAAAATGTAAATAAAATAGAAAACATGACTAAAGTAATTTTAAATACAAAAAAAAGAGAGGATAACGCACAAAACCCAAGAATTTTCTTCTTTAAAAATCACTTCACACCTCCTCGAGAATAAACTTTTAAGTTTTAAGGTTATATCTAAACCTATTTAAATTTTTTTTTTAATTTACTCGAATCTCAATTAGTTTTCAAAGATTTTAAAATTAATAAATCAATTTATAACAAATTAGTAATTTTTAAATAGCGAACTCAAGTCTTAACCCATTAATCCACACCCCTCATAGTTCTTTTAAAAATATTCTTTGGAACACAAGTAGAAGAGATTACATTACTCTCATGCCAAACATCCATGAAGAATTAAAAAAAACAAGTTGAGAAGGCGAATGCACCTTCCAAGTCGAATCAAATCCACGAAACAGACATCAGTTGCATGCTGCACTTGCAGCAACTCAATGAACTAAGCATATCTGAGAACAGCAGCGCAGATTTATTTTAGATTTTCAAACACTTAGCAGCGCAGATTCTAAAGAACAGCAGCAAATCTGAGAGATCATTCAAAAGCTCCCATTGCTGGCTCCGGAGGGTCGATCAGAAAAATATCAAGAAGCTTATCAATTGTTGTGTACTCGTGGTCTGGATATAACTTCGAAGCCTCCAAGTCATCATCACCTAGTTCGTAGCCAGTCATATCACCCTTTATGAATACACTGTGAAGGATCGACACTGGAATATTTTGTGGAGGTGGCAAGGCGGCAACAATATTGTTAACAAACAAGTTAAATATTAACCAAATTTAAAGAGTATCAATTCACATAAATATATATATAAATAGTAGGTGTTAAGCCAGTTTTTGCGTATCTCAATTAATTTCACGGACTCTGAAGTTAACGATCATATAAGTTTTCAATGGTCCTGGGATTTATAAAACTCAAACTAGTGACCTAGAAAGCAAATTTAAAGCCTGACGAGTTAAGTTACACCCCTCAAGATTTATGTATGATTTTTTTCTTATTCTTGGGTTATCAAGGTTAAATGGTTTAAAAAGCATAATTATTAAACTTGAAATGATATTATTTTAATTTTTTTTAAAAAATTAAATTAGTTTTTTATTTTGTTTTTACGATATAAATTACATTGAGAGTTGACTTGTTATGTTGATTAAATTAATTTTAAATTTAATTTTACATAAAACTCAGCTGAAATCAGGGAACGAGTTAATGAATCATTATGATAACTTGTGAGTTTTATGTAATTTTTACCATGACATAACTAATAAAATAGCAATACATTTTATTCAGCATTGATGTTTTAAAAATCATAAAATAATATCATGAAAAATTCTTACTCTCAGAGAGCTTCACAAGCTCTTCCTCGGAGAGATGAACCCTAATAAAATTCTGACCAGTCTTCTTTTCCCATAGAGAGATTATTTCAAGCTGAGAAACGATGTTCTTGGGTGGCTGATAGGTTACAACTCGGTTCAATGTTCTTGCATCATCTGCTACCTTGATGGTATACATGGCAACATCCTCTTCATAGTTTAGAACCGCTGAAGGATATATATAAAGAATGAGAGAATTAGTAGTAGAAAATTTGTTAAATTTTTTTTCAAGAAAACATATTTAAAAAAAAAAAATTAAGATGACAATATATTAGATTAATTTAGGTTAACATATATAATTCATTATCCAAATTATATAATCGTGATAACTTTATATAAAATAAATTAAAAAATATATTAAAACTCAATTCTCAATTAATCTAATGATAAATAATAAAATTAAAATAAACAATTAAAAAAAATACTCGAATCAATCTAAGTTAATATGTTAAATATGAATCATGGACCAAATAATTCAATATAAAACAAATCAAAATAAATTATAAAATTAAAATTTTAATTATGTTAATATTAAATAATAAAATTAAAATAAAAACATGAATACACCTTTACTAAATCGTCAAACCCTTAACTAATTCTCAATCAACAACAGATAACATCTTCAACTAATTCACCTCCAGGAGTATTTACAAAAAAATCAGGCAACAAGCAATGTACAGGTCAGTTTTTAGCTTTCAGACTTTTAAAATTTAATTTTTAACTTATTTTTACTTGAAAACATTTTAAGAACATTATATAAATTTTAATAAATAAATTATTAATCCTAAAATATTTTAACATTATTTTAAAAAACAAAATTAAACAAATTAGAAAACTAAACAGATCCTATCAACTTTTTCTTGCATGTTTATAAGAAAGAAAAAACATCTATTAAAAACTCCTCTTTAAAATCTATTGAAACAAATTTCAGTTTTTTTTTAGCAGTTGAAGTATGGTTATTCTAAAATTTTGACAATTGTTTTTCTTCTTTACTAATATTCAGAACTGAAAAAAAAAACATAAAACCTATAAAATAATAGGAATTACATGATTGAGGAATACGGTACAAACTGCATTCCTTTAAAATTTTAAATTATTTTTTTATGTTTTTAAATCATTTTAATATGTAGATATTAAAAATAATTTTTTAAAAATAAAAAAAAATATTTTAATATATTTTTCAATAAAAAATATTTTAAATCATCATTGTTATGGTAATCCAAACACACAAAGATTCAAATGAAGTTTTCCTAACCAAAATATCAATTGGGCAGAAACTGTTTGGGAACGCAGTTGAAATCGCGTTCTCAAAAAATTTAATTTTTTTTTGTTAAAATTTAATATAGTTTGTATGTTTTGGATTGTTTTGATGTGTTGATGTTAAAAATAATTTTTTAAAAATAAAAAAATTATTAATATGTATTTTAACACGAAAAATTATATGAAAAGTAATCGGTACCACTTTATTAAACAAGCTCGACAAAACATGGTACTCCGTACTTACCCATGGCTTGTCCGTCGCCATAAACAGTGATATCACGTGGCTGCGCATGGGGACGAAGTAATATATTGATAAAGTAGGCACCACAACAATTTGCAGCAACAAAAGTGTACGGTATCCCAGCTGCTTCTATGGCCCTTCTTACCTTTCTCTTCCTGTCAAGAAAAGCTTGAAACGGTGGTAATGGAGAAACCCGATCCTCTTCGATTCCAAAATCCGATGGAATGAACCTCTGATCGATATTTATTTTCAACAAAACTATTAGAACAGCTGAAGTTCTTGGAAGGTTTCAGCCAAAAACGGTCATCTTGCTAAAAAAGAAACAGATACCTTAATGTTACCAGAGACTTTCATGGCGTCTATAATCTTGAGCTGAGCAAGAACTTGCGGGTAAGGTAACGTTGAGATCACTACATCCACTTGCCGAAGTAGCGATACAAGTTTATCGTGTTCATCCAATTCTCCCTGTTACATCACAAAGTTTACAAACAAATCAAATATTTAGCTATATTTCTCTACAGATTGCTCAAAGTGAAGGGTGATATCATGGAGAGCTTGAATATTTGGTTACCTTAACAATGGCGACGCCCATGGATTGAAATTCCTGATGGATGTGTTTTTTGGAGGGAGAAGATTGTGGGGTGATGGGACGAGCATAGACATAGGTTTTGTGGCCAAGCAAGACACTTGCCTTCACCATGTACTTGCCTATGTAGCCAGTTCCTCCAAATATAAGGATTTTGCTCAACTCAATATTCTCCATTGCTCTCCAAACTCTCTCTGGTGCTCAATCTACATGCATATGTTAGCATTTATAGAATATGCGAATTGGAAGAAACATTATCAATTAATTAAATTAGATCTTATGATAATCTTGAAAGATATAACTCAACTAATCAAGTTCTAAGTTTGCTTTTTAAAAGTTATGAGTTCGAGTCTCACAAACTTTAGGGTCACTTGAAACTTAAATGATCGTTAATTTCAGAACTTGTAAAATTAATCAATATATATATAAATTGATTCAGATATTTATATTAATAATAATAAAAAAAAAGGTGTTATGAACCTAAATTTGTATTGCTGATGCAAGAGGATAAATAATTCAACTTGTGCTTGTACTAAAGTTTGGATAATGAAAGTTGTGTCTCTCCATTGGTCGCTCGGTCAAAGAAAGTAGAAAAAATTTTCATCAACTTATTGGTTGGTCTATACTTTTGGGAGGCACCCAGATAAAAAAATTATGCGCAACCTTTGCCTTTATCTCTACTTGTAGGTCTTGATCTTGACCTCAAACTAATGCCTAGCTGCCTGAATCTTTGCCTCCTTCCAAGCCCGATAGGAATAGAATCAAAATGCCTTCTTGTTACTATCCATTCAAAAAATATTCTCAATCAGTTGGTGATTGAGTTAGGGACTGCTTCTGAGAACGAGTTGGAACGAAGAGTCAAGGTTTGGAGGTTGTTAAGCGAGGAGATGGAGGAGGGGATACGGCCATAAAAGTTGTTGTCTACGAGATAAACGATGCTGAGGCCAGTGATCTGGGAGAGGAGTGGTCAAGAAGTTTTAAAAATTTAGGAATACGGATAATCAGTTAATTAATTAATTTTAGTAATTATATATATTAAGGTCATTGGTAGCTTCTATTCTATGCTTGGTAGGTAACTTGTGGCTAGTATTTATAAAAAATCTTTTTTGGTGGAAATAGAAACACTTTAATATTTAAATAAATATCTTTTTAAAAAGAAAAAATATAATATTCTAGAGAAATGCTCTAGTAATATATATGGAGTACAGAATGAAAATTGTAAACTTTTGTTCTGAAGGTCTCATGATATATTTATAGGCCATGAGTTTTGTTATTTTGTGAAGAGGAGAGTCTGAAGTGTAATATTATCTTGATAGCATTTAATGAGGGATAAATATCTCTTACATTTGTATTAATATTTGATGAGAATATGATGGGTTTAAATTCTTCATTTCAGTGGCTCCAGCGTACTGGACCATAAGCCTGCAAGTCTGAGTTTTTTTTTGCCTCTTTTTTGTAAGAAAAAAGAGTATTGGACTCGATTGAGTTTATGATTCAAGTCACGAGTTTAACGAGTTAAGCCACAACAACCGGGTATTTTTTTTCTTCTGATATTGCTTTTTTTTTTTAGTGGTTTCATTTTTTGATATATCTTTTTTAAAAATAATTTTTAAATTATTATTTCAATTAATATCTCTCATCTATTTTTTTTATTGAACCTTTTTTGGATAAAAATTGTTTTTGGATTGTGTTGTGCATATTTAATTTTTGAAAAAAATTAATATGATTCATCTATATTTTTTTTTTATCTTTTCGTATGCAATAACTTTATTTTTAAAAATAAAAAATATTATTTTCAAATAATATTTCTAATATGTGCAGCGTTGCTTAATATTGTTTTTTTACTCTTTTTTTTTTGCAATCAATTTAATATGTGTATCTATTTTTAATATCTTTTGATTGAATAACAAATTAATTTTAATGAAAAATTTTAGTAAACACAACCAGGTAAATATTTTTTTTATTAACACATTTAATTTTATCAATTTTATATTTAGTTATCGCTAATACTCTTTTTTTTCTGTTTATTAACATACATAATTCTTGATTTATTTGATTACATATATGTATGAATTTTTCAATTTACACTTTAAATTTTTTTAGGTACAAAAGCACATAAAAAACGGTACAATTATTTTGTAAGAGAAAAAGCATAGGCCCTAACAAAATGGGTCAAGTGGAGCTAGATCTAGTAGCGCTTAACTTCTTTTTTTTGTTTCTAATTTATTTTTGAAATTAATGCTTCTTTTTATATGTTTTTCTAACATATATTTTATTTATATTTAGATTAATACCCCTTTTTTTTTTATGTTGTTTAAAGAGCCTCTTTGAAATGATAATTATTTTTTAGTTATGCATTTTATTTTTTAAGAGATTTTTTTGATTCATCTATATTTTTTTTTAATATCTTATTTATATACATGAACTTTATTTTTCAAAATAAAAAAAAATATTTTCAAAAAATATTTCTAATATATATGTGAAGCCTTTCATAATATTTATTTCTTCTTTTATTTTATTCAATCAAGTCTCTATTTCTATTATCATTTGCTTGAATAAAAAAATTATTTTTATAAATAAATTTAGCAAATACAACCAGATAAATATCTCTTATTGCGAGATTAAACATCTTGATATATATTTATCTTTCAATTTTTTTATTTTTATTTTTAGTTATCGTTTATGGTTTTTTTTTATTTGTTAACACATATAATTCTTAATTTATTTAATTGCATATATGCATAAAAAAATTTATCTTCACTTAAAATGTTTTTAATTACAAAAATATATTGAAAAGTACTGCACATATATTTTTTTTTATTTGAAAAACATTATCTCACCCGTATCTTGTTTATTATAAGAGAAGTAAGGAGATATAGTAATTTCCTTATCATCATCTTTAACTTCGGGATTTTAAATGGAGGATCCATGCTCAATTATGATATTTGTTTTATTCAATTGTAACAGTATCTTTGAATTATAGATTAATTATTAAATGAAATTAAGTATTTTTTTTTAACAATTTTGACGGTGTATTTTCACATAAATACAGTGGATTTACATAAATTATTTTTTAAAATGTAACTTTTACTATTTAAATTTTCTAATCTAAGAAATACAACAAATCTCTTTTATTACTTATTGAATTCATTTGAGTGAAAGAAAATGACATAATTTCTTGGTTAATAAATCCACTTTCAAATGTGTGTGTGTGTATTTTGTAACAATTCTAATTGTTATGGTTCCAATGACAACCAATTCTGGAGGTTACCGTTTGAAAATGGCTGTAAGCCAATTCCAGTCGAGGTGTATGGATAGTTTTAAGGTAGGAAGAAGAAGAAGAAGAATAGAGGGAAAGAGAGGGAGGGAGGGGGGGGGGGAATAATACTTGTGCTAATTTATCATGTGTGTTTTTGTAATAGCTCGGCCCAATATGTCGTATATTGTCCGTTTTGGACTTTACCACTTTTATGATTTTGTTTTTTTGTAACGCAAGTCCACTTTTGAGCCTGGCGCCTCTAAACGCGTACAACATGTTAGCAACTAGCATTACTAATAAGATCAGCTACCAAACCCCACCCATCGATATGAGATATTACAATCCACCTCTCTTAAGGAGTTCGACGATCCTGTCGGCACAACTAGAGAGTCAGTGAGGTCAGCTCTGATATTAAATGTAACAGCTCAGCCCAACATGTTGTATATTATCCGCTTTGGGCCTTACTGTCCTCACGGTTTTGTTCTTGGTGATGCGAGCCCACTTCTGAGCCTAACGTCCCAAAACGCGTACAACATGTTAGCAACAACACTACTAATAAGGCCAGCTACTGAACTCTCACCCGCCGATGTGGATGTTATAGTTTTTTTGTTTAAAAATATATTAAAATAATATTTTTTTTATTTTTAAAAATTAATTTTTGATATTAAACCATTAAAATAATCTAAAAATATAAAAAATTCTAACCTTTTTTAAAAATACTTTAAAAAAAAAACACTGCACTTCATTACAAACATAATTAAAGAAGCTTATTGATAAAATGATGCGTATAAGTTGTAAATGAAACGCAGCGTATTGACTCCAATTACAAGAGCAACGATCTTCAATTCAAATCCAGTCCTATTCCTTTTTTTTTCAAAAATCAGCAACCAACCATTTTGCCTCTGGTATCCCCTTGTAACAATTTTCCCACTTCAAACACACCATTGTCCTCAAAGGCAAATCCTGGAAATCTGAGAGATAGTTCATCCGTAAACTCCCATGTAGCCTCTGATGGTGGACATCCCTTCCAAAGTACAAGAACCTGGGTAGCTGCTTGGTTACGTCTTTTCACCCTTCATCAATCCAAGATGGTTTGAGGTTGCGAGGTAGGCTCTAGTGACTCTACAGGTAAATCTTCTTGCCCTCTTCTATTTCCAACCAGTCATTTCAATTGTGAAACATGGAAGAATGGGTGGATTGTAGCAGTTGTGGGTAAGCAAAGTTTGTATGCTACTGCTCCAATTCATTCAGTTATTTGATAAGGGCCAAAATATTTAGCTGTTAGTTTCTGTGATTTTCTCTGCGCTATTGAATTCTGCTTGTAAGGTTGTAGTTTAAGATAAGCCCAATCTCTAATATTGAATATCCTCTCGCTTCTCTTTTTGTTTGCTAACTGCACCATCATGTGTTGTGACTTCTTTAGGTTATCCTTGATTAACTGAAGCATCTCCTCCCTTCTGGTTAAGAACTCATCAGTTGACTCAATAGTAGAATCCTTGGGAAAACAGGGAGTATGAATGAGAGGTGTTTGTCCATACAAAATTTCATTAGGAGTTGATTTGGTGGAGGAGTGGTAATGAGTATTATACCACCATTCGGCTAAAGAAAGCCACTTAGAACACTGATTAGGAGTGCCCCCCCAGTCATGCATTTTAGATAAGTCTCCAGACATTTGTTAACTACTTAGCCATAGAATAGAGTAAGTCCACCTTTTGATAGGCAAATAAATTCTTCTAAAACTGACTTAGGAAACTGAATCTTTACCACTCACTATAGTATCAGGTAGACTATGCAATTTAAAGACATTTTCCAGCGAAATAAGGATGAGCCAAAGCCATGAAATGTGCATACTTACTGTCTGTCTACTACCACAAATATAACTTCTTTGCCATAAGACTTAGGTAAACCTTCTATGAAGTCTGTGTTAATGTTAATAAAGAGTGCTTGAAGAATTGGTAGAGGCTGCAGTAACCCAAGAGTAGGTACATTCTCAAACTTATTTCTCTGACAAGTAAGGCATTCTCTTACATATTACCTAACATGTTTCTGTTGTCTTTTCCAGTAGAATAAACTTCCCACCCTTTTAGCATTGATAGTAGCTCCTAAATGTCCCCCAGAGTAGAATCATGAAACATAGAAATCAACTCACTCTGCAACTCAAGGTCATCTCGTACCATTATCTTCTCCTTCGTATTCAAGTGATTGTTCACCTATTTGTAGTGAGGGTGTGATGTGGGAACCTTTTGTGTTTCCTCAATGATAAACTGTATTGCCTTATCCTTCTCCCATGAACCCTTGACCTCATCTATAATAGAAGTAGAGATTGTAAAAACTGCAATGGTAAATAGTTCCCCACTAGTGTTCCTTGAGAGGGCATCTGCAACTATATTGTCTCTTCCTTTCTTGTATTCTATATCATAATCAAACCCCAATAACTTAGCCAACCATAAATTCTGAGAGGGTGAAGATACCTTTTGTTCCAAAAGTTACTTAAAGCTAACATGATCAGTCATGTTCTTAAAATGCCTTCCCTAAAGATAATGTCTCTATTTGCTCATATCATGTAGGATTGCTAACATTTCCCGCTCATAAGTCAATAGGGCTTGCTGCCTTAGACCTAATAATATGATGATATAAGCCATAGAGTGCCCTTCTTGCATCAGTACAGCTGCAATACCAATCAATAAGCATCAATTTCCATTACAAATAGCTTATTAAGATCAGGTAAGGCTAGCACAATAGGTGGGGTCATAACCTTCTTGATTTGATTGAATGCCTCTGCTGACTCCGCTATCCATTTAAAAGCATCTTTTTTTAGCAATTAGGTTAATGGCTTGCAAATAGACCCATACCCCTTTACAAATTTTTAGTAGTACCCTGTAAAATTAAGGAACCCTCTTAACTGTTTAAAATCTTAGGAGGAGGCCAATCCACTACAACTTGAATCTTCTATGGGTCAGTAGATACCCTTTTTAAATGCTCTAAATGCTTTGCCATAGACTTACTATAAATTACTATATAATAAAAAAAACACCAACACAAACTTCTTGAGATACCTTCTAAACACATCACTTAGGATAAGGTATACTAGGAGTGATATTGTCCTCTCTATACCTAACTATCCGGACTCTAAATACCAATTGGGATTTCTAGTGATCAAAATAATAGGTGACGATTCCAAACCTTTTAAACTATAAAAAAAACAAGAATTTCTTGTTCTTTCCTGTCATAACCCGATTTTTTTATCTCATTTTATTAATAGTTTTCAAAACAAATTAGAAATAGCAAAAAAAATAAAAAAATACAAAAACAAATATATTTTGACATATTTTCAGCATTCTCAAAGTCTTTTGAAAAAAAATTGTTTTCAACGCGTTTAGCTATTAACGTATCCATTTCAAAATTATTATTTATATTTTTCTTTGAGTCAGTGTTGACAATGTTTTTGTCAAAAATACCAAAATACAAAAAAAGAAAAAGAAAAATAAGAAATAAAAAAAAATACATGGGCAAGGAGACCAAAAATGCAAAGAAAAAAAATAAGGGATCGAACTTGGTCACCCAATTTATTTGGGGACCAAAAAATTGAGAGGAAAAATACAATATTTTTGTCATTAAATAGGTGTTATCTCACACCAAAAGAGGGGGTAATAAGAAAAGGAAGAAAATATCGCACACACAAAAAACTCCTCTCCAGCAATAACAATCCAACAAGAAGAGACCCTTCTCTCTCATAAATCACCAAGTACAACAATGCGAGCTTCTTTCCAAGAAAAACAAGAAGCCTTCTCTCCCTCACAGCTGCCAGTCTTCCACACCGTGAGCAGGAGTCTTCTTTTTAGTCACGCCAGCTTCTCTTCTGTCAGCCGTGAGAAGTAGCAGAGGTTTTTCAGCATCAGTCACGTCCAGCAGCCAAGCAACGTCCACCCCCTCTCCTTCTCTGTTCACAGCAGCTTTGTTTTTCTTGTTCCAACAGAGAGACTCCACTCACAGCAACAACATTGTGAGCAACAACAAGTGAATCAGCTAGACCAGCAGCTTCAGCAGCAGCAGAGTCAGCCTTTATTTCATCTTCACCCGTTCCAGCAATAGTGAAAGATTTTCCAACAGCAGCTCAGCCTTCATCCTTTCAGCATCGACAACTGATTCAACTGTGAGCAGTGGAGCTCCTCCTTCCAACAGCAGCAGAGATTGTTCTTTATCAGTCACACCATCTCTCAACTGTAGCAGAGTTTTTTCTTTTTCACCAGCAGCTCCTCCCCAGGGTCATTCTCCACCCCAACACCAGCTCCTCCAAGACCAGCCACCATGGTAGTGCTGCCACCAGTCACCTCACACAACATCCATGAACTCTAATAGAATATTCACCAGTTGCGGTAGCATCTCATTTTTTGCACCGTGAGCACCACCATCTCTCACCGTACTAATCTCTACTCCAGGAAGCTCCTCTCATTTCCACCATGAGCTTCAGTCATGATAGCAGTCCTTGGATACAACCTGTGAGCAGACTTCACTAGTGGCAACAGTGCAGTCTGTGGTTTTCCTCTGTCAAGCAGACCAGCAACTCCCAGCCCAGCAACGTGAGCAGCGAACCTCTCTACACCAGCGTTTCAGCCATTCCTCATCAGTAGTGCATTTTAATTCATATAGTTTTTCTTCTTGTTTTTTTGGCCATTTGCAGGTTGAGCCCTTAAACTTTTGAAGTCTCTTCAATCATATGCCTCATGTTTGTGTACTAGTTTTATATGATTGACATGTTTAACTTGAGTGAAATGTTGCTTGATATGATTTTATTTTTGTGATTTGGTTTGATCATATGATATTAGGACATGTGAGTGATTATTTCTATTTTCCAAACAAACCCCAATTGATTTTAAAAAATTATAAAGAAAATTAATAACTATTTTAAAAATTACTCTATAAGATATTGACTGTTTCCCAACATTATCATTTTATTTGTATAATATTCTAATATTCTGATCCAAGATTAAAAATACTTGTTTTTTTAAAAAAATTAGAAAAATATATAAAAAATTCCTTTTTAAAAAAAATTCAAAAATATATTTTTATTTGTATGCATACAAACAAATTCTAATAAAATTTCATGCATATTTTATATAAAAAATAGTATTTTTATCATACTTTGAAAAATACAAAAATCAAAAGAATTATAACAAGTTTGTAATTATCTATTAGAATTTGATCAAAATTTTAAAAACACTATTAATTTTTTAATTTTTAGAATGATTAAGACTTTTTTACTAAAAAAGATCTTTTCTTGAACCTTAGACATAACAATAAATAGAAACATAACTTAGAAAAAAAAATCAATCAATAATATAACTTATTATAGGACTATAGGTAAGATATACTAGGGGTGATATCAACAAATAAAAACATGATTTAAAAAAAAGAAATCAACCAACAATACAGTTTTTTTCCCAACATATCCTAGCATTTTTTTAGATGCAAGCAAAATTCCTATTAAAGTCAATTGAAAGTTAAAAAGGTTTTTGACCGGGGAAAGTGGTTTCCTCTCTTAAATTTGAGTAAGTAATTTCCATTTAGTATGTTACTTGTTAATAAAATTATTATTTATGTCTGCATATTACTATTATAAACTATCTTGAAGCTAATTGTTTATCAATTTTCTTAACAGTAATGTTTTTTATGTTTTTTTCTCTTTTAATTTTCTATTTTTCAAATGGTTTAACTTAAACTAATTATTAAATAAATAATAATTAAGCTATATCTCATCGGAGTTATGAAATATTTATATTTAGACATTTTATTTGAACCATGAGAAACACTTTATATTTTGTATATTTCATGTTAACTTTTGTAATTGACTTTTTAGTGCACACAAAAAAAATATTACAAAATATTTTTCAATTTTCTTCATTGTATAGTAAAATATAACCAAACAGCCCCTTTTCTCATAATTTATTTTTAGGGCTTTTCAGCTATTAGATCAAATATCAATAAATAATTTCCAACATATTTTTATGATAAAACTAAAAATTAAAAATCAATCAAATTTTTAAAATTTATTTTCCATGAAATTTCAAAACGAATTCACTTTTCCACAGACAACGTGCCTTAAAATGATTGGTTGAAGTAAACGAATATACTTAAGAGGGAATCTAGAATATGATACTCAGAAAATGGATAATGTTTATGGCTATCATGAGCTTCCTTTTCCCCTTAAAAAATAAAAAATAAAAAAGTAAGAATTCTGTTATTTCACATTTATCTCTTTTTCTTTACTTTAATCTTTTTTTCTCACTGGCCTCTCAAAAAATTAAAATTTCTTTTATTTTGGCCATATATTTTACTCTGAATTTGTGCTCATCCTCCCACAATTATTTTTAGCCTTAAAAATATGGGCATTGTACTGACCCAACAAATTCAGAGCCCAATAACAACAACGCCTGACCAAATAATGCCAGTGGCTCTCATTTTAATGGATCAACCTAGTAATCTACCAATCCACTCTTTAATTCAGGCCAGGTTTTATATTAAACCGACGGAGAGTTAATTTAATTAAATCTAATCAGTATCTTGAAACTTTGTCAAGTTAAATACAATATAATTTTTATTTTTTAAAAAATTTGTATAAGTTGTCATTTTATCATTTGTAAATTTGTTAACTTAGAGTGAAACCTAGTTTAATTTTTAATATTTTTAAGATTGTAATTTGTTATTTTAAATTAACTTGAATTAATTTATTTAACTCATGACATGTTTTTTAAGTGAAACAAAGACCGGGCTAGGCCGGACTAGAATTTATAATTATAAAGTATATAAAAAGATATGATATTTTTATTATAGAGGAACATTGTTCACACAGTGATAGGATATTGTAGATTAATTATTCATTTTTTATTAATTTGTTTTGGCCCTCAAAGTTTTATTTTGGGCAATTAGATCTTAATTAAAGGCCAATTGCTTTTAATTTCTTAAATAAGATGGAATGAGAGGAAGAAAGATCAATATGAAAAAGACACCAAAAATAGAAGGCATTCTAAATTTTTGGCAAAAAATAGATTTAAGTCCATCTTTTAAAAAATATAATTCCTACAATTTAGGTCCTTTAAATTATAAAAAATTAATTTTGATACAAAAATTTATTTTTGTTATTTTTTAATCTCTAATTTGAGAGAGAAGGGAGAGAAATTGCTGGATTCCAATGATAAAGAGAGAAAATTTGTCTTGACACCAATTTCAACCATAAAAATGATCAATCTTTGTATTGCCAAGTTTTATTTTGTGAGGAGAGTTTCACTTAAGTGTTTTTTCACCTTGAAATTGCCTAAAAATCCAAATCTATGCTCAAGAAGATTTTTGGTTTCAAGTTTTTGTGTGGTTTTTTTAAGATCTTTTATTAGTTTCTCGAGGTCTTTAGGTTTTTTTATAAGTGTTTTGGGTCCAAATAAGTTGAAAAATATGTTTTAGGTAAAAAAATACATAGACCTCATTTTTTCAACTACCATAATAATCAAAATATGGGGATAACCAGATTGTGTTGTCTAAAATATTTTTTTTAAAAAATAATGGGGCATTCGACATGATTTCATTTTAAAAAAATAGGGCTTGTGCATGAATCATTTCTAGAAGGGTTAGACGTTAGCCTGTCTTGCAAGGCCCCAATGTGGCATCTTTGTTTTTGTAATTTTTCTTTTAAAAAAATCATGTTTTTTTATATGTGTGTTTCTTTAATAGTTTCTTAATTTATATTTAAATTAATATCATTTCTCTCTAATTTCTTATTTTTCATGTTTAATCCTTTTTAAATAATGATTTTTTAAAATGATTTTATATGTATTTAATTTTTGAAGAGATTAATTCAACTATACCTTTATTTTTATGTTTTATATAATTAAAATTCATTTTAAAAAATATATTTATTTTGAATAGTATTTCAAATTTTAAACGTGAATGTATTTCTATTATTATTTTATTAAATAAAAAATTAATTTAATAAATAAAATTATTGAATACAATTGGGTATAATTTACATTGGTTTCTCTCCTTTTTTAGATATATATTTAATTACTATTAATGATTTTTTTATTAACATAAATAGTTTTGTACTTTATGTATATAAATTTAATTTTATATAAACTTAATAATTTTTATGTAAAAAAACATGTATGTTCAATCTTTTTGTTGGACAGAAAATATATTCAAAGAGCTAGTTATACATGGACGAAGGACTCCTTCTTTCCCAGTCTCCAAGCATCGTTGATTGTCAATCCTACACCACCACTGCTCCTACCAACTTCCAAGAATATCCCACAAACCACTCGACAAACGTGTGACATTTGTGAAACAGAGGAAAAACAAGACAGAGAAATGGCTGCTACAAGCTCCTGCAATTTCAACCGGGGAGTGAATGGAAAAGGGACCCCTGAACAGCCTTGTTCTTCCTCAAAGTCCTCCCAGATCCTCTTCTCTTCTAACTTATCTTTTTGTTACAGTAACATCAGATATTGCCTCTCTCTTCGTTCCCATCAAACCCTTTTGTCCACTCGTTTCAACGAAACCTAGAATTCAGCTTTTGTGAGTAAAAAAGATTTCATGTTTTTTGTATTTTGGATTTCACCATGATTTATATGTTGTTAATTGAGAACCCGAACTATAGGGTTTTGTTGCAGTTAGATGAATTTGTTTGGCTTCTTTTCTCCTTTTTTCCCGATAGTTTTTATGGGTGTGTGGTTTGTGCAGGTTGTGGCATCAGCAAAGGCAGACCCTTTGAAGATAATGATTTCCGGAGCTCCTGCTTCTGGTAAAGGTACTCAATGTGAGCTCATCACTAAGAAAGTAAGCTTTTTTTCCTTATATTTATTTTGATCTCCTGTACTCTCCGTTGCTCAGCTTCATTAATCCTTTCTTTAGGGAGCAACTTTTAGTTTCCCTCACCTGTTAATTATGTTTACTGTGCTGCCTACGAAAGTGTGGCTTTTTAAAGAATTTCTTTTCATTGTAATGCGTGTAGCTTCCTGGGATTTCTTTGGATTTTTATCCGGTGAAGGTTTAAAGAATGATCTAGACATTGTGGTTATAATGTTAATGACAGTATGTTCTTCTGTATGAATTGTCTATTGAGTATATTGTTAGTTTAATATGTTATATACAGGGATTATATGTGATATTATTATATTTATTCAATTATATATTTATTATTAATAAAAGCTTAATTTATTTTTAATATTCAGATAATATTAGATTAATAAATCTAGAGTAAAAATAAAATTCATGAGCAAAAATACGTTGCAAATTTTTTTATAAAATTGTTATAATTATGAGATTCATATTATATCAAAGCGTTGCTCCTAAAATGTTCCTGATTGATGCTCTCTAAAACATTAGACATTTATTAGAGCTATAGAGATTGATACATATTATGTTCTTTCCTTTATAAAAGAAAATAGTTGTTCTCATAAGCGAAGATATAAAAGATACCTAGAACTAATATATAGGTGCTTGTTATAAGACATGTATACTAAACTGGCCTATATGAGAACTTCATATGGAGATATTACCTGTGTTTATGAAAAAACTCACATAACAGTTATGTAAATGATTCTTAAACTTGAGATCACTAAGTTATTTTATATAGAGAGTGTTATGTTTTAATTCTGCTACATGTTATCTTGGTATAGGTAACAAATGAGTATATATTGGATATAACATAAACTATATGAAGGCATTTGAGTGATCAAGAAATGATTCACCACCTTATGTGAATTAATAAAAATGTTCAACATGTTCTTAAATAGTATTGTTTGTTAAATCCTTGCGTAAGGTGGAATAAGATTTGAAAAGAATTTTAAATTTTATTCAAATGATCAATAATTATAATATTGCGAACAAATATGATCTGAAATGACAGACACACTCTATGCTAAAATGTTTAAATCAAAACATTATTGATGAAGTGATAATAATTATATTAAGAAACTAGTAATTGAAAGGTTAAGTCAAATCACTTATAACTCTCCTAATATTTAGGGGATCATGACACGTTGCTAGACGGTGCACTTGATCTTTAAATATAAATTAATCAATTATTGAATTGATAATAAATTAAACTATTTGATTTATTTAATTCTATTTATTTAGAATTATAATTTATATTTGGACCAACATGTTAGAAACTTAATGAGTCACACACATTAAGAATCATTAGTTAGAAGTTAAATTGAGATAATTAATCAAGTGTGACTTGATTGAAAATAATTTAAGAAATTAAGAACTAGATTGTATTTAATTCATGGATTATAATTCTAGTTCTAAAATAATCAAGTAGGGATTTGATTGATTAAATCTCTAAAATTATCCTTTAATAATATATGAATATTATTTAAGGGGCAAATAGATATTGTCATTTATAGGATTTTTAGGATTTCTTATAAATATAAAGCTATACCTCTTGTTTTTAAGTGGTTGTCTTTTACCAAAAAACTACGCAAGTTATAATAGAGAGTTAACACTCTAGGCATACCAATCTCTCTCTTCTAAATAGGAATTTAGGAGATTTTTCAATGATAGTTCATGTGGATTACCATTAGAGGCTGGATAATCGGACGACTTATGATTTGCGACAACCCAGCTTTTAAAGAATTATTCAAATCTGATGAAGATCAGATTTTCAGGTAATAAATCCTTAAACAACTCTGGATCTGTCTAACGAGATCCTAAAGATTCCCGAATATTATTTTAAATTTATTGTTTTCACTGCGTGTATAAATTTCGAGAACCCAACTATTGTCTGGTGTGTTTTAATTACATAGTCAAGCACTTTCTCCATGGAACATATTTACACTACTTAAATAGTATACCGATGCAGGAAAGCAGACAATTTACTGCTTTGGCACATGGGGCTCTAAGAGAAACGAGCTTGGATGGGCAGCTTGGCATAGTTGTTTGTGCTTAGTCAAGTCCAGTTCCCCTTAATAAAGCATGTTCGACATTAATTTGTGAGATCCATCAATCTTATGAGATTATGTTGACTTGGTGTCTACGCTAATCTAACTTCATCTCTATGTAATTTGGTATTTGAAAGCTCAGCTTCGTTTGAGAGGTGCATGATAGTTTCACTTGTTCCCAAGGATTGGCATATCTGTTTCACTCAGGAAGGGAGGTGGTTAGTGTAAACTATTAGGATTTGATACATGCGGCCTTCAAAATGTAGAGAAACACAATTGAAAACCCATTTGATTGATCTTCTAGTTGAAACTTTAAAATCAATTCCCTCTACTCTTCCTCAGCCAGGACTGGGCATCATGCCAAAGCAAGTTGAAGTTTTTGTGCATGAGCAGATCATGTAGTCGCTATCATCAATATGATGACTTTCTTGCTGCAGTAGTTAGGCAATCTCTGATAAAAATCACCTCATTTGCTTCTTTGAGCTCTTGTCAGTAGTTTTTCGTATGGCATTAATGAGTATGTCATACTTAACTTCTGCTAATGCTTGGATTAATGTGCAAGTGGTTTGATTGAGCTATCAGAAAATCCAATTACAAGCTGAGCTCAAGCAGTTGGAATTGTTAGTGTCATTGGTGATTACTTGTATAAACAAGACGAGTACTTGAAATTCTGCTTTGAGATCAGATATGTTTTCCCTTCCCGATGTTTTTATGGGGATTTGCTGATAGAAGTTAAAACATTCACTGCATTATTTCTCATTTTGCAATTCCCATTGAGAAAACACAGATTGAACCAAGTCATCCTCATAAATGCAGTATGGTTTGGTGCATATTGCTGCTGGAGACCTTCTGAGGGCAGAAATTGCTTCAGGAAGTGAGAATGGTAAGCGAACAAAGGAATACATGGAGAAAGGACAGCTGGTCCCAAATGAAATAGTTGTCATGGTAGGCATGATTTAACTGCCCCCTTCTTTCCTCCTCCGCTCCTTTGAAATCATTCATATTGTGTATTCAATGACCTGATCTTGTAGATGGTAAAGGAGCGTCTGCTGCTGCCAGACTCTCAAGAAAATGGTTGGCTTTTAGATGGATACCCAAGGAGCTTATTACAAGCAACTGCTCTTAAAGAATTTCGCTTCCAGCCCGTTCTTTTTATTCTCCTGGAAGTAAGAGTTCTTGTTGCTGCAGGCATGCTATGTTATTTGGTTGCATCCCATTATCTGGTTAGGAAGAGGAGAATGCGTACTTGCATGCTGATATTCTTCCCTGTACATAATTTGATGATTTCCATGTATCTTTGAAAAAAACTTTAGGATACTTTATCCAAGCCAAAGTAAAAGAAGATCTTAATGAAGATGAAAGAATTGGTTTAACAATGTAATGGCGTTGATGTATCTTCACATCCTTGGGTAGATTTCAAATTCTAAATATCAAGATTGAGTTTCCCCCGTCAGCCAACCTCATGAATGTTGATTTGCAGGTCAATGAAGAGATTCTTGTTGAAAGAGTGGTTGGACGTAGGTTAGACCCTGTTACTGGGAAGATATACCACCTCAAGTATTCTCCCCCTGAGACTGAAGAAATTGCTGCCAGGCTCACCCATCGTTTTGATGACACTGAAGAAAAGGCATGTTTTGAACTTATCTGTTTACTTACACTCCTATTAGTTCAGAGGACTCTGTCTTCTTTGTGTCTTTAATGGGTCATTGGGTCAATGTTGCTAAGCGATAATGTTTGTTTCCTTTTTTGTACGGCTGTATTTAGGTGAAGTTGCGGTTGCAAACTCATCATCAAAATGTGGAGGCAGTACTTTTAATGTATGAAGACATTACACTCAAGGCAAGTGACAAAATACCTCTCTCTCTCTCTCTCTCTAATATTATTTGCGTGTGTTCAATTGAAGACACTACCATATCATCCCAGCTATCCTAATGCTATCAGGCTCCACTACCTCGTGAATAAATTATTTTGTTGAACAGCTCTTGGTAAGTTGATACTGGGGCTGCAACTAGAAGATACTCCCCAACAAGTATATGACAATGTGCATGTTGGTGGATATGCTCAATCATCATGCTTTCGATTTCTATTATTCAACATCTGTATCACCTCTGTCGATGCTTGTGCTCTATTTTAACCATGTTCTTACTGCCACTAATCCGATGCCAGCAATATTTACTGGGTTTCCTTTTCTTGTGTTAAACAACAATATGAAAGGAAAGGTGAAATGCAGAGAGTCGCTCTGTATTATTTTGAGTTAAACACGAGCAATTTGTATTGCATGTCTCCTATGAGGGAGGAAAATCTGCTTGTTGAGGCAGTAGATTATCGTCAAGAAAGAGTGGGAAAGAGAGGGAGGGGGAGAGAGAGAGGGTTTCTGGTATATGTATATGATTTGGCAGATAATGCATCTGGTATTATACTATTATCAAATCTAAATTGGAGAGCCATTTTATTGATTTCAGGTTAATGGAAATGTTCCCAAAGAAGATGTGTTTGCACAAATTGATGGTGCTCTCACAAAATTACTTGAGGATAGGAAGTTGATTTAAGGATCTCTGGCTGCATAGATGGAGGGAAGAGCTGGTGTATAACCAATAGTCAGGACTCAGGAATTATGAAAACTGGTATAATTGCCACCCTTTATTTTTTTGCCCATATACTCAGGTTTGTGCCTCAATTTCCATAAATGCTTAGCTAGTAAGTGTCCTTGTTTTCTCTTTCTTAGAATTACCACATGCTTGACATTTGATAGTCATTGTTATTAAATTATTCTTTGAAGTATAGCTTGTGAAAATTTGGATTTCATTTATATGGAAACCAATTGAACAGTGCTAAATTTGAGGTCTTTTAGTCCCTAAAATACCGTGGGGAAAAAATAAAAAACTTCATGTAGAATCTTCATGCAATTCCTTTCCAAGGACAACTAGTTTACATATGCTAGTAAGCATCATGTTGCATATGGTGGTCTTCATTTCTGTTAATTTGACCAGCTTAACACTGCTATGGATAAAGTATCCTTGAGTTTGCCTTTTCAACATTTTTAAGTATTTATAAATTTGTGTACATGTTTGTGCTGTCTAAACTTGTTTGAATTTTCTCAAGTAAAAAGTGTTCCAGCAAATGATAGTTATTGTGGATGACAACCACGTAGATGTTGATGGGTGCCTGTATTTTCCCATCTTTACATAAAGTCAGCAAGTCCTGGTAGTGCATTTGTATTTGATACTTAAAGCTCGTTCCAGCTTTTCTAGATGATCCTGTTATAGCAAAGATTTGATCCTTGAAATCAATGAAAATCTCTGTAGTATCATCTTGAAGACTTTTTCAGTCTTTGTAGTTGAGAAACATTCAAAGGTATCAGGCTTCAATTACCTGCTAGACTTTCTCATTATAATTAAGCTAGAAATAGTCTTCTCTTCCAACAAATCCAATACAAACTTTGAATTGACCAAATAATTGGTGCACATGTTTATTTCCCGTCTGTATGAACAACTTCCTGTGGACGCAGCTCATGGAAGAATCTTGATACCACTCCTACTAAAAGATGACACCGAACACTTCCTTCTCCACTAGTTTTGCTCTTTGCTTTCTTCTTGGAATTTATGGAACTCAAGTGACTCAACATGTTCAAATTTGTTTTTTTTTTTAAAGTAAATTAGTTTAAGCTTGAGTTTCTCTTATGAGTGTATTTTCTTCTTTTTGAATGATAATAATTGTTTGAATATCAGACTCAAGAACGCCCAAGTAGAACTCTAACACTGCATTTTTGTTATAAGACCAGGAACAAGCCCGACTTCCTGGAAATCTTGGATAGCACATCAAGATATGGTGGATGTAACCGGAGATGTTATAGCAAGGATGAATTTATACATTGTTCTCAAGCATCACGCCTTCTGTAATTAGGACTCGTTGGTTCTTATAAACCCTAGGAAGCTATAGTCAGAAACCGTTCATAGACGCGGTGGACGTGTTCTGATATGTGCTATAAGCTATTATTGTTGACATTGCATAGCACCATGATTTCGAAAACTTCTCAAATCATTGAACCACTGGGCCAATATTTTTTTAGAAGTAAAGATAGTCCTTTGTAAACCTAGCTATATTTTATGCAAAACCCTTTTAAATCCGTCGCAATCATAACTTAAATAATTCAGCTGAGCTAAGAAAACAGGGTAGAAGTCTCCCAGCCCTTCCTGTGGTGGTTATGGTGCTATTGGAAAGGGGTGACTCCATTCTTTGGTGCTTTCGTGTTGTAATGGAAAATGTAAATTCAAATCTGAAAGTTGTAAGAATCATAGAAAGAAAGAAACTGTAATGATTTTGTGTTAGGCACATCGTCATAAACTTTTTGCCTCATCAATGAACAAATTGGAGGAGAATTTTCCTTGTATTTGAAAAAAAATGGCTTAGACTACTATTTACTACTATACACTCACCACACAAAAGAAGAGGACTATTTCATGGCACATGTTTGATGCCAAGCTCTAGAGAGAGATGCACATATTGACCAGTTCTTTCTATGTTAACCTCTCATGTGGAACCACCGGTTGTGGACCGGGAAAGCGATGTTGGGTGCACCAGGCACGCCGCCAATGCCTTCTCTAGGCTATTTACAACACCAGCCATGGACGGCCTGTCTCGACCTTCCAGCGTCACACAATCTGCTGCTAAGTACCCTATGTATATCACCGCCTCTATTTCAAACGGCGTTGGCGGCGGCACTCTTGAGTCTAAAACCCTATGGATTTCATCCTGGACAATGTAGGGCACAACAAAATCAACGACATTCCTCGGCACCCTGTTTTCGTTTTTGTGGATGGCCTTGAGCCCGGAGAGTATCTCCAGCAACACCACTCCAAAACTGTAGACATCACTCTTTGTGGTCAACTGCTGGAGTCTATAATACTCTGGGTCAATGTAGCCCACCGTGCCAGCTGCGTGGAGTGAGAGGTGTGACATGTCATCTTCGGGGCCCATCAAAGAGAGACCGAAATCAGACACCTTGGCAGTCCACGTGGAGTCGAGCAATATGTTTGATGACTTGATATCACGGTGGATGATTGGTGGCACTGCGTATCTGTGGAGGTACTCGACGCCTCTGGCTGCATCTAGTGCTACCTTGATGCGTGCAGCCCATGACATTAACGGTGAGTTCTCGAGCTTGTGGAGATGGTCATGGAGGGTGCCGTTGTGCACATACTCGTAGACTAACACCCGCTCATTGCTATCTTCGCAGAATCCTAATAACCTGACAAGATTCTTGTGGTGGAGTCTTGAAAGAGATTCAAGCTCATTGACAAATGCACTGTCCTTGTCCTCTTGACGCCTTGTTCCGACAGCGTATGAAGAAGTGTTTGATATCTCAGCTCGCTTGATCGCTACTTCACGGCCATCCTCTAATGTTGCTTGATAAACTGAACCAAAGCTTCCCGTGCCAATTGTTTTATCGTGTGAGAAATTGTTGGTGGCTTCAAGTATAACTTGCAAAGAGAACTCCTCCAAGTGACCCGCATTTCCCATGCTAGCCAACTGGCTCAGCCGCTTCTCTAAGACCGGCGATGCTTCTTCAGTTTGTGGGGCATGAGGTTGGCTTGGACCACCACCCTGTTCAACAGGGGCTTCTGGTCCGGCCCCATCCAAGCGCCCGGAATCATGGACGCGGCAGCCTCTACACTTGCAGTGCTTGAAGAGGAAGAACCCTACGACTAGCAATAAAATGAGGGAACCTACACATCCCACCACTAAAAAAGCTATCATTTTACCGCTCCATTTGCACCTCTTTTCTAGTGTTGGTGGCGGTGGTGGCGGTGGCGGCGCAACTGCAGGTGGAACACTCTTAGGGATATTGCTCTTGGAATGCAGGCAAATCTGTTGTCCCTCGGGACACATTCCGCCAGATCCTTCCATGATATGATCTAGACCACAAGAACTTCTACAGGGTCCTGGCAATACATACTCAAACACAATTGAATTGGGGTTAAAATTCTCATTACCCCAACAATACAAGGAAAAATCCGATTTCAGAACTCCACAGAAGACTTTTCTTTTCGCTTCAATAGTACTAAAGTCAGTCTCCCTTAACCTCTCTGGCAAACTGAAATTACCTTGCCCCCAACAAACTACTTTCTCATTAGTCCGCAGAGCACAACCACGATTCTCCCCCAAGGCCATTGATATGAACTCACCTTGCGGCGGCTTCTCCCCTGCCATACTTCCCCAACAATCCAACTCACCAGTAAAATTTATAGCACAAGCATGCCTAGACCCAGCAGCAATTGCACTAAAGTTCCCCTTGGGAACTTGGCCAACATCAGCCTTATAACTTTCTGGACAAGCAATATTCCCAGATTCTAATAGCCCACACACGAAATCTTCACCAACAGCCATACTTGAAAAATTCTGATCCACACTGCTAGTGATGAAGTTTCTCCGCAGCCAGCATTCGAGGCGATTAGTGGCATTAACTAGACCACAAGTCGCAGAATTTCCTGCTTCCAGTTGACTGAGAGCCAGGCCTTTATAAATTCTCTTGTAGGACATGATAGTACCATTATCAGAGAATCTCCAACAAACCAAAGTCGAAGTAGCAGGAGACAAAGACAAGGATATCAAACCACAGAGGAATCCATCTCCACCAACTATGGCAGAAAAGGGAGTATTAGAATTCGAAGGGATTTGAATTCCACGAGGAAAACTTGAGCAGTGTAGAGAAGACTGTGTGGCACCAGGGACATGTACTAACGCACATACCAATGTTTTGTTAGAAATTTCAGATATCGACACAGTTGAGAGGGGAAAAACGAATGGAGTGAAAGAAGAAAAAAGAACGAAGTAGAAGAAGAGATGAGGAAGAGGTTGGCTAAAGAAATAACAAGCCATAGAAAGAATGGTTTGTGGGATAACTGGATACTAGTTTCATGGTGGTACACAAGACAAGAGAAGAAGAAGGTGGTGATGATATTTAGAGGTGGATTAGTGTAGCATTTTGAAGGTGTATTTGGATTTATGAAGAAAAGAGAGGAAGGAAACGCGGTTTGATAGAGTTCGTAAAGGAGGACCAAAGACCAGGTCCTTTCAGGAACATTTTTATTGAAAGACTTTAGGCAGAGATTTAGAAATATAGAGAGAGCGTGTGGTCAATAGTTGAGAGAGAGCGAGTGGTCAACCGTTGAAACTTGAAACTCGAAATACAAAAACAAATAATAATAAAAAGAAATGTAATGACAAAAGCAACAAAAAATAATAATTGCACAGACGAAAACATCGTTAGGCCAGACAAGATTTTTTTATGCTAAAAGATTTACAAGGCCTTTTCACTTTCATTTCTCAATGGATATATTCAATTCGGGTTTGGGTTAATAATTATAGTTCATTTAATTTTTAATATTTATAAATTATTTACTTTATTCATTTATTTATTTTTAACCTAACAGATTAGATATATCAAGTTGAATTAAATTTTTGTGTGGATATATATATATATATATTAAACATTTAAAATCCATTATTCTTTTATTGTTAAAAAATCAATTTAATTCAATAACTTAAACTTTTAGATAAGGTTTTAAAATATAATTTATATTATTCTCTAACATATCCCTTACAAGTTAAAGCTTTTTAAACTTGAAACTTGCACATATCTATATTACCTTATATTTAATTTTTATCAAATAAATAAGGATGATGAGATTCGAATTTGTAATTGCTTGATCATCAAAGCTCTGATAAATTATATTATTTTCTAACATCGACGATCCTAAAAATTTAAAGATGATTTAGTAAGTGTTATTAAGTAATGACACATTACATATTCAATTCTCTTTTATTTCACCTCTGATTGGCTTCAATATGAAGAAGAAGAAGATGATGAACAGTAACTAAAACAATGTTATTTTGGTAAAGTTTATTTTAGTTTTTTTATTTATGATTTCTTTCAATTACACCCTTAATTGACTTCAAACTTTTAATTTGATTAATTTTGCCCCTGAAGAACTTTAATTTCAGCGCTTTTTTTCATTTTGATCCTTGGTCTTGGATTTATATATTTTAACCCTTAATTGACCATTAGACTTTCAATTCTCTTTAATTTCACCCTTGATTTCATTCAATTTTATCTCAAGAGTTTGGCGTCTTTTTTAAAATGTTCTTCGGCTGTGAATTTCTTCAATTTAGCCATTAACTTACCTTAAAACTTTAATTTTCTCGTGATTTTACCACTAATTTGAACTAATTGATTTTATAATAATTAAATTTAGTATCCTAAAATTCCAATTTTCTCAATTAAGCTCAAATTAGGCTCCCAAACTTAATTTCTCACAATTAAGCCCCAAATAAAATTAATTTGGCCCATTTAAAGTATAATTAAGTCTTTACACCTAATTAAATCCTTTAATTGGACCCAAATTAATTCTTAAACATAATTAAATCCTCAATTTAGCTCATGATTAAATTAAATTGACCTATTAAAAATCTAATTATGTCCTTAGATTTAATTTTTTAAGCAGATTCATCTAATAATCATTTAATTTGTCCTTGATTATGCATTGTCTCTCTAGTTTTAAGTAAAATGAGGTACAATTAGACTTTAAAATTACAGCTCGATTTTATTTTTACATTTGAAATCCTTCTAGCTTGTTTTTGCAAAAATATCAGTCTTCTTGAGAATTTATTATTATTATTTTTATTTTTATTTTGGTAAGAAAAACAATAAATTTAAAGAATAGCCCAAAAATAGGTTATGTCAACTGTAATTTCCATTAGTGGTTATAAAAAAAATATTATTTTTTCAATATTTTTCAATCATATATTATATCCTCAAATC
The DNA here is from genome assembly GCA_033617975.1 of Populus alba x Populus glandulosa. Taxonomy (NCBI): domain Eukaryota; kingdom Viridiplantae; phylum Streptophyta; class Magnoliopsida; order Malpighiales; family Salicaceae; genus Populus; species Populus alba x Populus glandulosa. The sequence continues at coordinate 13,606,644 of CM066161.1, forward strand.
TTTTACCAAATTGTGCTAATTTGGTGAAACAACGCCATTATCTAAACCCAAACTAGAAGGCTAGTCATTTATAAGTCCACTGCTATGACTGGAATTGTAGGACTGGTCAATACACGCACCCCTTTGTATTTTTGTACTCTCTTAAATACTACAAATTTCGTATATATACAATTTCCTTTTTTATTACATAAATGAATAAAGGGAGAGAACAAGAATCATTATATTATGAACCAATATTAAGAAGAAGAAAAAAACTACGTACCTAAAAGCATTGAAAAAAAGAGAGTTATGGTTTAAAGCAATTTTATAAAGTGTATGAAATTAATTTGAGTTGTTTAAGGGCAATGTTGAATATTATTTTATTTTAAATTAATTTTTTATGTTTTTATATTGTTTTAATATGTTGATATTAAAAATAAATTTTAAAAATAAAAAAAATATTATTTTAATATTTTTTTAAAAAATATATCAGAGTCAAACTAGTAACTACAAGGAAATAATCATATAAATTAATAGAGAACGTCATGCATGTAACCTAAAGTGATGTAATTATATAAATTAAATGTGATTGGAGTTTAATCCAAGTGGAAGTGCCTTGCGAACTTCTGCCTTCTGGAAGTTTCTGACAAGTTGCATACAACAACGTAGGTAAAAGATTGGGTCTCCAATACAATGATCTGGTCCTACCACGCAGACATTTCCAATTTTCTTTTTATTCAAGAGCTGAAATTTGAAATCAGAGTCTGGGATTCCAACGAATCATCGTTCCTACTTTATATATATATATATATAAAAGGAAACTATTGGCAAGGATTTTCCATGCACTTGCACCTACTACATTTCCTATGTATTGTGACCTTGACTTTCCCTCTTTACTCTAACGAGCATTGTCTACTTTTCATGGTATTATTTATATTTTTAAAATTGTTTTGATATATTAAGGTTACAAATAAAACAAAAATAATATTTTTAAATAAAAAATATTTTAAAAAATAATTTCTACTATAATATTAAATAATTTTTTAAATTTTATTTGATGTTGAGATTACAATTACAATATAACTTAAACTCTATTTATGAGGAAAATTAAGGTTGCAAAACTCTTTTTCTTTCATTTTTGTTGAGAATGTAGTAATATATGTATTTTTAGATTTTTTTTGAAAATACTTATCTTAAAAAAATTAAATTAATATTTTTTTAGTATTGTTTTTATGATTTTGATGTGTTGGTGTTAAAAAAAAAAAAAATATATTTTGATATGGTTTTTTTTTAAAACACTTTACACCATAATATAAAACACACACTTAATACTTTGATGAAACTAAGTTTGATGTCTAAAATAATGCATTGCATATATGGACTGCTAGTAGCCTAGAATTAAGCAAGTCTGTCCTAAATCATATGAATTTCAGAGTCTAATCTTGGAGATGCAAATATGAATGAAAAAGAGTCTTGCTTAGCTAATAAGAGTACTATACATAGTTTTTGGTGGAATGTGGAGCAAACAAGACTACTCTCCCAAATAATGCATTCCATCATTCTTATTTTATACATAAATTTTTTTGTTGAAAAAAATTTGGACCATTTTTCAATTTGTACGTGTTGTCCTTACGCAAATATACATAGTTGTAAGGAAAAAAACATTTTGTTAAAACAATTTGAATTATTTTTTTAAATCAAAATGATGTCGTTTTAGTAAAAAAACAAAAATAAAAATCAATAAGTTGCAATCAGGACCAGGTCTTGCCAGGTCAGTCCATCGGGTTACACCGGATTTTTTCTTTCATTGTTTTTCTTCAACACGGCTCGATTCCAGCCCAGGATTGGTTAGGTCCCGAGTCGACTCACCTGGCTGGACTGAGTTTCAAAACTATGGTTAATAAACTTAAATATTTTAAAATTAACTAGACTTTATTATTTCATTTTAAATATATTAAATCTCAGCTTGTATGGGACTTAATTAAATTATTAATAATCTTATTTACTAAACAAATGCTATGTAATGTTTTGATTATTGTTATTTTTTACTTGAATTTATTTATAATATTTATGTGTTTTTTCAAAAGAAATAGTTAATTTCTTAAGCGATTCATTAATTTAAAATATATTTTTAATAGTAATTTTAATCTGATTGGTGTTGATAACAAAACAACATAACAGTTTATTACTTAAAAAAAAAAACATAACATACTTAATCTCATAGCACATTAGCCAAACAAATTGTAAATTATTTTTTTGTTGCAGCTAAGCAAACCCAGTTCATTCTCAACCCCCTAGAATCTCCTATACAACAAAATAAAAGGAATATTTAAAAGTGTAGATATGGTTACTTTTTACTTGAAAAATATTAAAATAATATTTTTTTTTATTTTTAATATCTGTATATTAAAATAATTTAAAAATATTAATTTAAAATAAATATATTTTAAACATAAAAACAAACCGATTAAAATGTGAACCGACCATCAATCGAGATAGAAATTTAAGCTGAAATAACCTACTCGGTACTTTGTGAGTTGTGAACGGGCTTCTCGATCCTCGCCCATCAAGCTGACCCATCACCGAGGCTGACTCGGTAGTCATTGGTGTGGATGTGGAAAATCCTCATACCGCCAAAACTCCTATGGACCCCACCATGGAATCTCTCCAAAAAGCTGAATTGAGGAAGCCAGCTGTGCCGAGTGGAGATGAACCTGCTCTAGTGCCAGTCCAGTTATGCCAATGGCTCATAATTAGGCATTGCCCCTACAATAGTTAAGGCATGCACCCCCACAAGTTATTTCAAGACCAAATTGATCATGTTTATAAATATAGGTCAATCCGTATTTAAAAAAAAAATTAGATTGTTTTATATATTTTAGATTATTTTGATATACTAATCTAAAAAATAATTTTAAAAAATAAAAAATATCATTTTGATATATTTTAACATGAAAAATACTGTGAAAAGTAATCGTAACCACACTCTCAAACATGCCATAAAATTATGTATTTTGTACTGTGACTGTGGTTGTGTTTATAGAAAAACATTGTTTGTAAATGTTTGGTTAGATATTAATTATATTTTTGTTGTTGTGGATTTCATCTAAAACTGAAGCTAAAACTCAGTTTCTTGAAAAGCATTTTGAATTTGTTTTTTGCTAGGATGTGTTCTCCTCTCTTCTTTATCGACAATGTAGATAATTAACCATTACAATATTTCTCAAAACAACCCGAGAGGTCTTTATTATTTAGATATGGAAAAATCATGTCATTTCTCAAATTTTTATCTTTGTTCCCCTCTACTCTCTTCTCTCGTCTCTTACCTAACGACAGCGAAACCATTGTAAATTTTTTTCAAAACAACCCTCTTGTCTTCATTGCTCTTTCTCCTCTCCTTCTCCTTCTTCTTCTACATTAATAGTGGAGAGTGTCTTCACTGGTCATGGGTCGAAACGGGTCCTATCCAAATCTAAATGCATTGGATCGGGCCTAACACAGTAAAATAAAACAAAATCCAAAAAGAATTATCAGATATTATGTTTTATTTGAAAAACTAGTGTTTTAATACTATTTAATGGCGCTATATAATTATATTAGAAGGAGATTGCATAATGACATAACATTTACAGAATTTGATCACAATCTCAATTTTGTTCCTAATGATATTCTACTTGATGTTGTAGCACGCTCAGGAAGCAATGAAAATTATAGTCCTTTTTTGATGGATTTTGTATGTGATTGAATTGCAGATAGTTTAATGGAACAATAAAAAATACTTTATATAAAGTATTGTTTATTTCCTAATGTAATAATAGTAGTTAAATCTACAATATTTCAATTAAAAACCATCAATATTTATATATATATATATATATTTTAATTATTTTATAACCTCAATTTAAAAAGCATTTTTAATCAAGTATATTAAACTATTTTTTATTCAACCTCAATTTCAATTATAATTTTAATCAAAAATATATTTTATCGAATTATAAAAGCTACCATAATGTCAAACATTCCTTTGTTTGAAGCAGTCTTGAGCTTGCAAATTCTACCATCTCGCTGGTGCAAGAGAATGCAGTAATCATATTCGTGTGGGAAACATAACTATGTTGCAATTCACAGAGAAGAAGAAGCAAAAATCTGGAGCCAATGATAATTAAATATTGATTATGCTTCCAAATACATATATATTCACAAAACGACAAGTCTAAGCACTCGATCAAACAACATCAGAATGCTTTTTACAAACCAGCATTATCTACTACTATATGTATATTATGCTCTCCAAACATGGCCGCCGTTGATGGGGGGAGGCAACACCTGCTTCAAAGGGAAATTACTAGAGAAAAACTCTTTCGTTTTTGTCAGAACTGTAATCAGGAGACCTGTAAGCACAAGAATCAGCATCGACGAGCATCTTCACCACCTCTCTCATGGTAGGGCGCAGATTCGGAAGCTTAGTCGTGCAAAGGACACCGATCTTCAAGACTTTGATCATTTCTTCCTGCGCAGATCCGGTTGCCACTTCCTCGTCGAGAACCTTGAGGATGTTTTCACGGTCGTTGAGGTGAGATAAAACCCAGTAGGCAATATCTTTTCCTTCTCCGTATGCCTCGTCGATGGGCCTTTTACCGGTGACTAACTCTAACAGAACAACACCAAAACTATATACATCACTCTTTTCAGTGACTTTAAGACTGTATGCCATCTCTGCATTAAGACATCAGTGTATGAATTAGAACAGTTCATATCATCACGGGAAAGAGAAACGTGAAAGTTCATAGGAATGCAGTTTCCAAAAGCAGAATTGAGCATCGTAAAACTGTGAAAACTTCAGTGTTAAACAAGTATGCAATTCCAAAAGCAAGTCTTGCAGAACTCACCAGGAGCAATATAACCATGAGTGCCAGTAAATGAGCTATTATCACACCCCTTGAGGGACATTTCGGCAAGCTTTGCAGCCCCAAAATCAGCGATTTTTGGCTCATTATCTTCATCAAGTAAAATGTTGCTTGACTTTATATCTCTATGAAGAACAGGTGGGGAGCAATCATGGTGCAGATATGCGATTCCTTTAGCAGCTCCCAAAGCAATCTTATATCTCTGACTCCAATCCAATTCAGGCTGCCCGTCTTTGATCCGTGTGTGGAGTGCTTGAGACAAGTTACCATTAGGCATGTACTCGAAAACCAGAAAACTTGATTCTCCTTTGAGTAAACTAGCATAAAGCTTCAGGATATTCCTATGCCTGATCTTCCCCAGAATCTCCATTTCAGCTTCCAGGAACTTCAGACCGTCTCCCTTCCACAGCTGCTTTACAGCTACTGCACCACGGTTTTTCTTCAGATCCAAGCGATACACTTTTCCTGTGCCACCACAGCCAATCAAATTGTCTTCTTCCAGATCACATATTTCATCTGCATCAATATCCAGTTGGTGGAAAGATGAAATTTTCCATTTCGGGTCTCCTTCCTTCTTCCCTTCCAAGTCGTTTTTCATCTCAGCTTGACCATGCTTGAAGTTCCGGTAACTCAAAAGTAACATACCAGTTAAAACAAAAACCAGCACACATGCTAGTATTGAGAACAAGACCAGCTTATCTCCAAACTTCCTTTCTTGATCTTGTCTTCCCAAGCAAACCTTTATCCCTGAATTTATAATGGTTTTGGAATTTTCATCAACACAAAGTTCCTTGTTACCAGTAAATGCTCTGTCTCCACCCATTGTCAAAAGAACTGAGGGAACTCTTCCTGACAGCTGGTTTTCAGACAAATCAATGGAGCTTAGCTTCAACTTTTCCAAACCTTCTGGGATCAAACCATTTAGCTTGTTTCGTGAAAGATTCAGAGAGTTTAAAGAGCTCATCAATGTAATAGTAATTGGGATACGACCACTTAAAGAATTTGAAGCAATATTCAAGTCGACAACTCTGGCACAATCCCCCAGTTCTGATGGTATGGATCCTGTCAATGAATTCTCTTCCAAATGCAATGATGATAACTGCTGCAAAGAACCAATATCAGAAGGTATTACACCAGAGAAGTTATTATTATTCAAGTACAACTTCTCTAGATTCATTAGCTTGCCAAGTTCAGATGGGAGCTGACCCGAAAACCTATTGTTTTGCAAAATCAACTGATTCAAGCTGATAGACAACCTTATTTGAGGAGACACTTCACCAGTGAAGTCGTTATCGCTGAAATCAATTATACTGGCAAGTGGCATTGCCCAAACCCCCTCCGGAATCTTCCCTGTCAACTGATTCTTATTGACCCTGAACCTCCACAAAGTTTTGCACCCAGCATATGAATCCGGTAACACTCCAGAAAAACGGTTTCCCAGGGCAAGCAAGTACTGTAACTGCTTGCTTTCGCACAAGAACCTGGGAAAGCTACCTGAAAATTGATTTTCAGATATATCAATACTGTTTAATGGTGAGAACCGGCCGAAATTGGTTGGGAACTCCCCTGAAAAATTGTTTTGGTAGATTGAGAAGCCATTAAGATGGCGCATCTCTCCAAAACCAGCAGGGATTTCTCCTGAAAAGTTGTTTTGATGACCCTGAAAAACCGTCAAACTCTTCAAGCTACCAATTCCCTCAGGCAGCTTCCCATATAACTGATTAGAAGAAACATCAAATTCCTGCAGAAGTGTGAGATTGGCAAGCTCTGGTGGGATTTCCCCGGTCAAATTATTAGAGAAGAGCTCAATTTTAGTAAGCTTTCGCATCTTGGATATTGATTTTGGGAACTGCCCAGAGATCTTGTTCCGAGAGATATCCAATGTCTGCAAATTCTCCAGTTCGAATATGGATTCTGGAATCTCTCCTCTCAAATGGGAATTTGCCAGAAAGAGCCAAGTCAAGTTCTTCAGGTTTCCAATACTCTCAGGGATTTCACCAACATGATATTCATTTACCCCTAAACCAAGCGCAAGTAGTCCACTTAAATTGCCAGTCCAGGATGGGAATCTACCAGAAAAGTAGTTCTCTGACAAATCAAGAATCTCCAAGTTTCTCAACGAAGAGAGATCTGGTATGACTCCCACCATTTTATTCCCTGTGAGATTCAGTACTGTGAGCTTGCTACAGTTAATGACTCCATCTGGAAGCTTCCCGGAAATAGCATTTGAGGGCAACCATAGGGACATCAGGCTTTCAAGGGCAGAAATGGAAGGTGAAATCACGCCCGAGAGAGACTGATTATCAAATGAGATTGCAGTCACTTTCGCAGATAGAGGATCACAAGTAATCCCTGAGAATTCACATGGAGATTCTGATTCTTTCCACGACTCCAAAACATTCAAAGGGTCTTTCAGCTGGCTTTTGAAATCAAGCAAGGCTTGATTCTCAACATCCAAAGACAAAGAAGGTGGGAAACTTGAGAGGGAAAGAAGGCAAATGACAGTTATAATGAATTGGAGGGAAAGAACTGAGGTTTTGGCCATTGTCGAAAAAGAATTGGTGTAAAATGGTCATTCAACAATAACTAGAATCATGTGGACCTAAAACCCTTCAATTATTGCATTTGCCCATCGCTAACTTCCTGGAAACAGCTGAAGATAAAACATCCACTAATCATTACTATATTATATACATTTTGCAAATTGCAAAAATCTTATATGATGGACTGTAAATGCCAGCACAGATTATCATATAAGCATACAAGATAACAAAGCATTTAATATAGTTTATGTTGAGAAGCATCTAAGCTAAAGAGAGAGATCAGCAAAGGTGAGGTTAGAATGTCAATATTTGTCTTTAGCTGTGGATTATTATTCTAGGAACGAAAAAGAGAGTATCCTTTGAAGTCACTCATTGTTGTCTTTTCTGAGTAATGGGGTATGATTTGCTTAGCAAGTAAAGAAAATGATTACAAAGTAATAATTTTCTAATAAAGATAATTAATTAATTTAATTATAAATAGTTCTTAGACTAATCATAAGACAAAATCCAAAATCACTTTGAACATAAAGTAACTTCTCTGGTAGGCATATCTCATAAAGTTCAAATCCTAATTCCTAACCCAACTTCCATATGTCCCTCATACTCTTTTATTAGACTATTTTAATGGATCATAACAGCATAATTAACACCATCAAGATTCAAGAAAATAGCATCGCAAAGGAAAAACATTTAAAATTCTGGAAAAGAAAGGCTAAAGTTAGAGAAACAAAGGTGTCTGCTTTACCTGGAGTTAATGGAGAAAAGTGTGAGAATCTGAAGCTGTATTTGTTCATTTCCATGTCTTGCTGTTCTGGAACATAAAAATGACAGGAACATTTCAATATTTGTTTATCCTTCTCAATGAATCAAAAGCAAAAAGAAAAGGATGATATGCAAAATCTATACAGCAAAAGCAACAAATTACCAAGAGTGGACATCTCGTGACCACAAAAAGACAGGTTCTTGAGACAGAAATTGCTGGAGAAAATTGAAACGTTTCTGCAACTTATGGGGATTAGAAAACAAGTTCTGTTCTGTTCTCTCTCGTTAAAGAACAAAACAAGAACTGGAGGAATTCGATTCTAAAGAACAAGTCATGATATTAAGAAGAGAAAAGGAGCTTGGTTCTTGGCAGCCAAGAAAGTTTACTCCAAACAGAACCAAATGGTAGAACTCCCCGAGAAAATCACTATCTTGGAAACTGTAAATGAGAGAAAGAATGAATAACTCAACTGTGCATCCCAAGCAGAGATGGTTTTGGTTTCCAAGAGTTACTGTACAAGTATTGTTTATCGAAATTAAACAACAAAACAACGGCACAAAAGCTGGTGCTGGTGCAGGAGGTGGGTAGCAGTAGTTTTCTCGAGAAAAGTAAGTGGTTGGCAACAATATTTAAGACAGAAAAATTCCCAAGAAGGTAAGAGAGCAGCTTTACATATAACCAAGACCATTAATGAGAAGAGAGTATGATCAGAAGAGGAAGATGAGGAGAGGAAGGAAGTGGAGGGGAAGCATTAGTGGAGATGATGATGAGCAGAGAGGAACCATGCTTTGAAGTAGAAGTGTTGGCGTTTAGTCAGCTTGTTAAGTGGGAGGGGAGAGTTACATCACCATGGATGGCAGAGGTAGTGTATTTTGTTTTGATTTGCATTAATTATTTTTGGTGTCATAGATTTGGATTTGTGTGGATAGACAGGATCAGATATGTGAAGTTGAGTGTTATTTAGGGCTCCGTTTGTTTTTTTAAAAAATAAATTTCAGAAAAAATAAATTTTAAAAAAGTATTTTTTAATATTTGATAGTATAATAAAAAATGAGTTGTAAAACACTTTCCAGTGTTTGGTTATGTCATGGAAAATAAACTGGAAAATAACTTATTAATATTTTATTTTTCTCATGTTTATTAAAATAATGAGGAACAAATTTTACAAATTAAAAAGTTGAATGAGAATGAAATTGAAAAAAAAATATAATTTTATAAATTATCTCAAATAAAATAATTAATAATCAAAATAACTAAAAAATTAAAAAAAAAATAAAAGATGAAGAAATTAAAATAATAATAATCAACATTTTATAAATTATTTCAAATAAAATAAGTAACAATCAAAAGAATGAGGACCAAATTTGATAGATAAAAAATTTCAATAAAAATACGATAAGGAAAAAGCAAATAACAATTATAAAAATAAGGACCAAAGTTAATATAAAAATAAAATTTTAAAAGATGAAATTGAAAAATAAATATTCAAAACAAAATATATATAGCAATCAAAAGTTTGAGGATCAAATTTGATATAATCAGCAAATAATGACATTTCTAAATTTTTCACAACTTTCGGAAAATATTTTCCCCCCAAATTTTTCAGGAAAATACTTTTCCTGAAAACCAAGCCAAATTTTCCTTTTACTGGAAAGTGTTTTCCATTGACCAACTTTCCTACTGGCAAACAAACACAAGAAAGTTTGGAAAGTGATTTCCTGGAAACCACTTTCCGGAAAACAAACACAGCTAAAAGGAAAATACTTTTCTGAAAATCAAGTCAAATTTTTCTTTGACTGAAAAGTGTTTTCCGTTGACTGGAAAGTGTTTTCTATTGACCAACTTTCCTGATAATAAACAAACACAAAAAAATTTAAAAAATAATTTTTCAAAAATTACTTTTCAGAAAACAAAGATGCTATAAGTATTTGTTTGGATGGAGGGGAATTAGAGTGGTGAGAAAAGGGTAGAAGCATAAACAGGAAAATACTGTAGCACAAAACAGCACTTTCTCTATTTCCCGTACAAGAGACTGCAACATGACCATATGTTCGAAACAACCACCTATTGAGAGATTTATTGGCTGTAATTATGTACATTTTACTAGTTTATTTCTTGGTGCTATCATTGGACTAAAAATTTTTGCCATGGAAAAAATAAAATCTAGACGGTAAACATTTGTGGTATTTTTATTAAATTTTATACCACAATTCAAATTTAAAATCTTACTCTTTATTTAACTTAGATTTTAAATTAAATTATATGAAAATTAATTTAATGTGATCTTGCTGGTAAGATTAGTTAAATTAATAAAAACAAATTATAAAAATAAAAAAATCAAGTTAATTATAGTTATCAGCCAAACCCACAATCTAGGTTATAGATTTTATGGAGTCAAATTATTTTATTTTATTATTTAATAAAAAAAATATAAAAATTAATTTATAATCAATTTAATATTAAATAATAAAATTTTAAAAAAATCACATTAAAAATAAAATAAAAAATAGGTAAAAAAACCAAAATTGCCAATTAGAAAAACCCGGTGGGCTTGATACAATAAAATCCAAACGTCCAGCCTTTGGCCACTATTTTAAAAAAATTTAAACCTACAACCTTTAGCCACTAACGCATACTCTTCAACCAATTTAACTATGATACGAAATTGTTATAAAACAATTAAAAACATATCTTAACTTGTTTATTATTCATATAAGCAATTAAACTGGTAACAGTAGTTGTAATAATTAATTAACTTTATTTTTTTTATTCTAAGTGTTTGCTTTTTTTTCCCTTCATATCTTTTTTTTTTCAATCTTTTCTATATTTAAATATATGTACCTTTTCTTTTTTCATTGATTAAGTATGTGTTATGAAATTGTTGATGACATCTCTAATAAATGAACACATGTCACTTTTTAACGTAGTTCTAATATCAATTTACATGGCCGAGCATAAAGGGTAAAAAAATTTGTTATAAGTCAAAATAAATATTTAACTTTTATCCATTTAAGTTTTATTATAAAAAAGCTATAACAACTCTTTATATAAACAAAATTATAAAACCTATTAATATTGAATAGTGAAATAAAATAAAAAATAACTCCCTTAAAATAGATAATCTAAAAACCCTAATAATATTTAATAGAAAAATAAAAAATAAAATTCATAAGATGAAAAATAAAAATAATTAAGGAAAATACTTATCTCTCTATGTTAGAAAGAACTTGTCATTGAATTTAAATTATTTGTAAAGTCGAATCTTCTTACTTGAAAACTGTCTTTCATCAAGAAACATAGTTTACATCCTCATTATTTAAGTTTTACTTTCTTTTTTATTACCTTACTTTTCTATATTGTTTAATTATTATTAATTATATACCCCACCATAAGGATGACATGTCTTTATTTATCACATGTCATCAAAAATTTTATAACAAAAATATTTAATTAAAAAATGAATTAAGGCACAAACATTTAAATAGAAAAAATAAAAATAGATATATTTAATTGGAAAATAAAAGGAGGTGCAATAGGGTTTAAAACGAGCATTCATTCATTTATTTGTATTCCTCTTTTATTTTTTTTATTTTTTCCAATAAAATAAAGGATATGTTTGATGTACCAGGTTTAACACGTGGCCGCTGAAGGACCCATGTACCACCATGTGTATATCATGGAGAGCCAGGTGGCCCGATCCTCACGTGGCATTCCTCATCCGATGTGAGACAGATGGCACCCGTGAGGCCCAGGTCAGATTCTTAACAAAGCAACTCGAATGCAGCATCTCCGACAAGAAAGCCACGTGGTCAAACTAGCTCGTGCAATCGCCTCCCAAGAGGACAAATAATATATATATTGAATGTACTTGCGATTCTTGTACCACTTTCTAGACCCTAATTTTTCAGATGAAGTAAAAGGCTTGACTTATGAATCATTATGGTTAATTTAAGTTGATTTAAATGATTAAAAAAATATAATATTATTTTTAAAAAAATTATAATGTCATAGATTTTTTTTTATTAATTTATATTAAATCACTTGAATTAAAAATTAACTCATAAAGTTAAACCGAGATCAAGTTCTAAGATCATTTTTTTACCATTGATTATAGACGTAATTCATACCATTTTTATTTTTATTTTTTTAAAAAAATATTTATAGTTTAAAGAAATATTTTATTGATATTTTTTATTTTATAAAAAAATTAATGTGTCAATGTTTAAAATATAAAAATTTTATTTTAATATATTTTTAAATAAAAAATTATTTTAAAAAATATTTTATACCACAAACTCAAGAGCAGATAAGCCTAGACCAGCATAATCAATTTTTACAGCAGTCGAATGGTTTTCTTGACCTCTGTCCTTGTATAATCCAAAATGATGGCAAGTAAGCTTATCAAATTATTTTTATATAATACACTGCGTAAATTCAAAATTATATAAATAATTTTTATCTCTAAGATAAAGAGATGTTCTTTTTCCTCAAGCTATTTCTTTAAAGGACACAACATCACCATTTTTAGTGTTTTTTTTTTAAAAAGTTAATACCAGCTTAAGTATTGAAGAATATTTTATTATTTGAGAAGACTTTTATTATTATTAATCTTACAGGCCTCTCCATCTCAAGAGCTCGCAGCCCTTTTACATTTTTTGATCCATTTAAGTATAGGAGGAACATATTTTTTAGCCTGTTTAAAAATATAGTTGCAGTTATTTTTTAAAGTATTTTTTTAATGTATTAATTTTTTTTTTATTTTTAAAAAATTATTTTTAAGATCAACATATTAAAATAAAAAAAAACATAAAAAAATTAATTTTTTATAAAATATATTTAATATTTTTTAAAAATATGAGTTACTTCATATTTTCAAACAGGCTTTAATTACACATTTTCTCCGACACCATCAATGTTTACCATGAGTTACTTAAGAAGAAATAATTACTGCTTAATTTATTTCAAATCCCTAGCCGTCCAACCCAATTCTCTGACATTTTCATTTGGATTTTACCAATACTTCGTCCCTCTACTCTTCAAATTGTTTCCATCAAGTCCCTCTATTTTATTTCTGGTATAAAAATTTGAAAACCAATCTTTATGCACTCTTAACAATTACGCATGCAAAATACAATACTTCACTTTAGTACTTTAAACGCAAAGCAAGAACTAGACCAGAAAACCATCCTATCATGAAGAATCTAGATATAACTAAATTTATTATCATGCTATGCTGTGGGTGGAATTGTTTTTTTTTTATTTATTATTATTATTATTATTATTAATAAGAAATTCAGATATTTATCCCATCATATTTAATCACTTTTTATTTATTAATTTATTCTTCATTCAATTATACAATTTCTCTCTTAAAAAAAACAAAAATGACATGTTTGTAAGACTAAAATAACAAAAAATAACCTAATTTGTTTTTTTTATATATATAAAAAAGCTCTATAACAAAATAAGGATTTTTTGAGCTAAATAATAAAAGAAAGCATTCAAATAAGGATGGATGAAATTAGTTTTTTTTTTTTCAAGTTTTAAGAACCGAAAATACATCAAACTAAAGAATATTAGAAAATAATAAAATAGACTAGGAACGTGGACTCGCCATTATCCATAAAAAAAGGCTTGACATACATGCTAGGCTTCTCTCTCTCTCTTTAATATTAGAGGATAAACTATCTTTAATTATTTCAAAATACAGATGATATATCTTAACAACCTAAATAAACTCAATAATAATTTTAAAAGACAAAAACCAACTTGAATTAAACAACTTTTCAAGTTCAGATCTGAGTAAAGTCAAAGAACATCTAAATAGAACTATTTTCATCAAATACAAATTATTAACATTAAAAACAACATTTTTCATGGCAAAAAATCACTACCAACCATTGATTTTCTCTCTATAATCAGATCTGCAACTTTTTTTTCTTATTTCAAACCAATAACTTGAAAATTAGAAAAAACTAAGTTTTGGACCGAAATTTTATTTTTAAAAACTAAAGGGACAAACAAAGAACCATTTGGAAAGTAAAGGGATTAAAATAAACTTTCCACACTAATTTTAAAATCATCATCTATTCTCTCTCTCTCTTTTTTACTTTTGGTCTTTGAACTTTGTCATTTCTTAATAAATTAGAAATAATTGACCATCAATTTAACCATTTAGAGATTAAATTGCAAAGAAAAAAATTGAGGATAAAAAAAATAGAGCATTATCCTGATCCACCGTACTTTGTATCTAGATATATACCTGCAATATTTTCTCTGGCCTTTTAGTGCTTGTTAATAGTTTTGCCCACGTAGCATACATCCAATATCTGGAGATAGAAGTGATAGCAAGTACGTGCCGACACATCGTTAAGCATTTAGACTAAGGTTGATAATTTTATTTGGGTTGGTGTTTTGTTTTTTTAACTTTTGGTTTGGAGTATTTCAGCTTGTTGTTTTGATATATATATTAACTTGAAATTATATAATTTAAATTTTAAACACAATACCAAGTATTTAAATATCATTTTAAAATTTAAACATTTCTATTTAGTAATCATTAAATTGTTGGACTGTGCTATTATGTAAATGGGACCAATTTTTTAATGTAGAAAGAAACATCAAGTTTTTCTATAATCATGTAGGAGTTGATTTAATCAACTTAAAGGATCAAAAAACAACCTAAATAACTGAAAAAAGCATAATTTAAATAAAAAAGGAATTTAAGATGATATTTTTTTTTAATATTAAGACGACAATATATTAGATCAACCTGGATCAATCTTTTAAATTTATAAACTGGGTCATAAAACCATGATAAACCCTTATAAAGTAAATAAAAAAAATTATAAAACTCAAATCTCAATAAACTCATTTTCGAATGATGAAACTAGTAAAAAAACAATTTAAAAAGGACACAATAAAATGAACTAAGTCTATCCAAGTCAACTCGTAAAACCTGTAACTCAAGTTATGAGATTATGATAACTTTATAGAAAAGAAGCCAAAACAAACGACAAGGTCTATTTCATAATCAAACAAATATTAAAGATGTTGAATGGTGAAATTGATAAATAAATATCAATTAAAAAAATAAATAAAAAAACTCGAGTCAATCGGTTAATCCATCAAACCCGCGACATGGATCATAAGACTGTGATAACAAAAAAAGAAGAAGCAAACCATAACAAGTTATGAAGTTCAATATCAAATAAACTAAATATTAAATGATAAAATCAAGGAAAAAAACATAGATTAAATAAAAAAAACTATTCACATAATGGAACTAGAACATCTCAATTGAAATTTGGTCGAGAAATCTAAAATAATAAATTAAAATTTAAAACGAGATAAAATATATTTTATATTTTTCTATATTTTAAAAATAAAACAAGATATACTAATAGCTTAACAAATTGATAACCTTAATAAACATGACACTTCAACTTGGTACAATAATTAGAAACTGATAAAATTGTCCAAACCATTATTCACAACGTGACACATACAATCGACTAGATTGATCCTCGTGTAGATGATAAGTTTCTATCAACATTACAATCTTAATGATAACTTTGATAATTTATATGAATAATAATTTATTTTTAATATTATTTAACTATTCACCTTCATTTCAAGATTATCATTTCATTATCATTAAAAATATTTTATAAGAAAATATTTCATGGAAAAGCATTTTAACATGTAAAATACTTTTCATTTGTAAAATATTTTAATAAAAAATAGGTACTCTAAAAGAGCATATGCGCATTTCTACTTTGATAGATCATAACCTTTGATTAACATAAATCATACCAATTCGAAAAGTTTATTCAAATATCTATAGAATGACGGAAGCACCAAAGGTCATTTGACATTGTTTTTAAGGCTAAAATCCACTTTAAGAACCTATTTTCAAGTCCATATGATCTGGATACCAATTAAACCGCTAAAGATGGCTACTATTTCAGATTTTAGCTTTTCTAATTACCCTTTTTCTTTTCTTTTAGTATCAGCTTTTAATTTTGTCTTTTATTTTTTAGCTTATAGTTAACTAAGATAAATTATTTAAATTCATGTTTTGGAATTTGAAAATAAATTGTTGATTTTTTAAAAAATTTAAATTCTTGAGTTTTTTTTTTCTGAAATTTATTGTTGTTTTTCTTATTTAGGATTTTGTTTTTTACAATAAATATCATTCCTTTGTTATACACTACTTCATTTGGATAAAAAGATCTCTGAATTTTTTTTTTATATAATTAATCATCCTAAACAAATCCTAAACAAATTTTGAAGTGACCAAGTAATTCAAGTTCTTTCATGAACATATTATAAAAAAACCATAAACTATTTTACAAATAATAATTCATTAATTATATCATTTAACTATTTCAGTCAACATCTTCATCTCATCCCTAGAATCTTTTTATCACCTCATCTAATTATTTTTGAAAAATATTTTACTTTTAAAATATTTTTCAAACTAAATATTAAAAAATATTTTATATATAAAAACATTTTATAAAAAAATATTTATAAAATATTTTACACCAAACAAATCAATTCTTCAAGAGTATATGTGCATTATTACTTTGACCGATCATAACTTTTGATTAGGCCTCCGATTGACATAAATCATACCATTTTGAAAAGTTTATTGACAGATTTACTATGTAATAACGAAGCACCGAAAGTCACTTGACATTGTTTTCAGGCTACTGATCATATATAAACTCTTGATTAGGTCTCTGATTGACATAAATCACAAATTCAAAAAGTTTATTCTTTCTAAAATTTGACATTTTTTTAGGCTAAAACCCACTTTAAAGACCTATTTTCAAGTCCATAGGGCTCCTATTTCAGAATTTAGCTTTTTTAATTATCATTTTCTTTTATTTCAACATTATTTCTTGGTTTTGTTATACTTTTATTTTTTAATTAGCTCATAGTTAACTAAGATAGATTATTTAAATTCTTGTTTTAGAAGGAAACTCAATTGTTGATTTTTTTAAAAAATTAAATTTGTGATTTTTTTTTCTTTCTAAAATTTATTGTTGTGTTTCTTGTTTAGGATTTTTTTAGTATAATAAATCTCAGTCCTTTGTTATACACTATGTCATTTGGGTAAAGAGTATTCTAATTTATTTTCTTAATTAATAAACCTGAACAAATCTTAAAGTTACCTCATCGATCAAGTAATTTAATTTCTTACTCGAATATATTATGAAGTTTGAGACCCATTAAAATAAAATAACTATTTTATTATATTAGAAACATATATTAAAATCTAAAATTGGTAATCAACAGAAGGAATAATTATTACCCTACTAAAAGAATTGAACAAGTCCCAACTTAATTCTTCACCATTCAATATTAAAAAAAAAACATCATTTTGAGATTATTTTGAAACCAAACCATACTTTTTATCTATTATTTGGGCTACCTTTAGACCTATCAAGCGTTCAAGTTACGCCGGGAAAACTTATACGCGAGTTAATTTTAAACTAGATTAGACAAGGAGTTGAATCGAAAGATTTTAAGGTTGACCTACTAGGTCAAGGCTATTTTTTTCTTTTTTTTTTCTTTTGATTGAATCCTTTTTGATATTATTTTTTTCAATTTAATCTTTTAATATTTGATTAATTTTGAATTGATTTTAATAGTCTATATCGCTTTGTTATTTATAAATTTATCATAATTTCAAACAAATATCTTGGTATTTCATTGATATTTAATTTTATGAGTATCTGTTTTTTATTGTCATATCATTAAGTAAAAAATAATTTTTTAAGAAATTATTAAACTCAATACAATCCATGATCCAAGTCGTGGGTTTAGCGGGTTATGCCGCGAAACTCGGATCGATCCAATATGCTATCGTCTCAATATTTAAATAAAAAAACTGTCATCTTAAAATATTTTAAAACGTAAACTATATTTTTTTGAATTATCTAGATTGTTTTTAGATTATTCAAGTCGACTAGATCATGTTAAAACAATTCTCATATATGTAAATTTTAAAAATGGGCTAGACAATAAATCAAGTTGGGAGATTTTAAAATTCACACCGTTGAATTAAATTTAATAATAATACTAAATAATTTTCTATTATCTAAATATTTTTTTTCACATTTACATTTTTTTTATTCAACACACAGCATGTTCCGTGTCGGTAGTTACTAGTTCTCATCTAAAATATTGCAGATGAATAAAAAATATAGATTTATTTATGTTTTATTTAGTATTAATGAGATTACTATTTTTCATTCTCAAATAAATAAATAAAACTTTGTGGTCATGCTATGACTCGATTTGGTCATTCTCTTGATCGAATTCGGCATTTCCTTCGTGATCTGATGCTATCCGATCTAGCATTCATGTCTTTCTTTAGAAGTGAACTTGCTTTCAAAATTAAATTATCTATACATATCTTTAAAATTATTTGTGTAAAAAAATTTGCTTAGGAAGTTAATTGAAAATTATCTATACTTTTGATGGAAATTAAATTTTTCACAATAAAAAGTCGTTTTTGTTAGTTTTATAGGTGACTTGTGTTATGTCGCGGGTAGAAATTTCTCTAACATAAAAAAAATTAAATTAAATTTAAGCAATAATAACATTTTAAAAAGAGTAAAAAAAATTTAAGACATTGTTCATTGATTCGAATATATTCAATAAGTTCAGTTAATTTAATAATATAATTATAAAAAAACCAATGGCAATAAAAAAAATGACAATGACTAACAAAAAAAAAAGAATATTTACCAACATTATAAAAGAGATGCTATCTAAATATTTTTAAAAGTTCTTAACAATCCTATTTGATACAAAGTAAAAATTAAATGAGAACATAATAACTTTATAATACGAAAAATAAAAAAAATATGAAACTCATTTACAAACAAATCAAATGTTGAAGGATAAATTGAAAAAAAAAATCAATTTTAAAAAAGATAAAAAATACTTGACCCTAGTCAACATGCTGAACTCGCGGATCGATTGTGATAACTCTATATAAAATAAATTAAATAAAACAATGGAAGTCATCTCAAGCAAACTAAATGATAAAAGAAAAAATTTATATATAAAAAATCAATTAAGAAAACATCAAAAGCAAAAACCCGAGTCAGCTTGGATTAACTTGACTAACTCATGACCCAGGATATCAGATCAAAATAACCACAAAGAAAGGAAAATGATAAAAATCATGAAAACATAATATAAAAGGATAAAATTAAAAAAAATATCACTTTTAAAAAAAGAACCTAAAAAAGACACAAAGCAAACCCAAAACCCAAAACCCATTACCTTGGTCATGAAACCGGGTTATCCTATAGAAGTCAAACCCAAAAAAATCACAAAACAAAATTTACAATCATAACTAATAATAATAATAGCAATAGCAATGAGGACCAAATTGTTGTTCTAGGATTAAGGCAACAAAAATACTCAAGGGGGGGTGAATTAGGTATGCAAAGTTAAATTATAAATTAAAACTCTTTACATAATAACATGCAATTAACTAAACACTTAACCAAATATAGAAGCAATAAACAATATAAATGTTATAATTAAAGAGTGAGAGTTTATAGAGATTGCATCAAGATTTATAGAGGTTCGACAAACCATCTACTTTTCTTCTTGAATTTTCATTCAAGAGTTTCACTATTACACACTAGTGTTCTTAGCAGGTGAGACCAAATCGTTACACGATTTTTTTGCGGTTGCAAGATCAAACCGTTATCCCTAATCTTTTTACGGGCCTAAAGACTAGAAAAACTTTCACTAATACTTGTTAAAGGACAAATATTAAACCACTCATAATTTTGTCTTTAGGAGACTTTTCCAAGTGTTTAGAGTGTCACTTACACTTTTCATGATATATTCTTTTAGTAGAGTGGAATGAAAAAACAATTAAACTCTTTAGGAGGATTTTGCCAATTCACACTTAACATTGTTTTTGAATGATTACAAGTAAAATTATGGTGTTATAAGTTGTTTTTTTTAGTGGAATTATTCTTAGATTTTTGCATTAGGAGTTTCACACTTGTTTTGGAAAAATAAAAGGCTATTTATAGGCTTAAAAAAGAAACTGATCGTTAAATGCAGTTTTTTATCCATTGGCATAATCGGTTAGATCATTTTGAGAATTAATCAGACCCTTTTAGATTGGTCAGACTATTTTTTAAGAACTCGAAGAGTTTTTAAATTTTTTCTAGAAACATCTAGATCAGTTTGAGAAATAGTTGGACCATTTCTCAAAATAGTTGGATTGTTTTGGCTGCTACCTTGTTGTTTTCAAAACGATTAGACCGTTTTGTTTATTGTCCAAATTTTATTTTATTTTTGTGTTTTGATCTTTTCTTAGTTTTCTTTGGTTGTTTTCAAATTTGTTTAGGTTATGTGGATATTATAAGGTGTTCTAAACAAGTATAATGCTAATTAACAAAATTCTATTATAAATTTTTGATTAATGATGTCAATATCATAATTTCTACAAGTTTTTCATTCTTGACATTCTCGAATCCTTTTGATTGTTTATTTGTTGATTTCTTAAATATTCTAAACCTGTCTATATCATTACAAGATGTGTGCAACATATCATACATTCCCTTAGTCAATTGGCCCTGTAAGAAAATCGTTCTACCTCATTAGTTAGTGTAATGGTTTATAGTAAAAAGAACAAAATAATAATTCTACTTTAACAATTCAAAGTAACCTGTGTTTGTATGTACAATAAAACACCTAGCCTCCTCTTCCTTTTTTTTTTTTTAATTGAATATATATATAAAAACTTTTGAGAAAAAAATGATTCAACTCAGATAGTTTATAATATAAATTATATTCTGGAATCTCACCTAATATCTTAAGTTATTGAGTTGAGATGATAAATTGACATGATATCAGAGCCTTGATGACCAAGCGATCACGTGTTTGAATCTCAGCTTTTTTATTTATTTGATAAAAATTAAACACAAGATGATATAAACCCGTTCAAATTTTAAATTTAAAAAACTTTCACTTGAAAATAAAAAAAACATTAAAAAATAATATAAATTATATTTTAAAATCTCATGGAGTTTTCATCCTAGTGATCAAATGGTTTAATTAGTAGAAACCGACACCACAATTTTCCTATTTTGTCACGATGGACACACTCTCTGATGAAATGGGCATGCTGAGAGCACAGTGAGCCTACTAAGCACTAGCCAGGGGACAAAGAATAATTGTGGAATTACTGGAGCAATTGTCTGGATCTGTCAACAGCTGTACGTATGATATCTCGGATAATGGCAAGAAATCTGACATGGGTTTGCACGAGTGAGCTGTATTCATTCTTTCACAGCACTTTCTCCTTTCTAGATGCTTGTAGCTTTCAAGAACTAGTTCACTGATACTAAATTCATGCCCCCCTCTGTAGATCACCTCTTTTAACCCTAACACAGTCAGATAACCCATGATGATAAAGACGAGGGGGGAGGAGGAGGAGGAGGAGGTCGTACTGACAACTTCTAATTTAACTGCTAAAGCAATCTATATTCTTCAACCAAACTTCACCATTCGTTAATCAAGCAATAGGAGGAAGAATTATATTCAATTGTGACATTATATTATCCTTCTTTTTTTAAAAATTCTTTTACAATAAGGAGTATCTACACATTAGTTTTTGTTTATTAATACCCTATTGTATCATAACTGAGAGATCATAAAAATCTTCTTTTTTGTTGTTTGATTAAAAGCTCAAACTTTAATAGCTAAGAATTGAAATGAAAAGTCAGTCAATTTCTCAAAATTTTCTTTTCCTAGTTTTACTTAATTATTTTGAATTACGTCAATGGCGCACATGCACACGGTTACACACGTTTAGCGATGATCCAAAGTACTTGCATCAGGAGGAGGAGGAGGAGGAGGAGGAGGAGGAGGAGGAGGAGGAGGAGGAGGAGGAGGACTGACCACTTCTAATTTAACTGCTAAAGCAATCTATATTCTTCAACCAAACTTCACCATTCGTTAATCAAGCAATAGGAGGAATAATTATATTCAATTGTGACATTATATTTTCCTTTTTTTAAAAAAATTCTTTTACAATAAGGAGTATCTACACATTAGTTTTTGTTTATTAATACCCTATTGTATCATAACTGAGAGATCATAAAAATCTTCTTTTTTGTTGTTTGATTAAAAGCTCAAACTTTAATAGCTAAGAATTGAAATGAAAAGTCAGTCAATTTCTCAAAATTTTCTTTTCCTAGTTTTACTTAATTATTTTGAATTACGTCAATGGCGCACATGCACACGGTTACACACGTTTAGCGATGATCCAAAGTACTTGCATCAGCAGGAGGAGGAGGAGGAGGAGGAGGAGGAGGAGGAGGAGGAGGAGGAGGACTGACCACTTCTAATTTAACTGCTAAAGCAATCTATATTCTTCAACCAAACTTCACCATTCGTTAATCAAGCAATAGGAGGAAGAATTATATTCAATTGTGACATTATATTATCCTTCTTTTTTTAAAAATTCTTTTACAATAAGGAGTATCTACACATTAGTTTTTGTTTATTAATACCCTATTGTATCATAACTGAGAGATCATAAAAATCTTCTTTTTTGTTGTTTGATTAAAAGCTCAAACTTTAATAGCTAAGAATTGAAATGAAAAGTCAGTCAATTTCTCAAAATTTTCTTTTCCTAGTTTTACTTAATTATTTTGAATTACGTCAATGGCGCACATGCACACGGTTACACACGTTTAGCGATGATCCAAAGTACTTGCATCAGGAGGAGGAGGAGGAGGAGGAGGAGGACTGACCACTTCTAATTTAACTGCTAAAGCAATCTATATTCTTCAACCAAACTTCACCATTCGTTAATCAAGCAATAGGAGGAATAATTATATTCAATTGTGACATTATATTTTCCTTTTTTTAAAAAAATTCTTTTACAATAAGGAGTATCTACACATTAGTTTTTGTTTATTAATACCCTATTGTATCATAACTGAGAGATCATAAAAATCTTCTTTTTTGTTGTTTGATTAAAAGCTCAAACTTTAATAGCTAAGAATTGAAATGAAAAGTCAGTCAATTTCTCAAAATTTTCTTTTCCTAGTTTTACTTAATTATTTTGAATTACGTCAATGGCGCACATGCACACGGTTACACACGTTTAGCGATGATCCAAAGTACTTGCATCAGCAGGAGGAGGAGGAGGAGGAGGAGGAGGAGGAGGAGGAGGACTGACCACTTCTAATTTAACTGCTAAAGCAATCTATATTCTTCAACCAAACTTCACCATTCGTTAATCAAGCAATAGGAGGAAGAATTATATTCAATTGTGACATTATATTTTCCTTCTTTTTTTAAAAATTCTTTTACAATAAGGAGTATCTACACATTAGTTTTTGTTTATTAATACCCTATTGTATCATAACTGAGAGATCATAAAAATCTTCTTTTTTGTTGTTTGATTAAAAGCTCAAACTTTAATAGCTAAGAATTGAAATGAAAAGTCAGTCAATTTCTCAAAATTTTCTTTTCCTAGTTTTACTTAATTATTTTGAATTACGTCAATGGTGCACATGCACACGGTTACACACGTTTAGCGATGATCCAAAGTACTTGCATCAGGAGGAGGAGGAGGAGGAGGAGGAGGAGGAGGAGGAGGAGGAGGAGGAGGACTGACCACTTCTAATTTAACTGCTAAAGCAATCTATATTCTTCAACCAAACTTCACCATTCGTTAATCAAGCAATAGGAGGAAGAATTATATTCAATTGTGACATTATATTATCCTTCTTTTTTTAAAAATTCTTTTACAATAAGGAGTATCTACACATTAGTTTTTGTTTATTAATACCCTATTGTATCATAACTGAGAGATCATAAAAATCTTCTTTTTTGTTGTTTGATTAAAAGCTCAAACTTTAATAGCTAAGAATTGAAATGAAAAGTCAGTCAATTTCTCAAAATTTTCTTTTCCTAGTTTTACTTAATTATTTTGAATTACGTCAATGGCGCACATGCACACGGTTACACACGTTTAGCGATGATCCAAAGTACTTGCATCAGGAGGAGGAGGAGGAGGAGGAGGAGGAGGAGGAGGAGGAGGAGGACTGACCACTTCTAATTTAACTGCTAAAGCAATCTATATTCTTCAACCAAACTTCACCATTCGTTAATCAAGCAATAGGAGGAATAATTATATTCAATTGTGACATTATATTTTCCTTTTTTTAAAAAAATTCTTTTACAATAAGGAGTATCTACACATTAGTTTTTGTTTATTAATACCCTATTGTATCATAACTGAGAGATCATAAAAATCTTCTTTTTTGTTGTTTGATTAAAAGCTCAAACTTTAATAGCTAAGAATTGAAATGAAAAGTCAGTCAATTTCTCAAAATTTTCTTTTCCTAGTTTTACTTAATTATTTTGAATTACGTCAATGGCGCACATGCACACGGTTACACACGTTTAGCGATGATCCAAAGTACTTGCATCAGGAGGAGGAGGAGGAGGAGGAGGAGGAGGAGGAGGAGGATTGACCACTTCTAATTTAACTGCTAAAGCAATCTATATTCTTCAACCAAACTTCACCATTCGTTAATCAAGCAATAGGAGGAATAATTATATTCAATTGTGACATTATATTTTCCTTTTTTTAAAAAAATTCTTTTACAATAAGGAGTATCTACACATTAGTTTTTGTTTATTAATACCCTATTGTATCATAACTGAGAGATCATAAAAATCTTATTTTTTGTTGTTTGATTAAAAGCTCAATCTTTAATAGCTAAGAATTGAAATGAAAAGTCAGTCAATTTCTCAAATTTTTCTTTTCCTAGTTTTACTTAATTATTTTGAATTACGTCAATGGCGCACATGCACACGGTTACACACGTTTAGCGATGATCCAAAGTACTTGCATCATCAGTGAGTAACTGACTGTCTGGTTCTGAGACAAGACACGGTGGCAAAAGATCATGAGATAAGGCACGAGGACGGTAGTAGCTAGCTATCTTCGTGCAATGCATCAGTAGCTGGACCATGTCCCGTAGCATTAACAAGGCTTTATTGCTCTCTAAACGTACATGTGGCTGCCCATCTATGGATGACAGTTCGAGCGTGTTCTGTTCTCCGTCGACGACAAACAGACATGTCACTAAGTGCCAGTTTCTTTCACACACGTCTCCTTAATTTTGAATCCAGCAATGGGCTCTGAAGAGGCAACTTAATGGAAAGGAACAAAATTATTGGAAACCGATTCCTTTGTGTACCTTAACAGAGACCCAAAGTCACGATTTTACCTTTGCTTATCGGATACTGTATGAAAAGAAGCCATTGCCAGGATGCCTATCTCTATATTCTGTATCCTAGAGAGGTGATGTTTCAATGATATGTCGTTGTTCATACGCCTAAAAAAACAACATGATACGTCGTTGTTAGTGGGAAAATGTTGGTCCACTCACCTAAACCTACAATCGTGCAACTTTGATTATTTTGGAATGGACACTAGCTAGCTTTATAACATGTTCATCCTGTAGATTAAAAAGATTTACAGATTCCAGTTATTATCAGATATATAACGATCTACTGGTAATTTTGAAATTAATCCATCGAAAATCATCAAGCAAGGCCACTTTGTGATGATAAGCAAGGTTTTTCGTGCTGGAAGAATGGATCGTAGCCTTGACTCGACCATGTTTTACGGTATCAAAAAATCACCTTAATTTAATAACTTAAGTTATTTAGTGAGTTTTAAAGATATGATTTATATTATTTTTTAATATATCCCCTCAAGTGAAAGATATTTGAATTTAAAACTTGCATAGATCGCACATTACCTTTTGCTTAATTTTTATCAAATAAATATGGATGATAAGATTTGAATTTGAGACAACTTGATTATAAAGGCTCTGATACCATATCAAAGAACCATTTTAAAATTCTCAATTCAATAACTTAAATTGTTAGATGAAGTTCTAAAATATAATTTATATTATTTTTTAACACATGGTTCATGTCGTAAAATTAAAATGATTTGATCCAGGATAATTCAAAACCATATATGTTTTAGGCTGTCGTGGACATATTGCATCGGTTCTAACCTAATTTCTTTAAAACCTGAAAAGTCAGACGGGTTAAAAAACAATGCAAGTGAAAGAAGCTTTTTTCTTCAAAGAATTAATACTAACGGCACATAATTTATAAACATCACCTGTCATATCAGTTTGTATCCAATTGAAGTATGATTAGCATCCTCGTTTGTTTTTTTTTTTTGTTTGTTTTTTTCATATTTATATATTCCCTTTTCTTTGTTCCCTTGTGGCAAATGGTAACCAGACGGAGTTTTTTCTTGTCTCGCTCTCCGATCTACCGAATAAAAATTATCTTAAATTTATGCAATTTAACCTGTTCATTGAGAATGACACGCTACTGACTCTCTCTTGCTAATTCTATAGCTACGGTTCTCTCTTTGTAGAAGCTCGACTGTGCATATTGTCAAATATCGTTTCTCTGTGTCAAATATCGTTTCTCTTATCGTTTCTGAAATGAAATCTAGTAAGACCCTACCATGGATCGACCCTTCACACTGTCTTCACGACTCACCTAGCTGCTTTATGAGCCAGAGAAAAGAAGGAACATTGTCCCATTCGCCATAGACAGCTTTGAGTTGCAGGCACCCTGGTAGGACCTTCACACGCCTATAATGGCGAGATAGTCCTCTTATAGCTCCCAATAATCGTCTTCTTCTTCTTTTTGTGTTTTGTGTTTTGTTTTTGTTATTTTTTGGGTATCTCTTTTTGCGAGCCTACACAGCTATTTTCATTCGGGACAATAATTAACAGAATATTTAACAACTTGATCCTCGATGCATAAGAGATTCTCAATCAGGTCCCCATCAAAATCCTTTG
Organism: Populus alba x Populus glandulosa; assembly: GCA_033617975.1. Taxonomy (NCBI): domain Eukaryota; kingdom Viridiplantae; phylum Streptophyta; class Magnoliopsida; order Malpighiales; family Salicaceae; genus Populus; species Populus alba x Populus glandulosa. Next base: position 13,633,750 of record CM066161.1, read on the forward strand.
ATGTCTTCCATGTACATTACCTACTTGATTAAATAGAACGACATTTTTGTTTTATGTAAATGACTTAACCTTTTCTGCGAAAAGCATGCAGAAATTTTCTAATAAAACTCAATCGAGGATTTTGTTTATATATATGGTTGGGACCCAGCTGATAAAAAATTGATCGAGGGCTAACTTGAGAAGTTGGTAATTGGATGGGGACCGGTATATGGTGACCTTTTTTGTTCGCTACTCTTCATTATAAAAAACATCTAAAAAGCTACATCATTAGAGTGTGCTTAGATGTCATTTGTTTAAATTTTATTTTTTTTTAAATTATTTTAATAGGATGATGTTAAAAATATATATTTTTAAAAAAATTATTTTAATATATTTTTAAATAAAAAAACATTTTAAATTATTATCGCTATTACAATTCTAAATACATATTAAATAAGGCAATAAATAATTGCAAATAAATACTTGAAACACTCTTGGTTTATTAGAATAATGAATTCGAGTCTCATAGAAAATGGTGACAACAACTTATTAATTGAGCTATATCTTATTCACTAGCAATTGTAACGTAGAATGGAGCAACCGCAATACATCGAATTCTGCCATCTCTTCTATTTGTATTTATGAGACAAAAAAAGGAAAAAGAAAGAAAGAGAAGAGAAGCTGATCGATGTGTTCTTAGATTTCTATTACATTTCCAACCTTCGCATTTGTCTAACATAGAACTGTTTGGGAATGTTGGTTATAATTGTTTTTAAAAGTATTTTTTATTTAAAAGTATATTAAAATAATATATTTTTTATTTTTTAAATATTATTTTTAAAATCAGCATATTAAAATAATAAAAAAATACCAAAAAAATATTAATTTAAAACAAAGAAAAAAAATAAAAGATTTTCAAATATTTTCATAAATATTTTTGAAACACAAAAATAAATAGGATCTTTAAATACTATAGTTTTAAACAATTAATTTAGATTTTTTATTGATAAATAATAAAAAAAATCTAGCAAACTCATTCGTATACTAATGAGAAATAGTTACGTATAAAAAATAATAGCTAGTGTCATATAAACAATTTAATAAAAATATATTTTAACTTTCAATTTGACTATTTAATTATATTTAAATTTGATTAAAAAATTCTCGAAATTAAATTCTATAAATGGTTGAAACCTTAAATTAATTAAACTTAAAAAATGTTGCCTAAGTTAATTTTATTATTCTCTTGTTATTTCAAATTTTCAACTTAATTTTGGATTTTATATTATTAACCTAGACAGAACTTTGTCTTTCTTCTTATTTGTTGTTTTTAAATTACACGCAAAATATATAAAAAAATTATATATAAAAGAACACCCCACCACATTGTTTAAAGAAAAAAAATGAATTTTTTTTATAAATCTATTTATTTTTATATTTTAAAAATATTTTTGTATTTTTTTATTTTAAATTAATATACTTTTAATATTTTTATATTATTTTAATATACTAATATTAAAAATAATTTTTTAATACATTTTTAAATATAAAATATTTTAAAAAACAACCACTAATTCTGGCTGCACATCAACAAAGCAATTTATTACTCGGTGGTTGGGCGATTTATACAATGTGAACGCAGACAAAATGACGGCACCACGTTTTCAATCTTGCATGTTGTATTTGTGGTACATAAATTGACACAAGTCTTATCACAATAACATGATATATCCACCAGCAATAATCCTTACAAGCTTGACAACTCCCCTCTTTTTGTCCTCTCGTCTTTTTGGATTTGTATATCTACACTTTATATGTTTTCTATGTAACGGATCTTTGGGATCACAAAATAACATGGGACACCATGAGATGAGCTATAAAAATATTAAATTATTGGTAGCAAGTAGCAACCTTCTCCCTTCTTGTCACTATGACGTAGGTGTGGTTATTTTTATTATTTTATTTTATTAGTAGTGTGGTTATTTTATTTGAACAAGTGATTATTGCCTGGTGAATTCGTTTATTTTAGGTTCCGTTTGTTTGCAGGAAAATGGTTTCCTTTTGGAAAGTGAATTCCGGGGAAAATGAATTCCTGGAAAGTGAATTCCCGGAAAGTATTTTCCGATGTTTGGTAGTGTTATGGAAAATGAACTGGAAAACACTTTCCAGTGTTTGGTTGTGTTATGAAAAATGAACTGGAAAATAATTTATTAATGAATTAATTTTTTTTTCAAGTTTATCTAATATATATAAAATATTTAATCACTTACAATTGTCATAACCCAATTTTGATCTTTTTATTTTTATTATTTAAAAAAAAAAGATGATGAAAAATAAAAATAAAATAAATGAAGGATGAATTAAAATTTGAGTTAAGGGCAACATGATTGGAAGTTTAAAGATTTAATTAAACTCTTGACTAGTTTAATTAATTAAATCAAGGGTTTAATTGGAGAATTGATTTAATTAAATTTTAGATTATTTTAATTAACGAAATCAAGAATTTAATTGAGTTTGAAGACTTAATTAAACTTTGATTTAATCAAAAACCCATTATTTAAATAAAATAAACAACTCTTTGCATTTTAATTCACTGCTACAGTAGCAGCGAATTATAATTCAATGCTACAGCAGTGAATTATAAGTCGCTGCTACAGTAGCATTGCATTTTAATTCGCTGCTACTGTAGCAGTGAATTAAAATGCGATGCCACTGTAGCTGTTAATTAAAATTCACTGGCAGCGTCCGCTAAGGAAAGTGTTTTCCTTTCTTTATCAGAAGGAAAACACTTTCCTACGGGGAAAGGGAAAGTTCAAGTTGACTGGAATTGGAAGGAATTGGTTTTCCTTTGACTTATTTTCCTGATAGTCACCAAAAATGGGAAAGTGAGGAAAATGAATTCCGGGAATTCATTTTCCTTGAAACAAACAAAGCATTAGTTTAAAATAAGCCTAGGAAGGTGAGAGCAATACGATGATTGGCCTCTTAGCTACCATTCTTGTAAGCAACCTCCCCATGTACCTACCAGCCCAGCTTTTGTAGCTTGGAAGTAGTTAATGTTCTGTCCCTTGATAAGATTTTGTAGATGATTTCTTTACCCGATAACCTAAAGATAACCAAATCTAAATAATAATAATAAAAGATTGTATATCTTATTATCAGCTTTGTGAGGAATTGGGGGGGGGGGAATTTGAGAAAAGGGAAGCGTTCAAAGTTGAAATCCATGTTCTAAGATTGAGCAAGTATTGTGATAGAAAGGATATTACTCTAGATGCAATTCATGGGTGGTATTTCTTTATTTCTTATTATTATTTTAGTTATTTTTTCATTTTATTCTTTATTATTTCTTTGTTTCATTTTTACATTTCATTAGGAAGCCTGTCTTTATTGAAGGAGAATAAATAAATAAATAAATAAATAAAAACTGAAAGTTGGAAAGGAATAAAGAGAGAAAAAAGTCAACAAAAATTGGATTTTATAGGATTGGCCTTGATTTGGATTTATATTGCTATATCAAACCCATTTATCACCGGAAAATTGGGATTTAAGGATGGAAACAATAGCTTTGAAGCATGACAACTCCTAGGTCTTCACTAAATCACAATCAAAGCTACTGTTTCCATCCTTAAATCCCATCAACTACAATATCAATTTAAAAACTTAAACTTCTAAATCTTAATTTTGCTTCTTGGTGATCATTCACTTGTGTATGTGCCCGGGGGCCGCCGAGGATGACCACAGTAATCACTCTTTCCTTGTAGGCCTATTCAATTTCTATCCAAGAAAAAAAAGCCCAACTCAACAATGGTGAGCTGAAATCGGTGAGCTAGGAATTGAAGATTCCACCCCCCTATTAGACATCACTAAATTTCAAAGATCATCAAGGAAAAAAGCCCAACATTGCATACTGCTCATGAATCGAAGATCATCAAGGAAATATAAACAATTAGCCTCAAGTAAGGTGGTAAATATCACTGCTTCTATCATTGGCATTCAGCAACAACCACCAAAGATTTCAGACTGGTGGGGCGTGGATCGCAACTGAAATATCGATCTGAAACCGGGATGGAACACTTCATCTTCCCTAGACTTGCCGGGAAAGTTGCACAGAGAAGAAAAAACTTGCGTAAGGAGTTTTTGATATGAACATCAAGTGCAAAAGCAAACTTAAATAGAATGCATGAGGCTCTTAAATCGTGCTCCCTAATGGACAAGCTAGCTGTACTTTAGGTCTGATAAGGATAAAGGATAAAGATCAAACATCATCAAACATCAATCTCTACTCTGAATAACCTTGTGATCCTTGTCCTTGCACAGACCTAGTATTGCTAATTACGTTTACACATGTAATTCTTATCTCTTGTAACAGATAGATAGACATTTTCATTATCTCCTTTAACAACCTCACATATATAATGTAGAACAACACATACGTCTCAATAATTGAATATAAGAGATCTTTTAATTCTTTTAAGGTCTTCTGCCACTAATCTTCACATGCTTTGTAGCACTTTGGTTATGTTCTATCCATGAAGATAGTGGAGAAAAATGAGAAATGGTATGTGAACAAACACCACCATTATTTACTTTGGAAAGAATGTTTAAGAAATATAAATTGGTCCTGATGAATATAATGCAACGTTTCACACTTGTTTGAATGATACACCACCCTAGATCTAACTGAATCGGTACTACTTGTAGCGATTATCCTCCTAGGATAATTGGGAATAATTTAAGAAGAAGAAGAAGAAAGAAATTTATATTTTTAATCAGTAAAAAAAAAGAAGTTATCACCTAATATGTTGATTACTAGAAATTCTAATTGGTAACAAAGTCTAAAAAAGAGGTTTGATTGCGTAAAAAAGGTATTAGCATCCTTAAAACGCCTTAACTGAGGTAAACTTCATTGTTTATTTGTCTGATATAAACTAAGGTATTGTTGTGTGGTCTTGTCGCACCTGACATCTCGGTAGCCTTAAATCTTATTCTTAGGCCTCTACTCAAGAGTATTGGCAATAAGCTATGCAAGATGAACTTCAGGCTCTTCAGGATAATCATACTTGGGACATTATTCCTTGTCCCTCTGGGGTAAAATCTATTGGATGCAAATGGGTATACACCATTAAGATGGGTGCCGATGGATCTCTTGACAGATATAAAGCTCGATTAGTGGCACTCGAAAATCAACAACAATATGGCCTAGATTATAAAGAAATATTTGCTCCTGTGGCCAAAATGACTAGTGTCCGTATTGTTATGGCCATTGTTGTCTCAAAAGGATTGTTGCTTTGTCAGATGGATGTGAAGAATGTTTTTCTATATGGTGATTTGTAGGAAGAGCTTTACATGACTCCTACTTCTGGTTTGTTTTCTTCCTCTTCTATTAAGGTTTGTCACTTAAAGCGATCTCTATATGGTTTGAAGCAAGCACCACGAGCATGGTTTCTGAAATTTCATATTGCTTTTTTAGATTTCACCTTCACACAGAGCCAGTATGACTACTTTCTCTTCTTTCGCAAGACTGATATTGGGATTGTTCTACTTCTTATGTATGTCAATGATATTATGATTACATGATCTGATTCCCAGTTGATTGAGCAGCTTCAGCAGCAACTCAAATCTTTCTTTCATATGAAAGATCTTGGTCCGTTGTAGTATTTTCTTAGTCTTGAGGCCCAGCATTGTCCAATTGGCATTGCATCAATATAAGTATACCCAAGAGCTTCTTTCCTTAGCTGGAATTTTAGACGCTAACTTAGTTCTTACACCTATGGAGGTCAATTTGAAGCTACATCATGAGAATGGTGATCTAGTGCCTGATCCCTCCATGTATCGGCAGTTGGTAGGAAGTTTGAATTATTTGACTATTACTCGACCTGATATCTCGTTTAATGTACAACATTTAGTTAGTTTATGCAAGCCCCTTGCCAAACCCACTTAGCCGATGTCCGTCGTCTCCTTCAATATCTTAAAGGGACGTTTGGTCGTGGTTTGTTCTTTTCTTCAGGGCTTCTTTACAATTGGAGGCTTATAGTGATGCTGATTGGGCTGGTTGTCCAAAAACTCATCGTTTTATTTTGGGTTGGTGCATGTTTCTTGGCAGTTCTCTTATTTCTTGGAGAGTAAAAAGAAAGCACGTGTCTCAAAGTCATCTACCGAGTCTGAATATAGAGCCATGTCATCTGCCTGTTTGAAATGACATGGCTTCGAGGGCTATTAGGTGAACTTGGTGTTCCACAACATACTCCAACTCCTCTTTATGTTGATAACACCAGTGCTATTCAAATTGCTGCGAATCCTGTTTTCCATGAGCGCACTGACACAACCAAAAGATTGATGTCTTCTCCCAAGTGCAGGAGTGTCGAAGTAATAAATTGCTGCGGATCCTTGATTAAACACAAAGCATACTTAACGTACATAAAATATAACAAGAATGTAAATAATAATAATAATAATAATAATAATAATAATACTAATAATAATAATAATAGTAATACTAATAATAGTAATAATATTAGTAGTAATAATAATAATAACAATAAAAAGAAGAGGATGAAGAAATTAATGAGAACTTTGAGATGGAAGATTAATGTAAGGATTAAACAATGATAAAAACAAATGTCAAGGTTAGAGGATCCACCAATGGTATTTCAAACAAGTATAGTATAAACTCTTATTACTCAATTTAGAAACCACACACGAAGGAGGTTCCAATCAGATGATTTGTCATTAATAGCTCATTATAAATTATTAACATGATCATATTAATTATCTTATTTACATAACACCAAACTTTTAAATATTGTTAGGAATTCATGATGTTAACTGATGTTAACAACAAATCAAGTTCCTTTCATAGCCCAGGTGTAGGTAATACCATACGGTTGGGCTATGAGAGTGCCAAGCATTTGTTGTACCAACTATTATACAACACAAATCTAGATTAACCATTTAACAAGCAAGGTATTAAGAATTAGTAAGATAAAAAGATAAGACATGTTAATATTAAACATTAAGGTCCATGTTGAGTTTATACCATACTTGTTCTTACACCATTAGTGTAACCTTTTCACCTTGATATAATAAACTTAGCTAAACATAATGAAGAAGAGAAACATAAATAAACAAAACAAGAACATAAATAAGATACAAGTTAACTAAGGAAAAGAAAGGAAATGAAAAGCATAAACAAGAAATTAATGAAAGCAAAACTTAAGAATTACAAAAAATATAAAGAGAGAAATAAAGAGCATGAACTTGATCTGAACAACCAAGCCCCCAAATACATGACAAATGCCTCCTTTTATAATCCAAAATTCGGAATTATTGATTTGATGACTAATTGTTGAGTGGGTGGCCAACTTTTGACTTTGTGAAAATCCTTATCTTCTTGTATGAATAAAACGAAAATGTTAGCATCAGAACTGGGTCCACTTGAAAGCATGAAAGTTGTAGGAAATTAACTCAGCTTTCCAGGAAAAAAAAGTGGAGGTGATTTGGACTTCTAGAACTTCAGATATGGGCCAAACACTGAACAGTGTTTGGGCTGCAGGACAGATTCGGACTTCTCCGTTGTTGCTATAATTTGGACTTGAAAACGGCCTTGTTAGATCTTGATGAAAACATGAAAGTTGTAGGCCTATGTCTTACTAAATCTGTGTAAAAATTTGAGATCATTTGGACATTTAGAACTCGAGATATGACCCAAACACCGAACAGTGTTCCAGTTTGGACTGCACCAACATCTCTTTTCTAAGTTTCACCCTCTCTTTATCTTCACAAATTTCAGTAGTTGAATTCATCAATCAATCCTTTGATTTATGTGATAGGCCTGCATTTAAGATGAACATTTACCATATATTAGGGCATTTTATAGTATTAGACTTGTTATTATAAAACATGCTTTAGTTAAAGAGTTATTAATACTTTAAGTGCAAAATGATGATATAAAACATTGATAAATATACACTTTTAAGTACTAATCACGCACCAAGCATAATGAGGTGGATTGTCATTCCATTCATGGAGCACTTGTTCGAGAGGAGATTACTCTTCCTCACATTACCACCGAACATCAAACTGCTGACATATTTACCAAGGCTCTCTCTCGTCACCGCCATAAATTCATGATTAACAAATTGATGCTTCTTGATCGACCAACATCAATTTGAGGGGGGATTTTACCAGATTAGGCAATATTATATATATAACAATAATTTATATTTACAAGATATTTTATGGTTGGTAGAGCAATGTTAGGGATTTATATGGTTGGTGGAGCAATGTTAGGGATTTCAAATGATTTGATAGAGAAGATCATGTATGTAATTAATCATTAGGCTGTAAATAAGGAGAATTCTAACTATTTAAAGAGAGGCAAACCTCCATTGAGAGGGATTCAAACCGAAAACCAAGTTCAATCTTTCTAACATATGTTTAAGGAGTCGCCACGTAGTATTATGGTTACTAAGAACCCTAACTGGTTAATAGATATTCTATGGTATGAGACTGGTTACGTGAAAGGGAAGATATTATCACTATTTAAACGTCCCGCCTATGACAGATTACTTTGCTGATTTTATCTTAAATTGCTAAAAATTTATTGGTTTATGCTCTGATGGTTTGCTTGTAATATTCCTGACTCTGATGTCAGTGAATATTCAACTACGGATATTTCTAACTCTGACGTTGGTAAATATTACGTAGCTAGAAAACAATAATAATAAAATAAATTTAAATAAGTATTTTTATTCTTAACTCTGGCTTCAGTAAACAAACCAATAAAACAAATTTATTTTTTATGCATGCATATTTTTTATTTTATTTTACTTGTTTTTATTATTTATTATTTTTTATAAATTTAAACAAGCTAGTAACCAGGCAGTTTTTACCCGCAAGCATGCGTGAATTGTTCACGCATGCTTGCTACAATCTCCATGTAATTAAATTTCTAAAGCAGTGTTGGTGAATTATTATAAAAAACTGGAGACACTTACCTGGGAGCAGGATGAAGGCGATGGTGTGTTGTTCCTCCTTTCGTTTACTTTTCCTCTGGTTCTTTCTTTTCTTTTGCTTTCTCTTGGTGCAACCTTTGCCTGTGTTTGTTTTCCTCTGTTTTTTTTAGTCTCCCCTATATGCTCTGTTCTTCTCTGCGGATTTTGTGTTTTCTACCTTTACTCCCTCTCCTCTGTTCAGCTGTTTTTTTCTTTCTCCTCCTCGAGTTTCTACCTCTATTTACTCCCCCTAGGTTCTTTCGGTTTTCCCTTAGTCCCCTGGTTTGTTCCCTTTTCCAGTTCTTCCCTCTGTTTGTTTGTTTGTTTGTTTTTTTTTTTTTTTTCTGGTCTCTCTCTCTATATACTCTTTGTCCATCCCCTGCTCAGGACGAAGATGATGGTGATAAAACCACGAGGTGTTGCTGGTTGAATGGAAGCTCCCTCCTCTATGTTTTCTCGTTTTTGTCTCTGTGTTAGGCTCGTTTGCCTTTCTTGGTTTTGTTTCTCACCCGTCCCCCCCCCCTCACCTTTCTTTCTGTGGATTTTATAGCCAGAGAAAGTCATGTCGTTACCCAGATAATAAAGTGCCTGTTTTTGCAAGAGTAATGGCGATGCGTTGTTGGACATCCCTTTCTTTTTTTTTTCCGGTCGGGTGAAGAAGATGAACAACGTTGATTTTAATGGCCATTTGCGTTTTGGTCCTCATGTTTTGAAATTTTATATTCAAGTTTTTGGGTAAATTGTAATTGGACCCCTGCATCTCAACGCCATCTACACATTTATCTTTGGATTTTAATTTCTTGCAATTTTAACCAGAATCAGCCCTGAACTTTGATAAGTTTTCAATTAAACCCCTGATTTCATTAATTAAACTAATTTCAAGTTCATTTAAGTCTCAAAACTTATCAACTCTTCAATTACGCCCTTGATTTGTGTAATGAAACTAATCCAAATTTTAATTAAGTTCACAATCTTCCAATTTGTCTTGACCCAAATTTAAATTTTTTCTTCATTTAAAAAAAAAAATTATCATAATTTATTTTTATTTTTTCATCTTTTGTCATCATTTTTTTATTATCACTTTTTAGGAAATATAGTAAAAAAGAAAAGAAAAGAATAAAAGGGTCAAAATTAGGTTATGACAGGTCTGTTTAAAGTTTAAGAAAAGTCTTTCTTAGTAAAGGGGTCTTTATCTTATCAGGTTAAAACCTAAACGTTCTAGGACCCAAATTAGCATCGCAATTATTTTTCTAGATACAACTAATTCATAATGCTTAAAGAAATTATTTTTTGTAATATTTTGGCAATTTAGCAAAATGCTAAAAAATAATTATATACTGGTTACAATATTTATTTATTTTTTAAAAAATGATAAAAATGTCTTTTTAATTTTCTAGAAAGTATGCATGAATTTTATTTTTTATTAGAATTGGATTGTATGCAATTAAAACATTATGGTTTACAAATAATAAAAAATCAAAATTCAACAAAAAACAAATTCAAAAAACAATTAAAATTTGCAAAATGGTCATTCTAAAGGTTGGAAACGGGTTGGAGAGACTGCTAGGAACTCAGGAAGCACATATTGAATGACTCAGAGGCTGAAGGAATAGTGGCGGCATGTCTACTCTAAGCACCGATGCTACTGGTAGCACGTGAACCTACAAGACGTCACGGGTGAAGTGAAAAATAAGTGGATCGAGTAGATCACCTCTTCCTCTTAACATGTATGTTGACAATGTCATACACTATCATGAGCAAAGTAAAGAAAAACACACAAATAATTGATTTTTTCCCTTTTTTTATAGATATGTTTCACGGTTAGTTTTTTAATTTTTTTCTTTCCCTTTTTGTGATAATTTAAATGATTTCTCTCAAGTTTTAACATTGAGATTTAGTTTAAATGAAATAAAATCGAGAATCTGAAAAGTATTATTTATTCGTAAACAATTGAACAGACAACATCGGACCACCCCCACAACGTTGGACCAGGCAACCGTTATTACATTAAAGTTGAAGCAACATGAAAACAGAAACATCATTTTGAAAGTAAAAGTGAAACAAATAACACATAACACAACTAATGATGTGACAACCTTAAACTATTCGTAAGGTTCACATCATGTATAGTTTGCTAAATGCATGGAACTTGAGTACTGTTAATAATCTCCAGATGAATCAACAAGCCATTTTCTGGAGTAGGTGTTGGATTGTAAATGATCTTCTCATCAGGATTTACTTTCCTCCATTTGAACTTAGTCACCACATTATGCATGAAAACTAGTGTTGCTAGCCGAGCATACTCTTTTCCGGGACACATTCGAGGCCCTCCACCGAAAGGAACAAAGCTGTAAGGTGCCGGCCCCCTCCCCTCAAATCTTGAAGGATCAAATTTTTCTGGATCTGGAAAATAGTTAGGATTTCTGTTCGTGGAATATGTTGTCCAAAAAGTCTGCACGTAGGAAACTTTGTACAGATTAATACTAATAATTATAACCTCATAATCATAAGAGAATAAATTTAATTTTAGTTGTCGAGTTTCTTGGCTGACTGACTAAGAAATCTGGATATGTACCTTCCATCCTTTAGGAATTGTAAAACCTGCGTACGTGAAGTCTGTGATTGCCTCTCTAAATGTTCCTGGAACGGGAGGAGAGAGCCGCATTGCTTCACAAGCCACACACCAAGAATACTTCATCTTCTTAACATCATCCCAGTTCAATAACTCTCCTGGATTTTTGGATTTGGCAATCTCCATTTGTTCTTTTAACCAAGACAAAATCTCAGTCAAATGACGTGAAAACATGTATGGTAATAGTATGTTGTGTGTGGTCTGGGAATGGTCTTTTTGTCAGCAGATCTTGGGTGATCCATATTGTACTTCTAAGTTCTAATTCTTAACCATTAATAACATAATTATCACACACAAAAAACAGTATGTTATTCGGGACATACCATGGAGGACATCCTCGTAGACTTGGGGATACTCAGCAAGATAGTTCACAATGCATGTGAGTGCAGTGCTCATTGTATCATGGCTGGCGACAAGCAAACCGATTATCTTGTTAGCAATCTGTTTTTCATCATTTGTTTCGCCATTCTCAAATGATGCCAGGAGCAGGCGAGTCAACAAATCAATACTTTTCAGCCCTTTGTTCTCCAAAAGCTCTCTTTTCCTCTGCCTGATGATTGCTAGAAGCTCCTCCCGGACAATTCTGCCACCTTCGACCGCACGACTGAAAGCCGTACCAGGAATTTTAATAGGAATTGATATTAGGCCAGCTACAATGTGCGTGAAAGGATTTGACAATCTTGTTAACTGCTCAGGATCTATCAAGTTCATAAACACTTTGCAAGCTGAAGCAAATGTGTACTTCTTTGACAGTGAAAACACCTGCACTTGCTTATGTGGAGACCAATCCTTCTCCAATTGTTCCTTGGCCATGGAGTCCATGACAGGGATGTAATCTTGCAGAGCATCTGGCTTGAGAAACTCAGGCAGGACACTTCGCATTTTATTGCAGACTTCTACAGTGTTTTCTTGATTCCCAGGGAAGTACCAAACTTTAGCCATTGAGGGTGGCCACCATGAAGTAACATACTTGTTGTGGCTGGAGAACAAAAGCTTGTTCCCTGAGGCACCACAAAATACAACAATTTTCTCCCCAAACAAAGAGGTTTTGAACACCTCAGGGGAGAATTTGCACATCCTATCGATGACAAACTTCTCAGGGCACCCCCGTCGGTGATTCATTGCAAACTCCAAAGTTTCTCCTATGATGGGCCATCCCGTGTTGCCGGGTGGGAGCCTAAATCCTGAAAGTTTTGATCTCCTATGAAAGAAAATGATAAAAACAAGGGAAAGACCGAGAATGGCAAGGTGAAGGAGAGTTAAAACCATGTCTCTCGACTAAACGAGCTTTAGTTAACACAATGAACTAGACAGAAAGCGAGACGGGCAAGCATTAGCGTAGTCATCAGCAAGGATTTATACAAGTTTGAACCGGCATTCAATCAAAATTAACAATTTTTTAATGAAAAATTAGAAAAACCATAAAATCAGTCCTAAGCCTTTAAATTTGCTCTATTGACTTCCATTTGCTTACTGTGCTTTTATTTTATTATTTGTTCTACTTGCTATGAGAAATTAATCACATTCACATTGCCAATCTAAGACTAATTTGCCACAAAGAAAGAAGCCTGTCTAAGACTTTCCTCCGAAGACATCAAGTAGGGTTACTTACAAAAATATCCCTCATTCGTATAGTTATTATTGGGTTATTGCCCGAGCAATAGATGCAACTTTGAACAAAAAAATTTGAACGAAATAATATTTATTGTAGAAATATTTTTGATATTGTAATTAAAATTGATACAACGAATGAAACTTGAAAATTTCTTACTGCACTTTGTTCTTATCCTGAGTTTTAAAACAAATTGTGTGAGATTTGTTTCAACATGACTTTGTTAACTTGACAAAAATTTTTTTTAAAAAAAACAAGTTAATTAGGTTAATTCTATTTGACCTGTTAAACTCGCAACTTAAATTATGGACTCTAATGGGTTTAATTAAAATTTTATTTATTATATGATAAAAAATATAAAAATCAATTTTCAATCAACCAAATACTGAATGATAAAATTTAATAAAACTTTAACATTAAATAATGTAATTGAAAAAAAACAAAGAGCCAATAAAAAAAGAGTTCAGACCCACGGGTCCAAGCGGGTCAGAACAGCTAGACATGTTACAAAAAAATAATCCTAAATATGTGGCCTAAAGGCAAGCTTGCTCTCTTGGCTAATATTTTATTTTTTTTCTTTTATAAAGGATGGACAGCCTATCATCCACTCTTTGTATTGAAAAAAAAAAAAACAACAACAACAAATAGACAATAGACCAAAATTCCATGTATTTAAACCCCCCACCCCCACAAAACACCTTATAAATGTAAATAAACTCATTTATGGTATCAAATAACCCAAAATGAGTTGAAAACAAATCTAACTTTCCAAGTTTAGATTTACCATTTCAAGTAAGGTGAAAGTCAAAGAATACCACAATGTAACTTTTCTCAAAGAATAGAACCATATACATATAATACCAATAAGGACCTTTTTTCATAGCTAGAATCAGTGTCAACCAATTATTTTTTTATTTCTCGATGTTTTTAGGTGAGTTTTTTTCCTTTTTCTAGCTCAAGGATTGAAAAAAAAAGAGAACTTTTGAATTAAAAAAAAAAATTGTCACTATTATACATAGTTAGTAATATATTTCTCCATGTTTTACATGTTAGTTTTCTATTTTTAAATTTTGTATTTTCACCATAATATCAAATATAATTTATTTTAATTAGGCTATAGAAAGGTATAATTAAAAGAAAAAAAGTTTTTTTTTATATAAAAAAGTAAATTAACTAGATGCAATACATAGACAAAATAAAAACATTGATGATGACTCGATGAATAAAAGGTATTTTCATAATTAACTAACTCAAAATAAAAAAAAACTATAAAACATCAGATTTACTTGGATCAAGACTGAAATGACCGGTTTAATAGTGAAATGATCATTTTGCTTTTAACTTCAAAATAATTATACCTTGCATTAATGGAGCAATAATGTCCTTATAATTTTATTTAGCATGGTGTAATTACTTCATCACTCTTACAATTATAATTTTCTAAACACGGGAATGGAGGCTTTATTCTCTTTTTGTTTTTTAAAAACAATTAAAGTACTAATTTAACCTTTCCAACAAACAAAATAAATATCATTAAGGAGTTTTTTTTTGTTCTTCGACTTAATTTTAACACAATTAATTTACTTCATTACCTTTAAAATTTAAAAACCTTTGCCTTTGGTTTAGGGATACTTTTGTCTTTTGTATTTTTTATTTTATTTTATAATTATTGAGTTTTATTAAGGGTAATAGTATCATTTGATAAATAATTAAATAAAAAAAAACTAAAGGTGCATTTACAATTCCCACAAGGTTTGGAAAACGCGTGCCCAAGGCCGAAACTCTACTTCTAAGGCAGCAACTAAAGCATCATGGTATTCCATCCTCCATGCATAGGTGGTGCATGTTATATAATGGTTTAGAATTTAACGTCTGAGAGTTTAATTTAGATTTACGAGGTTAATCTGAGTTTATTCAAGTTTTTTTTTTAATTTTTTTTTTTGGTTTTATCTTACAATATTTTTTTGGTTTTTGTATTTATTTTTTATGGGATTTTAAAGTTATTTTTAAAACAATATGAGTTGCCTCGACTTTATTTTTCAATTTTTGTTAAATTTATATTTTTTAAAGGAATTAAATTAAATGAGATTTTTTATAAAATAATTTTGTTAATCAGATTAACTTTATTAATTTTATGCTTTAATATTTAATTGATCATGTATTAAGCTTCTTGATTGATCACGGATGTAGAATTTAACAAATCATCATGTTTACTTTTTTTGTTTTGTTTTTTAAAACATTGATATTATATGAGAATTTTTTATGTTGGAAAACAAATAACCCAACGTGCAGCAGCATGCACAAACCATCTAACTAGTCATAAATTTAGAACTTAAGAAAGTCCATGGAAATGTTGGGAAAAAAAGGAGCAATAAAATAAAATAATGGGTTCCTTGTGTTTCTGCACCAACCCACCACCCAATTACATCAATGGATGTAAAGTGAATTATATTGCATGTATAAAATACAATATATTCTTTTTATGTTTAACTTCTCTCAAATTAATTAAGAATGATACATCATGCTTGATGTATCAAAACCATCAATTTAATTCGAAATCAATATTTTAAGTAATAGAATATTGTTATCACTCAAGCCAACTCTACTTTAACAGGTTCTCTGTTTTGAAATACTTGAAAACGCAGCAAATTATTTTGAAATCAAATGTCAGGTTTACTCAAATTTCTCTACTTTTTTGAGTGGAAGAGCTAGTTTGACCAAGAATAAGTAAAGCACTCAGTATAATCTTGAAATGTATAATTCAAATTCAACTAGTAAAATTTTGAATTTATTTCTTAAAAATTATTAGTTTAAAGCTCATAAATTTTAGGGTTATTAGATACTTATATCATCAATAATTTCAAGTTTCAGAGAATTAATTAAGATATTCATAAATTAGTTCGGACACTCACGATTATATATATATACCATTATATATACCATTATATTTGAAACCTCGAATTGATGAAAACTCATCCTCGTTATATATACCATTATATTTGGAGGCTTGACAGCATAATTCCAGATATTTCTTTCTTTTTTTTATTATTGGATTGCAACCTAATCTTTGAATCCGAAGAAAAACATGACAAGTCAAAGAAAAATAAATCAATTTAAGTTTTTTTTTTCAAGGAATGACATTAATGATCAAACAGGCCAAGCCAGTTGTTAAGGTATATGCCCTCAGCAAGGAGTAAAAAATAGAAATTGAGAGGGAGAAGAAGAAGAGAAAGAGACTTCTGCAGCTTAGTACAGAGAGAGTTAAATTCTTTATCACTTGCCTCACATGTTTTCACACATTACTATGTATACCTGAAGATGACTATCTTCCTCTGCAACTAACTACTCCCTAACTGCGACCTTGCTTCATGAGCTTCCCGTCCAATATAGCTACAGGAGTGATCCTCACCTTTCCTCCTCCATCCACTGATGGCAAAGCTGTTGAAGTTACTACATTTTCACCAAGTTTCTTCTTTAGCAATGAAACATGAAAAACTGGGTGTATCACAGCTCTTTCTAGTAATTCCAGTTTATATATATGCAACTAAACCAGGATCTTATAGGGACCATAGAACCATGGATTGAGTTTAAAATGTTCTTTTTTTTATTATTATTATTAACGTGGATATCCGGGTCAGCTTGTATGCACCTCGACTAGTCTTACGAGTCCTGAAATTAATGACTTTATAAGTCTCCAGTGATCATCATATTAACATCTATAAAACTCGAGCCTAAAATTACAAAGAGAACAAACCTTTTAATTTCAAGTTTTTACCACTGGATCACCAACGTTAGTTTAAAATGCTCTCTTGATATTATGCTGGGCTCCTTGTATGGTTGAAGTTTCAAGTAAACATAATCACCTTCCTGGAATTCCCTATCAGTTTTGTTCTTATCTGCCATCTACTTCTTCCTATGTATAGCTGTCCTCAATTGGTTCTGTAAGAAATGATCTATAATGGCCCAGAAATTTTCTTTACAGTCAAAACACTTCATTGATTCATAATTATAGAAACGAGAAAATAATTTTATTTCCTTTTGTTTTACATAACTTGTTTCTTACCCTTCCATTCTGATTTACCAGTTGGCATTCTTGTGTCCTTGTTAGTTTAAAACTATTTGATTTCAATAATATATTTAGTTATTTGTCAAAATTTCTAGAGCATCATCCCTGCACCAGACACTACCTAAAAATTTCAATCATAATAAAATCCCATTAATATATTGCTCAACATCCAGCAATTATTCATAGTGATCTCATGCTCACGATCCATCAATACGCACACATAATCTCATTCTTTTCCATAAAATAAAATAGCATTCTACACAAACCAATAGTATTTCTAATACAACATAATACCGAGAAATAGGTAAACTTATAGGAACATTTGGTTTTCTTTTTCTTTTTCTTTTCAAATATTTGAAATGGCTTTTAAAAATAGATAATAATGAATAATAATTATAGAGAAATCAACAGTTAGGAACATAATTAAGTAATACTCTAAAAGGCGTGGGAAAACTACTGTTCCCACACCTTTTACTTTCCCATTTTTAATATTTACTTATTAATATATTATATAATTATAATTATAATTATATAACTGTTTTTTTTTCTTTTTTTAAAAAAAAATTTTTAATAAAATTTTTTTATTTGATTTAGTTTGTTAATGTTAAATTTTTTTATTTAATTATCAGATTTTTATGATACGAATCCCGGATTTGATGGGTTAACCTGATTTGACGAGTTAACCCGGATTTTTTTTAATTATTTTTTTCATTTAGTTTAGTTTGGTAGTTTTCCCACACCTTTTACTTTCCCATTTTTAATATTTACTTATTAATATATTATTATATAATAATAATAATAATTATTATTATTATTATTATTATTATATTATATTATATAACTGTTTTTTCTTAAAAAAAAATTTTTGTTTTTTTAATGAATTTTTTTTATTTGATTTAGTTTGTTAATATTAAATTTTTTTTATTTAGTTATCAAATTTTCATGATATGGATCCCAAATGGGTTAACCTGATTTGACGAGTTAACCCAAATTTTTTTTTAATTATTTTTTTTCATTTAGTTTAGTTTGTCAGTAGTTTTCCCACACCTTTTACTTTCCCATTTTTAATATTTATTTATTAATATATTATATTATTATAATTATAATAATAATTATTATTATATTGTATTATATAACTGTTTTTTTTTCTTTTTAATGTTTTTTTTCTTTTTTTAATGAATTTTTTTGTTTGATTTAGTTTGTTAATGTTAAATTGTTTTTATTTAGTTATCAAATTTTCATGATACGGATTCCGGGTTTGATGGGTTAACCTTATTTGACGAGTTAACCCAGATTTTTTTAATTTTTTTTTCATTTAGTTTAGTTTGTGTAAAGTTATTTTTTTTTCTATTTAATTATGAGACTTTCATGACACGTATCTTGGGCTTGACGGGTTAACTTGGTATGATGGATTAACCCAGTTAATTTTGGGTAAACCCGTCATTTTTTTTTCTATTTAGTTATCAAACTTTCATGACGCGAATCTCAGGTTTTACGGGATAACCTGGTTTAAAGTGTTAACCCAATTAATTTAATTTTTTTTCTTTTTCTTCATTAGTTTTTTTTTCTTCCTGTTGGTTTTTTTCTTTGTTTTTTTTAATTAATCTATTTAATTATCACACTTTTATGACACGACCTTATAGCCAGACCCACATCCAATATTCTTGGGTCCGGTATTGCAAACATGCTCACTTCAACTTGGGCCATACAAGTTTAATGTTATTATTAATATTATAGATATTACTCTTAGGTCAGACGTTACATCCAAACCCAAAATTCTTGGGTATAGCTTTGCAAAAAAACCTAAGATTTTTAAATTTTAATTTTTTTTTGATATTTTTTATGCAAAAAAAATAACCCGCATCATCGCGCGGGTCATGTAACTAGTATATATATATATATCATTACCCTGCTAACATTTTTTAAAACATACAGTTTTGGGGGGAAGACACGATAGCAAAACGGATCTAGAGTGATAGTCCCCCCTTGGTTTCTCGTTACTTCAACAATAAGAATTTTATTCTACAGCTTTTATCAAAAGAAAAAACAATTCACTGTATTGCATTAACCCCATTCGATTTGCTTGTAATTCTGTTTTTTTTTTTTTTGGCTATAGGTTCGTTAATGACCAAATTAAAAAAAGAAAAAACTTATTTTAGCAATAAAAAGAACTAAAGAGAAGTTTGAGTAAGCCTAAAATATTGATTCAAATATCAACCACCTACATCGAAATAAAACATAAATAAATAAAAGCATTTGTGGTTTCATATATAAAGATATTTTTGTATGAATTTTCATGTATCTATTTAGTGATGCTGGTGTTTTTTAAAAAAAAGTATGAAAAATCTAAATCTTGGATCATTGAATTGATCATTCAACTCAATAATCACAATTAATTTTAAAATATAATTAAAAAAACAATAAATAAACCAAACTATAAAAATTATATACAATGATCAATTTAAAAAATAAATGCTTATCAATATTACATAAACATATCCTTCTAATATTTTTCAAATATTTCCATGAAGTTATTTGATAACGAAGCAAAAAGATACATGAGAAACTGATAAGCTTCTAAAAAAAAAAAGAAAAAAAAAGCTCAATTTTTAAAAAAATTAAATTAAAAAATACAAAAAAAAATTTAACTCCAATCCACCCGAGTGAGTCTGTCAAATACACGACCTAATCATGAGATTAAGATAATCTCGTTAAAAAATTTAAATAAAACAACAAAACTCAAATATTAGACAACTCAATATTAAAGAATGAAACTATAAAAAAAAATCAATTTTAAAAAATATGATAAAAGCAACTTCTTTAGTAAAGGTTTTTAAACAACAAATTATTATCATCTAAAAAGTAAATTTCAATAAAAAAATAATTTATAATTTTGACATGTTTATATGAGAAAATAAAACAAAAGTTAATTAAATAGAATTATAATAAAATATAATAAATAATAACCGAACTCGATGTGTTGAAGTTTTTTTTTCATAAATAAAGGACTTGACAATTAATTTTTTTTATTAAAAATGGTGGTTGGAAAATCAAGATATAGTTAATTCGAATCCTAAAAATTATATTTTAATTTATTTTTATCTAAAAATATCAAATAAAACATTTTAGAAATCTCAATAACTATATTTTCAATCCCAAAATACCTTTAAATCATTTACTAAACTTAAACTCAATCTAGATAAGAAAATAATACCAATTCAAACATATTTTTCTCAGCATAATTATAGATCTCAATAACTCTGAATATATAAACCTATCAACACTAAACATGTGTTTTTTTTTTAATATATGTTTGAAATATGGCCGGTCCAAATCATTCTCTCTCCTCCTTCTCCTTGACAAGTGTCTCTCCTCTCTAAAGCTCTAGAGATAAGAGCTTGAGAATTGAAATATAAAAAAACTAAAATTAAAAGGAATAAAAATGAAAAACAACTACAAGGACTATATTATAGATTTCTACGCCTCATGAACAGTTTCAAAGTGCAGAGTTTCTATGTGTGTAAGCAAATAGAAGTATATTTGTTTTAAGGCACAACGTTGCGGAATATACAGTCTGTTTTGATTTGAAATACAAGCACATTAAGCTACCACTTGCTTTCAACCAGAAGCTAAGCCTTCTATTATACAGTCCAAATATATATATAGTGTTTGTATGGATTAACATAGGGAATACTATACATTAAAATTAAAAAAAAAAAAAACAGAGAAGAAAATTACAATTTATTGTCCACAGGGAGTGTGGAGATCATGCCAAAATCTTTATTATACAACAAACTAATAATAATGATTTTATAATACACCGTAAGAAAATCTTAGAATTCGAGATGTAGATTGTGTGATACACACACACACACCCCAAATTAACAAGAAGTCAATGACTAAATCGCAACATTTTTGACAATTTGATTAAAATAGAATACAAAGAACGAATTTTTAGGCGCGGCAATTTGTAGTTTTCTCTTCCTTCTTTAGCAGTTTTCTCACCTACTTGACATGAATGTAACAAGTCAAGTAGATGAGCTGGCCTTCAGCAGTTTTGATGTGGAAAGTTTTTGTAAATTAAGGAGGCATCCAGGTCTCAAGGAGCATCTTCCCATTTCCTTCAACTTTTCTATCTTGTCCCTTTCTGGGGTAACTTTTACATGGTCTAACTTAAATGGTGCAAGAAAGTTATATTAAGAAATGTATTCTTGACATCAATGCATCATTACAATATAAAAATCTAAAAAAATATTCATTTTTAACAAAAGAAAAACAAATTTTTAAGAACTGAAGATTTCGCCCTGTCAAAGTTGAAGGACTAATAGAACTTGATTAAAGCTACAAGTTAGCTGATCATGGAACTTGGTTTTGACTTTAGGTTAAAATTCAATAAAATTATCTTTGTAAACCTCTCTTGACAATTAGTCAAGTATCATATCATTTTCTGCAACCATGTAGCTCGGAGTCTTTATATCCATTCCTATAATTAAAATAATAGTATTCAGAAGTGGGACTGACCTAATTTTTCCAGCATCGAAACTACAGCCTGCGGAGAAAAAAGCTGGAAAAGCATAGACAGAGAGAGGCCTGCCCTAAACTAACACCTCCTAAAATATGAAAGACCTATGCTTCAACCAACAGGCCTGGGAGAGACCATATTGTGGTGGATTCATTACGAAATTCTTTCTTTACAACACACAATACCATTAGTTGATATACGAGCAACATGCAAAATCTCCAGGATTCTTTTTTTCTACAGATCATAGACATCATATACAAAAAGATAGAACCAGTCCACCAAAATTCCCCAGTGTACCTTGTAGTCCAGCAACAAAAGAACAGCTCCTGTCTGTCGGGATTCTGTCGATAAGTCTGAAGTGAATTCATTTAGCATCTCTCAAAAATCTTGTAAAGCTTCTCCAATGAAGCTACCTGTGCAAAGCAAGGATCATAAATCAGCCTTGCAATCATATGCGGCGTAGTGTAAAATCCCTAACAGAAAATTATAGTATAAAAGATAATCAATGGTAACACTGATACTGGAAAAATAGAAAGGAGCTTTTTTGAAAGGAACTGATCATACATGTGAAGCAAGTAAAGCCAACAAGTAGATGTAGCTAACCAAAATGGACCACATGAGATTTTCATCATTTACTTGAAAGCTGACAAAAATATTAGGATGGCTGTCAGCCAACACCAACAGCGAGTTCTTTCTTGGACATCAGGAAGACCCAAGAAATGATTAATGAGATAAGATGGAGGGCTAAAGTTATCAACTTGAATAACCTATGAAACACCCTAAGCGGGAACTCCCAAAATTGTTAATTCCACAAGAACATGTAAGCCTCTATAACTTAACAGAGGTTCCACCATTGAAGGGAACTCTGCTCAAGTTTGAGCCAGAAAAGGGATTTCAAAAGTTTTTAAATAAAAAAAATTCATCTGTAAATTATTAGCACAGAGTATGATCAACTATCCATCCACTCTCCCACCACCACCACCATCGCTAGCTGATTCTTACAAAGACCAACATTTGTCCGCTGTTAATTGTGTCAGACACCACTGGCTGAGCAACAGCCACCAGTAACCACAAATTGCCTTTTCAAAATAAAAATAAAAAGTCAAAACCAGGTAATCTTGCATGTTCCATTTGGAATGAAACTGAAAATCAAAAGCAAAAAGCAAAAGCAAAAATAAAAACTGAATGGCATACTATCAGGCCCTGTATTCTTACCTGAACAAATGTCCCATTTGTAGCCATTGAAGTTGGTGGCTTTAAAAAGAGTCTCATGGAAGGAAACAATACATGCTGTATTGACCATTCACGCTGGGCCCATGCAGTCTCTGCCTCAGACAGCAATTCATGCTCAAGTTCATCCTCCATTTCAACATCTGTAAAAGTTCAAATCGTAAAATGCTTGCCGATCTCTAAGTAGAAACTACAAAGAGGAATGATCATTTCTTAGACAATGGAGCTTTCTATATGTGTTTCCTCTCCTTGAAGAATAGTGGCGGGTATAACTCAAATCAACTAAACCTCATGTCCAATGTAGTTGGGGTGAGCAGTGTTTTAAACAATATAAATCCAGAACATGGTCATTTACAGGTATTCAGTGACTAGCAAGTTGATTTACCTTGGTGAAGAAATGTGCATGCCAAAAACTTTTATCATCAGATAACATCATCAATTAGCTAGCAAGAAATGCAAGCAATTCAAGACCACAAACAGCTAAGTTCGTACTACAAAAAAATGAACCAGGCTAGTAAGAACTCCCAACATTAGTTCTTTAAGAAGAAACCTAGCTGATCCTTTTGCCCCTACCTGATTGAGCCCAGCATTCAATTGCTTTTTTCAACAAGTCTGCATTTTGGTTTTGATCCTATATTCGAGCTTCAGAGCTTCAAGATAAATTCATTTCTATGCTTCCATTGATCCTGAAATTGGTTACTTGGGAAGCAAAGAGATGAAGATGGAAATAGGCAATTTTGGAAAGACTATTGCTTTTATGTCATTACTTTCACCAGATACTCCAGGTAGTGATCTCAGGTAGCAAGGATTTAACAATCATCGCTGTTACATGAATGTTTTACAGAAAGATGGAACAAGGTTGGGAAATAAAAGTGGACAGATAAAACTGGAAAACATCACGGGGCATTTGCTAGTGTTTTTCATGAGAAGATAGATTGAGAAAAAAAAAATCATTAATGAATGGTCTTCGAGACTAAAAATGAAATTGCTCTATCTGTCAAATAACAGAATTGGTTACCAGATAAGGCACAAGAGGGCACCTGAACGATGATCTTAAAACAGAAAACCACGCTGTTTATATGTTTTAACTTTAGTCAATTATACAAGGCTGTGATCTAAGTTAGAAATCACTACCATTAAATGCTTTTGCAAAAGAAACACATGATTTTGGAAATCATTCTAAATAAACAAACAGGAATATTGAGGCTACTAGAATGTTCCATGTGCAGAATGGAGACAGAAAATTATGAAATAAAGATCCTCAGGGCTATTGCCACGTCTACCAAATCTAAAAGAATCAGTTAACTAAGTACCGCTCAGGAGCACAAACCAGCAAGTATTGTGCCCAAAACAACATAGGTGATCAAGTGAAATCAAGCAAATGCCACGGAAAAGATTTCGTTCAACTTCCCCTCTTTAGAAATATATTATTTTTGCAAGGGAAGAATATTTCATATTTAAAAACAGATTATAACATGAAATTTAAAGCTTTGCACCTACAACAATTAAATGATGAACTGCAGTATAAGAAGACATAGCACATTTTAAAAGGAACAAAAAAAGTGTCTTGTAATTTCATTTCTCCATACATCATTGTATAAAACTTCATGACAGTACCCAAAAGTAGTGGAATTATTTAATGATTTTTGCTATTAGCAGTGCAGTCATCACTAATTAACATATCTGATAAATTATGAAGAACATATACTTGTTTTGCAGCTCCTATTATGGCTACACAGAAGTTGTGATGCTAAAGTATTAAGAAGTTCATAGTTTACCCTCAAAAGCCACAATTACCATAAAAAGAAAAAGAAAAAGAAAAAAAATAAAAAACTATACTGTCACAGGTGTCAAACACAAAACAATGCATGAAATTCCAAACAGCAGATGTACCTATGTCAGTTGCTTTTTCTTTATCATCGGGATTCTTTTCAGGTTTCCTTCTTCTGTAAAATTGTAAACCATCACCTGAGGGACTGGGCAATAGAGGAGGATGCATGGCATAGAAGTTCCCAACAGCAGCCGCAATTGTTTGAAAGCAATTCTTTTCATCCTCCCAATCAACCTACAAAAAGAGTTGAAAATCAAATATATGAACAAAATGGCATACTTACATAAGAGATTGATGGTTTGAATCTACATGCTTGCCAACTGTTTAGGAACTTCCCACATTTTACATCAGGAAGAGATTCTACAGAAAATGGGCTATTTCAAATTTTGGCATTACAACAGATAAAGTGAAAGAAATAGAAAGAACAAAAAAGCTTCCTCACATAGAACAACAAGCATCAAATGTGCAATTCATTTATCATCAAAGTATTTCTATCATGGATAATTTTGTTGAAATTAGAGGTGCAAGAAAATTTAAAAGAATTTTTTTTATTGAAAAATTTTAGAATAATGAAGAGCAAGCAAATAATAAAACGTGCTATATACTACTTATACTTATTACCAAAGCATCAACAAAGGAATAACAACAAAACAAAGAGAACAAAAAAAAATTCAATTGAGAGACTCAACTCTCATCTAATAGAATTTAAATATCAAAGAAGTGAAGTTTCAGGAATCTCAAACCTACATCATTTCCCAAACTAAGTACAAATTCAGGAATCCGATCCATGTCAGGTGTATATTGGTCAAGTATGACAGGAAGCCGAGACAAATTCCCATGTGAGTCAATGTATATGCAGAAATACTCCTCTAGCAGTTCTGCCTTATCCTTTAGCAGTTCAGTGTTCATCTGAAGAAAATCAAACGTACATGATAATGAAAAGATACTGTTAATAGCAGTCATATTTTTGGCACAATAAGAAAACAAAAGCTTGCTCCTTCAGCTACAGTAATACGAAACCTTTGACTGTGTTGAAAATAAAGCTCTAGAAATTAGCAGAAAAGGCTACCAATAAAGTCAAAACTTAGAACCTCAAGAAAAAGAAAGGTAAAATGAGGAACGGACATATATTTAAGAACCCATGTTCATTATTGAGATTAAAAAAAAAAAATTGAAGTAATAACATGAATGTGATATCATCAGTTGCTCTAGATCTACATGAGAATGAAAAGATATTGTTAATGACAGTCATGTATTTCCCTTTATGCAAAATGTATATACCTCTGCTTTATGACTTTTTTTTACTGTGACATGTAAATCAACTTGAATTTATTTTCAAGTCACGAGAGATTGCACAAGCAAAGTAAAAATTCGTTTTGAGACCATCTAAACGTGCATGCTTGTATCAAAACTAAAAATTATAAAAAGAGTGCATATTTGAACAATAAAAACCACAGTTCAAAAGAAGTAAAGCAAATTCTAGCTCATCCACACATCAGAATGTTTTGTTCGAATTCCAATAGGAAATATACTACCCAGCAACTGTTAGAATGATACCTCATAAGGTTCAATAAATTTGTTATACAGAACTTTAATGGTAATTTAATGAAGCTATCAACGTAAAAGAATAGAAGTTACTTCTGCAATCTTCTCTCTCAGGTCTTCATTTTCATTGGATTCTAGATCCAAGTCTTCTTCCTTCAATGCCAACATAATGAGCAATCTAAGAGAGGCTGGATCACTCAGTTGTATGCCATTGAAATGAGCAAATCGTCGTAGAACTTGCTGATACATGAGCTCTTTGCTGTAAATGCATAGAAACAGAACTAACCATTCAGTCAGTGGAGGAAAAATATCATATAGGTTCCTAGTGGCTTGGCCCATTTCTTAAAGCTGATGTAATAGGCTTGGTTGAACACCTCTTGTTTTTGGACTGGACCAATTAAGCAAAAAAAAAAGGGAAAAAAAAGAAGAAAGAAAAATAAAGCTGTTGTGGATAGTACTTCCAAAACCAACTTAGAACAACTATACAAGAAATAAATGTAAGGAATTGTTATTTATCCAGAATAGTTATGAAGAAGCTGTTGGTGAAAGGAATGGGGAAGGGAGAACATACATGCATGTATACATCAAGTTTAAGAGGCATATTCTTCCAAGCAAGCAACTTCCTAGGATCATTTTATTTTGGAAGCAATGCTGAATGCATCTTCAATCTTCATTACATAAAAAAGTCATCCATGCATAAAGTGGCCATGCTAAGAAGTTGACAATACAATACTGGACAGCTATATTTGTTATAAACAGATAATTAATGCAAAATTTCAGTCAGCATAGAATTGTTACCTTAAGTTCACTACATTTGCAAGATACAGCTGCGTTTTATACTGAAGCAATGCAAAAACATCATCTGCCATTCCAATATATGTGCAGTTTCTGACAATATCCAGCAGACCTACAGTAACATACATCAGAAGAAGTATCTGATGCATTGTATCTTATGGAAGGATTTCTCTTTCCAAAGCATGATTAATATGGTCAAATGCTACCTGAATGACAGTTTCCATCAATATCATTAACAAGCTCCTGAACAGAAGAAATATCTGAACTTTCCTTGGGGTTTCTTCTTTGTCTAACTGAAGACCTGCAGTTGTAGAATTTAAAGAAATCAGGTAACTGGTTATGTGTATAAAAATCATTCAACTCGCAATTTTATTATTGTGATTGTTGAAATGGAACTCCAACTTTTAGCGGAAAGCAATTGCCTACTTACATGAAGAATAAAATATAGAAAGGGAGCATGCAAACTGATAGAGAACCAATTTAACACTAGTATATAGTATTCTATATAAATTTCTAGCCTTCTATCATCCCATACTATCACATTTATAGAGTTCTGTAGTTTTGTGCTCTCTTCTCCGTGAGGTCTGAATATCAAATGCTCATTGAACTCTCAACTAGCTTCTTATGTTTTTTACATTACAAAACGTTGATCATTAAAAAATATTTAGATGGATTAAAATTGAGCTACAAACAACAAAATTTTTCACGTGAACAAAAATTTGCAGTAAAATACTACGGTGTTTCCTTCCCAAAAGAACGGCATTTAATGAACTACTTCAATTAATATAGGATATTTTGCTAAAAGTTGCACTTAATGCCAGTTATCAGTCAGGGCTAATGGACTAAAGAGGCCTAAAATGTGCAAAAAAGAATGCCTTATTTGATAATGAGATATTCAAGAAGCATCAGAACAATCAAGGATGTTCATAATGGTTGCACTTAAAGCCAGTTAGAAGGGTTAACTGACTCACATTGGTCACATAAAACGACAACTGATTAAGGAACCTACCTCACAGCTGCCAAGCTAGAATTCCCTTCAAGATTATCAACAGGCCTGGCTTGCAAATAGGCATGCAGCCTTCCAGCAGGATCCGATGCATCAGTTCTTACCATTTTATTCACCGGAACTTTTTGCGATTTTGACCCTGATTATATGCAATAACATAACAGTATCTTAATAGGCATCGCAGTGACTCTGACAAAATTGAGGCAAACCATAAGATAACCAGTATATTAGCTCCATACCATAAGGCGAGGGTGAGGGATTAACATTTGAATCCTTTTTTGCACTTAAAGGAACACTTGGAGAGGAATCCAATGTCTACATGCATGAAAAAAGAAGTTGGAAATAAAGCAAAAAGGATAAATGCATTAATATAGAGAACACTAGAAATAGTGTCACTCTCACCACAAGTCTAGTAAGAACAGAAAAGAGGAAAGATATACAGTTTAATTTTTGCCCAGTGTTAGGCAGAGAATACCCAGTGAACATACAGATAGGCTCCATAAGTAATTTAGAACATTCAGCTCAAACTGTGAAAGCAGAACTTCTTGAACATTAGAGTCCAAAGTAAAGCTAAATGCTTAAGACATGAAATGAGTTCAAGTTTCAACTTTATAATCTCGAAAGAGCCCTTTCTATCTTCTAACTTCTAAAACTACATATTACAGGACTTCATGCAGTGTGGTCTTGGTGACTTGATGCACAGGTTTAGTCTAATCCTATAATATATTGCTTATTATCAACGAATTCAGGCAAATAAGGAAATAATCCAAGATTATATAGTGATTAGAATAGGATGATCCAATAAAATTTGGGTATGAATTTACCAGTTACTATATGTTATCAAAAGAAAGACACTCTAATGGATTTGGTACTTCTTAATTGGATCCAAATTTTGAGGTAATATTAACAGATTGGTCAGAGTTAAAAGAAACAGATAGCTAAGAAATTGTGAAAACATCTAGTTCCAAGCTTCATTACCAAAATGTACCTGTTCTTGAAATGTCCTAGCCTCGTTTGAGTTCCTCAATTTTGATTCAACAGCAGATTGTATCGTGTTAATAATGAATTCCTGGTTCAGAAGGCTTACCTGCATATTAGCACATGATTTCTTTACTAAAAGCAAATTAATATATAGTTTTGGAAGGGGGTAGAATTTAAAGTAAATGAAAAGCTATACACTTCTTTCTGTACCAAATTCATATATGATACAAATACAGTTTTGTATTTTATATCTTTCCTTCTACATTAATAAAACAAAACAACTCATTGGCATTTAGTATAAATGTAAACTGAGCATATAAGGCACACCTAGCCTACCATACCCATGTAAGCTTATGCAAGTAATGAATAAACAATAAGCATATTCCTTTTCTTTTTACCTTCACAAGAACTACCCACCATAATTGTTACTGAAATCTGCCCTATGCATGTATGAGAGAACACCTAAGTTCACTCCCATATGTGCTAAGAAGCCAGCTTGAATTTCAAAACTTATAGTTATGCTCTCTTAGGTAGCAAACAACAGCAGTTGAAAAAAAGTAAAGAATAGAAGATCACACACATTATTGCATATCTCTCGTCATAGAGAGTCTATCCACCTTTCCATTTTGAGATGTCCCAAAATTGCTGTCCACTGAAAATGTCAAAGCATTAACTATTTGGTTTTTGTGTCATACCCTGATTAAAATCCACTTTCACTCTTAATCTAACTATTTTATCTCTCATTAACTTAGATTTAAATAAAACTCTCCATTCATTGAGCTTTTGAAATATAATTCATGCAAATTTGGGACCAAATGTCTCATGAATATTTAGAAAAATTGTTAAGGTAATTGTACTCTTTATAAGGTTATGATATTGTGAGTTCCCAAAGACTTTGTAGCATGTAATGATAATAATAATGATAACAATAATAATAATTGTGGTTTATGTATTTCTTGGAGAAAAAACAATTTGTTTTGTTGTTTAAAGACTTGAACTAACTAATTAGGATATCCAACCTCTCAGCACTAGCCCAACACCAATAGATTTATGTATGCTTGATTCTGAAATACAATAAAAAGGTAACACAAGAAAGTGATGTGAGAATAGATGGCATGGAATCAAATTAATTGTTCTTTGATAATCTGTGTATAAAGTCGAAACTTAGGGACAGAGGGTGTATTGGATTATTCTATATTCTTCACAATCACTCAAGGAACAGAGAATCAGGACATAGTTAAGACCTAATAAGGCTACATGATAAAGATTAAAATGGAAGGAATCAATTACAAGGTTTATGAATTACTTGAGTTAAAGTTTGGTATTTTCACTAATTGGAGGATCTAAAATCATCTAATGGCATTTATTTGGCTATACACAATCTCTCAACTAAACCATCCATTTGTGGTCTAAACAGTTGCCAAGCTAATAATCCATTAGTTTGTTGCCAAGCTAATTGAGATGTACTTAAATAATACCAAACAAGAACTTTTCAATTGTAGAAAGGTCTTCAAATTATAATGCAAAATCACAAAGGTTTAGAACAGTCTTTAAGTACCACTGATCAATACTAAGGATGAATTTATTTGTCAGATATGAGCCATCACCCTGAACAAAAAAAGGTGAAAAATTGTCAACACAGCAAAGTAGTGAACAAATAAATATCCCAAGGCTTATTTGGGAGGATGGCTTATCCTCCATCAAGCTTTTATAATTCCTTTTACTCATAATACAGTTCTATTATCTAAATAAATAAAATCCCCAGCCTCAAGCAGGTTGCTACAGTGCAATTTCACACAGACATTCACAATACTTCATCAAAATTCTTGGCACGTCATGCTGCAATAGAATTTACAGTGAGTCATAAATGTGCTACTGACATGATTAATTTATCCATTCAGAGTGCGTTCATGATGTAATATGCTCTTGTTGAAAACAACTGGAAGAATTGGAATTAAAATTCAAAATGCCACATAATTATAGTTAACCCAGCATTCCAGCATGTTTTAACACACATATCGCAATGACATCTTTATCAGCAACTGTTAACATAATAAAACAAGGCATAGGACATGAGACAGGTAGGGTTCTGTAAAAAATGCCAGGGGAATTTGACAGTGCTATGGGATTTTATTTTATTTTTCTGTTTCCCCCTAGGATTCTAATTATGAGTAATTGCAAAATAAAACATTCCACCTGATTTTTACAGAGAACATGGGATCTGAGGACATTATTTTCCTTTTTCTGCTTTATACTTATCCATATTACTCCCCTCATTGACCAGATTTATTGAATAAAATTATCCATATTCCTGGAAATGCGTACCTCTCTCTTTGTTGGATGCACATTCACATCAACATGCTCAGGTGGCAATACTATTGACATGTATATGAAAGGTTTTGAAGCTTTTGGTAAGGTAGCAGCATAAACAATTTCGATAGCTCTCTTTAAAACAGTGCATTCCACTAGTCTATCTGTAGCAAACAAAAAAAGACCAAGGTAAAAGAAAGTTACAAAAGGAAAATATGTGAGAACCAAACTATTTTCTTTCTTTATTTTTTTTCATACTCTTACAGGAAAAGAAAAGGGAAAAATGAGTAAAAGGTATATAACTTCAAATAATTCGCAATTCATCCTATTTTTCTTCTTTCCATAACAATCCACATAAAAGAATTTAGCTTGTGGATTGTACCTGGAAAGTCAAAAGAGCGCTCTAAGTTTAAGACTTTCATGTAGCCAGTACCACTCAATAAAATTAACAGTAATGGTTCCTGAAGTTCAGGAAACCATACAAGAATCACTCTAGTTTTTATGGTATATGTGATAAAAATGTCAGAAGCACAGCCGCTTTTTCTTGATAATGAAAATAGCTCATGAAATGGGGGGAAGGACTTCTTGTTACAATTGTGAAAAAACATATACCATTGATAAAAAGAACCATTGTTGTTTTCTTCGCCACATAATTTGAATTGGAAATGAGTCCATCCATATTAAAAACTGAACTTGAAGGATAACTGTCTGGAACTTCTATTTTCATTAGATTGAGAGCAACAGAAACTCCATAAACAGATCTGATGGAATCAAGCCTTGATGATGTGGTGACTGAGTGGACATCTGCTCTGGATGCTCCATGCTGATTACAATAGAATTAAAAAAAAAAAATACCAGAATTGTTCAATAAATACTCAAACCATGCAATTCAATACCGTATGTAAAGCTAAGCTTTGATAATCAAGAGACCAACCTTTCTGCAAGAAAAGCTCACGTTAATATGATGAATCGCAAATCGGCTTAGCAAGTCCACTATTTTGGAATAATCATCTGAAGAATTCTGGAATGTCTTTCTCCTAGCAATCATGTTATAGAACAAGTTTTCTACCTAATAAGACAAGCAACTAGATTATTTAAGACGCAGCAAAATCCAAATTATTTGAGGAAGAAAAATATATAAAAAAAAAAAACAATAACAATAATAATAATAATAAAGAAAATCAGAGATCGTCACTAAAATTTCCAGTAAATTCTAACCTTTTCTCAGCAGGATCAAAATCAACAAGCATTCATTCATTCTCGAGGATTTAACTATTTGATCACATATATCAAAATCCACATCATCTATCAAACAAACTTTAACATACAACGGTCTTCTAAATTTTGCACTCATAACGACATCCCCATTTTTTTCTCCCTTCATTTACTTCGTTTTCTATATTGCAATTTTTTATGAATTAAACAAGCAAACCACATATAAACTCAAAAGTCCAATTCACACACACCATTATCTGCGTCCCTTTAACTGCAGCACAAGGCTTAGGCTCATCCTCCATTACCCCATCTCTATATGAAACCCTGAAAAAAAAAAACGAGCAATAACAAAACCCATATCCTCCATTAAATTATTGATTTTGACTATAAGAAAGTGAGAACAGGTAAAGTTGAAAACTTTTCTCAGAAACATTTAATCAAACAGTTAAAATGCAAAAAAGAAAAAAATTGTTTGCTTGCCTGTAGCCATGCAATTTTCCTGGAGTAATAGTAGTGACAGTCACATGACCTACATAAGTCATGCTGGCCAATGCCTCTCCTCTGAACCCCATTGACTTAATCGACTGTAAATCCTCGTAATTAGTCAGCTTCGACGTCGTATGCCTCTCGCATAATATAGGCAAATCCTCACGCTGCAGAAAATTAAATTAAATTAAATTAAAAAAACAATTATTTTACATTTGAAAATTAAAATTTGAGTTTTATTTATTTATTTAAGTACGCGAATGCCGTGGCCGTCATCGGAGACTTGAATGAGTTTAAGGCCACCGTCTTTAACAACGACGTTTATAGAGGTAGAGTGCGCGTCGAGGCTGTTTTCTACTAGTTCTTTGATGGCTGAAACAGGGCGCTGAATTACTTCTCCGGCGGCGATTCGGTTGACCACGGACTCATCTAGACGGTGGATTTTTGGTGGTTCTGATGGTGAGTATGGTGTTTTTTCTGTTTTTATTTCCATTAGGTCGGTGTCCGGTGATGTTGGAGGTGAGTGTTCACCGGCTTCCATTTTTGTTTTGAAGAAGAGAGTGAAAATGAGTTTCTTCCCGTATAGTGTTGGCGGGTCACGAAGGAGGGAAAGAATTAAGGCTATTTTCTTATATTTTATATATTTTAACTGCGTGGGAGATTTAGGTCCTTGAATTATGCAGATTGTATCAAATTATTTACTCTACTTTAAAAATATGCAATCCCATCTTGTAATACTTTAATTTCAAGACACCCGATGAAATTTACGAGCTCTTTAATAA
The DNA here is from genome assembly GCA_033617975.1 of Populus alba x Populus glandulosa. NCBI lineage: Eukaryota > Viridiplantae > Streptophyta > Magnoliopsida > Malpighiales > Salicaceae > Populus > Populus alba x Populus glandulosa. Next base: position 13,667,735 of record CM066161.1, read on the forward strand.
TGGAAATTTTGTTCCATTTTTCGCTCCATTTCTAGTTTACAAATTTTAATAAAAAGTCCGAAAATTAAAAAAATGTGCATACCATTTTTTTATTCTTAAGAAAAGTCGTTTTACTGGAAAGTTAACATCTTCTTTAAGAAAATCTAAGAAAATGACCTAATTGAAAAATCAAAACTATTTGGAAGAAAATCAAATCAAAAAATTGTCTCACCTCAAAAAGATTTAATAGAACAACATTGAATTAATTAAAAATAAAATCTTATAATTTGGTTTGATTTGTTTTTTAGGTTATTCCGGTTGCGACATAATCTAGATTGACTTAATTTTTTATGTTTTTTTTAATTTTATCTTTTAAGATTGAGTCAATTGCAAATAAAGTTTCATAATTTATTTTTATTTGTTTTCCATAAAATTATTTTTATCTCATGACCAGAGTCGTGAATTTGGTAGATTAATCCAGGTTGATTCTTATTGTTTTTTTGTACTTTATTTTTATTCTTAAACACTTGGTTGATTAAGAATTGAGTTGTGTAATTTGTTTCGATTTATTTTCTATAGGGTTATCATAGTTCTATTACTCAAATCGTGAATTTATCAAGTTAACCCGGATTGACTGAGATCAATCTAATATATTATCTTCTTAATATCTAAGAAAACAAAAGGATATTTGAATTATTTTTTAATCAAACTATGTGTTTTCTAATAGTTCAGATTATTTTTAAACCTATAAATTGACCAAATTATATAAATCAAACATGTTTTGCACCTCTTCTCTCAGACATCTGCATTCTCAATAGTAAAGATGTTTTGAATCGTTCACTTCCAGACTTGTTCGTCCAATTTAAACTTCTGCAGAGAATTCTAAATTCAATTCAAACACTTGATAGTTTGATTCTTTCAGCTTTTGTCCAAGCCATGATGATCCTAGCAAGTAAGATGGCGTTGGCATTCGCCGGAAAGTTTAGCCATTCTGAATTCCGTTGGAATGTTTTGGTGAATTAGAAGTTTGTACTGCTAAGTTCAACTTTCCAGCAGACACGATCCCTGATAATTTTATTTCACCGTCGTATCTCTAAAGATGGATGATGCATTGCCACCATTCTTCTCCACCTTTCCTCTCAATTTCTAGTTGTGTATGTCAATAGAAAGACTTAAGTCAAAGCATACAGCTATTACAGCTGTATACTTGAATAGGAAATAGGAAAGCATACAGCTGTTACAGCTGTATGCTTGAATAAGAATATAAATGATTGAATAGGAAATAGGAAAGTCACAGCTGTTACAGCTGTATGCTAGAATAAGAATATAAATGATTGAATAGGAAAGAAGAAATTTACCTTATTTAAATTCCTAGATTCCCTCTTTGTAATGGCCATGTACAACACAACTTTTTCTATATAATGAAAGCCTAGTCGAAAGGTGAAGGCAATTCAAACCATTCTGTTATGGTATCAGAGTTTGGTGTTTTCTCACAGAATTCTTAAGATTTTTTGTTTTCTTTCTTAGTCATAGCTTTATGGAGAAGTCAGATAATGTTTGTGTTAGATTTACTGGCAAAAATTATGATGCCTGGACATTCCAGTTAGAGATCTTTCTCAAGGGAAAGGAGTTATGGGGCCATATAGATGGCAATGACAAAGACTTGGTTGCTGAAGGATATGTGGTTGCTAAGGCAGCATGGGCTGCCAAAGATGCACAAATCATGTCCTGGATTCTCAATTCTATGGAGCCACATCTAATCCTTTCTTTGCGTCCTTATAGATCTGCAAAGGCTATGTGGGATCATCTCACTCAAGTTTATAACCAAGACAACAATGCTAGGCGTTTTTAGCTTGAGTTGGCTATTGCCAACTATACCCAAGGAGATCTTTATATTCAAGATTACTATTTTGGTTTTCTGGCTTTATGGAGTGATTATTCTGATCTTGTTACAGCCAAGGTTTCTGTAGAAGGTGTGTTGGCAGTGCAGCAAGTCCATAAAATCAGCCAACGAGACCAATTTCTGATGAAATTGCGACTAGAATATGAACCCGTTCGTGCCTCTCTAGTCAATCGCGATCATGTTCCATCCTTGGATGCTTGCTTTGGAGAACTATTATGTGAAGAGCAGCGTCTCCATACTAAACCATTATGGAGCAAGCAAGAGTTGCCTCTACCAGTGTCTCAGTTGCTTATGCTGCTTCTGCTTACAGCAAGGGGAAGAGTCGCGATATGAGCAAGACACAATGCTATAGTTGTAAGAAATATGGACATATTGCTCCCCCTTGTCCTCATAAAATTTGCAACTACTGCAAGCAGCTAGGCCACATCATTAAGGAGTGTCCTATTCGTCCTCTTCCACGCCCCAACAAAGCTTATCACGCTGTTGTTACTGCTGCTGGTTCCCTTTTTTCACAGACTCAGCCTCCAGCAAGTTTACTCACCCGAGAGATGGTGCAAGAAATGATTGTGAGTGCTTTCTCCACACTTGGCCTTCAAGGTATTGGTTCTTCAACCCTTACTTGGATCTTAGACTCAGGTGCTTCCAATCATATGAAAAACTCTTTGCATGGGTTAAGTAATATCCGCAAATATTGTGGATCCTCACATATTCAAACAGCCAATGGTAGTACTTTTCCCATCATAGCTGTTGGTGATGTACCTCCCTTTTTAAAGGATGTTTTTGTCTCACCCAAGCTTGCTATAAACTTAGCTTCTGTAGGTCAACTTGTGGACAATAACTGTGATGTAAACTTCTTTAATTGTGGCTGTATTGTACAGGATCAGATGTCAGGACAGCTGATAGCGAAAAGGCCTAAGCACAGACGTTTATTTTCTCTCCAACTTCCTATTCCACGCACTTTGCTTCCTTCCTCTGTTTTTTTAGCTTTCTTTTGTACTGCACCTAAAGTGTCCAATGAAGTTTGGCATAAACGTCTAGGTCATCCAAATCCTAGAATCCTCTCTCATTTGTTGAAATCTGGGTTAATAAGTAATAAAGAACATTCAGCTTCAACTGTGTTCCTTGATTGTGTTATATGTAAACTTGGCAAAAGTAAAATTTTACCCTTTCCTTCTGCAAGCAGTAGAGCCACAAACCCTTTTGAGATAATTCATAGTGATGTCTGGGGATTAGTCCTGTCATTTCTCATGCAAATTACAGATATTTTGTCACTTTTATTGATGACTACAGCCGCTATACATGGGTTTATTTCTTGCGGAACAAATCAAAAGTTTTCTCTATTCTTGGCATTGGTTAACACTCAATTTTCTGCCACTGTTAAGACACTTAGATCAGATTCGAGAGGGGAATATATGTCTCATGCTTTCCAATCATTCTTGTAATCTAATGGTATCGTTTTTCAACGATCATGTTTCTATACTCCTCAACAAAATGGAGTGGCAGAATGCAAGAATCGCCATCTTTTGGATATGGTTCGTACCTTGCTCATTGAATCTTTTGTTCCTCCAAAGTTTTGGGTAGAAGCACTCATTACAGCAACTTATCTAATCAATAGACTTCCTTCACAAGTCTTAGGTCTAGAGTCTCCATATTTTCGGCTTCATCATTGCCATCCTATATACACCAATCTTCACACCTTTGGGTGTGTATGCTTCATGCATCTTCCTCCACCTCATAGAAATAAACTTTCTGCTCGGTCAATTAGGTGTGCCTTTCTTGGATATAGTATTACTCAAAAGGGTTATCTATGTTTTGATCCACACACTAATCGAGTTCATGTTTCCAGAAATGTTATTTTCTTTGAAAATTAATGTTTCTTTCCTTTGTCTTCATCCTCAACCGCTTCTCTTGCCTCTTTACCCTCTTTTGATGACTCTTCTCCTTTGCAAAGTGTTCCAGTTGACAGGTTCCAGCCACATTTGGTGTACAAAAGAAGACTTCTTGTGCTGCCCCTTTCAGTTTCTGTCTTGTCATCTACTCCTCCTTTGCAGCCTTCTATGGCTTCTGAGGTACCTGTTTTGGCTCCTTTACGCCGCTCCTCTAGAATATATGTACCACCTGCTAAGTATGGATTTAACTCATATGTGGCACATCATTCTACTGCTGCTTTCTTTGTCACTTTATCCTCTATTTCTATCCCTACTGGTTATTCACAGGCAGCTAAAGAACCATGCTGGCAGCAAGCTATGCAGGAAGAGTTAAATACTCTAGAAGCTAATCAGACTTGGGATATTGTTAATTGTCCTTCTGGTGTGACTCCTCTTGGGTGTCGATGGGTCTATTCTGTTAAAATCAAGGCTGATGGCAGCTTGGACAGATATAAAGCACAATTGGTGGCTCTTGGAAACCATCAAAAATATAGAGAACATTATGAGGAGACCTTTGCTCCAGTGGCTAAAATGGGTACTATTCGAACAATTCTGGCCATCGCAGCATCAAAACATTGGTGTTTGCATCAATTGGATGTGAAGAATGCCTTTCTTTATGGTGATCTCACTGAAGATATATATATATATATATATATATATACACGACCACCAGCTGGCTTATTTTCCACTCCTACCTCTGTTGTGTGTAAGTTACGCCGCTCCTTGTATGGTCTCAAACAGGCTCCTCGTGCTTGGTATGAGAGATTTACTTCTGTCCTTCTTCAATTTGATTTCCTCAAAAGTAAATATGATGCCTCTTTGTTTCTACGTAAGACTGCAAATGGAGTTGTGTTTCTATTTGTGTATGTTGATGATATAGTCATAACCGGTACTGATTTAGCTCTGATTGATCAACTCAAGCAGCATCTGCAGAAATCCTTTCACATGAAGGATCTAGGTCCTCTAACATATTTTCTTGGTCTAGAGATTCATTCTGGTTCCCATGGCATTTTTTTATCCCAACACAAGTATGCCATGGACTTGGTGGCAGCTGCTGGTCTCCAGAATTTGCCACCCCTTGATACTCCAATGGAAATTAATCTCAAGCTACGCAAAGATGAGGGTGATTTATTATCAGACCCAGCTGCATATTGTACACTCGTGGGCAGCTTACTCTATCTTACACACACTAAACCTGATATTTCTTTTGTCGTACAGCAGGTTAGTCAGTTTATGGCTTCTCCAAGGCACCTCCATATGGCTGGCAGCTGCTGGTCTCCAGAATTTGCCACCCCTTGATACTCCAATGGAAATTAATCTCAAGCTACGCAAAGATGAGGGTGATTTATTATCAGACCCAGCTGCATATTGTACACTCGTGGGCAGCTTACTCTATCTTACACACACTAAACCTGATATTTCTTTTGTCGTACAGCAGGTTAGTCAGTTTATGGCTTCTCCAAGGCACCTCCATATGGCTGATGTTCGCCGCATCATTCGTTATATTCATGGCACAATTCGAAGTGGCCTTTGCTATCCTGCTGGTACTTCCCTTGATCTTATTGCTTATAGTGATGTTGATTATGCCGGGTGTTCCAACACTCGCCGTTCCATTACTGGTTGGTGTATGTTCCTTGGCCCTGCACTTATTTCCTGGAAGAGCAAGAAACAAGATCGTGTTTCCAAGTCTTCTACTGAGTCTGAATACCGGGCTATGTCCCAAGCTTGTTCCGAAATCATCTGGCTCCACGGGCTCCTTGCTGAGCTGGGTTTTCAGTAGTGCACTCCTACTCCTCTTTTTGCTTATATTACCAGTGTTATTCATCTTACCGCCAATCCTATCTTTCATGAGCGCACGAAGCATATTGAGGTGGATTGCCACTTCATTCATGACGCATTTGAGACTCAGACTATATCACTTCCACATGTGTCCAGCAATCTTCAGGTGGCTAATGTTTTTACCAAGACTCTCACACGACAACTTCATCATTTTCTTACTACCAAATTGATGCTTATGGACAAGCCCGCATTAATTTGAGGGGGGATGTCAATAGAAAGACTTAAGTCAAAGCATACAGTTATTACAGCTGTATGCTTGAATAGGAAATAGGAAAGCATACAGCTGTTACAGTTGTATGCTTGAATAGTAATATAAATGATTGAATAGGAAATAGGAAAGTCACAGCTGTTACAGCTGTATGCTGGAATAAGAATATAAATGATTGAATAAGAAAGAGGAAAATTACCTTATTTAAATTCCTAGATTCCCTCTTTGTAATGGCCATGTACAACACAACTTTTTCTATATAATGAAAGCCTAGTCGAAAGGTGAATGCAATTCAAACCATTATGTTAGTGTGTGCTGGGGGAGGTGGTACTAATCTTCAAGCTTATAAACTGCTAGAAATACAGAGAAAGCCACAGGGAGATGATGACACAGTTGAGTCTTCAACAATTATGAAGAAAGAGTAGAGGAATATTTGCTCATTTAGCAAACATCCATCTACAAGGAATCATGCGAAAGGCTACTTCAACTCTAATCATCAATGACAACACTACAATTCTAATTCTGTATGTATAAAAGACAAGTATTGGCAAATATATATGAACATATTATTTCTTCAGGAAGAGGGGGGCAAAAGGTACTATCATACCTACAAAAAAACCTTCCTTTGCAATTAGTGAAAACATATTTAGGTTTCTACGGAAGAACTTATAACTAAATTTGTAGGTTAAGCTCATCAAGCCTCATGTTCTTCATTGAGCCTCATGTTCTGTTCAAGAACCTCCATGACGATAATACAATACAGCCCGGTAGATGGCAGCAACATGAAGAAAGCAAATGAGCACTACAAGGAGATCATCCAGGAGACCAACTATTCCCAAAATTCCTGTAAATTAAAATCCATAGCTGATTGCATTATTTTAATGTTATTCACCAAAACTAGTCAACCAAAGCAATGCAAGAAAACAAAAAAATAAATAAGTAAATAGATCAAAGCTATCAGTTACCTTCTGGAATAAGGTCTACAGGGCTGATGATGTAGATGGCACTTAGTACCACCTGCAAACAAGAAATAAATAAGAATCTTGCTGTGGAAATGAGACTAGAATCCCAAACAACAAATCAAGTAATGCATAAAAAACTTAATTTGGTCAATCGAAGAAGACTAGTGCTTTAGTCTAAAGAGTTGCATAAAACAGCTAATGCAGTAACAGTTTCTACTAGCAAACTAACCAAACTATAAACCAGTCATAGAATGTAAATCATAACAGAAAAACTGAATACTAAGTTGCTTCGTGAGTCTATATTGGATATGCAGCCCACAAAAATAATTGTTCTTAATAGACTAGATTATGTCATTGTCACATTTTATGGATTAGAACGTATAGCAGCAATCATCCTTTGACACTGAATAACAGCAAACAGAAAGTATGCTAGGGGGCGAACTCTCCATGAAAGGCTAAAGAAAACCCATACCAATTAAATTAAGCCAGCATCCAAGTTTCCATAAAATTATATCATTGCTCTAGGAAGTCATGACTTCTCATTCTGACAATCTTCTGCTCGATCATTATACCATGTCTTTCTTGAGTTGAGCTCTAGTGTCTAAAACAGTATTCTTGTTAACAGGAATATATTATATTAGATTTTGAAGAACTAAGCAACAATTTTCTAGCATTCCATTACATGCCTTCTCAAATACTCAAGACGTGAAGGTATGGAATACTTCAAATTTACAAGTACGAGAGCCACCACACACTGTATGTCGAATCTATTAAGAGTTCGATCTCAGTCCCTTTTGAACAGATAGATTAATTTTAGGATAAATCATGCCAATAATCAGATTTAAAAAAAGGCTCATAGTATATTCCTAAAATATGACAGAACATCAAGCTGAAAAGAAAAAACAAATAGATAGCAGCATTCTTATGTTCACCATCCATGCAAGAGTTTCAAAACCACAATGCAAGAATAAGAAACAGACAGTTGCTGATTCACTTAACTGCAATATAGACACGCGCCCTGATGACCAAAGGAAGAGACCTTTGGGGATCCATTATTTCTCGCAACAACCTCCGGAGAAGAAATGGAAGGTCTTGCATTCTCTGAAGATAAGAGAATCCATCTTTTTAAAACTCATAGCAGATATGATTATAAATACTGAAACAGATAAAAATTATAGAGTATGTCATCAACTAATACTTTTTAATCATCATGTCTAGCTTTCTTACGATTAAGAAAAATGAGTGAAAGCTTCATATGAAGATCAGAACGAAAAAGAGGCTGTTGTTCATGTAGTTGGCACCTTCAAATCTATAGAACCCAGCGGAACTTCTTAGTAAATCAATTAAGCAATAACTACACCTGAGGCATAGGTATCAGACCTTACTGTTTCCCATCAGCAGAATAACTGCTTTAATCTTAGTAACATTACCAAGTAATTTTTTAGAGAACTCTATCTCACGTTTTAAGTTCTATATACAAGTAGATCTCCTAAAACTGTATAGTTTTCTGTGATTTTAGTTGAGAAATCAGAAATCATACGATATCACATTCTGTGACATAAGGAAGAAAACACCTAAATGCATCTATGAGAGGAAAAGGTATCCTATCAGTGGAAAATGAGAAAAAACTGTGACAAAGTAGCACAACCATATAGGCCACAAAGTAAAGCAACTATTCTTCTTCTCATATTCTTTCTCTAAAGCTAGGAAGTAGAGCAAGTACTATCAACAGAGAAACAGGGTGGCAGCTGAGATTGCTGCATGGAAGAAGGAAGAGAGGACAAACAAGAATTTGGAAGGCGCAGTGAGAAGGTAATAACACAGAATCTATGGACCAAATTCCGAATAACTGTTGGGAAAAAAAATCATCTTAAACTTCCACAAGAAAGACATGCATCCCATAACAAAAATCAATATCTGTCCTTTGTTTTGGCTGTTGCCTTTTGATTCTGATCAGACTAAGGTTGCCTTGTTTAAGGCAATATTAGTTGCAAGGAACAATTTATTATATACAAGACACTGAGACACTTAAATCTACATGCCTGAATGAGACCACTGGTATTTCCACCAAAAAGATGGTTGTATCTTTCAATTTTTCCAAGAACCTCAGCAACATCAGGATCACTGCGCTCTCTTAATGAAGCTTCACCAGGAACCAGCAATGTAATCTGCCGACGACACAGTGGACATTTACATGGCTGGAGTACGGATCCATGATGCCAAACAAGCATAATACAATCACCTAAAATACCAAGTGAAAAAAAATTGCATTACCTGCATGTTTAATCTTAACAATCTAGAAACCAGAGATTAGAAAGAGAAAACCCATATATCATGTCAACAAAAGAAAATAGATAAAAATATGCATTTTGACCACATAACTGGACAAACATTCGTTCTTCAAGTATAATTTTATGCTTTTATATGATAACATTATTGTCAAGGAATCCTGAGTTGTAAAACATCTGGTTCATGCAAAAATGAAACACAATAAAATGTAAATGATTGAATGCAATTCCTATTATAAGCACAAGATTTAACAGAAAACCAATGTCATCGAACCAAATATGTTCCTATGAACAACTTGTGCAAATCATAAACTCAAAATTAAGCATTATTACAATAAACCAAATACCTCAAAGTTAATTTAAATTAAATGGGTACTAATAATTGATTACTAATGTTAAGATAAACTTTTCAATCAATTCCTTTTCCTGGTTCAACTCCTTAAGCTCAAAAGCCATCATAGACACAAATTGCTATTATTAAATGATAATTTAGCAAACAAAAGAAAACCCATGAAAGATAATCATTTATCATTCATGAATACCATCAAAATCTTCTTCCTTGTTAAAAAAGGAAAGAAAGAAAAACTCACATTGGATTCTTGTTTTTAAGCTAAATCGGAAAGAAAACGGAAGTGTAGATGAGAAAATGGAGAAGAAACTGACCACAAAACCAATGAGAGCAATTGGCCTGGCAAGCAATGTTGAAATGTCCATGGCATATGGAGCAAAAATCATTCACTGGAGGTCCATCCATTGCTTCCTTCTCTGTTTGTTTCGTTCTTCTTTCTTTGCTTATCACTCAAGATTTTTCGATTTCCAACGTCTTTCGTTTTGGGAAACTAAAAAAGTTGACGAAGAAGATTAATACGTTTTTTAATAAATAATAGTAACAATCAAACAACGGCCTCTGTCTATAAATTCCCGTTCCATTTATTTGTTTTTTCTTGCACAGACGAGCAGGTAATAATTTATATTGTTAGGTTTATGGGAAAATGGTCGTATGGTATGGTAGTAAATAAGGGAAAGGATCGGCTAAAACTGTAAAAAGAAAATGAAAGTGGCAAAATACAGTTTGGGACCTATAGCTTTTCTAATGTTACAAATTGATTCCTATAATTTAAACATGAAGGGAAATATAGTTTACCAAGCGTAAACAAATACATATGAACATTGGTAAACTGTCTCCTAAAAAAATATATATATCTTAACCATGAATTAAACAATATTCTTGAGATAAAAAATTTTATCTATTTTGATTAATTTGAATTGACTTGTGAAATTCATGAGGATAACCTTAAATAAAAATTAAAAAACTCAATCTTCAATTAATTGAATATTAAAGTTAAATGACAAAATTAACAAAACACAACATTTAATTAGAAAAAACTTAAGTGAACTTAGTTAATTAAACATACACGTGACGCAAATCATGGACGTTATCGAATTAAATAAATCTTATATCTCAAAGATTATTTTTCATTTAGTTATAGAACGATAAAGTATATTAGAATTTTTTTACATGACTCATTTTCTAAACAAAACATGATAGATGCATGAGTTGAGATGGCAAAAGTAGATTATTAATAATAAATTGTTAAGTTGTATTCTTTTATATTTGAGTTAAATAAAAAAAAATAAATCATTGATAACAAAACGTTAAATTATATTTAAAAAAAAACAAATTGAGAAACAAAAAAAGTATCATACAAAAAAACACAAATATTAGCTTGGATATTGTAGATTAACTTGTTAAACCTGCAACCTAGCTCATGGAATCAATTGGTTTCAATGATCTTTTTATCACTTTTTTTTTATAAAAAAAAGCTGACACATTGGCCTAATGGCAAATGTTTTTTTAGTTCTTTGATTTGTGATTTAATTTTAATTACATCCTTGATTAACTTTAAATTTTCAATTTTATGCACTGTTACACCTGATGAACTTCAATTTAAGCCCTGATTTCAGTGTCTATTTCATTTTAGTTCTTGGTCTTGGATTTCTACATTTTAACCCTTAATTGATCATTAAACTTTAATTTTTTTTAATTTCATCCTTGATTTCAGTCGATTGGGTCGCCAAATTTCGGCGATTTTTGCAAAATGATCTTTAGCTGTGAATTTTTTCAATTTAACCATTAATTGATCCCAAAACTTTAGTTTTCTTGTGATTTTATTCCTGATTTCAATCAATTAACATGGTAAAAATTAAATTTGGTCTCTTAAAATTCTAATCTTCTCAATTAAACATAAACTAGGCTCTCAAACTTAATTTTTCACCAATTAAACCTCTAATAAAATTAATTTGATATATTTAAAGTATAATTAAGTCCTTACACCCAATTAGTGCCCAACCTCCCCCAAGGTCTCATTAGAAGCGGGCAATCCTCTGAAAGTCAAGCACGTTGTGGAGCAATTCGGGGCTTCCACTGTCTTCACTTTCCTCATTCATGTCAAATAGGCTCTCTACTGCTGACTCAACATGGTAGCTCTTTTTTTTTAATTAGATTCAAATTAATTTTTAAACATTATTGAATTTTAATTTGCTCCATAATTAAATCAAATTAACTTATTAAAACCTTGTAGCAATTTTGGTTTTCATTTCTTTGATTGGCATTTGTTTTGCTTTTAAGTGCATTTTAAAATTGATTTTATTTTTCAATTTCATCCCTCAACATTTGATTTCATTTAATTTTTGTATTCGATTTGATTCTCATTCTTTTTATTGCTATTTTTTATTCCTTTCTTGATTGTTGTTTTATTTTTCAATTTCATCCCTCATTATTTAATTTTATTAAAATTCTATACCAAATTTGGTCCTTATTTATTTTTATTGCTATTTTTTTAATCATTTTCTTGATTGCTTTTTTTTTTTTTAATTTCATCCCTCGATGTTTGGATGATTAGGAAAAAAAATGCGAATTTTTTATGTATTTCTTCTATTGGATAATCTCGATCTCATGATTTAGGACATTTGTTTTAAAGATTATCCCGATTAGATTTTAGTATTTTTTTTAGGTTCATTTTTTAAAATTAATATTTTTTTTAATTTTATTATTTGACATTAGATTATTAGACCTTAAGTTTCGTGATTTTTACTTTGTTTTCTTTTTATGAAGTTATACTAATTTTATTTTCTAGATCACGAGTTAATCAAGTTAATATAAGTTGATTTTTTTTATGTTTTTTCAATTTTTTTTTTATCATTTAGCTTGGTTGAGAGTTAACTTTCATTATTTTATTTAATTTGTCCTCATCTCACAATTAAATTGCAAATTTAACATGATGACTCAAGTTTGATTTTTTATTCTTTTTGAAATTGATTTATTTTCAGTGTCAAGCTGTGAATGAATTCCATTCAGGCGAGTAATTAAATTGTGAATAGTTTTTCAATATAATGGCACGACAAAATTACAAGAAAAAAAATGTTTAAGTTTTGTTAATGAAGTCATATGCCTTCTAAGGACAAGCAATTAATGCCTGTATTGGAAAGCCATTCTTCTGAAAAGCTTTACACATGTATCATTCCATTTTTGCGGTGGGGATCATTGGGAAAGTTCGAAACCTGATGCTTGTCGATTATTTTTTGCAAGCATATAATTAAAACGGATATTTATCTTCAAATTTAATAGCTTAGCATGGCAGCTTCTGATTCCTCTTGTCTAATTAAATTCTTGTTTTCCGAACGTACCAAGTAAATTTAGTTTTCGTTTTCCCCATCTTTGGTGATCATCTTGCTTCTTCCTTCATCTTATCAATTCTTTTCACATCTTTTCTTGATTGTGATTCTAATTTGCAGTCAGAGCCTTGCCTGAAAGGTGAAATCGTACCAGTGCAGGATAGGGTTATTGACAATGCAAGTGAAATCAGCTCTAAAGTAGTGAAGGAGGCTCTTCACAGCTTGAATAGTTTACAAGATGAATTCATCAGTATACTGGTATTGACCTATAAAAATTGCGGGGCACTTTCTAGTTCTTAAAACCAAAAGAAAAAAGGAAAGCCAAAAAGGAAAATATGAGGCCTGGAATTGTTTACAGAAAGCTCCAAAAAACAAAAAGAAATATCTGACCTGAAAAGGAAGCAACTAGGATGATTTTTTCATATCATGAAGTGTTGCAACATTCTGTTCCTCTTTTCTTCATCTGTTCTCTAATAAAGTAAGACGGGAGAGCCACTGACATGGGATTTGTCTCAATCTCCTCCTTTGCATTCTCAATCACCACCACCACAGGCACCACCAGAAAGCCATCACTCCACCACCACTACAGCCACAGCAACCGGCTTCACTTCCTTTCAAAGTGTTCTCCTCTTCTTCCTGTACGTTCATTCTCTCTTTTTCAAGTGCTCTTTCTTTAACTAAGAACGCATGCCCTACTATTTACACATATCACGCATACAATAACTGAATCAAGCTACCAGATAACGGCTTTTTGATTATTTGACACTATGAATGCTGTACTTCGGTACAGTTTTCCATATTTTATTGAGCTTTTGCAAAAACGTTAAAATTGAAGTTGTTTCATGTTGGAACAATACAACTTTCTGACTCTAAAGCTTCAGTTTATTCTCAGAGAAAATGCAGTGTAAACCTTTTGAGATCATGTAGAGGGAACACTGCCTGCAGAGCTTCTTCCAGCCTATTGAAAATCGAAGATGATATAGATGATGAAGCTTGCGAGTTAGTCAGTGGATTGGAAATTTCAATAGGGGAAGGTGATGATAGCATCGATGCTTATCTGTTAAAGGCAATGAAGAATAATAATGGAACTGGTATATTGCTCTTGTCTGATATTTTTGGGTTCGAAGATTCATCTACAAGAGACTTTGCGTATCGTGTCGCCTGTAATGGCTACAAGTAAGTTGCTTTACCTTGAATTGACAGCTAATTTCCTGTCATGTTGCAAACACAATTTACTGATGTTTTTCCTCTGATAGGCAGACATCAATCATATGTTTGTAATTGCTATACCTATGTCTGTGTCACGGTTAGAATTCATTTTCATCACAAGTTGCAATTGACTCTTTGAAGCTTCCGTAACTTGTGTTTATTTATTTGGATTGAAGCGTTCTAATTCCAGACTTGTTTCGTGGGGATCCGTGGACGAAAGACCAGCCGATGACTTTGCTGGAACAATGGATCACAAAACAGGAACCACAGAGGGTCGCAAAAGACATTGATACATCAGCAAATTGGATGGTGGATGAATTTTTAGCTGCAGGAATCTCAAAGAAGCTTGGCATAATTGGGTTTTGCTTCGGAGGAGGCCGAGTGATAGATGCGTTATCCAGAGACCAGGGAGCATTGTTTGGCGTCGGGGTCTCCTTCTATGGTACAAGGATGAACCCATCTTTAGCCTCCTCCATAAATATTCCTGTGTTGTTTATTTCAGGAGATAATGACCCTCTATGCACAGTCAGTGTCTTGAAAGAGTTTGAGAAGAGCATTGGCCAGGGATCAAAGGTGGTGATTTTTGAGGGAAGAGGTCATGGTTTTGCCCATCGACCAAACTCTCCTGAAGAAGATAAAGATGCAGATGAGGCTTTTACAATCATTAGAAAATGGCTGCATGATGGTTTGGTTATACAAAACTGATAGCAAGTTCATGAATGTCCATTTTATATTCACTGTACTCATGACTGCCGGTACAAAATCTTCCGGTGCTATATGATGGTGTTTCATCATTACATGTACAGGATGGCCGATGATTTCTTGGTGTTACTCGTATGGCAGGCTGCTGCTAGAGTTGGAGAACTTCCAGTGTCTAACAGATTAGATGCCCTATCTACTTTGTCCAAGTACAGGAGTAGTTTTTGCACGAAGTTTAGTGTAAGCTAGAATGCCATCCAGGAACAACAGTAGCTTGAGCAGCTCCTGGTTCCACTCCCTCTTTGCATGTCATCACGAGTACATTCCAAATATTTTGAACTATTTTCCTGGCTGCATTTTGGTCTAGTGGCCACTGATCCCTGTGATTCTTCTTTCTGTAACGAGCATCAACTAACATTCAAATGACCTGCCAAATTGTTTTCTTAGGACAGGACACCATAAACCTAATATAAGGATATCAAATTCTAGGACAACATCTATCAAGATAGAAAACCTTTGACCTGTTTTTTTCCCATTTCAGGATAGAATCCCATCTTCTATACGAACCTGATCGCATCTGCTCTCTTGGAAATATGTTTCCCTCAACTTGTGAGTGTGCCTTTGGATAGAATTTGTACCTTCTTCACAGGAAATGGTTTTTCTCCTGTGTTTCTTTTAACGTTGCTTTTTTCCTGTTTTTTCTTCCTTTTCTGACAAAGTAGCAGCACAACATAGAAATTCACCCATACGCCAACCAGTTGCTAGCAACTTTCCTTCCATTTTTAGAGTTAAGCTTATGTTCATGATCATTCGCCTTGATCAGCGTCACTTGCAATTAGCATTTATGACGGGGGAATCCAGTAGACAAACCAATTTGATTGGCCTCATTTACAAAAGCAAGTTCATAAAAATAATTGGCCCAAGTGGCATGGTAGAAAAGCTGTTTACCAAGCTCAAAATCTTGTCATTCAGTGAGAATGAGTGGAGTTAATTTTCATTGATCATAATAAGAATTTCACTGAACTTGTAACATGAAGACCCCGATAGCTCGGACAATACCCCATCCCTAATAGCGCAATCAAATCTGGCAGGTGCAAGCAGTTCTCAACACATTGGTGCTTGGGTTTTTAAGATCCTGGAGTTCGAAGAGTACAATATGTATGACAACACAGATTATGATGAAAGGAGACGAGGGGGAGGGGGGAAATCAGATGCAAATTACACATATCCATCAATCTTCACCTTTGCTTTCCTGAGTAACCAAAAAGATATATCCTGCTACATCCATCAACAAGCAAGTCACAGTATGACAGAAGAGATCCTACATTACAACGTGATTGAAAGTAAATTGCATCTGCAACAGTTTTCTGTAAGATTTTAGCTTTTTTTTTAAAGCAAAAACTTTGCATATAAGATCTCCACCTTATGGTTTCACCCGAGTCTATTATTTCTTTCGTTTTGTTGGTATTAAAACTTTACCAATTACCCTGATTGAATTACAGGACAGAAGGTAACAATCTATTGGAAATTTGGAGTAGATTAACAGTGTAGCCATCAAGGACAATGTTCATTCTACAATTTCAAAAGCCACCCGGGAAAAAGGACAACAGCAATCTCATTTTTAAGAAAATTCTGATCTGTAACCAATCAACTTGAGGATAGCTTCATATAGCATTTCTCAGTCCTGGCCATCCTGGAAACAAAAGAGCACCACATAAACAGACTCGTCATGCAGATTCTTATGATATACATGATTTGAAAATAAAAAATCACAAAGATCCAACAGATCTTATAGATCACAATTTCACAATGCAATAATCCACTGAAGTCACCAAGCTCGCTTCAGTTGGTGCATAAACATAAAAAAATTCACCCGGTTCAGATTCTTCATCATTATTATTGAGCTGGCCGTATGAATTTTTACAGGGAATTGTAAGAAATCAACAAAACTCCGGTTAAATTATATTTTTCACAATACATATATAACATTATTCTAACTTAACCAAATTCAATTCCAAAAGATCATGAATGTGTGAACAATGTAGTCGACGTACAGCTGCATGGGATCATACTAGAAATAAATGGCTATAATATCATTTCAGAAAACTAAATCAAATGCATAAAACTTATGACCTCATTAGTGAGCAGGAACAAAGTCACTCAATGCTATGCACAATAAGTCTAAATTGATATGCAAACATTTTGGTGGAGATTAGATCAGCTGATTAAATTAAATTTACATCTTTGTCATAATTCTTGAAAACGTTTTGCTGCCATGTGTACTGAGACTAAGGTTATCAAGATAAAGTAGGCAGAATGAGTGCAACACACAATGGTAAACTGAGCAACCTGCAAAATTCATATCATAACAGCCAATTGTGAGAAAAAATGAGAGACAATGCCTGAAGGTCTTGGCACAATATACTTATGGTGGTCATAAGGAAAACCCACACATGCAAAATGAATATTAAGAAAATCCTGCCTGTGTCAAAACTAGATTAAAAGCTATACAGATATGACATGCTAACATAACATGTGCCATCATGATTCTAGATGGGAATTGTGTAGTAGAGTCAGTAGAGAAGAGGCCAAACACACAACAAAATTAAGGGATTGTGTGAAATATTAAGAAAAAATTCTTCCAATTTTCATAAATAGATAAATTATAACATCACCCTGTTCAACTTTCTTTTTTTTCTTTATCGTTATAACAGAAAAAAATTCAAATGATCTCATTAAGATGCACATACATTAAGGTTCCTGGAGTGAAAGGTCCTTGAATCAAGTGATTAGTTATAAAATAACAATAACAAGTCCATCTCATATGAGAATGGTAAATATGACAATTCTTTTTATGAAAGTTCATATAGTGAATATTCAATCAAATTCAGAAAGACATTTTGTTCCTTGCAATATTTACATAAATGCCATTTCTCAGGCACGAGCACATTATAAGGACCATTGCCACTGGATAAATAACCCATGGAGAATAATATATAACAGCATGTTCACAAAATATACATCAAAGATTACAAAAGTATCAGTGAAAGGAGTACAAAAAGAGTGGAAAAATTTTATTTATGGAATATTTTTTGTTATCATCAGCATACCTGAGAAGCAGGAACACTGGGAGTATTCAGAGGTGTTAACTCCTTGTGAGCACTTGATGTTTTCTTGGGACATTCCATCTTTGCAGGTGATCCCTGAAAAATACGAGAACAGTCCGTGTACGCAGACCCAATGCCTACTCCAGCACCGAAAGCCACAGATGCCCAACGGGACACAGGGGACCCTGTTTTTATTTTAAAAAAATGATCACAATAAACAATTTGAATCCTCGATAAAGGGAAAAAACATGCAGTGACCAGTCAACAAAACATAAGAGTTGAACTGTCATTGCAATAGACCACGTTTTCGCATCAAGCATTAAATGTGAGGCGTCTAATTACTAAACTATCTAAACCATTCAGATACTCAGAACTTAAAGATGCAGCACTACAGAAAGGTTTTGCTGTTTACATTTTAGGGATTCTTTTAGATAGATGCAAGGTTGATCATTGGAAATTTTAAGGATTAAGGAATAAAACACAGTACCCCCACAAATTTACCATTAAGAAAATCATCAATTTCACAAAACTCATAACACGGGTCACTCAAAGCATTGAGAGAGAGCAAATTTCAATTAGAAGCATTGGATTATCCATAAAAAAAATGCAGAAAATGAAAGCCACTTTCATTAAAATCCAAAGAGAGAATCTGGGTTATCTACCAAAATAACAGCATTGAAGAATTTTGGGTTCTCAACTAAAATAACAGCATTGGAGAATTTGGGCAAAGAAAATATCATCATGACTGTAAATTAGCACAAAAATCCAGACTGCACACAGAGCAATTAAGGTGACAGTAACAAATATCTGAAAAATAAACTAAGGAAAAGGGATATATATATTCATTAATTAACAATAACGAAAGAAGAAAAGGGGAGAGACTGACTGAAGAGGAGAAGACCGCCAAAGGCACCGGCCAAGGAAGAGTAAACGACGCGACGGACAGACAGATCGAGACACGCGTCCCATTTAGCATTCACGTCGGTTTTCTCTGCCATTGATTTTATTTCTATCGCTTCTTCTTCGATTTTGAGTTGAAGGGAACCAAACAAGGGTTTTCCTTGATGCCTTTCTTTCTCTTTCTTTCCTTGCTTCTGTTTGCTGCACCTTGTCTCTTCCTTTTGGTAAGCCCTCCTATTCTATTAATTAATTAATTAACATAGGAAAATCACTGGTAGACGTAATTCACTGTTTGATTATAACAGTGGAATTATATTTTTATCTCTAAAAAATCCATTTGAATCGGCACATGGGGTAGATTTATATTTTCAAATAATTCATTTATCATTTTATAATTATTAAAGGATATTTTTATTTCTTTTATAAACTTTTTTATAATGAATTTATTTTAGTGCCATAAAAAGCAAAATTTCACTTAATTATGGTTAGAGATATTCTTGGTTTTTCACTTTTTATAAAAGCAGTGCAATGGATATCACCCTTGAAATGAAAATTCTCAAAGCATCTTCCCAACGGAGAATTCATCATTTCAAGATGGTTGGTTTTTTAGCAATAATTATTTGGGCATGGGTGATGTTATTTTTTGACATACAAAAAACAAAAGGATGTTGATATGTGCATATCAAGTACTTCACCGCCTTCAAGCGACTTGTGTGGTTGATTTCGGTGGTGAAAAAATTTGATATATTGTGTTATTTGATACATCTAGGTGCTTTTTTTTTTTCTTGGCATGTATTGTGATTATGTCTGATTTAATGTTGCATCTTAGTGTTAAGCATGAATTTAGCAATTTCCCTTTCTCTCTTCTCTTTCAAACTAAGGATTAAAAAAGTTATAAAAATAAATTTTTATATCAAAATTGAATTGTAAAAATATTTATGAACTGAATAGGTACAATTTAGAAAGTTTAAGGACTAAGTTAAATTTTTTATGAGAATTTTGAGATCATCATCAATTTGTGATGTTTTTTCTACTTTGATCCTTCTTTTGTCAACTTTATTTTTAGTCAACAAATTTGATTCAATTATTTTTTAATTTAACCCAAAAAAGATGTAATTGCCTAAAAAAAAGTTCAAATACTAAAATTGTCCTTTTAATTTTATTTTTTTGAACAATGTGTTCATAGTAAAATATGAGAGTGTTTTGTGCATAATCGTTTAGCCATAACATTTAGAGTTTTTTATAATAATTTATATAATAGAGTCTTTATATTGAATGTGAATCCAATGTTTACTGTTAAGGTAAGATCTGGGCTTTGGATGGCCCATTTAAGAAAACAAAGTTGTATTTGATTGTGAAAAATGGAAGTGAAATGAATCCTATGTCTTCATGAAGTGTTTGAGAAATGGGTCTATGACCAACTCTACATTGTGTGTATAATTTTTTTTTTGTAACTTTTGTAACTATAATTTTTTTTTGAAATAGTTTTATTTATTGGTTTAAAAAGTAAAATTTAAAATATATATGTTTAGTTAAAACTGTTATTAGATAGATTTTTTCATATAAAATAAATAAAAAGCATGTTTTTAGTTATTTTAACTTTTACAAAATAAAAAATTTAAAATACAATTATATACCTGGTCTAATATAAAAAATAGAAGCTATTTAACTAATCATGTAATTTTTTTCTTGTGCAGTAACTGGAATTGAACGAGCACAATTCAAGCGGGAGGTATGCAGTCCCTGAAGTATGGAACTTAAAGGAAGGAAGGAAGGAAGGAGAGCCTCTATGAAAGAAATCATTCGGTATGTGATCAAGCAATTGAAGAGTCACAAACGTAGAAGAAGGCACTGCTGTTTCAATTAACACTTTTAGCACTAAAGCAAAATTTATTTTTGTGATAGCTTTTAAATGTTTTTTTATTTATAAATATAATACTTTTTAAAATTTATTATTAACATCAATATCAAAACAATTTCAAATCATATAAAAAAATAAAAATAAAAAATAAAAAATAAAAAAAACATTATTAAAATACAAAAACAAATAGAATTTAGCTAATTAACCCTAAAATGTATAGCTCAACTGGTCAGGTTCTAGTTTTGCTTTCTAGAAGTCATCAATTTGAGTCCTACAAACCTTAGAGCTATTAAAAATTTATATGATCATTAATTTTAGAACTCGTGAAATTAATCGATATGCGTACAAGCTGTATGAACATTCATTTTAATTAAAAAAAAAACAAAAAGGAAAAACCGGCTATAGACGTGGCCAATGCATCAGCTACTTCTTTGTTGGCCATTTCATGGGCAGTCGCTTCCAAAAAGACACCATTGTTGCTGTGGATAATATCTAAAGATACCGACAGAGGAAAAAAAAAACATAAGTTTTTAACTGTTTGTTTCATGTGTTTGTTGATAAATTAAAGCAAAAAGATTTGGGTACTAAAAAACAGCTTTGAAACTATCCCTGTTAAATTCGTAAGTAAATGTAGTAATTCTTTTATATCTACAACCAGTTAAGATGTTATTTAGAAACGTTGTTCAAAAAACGTTTCATAAAAATTTAATTTTAAAAAAATACATATTGTTTTTACGTTGTTTTGATATTTTATTGTCAAAAATAAATTTTAAAAATAAAAAATATTATTATTTTAATATATTTCCAAGTAAAAAATATTTTAAAAAATAATCATTACCACAATATTAAACAATCTAAAATAATCTTTAATTATCTTCTCTGTTCATATCTTGGACACCTTTTATTTTCTTTTTCTATGTTTATTGTCGCACCCCAAAAAATCCCGATGCGGCATCGACTGGCGATTTTTCGTTTGTTTTTGCTTGATTTTGTTCTTTGGAGTCGCCACCTAGTATTTTGGTCATTAGGAATCCTAACTGGTCTTTCAGAGATTCTAAGGCAAGGAACTGGTTGCGTAAAGGGAAGGTATTAGCATCTCTAGTACGCCCTACCTAAGGTAAGCTGCTTGGTGTTTGGTTTGCTCTATAATTGCTATGGTGTTGGTATTTTCTAATCCCATCAATTTTCCTAGGCTTGATTCAAATAAAATTTATTTGGATAGAAATCCAAGGAGAGTCCATGTGCTTTGAAAGCTCATTTTTCCCTTAGTATTTTAAGAGTTTGCGACTCGTAAATCGCAAGGAAAAAGGGACCAAGATTTAGAAATCTAAGGAAATTCATAGTGTTTTTTAAAAGCCTCTTTTTGCCTTAGTATTTCATACTTTCACGGCTCGTAAACCATGGAGACAAAAGTTGAAATATCCTCGATTATAATCAAGGCTTCTTTTAAGGATATGTGCGGATTTATTACTCCCAATAATATTTTGGATATTCGTCCTTTAAGGATTTTTTTATCCAAACATTAGCGGTGAATAATAGATGAATTCCCCCTACTCAAAATAAGATTTTTGTATTTTTTGGAATATTGGCCAATACCCTTTGGAGTTTTACAAACATGTTGTAAAATCCAGAAATGCAAGAAAATAATTTGTGTTTAAGAAATCTATGCGAAAACACATTTTCAAAGCTTCCAATATTATTTTTATATAAAAAGAACATTCAAAACATGTTAGAGTATTGGCCGTATGCATGAAAACAAAACATTTTTTTTATAAACATTTTTTTTTGTTGACGAAAACCGGGTATTTTAATACCAGATTTGTATCTTTACAATATAAAAATACAAACTGATATTGACCAAAATACAGTAATAAAATTACAGAAAAATCACAAATTCTTTGAAATATTTTTTTGAAAATTTTTATTTTTTATATATATATTTTTTTGGGGCGGGGCCCATGTGGCTGGGCTGCACCAGCAGCCTCATGGGAACAGTGAATATGTTTGATGTGAACAGTGAATAGCATTAACTGTTCACGTGAATTATATTTGATATGCACAGTGAATTAGCATTTCATTGTTCACGTGAATTATATTTGATGCGAACAGTGAATTAGCATTTCACTGTTCAAGTGAATTATATTTCACTTGAACAGTGAAATGCAAGGAAATGGTGCATGCACAGCGACGAAGGGGGTGCAAACCTGGTGGCAGAAACGATGCTGAAGTCGATGGCGAACACTCCCAGTGATGCTGGTTGCGGTGGATAGGAAGCCAATGGGGGCTCACGGTGGTTCTGACGGTGGTAGTGGTTGGGAAGCTCGATGACAGCAGTTGCATTCTCTTCTTCTTCCCCTTTACAGAGGCGTTGCTTCTTCTCTTGGTTTCCTTCAGTCAGCAATGTTCTTCCCTCTCTATGGCAGAGTGATGCTGGTTGCGGTGGATAGGAAGCCAATGGGGGCTCACGGTGGTTCTGACGGTGGCAGTGGTTGGGAAGCTCGATGACAGCAGCTGCATTCTCTTCTTCTTCCCCTTTACAGAGGCGTTGCTTCTTCTCTTGGTTTCCTTCAGTCAGCAACGTTCTTCCCTCTCTATGGCAGCTTTGTGGAGGCGCTGGTAGTGGTGGCCGGGGAGTGACTTGGACGGTGGTCGGTGACTGTGGAGTGTGGTGTTCAGCCTTTCTTCCTTTTCTTCTCTGCGTTCCTCTCCAGCTATGTTCTCCTCTGCTTCCCTTTTCTCCTTCTGCTCCCAACTGTGCTGTTGTCGACTAGGAAGATAGTGGTAGCTGGCGGTGATGGCTTTGTTCTTCTTCTTCTCGCAGCAGAGGCGCGGGTTGCTGCCTTTTCTTCAATGGTGCTGCTACGTTTGGGGAGAAGATGATGCAACCACCGTGTGTGATGTTTTGGTGGCTTCTTGAGGTGGAGATGTCGGTGAGAAGACGAGTGATGATGGTGGTGGTTGATGAGGGCCAACGGCGGAGAGGGAAAGAGAAAAAAGAGGCTGGTTGCAGGAAAACTGGACAGTAATGGCTGGTTTTCGTCCGACTTTGTGTGTCCTTTTCTCCCCCCTTCGGTTCCCTCTTCTTTTTCTTCTTGTTCTCCTCGGTGTGCTGGGTTGGGCGCTATTTATAGAGCCAGTGGGCGTGGCTTCACCGTGGAGCGGTTGTCGGGGAGTGGCTGTCCAGGCGGGCCTCATGTGAACAGTGAATATGTCTGATGTAAATAGTGAATAGCATTTCACTGTTCACGTGAATTATATTCGATGTGAACAGTGAATTAGCATTTCACTATTCAAGTGAATTATATACACTTGAACAGTGAAATGCAAGGAAATGGTGCATGCACAACGACTTCCAATTTTAAGAATAAAATTCAATTGCGTCCCTGCCAAATTCGGTCCCTACCCCTATAGTTGGCCGCGTTTTTCACTTTGGTCCTTGGCCTCTGATTTTCACAATTAAACCCCTAATTGATCAATAAACTTCCAATTTCTTCAATTAAGCCCCTGAATCAATTCCAAACAGCCCCCTCTATCTTTGCGCCTTCTCCAAATTGGTCCCTGGTTTCGGATTTCACAATTAAGTCCCTAATTGGCCATTAAACTTCAATATTTATGCAATTAAGCCCCTGATTTGACCTAATAAATTCCTAAAAAATATATTTTGGCCCCTGAACTTAAATTTCTTCTAATTAAAGCCCAAATTGACTTAAAAATTAATTTTCCTTGCAATCAAATCCTCTATAAATTCAAATAAAAATCCAATTAAGTCCATAAACATCAAAATTTGGGCTTTTCTCCTCAAAATTCAAATTTTCCTTCTCAATAGGGCTTTCATCCTTCAAGAATATACTGTAAAAAATTCAATCCTTGTATTTTTAAAATCCTTGACCAATTTTCTGACTGTTTTCTGAGCGCTTCTGCCTCCTGTTATTTTTCTAACCTCTTTTGGCTATTTATTTTATTTTTCATGGGGACCCAAAAATGGGTTACAACAGATGCCCCCTCTTTATAATACTTACGGAGCATGGGTTTTGCGTAGTAAGTGTTGTAAAGATAAACCCAAAACGGAACTCCCGAAACTGATCTGGTCGAAGCTTAATTGATCTGAAACTGTCTTTTACAACAATCCTCCTTAGCCCAAAAACTATGATCAAAACTTAGTCATCTCGAGATCCTTATCCAGCGATCCTCTAAATTCTTACTTTAGTTTGATCAACATGGAAATCCATCCGAGATCCCATCTAGTGATCTCCTTTAACCTGGAATCCCATCTGGCGATTCCTTTACCCATAACCAATACAAAAAAATGTGTGTATGGTCTCATTATGATGGGTGACCTGCCCGAGTGGAAAAGGGAAAGAGTGGTCTCATTCTTTGGGTGACCTACCCAGAAAAAATATGGTCTCATTGTGATGGGTGACCTACCCAAGGAAAAAGGAAGAGTGGTCTCATTCTTTGGGTGACCTACCCAGGGGGAGGAATGACCTCATTCTTATGGGTGACCTACCCAGGTAAAAAAAGATGGAGAATGGTCTCATTCTTATGGGTGACCTACCCAGAAAAAATAATGGTCTCATTGTGATGGGTGACCTACCCAAGTGGAAAAAGGAAGAGTGGTCTAATTCTTTGGGTGACCTACCCAGGGGGAGGAATGGCCTCATTCTTATGGGTGACCTACCCAGGTAAAAAAAAAAACATGGAGAATGGTCTCATTCTTATGGGTGACCTACCTAGAAAAAATAATGGTTTCATTGTGATGGGTGACCTACCCAAGTGGAAAAAGGAAGAGTGGTCTCATTCTTTGGGTGACCTACCCAGGGGGAGGAATGGCCTCATTCTTATGGGTGACCTACCCAGGTAAAAAAAAGATGGAGAATGGTCTCATTCTTATGGGTGACCTACCCAGAAAAAATAATGGTCTCATTGTGATGGGTGACCTACCCAAGTGGAAAAAGGAAGAGTGGTCTCATTCTTTGGGTGACCTACCTAGGGAGAGGAATGGCCTCATTCTTATGGGTGACCTACCCAGGTAAAAAAAAGATGGAGAATGGTCTCATTCTTATGGGTGACCTACCCAGAAAAAATATGGTCTCATTGTGATGGGTGACCTACCCAAGTGGAAAAACGAAGAGTGGTCTCATTCTTTGGGTGACCTACCCAGGGAGAGGAATGGCCTCATTTTTATGGGTGACCTACCCAGGTAAAAAAAAGATGGAGAATGGTCTCATTCTTATGGGTGACCTACCCAGAAAAAATAATGGTCTCATTGTGATGGGTGACCTACCCAAGTGGAAAAAGGAAGAGTGGTCTCATTCTTTGGGGTGACCTACCTAGGGAGAGGAATGGCCTCATTTTTATGGGTGACCTACCCAGAAAAAATAATGCTCTCATTGTGATGGGTGACCTACCCAAGTGGAAAAAGGAAGAGTGGTCTCATTCTTTGGGTGACCTACCCAGGGAGAGGAATGGCCTCATTCTTATGGGTGACCTACCCAGGTAAAAAAAAGATGGAGAATGGTCTCATTCTTATGGGTGACCTACCCAGAAAAAATATGGTCTCATTGTGATGGGTGACCTACCCAAGTGGAAAAAGGAAGAGTGGTCTCATTCTTTGGGTGACCTACCCAGGGGGAGGAATGGCCTCATTCTTATGGGTGACCTACCCAGGTAAAAAAAAAGATGGAGAATGGTCTCATTCTTATGGGTGACCTACCCAGAAAAAATAATGGTTTCATTGTGATAGGTGACCTACCCAAGTGGAAAAAGGAAGAGTGGTCTCATTCTGTGGGTGACCTACCCAGAAAAATGTTGGCGAGGGCTCAAAGGCGCCCTTGAAATGAGGTAAGGTTAGAAAACGCACTACCCGAGAGGTGAGGGCTCCAACGACGCACTTGAAAAGAGATAGGGTTAGAAAACGCACTACCCAATAAGTGAGGGCTCAAACGGCGCACTCGAAAAGAGGTAAGGTTAGAAAATGCACTACCCAAGAAGTGAGGGCTCAAAGGCGCACTCGAAATGAGGTAGGGTTAGAAAACGCACTACCCGAGAAGTGAGGGCTCAACGGCGCACTCGAAAAGAGGTAGGGTTAGAAAACGCACTACCTGAGAAGTGGTGAGGGCTCAACGGCGCACTCGAAAAGAGGTAGGGTTAGAAAACGCACTACCCAAGAAGTGAGGGCTCAAAGGCGCACTCGAAATGAGGTAGGGTTAGAAAACGCACCACCTGAGAAATGGCGATGAAACACCGATCTGACAAATGTTGAAAGCAATGCATTATGGTCAATATACATGTATGTTTTTGTTACCTATCCTGGAAACATAGGTCCCCCTTTCGTTTGTAAACTTCTTCAAGCTCTTGTTTCCATTTGTTTGTCCAACCTTTTCTCATGAACCAAAATATACTTCATATCCTCTTAGTGAAGAGATCTCTGGTTCCTTATGGGGCCCTTTCTTGCTCCATTGAGTATTGTGTTTTATTTATTATTTCAAAAGGAAAACTCAAAAGGTTTGGTTTTGTTCATGAAAACTGAAACTTTTAATGCAATTATCAATTCTCATAAAAGATGCTTTTTTAGAAGTTTTTATTATGATACCCCTTTAGGCTTTGGTTCACTATGGACCCCTATGTGCACTTCGCGCACTTTTTACCCCCTAGTGTGATGTGCAACTATATGTCAAGCAGATTTGAGTTGGTTCTCTCCAGTTGATGGAGTCATCTCCTTAGTCATGCGTAAAAAAAGTTCTTTTAAGTAAAAGATTTCAAATGCTATGAGATCATATTTTATATATATATATATATATATATATATATATATATATATATATATATAAAAGGCTCTTTATAAAGAGAATTCATGGTCGGACCTTATTTTATTGACTGGGAAATTATGGAATACATCAAGCGTAGTATTTCCTTACAGAGTCAGAATTCACAGGCCTAACTAGATCTTCTCCATCCATTCTAGATAACAATAAAGCTTCTCCCGAAAACGCTTTCTTTACCACTAAAGGGCCCTCATTGTTTGTCGTCCATTTACTCTGATCTTCTCTTGGTAAAAGACAACATTTTCTTCCATATAAGATCTCCTTCGTGGAATCCTCAAGGTCGAATCTTCTTGTTGTATGATTTGGCCATCCTTCTTTGATAAAGTTGATGATGACAGATTGCGGCTATCCTCTTTTCACTTATTAGATTCAACTGTTCATATTTAACCTTCTCCCATTCTAACTCTTTTAGTTCAAAGTCTATCAATACTCTTAATGAGGGGATTTCCACTTTTAAAAGCATCACCGCCTCCATTCCATATACTAACATTTACAAGGTGGCTCCTATTAAGGTTCGAACTACGGTGCGATATGCATGAAGGGCAAATGACAACATCTCATGCCAATCCTTACAAGTGACTACCATCTTCTGAATAATCTTTGACATTCTTGTTAGCAACTTCTACCGCACCATTCATCTTTGGTCTATATGACGAAGAATTGGAATGCTTGATTTTTCATTTAGTGCAGAGCTCCATTATCATCTTGCCGTTGAAATTCTGGGCATTATTAATTTTTCTAGTGGACCATATCGATATATCAAATATCTTTCCATAAATTTCTTCACCACCGTCATCGAAACATCTCAACAAAGTTTCGTCAGATGATTTCTTATACAAAGTTTCCCCATCAAGATAGAAATCCATTGCCAACCTCCTCAACGTCTTCTTGTTGATTTTTGGATGCCCCCATGGGATATGTCTGGTTTTGGATGAAATTCTTGATATCATAGTGCCAAGGGTTTCCATCTATTTCTCTTTCAAACTGAGCAATAATGAGCTAAGTTATTTCTTATATCAATGTGTATTGGTTGACCTTGTGCCCAAAGTCTATTCTAGCCATAGAAGCTGGCGTGACCAAAACATCAAAATGGTTTCCTTCCCTTCCTAGATGGGTGAACTTTATTTCCTTAAATTCTCTAGCCCATTTAGACAAGTATTCTTGGCAAGGTCTCAACTTCTCGTCCTTGGTTTGCCCTTTTCCTTTCACTTGACAAACAATCAAAATCGAGTCTCCAATACACATCTATCTTTCTGATGTTTAGCTCTAATGCAACCTCTAAAATCGAGAATGCAAGCTTCAAACTCAGTTGTGTTGTTAGTGTACCCAAATTGCGACTTAACTAAAACCGGATATTGTTTCTTATTAGGAAAGATTAGCAATGCGCCCACTCTATTACCACAACACCCTCAAAGTACATAATCCAACAATCTGATTTCCCTTCCTCGACTGAAAGCATATCTTTATCCGAAAAATTAAATTTTAACAGCCCATAAACTTTCACAACATGGTCAGCTAGGTGATCGGCAATGACATTCATGGCTTTCCTTGTCATATTTACTATGTTGTACTCAGCTAGTAGAACTTGCCATTTTTCAATTCAACTCGATAGATAGGGGTGGATTCAGTAGGTATTGCTTGATTTTCGTGAAAGCTTCTTCACATTCTTATTCCAAATCCAAAGATTCTTCTTCCTTAAGAATTGAAGATGAGGTCATAAGTCGTGGTTAATTGGGATATAAATTGAGCAATGTAATTCAACCTTCCCAAGAACCTCCTTACATCCTTCTTAGTCTTGGGAGTTGGCATAGGTTGAATAACCTTTACTTAATCAGGGGCAACTTCTATCCCTTTGTCACTCATCATAAATTCCAACAACTTCTTAGATTTCACCCCGAATGAACACCTTGCATGGTTAAACCTCAACTTGTACTTTCTTAGTCTTTCAACTAATTCCTTCAATATTTGGACATGATTCTCTCCCTCTCTAGGTCATGTCATCCACGTATACTTTGATCTCTTTATGCATCATGTCGTGAAATAGAGTCAACATAGCCCTTTGGTAGATGCCCCCAACGTTCTTTAACCCAAACGACATGACCTTGTAGCGGGTTTCCAAGCTTGTTCATGTTGTTCGTTTTTGTGAATCCCTTAATGTTATTTTCCTACCATTCTTCCTCTTCTACAACTAATATGGATTCTTTAAAGTCCGGCCATTCATTCTCAGTGTAAAGTGCAGGTGTAGTTATGGAAGATTCGTTTTGAAAAGAAAAATGATGTGTAAAAACACCAAGATGAACTTTTGAAAAGGCATTTGGAACCTCGATTTAAAAAGTTGAAAAAGGAAAACAACACAATATCATGATCAAACAAGCATTGTTGATTAAATTTTGAACACCAATGGAGCTTCTTGGGTCTCCCAATTCTAGAACATCTCTCCCTTGGCTAGCTTTTGAATAAAGGTCTTGAGATTCAAGATGCTTTGAGCTTAGGCTTGTTTGGATGCAAAAAGATATTATGGAGCATACATCCTAAGGATAGGCTCTAATTCCTTTATGTGAGATATTGGGTAGGTTTACTACTGGGTCTCTAAAAGAGGGTCTCTTGCTGTTCTAGTGATCACCCTCGTAAAGGCGATATGGAGGTCTAGCAGAAAGTGGGATGGTACGTGTACCAATCACAATTAGTCTAAACACTCAGCAAAGAGTTGGGGTTTACACAAACTTAAACCTTGACTCAAGTCATAAGGCAAGCTGCTAGTCCCCCACTTAATCTTAAAGTTACATGTGTGTGCCCTCTAAAACATAATAATAATAATAAAGTGATGCATGACTATGCCATGTATGATAGAATGTAAAGATGTATGCTAAAGCTTTCAAACAAAGCAAACCATTCATAGTAAAAAAATAAAAACAACAACACATAGCATAATAAAAAAAACAATTACCAAGCTTAGTCCAAGGGTCCCCAGTGGAGTCGCCATTCTGTCGCACCCCAAAAAATCCCGATGCGGCATCGACTGGCGATTTTTCATTTGTTTTTGCTTGATTTTGTTCTTTGGAGTCGCCACCTAGTATTTTGGTCACTAGGAATCCTAACTGGTCTTTCAGAGATTCTAAGGCAAGGGATTGGTTGAGTAAAGGGAAGGTATTAGCACCCCTAGTACGCCCTACCTAAGGTAAGCTGCTTGGTGTTTGGTTTGCTCTATAATTGCTATGGTGTTGGTATTTTCTAATCCCATCAATTTTCCTAGGCTTGATTCAAATAAAATTTATTTGGATAGAAATCCAAGGAGATTCCATGTGCTTTGAAAGCTCATTTTTCCCTTAGTATTTCAAGAGTTTGCGACTCGTAAATCGCAAGGAAAAAGGGACCAAGATTTAGAAATCTAAGGAAATTCAGAGTGTTTTTTAAAAGCCTCTTTTTGTCTTAGTATTTCATACTTTCACAGCTCGTAAACCATGGAGACAAAAGTTGAAATATCCTCGATTATAATCAAGGCTTCTTTTAAGGATATGTGCGGATTTATTACTCCCAATAATATTTTGGATATTCATCCTTTAAGGATTTCTTTATCCAAACATTAGCGGTGAATAATAGATGAATTCCCCCTACCCAAAATAAGATTTTTGTATTTTTTGGAATATTGGCCAATACCCTTTGGAGTTTTACAAACATGTTGTAAAATCCAGAAATGCAAGAAAATAATTTGTGTTTAAGAAATCTATGCGAAAACACATTTTCAAAGCTTCCAATATTTTTTTTATATAAAAAGAACATTCAAAACATGTTAGAGTATTGGCCGTATGCATGAAAACAAAACAATTTTTTTTTATAAACATTTTTTTTTGTTGACGAAAACCGGGTATTTTAATACCAGATTTGTATCTTTACAATATAAAAATACAAACTGATATTGACCAAAATACAGTAATAAAATTACAGAAAAATCACAAATTCTTTGAAATTTTTTTTTGAAATTTTTTTATTTTTTATATTTTTTTTAGGGCGGGGCCCACGTGGCTGGGCTGCACCCAGCAGCCTCATGGAACAGTGAATACCATTCACTGTTCACGTGAAGTATATTCGATATGCACAGTGAATTAGCATTTCACTGTTCACGTGAATTATATTTGATGTGAACAGTGAATTAGCATTTCACTGTTTACGTGAATTATATTTGATGCGAACAGTGAAATGCAAGGAAATGGTGCATGCACAGCGACGAAGGGGGTGCAAACCTGGTGGCAGAAACGATGCTGAAGTCGATGGCGAACACTCCCAGTGATGCTGGTTGCGGTGGATAGGAAGCCAATGGGGGCTCACGGTGGTTCTGACGGTGGTAGTGGTTGGGAAGCTCGATGACAACAGCTGCATTCTCTTCTTCTTCCCCTTTACAGAGGCGTTGCTTCTTCTCTTGGTTTCCTTCAGTCAGCAATGTTCTTCCCTCTCTATGGCAGCTTTGTGGAGGCGCTGGTAGTGGTGGCCGGGGAGTGACTTGGACGGTGGTCGGTGACTGTGGAGTGTGGTGTTCAGCCTTTCTTCCTTTTCTTCTCTGCGTTCCTCTTCAGCTATGTTCTCCTCTGCTTCCCTTTTCTCCTTCTGCTCCCAACTGTGCTGTTGTCGACTAGGAAGATAGTGGTAGCTGGCGGTGATGGCTTTGTTCTTCTTCTTCTCGCAGCAGAGGCGCGGGTTGCTGCCTTTTCTTCAATGGTGCTGCTACGTCTGGGGAGAAGATGATGCAACCACCGTGTGTGATGTTTTGGTGGCTTCTTGAGGTGGAGATGTCGGTGAGAAGACGAGTGATGATGGTGGTGGTTGATGAGGGCCAACGGCGGAGAGGGAAAGAGAAAAAGAGGCTGGTTGCAGGAAAACTGGACAGTAATGGCTGGTTTTCGTCCGACTTTGGGTGTCCTTTTCTCCCCCCTTCGGTTCCCTCTTCTTTTTCTTCTTATTCTCCTCGGTGTGCTGGGTTGGGCGCTATTTATAGAGCCAGTGGGCGTGGCTTCACCGTGGAGCCAAGGAGCGGGTCGGGGAGCGGTTGTTGGGGAGCGGCTATCCAGGCGGGCCTCATGTGAACAGTGAATATGTCTGATGTAAACAGTGAATAGCATTTCACTGTTCACGTGAATTATATTTGATGTGAACAGTGAATTAGCATTTCACTATTCAAGTGAATTATATACACTTGAACAGTGAAATGCAAGGAAATGGTGCATGCACAACGACTTCCAATTTTAAGAATAAAATTCAATTGCGTCCCTGCCAAATTCGGTCCCTACCCCTATAGTTGGCCGCGTTTTTCACTTTGGTCCTTGACCTCTGATTTTCACAATTAAACCCCTAATTGATCAATAAACTTCCAATTTCTTCAATTAAGCCCCTGAATCAATTCCAAACAGCCCCCTCTATCTTTGCGCCTTCTCCAAATTGGTCCCTGGTTTCGGATTTCACAATTAAGTCCCTAATTGGCCATTAAACTTCAATATTTATGCAATTAAGCCCCTGATTTGACCTAATAAATTCCTAAAAAATATATTTTGGTCCCTGAACTTAAATTTCTTCTAATTAAAGCCCAAATTGACTTAAAAATTAATTTTCCTTGCAATCAAATCCTCTATAAATTCAAATAAAAATCCAATTAAGTCCATAAACATCAAAATTTGGGCTTTTCTCCTCAAAATTCAAATTTTCCTTCTCAATAGGGCTTTCATCCTTCAAGAATATACTGTCAAAATTCAATCCTTGTATTTTTAAAATCCTTGACCAATTTTCTGACTGTTTTCTGAGCGCTTCTGCCTCCTGTTATTTTTCTAATCTCTTTTGGCTATTTATTTTTATTTTTCATGGGGACCCAAAAATGGATTACAACATTTATTATGAGTGACAGATAAATTTTGGATAAATATGAAGGGGATTTTTTTTTATATAAAAAAAAAAAGCTAACATCAACACCAAACACGCCCAAAAAAGTAGAAAACAAATACATTGAAAAGCAGGGGAGCAGATTAGAAAGAGAAAAAGGGTGTACAAAATGTCAAAGTCCAAGATATTCACAAGGATAATATTTGGATGTTATGCATCTAATTTCACTAGGGAAACATTTGTCGGGAAAATTAAGGTATAACAAATATAAAATATAACAATAACTTGGATCAAAGGAATAAATATTTATATTCCTACTTGCATTTTTCCCTTCTAGTACATGAATTTGTTTTTGAGATAATATTCCTATTTGCATTTTTTTCCTTTTGAGATCATCCATGTTCCTTGATCTGAATATGTTCGTCAGATGAAAGTGAGGATTGTAAAAACAGAAAAGATGCAAATCTCTTTGGATAGGCAAGCCAAAACAAACCAACAAGCAATTCTTATAGATTGAAGATGCTATAAAGAGGTGATAAAAAAAAAAAGAGATGCAGTGGCAATGAATTAAATACACAATCATGATAGCCTATCAAAATACTCATAACACCAGCCCAAGGGTTCAACCAAATGAGAAAAATAACAAAAATTATTTTAGCTGCTTGTTAAGAAAATGGCAATCATTAATGCTTTCTTAAAATAAATAAAAAACACAACAAATAGGTATCTAGAGGTGTCGGTGCCATGGAAAAAGTAGAATCTTCAAACATCCTAATTTTAAAATAGAGCTGTGTGTCTATATTATGGTAGTTTTTGTTGATGTGATTTTAAAAAAATTATTTTAAAAAAAGTAATTTTGGTTGAAATTATTTGGTATTTAAATATATTTGGGTAAAATTATGGTTGAAATAGAGGTTGAACAATTTAATTATTCGAGGATAATATATATATATATATATTGATGATTTTTAATTTAAATATTGTAGATTTAACTACTACTATTATATCATAAAATAAATAATACTGATATCAAATATTGTTTATTGTTCCATTAAACGATCTATAATTTCATCACGTACGAAATCCATCCAACAAGGACTACAGTTTCCTTAGTTTCTTAAGCGCGCAATAATATTAGGTAAAATATTAAAAAAAAAACAAAATTAAAATTGCGATCAAATTCTACAAATGTTACATCATCAAACGATCTTCTTCTAATTTTTCAAATAAAACACAATTAAAAATAAAAATTGATTTTTTTAATTCGGCCGGATACAATTCAATACATTTAACTTTATACCATACCCGATCCGGCCAGAACAATGAAGAATCTTGTTTGGCAGTGTGGTTGAGGTTACTTTTCAAATAGCTTTTCGTGCTAAAATAAATGCAAATGATATTTTTTATTTTTTAAAAATTATTTTTGACATTAGCACATCAAAATAATTTGAAAAGACTAAAAACATATTAATTTGAAGTTAATAAAAAAATAAAAAAAATCAAAAATTTTTTAAATCATTTTTAAAACACAATAACAAAAAAATCTTAGTACTTACGTGAACAATGGAGTCTACTGCTTACGTGAACAATGGAGTTGAACTTTCAATCTCCACTGAACATCACAAACCTGCGTTTTAAATAAAATTTGCATGATTCCACGTGCACGGTAAACTATGGTTTTGGCATTACTAAACAAGTTACTCCTCCGTTTTGCTTCAACCGCAGATGCGACCCCTCAACCAAACGCTCTCTTATATGAGCACGTGGGATGTTACTTTTAAGCAAGCCATTTCTGATAGGAAGATCCATATGCTACCAGGTATACGTGCAAGCAACATAAAAATACAGGCATAAATATCTCAATAAAATTAATTTATATATCAAAACATAAAGGACCCATGATTTGCAAGGAAAAAAAAAAAAAACAAAGAAACTGCAAGTCTTGGTAGGTAGAAAAGTCAAAACGAACCAGCAAGTAATTCTGATATAAGAGAAATAGCTTCCTGAAAATTGAAGAAACAAAGCGAAAGTGAAATTGCAACAGTTGCTGTTGTAACATATAAAGAACAGAGATTATATGCATCAATGTCTCCAAGCATCGATCTAAAATCAAGCGCCCATTGTCTTTCTCACCAACAGATACATGAGAAAATCTAACATAAAGATGAAAGGAGGCGAACATGATGAAGATACATACCTAACAATATAAGACAAAAAAAACAAATCGATTCGACCATCCCAGCAAATTGGCAGAGAAATCAAACTCGATCGAAGAAGAAAAAGGAATCGCATGCATCATATTCAAATAGGAAATTGCAAAAAAAGCATAAAAGAGTTAGGGTTTTAAAGAACACACCTTTTCTAGGTTTTCTTACATTCTGTGATCCCTCCTAGAGCTTGCATAGCCAGGAACAACACCTTCAACATCACAGAGGTTTTTTTATGCATCTTCTGCTCTTCTAATTCAGTTACTCTCAATTCTTTCATTACAGAGGCTAGATTAGGGTCTTGACTTCTTGTATAAACGGCCTTTCTTTACCACTGAGATTAGATTTCAAATCCGGGTTTCGCCTGATCAACAAAAGACGCGAAATACCTTATTCCGTTTTGCTGATATATTGTCCCCAATAGAAACAGCGGAGGAAGCTGCTGCTTATTTTGTTTGCGCTTAATCTTTCCTGATTTTACTAGCAATCATACAAGAACTACTTATAATTAATTGATTCTAATTAATTGAATTGGATTTGTCGGATTGTTTCATCAATGGTATCGGACAAAACCTTTTTCTTTTTTTACTCTGCACCAGCGATAGAGTCCTGTCTGCCTTTGAAATAGGGAAATTTAAGGGTTTATTTCACAAGAACTTAAAGAAGAAGAGAGAGATATGAGATTTAGGATGAAAAATTATTTTCAAAGCCTTTGCCTGTTACTTTCCTGAAAAACAAAAGATGAAAAGAAAAAATGTGATCTCCGTTTAAAAAGTCAAGGGGTTTAACGACGTTTTTTTTTCATAATAATAATAATAATAATAAAATGCCAGTCCACAGTTTTGTTAATTATAAATTAATAAATCTATTAATAACAAAAATTAAAGGATAACAGTAGATTTGCACAGTCACGACCGACAGATACTAAAATTATTTTTTCAGCCACATGTTTAACATTTCTATTTATTTTTATATTTTAAAAGTATTTTTTAAAAAAATTAAATATTTTTTATTTTTTTACTTTAAATTAATATATTTTTAAATATTTTCATATTATTTGATATGCTGATATTAAAAATAATTTTTAAAAAATAAAAAATTTATTTTAATATATTTACTAATAAAACATATTTTAAAAATTAACAATAACCATGCTTTATTTATAAAGCTTTATATAGATAGATAGTCAGAGAGAGGGGAAGAAAGAGAGAATGTGGAGGCTAAAGATTGCAGAGAAAGGGAGCAACCCTTGCATATTCAGCACAAATGATTTTGTTGGAAGGCAGATATGGGAGTATGATCCGAATGCTGGAACTCCTGAAGAGCGTGAACAGGTGGAGGAGGCTCGCCGGAATTTTACCAAAAACCGCTCTAAGGTCAAGCCCAGCTCTGACCTTCTCTGGCAATACCAGGTACCTCCTCAGTGTAGCTAACAACAGCAAGAATACTTTTTTTCCCTCTTAATTACTAGCCTGACTTGTAGATTCTGTGCAGGATTAAATTAATCAACCTAGTTAATTAATTAACATTAAACCTCCGAATTAAGTAGGGTATAGAATGACTATTGATGTCCATGGAGCCATTCAACACTCTTATTTAATTATATGGAAATAAATTTCTTTTAAGAAAAGTAATAATTTAAATTCAATTAAGACAAACTAATTTACTAATATAATTCTTCCTTTTCTTATTAATATTTTGAATTGAAAAATCTAATTTTTTGTTCTTTGATATTCATCTAATAAATATCAAAAGTAATTAGAACACATATCAAAACAAAAAAATCTTTCTAGTTAAAACTTCCTTGTCTAATACACGCTCAACATTTTTTGGAAATCTTGTACTAGATATTATATTTTTAGACAATATCTTGTCATTATTCTAAAAGCAAGTGTCAATTCTAAAAAGTTAATATTCTTATAATTTCCACAAACAAGTACTAAAAAATATAAAAATAATATAATATTAGCATGTTGTTGCGGGAAGCCTCAGTTAGTATCAATAAATCTGGCACAATGATTCAACTTCAAAATCTCATCACGCAACTCTTTATTTAATTTGAGTTTTAAATTAAATTAGGTTGGTTAATTCAACGTAACTTGATCATTTTATAGATAAAAAACCAATCTAGATAATTAGTCAAAACTCAATTTTATTTTAAAAAAATTCAAAACGTCATGTTTTTTTTTATAATATTAAAACGATAACATCTTGAATCAACTTAAATCAACTCAGATTAACCCATCACATTTATGATTTTGTTATGGATTCAACTGGGTTTAATAATATTTATTTTTAAAATTAATTTTTGTTAGGTTATATGATTATAAAAATATATGCTTGCAGGCAAGTCACCTCATGAAAATAAAATATTAATAATGGAGTATATAAAAAGAGCATTTTCTAATATTATAAAAATAAATCTTATATAATCTAATTCATAATTCATAAATAGATCGAAAAATTGAATGGTATTTAATAAAATAATATCTCAAATATTTTTTTAATTAATTTAAAACTTAATAAAATAATAAATTTAATATATTTTGAATCAATCAGTTTTAAAGTAATTAAATTTAAATTGAAGGAAAAAAAAATAAAAACATAAAGGGTAAAATATGGCAAGAGCGCGCGAGCCTTGGCCTTTTTTTTTAAATGATGGGTGGATTACGAATCTTCTGCTAGATTGAATTCCAGTCACCGGAGAGATGACCAAAAAATTAGGCCGGAGTTTTCTTATCCGATAAACCATTTTCAAGTTATTTTCACCAATAAATATTTAATAAACACAATTAGAATCTCATGATATCAAATAAGCTTTAAAACTCAAAATCAAGTCAGGAAAAATCGCGATAACCCTTAATATTTTTTTAGACTGTGAACAAAGAATTCTCTATCTCTTTTAGGTGTTTTTTTTTTTTTTTGTTTTTTGGTAATGTAATGTAATATCTGTGGTCATTTTTTCTATGATATGATAATTAACTGCAGTAAAAATATGATATGGTAACATTTTGCA
Source organism: Populus alba x Populus glandulosa (assembly GCA_033617975.1). NCBI lineage: Eukaryota > Viridiplantae > Streptophyta > Magnoliopsida > Malpighiales > Salicaceae > Populus > Populus alba x Populus glandulosa. The sequence continues at coordinate 13,706,205 of CM066161.1, forward strand.
AAAAGGGCTATTAATTGAATGCAAAAAACATGAATGATCCATGCAGATTCTGAGGGAGAAAAATTTCAAGCAAACAATTCCTGCAGTGAGAGTTGAGGATGGTGAGGCGGTGACATATGAAAAGACCACAGCAGCATTAAGGAGGTCAGCCAACTTTTTTCCAGCTTTGCAGGCAAGCGATGGCCACTGGCCTGCTGAAAATTCCGGGGTCCTTTTTTTCCTTCCTCCTTTTGTAAGTATCTTTTTTATGTCATTATGCTAATTCATATTTTAATAGAGTAATCCTATATATATATATATATATATATATATATATATATATATCTGTGTGTGTGGATGGACTTTGCTGGTTGAGAAATAATTATTCAGGACAAATAATATTGCAGGTGTTTTGCTTCTACATTACTGGGCATCTCAACACCATGTTCCCTCCTGAGTACCGCAAAGAAATCTTTCGTTACATCTACAATCATCAGGTAATTAATTAAGTCATTTCTTATCACTTGAAATAAAAGTTAATTTCTTTATCATAGATCTAATTAATTATTGAAAATCAACACTTTAATTAACATGATATGTTGCAGAATGAAGATGGTGGGTGGGGTCTGCACATAGAAAGTCACAGCAACATGTTTTGCACAACCTTCAGCTACATTTGTCTACGTATGCTTGGGTTAGGACAGGATGAGGAAGCTTGTGCAAGAGGAAGAAAATGGATTCTTGACCGTGGTGGTGTCCCTTCCATTCCCTCTTGGGGCAAGTCGGCAAGACTTAGCTTTCGGTATTTTGTAATTAACAATACACGCTTTCATCTCACAAAACTAAGATGGTTTTTATTTGTTTATTTATTTTTTAGACGCATGCAGAGTTGTATATGCAGAGTTGAACAATCTGTGATTAAATAAGGTATTTTTTTTCTTCTTAAATTTGACTCGTTGTAGATTCTTGGTCTATTTGACTGGCTTGGATGTAACCCAATGCCCCCAGAGTTTTGGATTCTTCCTTCTACCCTTCCTATTCATCCAGGTAATTATTTATTAGGAAGTTAATTAATATGTAAGTATATAATCAATAATGCTTATAATTAGTTTGATCCCCGTTATAAAATGCAGCAAAAATGTAGTGCTATAGTCGATTGGTTTACATGCCAATGTCATATCTCTATGGAAAAAGATTTGTAGGGCCAATTACACCTCTGATTCTATCACTGAGAGAAGAACTGTACCTTCAGCCTTACGAAAGTGTCAAGTGGAAGCATGTCAGACATTTATGCGCAAACGAGGATCTTTACTATCCACATACCTTGATTCAGGACTTACTTTGGGATAGTCTGTATTTGATGTCGGAACCTCTTCTTACTCGCTGGCCCTTTAACCAGTTGATCAGAAAGAAGGCTCTTGAGGTGACAATGAAGCACATTCATTATGAAGATGAGAGCAGCAGATACATTACTATTGGATGTGTAGAGAAGGTGCTGTGCATGCTTTCATGTTGGGTGGAGGATCCAGATGGTGTTGCTTTCAAGAGGCATCTTGCTAGGGTTCCTGATTACTTGTGGGTTGGAGAAGATGGAATGAAGGTTCAGAGCTTTGGTAGCCAGTTGTGGGATGCTACGTTTGCTTTTCAAGCTTTGTATGCTAGTGAGCTTGGTGAAGAAATCAAGCCTGCACTGGCTAAATCCTTTGATTTCATCAAGAAATGTCAGGTTGTGGATAACCCAGCAGGTGACTTCGGGGGCATGTATCGTCACATTTCTAAAGGATCATGGACTTTCTCCGATCAAGATCATGGATGGCAAGTTTCTGATTGTACTGCAGAAGCTTTGAAGGTTAAAATGACATCGAATATATCAAAATTTTCTTTTTTGAAAACATTTTTATAAAATGAAGTAGCACTGATTTTTATCCTCTTTTGTTCAGTGTGTTCTCTTTGCTCAAACGTTGCCTACAGCAGACATTGGTGAGAAATTGGATCCTCGGATGATTTTTGAAGCTGTCAATATCATTCTTTCACTACAGGTTAGTGAGTGATTGGTTTAAGGTTTTTTTGTCTCGTCAAATTTACTGTTCTGCACTTCTCTTTCTTTCAAAGAACAGCAACAGAATTTTGATCTTCATCTTAATTTAATTAATTTCAGGGACCAAGAGGTGGTCTTGCAGCCTGGGAGCCTATTCGCGGTGAAATGTGGTTAGAGGTAACTTCTATGCTAATATCTTTTCCTTTTCTTTTTAAAATCAAAATTGTCTTCAATTAACTCCATCATATCAATTGAATTGTTTTTGTTTTTCTTATGGTCTTTTGCGTTCTTAGAAACTCAATCCTATGGAATTCCTGGAGAACATAGTCATCGAGCACGAGTAGGAATTTTCATACAATCTTTTTCCTTCTTTTTTTTGTTATTTTGTACACATAAATGTTGTCATACAATGCAGCTATGCTGAGTGCACATCATCTGCAATCCAAGCACTTGTGATGTTTATGAAGATGTACCCAGGACATAGGAACAAAGAAATTGAGACTTCCATTGCAAGAGCTGTCGAATATCTCGAAACGATTCAAATGCCAGATGGTTCATGGTACGGAAACTGGGGAGTTTGCTTCATTTACAGCACATGGCTTGCACTTGTGGGTCTAGCAGCTGCCGGAAAAGCCTCCTCTAGCAACCAAGCAATGCATAGAGGTGCAGATTTTCTACTCAGGGTACAGTCTCCGGACGGTGGCTGGGGTGAGAGCTACCTTGCTTGCCCAAACAAGGTAGTTGAATTCATTTCAGCAATTGAATTATGCGTAGACAAGAGGGAAAATACTTTCATTATGGATTAATGCTGTGCATCATTTTTCAGATATACACACCTCTCGAAGAACACCGATCAACTTATGTGCACACAGCTTGGGCTATGCTTGGTTTGATTCATGCTGGCCAGGTCAGTTCCTTATGAACTAGGTCATCTTTTCCCAGTTGCTAGCTTTGGTTCTGCATATATATTATTCTAATCTTCTTTCGAAATTTCAGTTCATGTAGCAATCTTTCTGTCATTATTTTTGTTTGAAATAGGGGGATAGGGATCCCACTCCACTTCACCGTGCTGCAAAGTTGTTGACCAATTCTCAAGTCGAAGATGGTAGCTATCCTCAGCAGGTATCTTGTCATGACCTAGTTATTGTCGAAATATATTCTGATATGGCTATTGTTACTCCCATTAGCTTGAATTTTCCACTTGATTTTGCTTAATCATTGTCTGAATTTTCTGCAGGAAATTACTGGAGTTTTCAAGAATAACTGCGCGTTACTCTACCCTAACTATAAGAATGTTTTCCCCTTGTTGGCTCTGGCAGAATACCGAAAAAATGTTCCATTGCCATCTAAGAAGCTTTGAATCAATCAAGGGATATATGAGTTGTTTGTGTAGAGAAGCAAGAAAATTGTGGATGTTGAAACTGCACAGACCCCATATGCAGATGGGGCAGGGGCAGGGCTTATTTTGAGTTATTATGGAATGTGTTAGAATTGGAAATATTGTATTATTAATGGATTGACTTATTGTGTGTAGTATGCTACACCGCAATACATGTACTGCCCTCCAGTCACTTTACTACCGCCTTTGCCAACATCAATTATGGCCCTTCCCAAACGTTTCTCACATGGAAACAACAAGATCAACTCATACTTAGTTCTTTAATCTCATTCCTCTTCATTGATGTTCTTCACCTTGTGGTGGACTACCCAACTCCAACAAGTGTTTGGAGCACCCTAGAACGTGTCCTTGCCTCTCCATCCAACTCTAGGATTATGCAATTACATGGCTCTCTCCAGGATATTCGTCAAGGTGATGATATTGTCATTCTCTACTTGCAGAAAGCTAAGGGATTATTTGACGAACTAGCCGCAACGGGCATACCTATCTCCCTCACTGACTTTAATCTCTATGTCTTTCAAGGCCTTCGTGGTGAATTTCAAGATTTGGTTACTAGTTTGTTGATTAGTACTTAAAAATGCATTTTCATTAAGACTTTATATTATCATATTGCACCTAAAATATTATTAAATTCCCTAACTTAAAAACATGTTTTATAGTAACAAGTCTTATAATATAAGATAGCTTTAGTTTATGGTAAATACTCATTTTAAATGCAGGTTTATCGCACAACTCAATGGATTGATTGATGTGATTAACTATTGAACGTGAAGAAACAAATAGAGAACTAAGCTGATGGTTCAACTCAAACTGGAACACCATTTGATTATTGAATCATAGCTGAAGTTATAGACCTTGGATTTTGGTCTGGTTTATCTTGATGGAAAGCTAAGTTATAGGCTTAAAACTTTCATAAAGAGTCCAAGATTTAAATCTTCTTTTTTCAAGTTCAAATCTTAGCAGCAAAAGAGACGTCTGAATCTATCATGCAGCCTAGACACTGTTCAGTGTTCAGCTCATTTATCGAGTTCTAGAAGTCAAAATGAGCTCTGGTTTTTTTTGTTGATAAGTTGAGACAATTTCCCACAACTTTCATGTGACTATGTGCTCAAATTCTAATGTTAGTAATGATGTTTTGACCAGCCAACAATGTCAATAACCAGCCACCAAGTCAATGTTTGGCCACCAACTAAATAGTTAGTCATCTAATCAATAGCTTTGAATTTTAGCCTATAAAAAAGGCATTTGCCATGTATTTAGGTATCTTGGTTTTCAAATCAAGACCATATTCTTGCTTTCTTTCTTTGTATTTTTGTAATATTTAAGTTTTCTTTCATGTTATATTAATATTTTGTTTATGCTTTTTCATTTCCTTTCCTATATTTAGTTAACTTATATGATAATCATGTTTTTATCTTGTTTATTTATGTTCTTCTTCTTCATTATGTTTAGCTAAATTAATTAGGTCAAGGTGAAAAGGTTCCACTAATGGTGTTGGAATAAGCATAATATAAACTCAACATGGACTTTAATGTTTATATCTAAGAAAGTTTGTTATTAGCATGTCTTATCTTTTTATCTTACTAATTCTTAATACCTTGCTTGTTAAATGAATAATCTAGATTTGTGTTGTATAATACTTGGTACAATAAATGCTTGATCTTTCATAGTCTTCGATCGACATCGTTGTTATAAGAGGAACTTGATTTGTTGTTAACATAAGTTAGCATCATGAATTCCTGACAATATTTAAAAGTATGGTGTTACTAAAATTAAGATAATTAATATGATCATATTAAAAATTTATAATGAACTATTAAGGATAAATCATCCGATTGGAACCTCCTTTGTGTGTGGTTTCTAGTTAAGTAATAAAAGGAGTTTATATTATTTTAATATCATTAGTGAATCCTCTAACATTGACAACTGTTTTTATCATTGTTTAATCTTCACATTAATCTCACATCTCAAAAACTTTTTAACTCTTTGTTAAATTATATATATTATTTATAATTTATATAGTTCATCTCTATATGGTTTGATCTCAGTCTTGATATGTTATTTATTATCTTGACACTCCTATATTTGAGATAAGACATTAATTTTTTTATCATGTCAAGTTTTTGGCGTTGTTGCCGGGTAGGTAAGTTATTGTATAAATTATATATTTTCTTTTGTTTTCACTTTTATTTGTTTTTCTAATTTTTATTTTCTTTTTCATTTTTTTTATTTTCTTTTCTTTCCTTTTATTTCAATTCAATCCCTTTACTTTTAATTTCTTTTTTTTTTTTCTTTGCTCTTTTATCAAAGTTCTTATGGCTTGCAATTTGATTCTTCAAATCAAATTTATGATTTTTGTTCTTTCAATGATAATAGTGATTTCAATTTGGTCTCTTTTCTTTTGATTTCTTATTGTTTGTCTTGATATTTTTGTCAAAGTTTTTATAGTTTCAATTCTATCCTTCAAATCAAGTTAATGGTTTTTATTTTTTCAACAATAATAACAATAATAATTGTAATAATAATCATGTTAATATTAATAATACTGATGATGCTAATAATAATAATAATAATAATAATGTTAGTTATACCTTGATAAGTTAGCTTTTCTTCTTTGTCACAACAAATAACACATTTGCTTCAAACAAAACACAATAATATTATTAATATGAAAGCTGTTGAAATTTGCAAAAAGAAAAACATTATATAGTCCTTAGATAACTAACCCTAATAGACCTATATTGAGTTGCAAGCTATTGGACTTTCAGCTAACATAAGTCTAATGCCTAAAACACTTAATTTAGACCAAAACAAACCCATTTAAACATAAAAACCTAAACTGAAATATTATGGTTCAAATAATACTTAAAACAGACTAAAAACTAATTACAATATTCAAAATAATACAAGGAAACAATCAGCCCCTAAAATTGTCCCTAGCTTGATTAATTTCCTTGTATAGTCAGGTTTGACTTGTGTAGGAATAATATGTGATTGCCGTCTCTTTTAGACCTTTTTTCATGCTTAGAACATGTTATATTGAATGCTTAATCTTCTTTTATTGTTTGGTCAAATTAATGCTCTAAAAAATGGGAAAAAGAGTTGTTGAATTCTTTCTTTCTAAAAGCCTTTCACAATCTCCTTTTAAAGTAAGGAAATCTTGCAATACAAATTAAGAACAAATAGTTAAATTGAAAACAAACAAAATTTCAATAAAAGAGAAAATGAATAAAAAACAACAATTAAAACTCAAAGGTCTAAATTTGAAATAACAAAAAAGAGGATCATAATGTATTTACAGGAGTGGGAAAGAGAGATGAAAGAAGGGGAAAAAAAAAGGGTTGTTAGCGATACACCGGCTAAATTTGGAGCATACACGCCATTATAATGGAAAAGGATATGGTAAGGAATAATATTAGATGGCAGATGCTCATTTTTTACAACTGGAAATTGTTGCACACACTGCCCAAAGCGTGCGATAGTTCCAACATGCGAGCATGTGCTCTGTGCCAACAACTTTTTTTAATAAGAAATTATTATTTTAATGGTAAATTACATAACTACCCTCAAGTAAACTTACAATTAACAAAAAAACAAGCTTAAAAGATCAAAGTACCCTTGATAACAATGATCTAAATATCTTGCATCCAAAGGTACTCGTGTAATTTCATTTGTGTATAAAAAAGAAAAATACCTAAATACCCCTACACAACACCTCTTAATTTTTTTTGCTCCTAGAGATATTTTGGTTATTTTACTTGTCCTTGGGCATGACTATTTTTTGAATAAATAATACAAAATGGATGGATAAAAATATATTTGAGAATGGGGTTAAAACATTACTGTTTATAAAAACATTGAATGGACAAAATTATCCCTAAACAATTCAATAATGACTTATGAACTATGTGAAAAATACCAAAATACCCCTAATCCAAAGGCATTTATTTTTTGATGTAATGGTGAATAGAAAAATGTAAGGGGCTATAATAAATCTTTTATACCTTTTAGTGTGTTTGTTATAATAAGAGTATACAAAATATAAAAGATTATTCAATGTAAGCCCAAACATGCAAAATAAAATTCAAGACAAACATGCTTTCAACATAAATATAATAAAAAGAATACTAACATACATAAATATATTTGTTTTATAAGCCCGCGGTAACATGCAAGTATGCATCTTGTATTAATTAAATAATTTTCTAGAAGCATATCCATACAAATCTATGACACCAAAGACAAAAACTGTTTAAGAGTTGAATTACATACGGACATCAATTGCTGGCTAAAAAGATAAAAGAAAAAGAGAGAGTCACCAGCATAGAAACCTTAAGCTATAAAACAATTATTTAACTTCAAATACCTTCAAAGACTAAGAGATGAAAATTTATGTTTTAAAATTGAATCACATTTAATAAAATCTAATAATATTTAAAAATTAATATGAAATTCATTAGATTATTAATGTATGTAATTTTGTTTTTTTTTATACATGGTCAACAAATAGCTTCACCATAATCTTTTTATTTTTATTTTTTTTAATAAGAATTTATGAGTTGAGTTTTTCTTACATTTATACCTTATTTATTACTTATTAGGTAAAAAAAATTTAGATATTTATCCGTCAACTTTTTGATATTTATATAAGTATTCATTGTATAATTATTATTTATTATTCAAAAAATAAAATAGTAATATATATATATATATTAAATTTAGATCGGGTTTTCATCTAGTAAAATAACCATGCCAATTAAAGTTTAAATTAAATTATCATATCCTAATCTATTACAAATAAAAGAAAATAAATAAATTTAATCTGAATATCTTACTTGTGTAAACGTTTGAGTAGAGTTGAAAAGGACCGTTTTGTTTTGACATGAAAAAAAGAAAAGAAAATTAATATATCTTTAATTTATCTGCAGTCTTAACAGTACATATGGCTTAGGATTCCACATCTTTCTGCGGCTCTCTCTGCTCCTCTTGAACGTGTCTGAAATAAATAAATAAAGACAGAATAAAAACAGCAAGTCAGTTGGCGTGACCAATTTCCTTTCCTAAACATAAAACACTGTGTGCTGTGTCTAGCCTACACGCTTAACCTAGTCACTTTCTCACCTTACCAAGTAATGGCCCAAGAATCTACTCCACCGCCCGTAACACCGCCGCCGCCGCCATCACTTGAGCAAGCTCCACCTTCTCCAGCCATGGTGAAAGATAAAGGAGACTCGCCACCAGCACCAGTACCAGCACCAGCACCGGAACCAGCTGAAGAAGCTGAATCACCGGGAGCAAAGGGGAAGGAGTTACAGGGGCCAACACTACCACCCCCACCGGAAGATGAGCAAAAGGACTCTAGATCATCATCATTGGCGGCGATGATGGAGAAAGAAGAGTCAGTTTCATCACCACAACCACCTCCTGAGGAGAAAACTGAGGTAACTGAAAAGTCAGCAGCTACTAAAGAAGAGGTTGTTGCTGTTGCTGTTGCTGTTGCCGTTGCCGACACTGGGAAGGAGAAGCAAGTACAAGAGAATAAAGTTCCTCAAACTTTAGTTTCTTTTAAGGAAGAGAGTAACCTAGTGTCTGATCTCTCTGATATTGAGAGAAAAGCTTTAGAAGAACTGAAGCAGTTGGTTCACGAAGCTCTCAATACTCACCAGTTTAGCACTGCTTCACCAAAAAAAGAAGAGAGACAAAGTGTTATTATCACCCAAGAAGCACAAACAACTCAAGAAACCTCCAAAACTGAAGCATCAGCGTCAGAATCTGATGTTAGTACTGAGATTAAACCACCAGCAGAGACTCATGAATCAAAAATTGAAGAAACCCCAGAAAAAAAATCACAAGAAGTGGCAAAAGAAGAGCAAAAGGCTGTATCTTCACCAGAGGAGATCACTATATGGGGGATCCATCTTCTGAAAGATGATAGAAGTGATGTGGTTCTCTTGAAGTTCTTGAGGGCAAGGGATTTTAAGGTAAGAGATGCATTTGTAATGATCAAGAACACAATTCAATGGAGGAGAGACTTTAAAATTGATGAGCTTGTTGATGAAGATCTAGGTGATGATTTGGAGAAAGTTGTGTTTATGCATGGTTATGACAGGGAAGGGCATCCTGTGTGTTATAATGTGTATGGTGAGTTTCAAAATAAAGAGTTGTATCAGAAGACATTCTCTGACGAGGAGAAAAGATTGAAGTTTTTGAGGTGGCGGATTCAGTTCTTGGAGAGGAGTATAAGGAAACTTGATTTTAGTCCTAGTGGTATTTCCACCGTCTTCCAGGTTAATGATCTCAAGAACTCTCCAGGACCCGGAAAGAGAGAGCTTAGGTTGGCTACTAAACAGGCTCTCCTATTGCTTCAGGACAATTACCCTGAGTTTGTGGCCAAACAGGTAGATTCTCATGACTAATTGCTTTCTTGATTGGATTTTGATTGAATGGTTTGTTTGTGATGCACTGAGTGTTGTGGTTTTGGGTTTTGTTCAGGTGTTCATCAATGTCCCTTGGTGGTATCTTGCATTTTATACAATGATCAGTCCATTTATGACGCAAAGAACCAAAAGCAAATTTGTATTCGCAGGCCCATCAAAATCTGCTGAGACACTTTTCAAGTTAGTGAAGTCTCTAAATCATTTAATTTTTGCCAAAATAGGGTCCTTTGATGGTCCTCTTGAGAATTTTCTTCTCCTATTTATTGTTTGATATAGACTCTAAAGCTAAAACTGGTGAAACAGATATGTATCTCCTGAGCAAGTTCCTATTCAGTATGGTGGCTTGAGTGTGGATTTCTGCGACTGCAACCCCGAATTTACTATTGCTGATCCTGCTACTGAGATAACTGTAAAACCAGCAACCAAGCAAACTGTGGAAATTATAATTTATGAGGTACAAATTCACTACTCCCTTTGTGCTATACTACTTACAATTGATCCATGCTACTGTGCAATTCTTAACTCTTATTAACTGGCTTTGATTATGGACATTTCTGCTATTGCTAAGAATGCTTGGCTATGGACGAAAGGTTTGTTCTGTTTTTGAAGTATGAATTTGTGCATTGCAGAAATGTTTCATTGTTTGGGAGTTGCGAGTTGTTGGATGGGAGGTGAGTTATAGTGCTGAATTCGTGCCCGATGCTAAAGATGCATACACAATTATAATAACAAAACCCACAAAAATGACCCCAACCAATGAGCCAGTGGTGTCTAACAGCTTCAAAGTTGGTGAGCTGGGAAAAATATTGCTCACAGTTGACAACTCTACCTCAAAGAAGAAGAAACTTCTCTACAGGTTCAAGATAAACCCCTTCTCAGATTGAGGAACTCTTTGTATTTAATGTTTCCATCTCAGATAGTTGTGGAAATTGAATTAATTTTATGTACTCTGGGTGAGCCTTTTGTCTTTTTTTTGGCTTTGGTTCTTTTTGGTGGGTGGCATGGCTGGTTGAGAATAGCACATGGTTTGCATTTGGTGTTTTTTTTGTCAATCATCTTGGGGAAAACAAACAGATGTGTGGACAAATGGAGGGAAGTGTGGTTGTGAAACTTATATATATACATGAATGTGCATTTCATTGAGGCGTTTTGCGACGCGCTTTCTCTTTTATCTGGATGTCAATATTTCAGTACCATTTACCTTTATGTAATCTCAAAACTCTTATGATATTGCGACATCGAATGCTTCAATTTGACATCATCTTTAAAGTTGAATATTGTAATCCAAGCAAGAGTTGATCCATTTTTGACTTGTGCCCTTGACGGATTGGTGCTTACCTAACTATTTCCAAATGTCAGCAAATTATGGTGGGGAAAGAAAAAGAAAATTAGACTCCATTTTGGTGTTGGATGTTGAAGATAACACAGATGGTGATTCCTACCTGTCATGTAAGTTTGTGGCTATAAAGTGTGCCTATCCTAGTTGACACTACTGTGGTATTTGAGTAAACTGAAACAAATCAAGAACGGCTGAATTCTGTGTGCTACTATCCTTTCCAGGATATGTGAATAGTTATGAGACAACGTGGGCTACTGCAACTTTTCTCAATTAGCATGGTAGTTTGGTACCTTTGAAAGAAACTAGAGGTTCTCCACCGCTGATAGAGGAAAACAATGTTCCCTTGGATAGTTTATTATTATTATTATTATTATTATTATTGAAAAGAATCTTGCTTCAAAAGTAATTTAACATGCAACTCATGTTTTGAGGCCTCCATCAACGTCTTTTTTTCTCTTCTTTAGCAAGGTACAAGATTCAAGCACAAGTCCTTTTCCCGTTTCCAGTTTTCTGTGCTTAAATTATTGGGACAAATCACCACCGGTTCAATAATACAAATCCATTGATGACTGTAAGAAAGTCTAAGCCATCCATAGACTAATATCAGATTGAGAGACTCACTAATGGTGCAATGATAAAAGTCTTGGGCTCATAATCACATTCGTGCAGGCTCAAACATTGAAAATATTTTCTTTATACAAAAAGTAAAAAATAGAAGATCATATATTCTCCTTCTGTGCTCTTGTCTGTTTTTTCTGTCGCACACTCAAAACTCGGAATATATGGCTTTCTGGGCTTTATTATTGCAGGGTAATCGAAGGTATTAGGATCAGGTGATGTAATCATGAAGATTGATCAAAGTCAACATCGATACTTTATATGATTCCATTTCATAATGAAGGGGGGGGGGGGGTAACAAAAGCTTCTGAAAAGCATTATCAATCCACGTATGTCAAGAGTGTTTTCTTAGCAGCTAGAGAATCTAAGATCATACAGTTCCAAGGTTATGCTCAGCTTTTTCATGCAGTTGACCTGATTTTGATCTACCAAATAATTATAGCATATGGTTTTCTTTTCGGATCTCACATGGTAGCAAGGACAACATGTCTCTAGCTTGAAATTATTAATAGTCTTTCTCTCAAAGCGATTGCGGATCTTGAGTTCAAGTCCCACCATGCTAAACAGAGCAGGAATTATATTTGTGAAGTATGCCTAACCACACGATCCCTTGCTCCACCCTCCTGCAAGTATGGTAGAAAAAATATGCCTAAACACCAATTAAACTCTTGTTTGTAAGCATCTAGGATTCTTCCCCACATCCAGTCATAGGATTCCTTACCATTAGGACAAAAAAAAAACAAAAAACAAATCAAGAGATTATGATAGATATTGTACCTTTGTTAATCTGTTCTGTAGTGCTTTTCTCATCAGAATCACTGCAGGAAACCAGCTTCTGCCACTGAAACGTCTATGTTTTCACCATTTTTAACGTACGTGAATCACATGGTCCTGCTTAATTATTATTAGAGTTTCTTTGAAAAATGCCATCTTTTCTATTTCAAATGAACATTGATCTTCTGGTCTGTGAATATTACTAATTTATTTTCGAGGCAGTGATATGTGCTCATTGGGCTTCATTCTTGCCCAGTGTTGCATGTCATTTATTTGGTTTCAGATACATGCAGACTCCAATTACATGATCCAGTGGTTGTCCTGCCAAAACAGTTGGTTTTTTATATGGCGTTTTTATGGTGACCAACGCCCCCTCCATAGCAGAAAAAAATTGTCACATGGTTTCTGCAAATTTATTACCACAAGCTCTCCAACGCGCAACTGAAGGCACCTTCCGGACAGCAATCACTAGTGGTTACCTGCTTGCTCGAATTCAATAGGCTTATGGTGCAACCATATGAGTTTAGATATGGGGTTGAAACCATGTTTTTTTAATTTTTTATTATATTTTTATATTGATTTTAAAATTTATTTTTAAAAAATTAAAAAAAATTATTTTAATACATTTCTAAATAAAAAATATTTTAAATTACAATTGGTACCACAATCTTAGATGTTAATAAATTGAATTTCTAGTCTTAGATATCGCTATTTCAAGCCCAGGGATCTCGCTATCTAACCGCAGTTGTTCTTCATATGAGTAATAAAAATGCCATCTTGGCTAAGATTTGAGGTTTTGGATTGATATTCCAAGGAAAAAAAAATCCTTTAAGCTAGTTGGTGAGAAGGGACGACCGTAGATATTAAAATTAGCTTTTGGGATTGTAATTTAAAAATAAATTAAAAAAATATAAATTATAACTTTTTAGAACTAAGATTTTAAGAGAGTTTTCAATAGATAATTAATTAAACACTTTTAAAATTATAAACGCAACAAAATACAGTTTCAACCGCATTTTACTGCCACGCAAACCCTTAAACGGGACATAATTGAGTAATAGCCGTTAATGAAAAAGAATATATCATTTGTTTGTTGGCTTTCCACCTAACTTTCTACTAGTCTTCTTCAATACATGAGTTCATATGGCAAGATTTCAAAGAAGATTGCAACAAATATCGAGTAGGTATAGCGGTTCGGTATAAAGAGACAGCATGCGAGAGCTAAAATGATGCGGGACAAAAACAAAATGCCATGAGATCTTCTACTCTAATATTATCTAGAATGTTATTTTATGTGTCTTCTTCGTATTTAGTCTTAAGATTTAGAGAAGCCATCTAATCTATTTTACATAATAAAACAAAAAACAGAAACATGCTCTATAAAAGTATATCGGGGGTGTAATTTTACTACTCAAAGGGCAGACAACATTTCCAATCAGCAATCCCTCTGTTTATATATATATATAAACCATCTATTAGTAGGTGATTTAATAGTAAAAATTTAAGATTAAAAAATTTATTTTTTTTATAATTTTAGGTTTAAGTTTTGTAATCATTAATATAATAACAACTAGAAACTTACATAATCGTTAATTTTAAAACCAATAAAATTAATCGAGTTGTGCGTTATACATGATGCTATAAACTTCATTAAAAATTATTAAAATTAAAACTGAATAATAGTAACATTATCTTTCTTCTACAACACGCGGCACAAGAAAAGGAAAGGTTAGCGTTCCTTTTTCTTTTTCATCTTTGCATTTCTATAAAGAGAATACCAATAGTTATTTTAAATTTTCAAACCATTCATAATTCTTTTATTTTATTTTTATTTTACTGTATGCACTTGCTATTTTTTGTTTTTGGCTGTTTAAACTCATGCAACAGCTTTTACTTTTTTAAAAAATCAATATTAATTTAATAGTTTAAACTATTATGTGAGTTCTCAAGACATGATTTATATTATTTTCTAATATATTTTTTCAAGTAAAAGTCATTTAAACTTGAAACTTGAATATATATATATACTATCTTGTGCTTAATTTTTATTAAATAAATAAGAATAATGATATTCAAATTCATGACCACTGTTTTGATATCATGTCAAAGAATCAATATTAACCCAATAGCTTAAGTTATTAGATAAAATTTTAAAATATAATTTATATTATTTTTTAACATTGTTTCATCATTTTACTAAGAGAATATTTAAGAATTAATAATCCATGTAAACCTTTTATATATGTAAAACAAAATATAATATATAAGACTATATATATATTACACATGATCACGTAAGACCTACATTTCAAAATAATTAAAATTTGTTGTAGACATGCCGGTTTCAATAATGATTACACAGCTTAATTAGGTCATTTACAAACAGCCAAAGCATCCATTCATTGGTTTGTTGAGCTTTCAATTTGTAGGTGGATGGGTAATTAGCTAGGTGGGTGTTCGCTCTTCTTTTTCCATTTGCTTTCTAACTTTCTCCACGCGTGACGAACCCTAGCTATACATACAAATTTGGGACCTATTTGCCTTGCAATCATTTAGACAACTCTCTTATCAATCCCCACAATAGCAGGCTTGGAATATTTTGTTGTTTTTTTGCGCCTACAAAGTTGTTCGAAGTCTAGAAGGCTAAGCCTTCACTTCCAAGCAATTGAAATGCTTCATTATACGAAAATGTTTCGAATTCTGTATGAAAAATGCTTTCAGTCATGAGATAAATAACACGGAAATTGCATCAAATAACCATTTGATGTTGGAGTCTTTCTTTTCTTTTCTTTTCTTTTTCTAGTTTTATATTAATTGGTATATTGAAACTTTGCTAGAAGTTAAAATTTTATATAAATGGAGTTTGAGAAAGCCTTCAAATAAGGTTTTGAAATTATCATTCAAGATTTGTTATATTTTCTTGCTGGTTTATGATTATTTTTATTTAATTTTACTGTTTTCCCTTTATTTTTGGGATTTCTTTTTAGTTTTGATAAGGAATTGTAAACATCGTAGTAAAAAAGACAACTAACTAAATATTATTTTTGAATTAGGGATCTTTAACTAAAGCCTTTCTAAGAGAAGTTTTGATATGCCATGGCATTAAAATATGGTCACGTCAACTACATAAAAAAAAAATCCTTCTCTAATTCAACTAGAGTGACTTTTCCTTCCACCCTTTCAATCTAGGGCGAACCCGATCCACCCAATAAAGAGAGCAAACATTGGACATGAAAATGAAGATAATAAATTTGGGGAGGTTGCCATAATCTTCAATCTTGGGTAGGGAGATGTAGTCTTTGAATCTAACATGCTTGCTAGGTTTCTTTGGCCTTGGCCTCTTTTGAGATATTCTCTTGTCTTCATGGAAGTAGAAGAGAAGAGTGGGTGCTTTCCTAACCCTGCCTAGCATTAACATCGTTCTTTAACAAAACCTAAACCCTAGGTTAGGTTCTAAAAATAATGCAAACAAAAAATCAGTTTGTGATGCTTGTAAGAGATGAGTTGCTTGTGAATATTGAGGATATTGTTAAATTGATTTGGGAATAAAGTAAGGAAAAAGAAAAGGATTGGGTGAAAAGACCGGTGATGGAAGAAAGGGTTGTCGAGGATGAAGAGATCGGTGGTGGTGCTTTTTGTTGATAATGGGGTCTAGTTTGGAAGGAGGGCTATTAATTAGGGCGAAAGTATTGCATGATGAAAAGATAAAATTGAATTATTTTCTTTTATGTTGCTGACAGGACATACTAATAAATGAGATTAATATTCTTGTAACTTAATAGGTGGTAATAAATTAAGATTTCTTCTTTTTTTTTACAAGCACTATACGATAAGCAAGAGCTCATAATTAACCCATACATTTGGAGAAATTTTAGAGTGATCTACCAATACTTATTATACAAGAAAATATAGACAAAAGAAGAAAAAATAAAATATATATATTTTTGAGCCTGGATGAGAATATTCTTATAATTTTTGTTGGGTTTAAATATGATTTTTTTATATCTATTTTTCTTTTCAAAATGAATCCATAGTATTGTTAGTTACTCTAGAGAACTCTAAGATTTTCATATATTTGAGTGCCTAAAGGTGTTTAGACTTGGGATAATTGGTTTCTTAAACCACTCAGATAAAACATAATTAAAGATAACTTGGCTAATAATCCGGTCCAAGGTTCCATTCATGTATTTTGGGTCAATTAAAACAAAATTATTTTAATTTTTTAAAGTTAAAATGAGTTTTTGATTTATTTTTTTTAGGTAGACAATGTGTTATTTTCTTATAGAAAATCTGGTTATCTTTTATGTCTGAAAAATTAAGATTCGAGTTATGTAACCTCCAACTTTATTTACTTGAAAATATTCAAAAACATTTTATGAATCTAAAAAACTTAACAAACTTAACGGATTTTAATCCTTTTTTTGTGATATAGTTAGAGAATAAAATTACCTTCATTGAACTTTTATTCTTTGAAATGTGTCATTTGATTATGTAATAACTTGAAAACCATAAAAGAAATTGAAGAAAAAATTGAAAAAAAAGGCTTAAATCGGTTTAATTTGATTTAAATTGAAAGAAATTGAATATTAAAAATGAGTTTGGAATAGAGAGCCAAGTTAAAAATCAATTAAGTTGTTAATTTTTAAATTAATTTCTGTAGTTTAATCTGACGAGAAATTTGTGATAAATTCAGGATCAGATCAATTACTGCTGTTTATGGGCTCTCTCTTTAAATTTGGGTTGATCGAAGCACCTCCTCCTAGCCCTCAAGAACTCCAGTATGTTCAAGAAACCAAAAGGGTCTCTTCTCCTCCTACTCACTATTCTTATATATATATATATATAAAACATGTTTTTAACAATTAATTATATCTTTATATCTGTGTCTTTTGATTAGGTGTTGGAGCTTCTCAGGAAAAACAGAGGCATGCTTTTTAGCGAGGTAATTTCGTTTGTTTATTATTAATTTAATTCACTTACTGTTCAGTGTTCTTGCAGCTGAATATTGAACTGCAAATCAGCTCAATAATTTCGTTAAGGATGCTTCAACTTCCAATTCATCATATTCTCTTCAAATCCTATTTTAGGTTAAGTTGACAGTGATGATGGAGGACCCAAGAAGAGAAGCTGAGAGAAGGAGACTGCCTGGCATTAATGACGGACATGGCTGAAGCTCAAGAACAAGTATTCATTTAACATATAATCACCGCTGCTAGTTATTCATTTCTTGTGAGATTCTCTTCAGAATTCAAATGTGTTTGAGATCAAATTGTGCTATGTTAGACGGCACTGAGCTAACTATTAGCATAAATCTTTTCCAAGTCTACCTGGGGATTTGAAGGAACTTGCTTTCTGACTAGTATAATCCATCACCATAAGAATGAGATCATGTGTTAAGTATTTTGAAAAGGAGAGGGTAATCTCGTGATTTTTTTTTTTAAATCCTTATTATTTTATAATTTTTTTCGTTATTGTATTTTTCATGTCATGTCAAAAATATATTAGATATATTTTATTTAATTAATGCTTTATTATTATAAAATAAAATAAAAATATATTTGCTTAAAAATTAGAGAAAGATAAAGTAAATTCTCTCTTTTTTATTTCAATTTTGCCTTCTTCTTCTTTTAATTTCACCTCTAGATCTTTTAATTGTTGTTATTGATCAAGTTGATTGAATCATATCAAGACTGTCAAAGAATCAATTCAATTCAATAACTTAAACTATTAGATGAAGTCTCAACTATCAAGATATGATTTATATTATTCTCTAACACATATTTTTAAATAAAAATCCTTTAGACTTGAAACATTAACTTGTACAGGTACATATTATCTTGTGCTTGATTTTTATCAAATATGAGGATGATAAAATTTGAACTCGTGATCACTTGATTATCAAAGTTCTGATACCATGTCAAATAACCAATTCAATCCAATAGCTTAAGCTGTTAAGTGAGGTCTCAAAATATAATTTATATTATTTTCTTATAAGGACAATTATCACATGATTTAATTTTAAACCCGAGTTAAGTAAGGAGTCGGTCATTTTAAAAATAGTGTTCCTCTTGAAGCCAACATGTAAACATTGTGGCAGATGTCACATGTTTGAAAACCTTGGCTTGTCTCTTAGCCACACCACAAACAAACACTTCTCTTTTTTGTGGCTTAATTTTACCGCATGTTTTTTTTTTTTTTCGATGCATCTAACAAAAAAAAACAATGACAAGGTCACAAAACTGTGTTTCAATGACTTTGGGAAGCAAACAAGACACTGTGGTCCTTAAATTTTGTCTTGGCTTCTAAAGAAAATTTAGGTGATAAATTACTGTGATTAAAATCATATTATTTTTATGTTTTGAAAATATTTTATAAAAATATATTTTTATTTTTTTATATTAAATTGATTTTTTTTAATATTTTCATATAATTTTAATATGTTGATATTAAAAATAATTTTAAAAAATTTTAAAAATATTATTTTAATATATTTAAACTAAAATATATTTTAAAAAAAACAACCGCTAAATTAATACCCATGCCATCTAAGGATTGGATTATTGAATCCCTATTGTCATTTTCAGCTGTCAAAGGAAGCCGGGACCATTCTTTCATTTCAACATGATGTCTTGACGATGATATTTGTAATTTATCCCTTCTACTTTCTCAAAAGTTGAAGCAATTGATCGGAGAGCAATAACTCGTTTCACAGACTAACTGTTATTTACATATTAACTATGTATACAAGCAATTATATTTGTGAATTTTAATTAAGAGAGATAATTTAATTGATTAGGTTATAAATTTATTTTTTATAAATCACTAGTTCAAATAATATAAATTTTAAGAGTCACTAAAGATTTATATATTTGTTAATTTTAGAACCTGTGAGATTAGTTGAGGGTGCACACAAGTTAGCCCGAATATCCAAAAACTAAAAATTTAGATTAGTCGAGGGTGCTCATTATTAACGTGAGCAAAAGCAAAAACAAATAACAACAAAAATAATGAAGATAAAATTTAATAGAAAAAACTCTAAGGAAGATATATTAAATTTAGATGA
This sequence comes from Populus alba x Populus glandulosa, assembly GCA_033617975.1. Taxonomy (NCBI): domain Eukaryota; kingdom Viridiplantae; phylum Streptophyta; class Magnoliopsida; order Malpighiales; family Salicaceae; genus Populus; species Populus alba x Populus glandulosa. Next base: position 13,725,852 of record CM066161.1, read on the forward strand.
AAAAAAAAAACATTTTAGAAATGATATCGAACAAAATAAGTATCAATTAAAAAAATAAAGATTAAATTTTAAAGATTAAAAAAATCACAGAGGATAAAATTAAAAAATATTTATAATTTGATAGATTATTTATATATTTAAAAATGGAAGGGTGGTGAAATTGAAAAATATTTGTAATTTGAAAGATTATTTATAGATTAAAAAAATAATATAAAGAGTAAAATTAAAAAATATTTATAATTTTATAGTTTATATAAAAAATAATGATAAAAAAGATAGGAACAAATGTGAAGGAAAAAACAATTGCCATGGTTTTAAAACTTTTCAAAAACTAGCACAAAATTCAAGGAGAAATAGAGGAGAAGAAAAAAAAAAGACTTTGATGTCAAACCAACGCATTAGATATATGCATCATGTCACCGTGTTCAAGTCACAACAATCTATCAAACACCGCATCAAAAAGGAGTGTTTTAAACCATATAGGTGATGGTCCAATGATAAAAGCTTGAGACTAAAAGGTTTATTTTCTTTATGGTTTTAGGTTCGAATTCTAGATTGCTCATATGATGGTCATTGAAAGCTTACATGGTCGTTAACTTTAGAACCCGTGAGATTAGTTAAGGTGCGCGCAAGCTGACCCGAATACCCACATTAATCTAAAAAAACAAAAAGCAGTGTTTGATGGGCAAATAGCCCCACACGCGACTGCTCGAACGATGCATGGGTCATAGCAAATGGATTATTCCACCAAGAAATAAAAGGATAACACCACCTTGAAACAAAAGTTTTAGAATTATTTATTCCAATGTTATATTTATAATTGCACTGTGCGTTAAAAACTCATGCAATATATTAGAGACATTTGTGTCTGAAAATACAATATAACTCTCAAAGCTTAGTTCATTTATTTAAAAAAAGAAAATTTATAATTATACTATTATAATAATTAGGAAAATATGTCATGAGTTATGGTAATATCACTAGTAAAATTAGTTTTTTTTTCTAACAAAGTGGAATCATCAATCAAACTTGATGAAAATTACAAGTTTTTGATGTAGTTAGTGTGTTTGCTTTTTAGGTAGTTTTTGTTGCTGTGGTTTTAAAAAAAAATAAGTTTAAAAAAAGTATGTTTTGTTGAATTTAGAAACGTGTTTGGTAAAAATTATGATTGAGATTTTATGTAATGAAAAAATATTTATAAAATGTTTGGTTGTTGTTGTTTTTCAAAAATATATTTTTACTTAGAAATGCATCAAAATATTTTTTTATTATTAAAAAATTATTTTTGATATCAGCGCATCAAAACGATCTGAAAATACAAAAAAAATAATTTGAAGTAAATAAAAAATAAAAAAATAATTGTTTTTAAAAAAATGCTTTTAAAATATAAAAACAAACAGAGTTTTACAAAACTTGATTAAAACATCATATAAAAATTACTTTATAAAAACTACATTTCAAACTTAATTATTTAGTAGACCCATAATATTAAACATAATTTGATATATTACTAAATACTAAACTGTAATTTTTACACTGCAAACATAAAAACTACAACTAAATAAACGAGCACTTAGAGCCTGTTTGGAAATGCTTTTCAAAAGCATTTTTAAAAAAAATTAAAATTTTTTTGATTTTTTGTTTTAAATTAATATATTTTTGATGTTTTCAAATCATTTTGATGTACTAATTTCAAAAATAATTTTTAAAAAATAAAAAAAATATTATTAACATACTTTTTAAAATAAAAAATACTTCATAAAAACAACAATAATCACCATCCCAATATCCTCTAATGCGAGGAGTCCTCCCCTCTGGCATTGCAGCCACGACAGGACAAAATGAATTAGATAGCTGATTGTGGGGATCCACTTGTGCTTTCTTGTTCCTTTTTTCTTCCGAGAAATTTCATGTAGATAACTATTTGGATAATTTGCTTTCCATGGTCCTTATGAATAGTTCTAATCACAATTATTAAATTAAATCCTGCTTGCTTAACTTAATTTGACCCCCCGGTGTAGATTGAGTTTTTTAAAAAATCACTTGGAGTTAACCCTATCGATCAATGATTTAATTTATGATTTGTTCAAACTTTGATTTATTTTTTTTAAATAATTAACTTGAATCAATTTAAATTAATTGTTTTAATACATGACCTAGGTCATGAACCATGTTTAATAACTTTGGGTGTAATATAATTAATTATCATTAAGGAAGAAAATGTCATTTATTAATAAACATAATAAAAAAAACCATTTTATTAAATTAACCTAAAACATAACTTGTTTAGTAACTTTGGGCCTAATATAATTACTTCTCATTAACAAAGAAAGTGTCACTTATCATAAACATGATTAACAAATAAAAAAACCACTTTATTAATTTTTATTTTTCAATAATTGGTTTGAAATTCCAACATGTATGCCTCTACCAACAAAAATCACAATTCAGAGGCTATATGAGCGTCATGTTCTCCATGGCCTTTATGTCTCCATATATGGCCGAAGCTTTGTCCCAATCTCGGGCCCTTCCCATCTGGTCTGTCCCTTCAAAGGCACCATGTAGGACTCCGTTGTTGGTATTCAATTATATTTTTGGTCTCCCAAAATTGCGTTTTATTAGAGTGCCCTTAACCTTAGCTCTTTTCTTTCAAATTTTTGAAAAAAACAAAAAAAAATAGCATTAAATAAATTAATCCGGGTTAATTTCTAGAATTATATCAAGTTTAATTGAGTCAATTATCTTCACAGACTAATTAAAAATTGATTTATCAATCAAGCAGAGTTGGGATTAATAATACTAAATCAAACAAGTTTTACACATATATTAAAAATCTAAAACACAAAAATAGGAACATAAACACCAAAAAAATATCACAACACTCCGATAATTTCTTAAAAACAAATCTGCCATTTATTGGCACCACGCCACCATATAACGAATTAATGCACATCTTATTATACAGCCTTTCAATTCTTTTATTTTTTTTCTATTTGTGGACAGTTCATCGTCTTCCAAGTGTTTGATCACGATGAGTCTCAAACGTGCCAATGTCAAGCACATCTAAACGTGGGTCTCCATCAGTTTTGCTGCTCAGGCAGGCAATCTCATTGGAGAACAAGGCCGGCAACTCGTTGGACGTGGACACAAGACCTCCTCATCTGCTTCTGCAGTCACTTTCACAGCCTCCATTTTGCACATTTGGACTCTTCACACACACTTGAATCTTCACAATTTTATCGTATAATATGAGAATTAAGTTTTAGATGTGATTTTTTTAAAGGTTATTAGTTTAAATTTTATAAATTTCAGGATTATTATAGGTTTATATAATATGATCATTAATTTTAAAGTATATAGAATTAGTTAAGATATACAAAAGTTAACCCGAACACCCATATTAATAAAAAAACTTTGTAATTTGTCCCTTGTCCAACCCTTCCAAATAATAATATTTCTTGAAATAAAGTAGAAAAGAAGAAATGAATTGTTTGTTTTTAATGTAAGTTATATTTGTTTTTATGTTTTAAGAGTTTTTTGGTGTTTTCAGATTATTTTTTTATTTTAAATTAATATTTTTTTAGTATTTTTAAATTATTTTAATGTACTAATATAAAAAATAAAAAATATTATTATAATATATTTTTAAAAACAATCACTATCACTCACCTAAAATATCTCCATCTCCTAAATATCTCCTTCTCCTAAATATCTGGTTGATTATAAGAAACTATTTTCTTGATTCAAGGCTGATCACTTGCAGCAATTTTACGAGGACCGTAAGACAGCCATGCAGACACAAGACAAGGGGCAAAACTTGGTCAACGGTTTCTTTCCTTTATCATGAAAAACGAATTTATTTAACTCGACGTGCTGTTTTAATCACTATATATATATATATATATATATATCTGTGTGTGTGTGTTAGCCACAACGTTACACAAACCATTATATCTGCGTTGCCGATTTCATTTTGGACCCAATTGTCAATTTTAACGAATAAAATAAATAAAGAGAAAAGTCATCCTAGCCCGAAGAACAATTCAACTAAATAATCATGAAAATATTATAATTATTATTAATAATAATATCTATTAATAAGATAAACACAACCATGATCTCAGCTTGATATTTTGCTCGTGCATTTGACGATTATGTAAAGATGGAGACAGGCCACCAAGGAAGGATAAAAACTAGGAATTTACATGGGAATTGTACATCTTTTTTCTTTCTTTCTTTTTTTAATTTTTTTTCCAGATAAAGAGAGATCAAAATTCCCCACAAAGAACAATAAGCATGAGGTGTCGGCTTTAAACCAAGAATCTCCACTGCCTAATTATTGATTACTGATACCATTATTGATGGGGCCTCCAAAGCTTTTAGCTTGAATTAAATGATTATATCTGAGAACTAAAAAAAAAGGAAAATTTCAAATAATTTCTTTATTAGTGTTTTTCAAAATAATTTTTGGTTTGAAAATGCATAAAATTAAATGATTTTTTTTTATTTTTTATATCAGAACATCAAAATTATCAAAAAAAAATATTAAAAAAATATCAATTTAAATATTTTTCAAGACAAGCACCCAGAAGCAAAAATTATGCAAAACATCCCCTGCGCAAAGCCAATTTTATGTTATTGTATCCTGCACACATAAAAATATTCATAAGCACAAATTTTTTATAGGGCAAAGCCTGCTTTTGACACTGTCAGTTGATATGAGTTAGGGCGCAATAATCAAAGGAGATGATAATTTAAATAATCAAAGGAGATAATAATTTAATTAAGGTGGTGGGGGAAATGATTAGAGGCCAAACTTGGATCCCTATCCTCCTATGAAAATGAAGGAATCAACTTAAATAAATAAATAAATAAAAGGCACAGCCAGAAAAGACTGCAGTGCCCAAAAAGAAACACAGCAGAACGATTCTCAGGTTCTTTTCTTCTCTTTTCTTTTTTGCCCATTTTTGCAGAGTGCTTGACAGATTTACTGCCGCCTTGCCGTTTGAAATCGCACGAAATTTCATGAAAAATTGAATTTTTTTTTTCATTGTTTTAGTATATTGGTATTTAAAATAATTTTAAAAAAATAAAATTTATATTATTTTAATATATTTTTAAATAAAAAATATTTTTAAAAATAACATGAATTTTACAAATACCATCGAAATAAAGATAAAGTGATGACCGACACATGCTACAAGTTTTATATATAATTAATTAAGCAATCAAAAACAAATTAACCTTTGGCTAATGCAAGCGTGGATTATGATAACTTTGACAAGTTAAAGCATGTTTTGCCTGGGCAAGCAATGCATAAAGCATCTTAATCAAAAAAGAAGATTCTTTGATGACTTGAAGAACTTGAAGAACCCTTCCCTCACAGCTTTCAAGCCAACAAAGTCTAAGACTGTAATCAGAAGGCCAAACCTTGCATGTGCTGGAAGAAGACATTGAATTGCAAGAGAACAAAGCATATAAATTTGTGATTTGTTCCTTCTTGTCTCTGAGATGAAACAGTTTATTTATTTTTTTTCTTTAGTATAAGCTAATTTTGTACTGTTTTATGTGGGTGGTGAGCCAGAACCGCAAAGAAACAAGTCAGGAGTCAAGACAGACAGCTCTAAAGAATAAAAAAATCACTTTCAAAGAGCTTTCTTTGACATAAAACAAACGATAAACAGCTGTTCTACCTCACTTTCATTGCTGTTTGCGTTTCCAACAAGTAACCTGATCATTTTTTCAATGCCAAAACTGAGAATTTTAACTTGCCTGATCTCATCTTCAATGGACTCTGTAATTCCATTTCCTTGGTGTCGACCTGTTTGTTCTCTAATGGTAATAAATATTCTTTTTACACTGCTTATAATATTTGATCCTCGCTTGTTCTTCGATGCCCCAAATCTAGAAGTCCTTCCCAATGTATCACAAAATGTGGGGTTGTGAATAAAAAGACTAGAAAATGGTGGGATTTGTTTTTGCAGTGAAATTTTTTTAGACACAGGGATTTATCCCATGATCTTCACACTTTCTCACACAAGGATTTAGCCAATGATAACATTTAGACTAAATTCATGTTCAAGACTTTGGTAAAGAAGCAGAATTGATCCACGAGAGATGATAAGAATTGAAAAAAGACATGAACTAAGAAGGAAGAAGAAGAACACCATCACATTTACACAAATTTTACAGGTAAGAGTACCAAGAACAAAAAAGGATAATCTTTCAACTTTGGCAAACACATTTTCATATTCTTCACACTTAAACCTCAAATGTGTCTGTCAATCCATGATAATCCCAGACTGTCTTCACCAGTACGTTGTATCCAAGTAAACACGAAACAACAAATCCCAGCCCAAACCCAGACTTTATAAAACAAAAAATATATTAAATTTAAACAGAACAAAACTCCACACCTCGTGTTCATGCATCATGACCAAGGACCCCCCTTGTTATGCCATCCATGTCTTCTAAATTAATGGAAGTTCAAAACCCCACGAAGGCATTGATTCTTGAAGCTCATTCAGAAAGGGGTTTGGTCTTTGACCTATAGAGGAGCTTCTTCTTCTTAGAGGTTTGGTTATCAATGGTAAGCAGAACCTTGCCAGGTTCACCAATTTTGAACGTGTCTGAGATCACAGGATCATCGGATGAGATAATCTTCCTGGTCTTTGATACGATAACGGTGTAACCATCCTCGGCGCTAGGCACGAATTCAGCTCCATAGCTAACATCCCAACCAAGAACTCGAAGCTCCCAAACAAGAACACATGCCTGAAAATTTCAAGAGCACACAATTTACAATCAATTGGATTTCATCAATGCTCTACAAAAAAAAAAAAAAAAAGATGCTTGAACAGGCTAATTAAATATAGGTACAAACCTCAGACACTGGGAACTCAACAGTGTGCTTTGATGTTGGCTTAATAGTAACATCTGTGACGGTATCTACAACTGTGAATTCGCCTTCCTTGCTCAGTCCACCATATTGAACTGGCACTTCTTCAGGAGCTATGTATCTGTCCATCATCAATAAACACATATAAATTCGCTAACAGGCATATGGTAGATTATTTCAATAGCAAGAAATTAAAAGGGAAAAAAGAAGGGAGATTATTAAAGATAAACTTTAAACCACAAAGCAATAAAGAGGTGGACATATCAAGGTACTAGTCAGAACTATTAATGATCAAACAACATACAGAATCCCCAGAAAGCAATTGATGATCAAACATCACGAAGCAACGATAAAGGAAGGCAGACCAAAGAACTACACTTACTTGAAAAGTGTTTCAGCAGACTTGGATGGGCCAGCAAAAACAAACTTGCTCTTTGTCCTGTGTGTCAGGAAAGGGCTGATCATCTTATTGAATGTTAGGTACCACCATGGAACATTGATGAACACCTTCAAATACCAAAAGCCACACCAAATTAAGATTCTTTTTCGCAAAGAAAAGAAAAGAAAAGTTAATCTGATTAAAAAGGAATAAATAGATTATGGATCACTTACATTTTTTGCCACAAATTCAGGATAATTATCTTGTAGCAAAGAAAGCGCCTGGTTAGTGGCTTGCCTGAGTCCAGACTTGGCAGGTCCTGGGGAATTCTTGATATCACTGACCTGAACAATGGTGCAAATACCATTAGGACTAAAATCAAGCTTCCTGATACTCTTCTCCAGGAACTGAATCCTCCACTTCAGGAATTTCGCCCTCTTCTCCTCATCAGCAAAACAATTCTGATACAGCTCCTTGTCCTGGAAAGCACCATAAACATTGTAGCACACAGGGTGGCCTTCCTTGTCAACTCCATGGGTGAAAACCACCTTTTCCAATTCAGCTCCAAGGTCTTCTTCAAGAAGAGCATCAATTCCAAATTCCTTTCTCCACTTAACAGTGTTCTTGATCATAGTAAATGCATCCTTCACCTTAAAATCTCTAGCTCTCAAGAACTTTAAGAGGATCACATCACTCCTCTCATCGCCAAGAAGGGGAATTCCCCAGATGAAAACTTCCTCCGGGGGTGGTGGAGGAGCAGCTGGGGCTGCTTCCTCTTCGGTTTTAGGCTCCTCTGCTGGAGTTGCCTCGGGTTCTGCAGCAGGGGCGGCCTCTTCTGCTGCAGGAGTAGAGGAGACAGCTACTATCGTCTCTTCAATTGCCTCAACTGTTTTGGCTCCATCCTCATCCACAGCAGACACCTTCTCGACCACCACTGTCTCGGCCGCGGCGGATGGCTCAGACTTCTTTTCTTCTTTTTTAACTTCTACTTTCTCTTCCACCTTTTCCTCTTTCACCTCAACCTTCTCCTCCACCACGGGCGCTGGTGGAGGTGGAGTGGAAGCCTCAGCCTCAGCAGTTTTAGGCTCCTCTTCAGTTTTGGGTTCTTCGCTAGTTGAAGGAGCATCAGTCTTCTCCTCCTCCTTGACTTCTACCTTCTCTTCAGGCTTCTCCTCCTCCTTGGCTGGCGGCGGCGGCGGCGGGGCGGTGAACTCATGCTTGTTAAGAGCCTCTTGAATGAGTTGTTTCAAATCATCAAGAGCCTTTTTCTGAGCCTCGGGTAGTTCACCAACGACATTCGTCTCTTCTTTAAAAGAAACAGATTGTGTTATTTTCACCTCCTTGGTTGTCTCCTCCTTTGGTTTCTCCACTTCAACAACACCTTCAGCGACAGCAGTTGCTTCTTCAACCACTGCTGGTTTTGCGGGTGCCTCGGGCTCTGGTTCAGGAACAGGTGCCGGTGCATCTTTCTCAATCACAGCTGGCTTCTCCTCCACCACTACAACTTCCTCCGTGGTGGTTGATGGCTGTGCCTCTGGTGTAGCAGGCTTCTGGGTTTCCTCAGCCATGGCCAAAAGTTACGGTTTTTTGGCAAATGAAATTTGGGTTTATAAGAGAAACAAAGTTAGTGTCTTTACCCAAAAAAACAAGAAAAAGAAACAAGAAAGCTTGAGTTTTTGAGAGAGAGAGAGAATTGAATAGAGAGAAGTGGAAAGAACGAGAGGGCTTAAAAGGAGGGGAGGGAGAGAGAATACATATAAGGGAAGAGTGTTGTGTCCCGGGTCTGTTTAGAGAAGAAAGAAAAACCAGTCTGTCAGACCGGTTTGCCAGCTACTGCCACTTGTTCGTGGACCCGACCCGGACCCCACCCCGCCCCCTTTTTTTTTTTTTAACCGCAATATAGTTTGTACTTTTGTTCTTTCCTATGTTTTCTTGTTACCCCCATCTTGTTTCATAGTTATGAAGTGTCTGATTCGGTTCAAGACTGTTAGGAAACGATTTTACAGTAGTTTTTTAAAATGAAATAATGTTATTTTGGATATAAATTTAAAAACGTCACATTATACTGGGTTTGAAAAAGATCTTGTTTGTTTGAAAATTCTTTGATTGTTTTTTATTATTTTAGTTTTAAATTAATTTTTTTATAATTTTGGATTGTTTTGATACGGTAATATAAAAATAAATTTTTAAAAATAAAAAAAATATTTTAATATATTTTTAAACAAAAAACAATAATTTCTACCCTATCTAAAGTCAATGATATTTAATTGAAACTTTAAATTAATTTAAAAATAAAACTAAAAACTCAAATTAAATTTTAGCTAGAAAAATTATAAGGTAAATCTGTTAATTACATTTTATTGTCTATAACATATTAATTCTACCTGCTATTTAAATAAAATAATTATTAGATAACGAAGGAAATGAATCAACCATCCTCATGCGATATGTATATAGATAAAAGGAAAAAAAGAGTGAAGTTTATTTCGGGATTTTGTTGCGGGGAAAAATGATTGGGTAAGTAATGGTATGATTTTAAATTAAATGTATATATGACATTGTTTAGGAATGTGGTATAAATTGTATTTTTTAAAATTTTAATTTTTTAATTTTTTTATTAAAATTTAATTTTTTATTTATGTTTTGTATCGTTTTGATGTGCTAATTTTAACAATAACTTTTTAAAAAATATATATTATTTTGATATATTTTAACACGAAAAATACTTTTAAAAATAACTATAATAATAGTTATAAACAACGTTTTAAAATTAATGGCAGAATTTCAACTTTACAACTACTCATTACCATGAATATCATCTGTCATTTTAATCTTCGTACTCAATTTAATAAATAAACACACCATATGTTTTTTAAATCGATGCCTCAATCATCGGGATTTAATTACATCTTTCTCTATTTATTTAGCTACACCTAATTAAATCCAAGGTTTAATATTTCACATGTGATTTCTTGAAAGAGAGAAGATTTTTCCTTGATACTTCCCAAAATTTCATCGGTAATTCTCAATTATAGCATCATTAAAACACATTAATATTTAATAGTGAAGAGAATTTAAAGTGATGCACAATGATCGCCAATAATTAGTATATATTCAAATTTGAAGTGAAATGTGTCTATCTTTTTTCTTGAAGTGAGTGAATGAATTGTTATTTTTAATTATTTTTAAAATATCATAAAATTTGAAGTCAAATGTAAAATATATCTATCTTTCAAGTACATAAAATTGTTATTTATATTTATTTTTAAAACATCATATAATTTTGTTATATAGTAATTAGAGCCTATTTTATCTTGGATACATGTTATTAGTTATTTAAGGCTCCGTTTGTTTGCTAGAAAGTAGTTTTTTTTTGGAAAGTGAATTCCGAGAAAGTATTTTTCGATGTTTGGTAGTATAATAAAAAATGAGTTGGAAAACACTTTTTAGTGTTTGGTTATGTCATGGAAAATGAGCTGAAAAATAACTTATTAATATTTTATTTTTCTCAAGTTTATTAAAATAATGAGGAACAAATCGTACAAATTAAAAAATTAAATGAGAATGAAATTGAAAAAAAATATATAATTTCATAAATTATCTCAAATAAAATAAAAAATAATCAAAATAATAAAGATCAAATCTAAAAAAAAAAGATAAAGAAATTAAAGTAATAATAATCAACATTTCATAAATTATTTCAAATAAAATAAGTAACAATCAAAAAAATGAAGACCAAATTTGATAGATACAAAATTTTAATAAAAAAATAACAAGGAAAAAAGCAAATAACAATTATAAAAATAAGGACCAAAGTTAATATAAAAATAAAATTTTAAGAGATGAAATTGAAAAAAAAATATTAAAAAATATATATATATATATAGGAATCAAAAGTTTGAGGTTCAAATTTGATATAATCAGCAAATAATGATATTTTTAATTTTTTCACAACTTCTGGAAAGTGTTTTCCCCTCAAATTTTTCAGGAAAACACTTTCCTGAAAACCAAGCCAAACTTTTTTTTTACTGGAAAGTGTTTTCCATTTACCAACTTCCCTACTGGCAAACAAACACAAGAAATTTTGGAAAGTGGTTTCCCGGAAACCACTTTCTGGAAACCAAACACAGCTAAAGGGAAAACACTTCCCTGAAAACTAAGTCAAATTTTTCTTTGACTGAAATTGACTGAAAAGTATTTTCTGTTGACCGGAAAGTGTTTTCCGTTGACCAACTTTCCTAATAACAAACAAACACATGAAAGTTTGGAAAATAGTTTTCCAGAAACTGCTTTCCGGGAAACAAACATAGCCTAACTCATACTTTATTGTGGGTTGTAAATTTAATTTTTCAAAAAAATATTAAAATATATCTATCTTTCTAAGTGCATAAAATTGTTATTTATAGTTATTTTTAAAACATCATATAATTTTATTATATAGTAATTAGAGTCTATTTTACCCTGCGTACATGTTACTAGCTATTTAACTTGTGCTCTATTGTAGGTTGTAATTTTTTTTTCCCGAAACGATATCAAGAATACAGGTTATCTTGATGTATTTTTTTATATAAAAAAATTCAAAGTGTAAATCAAAATTTTTATGTAAATATCTAATTAAATAAAACAATAATAATTTATGTAAATAAACACAAATAATTTATTAACAATAACTAAAAATTTTTTAAAAAAATTAAAAGATTAAGATAGACCATGATATTTAAGCATATAAAATAAAAAAATTATCTGGCTGTATTTAATGAATCTATTTAATTAAATCAATGAAAGATAATTGAAATAGAAACATAAATAAAACCAATCAAATAAATTATGCAGTTAATCTTGCCGTATCTTTTTATTTTAGTTCAATATTTTTCCAATGTTTTTAGAGAAACCAGATTCTAGAGATTGCAAACGTGGATTATGGTATGATCTATAGAATCTTTAATTTGGATCATGAAAGATAGTACTTCTAGTATTTTTCTGGAGCACGGGATGAATAATTAGACTCTATTTATTTATCTACGTGGTTGTGGTTGTGGTTGTGGTTGTGGTTGTGATTGTATTTTATTTAAAACGTAATCCGCAGTTGTTTGATAATAAAAAAAACGATTTATTATGCATATGGTTCACATGATTTTTGCATTTAAAACGTTGTAAAAGAAAAGCTATGAAAACATGCTTTTCATGCACTGCAGGCTATAAAAAAATAAGGAACAGTACAATTCACTTGCACTGTCCGCAGGTTTTTTTTAAAAAAATGTGTTAATTGTATTAATTTTTTTTTTAAAAAAAACTAGTTTACAAAATTAAATTCATTCGCGATGTGAATAATATTTTTTTCTTGAAAAACTAGTATAGAGTAAATTAAATTCACTCGCACAATAATATCAATTTTATATCTGATGATATTTTATCTAATTTTATTATACACATAATAATATCAATTTTAGACTTCCTGTATTGTAAATTGCTATAGTATAATGATGCTTTTATTCTCTATATTAATAGCTAAGAACATTTAAATTTATAAACAAAATAATTTTTTCACAAGGTTTATTTGATATTATCAAAATGATAGGGACTTAATTACCATTAAAAAGTAAAAAAAAATAAAAAAGACTAGAATAAAAGGGTTTTTTAATCTTTTTCTTTTTAAAAAAAAACAGTAAAACATCTCGGGTTTTGTTGTCTTTTTATTTTTTTTAATAGTAAAATGATGGATTTACTCTTAAAAATAGAAAACTAAGAATATTGTTTGAAGGGCATCTTCGACTTTTTCTTATAGTTTTTTTTTTTTTATTATTATCAATCCTTTTCTTATCCTTTTGAATTAATGAAATGTTAAGATTGATTCATGTAATATAACTTGTGTGGATGTATATATTACATTTTTTGTATTTGCGTGTCTCGCTTGTCTTGTAACATAGAAGTGGAAAAACCTCTTGGTAAAGAGAGAAAGCCAAGTTTGCTGTATTTAAGGGTATGGAAATTTTGGCGAGAAAAATCCGACCATTTGACATATATGAAGCAACCTTTGTGCTAATTCATCGTCAGATGGTCCTAATAATCTATTATTAGCTAGAGAGTAGCTGCCCTAACACGATAATGTCTCACAAATCATTAATGCTACACCAACATTACAACAGACAATACAAGAAATGAAAATGAAAAGAGGCCACTGCAAGAAGAATCTATTTTTACATCGGTTGGCAGGAGCCATGGGCGGGGCAATTGCTACGATGTTAGGGAGGCTTTTTTTGGTTTTTTTTTTTCTTTGTCATCAGACAAATCCTTTAACATTTAATTTTTTAAAAAAATAATTTTTTTTAATTTTAATTTTATCCTTTGATGTTTAATTGATTAGGAGTTGGTCTTTATATATTTTTTTTTATTTTTTCTTCTATAAAGTTATCTTAATCTTATATCAATGATCACAAGATTAGTGAGTTTATTTTGTTTGATTCGGGGTTTTTTTTATTATTCTTTTAAAAACATGTATATATTTTTTTAAAAAAATTTCATTGACATTGAATTGTTTGGTGATTCAACTTAATGATTTTATTCACTTTTCTTTAACATATTTGGCTTGATGAGTTTGGGTTAGATTTTTTAACTTTGTTTTCATTGTTAGTTTTTATATATATAACTTTATCTACAATCATCATATTTTTTTTTATATTATTAAATTAATTAAGCTTATTAAAAACAATTGAATCAATAAATCAAGTCTTATATTTCCTTTTGCTTTTTAAAACGTTTGCATCGGCATATGTTATACCATTTATCTAACGGGTTCCTATTTGCTATGGATTTAACCTATGTTTTGTGTGAGATGACTCGATGAATTTTCTCTTACAGATAAAATGATTAAATTGATTATTATTATATTGATTAGAGAAAACTTGGTTTTTTATATATATATATTTTTAAAGTATATTAAAATATTACTTAAAAAGAAAAATTTACTAGTGTTTGCATTGCATCCGTCATCGCCTCCGCTGCTCCATCTCGTTTAGGCAGCGTGTGTTGTAGATTTTTGGTTACCTCTCTTAATATCGTTGGAATCATTTATGCCGACCCTCCCTCTCTAAGAGGCATGCTTACTGACCTCTAGTCCCTTTAGTTTGAAGCCTACATCTTTTTTCTTTCTTTTATTTTTTTATCTTTTCTCCTTCATTTCAATATTTAACTCTTTAAATTTTTAAAATATCACTTCAATTTCTATTTTTTATATTTGATTCATTTTCTTTTGATTATTATTTGAAATAATTTATAAAATTAATCTTTTTTAATTTCATCATTTTTCATTTTTTCATCTATCAGATGTGATCCCAATTCTTTTGATTGGAATTTTTTTAATTTGAAATAATTTTTAAAATTAGTTTTTTTTAATCTTAACCTTTTTTATTTTTTTCCTATCATATATGATCCTTATTCTTTTGATTGATATTTTTTTTATTCTGATAATTTTTTAAAATTAATATTTTTATTTTATTTTATTCTTCAATATTAAATTGATTGTGAATTGAGTTTCTTGATTAAGTCGAAGTTTGCTTGATTGCCCTCCTTTTTTTAAGCTCATGTTTTTTTGGTTTCATCATTCAATAATTTTTTAATTAGAGATTGAGTTCTATTATTTTTTAATTTGTTTTCTATAGGATTTTAAACTAATTTTAAAAATAATTTGGGTTATTTCAAATCTTTTTATTTGTTGTTCTTTGTTAAATTTAGTTGTTTTTAAAATATTTTGTTTTTTAATTAAACTAAATTAATTAAATATAAGCATGGAATGCTCGCTTTATAGTATTTTATTTGGTTTTCTTTTAAGGTCGTTGCTCTAATAGCACATGTGGCTTTTTTAATGTCATTGTATAGCATTTCACAATAGCGTTAAGAACTCTCTTGATATGAGGTTTTTTTAATGGTGGTGAGATGTTCTTGGCTAAGAGAAAGTGAGTCTTTGATTAACTTTTTTTTTTCCTTGTTATCTTGAGTATAATATTAACGATTTATTTTTTATAGTTAATTATCGTCAATTTTTTTTATTTGATTTTTCTGCTGTCATTGCTATTTTATTATTACATTCTTATTAAATTTAGTCAAGTCAATAATAACCTAAATCTTTATTTATTTATCTAAATACCATCACCTAGGCATTTTGTTTTTTTATTTTAAATAAAAAAAAATTCTAGCACACAGCGTAACACCAGCCAACAATCTAGCACCATCCTAAAAAAACAATTCAAAAGATAGTGCCGCAAGAAAGTATCGCCAGGACATTTGTTGTACATGGCTACATGCACTCACCGGATTAGAAAAAAGCAAAAGAAAAAGTCATAGACTCATAGCTGCTAGTATTCTACGTAGATTTTATTGTTAAACACGTAAGCTCGGGACAATAATTCTTAGCCTTTGAGTCTAAAACGTAATCAAAGGTGTAATCATGGCGTTGTTCAAGCAACTTCAAGTAAATTCAAGCTCGTAAATTATTATGTTTTCTCTATATCAAATTAATTCGAAACCCTAGCGGCTATTATATTATTATTATTATTATTATTATTATTATTATCACAAGTACTCTCTAAAAAAATACATATTTTTGGACTTGTGCCCATGAAAATTACACCGGTGACACTTTCTTTCCCTCTCCTTTTATTTTTTTAATTTGTTTAACCATTCCAAATCTAATTGTTAAATATGATATTTTAATAATTATAAATCTAGATATCTTAATGATTTAAATTTCACAATTTTGTATAGTTTTCCCCCCCTCAAATTTGAGTTTTTTATTTGTTTCCACAGCAATTTTATTCAAGAATCCATAGTAGATTGGAGAATATACTTACAAACACGTTGAGATGTCAAGCAGAGAAATCATTGGATCTCAAAGAAAAAAGATCCCATTATGAACAACATAAAAAAAAATTTAGAAGTTTTAATAGTTATTTTTAATACTCATGATTTAATTAGTTGTTGATCCGTCATTGTTGTTGGATAAGACTCAATCTTCATCTTTGTTATCATTATTTGAGTCTTATAGAAAGAAATTATAGTAATAATAATATTGCACTATTATTAGTATCAATAAAATACATTTTTTTATTTAGTAAAAATTGTTTCAACTCTTTTTTTTAACATGATAAACTAGACAGGTTGATATTCTATTTATTTTTAGGTTTCAAAAATATTTTTTTAAAAAATTAAATTTATTTTTTTTTATTTTTTTTATTTCAAATTAATATTTTTTTAGTGTTTTCAGATCATTTTGATGTGCTAATATAAAAATTAATTAAAAAAGTTATTTTGATATATTTCTAATTAAAAAACACTTTAAAAAACAACCATAAATTATTTTGAGTCTTTCATTATCTTTTAAATCACACCAAAATCAGCCTTTGTTAATTTTTTATGATTTTTATAACCATCACCATTATAAATTTTATTTAGATTAAAAATCATAAAGCTTTTACACTCAAAAGTACTTTTAGTTATGTTAACATATTTACGTTAATAAGATACAATTATCTTTTTATATTATGACGTATCACTTAAATGTTTTGTTTATTTATTTATTAATTTATGCAAATATCTCAACTATTACCAAATCATAATATAAAATAAAAATCTCGTCATCTGTTAATATATGATTACATATATTTAATATCAAACACACCACAATAACATTTAAATATTTTGGTTTTATAAATCAAGGGTTTTTACTTTTGATTTTTATTATTATTTTTAATTTAAAAGTGACTTCTTTTGAATTTCAAAAATAAAAACTCATAACCTAACTAAGAAAGACTAGAATTCTCGGAACTCATTTTTATAGTAAGCTATATATATATTAAGAATGATATAAATTTTGTTTTCTATATGATATAAATTTTGTTTTCTATTATTCTTCTCGATCACAAGAAAGAAAAAAAAAGAGTATCATATTTTGTTTTTTATTTTATTTTATTTTAAAGTCAATTAAAGATAACACAATTGATTGGCCAGGCCATCCAATGGCCGGCACAGCCTCAAGATCATCATAGATTACCTGTCTGAACGCAATAACTTAGCGATATACATAATAGTTATTTATTAATTATACATCCATCAAGCAGCCGCACAAATAATGCCCTCTGCTCAAGATTTTATTCCTCAAAGATCCAATTCCAGCAAAGTACACAGTGACGGAGCTGTCAACAAGAATAAATCACAGAGGCCCCCTTCTCTTTTGACCTCGACAACAACCCCACCCAAAAAACAGCCATAACATTTCCTCTTGTGACACGTTTCACCACTCACAGAACAGGCTGTCATGTGATCACAATCTCATTTTCCATTTTTTTTCTCCTTGAAAAATTCTTAAAATCTCAACAATCTTAGTTTTTATAATATTCAAAGTATAACTATTAATTTTTATTTAATAAGATAAAAATATAATTATAATAAAAATAGAAAAATACAAGATAAAATTAATTTTTTTAAAAATAGACATTAATAACTATAGATGAAATGTGATTTTCTTTATATATATATATGTATATGTATATCAAATAAATATTGATAACTATAGTTTGAGTATCATAATTCTTTTTATTTAATATTAGTTCTATATAAAAATATTATTAAAAGAAAGCTTCTAACATAAACAGGCATTTCTTTTTCTTATGATCTGGGGTAATTTTGATATTTTTTTCTTGATCATCCTTGATAATTTCCCAAACAACTTCGTTGATTTCTTATTATAACTGTGCCTTCTAGAATAATAATTGAATTATGGTAGGATCAGGTTGCATCCTAGCAAAGCAAGGTGTGGTCTGGTAACGTGATTCAAATAATATTTTTTTAAAAAATAATTTTTTATTTAAAAATTATATTTTAATATTTTAATATATTTTTAAATAAAAATCATTTTAAAAACTAACCACTAATTAAATTTAATTCATTAATGTCATTGGTTTATATATATATATATATATATATAAAACACCACGGATGGCAAATGGGCAACGTAAAAGAATTGAAAGGACGGAGGAGAAGAAGATTTAAGATTGGGTATTAAGACTGAGCCAGTCATTCTTTAATGTTTTTAGCTTCCAAAAGCAAGCCAAACCTGTTGGCTGGTTTTTTTTTTTTTTCTATGTTTGGATGTGTTTTTATTTTTAAAAATATTTTTTATTTAGAAATATATTAAAATAATTTGAAAATATAAAAAAATATTAATTTAAAACAAATAAAAAATTAATTTTTTTTAAAAATATTTTTAAAATATAAACAGAAACGTTGCCGTCTGTTTCCACTTATTTGAATTTTAAAATGGAAATGAATTTATTTTGTTTTTGCAAGGAAATTCAGCAAAAACTAGTGCAAAACGAAGGTTACGTGTGGGGTAAGTTTTGTCGGGGAAAGGGTACATCAAGCACTCAGCGGTTGCTTGCAAATTAATTTATAAGAATGTCTCGTGGTTCATGAATCTCTGTGTACGAACCAAGAAAGGACATGAAGCCGTTGATTAAAAGTGAAAAGAAAAGAAAAAACAAGAAAGACATGATGCTCAAAAGTCTTTTTATGAATGCATCTTGCAATGTCATTAAATTTGATCGATCCAGTCAAATAATTTGATTATCTTATTAATTAATTGTATAATCATTGGGGGGACTAATTATAACTGGTTCACGGGGCTATGATTTGAGTCAGATCAATTTTTGTTTAGCATATAAAAAATATTTATATTTAAAAAAACTATTTATTATTGTTATTAAATTCAATGCAGTAGGTTAATCTTAAAATTTTTCTTTTTGACTTCTGTTTTAGTTTGAATTTAAAATTAAATTGTGTGAGGATTTGTTCAATATAACCTAATCAACTTGATTAATTCAAATCCAACTCAACTAATCGGAACAAAACTCGAGTATGAAATTGAGAAAAGAAAGATGAAAATGGTTAAAAAAAATTACAAACTTAACTTCTTTTCTATATCAAGTTTAAAATTAAACTATATATAAGTTGTCCTGACATGGTCCAGTCAACTTAATTAGTCTAAAGGCAACCTGATCGACCAATAAAATAAATTTGAAGATGAAATTGAGAAAAAAATGATGAAATTGATAAAAAAAAAAAATTTTGTCCAATTACACGTTTAGTTCGGGTTTAAAATTAAATCATATGAGAGTTTTTACAACATGATTCATTAGCAAGTCTAAAAGCATCCCGAACGATTGTAAGAAAAAGTCTAAGAATGAAAAAAGAAAATACAAATGAAATTGAAAGGAAAAAAAAGGAAAGGGAAATGAAAAAAGATGGACTGAATTGAAAGAAAAAATATATTCATTATTTGTCCAATTTTATCCCTGGTATATATTTTTCTTTCTTTTTAATTATTTTGTGATTTTTTGTATTTTTGTATTATTTTTCAACAATTGTCCTTTTATAAAAAAAATTGTCCAATTTCGTCTGAAAAATACTTATATGCAAACTTTTTATTTCTAATTAAAGAGGGTAAAAATTGGATTACGACACTTGAAAGAGTTTGAAAGTCTTCTGTGCTGTCAAAAGTCCTTGGCCACGCAAAAGGCATGAGAATCCATCACGAAGAAAATGGTTTGTTAGCAGAACAAAAGAAATTCAAAGAGAAGGTGGGAACGAAGCATGGAGTACACTGTATCCAGATAAATCGATTTATAAGTACATTTTTTAAGGGATGGCGATCCATGGATCGTTAATCCGACATTGTATCAAGATATGTTTTTGATGAAGTTTCATCCTATTAGGGTTCTTATAGAGCTGTGCCTGGCAATGATAAATCTACTGTGACAAACTTTATTGTATATTTAATGCTCCAATGAAAATAGCATCTAGTTGTGTTTTCCTTTAACAGGAGGAACAAGGTGAAAGGGGGATTGAAGATGAGGATATAATTCCATTGCAACTAAATCAACGTCCGAGGAGAACAACTGTAAAACAAGCCCGTTACAGATATCATAACTACATGATTACTTGTTCTTGTTTCTTTGTAGGACCAGTTGATGATGAGGAGCCTTTGGATTAACGTGGATATCTGGGCCAGCTTGCGCATACCTCAACTAATTCCACGGGCTTTGAAGTTAACGACCATGTAAACCTTCAGTGACCATTATATAAGCAATCTGACATCACAGAGAGAATAAACCTCTTGGTTCCAAACTTTTATTACTGGATCACCACCTAGATAGTTTCCATCCTTGGTTTGTGATGAGATGGATAGGATTTCAACTTTCCTAAACAGTATGGAGGTCTGGGACTTAAAATGGCTAGATATAATAATATCGTATTGCTCGGTAATCTAGCCATGGTAGCTATTACAAGGTGATGCTTTGCCTTGGATTGTAAGTATGAGAGAAGTATATCATAGGTTCTAATAAACTGTCCCGTCTCTTCCTTGTTCTGCTTCTCCGGTGTGGAAAGCTATACACAAAGCTTCGACTTGCTTGCTGTGATGGATTCTGCGGCATGGGGGAGACGGGGCTGCCATTGACCCATAGAAAGACTCTTCTAGTTATGGTGTGTTTGATATTGTGGTAGTTTTTGTAATTATAATTTAAAAAAAATTAAAAAAATTATTATTTAAAAATAACTTTTAGTTGAAGTTTGTTTGGTAAAATATATATTTGGTTAAAACTATTTTTCAAATTGAAGTTATAAAATAACTAAAAAAAACATCTATTAATATTGACGATTTTTAATTCAAATATTATAAATTTAACTATTGTTATTACATCATGAAATAAACAATATTTTATATAAAGTATTTTTTATTGTTTAATTAAACTATTTGCAATTCGATATGAAATCCATCCGACAAGAACTACAGTTTCCATCATTTCCTGAGCGTGCAATAACAGCAGGTAAAATATCATCAAGAACAAAATTAGGATTGCGATCAAATTCTGCGAATGCTATGTGATCATGTGATCTCCTTCTAATGTAATTATTTAGTGTCATTGAATAATGTTAAACATTAGTTTTTTTTTAATAAAACACAATATCTTAGAATTTGTTTTTGAATTTTTTATTTTACTAGATCAGACCTGGTCTAATGCACTTAGGTTTGGACTAGATAGGTTTAGGCTCATGAACAGTGAAGGCGCTTTTCACTGTTATGTAAAGTGAACAATGGAGAGTGATTTCACTCTCCACTGTTCACTTTGCATAACAGTGGAGATGGGGAAATGCAACAAATGAAGGAGAAGGAGAAGGGGAAGAGCAAAGGAGACGAGAGGGCTATTTTGAAAACTTTTTGAAATGGTTTCGTTGTCATTTGGCAAGAGACGGGAGAAGGGAACAAAGAGGAACAATGATGAAAATTTAGAAAATAACAGGATTTTTCCAAATCTGAACAATGGAGACCTTTCGGGTTGTTTAGGGAAATTTTTGCAATTGTTAATTATTTGCATTATTGGTGAAGGAGAGAGGAGAACACACCCTCACGAAAAATAAATCCAAATTGTTTTTAAAAAACTAAGTTTCAATCTCAATTTTTAGTGGGATTCACAATAATAAAAATGATTAATATATCTAACTAAATACTTATAAATAATATTTTTTTTGTAAACGAGCCGAAACGCCGCGCACTTGGTGGTGTTGATACTAGAGATAAAGACGTGAAGGTCTTCAATTGGTGATGCTTAGGGTGTCTTGTTCCTAGGGCCTTAGACCTTGTTTTTGTTCCCTAATTACCAAAACAAATTAAAAAGAAAAGAAAAGAGCAGAGGTACAGCTTCTTCTTCATTGTTGCCTTAATAACTGTTTATCTTCGTTAATCTAATTAATTTCCCTTCTTAATTCTAATAACTACAACTATTCATTGACTTTGGTTTTCTTTTGGTTTTTAAGAACAAAGGAGAGAGCTGGAAATAAGGGAGAGAGAAACCATGTTTTTTCCTCCATTTATGATGAGAAATTATATTAGAGATCAAGGAGCCATCAATTTCTCGAAGAATAACTTTCTTCTTTTCACCCGCCCTTAAATTCCTTGAAGGCTACAAAAGGGACTTGGCAACAATAAGACAATGGAAAAACACACAAACACACACACACGTACACACCCCGAATACACTCAAATTTTATTTTGACGAAAATGAACTTTGATTCTGATTTGAGTGTAACTTTTTTGTGCTTCGAACTCTATATAGATAGATAAGAGTGCAAGTGCCGTAACTTTATAAACAAGTTCAAATTCTATTCACTTATGGTATTTTGTTTTTTGTGACCATGAAATTCCCAAAAAAAAAATTCGATAAAAACATTTCATATGAGATTCAAGCTTTCAAAGAGATAAATGGCCCATTATTGAGCAATTCAAATGGCTAAAATATTGATAGGATGAAATATATGTTTTTATTTGTGTTTGAAAAATATTTTTTTAAAAAATTAAATTTGTTTTTATATTTTTAAATTATTTGATGTTTTAATATCAAAAATAATTTTTTAAAAATAAAAAATATTTTATAAAATAATTATTACTATATTTTATCTTATAGAACTCCACACTCAAAAAAGGCTTTAGTTGGGACATGACATGTTGACATGAACTCAAAAATCGACGGTGACTGATTATTCTCTGGCTAAAAAGTCTAAAAGCACAATTATTAAAACTTCTTATAGAAGACGATGGCTGCATTGACGCTCAAGAGTTTGAATACATGGAATGAGAATCTGTAAAATGAATGTCGATTTTAATCAATACATGGAAGAAAAGTGAAGTAGTCTGTGATGGGGTTCGTGGCATAATCTTTTATGGGTTAGATTAGACTTAGAATAGAGCTTAATTAAGCCTAAGGTTTTGGAATCTAAGTGGACCTCTCCACATTTCATTTTCATGTTATCATCCCGTGTTACTTTGTATAACCTGTTTGGTATTATAATATTAGTTATTTTTTAAAATATAATTTTAATATTAAAATATCAAAATAATTTAGAAACAAAAATAATAATTTAAAGCAAACTACTTATATAGAATGCTTCATTAGCTGGACTCCAAGTTATAGTTTTTTTTTTTTTTTTTTTATCATCATCATCATCTGTATTAGTAGGCTAAACTATCGGATTTAATTAAAATAGAGTAATAAGTAGGGTATATGATAATGAGCACTGTAGGATGCTAAAACATCGACACTGCAGGCAGCAAGGAGCAATCCCCATGTGGTTGTGATTGCCGAAAAGCTAAGTCATTCACTGTACATTGAGTAGTAGACGTATTCCCAGAATGCTAGCCTTTTTAAAGTATGCTCCATGATAGTATTCTTAATGCTTTTCAAATGAGCTATAGTTACATAGACTTAGATTTGTGGCCAAGATTCCTCTGCGGGTAGGATAAATTGTCACTCAACATAAAAAAAAAACAAAGAAAAAACACAAGTAATTGGTTTGATTAATAATTATATCGGGATATTAAGACTTTTCAAACACTGTTTTGAAAGACAATGTTTGATGGCTTCATGACCCTAAATGCAAACGGAGAAAGTTATTTTATAGGGTGGAGTTTATATAGTCTTTTAAATTCATTTTAGTATAGACCCTTTATAAGTTCTATCAATTATTTCTTAATGAAGAAGTACTTGGCTCTGCTAGACAGCATTGGACCTCACCATAATCATAGATAAGCTGGCATTAAAATGTCAAGACTACCACGATATTTTATTGCATATAAACTCTCCTACCTTGCTTAAATCAAAGAGGGCAAGAAAAGACATATAAACTATACTTTACCATAAAGTTTTCTTCCCTAGTATTTAGGTCGGAAATGGCAATGATTAAGGAGTGGCCCACGACAGGCAAGCTCCAACGAACAATGTCTGTCAGAAGGCAAATTATTGGAACTGGCAGCTGCTGGAATGCTGGTATACTTTCAACTTTCTTGGTATAAATTCTTAATTAAGGGCATGATTATGCATATCGATCCTCTCACAATCTTGATGTTCTAAGAAAACCTGCAGCAGGATCCAGCTGGGATCGAGACACACTCAGTAATTGTATATATACACGAGTTTTACTGGTATTTTCTTCTGAATCTGCTGTCAACTTCAGTAGCGTCTGCTAGCTATTCAGTTTGCGTTACTTTTTATGACAGAATCACACATATATAGCGATAAATCAGTGCCAAAAAAGCTTGCTTTTTGTGGATAAAGATGGCGTTGAAGCTTTGGTGTGACAGGATTTCTACCAGGAAGTTTCTCCTGTAAACTCGAGGCCGCTATGATTGGAGAGCCTAAGCCCAGAATTTGCTCGCCCTAAGAACACAAACCTATGATCTATAATATTATGCAGGAAATTCAAACAACCGAAACGTGACAATGGAGGAAGATATATTTATCTAAATGCGCTCGAACTACCGGCCGAAAAGTTTTCGAGGCCTCAAGATGATGATTACTTCTCAATGCCAACTAAAAACACTCGCAAGGAGTCATTGGTTAGCCGCTAGATATACATATTTTAAAAAAGTGCTAGAGGGTTTTTTTTTTTAAAAAATATATTAAAATAATATTTTTTATTTTTTTAAAATTATTTTTATATTAATATATCAAAATATCTGAAAATACTAAAAAAATATTAATTTAAAATTAAAAAAATTAATTTTATGCAAAATAAACCATGCCCTTGAGAATAAACAACTGATAGGCTCGCATCGACATTATCTTCGTTGGTCGTTAGATATTAAGTAAATGTGTCTGCCACATGGCTATGCTTTGACAGGACTTCGAATTTTTTGGCTGTAGCCTGTAGTAGGCCATAGCCAGATTATTATTTTTTTTTAGTTTAACGTGAGTGATTGGGTCAGTTTACGTGTATTTTAACTAATCTCACGAGTCTTGAAGTTAACAATCATATAAGCCTCCAGTAACCATTATATGAGCAACCCAGGACTCGAACTTGAAACCACAAAGGGAACAAATCTCTTAATCCTAAACTTTTACCATTAGACCACCACCTAGATGGTTCAAATTATTCCTTTCTTGACCCTTATAAATATTGTTATGAAATAAAGGCATAGTGGCATTGGTTAATTTAATTGAAACGGGATTATTATTATTTTTCAAAGTATTTTTTATATTAAAATATATTAAAATAATATATTTTTTTTATTTTTAAAAAATTAATTTTGAAATCAACACATCAAAACGATTCATAACACATAAAATTTTAATAAAAAAAATTAATTTTTTTAAAAAAATACAAATACAACCATGTTTCCAAATGTTTATAATTCGGCTGGGACTTTTAATTATTATTTAATAAGTTACGTAGAAAAATATAACTTATGTTGCTTCTTTGATGGAATTAAGAATCTTAATGAGAAAAGGATAAATTATACCTTTTCTTCTCGATGACATTTAAATTACAATTCTTCTTATCAAACAAATATTACAATATAATTAAATAAAAATAATGAAGGATTATTGCAACACACAATCATATATCTTAACTTGTATTTATTTTTAAGTTTCAAGATTTAGTTTTTAATTTTTATTAATAATTCTTTTTAGTATTTACGAGCATGTATAATTCTTCAACTATTTTATTAAATATATACATCAAATTTTAAGTTTTCAATTAAAAAACATATTAACTGTGCCTACACATTCGTTTCTTTTACTTACGTTCAGAATCTTTTTGATACAACTCACAGTGGAGCACAGTTGAATTATTTAGTAAATACTATTTAAGTTTATATAAAATCTTGTGCAGTTTATATATAAATATATCTTCTTCTTTTTTCTCAACTTCAACCTCAAATATATTTTACTCATTTACTTCTAGACAAACTTAAATCAACTTGGTAATGTAGGGCAATTCTAACCTAGTTTAATTTTAAACCATGCTAGATAAGAAATTGGGATGAAAAGTTTTTCCTTTTTAATTTCTATCCTTTTTTTTTTTTTTTTTATCAATAAACCATCAAGACAACTCCCACATTTGGTTTTGGGTTTTGCAAAATTCCCTTGAACTCGACCATTTCCGAAGAAAAGAAATATCGTTTAAATTATTTTCCCTCCTTTTTTTTTTTATTATTGTATGTGTCCGGGCCAGCTTGCGCGCACCACGACTAATCCCACGGCCCACTGAACATCCTGCAAGCCCAGTGAACAGGTAAGGCACCGCGAGGGTGATAGACATACCGCACATGGAGGACCCAATAAAAAAGAGAGGAACAAACTCTCCAGCCCCATTTCTACTGGGACTCGAACTGGAGTTCGAAGGAAGGAAAGCTGTCCCCTGCAACCACTGAGCCACACACTTGTTGGTCTTTCTCTTGATTACATAAATGGGCCAGAAGACAGACCACAAATTACACAAGAAGGACTAACTAAAGCCCTCTGTAAGAACCCCATTAATGATAAAAAGTCCAGACCTCAACTTGGCCGGAAGACAGTTCAACAATCTGACGGAAGAACCAAACGCCTCCCCTGAGTTTGCTGTTGTCTGGGATAGTCTGCTACGATAGACTTTAGCATCAAAAGATTGAAGAAGCTCCTCCGGGCAAGAATCTTTAACATAGACCTGATTAATTAGGCGGAGCTGTATTGAATTATTGCAGCAATCAATTACAGAATATATAGCCTTGCCATGTGAAGAACATATAAGAACCAACAACGACGACGCAGCAGTTCATCCATTCACATAAATATTACATCTTGAATTCTAAAACGAAGAAGGAAATTTACATCTTAGGCTGCTCCCCTGTTGCAGCAGGTAGTGATCTGGTTTCATCCATTGCAGTAACAATATATAAGAAGACGTTCTATTTACACGGCACTTCTCCTATTATAAATGTAAGATTTTGCAGAATAAACGTAGAAAGCCATCTGCACCACGCTCATCCCAGCTAGAAGCCAATAGAAGTAATCAAGATGAGCCCGATTCAGATTATTATCCAACCAGCTGTATCGGCCATTCCCACCGGTTGCTTTCTCAATGACAGATATAAGAAAGCTGCTTAGAAAGTTTCCAGCACCGAAGATACTAAGTTTGAGTGAAATACCAACGCTCCTCAGGTCACTGGGGACCTGATCATAGAAAAATTCTTGCAAGCCCACCACGGTAAACGATTGAGCAATTCCAAACAAGACATATTGAGGGATCAACCACCAAACACTCATTGGAATCGTCACATCTGGCAGATCAACTAGTCCATGTTCTTGGGCAGTTTTGAGCCTCTTCATCTCGACGAGAGCAGCAATGACCATAGTCGTGACAGATAAAAAAAAACCAGTTCCAATTCTCTGAAGCATTGTAATGCCAGAGGGTTTTCTGGTTAAAGCTCTTGCTAAGGGAACAAAGACACGGTCATATATTGGAATGAAGAGTACAATGGTGAGGTTCATAAAGGATTGAAGTGAAGCCGCTGGAAAATCGACACCGTGTGAAATCGATCTATCCATCGTAGCTGCTTGCTTAGTAAAGAGAGTTGATCTCTGCGCAAACACTACAGCAAATACCAAGCATGAAGTCCATATTGGAACAAGCCTAAGTAATGCCTTAGCTTCTTCAACATCACTGAGGCTGCATGCCTTCCCATCTTCCTTTGAGCAGTTTGGTGCAAGCAGGGCTTTGTTGAGGAACCTGTTACATTACAAGATTCAAATTGCTGTCTTAGAGGAGCTCTGGTAGAGCAAAGTAAGTCAGAGTGTTCTATGTAAATTTCATCGCTACAAGTTCATACGCTAGGGAAACCAGATGATGTCGAATCAGTAAAACATCCCAGAGTATCCCAAGTCATTTTACATGGGAAAGTAAGGATTCCCCCCGCTACAACTCGATAAGGGAATTTCTAGATTCATGCTTGATTTTTAAATATTTTAGATATATTACACAAGATAATTAGAATTTTAAATTTCTTTCTGAACTATTCACCTCGTGGGAAATTAATGTGATTTTAGATTTAGGTTACTGAACAGGCAGAGCCCAACAATAAAACTAAATAATGATTTATTATGTGCTGCAAAAAAAGCTATATAACTTAATTCTAGATGTTTGTCATCATTTTCAAATAGCTGAGATGAAGGTCTACAAAACATATGAAGGGCATATAACTCAGTTTTGTTGTTTCGAAGCCCAAAAAGCGATTTGAAAAACAAGGATTGAACCAACCCGAAATTCTTGCACTGCAAAGACTGTTTCGGTTTATGGCCCTTATCTCAACGCTCAGAGGTCCAAAAATTGCAAGATCAGTTTCGTTGGAAAGAAAATTTGATTCCCTACAATTTCTCGAGAAATAAAGATCTTTGAATTCACATGTTTCCTACCTTAAATTTGGCCCGCAATGTCTGGGTAGGAAGGAATTCAATGCAGAAAAAGAAACTTTCTTCATTACTACAAGGGTAGAAAAACCACAATATAAAAGAAGAGAAATGGGGTATGCAAACAGAGGAGTGGAGACACATAGAAACCTATAACATAGCAAAGAAAAATAGAGGAGGCGGCACCAACAGGAACAAAAAGAACAAAGGCAAAAATATTGAAGACCAGGGAGGACACCAATCTATTCCACTTAAATTTTCTGCTTTTGAGTGATGTTCATCGTATCAAGTTTATTTCTCTTTAATTTAACAATGGAATAGACTTTTATTCTGGGATTTTTTATGTAACCTTACTATAAATATATGAATAATTTCTTCGATTGAATTATTACATTAAGATGTTGAGTATTTCATTCTATATGTAATGCTTGCATGTGTTTGGCCAACATTTACATGATTTAGAATTCAATTTGAAACTAAAAATGATAATTGTTTTAACTATTGTTTGAAATACCTTAAAAAAATCTATAGGATAGAGATATCCTAGGAACTTTTATAATCATTACAGGTTTTATAGTACTTAATAAATTTCAACAAGTTCAGAACTTTTGTGGAGTATATGAAATTTATTTGTCGAAATAATTTATTGATGCTTAAGAAAGATTAATATTTACATTAGGAAAACTTGATTATCAACATTAGAAATAATTAATTTAATCAAGAAAGTTCACATAGACACAGTTACGGTAATTCAGAAATTCTAGAACCAATAAAATTGAATTCATTAATATTTAATCAATTGGTTGTTTGTTTTTAATCATTAATTTTTGTTTCATAAACTATCTCATTCGATTCCATAAATATATCATAATTTAAAAGACTTTGGTAATTAATAATAATTTTTACAAATTCTCATAGGATGTACTCTACTCATCATTTTATTACTTGTTACAATTCATGTATTTGGAAAATCAACCAACAACAACATTCAAGTTTTCTGTTCTCTAAATTATGCAGCTAGGAATCAACAACCTTTTGAAATCAATAAAGCATCTTGAAGCCGTATCGCATAGTAGTTGTTACCAACCCCATGCAAACAACAAATGAAATGCTTGAAGACCATACTCTCACATAGCCTTATAATATATATATATATATATAACATCTTGGATGCATCAAATTTATGTTTCTACAGGCATTCAACGGAGGTATATATCTCCAAACAACTGGCAAGAATAGCAAACAACCTCCGTTGAATGACTGTAGAAACATAAATTTGATGCATCCAAGATGTTATATATATATATATATATGTATGTATATATGGCCAAACACATAATGCGTAGATTTGGAAAACATTATTTTCCAAATCTTTTAGTTATACTAAATGAAAATCGAAGCACCGTAACATTTTTTTGTTTTTTTCTGTTTTCTAACTATTTTTTCTTTTAATTTAATAATTTTCTGGCCTAATTTTATGAAATCAGGTTTTAAATTATGAAAAAAAATATAAAATTAAAAGATAGAGGATTGAAAAGTAAAACATGGAAAAAATATATGACTTAATTGAAATTTATGATAATTTTTATTTTTATCTAAAACTTTAATTTTTTTCATTTCCAATCCTTAAGTTAGAGAGAGAAAAGAGAAAATGATATAAAAACAAGAAAATATTAAGAAAACTGTTAATTGTCACAATTTCATTAATTAAAATAGTTATGATTGGTGTCAATATATTTTAGTCAAATAGCAACATATTGCTTTTTTTTTTTTTGGAAAAAAAAAAAAGTAGAACAACAAGTCATTTATTAAAATAAAATATATAAAGAAATGACCCGGGCATATACAGGCGCAAACCCACCCACACGGGATTTTAAGTCTGACATAGTGGATCATTAAAACCCGCGTGTCTGACCTAACATTTCTTTTATAACATTCAATATTAGGTTTTTGATGATTTTTTTTATTTTATTTTCAATTTCATTCCATAATATTTAATTGGTTTTGAATTGGTTTTTTTATCATATAATTAAAAAAATTATTACTAAACCAATTTGAGTCTATAACCTAAGTTATAGGTTTTGCAAATTAATTTGATCTTTTTTTAAAAAAATATCATCTAATTTTTTTAAAGCCAAATCACTTTTTACAGGCTACGTAGGTTGCCTTTGGATTCACATGCTAGTCTTTACTATTTCTTTCAACCATTATTTTTACTTTTTTCTTTGATTGTTTTTTTTTAGACTCACCAAGTTAATAAAATCACATTAAAACAATTTTTACAGGCCTTAATTTAAAACCTGAATTTAATAAAAAGTCAAGTTAAGAATTTTCAAGTTTGAGCAACTAGTCTAGGTATAATGACAATGCTGAAAATTTCTTCATCAGATGGATAATTTTTTTTATATTCTAAGAAAATTTCACTTTGACGCGAAGCGTATTGAGATCTATTATCTAGTTATACCTTAAGGACCTCACAATTGACTAGTTTAGCTTTTATGTTGGATGCTTTAACTGGAGGTACTTGTGTTCGTGATTTTAGAGGTTATAATTGTTTAGTTGAGATTATATACAATTATATAAAACAATGTAAACGTATATAAACTTCTAATAGAGTTAATAGAAAAACCCTAAGCATATAGACAAAAAAAATAAAAATAAAATTCTAGTATGCAGACTTGATAATCATTGCTAACAAGATCCTCACTTGATTGTATAATCATTGTTACCTAAAATATATTATTCACATAAAGATATATAATGATATAAATTTTATAAACTTGTTGATTTAAAACTCATTGGAATATTTTTACTAGAGAATAATTTCCAATAAGATTTTAACTACTCCGGTTTTAATTTAAATTTAGCATATTAAAATAAATTTCTAACAACGTGTTCATAGGCTTCATGCCTCGGCCGTTTCAATTTGTCTAAAGTTTCAATTGAATTCATTAACTATCGCATTAAGGTATTTAAAATTCTCCATCCCATTTTTATGCATTTGCATTTGTTTTTGAAATTGTTCAAAGGGGCAGATGAATTGTATCTTACATGTACTGCTCAGAGCTTGGGCGAGGTAGGGTTCCTCGAGCTTCTTCTTCAAGTGCTATGGCAGAAGGGGTAGCTCTCCAACTCCTAATCGAAGACACAAAAACCGAACCAATCCTCAGAAATGCACTGTTCTTGTCCACTTTTACACTATATCGATACATCTTGGTGCCCAGTAAGAAGATGACAAGTGAAATAACCATCGCAGCACAAGGGATCCCGAATCCAAGACCCCAGTTAAGATTGTCTTGTATGTAGTTTAAAATCAGCAATGTTACCGTTGCTCCGCCGCTCTTGCAGCAATACCACCAATTGAAGAAGGAGCTCTTCGCTTTGGATTCCTGAGGGTCGTGCCCGTCAAACTGATCAGCTCCAAAAGCCTGAGCACAAGGCTTGTGCCCGCTTTCGCCAACCGCTACTAAATACAGAGCAAAGAAGAACAAAATCAGTTGAAATGGAGGAGGAGAACATGGCAAATCAGTAGCGGTGTGAGTCGAAAGTAGAGCTGATAGAGTCAACAAGCCGAGTCCCTGATACCAATGGACAAACCAGAACCGAGAATACGCATTTGTAAGAAACCTGTAAAACCTGAAATTTACTGCAGTTAAACTAACACGGTAACAGAGGGATTCTTTTTTGTTTTTACCAAGATATAGATAAGCGAAGCAACGATGATAGCTGTGTATCTGCCAAGAAAAGAATCAGCAACAAAAGCACCTAATATCGGCAGCAACGTCGCAGTCGCCGCCCACGTATTCACGTTCTCTGCCGCAGTAGCCGTCGACTGACCCAACGGACCGGTCAAATACGTTATCAAGTTGGAAGATATCCCGTCATACGCGAATCTCTCTGCAACTTCCACACCTTCACTTCCATAAAAAGAAGGGAAAATATAAGAAAATAAATTAAAAAATGAGAAATTCTTACTCGTCGATTAGTTACCTATGATGAAACCTGCGGATCTCCATCCACCAGAATTGGATCTATAAACGGGCCGGCCCTTATGGTCATCAGAGCCATCAACGATGTCGTATAAAGGTGGAGTTTGGAGTTCAGGAGCATGATTGGAGGTGGACATGTCCTCCGTGTTGCTTGTTTATCGTTACCCTTTTATACTGCAGCTGGCCGGACTTTGGATAATTTTTTTTTATTCCCGACGATTGATCCTCAACGCTCAAAGTCTTGGATTTTAGTAAACTACTTTTTTTTTACCTTAATCTTCAGTTACCTTTATCTTTATCATATTCCATCATAGGTTTAGCGGATAAGAATGAAGATGATTATTATGGTGTTTTTTCATTTATATAAAACTCATAGGTATTTTCTGCCTACATATGAAAATGCCAACAGAGTTACTCTTCCACCTATACAAATCCCATAGAGATTAAGAATACTTTGTGATCATGAAATAGCTCAGACAAAGCAATGAAGCCATTGATTCCTCCTCATCTTCATCATATTCCACCATATATAGGTTTAGCGGATGATAATGAGGATGATTATTATGGTATTTTTTCACCTGTACAAAACTCATAGATATTTTCAGTTTACCTATAAAAATGTCAATAAAAAAATATTTTAAGAGATCGAATAACATTTTATAACCTATTTTCATTTTTAAACTCTTTCGGCTCAAATTTATTGTATGTAGAGAAAACATTAAAATTATTTTTAATGAGATCGTTGAAAAACACAGTTGTAATTATATGTTTAAAAATTTTAAATTTTTTTATATGTTTTGAATTGTATTAGCATATTGATTTCAAAAATAATTTTTAAAAATAAAAAAATATTATTTTAATATATTTTAACATAAAAAAATATTTTAAAAAATAACCATAATAAATTTTTAAACGGACTTTAAGGACATAGAGTAAGATTTCATGGCAGACAATTACATCAACTTTTCAAAAAGCAACATAATTGTTTAACGAAAGTTCAATTGAATCTTATTAAGACATAATTGCACAGACTAGACAAGCGAGTCCTCTACAGGGTCGATTAACAGTGGAGCTCCGATCGCCATTTTTTATTCTAGCTTTAGGATATGCTTGGAATTAATAATGGTTGTAATTTAAAATATTTTTTATTTAAAAATATATTAAAAATAAAATTTTTTATTTTAAAAAATTATTTTTAAAATCAGCATTTCAAATTAATATTATAAAAATATATATATATATATAATTAATAAAAAAAAATATTCCCAAAACGGTGCCTTAGCCAAACTCTTCATAGAGCAAACAAAGCCCGTATTTGTTATAATATTATTACTTTTAAAAAATTAGTTTTAAAACCAGCATGTGAGAACACTTTTTTTTTTTTTTAATCTTTTTGCACGGTTGCATCTATTCTTTAATAAATGGGCTACACCCAAACAATTAGAAACAGATTTCTTTCTTTTTTTCCCTTGCCAATAGCTAGGGTATTCTCAGGGGTTTCTTTTTTCCATGAAATCAAATCTTGCAAAGTAATTATATTTTTTTTCTTGTTTGTTTCTCCTATAGTATTGATTTGGTTTTTACAAGAAATAAAAAAATATATAAAAAATTATAAAATAATTAAATTAAAAAATAAAAAATAATTTTTTACAAAAACACAATTGAACCATAAAAATAAACACAGTAAAAAAGGAAAAGCTTTAAAAACACTAGAGTTGTTCTAAATGTTGAATAATTTTTGAATTATCTCTATATATCCTCAAAGTTAAATTTAACATATTTTAAAATAAACTTTTTTTTTATTCAACAATACCATCTCTCTAGTTTTTCTCTCACCCTAGCAATTTTGACATAAATAGAAGTCAAATTAATCTTTACTCCAAGAACCAACCAAACCGAATCTTGCAAAGTTGATCAATCTGTTTGAATTCGATTTGGTTTTAGATTCAATCAGCATAAAGATTGGAGCTTGATGGCCACACTTTTGATAGAGTGAACAGAGAAAGTGCTTTTCATCTCTCGCAATTATACGGGGGCTCTTCGTCGTGTGCCCTTTTCAATTATTTGAGTGTAATAATTGTTTTTAAAATATTATATTTTTATTATTTTAAATTTATTTTAAATATCAACTTATCATAACAATTTTTAAAAAATTATACTTTAAAGCCATGTTTTGTGTGGAGGTGAGAAATCTTTTGCACGCTTGGCACTCCTTGTGTGGAGCCCGGCTGTGCTTCATGATGTACTCAAATAATGAAATATAAATATAGGAGAAGATATGAGTAAAAAAAATTGAAAAATTGATTGAATTGAGAAAATTAAAAATATAATAAAAAATCAAATTATGAAAAAAAATTAATTAAACTAATTAGAATTTTTTTAAAAAAATTAACCATTTAATTTCGATTTTATAAGTTTAAAATCGAAAAAATCGGATCGAATCTAAACAAAAAAATCTGTAAAAAATATTAATAATATTTTTAATAAATTTTATTAAAATAATACTAATACTAATATTTTGCTAAAAAAAATTGATGATTAACATATCCACAAGTTGATTAAAAAATCAAGTGAGTAGGAGGCTTGGACTTTCTATATTAGATTCTGGACTAAGTTAACAACTATGATCTGAAACCTGCTTATAGATTTGGGTTAGCAAGTAAAGGATCTATTTTACTTTTATGTGTTGGCACTTGGCATGTTTAAAGATTTATCACCTAAATATTGAATTTGATACTAACAAGTACATCGATTACAAAGCTAGATAAACACAATTTTTGAAGAATATTTTTATTTTTATTTTTTTAGATTAACGTGAGTATCCAGACCAGTTTGCGTGCACCTCGACTAATCTCATGGGCCCTGAAGTTAACGACTATGTAAACCTTTAAAAACCCTGAAGTTTGTGGGACTCGAATTAGTAATTTTTGAAAAATAAACTCAAAACATGACCAATTGAATCATACCTCTCAAGATTAATTTTTAAAAAATATTAATTTGTATGGTGATAAGCACAATCTTCTATGAGTGATAAATATACATATAATTAAGTGATAAATATAAAGTTCATACATGTATATATGTTTTCTTTTCCTCTCTTTTTTTCTTTTGTATTTTCAATCTAAGTTGTTTTGTATATTTTTTACAGATAGACAAATGCATGTTTCAATAGATTTTTAACAACAGTAGCACATGATGCTGGTGTTATGTTTTCATGACTAAAAATTAAAGATAATATGACTATCACTTTTTTCCTTACATTTTTCTCGTAATTATGTGTTAATTTATTCATACTTTTCTTTGATCATTGATATGTTTAAGAATTAAATTCTTAAAACAACATGTTTCATTTGTCTTAATACTTTGATTTTTTTAATAATAAATTATTATAATTTTAAGAGCAAGTTTCAATCAAAAAAAGAGAAAAAGTATTCTTTATCCAATTTTTATAAGTTATATGAGAAAAATAAACCAATAATTAATTTTTAAAATTTTCTTAAAAGATAAAAAAAAAATTCTAAGTTTTTTACTCTTATTATTAAATATTAGTGAGTCAAATTAATTTTAATTTGAATCGTTTTTAATTATGGAAATCAGGTTCATTTACTATTATCTATAAAATAAATGCCAGTATTGGTCTAAAAAAGTTAAAATATTATTTGAAAAATAATTTGAGATCCTTTTAGAGAGGGAGGGAGAGAATGACGTTTATATTTAATAATTAATAATTTTCTCGTGTAATTTTAATATTTAAAACACTATCATTATAAAACATAGTCCAATGTTATTTTTACCTAACTTTACATATGTTAGAAAAAACCTTCAGACATAATAATAATTTTATTTGAGTTAAATTAGGAGTCGTTGACCTTTTAGCTAATAAATGCCATCCTTTTAGGATAACCACATCTTGGTGAGAGTCAATTCTTATGCGACACCGTTTTAATTTTCTATCTTGATAGATTGTTAGAGGAAGTCGAGTTTTATGCATAGTTATTAAACCCGATCCGGGAATTAACTCGGCTAAAAAGCCGGGTTTTGGATTTTATGGATCAACCCGGATTAACCCAGGTCAACCCATATCAACCCGAAAATTCTCTATTTTTTTTTTAAAAGCTGTTGACATCAGCTTAACATAAAAGTAACATTCCCACAATTTTATAATTTACCTTTCCTTGTCAAATGGCTCCAAAAAGCAAATGCTACGTGGAATGCCCCATATTGCAATGCCCCACACACAAAACCTAAACTTTTCCCTCTCTGCCAAATAAAATAAGAAGTCGCCGCTCCCCTAGCTTTTAGATTTTCTCAAACCAGCCTCTCCCAAAACCAGCAAAAGCTTCGCTTCCCTTTTTGCTTGGCCAAAACAACTACCATGCTCGACTGCCTATCAAAAATTGAAAGATAAAAGACATTCTCTTCCCTTCTTTCTCCACTCTCGTTCTAGAAGGCATTCCATCAAGCAGCAGGAGACTAGAGAGCCACGACTTCTTTCATCCCTCTCTCCAACGAGAGAACCCCTCCTTCTTCCCCAGCCGCCTCCGTCTCTTGGCCAAACCAGAACCGCCGCCCACTGACACAGGAGACCAACCCGACTAGCCTCTCCTTTGACTAGCCTCCAACGACAGCGTCCCTCACTCTCCTTTCCTCTCTGCTGTTGCTAACAACAACTCAATGTAGAAAAGATGATGAAATAAGAAGGGAGACCGAAGGACAAAAACCACATTTGAAAAGGGGGGGGAAATCGGGTCTCGTCCGGGTTCGCCCGGGTCGTCCGGGTCATGGGTCGACCGGGTTTTGCCGGGTTGTTACATCAGCCGGTCTTTTAACAAATCCGAACCGGCCCAGGTCCCGGGTCGATCCACCGGGCCAGCCCAGGTTTAATAATTGTTGTTTTATGTACTGAAACTTTAATCTTTTAAAAAATTTGGCCTCCATAAATCCAAAAATAATCACATGCATGAAATAAAAAAAATATTGGGATTGGATATAGGATTCAACCGTGGTATCTTAGCTAATACTTTTTATATTTTATTTATTTTTATATTTTAAAAGTATTTGAAAAAATTAATTTTTTTATTTATTTCAAATTAATTTTTTATATATTTTTTTTAGTTTGTTGAATGTGTTATTTTAAAAAAATAAAAATAATATTATTTTAATATAGAATTCCAACCGTGGTATCTTACCTTACTCTACTAATAATATATTTGAGATTGTGATAATGGTGATGGTTTAAAATGTTTTTTTATTTAAAAATATATTAAAATAATTTTTTTATTATTTTTTAAAAATTATTTTTAACATTAAAACATTAAAATAATATAAAAATTTATTTTAAATTAAAAAAAAATTAAAAAAAATATAGTCTACACCATTTTTCCGAACACACCCTTTAGGGTTCTTGCAACGCAGGGAGAAAATCTACGTACCTCAGACGAATCTTAAATTCTTTCTTTCCCTTTAAATAATAATAATCTTTTCGAAATCTCTTTTTGTTACCGATTGGCAGTAACGGCGAGAGAATAAATCTAAATTGCTCTTTCCCTGTTATAAATGTATGATCTAGCAAAGTACAAGTAGGCAGAGAATCCCAAAGCACTAAGACCAGCAAGCAGCCAATAGAAATAATCAAGGTGCGCCCTGTTGAGATTGTTAGCGAACCAGCTCTCTTGACCATCTCCACTTGTTGCTTTATTGATGGTAGAGATAAGAAAGGTGCTTAAAAAGCTTCCTATT
Organism: Populus alba x Populus glandulosa; assembly: GCA_033617975.1. Classification (NCBI taxonomy): domain Eukaryota; kingdom Viridiplantae; phylum Streptophyta; class Magnoliopsida; order Malpighiales; family Salicaceae; genus Populus; species Populus alba x Populus glandulosa. The sequence continues at coordinate 13,764,126 of CM066161.1, forward strand.
CCAAAGATACTGAGGTAGAGTGCGATACCCAGACTCCTTAGTTCCTTTGGGACCTGATCATAGCAAAATTCTTGAAGTCCAACAATGGTGAGCACATCAGCAACACCGCATAGGATATACTGAGGAACCAGCCACCAAATACTCATCGGAACAGTCACTTTTGGAAGATCCACGAGCCCATGATCTCTGGCTGTTTCAAGTCTCTTCATTTCAACAAGAGCTGCAGTCACCATGGAAATCGCAGAGAAAACCATTCCTGTTCCAATTCTTTGAAGCATTGTGATGCCAGAAGGTTTCCGGGTTAGACCTCGTGAGATAGGGACAACAATGCGGTCGTACACTGGGATAAAGATCATGATGGAAAACCCGATGAAGGTTTGAAGAGAAGCAGCCGGAACTTTGAAGCCGGAGGCAATTTTTCTGTCCAGCGTAGCCCCTTGCTTTGTGAAGAAAGTTGAGGTCTGTGCAAACGCAATTGCATAAGTCAAACTTGTGATCCATATTGGGACAAGTTTCAACAACGCTTTTGTGTCTTCTACATCATTGACACTGCACACATTCTGATCTTCCAATGAACCATCTGGTTGAAGCAACGCTTTGTTGAGGAACCTTCAAAATAGGAGAAGCTAGCTGTGTTAGAATTCATAACAGCCTTTAAATGGAGATTGTTCTAGTCAAAACATTTTCCAGTCATTAAAGAAAAACTTATTCCTCTTACTTGAATTGTTCCGAGCATCGATCCCACAGGCAAGCATCCTCTTCACTAGGCACAGCCGGAGGAGTGGTTCGCCGGTTCCTAATCGCTCTAACGATCACCCGGCCGATTCTCATGAACGGATTTTTCCCGTTCTCTTTGGCGCTATACCTGTAAGTTCTGCTTCCGAGCAAGAAAACAAGCAGGGCAGCCACCAACACAATACAAGGGATTCCAAATCCCAGGGCCCAGCTGAGGTTATCTTGGATGTAGACCAGCACGATGAGTGTTCCGGTGATGCCAACTGATATGGCGAAATACCACCAGTTGAAAAATGAGCTCTTGGCTTTACTCTCCTTCGGATCTTGCCCGTCAAACTGATCACCTCCGAAGGCCTGAACGCATGGCTTGTGCCCGCCTTGACCGACTGCTACTAGATATACAGAGAAGAAGAACAGGATTACTTGAAACCGAGGAGGAGCACATAACCTAGCATCCTTGGTGCTTCGACAGTCATGGAGGTTAACAGATGTTAGCTTGGCTGCAAGTGTCAACAAGCCTAGTCCCTGTGAATCACCCAATTCAGGTGGATTATGATTAGTAAAGGAACTTAACAGTTATAAGACGACCGTAAGATGAACATCTCCTTGAATTTATTCGAACTCTAGGGACCTGGATGAAAACAAATGTCAAGTTTGAGGACTCCAGTTTCATTGAAGATTACTCCTTTGAAACAAAAAGTCAATTTTGTTGTGTTTTCTTCCCTGAACATAAATCCAAATTCAACATCACAAAGATTACGTAAACCTCATAGTATCAACGATTCTCAACATGGTGCCTAAATCACTACTTCTCGCAAATCCAGGTTTTGGAGGGCTATATTGAGAAACTATAAATAATCAAAGGACTACTATGGTCTAAGATGTAGTCCTCTCTATTAAACAATTTAAATTTTTTTTCATAGATGGGTTTTATCATTTGAATATTTTTTGGGTTTCGATTTAGGCAATATTTGGAAATGCGGTGCAAACTATTTTTTTATTTAAAATGAATTTTTTTATATTTTTAAATTATTTTGATGTACTAATGTCAAAAATAATTTTTTAAAAATACAAAAAAAATTATTTTAATATATTTATAAATAAAAAGCACTTTAAACTGTTATCGATACTATAATTTCAAAAATTTCTTTAGAGAGTGTGAGAGGAGCTCTCTGTTTTTTAAAATTTTTATTGGTTTTTTGTTTGTCTTAACTTTTAGAATAATTTTATCTGTTTTTAATTTAGTATTTTTTTCCATTGATTTATTTGCCTGGATAGAATTAAACTTATTTCTGTTAATCTAAGGAATCTAGATTTTTTAAATATAATATTTTACATTTTCTATTCTTTATTTTATCTTAACTTTTAAGTATAATTTTAGCTCCTTTTTGGTTTATAAGCTTCATAATAACTATATATTGTTTATTAAAAAAATAGTAGAAATATTGAGTCCGATTAAATGATGATCTAAGTGCCCGTGAATCAGATCCAAATGAAACAAGACCTAAATTTCATCTAATTTATTTATTAAATCAAATAAAAATAAAATCTAATTGGAATGAGATATCTCAAACCCGACGGGTCGTATCGAATAAAATTCTCATCCGTGACAACATGTCACTCCGCTGTCTAGTCGGCCGAAAAAAAATAGAGAGAATAAGAGAAGTGGAAGACACGAATGACACGCATGGAAAATCCACTGGCCTATTATCACCTAGATTATATTTGTTTTTATATTTTAAAAAACAATTATTATAACAAGACTTCTTATCAAGTCTTGAAAAATAGGCATATCATTCAACAATTATTCAAGATATTTCATGTAATTATTTAAATATTTAGTTTCAACATGAATTAAACTAAAGGGATATAGATTAAATAATCATATTATTTTAATTAATTTTAAATTAGTACATAATAATACTAATGTGAAGACTTCATTAAATGCGTCTAATGTGTTCAACTTTAAAGTGATTGGTGTTTAGGTGTAAGGAGTAATTGTTTTTTAAAGTATTTTATATTTAAAAATATATTAAATAAAAAAATTATTTTTAATATTAATATATTAAAATAATTCTAAAATATTAAAAAAACTAATTTTTTTAAAACACTATTTGAAAAACAGTTCCAAACAACACGAAATTTACTGTGTATCAACTATTACAGTTGTTTGTAACAGAAAATACGAAACAAATAATATAAAAAACACACACACACACACATATATATATATATATTATTTTAAAATAACATAAACTTAATTTATTTTATGTAATTATCTCTGTCTTTTTAATTATGCAAACACATTTTTATTTTTTAAAATATATATTTTCTATAATGAAATACTAATTAAATACAATTTTAATATATATTATTGAAGATAATGCAGATATACTGCAGATATTGTTGAAGATACTGCAGATATTCTAATGGTGTCATTCCCTAATATAACTTATTTGTTGTCTAATTTAGATATAATTGTGTTTTCATTATTAGTATATAATCTTAACAAGATTTATGAGAGAAATCATGTGCAAGATTGTCTTTTCTTGCTGCATAACAGCCAAAGAATGATTAAGAACTCTGTATCCGCAAATAAATGTCTCAAAATTCTTCATATATCAAAATTTAATCTAAAATTGCCATCGTGAAAGCAACTAAACTCTCGTTCAAACCTCCATAAATGAGAATAAAATTAAACTCCGTAAATATGACCAATCATGTCCTAATATTGTCTTCTGGGATTAAGAAAAGTAACCTACGGTAAAAAAACAGGAGAGATGAGAGGGAGGAGGCTAACCAAGATGTAGATGAGAGAAGCGGCAATAATAGTCCGGTACCGGCCAAGAAAAGAGTCGGCAACAAAGGCTCCTAAAAGAGGCAGCAACGTGGCCGTGCCGGACCACGTATTCACATTGGCGGCGGCACTGGCCGTGGACTGACCAAGAGGACCCGTCAAGTACGTTATAAGGTTCGAAGATATCCCATAATATGCAAACCTCTCTGCAACTTCCACAGCTACACAAAAACACAAGAACTGCAAAATTCAATGAACAAGTTTCATCAGAAGCTTCAGCTCAGATGATGAAATTCTTGATACACGGACGTACCTATGATGAAAGAGGCTGATCTCCAGCCACCTGAGGTAGATCGGTGAACTGGGCCGCCTTTGTAGTCGACGGAGCCATTAACAGTGCCTTCTGCTGCTTCCATTAGACGGGTAGGAGGACATGCTATTAATCTCTGTGTCCGAGTAAAGTATAGTAAATTGTCAGCTAGTTAGCTGGCTACTTATAAGCAAGCCAAATGATAACTATTTACCTGATAAAAAAAGTGCCAGTTGACCCAATTTTGCTGCCATTTGTTTCTTTAGTCTCCATAGGCTGCCATTTTCTAAGTTTCTATAATTGCAAATTGGGACCTACCATTGTACTTCACAATAAATTTGATGTTTTTTTTTTAAGAAAAATAACATTTTTGAATAAAACAATCTACTAGGTTGTGCTATTTTCAATATCATAACTCATTACATTACAAAATTTTGAATTTGTGCTATTTTTTCCAAATTTGTTTATAAAAAAACTGTTATTTAAAAAAAATAAGATTTCCCCCCCTTATTTTCTAGTTACGAAAACAAATTTCTTAAAACACCAATACACACATATTGCTTTCTTATTAGTATCTTATTAAAATGAGTGTCTGGGTTAATTTATGGGCACCTCAATTAATTTTATAGGTTCTGAAATTAACAACCATATAAGTATCTAGTAACTCTGAGATTTGTGGGATTCGAACGAGTGATTTCTAAAAAACAAACATAAAAAACATTTTTTTTTTATTATGTGATGGTTATCCAAATTATGAGTAAAAAAATTTCAATTGGATTAAAATTAAATCAAGAAATTTTGATTGTCATGTAGTAAAAAAATTGAATTGGGTTATAATTAAATATGAATACTTTTTTTTTAATTGAATTGACTTCTTATAATCATATTTTACATCTTATTTCTTTTCAAACTTGTCGGAATTCAATGTCAAACTCGTACAACAAACTTACCCTCCCCCCACAAGTATCACTTACTTGAAGTCAACCCTCAAATAATTAATTATCAGCTCTCTTTACGACAAAAGGACACACCTAGAATCAAATTCTTTTCTCTCTTTTAGTGATTTAAAAATATTTAAAAAAAAATTAATTGTTTTTAAATTAATATTTATTTGTGTTTTCAAATATTTTAATATGCTAATATAAAAATTAATTTTTAAAAAATAAAAATATATTATTTTGATGTATTTTTAAGTGAAAAATATTTTAAAAAACAATCGCACTCTCGAATACTTTTTTAAAGATAAAAATATATTAGAAATTTGTATTAAATAAATATAAAAATTATGGTAATAATTATTTTTTTAAAATTATTTTTAACACCAACTCATCAAAATAAAACAATAATTTTTTTTAAAAAAAATTCAATTTTCTTTTAAAAAATTATCTGAAACTCAATTGCAAACAACCTTTTTTACTGAAAAGAAAAAACCAACTCAAAAGGCACCCATAGATTGTCTGAAGTCAGCTGCTTTAATTGACTGTTGAAATCAATCACACAGTAAACATCAGAATCATATTATATGTCAGTCAATATTGTAAAGTTACCCACGATGAAAAACCAGCGGATTTCCATCCACCGGATTTGGATGTACAAAACGGCCGGCCTGTGGTGCCATCTGAACGGAGTTTCGGTGGCCATTTGTGGTCTGTATCCACACTCTCGATGCAGCAAGCAGGACTTGTATTTCCCTTTTACCATCTCCACATAGAGTTTTGACACTTTCATTTGCTTGTGTTCGCCGACATTCTATATTTGTATGCTTTTCAGTAAGCTCACGCACGTCGTTTTCTTCGTTTAGATTTCCTTTAGGTTCTCAGGTCTCTGTCAATGGCGTTTTACTGCTTGCATAAGTGCGCATTACAGTGACTTTTTCTTCTTCCCTTTTCATTTCATGGAGAAAAGGATAATTAGGTTTCATTTTGGTAAAACCAAACTCTCCATTTCCTCCCTCAAAATCATAAATATTTTCTTCCTGCCTTCTAATTCTTTTTTTATTATTATTAACTTGGATATCTAGATCATTTTATATATACTTCGATTAATTTTACGAGTTATGAAATTAACGACTATATAACCTTTCAAAGACTCTAAAGGGACTTAAACTTGTAATCATTAAGGAGTAAACTCAAGGTCTGATTAGTTAAGCTATACATTTTACAATAATGCTCAATAGTATTATGGTTTCATTGTGCCACCCAGCTTTTTTTTTGTTGGTTCGATCGGTCTACGTACCTTAATTTTTTTATACAACTCTTTTTTTTTAGTTGTTTAAAATCAATTATAAAAAAAATTATTGAGATTATATTCAGACTTTTATTCCTTTAAATAACATTCTATTTTAGTTTTATTCCTTTATATAATTTATTTGGAGTGAATTGGGAAGAAAGAGAGAAGAAGAAACTAAAAAAAAAATAGGGGAAACATGCAAAAGAGGAAAATTGAAATAAATTAAAGAATGAAAAATTAGAAAAATTATGGAAAAGAGATTTTATACATTAAGAGGGGGAAATTTAATTAACTAGAAATCCATAGAAAAGAAGGAAACAATGTAATTATATGATTCTTTAAAATTAGTAAAAATGATTTTTTTTTCCAACATTACTGATATTAAGAGGTGTCATACATAGATATAAAACAAAATATCTTTCGTTTATTTTATTTTAATTATCTCCTAATATTTTTAGTTTTTTTTCTTATTATTATTTTAATAATCTCCTAATATTTTTTTCGTCTTTTTTTTCTTAATTGTTTACCATGAGCTCCAATCCTCCCGAGTCCAAAACCAAAATTAGAAAGCACTGGGAGAATTTCAATAAGAGAAAAAAGAAGACAAATACTTAATTTAAATGAAATCAAAGAGATATATATTGTCGTGTCCTTACAACCTCAAGAAAGAAGTATAGAGCCCAAATGAACCTTAATTTCTTTCGTTTCATTTTTAAATTATCATAATCTTGTACATAAAAAGCACTTCTTGAAGCTGTTCGGCAATAACGGTAAAAGAATAAATCTAAATTGTGTTTCCCCTGCTATAAATGTATGATCTTGCAAAATACAAGTAGGCTATGAATCCCACTGCACTAAGACCAGCAAGCAGCCAATAGAAATAATCAAGGTGGGCCCTGTTGAGATTGTTGGCGAACCAGCTCTCTTGACCATCTCCGCTTGTTGCTTCATCAATGACAGAGACAAGAAAGCTACTTAAAAAGCTTCCTACTCCTAGGATACTGAGGTAGAGTGAGAGACCCACACTCCTTAGTTCCTTTGGGACCTGATCATAGAAAAATTCTTGAAGTCCGACAATGGTGAGCACATCAGCAACACCGCATAAGATATACTGAGGAACCAGCCACCAAATACTCATCGGAACCGTCACATTTGGAAGATCAACCAGCCCATGCTCTTTGGCAGTTTCAAGTCTTTTCATTTCAACAAGAGCTGCAGTCACCATGGAAATCGCAGAGAAAACCATTCCTGTTCCAATTCTTTGAAGCATTGTGATGCCAGAAGGTTTCCGGGTTAGACCCCGTGCTATAGGGACAACAATGCGGTCGTATACCGGGATAAACAGAATGATGGCAAACCCGATGAAGGTTTGAAGTGAAGCAGCCGGAATTTGGAAGTCTGAGACAATTGTTCTGTCCAGCGTAGCCCCTTGCTTTGTGAAGAAAGTCGTGGTCTGTGCAAACACAATTGCATAAGCAAAACTTGTGATCCATATTGGAACAAGTTTCAACAACGCTTTTGTGTCGTCTACATCATTGCCACTGCAGACGTTTTGATCTACCAATGAACCTTCTGGTGCAAGCAACGCTTTGTTGAGGAACCTTGCACAACAGAAGCTGCTGTGTTAGAACTTAAGAGACTTTAATCAAGAGAAGAATTGAAGAGTTGTTTCATTTAATAAATTTTCCATGAACCATCCTCTTCATCTTAATGTAAAAGCTTCCTTTTTGATGAAGTTACGTCTCCTCCACTTCATTTCAATTCTTAAAAAAAGAACAAGATTGTTTTTCTTACTTGAATTGCTCGTGACTTTGATGCCACTGGCAAGCATCCTCTTCACCAGGCACAGCTGAAGGAGGAGTCGTGTGTCGGTTTCTAATTGCTCTATGAATCACCCGACCAATTCTCATAAATGGATTTTTCTCATCCCCATTGACACTATACCTGTAAGTTCTGCTTCCAAGCAAGAGAATAAGCAGGGCAGTCGTCATCACGATACAAGGGATTCCAAATCCAAGGGCCCAACTGAGGTTATCTTGGATGTAGACCATCACGACGAGAGTCAAATTTATACCAACCGATGAGTAAAAGTACCACCAATTGAAAAATGAGCTCTTAGCTTTACTCTCCTTTGGATTTTGTCCATCAAATTGATCAGCTCCAAATGCCAGAGCACAGGGCTTGTGTCCACCTTGACCAAACGCTACAAGATATATAGAGAAGAAGAACAGTGTTACTTGAAACTGAGAAGGAGCACTTAACATGGCATCTTTGACGTTTTGAAAGTCATGAACACTGTCAGATGTTAGCGTGGCTGCTAATGTCAACAAGCCTAGTCCCTGTGAATCATGCAACGCAGGTGGAAGATCATTAGTAATTTAGTATTGGAACATTAGTGATGATACGACATTACAATGAATATATTCCCTGCGTTTACTCTTAAGTAAGAATGCATCAGCTTTAACACCGTATCAGAGCTGTAAAGAACCTGTTAGCTTTGTCTTGTTGCTGCTCCTATCGTCCAGATTGTTTGCAGGATTTTATCCTTACAAGACTTTTGCTAACTTGAATTACATAAACACTCTTTTACTGTTGTTGTTTCAGCCTTTTATTGCCGTGTTTTGTTACAATTTTTACTTTTATTTTGCTATGGTATTGCTATTTTTTTTTTTTTTGCCAATGTTTTGCTATTGTTTTCGCTGCTGTTCCAGCTGAATTTCTGTTATTCTCACTATTGTTTCGTTGCACTGTTGCTTGTTTGTAGAACTATAATCTTCATGCCATTTGTTGTCTGTCGCATTACTACTGTATTTCTCTGATTTGACTATCTTTTATCAACATGATTGAGTCAAAAAATTCAGCAATACAATATGGATATATATTCTTGTCAAGATTGGATGATATATACTACCAAGTGATCTTATTTGAACAAACTCATTTCCAAAACCAACTATTATTATATATTAAAACCTTACTTAATAATTAAAGTTATTAAATTAAGATAGTTTTTTAATATGGTATCAGAACATTGATAATCAAGCGATTATAAGTTCGAATCTCACCATTTTTATTTATTTTTGTAAATTTCAAGCCTAAAAAACTTTCGCTTAAATAATATGTTAGAAAATAATATAAATCATATCTGATTTTATCTAATAATTTAATTTATTAGATTAAAATGGTTTTTTTATAACATGTTAACAATGTCAACAGTGTTTCTATGCTGTTCACTAAATCTGGAACTATTGCTTTAACTTCTACTTCATCACCGGACCAAACATTATTAGTTCCTTTTCTATTCAATAATCTTCTCTCAATGCATCGGCAAAGGAATTAAGTTTTATAGTATTAATATATTCATGTTCTTGTCTTTTTCAGGATATCAGCAGCAAAAAGATTGGTGGGTGTGGTGCTAAGAGAGAGTGGCTATATTACATCGATGACATCTATTTCAATAAGTGTTTGTCTACTATGGAATCGGGTTGTCAATAAAAACATTTATTTCTAAAATTATTTTAAACTACAATGTTTCTGATTTTGTGTGTGAAACTTGTATTTTAGCTAATAGCCACGCCATGTTTTGAGGTCCGACAGCCACGTTAGATTTATTAGTTTGGGATCCGGTAGTCTTGCCGGATCATGTATTTTTTTAAAAAAAAAAATTATTTATAATTATTTTACAAATATATTTATTTTGTATTTTTATTTTTTTCTTTTTAACCAAGTATGTTTTTATTTTTTTATATATTTCTTTCTTCTATTTTGGGACATTAAATATATGCATTCCTAAAATTCACTTAATTTTTTTTAATTTGTAATTTTAGTGAAGAAATTATCTATAAAATTACAAAAATTAAGATAATCAAAGGGACAATAAGTCTTTTACATATATATAGTATTTTCTTTTCCTATAACATAATATATCAATTCAAAAGTTTTCTCTTATGATTATATATTTCAAATTTTCATATATAGCGAATAATTATAATATAAAATAAACTCTCCTTGTAACAAACTTTGACAATTAGATCATACAGCATCTCAAATTTAAAAAAACATAAACCCTTTAAAAAATTGTTCAACATTTGAATGGAAACATAAAATTAATATTTGCATCCATGATGCATATAAAAAATGAAAGTTTATATTTGAAGACTTGAAATAAATCATTTAAAATTTAGTTTTTTTTTTCATTCTTTCTTCTTCGAATATAACAAATTATAAAATAAGTTACATAAACAAAAAAGAGTTTGCAATTAAGTTCTATTGCATATAAATAAAAAATCATGCTTGAATGAGGTAGTGTTTGTTTTTACAATCCAATCATGCTTTTAAACAATTTTAAATTTTTTGACTCAGACAAGCTAGTATGACGTGGTTGCCAAGCTTGGGTCTGGTAAACCATGCCAGACCAAGGTGTGCTGGTCTGGCAATCATGCCAGACTAAAAGTGCTTGAGTTTTGCAACCATATCAAACCCAAGTACCTTGGGTATAGTAAACATGTCTGATTTAACAAACAATAAACAAAGAGGACAATTGTGCACTTTAGTTGTTATGAGAGAAAAATGAAAAAAAAAAAAAAACACAAATAATCGATCACCAGCAGTAATCCAACCATTATCTGTCTACACGCACAGCACCATGTGTAAAAAGGCACTGGTGACCATCCAGTTAGACGGTGAATGACCAAATTTAGCCACCTGGAAGCGTCATACACGCCACCTTAATGGCGTGGGCGCTGCCTACTCGTTAGGACATGAGGAACACGCGTCCACAATTTTTCGATTAAAAAATAATAAATACATCTTAAAAATATTAAAACGCCCCTCATGGTCCTCTTAATTATATAAAATACTCATGTAAAATTATCAAAATACCCTTAAAGGCAAAGTTTTTTTTTTTCTGAGGTTAAAAGCGTTATTTGACTGGACTTGAAAATTGAAAAAACCTGAATACTCTTATAGAAAAAAGTCAGAAACAATTATCTACCCGTAAAAAAATAAGAAATTAAAAATAAAACTACTATTATAATCTATAATAAAAATTCTCTTGATTTGTAGCAACTTCACCGTACCATTTAGCTTTTAGCTTTTGTTAGAATTATCATATATATAATGTATAATGTTTTTAACTTCATTAAGAAATACCACAGCCAAAAAAAAAAAAAAACAATATCTTGTAATGGTATAGCTTTTAGCTATTTCTAAGTATCTTTTTGCCCGCAACAAATTCCGGATTAGTTTTTTTGAACAATCCTATGCAATTACGAGCAAGGACATTACAGTATGAAACTAGGGTGATGATTCATGATTGTCACTACACCAGAACCGACCGGTATCCGCTGTTGGCAAAGAAAAGGGAAAGGACGTTGATGTCCTTTCCAAAGTCTCAAGTAATCCACATATAAGTTTACCCACATTTATTTTTTTAGAAAAAGTAATGTAAAATTGATTTCTTTTTGTTTTATTCAACGAGTCCATTCATGATTGAATAAATATGAATTCTTATTTTAAATTTAAAAATACATTTTTTATATTTTTTAAAGTAATCTTGAAACAATTTTATTTTTAATTAATGGTAAAGAAGCTGACTAGGTTTAATAACCTCCAAGTTAACAGCTTTCCGAGATATTCAATCAAATTATTTATTTGATCATGATTCATGAATATTAAAAATGATCAAATATACATAAACAAAGGAATTAAAATATTACCGTGTGAGACACGAGATTGGATGTGGTCCCGAGGTAGGTGACATATCACATGCTTGTAATAATGTCTGCTACCATCTTGTAAGCATATTAATATTAATTCTCCACATCCTTTTTTTTTTCTTTTGTTTATCTTGAAGGCGTAGGGGGTACGTGGAGATACAGATATTTATGAATATTTATGAGTATAATAGTTGTTATTTTTTAATATATTTTTTTTAAAAAATATTTTTAATATAAATATATTAAAATATCTAAAATTATTAAAAATTAAATTTAAAATAATTAAATTTTTATAAAATAATATTAAGAATGCAGTTCCACACGGCACCTATTATCCCAGACCAAGCAAATCGAACGCACGACTCCATAAAATTGTGTCTTCTTATTAACAGGTGTGTTAAGGTAGAGGTGATTATCACTTTATATTATAGAAAAATATCTTTTTTATTTTAGGCTCTTATTTTTGTATTTTTAAAAAAATAATAATATTTTTTTACTTTAAATTGATATTTTTTTATATTTTTAGATTATTTTAATACGCTGATATAAAAAATAATTTTAAAAAAATAAAAAATATATTTTTAAATAAAAAAATACTTAAAAACAAAAGTAACTACAAGCTATAAAATAACGTTTATATTTTATATTAAATGGTGTACAGTAAGTTGATCAATAGAATAAAATTTTCGTGTTTATACTGTTCGATGAAAATATGTGAATCAACGGTCAGATTTCATCACGAGAGCAAGTAACTAATTTTAAAAAATAAATAATAAAAAAAGCATTGGTGGAGAGATGAGAGGGAGGAGGCTGACCAAGATGTAGATGAGAGAAGCGGCAATAATTGTCCGGTACCGGCCAAGAAAAGAGTCGGCAACAAAGGCTCCTAAAAGAGGCAGCAACGTGGCCGTGCCGGACCACGTATTCACATTGGCGGCGGCACTGGCCGTGGACTGACCAAGAGGACCCGTCAAGTACGTTATAAGGTTCGAAGATATCCCAAAATATGCAAACCTCTCTGCAACTTCCACAGCTACACACACACACAAGAACTGCAAAATTCAATTACCAAGTTTCATCAGGAGCTTCAGCTCAGATGATGAAATTCTCGATACACGGACGTACCTATGATGAAAGAGGCTGATCTCCAGCCACCTGAGGTGGATCGGTGAACTGGGTTGCCTTTGTAGTCGACGGAGCCATTAACGCTGTCATCTCCCGCTTCAATTAGAGGAGCAGCAGCACCGCTTCTTTCGGTGCCAGATGAAATATTTGAAAGATGAGATATAGTCATGGGTAGCTAGTAATTAGCTAGCAGTTGCTTCTCTAAGCCAAATGATAACTATCTACCTAATACGAACATGAAAACTGACTCCCTTTTGGTACCTTATGTATCTTAATTTCAATAAGTTCAAACTTGTTCCTGCCTCGACTCTGTTGTTTATATCTGCAGTCTTTGTTCACAAGTCCTCTTGTTTTCTCTTCATTTTCCGGACTTGTCTCTTTTCATATGTTAAGAGATGATTGATAAAGAAGATACATACTAACTATTCATCCAAGAACGTGACCCCTGTTTGTCCTTCAGGCCTGTTTAGTATCGTGGCTTGGGCTGGTTTCGCCACCAACAAAACATTTTAAAAATATTTTTAAAAAATTTTAAAGTTTTTATTTAAAATTAATATTTTAATATTATTTTAATATGTTGATGTAAAAATAATTTTAAAAATATAAAAAAATAATATTATTTTAATGTTAAAAAGAGGATTGATAAAAAAGATATATACTAACAATTCGTCAAAGAATATGACTCGTGTTTGTTTTTCATGCCCCGTTCAGCCTTCAATCCTGTTTAGATCTGTTTTGAATTATAACAGTGACCGCGGTTTAAAGTATTTTTTACTTAGAAATATATTAAAATAATAATTTTTTTTAAAAAAAAAAATTATTTTTAATATCAACACATTAAAACAATTTAAAACATTAAATTTTATTTTAAATTTCGTTTGGCAACGAGGTGGAGGTTGCGTTTCTGAAGAAACGCAATGACTGAGTGTTTGGTTAAATAAAAAAAGCTATTTACTGTGCGTGGGTCCCTCCATTTATTGTGTTCTCGCCGCAGGAAAATTAAAAGCAGCAAATGGCTGCTTTTTGCATGGCAGCTCCACTGTTCAGTGAACAGTGGAGCATGCCTGCATTTTTTTTTTTAAATAGTGGAGGCATGCACTGTTCAGTGAACAGTGGAGCATGCCTCCACTGTTCGCTGAACAGGTTTTTTTTTTTTTTTTTTTAAATACCAATGTAGTTAATTAATTTCACTCGTGCTATTTCATGTGAACAACAATTTTTTTTTAAAAAAAAAAATTAGTTTAAGGTGAATTAAATTTACTCGTAGTGTAATCTTAATTTTATTCTTGATAATATTTTATCTAATTTTGTACGTAATGGAATTGTAGATAATTTTTTGTTAAAGTGATTTTTTTAAGTAAGATTTATTTCATTATGTATTAGCAATAGTTAAATCCATAAAATTTAAATTAAAAACCATCAATATTAATATATATTTTTTAAAATTATTTTATAACCTCAATTTCAAAAGCATTCTTAACCAAACACATTAAAACTACTTTTTCTTCAACCTTAATTTTAACCACAGTTTTAACCAAACATCTATTTTTCCAAACCAACCTCAACTAAAAGTACTTTTTACAAAACAACTTTTTTCAAACCACAACCATAACAGCTACCGCAATATCAAAGACACCCTAGCTTTTTCTTAGAGTTGCTTCTACGTACTGTTGAATTAATTTGTCATTACATAGGCCAAAACAAACTTTAGATATAAAATCATCTCCTGGAGAGACCTATGGATGCATCTTCAGCTGCATTAGGATTTTGGTGAGCTTGCCATTGCACAGATCTAGAAATCAAAGTATGTTAGTCGGCCAGCAGGAAGAGACCCATTTTCTTGGTGAGTTTTTATGAATTATACCCTTCTTCAATGCTTCCACAAAGCTCAAATTACAATTATGCTGTAGGGCATGGTTTATACCTTATACAGTCGGTGGGCAAGACATGCATGGCGAGTTTATAGCATAGTTATCAGTCTAAGAGCTGAACCGGTTAAAGGATTGGGTCTCAGGTTATATAGGTTGATTTCATGTCAACTCAAATCAACCAGGAAAAATTTTTTTTTAAAAAAATCTTAATATTTTATATAAAAAAAATTAAAAAACAATCTATATAAATATAAACTATACATGTTGTAAATAATGAAGCTTAAAAGATTATTTCAAAGGTTTTTTATTCCACATTGAAAATATATTATTTTATCATTTTAAGTTGAAGTATTTAAATCAAAAAGATTTTTTTTTATCTCATATTAAAAAAATTTTAATTTTTTTCTTGTGAATATAGAGTACATATACTAAATGACTTCAAATCTCACATTGAAAAAAATATTTTTTTTATTGTAAATATAGAGTATATATACTAAAGAGCTTTAAATCTCACATTAAAAAAATAAAATATTATTCTAATATTTATATAATAAACTTTGAAATGAGTTAATAATCAAATGAAAAATATGAAGAAAAAGAAAAATCTCTAGCAAGGAGAAAAAACACATTTTAAAAAAATGATTTTCAATGGATTTTACCTAGTCACCCCAAGTTTCGGGCTGACCCAGCGGATCAAATGATTTTCTTAAGGCCAATTGCTAGCCTGGGTTTTCAATGAAATAGACCTGGCTAAGGCCTCAGGTCACCAAGATCCAGGGTTGACCTGTCAAACCGGGCCGGGTTTGATAACTATGGTTTATAGGTTACGCAAACGTCATTTTAGCAAGGCAAATAAGGTAGTAGAATCGGTTCTTTTTCTAGGTGATGTTTGAGAGTGTAGTTGCTGTTATTTTTCAAAATATTTTTTGAAATGCATCAAAATAATATTATTTTTTTATTTTTATATTAGCATATCAAAACAATCTAAAAACATAAAAAAATATATAATTTAAAATAAAATAAAAATTAAAAAAAAACACTTTTAAAATATAAAAACAAATAACATAATATTTTAATTCCATTATTACTCAAAAGAGTTCCAGTACAACATCAATTCCTTAACACATATAACAATTATAAACACGAAAGTTTGACCCTCTTCGTGAGAAGAAGAAGAAACACTTGGCACGTTGAACAGTATATTCCTGATAACATTCCGTCCTTTCCATTTCATAAAAATAATAATAATAATAAAATAAAATATAAAAAAACACTAATTCCCAAGTTTTTTTTTTCGGGTGTTGTACGTAAATTAAATGAGAGGAGAGGGGAGGAAAGGAGAAGAGAAGGGACCAACCAAAATGTCGACTCATCAACACATGTTACTCTATGAGAGAGAACTTGTCCTGATGAAGCTGCGAGCAAGGCCCACGTTCCACTTGAATGTGGAAGGGCAACTTTTATAGATCAAAAACATTGACTCTTTCGGTGCGTGCCTCGTGTGTTTTATGATATTTACAAAATATTTTTTAATTAAAAATATATTAAAATAATTTTATTTAAAAATTTTTAATTTTAATATTAGAAACTCAAGTTCATCTTAAAAACATTAAAAAATAAATTTAATATTTTTAAGGTAAATACACTTTTAAAAAATATTAAAAAACAAAAATTAATGGCCACTTAAATTTAGTCTAAGAAATCGAGACCTCACTAAATATATGAACTATTTGGGAATGTATTTCTTAAAAATTTGAAAAAAAAAAAATTTTTTTAATTAATTTTTCTTAGATGTTTTTGGATTGTTATGATATGTTAATATTAAAAATGATTTTTAAAAAATAAAAAATATATATTATTTTGATATATTTTTAAGCAAACAATACTTTAAAAAGTAAGTGCTACAACACTCTCAAACACCATATAATGAATAGAGTAAGATAAAAAAAAATGTAATTCTTTTTAAATGCATGGTTTTGTTTGCAATCATGCATGAGTCAATAATCAAGCATCTATTCACTTGGATTATCAAAAAAATCAAAATAATTTTATCAAAATAGATTTTGGCTTAAAACTAAAATCTTAGGATTAAAACCCACCAAAAACTTATTATTGATGCAAATAAATCTTATATTATTAATTAAACAAGTTATACAAACATGCAAAAACCAAGATCAAATCAAAATGAAACCTAAAACTAGTACTTAAGACAATGTTTTGTGGATGAACATGAAGAACATTCAACAATAAAAACCCAGAAATGCATCAGCCACTACCCAAACCAAGAAATGTCCATTTGAGGCTTTAAACTTCTATTTTTTTTTATTTTTTATTTTACCTTAACAAGCCATATTGCTAAAGTTAAAGATACTTAAATCAAAAGAATTAACAAATAACATCAAATCATCAAAAACATGCATGAGATTTTACTTTCAAAAACTGCCAAATTAAAACAACATGCATATTCAATAAATTTAGGTTCAAAACTGATATTTTAACATTCCACAAGACTCGGTCACAAACAAGAGGCAAAAACATGTATTATCCAACACACAAAAAAAAGCATTTACAACCACCTTTTGGTAGATTCCATAACATTTTATTGCATGAAAAAAACAGCATCTAAGCATTTTTTAAACATCTAAAAAACATTAACAATAATTTTAAAATACGATTAACCAAGCAAAACAACATTTCCCTTAATCAACCCATATAAATACCAAAAACAAAATTACACCAAAAATATATTTAAAAACATCATTAAACATACAAGGAAAGGCTAGAGATGTCCTCATGGATATCACATGTTAGGTTAGATGAGGTTTTAAACCTTCCGAACTTAAAACAGTAGCCACTACTCTTTTGCTCAATTTTAAAAAGAATTTTGCCTCTACCAATTTCAAACCTTTCAAAGCTAATAAGACTCTTGTGCTAGGCTCGTGAGCCTTCAGAACTAGGGTTGTTTTTAGTATTTCTCTTCTCTTTTCTCTTCCTATCTTTTTCTTTTTTTTATTATTTTTCAAGGGGTATTTATAGGTTTTTCTAGGTTTTTTAGTGAATTCCATCAAAAATTGATCAACATTTAGCCATTTAATCAAAATGATAGAGATTTGGACAAAAGTAAACAATTATAAGCTCTTGTACCAGGCTGGTTTTGCAATGGTGGTTTTGGTATTTAGTGGTTTTGCAATGGTGGCAATGAGCCATTTTCTAGCATTTTGATCTTGAGATGGAGGTTTTAAAGCTCTTAATAAGAACTATTTGAGAAGCTTTCAAGTGTAAATAAATGTAAAAAATGGGTTGTTTTTTTTTTAAAAAAAATAGGTGTCACAATCAAGGCTGATTGGATTAACCATTTTCAAGGTTTCTATAAAGCAACTCTAATGTAAACATCATTGAAAACCGCCTAAAGTTTATAGAGGAGGTGCACGCCTTTCGTTTGAATCCAACCTTGCTCAATTTAGAGGTCTGTAGCTTCACATTTATTCGTTCAAATGTGTCAACTCGATCAACCCAAAATCTAAAAATACAAGAAAAGCTAATTAGGGACAAGATGTTGGAGACTTTTGTGGAAGAATTTGGATGTAAATATCTAATCTTATGGGCATAAGGTTGTAGAGGGGGTGTTTTATTCACCCGAGATGATCAAAAATGCCACATTCATTCGCATGAACATGCTCACTCGATCATTTAAAACTACCAACAAAGGAAATGAATAGTAGGCGCACGGCACGTTGTCCATGTTAAACCCTAAAAATTAGGGTTTTTTTTATATGGGATCTGGCCAATTTTAATTTGATCCCTACTCTTTCAATTCTTTTTAATTGCACTCGTAATTGTCTTCCAACTTTTAATTGCATGCAATTGCACCCCTGTCAAATTCAAATATCAACCTCGAAGTTCAACGATTTTTACAGACGAGCTTGGTTTTCAATTTGTTCAATTTCATCTTTAATTTACCAAAAAAAAATCAATTCATTTCAACTTGACCCCTGATATAACCAATTTCTACCTTTAAAATTGTGTCACTTATAGGTTGGTCTTTAGTTTTGAGAACCTGAAATTAAGTCCTTAATTGGCCTCCAATGAAGCTCCTAATTTGACTAATTAAACCTTTTAAAGGTGTAATTTCAATCCCCAAACTTCAATTTCTTCCTATTAACACACAAATTGACTCCAAAAACTAATTTTCTGTGCAAACAAGTTCTTCATAAAATTAATTAAGACTTTCAAAATTATCATCGAGTCCTTAACCATCCAAATTTATATTTATTTACCCCATATAAAAATATTTTCACCAACTAAGCCTTTAGTTAGTCAGAATTGGGTTTTTATTTTTGTCAATCTTATACATTTTAATCCTCCAACTTTTTCACTTGTGATCTTGATTCTCTACCACCAACTTGGACAATCTTCTAAGCATTCTTCTTGTATTTTTGGATTTTTCTTCTTCTTCTTTTTAAAGTAAAAAACGGGTAACAATAGTAGTAACCAAAATCATAAAAATTAAAATATTGAAGAATACTTATTATGACTTTTAACTTTACGTGGATCTTGATAAGACTAAGTGAAACTAGCAATTTATGATATTAATTATGAACAAATGTTATTTTTTAGTTTTGAAATCGTGGAAAAAATTCACACAGAAATTGAACCTTTCACGGTTGGATCAATAGATCATACAATTAGGCTTACCACTAGTTGATGGGCTTAGTTGGTAACTGTAATTTCACCTGAAAAAGATAAGTCCTTTATATTTTTTTTTGTTTAATGTTAAATCAATAGATGTATAAAGAGGAAAAAAATAAACAAAAAGAGAAAAATATAAAGGCTCAAGAATGTGTATTTACGTGTGTTGGCTTAAAAATTGTATAATGGTCTAGCCTGGTTAGGTTTTTGGCTAGATTTTGAAAAACTTGGAATGTATGACCTATCTTGTTTGGTTAGGAAAAAAATGTTTTGGCTTCCTAGCAACGTGATTATGATTGGATGTATTTATACACCACTCTCTTGAATTTTTTTTATAGAGAAGGAGAGCATATCATTGGTGGAGAAATTGGTGTTCAACCCATCATTTTGTATGAACCTTATTCTAAGAACTTCACTTGCTTTCTTAATTATAGGAAATTTCCAAGACATACAAAAATCTTCTAGGTTTCTAGTAGTGAATAGAATTTTATGATTTTCAAAAATTCGTTTCTTTTTTACCTACTATTGCATTTTCAGTCATTTATTTTGATATTGTACATATGGTTATTAGAAAATATTATCAAATCATAAAATCTAATGATTTTATGATTCAAAATGTACTAAAAATCACAATTGAGTAGGATCCTAGTAAAATAGGTTGTTGAATCAATAAAATCAATCAGATTTTGTGATTTCAAAATTTTAAGAATATGCAATTTGTTCTATTTTGGACTACCAAGCTACCACCTCCTTTCAAAAAAATCATTCCCCTTCCAATTGTTTTCCAGTATTCCAAACACAATTCAGAGATAACAGTTGAAGATTTAGTTGACTTTAGTGTTTTGAAAGTCCCAAATGTAATTCTACTTTGATGAAATCTTATACCATAGATCAATGACTTTATATACCTAAGAATTTTTGTCCACGTGGAACGACATTTTTCTTATATTCTGGATGGTCAAGCCTAGTTTTGCATGAACACAATATAAGTCTATGGACGCAGCATCATTGAATTTCATATTTACGAATAAAATTAGCTAGTTATGATACTTGTTAGAAAATGATTAATTACTAGTATTATTACATGAGTAACATCTTCTGATTTTACTATTTTTTTACGATATAATTTTCAGGATTCTACAACAATTCTAGTTTTAAAAATGATTTTAATAACCTTGGTATTAAATATTATTTTTGTTGTATTTCATTTCAATAATTTTTTCTCAATTTTTATTTGTATAATAAATATATAGATCAATGACGAGTTTATTATTGAATGTTATTAAAATACAAATTAATCATAAACAACAATAAAAAAAAAATCATTCACTGCTCATTGTATCATGTTTTTTTTAACAAATAAAAAAGCATACTCAAGTTAAATATATATTTTTTGTAACAAGTAAGGGCTATTAATTGACCCCATTGAAAAATCTGCCATTGATTGGGCGGAAATTCTATGTACAAAATAAATAATGAGTTTTTTTTTTCTGTCTTAGTAAAAAAGATAAAAGATAAAATAATAGTACAAAAAATATAAATGAGATATATTATTTGTGAGTCACAAGTATCATTTGCAATTCTTTCAAATTATAAAATTGATAGACATTTAATAAAAAGAGAGGAGAAAGAAAAAGAAATGGAAAGAAAAAAAATTTAGAATCACACAAAAACTCTGACAATAACATCACCAATACCGTTAAAAAAATCTCAACAAGAAATATACAACGACATTAAAAAAAATATACAACGACATTAAAAAAAAGTCACCAACGTTGAATGGGAGGGACCACATGAGCGGCTCAAAAGCAAGTGAGCCACAACACCTTGGGACAACTCATGTGGCTCTGTTCACTTATTGAGACCTTTTTTGGTGTTGTTGGATTTGTCTTTTTGATATCTTTCCAACGATAACGGTGATGTCATCATTAGAGTTTTGATGTGTCTTTAAGGTTTATTTATTTATTTATTTTTATTTTTTTCTCTATCTTCCCTCTTCACAAATTAAATAGAGGAGAAATGAGAGAGAGAAAACAAAGAAAGAAAGAAAATAACAAACACACTAGTACTATTAGAAAGATCTCAACGAAACAAATTCAATAATACCTAAAAATATCACAACTCGAGCTGTCCAAATATATCAGGCTTAATTGCATTTGGACTACTTGTATGTTCTATTCCTGTTATTATTAGTGATTTTTTTTTTATATTGTTAAATTCTTGTTATCAAATTTTTTTTAAAGATATCAATTATGTTATTGTTAGAGTTTTAATGTGCATTTGATATTATTATTATTATTATTAATTTTGACCTTTCCTCTTCTTATTAAATGATGTGTGTACCAGGGCAGAACAGTAGAACATGAGAACAAAAAAAGATAAAGACAAAAGGACACTGAAGAACTGACCTAAAAAGGAAAGACGTAGTTGTCAAGTTCCTGTAACATCCTCAATCTCTCAAATCACCAAATGTCCAATAAAAGAAACAAGGACAGGTGCTTACCCCATTTGGATGGATACCAGTATCATCTTGCCAATCTGAGTTGGCCCACAAACGGCGCCGGTTGGTATGCTGAATTGAGTAGCCGTTATACAACTGTGCCATTCTGGACAGAATCTGTGCCTCCCTTTATTTGGTGTCATCCTTCCTTGCGTGGTCAAATCTTCCTCTCTTTTTTTCTCTCGTGAAAAGGTAAAAAGTCATGTTTCGAGTCTGAATGTGTGTTTAAAATTTTAATGAAATGGGGTATTTTAATGTTTCTAAAAATACTGTAAAATATTTTTTTTTTAATTTCAAAAAATATTAAAAAAATTATTATTTTAATACTTATTTAAAATTAAAAAATCATCAATTTAATTCTTATAAAATAAACAAAAGCCATCAAACTTCAACGCTGTATAATATCTAAAATTAACTATGATTGACATACAACTTTCTCCATTGTGTTTTTTATTAGTATTTTATGAAAAAAAAATATATTAACAATCTTAAAATAAATTTTCATTCCTTATCACTCTGATTATTCTATTAGTTCTTAAAAATGTGATTGTGATTGTTTTTAAAGTATTTTTTATACTGAAATGTATTAAAATAATATTTATTTTTATTTTTTAAAAATTATTTTTAAAATCAGTTAATCAAAAAAATTTAAAATATATAAAATATTTAATTTTTAATAAAAAAATTAAAATTTTTATTGAAGCAATTTATACCTCGTTTTCAAATAGTATCTAAGTGACACGGTACAAAAAATAGATAAAGAAATAAACTCTTAATTTTCATTCCTTGTCACCCTAGCAATCCTATCAGCAGCACCACAAACACCTCTTAATTGAATCATAAATGTCAAAGCACGGAGAATAAGCTCGCATGATGAACTCACAAGCCTGGGCCTGGGAAGTATGAATTACTGAACAAAATGATTCTTCTTACTTCAAAGGCAACAAATTAAGATTCTAAGCACTATTACTTTCACAAATTATCATATACAAAATAAAATTTGAAAACAACCCAGAAAAAAAAAGTAAAAAAAAAAATTGAAATTAGATTAAGAAATCCTAAAATCAACAAAACCCCTCGAACTTAATTAACAAGGGTAAGCCCAAATTTAATTTATATCAAACCCCCAAGAACAATCTAAAGAAAATTAACCCAGAAGAGGAGTATTAAGATTATGATCATGATCAGCTTGATCATCGCCATCATTGTGATGATCAAACTCATCACCACACTCATACACGGATCCAACAAGCCGTAACTGATCTTCTAAATACCTTTGCAATAACCCAACTTCTTTCTCCTCTTCCTCTTCACATTCGCAGTCACAAAACCCCTCTTCACACCGCCGCAACCGATCGCCTCCGTCTTCATCTTTCTTCCTCCGGCCACGGTGGCAGAGGCTGACGCATAGCTCGGCGGCCCAGAGGATAGGCAAGGTGGCGCAAAGAAAGGGAAGGAGGATCGGTGAGAAGAGGAGGAGCAAGACACGGCGGCTCCTTCGGGTTCGGAGCCAGGTGCTGGTGGCTAGCATGAGCCGGTAAGGTGGGGAAAACATGGTGGGGTTTTGATTGTCGTGGTGGTGGTGATGGCGGTGGCGGAAATCATGGCGGTGAATTGGTGGTGGTGGTGGTGGTGGTGGTGGTGGAATCTTGGGTTTTGGAAGAGGGGGAGGGTTGTCATGTGAGGGGGGATCTTTATACATGAAGGGCATCTGATCGTCGACAGTGATGGTTTCGTCGACAGTGATGGTTTCGTCGACAGTGACGGTTTGATTTTTGTTGTGGTTAAAAACTCTTTGAAACTGTTTATTTATTTATTAAGGAAGTTGTAAGGGAAAGTGAGTACTTTAATCAACTTCAATTTAATATTGATTTCAGATTTATTATTTTCTTAAGAAAATTGATAATGATAATTTGGCATAAAGACAGTTTGGTTTCTTGAAGTTTTTTTCAATGTCAACTGCGTCCTCATAATTTTAATTACGTCCTTAGATTACCTATGATACTCTACGGTAGATTATTTGTAAAGTTTAATCTCAATTCCAATCAAAATCATACTTATTAAACTAAATCCAATAATCAACTCAATACAAGGTTGGAGTTCAGGTTCATTGAGTTATCATGAGTTAATAATTTTTTAAAAAAATATATCAAAAAAACTTTACAAAAAAAAATTTAAATTCAAGTAGGTTTTTTATCAAGTTGTGAGTTAACTTGTCAAGTCAATTGAGTTAACTTTATATTAATTTTTTCTATACTCAAATAAGGTTAAAGTCAGTTAGGTTAAAATAGGTTTAACAATAATGATTAAAGACCATGTCAATAAAATTATTTGTTTTCTCCCTCTACTGTTTTACAATTCAATAAAATTGCATTCTTTTTCTTTCTCAAGACCCTCCATGTCAATTCTTTCTAGAAAAAAAAAATACAAGGTGATGGTCATAAAATCTGATTTAGATGTGGTCATAATCAACATAGATACCCTCTCCCTCCAGAACATTAATGTTTTAATACGCCCGTGACCTTTCAAATGGGTGTCGCGAATTTTAGTTGGCAGCTAACTTGGGGAGTCTAGGTCAAGTTTGACTAGTTTTTTTTGTCTGATATTTAAATTGATGTGTGATAGTATGATAGTAATTATTTTTTTAATATATCTGAAAGAGAAAACAAGTGGTGTTCTAAGATGTGAACGACTTTTTTCGTTATACGAGATGTAAAACTTGCATTATTAGGTGCCTATATTTAATGAACAAACCCTTTAATTTATTCTCATAAATATCTTGTTCTTATGAAGAAAAAAAAATACTTCTTGAGATAGAAATACTAAAACAATTGTATAATTAATGTAAAATGCTTATGTAGTATTGAAAGCCTGACTTGGCTACAAGTTCAGTTAATTGTCGATTGAGTGATTTATTAATTGGAACAGTTATTATGCACTTATAACATAATTTTAACATGGAGCACGTTTTTGTCCGTAAAAAACTACCAGTAAATTGAGCAAGTTAACCGAACTTTACAATCTAGATCATGCAAATGAGATAACTAAAAAAAAATAACAAACTAAAAAAAATAACAAAACTCAATTCTAAAATAATCCAATGCTGAACAACAAAATATAACAAATATTAAATTAAAAAAATATCCTAAAAAAATATAAGTTAATCCACACTAATTTGCGGTAAAGTGGTGGAACTAGAATAAAGAAATAAAAAGAAAATTAAAAAAAATCACAAAACCCAATATAAAAAACATTCAACCTTGAAGGATGGAACTGAAAAAAGAAAATAATTATTAATCAATTTATTTTTAAAGGATGAAATCGAAAATAAATCAATCTAATTTTTTTTCCAAAATAAATTCAAAAAAGAATGATAAATAAAAATAACCAAGATAACTCGGGTTATTTTTAAAATTATAGAAAAATATTATAGAAAGTAAATAACTTAAAATAATGCAGCCTAATCTTTAATTGAATAAATGCTTAATGATGAAAAAAAAACATGAGCTTAAAAAAGGACAAATATAAAAAACCAAGCAAACTTGAACAAACCTTTAAAACCCGGGTTAAAGTCTAAAACTCGCAACCTGTGAAATCCTACACTCGGGTTCAGTATAAAAGCTCAATTCTCAATCAATTTAATGTTAAAGGATGAGATTGAAAAAAAAATCAATTTAAAGATTTTTTCAAAGTAAAAAAAAATAGCAATAAAAATAATGGATATTAAATTTGATAAAGAAAACTTGAGGATGAAATTGTAAACAAAAATCATTTCAAAAAATTATCTAAAATAAAACAAAAAACAATCAAAAGAATGAGGATTAAATTTGAAAGATGAAAAAATTAAAGGAGATGAAATTAAAAAGTAATTTTGATTTTATAACTTATTGTAAATAAAACGGAGACAAAATATGAAAGAATATAAAATAAAGGATTGCTTTGGAATTTTAAAATGATAGGCATTAAAATTGAGAAAGAAAGAGAAAAAGGTGGCAAAAGAATTGTGAACACCAAACCAAAATATCGTTGGTTGCTTGCGTCATCTTAGCACGAAGAGTATGCTAAAATGATTCATACACCTATATGCAAGAAAATGTTTGATCACCAAATAGTCTATAGCATGAATATCATGAAGGTTATGGCCCTTGTCTTGCACTCGTCAAAAGGTTTTTTTCTTTTAATAAATAATTGATAGTTATTCAAATACAAAATGCCAATAGATCAACATAATATTTTTTTTAAAAAAAAACCATGATGAAATGATGTAAAACTCTTGCAAGATAGTGTAGTAGATTTTTCCTTTAACTGTGTTGACAATATTGAAAAGACTATCTAAATTCTTTTTTATTTATGGTGTAAATAAGTTATTTACTATGCTTAAAAAGTAAAAAAATTGATTGTCCCTGTCTAATTTGAAAATGACATAAATCATAGTGAAAATATTGTATTGCCTCGAATACCAAATTCAAAGGTTTTATAACTGCAGGATAAGTCATCAGTACAATATTATAATAATTTATAATTGTAAGATAAGTCATCATTACAATATTACAATAAATAATATTTTGTGTTTATGTGCAAAGTAACTTATTAAGCAATTTTAGTTTATATACACCTACACACACATACACATAATTGTAATTTATTTAAAATCTCACATTATAAAAAATTTAGTATTGATATATAAAAAATGATCCAAGGATATATTGATAGGTAAAGAAAAAAAATACTAAAATTGATTATTCACGAGAGAGAGACCATTATTTTTCAAGAAATAATAATAATAAATAAATTATTATTATTTTGGTGACATCAAACAGATAGACATTAACATATATCAGATTACAGCAATCCTATTAAACTGGTATATACGAGACAGGTTCTCGTATGACTTTTGTTTAAAAATTCTTTAAATAATATGTTTTTGGAATATATTTTTAAGTAATTTAAATAGGAATTAAGATTTAAAAATAGAAAAAGTTAGTAAGTAATTTCAATACCGTTATTCTTTGTTATATATTAATGATAAAGAAAATATTGATGTTAGGATCGCAATTCGCGAATTGCTTTGTTTTGTTCAAAGTATAAAAAGTTTCTGTTACTGAATGCATGAATCTATTAAAAAACAAAAAGCCATATGTAAAGGGGATATTTTTATCTTCTTCGTAGAGTTCATTTGTCATTATTATATTTACAGGTGATAGGTCAATCCTTTAATATTTTAAATACATGATAAAATAATTTAAATACTCTTAATAATAAAATTTTTAAAATTAGGATTTAGAAAGGTTTTAGGTCCTTTTACATCTTGATAGTATAATGAGATGGCTATATTAAACTTAAAAGTAAAAAATTTAAAAATAACGCTTAAAGTTTTTTTTTTTTTTATCTTTTCATAATGGTATTTAATATGAATGAGGGGTAATTTAGTTTTTTTTTAAATATAAATATATTTAAAAAGCAAAAAAAAAAATTGTTTTATTTTGTTTAATACCATATTCGTTATTTGTTTTGTTTTTTAATTTTAAATAATTAAGAATTTTGTTTCAAGATTATTTGGTGTTTGCTTTCTATGAGATAATTTTGGTTTTATAATCCAGGTAATAGATTTTGAAAATTAACCAAATTTAATTTTGGTGTTTTATAGGTCTTTTTTTGATTGAATTTTTATTTTAATTTTATCTTTTGATACTAGGCTATTGGGCCTTGAGTTTTGTAATTTTATTTGTGTTTTTCTTTACAGTATGGTTATCGGGTTAGTTGAGTTAATTCATGTTTTTTTTTAATATTATTTTAGTTTTGCCTTTCATAATTTAATTTGTTAGAGAGTCGATTTTCATTGTTTTATTCAACTTCTTTTTATATAGGGTTAGCAAATTTGGTATGCTAAATCAAGCAAAGTTTTGTTTATCTTTTTTTAAAATTGATTTATTTTTTAATTTATTCTTCAACATTTGATTGATGGTAATTAAGCTTGAGATTTATTTTTCAATTTTCTCTTTATGAAGCCATCTTATTCTCATTTAATTTTTTTTGTTATCAAATAAGATCATTGAGACATTTTAAGAATATATAAAGGGTATTTTTTTCATAATATTGACAAACATTTATTTTTCAATTAGTCATTAACAATTTTTTTTGTTTTTTTTTATTATCATTGAATTTTTTTAATAATCTGACTAAATTAACTGAGATTATTATATTTATTAGATTCAATAACTCCAGTCAAACATTTCTCTTTCTATTTTAAAAATGTTGACATCATATGGATTTTTTTTTTATGCTAAGAGAAAGTCAACCTGACTAGCTACTATACAGTACAAACCACTTATCAGCTATTAAAATTATGTATCACTTTCAATATATACACCAGACAATATATATATATATATATATAACTTTTAATTTGCTCTGCAGCATATGTAGCGGAAGCACTGTGATTTGTGGTGTCTAAAAGGGGAGAGTTATTAGTGGAGCTAATGGGAAATGCCTTTATGGATAATGGTGGTGGATGAAGCTAATTTTTATGCACATGACTTGGAAAGCCAAGCCTATGCACTCTTGCCATTTTTTTTAAATATCCTTTAATGTTTGTAATTGATGGAACACTACTTAAAAAAAAAAACAGCTTTTTTGTTTTTTATTTTTAAAATTTTGGAATTAGATTTT
Source organism: Populus alba x Populus glandulosa (assembly GCA_033617975.1). NCBI lineage: Eukaryota > Viridiplantae > Streptophyta > Magnoliopsida > Malpighiales > Salicaceae > Populus > Populus alba x Populus glandulosa. Next base: position 13,792,765 of record CM066161.1, read on the forward strand.
CTTTAAATAAATTTATTAAAACAAGATTTAAAAAATAATCCAATTATACCATTATTTTTTTAAAAGATTAGAGCTTTGTATACTAACATAAACAATTACTTTATAAATAATGATGTATTAATCTCATATGCATATTTTTCTTAAAAATTTCTTGTTAATATTGAATGAGAATAAAATATATATTTCAATCTTATATGATTTTGATAAATTTATTATTATTATAACTTTTTTTTATAGAGATGCATAAAAATAATTGATTTATGATTTTTTATTGAGATTGCTTTCATAATTTTAATAATTTTTTATTTTTTTAAAAAAATACATGAATATGAAAATGAAAATGAATTTTTATAAATCTCGAACAAGATTAAGATTGTGCGATTGAAGCCTCTATCCATCTCAAGTTGAGCACATGCACTTTCCAATTCTCCATTGACAATGATGAAGACCTTGAATTAAAAGCTTGAAATTATCCAACTTAACCCTAAATTATGAGGAAGAAAAGGACCCGACATTGATAAGAAAGTGAAAAAGTGGGCCACATCCTCCTTGTGCAAATATGAGTTGATGGGCGGTCACAAATTTGCCAGAAAAAGCAAATACATTTTCGTACCCTACCGAATAAGTAAAAAAAAACAAACCATCATTCCACTCTCTAAACCCACGCACCCCAATCTCCTCCCTTGCTTTCCCACCTAGATTCTTCTCCATTGGACCGTGTAAGTCACGGGATATCCTTGCATCTGGGATTTAGTTCTTGACCGTCAAGAAGCACGGACAGTGATCAAATCTGGAAAACGATGGCGTTGCAGCTCTTTAAGCTTTCTGATATCTACAATTCACGTGTAACACCTCCCTACTTAACCACCCTTCATCTGATCTTGAGGAAATAGTATTCTCATCAAGGGTTACAAGAGTAAGACACACATGGATACACCTACACGTGCGGTGTATGGAGTCAATACGTAAAAGAAAAAAACACAGACAAGAACTATAAATCTAGTTCCATGCTCTCTTTATTACCGCAAAAGTGAAGTCCTAAAAAGAGGAAATATTGCTCTTCTTTTCTTTTTTCTCTCACTTTCTATATCAAAACCCAACAAAAGAGGAAAAAAAAAATAAAGCCTCTAAAACCCGAGTGAAGAAGCAGATGCAACCAACACCTGCCGGAAGCAGCAACACTAGTGCTGTTGGAGGTAGCGCTGGTGGCACTGGTGGCGGAGGGATTGCTAGGTTTCGTTCAGCACCAGCGACATGGATAGAAGCACTTCTTGGAGAAGAAGAAGAGGACCCATTAAAGCAAAGTCAGAACTTGACTCAGTTACTTACTTCAAACACACCTTCAAGTAGAGATTCAGTGCCTTTTAATGCTTCTAGTGCTGCTGTTGAACCGGTTTTGTTTGAACCGGTTGGTGGTTTTCAAAGGCAAAATAGCTCTCCAACTGATTTTCTTCGGACTTCTGGGATCGGAAGTGATCAAGGGTATTTTTCTAGTTATGGAAATGCTTCAAATTATGAGTATATGACGCCAAATATGGATGTTTCGCCTTCTGATAAAAGAGCTAGAGAGGTTGAGTTGCAAAACCCTTCTGCAAGATACCCACCTCCTCCGTCGGTATGTTCACTCCAATTTGTAACTGATGTTGGTTATTAATTGACTGTTTCTTGGTAGTAAATTTATTCTATCTTCTGTGGCAGTATGTGGGTTCTTTTTTGTTTGTGGCGTGGCTCTTTAATTGATTACTTGTTTATTTAAAATAGAGCAAAAGAATTTTACTTTTGATGTTATGTGAAATTCAAGCTAATTTTGTTATATATGGTAGGATTTCTTTGTGTGCAATTTTATAGTCTTCTCAGTATTTGATTTGGTAGAAAGGAGAGCAAACTGGGCCTTTAAGGGCATCTAGTTTGATAGAAATGGAGATGGATAAGCTTTTGGAGGATTCAGTGCCTTGCCGGGTTCGTGCGAAGCGTGGCTGTGCTACGCATCCTCGGAGTATTGCAGAGAGGGTAAGATGAGTCAATTACTAGCAATCTGGTGCATTCTAGAGATAGGCAACGGATGTGTTTGTTGTTTTTCCTAAATGAACTTCAATTTTTTCTGAATTAGGTTCGGAGAACTCGAATCAGTGACCGCATAAGGAAACTTCAGGAACTTGTTCCAAATATGGATAAGGTACCTTCTTTGTGAACTCTTATTGAAAATGCAAATTTTGTTGGGATAGGATTTTCTTTGTAATCACCGATTTCACCATGGAAAAATTAGCATTACAATTTTATTGTCATAATGCTTGCCTCAATAGAGAATCTTAACAACCTTTTTGAATAACTAGTAGAGATTTTGAAGTCTATCTAGTACTGCAAAGCTTCAGGAGCACTGTATATATTTCAGCTTCCTTTAAATCCGTTGATTTGCTAGATGTATTACATCATTTCATGTGAGAGTTCAAAATTGAAGTCCGTTCTTGGAGAGTTTGCCTCTTGTATAATTTGGATATAATGAAAAAGGAGGGAAGAAAAGTCACAGGGTGCTCGTTTTTTTTTTTTTCCCTTTAAGGAGTAATAACAAATTAGGAATGTTAATTACTAATGTCATCGAGTTACATGTTTGAGACAAAAAAATAATCATGTTTTGTTTCTATTTTTATTATCCTATTACATAAAATGGGACTATGCCAAATTTATATAAATGAATTTGTAACTGTTTTAGGACAAATTATAAATCTAGAAACTATCATATAGGTTTCTTCTCCAAAAGAATTACTGAAATATTTTATAATCAGTGTGCCATGGCAATAAACTGATAAAGTTGTGATGTGAATCAAGTCCCTCGCAAGACAACGATGTGAGTTCGCTAGAAGTTGTGGGGTTATTGATGACATTAATGTTGCAATTGATTCTAGAATGAATGCAAAAGCATATTGTCTGCAAGAGTGATTTTGATGGAATGGTCCTGGCAATGAGGTTTCTTGGTACATGATAGCTGTCTGTGTTTGGGGGTTCAAATGATGCATAGATTATGTTTGATCAAATGCTATGGAGAAATTTGGTTTTGAGGTACTAAATGATTATTGGGTTTGTGAAAGCAAGGGATTTGAACTATTCTTGCAAGGTGTTCACTACCAGTTTTGGTTGAAGGCTGATAGAGGTGCGAAGGCTTGAAAAATGGCATCTACAAGCTCTTTGCTCGATGAAGCCATAGAGAGCTAATGTTATCATTGTCTTGATATGAATTATGCTTGATTCTCAAAATGGATAGCCAAAAGCAGCTGTGAAGATAATTTTTAAAAAATGGACGGATGGATGTTAACCCATGAAGTTGGTTCCATGGTGAAGGGGTGAGCTAAAGTTGTGTGGCAGGCACATACTCGAGATTTGAATCATAGCATTTTTTTAGAGCAAATGACCTTTTGTTTTGGCGGCCTATCCAGGCTTTAACCCATGATTCATGTTACTAATTCAAAATAATCCAGCTAGTTAGCTTAAAACGTGTACTTGATTGTTTCCTTATTTTGCTCATGTTTGTTTCCATATTATACTCTTGACATTTCGATTGTACAACTATAAATATAATGAAAAACTACATGGCTTAATGTTAGCCAAGCCAAATATCTCGTGTATTTATCTTTTTTTTTGTTTTTTGTTTTATTAAGTTTTTAACACATCCATCAAGAGGTAGCAATGTTTTGTGGATCTGTTCTTGCCATTGGTGGAAAGAAAAATGAGTGTATAAATGTTAAGTTAGATGACTCAAGAATCTAAATTTGGCTCCCTAGCAAAGCATGAATGCTTACCTCAGCTTAAAAGTTAAACTATTGATCATAGTCAATCCCAATGCCAAATAAGCCCCTTTTAATGGTGAGCTTGATGCCAGCTTAATCTCAAGTGGATGGTTTGGATGTGGGCTCATTTTTTCTCTTTTATTGCCATTAATATTGGTCAAGCTTATCTCCTTTTCATTATCGACATAAATGCAAAGGGTGTTATCATTCATTATATAAAACAGATGCTTGAGAGCCTAGTCTTACATAATTTCATTTTGTTCCTTGGTTAATTCTTGGTGAAGTGGCATTTTGTTATGTTCATGACACGTGATTGGGTGTTTATATTTTTTCAAAATCCTGAAATGAAGCATTCTTAGATGATCCTCTGAAAGACTACTCATGAAAGCAATATAATGTATTGCCATGAGCTGACCTAATTGCTAGTTTGAGTTATTAGTATCCTGAAACCTTAAGAACAAGCTTGCTTAGTTGCTCCTGCAAAGGCCTGTATGAATGCACTATAGTGCTACACAATGCTCATCACTCGACATTGTAATTGGAGTTATTTATTGGGCTTGGTTTGTTGAGTTTTAAAACAAGACAAATCAAATTGCAAACTATCTCGACACTCAAGGATTTTTTTTTTTTTTGTCTTGCTGTTATCTTACTTTTCATGTATGCTACAATAAGACACATTAATAACAAAAAATACCTCTAAGATTCATAGGGTTTCTGAACAAGAGGCAAAAGCCTTGGTGCATGGAGGAAGTGCCACCTTGGTTAATGGAGCTTGTAAGGGAAGAGAGATACATATATAGAGTATTTGATGGAGCAGAGGTTTGATTTATTGGAACCTTGTCCAAAATCTTAGTGGTCTTCTCTGTTGATTTTCTAATCCCCTCACATATGTGTGGATTTTATCAATGATCTTGGTATCATGCACTTGTTTGCTACTCACTTCAGGTTCTCTCTCGTATTTAGTTTCCTCTCAGCTTCTTAAACTTAATATTTGTAAAAGAGGAATGAAATTTCATGCCTTTGATAAAACCCCCCATTTGCACAAGTTGTGTTATCAGGCGAGAATTATGGATCTTGATGCATAAAATGTAGAAAACAAAATCAACATTCGAGTCAAGCTTTTTCACTACAATACCATCAGTTTGCTGTAACAAATCCCGCTTCTTGGCTTAAATAACCTGATTTCATTATGTCATGCATAACTGACATATTGGATCAGTGGGTCTTTGATGTAAAATCCCTCATTGAAACTCTATTTTTCATTTCAACATGAATTAGATTGAGTGAATATTGCTACTCTTTTGGTTACCATTAGTTTCCATTTATTTGATTGGTGTTTTCATGGTTGATTGTTGCAGCAAACAAACACTGCTGATATGTTAGATGAGGCATTAGAGTATGTTAAGTTTCTTCAAAGGCAGATTCAGGTACTCTCTGAGTCTCTACACAGGTCTTATTTTGAGTTCATTTGGTTTTAAAGCCATCGGTAAAGAAACAAAATTTTGCAGTCTTCACCTTTGTGAGCACCTCTAGTAACCAACAGATTCCAAATTGTTCCCTCACTTATATGTATAGATAGTGATACAAATTGAAATGCAAAAGCAGGGAAATATTAGTATTTGACTCACTGAAACATGGCAGGAACTCACGGAACAGCAAAGAAAATGCAAATGCATAGCTAAAGAATAAAATGGAGGTAATATGCCTGCCCACTGTTTTGTGTAATTATCAGATTAATGAGATTTCATTTAAGGTCCATCATAGTATTTTCTGATGATCTTCTCTGGAAGCTCCGTCATGTAATTAAAAGATTACCATCTTTTATGTCACTCTTATTCTATATGTAGATGAAAGCCTGCCATGTGGGTAGCAAATATATTAGAGTTCATGTCAAGGTTTAGCCGCTTCATCTTGGAAAGTTCTAGTCTCTTTAAGGTCATGGTTATGTTAATAGTTGTAGAATCCTGTACACAATAATATACTTTCCAGGGTGCTGCTGAACGGGCTTTAGATATTCTTGATATTGTTTTCCATAGTCTGTGGTATATTTACAGCCATGTATTCCATTAAACTCTCCTGAAGAAGCTGTTGTATCCACGAAAATCTTTGGTCAAATATGTGTCAAATATTATACTTAGTATCTTAGAAATTGCTTTGCATGAGATTCACTGTTAATAGCAGCAGCTTCTGTTTCGTTTTCTAATGGAAACAGACAAGATTTCAGCTGAAAAGAAAATCTTACCATGGCACCTTTTCTGCCTTGTGAAGTTCTTAATATTTTGGAACTGAGAAGCCCTTTGTTTAAACAAGCAAGAGACTTGAATCTTATATGTGAAGTTATATAATTCCAATGAGAGGCTGTGGAAATAATTGCTTGTGTGCACAGGCACTTGTGCCCACGTCATTGATGGATGATGACCTTTATATCCTTTGGTTGCGTTGAAAATCTTGTATGTGAAGTTATATTGTGGTTGTCGCAATCTGGATGATGGTATTGTCTATCATATGTCCATCCGGTTGAAATCTTAACCTAAAAATTTCTGCCTGATGTTTTATGGATTTTCTCTCTCTATAATTTGGATGATGAAAAGTGGAGAGAAAGGAAATTGATGGGCAGATGCCCTTGCTATGTTGCAGGTTAATATTATTTTTTTTAATAAAATATTTAGGCTTTGCTTTTTATTTTATTTTAAAAAGAGAAATTCAAAGAGAAATTCAATAACTCTGGGATATAATCTTGACTAACTAAATAAGCTGGATTTATTTAAATCACACATGAAAAAAAAGATAATAATAATAAATAAATAAATGTTTATGTTTAATTATTAGCTAATTAAACATGGAAGGATAAAATAAAATAAAATAACTGGTGTAAGCTAATTTGAGCTATCATAGTAGACATGTAATTTGAACATTAAAGGGCAAGATGATACGGATTAACCCGATAAATTCGTGTCTTAAATAATTAAGATAATTTGATAAAAAAAAATTGAAAAAAACTATAATTTTGTTTTTAAAAAATACAATGCAGAAAATCAAGTAAAAAAAGATGATAACCCCTGATAACTTTTCAAACTTGTAACGCGGGCCATCTAATCTAATTTCAAAGCACTATATATTAAAAAAATCATGAATCTCAATCCCTAGAAAATGAAACATTGAAGGATGTAATTGAAAAAAAAAATACATAAAAAATCCAAAATATAAATAGCAATTAAAAGAATGAGTGTTAGAATTAAAATAACAATAAATTAAAGGGCAACAAAAAATTTTCAATTTGAGAGTTAAATTAAAAATAATAAAAACATTAACAAAAAAAAATCAAAAGAATGAGGATGAAAAAAAAAAAAAAAACAATATACCATCAACTTGGATTGAAAGCTAAAATTAAAAATAATAAAACTTTTATAAAATGGTTAAGAAAAAATAGCATAAGAATAAGAATCAAATTGAAAATACCAATACATGATAAAAAAAATTAAATAAATTACGAATTCTTCAACATGTTTTTTTTACATAAAACAATTATAAATATAAATTGAAAACTAATACATGCATCTAATTAAATAAATTATGAACCATTGTGTAAATAAACAAATAAATAAAATAGTTATTAATGATAAATAGTAGAATTCTTCAACGTGTTTTTTTACATAAAAAATATAAATATAAATTGAAAACTTATACATGCATCTAATTAAATAAATTACGAACCATTGTGTAAATAAATAAATAAAATATTTATTAATGATAAATAAAAATATATTTGAAAAAATTGAACGACAAATATAGATTAATATATTTGATATCGCAACACGGATCATTTAACTTATTGTGTTTAATGAATTTATTTATTAAAATTAATTTATAATATAGAAATCAACACACATACAATTTATTAAATAAAATAAAAGAAAAAAAATACAATGCAGGATTACACATATTAAAAACATTATAAAAAATAAATATTTTTTATTTTTTAAAATAAATTTAATTTATATAAAAAATAAAATACAGCTAAATCATACTTACATTTTAAAAACCGTTTAAAAACTGTTAAAAACAATGCTCATGTGATGTTCGTTTAAAGCATTTGATAAAGGAATAACTTATTACTATCACTGAACCATCGTCTACATTACGAGGATCTGAATTTGCATTCATAGGAAGGAAGCCAAAGATTCTAAAGCTCCTATTCACAATTGAGTAAAGCTTATAAATATTTATTTTTTAAACAGGTAAAAAAGCTTTAAACAGGTAAGAAATACTACCCAACTAAAAAACAATAATAAAAATTTAAAATTATATAAAAAAAACATAAAATTTAAAATAAGTAAGAAATTAAAAAAAAAAATACAAAAACTATCAATATAAAAGCCTTTGAGAGATTTTTGATATCTAAAAATTTGCCGATCAATGTAATCATGCAATGAATACTAAAAAAAAACAGTCTATGAAAATTCCTATAAAAATCTAAATCGTTATCTAATAATCAAATAAAAAATTATAATTATTTTGAAATGTTATTTTAATTTTACATGAACAGATTTTTATTAAATGGTGACATATTTTGATAATATATAAATATATCTGTTATATCATCTACTTATAACATACTCAGATCTCAAACAACAGAATCGCTTGTTAACATATAGCCACTGCATCATTATCTATCTCTATCAGTTTCTATGGATTGATTAATTTTCGAACAATTAAGTTTTGAGATAGAGTTGGTTAGGCATTCTAGAAAGGTTCGGATCGGAGTATCTTTTTGGGTTTTTTTGGTGGGAAATTCGAGGATTAGCCCACTTGACGGTTGACTTGCTGTTAAAGGTGATACGTGGTCAACGACGTGTCTCCTTCTCACAGTTTTGTGTTATAGCACTAGCAGCGCATCAGTCTCCTCTATTTTTTTTCACTGTTAGATTACCTGCACCCAGGTGAATTCACTTGAAAAAAATTTAAAATATTTTTAGTTTTAAATGATTTTTTTATATTTTCTCCTAGTTTCTAATTTATTAATGTTAAAAATAAATTTTAAAATATAATAAAAAAATTATTAATTTAATAAAAAAACACTTTAAAAAACAAATTGTACCATTCTTCCAATAAAAAAATAAGTTGATTTTGTTTGGAATTTTTGTTTTTAATGAAAACAACATCATATTTAATTAGTTATCACTGAAGACTGCATCCAAATTCCAAAGCAGACACTGGTGAATATCAGTATTGACAAGTCTTGCTTGCTATTGATGATTTTTTGGGTTTCGTTTGATCATAATAGGTGAAAAATCTTAAATTTCATGACAAGTTCCATCAACTTTATATATATATATATATATTCATTGAACATAATCAATCAGCGAATCCCATGTTTGGAAGATGGAAATAATTTCTTGATTGTAATATTTCTCCAGCAATGCAGCATGGAGTTCCCAAAGGAGTTCAAGAATATGATGGAGGCAATAAATATGTGTTGTGGAAAATTGGAGTCTGAAAATCGATTTTTTTTTAAAAAGAGACGTGTAAAAATGATTAGGTTCAATGAATACATATTCAAGTTATAACTATTAAGTACTTAAAGGTAAGAAAGAGATGGACACAGTAGAAAAGAAAAATCATATTTGGTCCCCCAGAAAAAAAGTGATAAGAATCCTCTTCTTTATTTGTCTTTCTTACACCGTAAGAATAGCATCATCACCATGAAATTTTCTTGAGGCACTTGTTGGTGGCAGGAGGGTTATAATTGGCATCATAAGTTCTGTAAATGCCAGTCGTATAGTTCCTCGTCGTTGCCACCAGCAAGATGTAGACCGTATGATGAATTGACTTTTGTAGTTAGAAATGAGGGAGGATGAATGATCAATGGCCATAGTCATCTGGTATTTGTGCTAGAAAACAGAAACTATCGTATACCCTATCCAGATACTGTGTTGTCTTTCCCACATTAGCAAACTTTGTGAAAAGGTTTGGGGACCCTCTGGACACGCCTTCTAAAGATGCCTTCAAAATAATGCAGATCAAAAAGAAACAATGGAGCAAAAGTGAAAATTATAATGTGGGTGTGGGGAGGGAGATGGAGAGGTTTCCCCTCTGTTAGGGTCCAGGAATCTGGAGCGAGAAAAGCAAATAAGATCATGTGGGCGTGGGGAGGGAGATGGAGAAGTGGGCTTGCAACTTCTTGAGAAAGAATTCAGGTAGATTGAACATACAGAAGAACCTTCATGATTAAAACTCAGCAATATTCAAAGAAGAAATATAAGATACTGTGTGGATTTAGAATTATGCAAAAAGCAGGCTCACTGATGCTTAAAGGGAGAATCAATCTTCTTTAGCTGGGAAAAGGAGAGTTTATCAATTTTTTTTTTTGGATACGAGTGAACTTTATCTTCTAGAAAGCGCATTTTGTAGATTTAGATGAACGAGTAAAACTCTAGTTGTCCTAAATTTTTACAAAAAATATACACTTTGAATCGAACTCGAGACCTGTTATGCAAATCTCAAGCTTTTTACCATCACGCCACGCTCCTTGCCTAATTTTAGGCTGAAAGACCAGACAGAACAGAAAATCTCCATAGTTGTAATGGACCTGCTTGATACCCTGAAAAAGGAGATATTGAAAGGAAGGATTGCCTCTAGAAAAACCTTCAATGAGTTTCAAGAATGGAGTGATCACACAGAAATCAGAATTCATTAGCCATTCTTCCCCTCGTCTAAGCTTTTATCTTTATCAACCCTACACTGTAATTGCCAAAGAAAACCAACACCCAGGAATTCATCCGCCACGAAGAAAATCATCACAACCACACACATAAACTTACAAATTGTTCAACGTGCCCACCAGAATCTGCCTCTATCAAAGATACACGTACGTATATGACATAGGGGGGCCACCTCATTACCACCAAAACAACATTTAGCTAGTAGCTCTCTTTCCTACATATGTTTCTGTCTTCATACTCCAAAATGAGCACAGCATCTCCACCCACCTCCCCACCCTTCTCTCCACCTATCTTCCATTCCCTCTCCTACCATTCATTTCTTTCTTCTCCTTTAATCCAGCTCTTTCACCACCCACCACCTCCATTCCTTTCATTTTAGCTGTCAAATAATTGTCCAAGTAGATTTCACGAACTCCCCCTCAAACTACCATCACACCATGGCCAAACTAGTAGTAGAAGTTCATGATGCATGTGACCTTATGCCCAAAGATGGCCAAGGTTCAGCCAGTCCTTTTGTGGAAGTACACTTCGATGAGCAAAGACAAAGGACTCAAACCAAGCCTAGAGAACTTAACCCTGTTTGGAATGAGAAGTTTTCTTTCAATGTAAACAATCCAAGAGATCTTCCCAGCAAGACCATTGAAGTTGTTGTGTACAATGATCGGAAAGGCGGTCACCACAAGAACTTTCTTGGCCATGTTAGAATCTCTGGAAATTCTGTGCCTTTGTTATCTGACTCCGAGGCCATTGATCTTCAGAGATACCCTCTTGAGAAACGTGGCCTTTTCTCGCATATCAAAGGTGATATAGCACTCAAGATTTATGCAGTCCATGATGGTAACCACTATCCTCCTCCTCCAACAAATGCTGGCAATTTTGAAACTGAAGCAACTCCAGCATTCCAAGAAATCAACACCAACAAGCTTCAAGCAGAAGATGCCATTGATGATCATGAGAAGAAGAATAAGAAGAAAAGGAAGGATAAAGAGGTTAGGAGTTTTCATTCTATAGGGACTGCAACTGGAGGTCCTGCCGCTGCCGCTCCACCTTTTGTATCTTCGGGGTTCGGGTTTGACACTCATGTTATGAAAGAAAAGGCTCCTACAGTTGAGACAAGAACTGATTTTGCTCGAGCTGGGCCACCTACTGCAATGCATATGCATTTGCCAAAGCAGAATCCGGAATTCTTGTTGGTAGAGACCAGTCCACCGGTTGCTGCCCGTATGCGATTCAGAAGAGGGGACAAGATGGCATGTACTTATGATTTGGTGGAGCAGATGCGTTTCTTGTATGTGAGTGTGGTTAAGGCCAAAGATCTTCCTGCTATGGATGTTTCTGGGAGTCTTGATCCATATGTTGAAGTCAAGCTTGGGAACTATAAAGGCAAGACTAAATACTTGGAGAAGAACCAAAGCCCGGTTTGGAAGCAAATTTTTGCATTCTCAAAGGATAGATTGCAGTCCAATTTACTTGAAGTTACAGTGAAGGATAAGGATTTTGTCACCAAGGATGATTTTGTGGGCAGAGTGTTTTTTGATTTATCTGAAGTCCCTCTTCGCGTGCCCCCGGATAGTCCATTGGCTCCTCAGTGGTACAGATTGGAGGACAAGAGGGGGATAAAGACAAGAGGAGAGATTATGGTTGCAGTTTGGATGGGAACACAGGCTGATGAGTCATTTCCTGAAGCATGGCATAGTGATGCTCATGACATTAGTCATACAAACCTTGCCAACACACGATCGAAGGTATACTTTTCGCCGAAGCTATATTACCTTAGAGTTCAAATCATTGAAGCTCAAGATCTTATCCCCTCCGATAAGGGTCGCATGCTGGAAGTGTTCGTAAAAGTTAAACTTGGTGATCAGGGAAGGGTCACTAGGCCTTCGCAGACGCGAACCATCAATCCAATTTGGAATGATGAGCTTATGTTTGTTGCATCTGAGCCTTTTGAGGATCTCATAACTGTGTCTGTTGAGGACAGGATAGGACCAGGCAAGGATGAGATACTTGGATGGGTGGATTTATCAGTTAGGGATATCCCACCAAGATTTGAGACTCACAAGTTCCCGGATCCTCGCTGGTTTAATCTCTTCAAGCCTTCGTTGGCACAAGAGGAAGGTGAGAAGAAGAAAGATAAATTCTCAAGCAAGATCCTGCTCCGTCTCTGTTTAGAAGCAGGGTATCATGTTCTTGACGAGTCTACACATTTTAGCAGTGATCTACAACCATCATCCAAGCACCTTAGGAAGCCAAGTATTGGTATCCTTGAACTTGGGATTCTCAGTGCACGAAATTTGCTACCAATGAAGGGGAAGGATGGTAGGACCACTGATGCATATTGTGCGGCGAAGTATGGCAACAAATGGGTTCGAACCAGAACAATTCTCAATACTCTGAATCCTCGGTGGAATGAACAGTATACTTGGGAAGTTTATGATCCTTGCACTGTGATCACCCTTGGTGTCTTTGACAATTGCCATATTAATGGAAGCAAAGATGACTCAAGAGATCAGAGAATTGGGAAGGTAAGGATTCGCCTATCAACATTGGAAACTGATCGAATATATACACATTACTATCCGTTGCTAGTTCTTACCCGTTCTGGATTAAGGAAGCATGGGGAACTTCACTTGGCATTGAGGTTTACATGCACAGCCTGGGTTAATATGGTGGCTCAATATGGCAAGCCATTGCTTCCCAAAATGCATTATGTCCAACCCATTTCTGTTAAGCACACTGATTGGCTTCGCCACCAGGCAATGCAGATAGTGGCAGCAAGGCTATCAAGAGCTGAGCCTCCTCTTAGGCGGGAGGTTGTGGAGTACATGTTGGATGTGGATTACCATATGTGGAGCTTGAGGAGAAGCAAAGCTAATTTTCTTCGCATAATGTCGCTGCTTTCAGGGATCACCGCTGCCTGTAAATGGTACAATGGCATTTGCAACTGGAGAAATCCAATAACAACATGTCTCGTGCACGTTTTGTTATTTATACTGGTTTGTTATCCAGAGTTGATACTGCCCACCGTTTTCCTCTATCTGTTTGTGGTTGGGTTATGGAATTATCGGTTCAGGCCAAGGCACCCACCACACATGGATACCAGGCTTTCACAGGCAGACAGTGCGCATCCAGATGAACTTGATGAGGAATTTGATTCATTCCCGGCAACCCGGACACCATCAGATATTGTGAGGATGAGATATGATAGGCTGAGAAGTGTTGCAGGTAGGGTGCAGACAGTGGTCGGAGATTTGGCAAGCCAGGGGGAAAGAGCTCAGGCACTACTAAGCTGGAGGGACCCGCGGGCGACGGCCATCTTTATCCTCTTTTCATTAATCTGGGCTGTGTTTATTTATGTCACTCCATTCCAGGTAGTGGCAGTGCTGGTTGGACTCTACTTGCTTCGACATCCCAGGTTCAGGAGCAAGATGCCCGCTGTGCCTGTCAACTTCTTCAAGAGATTACCGTCCATATCAGATATATTACTATGATGAATTGGAAGCTATTATAACTTAAAACACCTTATTTGCTTGATTCTGGTCGAGGAAAGATGATCCAGAAAATAATTCCATCAATGTCATGACAGCAGGAAGGCACCTAGGTTCTTTCTCCCTGGACAACCCACTCCGCGAAAGAATCTTACTTTGCTGAATATGCATGTCCCACATTTCTTCAGTACCATGCATGGAATCCCACTATTCTTTTTTCTCTTTATTCCATATTCTGTACTATTAATAAGCAATCATATTTTGTATTTCATGGATCATATGCAACGCCTCCCAAAAGTTAGCGAAACAAAACAGATGGCTACACGCTGAAGCAGCTTCAAAGATCGAGCATTGGATCTGTATGAACAAACGGAACTGCTTAAGCATAATAATCATTCCAAGAGAAAGGAGAGAATTCCACAATTCGCAAAGAATTGGCAATCCAAAGTAGAATTGAGCTATCCCCTCGATAACATTGGAACAGAACTCTTGCCATTTACAACACAAGAATTTCCATACGTGTCAAATCTTCTATGAAGAGGCCGTTTGGGATTGAGGTCTAACCTGCTTTTCGAAAAAATTCAAACTTTTTTTTTTTTTATTAAAATTAAGTGCAGTTTGTACTTTTTAGATCATTTTGATGTGCTGATATTAAAAATAATTTTTAAAAAATAAAAAAATATTATTATGTTTTTCGACACGAAAAGCTATTTGAAAAGCAACCACTACCACACTCTCCAAGACTCTCTAAGATCACCCCACAAAAAAACTGAACAAGTAAAATAAAAATATATAGTTGACTTGGATGACACGGTCATAGATCTAACATGTATTAGTGAAGCTACAACAGTAAAAAAGCTGACAATTAATCCTCCTAGGATTGTCCTATCCACAACACCCCAATCACCCGCTCCTTTGGCCCACTCTTGCTTCTTCTTTTTTTGGATCCCGAGGCAGTACCATTCACCACCATTTTTTGTGACTAATTTTTCCACTTTCTCAGGAACCATCCAATGAGATTTCTTTTGTTTCGGTCTTCTGGCAGCATGCCATTCTGCGAAATGTTGCTTTGCTCTAAAGTAGTCGGTCCTACACAGCTCTCTGATCCCCACAAGCACAAGCTTCTGTCTCTCTTGAATATTCACAACACTCACATGGGTCAGAACAGGGAGAACAATTGTACTCGCAGAGTGTTTTCTCCACCGACTTTGTTTTCTGATTTATTTGGATGAGAGCCTCAATTACTGACCACCTTCCAACAGAGGTTATCTTAGCAATAGCTGAAGCACCAATCATGCTTTCTGGAGCAACTATGAGAACCTGCTTGTATGCTTTTGTGTGGCCAACCTAGGGAAATGAAAAAAACTAATCAGAAAAGGGAAATAAGAGGTCGAATCATAAACTAAAAAAGCTCGCCATTCAGTTCCAGGAAAGAGAGAGAGAGAGAGAGAGAGAGAGAAGAAGAAGAACCAAGTGTCCTGTTTGAACTGAGCCAAAAAAGAGAGGGGCTCTCATTTTTAAGTCGGTGCGAGCAAGTTGGTTTCAATAGAAATGAGAAACGAATAAGAACATTCAAAACATATCAGAGAAGGATTAGCACGCAATCCTAGTAACCTTTTCATGACCACCTAGATCCAATTTATTAGACAATAAAATAAAAAAAGCAACTGGGCCTTAGAACGAGTGTGTTTCATTTAGATATTTCCATCTCATCAAGTGAATTCCATCTGTTGCGATCTGTTATCCATATTCTTTCCACTCTGCCCTCCATTCCATTGTAAGGAGTGAAAGCTTCCAAGATAGAAGTCAATTCACGGCTTTGTTGCTTTACTACATTACTTGGGACCTTCTTCATCCTTGCAGCAGGTGTCCCTGGATTTGAAAAGCAGATTAAAAATAGAAAATAGCATGAAGTAGATGCCATTACGCACTTTGTCCATTATGGTGTGGGTACCACAGCTATAAATTTTCATAGTACACTCAAGGTGAAAATTACATACTAGATGTTAAAATGACCAAGGTGTGCACACGCAATGCAGCAGGCCCTCAAACTACAAAAAGAAATAAATGATGTTTTTCCTCCATATAACATGCATATGATATAGTCATGAGTTTTCATAATGGAGCAACTCAATGTACATGTGATGATCCAGAAAGAAATGGATAAGAAACACAGGAAAATAAACAGTTACACTGAATAACACCATAATTATTGCCCCCATCAATTCAAAAAGTCGACAGATTTTAACTTTGACCTACTCTTTTTAATTGATTTTAACAGAGTTATTATCCTCAGTAACCTTTTTGTTAAATATATACTAATATAAACTTGAAAACAAAATACTAGTCGCAAGTATGTTATATTGGTTTTGAAAAATCACAAAGGGTCAATTATTACCCGACCAAGGGCGTACCAAATATCTCTAGTGACATATATGATTTCACAATCTAGAAATTACATGTCATATCACTATTTTAGATAGTTCACTTGAGCAGTTTCACTTAAAAAGTGTACCAGTAACTTTCTGTGAAAACTATTATAGAAATATGCAATTAACAAGTGAGACATAAAAAATTACAGAAAATAAAGGACCGTGAACTGGAAATCTGAGTCTGCAAACTAACCTGGGAATCTACATTTTATATCGGTAGCAATCTGCATTTCTGGAACTAGCTCAGTCAAGGTGTCGACCACAGTCCTGAATACATTCACAGTGTATTCTCGATTCATTGCCTGACAACAAGACCCTTTATATCTACATAGGAGATCTCATAAAATGATATTTTCTTGCAGCCACCCTAACATAAATTATACAACTACAGCTGGAATCGTTGTTAGGGTTGCAGGGGTAAGGAGAAGCTACTATCAGCACTAAAAAGAAAAGATCAACAATATTGGGACATACAGTCAAAATGGCGTCACTTCCAGCCGGCATGGTACATGAAGAAAGGAGTACACACATGGATGGCGCAAAACTTCTGCTATCTCTTTCTAGTGTTCAAAAATGGAAGGTGGATTTGTCATCCCAATTCGAACCATTGTGCTTGCATCAGAAGGAAGTTCAGCAACAATAGCATTCAATAATATTGAAAGATTAACCCCGATGTCACAACCTGTAAGGTTTCAGGAAATTCAATCCTTTCAACAATTTGTATTGTGAAGAACTAGTATAATTAACATCTCAACTTATTTTGTTTCTGAGCATGAAACTATTTCACGAGTCATGGAACAAAACTCTTTCTGCCGTGCTACAATATGCTTTTTCACTGGATGATATGAACATGGTGAATTTTATAATTACTTTTTCACATTGGCAAGCATGTAGATCTATTTTTCACTTGTTGCTCTAGTTTAAGGATAAGAAATGTAGACGATCAGCAGCACCTTCAAACAGTAACATAAAAATAAGCATCTGTTGTTAATAGACCATGGAATGATGTGTGACAAAATCATTTTAATAGAGAATTCGTTAAAAACAAGATTTCTTGACAGAAAATAATCTCATATCTGCAGCAGATACCCATGGTAGAAACATCAGAAAATTACCACATGCTCCAGCGTCTTCACTACTCAACCATATCTCCTTTACTCCATCAGCTACAACTGTTTTTACACGCTGTGTCTGGAGATGAAAGTTCAGATGTTTCTCAACAAATTTGTTCTTCCGCACCTGTTGTGAGAATCAGGTTAAATCCATGTAAATTATAACCATACGAAGAATAGATTGTGATTTTAATTAATTAAGAAACAGAGCTTTTCATTAAAAAACAAACAAGATCAACATTAAAGAACCTCATTGAAGAAAAAGTAGAAAAATTACAATTCAAATCTAGACTTTGTGCCTTGGGGAGGGAGGTCAAGTGCTGGCAACGTCTTGCGGGTCAAAATCCGCGCTTCATGACCTTTTAAAGTTCCGACTTCAACTACATGATCTATTTGCTGGACTCCAACTATACTGACTCCTGGTTCTTTCATGTTCCGACTTCCTTGAGGCACACACCCAGCCACCGCCAAGAACAGATAACCTACAACTATTAAGCAAAATGATAACCCCGACACAGAAATGGGCGTGAATCCTACCCTAGATCTCTGCAGCCTTATCCAGATTGCTAACAACTTGACAATTTGAGATTTATTTAAAAATTCGACAATAAATGTGTTAAAAAGATGAAATGAGCACATCAGAGACAAAACTTGAAGTTCTACAACTGCCATTGCATAGACATTTTTAATTGTTTTAATCAGTCGTTGTTGTCAAAATCAGACTTGTAAAATCTTATAATTTTATGAGTTAATATGTATTGAACGTTCAAACTCATATTAAAAACTCGAAAATTATTAAAAAATAAAATAAATAAATACTAAACATGTCATGTAAAAAACACCTTGTTTTATTGATTTGTTAAACGCAATTTTATTTTTTGAGCAATTTTTAAACAAGGCCGGTTCATTACTATAGATCATGAACCAAATCAAGTATATAAAACACATTTTAATTTGCACGTAAATCATAAGACAATTGTTTTTCTTGCTTCTCTTAAAAAAACTCCTTTTTTTTCTGAATTAAATTAAACAAAAATAGTCTAATAAAATGATAAATCTTATAATTGATTGGATCATTCTCCAGAATGGGGAGTCACTTTCACCTAATCCAAAGTAAATTGTATACATCAAATGACATGTTTATGCATCCAACTTGTCGAGAGAAAATAAAAAACCTTAAAAATACTGAAGGAAAAGACACAATCAAGCTCTGACCAAATAAAACAAGTTATTTTTGTTTTTTTCAACCTGAATTAATCTAAAATCCAAATTGACCCGCAGGCTAATCCAAGTTTTAAAACAATAGCCCAGGGAAGAATACACATACACATTAATGATCAGATTACAGTACATAAAGTGTTTGCAAATCGAGATTAAGTTATTATTAATTTTTTTTTTAATCAGCTCTTGAGCTTTACCACATCCAAAACAAACTGGTGCATTAAAAAAGTTTTTTTTTCCCTTTCCCACCTCTCCATGGCAAAGGAAATGGAGCGCACCTTCAAGATGCAGTCCCAGGGCACCAGATGGGACTGCCTAGCACTTTGTAAAAACCATTTTGCAGAAGGGAAAGAACAATGCATTCTCTAAATACCGACTCACAAGCACAAACAGACAAACTTATTGCTATGTATCTCTTGAGGAGGGCATCCAAGGCAGTTTTTATAGAACACAAGAAACAAACTTTGCAGCCGATTGAAATTTCCTTTTGACAGAATGTGTATATCAAGCCTACATATAAGATGTAATTCATGCCTCAATTAAGAGGGCATTTTCACGCCTTTGCATATTTTACAAACAACTATATACTTTCATTTTTCTATTTATTTATGTAAACAGTTATTTACTTTTTCTGAGAACTGAGACTCCTATGTGTGCTTACAACAGTCATATAGCGCATGCAGAAGCTGGCTTTAGATCTTTTCTACCTTCTCTTCCCCGATAATCCATCTCGTCAACCAACTTGGATCTGCAGCGAAGGATTTGCATGACATTGGTACAATCCCAAGATCAGCACCAATGCGATCATAATCCAAGAGGGCATCTTCCATCTCTGCTTCAACAGCAGAATCATCTAAAACATCAATTGCGTTCATGCGTAGAACATCAGCATAGTGTTTCTCCCTATCCAGATCATGCTCAAAGGGCTCCATAGCTGGCCCCTGTTGGTCCAATTACCATTTGTTAGAATAACAAATGTTCAATGAACTAGATAATAGACATCATTCATTTCAAATTCTCTCTCTCTCTCTCTCTCTCACACACACACACACACACACACAAACACACACAGAGTATGAAACACAGCACCGTGCAAAATAAGGCATGCCAAAAAGTAGGTTTCATCAGGTTGAAAATGTCTCTGTGCCTATTTGTCAAGTGTACTTGGAGCCTAAATCAATTTACCTGGCACAATTCAGCATAATGTTTATATATCTCACTGCTTTCATCTTGATCACCTAGTAGTGTGCCACCATACCAGCCGCTTTCATCAACTGAAGTCATTGCAAGGTACCTTGAAACCGAACCGCAACCAGAAAATTGTCATTGATTTGAGTTGCCACAAAAATAAATAGATAAATAAACAAAAAGAGTACAAATAATAGATATTGCAACTACGTGACTAGCATGAATTTTAAATTTAGTGAATATAGTTGCAGAATCAATTAACATTCTTAATCAAAGAGCAGTATTCAAATTTTTATCATCCAGCTTAGAAAACTAATAGGAATTTGCATATGCATGCCCACGCTGACATGCATGAAGTCACATGTGAATGGTGATAGATAATTTTGCCCAGGACTCAAGCTATAGCCAAATCTGCCAGCTTGAGCAAGCAAAGCATGGGGTGTTTAGACCCTTGCTTGGTTCATAAACCATTAATAAAGCTCAACTTTGACTAATAGAAAGCCAATTTAGTCGGCATTGCATTCAGAAACGAAAGTCTTAAGAGTAATGTATTCTCTCTGGAAAATGGGAAGACAATATATAAAAGTACCTTTGGAAGATATCCTCTTCATTGATATCATCAACAGAAGAAAGCAAATTTAATTCTGAGTAACCATCAACATAAATCTCTTTCTGAGATGCTCGATTTTCAATTTCACTTTTAGCAGCCTTGGGGGCATTGCCACTCTCTTCATACTTTTTCTGGCCAAAAAGCCAATTTGGGCTTTTGAGCTGTATTTCACTGCAAAAGGATGCATATTCAGTGAGTATAGCAAGCACTTGAAAAAAGTCACGAATACATCTTACAAACTTCATGCACCCAAGCAACCCATTTCAGAGCAGGCAAGAGGCAAGTGCGAAACAAAATTAGAACTATGGACAAAATAATGAAAAAAATTTACAATCAATGGACCATTTTAAGAAATCCTAATATTCCTTTAGCTTCACATTTACATATCATTTTATGTCTCAATACCAAACCTGCTAAGGGCTAAGATGGGAGAAAACAAACCAATAAACTTTGTACTAAATGCAAAGAGCTATGTTTCACTACACTAATGGGGCCAAATAATAAGGCCAAAAGTTTCCTATGATCCTTTCAACTAATGCGGTATAGTCAGTGCTGAAATAAAGAAACACAAAATTTGTATAGTAATGTGAGGTGCAGCAAATCCTGGATAACAGTTTGAAGACATCAGAAACACATGCAACTGATGATTTAAGAAAACTGAACCACGCATAAAAGATGTCTGCACTTCAGAGGTAAAAACAGATGTGTGCACCCAAACACATGCAACAGAGAGAAAAATTGATAAAATCAGGCAACAAGTTAACAGCTCTAGTCAAGGGAAAAATTACGCTGCATCTGGAGCCACACCAGAATTTCCTGCACTGCCACCTGGTCTGTGATCAGGTTCACTATAAAGTCTTACATTCTTTACAGAACTACATGTCCGGTCAATCAATTTATCAAATGATGTCAACTTCATTCTTGAAAAATCCTCCCTGCAAGCTGGAATAGGGGCAAGAGTTATTCCAACTCTTCCAGGCTTAGCATTGGTTTCTAAATTGCTGGAGAAGTAAGATACAATAAAATAATCAGAAGATGAGATGTACTGAATTTGAACTAACCCAACTCTAATTTTTTTTTTTTCAATTTACCACTTATCTGGACAGGGATCTTCTTCTTCTATTGCATTCCCATAGACATGAAGATAATAGTCTGAATCTAACTCCCAGAGAGGAGATTTCCCTTCCTGTGGTTGAAAGTAACCAAGAAATCTGGAAAGCAGCAAAGAGATAATCTCAGAATACACTTAAGGAAAACGCATGCCAAAAATAATATTAGTGGGCATTTGGTATTGTGGAGCGAGGTGCGTTTTGCTTGAAAATGCATCAAAATGTTTTT
Source organism: Populus alba x Populus glandulosa (assembly GCA_033617975.1). Taxonomy (NCBI): domain Eukaryota; kingdom Viridiplantae; phylum Streptophyta; class Magnoliopsida; order Malpighiales; family Salicaceae; genus Populus; species Populus alba x Populus glandulosa. The sequence continues at coordinate 13,814,658 of CM066161.1, forward strand.
TTTTTGTTTTGTTTTTCATTTTTTACTTTAGTTCATCAAAACCATTAGAAAGCACTAAAAAAAGCATTCATTTGATGTTTTTTCATGTCAAACACACTTTTAAAACGCAATACCAGTCTCTTAATCATAAAAAATAAGTCGAGAAAATAAAAAAAGTAATGATCGCATACAAATATAATCAAATACTGAATTACACTCACTAATAAAACATGGAATATAGTTCTAGCCTTTTGTGTTTGGTTTTGGTTATCTGTAACAAAACCTACACTGTGGTCTTGGAATTCCAAGAATTCAGTCAAATGTTTTTGATTTAGTTTGTTAGATATATCTCTTATCCACATATGAAATATGAAACTTATTGAAACTTGAGTCCATGGTTGGAAAATCATAGATATTAAGAGTAGAAGCCTCTCCAAAGAGGAAACATTTCAAATAGAATATGATTCATATTTTACTAAACAATAAATAAATAAAACAAGCGTTTCAGGCAAAAAATATAATGAAGTGCATTTTGGTATCTTTACAAAAGTTGACGTGCACACTTATCTATATAGTCTCCATAATCAAGTACTAGCAACGATAAAATCTGGAAATCATAAACTCCCTTGTATTTACAAAAAGCATCTGTTTGGGCATTGAAAATATAATGAAGTGCATTTTGGTATCTTTACAAAAGTTGACGTGCACACTTATCTATATAGTCTCCATAATCAAGTACTAGCAACGATAAAATCTGGAAATCAAAAACTCCCTTGTATTTACAAAAAGCATCTGTTTGGGCATTGAAAATTCACCTCATTTGCTTAGCCAGAGAATGTAAATTATGCAATAAATCAAGTAGAAAGTGTGATGGAAAGAAAAGTTACAAATTTATTGCATCTTGCTTTTCACCATCAGTGTATGCATTACTGTAGTATCGCTTGATAGACTTGATAAACTCCCTAGATTGAGTTGTAGCTTTCCACTTTCCCTGCCTCTCAAGGAACACCTGAAAAAGATCAGGCCTTGATATGATGACCACAGTTATGAGCAAATTAGATCACAGAAACCGAAGTTATTTGAGAGAAAGCATACAGTGTTATGAGCAGCAGAACCACCATATTGCTGGGCAAGAGCATCCCCCATACTTTGATACATATCCATAAGAGCAGCAGCAATGGAACTATCAGGATCGACTTTGGGCATGTCTGTTAGACCCATTGCAAGGAGCTGGCGTCCTAAAGCCGCTAGACCATAAGCATACTGAGCAACATTTGTACGATCCAAGCAGTCGATGCAGTTGGTGCGTAGAACTCCACTTTGAAAACGTGGCCCATCAGCACCAACCTTATCTTGTTTTTTCAGTTGACTAGAATCACTCTCTCTATCCCAATTAATCAAAGAATTTAGATTCTCATTATTACTTCCAATCCTTGCAAGATCCCCTGAATTGACTCTTAGATCTCTAAGAGAAGCGTCCCTGTAAAGAATAAAGTCAACTATATATGAAAGCCACAGTCTACAAAATCTTGTTTTGAAAGGAACCACCCATTTCCTGCTCCAACATTTACTCTGAAATTGGAGGTTTTCATTTCAAAAACAAAAGCAATGAAATGATAAAGCAAACAGCCTTGACAGAAAGACATGGCCAATTTTATGCTTTTCAGCAACAGAGACACTAAATTACCAAATGAAAAGAAGACACCCTGGGTTACAGAATTTCCAAGTACAAAAGAAAGCTCTCTACTTTCAGGTTTCTTAAGGTCCAAGGTTACCATGCCTATAATTGATTATAATACCTTTTTACAAATGTAAGGGATGCATCACACACTTAACAGTCATTTTTTTCCAAATTGCAATGATTAGATAAAAAGAAAATCAGACCATCCACCACAGCACATGCTCTTGAAGTTATAATGGTAAAAGCTGCTTCAAAATCTTCATATTGTGTATTAATCGTGAATGTTTGATGACCTTGAATTACATAACTGTAATATAACTTATCGCTCTCTCACACACACGGGCACCTTAATGGTGCTTTTTTTTACAATGAATTCCTACTAACACTTCAAAACCCATGGTTTTAAAAAAAAAATTCAAAGACCAAAATAAAATGGGACAATGGATGACCCAAAATCTCAAAGAAACTGAAAATTAGGCATTGAAAAACTTAATACCCAAGAGACCTGAGTTGAAGGTTACATGAAAAGTTCCAGTCATGAAGTAACATAAACGCTATAAGTTTGTTTAAATAAATAATACAACTAAAGACACTGGAATACCTTCCGGTGCTTGTTCGACTAAGTTGGTTGGCTCTCCTCTTAACAATGCTAGGTTTACCACTATAGTAAAAACCAGTCAAATCAAGTGCTTGACTTGCCACAGAACCCAAAACAGCCAAAACATTGGCAGACTTGCTTTGGAAACAGAAAAAAGAAGAGTAGTCAGTTCAAGATGGTTGTTAATTATAAATTGGAGTTGAGGTGAAAAGAAATGCATATGTACCTCTTTGCAAACTTGTGATAGTCCCAATGGATAAACTGAAGTTGTTTTTCTTCTGGAAAAATCGTGTTCAGATACCCAACCGCATTTGTAAACTCACGCCTTAGCATCATTTCTCGAGGTCTTTTTTCAACAGTCTGCATTTGAGCATTTAAATGACATCCAGGATGACATAAAGCAATAGAAAAGGCATTCCAATTTGTGGTAAGCATGTTGATAAGTGAAAACTACGACAATTAGATAAACCACTGAAGTTAAACAAGAGAATGTCACAAAATAATAAAATTGTCACTGTGTGAAAGCTGAATTATTATTTTGATGAGGCTGACCATAATTCATAATTATCAAAGAAACTAAAACAGATTCAGAAATGGTTTGAGTAACTTCCAGATCCTCAATAAACAGAGAGTTAAAAAGGACATGCCAAACCATGTACTTCGTCCAAGAGTGAAGAAAGTATAATGGAAAGATGGTATACTTTAAGAGGACCATTTAAACAGACACATCACCATATTCTCCAGAGATATATTAAAGCTGATTGATAAGCTTTTGTTAATTATGATAATATAATCAAATGTGGAAAATAAGCACTCGTCATTTTAATATGTTTTCCAGTTTAGGAATGAGAAAAACAAATTCAGGTAACCATTTGTTAATCCCCAGGGAGGTATTGAAAATACATGAAAATAATGCAACAACAGCCATTTAATGACAATCTAGTTGAAAAAGCTGCATACTTGAAAGTCCTGCAAGGAACAATCAGCGCGTGTACACAAAAGAAACTGTAAGGAGCAAGTAATTTGGGTTTGCTGGTATAGTATAACATGCAAGAAAGCCTACTCTAATCAGGTGATTTCCTTTGTAAATTAAATCAAAAAGCCTACTCTAATCTGGTGATTTCCTTTGTAAATTAAATCAAACGCAAGAATTATTCAATTGCATCAAGTATGATAATGCAAGATCTATACAGCAAACAGAATCAGTATTTTAGGAAGGCAACAATCAAAAGGAATCTAACAAGAGCCTCGAATACATTAAGCACAAAAAATAAATCTGAAAATAACCTTAATCAAATTAAGCACAATTATGGGACTGCCATATCTCTTCACCAAGTCTTCAAAATGCAATTTGGTCGCCTGATAGGTAGGATCATACCTTTGCACTAATATAGATTGAAAAATAATATCAGAAGACTTTGTAAGAAGATAGGTGCTATGTGATCTAAATCACTGCAAGACTCAACAATGAACTAATCAAATAGGTCAAATCAATGGCCTTACAGATTATATCAGGTTTAGGACTAAATCGTGAAGCTTCTTGTGACCAGAAAAGGGGAATTGAACCACGCATCTGCACAACAGAACTCATTTTCCCCTTGCATGATCCAGCATCTTCATCAAGGACAATTTGCTCTGTTTCAACATCATTTGCAACTCTTCCCATATCATTAACCCCCCTTTTCAAGTAACTGCACTCAATCAACATAAAGTTACTACAAAAGGTTGTCTTAAATGTAGTGGAAGATTTTATGGTTGGTCAGAACACTTCTCTGAAATAAGCAGATATAACTTCAATGAAAACGAGGACACAAAACAAATGAAAATTGATGGTTTCCAACAGGCCATCACAATCATTCAAATAATACCCATAACCATAATGAAGCATACTGTGGCTTGTGCAATCAAGAGTACAGACATTCATCCAAGGACAATGTAATGATGTAATGGCAGATGACTGCACAAACAAACACAGACCATAATGTGTAGATTATATCACAGATAATGTCAAAAGGAACATGAGTCTCATTATTAGATCTCTAAACTTAAAACGTAAGAAGTCAAATGAATCAAGGTTGTCAAATAGAATTAGTTCAACCAGGGTTCCCGTGAGCAGGCCTTAATTCCAGTTCAGCTATAAGAGAAACTTGTAGTCAAACCTGGTCAAATACCGGCTGTGTCAGGCATTTGGACTGCCAACCTGACTAACCCAAACCAATTTTAATCGATTGACCTAGAACTAATAATGGTGACCAATTGTAATGCTGATGCAGCCAAATACAATTACCAAGACAATTAAACTTAGTGGTTTTTTAACCAAGACAATTAAACTTGGTGGTTTTTCAAGTCCTCAGGCTCGTGTGTCTATTGAGGCCAAAGGGTTGTGCTAAGCCATTTTATTAAGGAGGTACCTTTTTTAGCTTTGGTTTTAAATGACATGAGACTTAAAATAAGTATATATCTTAGCATTGCAATTTGCTGGAGCATATACATTCTCAAAATTAAATTAAAAGATAAATTACAGAGCACTTAACTACTGATTGTTGTCAACCCAAGCAACCCTCGACATTCCCTAGTGCCATGTGGTTCATCAATTATGTTAGTGTGAAGAAAGGTTTGGACTCAAATTAAGATTAGGAAAAAAAAAAAAGAGATCTACCTATCTAGGATTTTCAAGGATAGAGTGGTTCACATGCACAAAATAAACATTAAACATATTAGAAACTACTTCAGCTATTTGTATTAGACTACTAGTGTGAAAAAATGTGTTAATGTTTGCATTAAGGTGCACATAGGATCGTGTATCCTATTGCTTGCCTCACTATATTTTTTACTCACCCTTCTACAGTGTTTCATTTATTAATGAATCTCGACTTAACCAAAAAATAAAATTCAAGAAGAAGAAGAAAAACTTTTAGTTGTAACAAACATTCATGGAAAAATATTTTTTTCTCAAATCTTTGTTAGCTGAAACTTTTCCAATTTGACTAAGAAAGAATGCTAAAAGAGATTTAAGATACAAATGAGCACAAAGACACTGAGCCAATTAACAAAGATTAAATTAAGCAATTTTTTATACTTTGTTTAACACTCAATGTATATTATTTGATAGCTGTTCAAGCCAGACAATTCAGGTTGAACCTCTGACCTTATTCCTTTTCCACATCAATTTTGAAAACTTTGGAATGAAGATCACTACTATCACAATTCTAAAAGAAGATGTACTTGAGACCCCAAAATCCACTACCCAAAAACTCAAATGGACCGAACCTACTACAGAAACTTGTGTAAAAAAAGCATAACCTAAATATATCTTGCTGCAGTACAGAAATTCCAGGAAAGCAAGGGAGTTTAAAATAAAAACAAAACCTGCATAAGAGAGTGTGGGTGTGTGTGGATGGGTGCTGGGGAAACCCAAAATGTATAGCTCAACTAGTCACGCTTGTTAGCTAGAGCTCCCATCTGTGTTGTGAAGGATTTCGCTCTTTATTTATTAGAAAGGTGGAGGCATGACTAAATAAAACAGGGAAAAAGGGATCATCACTGAAAGTCTCAGAAAGTTGGTTTAGAAACAAAATCCTCTACCAAAGGATTATTTTAATGAAAAAAGAGAAGCACTAACCCACCAATAATTTTTTACTTAAAGAACCAGAATATCAAAGGGGAAAAAAAACATTAGCCACCATAACACAGTCCAACCTAAAGTGAAGGGTACAAAGAAACACCTGCATCAAGTTCGATGGAAGACTTCATAACTTCACCCTGTCACATCTGATCTCCTAAACTGACCATATAAAAATCAACTTCAACACAATCCAAAGGCAACAATCTTGTAAGTAATTATGCATTTTCCCCACCACAGCTCAGCTGTAAACTTATGAACCAGTAAATCATCACCATACATGCAGTCATCCCTCTCTACAAGTACAACACCAGAAATAGCAACTAAGCCTTAATTCCCAACTAGTAGGGGTCTCTCTCTGTTCATGCACTCATTAAATTACAAAAGGATCCTCTAATTTTGGGAACACTGTCAGTTTGGTCACTGGCTTTTAAATAACACACACAGTCTACTATGTGTATGTGAAAGAGAGAGAGAGCCACAATATAAAAAGCTTGGAAGCCTCTGTGCAGAATCCAGTCATAAACCCGTTTGTTTTGTTTCTAAAATATAAAACATGAAGATGCAACTGAGCTTTACGCATAGATGAACTTATTCAAACCAGAACATACCGTGTACCAGCAAAATGCCGAGAGCGTCTAGAAACCAGTGAAACACCGAAGTCTCTCCCAAAGATCGACAGCCTGATCTGCCATGATTAAGTACAGTAGAATTAGTTGAAATGCTAAATACACATTACACTCAAGTAGAATAAGTTTAAAGGATATTATCAAGAAATCACATTGGAGGAATTTATTTGTACAAGATAACAACGTAGTTAGAAACAAATTCCAAATCATTAAAATGCATATCCTACTTCCATAAATCAAAATCACTTGACGTAAGGCAGCAAAACGTATTACAGACCAATAACTCAGATTCAAACCAGAAATGAAGTTGTTATTTTAGCTTAAGAGAAACAAATTATAATATTTGCCATTTGTGCTAGAGTTCTTCACAGATTATGTCCCAAGCATCTCCAAATCTTCCATTTTTTACCAAAATTCATACTCCATTAGCATTAAGTAGTAGTAAAGCTTCCAAATTTTGCCCAGCACAAACTACATTACATCTGAAATTATAACTACGGCCACTTATTTTTCTTAATATACAGAATATCAATCTAATAATCAGCGAGAATATGGTAAAGCTGTGTGCATATTTGTAGTTTGTGAAACAGTTCTTCACTAATTATGTTCCAAGCATCTCCAAATCTTCAAAATTTATTCAAATACATACTCCATTTCCATTAAGTATTGTAATGCTTCCAATTTTAGCCAGCATAAATTATATTACATATGAATCTATATTTGAGCCATGGTTAAATTTTTTCTTGAAATACAGAATATCAAACCAAACAATCAACAAGCATATGGTAATGCTACGAACATAGTTGAAAGAAGTACAACTTAAAAGAAAACACAAAAATAGAGCAAGAGCAAGTTGAAAAATAAATTATCTCAAAAACATAACTGCAGGATTACAATGACGAAGATATATTTAAAGCGTAAAAACCGTGTAAAATATTTAGCATGAAAAATGATCATTAACAGATGAGTTAGAGATACAAGAGGCAAAAAAAGAATTGCAAACCTGCTTAAAATTTCCGTGCACTAATGCGATTGTCCAAATAGTATTACCACATCTAGACCGAACAGCTCGTGTTAGATATGCATTCCAGACGAATATGTTATCATATGGCATCCCATCTTCACCCATTGAGGTCACATTCTTTTGCAAGCTTTGCATTATAGGATATGTGTAGCTAAAGAAAAAATCCTTGGTCAAATCTACACTAGATAATAGCTTTTTGTACCTGCATTTGAGGCAACAGATAGAAGAACTATTCAGAAACTAAAAGTTAGACTCGTGTTAGACAAGGGGTGAAAAGAATCTTGCATTACGAAGGAAAAGAGTGCAAGGAAATACTTAAAAGCTTCAAAAATAGAAAAAAGGCAAATGAAACTAAGACGAGAAATAAAAATTGCCACATCAACCATTCCAATTAATCTCCTCATGTTTTACCATTTTTTTTATAACAAATTATAGATGACGAGGGATAAATCATTCCTTACATTCTCTTCGTACATAATGAATTGCAAGTTTTATGCTCTTGAAGAAGATTACATTCACACTTTCTCCTTCCCTTTTTCTTTCAACTATATTCTTCATTACTCTATTTCCATCTCTAAGAGCATTCATATTTTATGTTGTTTGAAATAGATATATATAGTTGAGAGAGAGAGAGAGAGGGCAAGACATGGAAAAGAAAGCCACAATAATATGTGCTCTCAATAAAAAAAATATTAAAATGATATGTATGCCAATATTCTCTCAACCATAGATTTTTCTCCTTTTGATAAAAGAAGAAATTTATTACAATGAAACATACATACAAGGGTTGCACCTCATTTGTGCACTATAATCAATAGATAGTAATAAATAAGAATATGGAATGCATGTTTGTGATTTCTTTTTGGGGATTTCTTGTCCTCCCATTCGCTTGTTTTCCTTCTTGAATTTTATCAAGTGCTTAAAAAAATGCAAATTGATTATTCTAGATTGGGGATCCTCTTTGCATTTCCAACTTACAAGGTTAGAAATCTCTTTAGCAATTTCAAGGCTATTTTATTCATCTAAACAAGAATTTTCCTACATGACCTCTTACTTTTGCAGTCATAAAAACCATGGATGCTCTGCAAGGATAAAGAGAACAGGAATCATTTTTCATTCATAAGAAATATGAAAGATTGATGATATGGGGGAGAAAGTGAGTATATTTGCTAAGCAGTAGAATGTAAAATTGGCACTTTCCCCAATTGAATTCAAAAAATAGTCCTAATAAGATTTTGTAAGATTTGACATTAAAACTGATGCTATAAGAGGGAAAGGGAGTGTTATAACTCAATTGTAGTAACATAAATTAGCACTTTACCAAATTGAATTGGACAAAGAATCCTAAAAAGGTTATATAAGATTTTTCTTTTTCTTTTTCTAATTTAAAATACATGCCTAATAATAAGTTTTTCATCTCAAGCTAGAAACTGAATTGTTTGAGTCATGCCAAAAAACATCTTTTCCTAATAATTAGGCAAAGCTATGGTATGATAGTGGCAACAATGGCCAACAAAATTCCCACATAATGGTGTCTATGAGCTTGAAAATTCTGCAATCATATAAAATGTAGGACAGAAGAAGCTGCAAATAAGGAGTGATAGTGACCACATGAAACACACACAGAGACACAAAATGGGAGGATAGAGTTAAGTGAAAAAGGCGTATTTGTCATTGTATTGCATTGATAACAGAATGAGAAAGAAAAATCATGAACAGAATGCATTTGTGCCTTGTGTTTCTTATGTGCATTTCCATAAACCATGAAACCAAAAATTCTGGATGGAGAGAAGAAAAGGCAAAACCTTAGCTCAGCAAAGAGAAGGGTCACAAAGCAATCAACCAACAGCATGCAAAGGGAAGGAAATACCTTAGCTCAGCTTTAGAATGCGCCACATCAGTTTGAACTGATACATGGGGAATGGTAATCAATTGGCTCTCATCAATGCCATATATCGCATGACCACAAATAAATCCTATTTGCCGACGCTTTGTCACAAGAATCAAATAATATGACTCCAGAAACTTAATGCAGCCTAAAAACACCAAAAGAACAAACACCAGTAACACATCCATGCATCAAAAACACAAAAACACATAAAATAGTAGTGACCCAACACTAACCTGCAATACCATAAGCCTTCACTACAAAGTTTAGCCCCCCAGTGGCACGGTTCCCTTCAGCAATTCGCTGAAGCAAGTTTTTTATTTCTTGCGGTGAATAAACAACTGGGTCTTCACTGAAATTGAGATCAGACGGCTCTGATCGATCAATCTTCAATACTCGAAACAATTTCTTGTTCCTATCACTCCCAACTAGATAAAATCTCTGATAAAGAAAACCCAAAATATCATATTAGTTTTATTATTCATGTTCTAATTTCTTCTGGAAACAATGAATTTCTTAATTAAACTAAAGATTCAAGAAATTTAAACATTGACCATCAACCAATTCAAACTATTGGAACCGCAATTACATGAAACACTAAATACCGAAGATCCCCAAAATTCTACAGTTTTCAAATTTAATCTTCAAATTCCAAAACAACCTAGCTATATTCAAGTACGAATTTTAAATCAAAAGCGATAAGAGAATGATTGAATATTGTTACCTGTCTAGTCTCGTAAAGTCTAAATTTCTCGAGCGTGTAAGAGTTGTGATCGGTTTCGGGGTCGTTGGAAGGGTGGATTTTGGCGGAGACGTAAGGAGGGAGCTTGGATTTCGAATTATCCAATTTCGCCATGGAAATGGAGGTGGGTAGTTTGGGAATTTAAGAAATGGAGAAGAGGGAGTGCTGAATAGCCATGAATGTGTTTCCTTTTGCAGTTGGAGTGGGGAGAGGGAGAGAATGGGAATTGGAAATGATAAGAGGGTGTTTTGGAGAAGCCATGGAGTTACACCCGTTTGTTTTTAATGTTTTATATTTTGAAAAAAAATTAATTTTTTTTTAAAATTAATATATTTTATGTTTTTAAAATGTTTTAATACACTTATATAAAAAATATTTTTAAAAAATATTTATAAAAAAAATATTTAAAAAAATAATTATTATTTCACTCTCAAATATGTTACATGAACACTATAATTTTTTAAGGGCAATTTATTTAATGTTTTTATTCACAAGAAAATAAGATTATAATTGTCACATGGCAATCCAATTTAATATATTAATATTATAATTTTTAAATTTAATTTAGAGTTTAACTCGGTTAAGAAATCAAGTCTAAAATTATACAAGTTAATTTGAATTAACTTGAAAAGGTAAACTAAAAACAATTCATGTGAGTACAAGCTATACAAATTATAAATAACAAAGTTTAAAATGTTATTTTAAAAGATTTTTTATCTTACATTATAAAAAAATATATAAATATTTTTTTTAATTTGAAGTATTTAAATTTTTCATTTTACATTAAAAAAAACATAATTTTCTTCTTCTGAATATAAAATATATATTTTTATGTGCTTTTAATCTCACATTAAAAAAATATATATTTTTAATATTTATATAATAAAATTCAAGAGAACTATGAAGATAAAAATATAAAATAAACTTGTATTTAAAATAATTTTAAAATAAATTTTTATATACATGAAGCATGCTTTCACTCTCTTTCTCTTTTTGTGAAACATTAAAAAAATACTGCCAAGAATTCAAATTATTAAATTATCAAATTAACTTTATTTTGTTAATTGAAGTACTAGAATAATAACGTTTTTAAGAAAAATTGCACACAATAAAAGATATAGGCATTGTTAATGTTTTTTTTTAATTACAAACTAAAATATTTATTATATAATTATTAAATAAAAAATATCCAATATAAAATAAAAGGACAAAGAGGATGCAAATGAAAAAAAAAAAATTAAGGTGGTGCTACGATTCCACCCAAGTTTTTTATTTGTATTGATAATTGATAATGATATATAAAATATGATAATCTTAGACATAATACACATAATGCATATTTTATGCAACAAAAATCAATAATAACAGAATCCATGGGTGTTAATGGTGAGGCCAATTATTTCAATATAATGTCGCTAAACAGGCAGAGAAGGATTTACGATAAAATGGTTAACATATAAATTCTACATATAATTTACAATGTATATTGTGTGTGATTTAATGATTATATGAAAATTTGTAATTATAATATAATTTGAAATAATAAAAGATACTAAAATAACACAATCAAGATATTTTAAAAGAAAATTTTTGCTAATATTCATTAATAATTGCTATGATATTTTAACAATATTTTAATTTTTTTTTATTAATGTAGATATTCAGATTAGTTTTTATATATTTTAATTAATTTTACGGGCTTTAAAATTAATAATTATATAAACTTGAATATCTTTGAAATTTATAAAACTTAAATTAATAATTTTAAAAAAATAAATTTAAAACTTGATTAATTAATCTATAAATTAAGGGTTTTAAGGTTGTTCTTTTATTTATTTTTGTGGAAATTTAATACGGCTTCGGATGCTTTGACTGCCAAGAATTTGGTCCGAAGAGTTGTCCTTGTTCCCGGGGAGGAGGGCTGACACCAGAACAAAGAGGCTAAAGATAATATACTAGCAAAAGTCAAGTTACTCACTCGATTATGGAAAGGAAAATCAATCATAATTTTTATAGTTTTGAAAATCCAACCTGGTTATCAATTCGGTAAAATATTTGGGTCATGAATTAGATGGATTGACCTGGATCAATCTAAAAAACAAAATATATATATAAACAAAAATATATATTAAAATCAGCTAGCAATCAACAAACAACAACACTCTACAACTTGCAGGCTAACATATCAAAATCTCTATAACTTATGTTTGCTTAAATTTCCAGCCAACTGTAAAACCAAACAAATATTACTAGCAGAAATTTTTCATCTGTTAATAATTCTTAGAACAGTTTCAATTTTTGCCTATAACAGTTCTTAGAACAAAAAAGCAGGAGATTATCCTAGCTAGTTCTCAATCAATAGCAGTTCTTAGAACAAAACTATCGAAATATCAATAGCTTTTTGTTCTCAATCAATATTATAGATTATCCTAGCTAGTTCCAGAAGCAAATGCATCAATTAAAACGAGTGCATTGAACAAAACCAGTCCTCATCCATTTTCTACACTTCCTAATAGCAGAGGATTTATTACATTGCAGAAAAAAAAAAAAAACAGAAAAACATACTTGAGGTTGAGATGACTGGGCTGCGAATGAATCAACGAACAACGAATTGATGCCAGAAGGGCCAAAACTGCAAGTTCAAAACACGGCCAAGAATAAAGAAAAGAGAGAGTGAAAGAAGGAGATTCGTGAACAGAAACAAGCGTCTAACCTTTTTCACAGCGAAACAACAATGATCAAGACATCTTCTACTCTCCTCGGCTCCTCAGCGATTGAAATTGGTCTTTTCGTTAATTAGGTTTGAATGTGCCCAATTCTACTTTGTTGTTCTTTGTCAGTTCGTCGTTTAACGTCTATTAGTATATAAAAAAAGAGACCGGGTGGCTCGAGTCCCGGGTTGACCCTCCGAGTCGCCTGGGTTTCACCAGGCCAACTCCCAAGCGGGTTTTTGTCTCCACTCGGACCAGGCCCAGGTCGGACGGGTCCCGGGTCGACCTGCCGGCCAGTCTGAGTTTTAAAACTGTGATAATTTTAATTGCTCTAGCTTGTAGCAGCCTCTACTCTCATGCAACAATGCTTTTCTTATTCAAGAATCAGAATCCTGTTATTTTTCAGAAAAAGGAAAGCATATATCAACATTCCTACTCTTAATCTACTGCAAAATATTTGAAATCAGACATTTGTCGTTAACAATTGAACTCCGGCTATAAATCCAACAAAACCTATGAAATTTTTTGAGGAAAGCACTGTAAATCTGCAATGTTTCTTATATAATATGGCCATTATGGAAATTCCAAAATGTTCTATATTTTAACTTTAATGGGGTTGGAATTTAGGGATGGAGATGTGCTTTGTGCTTGCATGAGAAATTATGTAGTACAGGGGAAACAAGATTTATTTGGAACAAATTGTTCTGTAGAATTTGTTTTTTTATTAAAATGTCTTTTTTATGAAGCTATAAAATGTCTTTCTCAGGGGTTTGAATGTATCCAATGCTATTTCGCGTAGCTGACAGATTGTATGAAACAAGCATGCGAGGGAAGCGGAAGCACAGCAGCCAGATCGATAAGGAAATCAGAACGCATTGCAATCTCCTTAGCATCGATAGCAAGCTCTCACCGTCCAAAAACTCTGGAACTTGGAGCAACAAAAACTGTACGAAACTTCATAAGAATGTGAAGGAAGAAGAACAAGTCTGCTGTGAACCTAAAATATGTGATTAACACTGCAAGTTCTCTGTCTGGATAAGCAAACATAAATAAAGTCTGAGTGAGTAACTCGGTCTCTGTGCTTGGGACGGACATAGGGCAGGAAAAAGTATAGAGGGTCGATGAAGAGTGCAATGATGGAAGTGATAAGAAAGACATGCTTCCAATACGTGACAATGTCGCTGTCAGGATCCAGGATATGGTTGCGCCACTGCATTTGGAGAGGGTTAGGATCTGTTAAGCTGATAGCATGTTGGTGGTGACGCCTCATGAAGCGGCGGAACTTGGCTGTTGGGGTGTGAATAACTCTATTCATGATCTAAATTCAAGCACTGCAAAGTCTAGGAATATCATGATCCTGAGAAGCGAGGAAGGGACGGGGATTGGCTGGCCTGCTCCATTTATTGATTTCCTGTTCCATTTCTTTCATTTCTAGCTTGACATGTCAAAGAACCATTTCAACATAATAACTTAAGCTGTCAGGTGAGGTTCCAGGATATGATTTATATTATTTTCTAACACATCTCCTCAAGTAAAAGCCTTTTAGACTTGAAACTTGCACAGACGCATATTACCTTGTGCTTAATTTTTTTTATCAAATAAATAGGGATGGTGAGATTCGAACTCGTGATCGCTTGGTCATCAAGGCTCTGATACCATGTCAAAGAATCATCTCAACCCAATAACTTAAGTTGTTAGGTGATGTCTCAGGATATGATTTATATTATTTTCTAACACACGCTGAGACTCAAAAAAAGCATGTATAACAATTTTGTCAAGAGCTGTTACTTTCTCTCTCTATGTTTCTGCACCAAATCTTGTCACTCTTTAGATTCTGCAACTCACTTGCTCTTATTAATTGAACCCATCAAGATTCATTTATCAAAAGTTAAAATAAAGAGTTGCAGAATTCATCTGAAGAAAGGAATTGTGACAGGGCACGCAAAAAAGAAAAACAATTTGCATGTTCATCAACAGACAATTATAGGTGTTGATCCTCACGAATATTAACTCAGTTCTTGTGAGGATGGAGAGTGATCGGAAGGCTACAAGCTGGCATCGGAATAGACATGTATATGATCTTTTCGTCTTGAATCACTTTCTCCCATTTAAACTGTGTTACCACATTGTGCATAAAAACAAGAATCGCCAGCCGAGCATATTCTTTTCCAGGACACATTCGAGGTCCTCCCCCAAAAGGTACGAAACTGTATGGTTTAATGTCATTCCCCTCAAATCTTGAAGGATCAAATTTCTCTGGATCTGGGAAATATTTGGGATTTTTGTGTGTTGAATGCACACTCCAATGCACCTGCAAAGTACATATGATATCCATGATAAGATACATTGTTTCTAACAATCCAAACGTCCAGCTTCATGAATCATAATGAATATTGAAGCTGTATGTTCTGGATATGACATGCTCGAAATCATTTGCGGAATGTTTTGGAAGCTAACAGCTGCCCTGTAAAATACTAGTTATTGTCAACCATGGCATACCTTCCATCCCTTGGGAATGGTAAAACCTGCATAAGAGAAGTCAGTTATGGCCTCTCTAAATCCTCCTTGACCAGGCGGAGATAGTCTCATGACCTCGCAAACCACACACCAGGTATATTTCATCTTTTGAATATCATTCCAAGTCAACGACTCTCCTGGAACTTTCAACTTTTGAATCTCCATTTGTTCTGTGAAGCAGATAGCATGATATATACGATGAGTTCATAAATACCACCAGATGAAATAAAGCGTTTCAGCTAACATAATATATAGCTCCATTGCCTTTTAATCTTATTTGGTGTAAACCAAATTATCGAATCAGAACAGATTGAGTCAATATGTTGGTTTCGCATTCTCATTTCAATTCAATTTCGGTAAGAAAAAGATTTATAAAACCATTGCAGTCAGGTTTGGTTTGGTTCTGTTCAGATTCGAGAAAAAATCCGACAAAACCAGCTAAATAAACTCTAATTCATGCGGGACAAAGCGAAAGATTTGAAATACCAGACATTTATTAGAGTCTTAGAGATTGATACATATTATGTTCTTTCATTTATGAAAGGAAACAATTGTTCTAATAAGCTGAGATATAAGGAATACTTACGACTAATATATAAGTGTTTGTCATAAGATATGTTTACTAAACTGATCCGCATGAGAATTTTATATGGCTCACTTATATCTATAGAAAGGTTCACGTGACAATTGTATAAGTGACCCTTAGACTTGAGATCACTAAATTATCTTATATAGAGAATGTTATGCTTTGATCTTATTACATATTATCTTAATCGAGGTAATGAAAAGACAAATATTAAGTATAACATGAACTATATGAAGGTATTGTAATGATCAAGAGAGCATTCATCACCCTAAGTGAATTAAAAAAACTCAATCTAAAAACATGACTCAATAAAACGACCTGAGTTTACTATGGTTAACCCGCATAACACGTTACTCAAATCATAAGACTGGTATAATCTCATATGAAACAAACCAAAATAAATCAAGAAGCTTAATTCATAATAAAAAAAAAACAAATGCTAAAGGATGAAATTGTAAAAAAATGCCAATTAAAAAAGATTAAAAAAAAACTCGAGTAAACTGGTTTAACATGCGACTTGAGTTATGAGATCGAGATAACCTCATAGAAAACAAACAAAAAAAATCATGAAACCTAATTCCTAATCAACTCAATATTGAATGATAAAATTAAAAACAAATTGTCAATTAAAAAAGACAACAAAATTAAGTCTACTCACTAAACTTGTGACACGAGTTATAAGATCAAGCTAGCCACATATAAAGAAAACCATAATAATTAAATTATGAATCTTAATAATATCCAATAAACTAAATATCAATGTGTGGAATTAGGAAAAGAAATATAGATTTAGAAGAAAAAAAAACACGATTGAAATGAATAATGTTTTGTGAGGTGGGGCACAGTAAAAGCACCATCTCTTTTAGTTTATACTATAATAATAAAATAACCTTGGTCTACATGAGTTAACCCGCAAAAAACATAACTCGATTCATAAGATTGAAATAACCTCATAAAAAATAAATTAAAATAAATCATAAAGTCTGATTCATTATCAACTCAATATTAAAGAATGAAATTGAAAAATACCAATTAAAAAATACAAATAGAAAACTTGAGTCAACTAGGTTAACCCATTAAACCTGCGAATGAAGTCATGAGACTAAGATAACTTCATAGAAAACAAACCAAAATAAACCATAAAGTGTAATTCTCAATCAACCCAATATCAAATGATGAAATTGAAAATATTATAAAAAAGACAAAAAAAAAAAGTCAAGTTAACCCGCTAAACCCATGACACAGGTTATGAGACCGAGCTAATAACTTATAAAGTAAACCACAATAAATTATGAAGCTCAATTTCTAATAAATTAAATATTAAAGTATGAAATAAGAGAAAAAAAAATAAATTTAGAAAAAAAAAAAACCAAAGGAACAACAAAAAACTATTGAATTGAATAGTATTTTGTGAAGTGGTAAAGAGTAAAACCATCATCTCTTTTAGTTTATACTACTAGGTTATAAGATCAGGATGATTTTATAGAAAAGAAATAAAAAATTATAAATAAACTTAATTTTCAACCAATCTAATGTTAAAGAATGTAATAAAAAAAATTGATTTGAAAAAAAAAAGCCTAGAAAAGGATGATCCAAGTCAATCATAATTAAATTGTTAAACCTGTGACCTGTGTTATGATATCAAGATAAATTCTTAAAAAGTAAATAAAAAATATTATGAAACCCATTTTAAATAGATTTAATGTTGAAGGTTGAAATCAAGAAAGAACAAAATTAAATTTATGTGATAGAAATATATAAATTAACTAAAAAATATAAAAAAATTATAAAATATAATTTAATATTAAATGATAAAATTAAAAATTAAAATAAAAAATATAAAGACAAGGACATTATTCGACTGAATTTATTTTATAAGAGGGGGTATAGTGATTTAAGCAAAAGTGTTTTGTTAATAATAATAATAACCGGTTGGGGAATTTTCGCAAAATGAGAAAGCAAAACGGAACTTTCAAGCAAAATTGTAGACAGAACAAGGCTAATTCAAGGAGACGAACCTTTCAAGACCTTCGTATAGACATGGGGATTGTCAGCAAGATAGTACATGGCCATTGAGATCGAAGCACTGGTTGTATCATGGCTTCCAAACAGTAAACCAACAACCCTGTCAGCAATCTCCATATCATCCATAGCATTCTCATCTGTCAAAAGAAGCATGCGAGTCAGTATATCAATAAATTCCGGCCCTTTGCTCTCTGATATTAGCTCTCTTCTCTCCTTCATAATCCCAAGAATCTCCTCTCGAATCATATTTCCTCCTTTGATAGCACGGTTGTAAGCTGTACCGGGAAAATTTAAAGGTAATGACAATATTCCTTTAGTAACAAGATTGAAGTGATTTTGAAGCCTGGATACATGCTCGGGATCCTTGATGTTCATAAACAATCTACAAGCTAGTGAAAATGTGTATGTTTTGGACAAGGGAAACACCTTCACTTGTTTATATGGAAACCAATCTGCCTTCAAGTGATCTTTTGCCATGGAATCCATCACAGGAATGTAATGTTGAAGAGGTTCCGGCTTGAGAAGTTCTGGCAGAAATTTTCGCAGTTTAGCAGACTCTTCTTTGTAAGAGTTGCTGGCATGCTCAGGGGAGAACAAAACTTTCATAATTGGGTGTGGCAACCAGCCAGTGACACACTTGTTTTCACTCGAGTATAAGAACTTGTTCCCACCGGAACCACAGAACACGGCCATATTGTGGCCAAGAAGGGATGTTTGGAAGACTTCTGGTGAGTATTTACCCACCCTGTCATTTATAAACTTCTCCGGGGTTCCGCATCTGGCAGCCATCATAAAATCCCATGTTTCTCCGATGATCGGCCATCCGGTTTTCCCCGGCGGAAACTTTGTATTCCAGAATTTTCTTTTGTGTAGCCATACGATGACAGAAAGAGATATACAGAGGATGGAAAGGTGAAGGAAGCATGGAAAGAGGAGATCCATGTATGAAACACTTAGCTATAACAAGGGTAAGAAGCAAAGGATCGAGAGATGGACTGGTAATACAAATTGAGATTGGCAAGTAAGAGAATGGCTTAATTTAGCATTCTTGACGTCCTGGAAGTGGAAGAATTCTGTCTAGTAAATTGGGTTGCTTGAAACCGTGAACAAAATCATTCATAAATTATAAAGTCAAACTTCGTTCTGCAAAAACCAAAGTATTCTATTATAATTATAACTCTGATTCGACCCGGGAATCATGCATCCAGATTCTTGCTATATATATATAATTGACTAACTATCTTACTGGTTTAGCGTATCTACAACTTCGTCTTTTTTTCTTCTTTTTTTTATGAAACTAACATGATTATAATAAAGTCCATGAATCATAGGTGTTTATCATGAAGCACAACATGATATTTGTCATGTTCATGGTTTTAATGGTGTCAATTCGTAACTACTCACAGGTGTTTTTTTTTTTATTGGAGCACAAAATGGAATTGACACAACATGCAATTGAAGCACTGGAGACCTCTGATGCAATAAAAAACAAAATATTTTAAAGGTGCAGGGAGAGATGCGGTGTTAGTATGAGTTATAGTCAAACTTGTTCCATCACCAGCGTGGATTTGATCTATACCAAGATACTTATCGGTATAGAGATTGAGATCGAGATTGTTAAGATTATTTGTCAGATGGTGAGTCGCTTCAGTGTCAGCATGCCACTCTGGATCATATGCTTACAGATTATTTGTCAAAAGGTAGAATTATCTTATGGCCTTTCAATAAGGGAGCATAGTAGCTTTCCAAATGAGATTGTTATTTTAATGACTAATTGAAGCTCTAGCTAAGGATCAGATTTGGATTTTACCTTAGTATTTATTCACTCAAATCTTGGAGTTTTTTCATGGGATCAGATCTTGAAATTTTTTCATGGAGAAGGAGATGTGATGATGAAGAAATTAGTGTGCTATTATTGGATAACTATGATTTCTATGTTGGTTTTTTTTTTTTAATTAACGTAAATATCTGGACAGCTTGCATGTATTTCAATTAATTTCATGCGTACCTCGATCAAATTTTACTGTTTATTTTTTATCGGGAAGTCCATCAACAACTTTGTCATAATCCAATTTTCGACTTTTTTATTTTAATTATTTTATTTATTGAAAAAAATGCTGAAAAAATAAAGAAAAATAAAATAAATGAAAAATTAATTAAAATTTGGGTTAAGGGTAACATGATTGGAAGTTTTGGGGATTAATTAAAATTTGTAATTAATTTAATTAATCAAATCAAGGGTTTAATTGGAGAATTAATAAGTTTTGAGACTTAATTGAGTTTGGAATTAATTGAATTAATGAAATTAGGGACTTAATTGAAGAATTGCCAAATTTTGGGGTTAACTGGGGGTCAAATTGCAACAGATTAGAGTCCAAGGACTGTTTTGTAAAATACGCTGAAATGCTGAGGTCCAATTAAAGTTTATCCAGGGGCTTATTTACAAATATTTCAAAACTTCAAGGACCAGATCATAAATAGCAGTTGATGGGAAAACGGAGCCGTTTCTTGGACGAAATTGTTCACTGTCTTCTTCCTCTGTTTCATCAGTTTCCAGCCAACGCTTGAGTTTCATAATTGAAGGCAACCAGTTACAGGGCATTTAAGAGGCGACCGTTACAGCGCCGATCGATCTCTAGCCTTATAAAAGCTGGGCAAAGGCAACCTCAGAGAGGGAAAAAAAAAGGGAACCAGGGGGGAGATTTTTGGACTGAAAAGGGGACGAAAAACCAGAGAAAAATGGCAGAAAACGAAGACAGAAGAACGAACTGGGTAAGTTACGCTTTCCCTTCTTGCATTTTAATTATATGCTCCTATAGCAGGCGTGCGTGAACTGCTCACGCACGCCTGCTGGTAAAATAAATGGCCAGCCGGGTCAAGCCTATGACCCGGCTAGGCCTGTTGGGTCAAGCTCAGCCACAGGACTGAGCTGGGCCCAGCCCAAAACAAAAAAAACAAAAAGACAAAAAAAAAAATAGAAAGTGTAGAAATAAAAGTTTTTGCATGTCTTAGAAAAAATATATTTTTATCAACTTATTAAATGATATCAGAATCATGAATAAAAAAAAAAATATACTGATTTTTTCATAGCCACAAATTTTTACCAACGCCAGAGTTGGAATTATTCGTGGTGGAATTTTTACCAACACCAGAGTTGGAATTATTCAAGATCGAATATTCATTGACACCAGAGTCACAAATATTATAAACAAATTATCATAGCATAAGCGAATAAATGTTTAGCAATTTAAAACAAAATCAACAATGCAGTCTACCTCAGACAGAATGTTTAAAGGGTGATAATATCTTCCCTTTTACGTAACCAGTCTTGTACCATAGAATCTCTATTGACCAGTTAGGGTTCTTATTGACCATAATACTAGGTGGCGACTCTTTAAACAAGATCTTTTTTTAAAAAGAACCAAATACTAGAAATCTGTTTTTTTTTCCACAATCAAGAGATTTATTTTTAAGGTCGGGTGCGAGAAACTTTACTTGTTGATGAAATATTTCATCACATTTTTCATTGGAAAGGCGTTTTAATTGCTGTCCGAATATTCTGTTGCCTATTCTGACAGAAACATCTACAAAATGTTCCAATGAAATATGTCGTCGATGATTCCATTGAAAATTTCAGAACCTTTTGTAACTTTCCGATGAAAATGGACCAAACATTTTCAAAGAAAACACCACCGAAATTGACTATGGTGATTCTGTCAAAGTGTGATGTTTTTCTGGTGAGAAAATCACTCCATGCTGTGTTGGATTGGGAACTTGGTCCATGTTATTTGCTACCTTTAATGGAGTTTAGAACAGTATTGTCTGCAATTATATATAATCATAAATTTCTGGTCCATCTTTCAACTTGCCTAATGACATGTTTTGCCAACTTTGTTTTTATTTTATATTTTTGTTTCAATTCCTCCAATCAAATACGTTGCTAGCTATTCTTTTTATATATGATCATTCTTTTCTACGACATTAATCAAATATAAACAGGGAAACCTTGAATTCTACCAATTTGGAGTTCATAAATATGATGCCTGATGAACAGAATGAACAAAATTTTCTCTCATTCAAAATCAAGCTTATGTGTTTTAGATAACATGAAATTAAGATAAGCTCTCCAGATTAGGAGATACATATAAAAAAGATTGTCTAATTTTGTATTGAAGTGTACAATTACGTTAGTATGCGATCATAAAATTCAATCATCTTTTCTGTGTTCATAGTGCTTCTGCATTAACATGGTATAAATATAATTGAACGCTTATACTAAAAGTAACATAAGATCATTCAACTTATTTATTTATTTTATTCAATACTTTATGGTTACATGAGTACTGAAGCCATTAATATGGCCTCGTGTATATATATATATAATCAACACTGAACCATCCTTCCATCTGCAAGGTGAAGGGTGCAGTTCTTGGGAGCCAAGCAGCAGTTGCAAGCAGAATTAAGCTTCTTATCACCGGAGGACTCGCAAGTCATGTAATCCACATCCAAGCAATATAGAGGACAGGCCTTGGCAATCAAGTTACCACCACCGGCTCCGAGGAAAACTACACCTGCTCATAATCAACAGACAAACACCATTCATTTTCCATAATTTGGATGTTAATTTGCCCTTATAATAGTTTTACAGAAACAATTTTCATAGACTTTTCATCAGCAAAAAAAAAATTACTTTACTCACTGAAGAACAAGAATTTGCTAGTTGCGAGGAGGAAAAACAAAAAAAAAAAGTTTTGAGATGAGAGCATACCGAGCACAAGAAGAACCACTGCACTGGCGGCAAGTCTTGCACCACCCATATTTCTGCTGAATCTGAACTATGAAGTGTTAGCCCCTAAGAATTTGTAGTGTAAGAAAGTCAAGAATCAACACTACATTAATGCTCATATAGCAAAAGTTGATTAGACTTTAAGAGCTTGTGGTAGAAGAAAGTCAAAGTACTCAACTGTAATGCTCATTTAGTAAGTTAATTAGCCAAAAAGAATTTGTAGTCGAAGAAAGTCAAAGACGACTATATTGCTCATGTAGCAAACGTTGATTTCAATTTTGATGTCTATAAGATGTGACTTCTGAACCCAAAAAATATATATTTGCTATTTTTTATTATATCTTGAAGAGAGATTGGAAATGGGATCAGGTTTATTGAATGAGTCATGTTCCTAAACATTTTGAAAGGAAATTACAGTTTGATATATAGTCTTTAAGGTTTAAGGTCAATATTAATTTTTTAAAAAATTATTATGTTAATTAATTTATTTTATTGAAATTATTAATGTTTCTAAACATATAAAATAAATTTTATTGAAAACTTTTATTAATGTTTCTAAACATATTACATTGTTGGTCAAAACATGGTTTTTAAGATTTAATGTTAGTATTAATTTTTAAAAAAATCATTATGTTAAATTTTTTTTTATTGAAATACTGAAATTTTTCTTTTTATAAATTTTGGTTGCTAAGGAAAATTTGAAAATGATAGAGCAAATAATAACGTTGCGAGGAGGGTTTAGAAAAATCATGTTGCAACTAGATAATATCAAAATCAAGATAATTTTTTTATTCCTAATATTAAAATTTTATTTGTCATTTACATATAGATAATTCATTTGTATCATATAAGCTACGTGATTTTTAGTACGAGGCACAAAAAAACTCTAAAAAATATGCGAAAGAAAACGATTTACCAGGTTGGAATGACATGGTGGATTGAAAGGATTTCATGTTGCCATACATCTTGAAGACTATATGGGTGGAATACATTCAGCAAATGACGTCTGAGCATTTCACGCGATGATCACAATTCAGCGTGAGGAATCAGAACCAACAAATCCACGATTCTGTTACCACCCACATCGGTAACTCCGTTCTGTTCGTTTCACTTGCAAAACCAATGGTAAGATTTTTTTTTAATTACATCTATTTTTTTAATTTGTGATTTTTTATAAATATATTTTTATCTTGCAGGCTACTACTCTTGGATGTAAGCCAAGTTCAATGGAGCTTTTTTGTAGAAACGCACGTGCGGAGTGATGACTATCAAAAAGGGGTGTAGTAGTTCATCGATAGCCAAGCTCAACACTTTCTGATATGTTTGTTTTCAACCATTCTTTTTCTTAAGTTATTATTTACTTGAATTTGATGGTTTTATTTTTATTTTCAGGAGACATATAATAGCCAGTTTAAGGAGAGATACGTGAACAATCCTTCGACCCACCTAGATATTGATCTAGATTTGTGGTTGGAGGCAGCATTGTTCGATGGACCCGATAGAAATTGAGTATACAAGCTCTCTAACACTATGGCCAAGAACTTGCGAATGGTCTGTAGTGTTTCAACTATTAGGTGCTTGCAATCGGTCCTGAGCACTCAATTTCTGGAGTTCGCAACCTTATTAGATCAGGGAGTAAAAGAACATACAACTCATCTCAAAGAAAAATATAAACGACTCTCTGCTGATTATAAAGAACTACGTTGAATAGTCATGGATATGAGATCATAGATGGGTGGTATATATACACCCTCTTACTGGCCTCATGATCACATGAACAACCAGCCTCCTCCCCCTCTTCCTCCTCCAGCGTTGTTTTTATTCTAGTTTCATTGTATTTGAACTTATAAATTTATAATAAATATTTATTATTTATCCTTATAATAAATAAATAAAATATGTTGTCTTTTAATTAAGAGCATTATGGTCTTTTTATTTTTAAAAAAACAATTAAATTACTTATATACCCTTAATACATAATCAACATAACTCTTTTATAAGGGCTTTCTCATCTTTTTACCATGGTCTTTTTATAATATCATGTTAGTTATGGGGCATTGTTGTATTTTAATAAATGTTAAATATTTTAAATTAAAAAAAAAACATGGTGGCACGTGCGTGATCATGAGGCCAATAAGAGGGTGAACATTATCTTCACTGTCAGCATTAGAATCTTCACGACTCCCCCTACACGATGAGGTGGTACATGTTTCAAGATTCCAGGTGGTTTGGCATCTACGACCATTTCCCCCCTTCTTCTCTCTCTCAACTACATTTTCTCACCAGCCCCTTAAAAGTTTCAAATCACCCCTTTAATTTGTTAATTTTTCAGAGTTAGGCCCCATTCTTTTTATTATAATTTTTTATCTTGGATAAATTATAAAATCAGTATGCTTTTTTAATTTTATCCCTTTAAATTTTTTTCATCTTTCAAATTTAATTCTCACTCTTTTAATTGTTGTTTTTTTATTTGAAATCATTTTTAAATTGATTTTGTTTTAGAGTTTTGCTTTATTACTTTTTGCAATTTGCCATCTATGAATTAGTCTAAGATTCATGACTGGGATCATGGGTTTCGAAGCTTAACGTGAGTTGATTTTTTTTATAAAAAAATTGATTTATTTCAATCTCATCATTCAACATTTAACTTACTGAAATCTGGTCTTCGTACCTTTTTTTTTCCTTTTCTTTTTATTTGGTTATCATGATCATGTGCCTATCATTATTGTGTTTACAGGTTGATTCGGGTTAACTCATATTTTTTGTCATTGCTTTTCCAAATTAATTTTTTCTTTAAATATTAAGTTATTCGATAATCGAGCTTCATGATTTTATTCAATTTATTTCAAACATGGTCACTCTGGTATCAGGACTTGGTAAGAGAATTTGCATCTTAACCCGTTTGAGTTTGGATTAATTTTTTCCATCCTTTTATTAATTATATATTTTTTTAAATTTTTGTCCTTTAATGTTTTATTTGTTGGAGATTGAACTTAATCTTTTTGCTTTTCATTTTTCTTTCTATGAATTTATCATGTTTTTATTTGATTTATTAAGAAATGATCTTCAAGCTTTTTTTATATAATTTTTTTCTATGAAATTGTCTCAATTTTATATCAATGGTTGTGAGATTTGCAAGTTAACCCATTTTTATTTTATTTTTTACCCTTCAATATTAAAGTTGTTTGATAATCCATGTATGTTCAAGTCGGTTATTTTTATTTTTTGTGTTATTTTTTTTGTCTAGTTATGCATTGTTGTTATATTTTTTAATTATATTGTTTAAATTATTAACTGAACTGGGGTCTAAATTATTTTTTTCTCGTCATTCTTTTTTTACATCAAAAAAGAAATTGGCCGGCTCCTGGCAGAGCACGCCACAGATCTAGTATTGACTATGGAAAAAGGCTAATAAACTGATACCTTAAATTATGGAGGAAATCTCTCTCTCACCCTCAAAAATTTCCAAGAAACCGAGTGCCATTTTTTCCCTATTCTGGAAGAGGGCTCGTGGAAAGAATTCTTCATCAATTTCTTTCTTTCTTTAGGTATTTATGTTATTGAGTTTTTTTTACGTACGTATTTCCATGATTTCTTTACCTTTGTTGCATTGGAGAGTAAATGTGCATGCACATGTAACATTGGTGCTTTTTTTGTGAACTTCTGAATATTTATGAGCCACATATTGATTTCTTCAAAAATATTTTCACCGTGTTCTGAAAAGTTAATTGTATCAGCTGATTGCTTGTTCATCCATATTTGGAATTTCTCAAAAGTTTACAAGCTTACAGGTTCAAATCAAAACAAACACAAATCTCACTGTATTTGAAAATCTTTATCCGGCTTCACAATTTCTATATTCATCATGTAGGATCTTTCTTCTTCTGTACAGTCACTTCACACCCTTAGGCCTAAATGATATATGCGTTTTTTTTTTCTTAATTTACAGAATTGCTCATTTTAGGTCCAATTATTGTTGATTTCTTTGACAGCTCTTGGTGGCTGATATTGCATAATGGCATTGGAGTCTCCCTAAGCAGATCTTCTAAGGCTGTGTATATAGTTAGATCAGCTTCTGTAAGGACACTTTTTGAATAACATCAAATGGGAAAAATCAAATAAGAAAGCACAAGGTCCCATTAATCTTACCGAAAAGGATGGCAGGCAAAGCTATCTGAATTATAGAGTTTAGCATCACTCACAAAGTCTTTTGAACCTGTCATGGTTATAATGTCCTTTAAATTCCCTGAACATTTTGCTCCCACCATTGTTATTATGTCTTCAGAAATCTTGTTTAGCTATTTTAGCTTGCAGAGTGTTTTAAGGAATGTACTATCATCAGATTAGTTGTTTTGTGTTTTTCTTCGTACTTGGTTTTCTGCAATTTGATGGTTCTGTCAATCAGCTCGAAGATCTGCTCTGGTTTACTTCTGTCCTTTTCTTCTAATAGGGTACCTGCTATTAGTGCTTGAAAACTTGTTTTCTCATGGAGTTGTTCTTTCTAGTTGAGGTTGCATTGCTACCATGGATTCCATGAGAGGTCATGAAGGGATTCAGATGCTACTAACTGCAGAACAGGAGGCCCAACAAATTGTTACTGCTGCTAGAAACTGTAAGAACTGAGCACTCTCCTTGTTTTTTGCTTTATTACATTAAATCTTGTAGATCTTTTTTCCAATAAATCCAAATCGTTTGTAACCAACAAAAATCTCATATTGCTATCCAGTGAAGACAACAAGGTTAAGGCAAGCTAAAGAAGAAGCCGAGAAAGATGCAGGCCATTATCGCTCCAACCTGGAATCTGAGTACCAAAAGAGAGTTGGTGAGGTATGGTTAGCTATCTCCTCAGCTACATCTATTTTCAGTCTCGCATCTGTCGCAAACAGAAACTATAAAGAATCCAAATAACAGCATTTTCATCAACATAGCTGTAATTATCTAGCTTGAATTACAATTTCTTTATTAACTTTATTTGGTTTTTTCAAATCCATTTAGACAAGTGGGAACTCTGGCTTCACAGCGGAACGGCTTGAAGAGGAAACTGACGTAAAGATTCGAAACCTGAAGAAGTCAGCCTCTAAGGTCCAGTCAGATATTGTTGACATGCTCATCAAGTACACCACAGCCGCAAAGTATTGATGCTTGAAGGTTACTGTGGAGCTTTAATTGTGATTTGTGAGGACTATATCCTTTCTGTTCAAGTTCTTCTTTCTCTTTAGCAAATCTAGCATCCATATCCATGAAGTTGAATTCGTTTTGATTCACTTCGAGTTTGAATAGTTAAGATTGTGGCAGTAACTGGGTGTCTTTTAATCACACCAGCGGTGTTAGACGAGATTTACCATGAAAAAATCTGTTGTTTTTGGACAAATGATATGTTTTGAGCCATCCGGGCCATTGCTAGGACAGCACCATGAAAGTAAATCCAGTGTTAAACAGCCACTGACTGTTCTATATTGTTTCTTGTTATTCATCAGTCACAGGTTAAGAGAGAATTAGAAGAGTAGCCTGCAGCAAAGAAGAAGCATAGCTGGCCAATTATATCTTAGAAGAGTTGCTCTTCTTTTATTTTCAGTTTTCCATTTAAGCATGTTTTTGGTCATCACCACTGTCATTTGAGGAATATTTATTTTGAATGTTTTGATGTTCTTTCTAAATGAATCTGGATGCGGAACTCAGTTTGTAAGAGTTTTGAATGCCGCGAATATGACATTCAGGAATTTGAAGTGGGAAAATTGAGAGAAATTAGGAGGAAGTTGCTTATGCCTAAAGCTGATGAAAAATGGAATCCTGGAAATGCATAACTGAAACGAACATTTAAAATCGTAAGGGAGTTGGCTTCTAATTCGATGATTTAAGACTTACCACTGTGGTTGGAAAATGTTTTTGAAAAATTTTAATTTTTTTTTGTTTTAAATCAATATATTTTTTATATTTTCAGATTATTTTAATGTGCTGATGTCAAAAATAACTTTTAAAAAAAAATTATTTTAATGTGTTTTGGAATGAAAAACACTTTGAAAAGCAACCGCTACAACACTTTCAAACACCCTCTTAAACTACTCTTGAAACATGTAAAACAGATTTGAAGTTTTGGAGACTTCTTTCCACACACTCATTTCACAGAACACCAAGGTTGTCAAAAATATTTTTTTAACACACTATGAAAAATACAATATAAACTTGGATTGTAAAATTATTAGTTTTTTTTAACTAATTAGATATTGATAATTCTAGTTAAAAAAATTAAATTACATTAAAATCTGATAAAATGAGTCAACAATATTATAATTAATGAGTTCTCTAAATAAAATGAGAGAGATATATAGTATGAATTCATAAATTAATGATATGAAAAAATAAAAAGTCTCGGAATAAAATTTCTTAATACAGGGAAATCACTTAAAAGTAAGAAACACATATAAACCTAGTGACAACCTGGTTGTTTTTATCACAATAAATCTTGATAGACATCTTTTGGGTTGCAAGCTAATAAGTTTAAATTAGTAATTAACTAACATAAATTTAATAATAAAATAAACCACTAAACAATATTTATGTGCTAGAAAAAATTCAAATTAAAAATAATTATTTAAAATTAAATAAATAAATAAAATAAAATAATAAAAAAGTCTTCATATTAAAATTCTTTCATGTAGCTTGAATCTCTAATTTTTATATATTTTTGGTAGATTTAAGTCCTGATTTCAAACATGTTGTTCTCTCTTGTTTGGATGAATTATTGGGTCTATAATACATAGTTGGAAAATTTCAGATGTCTAGTTTCTATCCCAACTTTAATCGAAACAAAATTTCACCGATAGCTCTAGATATATCCAAAACAGTACATCGTATTGTTTGACTTATTTGATAATATTAATTTACTAAATTTAACCCTCTAAAATATTATATTCCCTAACTCCATTTGACTTGAAAATTTACCATAATATATTTTTATATATCTAATATTTTCCTATAAAATTTCAATTTTATTCAACATATCATTTGAAAGATATATTCAATCTTGCAAAACTAGTAAGCAGATATTTTATGGTCAAATTTATACCGACTTAGTTCACATTACAAACTTTGTTTTTTTTTTGGATTCGAGAAAACCCCACCCTTTGAAAAGCGCACTTTGTGGGCCCAGGTGAGTGAGTAAAACCCCGGCTGTCTCGGGCTCTTACAAGAGATACACGTCCTGACTCGAACTCAAAACCTGCTGTGCAAATCTCAAACCCTTTACCACCACGCTACGCCCCTGTGCAAATCTCAAACCCTTTACCACCACGCTACGCCCCTTTGGGACTTCATATTACAAACTTAGTAAACTCATAAAATCAAACCGAGTTTACAGAGTTTATTAATTTTGCTACTTCAAGTTTTTAGTCTAATTTAACACATTAAATACATACTCATAAAATCACAAAATTTTACAAATTAACTCATAATTTTCACAACCGGACACATTCTCATTTCATTGAACTGATTTCGCGGACAGGTTTCAGAATTAAGATAGGCTCAAGCATTAACGTATAGCTTCCGCTTATAAGTGCTTTTCAAAATGTATTTGCCTAAAAAAAAAATCAATTATGTTTTTTTAGCTAAATTAATTTTAAAAAACCCCTGAAACTCAAAAAAAAAAAAAAAAAGCCTCAAGTAATTACCATATGCTAGCATCACTTAAACTTTCCCATGAAAAAGACCATCAGTGTCTTCTTTAGAATGAAATGAAAAATCTTGAACAAATTGTGCATTTGTATGTCAAATTATTTACAGTAAAGCCCGAAAGCAACATCTTCTGGGTGAAATCTGACTGCAGGCATTGAGACAACAGTTTATAGCGTGATTAAAGTTACGCATCCCAGGTTAAATTTGCGAGTAGGGAATCCCCACAGCATCTGATTATTGCATCAGTCAAGCATCGAGAGGCCATCTAGCAGGTAGACTGACACTTTGACCAATCAGATCACTTGAATCGCCGCGAGGGAACGAACGGTGCGCCTAAATGAAGAAATATACGTGTTGGCACCTGGCCCTCTTCCCACTTTTAAAGCACTCTATGCAGGTGGAAAACTTCACCCTGATCCCCATTAAAGGACCTTCTCTCCGAGCAGCAAACTGTAAGCTGTCTGAGCAACCTCTCCAGATGTGATCGCAAGCAGCTTTGTGAATCCTTCACATTGGGATCTGTTAATAAAATCATGGCGTTTACAGCATCAGCCACAATCTCACGCTGTGAATCCTCGAGAAGATACCCAGCTGAGCACTTTTGTGGCTGTTCATATGCCAGTAAGGCTACACAATCCTGCAAAAGCATGGGAATATCAGACAGATTTCGCGACTGACTCGGTACCATGAGACAGAAGACATCATTAGACATTAGGGAGATGGGCACAATTTTCTTTCCTCTCTCATTATGTGAGAAGAAGTAAAATATTCCCAGACAAATAAAAAGACAGTGCATGAAAGAAAATTTGAGTACCCGAACTAGATCATCAAACGGGGGCAGCTTAAAGAACTTTGCTAATTCAATCCTTCCATAGGTGACAGCATCCCCTAGTGCCCCAACCTACATATATTAAATAAGTTTTCATGACTAGATATTCAGTTAAGCACTCAAAAGTCATGATTTCCTGATCATGCAGTAGAACAGTTGACAATTACCATGGAGAAACTAATTGTGAGCTATACAAGGAACACTAATTGACAACAGCATGCATATACAGACTGCCATGCATATAAGCAATTCATTATTGTTTTTTTGAAAAAAAAAAGCCAGAATCAAGTTTCTAGATATGCTGAAGCAACTTTCAGAAAATAACTTGCAGCATGTCCATATTCATCACCACGAATTAAAGATTTCCTTTATTGGAGAAAAACAATGACTAAAGCAAGCTAAACAGGGAAAAAAACATATACCCGGACTAATTCAATAAATTTTTGACTGTGAAGCAAAAAGCAAGCGGCTGATTTTTCATCCTGCACAAGAAAAACCCTGTCACAGCTCACATTATTTAAGATATTGATCACATCAAGCATTAAGAGTGGAAAAGCTGATCATCATCAATTTTGTTAAATTCTCGGTGAAAGAAAACAAAACTTTGAACTCACAATTAAATTTATTGCTTGATGACGATTGAACATCCTAATTTTAAACGTGTTGAAAAATGTGAACAAATGCAGGTTCATATACATGGACTCGTAATAATGAAGTCACTTTCATCTGGTATCTAGCACCAACAATCCAATTTAACAATTTTGTTAAAGAAAAGAAATAAAGGTAGCTTTAAAGTTCATGATGTGACTTTTATTCTCAAGAACTACAAATTTAATTGGAAACACTATTAGTCCTCCAGAAACAAACCAGATGAGGAGACCTTGCTGCTATGTTGGCAACAGTTGAGTGAAATTCCCTCAGTAATCTACAGATGGTCACACAAGATACGAAAACAACCAATAGAGGACAAATCATAGTACAGTCCGCCAATCAAGGGGGAAATATCAACTCATCTAGCATCCATTCAGAAAGAAAGTCATACAATGCTTCTATGTAATTGCCAAACAGGCAACAATAACACACAAAGTAGTGACATGGGAGAACAGGGAGGGTGGGTAGACTAGTGAAGAGAGGGTCCTAAACTGTTCCGAAAACAAATTTGACTCAAGGTTGATAAGCCCCATCCTTCCCTACTGGGGACAGTGCTCTTCCGATCTAACTCCAAACCCAACTGGAGGTGATGAACTATGCAACAATTATGACACAGTTGCAAGCCAAGCTGTCAAAAAGGTATCGTGGGCCACTATTTAACAGGATAATAACAATTATGACACAGCTGCGAGCCAAGCTGTCACAAAGGTATCGTGACTGTCCCTATTTAACTGGATAATACAATCTAATATACCAAATTCATGGTGGTGGTGGTGGTAGTAGTAATAAATGGGTCATCTAGATGATTATTTGAAGTAGGAATTAGATTAAGAGGTGTGTACACACTTAAAGGTTGATTATTTGAAGTAGGAATTAGATTAAGAGGTGTGTACACACTGAAAGGTTGTCGGTACATATATTGATTACAGAAAAATCACAATGAATCTTTGAATGTCAAAGTCCTCTACATATTATGTACCAAGTAAATAAAAACATGAGACTAAAAACAGCAACTGCACTGTAGATGGTGTTCACCTGCATTATCTGGGGATACCAATCACGAAGATTACTGAGTGCAGCGTCAATCTCACCATTTCTGATTAGCTTCAATGGAGAAAAAAGTCAACAAAAACAAATCATATTCAAAAAGAAGAAAATAAACAATAAATAAAAATAATTCAAATAGAA
This sequence comes from Populus alba x Populus glandulosa, assembly GCA_033617975.1. Classification (NCBI taxonomy): domain Eukaryota; kingdom Viridiplantae; phylum Streptophyta; class Magnoliopsida; order Malpighiales; family Salicaceae; genus Populus; species Populus alba x Populus glandulosa. The sequence goes on from CM066161.1 coordinate 13,847,785, forward strand.
TAGATTTATTACAAACATCAATACAGATTGAAGAATGTGAATACTAATAGCCAGAAGAATGATGGTATTGACAGTTCAACTAATTCACAAAAGACACCATATGGGATGTAATTTAACATATCAGATCTTCTCAAACTTAATTATGACCACCATAGCAGAGCATATGACTACCAACTTAATCCTTCAACATTTTTGTACAAGTGGCTGATCTCAAGACTCAAACCTACAATGTTGCGGGTGCAAGCCCGATACTTTTAGAATTGCACCAAGCAATCATCCCTAGGTTTTCCAACTGTACAACTTCTGTACTATAAAAGCCTGATTAAGTTAATAATTAGCTGTTACAGCATCCATCACTACACATCTCTCTCGGTCATTACATTACCTGCACATGAAACACAGACAAATCTACTCCTCCTGAATAACAAGGCTAAATTAACACATAGGCATTGCCTTCACTGAAGCTGCTCATCCTGCAGATCCTACCCCAACTAAGCTTAGCACCATTCTGCAATGCTTGTGCATTTCAGAAACACTTCTTTAACCAATATATTCCTAAAAGAATGTAAAAGGGTGGAGCAACAAAGATGGGATGCACATTAGAGAATCATTGAGAAAATGAGTGGCACCCAGTGAACTCATAAAATGATATGGGAATGAATGCATCATTCAGGGGCTCATAAGCCCTATCACCACTAGATATCAATACATCAAATCCAAGGGAAGCTCTAAAGATGCTGATGAGCTTTTAACCAAAAAAAAAGACAGGAACCTCCAAGAATTACACACAGAAATACATATTCCGTACAACAAAGGGTTTACCAGCATCTTACTCATACATAACACCACTTACATTTATCATAGACACAATGCCTAAAACTCGATGCCCACCAATGTGAACTATTAATTGAATATAAACACCCATCACCAACAATTTCATACCTGTCGAAGAGTTCTTCTGTGTGTTAAAGCATATGCAATGTCCTGTTCACCAGAACCATTTTCTTGAGCTATACATATAGGAGGGATAGTACTTTTACTAGCCACATCAAAAGCATTGAGTGTCTCTTCATAGCCATAGTGTAATAAGTAGGAGCGAACAAGTCTGCCCATGCAATACAAACTAATATTAACTGTAGTATACAGAAATAATGATGATTAATGATAGCTGACTTGCAAGATCAAGTACTGTTATTTAAATTAGCAAGTTTACAATTATTTCTAAATACACCAAAGGGCTTTTTCATACTTCTAAAACCTCTTTTTTGTTGTTTTATAAGATTTTAAACCAAGACCTACTGCAGCCCTGCCCCATCACAAAACCCAAGGTGAAAAATTTCAGATGAACAAGATTAAATATTGGAAGAAGAGAAAGCGGAGCTGAAGAAAACAAGAGATAAAAAAGAGGAACAGCTTGCCTTGATCCATTCTTTATTTTTACTATAAATTTCCACCCGACTCTTCCGTTGTTGAGGTGCAGACATCATATTATAGGTAAATGTAGTTTCAATTACGAGGATATTGCAAGTTACACTGACTCAAAGCAGAAACTAATTTATATAAAAGAGACTCAAATCTAACATAGACTTACCCATAACTAATATTTGGCGGTAAAGATATTTTGTCAACTGTCGATTTTTGCTTCATAGCTTCTTGTCTTTCATATTCCTAAGCAAGGATGCAAAGAAAAGCATAATGAAGCATCAATAATAACAAGAACTTGTGTAAATTTGTTAAATCTGTAGATGCTGTTTTAGAAAAAACATTTCAGACAACTAAACCAGGTGATAAGGAAACCATTCACCAAGAGAATTATATAAGCAAACCCAAAGTGAAAAATCTATGACTACTGAATCATATCACTTCTTGGAAAGTGAAGGTTGTCCATTAAACTTTATTTCCTTCCATACAAAACAACTTGACCTTCCCAAGCTCGAGCAATGACCTTGCACAGAGAAGAAGATTTTTGCAAACCCACTTAACCAAAAAAAGAAGAAGGTCCATAAGAAAGAATCAAAAGAATGGATATCTTGCCTTAAGATCAAAGGCAAATTCTCTCTGCCCAAAGTTGACTTCAATCCTGCCAGGTTAACAAGCAACTGAAGGTATCAGATCCTCTAGCATCATGATAATACTAGCAAAATTAGCAAAAGAAAAGGAAAAATATTAAAATATAGTTTGAATTCGTTTTTCCATATATCTAAATAATTAATCACAGGTCATTTGCTGTAAAACATGCGACCAAAATGGATTATATGAGTGATCAGAATCTTGGATAGGCTAGAACCTTAATCACCGTAGAGACAAAATTTTCTAGATGGCAATACAATGTATCTCTATGATCTTGGTAGCAAAAGTTCAACTAAAAGCCATAGTAGCCACAGGATAGTCTACCACATCTGCATATTTTAAATCTAGCACAGGAATTGACAAGCAAACTCTCAGAATAATAGTTAAATATTGTAACTAGTTGAGGGAGGTGCCCCATACTCCTCATTCTGGCTGTGAACAGCAACAGTAGGAAACAACGGGCCCTTTATCTCCTTGTACACTCCACCAACTACCGCTCCATTTTTACTGATATCAGCACAAAGAGAACAAGTAATAAGGAGAGGCATAGTAACAGAAGAAGAGTTCAGAAAATAGACTTATTAATCACTCAGTGTCCACATGCAACAGGAGTTTGATATCAACAACACAAACTAACCAAAGTGAGCAACTTCCTTACGTGAAAAAGAATTCCTGTGAAGCATAGTTGATACCAGCACCAACTGTATCATTGGTCGTGAACGTTGGGCCAAATGTATCTCCCTTCCCATGTCCACTATAAAGATTCCCATCATCCCCGTGATATCCACAGCTGTTTGTTTCCCACCTGCTCAACCAAATAAAAATTTGAAAGAAACAACTGGTGAATCGCAGCATTATTATAGTTAACAACTCATTGCAATTCAAACTTGCATGCAGTGCACAAGAACAAAAACCCACATTTCCAATCAAGAACTTCTGCCTATTATACCTTCAAAAGAACATTTAAAGTATAAAACACCCTTTTTTTTACCTTCTTTTAAATTTTCTCATGAACCAAAAGTATTTAATAAATAAATACTTAATATCCAACTTTTTAATCGCTCCAAAATGTTAAATCTTATAAACCTAATCCATTACCTCCCGTGATTAGCAACTAAAATTCTCTCAAGAGCCAGAGAAAAAACCCTAATTGCATTTCTCACTAACTCTACATTACAAATAACAAAACAAATTACTTAAAAAAAGAAAGAAAGAAAGAAAAGCCTTGCCCAGGTTGTCTCCTCATCTTGAAACCCTGATTAGTAAAACCAATAGCAATCTGTCCTTTAGCACCAGCATTCTTTACAAAAATCTCAAAATAATAAACAAGTCGTTTATCCGGCACCGGTTTATCGGCTTGAATAACACCAACGTCATGACCATGAAGATTCACACTTGGGTATTTAACACTCAATTTATCAGTCGATACAACCAGAAACCCTCCAGAGCTGTTCAACGTGTTTAACTCCTTGGGTTCAGGCTCTGTTTCTCCGCCAATTGGTGATGAGTATTGCCGTGCTACGTCTATGAAGTAGGAGCCTGGATCTTGATTGCTGCCGTTCTTGAAATTCGAATTGATGGCTGTGCTGTTGGTGGTTGGGGAAGTGGTGGTGGAGCTCATATTTTAGGGTTTGGTTAATGGAACATCGAAGATTTGGAATTGAATTGGGATTCTATTTGAGGAATTTGGAGATGGAGTTTGTTAAAAGAAATGAAGTGGGGTCCTTTTACAGTGAAGAGAGAGAGACAGTCAGACACGGTGGTTCGGGGAATCGGGTAATCGGGAGAGGAATTATTATATCCATTTTAAAAATACTTTTTAAAAAATTTAAAAAACTTTTATTTTATTTAAAATTAATATTTTTTTAATGTTTTTAAATAATTGTAATCTATTAAAATTAAAAAATATATTATTTTAATATATTTCTAAATAAAAAATACTTTTAAAAAATAATGATAACCACATTTTCAAAAAAATTTATCATTTTTTAGATAAATTTATTTTTATTTTAAAAAATATATATTTTTAATATTAAAATATTAAAACAATTTAAAATTATAAAATAAAATAAATTTAAATTTTTATAAAAATATTTTAAACAAACAAACTGATTTTTATCTTATATTTCAAATTCAAATTCCAAACACTAACCATAAACCTAATTTAAACCTAGCAAAATCTCAAATCTTAAATCTTAAATGTAAACTCTAAACCTAATTAAACTCTAAATCTCAAATATCAAACGCAAATGTGTGTGTGTTTGGCAGTATGGTAATGATTGCTTTTCAAATAGTTTTTTGTGTTGAAATACATTTTAATGATGTTTTTTCATTTTTTAAAAATTATTTTTGACATCAGCACATCAAAACGATTTAAAAAGTACAAACCGTACTCAATTTTAGCAAAAAAAAAAAATTAAAATTTGATGAAACACCGTTTGGAACGCAATGCCAAACGGTTAAAACCCAAATTTCAAAAACCAATGTTTAAACAACGATGGCTTGCTTTAATATTTATTTCAGCATATAGAACTACTTCTTTTTATATTTTGAAATTATGACTGTGGTTATTTTTTATTATAAAATATATAAAATGATTTATTTTATTTAAAAAAAAAATATTTTCAAGATCAGTATATCAAAACAGTATAAAATATTTAAAAAATATATTTTTTTAAAAAAAACGGGTTGACCCACATTTCCAAACACTCATGTGGTTGGACTAAAGATTTTAAAAAAATATTTAAAATTAGTTTTTTATATATATTTTTTTAAATTGTTTTGATACAATAATATTAAAAATAAAATTTTAAAAATAAATAAATAAATATTATTTAAATATATTTTTAAGTAAAAATACTTTAAAAAATAACAAACAGCTATTATTATCTCCTGCATCTTAAATTTACACGTACCTCTTCAAGTGTTTGAGAGGGACTGTATATTTTTCCTTTGTATTATCTTATAATAAATAGAGAAAAGTTATGGGTTGTCGGGTATAGAAGAGATCTTAATAAGAAATCATATTATATCTCCCAGCAATTCAAGAGAAAAAAGAGGAGAAAAGGATGAGAAAAGAAAAGAGAGGAGAAAAAGGTGTGGATGGTGGCTAGGTTTTTTTTAATTTGATGATAAAATTATAATATTTAATATAATAGCTTTTATTTATAATTAAAATATAAGTGAAAAAAATGATTAAACAGCATGACTGAAGTGTGATTTTCCCTTCATTACGTTGACCAAATACCGCTTTAATATTTCTGAATCAGCACCTGGGATTTCTAAATGCAAATCAAAGATGATATTTTTCCATGATTTTGAGATTTCGAGATTCCATGACAAACAAAACATAAAGTCCCACCTTATTATCTTAACAGAGTTGAAGGTGATGAGAGCCCTACGTCTCCTGTACAAATGCCACCCCAATCACTTGCTGGCATTGAGATAAAACCCTAGGCATGTTCATTCACCTACCTTCTTGTTGCAGCCCCGATGAGCAAGAAGGATTTTTACTGTCTTCAGTGTGCTGTTCTCAACAAATGTTCCAGATTGCATCTGTGAATAGTGATGAAGCCGATATCCGGTACGACCTGAAAAAGAAATCAACACACAAAGATCTGGGAAGAGAATATAGATTGAAGAATTCAAAGTGAAGAATGTAATTGAATACATGGAAATTCTGTTCAAGTACAGTTTCAAACACATCATTTAGAGCAATTTCCGACAATTTCAGTTACAATGAGACAGGGAACCTCAAAAAATCAAAACTATAAACCTATCATCTCAATTCTAATGAAAGAAATAATTATAATTGTTGGAGTTTTTTTTTTTGTGGTTGTTAATTTTGATGATACAAAGAAAATTATATGCATATAGAATCTGCAATTCTAGGAGTAATCTACTATTCCAGTCTTAAAATCAACTGTCACTGTCTTGTTGTCTAGCTTCAGTTTGTTTACACATGCAATCTGGCATGGGAAATGTGTAAAGTGATGCACTGGGCTTTCTTAATTCAGAGCCCTTCACATCACTGTGGCGAAGCATATTTTGCATCTGTCGCTTGAAGACTTCCCATCTGCAAAAAAATAAGACAAATAGATAATAATCCTTTTCTACATAATGCTCAAAACATGGATGGCTGTTGAAAGATGTGGGCGAGAATAGATCACAGAATTTTGTATTTGACTAGCAAAACAATTAGAAATGTCATCAGGAATCTTTAAATGCACGCCAAATTTTATGTCTGAGTTATGAAAGGTAGATCCAGCAAGCGTTTCTGTCGAAATGGGGACAAAAAAAAAGTCCAGAATGTATGGAATTGTTGTCCACTTCTCACTCTTCCTTTTACATCATGATTTGAATCTATCTTTACTCAAGTTTTGCCCTCTTCATCTCACCATAAATTAAGAGCTACACATTAGGTTCAGAAATGAAATAGAAACTGAACTGCATACCTGATACTGGGTTTATCAAATAAGAGAGCTAACTTTCTCTTGTCAGGATTGATTGTCTTGGCATGCCCTCCATACAAATAGCGCCTGTGACCCATTAAAAAGTGTGGAAAGTTCCCACCTTGTGTTGTGACAAAGACTTCACTATGCAGGCAAACCGTATAGTCAAGAGCAGCCAACCTAGATGAGTGGCCCTACATCACATACTTCAGTATTACAAAGATTGATTTATTCATGTCTTTTACCAATTTCTATTTTGCTTTTCACAGTAGGTGTTGACTCAATGATAGTAGGGAAAATTACAGACTACAAGTGCATATATAACTAGTTTGATACCTTAAAAGGCAGAAGTTCTTCAGCTGTAGCTAATGTGTCCTTTGTTTCTAAACGTGGAAACATCTGTTTAAGTGGAGCCATATACTTCTCTGCTTTATAAATATTACCTGCTGCGACATATACTGAGGTGGTATTATCAAAACCCATTCCCCTAAGCATCATCCCTACCTTCAATAGCAAGCAAGGTGATCCATGTTAATTGGTAAGTCTTTTAAGAACTTAAATCACAAATCACAGCTTTGTTTTGAACTAGATGGATATGTAAAGAGAACAAATTTCAAAATACATGATTAATAATTGAAAACAGCAAAGGAATTTATATTTCAAAGTTAACAAATAAGCATATAAGATAAACTTCCAGAATTCATTTCAAGGAAAAAAATGATTGATAATGCATGAATCTGAACAAAATGACTGCCTGTTATAGCATCAGGAATCCTCCTTGACCCTGTTCATTAAAGAGCCACGCTAGTGACAGCCCCCAATTTCCCCCCTTTTCTTGTGTCATAGAAAAGTTTTAGATTGCAATGTTAAGAGAAAGGGCATACGCTTTCAGGTCTGTTCATGCTCATTAAATTAACAAATAAGATGGAAACCAATAAAATTGATTTCTATAACATCATGTAAACTGCACCATCAGCCAATTTTTACAAATTCAGACAGATTTTCAAGAATGAAAGAAGAATCCTACATGTTCATTGAATAGGCACTAGTCACAGCCCCCAACAGCCACTCCTTGTTCTTGTGTGCTTGGAGAGTTAAAACTTTCAGTGTCAGCGTAAGGGCATAGATTTTCAGGCATGAAGGCAGAATTTATATGTGCTAACTTGATTTGCTAATCAGATGGACATTCTGTAAAATGATATATTTCTAGAATATCACACAAAATGCATCATTATATATTTTCACAAATTTGAAATTTGCTTTAAAACAATAGTGACTAAAGAATATTGGATGGGTCTTACAGCAATAAAGGGATTAAGTTAGTCGAATACCTCCAATGGAGTTAAAGGGCATTTTCCATCCACACGATTTGCTCCTGGCCTTATTACTCTACCCCTTCTCCTAAATTTTCCTCTCCAGGCACTTTCTCGTGCAATATCCATCTCTCGTTTCTCTTCTTCCCCACCATCATACTCACAGCATGAAAATGCAACCATATCCTTTCATAAAAATATGGACATTTAGAAAAACATAGGATATAGCTAGAAAACCAACAACAGCACATCCTTAAACATAAGGAAATGAGAATGGCACCGTTTCAAACCGCAGATGCACCGAGACATATTTTCCCCCACTTTGAGAACTATTCTTGATCATCCGATCAACCATCTGCTCTGCAAGCGTTCTTATGGATTCTGAAAACCTCAGGGCTTCAAAATTGGCTAAGCATCTAAGACCCTGGATATTTGGAGGAACTGCATGTGCCAACCTGTTGGAGAAAGGTGCAATACGTACTGCCCTGCATCATAGAATGAGAAAACTACTATCATACTAATGTCCACGAATATATCTTACGCTCATGAAATTGACTGCGCACATTATAAAGAATAGCATCAAACTGCAAAAACTTGAAAGCTATCTGGTCTGACTGGGAGTCGGCTTTGATTAGTGCATACAGGCAATGCTTGTGCCTTATTTGTTTTTTCTCTTTTAAAACAAGCGTGTTTACTAGTGTTCGATTGTGTGTACATGTAAATACCATGTTGGATTGGCACACGTGGTCCAAAACAACATCCTCTTTTATGTCTAAGAGGTTTCTTTAGTACAAATCATCTGCAATTTCATTTAAAGCACCTATTCCTTTTCTTTTAGATGTTAGAAGGAAAGTTTTTCTGTCAAGGGTGTTTGCCATGTGTTCTACATCACATTTATGTATCAAGAAGCAGGTAATCAGAAGTGTCCATTTGCAATACGGAACAAGTATAACTGATTATGTCAACATTAACTTTGAATGTGTTCTCCACATGTTCAAATGTGTTAATTGTCGCAGCAAAGATGCTTTTGCAAAGTAGTTTGGGCAGAAAACACTTATTTGATCGTTTTTCATGTGCTTTCCAATGTTTACTGAGACAATCAGAGCACACCGTGAAAAAGTCACCCAAAAAACATCAATCTGGTGCCTTTTCAGCCTAAGAGAACTTGCAATTGCATAGATGAAGGCACACAAGTCATGGACAGTTATATCTTGTAATATACTGTGAGCATGTATAGTTGCTTAAATTTCCTATTTAACATTATTCTAATCAAAAGAGTCTTGACATGAATAAAATAAGCCCTTGGTTTTCCCAAAAGCTTTAAGAGTAACTTTTAGGTACTAGTGGAGGTTAGATTCCCTCAAAACAAATCACCGGCTAACCACAAAACCCTTTTTTTTTATCTTCTCATCTATCAAGATAAGGAATGGCAAGAATAAGAAAATCAAGTCATGGGATCCCAATCTACTCAAGATGCACCAAATGGGATTGAATGAACCATGGTCTTCCCCTTCATCTATACCATATTCTTAATCATCTGTCCAGCAGCTACCCTCTTCCCATGATAAAAATAGCTTTCAACACTTCTGACTTGCTTCAAACTCATCCTTGAAGTTGAAACAAAAATAAAGGCACCATCCCTTCACTCCTTCAATTCTATAATAATAGCTTTCCTAGCAAATAAAAATTACCTTGATTCTATCCTTCACTAGTTATGGAACCTTCTTGCCTGTGATAGAAGTAGTACAACATGGTGGGACACCAAACATGAGATGCATTTCACATGTGTATCATCAAAGACAACAGAGGATAGCTAAGCCCGCCACTCTTTGGTTGGGAGATTGGGCTTAAGCTTGTGTTATTAGATTTCATTTGGTTTTATTATTGGGCTTGATTTATGTTATTGTTGGACATTTTATTTGGTGGGCTATAAGCTCAATTTCTAGTTGTGTAAGGTTTTGCTATTTAAATGTACTCTTTTTACATTACAGATAGTTTATAATGAATTAAGAAAAATCTGTGGATTTCCTCCTTCCTTTCTTTTCCCTCTCTTCTCCTGCTCCTCCTCTTCTTCTTCCTAGCTCCCTCTTCCTCTTCTTCCTTCCTTTCTCTCCCCTTTGTTTATTCCTTTCTCTCCTTTCCTTTCTTCAAATCTTCATGTCCCGCATCCCACCATGATATTACTCTCAAGATCAAATCATCTTGAAACCTTTATCTATCAAGAGATCCGAAAGTCCACAAGCTTCCACAATTGTATGAATACTTTCCTTCAGCCCAATCACAGAACACCCAACTTGAAGTACCTGACCTTGTGCCTCTTTTCAGTGGTGGTACTTGATTTGTATTTAGCTTATCAAGCTAAAAGTCATATAGGATTTCTTTTATTCTTACCTTCTCTATATTGACAGATTAGAACTGAGAAGGTAAAGGAAAATGGATGTTTTGTTCCCAATCATCGTTAGTAACTAAGGATTATTCATGAAGCTTTTGGAGAAACAAGTTATATTTATTTAAATGAATGTTGTCCCACTTATCAACATATGCATGTGCTGTAGAATAAACATTACAAGCACTCTTCATATTTTTTTCTTTCATTATTCCCATTTTTCACAAAAATATAAAACACTACTGTTGTGCACTTTTAAGACAAACAAGGACCAGCTATAAAAGAAAAAAACAGGTGGGACACATGTAAAACTCATAAACTACAGAATCACACCATCCCCAGCCATGTCCTCTACCTAAATGTCAGAGGTGATTGTGTATAAGAATGATAAGCAAACACAGCTATTCAGTTCAAGTAAAATGTCCACATATCATTTAAAATCAAACTTGTAATTTCTTTGTTTCCTTGGAGCTTTGGGAAACAGTCCCCGGTGACAATGTCAACAACAATAATTAAGTAAAAGTAAAACTGCATACCTCATATGCCTCAGCTTTGGAAGAACCTTCTGAAGATAGTAGGTCGGGCTGGACCAAGCTTTTACCCTTAAGTTTACTATGCTGCTTATGTTATTATCAAACTGCTCAAGTACATCACTTGGGAGCTCTCGAACTACTTTCACATTATTCTTAAGTGCATGTATGAAGAAATCTTCATCAAATATTTCTCCAAATTTACTGTCATTGAAAATAAAAAATGAGAAAACAAATCATGATAACAAGAACTGTATTGGCATTAATTCTCACAAATCTGATTATAGAAAATAGTGAAATATTTGCAAAGAAAAATAATAACTTCACTATGAAAAGAAATTGGACAAATTCCTATTATATAATAAAACAAGAAACGAGTTGCACAAATATTGTTTGGTGACAAAACTTGCTCGTGTTGTGATATATTTATGTAACAGCAACCAGAATGTATTAAGTTTTATTTTGTTTATGTTCTAGTATAAAAGATATATGGTTGTATTACCATTATACTAACTGATACACAGCAAACATGCAGAAAATCCTCAATTGTGTGTTCAAAAAGAAGAGCTGGCATTTGGTGACAGCAAATGTACGTTAGTCGAGTGTGAAGAAAAGTCAAGATGACCGGAATGAGGGTGGAGGAAAAAAGATAAAGCCACCATTTCTCAGAATGCTTGGAAGCTGTGTTTTCTTATATTGTTGAACATAATCATGCACCATGCAAGGATTGCTTAAAACAAGCAGAAAGGTGTCATTTGATCCAAAGGTTCTTGACAGCTGTCAGGAAACTGGGAGAAAAGGAAGTGAAAGTTGTGATCTTTGCCTTGGCTCCAGCATATTTTTTTCCATTGCAAAATTGAACAAACAATTGGTTGATAGAGAAAGCTTTTACAACTTATAATTCCTATGATAGAACTTTATTATATTCTAAATGCACTGGTTGTTGGCCAGGGTAGAGACATATTTGAAACCAACAAGGAAAACTTATGACCTATCATAAAGCAAACTGTTCAGTAAGATGGGATGGTCATGCATAATAACATTAATAACATGGAATAACAGTAATTACCTGGAATCTCTCCAGACACTATTTAGATGAAAAAATGGAATGACCAAAGTAGCATTCAGCAATCCTGCCACAGCAACTGCATCGCATATCTGTATGCATTAAAAAGATTTTTTTATAAAGGAAATAAAGTGAATGATATGAATTATAAGACAGATGATTTGACAATAAATAGACCAAGAGCGCATTCAGATGTAGCCTTTTAATGATTAAAAGCAAAGGATGAAGTCAGCTTCACTTTAAAAGACAAAACATACCGATAAGCGTTGTTGATTCAAACCACCATTTGCTTCAATTATAAGGAAACCATTAGACTCTGGCAATTCTAAAAACCATTAAAGCACAAAAAAGAAGTTAGTTTCTCTTGATGCTTTAGGAAGCAAAAAAGAATGGCTAATACCATAAGAGATAATAATGTCTGAAAGGAGAGCTACATCAATAATGACAAACAAACATGTTTTCCCTGCATCAAGCAAGTGAACCCAATGTTACCACCATATGTAATAAGTTATCACTACATTAGTGCATTAATGTTGCTTCTCCAAAAAATAACAAAACCATACAAATTGTCTGGATTATAAGATACATAACCAACATGAGACTACATGGCTATCCACAATGTAACTCCAAAAAGATAGCTCAAGCACCAAATTTAGGCACTGCATACAAGCAAACATAGCTATTTGCAGATCTCGATGGGATATAAAACCCACCAGCTTAGTTTCAATATTTTTGCTTACCATATTGAGATATCTTTTCCTAGCAATCAAATAAAAAAATTCATTGCAAGGTTGGCAGATAAATATCATATGGGAATCCTACCTGCATCAGAGTAATTGCTGATGCCACTGGGCTTCCAAGCTTGATGCAGTTTTGGATCCCATGCTTTCATCAACTGCATGATTTATTATTTGTCAGTTGTACACAGCATGGGGAATCATCTCAAGGGGAAGAAAAGATGAAAAGCAAAAGAAAAAAATGCAGTCGAAAAGGCAGAAAAAATGCAGCTCTTATAAATATCTATCCGCAAAACATTGCAGTAGACACTATAATTGGAACGGCAGTTGTTATTAAATATATCAAGCATATGTCAAACTGTTTATTTCTTCTAATCACTAAGACCAAACTTTATGAAGACAGCTGCCAAAGGAGTGTGCCCCCTTTTCATTATTTGTATCCAAGGCATCCTTCATACCATTCAACATTGCAGTAGTCACCTCCGCCTCTTCTTCATGCGCTCTCTTTTTATCATGTCCTTTCTTATCTTAACAATCCTATCTTCTGGACATGTTTCTTCACAGACCAGCACTCACTGTCACATAGCATACCTAGCCTAATTTTAGCTTTAAGAAATTTACCTTGCTGCTTAGCAAGTATTGTATGATCACAACGCCCTCAAGTCACATTCCTTGATTTCAAAAACCCTACTTTGATTTAAAGGTAGCATCTTCCTACATGCCTCCTTCCTTTCGTATGGCAAAACATAGCAATTAAACTTAACAGATAAGACACTTCACTCCATCATCTACACTCTGTGTAAAGACTGTTTAACCTTAAACCAACACTCAAACCTAATAACACGCTTCCATTCTTCGCCGTCAAGCTTTTACTAAACAGCAAGAGCTATAAATATCAGAAGCGAAAAGAAAAGAAAAGGGAAGAAACGCTACCGCATTGTGACTGCCATTGCTCTCAGCCTCCATATACGGCCAAAGCTTGTCAAAAACCTTAGGACTCCGGTACACCGTACCAGGAGGTGCACGTTTCCGTACAACAACACCGCCATTTTTCAAATTAACATCAAAATTCAAAGAACCCATATACAAAACCATCCCTGCAACATACAGCAATGGCGCAAACAGCAACAATCCTCTTCGCCTCAAAACCACTGTCACCACCATAAACATCAACCTCTCCACCACATGCTGCTTCCCCCCTACTCCCCGACCGCCACCGACACCGACACCGCCCCCCGAAAAACCACCGCCAGGAGAAGAATTGCTCTTTCCGCTGCTGCGGCTGTGACGGAGGCGAGGTGAGGAAGGAGGAGACGGCGTGGGGGTGGTTGTGACAGCGCGGCCGGTGGCCCCGGCGTTTCCGAGGCGACTGTAGCCGTGCATGCTGACCGAATTAAATTAAATGAAATCAGGGTTTTAGAGAAAAAAATAAAAACAAAAGCAGAAATTCTAATTCTATAGAATTTAAAAATAAACAAATAAAAAAAACAAAGAGAGAGAGAGGAAGAAGAGGAAGATCTGAATATGATCTTGGAGGATCTTATAGAGAAAACGATTGCATTAGAGAGTGACAGTTAGCGGAATTTTATTATTATTAGTTTATTGTTCTACTTTTTCAATAGAATTTTGTCTTTTTTATATAAATCAAAGTCAAAAAACAATTTAAAAAACCGAATTAATGGATTGCAACGGGGTGTGGGTGTGCTTCAAGTGGGCACTGTTGAAAAGATGCTTCTTGTTTGCTTTCACAGGCAAGAACAAAAGAGAGGGTGTTGTCTCCTCCGAGGGATGATTTGTATTTGGAAGTACGAATTTGAGGGGTTAGTTTCCTTATTTTAAAGGGAGAAGATCAAGATAATTAATTTCATTGCCCAAATTGAAATCCATTTTTTAATGTTAATCATGAGAGTGTGTGTTTAGCATTCTTTTTGTTCAGTTCATGAGCTTCTGTTCTGTTACAGCAGTGCCAATAATAATAATCTCCATGGCCTTCTCTTCTCTCAAATAACTTCCACTGATGATAAATTTCATGGTGATCAAGTACTAAGAAGAATCATCCTATTATGTACTCGTTGATCTTATATTAAAGAAAAAAAAATCCATTACTCATAAAAAAAATGATAAAAATATCTTTCATTGAGATTTTTTTTTCTAATTGTATTTATTTTTTAAAAAAATAAATTTATAAAATAATTAATAAGATATCATTACTTATATTTTAGAAAACAAAAATATTTTCAGTTTAAGCACCATAAATTTCTCATTAGGCACTCTTACAAACACTTAACTATACCTAATTTTAAAGGACAAATTTAAAATTTCTCAAGGACAAAATCTATTTGCTAAGTCATTGGATTATACAACGATACCCTACATTCCAACTAGTTTGTTTACATATATAGCTCACATGTTGCCGCTATTTTTTTTCATTCCATTAGCTTTAGTCTAGTTTCAGCTGACTCCAACAACTCATAAATATCAATTTTGAACCTCAATATAATTTATTTATTTGTTTGTTTATAGAATAATTTGCAATGTATTTTTTTTAGTTTTTTATTTGTGAATGTGTATTTTCTTGTATCTCTTTATTTATTTTGTTTTGATTTATTTGAGATGTGTGTATGATTTTTGTGTTAGATATATTTGTTTGTATTGATTGAGTTGCATTGAGTTATTTGTAAATGATATGCCTTTTAAGTATGGACATATTTGTGGGAATAGGTCGAGACTTGTATTTTAATGGGAATTACATAGACTTTGTTACGAAATGTTGATTGGTCATTTGTGGATTTAGGGATGATATAAACCTTAAAAGGGATCTCTATCTCCCAAAAATTAATTCTTGTCATCTAAAGAGTTGATTTTGTTTTCACTAAAAATATATGTAAATAAAATATTTTTCTCACTAAAGAATCAACCCATAAACAGTACAATCCTTAAAAGATTGTCTCTGAAAAGTTGAGTTTTCTTGTAAAAAAAATAATGAACATAACCATGTTTTATCTAAAAAAATATGTAAATGAGTTTTTGTGTTCATTTTAATTAAAGGGTTACCTCATAAGTGGTTTTATATTTAAAAGGGTCATGTTCATGAGAATTTGAAATTTTGCAGTTTTCAAAAACAATTAAGGTTTTGTTTTTATCAAAGAATTGACATTATTATGGCCAAGTCTTTAAGAAGGTTTTGCCCTCGTGAAGTCAAGATTTTTTAACAAAATAAAATAAAATTTTAATCATGTAACCAAAGCAAAAGGGCCAAAACCTAATATATTATTTATCGATTTTCTAGATCTCGTACATGTATTCTAAAAGTAAAGATTAGGCTTTATTGTCAGGTATAGATCCCAAATCACTATCTTAGATTCTAAAAACCTTTTATCTCCAATAATAAACACAAGCATTCACTTTAGACATAAATTTTAGCATATATACATAATATTTACTTTTATCATTTAAAACAAACACGAAGTAGGTTACTTTGAGTTGGATGTTTTAGAGTGATTTTTATCTTTCCATTAGCATAATCAGCTCCTTCTCGGTTCCTTTTTATAAATATCATATCCAATCAAGCATCTTTGTTTTTATGAATATCCATATTCATGCAAGTCAGTTTTGAGCTTCCATTAGGGAGGGAAAACAAATAAAATACCATTTTAAAAGTCTATTCTCTTTAAAGTCATGGAAGATAAGGAAATAAATCTTTTAAAAAAATTACTAAAAAGATATAAAATTGATGAAAAGTGAGATATTTAGGCTCATTGGTTTGCTTAAAAAGAGCCTTCAGACTAGGCCATCAAGTGAAGGGCCTCCGATAAAGAGAATATTATAAATATGTGCACACTATAATACATTTTCATGGCTCATGAGGCTTTGGATATACCATCTAGTTTTCACACATATCTAACAATGATTACTCACCAAAAAGTCATGTCCATGTTAGATCATTTAACCACTGATTCTCAATAATGATACCTGATGCCCAGTTTCTCAAAACTCCTTATCATTTTTTTGGTGTTATTGTCCTATTAACAAGTAAAGTTAGCTATTTTTTTTAATGCTTACCATAAAACAAATCTTGAATAAAAAGCCTAAAGAAAAGTAAGAATCTAAGGAGGATATAGTAATTAAAGAGTGTTTAAAAACAATTTAGGATATTTATGTGTGTGTGTGTGATTCCATGAAGGCATTTTAAATGTGTTTGGTATTAAATATAGCACCAAAAATAAAGGTTGGTTTTGAACACCATTATGATTTATTTATTTTTAGAATAATTTTACATGTATATGTTGGTTTTTTACTAGTGAATGTATATTTTCTTATATGTCATTATTTATTTTTGTTTTGATTTATTTGCAATGTGTGTGTAATTTTTGGGTTAGATTATACTTGTTTGTATTAATTGAGTTGTGTTGAATTATTTATGAATGATATTCCTTTACATATGAACATATTTGTGGGACTTTGTTGATACTTGCGTTATAATGACATTTACATGGAATTTGTTCTGTAATGTTAATTGGTCATTGTAGACTTGGGGATGATATAATCCTTAAAAAGGTTTTATCTCCGTGAAATTAAATTTTGTGATATAAGGAATTGATTTTGTTTTCTCTAAAAAAATATATAAATAAAATTTTGTTCTCACCAAATAATCGACCTATATACAATATAATCCGTAAAGGATTTTGTTCATAATAAGTCAAGTTTCTTTTTAAAAAACATAATAATGAATATGTAACTATGTTTTTTATGAAAGATACATAAATAAATTTTTATATTCATTTTAATTAAAGAATCAACCCTTGAGTGATATAATCTTTAAAAGGTTTTTGTTCCCTAGAAATTAAAACTTTATGATTTTCAAAAAAAAATATAAGGTTTTGTTTTTATCAAAGAATTGATCTGGTTATAGTAAAATTCTTAAAAGGATTTTGTCGAAGTGAAAATTTTATTTTTAAAAATTTAAATATAAATTGTGTGACTAAAGAAATAAAGGCCATAGCCCAAATATATTATTTATCATTCTTCCAAATCTCGCACCTATGTTTTAAGTGTGAGAATTAGACCTTGTTATCAAGCTTAAGTCCTAAATCATTATTTTAGATCTTATAAATCTTTTATATCCAATGATAAACATAAACATTCAGTTCAGGCATAAATTTTAATATAAGTAATGTTTAACTAAAAAATAAATATTTTTATTATTAAAAATCAGTTCGAAACAACTTATTTTAAGATGTTTTATGATGATTTGTTTTTAGTATAATTAGCCCCCAACTCAAAAATATCTAAAAGAAAAAATTAGACTTTTTAATTATCATAAAACTAGAGAGACAACTCAATTTCTTTTATTTTACTCTTTTTATTTATAGTATGTCAAGATATCTTTAGCAACAAAAATATTAATAAAAAACCTTAAAAGTTTATGAAAATAATTAATTGAGAATTTTGAGAAACTTAAAAATACAAATGATATATAAATAATTAAAATTGATATAAAAATCTTTTTGATGTAAAATTAAGAATATATACATTTGACTGATATTTTTAAAGTTTATTTAAAAACAATATATAGCACCGACAAAACTACAGCAACTATGGTACGTGGGGCGTTTGGTTTCGTACCGCATCATGTGTGGACAACAGAAACTGGCCCAGCAGCATTTATAGCCTTCTTAGTTTTTGTTTGGACTTTTTTTTTTAAAAAAACTCAAAACATGCCCAGAATATAATTAAATTAGGGCAATTTCTTAAAGTCGTCATTGGTATCAAGTCACAAACTATTATCCGATAAAAGAATTTATAATCCATTACATATTTTTATTTATTAGATCTTACTTTTATATCTTAATTTTAAATAATTTAATTAATTATCATTAATTATTCTTGTTAGTAATATTATTTTATAATTACAATTCAAAATGTACATTGTTTTTTTTTTTAAATATAATAATTACCTTGTAACATAAAAAATAAATTACTATAAACTATTAAACAAAATTATTTGTTTAACATAAAAAAATTATATTTTTCTTTATAATAATGATAATTATGAATAATTAAAAATTCATTTAGAAAAGAGCTATAGCTTTTTATCATAGTTGTAAAAAATATTATAATAATTATAATTATAAATTATTAAAGATTTGCTTAGAAAAGCTATAGCTATTTGTTTTTTTATTAATTATAAATATTCAAACTAACTTTGTATCTCGATTAATTTTTTAATATTTAAAAATTAATAATTATATAAATTTTTAAATGGTATAAATTTTGTAATATTTATGATAATTTCTAAAAAACAAAATTTTTTATTATAACTTAGACCATCTCCAATGGTAGATGTTATTCCAAAGAGGTAAATTGATAAAATAACATTTTGAATAGTATAAATATAGCTTTTTTTACCATGTGTATTCCAATGAAAGAAAACCATTTGAAAAGCAATTCGATTATAGTAGAATAAATAAGCGTTTTATTTTTTTTAATGATTTTGATGTTATTTTTTTTCCACATAGCTAGATTTAATTGGTTTATTTTTTTATTGGCCCCACTTTATTAGTTTTAGCTCTTTTGAGAGATATATAGAAATAACATTTGTGAGAAATAAAAAACTAATAGTTTAGCTTTTCTTTGCTTGTTTTGCACACTCCAAGGGGAAAGCCAAACAAAATGCTAAAATGCATTTTCTTTTCGACAAATGTTATTCCTACATATCTTTTCAAAGAGCCAAAACCAACAAAGTGGGGCCACTAAAAAAATAAACCAATTAAATATAGCCATGTGAAAAAAAAATAACATCAAACTTATTAAGAAATAATAAAACATTTATTTCTTCCACTGCAATATAAATGGCTCTTCAAATGACTTTTTTCTAGGGGTGAGCATTTTCGGTTTGGTCCGGTTTTTCTCTAAAAAACTAACCAAAATTAAATTTTAAAAAGCTTACGGAGCCAAACCGGATCCGGTTCAAACCAGATAGTTTCGGTTCGGTTTGGTTCGGTTTTTTTAACAGAAAAACCGAAAAACTTGTATTATTATTTTTTTGGGCTTTTTAAGGCCTTTTTAGGCTTTCTAATAGGCTTATAATTAATGTCAATATTTTCTATTTTTGTTACAAAATTCTATAATAATATATTTAATATTTTTGTCACTAAATATTCATTTATATTAAATTAATAGCAGCATATATATATATATATATATATATATATATATATATATAATTACAATATACAAACTCACAACACGTTTTTTCATTGGATGTGCTTTTGAACGGGTCAAAGAACTATGAAATTGTTTTCTTCTTTCTTCAATTAAAACTTCAAACCTCATAAGCCTTTATTTACTATTCCTTATATATATAAACATTATTCTCTTTTCATAAAAAAAATAAAATTAATTCAACCAAGTGAGGCTCACCACTACGTACCAGACTACCAATGCTAATTAAATTAATATCCGCTTGACTGGTGTTTGAAGATGAAGATGATAGGAGAGGGATGTGGTTGGCTTGTGTTTGAAGATGAAGAATCAAATATGGTGGGGGCTGGTTGTGGTCCAATAGATAAAAAAGGATTGCTTTCGATTTGAAATTGTGAATTGTGAATTGTGAGTTGATGGAGCGGCTCAGGAGTAAGGACAAGGACGGCTGGAGTATGGATGCTAGGGTTAAGAAAAATAATGCGATTTTTTTTTTGTATTTATAGTACCTCTTAAACTTAATCGGTTCGGTTCGGTTGGGGTTTTTTCGGTTTCTGGTTTTTGAAACCGATACCGAACCGAAATTTTTTGGAAAAAAATTAATCGGTTTAATCTGTTTTTTTTTTCGGTTCGATTTTTTTGGTTATTGTTTTCTCGGTTTTTTCGATTTCTCGGTTTTTTTGCTCACCTCTACTTTTTTCCATTGGAATAGATATGGTAAAAAAGCTATATTTGTACTATTTAAAATGCTATTTTATCAATTTAGCTTTTCAAAATAGCATTTTGTATTGGAGATGCTCCTTATGAGTGTGTGTTTCCCTGTTGTGACGTGAGATTCTCAAACAAGCATGTTAGAGAGGACCCTGAAAAGTTTGGTTTGCCTGAAAGTTTTGTGAGTAGGTCTTTTCACACATTTTTCTCATGTCAATATGGCGGTGAGTAGCTGATAAGGTGGTATGTACGGTGAGGTTTGTGGTGGTGAGCTTTTTTCTCCATCTCTCTCTCTTCTTCTTTTTCTTTCCTCGGGATTTGTGTTGAATCTTTTAAAATTTAATTATATCCTCTTGTTTATATTTATTTTAATTTTAATATTTATTATTTTGATTATTATTTGTATTGATTTTAATGGTTTTTGATTGTTTTTTTTTTAATTTTTTTTAAGCATTTTAATTTTTTTAATTTTTTATATTCAATTTGATCTTTACTTTTTTTAATTTTATTTTATTCAATTTTATCTCTTAAAATTTTATTTCATTTAATTTTTTAATCCAAATTTCGGTCATATGTTTTATATTATTTTTTAATTTAATCCCTAGTTATTTTTTTCATTTAATTTTTATACTAAATTTGGTCATCATTATTTTTTTTAATTTTTTTTATGATTGAGAATTTTATTTGTTATTTTTTTTGTGTCTGTCTTTCATAAGATAATATCAGTCTCATAAACCAAATGACTAGTTTTAAATATTAGCCCAATTTAATTTTAGTTTTTTTACAAATTATATTTTTTTTCAATTTTATAATTTGATATTGGATTATTGTTCCTAAAGTTTTGTGATTTATTTATTTTTTTTATAAGGTTATCATGATTTTATATCTTAGGTAATGGGTTAATCGAGTTAACTTGGGTTGTCTAATTTTTTTTCTCATGTTTTTTTATGAAATTTTTTTTTTCTACTTTCATCATTTAACATTAAATTATTGACTCTTAAATTTTATGATATTCTTGTTTTATTTTCTGTGGGGTTATCTTGGGTAAAGGTTACTTAAGTTAACCTGAATTGATAAATGTTTTTTTTTAATGTTTTTTTATTGATTTACCTTCAGGTTTTTTTTCTATGTTTTTTTTTAATATTTATTTTTATCTAGAACTTGTATCGCATGTGGCGGGTTACTCAAGTTAATCCAGGTTGACTCAATGCTTTTTTTTTATATATTTTGTTTAAATTGATTTTTTTAAAAAAATTTATCATTTGATATTATGTTATCAAACCTTGATTTTTGTGATTGTTTCAATCATTTTTTTAGTATAGTTATTCTAATCTTATATCTTGAATCACGTATTAATCAAGATAATTAACTCGGGATTATTATTGTCTGAATATTTTTTTTAATGCTAAGGGAAATTTTGCCTGTAACGTGATAGCCTGTTTGAGAGTGTGGTTGTGGTTGTTTTTCAAAGTGTTTTTCATATCAAAATACATCAAAATAATATATTTTTATTTTTTAAAAATTATTTTTAGATTAACGCATCAACACAATTTAAAATATAAAAAATTAATTTTTAATAAAAATTAATTTGATTTAAAAAAAAAACACAGGTACAATCATATAACCAAAGACTCCCGGCCATAACATTTGTTCACTTTATAAAACAGAAGAATGCGGTGAAGCTGGCTTTCAAAAATGCCCATACACCAAAGCATGGAAATCTATCAATTCATGGGTAAGAAGGTAGACTTTGTAGAGCATGGCCTGGCATGATACCGTTAAAACACGATTGGTAACTTTGAAATAGAACTTCTACTTGCATTTCCAAACAGATATTTAAATGCTAGAAAAACACACCAGAAAAAACCGAAAGCATTTTTCAAAAGAACTCTAAACATTAAATAAATAAAAATCTGATAAAACCAAGTATTACAGCATAGGTTTCTTTATTGCATGTTTTTGACTCAAACGAGTGAGCCACCAGTTAGTCCCACGGAGAAGATGGCCTGCATAATATCTTCTTGTGCAGCTCTTTCAACTCAATCACTTCTCTCCGCTGACTCACTCCCAACTAGCTCAACTCGCTCAATCAAACCCAATTCCCTTTCATGGGGCTTTTCATTTCCCACCATACACATCTCCATCTCCATCAACAACAACAACAACCCATCCTCTCTCAACAAGGTTTGCACACACTCTTCTTCAATCTCTCTTTACCCTGGAAACTACTTTGAAAAGGGAACAAATTTTAAATAATAATCCGAGTTTCATGTTTTTCTGCTGTTTTGATTTTTAATACTTGAATCTTTGCCTGAACAGCAAATGGGTTTGCTGATTTTCTGTTTGTTATCTTATTTACGGTTATATATGCATTTCTCTTGGTTTAATAGGTTATGAAATTCATCATCTTTCTGTTTATTTCCAACTGATGATTTGTTAAGCGTTATTAGAATCAAATGTTTTTGTACTGGAGCTTTTAACAGAGGGATATGGTAAGTTATTTTTGTCAATTATTGAGATGGGGTGTTATTATATTTCTCAATGAGTGGTAAAATGTTTAAATTATTTTGCACTAGGTAGATAATTAGACTGGAACTCCCACCTTCAACTTTTGCACAATGGATAATTCAATTTTATTTTATTTTTATGTAAAGAATCTGCTAAGGTTGATCAGTTTATGAAAGTGGAGGATAAAATTGAGAAGAAAAGACCAACTTTTTGACAATTTCTGAGTATTGATAAAGTAGTAGGAGCAGGTTAGCTAGATGAGAAATCATTTTATATTATAGAAAATTAGATTGCTTATGTTCTAATCTTATAGAAGTTGTGGTAGTAGAATATGATAAAAACATAGCTAAACTTTCTAATGCTGGTTCAAAAGGAAAAGCTTTCACGCGCTAAGTTTCTCAACAATTCTTACTGCTGAAAAAATTATTCAGAAACAGTTATTGCTAGGATCTTCTTGCTATTAGTATGGTCGCTGACCAAGAGTGCTCTTGTTCTGAAGAGACATGCTTGTAACTTGTACAAGTAATATATAATTTAGCTACCCATGATTGTGTAATTGCTTTGTTAAACTTTGGCTACTGCTTTATCTTCAAAAAGAAAATCAAAATCTTACCTGCTGCTTGCTTGTCCATGTTGAAGATATTTTTTACACTTCATTTATTAGACATTGATGCATGTTCTTTATGGTAAAGGCATAAGAATATTTACCAGACCTTGTTCTTAATGTGTAATCATTTCTAGTTCTATTGTTTCATGACCATTTGTGCTTGGCCTGGCAGTAACTTGCGGGCACCACAGAGCAAATGCTGCAGGTTCATTTCCCATCAGTTGACATTGATGGTCTTCTTTTCTGTTTATATGTGAGTGGAATTTTGATTCACCTCCAAATTCCACAGAGCATTAGAATATGCTTTTTGTAGAAATGAACGGGAGCACTACAGGAATTTGTGGTTTGCTTTTTTGTGTGATAGTCTTATTGTAGTTTTACTATTGTTGGTTGTCAATTACTTCATTTTCTGCAGTCCTCTGAAATGGTTTGACATAGAATCTAGCATTGCCTTCTACAGTTTTCAGTCATCTTTACAGCAGAACTTAGTGTTGTTCAAGATGACCTTTCAAGGAAGAAACGAGTTCTAATATTTGTTTCTCATATCTGCAGACTTCTTTCATTCAAGCTGCCTGGACAAGAAGATCTCGAGGTGAACTTGCCAAGAAACCTAACAAGAAATCATGGAAACAGAGGACAGATATGTATATGAGGCCATTCTTACTAAATGTTTTCTTTTCAAGGAGATTTATCCAGGCAAAAGTGATGCACCGGGGAACAAGTAAAGTGGTATCAGTTGCTACCACAAATGCCAAGGATCTGAGACACAGTTTACCATCACTTACAGATCACAATGCCTGTAGAATTGTAGGGAAGCTCATTGCTGAGAGATCCAAGGAAGCTGATGTATATGCGATGTCTTATGAACCTAGAAAAGATGAGCGGATTGAAGGTAAACTTGGAATTGTTATTGATACCATTAAAGAGAATGGGATCATATTTGTTTAAGCAGACTACTCATTACTCTTCTAGGTTTTGTTATTGTAAATGACAGTGGAGAAACACAATTGGTTTAACGTTGTTCATTTATCTAACATGTCTAATAGAAAATTGCTCATTTAATTCTTGAGCCCTCTTTGCTTTCCTGTGTACATACTTAACTCCATCTTCCTTACGCTGTAGTTAAGGAATTTTAGCTTTATGGAATTGAATTTGAAGTTTTTACAATTATCAGTTACTTGCGTCTTCGATGCGTTCATCATTTAACAGAAAGACTTGGTCTCAGCAATTACCTATCACTGGATTTTGGTGTTTGAACTTGTGATTTCTAGGTCTTGAACATATGATATTTAACGTACTTTTCCATCCAAAGCCAATGTGTAAGGTTGCTTACTATTTTAGAAGTCTGCCAGCGAACCTTATTTAGAGTCTTCAGCAGCTTTACTTGGATGTGCATTTATGTGAATGTCTCAAACTTTTTCTTCGCTTGCATTAATGTTTCCTCCAACTTTTCTCCTGATTTGTAGTATTGAATGCACAAGGGTATACGATGAAGCCTTTGGAACCACCTAAAAAACCTTAACAAAACCTAAGTTTTGATCATAATATATAATGAGAAATGAGAACCGAGCTTACGATGTTTAGAATTGAATTTTATAATTTATTTTTTATATATTTATCGTGATCTTAAATAAATATCTCAATATTAAATTGATGTTTGATTTTATAAGCATTAATTTTTTATCATATAATTAAAAAAATAATTAACAAAAACAAAGTTATTAAACACCGTGAAGTCCATGGATTGAATAACACATGTTTGATTGATTAATCTAAGTTATTATGCCAAGTAGAGTTCTTGATCTAGATTGCGAGTTTGACAGATTAACTTGTCAAATTTAGATCATTTTAATATTTTTAAAATTATTATCTTAAATTTTTTTTAAAAGTCAAATTATATTTTTACTAGTTATTCAAATTGTTTTTAAACTCATCAAATATATTATATACTGGGACAACTCTCACATTATTTATTTTAAAACTTTAGCTTAAAAATGAATTAGATGAGGAAATTTTTAGATTGATATATTAGCCTGAGTATAATGATATTATCAAATATAATAAAATAAAAAAAATTCCCCGCGGCGTGAGAAAGAATTTTGGTTATCTAGTAATTTCTTAAAAGTATTGAAAATTTGAATTTGGATTTTGTGTGGGCTTTTAATCTCCATCTTTAACCCAAAAAAATGCACACAAATATAATTTATGACTTATGAATATAGGTATTGAAGTCGGCTCAATGAGTTGATCCGGAAAACTAGATGTCCAAAACTTGAGCCGGGTCAAATTTTAGGTTAAACCAAAAAGAAATTGATTGCACCGATTGAGTTTTAGAGGTCACTAAATTGACGTGGTGAAAACCGATGAATTAACTTCAATATTTTTTCTTTTTCAAAGAAACAAAACGTCGTGTTAACCCTAGGGTTCCTGCCAGTGTAGCTATAAGTAATCCCTTTGGCGCCTCTTTCTGCCATCTCTCCAACCAAAAACCCCTTTTGAGAAAGAGCGATGGTGATGATGGAAGAAGAAGCAGCGGAGAAAGGAAGGACAGTTATATTCAGAGATATAAGGCGATATTACTGTGATTACTGTGGAATTTGCAGATCCAAGAAGTCTCTTATCACTTCTCATGTCCTCACCCATCACAAGGTCCGTCTTTTTAATCTCTCTTTCTGTTTCTGTTTCTCATCTTCTTGGTTAATAGTAGCAGCTTTCACTGGTAGAACCTTTTTCTATATATATAGGAATCAAGATTGTGCTTTCTTATTCATCAAAGAAAAAAGATTTGGCTTTGATTTATTGTTAATTTTTTTGATTTTATTAATTATTTTTATTGGGTTTGGATTTTTTTCATGATTCTGTGGGTTTTTTTTGTTTGTATTTGATTTGCCATTAATTTGCATTATCTTATTTCCTGAAGTGGTTTCTTTGGAATTTAATTCTTTTGTGGTTGTTGAAGGGAATAAACAATAAATCTTGTGTGTATTTTCTGCTCAAATCGATATAAATGACTCATATATATATATAATAAATTGAAGATTGGTTAAGTTGAATTGCAGTCTTACCTGTGTATTTCCTTTTGCTTAGGAGGAGATAGAAAAAGAACGAGTTGGCGGGGATGAGGTAAAGGAGGGAGTAAGATCCAATACTTGCGAAAAATGTGGTGCTAGTTTCAAAAAGCCTGCGTATTTGGTTCAACACATGCAAAGCCATTCTCTTGAGGTACTTGACCATGTTTCTACTTGCATGGGTTGCTTGTACACAAGGTTTTGCTTTATATTTGATTTCTTGTTCGAAAGCATTTTTTAAAGAATGCAATGTGCTATGCAGCTCAAAGTGTGCTGTTAATGATATTTAATGTTAGGATATGCACCGATTGAATACTAAGTATCTTGCAGGAATGCCATTTTAGTATAGAAAAACACCTGGAAGTTGATGCGTGAGCATTGGATCCCACACAGAGAACTCCAAAATGCAAGAGGCTTCCATTTTGGCTTGAATGGACTAGTATCAGGCTGGGAGACCTCCTGAGAAGCTCCATCAAGTGAGCCTCGATCACGCACCTGTTGAAGTTCAGGTTTGAAGGAAGGGTTTTTTTTGTCTCTTGATATTATTTATAGTGATCTAAGAAATCATATTTTCTAATGTTTTTGTCATTTATTTATTTATTTATGTTGCAGAGGCCATTTATGTGTTCAGTTGATGATTGTCATGCCAGCTATAGAAGGAAAGATCACTTAACTCGCCACCTTCTCCACCACGAAGGGAAACTTTTCAAGTGTGAAATTGAGAACTGTGATCATAAATTTGTTTACCCAAGCAATTTGAAAAGGCATGTTAGAGAGCTTCATGATGAGAGTTCTTCCTCCAGTAGTGTTGGAGGTGAGAAGCAGTATGAATGCCAGGAACTGGGATGTGGAAAGGCATTCAGATACCCGTCAAAGCTGCAAAAGCATGAGGATTCTCATAGTAAGTTTCTTTCTTTTCACTCGTACACAAGTATCAGAGTTGATGTTTCTAAAAAATGAGGAAGAATATTTAATGATTTAGAAATTTGGTAATTTATCCTACTTGCAATCTCTGATTATCACCCTCTCTCACGCAGTTAACTTGGACTCAATGGAGGCAATGTGTATAGAACCAGGCTGTATGAAACATTTTTCTAATAAAAAATGCCTCAAGGCCCACATACAGTCCTGCCACCAATACATTAACTGTGATATCTGTGGAACGAAACAGCTGAGAAAGAACATTAAGAGACATCTTCGCACCCATGAACCTGTCAGTGGTTCAACAGAGAGAATCAAATGCCATTTCAAGGGCTGTCAGCACACATTCTCTACTGTAAGATTAACTAATGTTTTATCATCCACTGCTCTGTTTCTTATAGTATTTAATCCCGACCAGCGAACCATTTCATGCTCACCCAGCATCATTTTCTTTTTAATTAAATTTTTTTCCTATTTGTGTGCAGAAAACAAATCTTAACCAGCATGTGAAGGCAGTGCACCTTGAACAAAGGCCTTACGTGTGTGGATTTCCAGGTTGTGACATGAGATTCTCATACAAGCATGTGAGAGATAACCATGAAAAATCTGGTTTGCATGTCTATACTCCTGTAAGTTCTGTGCGCAGTTTTTAACACATTTCGTTCATCAATGTGGATTTAGAAAATGAATTGGCATTCTGAACTGGATTGCTTTTGGATCAGGGTGATTTTGTGGAGTCTGATCAGCAGTTCAGGTCAAGGCCAAGAGGTGGGAGGAAGAGGAAATTCCCCACCGTGGAAATGTTGATACGCAAGAGAGTAACTCCACCAACTGAGTTTGATGAGTGCCACACTTTGTTGCATGAAATGGCTGCTGAGGACCAGTAGCGAGCCATGCCCTACCTACCTAGATGCGCGTGCATTATCTCTTTATGTGGCTGTTGTGGTGCCTTTGGCATACTCTGCTTTTATCATCTTTTGGAGAATGGACATCAGTAGCATGTTAGCCATTCCAAATGGTAACATTGTATAGGTACATCCTTGGTGAAATATATGTATATTTAAATTCCATCTTTTTAGCCCATGTTAGCCATTGGAGTCCGTAATAACCATGTGTAGAAAGCAAGAAGAGCCCTTCAACTAGAGTGATTCGTGAGTGACACGGGGCATCATTGACTCCTGGTCCTCTTGCCCGAGAGAGAAAACAGGCTTCTTACTGACTTATTGACTAGGGGCATCTCATAACGTTAAATGGAGGAGGTTGCTCAGAATCTGGAAGGGTAGCAGTTTCATTAAGAGCACGGCTGTCAGGGCAATTTTCTAAAACGCATCACGAGGCAGTTGTGTTGCAGGGAAATAAGTATAACATGTGAATTATTTGGAAGGGTCAACAAACTTAAATGCCCTAGAAGGTGCAAAAATTGTCAAGGATGATAGCACCCTGTGTTTCCTTTTACACCAACAATCCCAAGTACAACAACACGTAGCTGAACACATTCGACTCAAAAAGTTAAGTCCTTCTAATGCAAACTCACGAGCAATATTGCCACTTCATAGGAGGCGTTACGGAAATTTCAGTGCATATGGAAATTTGGTTATCCACTCAGTCTGATTGTGTTCACGACAGTTTCATCAACTGAAAATCCTTACCCAACCAAAGCCAGAAATTTTGGATTCATTTCCTTGTCCGACAGAAGAGTCCAATGGTGACATTATAAAACATATCTATGTCCAATGACACAAGTTTGATGTTGCAATGTTTTAATTTAATTGAAGAACATAACTTTAGTGATTAAATGGTGATGTTTTAAAATTCAATATGCTCAAAAATAAGGTTTTTAGAATGTCTGGATAGAGGGTGATTAAACATTTATGTTAATATTCATTCTTTTGAGTTTATAAAGTTGATGATTGACTATAGTAGATCCATTATTTGAAAAACAATTCATTTTGGTAAAATTTAGGTATCCTTCAATAATAAAGCTAGTGATTTTTTGTAAGATTTAAATTTTAGGCTCAAGTCAGCCCAAACCCAACACAAGTAAATCTATGTATAAAAAAAAATTCATTTTGGTAAAATTTAGGTATCCTTCAATTAAGTTTAGCTGAACCATTTATCAATTCAAGTTAAAAAAATTGTTTTTCTCTATTCTAATTCTTGTGATTTGATTCAATGTCTTAAACCACTTATTATTATCTTGTTTCAATTTTTTTATTATTATTATATTAGAGATATCAAAGTGCGACGTAAGATATTTAATTGTTTTTCTGATTAAGCTCTTTAATTATATCAATTTAGCCTATCAAAAGTTCAATTAAATTCCTAAACTTAATTGTTTAACAAGTTTGTCCGAATCTTTAGTATCTTTATTCCCTTTGATGCAAACTTCTCATTGTGTGACTAAGTCCTCCTTTAGCCCACTTTTTTTTTTTGGTTGCCAACAATATTCAAAACTAGCAACCTATTTATCATTTTGAACTGTTGCAGCTTTTCTATTTATTATCCAGAAACATTTTTTGTATTTTAAATTTCTGTTTTTTTTTCCTTGAATTCTTGAATATTCTTTTATAAAAGGAAAATTTAAGGGACCAAAACAGTAAGAATCAACTAAAGCTTTACAGAAATTTGAGGTTTACTGTTATGTGATTGTCATTGCTGGATGTGCATTAATTAATTTTCTGGAATCCTCTGAATTGCTTGGACAGAGAGGTTACCAGTCTGGTGTTTAGGTGAGCTTAGAGAAACAACTAAGCTCTTATATTTGATTCTCATATCTACAGATTTCTTTCGTTGAAGCTTCTTGGACCAGAAGATCTCGAGGTGAACTTGCAAAGAAACCTAACTAGAATCTTGAAAACATAGGACGAACATGTTTTAACATAAAATGCTGATGCACAAGGTTGCCTCTTACTTTCAAAGTCTACTTGCCTACCCTTGTCACCTCTTACTTTCAAAGTCTACTTGCCTACCCTTGTCACCTCTTACTTTCAAAGTCTACTTGCCTACCCTTGTCACTCTGTAAAGGATATATATTTTGCCCGTGAATGATGTTTCATCAGCTTTAGCTGGATGTGCATCTTTACTTCAAACCCCTCACCTAGAATTTCTCAAAAACCAATCAGAATTTCTAATTATCAAGATTTTATATATACATTTTTATCTTTTTTACATGTCCTCTGAAGCAATTTTCATCTTGTCCTGATCCTTGTATCTTCTTTTCAATCCAAATGTTTCTCTCCTTTAAGATCCCAGCTTCCTTTTTAAAGCTTTCTGTTGATGGTTTTTTATTCGGTTTCCCATTCCATCCTGTGTGACTATCATTGATTTTTTAGCTTACAGGACATGCTTCATACCTCTCAGGATAACATCGAGTGAACCAGACATGAACATTGATCAAGGAGAAGAGAAGAAAAGAGACCCCAAATCACAAGAAGAAATAGACAACATATTCTCTTGATTAACTCACCATTTAAAACTTCAGAAGAAGCTTGAATCAAACACTTGCATACACATTATCATACTAACAGTGACACAAGATTTTGAGCTACTATCATAATTAAGAACACACACAGAGTCACAGACAGGCACCCAATTCTCACAATGGCTGTATAATCTCACTCAACCAGAGATTTTAATAGCCTTGACATCAGGTTTCTTAACTTCCTCCTTCGGCACAGTTACTGTAAGCACCCCATTCTCCATAGAAGCCTTGACCTGATCCACCTTAGCATTCTCAGGCAGTCTGAACCTCCTCAAGAACTTGCCGCTGCTACGCTCGACACGATGCCAGGTGTCATTCTTGTCCTCCTTCTCCACGTTCCTCTCCCCGCTGATCTGAAGCACCCTGTCATCCTCAATCTCCACCTTCACCTCCTCCTTCTTAAGACCGGGAAGATCGGCCTTAAAGACATGGGTTTCTGGGGTCTCTTTCCAATCGATGCGCGTGTTGACAAAGGCTGAATTGTCATGAGAGACAAGTGAGGACGAAGGGAAAGGGAAGTCCTTGAAGGGCTCCCAGGTGAATGGATCGAAGATGGTGCCTCGTCTGTTGTCGAAGAAGCTTGGGATCATTGCCATCTTTTACAGGGTTGTATACGAGAAGCTGCGTCGCTCGCTTAGTTTGATAGCTTATCAAGAAAATGCTTTGACTTGAGCTTGCTTGTCGTTCTCTATGGAGAGTTGCGAGGGATAGGTTTGGTATTTATAGGAAGTGTAGGAGAAACCTGGTACTTTCGAGGATTATCTAGCGGTTACCCCTTGATGGACGAACTTTCTGGTAAATTCAAGAAAACATATATATCTGGGCTTTCTAGAGGAGTCTGGAATTTGGGCTCAAATTGGGTTTGAAATGGTCCGGGCTAGCTTTCCATGGGCCTTGACATTGTTTCTATGTCTTCTCTTCTTATTTTTTCCTTCTTTCCCACCGAATTTCTGCTATAGTAAAGCGGTCACGGCCTATATATTTTGTTAATTATTTTGAACTGCCACATGTGAGTCACTTGAACTTATGACGCCCTTCTGCGTATCCTCTCTCTCACTCACTCTCTGGTCATGAATGCCTTGAATTCATTTCACGCTTTTTACCACAGCTATTATTATTACAAGTTGACAAAAAACCTTCAATAGTTCTCTTATGTCCTCTGCTTCTCCTAAATCCAGCCTTCAACATGAACTCCACAATCCCATCTCCTTAACCCAACAAAAACACAGACAGAAAGACGCTAGTGCTGCTCTCTCTCTTTCCAAAATGGACACAAGTGTTCTACCCTACCATCGACAACAGCAGCAGCACGAATCTGAAACTGACCATGACCAGGATATTGACATGGTGCTCCAAACCAAACCAATCACCACCATGAACTCAAACTCCAAAACAACTAAAGATCCTTACAACATTAACAGTGTCAAGTACAAAGAGTGCTTGAGAAACCATGCTGCTTCTATGGGTGGCCATGCCAATGACGGTTGTGGAGAGTTCATGCCACGTGGTGATGAAGGCACCCGTGATTGGCTCACTTGTGCTGCCTGTGGTTGCCACCGCAACTTCCATAGAAGAAAAGGTAGAACCAAAAGACAGCACCAGCAACAACTCCTCCTATCCCCACCACCACAAACGCAGCAGTTTATCTTGTACGGTGCGCCCACTAATATAATCATGAACCGGCCAGTTCATGATTTCATTTCACGTCCTCATGAGGATGATGATGACGACCTTGATGATCTTGATCATGATCGACGCTCAGAGACTCCTGAGAGAGGTGAAGGGAAAGGGTTTATGGTGAAGAGTGCTGGCTGCAATAATAAGAGGTTTAGGACAAAGTTCACGCAAGAGCAAAAGGAGAGAATGCTGGAGTTTGCTGAAAAGATAGGGTGGAGAATACAGAAACATGATGATATCGCTCTTAATCAGTTTTGCAATGAAGTTGGTGTCAAAAGAAATGTGCTTAAGGTTTGGATGCATAATAACAAGAATGCCCACCGCCGTAGAGATGGTGCTCCCCCGGTGTCTGCCTAGGCCCCTCCTCCTCCTCCTCCGCCTGTTGGATTCTAGTATCTTAATTACTACCACTACTACTAGCATAACTAGCATGATATATAGTATCTTAATTTTAGTGAGCAAGATCTGATCGATGGGCATGAAGGGAGGGCTAAAATAACATAAATTATGCAAATGATCTTAAATTTGTTTAGATTTGTGGATGGTTCTTTGAAGTAATTAAGCTGTAATGCGAACTGATCAATGGAGAAATATGGACGTAAGCCTTTATTATTTACCAAAACAATAAGAGAGGTACCACATCGGGACCAAAAGCCAACTCATGAGATTGGATGAATAATTTAAAGTAAAATGGCATTCCATGTCGTCGTCTGTGTTTCTTCGACAGGAGGAAATCTGATCACATCTTCATAAAGTATAGAATTTAGATCAATACAGATTTAAAACAATGCATAATAAATTAAACTAGAATATGTACCTTGCCTTTGAAAGCTTAGTTTAGTAAATAAATAAGCATACTTTGTATTCAAATCTTAGCGCGTCACGGGTGTTGTAGTTCGATTTGAAAATATATTAAAATATATTTTTAAATTTTTAAATTTTTTAACATAAATATATTAAAATTATCAAAAAATAATAATAAAATAATAATTTAATATTTTTTCAAGTTAAAAATATTTTTGAAAAATCTAACATATAAAACACCCCTTATAAATGATTTACTTAATGTTTGATTGAGGACTGATCCCATCCCATTAAAAAAATTGATCCTCTACACCTTGAAATAAACCATAGAGTAACATGACCGTACGTAGCAAACTATAGTTGATGAGAAAAAAGATTAATTAACAATCTCATAATTTGTCCCCTTATTGTTATAATTATGTTAAGCCATACCTCATCAATTCAATTTGTTAATGTGATCATTACTCTCCATGATTTTTGTTAATGTGAACCTTATTAGAGTTGATGATCACACTAGATGGTAGAATTGCCCACATGTTGTTCAACATGGGTCTCCTTTTTATTAGTTCACCTATGAACGGTTTGTCTGATCAATTTTTTTCAAATTAAATCCTATGATTTTTTATTGGGTCACTTATGAGTAGTTCATTTAACCAATCCTTTTTAAATTATTGTGTTTAATTGGTTTATCTATGAGCTATTTATTTTGATTAGCTAATTTTAAATCGTGCTTTCTGATCGTGTTACCTATGAGCAGTTTATTTTAACCGATCCTTTTCAAAATATTATGTTTAACCAGTTCCCTCTATGAGTAGTTTGTTTCGACCAATTAATTTTAAAAAGTTATGTTTTCTGATCGATTCACCTACGAGTAGTTTGTTTTGACCGACCCTGTTTAAAATGTTGTGTTTAACTAGTTCACTATAAATGGTTCATTTCAACCAATTAATTTTAAAAACTCATGCTTTCAAATCGATTCATCCATTAGCGGTTTGTTTTTAATTGATCACTTTCTGAAAATTATGTGTTTATCTAGTTCATTCATTAACAGTTTGTTTTTGATTGGTTAATTTTAAAAACTTTCAATTCTAGATCGTTTCACCCATGAGCAGTTAATTTTGACCAATCCTTTTAAAAATATTGTGTTTAATGGGTTCTCTCATGAATGATTTATTTTGACCAATTGATTTTAAGACTTGTGTTTGATCGATTCACCCATGAGCGATTTATTTTGAGTGATCTTTTTCTTAAAATTCTATCATTATTGATTTGACTATGAACGATTTGTTTTGACCGGTTAACTTTGAAACTTGTGTTTTTTTATTGGTTCACGCATGGGCGATTCATGTAACCATTCCTTTTCAAAACTTGTGTTTTCTAATCAATTCATCCTAGGCAGTTCATTATTAATGACCATTTCAAAACATATTTTTGTTATCATATTTACATGTATGTGATTTCCTTTTATGTGGTGATGTGTTGCATGATATATATGTGTGTGCGCGCGCGCTATATGATTGATGTGTACATTGCAGTTAGCCTTAAATACGAGTCTGTGTAAGACGTAGTTCAATATCAAATCATATAAATAAAGCATAAAATAAAGGGTCACTTGCAAGTATGATGCTATTTGTTTGTAGTTCGTGTCCGGTTCAACGTTTTGCCTTGTGTTAAAAAAGTGGTAATAGAGAATTCTATCATTTGCATTGATAATTGGAATTTTATTTTCTTATGTGCTTATATGTTTATTTTATTGTGTGTGCTATTATTGAGTATTGAGGCCACCATTTTTCTAAGGAAGGGATTTTTTTTGTATTTTTTTACCCTTTTTCCTTAATTAGCATTATAACTAAAGAGTTTTTCTATGATTAATATATACATTGCAGCTGGCCTTAGGACAAACGTTGGATGAGTATAATTGATTGAGTTCATATTCCCTCCACGTGCTAACCCCTTACCCAAACTTTGGTGGATTAACCTAGGTGGACCCCTATCGTGCTTACCACCATTTATTGAAGAGCGGCAAAACACGAGTTGATATGGTCATTCACTACAAGCAACAAACATAAAAAAATATATTCAGGTTATAGAGAACTATTTTATATTATTATTAAACTCGATCTTGTAGTTTAACCTTAAAACCTCTTAATCCGACTCCTTACCTAGTCCGAATTTAAAATTAAATACATGACTCAGTTGACTTGACTGATTCATAAGCAACATAGTCAACTAATAAATGAAATTCGAGAATAAAATTGAGAAAAACATGATGAAATTAACAAAAAAAATGTTCCGAACTACTTCTTACTTAGCTCAGATTTAAAACTAAACTATGTGGAAGGTTTCCTAATATTATCCAGCCAACTTGGTTAGTTTAAAAACAACCTCACCAGCTAGTAAATAAAATTTGAAGATAAAATTAAAAAAAAATTAAATTAATATTAAAGAAATTTCTCAATCCAATTTTTTATCTTACTCAAGTTTAAAGTTAAATTTTGTAAAAGTTATTTCAACTTGAACAGGGGGTGAATTAAAAAGAAAGATGAAGCTCCAATTGCTTTCTCAACTTTTTTAGTACGGTGAGGTAACATATCAACTAGCAATATGAATACATGTCATCCATGGATTTCAACAAGCAGTTTGAATACATGACATGTCGTTCAAATAAACCCAGTTTACCATCCCTTCTTTGGGGGCGAAGGGTTTTTAAGAGGTTTTAAGCAGGCATTGAAGTTACCTTCTTTCCAATTAAGCAAGGAAAGCATCAACCCCCAACTTTACCAATTCTCAGAACCTAACATGTCCTCTTCAGATCCTGAAACCCAAGAAGAGCCGAAACCCTCTTTTGATGATCCAGAATCAAAAGAAGCCATAGAGTCATTCACTTCAACAAAAACCCTTGAAGAAACAGACCAAACAAACGCACCCATGAGTGAAAATCAAAAAGAGGAGGAGGAAGAGGAGGAGGAGGAGGAAGGAGAGTGTGGGTTCTGTTTGTTCATGAAAGGAGGAGGTTGCAAAGATGCGTTTATAGCATGGGAAGATTGTATTAAGCAAGCGGAGGAAAAGAATGAAGATATTGTGGAAAAATGTTTTGAAGTTACTAGCGCG
This sequence comes from Populus alba x Populus glandulosa, assembly GCA_033617975.1. Lineage (NCBI taxonomy): Eukaryota > Viridiplantae > Streptophyta > Magnoliopsida > Malpighiales > Salicaceae > Populus > Populus alba x Populus glandulosa. The sequence continues at coordinate 13,884,429 of CM066161.1, forward strand.
TTGAAGTTGTGTATGGAGGCTCATGCTGATTATTACGAGCCCATTTTGAAGGCTGAGAAGGCTGCAGAACAAGAGGCTGTTAAGCAGTTGGAGAAGGAAAAGGAGGAGGAAGCTGCTGCTGCAGCTGAAAAATCAGAGTCTCATGAGAAAGAAAAGTGAGATTCTTTTTTGTTATTTTTTATTTAACAAAAGAAAAGGAGAGAACTTTGATATTTAATTTTGTCACCGACGAGGGATAATCGGATTAAAGGTAATTATTTGATCATGCGACATGGAGATGTGTTGAGGGCATGTTGTTAATTTCTACGTGGAATAAATGGATTGTGATTATTCACTTGAATTTTCATTTAACAATTTTTTTTATATATATTGAGATAATCATATGTTTTTGGCTAGCATATTGTATGTCAAATCTGTGGCTTGTTATGTTTTTACCTCGCTTGTTTTATGGATGGTGAAGTTAATGTTTCTTAATGCAAAACACTGTCATGCCAATATGATCACCAGCTCTAAAGGTTTATATTTTGCGACCAGATGATGGGAATTTTTTAAGCAAGAATGTGTGGTTTATGTGTTCATTTGTTCAAACAAAGCAGAGTGTATTGGTTTTAGGACAATCTAATTGTGGGGTTAAGGAAAGGGTTTAGTGGATTTTCTACGGGAACGTGTTTGTCTGTTGAATACGCATGAATTGGATTACAATTGAATTATATTCAGTGTGAATGGTTGCAAACTGGATACAAGCTTACTGGCTAGAGCTAATGAGTTATCATAACTGTGTAGAACTTGTAGGATATGCTCTGCCTAACAACTCTTTTTATAGATTATTTGGTTCTTTTCCTATTATTCACTTCACCTATAAGGTTCACCTTTTTGTAGTTAATAATACTAATGATTTGATGTTAGTGTAGAAGCTAGTGCTAGAGACTGTGGAGTTTGAGCAGAAGACATACGGTAGACGCTACCATGTTTTCAAGATCAGAGTTTTCATGATCTGCCAGTTTACAAAATAATTAACTTGGATAGTTCTATTGCATCATATATAATTTAGAATTATATAGATTTATTGATCTAGCTGCTTAAGATGTAGATCTATTTCACTTGGACAGTCACTAGTTGGTTTGTGTGATTATCAGCCTGGAAGGAATGAATTGTTCATTAAGCAAATGAACCTGTGACAGTCAAAATCTGATCCTAAATGGCTTCAACTTGGACTTCTGCTGACTGGTTAGAGGGTGAGTGGTAGAGGTTGTTGCTTTATGTTAGATTTCTGCATTCATCCCATGCTTGTGAATTCCTATGCTTGATTTTTCTTCATTTTTGTCTCAAATCCTCTTACCATCTTTTGCTATTTCTGCTGTCACAAAAATCCCTTTAGTTGAGCTGTGGACCTGCAGCTCTTGATTTTTGTGTTCGCAAATGATCTGCGATGAAGAGAGGGGAGTTGAGCTTCATCTTATCGCATTAATTGGAACAAAAACATCCATAGTCATGCTCTATAAGTAAAACGTTCAGTGTCCTGTCAATGCATCAGAAGCTTTATTCTTCTACTAATAGAGGATTATGCATAAGCCAAGGATCAACATGGTTGCATTCCCTGAAAGTGCACTGGCATCACAACAGAAAACTCTTGAAGATGCAGGGAGAGAATACAGTGCAGGAATGGGTAAGACTGGACAAACTAAAATGATTTTTCATCCATGTTCCAATAGCAATGAGTTAAAAGGTCTGGAATCTGAAGGCATAGGACATGCTTGATTGACAAGAGGCCTGTTACTGAGGTTCATTCACTCCTTCTAGGTTATAGGTTATGTGATGATGATGGCCATAACTTACATGTCTGTATCGTGGGTTATTGAGGCAATACGTGTTTGAAGTCATTTGTGGTGATCCTCTTACAAATGCTTCTGCTATTAAGAAATCATTGATTCTGGACTGGTGGAAAACGGATATGATGCATCCATGATATTCAATGTATTTATTATACAGTTGGTTGGTATACGTACTATATCAGTACTGGTTACATTTTTAGTTTCTGAAAATTTCATATACATATCAGTGTTGAAATATTAGTTAGTTATTTATAACTTGTACTTGTTTAAACATCAATCATCCCTATAATTGATTTTTTGGGTTCTTTTGTGCTTGCAACTTCGCATTTTACAAAAATTGTTTGTAGTGATTTACTCTTCTCTTTATTTTACATTTTTCTTTCCTGGTGCATCTAAAGCAAAGTTAGATGTTTAAATATTTTGTAACATTGCTGCTATTATCATTCTGCTCAGTCCCAAAATGCTGTGTTTTACTCTTTTGTGTGGTCATTGCCATTGGAACAGGGTTCTTTTTCAAGATAATTTAGGTTTCATTTTCAGGGAACAGTTTCTTAGGTACTCTTTGTTATCACTAAAAGGGTTAATATTCTACCTAAAAAACGGGACGATCTGGCCACGTGGAAAGAAATCTAGCTTCCATCTGGCTCCATTCTTACATCTAGGAACATGAAATATAGTTGTCAGACCAGTTTTGCTTGTTTTACATCCATATAGGTTTAGAATTCAAATATATCAACCACTTGTTCTTCAACTAGTAATCCCTTCAATGGTAAAATAGCGTCTGGACTATATGTTCAGAAAACACAAACAACTGAGGCCAGCAATTTTGCTTTCCCTTTTCTTGTTGGAATGGCTTCTCCGATCCTCTGTGTCCATTTCTTTCCACCCTTTATTAACATTGGCCTTTGACTCGCTAGTTTTATATTGTTTTTAATGTTTTGTCACATAAAAGCATTCTTCAGGCATGCTTGTACATGAAGGATTTATGTGATTTTCAGTCTCGTCATATTGTTGCGCACTTGTAAGCCTATCATTTGCTGTGACACCTCTTATCTTCTCAGTTTCCATGTTTAATTTCAACCATTTGTAAGTGGCTGTACACCAGACAGCAATATATTAGTAATCAGCTTTGGAAATCCTCTTCTAGACAGGAAAAATTTTGTTCATCTGTACATGTTTCACCCCGACTATTGCTTGCTTTACATTAGGATCAGGGACATAAAAAAGGAGAAAGAATTACAAGCACGGGAGCATATTCCAGGATTTGAGCTAGTGAATGGCCATGTAAAAGTCATTTACAAAGCACGGTTGGTAGCACCTGGTTGCAAGATTCCTCCGGCTGGCTCCTGATAATCCCCTTGACGAGCACACCGTGAAAGATGCTCTCTACACGGTGGATGTTTTCTTCAAGGAGCCATGGCAAAATAGACGAGTAGAGCTGTTCTTGGCAACTGGGCTCTCTCATCAGCATCAAGGCCAGGCACTGGTGGCCTTTATGAGATGGAGCGTGTCCGATATGGAAGAAAAGGCCATCAAAAAAGAAAAGAAAGGAAAACGCAGGTAGGCAAAAAAGCCTTGAATTAACCCATGACCTAGGCATTTAGCGACTGAAGTGATGAGACATTTATGAAGCTCGCAGCTGTTACTCTCCAGTCGAGTATGGATGTGTTGCGATGATGCGGCCCAAACCGACTTAAGTATGCATTTAATACTGTGATTCAAGGTATTTTTTAAAATATATTTTTATTTTTTTTATTAGTATATTAAAATTATCTAAAAATTATTAAATATTAAATTTATTTATTTTTAAATGAAAAGCAATTTAAAAAATAATAAGTTTAATACAAAAACAAACATTTTGAGCTTAAAAACTTTTAATAAATTAGTATAGCTCCAAAAATATTTGAAAAAATGGCACAAGTATGTGATGTTGCTTGTAACATAGTCTTGTTTTTTTGAATATATATATATCATGAAGATCGTGCTACGAGGACAACTTAGCCTTCATAATTTTTTAGGTTTTTTTAATTTCAAAAAAATATACATGTTGTGTCGTTGGAAACATTACGACTTATAAATTATTCTGACCATCCTATGATTTTTTTATTTATTTTGCAATAAAGTTTTTAAATATTACCTTTTGCAACTTGAGTTAAAGTAAATTTTGAAAATAAAAAAATAACAATAATACCCTTTTATATATATATTACTGTCAACTCACAATCAATTAACTTTTGCTTCTCTAAACTTATTAACAATTGTTTTTTCTATTAGTACTTGTTTGTTTTTATGTTTTAAAAGTATTTTTTTAAAAAATTAAATTTTTTATTTTTTTTATTTACTTCAAATTAATTATTTTTTAATTTTTCAAATCACTTTTGATGTGTTGCTTGCTGTCAAAAATATTTTTTTAAAAATAAAAAAAATATATTATTTTAATATATTTTTTAACTAAAAAAAACACTTTAAACAACACTAAATTATGAGCCAAAAATTTTCATTTTTCATTTCTGTAACAAAATTTATGAGCCAAAAGTCAAACCACTCAATTCTTGGCTTAGCCTAGTGCTATGTACTCCTTTTTTCCATCCACTGCGGGGATTTAGTTGTAAAGTAAGAAAATAACCACACTAAAGATGCTTAGAGTAATTAACATAACCTATAAATTATGTTGTTCCCATAATTCTGTTTCTTTTTCACAATTAGTTTTTTATGTAAAAAACATGTTGAAAATGCGTTCACATTTATTTTTTGACCCTACCTGTGATGAAACGCGATTCATCTAACTATAATTCTTTTATTTAACATTGCTCAAATTAGAAAGCATTTTTTTTACAACGAATCATAGTCTTTTATATATATATATATATATATATATATATATTTTATTTGGTTACTTTACTATAATCATTTATTTTTATTATCATATAATTAAATACAATATAGTTTAAAAAAATAAAGTTATTAAATCTACCTAAGTCCATGGCTCGAGTCGTGAGCTTGAGAAGTTACTACTGGTTAACCCACGTTGATTCGAGTTGTTGTCGTCTCAATATCGAGAAAAAAATATGGAATCTTGAAATTTATTTTAGGTCAAATCGAGTTTTGACTGATTATTTGGCTCGCATTTGGATTGGGTATCTTTATCTATAATTGTCTCTCAACTTCTTGATTTAATTCTTAATTAGAATTAAAAAAAAAATTACAATTACTTGCACATATAATCCTCAACTATTATATTTAATGTATACATTAGATTATCTATTCATTGTTAAATGTTTTTCCACTCCTAGAAAAGCACCTTGACAATGCTAAGATTTTTTTTTTTCCATTTAAAAAAGTTTTAATCTGATTCATAGTAGATTGCATGCTATTAATCTAGTAGTGGTGAAAAGGGAAAGACATGACATTAGAGGATATATAAAAGAGACTCTTTAATAAAAAAGTTGTGAAAAGTTTAAATGTCTTAACGCTATTGTCTTTGTTGTCTTTTAAGATATTGCCACTTTTGATTATCACTTACAAAGATGAAAACAATCATTCTCTTCCAAAGGCATTTTTAGTGATAGCACTTAATTTAGTGTTTTTTCATGTTAGCACAATTAGTCAAAGTATTTCCTAAACTAGCATAATTGGGAAACTATTTCCCACTCTAGCACATAAACATAAGTCGTGTATGTACTACCTGGCGACCTATTAAGACACAGATGTAGAACATGTGCATCTACTTGTTGTGCATGTAATATATGGGCAACCATTGGTCATGCATGTAGTACATATAACATCTTAATAGGTTGCGTATGTCGTACATACACAACTTCCTGATTTATTATCTTAAAATTTAGGCCACACATTCTCTCTCTCTCCACTATAAAAAAAAACCTCTTTCCCCTTTTACTGTTATAGAACTTAGCTTTTTTTCTTTTTCTCTTTCTCTCTTTTCACTATTGGTTCTCTCTCTAACTATCAATCTACAACAACCACTGGTCCATAGACGCCGCCGCCACTAACACCAACACCTACAAGAGCCCTATTTAACCAATTTGAGGTGTATTCATTTCCCCCTCTATTAATTTGTTATTTGCTTGGCTAATTTAGTGTTAGGGTTTGATTTATGGTTTGTATTAGTTTAGGATTTTTTTAATGCAACTTAATTAATTTGCTATATTGATAAATTATCATTGTGTTTTGTTGTGATTTTCATATAATATGTCTTCTATAGTGGGAATATTATGTTATTGTGGTGGTACAATCATCTATAACGATAATGATATAATTTGATATTATGCTCTGTAGAATATTTATTTTAAATATTTACTAATAATTTTTATTATGAATGAAGCTATGGTCGTGGTAGCATTTCACATCGATTGTTTTGATGTTTGGAGAAATCAAATGTTGGTCCCCATGCACTATTTTGATATTGTTGAGGTGCATTGCTTTGATTTGGTAATGTGTCAATTTGGATTGCATTAACACATCCCTGATGATGTTGACACATTTGATGACTTGCATGTTGTTAATCATCGAGGTAAAATGAATGATAATTGGTTAGTCATTCATGTAGAATATGACAATTTTTAGCATGCGAAGAGAGACTGCATATTTACAAAGTGGTATTTGTCTATTGAGTTATTTCTTTACATGTCTTGGTATATGAATATCACAAGGCGATTCATGACACCACTATATGAGCGTTCTATGAGACATTACATGACACTATGCATCAGTTGGCACGTAATCCAAATAATCATGAGCTTTGTGCACAAAGATATAATAAATCGGTATGTATGGAATAAATTTTTTTAACATGTAATAAAATCGTATTTATATCTTATTTTGTATCTTATAATTGATGATATATTGTTTTCTCATATATTAGGTGAATTTTTTAATACGCAAGGGTTAGAGAGCTACAACCGTACTTTGTTATGCTACCGACAATGTTGTGTGCGACGCTTTCAATACTTGGTTATCGTGCCATTCTTCACTTGACGAGGTTAGGGATGCTCAACGTTTGGAAAATACAATAAAAAAGGATGGGGTTGTTTATCATGCACGATGACGACATGCTCATGGTTTTGATGCTGCAGACCCATCGTCGAGTTAATTTGTTAGATGCAGTTTAATTATGTAATTATGTAGTTTAATTTGTAATGAATTATTTTGGTATTGCAATTAAATCTCTTTAATTATGAAATTACTTGCAATGAAATTAAGTGAATTTTTTTAAATGATTGTGTTAAGTTTGTTGTAATGAACAACTTCTTGGCCTAGAGCTATTGTGTTTTATGATTTTGTTGCCTTTGAATTTCTTTATTTCTGAGCAAGGGGCTAAAAGTGTTAAAACAAACAAACAACTATTATTATTATTATAGATCGCTCATATACTACATGCATGACTAGTGATTGCACATATATATTACATGTGTATCTTAATAGGTCACGTATATCTATTTACATATGAGAAATGTTTAATCAACTGTATTAATTTAGAAAATACTTTGGCCTAAACTTCAATTAGTAAGGTTGAATTCAACATAAGCAGGAATGGGAAACAAGGTCCATAGAAAAATCCCACAAGGTCAAAATAACACACGTATAAATCAAAGCATAGTGTGTGTAGAAGCATTTTGATTTTGAATTGTGCAAACAACTCCTTGATTTGAAACAGAGGAAAGAGCGAGAAGCTCTTCTTACCACAACAAAACCTAAACGAGACCAAATCCGACGTTGAAGGGAGCTACCTACCAAATCCAACCCCTGTCTGTAACCACCTGTCTTTCCCTTACCTACTTGGTCAAATCCCACCGCACCACCTCTCTCTCTCCTCCATCGATCGAGTCTCATGGTTCTTCCCTTGTTCCCATCCCTCTTCTACATATAAATCCTCTCCCCTCTGCTCCTTCCAAGTATCAACCAAACGCTCCGCCCTGTCTCTGTCTTTTCTGGCAAAAAACTTTGCTCTCTGTCTATTCAATCAAGCAATTATTACCTCCTACTTGTTATCTAGTTTCAAAAGAGTAAAAACAAGCGAAAGAATACGTACACACCATTTATTTATTTGGCTAGGATAAACCTAGCTGCTAGCTACCTTCTTGTTTCTCTCAATATCCCATTCTTAACACAGTATTTTGATTTCGAAGACGATCAGAAAGATTCATGGGTCGCTCACCTTGTTGCGAAAAAGCACACACCAACAAAGGTGCCTGGACCAAGGAGGAAGACGAGCGCCTAATAGACTACATCAGGGTCCATGGTGAAGGTTGCTGGCGCTCTCTCCCTAAGGCTGCTGGTAAGGAGTAATTAACGAGTTGCTCTTTGATATCTGTTGTCTCTCTGTTTCTCTATTTAGCTTTTCTAAAAACTTTCAGTGTTTTTGCTTGTACAGGATTGCTTAGATGCGGGAAGAGCTGTAGGTTGAGGTGGATAAACTACTTGAGGCCTGATCTTAAAAGAGGGAATTTCACTGAAGAAGAAGATGAGATTATTATCAAGCTCCATAGCTTGCTAGGAAACAAGTAAGCTTATATTGTCCTTAAGAAATGTACGAAAAGCATGAATATTTTTATGGATTTCATTCAAAAGGAGCAAGCTTTCTTTCTTGCTAATGGTAATTAAATAGGGTAGTTTGTTGATTAATCATTTTATTACTTGCAGATGGTCTTTAATCGCTGGGAAACTACCAGGAAGAACGGATAATGAGATAAAGAACTACTGGAACACGCATATCAAAAGAAAGCTAATTAGCCGTGGCATTGACCCACAAACACACAGACCTCTCAATGAGAAAACCACCACCACAACCACCGCTACTTCCACCACCAAAACCACCCAGTTAAACTTTAAAAACGCCCCGCCTCAATCACTAGCTGAAATCAGTATCTTAAAAAGCCAACTTGATTCAAAATACAACTCCACCAAAAGCAATGACTTTCTTAGCAGTCTGTACTCGAGTTTCAAACCCAAGAAAACAGAGACCGCTTCTCTTGAAGAAAACAACTGCACAAGCTGTAGCACGACAACTGATGAAGAACAACACCAAAAGAGGGAGAGTCATCATGATCAAGATATCAACTTGGACTTAACCATCGGGCTGGCTCCAACAACCAAAGGAGAGTCGATTCATACTTCTTCTTCCAACTCGGCAGAGTCCAGACTAGAACAACCAGTTTCTTCTTGCCAGTTCTTTGGTAGTGTGTCAACTCGGCCGGTTTGTTTGTGTTGGCAATCTGGGGCTGCAAGATGGGAATCGTGCAGGGATTGCCAGAGCCATAGATATTATTGTTGGAAGTAAATTAAAGTTAATGGTAGATTTAATTTTTCTTTCTTTTTCTGGTTAGATGTGTGAAGTAAATGGTTTTGTTTAGGTACTCTACCATTTTCAACTTCTTCACCTGACCCTGTAATCATAAAGGCAATTAAAGAAGATGACGTGAAGTCGTGAAGCTACCTCCCTATCGTGGAATGTAAAGAAAGAATCAAAACAATTTTACTCTCTGCAAATGGCGCAAAGCCTTTTTTGGATTCTATAATTGACTGCAGAAGTTATTTTTTGAAATATTTTTCTTACAAATATATTGAATAATATTTTTTATTTTTTACAAATTTATGGTAAAATTTCAGAACTGGTAGGAAAAAATTATGTTATCCTTTTAACATTTGAGTAAAGTAATCTTTTGTCACTCTTTTTATAAAAAACTATAATTTACATATTATTGATAATATTTAATGTATTGATCAAGACGTTCATCTCAATCAATAAAAATGTACTGTGAGATATTACAAATTTGCTATTATAATTAATTTAATATCCAAAGTGTTTTTTTTTGTATTTTCTTCTACAATTTCTACTGCTTCTTCTTCTCCAATCCTTATTTTTTTATTTTTAGTTTTTTTGTTATTTTTAAATCCATTATAAAATATAAATTAAATTAAAATCTTCATCATCATATTTTATATGGTAAAAAGAGTACAAGGGGATGCAGGAGCAAGTCATCCTGAATGATATCTTTGATTTTACGATCCTCCTAAGTTTAACCATTCAATTCAAATATTCTCTGAGCATAAGAAACCAACTTTTAGATGGTTATATCTCTTATATTATATGTATAATTATGAAGATTTAATATTTTAAATTAATTAAAAAAAAACAACACTCTTCATGCTAAATTAGCCCTGTTCTCTTGCTACACACCACGTCTATAAATCCCTTTTGTAAATTGTAAATCATCACTTAAATTTATCTATTAAAATAGTTTTTATTCAGAAATATTTTAAAATAATATTTTTTATTTTTTAAAAATTATTTTTGATATCAATGCATCAAAATAATTTAAACACACCAAAAATTATTAATTTAAAAAAAATTAAATTTTTTAAAAATATTTTTAAATACAAAAACAATAATTCTTTAAAACCGCATTAGTTTCTATCATTTACCCACATTGCGTGTTTCTTTGATTATATATATATATATATATATAAAACAATCCAATCGAAAAAGTATTTCTGATGATATAAATTAAATACTAATTAATCTAACATTGGAAATATTTTTAGGTCAAAGCACGCAACGTTTTTCATTTTTTAGGCTTTGCTCATAAGAAAAACGAGAGAGAAATCGATCTAGCAGCCCTTTTCCCCTGACCTCGTTAGTCATTGCCTGTATATTGAATAAGTTTCCATTGGAATAAAAAATCTTAAACTATGGACTGACTTTTATTTGGGTCAATATTTATGTTGTAACAAAAATACTTGTAACTTTTGAGGTTGAGACCTGTTTGCTTTTATATTTTACAAGTATTTTTGAAAAAAATAATTTTATTTTTATTATCACCTTGAAAGGTTTTTTTTTTTTTTTTTTCTCCTGATCCGGATATTTGACTTGTTTTCATATGGTTTTAGTGGAGAATTCCTCTTAATTTCAGTGGACCCTATCTCACCTAACTAGACCTGCCAAACAAAGTACAACGTAAATGCCCAATCTTTTTCCAGAAATTAACATGAAATCTCACACATCCACCCTTGACCCGAAAAGGGGTCAATAGAAGAGAGTGTTGTTTTGTGTTATCCCATTGTTTTAGAAAAAGGAGAAAAAAAGTATCCATTGACCTTATTATATAATGGAACGATTAATATTTAATTATTGGAGGCACCATCTGTACAAATAATCTATTCTTAGTTTGGTAAAAATGGTAAATTTAATTCTAATACAGGAGAATTAGTTTAGAAATTCACTTCGATCATGAAAATTTAAAAATTATCATACAAAAATTATAACTCAAAATGAGGTTATAGCTTTTAAGCGTCCAACTTCACGTTCAATCATAGCGTGCTCACACCCAACTCTAAGTTGGGAGATGGCGCATCTGCGTCCAACCCTAGGTTGGTTAGGCTATGGTGAGCTCATCTCTAACCATTATTGGGTGCCATCACAAACTGATCCAATTTTTCTTGGGTTTAATGTATGAGTTGAACCCAACTTTTTTTAGGTGCAATGTATACTGAACATCTTGTACTCCAGGCATGAATTAATAATTATAATACCCATCACATTTCATTAAATAAAAACAAGCGGTTCGTGTTTATATTGTTAGATGTGATGAAACTAGTAGTAAAATAATATTAATTTACTATTACGAAATTATATCTCTACATTTTCTACGTTGTATAAAGCTGGTCGAGCTAATTAATATAAAAGGAAGCATGAATATACAAAAAAAATGTTTGAAATCTTATACTCTGAGACATAAACACAATCATTCTTCTTCTCTAACTTCTACATTTACTTCTTCTTCTTCCTCTCTATCTTCATAAAAGCTCATTAATAATTATTAAAAAAAATAGAATAAATAAGGTATATTTATCAATTATATTTTATAAAATGGAAATTACCACTACTTAATAAAAATTTCAGAATACAAAATAAAAATTATCCAAGACCCTAATTATCAGATATACATGAATAATAATAATAGAATATTTCTTAAATATTTTAAAATCTCTTATTTATAAGGATTTTATTTCCTTTAAATCTCCCCAACTAGACTAAATAACTGCTTTAGTGATTACAAATTAACAATTTGTAAATCATGTGTATGGAAAGTTTTATGCTTTCTTTTCTCCTTCTTTTTTTTTGAAAAAAGAATGTTCGAATTTAAACTTTAGTCATGAGCACAAATTAAGTTAAAACCTCGTTGGCTAGAGATGGTTTTATGTTACCTAACAAAGGTAGAAAATAGACAGGAAGACCGAAGTGGTCAAACCTACAATAAAACACAAATTAAGTATAAAGTTAAAAAGGCGTGAGAAAAAAAGTTTCCACGCACTTATTAGCACTTTAAATTGTGACCATAGTTTTTTTTCATCTCTTTTTTTCTTTTATGGTTTTTTTTTTCTTTTGTTCTTATATGATGTATTTATAGGATTAAGTATAAAGTTAAAAGGCATGGAAAAAAAAGTTTCAACACACCTATTAGCATTTTGAATTGCGACCATAGTCTTTTTTCATCTTTTTTTCTTTGGTTATCTTTTTTTTTTAATTTAGTTCTTATATGATAACTTATTTTAATTTGTCTTTTACATAATTGTTAGTGATATTAAAAAAAATATTTCAACATTAGAATAGCATTAGAAAAACATTTCAGTGTAGCGGTACAAATTTATTTTTTACATAATTATTGTGATATCAAAAAAATATTTCAATATCAGAGTAGTATTAGAAAAATATTTCAGTATAGCATTATAATTTATTTTTTAAAAAGTTCAATTAAATAAAAAATGATCTAAAAAGAACTAGGCTATTAAACTTTATGAAGTCAATGATCCGGTTTGCAAGTTTGGCAAGGTAACCCCGTTGCCCAGGTTTGCGGGTTTAACAATAGTTTTTCTTTTTATTAATTCAACTCAATTATGTGATCGTTTATTTTTATCTTTATCATATAGTTTAAAAAATAGTTTTGAAAAAAAAAAACATGTTATTAAGTTTTAGAACGTCCATTGGCTTGTTGACGGGTTTAGCAAAATTTTCTCGTTTTTAAAAAAAAAAATTATTTTTCTCGATTTCATCCTTTAATATTGGGCTTATTGAGAATTCAGTTTCATAATATGTTTCATTTTACTTTCTATAAGGTTATCATAGTCTTCAAAAAAGGTATACATATTGATTTGACGTTTGATTTTGCAATCGTCTATTTTTGTTTTCATATAGTTAAATAAAAAATAGTTTAGAAAAAAAAAGTTATTAATCCCAATGGAGTCTATTACCTGGTTCACGGGTTTAACTTGTTGGCTTGAGTTACCTTATTCATGGGTTTAACAAATTTACCCATCAAGTTTGATATGTTTGCTTTTTAGTTTTTGATCATTTAATTTTTCTAATTGCTTTTTTTTTTCATTTTTCTTCAATATTAGATTGGTTGAGAAATAGAATTCATAGTTAATTTTTTTTCTATTTTCTATAAAGTTATCACAATCTCAAATAAACATTTTTTTTAAGGGTTGGTGCTCGATTTTGAAAGCTTCTAATTTTATTATAAAACTAAATAAAAAGAATTTACATAAACAACAAAGTAATCAAACCCATTGAAACACATGACCCAAGTTGCAAGGTAACCGAGGTCAATCCAATTTAACATTGTTTCAATATTAAAAAAAAAATCATTGTTTTAAAGTTTTTTTAAAATCATGTTATATTTTTAATGATCATTCAAGTTTTTTTTAGACCTATTAAATTAAATGATTCACTTTAAATTAACTTTCACATGGTTTAATTCAAAACTTAAGGTAGATAAGAAACAAAATTAGCAAGTTTAAAAATCAAACTATTTAATTAAATTTAATAATATTATCAAAAACATTTTTATTTTTTTAATATTTTTAATCATATCGTAATAAAACACGAACAAATATACTAGTCAGATCTATAAAGCATGTGTGTTTCGTGCCTTTTGGTTTGCACGAAGTAACTGTGCTGTTCGGTGCTCAACAACCTAGTAAAAATGTAAAATTGACAATACAAATGAGGGTCTGATTGTGTTTTTATAGTCCTAGACCGACCGCCGGTGGTTTAGTTGGTACTTCTAGAACCTTAATAGCACCCAAGGGGAAAATGCCAACGCTAAAGAGGTTGGCTTACCAACCATCCACGGGATCGTAATTAGTTTATATATATAAAAACATAAACCACGTGTTTGTATGGAATCTTATTACATGGTCCACAAAGCATGCCGGAACTCTCTCCCAATTCACTAACTAGACACGTAAGCTAGTAGTTTATGTTTCCTTGTCCAATGTGTGAGATTCAAACTAGCTTGTATGGGACTGGCTGATGATATTATTATCTGTGGATAATTGATTAACAATATAATAATCGGCCATGATCTATTAAACTATCCAAATCCAACCATGAAGATATATCTCAGCTTATTGAATTTTAAATTTGTTTTATAAAAATCATCCGTTTAAGTTTTACAAATTTTAAAATTACTAAAAATTTATATGATTGTTAACTTTAGAGTTTATAGAATGAGTCGAGATTTATGTAGATTGGTCCGGACACCTACAATAATAATATAATAAAAAATATCCAAATCCCTACCCGTACAAGCTAGTGTGGTACTTTTTAAGATTTACAATATAATAATCTGGCCATGATCTTCTGTATTAAACTATCCAAATCCAACCATGAAGATATATCTCAGCTTATCAGATTTTGAATTTGTTTTATAAAGATTACCAGTTCAAGTTTCATAAATTTCAAAATCATTAAAAATTTATATGATTATTAATTTCAGAGTTCATAGAATAAATCGAGATTTATATAGATTGGTCCGGACACCTACAATAATAATAATAATAATAATAATAATATAATAAAAAATATCCAAATCCCTACCGTTACAAGCTAGCGTGGTACTTTTTCAGATTTTGCAAAACACCTAGGGTGGTCAGGAGACAGAAGAGAGCTTATACTATCCCATACATATTGGCCATAGGCAAACCTCTCGGGGGCAGTGGTAGCCTTAAACCTTATCTATAAGTATAGTCAAAGGATTTAATATCAGAACCATATCGATCTCGCTTACTGGGGAGAGACGAAAAGAACATGTGACATGTTTGGGAGGTAGGTAAGCGAATCTAAGATTAAAATTATGGGAAATTGTGAAGATAAGAGATCGAACAGCTTAGGTTAGTTAGGGTTTGGTGGTGAGGAAGGGTCACAGGAGAGAAAGAGAGGGTGTCATGTGCCCATGCAGTACTGAGGTCTGTGATCCCTGCAAATATTAATTGGAATTCATGGGATTTTAGCCATCCTAACACATTTGACCCTTCTTTTTCTTTAAACAAAATTTCCAGTTTGCTATCTAAGCTTCCTTTAATATATATATATATTGGTTGATTCATAGTCATTTATAGACATTTATTATGCAAGTTAATTGGTGCGTGTGGTCCATGTGGTCGGGTGTTTTTCTGTGCCTTTGCAAACCTAATTAGGTGAACGAGCAATATTAAAGCTTACGTACAAGCATGAGGCATCCCTTTGCTTTGCCTGTCAATCTGACTCTGCATGCGCCCATGTTTAGCAGTTGATGGATGCAAGAGCTTTCTGTCTGCCAATATATATATATATATATATATATATATATATATATATATATATATATATATATATATATATATATTCTTGCTTGGTCCTTTGTATAGTATATTAATTTTGCCTCCTCTTTGCTTGTCAAGGCGCATATGGGAAGCATAAAGAAATTAGAGCGAGGAAGAATGAAGAACAGGGGAATTAGAGAAGGAAACGTCTGAGTTGTAAAAGATTTAGAAGAACTCCTTTAATTAGGTTGTATCTTATAAGTCTTGCCCCTTTATTGGAAAATTAACTAATTATTTTTAAAAAATTATGATTGAAGTTAAAAACAACAATAAATTGATTGTTTTATAATTAAAATATTAAAACACAAACAGTTATAATTAGTAAGAAAATTTTTATCCAAAAATAAATTACAAAGGAATTCATGGTAAGAAAAATGATATATGGATACCTGCCCACGGACAAGTATGTCTTGATTAATTAGTCACCCTTTGACCTTGGATATAAACATATAGCCTGTTTTAGGTAGCTTTTATGTTTGTATAAAACCAAACCATGTTTTTATTTGTGGGATCCATCAATAACTGATGTCCATCCTCGGAAGCATGCATTTTCTACCGACTTTTTTTACTTGGGTTCAATCAATCAATGTCAATTTTTTTGACCTTTTGTTACTTTTAACGTACCAAAATTACCTTCTTTTCTTGTTCCTTTTCCTGAGAGAGAAATCTGAAATTTATAAATATGATTGAGGTTATTTCATTGACATCATTTATTATTAAAAAATAATATAAATTATAACTTGAAAATTTACTTAATAGTTTAAGTGTTTGGGTTGAGATTATTTTTTA
Organism: Populus alba x Populus glandulosa; assembly: GCA_033617975.1. Lineage (NCBI taxonomy): Eukaryota > Viridiplantae > Streptophyta > Magnoliopsida > Malpighiales > Salicaceae > Populus > Populus alba x Populus glandulosa. The sequence goes on from CM066161.1 coordinate 13,900,712, forward strand.
ATATAGTATCAAAGTTTTAATGACTAAATGGTCATGAATTTAAATCTCATTATCTCTATTTATTTGATAAAAAAAATTAAATACAAGGTAATATGTACCTATATAAGTCTCAAGTTTAAAGAGTTTTCACTTGAAGAAATGTATTAGAGGATAATATAAATTATATCTTAGAACATCACCTAACATCTTAAACTTTTAAATTGAATTAATTTTTTAATAGTAATTCTAACTTCATTAATTTTATCCGAATATTTTAAAAATACTTTTTACTTATCAATAACTTCAACCATAATTTTAAAAAATACATATTTTTATCAATCTAACCACTAATAAACTTGAATTTTAAGTCAACTAGGCCATTATTCCACGTGAGGCCATCTACCTGCATATAGCGTAGAAGGAAGCAATTTACGTGACCCATGTGGCTGAGGTCCTTGCTCTCTCTTTTTCTTGATTAATAAATAATGGAGTCATTTACATTTAACCTTTGAAGATTGATCAAAGGGTGGGTAGAAAAGTGATGTTAGAGCTTTTAACTGCCCCCGTCTCTTGTCATCAATTCGCGGGGTCTGATTTTTTGCCCCTTTCTTGTTTTTCCATGCACATTTTTCTCCATTTTACCACTATTTTAAACTTAATTTCGGTGATATATATATATATATATATTAGAGGGTGATGAGAAAGTAGAAGCAACTATCATCTAAAAGATCAGAAAAAGAAAAAAAGAAAAAAAGAAAAAAAGGGGGTTAGAACACGTTACCCACAGAGCCCTAGTGTGTTTAGTTTTAGGAGTGACACCATCAATGCCAACTCCTTTGTAGAATAAGCCTAAAATTATTAATCATCTAGGAAATGAATTATTGATAAAAACTTGAAATTAAAATATTTATTTTTTCTATAGTCTCAAATTCAAGTTTTGTGATTGCTTATAAAATAATAATTAAATATTTATATAATTATTAACTTTAAAATCCATGAAATTAATCGAGATTCATGTAACCTAACTTAAACATCAATGTTAATAAAATAATAATAAAAAAAACCTGTAATCACATGATAGGAAGAAAGCATCTCTCTGTAAATTGTCTAGCCTATTTATCTATCAAAAACTAGTAGAGCTCAGGTGGCATCTACAGAGTTCACGTCGTGTTGAGCCTTTCTTGTCTTGTGCCACTCGTAAGCGCAACTCAGCAACAAATGACAGGTGCTTAAAATTTGAGATTTTATGGGTTTAAATATTAAGAAATATCAAGAAAAGAATATATATTGAGCTATTTTGAATAGTTGCAACCCTATTTACTACACTAAAAAGAAAAAATTATTTTTAAAATTATTTTTTTAAAAAAAAAATACACATTTACTCTGTTTTTATTAGAGATGTTTGAAACAAATAACATGAAAGTAAAAGGATAATATAAAAAACAAAATATCGTAAGTTTTATTCTTTTTAAACATGGAAATTAGTTTATTTATTAATTAAATTCAAATTAAACGCTATAATTAAATTCAATTATAGCATAGAAATTACTTCTAAAACATAGAAAATAATCATAAACAAACCGTAGCTGGAAAATTAAATAATATTTGGTAGATCATGGATTTTCATTTCCGGCGAGTCAGCGGCATTATAAGATCTTGTGATCAATGAGGACAAGCAAGGTAGATAGATATACATACATACAGGATGAGAACTCGAAATCATCAAAGACGCAGGTCATGGCATCCAGAAAACGAAAGGTAGAGGCTGATAGGGTTTGTGACGTTAGAAACAACGGCTACCTTTGTCTGTGTTCATCGATCCATGGATCTAGCTAGCCACTTTTGGTTTTTTTACCTTAGGGTTTCTGCATTGTAGCTGTGCTGTAAAACGATTGATAAGGAAAGAGAGGGACGTTAATGGGAGGTGGATTTGCATCTAGAAGAGCTGCACGCAAGAACCCATGTTACATCTACCTAACTCTGTTGACCTGTTGCGTCTCTCTCTGGATGGTGACGCCTCTCCATGTCACTGTCGAGCTTCCATGGCACCTATAATTCACCTAATAGTCACATGATGGGGAAAGAAAAGCCTTCTAGTTAGCCACAGCTAAGAAATTTGATGGTGGCAACTGGCAGCCGCATTGTATAGCAGAGAGACCAAACCCGCACTTGGAGATGATCATCATGGCAACCTGAGAAAAATGGGAGAGGAGAGCCAACAACACAGCAGGTTGCCATCATCGTTGTATTTTTAACATTCTTTAACACACTTGGTTTTTTAAGCTTGATCACTGTAATCAAACGCACAAAACTGTTGGGAAAATGGTCTTATTGATTAATTAAATGATTCAGTATAAAGGTCTATTAAAAAACCATCTCAATCCAATAACTTAAACCGTTAGATGAGATTCTAAGATATAATTTATATTATTATCTAATATATCTTTTCAAGTTAAAGTTTTTTTGGACTCGAAACTTGCACAGATTCATATTATTTTATTTTTAATTTTTATCAAATAAATAAAGATACTGAGATTTAAACTCGTGAGTACTTGGTTATTAAAGCTCTGATACCATATAAAAAAATCAATTTAATTTAAAAATTTTAATTTTTAAATAAAATCTAAAATTATTTTTTATATTATTACCTAATATATTAAACACATTCCCATTAATAAAACCAGTGGCGAGGCCTGGAGTTTTCATCAGTGGACAAATGAAAAAACAAAGTGAATACCGTCCATTTATTGAAAACACTGAAAGGTGGAACACATTACCGTAGACTTATTGTTCAAAGTTTTTCGTTCTTTAATTTTATTTTGGTCTTTTAACTCTCTCTTTTTAGAAGATTGCGCTGTTTTTAGCATAAATTAAAAGATAATTGAATTAAATTTATTGACTAAGAAGGAAAATTAAAAGGTGGAGAATGAAGTGAAAAAATACAACAGAAATATGTAATGCTTTCTCAGTTTTTACAAAAAGTTTTCTTTTAACCTTTCTTGTTTTAGTTTTCTTTAAATTCATTGTGTTTCTCTCTATTGTTATTTGAATGGTTGTTTCATTAATAAATTAATTGATTATTATATATAAAAAATTCATTTAGATATTATTATTAGGGTAGTAGTACTTAGATATTTTTTTTTCTTTAAAATTGCCTAAAACATCATATCTAAACTTACGCTTGAAAAGATTTTTTATTTTGGATTGATTTTGAATTTATTTTGGCTTTTTAAAGTCATTCATATGTTTGTCGAAGTGTTTAGATTCTTTTCTAGGTGTTTTGGGTTCAAAATTGATTAAGAAAAAGTTTTTTGAATAAAAAAAAACACAAACTTAGTTTTTGGATTAAAAAAAAACACGTCAAGAATTTTTTTTTCAAAAAATATCGGGCAGATAACATGTTATCTACTTTAATTAAATTGTTTTTAAAATCATGTCCACCCATGGATTGCTCTTGAAGGCCCATGTACTGGCTCTTTTTAACGTCTAACTTCATTTTTTATATATATATATAATTATGATTGTATTTTATGTGTTTTAAAAAAATTTAATTTATATTTAAATTAACATAAAATCTCTATGATTTTGTTTTTGTTTTTGTATTTACTCTTTTTTAAATAGTGGTTGGTTTTTTATTTATTTTGTAAGCGAGGTTATTCTAATTCATCTATAACTTTTTTATGTTTTATATATTGAACTTTATTTTTAAAAATTAAAAATGTTTGTTTTTTAATAGTATTTCTAATAAGTACAACTTTACAAGATATTTTTTCTCTTGATTTTATTAAATCATTTTTATTTGTGTGTCTATTTCTGTTATCATTTGATTAAATAAAAAATTGGTTTTAATTAACACAATTAGGTAAATAGCCCGTGTTGCGATATCAAATATTTTTATTTGCATTTTACCTCTCAACTTTTCCAAATATGTATTTAGTTATTGTTAAGATTTTTTAATTTTTTAATATAAATAATTCTCAATTTATTTTAATTAGATGTGTACATAAACCTTTGCAATTTACATTTAATATTTTTTTGTGTAAAATAATATGTCAAAAAAGCCTATATTTTTAAGTTTTTTTATTAAAAAAAAAATCATCCCACGACCGGAGCGTTGGTCAAACAGTTAGTATCCACTTAGATTTGTACACACAATTGGAAGATTTGTGGATTCCAAAATAATTGTGCAAAAGAGCAGAATAAAAAAGAAAATATCTGGAGCTCCTTAAGAATTTGAAACTAAAATGAGCAAAGAATTATAATTAAAGGAGTCCACAGGCGTATGATTATATATTTGTAGAAATAATAGCAAAGTATCAGAATTATACCTTTTCTCCATGTTTTAGCAGAACTAATAATGATCAAATGAATAAATGCAACTCAAGAGAAAGGAGACAAAAATGGTGATGTGGGATTTTCATTGATAGAAATACTAAAGTTATAAGATTTTTAGGATCGTATCAAGCTATGGGCTCGGTTTTTCTGAACCCAAAATAGTGACCATGGGCTTTTATTTTATCAGAACATAATTAGCCTGGATTATTTATAATATGTTTGGGCTTGAGGGGTGGGCTTGGCTCTCTACTGCCACCGAGGGACTTGAAACATGGGAATGAAAACATCCATTCCATCAGAAACCTCCAACTTTAAAAATATCAAGATGTTAAGGATGGTATTGGATAAATATTTTTCAATGTAAAAACTAATGTTAAAGTGATTTAAGTATTTGTAAAAAAACAAAAATAATCTAACCTCGTATCATTAACTTGACCAAGTTTAATAGGTTTTATTAATTTAAGTAATACGGATAAAAAAAAATATAATGATAATAAATTAAATATAAGAAAACAAAAATCCGAGTTAATTTAGATTAATATTTTAAATTTATAATTTATTACATCCATTGAAACAAATTAAATATAATTATGAAGCTTAATTATCTCGAGGACAATGAAGAGGCAGGAACAAAGTTTGCTCAAACTAGTTTGATCATAAACAAATTAAGGTCCAACTTGAGCAGGCTCTTGGGCACCCAGTTCGGGCCGGGTCTTACTTGAATGTTAATGTCCACGACAGCCGAGCAGGAAATGCGAAGCCCATCCCATATTTTGGAGGATTTCCCCCCCTTCAAGAGAATACTTTTCTAAGAATTTGAATGTCTTGTGCGGGAAAACTACGAAATTTTGAGGTGTTCGGAAGGGTGTTCTTTTAAATTTTGATTTTTTTATTGAAAATAAAATATATTTTTATATTATTTTAATAGATTAATATCAAAAATAATTTTTTAAAAATAAAATATTTTTATTTTAATATATTTATGAGTGAAAAGTATTTTAGATCGTTATCGTTACCATAATTCCAAACATATCTAAAGTGTGGTTGTGATTGTTTTTTAAAGTATTTTTTACTTGAAAATACATCAAAATAATATATTTTTATTTTTAAAAAATTATTTTTGATATTAGTATATTAAAATAAATTTAGAATACAAAAAAAAATAATTTTTTTAAAATACAAAAATAAACATCCATTTATGATTATGTCAACTATTCAATTTCACTCCATTGTTTTAATTTTAGTCATATAAACCTTAGGTTTTTTTGGTTCACTTTTTCATGACCCAATATTATTGTTTGCGATCGTCAAATGACTGGCCAGCTTCGCAAGCTCCCTGTACAGTTCCTCAACTAAATGAGTGGTTCATACTTCTTTCTAGGTTGGATTAATTTTATTGAATGTAACAAAAATATGCAGAAAAAATAAATTGCAACTAATATATTTTCTAGTTGCAAAAAAGAATCTTGATTGTGATTTAGAAATTAGATATATATATATATATATATATATATCCCTTAATTTATTTTATTAAATGGTTACGTATATATTTTCTAGAAAATATATACGTAGTCTTTAATTATAGTTAAAATCTTTTTTTATATTTAATGACACATATAATCTTCAATTTGTTATACATACATTTAATAAAATAAATTAAGGGTTATATATATCAGTAAATATAAAAAGAGATTTTAACTATAATTAAAGACTAAGTATATACACGTATTAAGAATTCAATGTTGTACGGCATTGCATTTTTTAATAAGAGTAATAATTTAAACAAATTAATTTGCAAGTATAAATTTTCATCTTCTTATTAATACTTTTAATTTTACTTAAAAAAAACCCAACTTTTTGATGCAAGTCATTTATTTTTAAGAAATCAAAAGCAATAAGAACATGTATCAAAAAAGTTTTAGATAATTTAAAATAAATATAAAATATATCTTTCTTATCTTATTTGTTTTTGAGTTTGAAAAGTGTTTTTTTAAAAATTTAAATTATATTATATTTTATTTTTTATTTTTTATTTTAAATTAATATTTTTTTTGCGTGTTTTTAGATCTTTTTAATGTATTAATGTTAAAAATAATTTTAAAAAAAATATATATCATTTTGATATATTTTCGTGAAAAATATTTTGAAAAATAACTATAACCACATTACTTAACCATGAACCAGAATGAACAAGTGCAAAAGAGAATAATTTCTAAATTAAAATCTTAAAATATCAAAACTCAACCAAAAAATAAGTTAAAGAAACTATTTATACAAGTCGGTCTAAATTTCATTGAAAAATAAAAATAAAAATAAATAGTTATAAAGTTAATATAAAATCTAACTAATATTAGTATTGTTTTAAAAAAAAACTAATAAAAATATTTATTTTTTAAAAGAAACCAAGGCAACTGATGTTAGGAACAAGAGATTATAAATGTATCCTTCCAGCAACCCACTCCCCCGGCAGCTTAATGTTCCTCCTCCTCAAACCTTTGTAAACGTTGGCGTCAAATTCCGGCAAAAATCTCCTTCATGAGCCACTCAACACAATCTTTTAGTTGCACTCCGACACGGCAACGGCCAGGAGAAGAGATTTCCGGTTAAGAACACCGGAGAGGAAGATATTGACTGTCATTTTGCCTATACTTGATCCCGGACAAGTGATAGAATCTTCCAAATACATGCTGCAATCTTATTAAAAACAGATAATAACGTGGTGCGATCTGCTACACGGGTGAACGGATGTTTAGCAGTTTTTTATTTGAAAATATAATAAAATAATATTTTTTATTTTTAATATTAACAATTCAAAAAATATATATAAAGTTGAATTAAAAAAAAAAAACTCAGTTTTTTTTTTAAAACACAATCGGATCAGAGTCGGAAAGGACTCCTGGCCTCCCAGTTTTTTAAATGTTTTATGGTTGAAAAATCTCTGTCACTGTGAGTATTCCTAGAAAGAAAGAGAGAGAGAGAAAGCTCCTCTGTTTGTCTGCCAAAAACCCAAAGGACAATCCCCTTCCCTAAATCCGTGAAACCAGGTCGTAGAACAGGACAATATGCTTTTAAGTAGATACCCAAGACAAGACAAAACTAAATAAACCTCCCACTGACAGAACCCCAAGCCAAACCCTAAAATCCATCTTCTTAGGGCAAAACCCTATTTAACAATACAGCATCCTTCGCCTTCCCGCCTCCCCTGACTATCCAACACTAGAATATATGCAGACAGAGACAGATAGACGGACAGGAACAGACATGATATTTACCTAAAGGAGAAGGAAGTGAGCTCAAATGCTTGTTAGGAGGGATGCAGAAGTTACTACAAAGAAACCCCTCAAGTCCCCTCCTCTGTACTTCTGTTTCTACTAATTATTTTCTCTTTAAAAACAAAAACTATTCCTATATTTCTCTTTCGATGCCAGCTGCTACTTATTTTTACAGTAATAGCTCCTCTGTAGCTGCCTCTTTAGCTAAAAAACTCACACTCGCACCCGCACTGCCCTCCTTCTATTCAACGACTGCCTGCAGTGCTTCCCGTTGCGCTGTTGGGCTTAAAACAAATACCCCAATCAGGGCATGGGTGGTGGCACGGCCGGCGTGGTATTGCACGGTGGCGGGTGGGCAGGAAGGGTCTGTTGTGACTGCTGCGGCTTTGGCGGCTGGTGAAGGTGTGAGGAGTAGAGGGGATGGAGATGAGGAAGGAAAAGGTGAAAAGAGTGAAAAGGGCGCGGAGGAAAAGGCTGCGAGGTTGAGTAGGAGGCAGAAGGGGACGGGTGGTGATATGGAGGGGAATGCTGATTTGTTGATAATTCCTGGTGTAGGGCCGAAGAATTTGAGGAAATTGGTGGAGAAAGGGTTTACAGGAATGGCTGAGCTTAAGCAGTTTTATAAGGATAAGGTAATCGTAATTTTTTTCGTTATTTTTAAATTTTGGTGTTATATTTCTGTAGGTTTTTTTTTCCTGATTTGGAGTTTGTTTGCTGTGTATGAAGTATTGGTTTGATGGGTTTTAGGTTGAGATTTAGGAGAGTTGAAATGGGGTTTTGGTTTTGTTGATGCGAACCAGCTCCTTTTGGTGCTGATGAGTTTGCTAAATGCCAGTAGTTTTAGAATTTTGTAACTATAGGAATGCAAGATTCATTAGAATCATGTCCTAACTGGACGCAATGATTGTCATTGGTACCAAGTTCTTACAGCTATGGAGTTGAACAAACATCTTAAGAGATTAAATTTCACTTCGTTTTTTGATGAGAACAGAGGAATCACTTCTATAGATGTAATTGTTTGGTCCAGTTAGCTATATACTGTTGCAAAACTGCAATTCAATATTTGTTAAAGGTGATCTCTTATGCCAGTCTAAATTGGGCTTACTGATTGCATGTGATTTCCAGACTTCTATGGTCGCTGATTCAAATAAATAGTTCAATAGAGCAAGTATAATTCGATGTTTAATGGTGAATGGAGGAAATTTCATTCAAAGGTTGGACATAGTCCATCTCTCTCTCTGACTGTATACCAAGTTACCAACAGGAATTCTGGGTTACTTGTTGCAGTTTCTTGGAAAATCCAGCGAGACAATGGTTGAGTATTTACAGAGTTCTGTGGGAATTATTCACAAAAATCATGCTGAGAGCATAACAACTTTCATCAAAGAGAGCGTGGATGAAGAGTTAAAGGATTTGAATTCTGATGCAAGGCCCAAACCTAAGAAGCGACTCACGTTTTGTGTTGAGGGAAATATTAGTGTTGGAAAGACAACATTTCTTAAGAGAATAGTTAGTGATACAATTGAGCTACGAGATCTTGTTGAGGTGGTGCCTGAACCCATTGATAAGTGGCAGGATGTCGGGCCTGACCACTTTAATATACTTGATGCTTTCTATGCTGACCCATCAAGGTATGCCTATACCTTCCAGAATTATGTCTTTGTGACAAGGGTTATGCAGGAAAGAGAATCATCTGGTGGGCTGAAGCCACTCAGGTTGATGGAAAGAAGTGTTTTCAGCGACAGAATGGTAAGCATCCTTTGAATCATGGTTTTAAAGTTGACAAATAGTTATATTAGTTAATGTAATTCATTTTTACCAGAAGGGCCAAAGCATACAGATTGGCTGTTCTCTTACATCCCTAATGATTGGATTAAAGGACTTTGGATTTTTGTTTAAGTTTGATTATGATCAAACATGGATTCAAAACCTTGCAGTTCTTTCTCATTTGGTTGATCCCATGCGAGAGGAACAAAAACCTGATTTAAGCGTTCAAGGCTGATAAATTTTAATCTCACTCTTACTTGATAAAGGTCTTCGTACGAGCTGTGCATGAGGCAAAGTGGATGAACGAGATGGAGATCAGCATTTATGACTCCTGGTTTGATCCAGTTGTCTCAGTTTTGCCTGGGCTTATTCCTGATGCTTTCATCTACCTTAGAGCAAGCCCTGATACTTGCCACAAGAGAATGATGCATAGGAAAAGAACTGAGGAAGGTGGAGTCAGCCTAGATTATCTTCGTGACTTGCATGACAAGCATGAGAGCTGGCTTTTCCCATTTGAAAGTGGTAATCATGGGGTACTTTCTGTGAGTAAGCTACCTTTAAATTTGGATAATGCTCTACATCCTGATATAAGAGACAGGGTGTTCTATTTGGAAGGTGATCATATGCACTCAAGTATTCAAAAGGTATCAAACCCGTATCCTTTCCTATGAAATTCACATGATTGAAAAGAAAAACTGGCTTACTTCGCTTTTGTTCTGAGCAGGTCCCTGCTTTGATTCTTGACTGTGAAGCCAACATTGACTTCAGCAGGGATGTTGAAGCCAAGGAGAAGTAAGATAGCCATCATTTTACTTAAATCTCTCATCTTAAGAGCAGAAATATAATTTTATTTTGTTTTAAAATGGTCACCCTTGCCGTAATACATATGATGTTTTAGATATAGAATAAGAATTTATTAATAGGAACAATGTTGAATTAGAAGGAGGGAATAGGCATCCTCTCTAATGTAGAAAATGCCAGAAAAACCTTTTAAAATGGCATCCACCAATGTAGAAACAATAATGAAACAACTTAGAAGGGCAATGGATAAAATAATATATCTTACCCCGCAAAATTGCATTGAAAAGAGAGTTAGCTCCAATTAACGAACTCCAGATAACTTCAAGTTGTGGCTTGCTACAACTAAGCGTTAAGTTACAGTCCTTCTCTGTAAGAATACAGCGAACACAAGTCTTCCCATGTACTTTCAGTTTCTTGGCCAATCTTTTGAAGCTGGCTGTATCATTATATCTCCCTAATTGGTGGCTGCACTAGCATAAATCCAATTTATTTGTTATGTGGTGTTGAATTGCTGTCTGCGAGCACTCGAGTCATATTACCAAATTTAGTATGTTGAAGTTTTTATTTTTAATTTTAATTGAGGAGTCTGATGCAGAGGGCCTGTCTGTGTGCTGCGCAGGAGCAGGAAATTTAAGTTTATTGTACGACCATGTCTCTCATATGTCAAGTCCTAAAAAAAATATATGGTATAAACATGCTGACATTGCACGGAATGTTGCACTCTACAGCTATCGAATGAAAAAAAACACAAACACACACTATGACTCTCTTGTGCATGTACGAAAACAAAAGCGAAGACATGTTGAATTCATGAGTGGAATATTGATGAGAAGTTTATCATTGTAGTTGTTGTTATAATTAGAATTATATTGCAATCAGTGAGGAAAATCAAAATGCTCTTGTTTCCTGGCATGGAAGGTGTATTAGTGGTTATGCTGAAAATTCTTATACACGCTTGATTCTTAAAGCCCCATGTGCTGTTGGACTAATTTGGTTTTTTAATGATGTTCTTTGTGAAGCTATGCGCGCCAAGTTGCAGAGTTTTTCAAACATGTGAAGAAAATGCAGGAAGTTCCATCTACGAAGGGTGATGGCGGTGTTAACCAGCGAAAGGTCGTTTTACCTCGTGAAGGTGGATTGCTTTTACCAAACGGAGCACACTTCCCCGAGTCTGCTCTCAAATCCTTAGATTTTACTCGGGCAATGTCATTCATGTCTGGCCAGTGATTGTCTGTCTGGCCCTGGTTTTCTTCACCCCAGGATCACGGAAAGAGGTACCTGCGTGTTTGTCTGACATGTCTCTGGATGATGTGACTAGTTTCTTTGTGGATGTAAAAATGGTTTTAACACTTAGGATTTAGAGATGTAGAGATGGTTGTATGATTGTTGAATGCTTTGGTAATCCAATGTTTGGTTGCTTTAGGCTTTAAGCTTTATTCTTCACGAAATATAAGGTATGCTTGGTTATTCTTCTAGGATAGAAAAGTATAGATGGTACAGATAAAAATATATTTAGTTGAAGGGATAAATATATTAATTTTAGAGGGAATTTATTTTTAAAACACGAGGTGCAAATGAGATATATTTCCGAGAGATTATTTATTATTTCTAAAATATTATTGAAAAAATATTATTTCAAGAAGGTTGATATTTTTTTTTAAAATAATCAAAGCAGTCTTGTTTTGATTATTTTTTAATAAAAAAATTCAACATGTTTTTTATTCATGTTTTATCCGGGGTTACCTTGAGTTTTTTATTAGATTATATTGACTCAGATTTATTTTTATTTTTTTTTGATTAGATTAGATTGAGTCAGATTTGTTTTTATTTTTTTAAACCTGAACCAATTCAATCTTCAAGTTGGCTAGGTTTCCAGATCAAGATGATAATGATTCTATAACTAGAGTTATTATAATATTATTAATTTTAACACTTAATATAAATTAAAGTTAAAAATAATGTCTAATTGTTTTTTTAAAATATGTAATTTTGATAATAATACTTATTAAAGATAAAATAAATTTTTTTCATATTTTATTTTGCCTTGTTGATAATAACCTAATAAAATATAAAGATAACCACTTTAACTTGTACATTATTATTAAATACAATTATATCTCTATTTTTATTGTATTAATTTTATTGTTTGTATTTTTTTTTATATTCTGGAACAGTAACCTAATGCTTTATAAAAAATAAAGCGTTTTTTTTTTATAAAAAAAAACACGAGATACAATATATCATTGATGAGAAAATCAAATACATGTAAATTGCAAAGCACAGTACGATGTCCGACCTACCATTGCAATATCTCTACTACAGAACAATACATCTCCGTTACGAAAGAATATAATACATCTCGATTTCAACTTTCTGAATGTAGCCACGACGGATTACCCCTTTAGCACACCACCTCCACCCGCCACTTTTTAACACACCCGCCACCTCAGAAGCCAAATGAACCGCCGAGCAAACACAGCAACTTCCTCCCAAAATAGTTGACATGATCATGAAACTCCCTGTCAATATCTTTGCCATCCATTAACGAGCAAGGGAAAAAAAGGTTGAAGAAGGAAACATAACTAAACACTTAAAGCACTTGAAATCCAGATCAGAACCAAGAAAGGATAGATATGAAAAGACCCTAAACTCCGAGTGAGTGGAGGGAGAAGGGCGGAGAGGGGGGAGCCACTCCCGTAAAGATAGACGGACCTCGGAAAAGTAGGACAATTCAGCCTCCGATGAACTCCACAAGAGGGAGAGAGGAGGGGAATATAGCTAAAGAGTTGCATAACCTCCTAGCTAGCTCGTAACAGACAATTCAGGCTCTTCAGGAGCTTGCCATTTGCAAAAGGAACGTGGCATTTTTATTTATTTATTGCGTCAAAGATAGACCCTGCATCTCACAATATGCGTCAATTTCATGAAAAATTGATCTATCTATCTATCTATCTATCTATCTATATTTTAATCTGGAGTTTTTTTAATATGAAAAATTCATATTTATTCTCCTTCCCTTTGTCATTCTTTAGTCTGCTCAGCAATCTATGAACATGCGGATAACAGACATATCATATTAAACCTATTCAAACATGCTGGTAAGCCCAAGTGGCTGACAGATTTGGTCTTTGGGAAGATTAATCTAAAACAGACAGGATGCCGTGATCCTCGGTTTCCTGAAGACAATCAGAGCATTGATTTTTCAATTTCATGTGACCAGTCGTTCAAGATGCCTAATTGTTTACACAAGCATATTTATTTTGGATAATAATCGAGACATATTTACTTAATTTACATCTTTTTTATTAAGCCAACTCCATCCTCTTGCAAGATTTACTCCCAAGTGTATCTCGGCTTAGAGCAGGTTGGTTGTAGCTAGATTAAAAAAAATATAAAAACAAAATCTCCAATCTATGGAGTTAATTTCAATTAAATCTTCAATATATTAATAGATTCAGGATTTACTGAAATCCTTCTTGACTTGTGATAAAGACGAGCTGTCTAAAGAAATGTCAAATCTTTGAGTTTTTATATAATTTAGTCTATAACATGAGTTATATATATATATGTATGAAAAAGAGAAAGCTTCACGTAACGATACTAAAATCGAAGTAAGGATTTGATTGTGAGTTCGTTACTATATGGAAGATCTAATTACGATGAAGATGAAGAATAGATGACGACCTAATATAGATTGCCCTTAAAGAATTGGGACTTTATATGCTTGTCCTTTAAATAAATAAAAATGTTTGGTTAACGTACATTTAATGTTGATGGTGCTTTTCACTAATTAATTGACGAAAAAAAAGGCATGTATTTTTTTTATCAATATTTTATGGTGATAATTGAGAAGATTCTTTTTTTTTTATCATGCTATATATTAGAATAAAATTCATTTGTTTTAATTTTATTTTCAAACTTATTTTACTAGTTGACTAGATTGTTATTAGATTCGTCAAATTAACCTGATCAGTGAAAATAACTTTTATATAATTTAATTTTAAACTTAGACCGGACAAAAAATTAAAATAAAAAGTTTTTCTTCAATCAATTTTGTACGATTATATTCAGAGCGATTAGGCATCAATTGATATAGACCAAGCCTTTCACATACGAAAAGGAACACTTTGGTACCTCTAATTTTAGGTTCATTTTATCACATTCCTGTATTTTTAATATTTTTCATAACAATCCTGAAATTTTCGTAAGTTTCAATGTAACCCATGGTATTTCAATAATAGTCATGAGATCAATATCCTACGTAAAAGCTTCAGCAAGTCAACTCCTACGTCCCCATCATTTGTATCATTTGTAGATTGATTTTTTTTTTAAAAAATAAAAAATAAAATAAAAGGTTAACAAAAACAATGGGTTCTATTGAACATTTTCAGTTTGGTTTAATTTTGAACTAAAATAAATAGTTAAATAATTGTTTTTATATTAAATAAAATAAAAAAATTAGTTGAAACCAATTAATTTTAAATTTTGATGGTTGTTTAAGATATTATTAAAAAAATAAAAATCCTTTAAAAAATTGAAAAGGTGGTGAAATTGGGCCAAGAAATAGCCCAAGGCAGCCCAAAAACCAGTGGGAAGAGAAACCTGAAAAACAAAATTGTGTGTGGGAGAGAGTTTGTGTTCCATTTCTGTCAGGTAAAACAGCAAAAGAGATGGCGTTGAACAACGGTCTTAGATCCGCCTCCAAGCTATTCACAGCTTCCGAATCTCTTCTATCCAAGTCAGGTCAGTAACTCTTTTCTTTTCAACCACAAAGATCTTAATTAGTAAGCCTTTTGATTATATATATATATATATATATATATATATATATATATAAAATTCTATTGTGGTCTGTTTTGGTTGATCAGAAAGTGAGGGAAAGTAGTGGGTAACTGGGATTTTATTGGTTTTGGGATTTTGGTCTTAGGATAGAAATGGAGGGTTATGTTCTTTTTAGATCTGATACTAGGTTTTATGATGTTTTCATGTATATGACTGGTTTCTGGTGTATTTTTTAAAAGTGAAATTGTGGGTTTTGTTTTATAATTTGTGAGAGGGTTAATGTTTACTGGGTATTGTTTATACATCATGGAAAAGACTAAAATTTGCAGCTGAAGTGTATTATTGTGCCTGCAAACTTGGATTAGCTATTCGTTTCTTGCCTTGTTTTTTTATTATTAGGTAATGTTCAATATGTTGTGATAAGAGTCATTGCACATTTATTAGGATTATAATTGAGCTGTTTCGAATCTTTTTAGTCTGCAATGAAATGTAATGGCCAGTGTAAGGTAATATTTACTCGATGAAGTCAGCTATTGTCTGGGATCGAGGCTTGGTTATTGTTGTATGAAGACAAGCTATTTGCAAGCCTTTTCTTACCCACGTGGACGTAGTTTTGCTTTCAATGAAGATTATTATTTCCCCACTAGTAAGAGAGTATAATAATGATCATATGGGTGAAATATACACTAACAATCGTGTTGAATGATAAATGCATGTTATTATGGAACATTGGCTGGTATTACTAAAAGTTTGTAAGCTTTTTACATTAATTCATGCAACAAAACAAATTAAAATGATGGTCTAGATCCTCTCTTTGGTGTCTGTGTTTTTTTTTTTCTTAAAAAAAAAAACTCAGCTCTTGTTTTACTGTGAAGAAAAGAAGATCTTGTCTTTTAATTATCAGGGGTATGTAATAAGAAAGCTACAGCTTTCAGTACAATTGAGTAAATTCAATGTATTTTAGTGTTTAATTGATAAATGAAATACATGTAAATCCATTATATTGCATTTTAGTCTTCAACCAAACCTATCTAGCAAACATCTTTGCTTTTGCCAATTCTATCTAATCCTATGTCATCCCAGCTTAAGATTGCATGGGATTGCAGATGCTGGTGATGGATGTGTGAACTATGAGGTTTTAGATAAACTTCATGTCGTGGTTTCATGCAAAGATGAGTGAGAAATGGATTGTGGCCACATGTGAAGAGATGATCTGTTGGATTCATTTTGCTGGAAAGATAGATTTAGTGAGCATAATACCTTTTATCAGTGAAGCGGAGCTGCTGCATCCACAATTCCTTTCCTTTGCCAACTAGTTTTTATCACCCCCTCTTGTTACTCTACTCTCTTTTTCTGATAGAGATTGGTTAGGTGGGAGAATTGGATGCCACAGCCATCTACATCAGCAGATAACACCCTGGTGTCCTTCTGGTCTGTTTTTTTTTTAAAAAAAAGATTTGAAAAACTCCATGGAAGAGTGCTGGAAGACATGATTGAGTTGTAATACTTTTAAGTGTCTATGCAGTTATTGACCACGTCTCCCTCTTTGGATTGTACTTGCTGAAGTTTCTATTAGATAGTTTTGAATGTGATTATAAATTTTGGTAAACATCTTGTTCACATTAGTTCTTTTACATAAGTTAATTTCTCAGGGCAGGCTTCTTGTTTTGAAAAAAAATACTGCATCTTGTCCACTCCCATTTTCCTTCCCCCCCCCCCCCCTCTCTCCCCCAAAGTCATTTTGAAATGTTGAAAGAAGCTTATTCAGAACTTTATTCTTCCTCAACTGCTTTTGCTCCCAGCCTATTTGTGGCTGGTTTATGTCAGGATTATTCTTATGGTACTAGGACTGAATTAACAGAAGAAATAATTGGCCGTGTCTTGTGACAGTGAATAGAGGTATCCACTCAACAGGGGTGAAGAGGATGGGAGGAGGTCATGCACATGGCCATGATGAACCATACTATCTTCATGCAAAGCACATGTACAATTTGGACAGGATGAAGTATCAGAAAATCAAAATGCCTATTGCTGTATTCACTGCCTTCAGCATTGGAGTCCTGGTTCCTATCTATGCTGTCATTTACCAGCAGAAAAAGACCGCTTCTGGCTAGGTCATTATTCAGTGCTTCTTTTGCAATAACTGGAACAAGCTTGTAGCACCTGTGTTATGGATTGTTGACATGGGTTCAATTTGATAGTTTTCCTTTTTGTTTTTTTTTTGTTCACTGTACAATTTGCTTTTCGCTGTTTATTTTTGGAAATAAACATTCAATACTTCTTAATAATATCCTCCTGTAGGGAAACCATTTCCGTCAAATGGTATTATACTCTGCTTTGTCTACCATGCCTAAGATCACTTGAGAATTCAAATTTCTTTTTGTTGTGATGAGTTGATATAGTCGTCAGGCACGTCCTAGTGGAACGGGTTATCATTCAATTTTCTTTCATCTTGTCTTACCGAAGTATTTGTCCTCCTGGCCATTTAGCCCTTTCTTTTTGCCTCGCGTTCTTCGAGCTTTAAATGTTCTTGTATATCCTCGGCATCCGAACATGGCTCGCAAATTGGATGCTGTTTGAATGGTTATATATCCTTCACTTTTGCGAAGTGCCGCCATGTATTTACAGAGTCTCATCATAGATTAATGTGGTTTTCGACTTTGCTGTTTGGTTTGGAAAATCTTGGATCCAGTTTCTATTCATTGATGTTCCTCGATGAATAACAATCCATGTTTGTGATGGATGATGAGGGGATTGGTTCCTCTTTAACAACGTTTGGGGATTCAAATCTCAGAACATGGTTTTCATGGATACCCCCATTGAAAACTATGTTCAAGTCTGATGGTTGTTTTTCGTTTTGTTTGGTGTTTTTAAATTATTTTAATATAATGAATTTTAAAAAATAAAAAATATATTATTTTAATAAGAATTACTACTAAATTACGAAACGGGCTAGAATAATTGGTAACTAATTCGTCTCTATCGATCGTCTTGAGCAGCTGTTGATTTATCACTTCTCTATTCCATGTGTTGCATAAAGTAATTACATGGTAAAGGTGGCCATGGTCTATGCATGAAAAGCTGAAGGTGCCATGGTTTTTTTTCTTTCTTGAACAATGGTGAAGGTGCTTTAAGATATAGACCATTTTGCTTTTGGACAAATTAAAAGTAGGATGTTAAAAATTATGAAGATTCGAGAGATGTGACGGCTGTGATCATGTTCTTTTGGATAAGCTTAGCTAGAGAGCATCTCGGGTGCTAACCATGGTCAATAATTGCAGGGAGTAGTCCCGACTTTGGTTTAATCATGCTGCTTTCTGCCAGTGGACTATATATTATATATATTATCATGTCAAAGAAGATTTAAACGATGCTCCAACATCCCTTTCGATAATATTAATATTAATATTAATATTAGTAATAATGATAATAATTATGATGATAATATATATTAAGAACAGCAACCACCAACATTCGGTAAAGAATTAAGATTTTATGTTGTTGTTAGAAATTATATATGTGTGTCTTAAACTCTTAATTTAATAGTAATTATAGTTTTAGGTATTGTTTGGTAAAATTTAATATCGTGTGGGAGCTATTTTTAAGTCATTCCTTCCATCCGCATGCCTACCTTACTTCCACTATGCTCTGGACCATGCATTATTAGAGCTTTTAATTCCTTGCCCAGAAAATGGCAGTAAAATAGAGAGGTGCTGGTTGTTTTTTTTTTTTTTTCCTAATATTCAAAAAACTAGTTCGAATATTCTTAACCATTTTTAAGGATCACACACATTCTCCAAGTCTTAAACTTTGCAGCGTAGGGTT
Organism: Populus alba x Populus glandulosa; assembly: GCA_033617975.1. Lineage (NCBI taxonomy): Eukaryota > Viridiplantae > Streptophyta > Magnoliopsida > Malpighiales > Salicaceae > Populus > Populus alba x Populus glandulosa. The sequence goes on from CM066161.1 coordinate 13,919,473, forward strand.
TTGGACTTGTGGCGATCACAAGAAAGTATTGAGAAATATTAAACCTAAATCTCATACGTATGAGGTTGAACCACCTCTTAATAGTTCATTAAGAAGTATTCTAGCACTAATCTAAGTAAGAAAAAGGATAATACAGCGACTGGGTTGTTGGGGCAAAATAGGATACGAGAAGGACAAAAGGTAGACGACGAGAGAATCTTCATTATTTGCTGCCCACCATTTGCATATATGTGTTACAGGTGGATAACCAGGGAAACCCTAATCCAACAAATCAAGCCATGGAAAAGAAGATGGATCCTCCTAATCCATTGATGAAGGGCCATGTGGAAACTGGCAAGGCCATCCTCCATTAATCTTACACTCTTTAAGGTTCCCTGTCTCGAACATAATGTGGTAGGAGAATCCCATTTTTCAGATACTTAAATTCTCTATAACCTTTTAGTTATACTGATCTCTTGTTGTTTTTCCATTTCCCTTATATAATAATCATTTGCTCATGACAACAACCGCAAGAACTTGGAATATAAACAACGAAGATTTCTGCAGATAGATTTATCCCATAAAAGAATATTTCTTTGTACAGATATATTGCTGTCTCCAAACCTTGGTTTTATTTCTTTATATTCTATATAAAAAAATCAACAAACATCAGCACAAGAAAAAGAAAAAAAAGAGAACGTTTAGTTTATGTCTTTGTAATAATAAAAAATAAGATAGTATAGAGATATATAAAAGTATGTTTCGGGATAAAAAGATAAGATAGTATAGATAAAAGAAACATATTCCTTGTATTTTCAGTTTTAAAAATATAAAAATTTATTTTAAAAATATTCTAATAAATAGATTTATTTTATATTTATGTTTCTTTAATCAAACATGTTTTATGTTTCTTTATATACGTCTCTTTTTTTTTACTATGTAACACTGTAACTTGAATTATATAAAGAAACAATTAAAAAAAAATCAAGAAATGAGAAGAATAAAAGTAAGTTTTCTATAAAAAAGAAAAATAATAATAATTGATGTACTCTTACCTTTTACCCACCAAAATCTCTTCGGTACAAAGGAACATGGAAACTTGAAACTATGGCCAGATCTTGGTTGAGAAATGGGGCCTTCTCTGACCCTCCGGGGGCCGGCCAAGTTCAATTCTTGATTCAAACTTGTAACTTCTCATAATGACAGGAGAGTGACCACTGAATTCATGTTGTAACACAAAATCATCAAGTATAAAGGCATTTTTTACACCAATCTATATATGCATAGAATCCCATTTCTTTTCATATGAACAAACATGGCTAACAATCAACAATGGCTGCTTCCAAGAAGCCAAAAGGCAATTACTCTACGAATACAAAGCGAATTAAGAAAATCAAAAGAGACACCCGGATAGTTTTAGCTCAAAAAATGACTGCTAAAAAGCCATTACCAAAGCAATAAAAGACAGCCGCAAACAAAACCGATCGAATTTAGACTGAAAAATAGTTTCTTATTTTGACAATATTATTGAGAATCGTTAGGGTTTTCATCTCCACTGTCACTGCCTTGTGGCTGTTTTTCTTGATTATTTTGCTCTAGATCCATGCCCAAACCAACCCTACTACTGCTATAAGCATTCACACCACCAAATATCATCCCCATATTACTCTCTGACAGTCCTAATCCAAGCTGCTGATTGGCTCCCACTTGCTGCTGCACTATCATGGAACCAAGTTGAACTGGGTTCGAAACGCGGCCGCTGCCACCAAAATTCACTCTTTGCATTGATGTCACTCCAGCTGCTGCTCCTGCTGTAGGAAAAGTCCACATCTGGGGTTCTGTAACGGCAGCTGCTGGGGTGGCACCACCTCCTACCGGTAACATCCAGAATGTATTGCCACCATTTGAGGCTGCGGCCGGCGCAACTGCCCACATTGGAGTTGGCAGAATGTTTGTTGCTGGCCTAATAGAACCAGCTGTTTCTTGATCTTGAACTCCAGTTCTTGATTTAGCAGAATTACTAGCTTCAATTGTTTCCGTGCTTTGTTGCTGTGTGGTTTCCTTAAAAAGATCTTCTCGAAAAGTCTTCCTCATGTAGTTATCATCAGAGACAAGATTTTGAGGATACAACTGGTGGTGGAATCCTAACATATGAGGGTTAGATGCCATAGCTCTTCGAGCTTCGCTGGCATCATTAGCATCATAGAAAGCTAATCCACCATGAAAAGAAAGAGGAGCTGATTTTGATGCAGGTGCTGAAATAGTAGCACCACTACTACGTAAAGAAACATTCAAAGTGGAGAAATTGGCAGGGATTGTACCAGTTCCAGTTGTCGCAATTATGGAAGGTTCAGCTTGCTGTAGTAACCACTCGATGGTTTCTCCATCAGATTTATGGCCTAATTCTCTTGTGAGCTGAAAGACACGTGCCGCACACATGGCCGGCATCCGGATGCGTCGGCCGCGGCCATCTACCTTGGTGTGGCGGTCTTTTGATGGCCTCTTTATGGTGGATTTTGTAATGGTAGAATTGGAAGTTGAAGTGGAAGGATGGACACCAATTTGGCTAGATATGGAGCCCATAAATGGGCCCTGGCTAGTTGTTGTAGTAGAAGTAGACCCGTGTTGTTGTTGAAGCTGTGATGATTGACTTCCAAGAGGGACTACTAATTGCAGTGAAGCTGCTACTGATTCCTCTTTTTGGCCATGGCGATCTTCGTCAGCACCACTGTTTCTTTGTTGATTACGAGTATTTCTGTGTGACTCCATTAATTCCATCGGGGGTGGTGCTTTCAACTCCAAGCAACCACCTCTTCTTCTTCCCAAAACCTAGACCACTTCCAATAATAATCGCTTGTTTCTATCTCATATTTTCTTCTTCTTCTTCCTCGAGTCACACCACTACTCCTGAAAACGAAAATAAGATTAAAAGAACAGAGAAAGAACTTGTGGATTTCTTCTTGATCTTGTGAATTGTGATATCTTGACTCTCTCTCTCTCTCTCTTTTTCTCTCACAAGACACAGCACAGCACTGATAGTCTGGTAGTGCGTGGGGATCTTCTTTTCTTCCTTGTGATTGACTGCTGTCCCTCTACAAAGAGAGAGAAACGAGAGCCAATAAAGCTAAAAAAGAATCAGTATAGCTGGGCCTGTAAGATCACAGTAATGGTGCCCCACTCGTGGGGTCTCTTTTTCTCCCTCTTCCAGTCTTCCTCCATAGAATGAGAGAGAGAGAGAGAGAGAGGGAGAGAGAGAGGAATGTTAGTACTGGTAGCAATAAGTAGGGCTTGGCTTCCAAGATTTCATATCTCAAAATCTTCTACTGTTATACTATTTGAGAAGAAGGGGCTAAAGACTTTTCGGCATCATAGTGTTGAAAATTAAGTTGAGCAAAAAGAAAAAACAAAAAAAATAATCTTAATCAATGATATATAGATAAAAGACACCACAAATAGGGGTCCTTTTCTTCTCTTATTAGCTTTTGTTAACCTATCCATGATGATCCATCTTCTATCTTTTTGCTTTTTCTTGCCCATTTTTTTAGTTTTCTTGTTGATAATGACGCTCATGATGACGTTAATGATCAACTCTAACAACCCATTTCCTCTTTTCTTTCCCTCGTTAAAAGACTTAATCGAGAGGTGTTGTGAAAAATCTACAGCAGAATATTACAATAGTAAAGAAACTAGAAAAAATACAAGATTTAATGTAGTTTGATAATATATTTATATTTATAGAAGTAATGATTTTTTATTTTTATTATATTAAAATAGAATTATAAAACATATATTTATAGTAAATCCTAAACTGTTCAAAAATTATTAATAATTTTTTACATTTCCCTGCACCCTAACTTATTAATCGTTTCTAACAACAAGATAAAAAATAGATCTTATATAGTCGTTCTGTTTTACTTTGCTAGATATATTTTATTTTAATATATATCTATAATTACAACAAAAAATGAACTTGGCTGATAAGTTAAGTTGATTGAGATTAATTTTTTTTTTTTAATATAATATTTTAAAACAATATCATTTTAAAAATTTCTTAGATCCTGTAACAGTGTTTCTTTCTCTATCTCTTACGCACTCACTCCAGCGTGTGCCATTCTGTGCAGTGAAAGTGTCAAGAAATGACAGTGATTTTCTTTTGCAGATGTGTGTGTGGGTATAGACAAAACACTACTTAAATTTATTGTTTTAAATTAATTCTTTTTATATCTTTCTATATGTTAATGTCAATTTTTTTAAAATAATATTATTTTAACATATTATTAAACCACTATCACTATTTCGAGGATCTCCAAAACGCATATACCTGAAGAAATTCACTCCAGCGTCCCCTCCCCTCCATAGCTGAAGCTCCCCCCTCTCTCATCAATTTTTATTTAATTTTTGAGTTAGTCAATGATGACAAATAACCCTTCTTAATATCTGTAGGTTGGTAGGTATTCATTGATGAACCCCATGACTCTCCTTGGCTTGGTAGAACCACACACCTCCTTTTCTTTCCTTTTCTTTTTCTGAAAATCAGGGAAGTAGAAATAATTTGATTTTTAGTATATAGGTAAATTACTCTAATTTCCAAGGCACTTATAATAATTTTATTATGACTTATGTTATTGTAGTTTTTACTCTCTTTTTTCTTACAAAAAAAGAAGATAGAACTTGAAATCTTTTGGAGATAGAGGGATGTTGTTTTCCATTAATTTCTGTCATGGAAAAGTAGGGGTGATTAAAAAAAATTTAAAAACCGATTAAATTAAAAAAACTGAAAAAACAAATAACAAAAAAATCGAATCATAAAAAAAACTATTAAAATTTAAAAAAATCGATTAGTTTGGTTTTAGTTTTATAAGCCTGAAACCAAATTGAACCAAACCTAAACCGAAAAAAAACAAAAAAAAAAGTCAAACTGAAAAAATCGAGCCAAACCAGAAAAAACTGAGCCAAACTAAAAAAACCGAGCTAAACTGGTTTGAACCAGTTTTTATCCTAAAAAAATAAATTGAACTGAAATCGGTTGGTTTAAACCAATTTTAGTTTGATTTCAATTTTTTTAAAAAAAAAATCAATTTGATTATTATTTTTTTATAAAAACCGAACCGAATTGAAAATATCATTTTTATAAAAAAAATATCTTTTTTATAATTCCATGGGATCGTGGACCTCTTGTGTTTCCTCACATCTAACATGTAACATCCCGTGCTTATAACATGCTTGTGATTTTGTTGGAAATACTACTTTGTGGACAAGAAACTTATTGAAATGATTCACCATTTTTATTAATAATTCTTCCTCGATAATGTCAAATTTACTCAATATAGTGATCGGGTAAAACGTGGAAATTCACTCTTTTTAACATCCTTTTACTTTGTGTTTCATAACTTAATATTAACTTAGAATTTTGTAACTGAGTGCAGCTGCTAAATGTCTTCGTGTGAGGCAAAATCCATGCTTCTCAAACCCTAAAATTAGATTGGCCCAGATGTAAACCAAAGTATTAATGTGATCTAATTAATGTAATCAATTGTAAAATAATTGCGATGTCCCAAGAACATCCACATATCTCCAACTCCTTGTAAGTATGGAAAAAAATACATCTGCCATAATATACAGTGACTCTGTCTCATGATAGAATTCTTTTTTCAGAGAAGGTGAATCAAGGAGAAAGTTTCCATTAATGGAGGTCCATGGTAAGAGCTTGGGAGGACAAGCAACATGGCCATAATGGTGTACATTCAACAGGCAGAAGCTAGACAGCACAGCAAAGCATCATCTGTTGGACTATGACAACTCATCCCAGCACAGCCCCACTCCACATTACACTACAATTCCTTGCTCTCTTTTGCTTTTGCTTTTATTTTGTTAAATTTATTAGAAAATTCTCCCAACCAAAACTTATATATATAACTTATTTGATATTTACTTTTTAAAATATATTTTTTTAGAAATATATTAAAATTTTTAAAAAATTATTTCTGATATCAACATTTAAAATGAATAAAAATAAATATAAAAAAATTAATTTTAAATATATTTTTTTAAATAATAGTTGCAAATAACAAGAGTAACCGGACATCCGCCAGTCAACTCCGACATGACCCTGCTTTTCTTCTTCTAATATTTATATTTTTGTAGTATATTCGACAAGGTCAAGCAATCCAAGCTCCCCAGCTTTTATATTCAACTTCTACATCGTGTATGGATTCCTCATATTATGCAACACAATCCTCTTAACAAGATGAAGGAGAATCCAATTGCATCAATTTACCCTTAAAGAATTTGATACAGGATCATATATATATATATATATGCTGAAATTAAATTGTTGAAAAATATATATTATGTTTTGCATCGTATATTCCGTGGAAGACACGAAACTATCCTCTAAAATAAGACAAATGGACTCTCTCTGTCTCTCTAGCTACATGTATACAAGGACCTGTGTGTCCAAATCAAAGGTCACATATCTCTTTCTCCTAGTGGAGAAAACATTGTCTAGTTCTGATAAACAAGTTCTGTCTGGTAGCTTACAAACGGAGCAATTAGAGACGATGACAGTTCCACAAGCTCCACGGGTAACTTAATGTAGGAGTTTGATTTATAGAGCATATGATTTTTATTTTATGGTTGCAATGCATGGATTATAATTTTTTTATTGCTTTCGTGATTTCTTTGCGTTACATGAAAAGAAAATAATCATTGAAAAAATTTATTTTTTTGGTGGTAAATTGGTTGAAAATATTAAAAATATTTTTCATCAGGGATTCTTTCAAAAATATTTTATATCCCCTCAAATAATTTTTTTTTAATTTTGATTATTTTATAGTTTCATGGTTTCTTTTTGGTCAATTCTTTTTTTTACGGGTCAGAATTATTTTGTTTTTGTTATTGTTGTTTGTTTTTTTATATATATAATCTTGTTGCTGTTATGATTTATTAAGAAAAGTGATGATTTTGTTAATGTTTTTTGTTTATAATGATGGGTTTTTTTAGTGTTTTGAATTAATTTTGATAATGTGAAATACAAAAAAAAATATAATTTAATTTTATATAAATAATAAACAAATAAAATATTCATTTTATATATTTTTTAAGATTTAATTTAATTTAATTCAGATTTTCTATTTTTTAAAATTAGTCCTTAACATTGATTTTGGACTTGGGCTTACACATCATGGACGGTTCAACCTCAGTCCAAATCTAATAATTGAGGACAAATGGTATTAGTGGTTTTCAGTTTTTAAAAGATTCTGAATTTTGAATCTCTCCTTCCCTTATAACAAATTTTAAAAAAAATTGAAGACAAAATAATATAAATTAAAATGACACTGAATATATAGAAAGATTCGACGGTGTTTGGGAACGCGGTGTAAACTGTGTTTCATCAAAATTAAATTTTTTTTTATTAAAAATTAAATTTTTTATATGTTTTGGATTGTTTTGATATGTTGATTTCAAAAATAATTTTTAAAAAATAAATAAAAATATTATTTTTATATATTTTGATATGAAAATCACTTTATAAAACAACCGTAACTATATTTTTTTATACACACTGTATTCGCTTACTATTGCTAATTTTATATATAGTGCGTAATTGACACTGGGTAAATTTCTCTTCAACAAAATTATTTTTCAATGCACACTGAAAAAAAAAAAGTTTTAATGCATTGTCAAATCGGATATTGTTAAGAAATTGAGAAGCAATTATTTTTTAAGAAATTGATTTTTTGAAAACATATTTATTTATTTTTGCAAACAGGCAGAGCCAAATTGGAGACAGTAACTTATAATCGCGAAAGGACAGGAGGCAAATTGGGCCAACCAGATCTTACGTGGGCTAGTTTTTGGTTTGATAATAATAAACTCCACGTGAACAAGTTTATGAAATGTCGGAAATTATGGATAATAATAAACTCCACGTGACCATGGGCTAAAGATAAACAACCATGGTCTGGTCGATACAGAGATAGCACTCCGTCGGGTGGGTTGAGACAGGATTTTTATCCATGCTCATCCTTGACCCGAAAAGTTTAAGATAATACCGCTCTCGTTCCATTCTTGACTAGGTCAAATTATTTAGAGCTAGTTTAGTATTGTGGCAGTGATTATTTTTTAAAATATTTTTTATTTGAAAATGTATTGAAATAATATTTTTTTATTTTATTTTTTAAAATTTATTTTTGACATCAGCATATAAAACGATCTGAAAACACTAAAAAAATATTAATTTTAAAAAATAAAATTAATTAAAAAAAACGCTTTTAAAACACTAAAAACACTCTATCTTTGAAAACTTTTCAATAATGTTCAACATAGTGACCTATCGACCCATGCTCTGGCTTGGACCAACTTAATTACAAAGTAAATCAAGTAGCAATTTGGTTGACGAGATCTAATTGACCTAGCAAGTACACTCATGATGTAAGATCCCACATCGGCGTGTGAGGGGTGTGTTGCTGGTCTTATTAGTAGTGCTGGTGCTAACATGTTGAACGCGTTTTGGGGCGTCAGGCTCAGTAGTGGGCTCGCATCACCAGGAACAAAACTGTGAGGGTGGTAAGGCCCAAAGCGGATAATATTCAGCATGTTGGGCCGGACTGTTACATTTGGTATCAGAGCCGACCTCAATGGTTGTCCGGTTGTGCTGACAGGGTCGTCGGACTCCTTAAAGGGGATGGATTGTAAGATCCCACATCAACGGGTAAGGGGTGTGTTGCTGACCTTATTAGTAGTGCTGGTGCTAACATGTTGAACATGTTTTGGGGTGTCAGGCTTAGTACTCGCGTCACCAGGAACAAAACCGTGAGGGCGGTAAAGCCAAAAGCGGACAATATTCGACATGTTGGGACGGGCTGTTACACATGAATTAGTCGACTTAATTAAAACATAGTTTGACTTTAAAAAATTATATAAAAAAATGCGGTTGATTTAACATTTTTTATATATAAAAAAAAAATTATTGGCATGGTATTGTTTTGAATTGGCTTAGGTCCTACCATGTTAGTTTGTCAAACTCATGATCTAGGACATAAGTATGACTAGATTTAATAACTTTACTTTTTATAATCTATTTTTTTTATTTAAATGAATGATATTAAAATTATAAAGGAGAGAAATGTTTTCCTTTTCCATTAAAATTGTCTTTTTTGTATTCATGTAATTTTTTTTGTTTTGACAAAAAAATGGTATTTTTATTAGCAGAGTAGTTCAGTAAATAAAAATAAATAATAATAAGAAAAATCAATTCAGAAAAACTATAATGATTTCAACTAAAAAGGAAAAGCAAATAGTTTTAATAAGAACCCTACTTTCTTATTCACTCATTTCTTTTTATTTTCACAAAAACATATTTTTTTTATGAGAAGTATTATGTTTTAAACAAAAACTTACTATGATAATGAAAGCAAGTACCAATTCAAAAATTCAAAAATCATGAATTGATCACCTCTTCGTAACTATATGAAAAATCAAAAATTTTGGACCTGACACTCAACTAAACTCAAAATAACAAACATGCCAGTTTCCTACATGAATAAATCTGAAGTTTAAGGATATCATACGACAAGAACAATCTAGCTCTACTGGTGTTTAGCTAATCTCAAGGAGCAAATTTGTCTACTGCCCATGTTGCTTGCTAGGGATTCTACTGACTTAATTTAATTTACCTCCCAATTTAATTCAATCCTACGTAATGTGTGTGTGTGTGTGTGTTGTGCCCTCTAACTTAATTTAATTTACCTCCCTATAACCTGATTTGTCATGATTAATGTAAAAAACCAGGAACAAAAACCAACAATTTAATTCAATCCTACGTAATATATATATATATATATATATATATATATATATATATTGCCCTCTTGACTCCATTGCTAGAGACTAGAGGGTTTCTATGTTTTCTACTTCTGACTTCTGAGCATGTGTTGTCTCTCTTGAAATGGGCAAGAAATCAAGCAGTAGGCATTTATAATCTTTCGAAAAAGGATATGATGTTTGACAGTTGAGTGCAGGCTATATACAGCAGATTTACCATGCATGAATATCACTCTTTACTTTGCTGGTTACTCCATGTTAGGATTCTTGACATCGACTTCTCCACTGCGCCTCCTACCTCTTGAATTCCCAGCCAACAGGGAGTTAATGATCGATTCATGTGAATAGTTCCTGAATCATTTTTCCCAGAAATACATGGAAACAATTAAATCAAGATATATCTCTGTGTGATTTGCAGATTTACAAACTTTTGCACTGTAGTAAACATGCATGGTCGATATATATATATATATATATATATATCATCTTCTCTTGTGTTTTCGTTTTATCCCGTCACACAACCAAGCCCGAGGAGATGCTTCGGATATGGCGTCGAGCATGTAGAGAAGGGGAAAAAAGGACAGGGAAAGCAACAACAAGAGAGAAAAAAGAGAAAAGTTTTCTTCTTGTTCACGTGTTGTTTTTTACCCCATGTTTTTTCACCTTCCAATCATGAGTTTGATTCCTATTACCCCCACCGTCTTTTTTTAATTAAAATTAAATTAGTGCTAGATAGTGATTAATCATGAAAATTTCAAATATAAAGACTTTTACTTAAATAGTACATAGTAGGTCTCTGTACTTGCAATGCAATTTGCTGCGAGCTAGATTATTTTTTTATATAAAAAATAATATTTAGGTTTTGAAATAGGGGTAAATAAAAAAGGACATAAAACACTATTTATGATAAATTTGTAACCACCTTAATTAGAATTGAGATATCTTATTAAATTTGTTGCCAAAATGATTGAAATTACCTGATAAAAAAATAAAAAGAATTATAAAGCATTTTTTGTATAAAAAAAAAACTTGTGTTAACTATTAAAACATATAACCTGAGTCATTAGATTTGAAACACTCAATCTGAAAAAACCACGGAGTTCAATTAAAATAATTTGAAGAATGAAATTGAAAAAAAAGTTATTAAAAGAAAAAAAGAAGTTAAAAAGAACGAGGCTTAAAATTGACATAAAAAATGATGTAATTAAATGGTGAAATTAAAAAAAATAATAACTTTTATAAAAAGATAAAAAAAAATAGAAATCAAAACAATAAGTACCAAGTTAGAAAACATAATATTATCAATTTAAATTGAATAATGAAAGTAAATATCAATAAAACTTTATAAAAGGAACAAGACAAAAAAAATAGAAATCTAAATAATGAGAACCAAATTGGAGAGTATAATATTTAGTAAATTGGGATTCAATGATGAAATTAAAAACAAATAATTTTTTTACAAAAGATCTAAAACAAAAATGAGAAATAAAAAAAATAATGATTGAAGTTGAAATACCAACAATCAAGAGGGTCAAGCTGTAGTTTTTTAGGGAGGAGAGAAAGAAGAAGTGGAAAAAAAAAGTTCCACCGATGACAAACCGGACTACTACTAGAGACATATGTCACACCAATTAAAAAAAAAAAAGGACGTGACAATGCTCCCAATGACATTATAGAAGGGCATTTTTGGATGTTGGGAGCTTAATTATTAAACTTGGATCGGCCTAGTGGATCGACCCGGGACCTGGTCAACCTGGTAGCTGGACTGGTTCAAGTAAGACAAAAGACTGGGATGAGCAAAAATCCGGCAAAACCTGGTTGACCTTTCGGGTTGACCTATGACCCGATCGATATAGAATTTGAAGCTCTTTAATATATATATTTTATATTCACACGAAAAAAGTTATGTTTTTTTAATATGGGATAAAAAACCTTTTTGATTTAAATATTTCAACTTAAAAGGATAACATACTAACATAGTATCTTTTCAATGTGTGATAAAAGATCTTTTGAAATAATCTTTTAAACTTTATTATTTATAGCATGTCTAACTTATATTTACATGGATTATTTTTATTTTTATTTTTATTTTTAATTTTTTCGAGTTGATTCGGGTTGACCTGAGTTAACTTTTGTAACTCAGGACCTGGCTCCTTGGCCAGGTCAACCTCAAGTCGGGTATGATAACTATGGCTGGGAGGTGCCGCACACAATTCCCAAAGGGCAGGGGTGTGCCACATGTGCATGTTTTTTTTTTTTTATCTAAATATAAAAGTATCTTTGAGTTGACTTTCTAATTACAAAAAAAAAAAGAATTGTAAAAAACCGAAAACACCCCTTGACCTTGGGCTAAGTTTTTCTTATTTTAAGAGTATTTTCATCGTTTTAATGTGCATTATAATTATTTATTATTTTTATATTTGATCAAATACTAAATTATCTTTCAGCTTAAATTTTAATAACGAAAAAACCTTTGTGAAATTACAAAAAACCACATGAAGCAAGTTTTAATTTTTTTTTCCTTTCAAGGGTATTTTAATTAATAATTTTATTATAAAATTAAGATGAAAAAATATTTATTTATCTTGATAATTTAAAAATAACAAATAAAATATGTAAAAACAATTCAATACTCTTGGAAACGAATGAAATGTTTTTTGAATGAGAGATAAAAATACTATTACATTGTTCTAGTGAACAGTAACATTGAATTTTCAGTTAAGTTTTGTTAATGTTGAACAATAAAACAATAATATAAAATCATTTTTTAACTTTATCAATAGCTTAATTATTATTTTTTTGACCGAGTAATTCTTTGATATTTCCTTTCAATTATTTGTTTTAGTTGCTCAAAACTTTGTCAATAAGTCATCCATTGGATCCAATCATTCGGATACACAACAATATTGACGATACCCTTCTTCGATGACTTTCTGTGTGGCTATGGACTTCAATTATTGTTAGAAGCCTCAGTAATAAAATAATAATAAAAAAGAAAAAGAGGAAAGCTTCCTCAACGGTGTCGCTATATTCCTATTAATTTGAGACTTTTATGTCACAAGACTCACGACAAGTGATTTTAGTTAGAACAAGTTTTTATAGGAATAATGTTTTTTTAAAATTGTTATTATTATTATTTTTTTCTTTGCAATGTCTACACTCTACATCCTCCTTCGGGATCTGCATATCCCAAGCACAGGTCAGATGAGACCCAAGCATTCAAGTATATACCCAGCACGTGGTTCTACAAGCCCACTTGCTTAGGTTTAGGACACTGCAAGGAATTGTACTGTTTACTTCTTTTTTTTTTTTTTTGTGTTATTTAAAAAAAATATAGTTTAGAGTGAATTTTATATTTGATAATATTTTATCCAATTTTATTACATACTAAAAATATTATTAAAACTATAGTTTTTATCGGATGTATTTCATACGTAATAGAATTATAAATGGTTTCATGGAATAATAAAAAATATTTTATATAAAGTATGATTTATTTCATAATATAATAGGAATAATTAAATCCACAATATTTAAATTAAAAATCATCAGTATTAATATATATTTTTAAAATTATTTTATAACTTTAATTTTAAAAGCACTCTTAACCAAACACATTAAACTACTTTTTCTTCAACTTCAATTTCAATCACAGTTTTAACCAAACACCTATTTTTTCAAATCAACCTCGACTAAAAGTATTTTTTATAAAATAATTTTTTTTAAACCACAACACAATAGCTACCACAACATCAAACATACTCTTAGCCTTAGTGTCCATACAAGCATGCAAGTATATGCCTAGAACATGGCAGCCTCAGCGTTAAGTGTCTGCAACTGACCATGCCCCACCTAAATTTATACTGATTTTTTTTTTTTTCAAATCATCCCTTCAATATCAAATATATCACAATAAAAAGATAATCACATCCTCCCCTACAGTATTTATAACTCTTCATAGTAAGAGCAGCTACGCCATTACAATACTCTAATCTACTGTGTTAATATGTACACCGGCTCTTTTAGTATATTTTGTAATTTTTGCAAACTCACTATAACTTTTGGACTCGGAAGTTTTATATGGAAGCATTGGAAGGAGACCTTGCAACAGGTATCCAGCTTAGTAATGCTAACAATTTAGGGTTGAAAGTTCTCACTGCAAAAGCTGGATGCTGATTTACAGCCACAATAAGCAGCCAGGGAATTTCTTTATTTTCTCCCATGGACTAAAAATAGTGGAGGAGAGGAGGGGTTGGAATCCTTGATGACGACTTGTGCGAATGTTTCACGTGCACGAGGCACAAGTTTTTTTCTTGAGTCCAGCCATTATCATTGGACTTGTAGGCATAAAATGAAAGGAGAGCGATAAAGAATACGATTCAGGTGAATCCAGGCAAAATTCTCCAACTATATTGGGTCCATCAAGAACCTGAACCTTTAATTTTTAAGCAAAATTATGGAATACGAGAAAGTTAGATTCAGATTGAATTAATCTATTAACTTATTCTAATTTCAAAGTTGTGTTTAATTTAGTGTTCCATGATATATATATATATACAAAGACAAAAATAAAAAAAACATAAAATAAATTCGTATCTCTGTAATAATTTTGACGTAAAAGATACAGCAAAACAACATAAAAATGGGACTCATCCCCATCAACACTGGCTCGTGAAGGTGTTTTCATGTTCTCCAGCATCACTCACGAGGTTTTCAAGATTTTATCTTTTGTGGTCCATCAAAGATTTGCATGGCATTTTCTTCCTTTGCATCATGTCGTGTTACGACCACAAGTAAAATCAGTAAATCTTTTTGACGGAAAATTATCAAAAGAAAGCCATGGTCCCCGAATTGTCTCTACCAGAAAATTTGACAGGTTTTTTTTTTTTTTTTTTCCCAAGTGACTGGAGTCTGGAGAAATGCTTGGTTACTTGCTATCAGCATTATGATTACTGTTGTTTTGATGGGAAGACATCTAGATTTCTTTGAATTTAAAAACAATCAGAACTATAGCAAGAGGAGGAAGGGTCACTGTGGTTTAATAACCATTTTTATCCATGCAGCCCTTCGCTATCCTAAATAAAATACTAGAGCATATGCAGATCAAGAACTACAAAATGTTGTCCAAAAAATAAATTGTTTCTGAGTTTAACGTTTATAATGAAATGAACAGAGATGTTTTGCAGAGCAAGGGTGCATCAAATTTGAATTCAAAAGTCTGTATATCATGTAACTTTTTCCAGTGTCTTGCAGTGGAAAGTCCTTGATTAACAATCAACACAAATCTTGCTCCATTTTATTACGTCCATAATATAACTCAATTATGGCACTTCCAATATACCATTCAAAATGTTTGCAATACAAACAGCAGAATGTATCGCTTATTAGAAAAGCAGGGCATTGTCTTAGCAGAAACTATTGTACAGAAAATCGAAAGTTTGATCAAACCTAAAAGGGCAAAATGCCAAAGAATGGTGCTGTAATGAAACCCCAAGTTTCTTGCCTTCCATGGTCTTTCCCTCTTCTTCTTCTTTTTATATCCTTTGCTTGAATGCCCTCTTTAACAAGTCCAAGAAGATGATCTCTTGAGCACAGGATTCATTTGCTTGTCCTCTTCCATAGAAATCATCCCCAAGTGTGAAGGGTCCTCCAGCATCATCTTTGCCACCAAGTATCCAGCAATTGACCATGTCTGATATTTCCTTGCCTGTTTACCAATGTATCTGCCAAGTTTCCCATCATAATATTCCGGCCAGCTGTCTTTCAGTAGACGGGTCTCAGCAAGATCAATCGCTTTTCTTGCGATTTGGGGTCGTCCCGTTTTGATGCACGCAGCAGTCAGCAACCATAAAAGCACTGAAAGGAAAAGGAAAAAAAAAATATATGGTGCAAAACAAAAGGACATGTTATGTACATACACATTATTTATTCTCTGCATATTATGTGAGAAAGACCTTCAAAATTAAGTTAAGAGAAACAGAAATAACAAACTGAAGGAAGTGTCATTGCTAAAATTTTGAAGGAAGAGATTAGAGGCTTTTAGCTCATGAAAACGAAGAAGGAAATAGATTGGGCAGTGCCATTTATAGTAACTTGAATTCAGCCCATTACGCTCGTGTCTAACTCATTACAGTGAATGAGTGAGCAGCTCATCCTACTATTGGAAATTTGTTTACTGTATGCCCTTATGAACATATAAATTTATCTAACACAACCAATGCAGGCTACTTGCATGATCTCAGTATCCTTGATACTTGGGCACTGCTCAAATCTTATCATTGTTATTATTATTTAGGAGACCGCTCTATGTTGTAGGGATAAAAACGAAAGGATAAGAAAATTA
Source organism: Populus alba x Populus glandulosa (assembly GCA_033617975.1). Classification (NCBI taxonomy): domain Eukaryota; kingdom Viridiplantae; phylum Streptophyta; class Magnoliopsida; order Malpighiales; family Salicaceae; genus Populus; species Populus alba x Populus glandulosa. Next base: position 13,935,620 of record CM066161.1, read on the forward strand.
CCAGTGCATGATAATGCAGGCAGAGCTTCTCAATAATTTACAATTTATGCATGCGTGTCGGTCATGTTATTATTTTTCAAAAAGCTGAGGACTTCATTGATCTATAAATTAGTGCAATCTGAGGATCACTGAAAGAAGATCACAGTCTGGGTAAAACTATCACAGCATCTTATTAGTTTCCAGTTCCCACTTCCAGCACAATATCTATAACTGCAAAAAGTCTTCGGTATAACTAAATTGAATAATAGTAAAAGCAAAGGGGATACTGAAAGCCATACTGTAGAACCAGCCAGATAACCTAGACGGTATGATTGGTTCTCTCTCTTTACTAGCTTCTAAATTTCAAATACAATTATGGTTTCAGATTCAGATTCAGCCTTGTAAAACCAAATACAGTCAATGAATCTAAAAAAGTATGACAGAAGGACTCCTTATGGAAGGAAATATTTATTAATTGATATACGTTAGTCACAAAAGAGAGTAATCAATTAAACAGACAGAACAAGGAACAGACCTGGCCAAGATCCTCCATTATGATAGCTCCATCTAGTATTCTTGGGATCGCAACCAGTTACAATTCGCCATTCATGACTTTCTATTGCAGGATAAGCTATTTTTAGAGGCATTTCTCCCACTAGCTCCTCCCAGCGAGCTTCAATGAGATCCATGATAGCCATTGATTGTTCATGAGTTGCAAGAGAAGACAGGATGGCAATGCAATTTCCTAAAGCAAACCATCTAAAATCCATCCTCGCGGGACTAACATTGCCAATAAAGTAGCCTCCACGAGTTGGCATGAAATCAAATACCCAATATGGGATTGAATCAGGAATAACGTTGAACTTATTTACAGCAGTGTGAGAATACTCCTCAGTCTTATATCTGTATATGTCATTCAGTTGTTGAAAGTCAAGCCAGAAGTAACTCCGCATGTGATAGCTCAAGGCATGCAAACGTTTCACAATTTTCTCAATACATTCTTTTCCTTCTTCGTCATGTTTCAACAATGAGCAAGCGCTTCTCAATGCCATGAAAAAAAGTGCTTGAATTTCAATAGGATAACCATAGATGCCCTGCAAATAAATCAATGCAGTTTGAACATGTAACAAGCTTGAACTTACCAAAACCCTATGAGCAAAACAGAACAGCCTACAAGAGAAATTATACAATACTAAGAATTTTAATTTAGGTGTGCATGCACATGAGTGGTTGAGGGTGAAACAGAAACTAGATTATGATAATTTGGCCTATATGCGAGTTATTGTTACAAGGAAGATATCAAAGCACCATGTTGTCACAATGACTGGATGGGGTTGATACAAGCAGAATGGTAGTCAATCCATGGAAATAGTAGATGAAAAGTGTATATGCTAATGAGAAAAACTAAGCCCATATTCACATAGTATGACAATTTCTTCCTTTTATTTTTTTTGTAATTAGTATTGATATTACTCTATGTCTGTTTATTTGACTGCATTTGTCTATAAAGAGAAAATACAGAAAGATGGCATCATCTGTTGTCTTAAAGCAAAGCTGGAAGGAAACAAAGAGTTAATTTCAAAGTGCTTCTGGACTGCATATGACTTTATTTCACTAAGAAACTGAAAATTGTGATATGATAAGCATGCTAAATGATAATACAAACTGGAATAAAAAAAAGATCCAGCTCTACATGATTGCATGCACTACTTCACATTAAACAAAACAGGATACTTAGACTTTAGGGAACTTCCTAGGCTGCAGGAGCTTAATCAACACAAGCTATGTACACTCCATTAGCATTTAACCAATGCCAAAAGGGTTTAGTGTATTTAACAGGGTGTTTAAATTTCACACATACTCCATATGAAATCATAAACATTAAGTTAATTTTAGGTTATGTTTAACTCCTGTATACTAATCGTTTGCAATTCTCCCAAAAATTCCCCTCCTGTTTAAAGAAAGGGGATGGATAGAAACAAGTAATTGATAGCTAAAACAAAGGTGTGGTGCACCCAGCGACCAGTTTCATCAATGTATTATGTGTCTCATGTCTACTACTTGTTGGAGTTTGCTAGTTAGAAAAAAGATTATTTCAAGAAGTAAAGTAATTGTTCAAAAACAGAGCGATGCTCCAATTTTCTGGAAAGTTTCAGAAAAAAAGAAAAACTGGAACTTCTTTTTCAAATATTTCTCTGTCTAGAAAACTAAAAAACTAGTTTTTCAGTTTTTTAAATTTATACAGAGTTTGGAAAGCATATTTAGAGGTTCCCCACAATTACAAGTTTTCCATTTTTTTTCAAATGAAGAAAAGAGAAGCAATACATTTTTTTTTCTTTTATATATAAGCACTTTTTAGCAATGTAAATATTTATTTTTTACATTTTCATATTTAGTTAGTGTAATAAATTTACTTTTTATTATAGATCTAATACAAAGATTTTTTTTTGAGTTAATAATGTAACTTTTTCATGATAATTTTTAATTTAAATGAAATAAATAAATTAATATTCTACAATTAGATTATCATGAATACAAAAGACTATCACGAATACAAAAGATTAAGATAACTATTAAAAATTATGGTTTTGACTTATTTTACAAAAAAAAATAAACAATTGTAATCTTGATGTATTTCTTGTTTTTTTTTTTTTTCCCCTGGTTCTAAGACCTATAGTTCTAGTGACCAGCTTGTTTTTCTTAAATTGTCTTTCATTATTAAGAAAGGGTAATGAAGATAAAATACAACCTTATTTTCACCTGTCTAGATAATATTTTTCCTTGTTCACTAATATAAAAAAATCATTTTTGTTCTCAACATATGAATACATTTTCCAATTTTACATTGGAAAAGGAAAACTTAAAAGGACAAGTACAAGAAAACTCCAAATGGAAAAGGAAAATATTTTTCTGTTAATGAACAAACCAACTTGGCCTAGTGACTACAATTATGAGAATGAATTACTTGGAATCTCCACCATTCTTTCAGAAGAAATCAAATCAGTTGATCTCTAAAGGCATTTAGTGTTGCATAATAGTAATTAACAACAACAGTCATATACATACAGGTGGGAAGGGGTGAAGAAAGAGACATGAGGAAAGCTTACCATTCTGCGATCAATCATAGAGCATCCATCGGCACATAGAAGGGTAGGGAAAGTATCAAACCCCTCTGACAAGCACAACATCAATATGAGCCTCATTCCTTTCTGGCACTCTGGAGTTTCTGCTAGAGATAAATCTCCAGTAGACTTTGTATATGCTCGGAGCAGAATGATCCACCAAAAACCAGAGTCCACTGGAGCAACTCTTCCAATTGCGCTCTCACCAAAATCTGCAACCAGAGAGTCTGTTTTTCGAATAGGATCATGAAGAACTTTAAAGCTGGCTGGCATTGCCCCTTCACCAAGCTTGAATTGATCTATTCTCTTTTCCCATCCTTGGAGATGCAGTGTCTTCAGAAGGAATTGCTTGACTATTTCAGGCTCACCATTCATCAGAAAAGCTAGGGCACTGGGTACAAAGTCTCGTACAAAAACCTGGACAAAAGACCTCAAGAAAATCATAAAAATGATAATAAATTCATACCCCTGACAAATGCATACAATCACATTGCAACTGCCTTCCATTTGGAGAAGTCAGAAGCACGAGATTTATGAAATTTCCAATAAATCATTTGCCAAAAACAAATGGCGCTTATCAGAGGATTTAGTTTTCAATTTATCACATGATCAAATTCCTGCCTTACTTTACTCTGTACTTCCACCTAAGGCATTCTTCAAATATTATCAGCTCATATGTTTAATGAATTTACATGCAGAGCAAATATAAGTCGACCATTTCCCTCACTTTGAACATAATTTACAATTTAATGACATCCTTAGTATCATTGATTTCCAACCCCTAATGGGATTACCATCATCAACTCAAAGCATTTATTTAAGCTTATTGCATGCTTAGTATAGAGCCTCCTCTCTTTGTGATGCATAAAATTAGCAAGATACAGTAACACCATATAAAGACAATCTATCAAGTATCATAACATATTAACCATAGAAAAAATTAAACCAATTACAAACATCCCAATGCCTGATGCTCCATTAATGACACAGAAAACCAACAAAACCATAAAGAGAATTCCACATTTGGTAAAAAAGAATTACCTGATCATAGTTCAAGACCTCCTCTGAGGCATGGTCATACGCGGCAATAGTACCAACCGGTTGGCCTCTGAAGAAAACTAAAGACCGCCGTAGAGCCTCCCATGCATCAGCCACCATTGGGTGAGGCTCAAACGAGTTGCGAGCAGATGAGGCTGGCGTGTCAGACCCGGACCTTCCACCAGGTGAACACGTGGTCTCAAAGTTATCAATTCCTTTTGCAAGCCCATTCGAGAGCTCGCTAAGAGACCTCTCATCAAATGATCTCTGCCTCTCTATGTTCAACTTTGGCTTGTCAAGGAGGCGAGAGAAATCAAAATCATCCATTTCGGATATTGGACACACTGTGCTCACATTCATAAGCCCCACCGTTTCTTTAGCCCCATCCATTTGTTTTTCTCTTTCAATACTTGATTGCTACAGAAAATGCTTTGTTTCTATCACCAAATGCAAAACAAGAATCACCAGCTTTAGAACATAAACATTCAACAGCCAACATACAAAGATATTATTTAACAATCACACACAAATATCATGAACAGGAAAGTAAAAACCAGAAATAAAAACTTGGAAAGCTCAAAATAGAAAATGCAACATGCTATAAACTCTATTTATAAGAAAAAATTAAACCTCTTATCCATTTAAATATACTCCAATAATTAACACTTGTCCCTTTTTAGCTCTATAGACATTGAATGGACTAAGAGGGAGAAGAAGAAATTTGGAAAGTAACCTTTTTGTAATTTTACACAAAACACATACATTTCACTTAAATTTCAATTACATTTTCCATTAAAATCCAGAAACGAAAACTTGAAAACCAACAGCAGTAGATAAAGATCCACAAAATATCAAAATAACGGAAGACAAAGACTTTTACTATCTTAAAATAAAAGACCACTTCATGTAAAAATGTTAAAAAAAAACGAGTCGAAATTGAGAGGTTCAACAAAGAAAGCAACAAAATTGAGAGACAAAAACCCAGATCTAAAAACCTTCAAAGAAATGCTTCTCCTCAATATCTACACAGAAAAAGAGACAAACAAAGAAAGAAGGAATGACTCGAAGAAGAGAAAAACCTTCGCAGTGAGAAAATGACTGGTGGAAAATCTCTCCGGCGACGGCAATTTCGCCGGCAAACGGTCGGTGAATAGAGAAAGAAAAGGAGAAGACACGAGTAGGAGAGAGAGATACAGTTGAAAGAAAGAAAGAGGAGCTTGCTTGCAAGAGCTCATATTTATAGCTAGAGAGAGAGAGAGACGGAGACCTCCAAGGTTTTTCTGTAAGAAAGGAGACCGGTAATGGCACAGTTTTTTGTGATTTTTTTTTAAATTAAAAAAATAAAATTTTTATTTAAAATTATTTTTTTATATTTTTAAATTATTTTAATATAATGTTGTTAAAAATAATTTTAAAAAAATAAAATATAATAATGTAGTTGAAATCACGTTTCCTAGAAATTTAAATTTTTTATTTTATTTAAAATTAATTTTTTATGTGTATTTAGGTTGTTTTACTACACTAATATCAAAAGTAATTTTTAAAATATAAAAAATATTATTTAAATATATTTTAAAATAAAATATATTTTAATACCTTCAAATACACATATTGATTGATTAAAAATATTATTATAAATTTGGTGATTGCTCGTGTGAGCTGTGATAGATTGAGTTAACTTAAGTGTCCATGTCCGGTTTTTAACTGTCTTTGATTGTTCAGTTGCAACTTCTTATAATAGTTGTTAAGTATGGGTTTGTGATTGTGCTGCAGTGATAATTTTAAATATGTTTTACTTGTAAGTATATTAAAATAAAAAATTTTATTTTATAAAAATTATTTTTAACATCCATATATCAAAATAATATAAAAATATTAAAAAAATATTTTAAATAAAATAAATAAATAATTTAAAAAAACATAATTTACACACCATAAATCCAGTTGCCTTAATTAGATAAATTTAAAAATTCAGAATCAAAAGTTTAAATTTTCAGTTAAACTGAGCATTGATATATACAGTTTTTATAATTCAAGTTTTCATGAGTTAACTTTCCGATCAGCTCTACTTCTCATTAGTTTATCTTATAAAATCATTTTTTAATTTGCTCAAGTTTATTGGTTTTTTTATTATAAAAAAGTTATTTAATAAGTTTTAATAGCTAGTATCATTTGTTAAATGTCAAAATAGAGTTTTAATGTAGATATTCAAATCCAAGATATTTAATTTTTTTTATCTAATTTTATTTGATAAATGTTAAATTGAAGTCCTAACATAAATAGATTAACAATTAACCACCGCCTCATTTTTATTTACAATTGAAAAGTGTTTCGTAGAATTTTAAATAATATTTTTTTGTTTTTTTATTATTTTGATATACTGATGTTTAAAATAAATTTTAATAAATAAAAAAAATATTATTTTAATATTTTTAAAAACAAAAAACACTTTAAAAAACAAATATTACAATATAAACCAATGTATTTATAACATTTTAGATCTTTTGAAAGGAATGAGCATTGAAGTGCAATTCATTAAATAAATCTATAAAAAATAATTTGGATAGGGGTGAAAAGCTGACTTGATATATTTATAAAATTTGAGATCTTTTTTCTTTTAAATTAAAATTAATATCAATTGAAACACAATTCATTGAATTATTCTAAAATAGAACAATTTCAATATGGGTAAAAAATTCACTTAAAAATATCTTGATCTATATATATATATATATATATATATATATATATATATATATATATATATATAAAAGATTTGCAATTTAGGTTAGGTTAATGATGATGGATATGGATCAAAATTTTACTACACTCGAAAACCCATAAAATCTTATTTGTCTAATTTGAAGTTGTCATGTTGCATTAATGTTGCTAATACATGAACTACTCCAAGTCAATAGATACCGACCCCCCAAATAGGTATGATATTTTAATGCCCACCCAAAGATGTATGATACTTTATACACAGTTGGGGTTGGTATAAATAGTAAAGACAAAGTTAGGTTTCAGGTGGATTTTGAATATTGCTCTCCTAGACCAAAAACTTGATGCAAATCTTATTTATGTTTGTAAACTTAATGAAAATCAAAATCATGTCATTAGTTAGATATGTACTACATCGTTGGTTCACACTACGCTTCCAGCCAAATCAATTTTTCTTGAACGCAAAAATAAAAGGATGGTGTTGCTAGCGAGTTTTATAGTAAAAAAAGATAAATCATGTGGGGTTTAACTCAATGTGATTCTTCTACCTGGTGGGTTCATAAACAATTTGAATGACTAGAAAAACAATAACAAAAATAAACATTTATAAAATCAAGCACCAATAAAATAATAGGTTATTCATTTAGGACTGCGATAATTTCATAGAAAATAAAACAAAATAAATTGTAAAAATCAATAAAAATAAACTAAATGTTGAATGATGAAAAAAAAATTTTTAAAAAAAAACCAACATCCAAAGGATAAAATTGAAGAGAAAATCATTAATTTTTTTAAGGGGTGGGCAACTTTTTCTATATATATATAAAAAAAGCAAGCGATATATCATCTATTATGCCTATATTTCAAGGACCAGAAAGTAGTTAGAAAGTCAAGGCAAAAATGTTTTACACCAAAAAAATTCAATTATCAACCATTTTTAGCCTTAAAAATATCTCAAGGTCAAATCTACTCTCTCATGTAATTTAAAGGTGAAAGTAATTTTTATTGAAATTTCTTACATCAAATAAAACCCATTGATATTAAAATCTATCATTTTGATAATTAGAATTAATCTCAACCGATATTTTCTTTTTATTATTAGAATTTGATAACTCTCTCTTTTTTATCCGTGAGTTAAAATAAAAGAAATGAAGTATTAGATAAGAAGTAAGTTTTTGAAAAATCAAAAGGATTAAAAATGGGTCAATTGCAAATTAAGAGGACCAAAGTTAACCTTTGGAGTTAATTTCAAAACGACCATCTGGTTTTTTCATGCTTTTTAATTTGATCATTCATTTTTTAATTTTACCCTAACTTAATAAATTAAAAGCAATTAATTTTTAATTTAACCACAAAAAAAGTCCAATAGAGGAGAAAAAAAGTCTAAAGATAAAAATAAAAATACTACTTGAATCTACATTGCATAATAAAAGGGTGCACAATACATAGCTATCTAGTGTTTTCACCTCACAAACTTAGTTTTTTTGTATTATACAATTTATGCCAAGCAAAACGGAAAGCAACTTCTAACTTTCCAAAAGTAGTTTGTCATCTCTGCTTTTAAGAGAACAAAAGGAGTTTCCATTGCAATTTTCAAGGAAAATAAAAACAGAGTTGATTCGGAAACACTATCAATGTTACAATAAAGACATGAAAGTACATGCGAGCTGCTATTAAAAGACATTTGGTTCGAGACAAAATATTTTATGAATTTTACACAAACAGAAACAATGACAAGAATTGTAATTATATTCAACTTTTTAACCATTTATTTCATGTTTTTGTTTTTTAAAATCTCATCAATTTTTAAAACATTGATTTTAAATGTGATAAAATGAAGATCTAGAAATGGAGATATACATATTTGAGAATATGGTTTTGATTATTTTTAAAATATTTTTTATATTAAAATATATTAAAATAAATTTTTTTATTTTAAAAAAATATTAGACAATTACATGAAGAAAATTCATAGCTACATATAATAGAATATAAACATTTTGTATATTTTTGTTTAACATGTGAGTTTTATACCGAGCCTCACCTCCCCCTCTCCCCCCCTCCTCTCTCTCTCTCTTTTCTTATATTTTTGAGCTATTACTCCTATTAAATTATACAAGCTACAAGTTTAGCTATAACTATCACAATGAAAAACATCACCTTTTAAGATTATCACTAGAGGTTTATATGATCGTTAACTTTAAAACTCGTAAAATTAATTAAGATGCGCGCAAGCTAACCAAAACATCCATATTAATAAAAAAATCATTTTTTTATGGTGAGCTATTCCAGATATTTTTCATTGTAAATTACATATTTTTAAGTTTAGCCAGATGAGAAAAAGAATGATTTCATCTCAACAACATTAAAAAACACTCACCTAATATTTCCATTTAGAGAACACGCAAAAAAACATAAATATCTTCCATATATATATATATATATATATATATATATATATATATATATATATATAAAATCTTTCATCTTCTTGGTTTTCATGATTGTCACTTAGCATCCAAAACTCAAATACTAGCTTCAATATTATAGTGTCCCTTATTCCACTAAAAACTTATTTCACATATACAACTCAAGTTCACAATTGAGTCAGGAAAGGCCATTTTTGTATGAAATTTATTGAAGAATTCATCACATTTTAAAAGCATTATTCCACATGTATTTTTTTTTATTTTTTTTTGCAGGCAGAGGAATAAGCTCATCAATAATCTCCCATTATTAGAAAAAGATCTGCATAATATATAAATATTGACATAGATTATAAATTATCACTCAAAACAGAGATGCGTACATCATTTACTTATATGTTAATTATCCAATTGAAAAAAAAAATAAACAGTTAATTAATTAAATCATGTGTGACACACGAAATAGTTATCTATATCAAATGATAAGACAACTTACCAATAAAATAAGCTGTCTTCTTCTTAAACATGGAAGGCCATAAAAGGCCCCGCCGGCCACCAATCAAAGTGATCAACAATCGCGTCTGTTGTCATTTTAGATATCATTGGCCTTAATCGTAATTTAAAGGGCATTACTTTTCATTTTTCATTTGGGTTTAGGTTTTTGACCATAGAGAGAGATGCATGCTTTGCTTGCCATTATTGCCGTATTATTAAACAACGGTCCATGGCCTCTTTGTGGCATGATTTTCAGGAGCTGCCAATTGTATTTTTGTTAGTTAAAAATGAGATTAAATTAAGTCCCGTAATAGAGCGAGTCATGAGTGATCATGGCATCTTTAGAGCTAAAGTATATAAAAAACACAGGTGTGCTTTATAAAAAAAAATAAAAAAAAATGTTGCTTCTGTCAAAACTCATGAAATCAAGTTTGTGAGTGGGGAATGATGAGATGTAGGAACCCATTGAACTAATTTGAGATAAAAAAGTGTGATTTATTTAACAAAAAAGTTAATATCATCCGTAAAAACCGGAACTAACTCCACGAGTTGATTAAAAATATAAATTGACCATAACTCATGTAAAATTTGGTAAAATATTTATTGATTTTTTTTAAAATAAAAATAAAAAAGTAAAGATGACATCATTTTATTCTCTCTTTTAATTTTGTTTTTTTAGAGTTAATTAAGGTAGTCTTTCCCGCCATTTATAATTTAAATTAAATCCTATTAAATCTCATATTAAAGATTAACTAACGTAACAGAAGTCTAACAATGAAAAAGGATCACCATCCTTTTCTCTAATTTGCTCGAATCCACAAGTAAGAATAAAATACTCGAATCCATAAGTAATACAGTAATGTTTCTTAAAAAATTTCTTATTTCAAAATCAAGAGTGTCCATAATGAGAAGGGGTTGCCAATCCTAATTCTAATTAGAGAAGTACTTAAAGAAATAATTAGTAAAACATACAAACTCCTACTTAGAGACTAAATCAAAGTTCTAATTTTAAGCAACAATATTAGCAGCAGAGGAACCCTCAATAGTGGAATCCATGTTAAATAAGGAAGAGGTGCGGACGAATCTATTCCAAATTGTATACTGCCAACCACCATGTCACGCCTTAGACTTAGAACGTGTTTGGTAGTATGGTAGCGGTTGCTTTTCAAATAACTTTTTGTACCGAAATGCATGCCAATGATTTTTTTTTTATTTTTTTAAAATTATTTTTGACATCAGCACATCAAAACGATCCAAAAGGTACAAACTGCATTAAATTTTAGCAAAAAAAAATTTTTTTTGGTGGAAACACGGTTTGCACTGCATTCCCAAACACTTCCTTAGCATAAGCATCTGGAGGAGGCTAATGATAGGTACAAAGCAGCAGCAGAACGCAAGCGACAAGCTAAAGTTTATCAGGTAGGAGATCTTGTGATGATGTATTTACGTAAAGGGCGAATACAACAAGCTGGCAATAAAAAGCATGGTACTTATCCAAAAGTGACTCGAAAATTTATTTGGGAGTGTGGTTGTGGTTGTTTTTTAAAGTTTTTTTACTCAGAAATATATCAAAATAATATTTTTTTTTATTTTTAAAAAATTATTTTTGATATCAGCACATCAAAATGATTTAAAAACATTAAAATAATATTTATTTGAAGCAAAGCAAAAAATAATAAAAAAATAAAAATACTTAAAAAAAACAAACAAACAAACAAGTACTATAGTCTCCATTTTCAAGAGCTGGTCCAAAGATCCCATGTTTACCCAGATAGTTAACCCGGGGAATAAATCTGCCATTGAAGTCAACTCTCACAAGAGTTAATTATACTCTATATGTTGAAACCTCCGGTCACCTCCCAAGCTACAACCGCTTGCTCTTTAATTAATTAGCATGGTTTTCAAAACTCTCAGGACGTTAGTCTCCATTTCTCCATTTAGGGTGGGAACGTAATTTATTTTTGTGAAAAATTATTTTTTTAATGTTTCTAGATTATTTTAGTATTGATATTAAAAATAAAAAAATATTATTTAAATATATTTTTAAATAAATAAATACTTCAAATCATAACAACTATTACATGTCACATCACATCATGATTAATACTTTGCCAATATTTCGATTGAGTGAAGGACCTGAAATGGAAAAAACGGTATCTTCCTCGTAAATTGAAGCCTTTTGATTTGAAGATAAAGCGCATATGAAAATTAAGAATAGTTGCTTGTTGGAGCTCGTTCTTTCTGTGAACGCCGTAAGCCTCTTGAAAATGTCAAAAAAGGCTTCAAAAACTTGAAGTCGGCACATTAATTTTGAATCTAGAGGTGCTTCTTCGGTTAACCGGCTGTTAAAAAGAAGATAGCAGGTTTGATAATGTAATTTAAAAATGTTTTTGAATAATTTTAAAAATATATTTTTAATGTTTTAAATCATTTTAATATGTTGATTTTAAAAATAATTTTTAAAAAATAAAAAAAAATTATTGGTATATTTTTTTTATAATAAAAATCACTTTGAAAAACAATAACAACCACACTTCCAAACACATATATTTCTAGTAAAAACGCTTGCTCTTTAATTAATTAGCATGGTTTTCAATACTCTCACAAGAGTGAGTGTTTTTTTTTCCTCGATGTTCTCGAAAGGAAAACTGATGATCCTAAGAAATTTATAAGGATTTTTTAACATTTTATGTGTAGATGTTATGCAAATCTCCTATGCAAATTTGTCAAATGACTAACTTTTTTTTTTTTATTATTAACATGGATAATGAAATTAACTTAAACATATCTCGACTAATTTTATAAGTTTTAAAGTTTTATAATTATGTAAGAGCGTGTTTGGCAGTGTGGTAGCGGTTGCTTTTCAAATAGCTTTTCGTGCCGAAATACATGCAAATGATATTTTTTTTATTTTTTAAAAATTATTTTTGATATCAGCACATCAAAACGATCCAAAAAGTACAACCGTAACTCAATTTTAGCAAAAAAAAATTTTTTGAATTTTGTCAAAACGCTGGTTTGACAGCAATGCCAAACGGGCTCTAAGTCTTCAATAGTTTTTAAAGTACTCGAGCTTATAATTATTAAAAAATAAATTTAATATCTGACTAATTAAATTACATCTTAAATTTATGATGATTAACTTTGATTGTTCGAGAAGGTGATTTTGAAGGTGATTTTTCAAAGAGTTTGATAAACTTCCCCTGTAAATGCAGACGAATATAGGAGTTGCATTGCCCCTCAAAGTTTGAAACTCTTTCAAAATCATTTTAAACTTGTAAAATTTTCAGAAATATTCTTATGAAATGACCCCTTCAAAATTATGCATTCTCTTTTTGTAGAAACTGTTTAGAGTATGGTAGAATTGTATTTTAAAGTGTTTTTTTATTTAAAATTATATTAAAATAATAATATTTTTATTTTTAATATCAAAACAATATTATAACCACACGGTGGAATGCCCACTGAATCCCTCATCATACTGCACAAAGTTATTTGAATCTCTGATAATACGACACACCAATATTGCTGTCTCTATGATTAAGCTTCAAAACATCTTGAAATCGAGGGTTTTTTTTTTGTTACAAATTATTCAAGCATGCCAAATTAATATCCTCTGACGATCATTAGCTAAAATCGAAGCCAAGGGAGCCTGGTAGGCATTGCAAATTTCGAAAACTCAAAGTTACCTCTCAATTTTATTGGGACATATGGGAAAAGTATATCATCGTTTTCCATAATAATCTTCTCAAAATAAAGAACCATATCATGTTTTTAATCTCCCAACATCCAACTATTTTTATTCATTTTTTCAATCACACACACTTTGAGTCCATTTGAAAATCAAATTTCAAATTTTTTTATATATTTTTTTATCATTTTGATGTATTGATCTTAAAAATAAAATTTTAAAAATAAAAAAAATATTATTTTGATGTTTTTTTAATTAAATGAAAAATACTTTGAACCACAATCGCTATCACAGTCTCAAACAAACCCAAAATCTAAAATTACATTAATTAGTCCCTAGCCACTCAATAATATTAAAAAAAAATAATTAAAAGCATAATTAAACTGTAATATCAAATAATATATTAATCAATTGTTTGAACTTTCAACACATTTTGGTCTCAGGCCCTCATACCAACCCAAAATTATGAAGAGTAGAGAGCATCAATGGTATGATATGTTCCAACATTTTGCACCAGCCAAAGACACAGGCCACTCACAACTAACAGTTTGGAAAATAATTATAACATATAGTTTTGCCGAAGAGAGCATGCACAGCAGATGCAACAGACACATCCATGAACTCATAATTATAGATAATTAATACAAATGACTCCATTAATTGTTTATTTACCAGGGGCTAATTAAGACCATATCTCCGTGTTAAGTCTCAAGTTATTTTATCAAGTGTTTGCTGACGGCGACACAATATTTCTTGGAGCAGCCCAAGGCACTACAGTAAGGGTATAACGTAATTTGCAAATATAAATTCATGAGCTGATCCAGTTGGTTTTAGGGCTCCGTGACTCCAAGATGCGAATATTTTGATTTAAGCATGATTTTTAATTTAATATAATCAAGGCTAAATGTCTCCACAGAACACAAAAAAGAAAGAAAAAAAAAAGGTTAAATAGAGCAAAAATATGGACATAGAAATAATAGAGAGCTTCGCATGGCAACTTTCCATTAGTTTTCTCGAGGCCACATGCCTAACCCTTTGAAGCTTGAACGGAGCCTTGTAAAGGGGAGGGCCTTGTTTTTTTTATTCGATCAAAGTTATATTATATTAAAAAAAATTCATTTTATTCAAATATTATAACAAAAATTATTTTAAAGAATCATTTTAATTTAAAAACTAAAATTATTAAGTAAAGCTAAATAAATAATGTTATATTATTCTTTAACACAACATATTTAACCCTTTAAAGTTTGAACGAAGTTGGAGTTTTGTAAGGGGAAGGGCCTTACTTTTTTTATTCAATCAAAGTTATACCATATTAAAAGAAAAAAAACTATTTTATTCAAATATCATAACAAAAAATATTTTAACCATTAAAACTTTATATTATATAAAGAAATATTTTAATTTAAAAACTAAAATTATTAAGTGAAGCTCAATAAATAATGTTATATTATTCTCTAACACAACATTAACTACTAAATTAGTTCTAATTCATAGGTAGGTTTATAAAAGTCTTGAGTTTTGATGTCACTTGGACATTATTTGGGAATATGGTGCAAATCACGTTTCATAAAAAATTAAATTTTTTTACTAAAAATTAAGTTTTTTTATATATTTTGGATTGTTTTATGCTTTAATCTTAAAAATATTTTTTTAAAAATAAAACAAATATTATTTTGATACATTTTGACATGAAAAATACTTTGAAAAACAACCGCAACTATACTCCAAAAGAGGCTCTAATATCCCATACATCATCTCTTTTCAACAAAATAATCATTCAAAGTTCGAAATCTTATAATAGGTGTTGTATATTTATATTATTAATTTCGGTAAGTGAGTTTATATTACATCTAAAAGACACAAACTAATGGCAAGTGATCATCATTTAATATTTCTATATTAGTTTATATTTATTCAATATTGAACTTAAAATTATTAGACAACATCATTCAAAATACTTTTTCAGAAGTAACTTGTTTGGCAATATAGTTGTAGTTGTTTTTCAAAGAAGTAGGATGCGTTGGAATGCCCACTCATTTGGAATGATGTTTTGGCTCTCTCTTTTAATTTTTTTATCCTTTTAAAGTTTTGTTGTATTATATTTGGGTTAGAAAAAATTAATAAAAGAAATCATCCAACTCAATAGAGTTTATAAATCAAGTCATAAATTTAACGAGTTCATTCATATCATTCAAGCTATTATTTCTTTTTTTTCTTTTGTTTAATACCTTTTATTGTTCCTCAATTTAAAAAAAAATATATAATTTTTATTATCAATGATTTAATTTTTTAGCTCAAAACTAAAAACCTATAATTTTATCATTTGTTATCAATGATCTATTTTTGCTATCTCAACCACATGCATCTATTACAATGTTCTTCATTTAAAAAAATATATTTCTTTTAAAAAAAAACTCTCATACACTTTATCATCATATAATTAAATGAAAATTAATCTCTGGTACATAAAATTTATTGAATCTAATGACATGCATGACTTGTATTACAAGTTTGCTTAGTTGACTCAAGTTCATTAATATTTTTTTTTTAGTGAAGTGCTATTTTTTTTTTATCATTTTTTACTTTTAATATTGAGTTAGTTAAGAATTGATTTTTGCATATTAACACATGTTAACTCAATGTGTGTGTGTGTATCATACAATTCATTATTAGAATCTATTTTCAACGAGATACCTTATTAATATTTAGACTTCGTTTGTTTGTAAGAAAGTAGTTTCTTTTTTTAAAGTGATTTTTTTGAAAAGTGAGTTCGGTGAAAGTAAATTATTTTTTAATGTTTGCTAGTGTCATGAAAAATAAGTTGTAAAACACTTTAAAGCATTTGGTTATGTTATGGAAAATAAACTGGAAAATAACTTATTAATATTTTTTTTTCAAGTTTATTAAAATAATAAAAAACAAATCTTATAAATTAAAAAGTTGAATGAGAATGGAATTGAAAAAAAAAGAACTTTCCATGATATGATATTTTAAAAATTTTCACAACTTCTAAAAAATGTTTTCCACTCAAAATAAAATTTTTCGAAAATCAAGTCAATTTTTTTTTTAACATGAAAGTATTTTTCGTTGATTAGAAAGTATTTTTTATTAATTAAATTTTTTAATAATGAATAAACACATAAAAATTTAAAAAATAATCTTTTAAAAATCACTTTTTAAAAAATAAATGCACCCTTAAATATTATTTTTGTTTTTGCTTCTACCCTGGAGTAGCGTCCGTCGATGAACCATTAGCATAACGAGGAAAGCGACACCCATGTGTTTTAGGTTTTCATGCCGTGTACATGCTACGTAGGCTACAGTACTGAAGGAGTTCATTTGAGATTTATGATTCATTTCTGGCCGTCATGATCTCATATTGAATAATTGCATACAGGTATTGTTTGATGAGGGAAGCATATATGTGGTTGTAGTGGTTAATGTAATAATGATAGTTTTTTAAAGTATTTTTTATTTAAAAATTTATTAAAATAATATTTTTTAATTTTTTAAAATTGTATTTAACATCAATGCTTTAAAATGATTTAAAAGCAATAAAAATAATAATTTAATGTAAATAAAATAAAAAAATTTATATTTTTTCAAAAAGGTTTTTATAGGAAAAAAAATAAATGATCATTGAAATATTCAATCATTGAAATATTCAATCATTCAATAATTTGATTAGACTTGAATTATATACTGCCTGTCTCTCCACAGCAAGCTGCAAGTACATATAAAGAACTTAAAACCCTTACATGCCCCACAAAGACAAATCTTATTTTAATGCAATTATCCCTTAAGACTTGAAAAAGGAGAAGAATATCGTATACTTTCGGCATTGGTCAACTACTAAAAAAAATAATTACATTAAATATAGGAATTAACAATATCGCATTATCGTATAAAAGAAACCACAACTTAATGCTAGGTTTCCTGTGCTGCAATATGATTCCCGTAGCATGATTTTGTTTTTAAAATTATTTTTAATATCAATTAATTAAAATAATTTAAAATTATAAAAAATTAATTTCTAATAAAAAATTAAACAAAAAATTAAAAATAATAATTTTAAGCTTAATATTACAACTACAACAATAATTAACATTAATTAACCTTGAAAATTAGTTTAATTGGTCATGCTCCAGATTTATTCTTCAATAATTACGAGTGTGAGTTCTTTTATGGTCATTAGAAGCTTACATAATTATTAACTTCAGAATTCATGGGATTAATAAAGAAAAACATATATTTTTATTTTTAACAAAAAATTAAAAATAAAAACAAATTACAAGTGAACTCCTTATATTCCTAGAACACAGGTTACCATAATAACATGAAACAAAAGAATTATTATTCTGCACTTGAGTTTGTGGCCTAGTGAGGGAAGGGATTTATTTCTTTTTTCTATACCCGGGTTTGATTTTTTTTATGCATGCCTGTTAACCCCGCGGTGCCTTACTTGTCTACTAGGCTTGCAAGGTGTTTAATAAACTCGAAAATTAGTTGTGGTACGTGTAAACTAGCCTGAATATCCCAGTTGATATATATAAAAAAAGAATTATTATTCTGCCTTAAATGCGGGGAAAGGCAATTGTTTGCGTGGGGACTGGGGAATGAGCAAGCATGATTCAATACTGAGTCAGCTTTAATCTTTTGTATTTTTTTTTTTTATCAAAGATGAATATTTCATTACTGGTTGTTATAGCTATTAAAAAAAATAGATAAATAAGATGAGAAAGAAAATAGATAAATAAGATGAGAAAGAAGAACAATAAATATAGTATTTGATACTTTACAAACATAACATGAACCAAACAACTTTAAAAACTTCCCTTTTAACCTATCATAATCAAAACATTCAACTATGAAATACAATATTAAACCAAGACAATTAAATTCACTTTTTTATGAACTCCATGTTGGCCGGTGATCCGCTACATTATTTTTCTTGTACCATTAAAAAATTAAAATTTATCAATAAGTAAAGGTTACGTGATTTAATTGACACCACTACAAAATTACAAAAATAAACTGACATAATATTCTATTATTAATAAGAATATATTTGGAAACGCGGTTTAAATTGCGTTTCTTTAAATTTTAAAATTTATTTTTTGTTAAAAAATATATTATTTTTATGTTTTTAGATCGTTTTGATATATTAATTTAAAAAATAATTTTTTATATAAAAAAACATCATATATTTCTAACACAAAAAATATTTTTAATCATAACCACTACAACCATCCCAAATAAATCCTGATTAAACTCCATCTATCAACACTTCACATCGTAAATGGATTTCTTCATGAAAACAATTTACAAATTTTCAGGGCGACAATTTACAATTTACAAAATTTATAGGTGTAGGTTCTATATGGAAGTTTAAATAAATGGACGAGATTCTGGATTTTTTAAGATTCATAACTATTTAAAGTTATTTCATGAGTAATTGTAATTTTTTACAATTGTAATTGTTTATGAGGTAAAAAGGATGTAATTGTTTGTTCAATTTTTTTTCTAATTAGACCACATCACGTTGAAACTTGAAATGCCTCATAAAACAAATTTGATCCGAAAACAAAAATGTAAGAGAAACAAATGGACCGGGCTTCCAAGCCCAATTTTCCTCTCTTTTAAATTTGGATTCAAAGTTAAATTTTAAGGTAGCTTTTGATTAAGGTTCCATAATTAAAAAATCGTTAGATAATAAAAATTAAATATGTTTAGTTAAACAAATAAAAATTTAAAAATAAATTTATTTTTAGGATAATTTTAGAGTAAGTTTTTGTATTTTCAAAACATGAGGTGTAAAAGAAACATGTTTTTAAAAATAATATTTTTTTATCTCTAAAATATTTATACAAAAAAAATTAATTTTAAACTTGTTCAACTAAAACATGTAAACATAAAAGTAATTATTATTTTAATTTTAAAATTGGAGTCTAGAATGGACTAGAGACAAGTTACAAGTTATGAGTTAGGAGTGCTAATTGGGCTGACCTAAGTCATGGGTTGAGAGTATTAGTTTGCATTGACCCGAGTTAACACCTACTATTTTCTCAAGAAAAATGATCAAAAAAAGATTATTTAAAATTTTTTTTCAAAAAAACATTAAGAAGTTTTTTACTCGGGTTTTGACAAGGTCATATGCCGACCCATGTTTTTGACTGGGTTAAATAAGATTACTTATTCCCCTATTTTTTCTTAAATCTAAACCAATCAAGGCCTCGAGTTATCCAAGTTCTGAGATAACTTGTTAGGCTAATCCAGATTTTATAACTAGAGTTATTATTAATTTCAACACTTAATTTAAACTAAAGTGAAAACAAAATCTAATTTTTTAAATTTTTTAAAGTTTGACATTAATACATATTAATGGTAAAATAGATATTTTAATATTTTATTATATCATGTTCACCATCAACCAAACAAACATAATACAAAACACAATTACTTTATTTTATACACCACCACCTAATATAAATTTATCCTGATCTCCTATTGTCTTGTCATTTTGTGTTTCCATATCTTCTTTTTTATTATACTCCAATACTAACCAAACATATCTAAAAAATAAAAATAAAATATAATACAAAGATTTGATCTAAAAAAAAATAAAAAGAAACAATTGGACTGGGCCTCTAAGCGTATTTTTCTCTCTATCAATTTTGGATTCCAAAGTTAGATTTTAAAGGATGAAAATAAAAATAAAATATGATGGATTAATTACTTCAAACCAATTCTAGATTCCCGTGCTAATCCAAACAACTCTCTAATATAGATATTTCTAATAAAATAAAATAAAATAAAATAAAAGCACTCAACTGTGTACCTAGATCGCATTGTAGTTTGAAAAGTGCAATCATCATCTTTCTATTCTCAAAATCAGTTAACTAGGAGAAATTTAATATTTTTAAATGATAATTTTTCTATTTTCAAACAAAATCAACTAACTAACAGAATTTCAATATCTTGCATAGAATCAATTTATCATTATTATATTAATTAAGAACAAATCAATTTTTTAATATCATAGAAATACAATTAAAAAACTCAAATACTATTAAAAACAAATTTTTTTAAACCAGGATTCAAGGGGTTTTTAATCTTTTAACATTTTGATAGCACAATAAAAGCAAAATATTTAAAATTAACATCCAAAGATTTCTTTTTTATATTTTCCTCATGACTTGTTTAATTATAATCAATATAAATGAGTAACAATTTAGTCTTTTAATAAATATAAATAAAATTAAAAGACTGTTCTTTTCATAGTGATTAGGCTTGTATGCACTGCGACGCAGAGGTTAGGGTATAATAAAATTTTTTCCTCTCACTTTTCTTTCTCTTTATCTCGGGTTTTATATCGTCATTTTTAAAAATTAAATGTATCATGTTAGTTTGTATTTGTATTAATTTTAATTATTATTTTTTTAATTATTATTTCTTTTGCTTTTGATGCTTTTTTAAGTTGATTTTTTTTCAATTTCAACCCTCAACATTTTATTTTACTTTACTTTTATATCCAATTTGATCCTTCTCACGTTTTATATCGTTCTTTTTAAAAATTAAATGTATCATGTCAGTTTGTATTTGTATTAATTTTAATTATCATTTTTTAATTATTATTTCTTTTGATTTTGATGTTTTTTTAATTTGATTTTTTTTTCAATTTCAACCCTCAACATTTTATTTTACTTTACTTTTATATTCATTTTGATCCTTATTATTTTAATTGCTATATTTATTTATTTATTTATTTTCTTGATTTATTTTTTTTTCAATTTAGTCTCCTATTATTTTATTTCATTTAGTTTTTTTGTCATCTTTGATCCTTATTTTTTTAATTACAAAATTTGATTTATTTTGTAATTTTAGATGATTAAGAGTTTTATTCATATTTTTTTTGTATTTGCCTTCTATAGAGTAATCTTGATCTCATGACTCGAGTCATTGGTTTCGAAGATTTGTCCAATTTAAATTCAATTTATATATAATTTTTTTTTATTTCATCATTTGATGTTAAGTTATTGAGCCCTGAACTTCATGATTTTTTTTTATGGAGTTTTTTCAATCTTATATCTCAAGTTGCGGGTTAGTCAAATCAACCCAATTTTTTTTATTTTTTATTTATTTTGAAAACCAGAAACCAGATACTTTCGGTAAAATTACACCAGTAGAAAAAGAAAATAACTTGGGTACAAGAGGAACAAATGCAGAGGGAGAAGGTACTTCCAAGAAAACAAAAATTATAGATAATTTGGTCTAGTTGGAACAAACACCAACACTGGACTTGAAAGTTCCCGATATTGACAGAAGCATAAACTCAAAGAATCAACACTTTAGACTCTTAAATCAAACAATAAATATTAAATAATCACAAGCAATACCAGGTCATTAAAATTTGGCATTCAGACAATATTTTAAGAAACAAAAAAAACACTTTTAACACAAGATCCAAAACAAAGAAGAAGAAAAAACCCCAATAAATATAAATGGTTCATTACTTTGAAATCTTAAAATCGAGATGAAGGGCGTTGAAATAAAAATCACGCAGCCCATTTTAAGCCAGTAGGATTCAATCACAAGCCGCCGATCCTTTGCCTTATTTGTTAACCCATAGGACAAGACCTTTCCTTTCCTTCACATCAATTACAACAATGGTTGTGGTTTCTGCCAACTTTTGTTCTCGTTGTTGATGATTTCAGGATATATTAATAAGTGGTTAAGGAAAAAACATGTTTATTAATTTTTAAGTTTTAAATTTATTAATATTTTGAAATTTAAGTATTTTTATTTTAAGAAATAATTAAGAAGCTGTGAATTCTTTCCCTAGATGATTTAGGGGTATTTATACACTCTGAATCTTGTTGTTTTTATAAAAAGATAAATTTAGAAAGTTCTTTGCTTTCTGTAATATTAATAAGAGACAAATATCTCTTACGTATCATTAATAAGATAATAAATATGATAAATCATTTAAAAGATTTTATATATATATAAGTACAGAGAAATCATTACTTTAATATGAACAATTATTCTAGATAGAGAGACATGATAATTTATTACGTCTTTAAAACTTATATTGTAAATGATTATCTAGGATCAAACATAAAGTCTTAGAATTTAATAATGTCTAACTGTTTTGGGTCTAACATATTTGCTAGATTCATGTTACCTTGAATTTGATGGATTGCTAAGTTCAAGTGTCCTAGATCTATCATGTTAGGCAGATCCACGTGACTTTGAACTTGACTGATTGTCAAGTTCAAATATCTTGGATCTGAGAGCACTTATATCATCATATATTTCGCTAATTATCACGTCTAAGTATCTTGAATATAATATATTTATAAGAATTATATGATTTAAAAAGATTTTTATTTATAAAATTCATTACAAAAAGTTAACTCATTACTTGTATTAATGTATACTTTTATTAGCCACTTGTTGGCTTATTCAGTTAATAAAATTCTGATCGATTTTCATTAAGAAAAAAAGAAAACGTTGATGATCGTTTAATCACATAACACCGACGACTGATGATCAATTAGAAACATTCTCAATAGGTGTTATATTTACAGACAAGTCGCCACTCAATTAATTACATCTGCAAACACAAACACAAAGCTCATATACTACGAGTAATCAATGCTTGGCCAAGATCAAGGCAGTGAGACTTCTAAAAGTGGACTCATCACAAGGCAAAACTATTCCATTTCTGTTATCAAATCCATATTCCTCTGCAGATTTATCTAGCAATTGCAGGAAGACAGGACTCTTCAAGTAAGATGTGGGAACGACGAACCTTTTCATTTCACTGCCCACATAGACCACAAAGTGCCCTTTCCGAGCTCTCCCTCCTCCCCCTCCTCCTCCTCCCCCTCCTCCTCCTCCGTTCTCCGCTTTCTTTGGCATCAAAAGAGATCTAACTTGAAAGAGACAGTGATGTACAGAAGGTAGAGAAAGCTAAGAACTGCATTTGAGTTGGATAAGAAAATGCAGTGTGTCGAATATTTATATAGAGAGACTGCCGGAATAGCTAGGATGTGCGCCCATTTTATCATAAAAGATATGGTTCGTACGTAGTCGAGATATGTGCTCAACGTGGACTTCTCAAGTCCTGATGTCCACTCAAAGCCACATATAAAACACATGCATTTGCAGGGACAGAGACGTATGATTGTGCCCTCCATTAATGTATCTGTTCTCCTTCAATTGCCCAAGTACTGCATGCGTTGTATGTCGTCGTTGCACATGGTGTTCGTGACTTGGCAACTGAAACTTCCATACCCACTAACTATACGTGAAGACAAATCTTTCGAAATGCGAAAATAATAAAGTTTATGTTCTAATGCTATTGATATAAATAACAAAAAAAATACTTAAAAAAATATAAATTTAATGATCTTTTGAACTAAAAATGTTTTTAAAATGTATCCAAATACAAAACGGGAGCAATGAATTGCCAGAAGATCCAATTTTATCACATTAATAGTCACCACTATGACTTTTTATTGGACATAAGAGATTATATCTTTTTGTCATGCCTTTTAAGTTAATGATGTTTGTAAACAATACATTTTACATTCTTATGATGTTCGTTAAAAGGTATAAATTATACACTTTAATATTTTTAATTTTATTTATGAATAATCGTGTGTTTCTTATAGTAGAAGAAATGTATTTTTTTTTATTAGAGTTGTAGATTTTAAAGATTGAAACTATTGTCAAAGATTATAATGGATTTGTTTGGAAATATGGTTGTTTTTTAAAGTATTTTTTATTCAGAAATATATTAAGATAATGTTTTTTTAAATCATTTTTAAAATAGCATATCAAAACGATATAAAAATATTAATTTTAAATAAAAAAATTTAAATTTTTTTAAGAATACAAGTTAATTGGACCGCATTCCCAAACGGTATCGGCAATAACCACCACTATTACTTTTCATTACATATTCAGAAAAGATAATATTATATATAAATCACACATTTCTTTCTTTCTTTTATGAAGAATGACGTTTTATTATATTAAAGGTTATAAATTATACCTCTTTAATTATATTTTATTATCGTTTTATAACATTTACATCTCTTGCGTCAAGATTCAATGTATTTTTCATCGGAGTTACAAATTTAAAAAACTACAATATATATATATATATATATATATATATATATATATATATATATATATATATATATATATATATATATATATGAGCTAGTTACAACCAATCATTGTCACTGTACAAGCACATGTAACTCAACATCAAGCTATCAGAACTGATTATTGGCTCCATTTCTGTAGCATACATATCTTTCTCTTACATCATGTATACAGATGAGGAAGAAGAATGACGAAGACAACTTTTGGTCATGATTTTCGCTAGTGTAGGGGAAGAAAAAAAAGTTTTTCAAATTAGGTGACTGATTTTTTTCCCTTCTCGTGGATCAATTTCCTTTAAATAATGAACATTCTTTGCAATCCCATTCCTAATCAAAAAAATAAAATTGCCTGCAATTAATGCACATACTTTGCAAGGGATCCAGTGCAATTATTGAACACTGCACGGGGAGAAAGATCAGAATTAGAGTATGGGCCGAGAGAAAAGTTAATTGAATTTTTTAGGTTGCAGAGGACAAATTTTCTATCTTTGCTACCCTATAAACTTCTTCCGAAGAAAAACAAATTGAAATTATGTTAATTAATTAACAACATAAATGGGGTTCTATCCAGTTTTTGAGAGAAAATAATTGTTAGGAGATCAGAATCAGAAAAATCTGATTTTAGTTTCAATCCTGAAATTAAGATTGTCAATAAGGGATCAATTGCCATTATAATAGTCCCTAGATCATAGCGTGATTTGCCTCATCCCTTCTCTACTAGAAGAGAAGATGAGATTATCCTTAGAGAGGTTGCCGACCTCAGGGGACAAATAAGAATACCTAGGGCTCCTTAAGATAGTGAGAAAAGCACAATATCTTATGAGAAAGTGTCATTTGCCAGCTCTAGGCAACCAAGAGACTTCACGATACTAATGCTTGAGTTGGATGATCAGGTTGTCTAAGCCACCAACGAACTTGTTGGGGGCAACTTTATCATTATTACCTCCATATATATATATGTATGTATGTATGAGTTTGGGTACTTGTTTTCCTTGCAAGGGTTTATAAGGAATGTATTTCATTACTATAA
Source organism: Populus alba x Populus glandulosa (assembly GCA_033617975.1). Classification (NCBI taxonomy): domain Eukaryota; kingdom Viridiplantae; phylum Streptophyta; class Magnoliopsida; order Malpighiales; family Salicaceae; genus Populus; species Populus alba x Populus glandulosa. The sequence continues at coordinate 13,961,305 of CM066161.1, forward strand.
CTTGAGTCTAGCCTAGCTCCACCCTAATAGACGAACCTCCTTTTCTACTTTCAAGAAACTATTGGGGATATTTAATGTGGAGCCAATGGTTACTATATTCAGACATTGCTATATGATGATCAACAATGTTGATAATAGGCTTCTATCTTCTGGTTCTTTACCTTTTCCACTAGGCTAAAAAGGCATATGAAAGGTACTTTCCAAGACAAGTCATTTCATTTGAAGAAATGGAGAGGAAAGTAGGTAATGGTTAAGATCATTAGTGTGGTCCCTTAATTAGGTTATATTGCTGTCTAAGAATGCTCTTACTATTGGAAAGTGCCTCCAATATTTTTATAGTACACCTTATTATATAGTTAGGCTTCATATTCTCAAATAGATTAAGGGGACATTATTTCATGGTCTCCATTTCTTTGCCCACTCTTCACTTAAACTTCATGCCTATTTAGATGCAAATTGGACAGGTGACCTTATTGATCATAGATCTACCACTGGCTATTGTTTCTTTCTTGGTGATTCTTTTATGTCTTTACACAATAAAAATAAAATAGTTATTGCTCGATCCAATAAAGAAGTTGAGTATCAAGCCCTTGTTGGTACAACTTTTTTTTTTTTGCTTCGTTGGTTACTTAAAGATATGAGTGTCATTTATTTTATTGCAACTATCATTAATTGTGATAATCAAAGTTTTATCTAGATTCCTCACAATAATGAATTCCATGAACGCACAAAACACATTAAGATTGATTATTACTTTGTGCAACACCATCTTACCCCTAAGACTATTAGATTTTTCTTAGTTTTATCTATTAATCAGACTGTTAATATCTTCACTAAGACATGTCCTCATAAATGCCTTTAAAATTTAGTTTTCGAACTCAAATTAGTCTCTATTTTACCACCTTGAGTTTGAGGGGGGCTGCTAATGTAATAATGTATCCTATATTGGTTAGGAAGAGAAGAATCCCCTCAGTTTACATAATAAATATATTTATCCTATATTGGTTAGATAAGGAAACCCACCCTTTTGTCTAGTCTATAAATATAGTGCACTCTCTTGTAAACAATACACTACATTAAATACAAAACTATTTTCTTTGTATTGTTTCTTTTCTTTTCTCTCTCTCTCTCTCTCTCTCATTATCTTAATAGTTACGACTAATACCATATAATATTGACCTATAAGCTTGAATTGGGAAGTGTGCCTTCTATCAAGAATTAGATAAGGTATATGGTAAAGTCCAACATAACAAAGAGAGCAACTTGTTATAGGTTGTGAAGGAATGAACATATTCAAAGTTCATGGAAATTCATCCGGAATACAAACATATATCCAATATTGTACACATAAATGAATCCTAAGAGATGAACGAAGTTTCGTGATCCATATCTATGGGATTTGAATGTATATGGGATCTTTGAAACCCTAACAATAACAATCATACCTCATTTTAGTAAGTGAAAGTAAATCATCCATGCAAATGATAAGATCAATCTATCAAGAGAACTATTGATTGAGTTGTCATCTTTTTTAATCCATACATAAAATACAATCACATTGAAATTGATCTAGAAGCCATTGTATGACAAGGAGAAAATAAGAAAAACAACCACTAGTTGATTAAAATGTACAATCAATATATATAGTTGTTTTCAGTCTTTTTTTTTTTTTGTCAAAGTATTAACTACTTAAATAAAGCGCCTATATTTCAAATGCAAGAAGAAATTATATACAGAAATTACTAATATATAAAATATATGATAAAAAAATTGAAATGAAGTTTACATAATTATTGAATGGAACATAGATTTGATTTCTAAAAATAAGATATTTATTTACGAAAAAAAGAAGAAGCTTGGTCCACACTAATTACTTAGACAAAAATTATTTCTTTAAAGAAATTAAAGAGGTGGTTTGTGATTGAAAAAAACAAGTTTCAATGTCATGATATGAAGTAAAATTCAATCCTTTTACTTTTTAAATTTTTAGATCTCATAATATTTTTTAAATTTAATATAAAACAATAGTAACATTATACAAGTTATGGAGAACCATTACCAGAAAATTAGAAAACACTGACATAATATTTCATCGGGAATTAGGTAAAATTCCATAGGTAATTGAATTGCCAATGAAAAAACATCGTCAAAAAATATCTCGTTATCTGTCAAAGATTTTGTTGGTAATTTGATCACCATTTAGTCTACTAATAGAATTTTTTCGTCAATGATTCCATCAAATATTACAATATTTTTTATTTTTTTATATTTTATAATCCCCAACCACAACAATCACACTACCTAAAATCCTAAACAATAACATGGATCCAATTATATTCACATCAACAAATTGAACTAAAATATAAGAACATAACAATAACATACTAAAAATAAGGTTGCATGTTAATTTCATTCATTGTCAACTAATATTCAATTGCACCTCTTACGAGAATTCATTCATAAAGTTAATAACTGTCATCAAATAGATATATTAAAGTGCAAATACATACTTAAACAATGATATTAATATAGAGGGAGACACATAAAAGATAAGAAATTCTAAATACAAATCACACTCAATTTTTATATATTAAAAAACTTATTAAACCTAAAATAAATTTTCACATGAGCAATATATCAAACAATTAATTCTAAAAAAAAAAAACAAAAAAAAATGAAGACACAAAGTGATTGTTACCTTGATCATGTAGAAGAGATTTGGCATCATTGTTAAGTTAATTGATCCAGCTTGATTGGCTACAATAAAAGTGATGTGAGTTTTGAATCTCCTACCAGGATTGTTAGGAGGTACGATACCTTTAGAAAAAGTAAATTGCCTACTGTGTTTACCATACATAAAATCCATTAGTAATAATTTAAAAGCAATTTCACATCAATTTGTTTAATAATAATAAAAAAAATAACATATATTTTTTCTAAATTATTTTAAACTGCTATATATAGAATCCCCATATAGCTTAGGAAATTCAAAGAACCCAAAATTTCAACTTATTCATAAAATTTGGCAAAAAATAATTGGTATCCATTAAATTACCCATAATTTCTTTAATTTTAACACATTGAAGTTACAAAATCACACTTAATTTCTTCAAGTGACAAATTAAATCAATTTTCCTTAAATCCCAAACAAAATCTAAAATACAAATCATACATTAATACAAAAAAATTATCGTTATAAAACAAGTAAAACATTTAATGTACACCCAAACTACAAACTAAAAAAAAAACAAATTCTGAATAAATTAACTTTAAACATAAATATGAATTACATAAAAAACAAGTGGGTTTTCTTACTTAATGGAGTAAAGCTTGATAAGAAACGAAACCGATGGAGGAATGTTGTCTTGGGGTCGATAAGTTGGGTGGATTAATTTTAGAGGGGGTTGTCAGAGATTTAAAGAAATTAGGGAGGGTTTGAATTGAATTGAAATGAAGAATAAAAGGTGGGGGAGTTGTCATGTTATAACTCCTTTTAAAATCACTAACAAGAATTTTATTGATAATTTCACATGTCTAAAAAGTTGATGAAATTATTTATAAAACGTTTTTATTTTATCTTTATTTTCATTGGAAATTACTAATAAATATTTTCCATAGTAATTTTTATCGGTAGAAAAGATGAAATATTTTGCGTAAACAATTCTTTTATTTTTCTTCAATTTTTTGATTGTGGATTGACTTATAAAGTCTCTCTTTCTGTGTAATTTTAAGAGAACACAATATTTTAAAATTTTAATTCTAAGATTGGAATTCAAAAGGTTAAAAAAGTGTAAATCTTTTTAATTATTAAATCTATCTCTAACGTTTTAAGATTTTGGATTAGATCATCGTTGATACCTATAAATTAAAAATGATTTGTTTAACACGAAGAGAGAAATTAAAGTAGATCGGATAAAGATCAATTAGCTAGTTGAATTATTTTCCAACCACAAAATTATGAAATTGAGTTCAAGATTGTTGAAGCCGTCCATTTATGGCGATAAGCTGGAGATGCATGATACGAAGTGGGGGACTCTTGACTGTGCACAGGTCCAGACATTAGCATGGGGACCTACAAAGATTGCCTGCTGATACAAAGATTGCATTTCCCTTCCACAGCCATCTCCTGCAACATCTCTGAAATGGCTTTTTATATTATTTTTAGTTTTATTAATTTATTAATACCAATTATTTGGTGTCTCTCAGTATATCAAATAATTTATTAATCCCAATTAATTACCGCAACCCAAAAATTTAAATAAATTATTAAGTGAGGCTTCTATAATAATTTTATATCAATTTGTTCTAACATATAGCTTTAAATAAAAAATATCTTTTGAAGAGAAACTTGTATATTTTTATTATTATCTTATATTTAATTTTATTAATTTAATTAAAAAAATAAAAATAATAAAATTAAAACTCGTGACTATTTAGTTATTATATTTCTGATATCATATTAAATAATTATCTAAAAAAAAACCTATTAAATGACGAACTCATAATGAGTTAATATTAATTACTTAATATACCACTAAAGTAAAAATATTTTTAACTTGAAATTAGTATATATTCATAACTATTCTTTAATAATTTAATTAGAAAAAATAAGGGTTGTAAATTCAAAGTCTTTACTATCATAACATAATAATAATTGACAAATAACTTATTTGGTACTGTGATAGTTATTATTTTTTTAAATGTTTTTTGTTTAAAAATATATTAAAATAATATTTTTTAAAATTTATTTTTAACATCAGCATATTAAAACGATTCGAAACATAAAAAAAATAAAATATAAATTTAATTTTTTTAAAAATGCTTTTAAAACAAAAAAGAAATAAATTTAATTTTTTTAAAAATGCTTTTAAAACAAAAAAGAAATAAATTTAATTTTTTTAATAATAAAAAAAAGATTTTATTACCGTAGTTGTGCACGAGTTAAAAACATTTTGTCTCATCTGTCATCCTTTCTAGATTGCTTGATCTTATCGATCTTCTATCATATGTAAAACTGTAATCTTTGTATTTTTCATATGATAATTGTCGGTATCAGTTTGGTGCGAATTGACAATAAATTAAGGCTTTTAAGATATCCCCTTAACTTACACCCTAAAAATGAGATTATGTTAATTTTCTAACATTTGTTTTTACTTGAGATGTTATATTAAAAAAAATTATATTAATTTAAAATTTTAAATTGTTGAATCAGAATTTTAAAATAATTTTATATAAATTCTCTAATTAACGAATTCTTTAATTAAGGAGAGTTTATTATTTTTTTTGTCCATGAGTGGGAAAGATTTTGTTGTCTCATTTGTCATCCTTTCTAGATGAGGATTTATAGTTTTAAAACTCGTTCTGGTATGATTGATATGATTGGTAAACTTGGGACCTGGCTAATCTGAGACTAAAATCAAGCCGAGTTGAAAAAAAAAACAAGAAAAGAAAAAATTCAATGTGACCCGACAACTCGGTCAAAAATCCGGTTGCAATTCGTTGACTTTTTTTTAATTATTACTAAAATGACGTTGTTTTGAGTTTTTTTTTTAAAAAAAAATTAATCCAAAGGACTCTATGATCCGATCAAAATCAGGAATCCGAGCCTTAGATTTGGCTAATCACCAAACTAGGTCTAAAAGCTATGCGATGATCTCCTTTTTATTTTTATTTTTATTTTCAATTAGACTATTTGCTTGATCTTATTGGTCATCAATCAAATGAAAAAATGTGACATGTAGGTTTTTTATGATAATTTGTCTGCATAGAAGTGAAGGTGTTAGAAGAGAATTAATATAAAAACTTTTGTAAGATTATTTAAACTTATTTTTATTGAGATGGTTTTCAAATATAATATTTAATTATAAAGTAGTGCCATAATAACTAATTGCTTCACTATTAGGGAATTACTACGTTTTTTGGAGCTTGTTAAAATTATATTTTTTAAAAAATTAAAACATTTTATTTAAAATTATTTTTTATATATTTTTTCATATCATTTTAATATATTTAATTAAAAAATAAAAAAAATATAATTTTAATATATATTTTAAACCACAATTATATATATATATAAGCACACGTAGTTTCACAACTCTAGAGCCTGTGCAAGTAGCAATATTTAAGGTGTTTTTAGGATAGTTTCTTCTTAAAGTAGTTAAAAATTAAACTAAATTTTATTTTATAAATTGTATAAGATAGGTTTTCAAAGAGTTTTTAACTCATAATGTACTGTAAGTTTTAGATTTGGGCTTATTTATCATCGGTGGCTTATGTACAAAACTAAAATTCTCATCTATACCTAAAAACCTGAGATTCTTTCAGGATCTTCACCATTAAAGCTCTTTTTTCTTTCAATTAGCCCCTTTTTTTCAATTTCTTTTTTTAAAACTTTCATACTCAGGTCTTTTTTAAATATTATCCGAATTGTCTTTGAACCAATCAGGTAAACTAAATTACATTAAAGTAACTTCTATACAATTTAATTTTAAATTTGTGCTAAGCAAGAGGTAAGTCAATAGTTTTTTCTTTCAATTTCATTATCATATTATTTTTATCTATCGATTGTATTGCCTTTGGACTGGTCAAATTGATTGGGTCATGTTAAAACAACTCTCACATTATTTAATTTTAAATTTGAGATAGGTAAAAAGTTAGGCCAAGGGATTTTTTCTGTCAATTTCATCCTTTTTTTTCTAAATTTTTTTCTTAGAAATTTTTTACTAGTTAACCAGATTGCCTTTGAACCAGTCACATTGACCGGATTATATTATGACAACTCCTACATGATTTAATTTTAAAATAGAGTTAGACAAGAAGTTAGATCGAGAGGTTTCAAGGTTGACATGTTAGGCTGAGTTTAATAAAAATATCAAATAATTCTCTATATTTTGAATATTTTTTTATTATGTTCAATTTTTTTTTTTTATCTAACCCCAGCATTGCGCTTGCTTATAAACTAGTAAGTTGACTAAACTATTATAAGTTTAAATTTTTCTATTTTTATTTAGTTTTTAATTAAATTATAATATAAGATAGGCATTAGAGGGCTTTGACAAACCTCACAAGGTTTTTATTTGAGTTTTAAAATGTTTTTTTATAGTTTTTTTAATAATATAAAATTTTAAACTGAGATAGTAATGTTGTTACTTATTTTTTATGAAAAGAAAACATAAAATAAAAAATTCAAAAAACAAAAGAATATACATAAAAAAAAAAACTTAGAAGATTGTCAAAGCTGGTGGTGAAAGATCAAAATGACAAGTGAAAAAATTAGAAGATCAAAATATATAAAATGACAAAATCATCAACTCAATTCTAATTGACAAATGGTCAATTTGATGGAAATACTTTTATTTAGGGTAAAGAAATAAAAATTTAGATAGGTAAAGATTCAATGTGAATTTAAAAAGTTTTAATTAATTTTATTAAGAACTTAATTGCAAGAAAAAATAATATTTTAAATCAATTTATGTTTTAATTGAAAGAAAAAGTCTGGAGGTAGATTTATAATTTTAAATAGTTAATTTGGTTAAATTATGGGTTTAATTATATAAATATTAAAATTTAATGGGTAATTAGGGACTTGATTAAAGAAATCCTAAACCAATAATTAAATTAAAAGACACATAATTGTAGGGGTTGAAATTAATTAAATCGGGAATTAAATTAAAAATTTAATGATAAATTAAGATTCTAAGTGGATAAATAAAAAACTAAATAATAAGATGAAAATAGTGTTAAGTTTTAGGGCTAATAATTGAGTTTGACAAGAATAAAATTAATAATAATAACAAGAATAATAGAAATAATATAAATGATAATAATAATAATAAAAAAAATAATTTACAGTGAGATAATGATAATTGTGAATGAGTGGTAATGATTAAAATGATTGATAACGTTGTTAGTTGATAGATTATTTTATAAAATTTTATTAGCCAAAAATACTTTATTTAAATTGTTTTTATTGTGAAACATATTAAGTTAACTAATTATCTAATAAAATACTTTAAGGAAAATAAACATAAAAAAAAAAAACATTTTGGTGAAATTATTTTTAACAAAACAACATTTGCCGTCTCTCAAATTAGCCATCAAAATTGAAAATTTAAGAAACAACGGAAAGAGTAGAATGCAAGTTAAAAAAAACAGAGTGGACTAGACTTAAGACTAGATCCATCCTTGGCCAAACTAGTTTAGGTGTTAACTGCTCTTTGTTTAATGTTAGTATATTTTCAACTCTCGTTCTCCTCTGTCTTCACGAACAACAGATGTATTAAAACCAGAAGAAACTGCAGATCTAAAAAAATATCTGAAAGAAAAGGATCCCATTTTAAGTCAAAACTCCAAAAATCTCCTCTTTCTCGCCGTAGAGAAAGAGAAGATAGACCCAGTTGAAAATTCTGTTTCATCATGCAATTAAAACCCCTTAATACTTACACAATCACACTAATGCTGTTCTTTACAATCATTATCCTTTTTTTCTCAGGTTTTCTTGAATTTCCATCCATAACCACCTCAATTACCTCACCTGTTAAAGCCCCAGACTTTCCTGTCAAAACAACACCAGATCCTTTCACTGATCTGTTCGTTGCTTTCAAGAAATGGGATTCTCAAGTGGGTTGTGTTCAGTTTAGAGAGAAACACAAGAATTTGGGGTCGAAGGGGTTAAATGGGTCTGCTTCTTTGCAAGTTGTTGATGGTGATGTGGGGTGTAGTGAGTTGAAGATGGAGCATGTTAATGTTTTGGTTAAAGGATGGACTTGGATTCCTGGCAATTTGGATAATTTATATTCTTGTCGTTGTGGGTTGAGTTGTTTGTGGACGAAGTCTTCTGTTCTTGCTGACAAGCCTGATGCCTTGTTGTTTGAAACAACTACTCCTCCACTTCAGGTATTTTGTTTTGAATCGTTTGTTTGGAGATTTTCAGTTTTTTTGAATTATAATCAATACATACATGTATATGTTGTTAGAAACCTGTGGTGTAAACTTTTAGATAGACGCCTTTTTTATTTTGTATTGCTTAAATGATATATAAGATTATGTTTCTAATAATCAAGTGATAGGTGAGCATCAAATAGGTAGGATACGGTAATTAGTGAATGAGATCTTGTAGTGTTTAGAAATGTGGTTTTGTGCTCATAATATTATTTAAACATTTTTGTTGTTTGGTCTAAATATCCGTGCCCTCCTTTTACTGTTAGCTGATTTCTTTGATACAATGATAGGATTTGAAGTTGAACCTAAGATTCCTACATTGCCTATTGGAACTGGTTTTTGGATATAAACATAGAACTGATGGTTGAGGTTTGACTAGTTAGACAGATTTTGCAGCATATTGTTTGGAACAATTTTATTGTTAAAGATGGCATTCTGAGTCCAATAATCTACAAGTTGTACATGGTATGATTGGTATTTGGGAACACTGTTGTCCACATCAATAATTGTGTCCATATTTCTAGCTTATGTAATGTTCAGGGAGGTCTATTGGTAGTTTATTTGATCTGGATTGCTTTTCATAGATTGAGGAGGAAGCGTGTAAGTCTTTGCTTTGGAACATTTTAGGGGGATGATATCAATATCAAATGATTCAAACTATGGGCATCTATAGACTCAGAAAAAACACTTGGACCGAGTGCCTTATTTATAAGAATGCAATGCTCATATCTAACAATGGGAATTTTGATGTGAGAAAATCTTTATATAGTTTTGTTGTGAAAGGTAAAGATAAACAGGAGAAGATTGATTTCCTTGAGAGATATTTGGAATACCAAAGTTCTCTCTTGATGCCTTTTTTTCTCACTCAGGTGGCTGCTTGGGTATAATTTTACTAGTCATGAACTTCATCAGTGGGGAAAAGTATGATAAAAAAAAAAAAAAACAATGGGGAAGGTGATGCATACGAGTGCTAGCTTTGCAAGGAAATAGTTGAGTGGCTGTTCGTTCCTGCTTTGCAGCTGTGATTAGCTTGAGTGTTTGGTGAACACCTTTTTGGCACCCCAAAACAGTCTCTCTTTTTTATTATTATTATTATCTTCCAAAAATTGTAGAGAGCTGATTTTAGAAAAAAGAAGGAAGATGCTTTTTCTGCACAAATAGCTGTGTGGGCACTGCAATGACATAGTGAAAGAGATCCTGAATCTGATACTCACTTGTTGCTCCTCTGATTCTAATCTTGAACTTTGTGGTAGTAGATATATGAAGCTATGGGTGTCACTTAGGTCAAATGTCATGAAGCACAAATAAATTCTTTGAGAGCTGCTGGCTTTTGAAGATGAAAGAGAGAGTTCTGGGGTTACACTTTGTTAGGTATTTGTTGGCTGTTATGGAAGGCGCAGGCAAAAGCCATCCTTCCATTACAGTGTAGGTAAAATTCCAAATTGAGCAAATTCTGCTGTATACCATATGCTGCGCTGAAAAACTATTTAGGCGAATTGGCAAGCATCAGTACTGCAGCTGGCAGTGCTCTGGATTCTGGAATTTCGACATCTTTGTGTAATGACATGTGGTCATTATTACTCTTTCTGTTGTTAACAATGAAAAAGAGATGATCACCTGCTGCAGTTTTTTTACTTGTCACAAGATGTTGGATCCTCTCTGGTTGTTTGCTCAGTTAGCCTGGTTTAGTTTTTTCATGTAACTTGTGCATCCCTATTCTGTTCAGTTGTTTTTCGTAGCCTATTTCAAATTGGTAATTTTTATTGTGTTTTGTTAGAGGCACAATGGGGATCCCCTTCGTGTTTACATGGATCTCGAGGCCGGCAGGAAACGCTCTGGTCGTGAGGATTTATTTATCAGCTATCATGCAGAAGATGATGTTCAGTCAACATATGCTGGTGCACTCTTTCATAATGGTCGAAACTATCACGTGTCTCGTCGTAAGGACAATGTAAGTGTTGGGCCTATGCTCATTCCTTGTTCTGTTCTTTTTGCTAGATAGCTTTTAGTTTTTCAGTTTCCATTGAAATTATGTTATTGCCAGTAAAGAAACTAGCAGTTGATTTCATTATTTTTTTTCTTCCAAGGATACACTTGTTTATTGGTCTTCGTCACGCTGTCTTCCTAAAAGAAACCAGCTGGCTAAGAGCCTTCTCAGCTTGCTGCCTCACCATTCCTTTGGCAAGTGCTTGAACAATGTTGATGGGCCAGACAAGGCCCTTTCTCTCTATCCTGAGTGTGCCAATGATGCCAGTCTCAAACCAAAATGGTGGGATCATCTGCATTGTGCCATGTCTCATTATAAGTTTGTTCTTGCCATTGAAAACACCTGGACAGAGAGTTACGTGACCGAAAAGCTATTTTATGCCTTAGACTCTGGTTCAGTTCCAATATACTTTGGCGCACCCAATGTTTTGGACTTCGTTCCTCCACATTCAATAATAGATGGGAATAAATTTAAATCCATGGAGGAATTGGCTTCTTATGTCAAGTACCTAGCTAATGACCCCGTAGCCTATGCTGAATACCATGCATGGAGAAGATGTGGTGTATTGGGTAATTATGGAAAGACTCGGGCAGCAAGCCTTGACACGCTGCCTTGCCGATTATGTGAGGCCGTTAGCCGGAAAGGAGGGAGAAATGCTAGAGCTTAGTGGAATTCTGTTAATTCTGATCTCTTTTGGATTGCTTTCAACAACTGTCATGGTGAATCCATGATTTTGCTGCTCCCATTGGATGGATTGGTATTAGTTGTACACAAGCAAGAATAACCTTTGTAGAAAGCAGGAATACACGATAGGGTATATATATTCAATGGGTGAGTCCATTATCATTTTCCTCGATGAAATTGTCTGGTTTAAGTGGGTATGATCTGTATTCTGTATGCAGCATGATTGATGGATCTCATAGATTACATCGAACCAGACTTTTCACCTGTAGTTTTCGGCTTACCCCATACAAAATGTTGACCTAAACACCAGCTCATTTAGAAAAGCCTGTACGATTATTTTCTTCTTTTCTCCCAGTTTTCCTGTTGCAAAACATATTTTGGCATTGTTTTTATCAACAGAAGTACTTATTTTGGCATTGTTTGTATCAACAGAAGTACTTATTTATTTGGTAACAGGTTGATCATAACTTCTCAACTGAGCAAATGAGTTGTGTGTTTTGTCCCATGTAGTGGCGTGTGTGTGTGGTTAGTTGGATTTTGGTGCTGCGTTTAGGAGTGCTTGACACCAGCAGTTTGAGCGAAGAACATAAAATATGTTTTGCTTTAGAAGTTGGAGCGAAGCACCTAGAGTCCTATACTCAAAGATGCTTTGCTCCAAGTGGTGTGCTTTTTACTTGTTTTCTGTGACACAAGCTTTACCTTACTGTCAAACAAGCATGGATTAAAAAAAAAAACACTAAAGGAAATGATAAATTGCCACCATATGGTGAAGAAGAAGAAGCTAGTGCATATACAATTATATTGAGTTGGAAGCCTTTCAAACATCAGGTCTCACAGAGTCCTCGTTGTCTTCTTTATGAAATTTCCACACTGAAGCCATTATTCCCATTGAAGCTGAAGATTTAGCCTTCCCGAGCCGTTGAACCTGAATTGTCACTAGCCATGAACATCATCAATAAAAGCATTGATAATTTAGAAACAAGTTACAAATTCTTACGGTTTAAAAACAAGGAAACATGGTTAGAAACAGTGTCTGTAAATAAAAAGAAAACGTCTCACCTTTTGTCTAGGCTTGCTCTTTTGGATCTTCACGGTCTTTAATTCTTCAGGTCTGTTTTTCAGATATTCCTTCAACTGCTCATCATTCATAGCGTCAATCTTGTCAGTCTGTCGTGGAAAAAAGAAATAATTAAAATATGAAACGAATCAGAGGTTGAAGTTCTACAAGCATGAAATTTAAAATATTTTCTATTTTCCATTGTCCTCACTGTCGTGTGGTGAGTGAAAACTATTTACAAGAAAAAAAGAGAAAAAATGCTACTTGTTCCAAAAATTAGCTCGTCATTTCTAAACACTGGTTGCTGTGATGTCTCAAAAACTGCTCACTGTCAACACTTTAGCTGTTCCTTTGCCCTGCCTTGTCCTTAAAGCAACACAATTGGTGTTGCTCCTTAAGAAGAAGAAATTAGAAAATAAAAAAAGGGTTAAATGATTTGTACCCATGCTCTAAGATCTTCAATATCTTTTACCAAGGCCTCTTCTTCTTTGTCAGCAAGATCTTTTTTCTCTTTCCATGAAATAGCCACTGGCTCTGTAGCTATCTTCTCTTTCTTCTTCCCTTCTCTCACAGTAGACATTGTTTGGTAACTCCAACAAACACAATATAGCAGGGATATTAAAAGTGATGTCAATACAGTAACGGCTGCCCATGTTTTCCTCAGCTCGCCACTGTTACGTTATGAAAAAAAAGAAAAGAAAAGGTAGATGCATGAAATTTAGGGCGAAAACAGGAAGCTACCAGCAAATTGATCACATGAACAATAAGTTGAGTGAAAATAACATTAAGTTTAATTCATCATATTTTAAATTTATTTTCTAGAAATCATCTATTTGAATTTTATAAATTTCAGGGTTATTAAAAGCTTACATGATCATTAATTTTAAAACTTGTGAGATTAGTCGAGGTATACCAAACTGACCCAAACACCTATATTAATAATAATAATAATAATAATAAATCATTTATAAGATCAAGATTCCATGTAGTCTTTTAATGGATATACCAACAAATTCCTAACAATAATTTATCAAATTATTTTATTGTGATGTATTGAGAGACAAACAATTTATTTGATAAAGATTAAGAAATCAAACTGTGAAAATTAAAAAAATCCACAAACACTTAGTATATCAATATCAATATCAATATCTCATTGAAAATTAAAAAAATTATATTTAATGGTATAAAAATCCCTCATCCTAACGGCTAGACTGTATCACGAGAACATCAAGCAGTACTGTTACAAGTATTTTTCATCCTTTCAAGAAAATGGTGGAGGTCAAGCATCCTTTCAATATATACGTTTGCAAACGTTAACAATAGTATCAAGGAATGATTGTCAAATTGGAATTCTTTTAGCCAATAGTTAATCCAACTGTTTAAGGGCATGTTTTTTTTTTTTTTTTTGATGTTTCAAAAATATTTATAAAAAATTTGAAATTTTTTATTGTTTTATTAACTTTAAAATAATATATTTTTAGTGTTTTCAAATCATTTTGATTTGCTGATGTTAAAAATAATTTTTTTAAAAATAATATTATTAACTGCGTTTCAAAAGCGTTTTTAAAAAAATTTAAAATTTTTTATTTTTTTATTAACTTCAAATTAATATATTTTTAGTATTTTCAAATTATTTTGATGTGCTGATATTAAAAATTATTTTTAAAAAATAAAAAAAATATTATTAATATATATTTTAACATGAAAAATTATTTGAAAAACAACCAAAATTACACTTCTAAAAACATTTTAAAGTAAAAAGATGCTCCACTGAATTATGATGAACTATACATATAATTTAGTTTTTCTTGGGCTACGCATCCTACATGTAGACTTTGTGTTTAGGGTTGGGTATTCCTAAAAAAACAATTTTTTTTAGTTGAAAAATAGCAATCCCTTCAAATTGATTGAATCATATCTAGTTCGGAGTTAATTAAATCAATTAGGTCATGAGTTGATCTTGTTAATCATTCAAGTTTGATTATATTAAATTTCAAAACTATTCAAATAAAAAAAGGTATAGACAAAAGCTAGATGTTTGAGTCTGATAATTATTTAGCATACCTGATCCAAAATAAATAAAACATAGGTATTTGTGTGACTAATCACCAAACTTTTTTTTTTTTCGAGGGTTAGGAAGTGAGGGGTTAGAGTTTTTTTATATCTCAAAACTTTTCTTCAACTTGTTTTAGTTCATAAAAACATCATAAAACTTTATTAAATATTTTTCAATTGATATAAAAATAAATAAAAAATACTTCTCGAGACTTGATCTACATTTCATAACAAGAAGAAAAACTCAAATCATCACCATGAAAATCTTTTTTATAAAATAAACTTATTAATACTAAGATCGTTATTTTTTGTGGCTAAAATAAAAGGCAGACCAACCCCTTTTTCTTTCCTTCTATTTTTTAGCAATTTTCTTTTTTGTCTATCAGCACTTAGGGACATAAATGTTAAGAAAATAAAATTTGAAATTAAAATGTAAATTCCTTAAACTTCAAGGATCAAATAAATACAAAAATTGAAACTTTAAGAATTTTTCTACGCCTTTTAAACTTCAAGGACCGGATAAATACAAATCAAACTAAATTTTTTCAATTTTCATCTTTAATTCATAGTGGATATTTTCTCCGACATTTAACATAAGAGAGAATATATATAAAGAGAAGTGATTCCTAAAGAAAAAGACGGGCACGTCCATAGGAAAACGTGACATAGTGAAAAGTAATGTATATTAAAAGTTAATATTTCTTAATTTATAGTTGTAATAAAATTAAGACTACCAAAATAATTCGGGAGATGTATTTGAAATTTATCTAATTTCTTTATAAATAAATAAAAAATTGAAGCCTCAGGCTCAGAGATTAAAACAGAAGAAGAAAAAAAAACCCATATTCATTCACCACCGAACCGGGTCATAAGACATCATAGAGGATCACTGACTTATCACAGTACAATTTTTTTGATTAAATAATACAGCACGAAAAATATATTTCAAGAAATAATATAATTTAAATAATCACAATTTTTATGTGCCATTCTTTTAAATATTAAAATAAATTGACATATTTTTTAAATAAAAAAAATCAAGTAGAGAATGAAAAAAAATCTCAAAAGAACATTGAGGCATCAATATTTTTTTAATATTTTTTTAATAATCTAACATTAATATAAAATATAAAATAAGTTTGAGGGTTATAGTTTAACTGATTATATTTTATATATTTTTTTAAATGATTAATAATTTAAATTTTATAAATTTTAGAATTATTAAAAAATTATATAATTATTTACTTTAAAATTTTAAAAAATTAATCAAAAAAATACATATGAGCGGATAGCAGCTTATACTGATTTGGATAACAGCGGTTAAAATAAAAATAAGAATAAAAATAGGGTACCACGAGAAATTGAATGCAGATTTAGTCTACGTGTCGTTTCCCTGGACACCTAGACAAAAACCTTCCTAGTTGACCAATAGTGTACCTTTTACGGAGCTTCAAATAACAAAAGAAGAAGATACAAATTCAAAAAGATCTTCTGTGTAAGACACGTGGGACATCAATATTTATTTATATTCCCATTTTATTTATTATTTGATTTTTCTTCAGAAATACTACCCCTTCATGTACGCAGGTATTAAACTACGTGGTAGATCTAACCCAAGTCTTAACTTGGGTCAATGAAATTATTTAAAAAAAAAAAAAAGAGTTTGCCCATAGTGTAAGAGAGGTTGTTTGATATTATATTTCTATTTATGTTTGAATATTTTTATGATGAAAATAATATTTAATTTATTTATTTTTTAATGTTTTTTATATTTTTAATATATTGATATTAAAAATAAAAAATTATTTTAATATATTTTTAAATAAAATATTTTTAAAAATCAAATACATACATAATAAATAACATAGTAAACTTTTTCCAAACATTTTAAAATTATTAATTATTAAAATAATATAGCGGCTACGATGAATGTAAATATCTAAAAAGAAAAAAGAAAAATCCAAACCAATCTCTTTCTTAATTTTACCAAAATCAACTTTATTTTGAAAATTGACAAATTCCAGAAAAAAAAACAAAAAAAACAAAAGCAGTGTGAGTTTGAAGTTTGAACAGCATCATCATACATCCGTCGAAGGACATGACGACGAGGCGATCACCTTTGATCCTTCTCAACACGACACCTCTTCTATTACTAGTATTATTATCATCATCCATAATCTCTCCTGCAGAATCAACAGCACCACCTGAGAAAATAAATACTGTGTTAGAGCTAGATGAATCAAATTTCGATTCAACTATTTCCACCTTCGATTATGTCTTCGTCGACTTCTACGCCCCGTGGTGCGGCCACTGCAAGCGTCTCGCTCCCGAGGTATCTATCTCTTCCTCTGTGTTCTTCTTCTTCATCAACGAAGCTTTGCTAGATAATATTTTGAATTGATCTCACTTTTTTTATGTGTTGAATTTTGCTCAATCTGATTTTTTACTGATTCGGTAATTTAGGTCGAGCAGTTTTAATTTATGGATTTTGATCGAATTGAAGAAATTAAGGGTTTCATTTTTCTTTTAATTGGCGACGTTGCTTGTGTATTTTGTTATTTTCAACTTGTATTAAACTTTGGTGTTACAATAAATTATTTAATTAGTTTAATTGTTTTTGTTACAGTTAGATGTGGCTGCTCCCATTCTTGCCGAATTGAAGAAACCTATAGTCATAGCCAAAGTGAATGCTGATAAGTATACCCGGCTTGCTAGGAAACATGAAGTCGAGTATGTATCATCTTCTACTTTTTTGTATTTTGTATTTCTATGATACTGCGTGGGTTTAGATAATGAGTTTGGTTTGCCCATGTATCATGATGTTTAACTACTACTTGTCTTTACTTTGATTGATACAGTGGGTTTCCGACCCTCAAGATTTATATGCATGGCGTTCCAACAGATTATTATGGACCAAGGAAAGCAGAGTTACTTGTTCGTTTTCTGAGGAAATATGTTGCTCCTGATGTTACTATCCTTAATTCAGACTCTGCTATAAGGGATTTTGTTGAAGAAGCCGGGACACATTTTCCTATATTTATAGGTTTTGGTTTAAATGAGACTGTGATGTCGAATCTAGCCATAAAGTATAAGAAGAAGGCTTGGTTTTCTGTAGCAAGTGATTTCTCAGATGATGTCATGGTACAATATGATTTTGACAAGATTCCAACTTTGGTATCTATTCATCCAAGTTACAATGATCATACCGTCTTTTATGGGCCTTTTGAAGGTTTGTTTTCATCCTATTACCTATGAATTAGGTGAATTATATGTATTCTGTCCTTACCAATGTGTTATTTGCAGTTTTCTCTAAGAATTTCAACTGTTAGTGTTTGCTTATTTGATGATGGCCTGATAGATATCTCATGTTCTTGACTATCCAGTACTTGTGTCTAGATACCATCAGCTTCAAAGAATGGAACTTAATAATAAAAAATACTGCTGGCAATCATAATAAAAGGAAGAATACTATGTTATTTCTGTGTGCTTCTTTTGTGTTTGTACTGTCTATGCATTGTGCACCATTTCCGTGGTGGAATTTGCATACTATAAGCTGGATGAAATTGGGATAATCGTAGGGTTACAAATTTGTTGCTGACATAAAAAGATTGGTGTACCATTTAATAGTTTCAAATATTGGTAGATGCATCATGTGTGTGCAGACGAGGATGTTCGAGCAAGAAATGCTACCTGACTGATAATTTGCAATATTAGAAATTTGTCATTGCACAGTATATATATCACAAACAGGGACAGGGAAATGTCCTCACTGAGAACTCAAAACGTAGAATACTGATTTTTTTGCTTAGAAAATTGTTTTGGAGTACTAATTCTGAGTTTAGGTCAAATATTACCCTGTTCAATTGAGTTGCTCATTTATCACTTTCAATAGAGCTTAGTGTGTTATATTTTAAAAACCCATAGGATATTACCCATAGGATTGATGGAACCTAGACAAGCAGGTGCTTGCATGTTCAGATTCTTGCTCAATTATCATCTTGCAATTTTTCGTTTATTTCTTTCGTAGTTTCTTTTGTGATTGATCACTTTTTCTTTGCTGCCTTACATAATTATAAGCTGTTCATACGTTTCTATTAAACCTGCAGAGGAATTTATGGAGGAATTCGTAACACAAAATTCTCTTCCTTTGGCTGTGCCCATAAACTCCGAAACATTGAAGGTACTGAAAGGTGATCAGAGGAAAATTGTCCTGACCATCTTGGAGGATGATTCTGAAGAGAAATCACAAAACTTGATCAAAATATTGAAGGCTGCTGCATCAGCAAATCGTGATCTGGTATTTGGTTATGTCGGGGTTAAACAATGGGAAGAATTTACTGAGACATTTGGTGCCAATAAGGAGACAAAACTACCAAAAATGATTGTTTGGGATGGAGATGAGGAGTATCTTTCAGTAAGTACAGCTGCTGTAATACCATAGTCAAATACCATATTTCAAATCTCTTGGAACTTCTAGTCTCCATTAATTAGTTTCGTATTTTACTGGTGTTTTTTTCCCTATATAGTATATCATGAGGAGAAATAATACACGCCCTAATTTTTATTTTTTAATGGTGTAGGTTATTGGTTCAGAAAGCATTGAAGAGGAGGACCAGGGGTCTCAAATCTCACAATTCCTTGCAGGATATAGAGAAGGAAGAACGGAGCGGAATATAGTTAGTGGTCCATCGCTGTTGGGCTACATTAGTTCGCTGATTGGAATTAGAACTGTGTACATAATTGTGTTTTTGGTGGCAATGCTGATGTTCATCCAGCATATTAGCAAAGAGGAACCTCTAAGGGTTGGTACTCGAGACCAAGCTGAACCAGTGACAAGCTCCGAAGCTGAAAGGACAGAGTACAGACCTGAAGATAAGCAGGACTAGATTCGGTAATGTACTCGGGGATACCGTAGGATGAATCAAAAGACGGCGGTTATACAGTAGGAAAGCAACCACAGACTTCTAAGTTTTTCTGAATTTCCTAGATTTGATAGAGAATGATCTCTTCCTTGAATTCTGATGTGCTTAAATAAGACCTCTTTTGAGTACTCATGTTCATCAGCTTTTGCACACGTTTGCAAAGTTGATTGTGTTTTGGGTATAAACCTATTTTTTTTCCATGATAATTTTTCCAACTGACACTTTCTCCAACACAAAATAGGAATGACAATATCCTGGTACATATCTGGTTGGGGGTGGTTTTTGGGTCGGTAGTGTCTTGAGCCAACCGTGGGATTGGACAGAGAGAAATAATATTTTTTATATAAAAAATAAAATTTAGAAAAGTCCAGTGGAAAAACCAATTAAATTGAATATATATATATATATATATATATATATATATATATATATATATAACTAGATATTACTAGAAACTGGTTTAAACTGGCTAGTTTTGGCTTGGGTAAAATTTTAGGTTTTTTGATGTGTTTTTTGTTTTGATTTTTATGGTTAAACTTGGTTATTTTTTATTGAATAAAAGGTAAAATAAAAATAAATTCATAAAATGAATTAGATAATCGGAGATACCCAATAACATGTATATAAATATAATCATAAAAGTTTGTTGTTAAGTAAAACTTATCCAATTGCAAGCAAAATGTATCCAAACACTGGAGCTATTATCTCTTGTACAATTGGAACAATATGAATTCATGTTCTTACAAAAGGATGCAAATCTTAAGGGTGGGTTGTGGCTGAGCTGTGGAGGAGGTTGAGAATGAAAGGTGGAGGTGGCGTGCGGTTGTGATAGTGAATTTTAGAGTTTGAGTCTTTGGAAGATAATAGACTTTCTTTAATGGGGATTCCTCAAGAAGACATGAAAGAGGAGTGCAAGAAACCCTTGGCTCCACTAGCAAACACGGGTCCAAAAAAGCTTCAGGGACTGTGCCTATTGTTGTAGAGATTGTGTTGCTTAGTGTTGTGTAAGGATAAATGTGAGGAGAAGGTGATTGATTTGGCCAGGGAGAGATCAACGAGAATCCAGATTTGAGTCGGTGCCAGAAATGTGTTAAACATGGATGATTCATCAAGGAATTGTTTGAGAATATTTGATGATAGTGTAATTCCAGTTATTTTTTAAAATATTTTTCACTCAAAAATTTTAATATATATTTTTCGAGTGAAGATTCAAATAGGAACAACAAACCAGAGGTTACTGGAAATTGCAGTCCACAATCGTACTTTATTATTTTGCTTTTATATTTAAATCTTCAAGTTCCTTTTCGTCACGCAAATCTCCAACTGCAAACTCTACATGGTACAACGGCTAGGGCCTCTAGGGCTAACTCTATTGATCAATACAACTATTCAAAAGATTAAAATTAACAACCCAATACAGCAGGAACACACTCAAACATGGTGATGAGTAAGAATCCGCCAGACCTCATCTGTCAGGACCAGAACTCTCACTTGAATATTGATAAAAAAGACATGTCTGTATGCTACAATGTACAAATCAAGCAGAGAATGAATGCCATTCTGATATGGCACGGGAAGACGACCGGTTTATATTCAGAGGAACCCGAGCTGCGATGCCATAAGGTGTGGATCAGAGGTGCATAGAATCTGACATGGTGGTTCACATCCCGCAGTTGTGTGCAGTTACTCAAGACTTCCCACTCGCATGTTATATTTTCATCTAGCAATCCGGAAGAGAATGGGCAGAGGCGAATGGAGAGAAACTTGCAGCAGACTCACTGCAATGCAATGGGCGTGGCTGATGACTAGAGCTAACCAAACTTGGTGAGGCATTACTTGGGCTAGGTATATATGCAGACATGTATCTGGTGTTCAAGGGTGAAATTGATGGGTAGCCTAAAGAATGGGCGGAAACCAAGAAGGAACCACGGGATCTTTGGGAAGACATGTTCCTCAGATCAGCTGAGCTCTGGCTTAGAGTTACGGAAGGTGAGTGCCGATAGGATCCGAGAGACTGCTGGGCATAAGGAGTGCTAGAAAGAGAGGGAATATAAGAAACTGAAGGGGTCCTTGATGGGGTGATTTGTATGGCAGTTGATGTTTCGGATCTAAAAGATGACAACATCGATGATGAAGCCAAAGAGGACGGGTTGGATGAAAGCAATGGTGTGGATTCTGTTGCTGGTGGTTCCCCTGTGCTAGTTCTTGCATCGCGCTTGCATACTGGACAAAAGGTCCTCCATGTCGTAAGCCAAGAATCCACACAGAAAGCATGGAATTCTGCACGAGGTTTGAGAATATATGATTCAGTTAATGGAGATATGAGCAAATAATACAAAACCTGTCAAAAGCTTCAAGAAGATGCGCATTATTTCTAATTGCAGAGTGAAAGGGGTTATGAAAATAGTCCTGTTATTAACTGTTAGATAGAAATACATGCTACCATAAAAACGTCAGCCACAACTGGTTTGTTTGGTTGCATTATTTAATATGGCATTGAAGTGTACATGCGCAACTCAAATCCTAAATATATGTTCTTACACCACGCTATCTAAGAGGACATCTTCTAGAGAATACTACAAACCTAAATTTTCTTTACCTATCTTGCACTCTCTTTGTTATTGCTGCTCGATAAGAGTGAAATCAACCTTATATTGACACATCAGAATTTCCATATCAGACTATATTAGATGAACAATTCTTCAAAAGGAGCTACTTTCCACTTTTTGATAATACGAATCGACAACAAAGAAAAGGGGGGCCCTAGAACCTCGCATTTCTGATTCCATCATTTTGGATTTCCATTTCCAAAGTCGTTTAATGTTCGATTTTTGTCATAAGAACTTTACCAGAATGTTAGTTTGCATTTACAGAAAATATACCATAAAACAAGGTTGTCATCATACTGGTCATATAAATCTACCATTCAATTTTCAGTTCACTTCCTATCTCTGTTCCAAGTTTTACTAAATTTGCATTCACTAGATCAAGTTCAAATCCTACTTAATTCAGCTCTAATATATTCCTCACATATCCAACTTTTCTGCACCAATTACCTGGCTGCAACTTTGATGCTATTGAAAAATTACCTAGAAGAACGTCTCTATGGTACATCCATTTCACTAGGTGTTAATGCCAGAAAGGCTAGCATGATTTACAATCAGCACATTCTGTTGATAACCATAAATAAAGAAGACTGACAAATAAGATGGAAAAGTATTTTCTTATTACTTTTTCCAAAATTGTTCCTTTCAGGTACAAAGTATACCGTGCTCCAAGAAACAATTGCAAAATACATCTCAATATTTTCAATTGCTCACTACGACATTATAGAAAGCCCTAACCACTGAATCACTGTTAATGGCAAATATTTTTTATTTCAAAAACTTCCCTTGCTTAGCCCCTTCCATGCTTGAGTGGGTTCGGGGTCCAAAAAGATAAACTTGTCTGGTATACCAGCATTAGCCATAATAACATGGGCAGCCAGCACAACTTAGTCAAAGAAGATGTCAACCTGACTTGAAACACCTAGCAATTTTTGCAGTCGCCACTTCTCATAATTCTATTACCCCTCTAAACTATCTTGAAAACATATTTGAAATTAGAGTGGCTACACACTAAACGCACAACCTTTAAACAACATGAAACAGATGCCACAAACAAAGTAAATGTATTAAATAAGCAAGTATATCATCGTTGTTAGGAAACCAAGGGAAAAAAAAGGCTTACTGTGTCGACATGGCAGAATCCTGAGTTTTTCTCCAACAGTATAATCTTCAAGGCATATGGCGCATGTAGTTGAAGTACAATTATCCTCTAGAACAGAAGTAAATGTTAGGCTTGGCATTGCCTTCACTAAGCGCCTGCTCATCCCATTGAATTCCCGTACAAGGGAAGAGCGAGGGCGCTCTCTTCTTATGCGATGCCTGCGGACAAAGAAACAGGTTGCCAATACTGCAGACATTGCGAGAAGAGATATGAAAGAGATTGCCATAATAGACCATGCTGAATTTTCAAAGCTTGGGATTATCCACAGCTCAAAGTCAGTCAGCCCAGCATATTTCTTAAGCATTTCGCCTGATGTTTTAGAAACAAAGACGGCAGGTATTGTTACACCAGCTGAGTTTCCTGCCACTGAAAATTTTCCAGCATTCTGGATTAGGATTTGCATGATAACTAAATAATTTGTTTTGTCATTTATAAATGAGAGTGAGAAAGAGAGAGATTTGCTGCCCAAAGAACATTAGCAAATTAGAGAACAATAGAAAAGGGGCTATTCAAACAAATTTCTAGGTACTTGACTAAGGATTTACCTACTCCAAGTTTTGATTAGAAAGGTCCAACAATTCACACAACAAACTTATAAGCAACAATTCAACCTGCTCTGCTGATTAGTAACAAGAGTGAAAAAAATACGAGTATGCCAAAGCTGTGGTTTCACCAGGGGAACAAATCACACATACAAGTTTTCACTTTTCTCATATGGCTGGCAGCAACATCACGAATTTATTAAGCCACTTAGTTTGCCTTTAGTATTAGCTGAAAAATATGGGGGAGAATGTTATGGGGGTAAGAATTAAGGGTGATGTGTTGAGGGTGTAAAAGGTGTCAAAGAGGTGAGGTATTAATGGTGTTCGGTAGGACTTGAATGAATTATGGGTAATAGTGGATCCCTGTACAAATCAAATCAAATTCTAAATTAAATACAATTATTAAATAATTAAATAATATATATTTGTGGTGCAAAAGAGAAGTGGAAGAAAACAAAGAACAAATTAGTAGAAAGTTCAAAAAAGAGAGGCAAAGTTAACATTTAACCCCTTTTGGCAGTTAAATGTTATCCTCCTTGGAATTCTCCCCTCCCTGAAAAATCATACTAAACACAAGGAGGTGAAATGGATAACTTTTCACCACTTTAACCCATATCAAACATATCCTTGTTGATTGTTGGGAAAAACTGGTGCAAAACTACTATGAATATCCACAGAAGCTAAATTCAAAGGGCAGAGCATGAATCAATAGGCACAATATCAACACTCGAACTTAGAGATTGTTGCCAGCAAGAAAGTAACTGCCAACGTGAAGGGATGCTCTAAACAAACATCAAGACCAACTACCAGATTGTTTCTCATTTGTTCAAAGTGTCTTTTTACAAAATAAGCTAAAAGCACAGGACTATAATATGAAGGAAAATTCTCACAGAAGTTGGTGGATCTAGGACTTGCAACAGATCATCATCAATAATTTAACGGTTTCAAAACTATGAAAGCAGCCTCAAAACAGCGGAGAAAAATGGATGCTAATTACCATCTATGATAGAGCCCACCACACACCAGTGCCACACTCCATGCTATAAGGCTAATGTCCCTCTTATCAGCCCTTTTATTAGCGATTAGCAGCTATAGATACTAAAATCCCACACCATAATTTTATATATCTATACATAATGGGACACAAATTTTGACATTCTTTTTCCATTTAAGATGGATGTAAAATTACCAGCAAAAGTTTTGAGCTTGGACAAGGAATCACATTGCTAAAGTCCAACATATAAGTAGCAATTGTACCAACCCTAACAAGCTTGTTCACAAAATCCAAGGATGTGTGACAAGGGTGCAGTAACAAAGAACAGAATTATATTAGGAGCAGACCCTTCTACAAACACAAAGTAAATAAGCATTCATATGTTGGGGACAATTTTAAGAATCAATCCGTAAGATTATCAACAAGTTCTCATGGCAATAAAGATTCATGTTAGTAATAACAAACAACTAAGCACTGGATAAAAATCATTTTTCATATAGGAAAAGGTCTTACTTGCGACTAAGATTCCTTCTTCATTGTCATAGATAATAGCAGCTTTGTAACCTGCCTTTTGTGCTCTTCTAACTTTATCCTCAAAGCTGCATCCTCCTCTTATAATCAACACAAATGGAGAGCTACAATTGGAACCCTTTTCAAATTGATTGGTCAAATCCGAGCACGCATCAATAGGCTCTGCCAAATACAACACCCCACATTCACCTGAGCCCTTTATTGCCGGAGCTGAATTTAACAACAAAACCAATAATCAGCATGGATACATAGATATGTAAGAAACTATGAGCTTACAGCATTCTGGCATCAACAATTCTTAGATTCAAGATCCTCAAGTGTGCACATAAACCCAATATTCTAACATAATCTAACTAGCCCTTTTTTAAGCAGATGAAAATCAATAATATTTTAAACTCGATTTGTGTTTTCAATATTTGATTAAAAAGAGCATAAAAAAAGCCTCAGCTCTTTGAGATACCCAATTAGCATATTAAAGTCTAATTCAATGAAAAGTTTCAATCTTTTCAGCTTTAGAAATAAAAGTCCCTCACTTTCTTTCATCTTCCTTCACTTCCTTAGCAACCAAAAACCAAAACAAACAATAAAGAGAGAGTGAGAGAGAGAGAAAACTCACCGAAATTAGCTTCAATATCATCGAAAGCCATGGTAACATTATTGCCAATCAAAAGAACATTACCTGATGCCACCAAACAGCAACTCAACAAAGACAACAATAAAACTACAACACCTTCCATTGATAAAGAAGACAAAAATGGCCCCTTTATTTCTCGCTATGGTTTATGTTAGGGTTTTGATTTTGATGAGAATGGATACATCAGCTTCCATCTTTCGATCCTGATTTTGGGCTTTGATACTTTTTATAAATCATATAAAGGCTGTATTTCACCAGGGTAGAGAGAGAAAATGCTTCAAGTAAGAAATTGAAAGCTCTTTTGAAGTGTCTATTTTCAGGTCCCCTAAATTTTATCTCATTGTGTGTTGCTGGATGGCCATAATAAACTAATGTAATTTCTTGGTTTTTATTATTTAATTAGTTTGGAGATTCATGATTTTTTATAATTGATCTTGCTATGATCCTTAAGGCATCCAAGAAGGTGTCTCTAGATCAGTCCAAAGATGATGTGTGCTGTGGATGTGGAGCAAGGCAGCAATGAATTTTGTATTGAACAAGTAGGCCACTTGCACAGTCAGAAGGTCGCCCCCATGCACTCGGTTGATTGATTATCTGGTTTGTGGGCGTTTGGTCGCTGTCTTTATTTAGTTTATTTCTTCTAGAGAAAGACAAACACATGGGTGAGCTCATGCATGATAATCATAACTTCAGAGTGGTACAATTATAATATTAGGGCAATAATGTTCAATATGTGGTGGAAACGATGGATGAGCTTTAACATCAAGAATAACAAGTTTTCATTTAATGTGTAAAAAACATGAAAAACAAACCAAAATCAAACTAAAATCTCGAAACTTGTCTGTGCTTTTAGAAAAGATAAATAGAAAAAAAAAAGACCAAGACAGAACCCTCCTGAAACAACAAACTCATTAACAATAAGAATAACAAGTTTTCATAGCTGAAAAATATATGTATCAATATAATCTAGGATATTGTCCTTTAATTATATATATATTATGGTCGCCCTATAATTAATTAGTATATTAGCTCAGTACGCGCCTTCTACGTTGCTATCTTCCTAATTGTTATTTTTGGCCAAAGTCTAAGCCCATTATCAGTTTGGAATTTGTTTGCTGCCATATATATATAGTCGAATGATCACCACTATAAATCCTCCACTAGTTCCATCTCTGTTTTATAATCTTCCTCATTTCGATTAAATGTTCAAAGATATATCACGCAATAGTTTTTCTCCATTTTCTTGGTTTATTTTGCTTCGCACAATTAGTTCTATTACAAACTGCTATGGGACATACGAGATATTGCGAAGATGCATGGTGTAAAATTAGACAGCTCATGATACTTATGTTCATGGCGGTGAAGGTCATCTAGCATCACAAACAAGGACTCATTAAGATTTGGGTAGATAACGCAGTAGCAGCAAAAGTGAAAAGAAATCCATATATATATATATATATATAGCAGAATCTCAAACTACATCCAAGTAATCCAGTGGCACAAACTTACAAATATAAGACAGGAATTGAGAATGTTCAAATAGATGAAACAAAATCAGAAACAGACAACTGAAGAACTCCCACAACTCCCTATATAAAAAGATCAATGTAATGGCAACAGACCACTGCTCATAAGGTATATAATCATAATCAAGGATAATTAATTAGTTTCCAGGTGGTGGGGAGAGGAATGGGAAAGAGGGAATTGTGGTTGGGATAGTGGGGAGTGAAGGCATGCTTGGCAATGGAGGCAAATTAACCTTCGGGACACTTGGCATGGTGGGTAGGCTAGGAAGGGGAGGCAAAGTAGGTTTAGGTAGAGATGGTTGGGTCGTGGGCAGGGTTGGGATGGCAGGCAAAGGTGGCAATGTAGGCTTGGGCATATTTGGCACCGGTGGGAGAGGTGGTAATTGGAGGAGATGGCGAGCAGCCAAGGCTACATCGATGCCTGAGGCGGCCAAAGCAAGGGACAAAGCAAAGATGAAGCACTTGAAGGAAGCCATCACCAGTAGATGTTCTTGCTCCTCAAAATTTATGTAAAGGCTTCGTAATGTTTCGAATGAGAAAAACAAGATCTGCCATGGACTTATATAGTAGAGAAAAACTTCTGTTTCTTGGTTAGCTCACCTTCACATCCATCTTCCACCTCAATGTGTCAAATGTAGTTCCAGTTGGTGAGATTGAAGTTTGAATACACGCCAAATACTATTATTATACGTATAGATCACAAGCCCTCATATTATCTCAAGAAAGATTGTGGCCCTCTGATACGAGACAACGAGGAACGTCCATGCCTGCCTTTGCTTGGTGCTGTGCTCTAAAGCTCAAATGTTAGATAGCCTATCGATGCAGATTAGCATCCTTTTGACCTGGTTGTTTCTATGATATAGTTTTTATATATATAGTTCATGGACAGCTACATTTGTTGACTTTGAAGACAACACGCTGAGAAGATGAACTACCAAATAACTTTGAGGGAAATGGGTTCACCATTTTTCCTAACCAAACCTAGTTCACTCATCACCTAATATATGTGGCCGAGTTGCCAAATCTATGAAAATCACAAACCATGTAAGCCCAATACCAATCTTATTTGTGACGCAGATCACTACAGAGTTTTTCAACGAAGGTGTGTGCAAGAACGCTCTGTTAAAGATGGCCTCTTTCAAGTGCTTCATTCTCACTTTCTTCATTGCTCTGTCATTTTCAAACGTCCATGGTGTTCTAGCGGCCGGCCATCTTCTACAAATACCACCTCTGCCTTCAGCAACCCAACCATCTCTACCCAAGCCCACGCTGCCTCCACTTCCTAGCTTGCCCACCATGCCTAGTATCGCAAGGGTTACTCTGCCTCCATAGCCAAGCATGCCTAAGCTCCCAACTATCCCAACCACAATTTCTTCTATTTATCAAAGAACTATTTCAATCTAAAAACTTAAATGGTTAGGTAAGGTTTCAGAATATAATTTATA
The DNA here is from genome assembly GCA_033617975.1 of Populus alba x Populus glandulosa. Taxonomy (NCBI): domain Eukaryota; kingdom Viridiplantae; phylum Streptophyta; class Magnoliopsida; order Malpighiales; family Salicaceae; genus Populus; species Populus alba x Populus glandulosa. Next base: position 13,990,393 of record CM066161.1, read on the forward strand.
TTATTCTTTAACACACCCCCTTAAATAAAAGTCATTTGGAGTTAAAACTTGTACAGGTCCATATAGTATTGTGCTTAATTTTTATCAAATAAATAGAAATGATGAGATTCAAACTCGTGACCGCTTGGTCATCAAAGTTATGATATCATATCAAAGAACCATTTCAACTCAATAACTTAAACTGTTAAATAAAATTCTAAAATATAATTTATATTATTCTCTAACAGTACCTTATTCATATTCCTACCACCTGGAAATTAAGTCTCGGAACATGTTCATCTCCATAAGAGAAGGAACTTGTACTATTACTATTTGTTTGGAACATGTTTGATAGCTGGATGTCGTATACATACATGCTTGAAGATCTTGCGTTGGTTGCTCTAGTCTTTTTATTTAATCATTTGTCAACTTTTGTCATCCCGCTACTTGTGTCTATACTATTGGTTCCTGTAATTTTATGATCACCGGTCACCAGTTTAATTGTTGTGCTGTACAATTAAAAGACGGTCGATTTTACTGTTTCTTCATTCTTATACCTTTTGTTTTCTTTCAATCATACCCCTTGTAGTCTAACTAAAAAAAATAAGGTTTGAAATTATGGAAAAAATAAAAATTTTAAAGCTAGAGGACCAACATATAAAACACTAGAAAACATTTGGTGAACAATACACTAATAACTATTTTTATTTTGGTTTGAAAGTTTATTTTTTATATTTTTATGTCAAGCTAAAAAGAAAAGAGATAAACTCGCTTGAAAATAACAAGGACAAAAAAATGATTAATTGACACTGATTTTAGCTAAAAAAAATCAATCTTGATGTCAAATGATTTCATTTGATGAGAAAAGTTATATTATGTGTTTTTTGGCTTTCAGTTTGCTTTAAATGGTAGATTTAAAGTTGGAAAGTTTTATCAATTCAGGTTGATTTTTCTTTAAGAGCTCATTTTTGGGTTATTTAATGCTATAAATAGGTTTATTTAGGTCTTTAAAGTTGGCTTTTTTTTTTCATGTTTTCATGTAAACAAGATTGAAAAATAGAATCTTAGGTCAGAAAATCATCTCTCTTTATTTTTCAGTCACCTTGTGGTGGTCAGATTATGAAAAGAAGATGATAAGTTGTCTATAATAACGAACAACTTGTCATTTATTTAATTTTTTTTTATAAAAAAAAGTATATGACAAGTTGTTTATCTTTTGTGAAAAGAAAAATAAAATTACTAGTCCAAGTGCACCGGTCTAACTCAAGCCCACATTTCTGGATTTTTTTCTAACATGACTAGTTGTGCTGGGCCACTCAAGCCCACGGGACTAAGTTGTTTTATAATAGCTTTTTAGGTTTTTTTGATCTTTTATCTTTTTTTATTTTATTTTATTTTTAATTGCATTATTTAAAAAAATATTATTGAATTTTATTTTTTAATATTGGATTGATTATAAATAAAAATTTTTAATTATATAATAAAATATAAAAATTAATTTAATCTAATAAAATTCATAACCCCGGCTTCAACAAGTTAAACTTTTAAGATCAAAACCCAAATATGTTGCAAAATGGGATTTCATATTTGGGAGGCTGGGAAGCTAAACAGAAGTAGCTTAGGCGCCAAATTGAATCGAACATATAATTAGTCAACAGAGCAGAAATAATTATCTATAGATAGCTGCAAGCATTCTTTGAGGTCAAGCAATGATGGAGATAAATATTTTTGAGCAGCCATAGATGATATATGTTCATCCCCAAGAAAACATACAAGACAAGGAAACGTTTGTGCACAGAAGAAGCTTCAATTTGCAATAAAGAACATGATCTAGCTTCCACGTCTGGATTGATGGATTCCAACATTTATCATGTGTGAGAGGCAGGCCTGTTCCTATGCACAGAAACCTAGTTCTGTGCTATGATATAGGTTGTCCAAGATCTAGATCATACATCAAGACTCATCACTTATTTATTAATTACTTCAAAAATTAAACACCCAGTGAATTGTGGTTTTCAATAAATTCAAATATTGCAAAATCCAATTTCGTAATTTGCCTTGCAACAAATGAACTCTATCTACTTTTATAATTTCTTTAAAAAAAAAAAAGTTAAAGGGGTATATCTTAACCGTCAGGTTTTAAATTTATTCTCTAAAAATTTTCTATTCGAGTCTCACAAATCTCAGAGTCATTAGAGGCTTACATTGTCGTTAACTTCAGGACGTGTGGAATTAGTTGAGGTGCGCACAAATTGACTCGAACATTCTAATTAATAATAAAAAAAAACATACTATATATATAATTCTAGCTAATTAATAACATGCAGAAGCATTCCAACTACCCCATTTAGAGCGTGTTTGGCAGTGTGGTAGCGGTTGCTTTTCAAATAGTTTTTCGTGCCGAAATACATGCCAATGATGTTTTTTTATTTTTAAAATTTATTTTTGACATCAGCACATTAAAACGATCTAAAAAGTACAAACCATACTTAATTTTAACAAAAAAAATCAAATTTGAGCAAAACGCAGGTGCAAACGCAGCACCAAACACTCTCTAAAGTCTGAGGTGTTATAGCTGGAAGGTGCAGGGTCACATACCTTGGCTTTCTGTTTTAATTCTGCGTTTTTTTATACATACATGGGGCTACATTTCATCTGAGTAAAATCAGTTCATTCCATGTGGCAGAAGATTTTAATGCAATTCCAGAATGCTTGCCCATGGAGATTAATCATGGTTACAGTACCCACCACCACCACCACCACCACCTACCTTTTTCATGTTTGATTGCTACAGCCAAAGCTATTCCTTTGAAGATTCAACCTCGACTGCCTTACTCATAATCTGTGCACAAAAAACACAGAATTACTTGACAGCTAGTCTGCAGATTACTTGAAGAACACATGTATACAAGATATGAAGTCTTATGGGCTGGGAAATCAATAGCAATTCAGTATTATTGTCTGTCCCTGAATTCTTTGTTTCAAGATATTGTCAAGGTAGCGGTATCCACTATTGCAGAGGTCAATTCTTGAGTTTAATCACGATTTCCACCAAATTAATAAAGAACAATATAAAGTTCTGATGAAAGTGTTGATGTACTAGTGTTAATACTTGTGATGCTTGCATGGTTTTGTTGAACATTCGAAATGGTTATTTGGGAGGGTGGAAAGTCGAAGGATCGAATGATTTCTTCGGCTTAAGTTCGTATTTAATATTTTTATTAAATGATGAAGGATGGAATTAAAAATAAAATATAATTAGAAAAATAATAAAAATCAAATAATAATAAAAAAAAATGAGGATCAAATTCTATATATAAAAAAATAAATAAAACTAAATAATGATGGATAAAATTGAAAAAAAATCAATAAAAAAATAAAGACCAAATCAAATACAAAAACCAAATAAAATGAGACCTTTATATTTTGGAAAGGAAAAAAAAAAGATAAGAGAAGAAAAAAACCTACTAGAGCCCAACCACCATGCTGCTATGTACACGCACCGCACCTCCAGTAAGATCATAGCTGGACACTTCCTACATTACCATGGAAGGTGATGTTTGGAGGCGAGATGATGCCTGACATACTGTCTATTAGTGCCACTTTTTATTTTTAAATAATATTTATATTTATCAAAAGATAAAATCGCTTCCAAGTCAACTTGATAAGTACTTAAAGATTAATTTGAAAATACAAAAAAAGCCTCTAATATTTTGCTTTAAGGGTGATATAATCTTTATAATGTAATTTTAAAATAAAAAAAGTTTGAATTCTGTTGCAATGAATAGTAACATGCACAGTGAATTCACAATGCTTTTCATTTTTTTTTATAATTTAATTTGAATTGAATTAAGAAGTTGGGAACATGAAACTATAGTTTTACCACTTTGCAACCTTAATTAAGGCTGCATCATTTTAACTTTGATCAAATTGAGATATGCAAGTTTAGTTTTTTTTTAGCGTTCTACTTTTCTTTTCTTTGAAATGTGTTTCATGTTTTAATTGTACTAAATGTGTCAATAAATGAAAAATTAGTTTTTTTTTAGCGCTCTACTTTTCTTTGAAATATCATTGAGACACCATGAACCAGCAAACAAAACCTAGTGAAAAAAAAGAGAGAGAAAATGGGGACATAAATGACAACCCAAGCCGAAATCCGAGGATAAGAAAAGGAAAGCAACAATTCTAAATCGTCGACTGCTTAAGATATTCTATCATATTTCCAGGCTCACACCCACTTCACTCTAATACAAACTTATTTGCACTTAATTTTACTTAATAGAGTTCACAAAATCATTCTAAGAAAGTCATTAATGTTTTTTTTTCAATAAAAAAGCTTAATTTACTCACATTTGATCCCGAAATCATTTTGCTGTAGTCTGTCACTTGGCTTAGACAACTCATTATCTACATGACTTTATTTGCACCTTCATGGGAAGCTTTTTTCTTGCCTGACTTTTCATTATATTTTGATTCAAGACGATAATTAACTTGAAGACCAAATTTGCTAACCCGTACCTTAGTCAAGGCTGAAATGTCAATATGATTCATTGCATACATGACTTTAATCACTAAATAAGATATATTTTTTAAGATTAACGTTGTTGTTTGAGTCAGCTTGTGCGCATCTCGATTAATCTCATAGGTCCTGAAATTAACGATTTTATAAACCTCTAGTAACCCTAAAGTTTAAAGAACTTGAACTGGTGATTTCTAAAAAACAAACTCATAGTTCAACTAATTTAGCTACATACACTCTTTAGAGTTAAATAAGACATTCTAAACCATTAGGATATACAGTATAGACTCTAGCTAATGTATTTGTGTTTGAGTTAATCACTCCTTTTGCTAATAAAACCTAGCACGTGTGAATTTGATGTTAGGGTATTTAGCAGTGTGTTCGGAAAGCGTTTCTGAAAAAAATTGAATTTTTTTTATTTTGAATTAATATGTTTTTGATGTTTTCAAATTATTTTGATGTGCTGATCTTAAAAATAATTTTTAAAAAATAAAAAAATATTATTTACATATTTTTTTTTAAAAAAAAAAAATACTTTAAAATACAATCATAACTACACTTTCAAACCTGTTTAATTAATTCACCTTTAGCCAGCTAGGACGCGCCTCGTGATGAAGAGTGAATGCTTCAAATCCCATCACACAAACACAAACCTTTCTTCTCAAGCAAGCATGTCCAAGGTTTTCATTATGCCATTGGGTCCCCTATGCTATCATCGACAATATCTCACAGCTTCGGTCCACATTTATGCTTTGCGAACTGTCGGTGATGGTATGGACGGCGGCTTGGTTGCTTGCTGCTAGTCTACATATATATATGTGTTCACTGCATCTCATGTAGATACTTAATGATGGAAGAGAGAGCTCATAATAACAAACAATTAATGTACATGATCACGCTTCTAAGTACTCGGATGCTTGTTCAAGATATATTATTTAATTATAGGCATTATTTAGTTACTCAAAAGACACTAATTTCTTATTCAAGATATTAAAAAAAAAAAAATATATATATATATATATATATATATAGTGAGATTCTTGTTCTACTGCATTAATATTCAATTATAGGCATTATCTAGTGATCACCTAGCTAACAAACGAGATGTCAAGTAAGAAGCACGATCTTGATCATGGATAGATCTAATAATGGAGGGAATGTGACATAATGTATAGTGAAAAAAAGAAACCAGGTTTCATGAATCTTCAAATTGTAGTTAAATTGTAAAGAAAACTTTGATTTGATAAGTTTTAAATGCCAAATAGTCTATGCAAACAACATACAAAACTATTTAAATAGTAAACTAATTAACCAACCTTTATTGAAATGGAAAGAAATCCAAAAATAACAAGAAAAAAATAAATTAAAATAACAACTTTCAAATCTAATTTGAGTATGAAAACGAGTTTGGCTAGCACTTCTGGGCCAATTCCATAGGGGATTAGGCTTTTAGAAAGCACTCATAAAATTTTAGCCCAAGTAAACTATCAAATTAAAATTAATTCTTTTTTTTATCTTTAAAAAACTGATCATTTAACTTATTTGAACTTTTTAGATTTGAATCCGTCAATCTATAAACATATATGTTAGATGTTAATGATGATCCTCTGTATTTGTAAAAGACTCGATCTTTAGTCAACATTTAAATTTAAATATAGTGGCTCATTATCAAAATAAAAATAAATATTTAAATTATTAAAGTTCTTATAAATACTGATAATATCTGATAAATTGACAGTATAAGTATTATCATTGATCTTTCTTAGTATGTTGTAAAGTCCATACTTTTTTTACTATGACTTTCAATATCTCAACTAGAAATCTCACCTTATATAGAAACATTATCATCATATTAATTAAAGGTGGTTCAAACACAAAAAATCCCAACAAGTTCTGTTGCTTTCATCATGATTATGGGCACGGCATATAAGAGCCATGAACTCAAATAAAAAATAGAAAAATTGATCTTTGATGAATACATTTAAAAATTTATGAAGGATGAGATACAACATGAATACATGAAAAACAATCCTTGTGATTGATTACATGAGATAAGATAAATTTCAAAATTATATCTCCATTGTATTTTGAATTTATTTTCAATAAAAATAATATAATATAATAGTAATAATATAGATATGTATAGTGTATTTCCATGTCTCCAAAACAAAATGTCTCCATAAAATTTCCATGGAAAAGTCTCATTGCAAAGTCTTCATTAATTTCTAGGTCCCATGATCAATTGTCTCCAAGTCACCGGCAAATTATCTCTAGGTGTTCTCTTTACCTCGCCTGGGCCAGCCTAGCGAGATGGAGCTCACCCTTACATGGGGGAGGTTGCCTTTGTACTTGGGTTGACCCGAACATTTCATTTAAATCAACTTAATTTATATAGAATATATTATTTTTTTATAAATTTTTTAATTTATTTTTAATAAAATTATTTTAATTTTATAATATGAATTTAATGAGTTTATCCGATCGACTCGATTTACTAAGAATATTTTTTCATATCACCTACGTGCTACGTGTCACAATCACCTACCAACATCACATACACCAATGTGCTAGTGCTACCTCTATTATTACCTAACAAAGTGTCACCTACAAAGTAAGTTATACTACCCACCACGTGTAATTGGCAAACATCTTTCTTTCCACTTTCTCTAAAAGAAATTCAATCCAACCAAGGTGAGGGAGGATTTTTGAACACTTGATTCCACACAGGAGAACTCAGGATTGACACTCGAAACACTCTCTTCTTTACGCAACTCTAGTACACAAATAACATATTTAACAAGAGAGAACACACAAATCTTTCTTTGCACACCAAAAAACACTATTTTCATTTTAAGTATTAGAATGTTTATCTTTCCACAAAGAACTTGTTTTGCAGGATCAACACTGGTCAAACTTGTCAGCCAGAAAAAAATCCATTTCTGTGTTAAGTTTTTTCACAACTTTATCGGTGAATACCATGAGTAAGTCCTTATAATGCAATTGGTGTGGTCCATATCAACGCCACGGGAGTAATTATAGGTTTGTTGGTCAAAATTATTATTGTTTAGAACCAAATTTATGTTCTTAAAAAAATTAAAATAATGAAATAAGCAGGAGAGGGGACACAAAAGAAACATAAAGTAAGTGCAGCACTTCCGTATTACATCTTGTTTCTAATATATCATGTCTATTAATATTTAAAATCCACCTATTCACTGTTAATTTATATATCTTGTTTATTAAACGGGTGCACGAGAAGCAATATTATGTATGTTTTATGGTTTTCTTTTGTAGGTTACGATCATATTTCATACTCTTGAATAATAGTATGGTAGAAGGGAACAAAGAGAGTTAGAAATTTGGTAAGGTTGTGTCTCAATATAGTAATGGAAGATACCGGGCATATGCATGGCTGATCACACTTTTAATATTCCACTATTAATTAGTAGTAGGTTGCAACAATTATCAATAAGATTATTCTTTTTTCTCTTTTTGGTATGATGTGGAATCTTTGATAAAAATATTAGATTGTTCCTTTAATAAAATATAATGTTGTGAAAAGATATTGTATTATTTAATAAAAATACTTATTGGATTCGTTTTTCATTATAATATTATTATAATAGCGTTTGCAAACGCGATTGTACTAGTATTTTTAATAAAATTATTTTTTTATTAGAAATTATTTTTATATATATTTTGAATCGTTTTAATATATTAATCTCAAAAATAATTTTTAAAAAATAAAAAATATATTATTTTAATATATTTTAGTATAAAAAATATTTTAAAAAATAATTACAATTATATTTCTAAACAGTGTTGTAACATAACTTTTTTTGTCCGTACTATGATGACCAGCAACACTCCTTAATTGCCTATGCTTTCTCGTGCGTGGAGGTCTACTTTTGACTTAATTTTCCTTTACCCACTTTTTTTTCCCTTTAATTATGGCTTATGATATCTAGTTTAGCCATTTAGTTTAATAATGTAAAAAATAAGAATATGGGTCATGCATAGTCCAATAATTAATCATATCGTCCCTACAATCATCACTCTCAGGGCACACTTCCACTGAACTTGGTTGCTGAGACGGAGAGCCCCGAACACCGATAAGGGGACGACTTGGAAACATTCAAAGTAATTTCGATAGTTCAGAGAAAAGGATTATGAATAATGGAGCCTGCTCAAACATAACTCCATCAAGCAACAAATAGAGACAAATCTTTCTTATGGATTTTTTTAATGATTTTAAAAATAAATAGTTAATTTAATCTAAAATTTTAAATTGTTAGGTGAAATCTTAAAATATAATTTATATTATTTTTTTAAAAAAATTTCAAATAAAAGTTTTTTGATTTTAAAACTTGTAATACCTTATACTTAATTTTTATTAAATAAATAAGAATGGTAAGATTTATAAACTCATAATACAGTTTCTCAATAAATGTATTTTTTTTTTGTATTTATTGGAATATATGATTCTCAATTTATTTAATTAAATGCATTCATAAAAATTTTTATTTATATTTTTTTATTGGAAAAAGACACATTTAGAAAAGTTTGCATATTTGTTTTTCAAAAAATATTATTTAACCAGTGATAAAGCATAAGTAAAATAACTAGTAGTAACGACAACAACACAAAAATAAGAGATTATGATGATATAATAGTTAAATAATTAATTACATACAAATAAAAAAACAAAATGGATCCGGCTAGGGCACACCAAACCAAGCAACTCATGCGTGAATGAGTGCTCCTTCTAGATAGAGCCTGAGCTACCGCAAATATATATTTGGTATTGTGGTGTAATATGTTTTTTAAAATTAATTTTTTATTTAAAATATTTTTTTAATTTATTTTATTTTTAATATTAACATATTAAAATAATAAAAATAATATTAATTTAATATTTTTTATATCAAATATATTTAAAAAAAACACCCAAGCACACGTAGAAAACAGTGACAAAACAAATCCTAGTATAATTCTTACCATTTAAATGCATTGAATGCATGAATGTTAATCCTGCTATAACGGAACTCATGAGACGACGTTAAAGGTAGGGGTGTGTAAAAAAACCGAAAAACCGAGTAAATTGATAAAACTGACAAAAAATTAACCGAAAAAACCGAATCGAATAATAAAATCAAGTAAACCAATTAGATTATATAGAAAAAAACCTTGGTTCGGTTCGGTTTTCGGTTTTGCAGTGCAAAAACCGGGTAACCGGACCGGACCGGTTAAAAAAAAAGGGTTTGTACTCCGCCCTGATATAAATAGAAAATTTTGTTGCACGCGGACGTTGCGCCCCTCTCTTCTCTTCGCTAACCCTAAACAGTAAACTTTCAATTTCAATTTTCAATCTCTCGATTCTCTCCTCTCAGCTCTCAAACTCTCACTCTCACTACTCACCGACACCGAGTAAATGACGCCAAAAAGTGCTTTTCAAGGTTTTTTCATGGGGCAAAATCTTGTTTGCATTCTTCCGCGACCAAAGCTGCAATATTGAATGACTCTCTCTTTATGCTTCTCTTTTGTTTTCCTCTGTGTTGATGCCTTGATCTTGTGTTTTTCAATCAAGTATATTCAGTTTCTTCTTCCATTGGGTTTTTGCTCTCTCATAAACCCTGCCTATTTGTTATTTAGTGGCTTTAATTTTAGATCCTAACTTGATTGTCGTTCTTGGAGTCTATTGTTGATTGATTTCTTTATTAAGAGAAAGGCTGGTTATGGATTTATGGGTAGTGGTCGTAGCTGCTAGTGCGGGATATGCAGTAAAAACTAATTACTTCAAGAATTCTTCAACAAGGTTAAGAGAACGCTCATTTGAATCCTTTTCTTTGGATTATTTTCATAGCCAATCCCACTCCTGGAATTTACTGCAACGAACAAGGGAGCAAACTTGCCCCTTTTGCAGATTAGGTATTGGCTAAACCAGAATCAGAACCGAACCGGGACCAACCGGTTTGGGCCAGGTCCGGTTCGGTTTCGGGTCTCTTTTTTTATTTTTATTTTTTTTAGTTTGGTTATTTTTTTTGGGTAAAAACCGAACCGAACCGGAAATGATCACCCCTAGTTAAAGTGGGTCATATTGGCAAATAGACTGTGAAACTGATGTCATCCCTTAACCTCAACAGTAACCCACCAATTATGGGCTCCGACGCTTCCACCTTCGTTCCCACACAGGTTAGGAAGGTTCCGCGACTATAAAAATAATTATGATACTACTTGTAAAGGGTTTCTAATTTGTTTTTATAATATATTTTTTTGGCTTTGTTTGGCATTATAATATTATTATATTTTAAAATTTTTTATATTTTAAATTTAATATTTATAATTATTTTAATATATTAATATTTTAAAAATATATATATTATTTTAAAATATTTTAAAATAAAAAATACTTTAGCGAATTCCTTTCTTTTTTAAACTCCAATGACATTTTTTTGTATTTGTTTTTGAGGTAGTTTACGTGGTTATGTTTTAAAAAATAAGTTTAAAAAAAGTGTGGTTAGCTAAAGTTAGTTAAATTTAGATACGTGTTTGGTAAAAATTATAGTTAAAGTTTATGTATAACAAAAAACATGTATAAAATGTTTGGTAGTTGTGTGATTACGGTTGTTTTTCAAAATATTTTTACTTGAAAATACATTAAAATAATATATTTTTATTTTTTAAAAAATATTTTTGATATCAGCGCATCAAAATAATCTAAAAACATCAAAAAATATTAATTTGAAGAAATTCATTTTTTTAAAAAAGTTCTATTAAAACGCAAAAATAAACAGTATTTTACGAAACTCAGTTAAAAAAAAATATATTATAAAATAAACAGGTTTTATAAAATGTTTGGTAGTTGTGTGATTACGATTGTTTTTCAAAGTGTTTCTACTTGAAAATACATTAAAATAATATTTTTTTATTTTTAAAAAATTATTTTTGGTATCAACGCATCAAAATAATCTAAAATCACCAAAAAATAGTAATTTAAAGAAATTCAAATTTTTTTAAAAGTTCTATTGAAACACAAAAACAAGCAATATTTTATGAAACTCGGTTAAAAAAAAAATGTAAAAACTACTTCACAAAAATTACATTTTAAACTCAATTTCTTAATGAATCTCATATTATAAAATATGTTTTGTACAGTTACCAAATACCTTACTAATACCTTACTGTATTTTTTGTATAGCAACTATAAAAATAGTTGCAAAACATACGCAGTCTTTTATACTCTCTACAAAACACATACAGAGCTCATATTGGCTCCTAAACCTCATTTCCTTGCTAAATTTTTATATTATCTCTCGATCTACAAGGAGACTTAATTTGCAAGTTTTCATCCCAACAATCAATCTTCAATAAAAAGAAATCTCAGTCACCTCATCTAAAATATAAAAGCTCGGCTGTCACTAAGAACATACAATCTCTCGTCACTTCCCATGTAAATCAAAAATAAAAAGCATGAACCCTCTTAACATTTGAGCAATATTTCTTCCTTGTGAACAATGAACAGCAATTTTTTGTAATTATGATGCTAGATATGATGGTATCTGGGGATATTAAGTCATTAGATTTTGTGTATCTTTTTAAAATGTAACTACCGACCACTTAAAGAACACAAATTAGATATGCATGAAGCAAATTAATCAATTAGAAACCTCTTAATTTGTGATATAATCTCCATTATTAGATTCCTGATTATGATAATTTATTGATGGGTTTGGAGAATAATTAATTTGGAGACCTAGCCAGGTACCGTGTTCAAACTTTTGACCCCCAAATTAAGTGCTTCAAGCTAGGTAAAATGAGACAAATTTTAACTTTCTGCGGTTATCGTTCCCTCCTCATCAGTCCATATTTTAGTATTTTACAATCACCAATAAATCCTATAAAAAATAAGTTGATAGGGATCCATATTTTACAGTACAATACACACACACACACACACACACACGTACCCCGAGACAGCCAATCGAGGGTAGCTTAACAACCTCCAATTTGGCCCCTCCCAATACACACCATGTACACACACACACACACCAATAATTATGTGTCAAAACTTGAAAATAATATATAGAAATGACATTACACAAAGTCAAATTAATAAGGAAGTTGTCCCTCTCCTCTGTGGTCCTTTGTTTGCTCTCACATGTTGTAGTGTAAGCTTCACTCATGTTCTCTTAATATCACATGAAAGACAGCAAAGATGCTATGTGTAATACACATCTTGGTAAGATAACATACAGAACATAAGTTAAGACATTGCAATTCATTCATTAAACAAAGCAATTAAGCTGCTGGCCCCTTCATTCTTCGAGGTTATATTAACATATAATATAATAACTTTTGGTTTTTGGGACAATGCTTGCCCTCACATGCACAGCCAAGAAAACAAAACTAAACAAATATAAATTAAGTACTTGATTTTATTAGAACATGAACACAAATTCCAGGAGATGATGATCGTGCAAATTCAGCGAGAACGGCGACTGATTAGATCATATGATGTCCTGCTGCTTGATCTTGGAAGATATACTATTGACTCAGAAACAGCACAAGTTTTTTTACAAGAAGTGTAGAGATTTATAAAACCAAACCTGTCACTAGTGCGCCTTGATACCTTAGGACCACCCCAAATGTTATTATTGGACAAGTCTTGCTCATCGTCATCGTCATCCTTTGAGCATTGAACCAATGCAGCAAAAAATGGATCCCTTCGAAAACTATCATCGCTGTTTTTCTTTCGAATCCCAATCTCTGCGGAATTGAATCTTCTGGAGATTGATGTGGAAGCAGCAGGAGGAGGCAATGGGAGGTCCTTTAATGAAGAGTCCTTTTTCTTGTAGCTTTGTTTCTTAGGAATTCCAGGCAAATGTTCCCAAGAAAACGGAACGCCGGAAAGTCGAAGTGGGGTGGCCGTACTAAGGGGTGAATCATCAAAAATATACAAAGATGAACACGATGAGAGTGATGATGATGAGGAGGAGGAGGAGGAGGAAAAAGACGCGGTTCGGAGGGAAGATGCAGTTTTGGTAGCCGGAAATGTGTTGTCCCATTCTTTTAGATCATTTTGGGCACGATCACTGAGAGTTGCTGAGGAGCCCATAACTTTAGAGAGAGAGAGAGAGAGAGAGGCACAAGACTCTTCAACTCTATATTTTTTTTTTTTCTCTTGAACTACTTTGCTACATGCATTTTATAAATCCAAAGAGCGGAGAAGTCTTGCAATTTGTTGTTTAATGCCACTATTTTTGGAACATAAATTTTTTGGAGAAAATATAATTGAAAAACAAAAACGACCCGACGGCATTGATGTCAAGTAGTAGGGGAAAGGAAACGACAAGGTACAAAATGGAAAACTAATAAATGGGCGGTGATCTCTCAATCACATTACCTAGTGTAACTTCCATTCTTCCCCCCCCCCCCCCTTTATTTTTTTATTGTTTTTGCAAAGGGGCTTCAAAGTAATTTGTATTTGAGTGATTACTTTATTTTTTATTTATTAAATAATATATATTTTTTATTTTTTAAATTTTATTTTTGATATCAATACATCAAAATAATAAATAAATATAAAAAAATTATTTAAAATAAAAAATTATTTTTAGAAAAAAATATTTGTACACCAAAAAATAAATATATAGCCTTTAAAAACTGTTTGGTATTGTGATTGCTATTGTAGTTATGATTTTTAAAAATAGTTTAATAAAAAAATACTTTTTGTAAGGTTTGTTTTTAATTTTGATTTGTTTGGTTAAAATTATAGTTAAAAAAAAATAATTTATTATATTTGATTAATATGTTTTTTTGTATAAGGTTTAATTGTAAAATAACTAAAATAAAAAATAAAAAATATATATATATAACCTCTAGTTAAACGGGCACCTAATCTATTAATCATGCCAATGAATAAAGAAGTCGGCTTTGAAAATTGAATTGTTACAGGGTACCTTACATTATTTAAGTTATGTCCGTAGTAAATATATAATTTTTTTAAAAATTACATTATATAAGATTATTTAAAAATTAATAGATACATGATTAATTATTATACATATAATTTCTAAATATAAAATATGTCTTGAACAATATATATATTAAACAAATAATAGGAAAGCTTTCATTTGAGCTTTCATTTGTGAGATGTTGCCGTCATGATTTTTCAACTTGTAATAGTGATAGTGATAAGAGAGTTTATATTAGTGATCGACGAAATAAAAATGAAGAAAATAATAGTGATAATATATGAGTGATAAGAAAAATAGAATCAATCAATTCATGTATAGAAAATAAAAGATATTAGCTCGGGTTGGGAAAGTTGTGTTAATTAAATAGCAATGTCAGTGAAAGAGAGGAGAACACAGACATAAAAGTAATTGTAAATTACTTTTCAAAAACTGAGATTAGACCTTAGTTTTTGAGTGAAACCTACATAAAATCAAAGTGTGATTGAACTTAACCAAACACTTTAGTCCTGTATTTATTTCTAGCTATATATGTAATCGTAGCTGCAATACCAAACATGTATTTAAGTATATAAAAATACATGGTTACATGTGTGTACACGATGATTAAAGAAATAACTTTAAATTTACGAGCAAGTTAATGCAGATCACTAGTATTTGTCCATTTACCTCAAATGCTGTTGTCATTACCCCCACAACACCAAATTATTCATAGAAATATTCCTTTAATCGGTAAATATTGATACTTCATAAAGTTATATCATTTATATATTTGTAATAGTTACAATTATTTTTGGAAAAACAACAGGATCAAGGAATTCGATATAAATTAAGAAAATATATTGTAAGAAATGGAATAAAAATGTCGCCATAAACTTTCCCAATAATTAGATCACATCAGTTACCACAGCCACTCATTTACAAGCCTCTCTTCTTCTTCTTATCTTTTATGAACCAACAAGGCCCTTAAGCTCCACATTCTGTCCATCACCCGTGATGGACGTTATGTCTAAGAATATTAATTAATTAATTAATAGATATTGTGGTCCAGAAAATACAGATGTAATTTAATTTTCTGTGTAATTAATTTTGTAAACGAAGGTTCGTCGATTGAAAGTGATTATGAAGTTATAGAGTTCCAATATATTAATACAAGGCCATGTGATAGCAAAAGTGACGTTATTTTTTTGCTTTGAATAAGATATAAATCAGACATTAAATCAAATATAATTTTAATAATGAATTTCATGCATAAAGAGTTTTATGACAATTGACTTTTTCAAGGAAATGAAAAGTACATAAAATTAGACTGGTCATTGCATCAAGAACACAGTTAATTTCTCGTGTTTCGCAAAATATATGTTTTCTATCTCTCATATCTTCGTCGAACCTTCTTCTTCTTCTTCTTCTGGGAAACATCATGAGATTAAAAATTATCAGGGGTACTTAGAATAATGTGATACATAATAAATTGAAGAAAAAGAATCCAATTATATTTGGATCCGTTTAAAAATTTAGTTATGGTTATTTTTTATATTAAAACAAATCAAAATAATATATTTTTTTCGTTTTTAAAATTATTTTTAAAATTAAAACATCAAAACAATCTAAAATATATATATAAAAATAAATTTTTAATAAAAAAATAAATTTTAAAAAAACACTGGCTCGTAACTTTCTTAGGGTCACACACTTAGACTGTTTTGTAACATGCCCATAACTTTTATTTTTGATAAGTATAAAATTATATGAAATTAAGAGTTTAAGAAGTAATTATAAATATATTAAAAAATAATTAAAAAAATAAAAATAAAAATAAAAATAAAATATGCCATATATAAAATTAGTTGAGTTGGTGAGTGAATGCTTATCTCACTTTGTTAAATCACGTTCCAATTTTCATGTCAAAACTAGAGAATATTTTTTTTTTATATAGATCTTTAATTTTCGTGTGAATGACCCGTCCTCTGCACAAAAACAAAAATTAATATGATTTATAAATGCGGCATCTATATATTATGATGGAAAAAGGATAAGAAAAAAAAAATCTCCCTACACAACTATTTTTCTCAACATCACGTTGGCATAGCAAAGTAATGGTGGAATGGAATTTTGTTCATTTATGAGGACTGTCAAGATCAAGTCGTCATGATAAGCTTCTAAAATACTTTTTTTGATGCATGTTGGTCAAGCTTTTCTGCACCCAACTTTAATGAAATGATTTCATCCGTAAAACATGTCATCTGAATTATAAAATTAGAATAATTTTATATGTTATAAATAAAAATAAATTATAAAGTTTGATTTATAATTAATTTTATATCAAAGGATAAAATTAAAAAAAATTATATAAAAATTATATAAAAAAAACTTGAGTCAATTGAGTTAGCCTATCAAATCTACCGCTTGAGTTATGAGACTAAAATAATTTTATAGAAAACAAATTAAAATAAATCATAAAATATAATTCTCAATTAACTCGATGTTAAAAGATAAAATTGAAAAATAAATATTAATTAAAAAAACAAAAAAAAATAAGTCTTCAATAATATGGGTTGTAAGATCAAGCTAAGCACATATAAAAAAACACAATAAATTATGAAGTTAATCTCCAATAAACTAAATATTAAACTATAAATTTTAAAAAATATATATATAAATATAAAAAATATAAAAATAATAAACCAAACAAAAACACTATTAAAATTAATAGTATTATGCAAAGTGGTACACAATATATAAAAAGCACCATCTCATTAAGTTATATTATAATAATAATGTGTCATACATAGAAGGGACACAAGAACAATACACGATGAGACATGTCATTTGACAATAAAATTTAGGTTCTCTTAAGTTCTTAACTATTCGTAGTTGGCTGAGATGGTGAAGAGCTGAGTCAAGTGATATGTTTTTTCTCTCTCTCTCTCTATACACTCAAGATACTCTGCATAAAAAAATATTCCAGGTTCTCATTCTCACAGAAAAGGTTTTTTTTTATATATATATATAAAAAAGGGGTCTAGGTTCTCTGTCCACATGTTCTATATAACTATTAGGTAAATTAAATAATTCATTGCATTAATAATATATAACTATGGATATGTGAAAATGCATCTCCATCAAATAAAAAATAAGTTTTTAAGTTTGAGCCTGACAAAAGGGTGACGTTGCGGTTTATATTAATATTTTTTCTAAACATAATAAAAAAATGTTTAGATTATGGAGAATTATTTAATATTTTATTAAACTTGGTTTAGTATCGACCTGATTCTTTATCTAGCTTTAATTTAAAATTAAATTATGTAAAAGTTATTATAATATGACTTAGTCGAATTGTCCGGTCCAAAAATAAAATAACTGACTAGTAAAAAAAATATGAGAAAAAAATAATTAAATTGATATAAAAAAAATCTTGATCCAAATCTTTGTTTAGCCCGACTTTAAAATTAAATTGTGTGGAAGTTGTTTTGACGTGACCTAGTCGACTTGATTAATTTAAAAGCAACCTGACATACTAGTAAAAAAGTTTAAGGATGAAATTGAAAAACAAAATTAATGAAATTGACAGAAAATACTTCATGACATGATTTTTTGTCTAGTCTGAATTTAAAATTAAATCGTGTGTGATTTTACCCGATATAGATCAGTCCAAAATCAACCTAGATAGTTGTTAAAAAAAATCTAAGAAAGAAATTAAAAAAAAAGGATAAAATTATTTAGTATTAGCAACGGATTAGCAATGAAAAATCAGATATTAAAAAATAAATTAATATATTAAAAATCAGTAATGAATTTGCCTTTGCTAATATGGTTGCTGTTAAAAAAAAAGATTAAATTTTAACTTTTATATATAAAAAAAACAAAAAATAATAATGACCATTTCTATACTTTCCGGAAAACAAAAGAAACCCCATAGTTGCAAAATTTCTTCATTCTCTAGAAGAACCTAATATTGTCCCTTTCTATATTTCTCCACAAAAACCTAATTAACAAGGATCTCCTTTTCTATTCCTTATCCAGAAACCAAACCCATATGTCCGTTTCAATTCTACCTTTCTCTGTCATCCGTTATTTTCCACAAACATAATTTGTTATTTTCTTAACTTCTTCCCTAGTTAATTTACGTTTCCAAACTTCTTATGTACAAGTAGTTGAGAGATAAACGAGAGAGAGAGATTGGGGATTATAATAAAGATCAACGAGAGATAAGTACAAAGTTTTCCTGAGTATCGAGCAAAGCTTTCTCTGGGGGTCTTGGTTGGCCTCGCTTTTTTCAACCAACCTGGCGTTGCCCCGCTTTGTGATATGAACGGGCACGAAGAAAAAACGCAAGTAGCAGAAATGCAAAAGAGAGCATATTGTGGGAATGTGGGTTTGATTTTGGGTTAATAAAAATATTAATATTTTAACTTTTTTTTATATTAGATTTAATTTTAGCGGAATCAATTTCAAATTTTTGAAATTGAAATTGAAATTGAACTGGATAAGAATTTTTAATTAGCAACATATTAGCAACGGAATATCCGTTGTTGAGTTACACATTCAGCAACCGAATTTCAACAACGGATAATTGGTTGCTAAACAAATCTGCGATTGATAATCCGTTGCTAAAAAATTAACATCTATTATTTGTATTTGAAATTATTTGTTACTAATTTCATTGCTGAAATTTTATCAATAACAAATTTTAATATTACCTGTAACAGACTAGTTAGTTGCTAATATGATGATTTTTTAGTAGTGTGTGTATATATATTAGTTCTATTAGTTCAGTGTAAAATTTTCAATGTTATCTTTATATGAGCCACTTTTTGGAATTTTTTAAAGTATTTTCTTTGAAATTTCATGAGCAAAAATTTGAAAGGATATTACGAGAGAAAAAGAAAAGAAAAGAAAAAGATGACAGGACAAAAAATCACAATGAGCTTTATTTTCTAGTTATTTAAAAGTTTAATAATGATATTGAAACTTTTAGTAATCCATAAGAGTAACATTAGAAATTGAAAATGATAAGAATAAAGGTAAAGCTTAGTAAATCTATAAAGCTATATTAACAAAAAAAAAGAAAGAAAAGAGTTATGACTATGTGGTTGTTTGGTAGTGTGGCTGCGGGTGAGGTTCACCCGCAGCCACACTACCTAGTGTTTGGTTAAAGAAAAAACAGGGTGTTTTGCTGGTAGGGCCTACTGATATTTAAGGCTGCACTGCAGGTTTTGCTTTTCATGCTGCTGACCCGTTGTTAACAGTGGATGGTTCTACTGTTCACTAAGTGAACAGTTAGCCTTTTTTTTTTTAAAAAAAAAACTAGTGTGCAAAGTTTTTTTTTTCTTGAAAAACTAGTACAGTTAATTAATTGCACTCGTATTGTTCACGTGAAAAATATATATATATATATATATATATATTTAAAAAATTAGTTTAAGGTAAATTAAATTTATTCGTACTGTAATCTCAATTTTATTCATGATAATATTTTACTTAATTTTATTGCACGCAAGATAAATCATGATAACTGTAGTTATTGTCGAATGAATTTTGTATATAATGAAATTGTTGATTTTTTTTTAAAAAAATTGTGTTTTACTCGAAAAACTAGTACTTAATATTATTTAATAACACTACATAAATTAAAAGGATATCGCATAATGACGTAGCATTTGTGAAATTTGATTGCAATTCCAATTATGTTATTGCCGGGTCCGGCCCAGTAAAATAAAATTTAGTTTTTATTTTTATTTTAATTGTGTTCTATTCAAAAAATTAGAAGGAGATCGCTTGATGACGCAACAAAAGATTCAGTTTTTATTGTTGCGCGCTTAAGAAACCATGAAAAATATAGACCTTATTGGATATATTTCGTATGTGATGACATTGCACATAGTTTAATGGAATAATAAAAAAAATTGATATCAATATTATTTATTTTATGATGTAATAACAGTAATTAAATTTACAATATTTAAATTAAAAATCATTAGTATTAATATATATATATTTTTTAATTATTTTATAACCTCAATTTGAAAAGTATTTTTTTAACCAAACACATTAAACTACTTTTTCTTCAACCTCAATTTCAACCACAGTTTTAACCAAACACCTATTTTTTCAAACCAACTTCAACTAAAAGTATTTTTTATAAAACAACTTTTTTAAACCACAACCACAAAAGCTACCGCAATATCAAACACACTCTATATATATCACACACCAATAGAGATACATTACATCATGTGTAAAGAAGGAACATCGATCAATATTCCAGAGATAATAATAATAAAGTTGACTTATAAATTAGTTAAATTAACGTAGATTTATTTAAACAAGCATTGTTTTAAGATTTTTTTTTAAAATTTAAAATTTTATTTAAAAAAATTTAAATACAAATTGAATTTTGATCATATCAACTCTTATATAATTTAATTTAAAAATTAAAAATTTATACAAGTAGACTACACACAACTATCTTAATGTTTTTACTTTTTATACACAAACAAGATATTTTTTAAAATCCAGCTCTACGTATATAGGATATAGCAATAATTGCTTTTCAATTCCACCTCGCCGGTCTCCACTCCCACATCTCAAAGCTCTTTCTCTCTCTTTTAAGATTTATAATAATAATAATAATAATTATTATTATTATTAAACATAAAAGAGAATTAAAAATAAAATAAAATAGAGATGAGAATCTAAGAAAGAAAGGGGAGTCTGAAAGTGAACGGTGCTGGGTTGATCACTTTGGTTGGAACAACTTTTGAAGAGCTGTCACATGATCATCTGATTGACACGTAGCCCATCTCCTGTAGGCGTTTTACTTTGACGTGGCAACCATTCGCCACCTTTTCTCCTAAATATATACCCCTCTCTGCGACGCCCTCATGGTCTCTCTCCATTCTTGATTTCATCATCTGCTCGTTCACTCACTTCCCTACACTCTCCCCTCTCTCTCTCTCTCTCTCTCTGAAACCAAAATATAAAAACAATACCCTCATTTCCCATCAATTATCTCTCTTTGTCCCCTTCCTTTTTCCTCTCTTCTTTTATTTTTTCCTTTGCCCTTTTCACTAAAGAGAAGAAGACCATGCCTCTGTTTAGTACTGGTGTGGAAACTCCCAGGAGACACTCACCGGACGGCCCGGAGCAATCCAGAGTTTGTCCTCCTCCTCCTCCTCGAGATTCCTGTGACCTACCATCTTTATTGTTGTCGTCTTGTTATCCTATTACGCTCAAGGTACTGCGAAGGGTTCTAGCAAGAGGGTTTTCCTTCTTCTTCTTCTTCTTTTTCTTTCGTTCTCGAGTCATTAATTTTGACGATAAGTTTGACCTTTACGCCTTTTTGTTTTTGTTTTTTTCATGCAGTTTATGGACGTGGGGTATAGAGTGAAATTTGAGAACAAGAACAAAGGAAGTAATATCAAGAGGATTTTCGGCCATGGCCCCACGGTTTCTGATCAATTTCAAGAACGTACAATCTTGAATGGGATCACTGGCATGGCATCCCCAGGAGAAATCCTGGCCATTCTTGGTCCATCGGGAAGTGGAAAATCAACGCTTCTTAATGCACTTGCCGGAAGAATCCAAGCAAACGGTTTCACGGGAACAGTGCTCACAAACAACAGAAAACCAGCGAAACAAATAATGAAAAGAATTGGTTTTGTTACTCAAGATGATATCCTCTATCCCCACCTTACAGTCCGTGAAACCCTAGTCTTTTGCTCTTTACTTCGCTTGCCAAAATCACTATCAAAGCAAGACAAAACTTTGGTAGCTGAGTCAGTTATATCCGAGTTGGGGTTAACAAAATGTGGGAATACAATAATCGGAAACAGTTTTATACGTGGGATTTCTGGTGGTGAAAGAAAGAGAGTGAGTATAGCACACGAGATGTTAATAAACCCTAGTTTGCTCATTCTTGACGAACCCACGTCAGGTTTGGACGCAACTGCTGCTTACAGGCTGCTTCTGACATTAGGGACACTTGCACAAAAGGGAAAGACTATTGTTACATCCATGCATCAACCTTCAAGTAGAGTTTACCAGATGTTTGACTCAGTTCTGGTGTTAAGTGAAGGAAGGTGTTTGTATTTCGGCAAGGGAAGTGAAGCTATGGCCTATTTCGAGTCGGTTGGATACTCGCCGTCTTTCCCCATGAATCCTGCTGATTTTCTCCTTGATCTCGCTAATGGTACGTATGCTTCAATCTTCTGTTTAATTTGTAATTTTGTTTGTGTTATCTTATCTCTCTCTCTTTTCCTAGTCGGTTGTGCGCATGACCAGAATCCTTCGTATCTAGTTAACAACAATTGCACGTGTTTTTGCCATATTGAAAACCTTCACCTGTGTAGCACTAGCTAGAAGATAGGTCCTTGAAGCATTGTGTCCATGAGCATTAGCTTGGTGGGGGTAGTTAAGGCTTAAGATGGTAGCAGAAGTAGGTTTTGGAAGCCTAAAAAAGATGAGAACTGTAGGACTTGATGAAGACGGCAAAAGAGTCAGGTCGAGGTGGTCCATTATGAAGGCAACATCATGTGGCATGTAGATGCACTACTTCTCCATACTTTTTGTTTTTTCTCTCATGTCATCTGTATCGGTGATCAGAGCTAAGCTATCGTAGAGTTGTACACACAATCCCGGTCCCTTCTGGTATAACTCTAAGTTTAGGGGCAGACCCACACTAGGTTATGGTGACCCACTGAAGCTGCAAGAACTATTTTCTGCCACACCACATTAGCTGTAGAGGCCGTGAGTGTGTGGATATCTTGTAGATTATGACTCGGCATTCGTTTTTTAATCTTGATTTTGAGTTGGTGTTATTATATACGCCTTTACCAGCACCTTTCTAAGACCTAAGAAAAAAAACACCTGACAAAGTGATCAGCTAGCGAGCTAGCTGCCTTACCTAGTGGTGGTGGTTGGATGGTATGTAGTGGTGGTGGTGATCATAATGGTTTGATGAATCAATAATTATTCCAGTGTGATGCGTGTTTTGATTTTTGGGATCGTGATGGATGTATGGATTGTTCTGTAATAATGGCGAACAATGTTTCTTCTGTTGCTCTCAACGTGTCCTCGTCTTCTTTCTGATGGTCTCCTTTCCTTCCTTTATTTCCCTCTTTTAGCCAACTCGATTTGACTTCTTATACTCTGTTTTATTTTTGCTCCCTTCTTTTCTACCTTTCCGCCCTAATTCTTCCACGTGTGATCTGATCAAGCGCGTGCTATATACTCCACCATATCTCATCGAAAACTGCGATTTGCCTCTTCATTTCGGAAAACATTAAACTATAGTTGCTAAACAGTCTCTAAAATAAACATTTTTGTTGAGAATACAATGTTACTCGGAAATAGTTTCCCAATGTGGGATCCGAGCAAAGGACAAAATAGGACCCAAAAGTACTCCATATACACACCCCTAGCTAGATGAAAGAAGATGGTATTGATTAGAAGGGACCCTGCTGCAATATATATCCTTAGCTATGGTTTTTGGCTAGCTATGTCTAGGTTTTTATCCGAAGAATCACATCATTTGCTTTCGTTCGGAGTGGATGGAGTACAATACAACATCGAATCACATGATGGCGAACACTTGAGTTGACCGACTTGTATAACTTTTCGAGGAGTGGTTCCTTGAACTATCACAAGCCATCATGTAGATAGATTGTCAATATTGATCAGTGCCGAGTGTCGTTACTGTTCAAGGGGATCGTCGTATATTTTTTGCCAAAATTAATTTTCTTAATTGAAAAAGGAAATAGACCCACGAAGTATTTTCATGTTAGGAGATGAATTAATTAGGTTATGGAGTAATTAAGCTGATACTGTAGCATGCTATACTTTAATAAAGGATTATCTCTCTGTGGAGCGTTGTGATTATCTCTGTGGAGCACACTCAAAGTTTGAAGGAAATATATTCATTGCATGCCAATCTTTTTGTTTGGCACTACCACATTCGATCAAATTATATATAATATTTGAAAACCTAGGTTTGGAATGTACGTTTAAATATTATTGCTTCCATTATTTTGCTGAGAATAGATGGGTGGGGGCAAGCCACTAAAACAAAAAGTCCGCAAATAAATAATTAATGTAGTACAGGTTTACAGCCTAGGGTTAAGTGTACTTTTGACCTGTAGTTTTATTAATCCTTGGGTAATCTTGTTTAAGGCTAGGTTTATTACATTGAAAACGTTGGAGAGGTTTGTTTATTGTTTTTCTTTCTTTCTTTCTTTTTTGAAAGCTTTCTTTTTTAAGTCCGCAAATAAATAATTGTAATCTATTCTTGGACATCATGATGATAAGGTGGAGAAAATACTGCTGACGCCATTCATAGCGTGAGAAAGCATCTTTTAGTCTCAAGAGAACTTTGAAGGTGGCAAATATGGCATCGTTGTCTCTTGATCATTGGTGTCTTTAGCCTTCTCTACTTACTAATCAATCTATATCCACCTAGCTAGCTAGTAGTGGACATGTAGGGAGAGGTTTAAAGATTTTGGCAACGTGGAAGTTTGGGCAAAAACATAGTTGGCGTCCAAGAGCCAGTAACATGTGACGTTATTATTTTCTGATAATAATTCTGATGCTGTGTCTCCTAAATCCTGATCTTCCCTTTCATGCATTTTCCCTCTCCTTGGAAAAGTCTGCTATTCACAGTATCGACATTTTAGGAGAACTTGCCGTCCTATGTGACGCTTTGATGTGTGTGATCTTATGGTGGGTGGTGACTGTCTTGAAAAGATAGTGGCCACTGACCAACTTCTTGTGATCCTTGTCTAGCAGTGGTTGTAACAGTGATTTTTCTATTCAGTTCCGTGCATGCCATGTCAATGGACTCTTTCTTCTCTTCTGTCTTTCGGTCAAGTGTCAAGATTTTAGTGGCAGAAGCTGCGCTTGCTACGCATGATTGTTTTTCAAATTGACTCGAACATTTTGAAGATTCCACGGCCGGCCACACCACAGAAGTCTTTAAGATGTTTTCTTTCTCTCTTTTGCAAGCCTTTTCGCAACTCTTTAGCTTAGGGTTTCTTAAAGCGGGGGGGCACGTGTTGGGTTGTCTTGCATTTTCCCAGGGCATTCTCTCACAAAAGTTTCATAAAACAACTTTATCTGCTTTGATTGATGTTAAAATAATTGAAATCATACACTA
Organism: Populus alba x Populus glandulosa; assembly: GCA_033617975.1. NCBI lineage: Eukaryota > Viridiplantae > Streptophyta > Magnoliopsida > Malpighiales > Salicaceae > Populus > Populus alba x Populus glandulosa. The sequence continues at coordinate 14,016,014 of CM066161.1, forward strand.
ATTGAATTCTATAGCAGCACAAACACTAGTGGACACCCACCTTACCACAAAGATTGGTCAGCTTTTTGTTACCTAAGCTTTGCTGTTCATTACTCGCTCTATAGTTTTGGGCATATAACATGAATTTCAGCATTAAATTAATCACCATTATTTTTTAATCTCTAGTGCATTTCCTTTCTAGCTGTCTGCTTGTTTCGTTTTCATTCTTTATTTGGTAGATTTTGGTTCATATAAATGAGGTATAAGGCACATGTTACTGGTATCATTACTATGAATTTGGCTGGCTGCTGTAGCTTAGTGGCCCTGCCTGGTCATATCTTAAGATATATATATATATATATATATATATATATATATATATATATATATATATATATATGGTTGATCCTATGCTATCATCAGTAGGAATTTCCCTCCTCCCCTCTCACTTTCTGCTTCCAAGAAAAGCAGGTTCCACTCTATTAAGCATTTTCTTTGGATACTTGTCCCATAATTTTCAGTGCCATGTATCCCAATGATTCTGTGTCTTATTCTGAAATTCTATCTAAGCTTGATAAAGCAATACCCTCTTTTAAAAAATCGGTGCGTCACTTGTTCCTAATAATAGCTAGAATATTGGAGTTATATTCCAAAGGTCCCAGCCAAAAGAGATGAGGTAGTCTATTCAGGTTAAATTCCCATACATAAAATTGTTTTGGTCCGTTGGCACTCTGAAAAGATCTCTGCATGTCCAAAGCAGCATAGATTAAACTGCAACATTGCATCTAACTTTGAGCTCCAAGGAAAAAAAACCCTGTTCTTTTTAATTATGAATAGGCTACAGCTCCATAAATCTCAAAATTCAGTTTTTAATCCAAGAAATCTTAATCTCTGTAAATCCCAGCTAGGAAGTTTAATTGTATACATTTTTGTTGGAATTGTTTATAAACAGATTTCAGCTTTGAGGTTAACCTGTAGTGGCCTCGTGAATGAATAGTGAATAGCTTAATAATTGCAAAATTTTATGCTATGTATCCATGCATGGCTTTTGATTGTTACTAAAAATATATTGAACATTTGCTGGTTTAATGTCAGCTTGTTGGATATAATCTATACCTGAACAAATTTGAACCTCTCGATTAATTTAATTATGCAGGTGTGTCCCAACTTGACGGTGCAAGTGAATTGAGAGATCAGCCAAATGTAAAGCAATCTCTCATTGCATCTTATAACACTTTCTTAGCTCCGAAGGTGAAAGCTGCGTGCATGGAGGATGGTGGTGTTTCAGCAAAAGAGAACGGGTTCATTGGAAGCCATTCTTCCAAAGAACATAGAAGCAGCGACAGAATTAGCATTTCGTCCTGGTTCAACCAATTCAGCATTCTTCTTCAAAGAAGCCTCAAAGAGCGAAAGCACGAGTCTTTCAACACTCTGAGAATCTCCCAAGTAATCATGGCTGCAGTTTTAGCCGGTCTGATGTGGTGGCACTCGGATTTTCGAGATATTCAAGATCGTCTGGGTCTCCTCTTCTTCATGTCAATTTTTTGGGGGGTCTTCCCGTCTTCTAACTCGGTGTTTGTTTTTCCTCAAGAAAGAGCAATCTTTGTGAAGGAAAGGGCCTCCGGTATGTACACTCTCTCTTCATATTTCATGTCTCGAATAGTCGGAGACTTGCCGATGGAGCTCATCCTCCCCACAGTTTTTCTTTCTGTGACGTATTGGATGGCCGGATTGAAACCCGAACTGGATGCTTTCCTTTTGACTCTGCTGGTTCTACTCGGCTACGTGCTCGTCTCTCAGGGTCTTGGCCTTGCTCTAGGTGCAGCAATAATGGATGCCAAGCAAGCTTCAACTATAGTTACAATCACAATGCTTGCATTTGTGCTAACCGGAGGATTTTACGTGCATAAACTGCCACCGTGCATGGCTTGGATCAAGTACATTTCTACAACATTTTACGCCTACAAGCTTCTTATTAATGCTCAGTACGGCGGAGGCAAGAATCTTTCTTCTTTGCTGGGTTGCTCGCTACCTCATGGAAGCGATAGAGCAAGCTGTAAGTTCGTCGAACAAGATGTCGCAGGTCAAATTAGCCCTGCAATTAGTGTTATTGCCCTGATATTCATGTTCGTGGGGTATAGGTTATTGGCTTACCTCGCGTTAAGGCGTATAAAAGCTTAATAAGTTGTAGTTTTCCCAAAGGTTCTTCTTACCTCAATGGCTCTAACTGTAATTCTCCCAAATATATATATCGATGATTTTGATTTCTTTTTGTTGTTGTCTTTATGAATTATTATAAGTATTTAAAAGTTTGATTGTGATTATTTTTTAAAGTATATTATATGTTATAATATATTAAAATAATAATTTTTATTTTTTAAAAATTATTTTTGAAATCAAAATAATTCAATATATATAAAATTAATATTTTATAAAATAAAAAATTAATTTTAAAAAATATGAATTTCATCCCTTTCCAAACATTCTCTAAACTAATAAACGCTTTGGAAGAAATAAATTAGCACGCTAATCTCTTTTAATTAACACTTTGGAAGACAAAAAAAAAAATCAAGTTATTGCTTAGGATAACTAACACGTTGATAGTGTTTTCTTAATATCTTTTAATTTTAATTTATAAGGAAATGATATATTTTAGCTGATTAGGTAAATTAAGTAATGAACAGTGATTTGAGTGTTGATTAGCAGAATGCATCAACAGTGTTTTGCTGAACTCTTCTCGTCCATTAGGCGATGTATAATCGGAACCTTGTCGTCGTCTAAAATTGTAAGACAATAGACGACTTGACGTTTTTGGTTTTTTTTTTCCTTACAGGTGGAAGGGACTCGAGGAGGCGAAGGAAGGCTTGATTTGCCTTTTGAATTTTGAACAGCTGCTGTCCTAAGTACATTTTCCAGCGAGTTCTAGAAGAGAAAGAAGAAACGGAAACAACTAAAAATCATCATCAACCTGAAAACAAGACCACAGCAGCATTTTGATTCAGTTATTGAAGCAGAAGTGAGATAAATACTACTAAACCAATTTAATCGATGGAGATGGAGAAACAATCACCGTCACCGTCGCCGCCGTCTCTGCAATCAGAATCGAGCTCGTTAAGAGAACTACAACGCGTAGGTACACTGGAAATCGCTAGACCTAAACCACCTGTTGGTTTTCTCTGCGGTTCTATCCCTGTTCCTACTGACAAATCTTTCCACGCCTTCAATTCCGCTCTCGTTCCTTCTTCTCGCCAAACGTAATAATTCTTTTTTCTCTCAATTTTGTTATGTATTATGTATATAAAATAAATAATTACTTATGATTTTTTTTTTTATATAAAAAAGATGTAGTGTTAGTGCACCGAGGTACCGGATGTTGCCGACGGAGACTGATTTGAATACTCTCCCTGTGGTTTCTAACTTGCCGGATAAAGTTCTTCCGATTAGTGCTGCTGTACAGTCTAAGTTCAAAGGAGGTAAATTTTTATTTATTGCGTTTTGTTATATTGATGATGGTGGAGACGTGTTTGTTTTGAATTTGTATACTGATTGAGTGTTTTCGACCTTGAGTTGTGACATTGATGAAATGAATGAATGGTGTGGCTTATGATTAAGGATTTTGTTGTTTCAAGAAAGATGCTAGAATTTGCAAATGTTTGGTTAGAAAGACGAAGAAGAATATCTTTTACTGGTGATCTATCGAAGCTGTTATTGCGGGTGGCAATGTGATGATTGTAGTAAGTTTATCCATTGAGTTGGTAGAAAGGTATGTTGGATTGTCATGTTTTAGGATCTTTGAGGCACTTGTTGTTCTGGTTGAGCACCTTTTTTTAAGTGATTTTACTTGTCGAGGTTAAGAGGGCAATTGAGATTGTTATTTTCTAGTATGGATTTGTCTTTGAATAGTGCATGGTCAGTGCTGTAATCGGATGCTTTATGTTATGTTTTGAATATGGAGGATCAGCTAGCCATAAGCCCTAGGAATATAATGGAGTTTCTATTATTATCTTAGTTAGCAGGGTATGTCCTATAGTAGGAAGTTTCAGTTATCCGTTGTGGACTGGAATTAGCTGTCTGCTTCAAACTTCCTTTAGTGCGTTGAATTGTTTTAGGACTTAAATGAAAAATTTTAGTTATTTTATCTGATTCTTCGACTTTTTTCATGCTAATAGAAGTGCAAGTATAGGTTTTCTATTATTTCCATCATCTTTTTTTAAGCTGTAACTTTTGAACTTATAAGTTTGGATTTTAAACTTGGCAGAATTTCCTTGGGATGCTGATGCCATCTCATCAAATCTTACAAGGAAATGTGAAGCCCTTGCTGTATCTGGTTTGGTGGAGTATGGAGATGAAATAGACGTGATTGCTTCAGCTGACATTCTTAAGCAGATCTTTAAAATACCATATTCCAAGGCTCGATTATCAATTGCAGTACGCCGTATTGGACAGACTCTTGTTCTCAACAAAGGGTTTGTATCTTTATATTCACAGTTTTGATAATTTTCTTGCAAATATTTCAACATCTTGAATATTGTTAAATGCAGACCCGATGCAGAAGAGGGAGAAAGGTTGGTCAGAAGACATAAAAATCAATCAAAAAAATGCACAGATCAATCTTTATTTTTGAATTTTGCTATGCACTCAGTTAGAATGGAGGCTTGTGATTGTCCGCCCACCCATCCTGCTTCATCAAAGGGGCAATCAAATTCATCTGTTCTTCCAGGGGGAGATGCATCTCAGTTTGTGGGGCAGAGTGATGATGTTACTAGAAATGAAGGATTCAACCATTGCTCAGAATATCCACATGTTAAACAGGATAACTTTTTTTGGGAGAGTAAAAAAAATAAAAGAAATAAGGGCCATCATCCTGTAAAGAAGTCTTCGCACCTTGGTGAGAAGCCCAGAAGCTCAATGCAAGAAACTGAAAAACATAAAAGAGTCAGTAATGATGGATTTCTAAGGGTTTTATTTTGGCAATTTCACAATTTCCGCATGCTTTTAGGAAGTGACTTGCTTCTGTTCAGTAATGAAAAATACGTTGCTGTCAGCTTGCATTTATGGGATGTAACTCGACAGGTAATGAAAAAATAGTAACCCTGTCACTGTTTTAAGATTTGCTGTCTTCTAATTTTTTCTCTCCCTTTTTAACAGGTCACTCCATTAACTTGGCTTGAAGCCTGGCTTGATAATGTCATGGCTAGTGTTCCTGAGCTGGCCATATGTTATCATCAAGATGGTGTTGTTCAGGGTTATGAGCTACTTAAAACAGATGATATATTTCTGTTAAAAGGCATCTCTGAAGATGGCACTCCTGCTTTCCATCCTCATGTCGTCCAACAAAATGGCCTTTCTGTTTTGAGGTTCCTTGAAGAAAACTGCAAGCAAGATCCTGGTGCTTACTGGGTACAAAAGTGTTTTTAAAATACATTTTGACTTTATCTTTTTGAAGTTTTTTATATTTTAATTAAGACTTCTAGTTGATGCAGCCTTTTTAACCTGGATTGAAATTTTTACAGCTTTATAAAAGTGCTGGTGAAGATATGATTCAACTTTTTGATCTTTGTGTTATTCCCAAAACTCATTCCTCCAACGATTGTGATGATGGCACAAGCTCCCTGCCTTCTTTATTGCATAGAGGGAGAAGCGATTCCTTATTTTCTTTAGGAACTCTCCTTTATCGTATAGCTCACAGGCTTTCCCTTTCAATGGTATAAAATAAGTAGAACTTATGTACTGCTACAACACTTCAGAAACTACAACAAGCTGTTTCGGTGTTTCTAATCCCTAGTTTTTCTCATGCAGGCTCCTAATAATAGGGCCAAGTGTGCCAGATTCTTCCAACAATGTTTGGAATTTCTAGATGATCCGGACCATCTGGTATTTATGTGTTCTTGAATATCGAGTAACATTTTAGTTTGAGGGCTGTGGTCCTTTTTCTTGTTGTTTTTTTTTTTTAAAAAAACTTATGATTGAGGACACGATGATTAAAACAATATGATATATACAGGTGGTGCGCGCATCTGCTCATGAACAATTTGCAAGGCTCCTTTTGAATCATGATGAGGAGCTGGAATTGACGTTTGAATCACTCCCAGGAGAATGTGAAGTTACAGTTCCAGTTGACTCCTCAGACCCCTTGAGTAGATTCTCTGAATCAGTTGCTTATGAAAATGTCTCTTCAGTTGCGGAAGACAGATGGAGTGAAGAGGGAAAAGCTTTTCAGGAAGTAATATCAGAAGCCTCGGTAAAAATGACTTTGGAGTCAAATATTTCAACTCCAGGAAATTTGATAGCATTGGATGATACTGAATCAAAAGATTCGGGAGTTTTGCCTAGTTCCAGTAGTGATGAAATGGTTGCTGTGTGCAAAGTTTCCCCAACACCTCCCCATGCGGTGCAAACTGTGGCTGAGCCAGTCTCTTCTAAGTTAGCTGCAGTACATCATGTTTCTCAAGCTATCAAGTCGCTCAGATGGATGCACCAGCTGCAAAGTTCTGATTCAGAGTTGCTTGACGAAGGCAGTTATTTTGATGGGCCACCTTCCTCGATGAACTTTTCTGTTTGTGCATGTGGTGATGCTGATTGTATCGAAGTTTGCGACATCCGACAGTGGCTACCAACATCAAAAGTGGATGAAAAATTGTGGAAACTAGTTCTTCTTCTTGGAGAATCTTATTTGGCACTAGGACAAGCTTATAAGGAGGATAAACAGCTGCATCAAGCTTTGAAGGTAGTAGAATTAGCATGTGCTGTATACGGATCAATGCCACAGTTCTTGGAAGACAGTAGGTTTATTTCCTCAATGGTTACTTATTCATCCTCAATAAAATGCAATGATGGAGATGAGAAGATGATATCGTGTGTTAGCAACAGAAAAGAAGTGAAATCCAGCTCCAATGACAGGTTTCTTGCTTATGAGCAGTTTTCTTCTACGTACCTCTTTTGGGCCAAGGCATGGACACTGGTTGGTGATGTTTATGTTGAGTTCCATTTCATGAAGGGTAAAGTGCTCTCAAATCAATCAGAGACAAAATCTTCTGCTAGAGAGTTGAGAATATCAACAGAGGTCGTGAAAGAAGTCCAGAGGCTGAAGAAGAAGCTGGGGCAGCATAATCAGAACTGCAGTTCATGCTCCTTGGTGAATTGCAGCTGCCAGAGTGATAGGGCAAGTAGCGGTAGCAGTGCAAGCAGTAGCGGTGGAGATAAACACTCTGTAGCTTATGGTAGAAAGCACAGTAAAAGATCCCATGCTAAGGGTGCCACCTACTCACTCATGGGAGATTCTGATGATGGCCAGACACATCACAAAGAGAAAAGTAGGAAGAATTCTGGAGAATATCCTCAGCTTGGCAGAGGTGATAATGATACTGCAATAGAAGCTTCTGGTATTGCAGTTGATAAGCATGGGATTAATTCCTTGGCAGATACTAATTCTGATGTATTAGAGGGTGGTTTGGAAACACATGATGCAGGTTCCATTTTGCCTTCTCAAAGTGAAACTACTTCAAAAGAAAAACCTAAACCAAATAAAGGAGGGATATTTAAATATATTAGCAATCCTGCTGTCAGAGATGCAGAATACAATCTTTCTGCTGCTTTAAGTTGTTACCAAGAAGCTAGAAAGGCATTGAGTGGACTTCCTACTGGCTCAGCAGAACTTCAATCTGTAATTAAAAAGATAGGGTGGGTTTGTAACGAAATGGGTCGGAATAGGCTAGAAGGAAAAGAGTTGAACAAAGCTGAACTTGCATTTGCAGATGCCATAGATGCGTTCAGAGAAGTTTCTGACCATGCCAACATCATATTAATTAATTGTAATTTGGGTCATGGTAGACGAGCTTTGGCTGAAGAGATGGTGTCCAAGATGGAAAATCTCAAATCACATCCAATCTTCCAGAATGCATACAAGGAAGCTCTGCAAACTGCAAAACTAGAATACAGTGAATCCCTAAGATATTATGGGGCAGCAAGAGCAGAACTAAATGCTATTGTGGAAGAGGATGATTCGGTGCCAACTGTCTTGAGAAATGAAGTTCAGACTCAGTTTGCTCATACATATTTGAAGCTTGGCATGCTTTTGGCTAAAGAAGATGTTACCACAAGAGTTTATGAAAATGGAGCATTGGAAGATATGCCTGTTGTTACTATTAGTCCGAATGAAAAAAGAGACAGGAAAGAAGTGAGGAAGCATGAGATTTCAGCTAATGATGCCATTAGGGAGGCATTGACTGTGTATGAATCTCTGGGTCAATTACGGAAACAAGAAGCTGCATATGCATACTCTCAACTTGCTAGCTACCAGAGGGATTGCTGTTTGAAATTCTTGAATTTGGATCTAAAGAATACCACTTTAAATAAAAATGGAAACAGCAATCTTCAGCGGGTGAAGCAATATGCATGCCTGGCTGAGAGGAACTGGCAAAAAGCAATGGACTTCTACAGTCCTAAGACACATCCTGCCATGCATTTGACTATTCTTATTGAGAGATCAGCTCTTTCATTGAGCCTCTCCAGCACCTTACACTCAAATGTGGTACGTTCTTCGACCATTTTTTGCTATATGAGATCCTAATATTCCCATCCTTACTTTCTGACGTGATGCATCCAAGTCTGAATTTCTCAAGAAACAGCAAATATTTCGTGGCCTTTTTCTTTAGGATGACATAGGTTTGAGTTTTTAAAGAAGTTCCATTAACAGCTAATAGAGAAGACAGATTTCGGTGATAAAGAGGGATCTGTTGACATGGTGTAATCTAGTATTTATTGATCAAGTAGACTGAATGTTGGGATAGGAATATAGAGGTGGAGAGGACAAAGATGATTGTCTCAGCAAAAAAATCTAAACGATTCGTACTCACTATCTTACTGCTGTTTCCTTTTGGTCTCTCTTGCCCTCCTGAGCCATGACTGGTTATCAGTTTTAATCTCAGCAACTTTCTTAAAGATGAAAGGTAGCTCATCTATACCAGTGTAATGGGGACTTTTTGTGACTTTTATTCCTATTTCCACTATCATTTTCATCAGAAGCCATGTATAGCCATCTTGTGATGAAGAGCTGCTGTATGTAATGGTAATTTAGGAACCATTTCATTGCGCCCACGCCCTGCAACCATGTTGTTTGAGCCTTTTTCAGATCCTTTATTTTTATTTTTATTTTAATCTTTATGACTGCATTCTTATCACAGTTACTGGAGAGGCACTGATTAATTGCTTTTGTTCCAGATGCTAGAATCAGCTCTAGCTCGCATGCTTGAAGGACGTCATATATCCGATGCAATATCAAATTCTTTCGGGACTGATTATCCTGAGATAAATTCCAAATTCTGGGGTCAACTACAGATGCTCTTAAAGAAAATGCTGTCCTTGGCACTCTCTGCAAATGCAAACAAGCCTGCTGCTTTTGCACAGCCAATTCCATCGTCGAGCAAGTGCGGAGATGCTGGAAAACTCAGGGAGCTCTACAAAATGTCCTTGAAGTCTTCTAAGTTAAGTCAATTACATGCTATGCACACCCTATGGACATCGTAGTTTGAAGCATCTGCATTCTAGTCTTAATTATTTGCTCCTCAAATTGCAAAGTGGCAGAGTGCCTGTATATAACAAGTTTCTGGTAGTGTGTTTTATAGTATCTTATACCTTAGCAGCCAATAAACACTTTAAAGGACTTGAAATATAGTGTCTTCAATAGGATTCCAGAAGAACTGAATTGAAGAATTAGATATTGATAGGATCTCTTTTTCCTTTTTTTTCCCTAGTTTTCATGCACCTAAACCTTATACTCTTAAGACCCTAAACCCTAGACCTACACATGTAGTAATTGTTTTAAGAATGTGCATAGAGAAAACTGAAGTCCTCTTTAGACTAATGTGAATGTATGAACGTAATGCAACATGTAATATTTTTTTTTTAAAAAATAGAGTATCCTATCCTATCCTATTGTATTTATTTATTTTGGGAATTAAGAATCAGTGTTATTACATGATGCATTAATTTTTTGTATTTAGCTAAATTAACTCCATATGCATCCATTAAATTCTAATTTAGCAGTGCTAAGATGTTACACGCTATATGACGTAATTGAATATAGCTAGTCTAGATGCTTAAAAAATATCAATAGAACAAATCCTATGGCTTTTAATTCAGTCTTCAGTCTCCGAACTGAAGAACTACAACGAAAACAAAAGGTTTCAAACAGAACTAAGTTACAGGAGTAATTTTTATCGCTCAAGTCTGGGCCAACATTAGTTCCAATCGAAAAATAAAAAGAAATTAAACTTTAAACCCTTTGAATGTTCAAATGCCATTTGCTGAACCCTCGACTAAAAATATAATTTTCATTGATTCTGTTTCATTAAACTTTAAACCCTTTTATTCAGACAAAATATTAATTGCCCAATCTTGTCAGTCTCCTCAAATATGTAATAGCTATATTATTGGAGCCTCCATTGTCTATCACAACAATAAAAATCTTATCAGTTTCTCATTCTAACAAACATTTCTTAATTACTTGGCCAATTAGCTCACCCTTATAAAAGTTTAAAATTATTTTATGCAAATTACAATCATAATCATTATCAATCCAATGACCTATAAAAAACATATAGTTAATAATTTGATTTAATGTCCAATTATTAGTTGTTAAGCATACACGTAACCCTAATAGTTTCTTTAATTTCTTCTTTTCTCCATAAATTTTCAAACAATCTTTTTCAGTAGTAAAATGAAAAGTAACATCAAATTCTGACAAAATAATGTAAAAAGTAACTCATTTTTTTAGTGCTTGTGTACTCATTATAATTATAACGTTTTGTCTGCTTAAGTTCAAACATCTAAGTACTTTTCACAATACTTCCATGCAGCTCTAAGAGCTTCAAAATCACTTTCAAGATCCGAAATTTGTGATTTTTTTCTATATACCAGCCGCATTTCTTTTCTTAGATCCAGAGGATGGAGGTTTTTACCATTAGGATCAGTGGTAGGACATGGAACTAGTAAAGGATCTAAACTTGCTATAGCCATTGTAAGATCTTCATTGTTTGCTTGAACTGAGGTAATGATTGCTACATTGCAATCCTCACGGTTTTTCATCTGAGATTAACAACAACAACAAATCAACAATCATAATTGATAACTAATAATAACAATATTAAAACTAACTGAATTTCATTTTCAAAATATTACAAAAATAATCATATTATCTTCTTGATCTTATCTTGCAATTGAACGGTTCATGAGTTCAAGTAGTGTTGAGACTATCTATTGTCCCCCACTCACTTTTTAGCTGAACTCGAAGCCTTCACAACTTTTTATCTATCGACTGACAAGTCCAGTGTTCATCTATCTGACAAATAACACGCGAGCATGTTCATCAATTAGGCAATCCATACAATGAAAGTAACAGGATTTATTATCACAGTAGCAAGCATTTTTGTACATTTTCTGCAGTTCGCACAGAATGTGACAAATGCCACTATGTCTCAAAATATTACATCTACAACAATGTCAGAGTCTTGTGGCCAGAAAGTCAACGGTGTTGGCATCTGTTTCTGTGGTTAAACCACAATGATAAATGAGATGCTATTGTGAAGCTTCAATTGGGTAACTTAAGAACAACATAATCCTCCCAACTCAGAAAAGGGCTAGCTTTCAGAATTTAGCTTTTCCAATTTCTGCTGTTTCAAGTTCGTAGCTGCACAAACTATTGCCTTCATTTAGCAATCTGAGGTTGCATTTTCAACCCCCAAAGCATCAGCCAGATTAAAGTTCAGGTTGCTTCTCATGGTTCTGGTCCTCCCAACTCCTCCATCACCCTTTCTCATCATTGCAGCAAACTCCCCATAATCTATCCTCCCATCCTGTAAAAAGTGACATATTAGCAACATTGCGTTTAGGACTTGAAACTTAAAAGATATTATGCTTAGCAAAAGAAGTGCCCGTTATATTATTCAATATGAAACACAGAATAAACCTTTGAAGAGAAAATGCAAGATTTTCCTACCACTTATCTAGATTTTGTTTTCCATTTATTATCTGTGCGTTCGTCTGGAAGAATCATCATGATCCAGAAAATCAATTTCCTCCTTGCTAATTAATAGCTGCTTAAATCTCATATGTGCAGACAAAGGGCTTCTTCGACCAAACTTCAAGCCCACAAGCAAAACCTTAATTATACTTTGTGGCTAAAATTACCATCATTATGCTTTTATCTGAATGTAAGAGATCAGATAGGTAAAATATTTTAAGTCATTATTAAGGCACCCCTTATAGTATCAGTGTCTATTCACTTTGGTCCCTGAAATTTAATTTCTTGCAATTTTAACCCAAATGGACCCTAAACTTTGATATTTCTTCACCATATATGTACGTATGGAACTCATAAAGAAGGGGTTTTGGTGTGACAATAATGGCAGTGATGATGAAGGTGATATATACTAAGTACTAGGATTAAATAGGAAAGTGGGATTATTAGATGTGGACCAAAGATAAACATACAGACTTACATTGTCTTGATCAATTTCTTTGATTATCTCATCCAGATGTACATCACCAAGACCAAAATCTTTGCAGGCCTGTTGAAGTTCATCAATCGTGATGTAGCCACTACCATCCTTGTCAAAATAGGAGAAAGCTGCGACCAAATTGTCCTCTCTCTCCATCTTATTTAAGTGCAAAGTAGCAGCAAGAAATTCACCATAGTCTATGGTTCCACTGTTGTCTATATCAGCCTGTAGAAGTTTTCGTGCATGGTTAGCAAAACATATCAGCAGCTATCCAGAAAATCTCGTTAGCAATATAAAAAAAAATCATGTTTAGACTGTTAGGCACAAAAGCAAAGAGATAATAAAAAGATTTTTTAAATTTTTTATCCAGTTTCTTGTAGGTGTTTACCGCATCCATCAAATCCTTGATTTCAGTTTCTGTCATCTGAGAACCAACTCTCTTCAAACCGTGTTTAAGTTCTTCGAATGTTATTGTCCCACTATTGTCTGTGTCAATCATCTTAAACAACTCTTTCAAACCACCAATTTCTTCTTCAGAAAGCCTTTCTGCTATGACCTACAAAAAAAGAAATTCCCAATACCAAGAATGAAAGCACCATTTATATAATTATCAGAAAATAGCTGTCTTATCGTAGAAAGCCAACAAAGAGAAATGGTTTTGACCACCAAGTTTCACAACAGCTTCTACAGAACACAACTAGAGATAACAGAGAACAGGAGACCCAATATTTTATCATAGCATGCAGTTCCATTCTTAAGTCGAACAAAATGTCTAAACTGGGTGAACATTGAAGGATATATTCTCTCTTTCCCGCTCCTTCCATTCCTTGCACATCACAGAAAGCTATTAATGGTTGAATTGTTCTAAGAATAGAGAGTATAAGTAGCATTGAGATGATCCCTTGAAGAGATTATAAATCAAATGAGTATGTGTGTTTTTTAACATGCTAATCGCTTAAAGAATGCGATCCTAAGAAAAAACCACATATGGTGCCTTCAGCTCTGTGCATCCAATCCTCCAATGGAAGGTGCCACACGGGCATGAAGACATTGGGGAACCAGATAAACAGTGCCTAGCATAATGAAAGTTCTGTCCTCAGTAATGCTTGCTTTATCTGTCAAGTTTCTCAAACAATGCACAGGATGCCTGAGATATCAATTGTCTATAAAAGATGCAGTACATCACAGCATCTTCTTCGGAAGATTTATCACATCACAACTCTATCAATGATTGTAACTTTCTCCTGATCTCAGCATCTCAGTTGCTTATTATCTGGATATTACAAATTTTCATAATTTTGAGGTTTAAATAAAAGTTCTTCAACACTAGCAAGCCACTATACATAAAAATTCATTCAGTTTATCCTACTATTAAAACTTAATTTTAGTTGTTTGCCTCTTTTTCCCATGAATATTACTTAAAGCAGATGCTTTTCACTTTCTAAAAATTAACTGAATCATTAAGTTGATTATCAAATTCCTGTCATTAAATTTCCTATGCTTACAGAAGTCTATTTGGAAAATGGTAGCAGGAAAAGCAAGGATAAGACATACACGCAAAGCCATCTTTTTAAGTTTATTCATCGCTGAGAAATGCTTCAGACGTGACAATACTGCAGAATCAAGAGGTTTGTCTGGAGCAACTCTGTCATCTACAATCCATGGGTTACCTGATAATACAAACAATCGCTTTCATGTCTTGAACAAGATAAAAAAACTTTAGCAAGGTTAGTAAATATCTGCGTTCTTACTAGCTACATAAAGTCCAAAACTAATAATATCCCGATGCAAAAGAATGAAACCACTTACACAAGACTTCATGAGCAGTAATCCTTTGCTTCGGGTCCCTGTCAAGCATCTTTCTGATCAAATCTTTGGCACTTTCTGAGATATTTGGCCACGGATCAGATTCTAAATCTAGTTTTCCTTGTAAAATCTGTCTGAAGATTCCTGAATCGGTTTCTGCAAGTAGTAGGGAAAGTTAAATTCACTTCGTTGCAAGACTAGAACTGCAGAGAATGAGAGAAAATATGAATTAGGATCGCTACCTGCCCAAAAAGGCGGAACTCCACTTAATAAGATGTAAAGGATAACACCCGCACTCCAGACATCTGCTTGAGGACCATAGTGCTTAAGCAAAACCTCTGGTGCAACATAATACGGACTCCCAACTACATCATAAAAATATTGTCCTGTAGGCAAAAGGAATAGGAGAGAAATTAGCAAACCATACATCTTTGATGAAGCACCATTCAGAAACCAAGGAAACGTTTATGAATACACGTCATTCCTAGCAACTTAAAATTTATAAATATTTATTCCAAGACAACAAAGAATGCAAGATTACCAATCACACACTAAGGTTCAAGATCAAAACAAAAAAGAAAAAAGAAACCTCTCTATACAAGATAAGAGAGATCAAAACCACAATTTCTTCTTGAGAAACAACGCCACAAGAAGTAAAGAAAAAACAACCTGGCTTGTAAAAGACAGAAAGGCCAAAATCTGTAGTCTTGAGCTTGGCATCATCACCAGGTTTATCAAACAAGAAATTCTCAGGCTTAAGATCTCTATGCATAACCCCCAAACAATGACAATACTCAACCACCCCAATTATGTTTTTGGTCAATTTAGCAGCCTCTTTCTCGCTATAATGACCCTTTGCCACGATCCTATCAAAAAGCTCACCACCTGCACATAACTCCATAACCAAATGTACAAACATGGAATCCTCATAAGTATCCTTTATTTGCACCACATTTGCTTGCCCTGATAAATGGTGCATGATCTGAATCTCTCTATAAACATCCTCATAGTCTTCTCTACATAAAAGTTTCCTCTTTGAAATTGATTTGCAGGCATAAAGAGCGCTGCTTGCTTTATGCGTACATAGATACGTGATTCCAAATTGACCTTGTCCTAGTTTCTTGCCAAACAAATAATGGTCTCTAAGTCTTGGGGTTTGATGTGGCAAAACTGAAGTTGCGGGCTTTCTTGTTGTTGGTCGTGCTCTTGATGCTGGTGGTGCTGCTGAAGATGGTCGTTGTTGTTGTGGTGGTGGTGCTCTGCTGGTTTCTTCATTCATTTTTTTGGAAAAGTTTGAACCTTTTTCGGTTTTTTTTGGTTTCTCTCAATTCTTGAGGAAAGGAAGGAAGGGAAGGGACTGGTTGTTCTTGTTTGAGTTTGATATTATGGGAGCTGAAGTGGCATTCCAATTCAGGATGATTTTTTTTTATTATTGCAAGATTTTTGGGGCTCAATTTTATTTGTGGAAACAATTAAACAAATAGTTTTCGCTAACAGGTCATCATATCACCGTTCATGGAAAGTAGATTATGTAGGACCTTACTCTACAATTATTATTTTTTTCTTTAAGTTTCAATTAATTTTAACTTTTATTTATGTAGTTATTTATCAAGTTGAACTCAGGGTAAAATTTAACAAAATAATTTTAGTTTTTTTTTAAAAAAAAAATTGTCTCCAATCAAGTTGTTTTATTAAAAAATAAAACGTAATTGAGATTGATCAAATAAATTCACAATCCAAGCTTTAAATTAGGTTTGAATTCTTAAGACCCATTTGATAACTATGCTTATTTATTATGGAGTTACAATGGTGAAACAAATGGGAAGCAAAATAGAGAAAATTCATTAAGAAAAAGGTGTTTTTTTTTTTTTTTTTTTAATATCCCTGCTCATTTTCTTACAAAAAATAGGGTAAGAATGTTTGAAACAAGATTATTCATGTTTTTTTGGATTAATATGGTATCCAGGTATTATTCTTGATTTGTGGCGTTGATTGAATCATTTTTACCATCCTCACAAAGTATGCTGATTGGAATAACACCCTCTTTTTTTTTCCCAAAGTGCCTCATTAATTTTTAACATCCACACATGTAGAGATTTGCTTTGGCAGACATGAACTGGCGAAAGAAAGTCGAGACAAAGAGCTATGTCTCCCCAACTTGCTCTTGATGCTAAAATTACGCGAATCTCAAACTTAAGAATAAACGAAAAACGCCAGATACTGAACTTCTGATGGAGATCATATTCATAACATATTAAAGCAATGTAAAAAACTATACGAGATTTAGATCCAGAACTTTATTAATATGTCAAACGTTGCAGTACAAACACAGGACACGGGATAAACTTGTTCATACACGAAGGAAGAGTTGGGGAAGGCTTTAACAGCTTTTTAATGCAGCCTCCCAATCCCAGGTCCTGTATGCAGCTGAAGTTTCTTGCTGGGGACAACCTGAAGAACACCTGGAAGTTCTGCAACGAAAAGCATATGATCATGAATATAAAGAAAGATTTGTCAAGTAAATCGTTAATGGCAGCAAAGGTCACTTGTAAATATATCAAATGCAAAATGCTACATAAAATTAAACAACGTCAAAAACATTCAACACACGCAATAGAACAGAGTTGTTTACATGCACTCAAACCACTAAATACAATATATTTCGTTCAAGAAAGAAGATGCTCTCCATATGATGCCAACAATCATACACCCTATATCAGCTTCAGATCCGTTCAGCAAGAGAGGCATCATATGCATTTGAAATCAGTTGTGTAGTGAACAAAATAATGAAAGACAATTAAACAGGTTTTAGTTGATTTTACTCAAGTGTATAGATTGAAAGTAAATGGTAAGAACACGAAAAGAACAAGCTTCCATGCATAATTCAAGCATATAGGGTATTATAACAGCTAATGGAAATCAGAATTCACGACATCCATAATCCATGAATAAATTCTTGCAAAATTCTTATTTAAATGGCCTAAATAATAAACCTGGGAGCTTGGATATAAAAAAATATAAAAAAAATCAGGGAACCTTTACTATTATCAAAGAAAACCTCAAATTCACATTGTATGATCAACAATCTCAATTTTTTTTTCATGAAAAAAGATCCCATTAACTTATGAAATCATTTCAATTAAAAAAAAAACTAGAACAGAGAAGCATACTTGAGATTTGTTCAACTTGTTGTGGTGTCAGCTTGGCAGAGAATCCACTCGCTGCTGTCTTATAACTATAAAGCAAAGCCTCCTTTGCAGCATCCTCGCTATAGACACACACAACACAAAACCCCTTAAAATCCAAAGCATAAATAAATATCTATACAGATCTGAATTATAACACCATACAGTACAGTACCTGCCAAGAACAGAGGCGAGGGTTCGGATATGGTAAGCCTCAGGCTCCTCGTCCTGAGGTCTCTCGGTATAGACAATCTGAACCGATGCTGTTGATGATGAATCAGCCGTTGAAGGAACAGACTCGGCCATTCTGATTACAAAGATCAAAGCCAACAACAAAATCAACGGTGATGATGATGAGAAAGAGAAGGGAAATTTGGTTCTTCTGAGCATATTAGATTTTGAGCTCTGCTTCATCTTCTTTTATTTATAAACAGAAAGAAAGTTATGGATAAAATCTAAATAATTCAAAAGGATTACACTTCGCTTGAGGCTTAGCAACGGAGTTTCCTTTGTAGTTTAATCTTCGGGATCCCCGCCGTGTGAGGTAGACAACCGTCGGCTTCTTACGCGTTACGTGGCTTTTGTTTTTTCTCTTTCAATTTGTTTCATTTACAATTTTCGTTATTCACTAAATTATTCATTGACAGTTATTTTCCAAGGACACCTCAATTAGGTCCTCGAATTAATTTTTAATTTTTTTGATATACTGATATGAAAAAAATATTAAATTTTATTTATATTTTTTAAAAAATAAATAACAAAAACATTTCTAAAAAAATAGCTTATTATTAAGTTTATAAGAAATTTATAATTAGTTACATTTTTAATTTTTGCAGGACATAAAAGAAATTTAAATCATGAGACATAACTAGCATTTGTTTTAACGTCTAAAAATTCACAACCATTATTAATTACTTAATGTTCATAATGAAAAAAAATAACCTAAGGTTTGGTATCACCAATAATAAAATATGCTCTCTTATTTGCCATTAAAATCCAAAAATAGAGCATACAATGTGAAATAAAAATAAATTAAATAATAAAAATAAATTTATAATTTGTTTGGGAGAGTGGGTGTGGTTGTTTTTTAAAATATTTTTTATGCTAAAATATATTTAAATAATATTTTTATTTTTATTTTTTAAAATATTATTTTTAAGATCAGCGTATTAAAATAATTTAAAATATAAAAAAAATTAATTTTTAGTAAAAACATTTAAACTTTTTAAAAATATAAGTTGATCTATATTTTCAAATACTTTTGTAATCTCGATGCATAAAAACTTGTTTGAGATACATTTATGCAAATTAAAAAATTAAAAAATACTTTCAGAAGTTATTAAAAAAAGGAGTTCTTAATAAATACTTGCATTAATTTGAGGAAATTTACCAATTCACAACCTTAAAATAATAATAAAAAAAGATTAAAAAAATATTTAAGAGTTTTCAAGGGTATATTAGTAATTGAATTGTAAACGGATAGGATAAGTCAGTCCATGAATGACCCAAGCTACCCAGCTTCAAAGCCAAAACTAGAGAATAGCTCAAAAGGGGGAGAGCTTTTTTATGCTCTCACTTCTCCAAAATGGCTGCTTCTTCTTCTACAGCACTAGTGGCTCTCTGTTCTTCGTTAACCACTCAATGCAAAATCTCCAAAAGCCAAAACCTTCCTCTCTCCACAACCCTTTGTCTCTCTAAACCCAATTTTGGGTCTTTCTCAAACACCACTAAGAAGCTCTCCTCTCCTCTTATTTTCTCTAAAAGACCTACATTTTTTGCCAGGCCCAAAGTCTCTGAATCTGAAGCTCCTGTTGTTGAAGCAGAGACTGAAGTACCTGTGTCAGAGGCTAACCCTGAGACTGCTGCCACGCAGATTGTTGAGGTTGCTAAGGAAGAACCACCTAAGCGTGAGGAGATTTTTGCTGTTGTTATGGTGAGTATTGAATGGGAGTTGAAATTCTTGTTTTTGGCATTTTAAATTTTTGTTTTTGATTGATATTGATGTTTTTGGTTGATTTTGTGTGCCCAGATGGGTTTTTTGTTTTGTTTTTGTTTGTGTAATTTTATGGTTAGCTAGATGGTTTTCTGGTGAACTTATA
Organism: Populus alba x Populus glandulosa; assembly: GCA_033617975.1. Lineage (NCBI taxonomy): Eukaryota > Viridiplantae > Streptophyta > Magnoliopsida > Malpighiales > Salicaceae > Populus > Populus alba x Populus glandulosa. The sequence goes on from CM066161.1 coordinate 14,035,580, forward strand.
ATCCTGCTGCCATTTGTGCCTTAGAAGACTAATAGTTTACTCATCAACGACTGATGTGTGTTTTTTATCCAACGATGAATGCAATGTTATTGAGGTTTTCAAGAAGATTTATTGTTGTTCTATTATGGTTTCCCTGCTAGTCACCTTTTGCATAATTTGGCCTGCTTAATGATCCGGGGAAGGGTTTCAATTCTTTTTACAGGTAGGATCTCGCCAGTATATTGTTATACCAGGGCGATGGCTCTATGTTCAGAGGCTAAAAGGTGCAAATGTCAATGACAAGGTATAGTTTGCTATCATTTTCTTTGTAGATCTTAAGTAGTTAAAATGGTTTCCAAGTTTGTTGCAACCCCCTACGTAGCTAGTATGTGTTGTTTGCTTATGTGGTAAGAATTGTTCTCGTGTCTACTCAAACTTTGATTTGGGGTTGCCAAAGGAGATTTCTCTCTCTCTCTGTAATGGTGAATGTGAAGCTCCAATCTCAGTAGCATCTTCAAATGCACGCATGATTTCTGATCAAACAAGATGAGAATACTGCTTACTGCCGGTGATTCTAATTACATGAAATTCTGTGCATTTGCCAATATTTTATACAGTGATCATATTCTCTTACACAGAAATTTCTCCTCTTTTATGAGGCAATTTCAACAGTGCATTTGGTTGAATTCCGAAAGCTTTGATTTAAAAGCGTTCTTTCCAAATTTTTATCATGTTTTCGATAACCCCACATGCTGTATTTCCTAGGATAACTTTTTTTGGATCACTGCTGAACCAGATGTTGCAAAATTGCTTGAGTTATCTAGGACTTAGCCATGACTGGATTTCATGGATATCTGTTCATGCCAAGAACCAAAAGGCAATGCTTTTGATAAACCAAAGGCATTGTCTTTGGTAACCAAAGATACCAAAAAAAAAAAAGTTTTTCATTAGAAAAAAAAAAAAAACCCTTTAGAGAAACCATCTGCTGGAAGGTCAGATCAATTAGCTGGTTCGCTTATGTGTCTAATCCTTCATGGGAAGGAAATGATATGCTTCCGTTAGATGCAAGAACTATTTATTTCTACTACATCCTGAAGATTTGTCCGAGGAGAGGTCTAGATGGCTTTCAGAAAAGCCTGAAGCCAGGTGCCCAATTCTTGGAAGACTGTCCATAGTTTAACATGTTCTGTACATGCAGCATCCTAAAACTAAAACCATCACAACTAAATTATGTCCAATTCTTACTCAAGGATAGAACTTGGGAGATTTTCTTTAGTAAGTTGAATGTCACGTGGTTTTGCTTAATATGACCTCTGGTGTTTCATCCAGCTTTCATTGCTATGTAATTTTTCTTCCTTTTAGAATCTTACTTCATCCTATTTCTTCTCTGCCTCCATAAAGAAGAAATCTTGGTGCTGCTCCTATTTCTTAGGATTTTCTTTGTTGTTAATAAAAAAAGGTGATACTCAACCATGGAATTTATTCATCAATATGCAAGATTGCACACTTTTGTGATGATAGAAAGGATCTAATTGATTATTCCCTTTTCCTATTAGAGAAACATTATGTAACTGGTTTTGGCTCTAGTTTCTTTCAAAGTTTGCATTTTGCATTGATTTAAAAGTTCAACCTTTGATTCTTCTGCAGATAGTTTTGAATAAGGTGTTACTTGTGGGAACAAGAACAAGTGCCTATATTGGAAAACCAGTGGTGACGAATGCTTCTGTTCATGCCGTAGTTGAAGAGCAGGTAGGTTTTATGACTCTGGTTATATGTATCTTTTCTTTCAGGTGACCTGTGCTTTCATTATTTTTTTCCTGCGCCTTTCTTTAGGTTCCCTAATTTTTCACTTGTATAACAATTGCAGGGATTAGATGCTAAAAAGGTTGTCTTCAAATATAAGAGGAAGAAGAACTATAGGAGAAATATTGGTCATCGACAGGTATATCTAATATCTTCTCACTTCAAGCATACACATGCAAAGTAACCACAAAAAAAAAAAAAAATTCTTATTGCTTCATTATTCTTATTCTCTATAAAAATAATGCATGAGACAATTTTATTTCATCTTTAACTTTTTATGTTCATATTTTATTTTATTTTCTTTTATTGTATAAGAACGAGGAAATAAAATAATGCTCTTGGTCTTACTTGGGTGGCAGTTGGGGTTTTGTGGTTTCAAATCTCAGTCATACCATTACATAAATAAAGTCCAGTTTCCAAAATTCCAGTTAAATTCGCTCAAGTTCAGTAGCCAATAGAAAATTTGCCTTTTACCTCAAGTTTTCTCCTACCTCTCCTTGTTAAAACTATACTCTTTTGTTGTTCTTTTTTTTATTATTGTTTTTAATCATCCCTTCCACTCAAATTAGACCATGGGTTGCCACTAAATGAGACAGGGTCGCAATCATTTTCACTAACCTTGATAATTGAAATTTAAATGAAAGATGACTCCCTTTGTTCTTTTTTCTACTTTGATTGATAGAAATGACCTTCTACTGCCTGATATTTTTAAAAAATGCTCTGACTCAATCATGCAGCCAAATACTCGGATAAGGATAACAGGCATCACTGGCTATCAAGACTACCCAGTATCTACTCTTGATTCATAAGATTTCCCGCGGAGTTTTGGATGAATGCTTGAAGTTCAGCTCTTGATACTTTGTGAAGTTGCTCTTTTACTTTTGGTGTTGTTGAAATCCCCCTTAAAGGGCAATGATGTTGAATTATGAGAATCGATTTTGCATAAATGAATTATTTGCAGTATGCAAGAATGTAGTGTGGCATGCTTATACATCCGTGAGAGCACACTGGTGGATTGTCGATGATTTTCACGTGGTCTCATGGGTAAAGACTTTCGTGGTCTCCATGAATTATCCAAATCTTTGGATGGAACCCTATATCCCTTTCTTTTCTTTCTCATCTTGCTATCTCTCCGCAGCTGGTTTCTTGATGATTCTTCATTTTTTTGGTATTTTCTCTGCAGTAGTGATGTGAAACTCCATTGTTATCATCTCGCCATATAATGACTCGCTTTAGCAAATTCGTGCCAGGTTGTCATAATATTCAATCTTTGTTCTTCAGCACACCATTCTGAATAAGGTGTCAATGGCAGGAACAACAACCAGTGCCTACATTACGTGGAGGTTTAACTCATTAACTCTTGTTTTTTTTCCTTTAATACAGTCTCCTCTACCCAATTTATGCCACCATTCCAAAGTAAAGGGAAGAAATACAAACCCTTTCATTTTGGTATTTCCATTGCAACTGCTATGGAGTCGTAAAAGTCCAGCTCTCACGAATTTTTGTGCCATGTGGCTGATCTCAAGTCTGCTTGCATTCGGCTGTCCCAGCTTAACATTACAACGTATGTGACTTGTATTGTAGTTATAGTTTGAAAAAAATTATTTTTTATAAAGATTGATTTGGTATTTATATATATTTGGTTAAAATTATGGTTGAAATTAAGATTGAACAAAACAGTAGTTTAATGTGTTTAGTTAAAAATGATTTTCAAATTGAGATTGTAAAATAATTTAAATAGTGTCATTTAATAATATTAAACACTATTTTTTAAAAACATAAAACATAATTAAAAATAAAAAATAATTTTTTTTATTTTATTTTACTGAGTTGGACCCGATTCAATATATTTAGCTTTAAACCAGATCCATTCCAGTTGGATGAGTAGAGGGGGACTTCATTATTTATGTGAACAGTGAAATTCACTCTCCACAAAAACAGCCCTTAGTTGCTTGTTCTTACCCTATGTTGTAAATGCAGTAAACAATGAGATCCATGGAAAATAAATGTCATTTTTTTTTTTACTAAACATGTTGCTCCTACATATTACTTGAAACACAAACACTACCTCGTAAACAAATGGTCTCTACATGAGTTATCGCGGACCTAGATGATTAAGATTTAAATGAAGGAACACTTACTATATTCTTGCGCCTGTTTTGATTCACTATTATGAAACACAGACCACCCTAGTGGGTTGACATGGAATCTGGCCTGGTCGGGAGCTGATCTGGTGGGATCGGTTAAAAATTCAGGTGGACTTGAGACCTGGTGAAAACGTTATTGTTTTGACCTTTTTTTTTTAATTAACCCATGATCTGGATAAGATGAAACTACTGCTCAATGTGAAATCGAGATCTTGTTCATTTGCCAATATATAGACAGCAGGAGTATCACCAAACATGGGGCGTTTTTCCACAATTTCCAGGTAGAAACGCTTTCAGAGACACCTGTTTGCTGGCCAAATCGATTGACAGATTTTCTTAGGTTTTCAATACCTTACGAGGAACCGATGTGCGTCTCTTAACATGACAAGGCTATTCATCGCATTTACGTCCTGAGAATTACAAGGGGAGGTCTGGATTGCTCGACAGTTTTCAGAAATCTCATAGGCCAGGTGCCCAGGAACAAGGACTATACAGTCTTTCATCCTGTTCCTGAGTTGCTGTAAAACTGACTTAATTATGTCCAGTTCTTGCACAAGTTGTTGCATTCACAACATTTGTCATCCCACATTGCTTGAATGCATTTCATGGCAAATGCTCATGTTTCTGCTCTAGTCCTCTATTGATTAATGAATAGGCAAAACCAGAAGGGCATATGATCCTATTGGCAATACTATCTCAGTATAGTTCTTAAATAAATGTATCAACAGCAATACAAGTATACAACCCAGCCTTAATCTTTCAAGATTCTTTCAAGGATTACAAGGGATTACAACACCTTCCTAGAGCATTGCTGGCTCCCAACTGTACAAATAATCCATATTGGGAGATCATTGAATTAACATTTCATGGGAAAATAAAATATATATATTATAAGAGATTATGCATGAATTTTATACTTTATCGTCATCATAGGGGAGAATAATCAACCCATCTGTATCACAAACGAAGCAGGTGTCATGTAATTTGTGGCAAAAAGAAGGATGCCACTCTGCAGCATTTTTCAGATCCTTTAAGCAAGCAGCAAGAGATGTCTCTTAAGCTGGCTTTGGCGGGGAGACTGGCCAATACAACCTTCACTCATATATTCGCTTTCTCTTTAGAAGGGTAGGGAATATGGAAATGGACCCAATAATGAAGAGCACAGACAAAGTTTTGAAATCGTATAGATCCTTTACTGACTTGAGATCCCCAAGAGCAAGGCCGGCCTGATATTGGGAAAGAGGCAGCAACACAATTAGCAAGATGATGCATAGAAATGTTGGAACATCAGTTATTCATTTCAAACATCTCTAGGGCCTGGTAGCAGCGTTCTTGATGACAATGCTCATAAATATTGTTATTAGCAACTACAATTTATAGGACACTCCACTCAAAGTACTAAAGAAATTCACATTAAGAAAAACACTCCAGACAACTTTACTGCCACTACCAAGCTATTTCTAGTTCCAAACGTAGCAGAAGATCTATCACAACTATCATGCATAAAATTGATACATTTACATCAAGCAACAAATCCAGGAAGTTACTAATCTGTACATATCCAACACCTAACAAAGATGCACAAATAAACTTCTCCAATCTGAACTAATACTGATGATCTAATGAAATGAACTACTAACGATATGCAGCAAAAGGTTCCTCGCGAACTACCATGTGGTGCAATATTTGATGAATACATGTGAGAGTTTTGATGATAATCCAGAGATGATATGAAAACAAGCAACATAAATTTTTGAAAGGGAAAGCAATCACTATAGCAAGAACATGAATAAGTCTAACTTTAAAAAGAAAATCACAAAAGAAGTCAGGAACTAAGTAGAAAAACTCACCCTGACAGTGATATAGGAAGCAGGAATAAGACCCAATAAAGTAGCCAAAAAGAAAATATGAAAAGGTATGTCCACGATTGGAGATGCCAAATTGATAAAAAGATTGGGCAACGTTGGAGTTACTCTCAAGAAGAGCATGTAATTCAGTAGTTTTTCCCTTCTCTTAGCAATCTGAATTCCAAAAAGATTCAAATTAGGGTGGTATTGCTCAAATGTAGAGCAAATATATGAAAATTGTAGTAAAATTGTTAATTCCAAGTAAATTAAAAGAATAGTACCTCAGCCTGAAAAAATCTCAATTTTTCAGGCCACAACCAATTAACTAGAGGCCTGCCAATCAACTTGGACAAGAAAAAGCAGGAAGACGCTCCAGCTGTGGCATTGAAAACAACCAAAAAAATCCCCCTAACAACGCCAAAAAGAGCTCCAGCTAGCAATGACATGAAAATTGTTCCAGGAATCATAAAAGTCTGCATGAAGATATAAGTAGAGCAGTAGCCCAGAATGAATTGTGCTGGATATTCATTTGCATATGTTGTGAGATTGTCTCTGAAGCAAAATAGAGCAATGTAGTTCAGCAAAAGTACGTACAGTTAGAACAAGAATATAAAGAAGGTAATAGACAAGAACATTTAGCCACTAAATAGTAAAAAAAATTTTAACACAACAACGTTAGTACTACTTTTGAGGCTCTGACTGCCAAGCATGCAGGGCAAACATTTAGAAGATCAAAACCAACACACAGATTGTACATTACTAATCTACACAATTTATATAGACTAGTCAGGCTAAAATTGAGGATCTGATTCACCTCTCCAAATCTGCAGCATTGTAAAAATAATCTATAAAAACTCTCCCACTTCACCTAATGACTTAATCTGCCATAAAATTATGGTCAACATGTTGAACAAAGAAATTAGTTCATTTCATTTCCATGACCTCCACCATAGTCTCGAATGAAAGGACTAACTTAAATCCCATTCCTGAATTTCACCACGAACAACATAAATCCTTTCACTTCTAAATTTTCCAACTACTAACAATTGCACATGAAAAGCAAATTAAATCTATCAAATCAACCTTCAAGATGAAAAATTTAACTCCAATGCAACATCTCCCTATACTCAAAAATAACTTCCATCAATATTTAGCTGACTTTTTACCGTCAAATCCTTATGATTCACAAAAAAAAAAAAAAAAAAACAAACAAACAATCTGAGGAAAAAATCCCACATCTATCAATGCAATTTCAAACAATCAATTCACATATATAACCAAATAACCCTAAAAAACGAAAAAAAATTAAAACCCATCCAAATTTGAGCAATAAAGAAAAGAACGAAGAAAATTGAAATTAAAAGAAAATAGAAAAGGAGGGCATACTTGAGCAAGCGAAGATCTGAAATAGTACGAGGCAACTTGAGCTTGCCGTATTCAGCAGCAGGCATTGTCAAGTAGATACAAAACAATCCCGATGAAAAGACAAAAAAGACTCCGAGAGCAGCAGCTAATTCCCATCTTGTCAACGGAAATCTCTCAAATTTAGCTCTTTTAGCAGAGGGTGAATCGTCCACTTTAGCTTTCTCTTCATCTCTCATCGCTAACACCCTCCCCCTCTCGTTTCCTGTTGTTGTTTCACCACCTACTATATTCCTTGTCGATGCCATAAATTCATATAAGAAAAATAAAAAATTTCTGGCTTTTTCGGGGAATGATTTTGGGGTTTAATAGCGAATCATTTCATTGTTTTGAATTGAACCCATTTTGATTTGGGGCAAATAAATAATGGATTTTGAACAGAGATTTGATCTTGATGGTGAGCTTCTGAGAAATTTTGGATTTTGAATTCTGTTGTTTTTTTTTCTTCCTTTTTCAAAACAAAACCCTAGAGAGATAAACGGCAGGAACAGGGGGGGGCGAGACTAAAATTGAAACGGCAATGGCAATGTTTTTATTTTTCCATGGGCGTGTGTTTTTGAAGAGAAGGGAAAGAAACAGAAGGATTCTATTGGAAGGGAAGATAAATTTGATTTTTGAGTAATTTTCATGAGCAGTAGAGTTTGGTATAAAAAAAATTGAGTATTTTTTTAATTTTTAATTTTTGTATATGAGATTTTAAAAATAAAAAATTATTTTAATATATTTTTAAATAAAAATAATTTATTTTTTTATTTAAAAAAAAACCATTAAAAATTATGATTATTTATATAATAAGGGGTCATACTTTTTACTTCAAAATTTATTAGAATAAATTTATTTTTATTTTTAAAAAAATATTTTTAATATTAAAATATATTTAAAAATATTAATTTTAAAAAAAAAACATGCCTAAAAGGTGAATGGTGTGGAGGTTAGTTTTTGGAATTACAAATCTTATGATATGTCACTTTCGCAACTTTTTTTTTTCTTTTAATCTAATTTAATGATTAGAAAATAGGGAATTGAAATGAAGTTGATTTCCAAAGATTTTTTTGTTAGGTAAGCTATCTCTTTGCTACAAATAAATGGCGTCACGTGAGTCTTTCCGCGTTGACTTCGAGCTTATTTGGTGTTATTATAATAATTATTTTTTATTTAAAAATATATTAAAATAATAATAATATTATTATTTTTTAAATTTTATTTTTAATATTAATACATCAAAATAATCTAAATATATATATATATATATATATATTTTTAATAATTTTTAAAACGTAAAAATAAATAAAGCTGTAAACCCAATTTGCCATGTTAAAGATGTTAAACCAATTTAAAAAGAATATATATATAAATTCGAAACTTTAGGCTAAATTAGGTGTCTTCAATGTCATCTCAATCAATTTCTTCAGAGTTGATAAGATGATGTAAAAAGTAAATAGTGTGTTTTATTTAAAAAACTTTAACAAAATTTTAAAAAAAAATTAGCAATTGATTTAAAGTTGACAGTGTCTGTTTATTTAAAAATGAAGTTATGATTATTTTTTAAAGTATTTTTCATATGGAATGTATTAAAATAATTTTTTTTATTTAAAAAAAATTATTTTTGAAATCAGGTATTAGAACAATCTAAAACATATAAAAAAATTAATTTTAAAAAAAACAAATTAAATTTATTAAAAACACGGATTTACCTATATTTCCAAACACAATCTTAGACTTGTAGCCGAAGTCACTACGCAGGCCGAGTAAAATTCTTTTCTATGTAAAACAAGAATGCTAAAGAAAACCTGAGTCACAAGTTAAATTGGTAATTTAAATAACATTATTTAAAAAAATACAACAATAATAAATAAACATATAAAAAAGGCAAAAAAAAATATTAAATGAACCCAAAGCCAACTTAAATTATAAAACAACTTAATGATAAAAGAAAGAATTAAAAAAAACCAAAAAACCTCAATTAAATAGATTAATTCGCAAACTTTACAACCATGCATGAATATATAATTGAGATAATTTTATATAAAAAATCGCATGAAAAAATTATTTATTGTACATAGGTTTCAAATTTCTTATATTAATGAATATGGGATATAGATATCACAAGATGCACCATCCCTTCTGTGCTTTGTTGTCACAACAGCCAGCAGTAGTGTGTGTGTATAGACTTTGGATATATATCTAAATATTGTCTATTAACTATTGAATGACAAATTAATTTTATATTAATAATTTCATTTTAGTAAAATTAAAATTTATCTTATAAAATTCAAATATAAAAATAATTAATTTAAATATAAATTATAAAACTTTATACATTATATTTATAGTTAAGTAATATATAATTAAACAATAAACATGAAAACTAAGCTAAACATCCAATTGATTATTATCACATAAAAGTGTTTCCCCCACCTTTCTTGAACTCTTTTTATTTTTTTTAATTAATATAAATGTTCAAGTCAACTTCTTGAACTCTTCATTGTTGATGTTGTGATCCCAAATCAAATCTCCATTGCATATATAGCGGTCTTTGTTGATTTTTTTTTTTTTTTTTATCTATGCTATTCAAGCAAGGAGAGTTTTATATATAACTAGCAATTTCAAGTTCACTGCCATTCCATTTTATCGGAAAAGGAAGAGAAAAAAGGATATAAAGAGAATGTAAAGAATATTTTGATTTAAAAGGTTGAGTAGGCAGGCAGGCAGGCATCATCTTGTCGAATTCAGGCCCTCGAAGATAAGGCATATTCCACAATCATCTTTTGCAAGTACAGCTTCATTTTCCATGGGAGAAACCTTTTGAATCCTGTTTTGCTTTAGTTTTTGCATCAGTACTCATCGACGCCCATGCTTGTATCACAAATATTCACAAGTCAACACACGAAAAGAAAGCATAATCATGGTAGTTTGCACTCTCTTCACGTTGGGCAAATGGACCTTTTCTATACTTTGTTTCATAGATGCCTAAATCATGGGGCCTCGGTCTAGCCTAGGTTCTATTTTCCAGCCTCATGTATTGATCAGCCTAGCAGCTCCAGTGAGTTTGTGACCTTTTCTGGCTAGGCACCATTCAAAGTTGAAAAGACACATAACCCGATATATTATATTAAACCATCTAACACAAATAACAATTGATTGTTAGAATCGTTACTAATAGAAACTTTCTTTTTATACCAAAATCTAGTAATTCTTTTTCATTTCTCTAACAAAAACACCTAAAAAATAATAATAATAAATTTTAATATCAAAATGGGGTTTTTTGAGAATTAAGGATATGAGAACCTATAATCTCAAAAAGATAAAAGACAAAAATAAATTTACATAACAAACTTTAAGCATGCCCCCCTATTCATAATGTTTTGTGAGAGAGTGAACAGTAAATAAAAAAGTTGATCTTTTTTAATATATTGCACTAGATAGATTGTCTGCTCTTCGTTGTGGATCGACTTGATTTTTTTGAAGTGTAAAAAAATGATGAGAGAGCATTGCAAGTTTATTTTAAAAAAAAAAATAAGAGCTCCAAATCATAGAAAGAGAAAGGAAAACAAATACCAACTGTCAATCCATACGACTTCAAACTATGAAAGATAAAATCAGGAAAAAAATTAATGAACAAAAAAGAGTAAAACAAAATATCAGCAAACTTGGGTGATGAAATTGAGAAAAACCAAGATTATGGATTCAATAATAAAATCTAAAACAAATTAAAATTTGATAAAGGTGCTAGGAATAAACATTTAAAACAAAAATATTAAGGGTCAAAACCTAAAATACCATCAAATATTAAAATGAAAGGCCAAGTTGAAAATTTCTAAGTCCACAAATTCATAAAAGAATCCAAAAAAAAATAAAATCAAATGAGTGGGGACCATATTAGAAAAAAAAGGAAAAAAATTAAAATAAATCAAAATCAAAATGCTCGACCCAACGGGTTGACTTATGACCCAGTACACTTGGGGGATAAGTCAGCCCGGGTCTCACAAGTAATTGAAACAAAGGATGAAAAACATTAGATGCTTATATTTAATTCAAAAGTAAAAATCCTTATAAAAAACTAAATTGAAAAAAGCCAAAAAAAAAAAATATATGTTCTTGTTTTAAAACGAATGGAAAATCCCATAGGAATTGGAAAAAAATATATTTGAGGATAAGACCAAAAAAAATAAGCAAAAAAAAGGGAAAACCAAGTAAATCTCAATAAACCTTCTACATTCAGGTCAATCTTCAAACGTTTAAAATCATTAAGTTTCAATCCTCGGCTCAATTAAGAAGGTAAATATAAAACAAATTCAATGTTGAAGGGTGTAATAAATTAATTTAATTAAAAAAATTCTTGTTAAAAGAGTAAGATCTAACAAGGAGCAATTGAGGTAATATCAGACCAATTTAATATTGAAAGATAAAATAAATTAATTTAATCTAATTAAAAAAATTATTTTAAAAGAGGTAGATCCAGCAAAGACAAAAAAAAAAAAATTAAGGCAACCCATGTTACTTTTAAAAGGTCAAAACCCGAGCCAACCCAACTTAACTTTAATAACCTATGACCCGAGATATGTGATATGAGTAAACTTACAAAAAAAAAAATCAAAACAAATCATAAAGTTCAAGGCCTAATAAATCAATGTCAAATGATGAAAATAAAAAAAAATAATTTTTTTAAAAAAATTAAAAAACACTTAAACTAGGCTAATTATCAAAATTGGTGGATTAAGTCAATATGATAGTAGAAGACAAACATGAAAAAATAACAAAGTCAAATTCTCAATTATAAAAAAATTGAATAAAAAAATAAAAAGCAATCATGCATAAAAAAAAAATGAAAGAAATTAATTAAAGATTAGATTTAAAAACAAAATAAATGAAAAAAAGGATTAAGAAAGAGCCATAAATAAAATAAGGAGAGGTGAAAACATTAATTAGTTTTGTAGCATGCGCGTATTAGTTTATTTTTAATTCAGCAAATTATTATTTCTCGACAATTGAATTGTCCATCTTGCCGTCATCATTTTTTTTTTATGCTACATGAAAACAAAATACGTGTAAGTCAAATTTAACAGCGCCTGCACTATATATATTTTGTAATTTCAAGTCCTATAAACTCCCAATTGCCTGATCAACGGAATCAAAGGTTAGATTAACCTTACAGTTGAATATATTCAAGGAGAATATTAGGTTAACAGGGCCCAGGTTCAAACTTCTTAAGAATTACAATGGTAGTTGCGAGGGCAAATAGGGATCAATGGCTCAGTTAGAAGGACTCAGCAGGGACACTGCTAGCTGAGGGCAAAGTGGCTTCATGGTTCTGGAGTATAAGTTGGTGCTCTACGTCCCTCTTGAATTACTTTATAGACTTTAAAGAATTGAAATAGAGGTTATAATAAGAATGTGATTCTGGAAAGTGGACTCATGAGAAGCAATCCCAAAGTTTTATGATTGTATTATGCCCTAGACGTGAATGAATGACGGCTAGAGAAACATTCATAAAGTACCGAAGACAAAGCTACGACAGCAAGCAAGAGTGAAGAACACGAAGAGCCAGAGAAAGTTATGAAAACACAATCAAGATCATATATATAAGTATATATATGCATGCAATGATGCATAATTTACAATTATGGAAAAACATAACAAAGGGAAATTAAAAAAGGTGAATCAAAACTTTCACCTAAATAAATGATCATCATCAGCATGCAAGTATTTCTAAATCAAGACTTCAACCTTTAGCTCCTACTATAGCACTATTATTACCTTGAATACATAGCCTTAAATAGATTGGAACAGTATAATATCGAGAGCTTTTTGTTATTATAAGTCAGGAAAGCAGTCAAGGAAATGGCTAACATATTGGTCTTGCTGGCCAGCTGCTAGGTCATAGTTTTGAGGTATAGATGGCAAGTCTTGAAGGGGATATGAAGAACTTGAATCAGTCACTTGTGACGCTAGCAAGGTGTCGAAGTTTTTCCAGTCGATGTATTGGCTGCTGTTATTGCTCCTTTCTTCGTCGTAATCTTCATTGGTCCGGTGGAAATTGCCTTCTTTTGCTGCAAAACTTGTTGAGAGTGTACTAGGGCTATCTAGCTCTGGGAGGTCAACAAGCTGGTTACTGTTATCCAAAAATGTTTGGTTCGAGACGAGGTCAGTGTTCGAGCCGCAGGGCTGTTGAAAACTCGCACCTTGATTCGGTCGAACCATGTTGTGTGCAGTCGTTACAGTATCTGAGAATGAAGGAGGTCTAGCAGGGTTGATATCATTGACATAATAAGTATGACTCCAAGCTTCAAAACCTTGTCTTTGATTAGGGCTTGGTTTCTTGAATGCCCTGCAAACCACCCATCCCTCTTCCTGCATTTGAAACCCAGAATAATTAATTAGCTAATTAGTTGAGTTGCTCAGTATGAGGATAAAATAATGCTATTCTTTTAAGATGATAAAATAATTGTAGTGAATTACTTCTTTTTGTGAGAATGTTAAATATTTACTAAAGGGTCTCTCAACCCAAAAACTATAAGCTGTTTTGTGAAGATATATAAAAGTTGATTTTTAGTAAGTTTTTGTTATAGTACTGAAGCAATGTTTGATTTTATTTTCCCCTAGTTAATTTCATGGATCGTAAGGGGAAACAAATCTTCAGAGAGGGACATTAGCATGATCACCAAAAGTACTTTTATTGCTAGCCATAATTATTTCAAGGTGTGAATGCTTGCTTGGTTATACAGCTATATCTGCACTCCAAGAAGGAGCGTTTAAGGAATGCTTTTATACGTGCAATGTTGAGAAAGACAGATGATTTTTTTTATTTTTTATTCGGTTATTATTAAAATTAATGAAGAATGAGCTTGCCTGAGGGGGTCCATGTTCAGATGTTTGGAGACGATATTCATGCATGATCCAGTCAGTTTTCCTTCCATTTGGTGCACGTCCCTTGTAGAACACTAAGGTCTTCCTCATCCCTATAAGCCTGTTCTTGGAGAGCACGGCCTTGTCCCGTCCGGTCGCCTTCCAAAATCCAGCAGCAGTGGCTCTATTAGTCCGTGTTCCGGTCGGATACTTCCTGTCCTTGTGACTGAAGAAATACCACTCCTTCTGTTCATCATACCCTAGCTTGCATCTGGCTGTAAAATCCAAATCAAGGATGAACACTTGGGTTAGCACAAAAGCACACATTTAATGAAATCGAGTAGGACTCGTTTCGATTAGTTAATTAGTCATTTCCCTTTTAGGTACATTCCCATTACTCTCAGTCTATAACAAATTAATAAAGCAGTCAATTTTCTTAGGTCTATCCCCATTAGCGTATCTTCATTATATATCAGGTCATAACTCACTTTTCCTTTGCACAAAGCATGTGTAAATTTGTGAGAAAAAGGAGTGCTGCTTTTGAATATCGCTTCTTAAGTTCAAAGAGGGAATGATTGCTTGAACAAGAGAAAGCATGCATTGACATAATTGGGAGACATTTAGTGCACCATCTTTTTGTTTGGTTAATTTCTTCACAATCACTAGTCCAAAGCCTAGCTAGCCAGTAGGGCTTGCAACATTGCAACTGTGCTGTGTGGAATTTCAACTGGACATGTGGTGTGTGTGTGTGTGTGTGTATATGATTATAACTTTGCATGTTTAGTCCCACAAATAGTGCTTCCTAATTGATCTTAATAAACCACTTAACAAAGAAGTTAATTTCTCCTCACCTTGGATGTCCCACGGCTCCATTTTGTAGAGATCAATGTTAGCGATGACATCTAGATCGATTTTCTGTGAGTCAATCTTCCTCTTGAGGTAGTAACCTACAAGTTCTTCTTCTGTTGGGTGAAATCTAAAGCCTGGGGGGACACAGGATTCCATCTCCATTGACAATATTCTTCAATCTCCTGATCGGGCAAGAAACATGAAGATAATGAGATAGGGGGAGAGAGAGAGAGAGAGATCAGATCGAGAACGTATTGTTCATTATTAGCATCCTTTTAAGGATTTATCCATACTGATTATGTTCTTTATTACATCTTATCACAACTAGAAAGGAGAAAATTTGAGTCACTGACACAAAACACATGCTTAAAGGCTCTTTTAGCGTAGGCCTAAAATCAAAGGAAACTTGGAGAGACATGTATGACTCTTCAATACGATGAAATGGTAAGAGTTTGTAAAAGGTGATGGGAAGTTGCAAACATGTTTCTGCCCTTGAATTAATGTTCTTGTCATCATTTCACATCCAAAATACCCATTCTTAGACTCTCAACTTACGGCTAGCAATGATGATGCAACTTCGTGGACCCATGAAATGGCAGACCATTCGTGGAACCCACCAAACGAAACACAGATTTTATTCCTTCCAAGTACCATTTCTTGTCTTTAATTAGCTGCATGAACTTTGGCAAAGTATATTGAGCACAAAAGCTGGCCGAAAGCTTGACTTTGCTGGCACAAGCATGTTATGTTTCTTTGAGTGCAGTGCACTCCCTGTTACTGGTGGTGGAAATACATTTTCACACCCACCGCCCGTGTGCTCCAGCACTATCTCACTCAATAGCATGAACAAGTACTCTTCAATGACAGCCACATACTCTCTTCTATCTGTGCTAAACATGCTTAGATCTGATCCCTCTCCCTCTACCTCTCCCTGATCAAACACACATATTGTTCCTCTCTAGATGTGTTCTTACTTAATTTTATCTCCTTTCCTAATAATGATCTAACTCTATAAGCTTCAAGCTGGGACTAGCTTCCATCAGCTTATACATATGGCATCTGCTTATTCAAACTCATTTTCCCTGACTTAGGTTAATAACCACATCATGTCACCTAATGTATGTGAAAACAAAACATATAGTACTTTTCAAGGAGATTCGATGTCAAGAATGGATTCTCAAATGATTTTGGGCTTCTACATCGATCACAAACCCTAAATTCTTCAGGGAAAATTAATTAACAAGTATATATAACAATACATACAACTTCTAGCCAGCTTAAATTCTGCTTCCTTAAAGTTGGTGACA
This sequence comes from Populus alba x Populus glandulosa, assembly GCA_033617975.1. NCBI lineage: Eukaryota > Viridiplantae > Streptophyta > Magnoliopsida > Malpighiales > Salicaceae > Populus > Populus alba x Populus glandulosa. Next base: position 14,051,780 of record CM066161.1, read on the forward strand.
AACATTAAATGATTTGGCCTATTATCCAAAATGAAAAAACAATATCACTACGTACAACCAATGTCACATGCATTACACCAATATTGATATACTCACAGAGAAAATTGAGAGTTTGCCTTGTTCTTGCACTGCCCACCAGATGAAAGAACGAGAAGGAAAATAAGAGAAGAGACAAAGGGAGAGAAAGAGACAAAGAGGATGTCTTGGCAATAGGTGAATGTTGTTGTAAAGAAACATAAAGAGAGGAGAGCTTTTAATATGCAAAAGAGATGAATCTAGATGTTCTATATAGTACTGAATACTATTTTTTTTTTCTGTTCAAGAGAGAGAGATGAACATTAATATATATATACACTATATGCTATAGTAGAAATGTTGTAGAAGAAGTTATTGATTGCGCGTGGGGTGGCAGAAAGAATGAAAGAAAGGTTTGTTTGGACGGCGTGACACCATATTTTCACGCCACCCCCCCTTCCCTGTCATCCCCACCGCTATTTTGTACCCTAAGATTTAATTTCCTGCTCACTTTATTAACCATATACTATTTATTGATAATTATGCCCTGATATTAATTTTCATCCATATTCTTACATGTATATGATAACGCCATTCATCTCTCTAGCTAACTCCCACAATCCAGCTCCCACTGTCTGTTTAGTGCGCCGCCCTTTTCCACTTGGCACCGATCCTTTCCGGCCACCTGTTCTCCATGTCAGACTCTCTATCTGTCAATATCGAATAGCTAATCATTTGTGTTCTCAAAAATAGTTTTTTTGTTCAAGTCCAGATTGGTACCCACTGAAAACAATGTGCCCTTCTCAGGCTTTGCCTTTCCCTTGTTTATCATATTTTTCTTTGTCCCTTAAAGACAACGTATTAGGAGGTTAGCTAATTAGCAAGGATGATTAATTAACTCTATCTTAGATGCAAGTACTCTAAGGGGTTTGTTTCTTTATGAGCTAAATTCAGAGACTTCAAAACCGCACACAGACAATGCGATCGAGGCCATCACTGCTTCTTATTCTGTAGAATTGTATATTTTTCATAGGGTTGGTTTCCTTGCAGCCATCACAGATTGATCCTAGCTAATCTTACTATAACCTGGAAGAGCAATACACCGTTGTCACCACCGGAGGAGAAGATCGGGGAAAACCTCATTGGAATTATTCTTTTACCGTTGGAGAGTTTTACATTACACGGTTGCAATATTTAGCTCAAATATCTAGAAATGGTGCGACTTTGTAGTGGGAATTTAGCATCTCAACTAAAACAAGGACGAACAAGCATGCACTATGTGCTCACGCAATGATGGGACGGCAAAAAAAACCCAAAAGTCTATTCAAACAGAGATACAAAAAGATGACTAGATGGTCTGAAATTACGCATATATAAGAAAAATTGAATCTTTTCCAAGTCCCTGTATATGCCTTGAACAAAAAACAAAAGGGTGAAAAATCATGGGGAGGTCCATTCGCAGCAGTTTCTTGATGGAGAAGTTGTTTTGGCCTTTGGTCATTAATTCTTAAAGTGGAGTGGCGAGCCTTATCCACCGCATCACCCACAAATATGCTCGAATTCCTCAAGCCTATAAGAATGTAAGGATCGTAAGAAGATTGATTATCATTGTGATTAGATCTTTCTTTAAGGGGATTAAGCAAAGGGGTTTTGTTTCTAATTGACAAGATCACAGGGAGGTTCTTTACTCTGTGTCCCTGTTGTGGTGGGCAGGCAAGTCATTATTTATGGACCTCACAGAGTCCCTTTTGCATTAATTAACTTGTAAAACAAAATTAGGTGTGCTTTAGTGTCAAAAAAGTACGGATTTATACCTCGTATGTCCTCAAGTTTCCTCCACTTCGGACTCCCTACGTTTGATTGTTTGAGAACTCATAGGGCCAGGACCCCATCCCACCAAAAATATTAATGTTTAACTCTGGTTGTAGATGTATGAATTTATATGATTATTTATATTTATCTATTTTTTTTTATTATGTATGCTAGAATTTTATATATATAAACTCTCAACGCTTTATAATCAATGTGCTATATAGTTATTTGTATATCATCTTGAATTATTTGTAATTATAGAAAGTGGAATGATGTAAATTATAATCCAAGATGATTTGATCAAGAGATTGAGATTATAATTAAATAGAAGAAAAACATGTTTAAATTAATAATTTGAGATGTTTTATTATAGAAAAAATTCTATTGGAATTGCAGTAGAACTTGTGGTAGAGTACGTGAAATATTGTTCTTAGAAGAAAAAAAAAAGATCTTCACTAATTTTATATTAAAGTATGTGTTTTTGTCACGGAAATTGTATCTATTAAATTAAATAAAAAGCTAACCTTGCATGTTTTGACAATATATCCATGAGCCTATGAAGTTTTCACCTCACACCCATGTTGACAAACCAAAGTGCTGGTCAATAACTCAATGTAAAACCATTCTATATCCTAGCCACTAATACAACAAATTAAAGTGTGATTAAACTCTTGATCAATTCCTTGTCACGAGTACTCAATTTGGGGTTAGAAATGGAGGAACATAATTTAAGTACTCTCTTATGAACATGTTCATAAAAAACCAATACTCCAAGTACTCTCTTATGAACTCTACAGAAGTTATCGAAAAGATGCCTGATCTCCTAGCCTTACCAAGGGCAAAAAACTATTCCCAAAATGATTTTTGCAAAAAAGAAAAGAAAAGGGCTTTTTGTTTAATAAAAATTGTGGATATTTTTTGCAGACTAAGCAACATTCCATTGGATATGGGGCCAATGTCATCATCAACTATACATATCACGAACCCAATCTGATAAAATCATCACAATGTGATGCGATCTACCGACTTTCCTTCTTTACAATAATTTATAGCATAAGGTTTTCTATTTCTATTATATATGTAGCATTTATCAAACATGGTACTCCTAGATAATGGCCAATATTTCTCATTGGCTACATCTCTCTTTCAAACGTTGATTAGCGATAGTCAGATGTTTACATGACCCATTATAGGGATCTACTCATCATTTCATTTCTTGAAAGGTCTTAAACAAATTAATTAAATGTTATTATAGAAACTAACAGACAAAGGGCCAATTGTATCCATTAAGAGAAAAGAGAAAGAAACAAAACCATGTTGTCATTTTTTTAGTTTGAGAAATAAATGCCTCTTTGGTTATTTAATTATATAGGCTATTATCAAATAATCATCTTAACCCAATAACTTAAGCTGTTAAGTGAGGTCTTATGATATAATTTATATTATTTTCTAACACACTCCTTCAAGTGAAAGTCCTTTAAACTTGAAATCTGCACATGCCCATATTATCTTATGCTTAGTTTTTATCAAATAAATAGGAATGATGAGATTGAAATTCGTGACCATTAGGTCATCAAGGTTCTAATACCATGTTAAAGAATCATTTTAATCCAATAATCTAAGCTGTTAGGTGAAGTCTCAGAATATGATTTATATTATTCTCTAACAAATATTTGATTCTACTAACTGATTGTTGGACCAATTGCACAATCTTTAAGTGTGATTGCAATTTTATTTCTCATATACACACACCATTGACATCCAAGAAAAATAAATACTTTGTTTTTTTTACTCACCTGCTTTGTGGCTTGGGAGTGTATGGATCCTTCATGCAACCATAATGAGATTTATAGCTAAAATCAAGGTCATGTTTAATTAATGGTATATCTGGATTAAAAAATAGATATAAAAATATTTATTTAAAAATATAAAAACAAAAATATAAAATAAATACATCTAAAATATAATTTTAAAGTAAATTTTTATAAAGAGAATATGTCACCTCCATCTCCTTTGTATTCACCTCTTTTATTTTGAAACCTAATAAACATAATCATTTCTTCTCGGTCTTCATCTGTCATGTAAACTTTATGTGAACAAGAACATAATGCGTCATGACATTTTACATATCCCTTATAAAAGTAAATTCAATCAAATGCATATTCAAAAGGACAAGAGATAATTTTTAAGTCTAATTAATTGCATGCTTGGGTGAATTTGTTTGTTGAGTTGATATCCATTTGAGGCACGAAGAAATGGGCAATGGAACTCAAAATCTAAATTTACAAACTTTTTTTTTTTTTTTTGCATAAAGTGTGTGAAGTAACGATTGAGACTGTTCATGATGCCCACAAAAGAATATTAAGAGCACGTAGCATGCCTTGAAATGAGTGAGTAAAAATGGTTAGCTAGCTAGCATGGCAAGTGTGAACAAGCTTGAGCATATTGGGCAGCCATAATCATAATAATAATAATAATAGATGATTGATTTGTATAGCTTCAGATTGCAAGATCGCAATGATAATGGTGATCAGAAGTTGTTGAGAAACATAATGATTCATTTCGATAAATTCCCTCCTTTGCGTGGGTTGTTTATGCTCATGTGTCAATATATTTGAGCTATACACACACACACACACATATATATACATATATGCTTATAACTTAGTATGTTCAATATTTGGAGGGGGGGGAAAGGAAATATAAATTAAGGATGGTCAATATTTACCAATCCATAGTACTATTTAATTAATTATAAAACAATAAAAATTATTTTAATTGGTTTCGACATGGATTAATAAGCTATATAGAATTGACTCTGAAAAATATTGACATCTATGAGGTGAAGACAAAAACTACCATTCTTGTGATGAACGAAGCTGCGAAAATATTTAACTGTAAAACCTTTTTTTTTCTTTGTTTTTTTTTTCTTTGTGTGTGTATGTGGAAGGACTGAATTCTCATCTTTGGTCTAAATGAAAACCACGCGGGCATAACCAGAAATCATGTTGAACAATTGAACTGAATCGAATATAGATTATTTTTTATAGTATTTTTTATTTTAAAATATATTAAAATAATAAAATATTTTTAAAATATAAAAACAAATAAAATCTAAACCAAACTCGGGTAGCAGGCAGCGTCTTTGATACCACGAATCCTTCATGATTAAAGATTCGCACTTCTTGTCTTCTTTTATCATGTGTCTTGTGCGTGTAAAGTGCTTCCTTGTGATTGATTACACGTTGTTTGAAATCAATTTTTTTTTAATTGCAATTGAATTTAAATAATTTTCATATTTACCATAGAAGCAACGTTAGAGTCATTATACCTAACAAGAGGATGATTCAAGTGGTAGTAAAAAAAATAAAAAAAAAATCTTGTGATGTTAATTTCTCCATGTTTTGGTACCAATATATATAGATGCATGTGATGGAATTCTCTAGTTATCGTGGTTGTGAAAGATACAATTTCTCATAGGATTATAATAAATGTATTTGTACATCTTTTTGTAAGGAGAAAAAAAGCGTAGCTAAGGTTTTTTTTTGGTTCAGGGAGACAGAGAGTGTTGGCTAGCTAGGAGGAACTCTTGGGGTGGTAGCAATAGGCAAGTTGATTATCACAAGGCAAGACTACTTTACTAGTTTATTTAAACCTAGTTGAAGTGGTAGAGAATTCATAGTTGGAGAAGGTAAGTACGGACAGTAATGGCATTCACATATAAATTCAACAATTATCATTATCATTGTTATAAATATATTGATAGCAATCATGCTAACATGACAACTTGATCAAGCCACTTGTTTGTGTCTTTCTCGTGGAATTGGTTATATTGATAGGCTTCTATCATGGCCGGCCGGACGGTACCACTAGGTATGTGACCTCAATGGAAGCTCTTCTGAGAATTTGTTGAGACAATTTTGTGGGAAAAAGAGAATAGTTTTGCTTATTAACATGTTTTTCTATAAATATTTGTGAAATAACATGATCTGAAAAATAATCGGTGAAATAATATGGTTTTACATGTCACAATTGTCAAACGCAATATTTATAATTTGTCGCTATTAAAAAGGTATCATAAAAAAAATATAAAATGGATTGTATATTAGACACAAGAGAGGAGAGGGGAGAGAGAAAAAAAACATCAGAAGCACATCAAAGCTCTAATTATCACACCACGAGTACTACAAAAAAAATCTTAATGAGATAAATCAAACGATATCAATAAAAATTATCAATAATAATCTAAATGAGACATTTATTATCAAAAATAAATAAAACACTCAGTCATTTTCAAACAGCAAGTGTGGCACTCGAGTATTATAAAAAAAAATCAAGATAAGGGATGTATTGTGATTTAAAGTGCATGGGTTCAAATTTAGAAACCATATATACATTTATTTTTCCAAGTATATCAATATTGAGCTGTAAGGTTAATGATTAATCTAATTATACTGAAATAATTAAATTAAAGGAATGTTAGGATTTGAATTTATAACTGATGTTATGTTAAAAATACATCTTAATTAAAAAAATAAATAAAAGATTAATTGAGAGAATTAGCTCCACAAAGCATTAATTATATAAAAACTTCCAAAAAATAAGACGAAAATATAACACTAAAACTTTGTAGGCTAAAAGAATTCTGGAAACCGACTGAGAATCTTAGTGCTAAAAAGAAAGGATCATCATGCTATTAACAAGGGTTGGTGTTGCTTGAGCCAACACAAAATAGTGTAAACTAAGAAAGTGGGTATTTTTGGGGCGGTGCGTGGGACTAGCAGCGGAGGTTGTGCTGTGCTTGCGTCCCCCCCACACCATACAAGATTTTCAAACCCTCATTATCATATCCTATATATATAGATATATATAACCTTCTAGATAGAGACGACGGGGACATGGAAGGGTTAACTAAGCTTGATGATGACCTAAACAGAGCTTCTAGAGAGGATTGATATGATAATGACTTGTCTTCTATCGCAACCAAAGTTGTTTCTCTTTAAACTTTTTCCCTGTATAAATAAATATAGCAGACATGGATGATTGCTTGTTCAGTTTATTCCTTTTGTCCCTTTCTTGTTTCTGTGTTCTTATCAATTATATATTTGTTTAATTCTTTGTCTCTATGTACACTACTAATCTTTTGTTCTTTGCTCGATACATATTTTAAGTTTATTTGAAGGAGGGATCAGTTAACGGCTAATTAAAAAGAAGATCCATGCAGTTTAGGGTTTCTGATTGAAGTTCTGCTATTGTTATTAACTTTTTTAACAGATAATATATCTATATACTAATCTTTTGTTCCTCCTTTACGGTGCTGAGCAATTTCTTTTTTTGCCTTGTGAATTTCCCACCTGTTTTCTTTGTTTAAAAGCTAGAGAACATATTGCTCCTGTGTAATAAAAATGAAGGAAAGGTGCCATGGAAGAGTTCTTAAATCAACTGTACATTGAAATTTTATTGATGGGTTCAGAAAACCATCAAGTCAACGAAATTCTGAAATATATACCCCCATAGGATTCCATGGGATAGCAGAGTTAAAGCTCTTCTTTGAGACCTGCCATTAACCATTGCAAAACAACCTGCTCCACTGTTTTGGCCATTTCATAAAACGCTGCCAAAGCTTCAAGGAACCATGATAGTGAAGAAATAAGTGCAGTGCATGCTCAGTTTCAACATCACAGAATGGACACAGAGCCTGGCTTGAACTGATTAAATGCCCTTGTAAGAAAAAACCTTGTACAGACACTATCTTGCAGAAGTAACCATAAGAACATTTGAATCCTAGGAGGAGCAAGACCTTTCCATAATAGTGGAGTGAAAGAGAAAGTGCATGGGAAGTCGATGTTGTCAATAATGGTGCTGCAAGATTTATCCGTGTAGTCTCCTTGTCTGTTCGGCTCCCATTGTTTTAAATCATCTCTACTTGGACTCTCAATCTGACCCCATCTATTAATGGAAGAAGTATTTGATCGTTGATGTGTCCAGTTGATAATTTATTGTATTTGCCATTCCAGCCATAAAATCATCATCGAAGTTCATCCCTACCAGAGAGCTTTTATAGAAATTAATTCACAGAACTGATCCAGTTCAAACCACCTTCGAATCCTCTACTTCAAATTACACGTGAAGATTCTTTATGTGGAGGATTGTGGAAATTTGATGATTAGAAAAGAAAGAAATTGCTGATTCGATGCATTTAGCTCAATTTAAGACTATACATTATGATTTATGACCGGAAAAAACGAATGAAAGAAAGAAATCAAGTAGTAAACAGGGAATGGAACAAGAGGTTTTTCGCCTAATAGAAAGTCGTAGTGTAGCGATGAAGGAAACATGCTTCAAGAATTTATATCAGAAGTTACCAGCACTTGATATGTTCAAATTATACTGCCAAATGGTCTATGGATGAACTCTTCTCTCCTTTTTTAAACAATTAAATAATCTTCAAGCTTGTTTGATAGCATATCTCCAAACTAGTTTTGAATTAAAGAGAAATACTCGCATATCCTGGAGAAGAACCCAGCAAGTAGAAAGTTTAGGGGAAATACTCTGTGATGTGAATTTTTTTCATTTTATGAAAAACAAAATTCAATAACTCACTATATTAAAGAACATGCGGACAACAAGAAGATTACTTCTTTTTTTATGTTTTTTATCCTGAGAATGAACATACAAATGTCTGACTTGTAAGTGATCTCAGCATGGCTTGAGTTGAACCGACTTCGAGGAAACAAATATGCCCCCGAAATCCAACCCTTGAGTCAAGTTCCAGCAAAAAGACAAACCCCCAGCATCCGTGGATTAAAGGAAGCTCCTCTGGAAGTTTCCTGATGAAAACCTGGAAGACAAACCCTGAGCCATGTTGTCTGAATCTAATTTTATACTTTTCCTTCCAGCTTCCAGGTCCTTCTCGCGATCCCAAGGCTTCCATGGGTGTTGCCCCACCCACTCTCCCTTCTCTTGTTTCTGCTTGGATTTTTTCTTCGAACGGCTTGAAGCCTCTTCATGGTGCTTCTGTACCAAAGATTTAGATCGTTTTGCTTTATTGTATTTATCCACCAAATCTGCATCTGCACTTGCCCGTTGCTTTTCCTCTTCATTTGAAGCAAGTGCTGCGGCCTCATTGTATGCTTCCAGGTAACTGTCGTGTCACAAAAATGTATTAGGACACTATTTTAACTATAATAAATGAATGTTAACTATAACTAAATAAACAATGATCATACTTCATCTTTGCTTTCTGGGCTCTGTCTAAAGGATTATCTGTCCAAGCACTAGTATCACCACGTCCTTCTTTAGAGTTCTTGCTGAAACTTCTAGATTGCGTGGGCATACCACCAGGCTGGGAAAACAAATTAGAGGTTATCATATGGTAATTTAAATTGGAGCTCTGGTGACTGGAGATTAAAATCCACAGCATCATTCTAGAACAGATTCTGGCATAAATGTGAGGGTAAAATGTTATGACTAGATTAGAAGGCTGTGAAATACAACTATTTCCAAGAAAGAAATCCGAATAAATGCATGGCAGCACAAGTAAGATGATCTGATTGATATTTTCACAATAAACTCCAATTCATGATTCCAAAATCTTTGCTCATGGTAATTGCAGGAACAGCATACAACTTGACCAATTTTATATTTTCACAGTGAATATGTGATAACTACTGGTAGACAAAATAACATCAATTAGAGTAAGAGAGGAAAGACTAAGGATATTATGGCCTGTGATATGGATCCAGTATTGAGTCATAATCTTCAAACTGTTAAGCAGGAGAATGGGGATAATCAAGTCTCTAAACGCACAAGCTTGCACAATCAGAAAGTAATGCAACAACGTGTGTTTTTGTCATCCTGTGTGCTCAGATAATTTACACATTAAGGCAAGGTGGTATTAAAGAGCAAAATCATGGTTCCTGAGCAGAAGCAAGACACTTGCAATTGGGGAAATATAACATGACTTGAGGGCCTGGCCTTACTTTCCTTTCAGGAGGCAGCGTTGTCATCCATTCATCCCTGGATGGGGCTACTTTAACTTCTGTTTCTGCCAGGAGTTCATCATCTCCCTCCATAGATATACCTGCAATGGCACGAATATCATTAACTTTCTTTCAGAATTCAGATGATGAAGTGCAGAGTAATTTTATGGTGCTTAGTGCGTAACTTGTGGCATCATATTAGATAGTTCCTGGAGCCACTTTATAGAAATAGAGAGATACAACTAGAAGAGAGAAATCATAGCTAGATATATTCTTATCATTTTTTGTGTCATGGGTTTTATATTCTCTCTTCCTTTTGTGTTCATCTCTTTCTTCAAAGTGAACCTAAAAAGTAACTAATAAAATGTCACCAGGTAATTCCTGAACACCATAAAATTTTCCAATGAAGTGCTAGAACATATCATCAAGCATTGACACCTATTACAGAAGTCAAAATTTATGTTATCAACAACATGGAGCAAGCTATCAAAGTCAACTGATTCCTCAAAGTTTTTGTGCAACCAAAATTCTTTCATGCAGCAACAAGAAATCAAAGATGTGTGATCTCCCAACTACAACAGCTAAAACTCAACATGGTGTGCTCGAATTCAATTTCAGCAGGACATGTTTAGTTAAATCATGGTGCTATGGGTTCCATGATTGCCTACTCTCAACACCTAGTCCTGACATTTAGGCCAACACGATGTTATTCTGAGTCTTATAATTGCCTTGGTTCTACTGCAGGTAAGTATTGTGTATCCAAGTCCATTAATGTGCCTGGAGATTGACTGATAGTAGACTCAAAGTTTATATGGTCCTCAACTCAGTCAGGCCCCAAATTCAACTGGAACCTGCTAAAAACAATCTATCACTGAGTCAAGCAATTAAGTAGTTGACAACACTACATGTAGTGATACAGTTATGATAATAATAATAAAAAAAAAAAACATGTTGAGAAGAGGATGGGCAGGTGAAGGGAAGATAAGCAGGAGAACAATCTAACTTGTTCAGTGAAAATATTTAAATCACATAAAGCAATTTCAGTAGTTGACATTGCCAAGAAAGCACAGAAATTTTCCTTTTTCTCAATTAATTAATTCCTATATAATTGTGATAGTTTGAGAAAAACAATATGGCAAGTAAATGGCATGTTCAAGGTCTTCTGGACACTATGCTTTATATATATATATTTCAATTGAAACTAGCACAAACTACCAATATTGCCCTCAAAGATATGAACCAAGTGGACAATTATCAACTGATCTACACACTGGAAATCCTGTTTAGGGGGGGAAAACCGGGTAAATTATATTTCCAGCAGCAAATCCATTCTGGTCACAACGAGATAAAAGAGCAGCTTATTTTTAGACTACTTATGAAACCACCTTGCAATCTTCTCCATTGTGCAGCTTCACGCATGGCTCGCAACTCGGCCTACAGAAGTAGAAAGCATTAGTTGTCAAATGACTTTGAGAAACTACAGCAGGATACTGACTTTTGCTTAACCAACAAACCTTGAATGCTTCCTGTTCTTCCTTGCGTTTAATTTCATCATCCAGCAGTTTCCTCTACAAATAGCAGACAAAGATGGAAAAAAAGCAAGTGAATATGAAAAACAAGGTACACATGCATTCAAAAAAACATATTCAGATACTGAGGCACCAATAAACAAATCCACAAACTTTGCATAATGCACAAAGGAAATGCATCACATCACAGGAATTCAACTCGAGAAAATGCATAGTAGTCCGGGTAATAAACAGTGACCAAAAGCATACACAAGGATCTTGGACTTCACACACACACTGCCACTTAAGCTTTTAGCTCAAGCAATAGACAGGTTGATGGAGTGTGCACAGATCCTAGCTTTTGCTTCTTATCAAAAAAGAAAAGAGAAACACAGACGTGTGCAGAAGACAAGTAAATTGATAAAAACTTAGCATAGATACCATGTGTATTTAAGAAACTTACCTTTTCAGGATCTTGCAAGTCTTTGAAAGCTTTGTTCAATTTGACAAATGCTTGGTGGGCTTGAGGATGAGAGCACTTGTCTGGATGCACCAAAAGAGACAGCTTCCAGTACCTAAGGAGAAGCTAATGTGGTTCATTGATGAGGTATTGAGTCGGGCTCAAAGCTAAATTAAGAAAACAATATATTATTTCAAATACAGAGCTATAGTAGGAATATATCAAGTCAATTGTGAAAAATTAGCAGTTAGCAATTTTTTGCAGATTTCCCAATGAAAGTAGAAAGGTCATTCAAATGAAACCATACCTATCTGAACAGCTTAGCCAACATATAAAAGTTTTAGTTGCTATTCAAACCTATAGATCTCTAACACTGGCACGAAATTGAAGGGGAATAAATAAAAATAGAAGATAAAATTGGCTTGTTTTCATGATAAATAACATCATCAACTAAAATACTGGATACAGGAAAACTTCTCTCCAGCATTTCCTGCTATCTCTCTGCTAAATGCTGCTGAAGGACAAACCATACCAAAAGCTAGCTGCTGAAGTCATGATTCATGTAACTCACACATCCTAGTTTATTTAAGCTGGGGAGTTTTGTGACATAAAATCACAAGTCAGTTGCCTAGGAAAAGAGTGAAAGTATATATGTACATACATAAATATAGACTATTCACAAATTTACTGCAAATCTGGACAATATGTTAACATAATAATTAATGGCGATCTCATTTTGAAATCCATGCAAATTATAAAAAGAATAACTTACCTTTTCTTTATGTTATCAGCAGACATGTTTCGATTTACTCCTACAACATCATATAGAGCGTCACCCACAGCATCCATAATTCTTGTGACCTAATGAGTAGATGTGAAAGTTAATGAGTTAAAACAGTTACTACAAATACATAAACTCAAGAATGATAACATAAAAAATCAAGTAAAAAAGAAGACAAACTCCATTTCTAAATTTTTCATTACCAGCACTATAACCTAGGACCTAAGATCAACTTTCTAGATAGGTTTATTCCAGATAACAGGCATGCAAAGATATTGTTAAATCAAAGAACAAGAAAGGGAAAAAAAAAAGCATTATCAACAATAAATCATTTTATCCACAGCAGGGGGCAGGGACCCCTCAAAGATCAAAACATTTCCTCGAATTTAAATAATATTTCAAAAAAGTTTCACTTTCTTAAATAATGAGCCAATCAAAAGAAAAGGTCATGCTTTTGCCCCAAACATCCAAGTTTTTGATCCATCCTTCTGAGTGTGTACAAGATTTTTTATTTTTATTTTTATTTCTATTTTTATCTCAGTACATGCTTGTTCCGCTCTGCCCTCCCAAAAAAAACTGTTGCTTAATCATAGAGATTAAATCTGAAACTAAGAAACAAAAGTTATTTTTTGCTAGAAGTAACAGCCAAGGAAATATACACAAATATTCCACCTCCTCTGTTGACTTAGTTCTAAACAACAAGGCTAGTCCAAAAACATACTCGATATAGCATTAATGTTATGCTTTTAAACTATTAAAGGATCTTCTGTGTCCCAAATCCTTTCTCCACAAAATGGTATGTAACTAATAAAGTTTGTCAGTAATAAGGTGAGACACATTTGTCCTCCATGAAAATAAGTTGCAGTCATTTAGGGAAACCAAATCAACAATCAAATCCATTGAACACATCATTCTTGTGCTTATGTACATGAAACCTGCCCATCTGATAAAAAGTAGAAGAGAGAAGAGAAGCCCTTGGTTTCATCATTAAAAACTTCATCAAACTCACAAAATAAATAGAAACTTAGCAATGATAGTAAACAGGAATGCAGCCAAAAAAGTTGCTTAAATGCCACTGTCAGCTTCTTGACACATTACTAATGATGCAAACACTAGCATGGATTCGAACCAAAAGAAAGCCAACTGGCACAAGGAAGTGTAAGGAAGAAAAAGCAGACTATACATCTAAACTACAAACCGACAATTCTCTGAATTACCTGTCCCATGCTTGTTCCATCAGAAAGATAGCTTAAAATGAGTTTTTAAAAGAGAAATAAACAAATCTTTTAATCCACTATAATAGATGAAGCACACATAAAAAGGAATGAGGTAAAAATCATCTCCCTTGGTACATAAAACTCCCTTCTACTTCAAAACTTATGGCTAATGGATGAGGACAGAATGACCAGAGACTTCTGAGACCTAAAATAAATCCTAGAACAAAGCTCTAATCCATAAATTGTGTTTTATAAGGTTCAAATACAACCTAAACACTACCAGGTTAGAATGTTATAACACTCGTAAAAAATAACACCGAAAAATAAAAGTTGTCAAACATAAGAGAAAAACAAGTTAAATATGACACAGATTGCATCACGCATAACAGCAAGCACCTCTTCAAATCGCTCTGCTTCATTTGCTGATGCAGCTTCAGCAACCACAGCTGGGGGGGCAGGTCCAATAAATAGCTCAGTATCTTCCTCCAACTCCGCTTCTCTGGAATTTTACATCAGAAACACCATGTAGGCACCACTTCAATTTACATTTTGACAGAAAAGCAACACAAACAGAACAAAATCTTGCAATTATATGTCACCAGAGAGTATAAGAAGTTAGAAACCAAAATATTATGTGCAAACTGCAAACACATCAAAACTTCTTACAAAAGAATCTACTGAAGCAAATATTTCGTGAAATACCGCAGCTCAGCTTGTGCTTCTGTTAGTTTTGCTGCTGCAGCAAGTAACTCGGCTGATGGCATTTCAGGGCCAATCACCCTGCAGCAAAATGAAAGCAAAACAGCATAACACAACTGTTCATGTCTTTTTCTATAAAATATATTTTTCTTAAAAAATAAAGAGTTCATGACTATTGCTTCAGCATAATTTAATCAATTCATCATACAAGGATGTTAAGAAAGGAAATGAAAACAAGTAGTACAACTACTTAGAAAACAGAAATATCTGGAACCAACATGCCATCTTAGAAAGGCAAGAAGAGTAACTATAACTAGCTAAAAACAACATAAACATCTTCCTTTTCCATAATTAAATATCAATAGTATCAAGATTTGCATCAAAGAGGGTTCTAATAAATAATAATACTAGCTTGTGATACCTAGTCCTCTTAGGGCTACTCTCTGCAAAACAAGACAACACAGAATCTGTTCCAACTAAAAAAGGAAATTAAAAAATAACCAAACCCGTTGGTCAAGATCATTGACCTTTTTATTAGTATAATAAAGAAATAGACATGCCATAATTTTGAACCTGAGAACAAGAGAGAGAGAGAGAGTTTGTACCTTCTTCTAGGAGCAGAAGCATCATCTCTAGAAGATGGCACTGCCACATTATTGTCATCTGTTTCTTGTTTATGTTCTGCATCTGGTGGCATAGAATCCACATCGTCTGATGGAATAGAATGATCTACCTGTTGCTCTTTGGGCTCTGCACAAGCTTGAATCAGGGGTCCAACAACCTCCAAAGTAGGACCAGCTTTTGGACGCAGCAAAAATACCCTATCCCCATTTTCCTTGAGATTTAATGAAATAAAAAGTCTCTTCAAATGCTTAATCAATGACCTTTCAGATATCCCTTTTATGTCAACAGCTTGTCCATCATCAATCATTTGCAGAAGCTATAATAAAAACAAAGATCCAAAAAAAGAAAAAAACATCAATCCATACACGAGTTTCAAATCTACACAAAAAAAAAATCATAAAAAGTTCCCTAACTCATATATTCAGGGAAGAAAAAACCATTTTCTTGTAAAAATCAAAAACAACTCTTCACTACTAATCACTACAATCATACTAGTATTACTTTACACATAATGTTACATAAGAACATAATTCAGTGATTAAAGCTTCATTTTTGTAATTTCTTTTAACTTAATCAACTAAAAGCCCAAATTTTTAAACCATAAAAGTTAATCCCACGATTAACCCACAAGGGATAACCAAAAAAACAGAGATTTTACTAAAACACAATCAGAATTACCTGTCTCAAGTCACCACCAACGTTAGGGAACTCACTCAACATCTTTTTAACTACATCTCCAGGGTTAACCAGAACTCTATCAATCTCCCTATCCTCCGAACCAGACCCGGATGCTGATGATTCGGACTCATAATCTCTTCTCTTCTTCGATTTCCTTCTCTTCCTCTCTCTATCTCTGTCTTTTCTTCTTCTCTTCTCTTCTTTCTCTCTTTTCCTGTCCTTATCTCTCCTCGAACTCCCATCACTTCTCCCCCGGTCGCGGTGGCGGCTCCGCCGCCTCTCAATGGAAGAGTCGGCGTCTTCGTCGCCGTCGTCGTCGGAGCTTGATGGGGATGTCGGGGTGTCTTCTCTGTGCTTCCTCTTCGTTCTGCGTCCCATTTTTTTTTTTTTTCTCAATTAAATTTAATTTTCTGATCTTCAAAATCAAAATTAGTTAAAACTTAAACGAGAGTTGAAGCCCATCCATTAGAAGAACAGATTCGCGGAGGTCTCCTTTTCACTTGGGCTTTGGAGCCCAATTCTCTTTTCAATCCTTTTTTCCCTAATCCTAAACCATTTTATAATCAATATATTAATTCTATATTTGCCGCGTCAGTGCATCTCCTCCACTGTTATTATGGCCCGAAAGAAACTTGCACCCTCGTTGATCATTACTGAATTATTAATTGAATCTTGAATGATTTTCTTTATAAAAAATTTTCTATATTTAATTATTTATTATTGTCAAAGTCATATGATGATTTAATGACAGAATTCATGTAATGAACTTTGATCATGGTGGTGGGAATGTATTATTAAGAAATAATGTTAATAAAGTTAAGATAAAGTTTGAAAGTAACATTGGATTATAGTAATAAGAAATGATATTATTATCATAAAATGGCTATATTCATTTTCACTATAGGAAGTGAAGTGTGATCTAAGAGAATTAAGGAGGGGGAAGAATAGTCTGAATCGTTGCTTTTTAAAATTTTTTTAAAAAAATATATATATTAAAATAATATTTTTTAAAAAATTATTTATTACAGCAATACATCAAAATCAAAATGGTTTAAAATTATAAAAATATAATTTAAAGTATAAAATTTTTAAAAACACGCCTTTTAATAAATAGCATGGAAACATTATCCTAATGGTTCAAAAGGGCATGAATTAACTGAAGAATACGAGGATTTAAGACTCTAATTGCTCTTTTCATGCATGTGTAAATAAGGATCGGTTCGTAATGGATATTGATCATGTGAAAATAAAAATGAACAAGGAAGATGTTTGGTGATGTTTAGGAGTGATTATTTTTTATTTGATTTAGTTTTTATTAAAAAAAAAAGTAATTAAATTGAAATTTTTTTATAAAAAAACTGAAATTGGTTCAAACCGATCGGTTTCGGTTCGGTTTTTTAAAATAAAAACCATTTCAAACCGGTTTTGCTCGGTTTTTTTTCGGTTTGTCTTGTTTTAGATTCAATTCGATTCGGTTTCAGGTTTATAAAATCAAACCCGTCAGTTTTTTCAAGATTTTAATCAGGTTTTTTTCACGGTTCGGTTTTTTCTATTTTATTTTGTTTTCTCAGTTTAATCAGTTTTTTAATTTTTTTCTCATTTCTAATAACATTAGAGATATTTTTAAACTTGAAAAGAAATTGATTTCATTTGAAATAATTGATTTGTGTGGTTATAAGCACTACTTTAAAACTCGAGTTTCAAGAATTAATCGTTGTGTTTTTAGTAGTGAAAAAAAAAATTGTATAAATTGATGAGAGGTGCAACTTGAGGTAAGCCATGCAATGAAGCATATGAAAAGCAATGTTCAATTGCATTTGAATAAATTTACAAGGTACAATCCATTACAGGTTAAGGAGGGACTGAGGTTGCAAATTTCACAAAACGAGTTCGAATTAGAAGTGACGAGGCTCAGGGCTCCTATTAGATGCGGGCCAAATAAAATAAAAAGTTGTTTAAAAAATATCATCATTGTTATTTATTTATTTATTTTAAATATATTGAAACTTTTGAAATGTGGATTAAATACTTGACCAATGTATTAGATCAAATTAATCAATTATCATGTTATTTAATAGGAAAAAAACTCAGTATAACATGTTCAACCTAGCAGGCCAAGAGTAAATTGGTTGCTCCGTTCAAATGACGATTTGGTTTATAAAAAATCCATGCCGCTATCATTTTAATCTCTACCTAACCCTATTAAACTTAAATGCAAAATAGCGAATTGTCCAAGAATTAAATCATAAAAAAAATATGAATTGAAATGAAAAAAAAATGACATATTGTATGATCAAGGTTAATCCGCAAAACTTATAATTCAGGTAATGAACACAATCACAATAAATTAACTTAACATGGTGGGATAATTTGTCTTTTTATTTTTCTTTCCCTTATTCTCTCCCTAGCTAGACCTTGATCGAGTCTTAATTGATCCCGGGTTAGATTAAATCTGAAACTAAATTAAAAGGTTATAAAAGAATTGGAAACGAAGTTAAAAAGTGACCAATTAGATAACTTGTCTAAGTAACATGTCTCTTTATTTTCTCATCCTTTATTTTCTTCCTGGTCATGTCTTAATTGGGCCTTAATTAGCCACAAGTGGAGTGGAATTGAGATTCAATTGCAAAGTTATGAAAAAATTAAGGACCAAATCAAAAGAAAAAAAAATCTTAAATATGTGATTAAATTGAAATGGCATAAAAGAATTGGGGCAAAACAACTAGCCATGGGTTAGATAATGTTTGGGATTAAATTGAAGAGTTAATAAAAAAATATAGGACCAAATCAAAAGAAAAAAATTCTAGCCTTTGAGGAGGCTACTAAGGTTAAAATGACATAAAAGAATTGAAAAAAAAAAAGAATTAAAAAGAATTGTTTGGCGTTTACCTTGCACGCTCTAACATGCCAAGGGGCCATCAAGGTTGAGGCAACCCTCGCGGCCTCCTCCGTGACTTGATGATGGTCTTTTTTGGAATCTAAATAATCATCTCGTCAAGATCTTTCTCCCATTACGATGAGTGTTGACATTGGACACCCAACGTGACTCTAACGACTTTTTCTTTCCCTCCCTTCTTTTTGTTCTTGTCTCGAAATTCATGCAAAAAATAAACACTCTACTTGTCCATAATTTTTTATGTGTTTGTGCACAATATTTTCTACAATAGAAAGCACCTTCGATTTTAGTTTATATTAATGAATTTAATATAATTTAAACCAAAGTAAAGATTATAGGGATTATATCATAAATTGATGTTGAAATGAATTAATTTGATTAGCAATGTTACTAGTTTACAAGTCTGCACTACATTTCAGATCAATTAAAAAAAAACTTTAGCAAAAAATATTCAAGTTATATAAAACTATTTTATATTTTTATTAAACTCGGGTCAATAGATCAATTTTAAAATCCCTTAATCTGACTTAATGCCTAGCTTGAGGTTAAAATTAAATTGTATATGAGTTTCCCCGACATGACGCATCTGACTTACCTAGTCTAAAGGCAACGAGTTTACCGGTAAAAAAGGTATAAGGATAAAATTGAGAGAAAAAAGAAGAAATTAACATTAAAAAATCTTTCATGATTAACTTTTTGTCTAACCTAGGTTTAAAATTAAATCATGGTCCACCAATGAAAAAAGTATGATGATGAAATTGAAGAAAAATGATAAAATTGAAGAAAAAAACTCTCGACTCAACTTTTTACTTAGCTTAGGTTTTAAATTAAATTGTACGGGAGTTATCCTAATATGATTTAGTCGACTTGACCAATCAAAAAACAAAATTGAACAACTGCTAAAACAGGTTTGTGAATGAAATAAAAAAAACATACCAAATTGAAAAAAAAATCAGTTTTGAATGGAAAAAAGGGGTTAAATTGAAAAAGAAAAATAAAAGAAGCTTATGAATAGTGAAGCTCCATATTTGTTTTTAGTTTGGAAGTGATGTACTTGAGCTAGGACTTTCCCTAATTGTTTTTGCGTTTAAAAGCGTTTTTAAACAAATTTTTTTTCTTTACTTTAAATTAATATATTTTTTTATGTTTTTAGATCATTTTGATGCGTTAATATCAAAAATAATTTTTAAAAAATAAAAAAAAATTTATTTTAATATATTTTTAAATAAAAAGTACTTTGATAAGCAACTGCTTCCACACTTTAAAAAAAGCTTTAATATTCCCAATGCTTAATGGCATAATGCCTCCCAATATTTTTTTTGGGTTTTGTTTTGTATTGAAATTTAATTATAATATTTAAATTGAATTAAATCTATATATAAGTTGAATTTATATATTTAAAAATGTAGAATTTAATTAATTATATTTCTTATATTACACACATTACCATCATCTTATTCCTTAAAACAATCTTTAAAAATGGATAAATCGAGATATTTTGAAGAAGCTAATTTTAATATTAGTTTCTCCTTTTACTACAGTAAATTAGGGCTGATTTCTAGTTTATTTTTGTGCCATATTCAAAGATTAAATTCTATTTAAAATTAAAACTTTGACACCCAAAATGATTCTAACACATGAGATTTCATTGAAATCTAAATCAAATTCAATTAGAGCATACCAAATATATTGTATAGGTCTCGGTGAAGTTAACTAACCTAGTGCAAAAGTATAACTATAAATATCTTAGGAGGGTTTCATTGTTGGGACGACAATTTTTAGTAGTATGGAATCACAATTCATGTAGTTTTAATTAAGTTATTTCCTGCGCTCTCCCTGTGAATTCTGAACACAAAAATTAGTATTTAAATTATAGAAATGTTTTCAGTTTTGTCATTAAACTCAATATAATAATTTAAACTTGAAAAATCCCAACTTGATTCTTTACTTAATTTGGGTTTTAAATTCAATTATATGAGAGTTTCTTCGATATAATCTTGTTGATTGGGTAGGTCTAAAAAAAAAAGAAAAAAAAAAGATCATGTTATTTTTAGTCAATCAATCAAATTCGCAACTCAGGTTATGAACTCCACTTAATTAAATTAATTTTTTTTATTATATAATAAAAAACAAAAAAAATGATTTACAATCAAACGAATATTAAAAAATAAAATTTAATAAAACTCTAATTTTCTACCACCTAAATATTTGTTATTACCTTTTTTGTCCCCCCACAAAAGTAGTGTCATCTTGTAGACTAGTTAAAAAAGAAATATAAGCGGTCTCATTTCAAATTTATTGATCTTGATTTAACGAGAATAAATTATAAGGTAATCATAGGTTTACTCCTTTTTATGTATGCTAAAATCTTGTCCGTTTAATTTGAATTAAACAAGTATGAAAAAAAGGGTTAAGGGATCTCAATTTATTTTCTTACTTGTAATAAATATGTGTATAAATAAGCAATTAAACAATATAATTTTTCTTATCATACTAATTTCTTGATAAAAAAAAAAGATACTTTCATAAATAAAATCGATATGTCATGACATCAAGGAATTAGTGAAATGATACACAAGAGTTTGGAAATAAAAAAAATATTCCTTAAGGCAAAGAAGATTTTTAGATTTTAATTAACGAAAATCAAAATTTTATTGCAATTATTCAAGACGTATAAATTCTCTAATGTCATTTTCCATCCAAGATTTGAACCAATTCAAAGGTATTTAAAACTGAAAGTGTGAGAAAATATGGCCTATGCTAACCCTAATTATTGATGGAATTTAGATTTCTTTTATTACTTGAAATCATAGTTTTCACTCGGGTGGGCTCGGTAAGTCGTTCTGAAACCCGACTAATTCGGGACTTGAACTGGGCCATGTTGAAGAAAAAACAAGGGAAGAAAAATCTAGTGTGACCTGGCGACCCGGTTAACCCGATAAAACTTGGTTGTAACCTGTTAACTTCTTTTTTTTTTTTTTAAACAACATCATTTTGATTTAAAAAAAAATTAATTTGAATAACCTAATCAAAACATAATAATCTAAGTCAAAATTTGAAATTCCCGGCCGGCTATCAAACTAGCTCGGAAAACTATGCTTAAAATTATTATCAATATTAATCCTGAGAGACGAACTGTTCCAGATAATTTCCCGTAAATAAAATAATAAAAAAAGAAACAATCACTCCATCAACGATCATTTTTAGGCTGACGAGTGACGTGGCATATCGCGAACCATCAATCCAACACTGCAGTGGGACCTACTGCAGTTGATCCCTCTAGAACATTCTAAGAGAGAAAAAAAAAAAAACCGTGCACGGCAATGAATTCAAAAGGGGGTTAACAAATCTTGTTAACCCCTATATAATAAATTATAATTTCATAATTTCGGAAAGATTATCTCTCTCTCTCTCACATATTAGCTTCAAAGAAAACCTCACACCACCAACAACTTGAGGTTAGATTATTATTATTATTATTATTATTATTTTGCTAGGATCTTTTTTTTCTTATAGTTAAATGAGGGTTGTGGGCCCGTTGATTAGGTGACTGATTAGGGTTTCGGGTTTTTTGTTGATCGAGATTTGTTGTGTTTATTGATAATCTTTGAGTTCTTTGAATTTGGGGTTTGATAGGCAAGGGTGATCGTGAAAAATTGTTGAATTTTTAATGGGGGAAGAATATTTTTATTGCCATTTCCAATTTATTTGGGATATAATTTGTTTTTTTCTTTTTAATTATTATAACACGAGGAATCCAACTACGGATGGGTAAACCCAGACCCATGAGAACCTGGTTAGAGGATCATCAATAGGTAGTCCAGGCGGGCGCTGCAAACATGGAATTGTTTACTATGTGTTAGGAATCGAACCGAAAAGGGTGACATAAGTCACACAATTCAAGAATTGAATTTTATTAAGTGTTTTCCAAACAATTCAAGATCTTGTATATAGAAAATGTTCCAATTATTTTAATGTCGAAACATTAATGTTTTTGATAATCACTACTGAAGTTTCGGCTTTATCATATCTGAAAGAGGGAAGAATGGAGCTTTTTCTATTAAGGTGGTGTTAAGATTTAATGGGGGTGAATTGGATTTCGTAAAAGAACGTGGGTGCATTCGGATTTTGAAACTGGTTTAGCCAAAAAAAAAAAAAAACCAGAGGCTAGTATGTTTAGTGCGGCTGTCTCTTATGAGTTCATATCCAAAATGTTATAGTTAGATTTCCCATGGATGTGAGAGATAGGGGATTTACAATTGATAGACTGAATTTCATATGTTATGGTTCTTTTGCTTGTTCAGTCTTCTTGTTTTATTTATGTAGTTACGGTTTTTTACATTAGCTTTGGTTCAAAATACTCTTGATTTAATGCCTTATATACCTCTTAAAAGACTTTCTCTAGGTGTCAGCAGATATTATTGTGTTTGTTTCTTATTCATAGCTGCCTGCCTTTGCAGCCTCTTTTTGTCAAATAAGAAATTTTATCCAGTAAATTTTCACTTTCATCTTGCATTTTCTATTTTGCAGTGCAAGGTTCTTTTAACCCCTTGTTGTTAGATATTATTTTGTGTGCTAAAAGCACAAATTGTGACTTGTGATTTTATTAGCATTTCATTGTTCTAATTCTAACCACTCACGTGTCCTTTTCTCAGGAGTGAGTAACAATGGCTTCAAAACGGATTAACAAGGAATTGAGGGACTTGCAGAAGGATCCTCCTACCGCTTGCAGTGCAGGTTTGTCACTAAACTTGTTCTAAAAAAGTTTTTTCTCAGTAGAAACTAATGTGCTACCAGTTTCTTTGATGAAAAAAGAGATTTATGTGACATGTTGGTTTTTCTTCTCCTGGTTTGAATATAATAATGATGTTATACTGTTAGGCCCTGCTGGTAGTGACATGTTCCATTGGCAAGCAACAATTATGGGTCCAGCAGACAGCCCATACGCTGGGGGTGTGTTCTCTGTTAACATACACTTCCCTCCTGATTACCCATTCAAGCCACCTAAGGTACTAACAAAAGTAGTCACTATCTTTTGCATTTGATATCTTAAGGTGCACCATGGATTTGGTTTATTTAGCTGTTTGTTCTAAGCTAGATTTTGAGATTCTCTTTCTTGTTTAGAAGAGATATTAACTTAAGCATGGGATTCTATCCATTTACAAGAAGTCCTTTCATCATACCAGAATGTCCCTGAAAGGACGTGTTCATGACAATTCATGTATGGATTCATCTGCACAGATGTATGTTTCCTTTCTTTCTCACAATGGACAAATTCTGATGTGAGCAAATCTATAGTATATGCTCCTCGTAATCTGATGTCGCAAATCTTCCTTGCTTTTCTGTTTCCTTTGTACTGATGTTGTTGACCTTAGGATTTTTACAGCCTCTGTTTTATTAGTGATCTAGTCACCTCACATGACAGCAGAATTGTCCTTCCATTCTACCAAAATGAAAACCCATAAATGTCCCTGTTTATTAGTAATCCAGTCACTTCAATGCTACTTAAGTCACTTGAAAGAGTTGTTTTTGTTAGATTTTGTTTACTTGGTTATATTTTGAACAACAAAATGAACTGATGTATGCAAAATAGATATTTACTATTGAATGAAATACTTTGTGCAGGTTTCCTTTAAGACAAAAGTTTATCATCCAAACATTAACAGCAATGGCAGTATCTGTCTTGACATTCTCAAGGAGCAATGGAGCCCAGCCTTGACAATTTCAAAGGTCTCCATCACTATCTTCACTTCTCTTCAAACTCTAAAATTTAAAATAAGTCCTATGTATTTTCCATAGTTTCAATTTGAATTAGTCTTGGGCTTTATGATTGTTTCTGTTTTGCAAATCTTTTATGTTTCTTTGCAGGTGTTGTTGTCGATATGCTCGCTGTTGACAGATCCAAATCCCAATGATCCCCTGGTGCCTGAGATTGCTCATATCTACACGACTGATAGAGTCAAGTATGATGCTACTGCTCGAGCCTGGACTCAGAAATATGCTATGAGCTAGAAGCTAGAAGTTCTTGATTCGCTTTCCTTTCTTGTTGGACGATATTGGTTACCAATGGTGTGATTTCATTATTGTGTCTTTTTTTGGATATGCACCTTGATAATCTTTCAGAAGTGAGATTATTAGGTTTTCCAGGTTTTTGTTTTTTTTCCTTAAATGGCTTTTAAATATGTCATGTGGGGGTGGGTGTGATAGTCGAATGCTGCTTTGAATTTCTTCTTCCAATTAAGATCAGGCATAATTTGCTGGAAGCAAACTTATCAAGCATAGTGTACAGGATTGAATAAGCACATAGATGAGGTTGGTCCGAACAATTAAAATTTGGAATTGTCACAATGCAGACGAATAACACAGATTGCTCGGAAGAAGAAATTCGAAGCAGAATTCGGATCTGTTAGAGGCTACAACATCACTGTGGATCCCCAAATATTGCTTTAATCTGAATGGCTATCATACATGTCCCTAATTCAAATTATACTTGAACTTAGTTGGAAATAGGGAATGTATTAGATAGGAGTTCTCTGTTATGCCATGGCCTGTCTCAAGGGTTCTTAATGTAAAAAAAAAAAATTTTAGATGATGATAACGATTTTTTAAAAGAGAGTAAGGCCTTGTTTGTTTCTGGAAAGTAGTTTCCGGGAAACTATTTTCCAAACTTTCCTGTGTTTGTTTGTCATTAGGAAAATTGGTCAACGGAAAACAATTTCCGGTCAGCAAAAAACACTTTATAGTCAACGGAAAACACTTTCCGGTCAACAGAAAACACTTTCCAGTCAATTTTAGTAAAAAAATAAAATTGACTTGGTTTTCAGGAAAGTGTTTTCCTTTTAGCTGTGTTTGTTTTCCGGAAAGTGGTTTCCAGGAAAGCACTTTCCAAACTTTCTTGTGTTTGTTTGCCAGTAGGAAAGTTGGTCAATGGAAAACATTTTTCAATAAAAGGAAAATTTAGCTTGGTTTTCAGGAAAGTGTTTTCCTGAAAAATTTGAGAGGAAAACACTTTCTGGAAGTTGTGAAAGATTTAGAAATGTCATTATTTGCTGATTATATCAAATTAAATCCTCAAACTTTTGATTGCTATATATATTTTGTTTTGAATATTTATTTTTCAATTTCATCTCTTAAAATTTTTTTTTTATATTAACTTTGGTCCTTATTTTTATAATTGCTATTTGCTTTTTTCTTATCATTTTTATATTGAAATTTTTTATTTATCAAATTTGATCCTCATTCTTTTGATTGTTACTTATTTTATTTGAAATAATTTATGAAATGTTGATTATTATTATTTTAATTTCTTCATTTTTCATTTTTTTTTAATTTTTTAGATTTGATCCATGCTATTTTGATTATTATTTGTTTTATTTGAGATAATTTATGAAATTATATATTTTTTTTCAATTTCATTCTCATTCAACTTTTTAATTTGTAAGATTTGTTCCTCATTATTTTAATAAACTTGAGAAAAATAAAATATTAATAAGTTATTTTCCAGCTCATTTTCCATGACATAACCAAACACTGGAAAATGTTTTCCAGTTCATTTTCCATAACACTACCAAACATCGAAAAATACTTTCCCGGAATTCACTTTCCCCGGAATTCACTTTCCAAAAGGAATTCACTTTCCTGCAAACAAACGGAGCAAGTGTTTATTTTCTAGAAAGTAGTTTATGGGAAATTATTTTCCAAACTTTCCTGTGTTTGTTTGTCATTAAGAAAGTTGGTCAACGAAGAACACTTTCTAGTAAATGGAAAATACTTTCCGGTCAACGAAAAACACTTTCTAGTCTATTTCAGCCAAAGAAAAATTTGACTTTGTTTTCAGGAAAGTGTTTTTCCTTTAGCTATGTTTGTTTTCCAGAAAGTGGTTTCCAGGAAATCACTTTCCAAACTTTCTTGTGTTTGTTTGCCATTAGAAAAGTTGGTCAATGAAAAACACTTTCCAGTAAAAGAAAAATTTAGCTTGGTTTTTAGGAAAGTGTTTTCTTGAAAAATTTGAAGGGAAAACACTTTTCGGAAGTTGTGAAAAATTTAGAAATGTTATTATTTGCTGATTACATCAAATTTGATCCTCAAACTTTTGATTGCTATATATCTTTTGTTTTGAATATTTATTTTTCAATTTCTTTTTTTAAAATTTTATTTTTATATTAACTTTGGTTCTTATTTTTATAATTGCTATTTGCTTTTTTCTTATCATTTTTTTATTGAAATTTTTTATTTATCAAATTTAGTTTTTATTCTTTTGATTGTTACTTATTTTATTTGAAATAATTTATGAAATGTTGATTATTATTATTTTAATTTCTTCATCTTTTATTTTTTAAAATTTTTTTAGATTTGATCTCTATTATTTTGATTATTATTTATTTTATTTGAGATAATTTATGAAATTATATTTTGTTTTCAATTTCATTCTCATTCAACTTTTTAATTTGTAAGATTTATTCCTCATTATTTTAATAAACTTGAGAAAAATAAAATATTAATAAGTTATTTTCCAGCTCATTTTCAATGACATAACCAAACACTGAAAAATATTTTCCAACTTATTTTCTATTACACTACCAAACATCGAAAAATACTTTCTTGGAATTTACTTTCCAAAAAAAAAACTACTTTCCAAAAGAAATTAGAAACTTGGATTATTAATTTAATTAGGTTTAATAAGCTTGATTAATTAATTTAATAATATAATTGTAAAATATAAAAGCTAATGAAAAAAAAAAAGATAATAGCTAATATTATAAATAGGCATCCTATAAATATTTGTAAAAAGTTTTAATAATCTCATTTGATAATAAAATAAAAATTAAATGAGAATGAGATAATTATATATAAAAAAAAATATTACTCACAAAGCAAATACTGAAGGGTGAATTAAAAATAGAATTAAAAAAGAACAAAAAAAAATAGCTTATGTCTGCATGCCAAATATGTAGCTACCTTATGAGGGTGAGATAATCCTATATAAAAAAAAAAACTAAAGAAAACAACGGAGGTCAACTCATAAGCAGACAAACAATTAAAGGAAGACAAACCAGGTAATCTTTGATACTCATGTCCCTAGTCATTAGACTAACTTACTTCATAGAAGGTAGAATTGAAAAAATCACGAAACATGCTTCTTAACCATCTAAAATAAAAAAATAAAATAAATAACAATTAAAATAATAAGGACCAAATATGGTATAAAATAAAATAAAATAATGAGGGATTAAATTGAAAAATAAAATAAATCAAGAAAAAAATAAAAAAATAAAAAAGTAACCATCAAAAGAATGAGGATCAACTATGTTATTAATATTAAATAAAATAAAAGAATGAGGGATTAAATTAAAAAATAAAATAAATCAAGAAAAAAAATAGCAATTAAAATAATAGAAACCAAGTTTGATAGATGAAAAAAAAATTAAATAAGGATGAAATTGAAAAAAATATTCTAAATTTATAAATTATCTCGAATAAAATATAAAATAATAAAAATAGAGACTAAATTCAAAGAAAAACCAAATTGAAGGGTTTGGTGTGCGAGAATCAAAAGGGAGAGAAGAAACAATACAAAAAAATATGTCATTAGCGACAAATCATCAACTCTTAGTTAACATGTGCTACTCAAGCATGGAGGGGATGCCAAACACTTTTCAATGCCTCCCTGAAATCTAGTATTTGACCAATGAACGATGTTGTACTCACCGTCCAAAACTCGAAGAGATATCTATACGCTAACGCGTGCAATATATACATTAATTATTTTTTAATAATATTTAAATTTATGAAATTACCAAATCATCTCTTAACTCAAGTGATAATAATAATAAAAAAAAACTTTAATGAAAAGATAAAAATCCTCAACAATAAGTTTAAGATTTTTTTGCTATTAGAAACAATGTAGTCATTTTACTATTAAAAAACTAAAAGAACAGGCATCCCTCGGTTGTTGATGTCAGGCAATTGTATTTTTGCTTTTTAAAAGTAATTTTGTCATAAACCTTTGTAAATGATGAAAATGTCACTAAAATATAGGAATCCATTGAACAATAAATCTTGCTACATAGTGAATCACCAATGCCTCTTAGGTTTTTATGTTAATATATATATATATATATATATATATATATATTTGCAGCCTTCTGTTTCTGCTAAAACAAGCTCGCAGGACTCTTTTGCTAGATTTGGAATGCTTCATGGGCTGGTGCGCTGGTGCTCCACTTGTGGCTGCCTCACTCAAAAGCTGAACCAATGTCATGACAGATTTCGCCTAACTGGTGATGGTCCCGTGCGTCTCCTCCACCTCTCAATCTCTTTTCTTTCCTTCATGTCCATACACCACCATCCAAAGAATCAACAGCTGTGCTCAGATGAGCGACACAGAAAAAGCAATGAAACCAAAGTGGAAGAAGCATCCAAAAAGAGAGATACTGTCTATTTTGCTCAAAGCTAGCATTTCCCCACTTGCACTCAACACAAAATCTGTGATTTACCACAATCATCTCACGTGAGTCGTTAAAGACAAAGGTAGATAAAGCCTACTCTAGCTATGTCTATATAAACCAGTACTCTCCTCTACGTATCTGCAAGTCTCAGGCAAACTATCTCTCGTATTACTCTTCACCAACCTTATCACTTCACCGGAGCTAGCCATAAGATGAAGCTACTCTTGATTTTTATCTCCATCCTGCTCATTCAGGTAAATTATGCAGAAATGTTGAAAGACTTAATCTCAAGGGTAAATATTGTAACTTGTACTTTGATATATATTGCAGGCTTTTGTAGGGAATTCATTCCTTAGCAATGCTGCAAGTTCTCCAGCTAATGTGAGTCTCTCCTTTAGTTTCCAACTCAAGCCCATTTTTTCCTTCTTTTACATCATTCGTTTCCCGGTATATTAATCACATTTTGGATGCAGATGGATGAAGAAAGCGATATGGTAGCTATTGATAAGAAACATTATCCTAAAAGAATCAGTAAGTTTGGTGTCTGTTACCTCAAGATGTTGTGTATATTTCTCACATAAAATATTAACTGCGGCTATTTTGAACAATGTAATCCTCACTCTGCCATCATGTGTCCTCCAAAGTCACTCAACTACAAAGGAAAGAAGAACCGAAATTGCACATTCTAATCTTCCATGTTGATGGCGGCTAGACCACCTTTGGCACACAGCAGAGGACGTGACACAACTTACATAGTCTGAATTTTATTTAAGCATTTACATTGAGATGTTATTAACCTAAAAAAATTCATCAAGTTATGCATTGGATTCCTGAGATGATATGATGCTTTGGTTCAAAGCAATTTAGGTTCCTGGTTTTCCTGTGCAAATGTTGTTAATGGTCTTTAAGGGGGAAAATAGAGGAAAAGAAAATGCAATCAAATCCTTTCTCATTATTACAACTATTAATTGACATAGCTAAAATCTGACACCAGCTTTTCCAATTCTGTGTTTCAGATTGTGGTTATTTATGCGCAAGGAGATGCAGGGCATCTTCAAGAAAGAAGGTATGCCACAGAGCATGCAAAACTTGCTGCAACAGATGCCGGTGTGTTCCACCAGGTACCTATGGCAACAAGAGTGCATGTCCATGTTATGCAAGCCTTAGGACCCATGGAAACAAGCCCAAGTGCCCTTAAATTTCATGCAACTATGTAGTTTCTGGAGTGCAGGACATCCAAATGTCTTTTGAATGTCGATTCTACTATTTCCTAGCTGGTTAATCTATGTGTTACCTAATAAGGGGATAAAATCAAGCTATGCTTGAGGATTTTTAAGGCCTCATCGAGAGGAATTTGTTCTGGTTATAAGTAATTATTTTGTGTCCATCTTTATACTCAGTATGTATTTTGTCAAAATCCGTTCGAATTCCTCTCTGCTCTTTTTCTTTCTGATTAGTGAAATAGGATAAAGGCAAAGATTCTGCACTTCCTTGGGGAAAAAGGAAGAACATTAAAAAGCAATGGTAAGGTGGTTACCTCAATTTAGGTGGCTATTATGAATGCATAATAGCCCTAATCTAATTGAGTTTGTTCCTTTCTTTATAATGAGAGCAAGTCACAGTCACAAGTAAATGAGGAAATTGCAGAAGAAAGCATCTGCAATGGCATAAACCATCTCATCATTTGAGAAAATAAAAGAAAAGAACAGTTAGCAGTATTGCATAACTACTATATCATATTTTTCAAAGCATGCCATGAACATAAATAAAATTCTAAGAAAGAGGATCATATATTTTATATTAGATGATAAAACTGAGTACAGATTACTTGACTTAGAAATTGGTAAAAGAAGACACCAGAAACCAAGTTTTACAGTAACACCATGGATCTTTGTCTAAGACTTGTCCCTTCTTGGAAAACTGATAAAGGTATGTATCAATAAAGAACTGAACTGGAAATCCTTTATGTGTTCTCCAAGCTTCATTCTTCTTCTATCCATAATAAATACGTAACCTGTGCTTATCATAGATATTGATTAGCCAGGCCTAAATACGAAAACAAATTGATTCAAGGGAACTTGTGTCTATCCCCATGGGTGGTGATGTTGGCATAGCATGGGGGAGGTATATATCTTCGTTACCAGAGATTCCAGGTGGAACGCAATCGTACCTCTTGCAGCATGTGTTGCAAGCCCTTACGCACATTTTCTACCTTGATGCCTTGCTGCACCTGTATGCACATTTGGACTTGCAATCTGGATGGTTACAATTTTGTAGATGAATAGCCATAGCATTTTTTATGAGTTCAAGGTTGAACAGATGTGTGTCATAGCACATGTATGCATGGTATTTTCATAGCACCAGTACATTATACATTAGGGCACAGATAACTTTTGTGATTGTATACAAGCCATGGTCACCATGTTAATGTTTCAAGAAACCTTAACGTGCAATCTCAAAGAAGAAGAAATTAAAGAAACCTTAACACAGAAGTATGCAAAAAGGATCCCGTAACCCCAGTCCAGTTTTAAAATAACAAGAGTGCAGGAGCAGGTACTGATCAGTCCTGAAACCACTAATATTTCCCTACAAAAACAGTCAGTTGAGGTGACATATATCTTTAAACTTCAATTTCCTCTCAGTGCATCAATGAAATTATAGCAGAATAAATTAAAGGTCCTTCGGTTCATTTTTGGAAGAATATTTGGTTAGAGCAAAGCAAGGACTAGCTCAAGAAAAGGGGCTGGGGTGGCCATTAATATGGTGTGTGAGGTCTATACATGGAGAACTATCAGAACAAAGGAAAATGATGCACAAACAGAAACGATCAGAGAAAAATCATTTGTACTGCTGCTGTTCACAATCTAACAGACTCTATGAACATGTACCTCGTATATTAGGGCCAGACAAAGTATTGCCATGATAAATGTTGTCTTGGTACTGATCGTTCTTAGGATAGGAAAATAGAGAGAGATACAGGAAAGGCAGTTTAAGGTTACAGTACTAGGAACTGAATTGTGGCAGTGTTTATAATGGTGAAGTTGCCTTTTACGTACAATTGAATGATGATTAGTGTGATCTCCAACAGATTTCCCAGCTCTGTTGTACTAATGCAAGATCTTAGCCACTAATGTAATGATTAAGTAATATCCCAGATGTTAAAATTCAATGGTTCACACTTCGTAAGTCTTATGGTCAGAAGATGAAGCTATTATATTTCATGTGATCAACTAGTCTAACTTTGAACCTCTTTTTTGTAAATAAATAAAAAAAAGTTCAAAAGAAAGAGATTAGTTACAAGATTAAGAATGACAAAATTGTTATATGCTTGTAGATGAAAATAAACCACAAACTTAATTAGATTTTTGAGTTGAAAATAGTGTACAATAAATGTGTGTATGATATTGTGTTAGTTTAATTTAAAAAAAGTTTAAGAAAAGCTATTTATTGTGTTTTTTTTTTCTATTATTAAAATTCCAAGAAAGAATTATCAGTGGAATTTGTGCAAAATTATGATATATTAATTAATTAATTAACTAATTAAATATTTTTTAAATTATAATCCTAACAAAACATTATTGTAACCATAAACACTACATCGTTGTACATACAACTAAATAAAGATGTAATTAGATTATTCAGTGTTTTTATTTTATTAACATGAATATTTAGATTAATTTATATATATCTCGATTAATTATATATATTTTGAAATTAATTAATAACCATTAAGAATTTTAAAATTTATAAAATTCAAACTAGTAATTTTTAAAAAATAAACTTATATCCAATATATATTCGAGGGGAGTGAGATGTTCTGTTGAAACAAGTGGTGATGTGGTCGGTTGAGCTCGCATTATTTCCTTTAAATTATTGAGCATGTTGTGCACTTCTCATGATTTCTCCACCAGCCATGGTCGAGTAAGAGAGAGAGAGGGCTTTTATCGAAGAGAGTTGGATTTGATGTGGATAATGAAGGACTCATGTATGGTGATGAGGAGAGGCTGTCAACTTTCCTACGCGAGTGAGTGAAGAAATCCCATATCAATTACTAACGAGAAGCATGAGTGAGTGTGTGTGTGTGAACAAATTATGTTTTCTGTCAATTTTGACAAAGGTTGCTGAGCAGGTCCAAAGCTTTTGAGCAGTGGAAACCACTTTTATCATATGGGCATGCTAAACTTTTTTATGATACTAGATATCGAGACTAGTTTACGTGTATTACAATTAATTTCAGGATTTATTGAACATCCTGCAAGCCCAGTAAACCAATAGCTAAACTTTATTGTTTTAACTATCAAGGGCTATGGTCTTTTTAGGGTTCTTTTTTGTTGCAATTTGCCACTCATGGTTGGATGGCCCGTGTTGCTTTTTAACAATTAAGGGAGGAACAGCTTTGATTTTGCTGGATAGTTCTGGGATATTAATGGCCACAGAAGTGGGTGATTGATGAGGATGAGGACATGCAACTAATATTTTCCTTCTATTTGTTCAAAAACTTAAGCAATTTTTCTCTCTGCAACACATTTACAACCATGGGGCTGGGTTTGAAGCTTGTATATATTCAGCTTCTTAAAGAAACAAGAAATTGCAGAACATACTCCCAAGTGCTGTGGTTATTTTGTTCCAGGCGCCCAGGTGCTGGAGTTTCCTGACCTTGAATGAATGCACAGGCATGGCGTGCTGTATCTGTCTGTGGTTAAAAACCTTGAAGGAACTGCCATGAAGGGTTTCTTTTTTCGTCTACATGTCCACAGCAAATTCACAAGCTACATGACATTGGAAGAGTACTGCTATTCCAGGTGCATGTGACTTGATGTACATTAATTATTAGATATTGGTAACATATCAAGAATGTGATCCAACACGACGATATGCATACAAAATCTGACAGATCTTTACTCATAACAACATTGAATTGTGATGA
This sequence comes from Populus alba x Populus glandulosa, assembly GCA_033617975.1. Lineage (NCBI taxonomy): Eukaryota > Viridiplantae > Streptophyta > Magnoliopsida > Malpighiales > Salicaceae > Populus > Populus alba x Populus glandulosa. The sequence continues at coordinate 14,085,827 of CM066161.1, forward strand.
CGACAACTTCACACAAAATATGAGCTTTTCATAGTGTACAAAACTGGATCAAGGCGTGAGTGGCTTCGTGTTTGAGCTTTTATCTATGCTTGAAACAATCTCCTTTTCAATCAACATTTCGAAGAAGAAGTTTTTGTAGAGATTAATTAATTTTCCTTTTATTCCCCGATCCTTCTCCAGGATCTTCAAATCACTTCTCAATTCATGTTCGAGGCTACAGCCAATTAGGACTCCGGGAAACTTTTTAAGAAACTCATAGAGATCATCATCATCTATGAGACCAAGACTCCTCTGATAATCCAATGTCTCACAAGCAATTTCATAGCTGGGGACTTCTTGTTTTCGTTGTTCGCCCTAGCTAGCAGGAGAATAGGAGTGGCCAAATGCTTTCCAGGTATCTCGTCTCTCCCCTCAGCACTGAAATCAAACACAGAGCTTCTCTGCATGCTTCCCATGTCTTCCTGTCCTCGTTACTCGAAGTTGTGCACTCAATCTGTGCAGTAGATTGTATTGCTCACTTCTTAGGTGAAGAATGGGAGGTGCAGTATCCTCGATCGGGTTACATTTGATGGAAGAGCCATGGGCAGACAAGATCAACATTAGGTGCAACTGTAACAAGATCAGGCTGCAATCAGAAGTTAGTTGATTGGCCGACAAGCATAGAACTTGTTAAAAAAAGACAGTCACACTCCCTTCAGGAAGTCTCGTTTTGGATTTATATAGCTCTATATATCCCATTGGTTCATAAACATTTTTACAAGGCTACCCACGATTATTCAATTAAGATAGATCTACAGCTAACTAATCAGAACCAGCTGCATGGCATCCTTGTACTGTTAAAAGAAGAAGAGGAAGAAGAAGAAGAAGAAGAAGAAGAAGAAGAAGAAGAAGAAGAAAGCTAACTAATCAGAACCGGCTGCATGCATGGCATCCTTGTACTGTTAGAAGAAGAAGAAGAAGAAGGATGGCTTGGTTAGACAAATGGAAAAGGAAACCAATTGAAGTAATCTACATAGTTTTATGAAAAGAAGAGGAAAGCAAGAGTGATAAATTAATAATAATGAATATTATGGCTGCTATATTACTATTAAAGCTACCGTGGCTGTTATATTACGATTATTACATCAATATACTCTCATTATCCTTAAAATTTCTCCGGTAATTAAACACTCAATTTCCTTAACAAAACATTAAAAGCAACCATTGTTTGACATGAAGCTCCAATCTTTCATACAATTAAGTACATAAATCCTAGGCTGTTTTACGTCAATCCAATTATACAAAGTTATAACCAACAATGTCAGGAGCCGAAAAATTAGAGAGAGAGCCAAGTTATGCTAAAGTGAGCAGAAAAAAAGAAAAAGATCAAGACTGAAAAATTGTAGAGTACTGTTCAATTTCTTGATGATTTATTCCGAGCATCTCTTTTCCATCCCTTCTGAATCCTCCCTCGGGTCCCTTTCCCGGAAAAACTGAATCCTCCCTCCGGTCCCTTTCCCGGAAAAACTGAATCCTCCCTCTGGTCCCTTTCCATCCCCACTGTTATCTTTACTTTACAGCCATCCTCACGTTCCTTGACCTCTTGTAGAGAAAGAGAGGAATACTCCACCTTTTAAGAACTAAGGGCCCTAGGTGTCTATGTCTTCTGAGCCAGACAAGTTGAGCTTAGGCGACGGCGCCATTACAGGCTCAGCTGAAAGGGGCTCTTCAAGTTGAGCCAGACCATCACGAGACAACAATTACTCAGAATTTACTTATGAAAGCCACGGAATCCACCTCATGATCACTAGCATTGTTTAAGGGATTTGATCTTCAACTGATTCTCGTGATTTCCTCCACCACTAAAGCCACAACATCATCTTCCTCCCGTGACTCCCTTCAACTTCCAGTATCGCGCGCTAGCATGTTCACTAATCTGCTCTGATTTTTATGAGAAGACATTCTTGCAAGGAGCACCCCCTTTGTCGGCGATATGCCCTTCCCCCTTGTTGGAAATATATTTGGTGAGACAAAATTTGTGATAAAACAAAATCAGGAGTACAAAACCTGTTAGAATATTTTTATAAAAATTTAAAATTTATTATGGAGTTGTTATAATAAAATACAATATTTTCTTAATTTATTTTAATTGCCTTTTAATCATATGTAATTATTAAACTTTATATGCAAATAACTCTCTTAATCCACTGCATTAGAGTTTTTTCTAAAAAAAAAAAAAAAGTACTCTATAGAAAACAAACTGATTATACCTCTAGTTAGTCACCTAAATAATTTTGTTTAAGTTATTTTTTTAGTGTTATCCATCTACTTTATCCGATAAGTGAAGGATATTTGTTTTTTTTTTATTTTTTTAATATGGGTATTCTTATACTTTTTTTAAAGGATAAAACTAGTTCTATTTGGGATTCATGGCGTTATTTCTCCTAACAAATACGTTTTTTAAAAATTAAATTTGTAATTTTTTTTTGGCAAGAATATAATAATATCTTAACTATTATATCAACATTTTATTAATAAATATTTGTTTTCTAAATAAATGTAGTACACTCATTTTTCTAAAAGACTTTATTGTTACAAAGATAACATAAACAACAATGACAGGTTACAAATTCTGCATAAAACATATAAAATAAAAACAGCAACTTGGAGCTTGCCATACAAAATAATAATGCAATATTCAACTTTACATGTTTTATGGTCCACCAAAGCATGTTATCGAAACTTGGAGCTTGGCTCCATCCTAAACTTTTATAATATTCATGAAAAGCTATTCATGAAAAAACAGTTTAGCAAAAAAAATATATTTATTAACCTCTAGCAATATAACTTAATTGATATTATATACTAGATTTATTATCTAAATATTAGCGGTTCGAGTTCCACAAATATCAGGATTATTAGAAGTGTATATGGTCATTAACTTCAAAACTTTAAAAGATTGAGTCGAAATGCGTAAACTGGTCCAAATACTCACAATTAACAAAAAAAAAATTTCATCAAGCTATTTATTATCACATAATAAAAAGGTTGAAAATAACAAAGCATACTTGAAGAAATATTTTAAGTGAAAGGGTTCATTACCTAAGTCTATTAAAGCAACTCTATGATATCAAAATTATTAGAAAAACCACATTCAAGTGGAAGAGACGAGTATGGTTAAACATGATCATCCTCAATTTCAAAAAGCTAAAGCAAGACGAAGAAGTCTTCAAACATATATAGAGGATGTCTGAGAGTGTAATAGCGGTTGCTTTTCAAATAGTTTTTCGTACCGAAAAACATGTCAATAATGTTTTTTTATTTTTTAAAAATCATTTTTGATATCAGCACATCAAAACGATCTAAAAAGTACAAACCGCACTTAATTTTAATAAAAAAAAAATTAAATTTTTTCCAAAAATAAGTTGAACTTCAATGCCAAACACCCTCGTAGTCGGTCTCCTGCTGGCCCTCAAGTGCTCAAAATGAACATGAAAAAGTTCAATCTTTTCTAAACTCATGAACAGCTCTAGCTCTAAACATCCCTAGGATTGAAGTTTTTGTCGTGATCAAAAGGAAATAATTTGTGCAATACCCTCCTCTTATAAAGGGTGATAGACATGCATATAATCCTAACAAGGACTGTCATCTGTTCCCCATAAAAAAAAAAGGGGACAAGACACCAAGAACTGTTGCATTTAAACAAAGAAAGAAAAGGGGAGATTAATCGTCATGCAATACGTCCAATCATTTGAAAAAAAATACCCCAACGTTTAAAAAATATAGAATAATGAGTAATGTAGTAAATTTATTTTATAAAAATTATTAATTTAAATTTTATAAATATCAGTTTACATAATTGTTAACTTTAAGGTTCATAAAATTAGTTAAAATATGCATAATACCTCTAATAATTTTTTAAAAAATACTCAAACCTTGAAGGGTATAAATTAACTGGTCAAGTTTTAGATTTGTTTTGTAAAAATTATTAGTTTAAGCTTCACAAATTTTAGAGTCGCTAGAAATTTATATAGTCATTAATTTTAAAATCTATAAAATTAATTAAGGTATATATAAATTAACTTAAATACTAATTTTAATAATAATAAAAAAGATGTCCAGCCTGAATAGAGAATAGAGAAGTTAAGCTGTTGGAGAACCACAGAGGACACTGCTCGGAATAAGTGTAATCCTAAGCAAGCTCTCTGCAGATGGTGGTTCTAGTCGATCGGGGAAAAGAAAGCTAGTGAAAAACAAGTATGGTCTTTAAATCATGGAATCAATGCTTAGTAGTCATGCATCCATTATGGGATTTATTTGTTAAAATGTAATATCCAATGATTGATGAGTCAAATTTTTTTTTTTTTTGTCTTTCAAATCCCTGAAAGAAGAGTTTAATCATAGCTCATCCCCCTCCTTGCTTTTGCATGATAGAATAAAATTAGATAAAACACTTGGAATAGTTGTCTCGTGTTGATTTCTTTTTTAAAATTGATTCATATGATATTTAAAAAAATTATAAATATAAATAAAATAAAATCTTAAACTAAAGTGTATAATTTATAAATGAAAGGCATCAAGAATGATTTTGAATAAACTATTAAACCTTAAAGGTGCTAAGATCATTTTTATAAAAATAGTAGGGTTGTCATTTCACCGTTGTTTAACAACAAAATTAAATTATATTTTACAAAATTGATAACCAATCTGAAATTATGGTATGTTTTTAAGGTTGTAATAATCCATAGAAACAATATAAAATAAATTATTAATTAACCATGTTAAATAACAAAAATAAAAAAACAAAAAGCTTGATAGCTGAATAAAAAAAAAGAAAAAGAAATAAAAGATCAAAAAAGAAAATATTTTATTTTAAATAAAAAGATCTCATTTACCTCACTTTCATAAAAACAATCAAATAAAATTTAAAAAACAAAGCAATATTATGATAAATAGTGCTATGTGAGGAGTTGTACAATAAAAATTTTTATTTTAGTTTTTTTGTTAATTATTTTTTTATTACAATTTAATCATTGCTTTCCTAAAACAGTTTTCGTTTATAATCATGTGTTTCCTGTTTCAACAACTACAATCAATTAAAAATGAGTTTAAAAGGGATAATTAATAATTTCAAAACGAAATGATTGTGAGCTTTGGTAAAAGGACTCACATAAAATCTTCAAGACTAAAAGGACTAGCATACAAAAACATAAAAACTACAGGGATTACATTATAATTACTTCGTTGATTCATGAGCGTTAGCGTCGACGACGGAGCCCACCGTCATGATTTTAACTTGTGTATCAAATCTTATTGGCCAACAAATTAATTCCTTGACAAGAAATGTTACCAAAGACAAGAGACAATAAACAAGTTGCTAGAAAATAAATAAAAAAAGTCATTAAATTAGGGGTTTTATGCTTTATTTATTTGATTAGATTACTACTTACGATCCAATTAATGAAAACTAAAGCATCATCAACTTTTTATTTATTTTTATGTTTTAAAAATATTTTTTATTAATATTAAAAATATTATTTTAATATAATTATAAATAAAATATACTTTAAAAAATAACTACAACCACATTACCAATTTAATCAAAACACTAATTACATACACTGCCCCCAAAATCTCTCTCGTCTTAAAGTTTCCTAATCGGGTTTAAGGCCATTACTGTAAACTTCTTCTAGTCCTATAAATTATGAAATATTCTACTTTGGCCTCTATAGTCTTAATCTCCATCAACTGGCACTCCCTCGCCGGTGACGCTCCACCTCTCTTCCCTCTTCTCTCCTTCATAATATTTTTTTTTAATAAGAAAAGTAATAATCAAAACCATCAAATATCAAACACAAATCTGCAACACTACACTATCTCACTCTCATAGATACATTTAAATTCCCAAAATCTCCTTCACTCTCTCTCGGATTTACCCAACCATACCCCCTGAAATCCCTTTCTCTCGAATTGTTGTTATTTTGTGTTAGTAATTTCCAAATGTTTTGAAAATGGCGCAGCACAGGCATTACACGAACGGCACGTCGGATCACGTATCCATCGGGATTCGTGCGTCGTCGTCGTCTAGCTCGCAACAGCAGAAGTCGGGTCGGGTTAGAAGATTAGGTTACCGATCCGATAAGAGCAGTCGAGGCGGGTTGTCATTGATCGGTGCGGTCATTGTGTTCTTGTGCCTTGCCCTTGTTGTTACCGTTTTAGCTTACTATTTCCTCTCTACCGAGAATACCACTAATGACAAAGGTTTGTTTTGTTTTTTTATCTGTTTTTGTTTGGTTGCTGAGAAAGTGTGAGAAAATGAGAGAAAGTGAAATCAGAGCTTCCGTTTTGTTTTAATTCTGTTACATTGCTGTTATTTAGTTAGCAAGATGCTAGTCAGAAGAGAGAGATTTAGTGTGGTTAATCATTTTCATTTTATTTTTGTTATTAGATTTGTTTGTTTGGTTGCTGAGAAAGTGTGAAAAAATGATTGAAAGTGAAAATTGGGAAGCACAGTGAGTAATTATGCAGTAAACCGAGAGCTGGTTTTTATTTACTGTAGGTACATTGTAGTTAAAAGCGTTTTGTGGAGCTCAATTTATTTTTTTAATATCTATTAATGTTGTTTAATTAGTATTTGATCTGTAATTAGTCATAAAGATTGAAGAAAAAAGAAAGAAAGGTTGAAAACTATTTTTCGTTTTTAATTGTTATTTGGATCCTTAACAAGTGCATTTTTTTTTAAAGATGTAATTTTAGTAAATGTGTTTGGTGCAGGTGTAAATGATAATCATGTTGAGGATGATGAGATGAAAAATGATGATTTTCTTACAAATGTTACACGTACTGATACTATTAAAGTTCTTGGGTTTGGGCAAGGTTCGGTGGGACATGGACGGGATTCTAGGTATTGGGATAGGGATGATAGGAGAAGGGATGAAGATTACAATGAGGATGATGTTGAGCATGATAGCAAGGTTCATAGGGATGGTGAATCTAGTGAGAAGGTTCATAATTTGGTGAAAGTGAAGAATTACAAGGAGAAGGTGAAGAGAGTTGAAGATAGAAAGGGGGTTGGGTTGTATAATGAAGATGGGCGCAAAGAGTTGAAGATGTATGAAAAAGAGTATGAGGCTTCTTTGAAGAGCACAGGAAATTTGGGAAACAAAAGTGATATAAAAAATTTGTTACTTGATGATGAGGAAAACGGGGAACAGAATGGAGCTGCTGATAGTGAGAATGACTATGATGATGGTATAGATTTTCATGATCCTCGTACGGAGGAATATGGTGGCGATTCTGAACATGACAAGGAGGAAAACTCCAGTGAAACAACAGTACATGTCAAAGATAATAGAGAGTCATCTAGTTTTCTTGATGCTAAAACCAAGGATCAAAATAGTAGTTTTCTTGATGCTAAAACCAAGGATCAAAATAGTGCAAAGGACAATCAGGAAGATTCCTTGAGTTTGTTAGAGAAGGGTTCTTTGAATTCTCAAAACTCGGATGATGGTAACATTGATTCTCGACATGCCGATAACATTGGTGGTCGTTCTACAAGTAAATCTCGGTCAGATTCGAAGAAAAAATCAAAGCGTCACAAATATTCTGGTAATTTTAAAATTTTAATTTTTAATGTTTGCATGCAAAGTTGTAAGTGTCATACATTGAAACCTTAATTTCAAGGGAAGTTTTAATATTGCCTTGTACATTTTGCTTCATGTACCTTGTTTCTGGATTGTGATTCTAATCTTAAAAAGGGAAAGATTGATATATAAATGCATTCTTTACATATGTTTTCCAGAATGTTTACCCTCATTTTACATGTTAACCTCCCTTACTGTCTGTATAATGTTATAATTGTTTTTGGAGACATGGTTTGTGATTGATAACAAGTCCAGTTCTTTGTCTATGTGCATGACCTGTTCAGGCATGTCTGTGCCCTTCTTCTGGTGCTCCATGGGCCAGGCAATAGGTAATACAGAATCAGCACAATTTTTGAAAGTGTTCATAAATTATTCATCAAAACAGACTTTTGACATGTTAGCTTGAATATATGTGCACAATATATGTTCTTCTATGTGTGTGTTTTTCCTACTGTTTATTTATTTGTTTTGCATATGAAGCCCACTGATGATTGATTGGACCAATATCAAGATCGAAATCCAATTAGAATGTCAAGAACCCCAAAAAAGTGGTATCTTGAGATCAGATTCTAGTATAGGAAATTTCTTTTCTTTTCTTTTTCTCTGTTACAAAAACCTTAACTATGCTCTTTGATTGACTAAAGCCAGGTGGTTTAATGAACCCGTGCTGTCTAAGCCCTTTGTTGATTGGACTGTCTGATGGATTTTTTGATTTGTCTTTGCTTGAATGACAATTTGGACTAGTTTTGATTGTAACAATTTTGAAGCAAATGGTAAAGGATATCAAATTTAAGGTTGCAGTGACTGGTTTATGGTTTGAACATTTTAAACATCTGGTTCTGTGTAGAGGACTAGCGAATATTTCCTTTTCATACTTGACATGTCTTGCTTGAATTATTCAGGTTGTGGGATGAAATTTCTAAATTCCACTACAAGGCTTGTGGAGCCTTTTGAAAGTAGGAAGTTTGCAAGATTTTCCTTGCAGTATACTGAAATTGAGGAGAAGCCCGAGGGACAAGAGCAATGGGAGCCCAGATTTGCTGGGCATCAGAGCTTGCATGAACGGGAAGAATCTTTTTTGGCACATGATCAAAAAATAAACTGTGGTTTTGTCAAAGGTCCTGAAGGATCTTCAAGTACAGGATTTGATTTGGCAGAAGATGATGCGAGTTATATAAGTAGATGCCATATTGCTGTGATCTCTTGCATCTTTGGGAATTCAGATCGTTTAAGATCACCAGTACATAAAATGGTATGGGGCTTTTATAAAAGTTAAGTTATATGGAGATATTTTGGTGCATCTCTAATTCCAAATCAGTTTCTGCATTATCATCTGTTTTTGGTGCATCTCTGATCCCAAATCAGTTTCTGTGTTATCATCTGTTAAGCTTGCTATTGGGGAATATATTGACATTGATAATTGATGTGTATCGGAGCTCAACTGTTTTCTACCTTTTAAACCTCACTCTTTCGGTCTCCTTGTTTACCATGGAATGAATGTTGAAGAATATTAAACTAAGACCCCCCCCCCCTTCCTGTTCTGATGAACTGTGGCTTGGAGGAAAGCTATTGTGGTTGAAATTTATCAAAGAGAGGCAGACTTTAGTTTATGTTTTAAATGTGAAAGACATAGCTCCGGTGGATCATGCATATGATTAGTTACCCTACAGCTCATGAGATATGTTTTTTTCTATGCTTTTGTAAATAACTTGCTGGCTTCATGACGTGCTGTTGTTGAAGGGAAAGTAGGTCAGGGTTAGATAGCAGTTTGTTTCTGCTGTTTTTTGGGTTATCTGGTTGGAGCATTTGATTCTAACTAATGTGTTTATAGAATAATCTTCCCAATTTACTGAAGGTAAAACCCAACTTTTTCCTCATTTCATTCTGTTTCTCACTTGGAGTTTCCTGATATATTGAAGCTTTGTTATGATGTATATGGTATATTTCTGCCTGCAAGTTTGTGTCAAGTTTCCTTGGTGTTTCTTTGTACACTGCAGCACCTAAAATTCTGTGCAGCTTTTTGTTTGTTGTTTCCTGGATTTTTTCTTATCTCCCATCAAGCATTTTATACACGTGAACCGTTATATAATTTCTTTATTTATTGCATATGATATGGATGATGGGTATCTGTTAGGACGTTATATTCTTTGGATTTCTAAGCAACATCCTATCCTATGTGCTGTGCTGATTTAGGACTTCTTGTTTGTTTCCACGAAGGAATTATTTCTTATAGTGCTATTTTATGTGATGTAAGAAGGGTAGAAAGTTAGGTGATTAAAAAGGGCAAGTGGATCGCAATACTTGGTGATTTGGGATGGCGTGATGTCAAGCAAGGTATAAATGATTTGAGGTGTGGTCTAGCGCAGATGTAGTACCTGCTAATAGTAATTACTAACTATATCTGCTAGGATTTTGTTATATGTTAGGATTAATTGGTGCAAACTTTATTCAGGGTGTTGAAATTAGGATCCTTGAGGTATGGAGGAAATATATATATATAATGAATCTCCTCGAAACTGATGGTAGAAGATCTTCAAACCAAGAGTTCCTAGAACTTCCCATAAGGTGCCATTAATACAAAACCTGAGGTTAGACTTGCATCCTGCAATCTTAAAGATCTCGTCAACCAAAATCATCTCAACTCCCAAATGTCTCAATCCAAGCTTGTTCAGGTGGTTAAGATTATTGATCTCATCCATTCAATTTTGCTTTGGTCTAAAGTTTCTGCAACCTGTTGTGATGGTAAATTACTTTTGACTACTTTAGCAATGCCATTGTTGGTCTATCTCTCCACTCTCTTTCTCAGTACTTCTGGTTCTTCCTTGAAAATACCCCAGTAGCTTTGGCATTGGATGCAATCAGACCTTTTCACATAATTCTTGCTTAATTTACCCCCTGCATTGACAGCTTAACCTTCCCACAGATGCACTCATTTCATACCCAATTATTATTATTATGTATTTATTTATTTTATCTGCTTATTTTCACCCATCCATTTTAACTTCCTCACTTGATGGACCTGCTTCTTTATTGCTCAATACACAACTCTATAATCTCAAGTCAGCCAAATTTCAGCTTTATGAAATTGAATTGTTTTTAGATATCTCAAATTCACAACCCGATTGACAGCTTCAGAGATTGAAATTCTGTAAAATAACATTTATTCTCAAAATAGAGCATTAGAAGTTTATACATTTATGGACTTCTTATACCCTTATCCTATGTGAACTTTGGCTTGTAATGTGAATTTAAGACCCTTAGGACCAGGTAACCGCTTGGGATCACAGAATATGAATAAAAACATGAGTGGTTCAGATTATAATAATCTTGTACCTCTTAGTGGTCTCTTGCAGATAAAATTAGAAATTTACTAAAATTGTAATCAGCGCTGGAAGAGTCCCCAATGAGTTTAGAGCTGAATTTGGAAATTCTTGAATATTCAATCTTGCTCTTGATGAGCCTCTTAGGTCACACATCACCTTCTATGCACCTTTTCCTCTACTCCGAAGAGCTCGCAAAGTCGAATCATCATGGGTGATACTTTCTATCAGCTGGACACCAATTTCATCACTAACTTGTGATATGTGTTGTGGAATCCTATTCTGATCATAAATTCTCATCCCTCTTTCAGGTCACTCATTTATCAAGGAAAAATGTCTGCTTTGTAATGTTCATGGATGAGGTTACTTTCCAAACGCTTTCTTCAGAAGGCCACATTCCAGATACAGCTGGTTTTATAGGTTTGTGGAAGATTGTGGTGGTGAAGAATCTACCATATAATGATATGCGAAGAGTGGGTAAAGTGCCAAAATTGTTGCCACACAGGCTTTTCCCTTCTGCAAGGTGAGAATCAAAATTGAACTGTTGGTTATGTACTGCAATTAATTTTTAAATGCCCTGTGATTGCTGTTTTGTGCTGTGGAGTCTGTGTGGAGTGAATTTGATGTCTGAACATTAAGGGAAAGAAGAACATAGAACTTGGAGTAGTACTGTATTGGTTCCTTTAAAAAACGAGCTACAATTTGTGAGAAACTGATTGCTCATTTGATCACAAACTAAAGTTATGCTTGATCCCTTCTCATGGGGATTAACTTTAGTAGATATGATGGAGGGGTTTATAGTTAAATGGTCTTGAGTTTTGTATCAGACCATTTATTTATTTATAAATCATATAAATTGTATTGAGAAGCCCAAGCTGACAAAACAAGCAGCGAGCTAGAAGATACACAAGGCCATTCATTTCTTGCTTTAGAAATGTATCCAGTATTGTCTTTGAGGAAACTCTAGCAACCAGCCAACCAGGGTTCCAGCACTGGTACCAGCAGAAGTAATATTGTCTTCAAGGAACTCTTATTGTGATATATTTAAATCATCACGTTCAAATGATCTAACTTGTTATTTAAATGGTTCACACCACAAAACTGTCCAGGATGCTCATAGATTTTGGTTCATCATTTAGGTGACCTCTGCTTAAATAGTTGTGACATTGGAAGGAACATATGAACTAATAATTTTCTTACTTGGTGGGAATTATTTCAAAACAAGATCTGAAAATTGTGTCTAATATTCTGCATATAAATATTTTCCAGGTATTCAATTTGGTTGGATAGCAAATTACGTTTTCAAGTTGATCCTCTTCTGGTTCTTGAGTACTTTTTGTGGAGAAAAGGTTATGAATTTGCCATTTCTAAACACTATGATCGCCGTTGTGTATGGGAAGAGGTTGCTCAAAATAAGAGACTGAACAAGTATAATCACACTGTCATAGACCAGCAATTTGCTTCTTACCAGGCTGATGGGCTGAAAAGATTCAATGTCTCTGATCCAAACAAGCTCCTTCCCAGCAGTAATATTCTCTCACAGTTTTCAGGTTATACAATTCTCTGCTGCACTTTTGCTGTTTTTAGTTTGACAAGACGTTTTGTACTGCTTACAGATGTGCCTGAAGGGTCTTTAATTGTGAGAGCGCACACTCCAATGTCAAACCTATTTTCCTGTCTCTGGTTCAATGAGGTCGATCGCTTTACTCCTCGTGATCAGCTGAGTTTTGCTTTTACATACCAGAAATTGAGAAGGATGAACCCTGGCAAACCATTTTATCTTAATATGTTCAAGGTGAAGAAGCTTAACTCTTTTTCAGATTTATCTCAACTAAAGTGAATGAAGTCCTTAATAGCAGCAAATGTTCCAAATAAAACTAGAGTTAATTTTCTCCCCATCCCCAACCTATTAGCAGTTGTAAAGAAATCTATAACCTACAGTTTTTATCATGATTTTTTCTATGTTGCAGGATTGTGAGAGAAGGGCCATAGTGAAGTTATTTCGTCACAAGTCGGAGGAGAAGCGAAGTACTCCTCGTCAAGAAGTAGTAGAATGAAACACATTCAAGTTATCTTTTCATCGGATGACTGTGTCTGTACATTATTTTTTGCTACACCCAGTCCACCAAGTTTGAGAGCCTGACAGTGGTATGCGTCCTTCTAATGCCCCAATATTACAGTAAAAGTGATGGTTGTGGACCATTTTGTTCTGGATCTGCAATTAAGATGTGAGGAAAGTCCATAGCAGAAGAGAAGTCTTATTGGCGAAATTTGTTGGGATGAGGTAATATTGCTGCTGTCTCTCTCTGACATGAATTAAATACCTGTGGAAAAGAAATTTGTGATCTACTATGTCTTATTGTACCGATTCAATTCACCATTTATTGCTTCATCTCTAGGCCAGTAATGTCACAGTGCCTTAAGCACTATTGCCTCCACTAGAACTACACTTTATCTTTTATTGTTTTAGAAAAACTATTTGATTTTCCCTACATTATTGTGTATCAAAATTGGCTGTTGTTTGTAACAATTTTTTATGTATAATGAGGTTTGCACGATATAATGTTCTTTTATAGAAATTGCAGTTTGAGAACTCATTTACTTATTCTGCATTCCTTGTCCAAAATGTGAATCATGCTTGAATTACTGCTTCGATTCTCCAATGTCTTGAATTTTTTATGTACAAGTTAGATTGAATTATTCATCATAATGCAAACGAGGAAATAGTCTATCTGGTTGGGATAATTGATTCATCTACCTGACATATTCTTTTAAGAATTTTTCACTTCTATATATTTTTATAAACTAATATTTTCATTTGTATACCTTTTGTCACTTTTTAGATGAAAATGTCCTACAAAAAACCTACAACAATTCAAAAGTTTCATTCACTGCGATCTCACGTCAGTGTTTGATAGAATAAAAGTATTAGTTGTCAAAATGGAAGCCTATCTTGATGCTAATGATACGTGGGAAGCTATAGAACATGAGTATAAAGTTCCACCTCTACCAAACAATCCAGCACCCGCACTAATAAAAAATCATAAGGAGAGAAAGCAAAGAAAATCAAAGGCAAGAGCAAGCTTGTTTGCAACTGTCTTATCCTCCATCATTTTTACCAGAATCATGACTGATAATAGCAAAGGCAATTTGAAATTTTTTAAAGAAAGAATATGATGGAAATAAAAGAGTACTCAAAGAGATATAAATGCTGAATTTAATTTGAGAATTCGAGATGCAAAGAATGGAAGATTCAGAAACAATCAAGGAGTACCCTAACAAATTTCTTTGTCTTGTCAACAAAGTAAGACTCTGATTTTTCTGATTCTAGAACAGTTTAGAAAACCCTAGTTACAATTCTGGGAATTTTGAGGCTACAATCTCTTCTTTGGAAAACTCAAAAGATTTGTTGGCAGAATTACTGAATGCACTGCAAGCACATAAACAAAGAAGGCTTATAAGACAAGAAGGATATGTGGAAGGTGCTTTTCTAACCAGAACACAGAACAACAATGAGGGAAAAAAGAAGAAAAAGAAGCAGTACGTACAACTATAACAAGCTCAAAGGTTCCGTGAGCAGCAGCAGCACCACCACCACCACCCAAGTCTTTCCACCTTGTCCCCACTGTAAGAGAACCAATCATCTGCAGAAAAAGTGCTGGTGAAGGCCAGATGCAAGATGTCATAAGTGTGGTCAGTTACGCCATATGAAAAGTCTTAATAGAATCATCTCCAGTTATCCTTCCATTGAGGGAATTAACTATGACTTGCCTCGTGTGGTACAAAGTGCACCTTCTTATCCTGATACACATTGTTTTCCTTTCCAAGAAAGAAAGGAAGAATGAGAGTATTCAGCATGTTGGAGGGGGATATGTTTTCAAGTGTTCCGAAAGGGGAGTTCTGGATTTGAAGAGTAAAGCCTGTACTAATTGATGAGCATTGCACCTGTTAATTTATTGCAGGATCTATAAACTGTGCCTAAAGCTATGAAAAAACTGCCATGAAGTGCTGCTGGCCTGACCTGACAATGGAAAAGTTATCGACGTCCTCTGGACATGTTACTGGTGTTGACCACACCATCCTAATGCAAGTTTCAGGGAACATTGAAAGAACTGGAAGCGTTGCGTAGAGGACCTTGGTTTTCCAAGTTTGAAGTGGCTTGTTCAGCTTATGATATTTGGGAAGTCATTGAATTCGACAAATTATACTATAATTTGACATTGGAAAAATACCGTGCATGTACTATAGATATGAACTCACTATAGTGTTGACCATATTACCATATGATAGACATAGAGTATTTGTATTGTAAATATAGCGCCATGAAAAAGCATTATTTTTTCTGTGTTTAGTTAAAAATTGCTACTGGGCAACCTGATCCAATGCAATTGAGTCTGACTGGACATAGGCCCGTCCAATAACATTGGGTCTGTCTTAACCGCTTGATCAAAAAATACTGGGTCTGCTTGCCCAACTAGATCCAAGGAGATTGGGTCTAGCTCTGGGCTTTATTGCCCAGCACGAGCTAATAATGTTAGGCTCTGTCTCCAGCATAATCCAATAACGATTAAGCTCTGTTGCAGACCAGAACACTTAATATATTTTCTATACTTTTCATTTTTTTTATAATTGAAAAAAAAAATTTATTATTAACTCACTACAAGTGATGCACTGTAGTAATCTATCAGAGGCAATCTGCAACGTGCCCATACTTCAGCATTTTAGACAGGGATTCAATTCAAGATTTGCTTTATGTTCTGCTACATAATATTTCTCCACGAAATTAAAAGCCTGCAAGTACAAGGGAGCTTTTTTCTGTATTAGTGTAATTTGCATCTAGATTATATAAAACTATGATAAAAAAAAAAAAAAAATTCTTTCCATGATTTTTCTAGCTTGATGCAACCATACCTAGGATCTCATTCCTTCCTTTCACCACCTCTTGAAACAGCTCATCAACTACAGAATCAAACATTTCTAGACCTTCCTTCAAAGCCAGGGAACTGTTCTGCAGTGAATCAATGCTTTTTCCCAACTTCTCTTTATTCAGAGCCACACCCTTCAGAATCTGAACTTTAAAATCCTCAACTGCACTCCCTACCATTTTAGTCTCAGCTAAAACTGGCCTTGAATTATCATTGAAACCTCTTCGCTCCTCAGAAAAGCAACAAACAAGCTTCCTCAGTGATGATGAGAATAACTTCAGTTGAGAGAAATCTCTATAAACCTCCTCATCCTTTTCTATTGGAGCTGGATAGAATATTGCAGAAAACAGGAGCGAACAGACAATATTCATCGTTCTTCTTACAGCATATGATGCACAAAATTCATCATCCTTGGTCTTTGTTTTCGGTCTGCCGGTCTTGTATAGATTCACAATTGTCCAGTTCTCAAAGCCATAAAGGTTCTGCCATTCTTTTTCTAATTTCTTAATTTCAGTCATGTTCATGGCCGAACCTGAATACCCTTCATCAGAAAATCTTCTTACTACAACATCAACTATTAAACGGTACCTATCCATTGTAGAAATGGCTGATCTCAGCGCGTTACAAAAATCCAGGATGTTCAAAGACTCTTCCATGTACTCATCCAAATAGTTTCCCCCATCCCAGAACATGGGTACCTCAGACTTCTGAAATATTTCAAGAAACTGAAAGTGCATCTTCTTGAGGAGATTTGTGGCTTCTAAACACCATTGAAGAGACAAGGAGTTTTTGGCTAGTGAAGATTCAAGGTTCTTGATATCTATAAGAAGAGAGGAAAAGGTATTCATTGCTTCATCAATGTGGATAGAAGACGACTTTTATCTGAGAAAAAATGGAGGAAAACATGTAAGAAACAGAACCCTTCTCGTTATTTGAAGAGAGTTTTATAAAAAAAAAATCGTTATACAAGTTTTAATCACTTCTGAAGGAAGATTTCAGAGACGAAAGAATCAAAGAAATAAATGGAGAGAAGGATATAACAGTCCACAACTGTATTTTTCAAGAAGCTGACTTAATACAAAGGCCATGTAGGATTAAAACAGAATGAATATCTTCATAAAAATCTATTTTACTCATTAATCAAATAACAGAGACTTTTAATCCTTATTTTTTCTTAAAAAAGAAGAAGAAGAAATTATTTTACTCATACGGCATCTACATTTAGCTACAGAAGGAAAAGGAATTAAACTTCCTAATATCTGCCTTAGATTTTCTAATGTTTTTTTTACTGATTCTCCATTGCTGCATCATCACCTTGAGTTGGGAAGTAGATTATAACCAAGCCCTTTCAGTGCAAATTTTTAGCTTGGCCATATAAACAATAAGCAACCTTTCTCTCAAGTGGAAAAGAATACGAGAGCCTAGCTGAAGTTCTTCACATTTTCCATACAATAGATCTCGAATTTTTTTATACAAGTTAAAGTGACATGTCCTTCCTTGAACAAGTTTTATGCACTGCTATCACACATTCGTACTTAATTGTAAATTCATGAAAATATTCTTTTTTCGATTTTAACCTAAGATGATAGGTAACATAAAGAACACACCAACTTATCCTTTGAACTAACAGTTACTTGCTTGTCCTAAATAAATATGACTTGAAATATGAGAGTGTGATAGAAATTGTGTTTTAAGATGCTTTTTTTATTGAGGTAATTTTATTTTATTTTTAAAAAATTTATATTTGAAATTAGCGTATTAAAACGATCCAAAAACACTGAAAAATTGATTTTAAATCATTTTTTTAAATATTTTTTTAATAAACAGCGTTTTGGCCAAACACACCTGAAAACGTAATCATGATCCTAACTTGCAGCTTTAATCAACCCAAGTGGTTTGAAAAGGCCTTACCAATTGTTCTTTGGACTCCATTTGTTTCTTGCTACCCTGACTAAGGTTTCTAAAATGTTTTGTTTCCCAGAATCGACCAACATAAACCACAATTTGTGGAGGGCAAAGGTCAAAGACAATGCCTTCAAAGTTATCTAGGACTCATTGTGCCCGCTTAGAAACCAAACAGTCACAGAAGAAAAACAATTATACAATCTAAAAATGACACTATATTAATCACCAATGAGTCATTTCCAACATGGAAATTTTGACTTCAAATCTTATTATATCAGAAGACGAGATTAGGACTTAATTTGTGAGATTGGAAACATAATGTTCTCATTGACATATTCATTAAAAGAAAAATGGCGTCTTAGGCATATGGTGCTCATGTAGTTATATACCATTTATAGGACAGTTGACCAACAATTTGGTATGATATGGACACAGTTCTAAAATTCAGACCATTTTCGTACCTGCAGCAGCAAGCAAGAACAAGGATTGGAAGCCAACTTGACCTAGTTGTTGAGGTGATTAGAACGACTGAAAGTTCTTTTGAATTATGTGAAGAGTGTTTTTTACACTACAAAATTCAAGCATCAAAGGAAGAAAAGAAAGGCATTCATATGAATCATCAGAAAACAATATGCAGGCGGAGGATCTATGACAATATTCAAGGGAAAGGATGATGATATTGCTAAACGATCGTAGAAACCCTTGAAGCAATTTAATAATTTATACACCAACAATGTCAATGCTACCTCTGTTCATGTAAATCATTTAGCATTCAATGATCCACGGACGTGATCTGATGAGTAAATTATTCCTTGAAATCGTATAATTGAAATATACTGTGAATGCAACGGAATTTATAACTCATTATTGATAGGTTTCGACATCTGTTCATGTTGTATGATACGAAATAATACGGTACGCATGGATCGCTCCACCCATTTTGGTGCCAACAGGCTATATATAGAAAAGAAAATGGAGGGATTACCATTGGTATCATATGCATGAAGACCAACATGGGACACATGTGAATTTGGTGATATAGACAATAAAACGAATTAAATTTGGTAATAGAATATCTCTTTCACATGTGAATTTAGTTTATTTATTAATTAAATTTAAATTAAACATTATAATTGAATTCAATTACATTAGAGATATTGCATACACAATAAAATGAATTAAATGTATGTTTATCAAGAAATATCAACTTGTAAATTATTAATATCTAAGATGTATGTTAAATGTTATTCTCTAACTGGGTTAGTTGAACTCATTCCTTTTTTTTAATATTATTTCAGGTTTTTAGTTTTTGATAGCACGCAAATGAATTTTGTTAAGTGTTCCTGGTTTTTTAGTTTTGATCGGTATGTCTTACTTGTTCTGCAAAGTTTTCCTTTTAGTTTTTTATTCGATGTCTTAGACACTCCACTATTATATTATTTTAATTAAATTCAGATTTTGACAAATGTAATAAGTATTATAGATTATTTGTTTTGCTTTATTTGATGATGATAATTTTTGAAGTGTTATTTGATTTTATTGGTTTTGAAGAATATAATCTTTTGAAAGATTATGAAATGCTGTGAAATTTTTATGTAAATTGTTTTATAATATATGTGTTTTGAGGCTTGGTGTAAGTGTGGTGTCCTCATGGCATTGCTCTTGCATTGCCGATCGTGAACTAGGGATTCAGGTTTTGACTCAAGACTTAGATTACTAGTTAGGAAGGTCAACTTAGGATGATTCAAAATTTGTTTTTTAAAGGATTTAAACGATGTTGTTTTGTTCAAAAATATTTTTTTTTTCAAGAGAAAATCAACAAGTTAAAGGCTAAGTTTTGATAAAGTTATACCCTAAGTCACAGATTGACATGGGTGTTTTACTAAGTCTGACAGGATCATTTATTTTATTTTTTTTAATTTGGATCAATCCAAGACCTGAGTTGGGCCGCCAATCTAACCCAAATTTTATAGCTAGGGTTTCAATGAGGGGCCGCTCCCATGTCATATGCATGAACGTGCAAGATTTCTAATAAGAAATTAATGCGTGCTATAACATTTCTTAATATGAGGTGACAGGTTATTAATATGATTAATGTGATTTTAACAAGTTGATATAATTTATTAGCTAGTTAACTCAAAATATAATTTCTTGAAAAACATAAAAAAGATATTATTTCAGTAAAAAAAAAAAAATTGTTTTGAAGTAAAATGACACCTGAATCAAATTCCAGATCACTAGATTATTAAGTTGACATGTTAAGTTATACAGGATTTATTAGTATGCGTTAATAATTATATTATTTCATTCTAATATTTGGAACTCTAGGTATTTAAATTCAATCCGCAAGGTCTATCAAGAATTTCAAAAATAAGATTTCCAACTCTTAGGATTTCCATTAGTATAAATGTAATTTGTATATATTCAACAAATTAAGTCAATACAAGGGTTAATTAGTCTGATTTTTCCTAAAAGAAAGACAAGCATATTGTTATATATATAATTGTACACCTTCGATAGATTATGCTATAATTAAAGAAATTGTGGAAAGGCACCAATTAGGGCAAGGTTATGCATGCATGTAGTTATTTGAGTTGTGACATCCTTAGCCGACATTGCAATTTGAGCGTCTCTTTCCATACCTGCTACAAGCAATTTATTACTTACCATTACAGAGTCGATCGACAAGTTCATAGATGTAATGCTATCACATAGAAAAAAAAATAGAAAAAACAGAAATTCGTGAGTGTTTGTTCTTGTATTATAACTTGTTTTTAAATTATTTCTTGTTTGGAGAAATATTAAATCAATTTTTTCAAGTGTTTTTCAATGATTTTGATGTATCATTATTATTAAAAATAAAAAATATTAATTTGATATATTTTTAAATTATGCATATCAATCATTTGTTGCATGAGTGATTAATTTAATTAATTAGTAGTTGGCAAAGTACTAACTGCTTCTTAATTAGGCAGAATATATATTAGAAGTGATTCCCTTGCTTAATTATGCCAAGAAGTCACGGGTGTTCGTTCCACTACTTCCTTTCAGGAGATCGAGTAGGCCTTTACTAATATTTCATAAGCTGTAGTGGAGTTTTGCCCAGTTGTATCTGAGGTGTCTATATATATATATATATATATATATATATATATATCGTTCTGTCCTGATGAAATCCAGAATGGTCGAGCTTCAAGGACTTAAGAATGGCGACCCAATGATTGACGGATTTGGCATTGCTAGTTCTGAAGATTGTCGTGTTTCAAAAACATCCCATATGACAACATTAAAAAAATGGTTAGGGTTAAGGATATCCTCTGTTAAACTTGTAAGCATGACATGGTAAAACAAAATTAATTTGAGAAATAATTAGGAAAATGACAAACTTACTTGTGTTTAGTTTTCGTTTCAAGACCTTTTATTTTAGATTTTTTTTTTCCAGATCATTTTAATGTGATAATACACAAAATAAATTTTTAAACAATATTAAATATATTTTTAAACAAAATATATTTTAAAAAATAATTATTAACACAATATCTTCATAAATAATTATTAACACAAAATAATTATTAACACAATATTATGACATTTTAATGTCATAATCTTATATAGTTATAATAAAATTTATCATTGTTAATTTGTTGCAACTCAACTAGTTTGAAGCTCTCTTTTACAACGAAAAAAGGTAAATTTTACTATAGCTTCATTCAATCCCTATATTTGCACTGTAATATATTTTCATGATTTATGCAGCAAGATATTATAAGGCAAATTAGCTAGGGAACAGAAGCAAGGGCGTTTTCTAGACTGCCACACATGATTTGAAATCAAGATCTCTTGCTCTTCGATTGGGCTCCATCGCATTGACAAGTTGTATATATAAATCAAACGAATAAACCAAACAAAGACTCCCATGATCAGTACCACGAGCCAATTTTCACAGGTTTATGTGACCAGTACTGACCTTTAACTGATGGTCTGTAAGAACTGTGATGCATAACTGACCTATGAGAATTGTGAATCAAGAAAAGACTCTTCAACACTTTCACGAACACCACCAAGCCTGGTTTGGACAGTCTCAAGGCTTTAACGCAACCCGTGTGAACTGCTTCAGAATCCAATCTCGAACTACTATGGCTTCTTGTCACTGTTTCTTCAGTGTTGAAATCCTCCCATAACATGTCCATCGTCTCCTCCTTATCATTTAGACCACCATTTCTTCTCACCAGCTCAGATATTGCAGCGGAGCCCAGCTCCTCTCTTCTTGAAAAGCTCTTCCCTTGCGTCAAGTGCTTGATCAGTTCCGTTGGAAAACTATGTTTAAAGACTTGTTCGTCTTGACCACTCTCTTCTCCTTCCGTGCTGCTTTCTTTTGATGTTTCTTCATGGTAAGGATCAGGAGATAAGCACCATAGAGGTGGGGAATCGATGCTGCATGAGACAGGGTCTGTGGAGATGGGGAAGGTGAAGTCTTCAGTGGCCATAGCTAGGCTGGTGACTGGTGTGGAATGGAAAATGGTAATGGGAGGTGGGGATTGGGAGTTTGGTATAGGTGGGGGTTTTTGGACATATTAGTTCAACTGCTTCAACAAGTTAACGTCTCTTTGCTTCGTGGATCAAGGGCCTAGGGGTTTTTGGGTCCCACTCAACTTAGATGATATTTGAGAGTTTTTTTGGTTTTTATATTAAAATAATATTTTTTTTATATTTTAAATACTATTTTTATATTAGCATAAAAAAACAATTTAAAATATTAAAAAATTTAATTTTACAATATAAAAAAATCCGCATAAAAATTGAAAAAACAAAAGTTTCATACAAAATGTGAATTTAAAAAATTCACAGGAACTAAAAATATATTGTTGTAAAAGTAGGAGAACCAACGTTAACTCTTTTTGCAAACTTTGAATCCACGTCTTTTTTAACTTGGTTCTATATCATTTAATTTTGTCCTTCCTTAACAATCACTTAAATTGTCCTTCAATTGAGTTCAAAAGGATAAAATTAAAAAAAACAAAAAAAATTGTAAACAGTAAGTCTATAATATTTTGTAAGATCACAACGCAATTTGTAAAGTAAATCCCTCAAGCCTTTTAAAGTATTGCTAAATTTGAGAAATATCATTAAATAGTGACATTTTATATATATATAAAAATTCAATCCAAAACTCTAAAAAATAAATTTATTTTATATCTTTATCTCTTTTATTAAACATGTTTTTTTCTTCTTTTATATTCATCTTTTTTTATCTTGGGATACCGCCGGCTTGGTAGCAGGAATTGGCTTCTTCAAAGCCCATTTGGCAGCGTTTGTGGTGCTGCCTCGAGAGTTCTGAAAGAGATTGCATGGCAACATTCTCTGTTTGGTAAATTTGCATTTCAAATTTGTCTTTTTTTTTTTGTTTAAAAAATATTTTAAAAAAAAATTAAATTTTTTTATTTTTTTATTAATATTATATTAATATGTTTTTAGTATTTTCAAATCATTTTGATATGCTAATATTAAAAATAATTTAAAAAAAAAAATCATTAACAGTATTTTGATACGAAAAATTATTTAAAAATCAACCACAACTACACTGTCAAACAAGCTCGCGGGTCAAATACTGTCTTTTTTCCATATAAAGAGCTCACCTGACACAGCAAGCTATACAAAAATAAGAATCCTAAAAGTCTTAAAATGAGCAAGTCTAAGTCCACTCCTTTAGTGGTTGCATGATAGCAATTGAAAGTTGAATCATGAGTTAATATAAAGCAACTTGGACAATAATTTATGTGAAACATAGAACTATCTAATACAAAACACTCTGTATCCTGCATATACTAAGCATAACCTTCAATTCTTTGTTGAGATGCTCATTACCCACACTTGAGGTCAACTTGAAGGTCACTATCTAGCATAAATCACATACAAAACAATGTAATGGAACAGTCTTTGCAAGGATCAGGAGAGGAAGAAGTAAACTGCTTTCTTCATAACTTGAAGCTAATATTCAATATGAAGAACAAATACTCAAAATTACAAACCCCCAAGGAGGGGAAGAAGGAAAGGGAGGAGTTAAATGTCTATACATGGCGGCAGCTGAAAGAGACCATCTCCTTTTTTAATCTGAGAAAGAAGTCTTGCCATCTTCGCCCATTGTTTACTCAAAGAAAATAAAGAACTCACCTAGTGTGTTGATAATACACAGGTCTGTGGCTGGAATTCCCTTTCTGCCCCAAATCAGCACCCAAGATCTTGAATGACAGTAACCAAAAGAATCAAAGAATACAACTATTTTGATCTCAGAGTGTCTACTTGTCGTAGAGGGATTCCTTCGGGATCAAGTCCTTCATCTTCTTCTTCATGCTTAGGAAGGCGCAATGATGAAGATTGTGATGACCCTATAAATGAAGTACAGTTATGTGAAGCTACAATCTTGAACTAGAGAAGATTAAACAATGGAGGAAATACTGGAAACCCACCTGCAACCATGTCCTTCGTTTCATGAAGAAGAAAAGTCCCAGAAAGGATCGTTACAAATCCACATATTTCAGTGACAATTTGAGATGCGTTCTTTCCATCCCAATCCTGAATTTAAAAAAAGGTATATAATCAGCATACAGGGCAACAAAAATCATAAAAATTCTTAAAAGTTTAATACTTTAGTTACTATAGCAATACTTATAGGGACTGAAGACTGCATGTAAGAACTAAAATCTTCAGAGAACATCTATCTAGTTTTATTTCACCACTACATCTCTTTTCCATAGATTATTATTTTCTGTCTAAGAGATCGAGAGAAGGAGAGTTCCTAAAAGAAAACAATGAAAAAAAGAACTCATAATTGAGTAACAACAGTTTTTAAACTCCTTAGCTGGAGAGAATAACATAAAATCTTCAGAAAATAACCATCTAGTTTTCTTTCGGTTCTACATCTCTTTTCCATAAAAGAGAGGAGGGTTTCAAAAAGAAAAGGAACAAAAAAAAACTCATAATTTATGTAAGAGCAGTAATTTTTAAAGTCCTCCGCTGGAAAGGATAGCATAAGAAATTTCATAATTAAACTGCAGCCATTCACCATAAATCAACTCAAAATAGATGGAAAACAACTTGTTTTGTTTGTATTTTGAATACATCAGCACAACCTATTTGTAGCAATGCTTCGTTTTCATTTTAAAAAAATGCTCCAGTTTCTACAGTCATCATCACTTAAAGTGAAGCTAACATGAAATCCAAGGATTAGTTCTCCTAAATTCCATCTATCACACAGACACATTCATGCATGCCTATAAGTCAACACATGCCACTGGTTAAAAAGTAGGTTACCTTAAACATGATTACGCTTGCCAAAATTGTTAATGAAGTAAACATCACATAGTATATGGGAGATACAACAGCTGCATTGAATGTATCAAGAGCCTGCAATTCAGAGAGTAACAAATAAATTTATCTACCAAAAGCCACTCACAACCACAAGCCATTGCCCAGTTATCCTCCCACTGAAGCAAGTACTATGCAGGAAAACTTGAAATATTGCCTTCAGAAATTTACATCATCATCATAATAAAAGATCTAGTTTCTACATTAATTTTCACGCAATCAGCATTTCAAGGTAGCATATGTTTATTTTAAAAAATAATACGGGAGCTCGTAAGAATTGCATTACCTTGTTTAAGTAATTGATTTGAGTGATTACACAGGCAAGTACAATCAAGGTAAAAGCCCATGTTTGGGGGTATAGTAACTGATTCATTCCCGAGAAAGTCAGCTTCAAAGCGATTCCAAGTGCTTTGACACTCATAACCTGTTATGAGCATTCAGAAAACATAATTTTAACAATAGTGGATTTACGCTAGTAAAGATGTGCACACAGTGAATAATAAACGAATAGGTATATATAGCAAAGTTCATAAAAAGTTCAGATTCAAGAAGAGGATAACTGACATACTGATAGTGAGCCCATGAGCGAACAAATTGAAATATAGACCATAACATGAGTCTGCCCATAATGGGGTATAACACGGATGATAATCACAACAGCAGCTGTTATGACAATAGCAGCATACAAGAGAAAAGCTGCAGTGGATATCACAGTGAATTACAGCATTATGAGACACTGAGCAAAAAATATAAGACCATGATAATATTATGTATGTTTTTCGTATAGCATCAAGGACTTGGAAGCCATTTCGCTACTTTTTTTTATTCCTTGGAGAAATATATACCTGGCTCTGTTGCAAGGTCCCACACTTCCTTCACGGACTCAATCTCACGTTCTTGAGGTGCATGCAAAACAATTGTTGTTGAACCCACAACACAAAGAGCACAACCAAGAATCCCAAAAATGTGCAACTTTTCCTGTAAAATAGCATGTGCAAGAGCAGCACTGCAAGACAAATGGAAGTTAGCATCATAAAATAATCTGATATATAAAAGACATAAGTAAATTTTCTCTTGCCTGATAATGATACTGAGTGCACCAAGAGGAGTGACTAGAATAGCTGGTGCAAATGCATAGGCTGCAAAATTAGCAATTTCCCCAGCAATCACTGCCACAATGACAATTATCCATCTTAGAATGCATACAATGTGATCTGCACTCAAACTTCCAATGCACTTCATAACATTAAACCAACAGGAGTAACTTACATATAAAGAGAAAAGGTAAACATCATAAAACAAAAACATGGAGATCCAAACCATCTAAATGGACAAACAACAAAAGAAATAGTGCAAGACATATGAAATGAAAGGTTAACACAACTCTTTGAAGGATCTGTTAAAGACTGCACTTTTGGCACATATGGAGAGTTTTTAGCTAATCAAAAGAACTTATTGCATTTATATAGACTATTTATTATGCTGTAAAAGAATATGGACTATTTATTTAAATTATCAAAATATATATAGACTATTTATTTTATACCACACAATGTATAGGCAATGGTATAAAAGTAATTTATTTAATTTCAACAAATTAACAGCCATAGAAAATAAGGGCACTTACTTGTTATCATGCCAATCCACCAAAGTGGTTCACACAGGTAAGTATAACCCCCAGCACCTGCAAACAAAAGGTCCGTAAAATTAAGATAAAGTATAACCATAAAGCTCTATTATCATACATAAATCAAGCCATTACTGCAATAAGAAAAAAAAAATGTTAACAAATTAAGCAAATGCTGAGTATTAAACTCAATAATTCCACATGTCCTGCTCCAACTTCTATACTCATCAAGCCATTAATGCAATCACATAAATTATAAATTGTTAAAAAGTTAGATTTTAAATTTTATTTATTCTTCTTCTATGATGATAAATCACACCATCACTTAATTAGAAAGCAATTCCTAAAGAACACCATAATTAATTAGAGAGCATATTCCTAAAGAACACCATAATGACTGCAAATCATCCATGGACTAGGCAATGGAAGCTGAATGGTATTCTGAAAGCCTAAAGAAATAACTGTGAAGCTATTTTGCTAAGCCATATGACACCAAACCATTATCTGGAACCAAGATGGTCTACAAAGAAACAAATAAATCTCACACAAACTTCATACAAACTGGCGCAGAAAATGATTGGTAGTGTGATTTATGGTCCTGGAAACACTAAATGAAGTATTAGTTAAGATTGATCAAACATGATAAGAAACTCTTGCATAAGTTATATGAAGTATTAGTTAAGATTTGTAAGCTCGTATAGCATTACTCTGTTTGGACGTAAATAGCATAAAAGAACCAGACCAATGGTTTACTATCATCAAGGTAGTTCTGTAAACAGCACTCAAATGTACTACTTTAAAACCTACAAAAATACAAATTGAAAATATCTAAACAATCCATAAAGTGGATCTATCAAAAGAAAGATATAGCTTCGGAGAGCCACTTTAACCTCCAGATACCCTCACATTCCCTCAACCTTCTAGAAAAGAGCAGACTCCGAATGTCCTACAAATATCCAATAATTAGTATATCGTCACCCCTCAACACACTCAAAAAAAATATAGGACAACAATAAAACTGCTGCAAAGTCCAATCCCAATCTTTCACTACCCTTATAAAACTTGGGGCCTAAGCACAGTTACCATGGCCCCTTCTTTCTAGCCCTCAATTGCTACCACCTTTTTTCTCAGAAAAGAAGAACAGTTGCTCATGCTTTTGCACACACCATGCACCACACAAGAATCCAGCTACCTTTTCCAATATGTAAAGCAACAAAGTTAAAGGATATACGTCTTTCTCTTGCAAAGCTATTCCACAGCTTTGTCCTATGAAATCTATCACTATCTTCCCACCTATTACAAAAGCTACCCCTTCAGATATACTATCCTACACCTGAGATGATAAGTGTAATGCATCGAATGTCTAAAGTCCAATGGGCCTCAACCAATTAATCCACTACCATAAATCCATCGAAGCTTTTTCAAAACCCCCAAAAAATATCACCAGGATAAGGGATAAACTTTGGTTTTAGCAATAGTCAGATCAAAAAGTTTAAGAAAATGGACAAAGCAAGATGTCTTTGCCAACTTAGTACACATGACGCATAAAAGAGTAGCAAGCCAACATAGAATCTGAACAACATGCTGAAAAGAACTTGAAACCGAAACTTTGCAGTTCTAACTAAAATCATACAAAGGTGTAATGAATAATTGCGTGGAACAAACCCTCCAAGATCCATCTCTCCCCATATAGACATCAAAAGGAATAACAGCACCAAACTCCAATTAACCCGGTGTCTTCACTTGCTGGAGCTTAATCTTCCAACCAAAAAGAATCTAAAAGGCAATTTTCCAGGCATCAGCTAAGAAACCCCAAATAGTGAAACTAGATCCCATGCCAGCAACCTGGTGCCTGGTGGTGAACTATGATAAACTGATTAACCATCATTTTTACTCGCGCAAACAACAACGTTTCAATTCAGTGACTCTAACAATAAATGTAACCAAACAGAAACAAATTCCATTAAAATATCATCAAGAATTCTATCTAGAACTTGGAATACAGCAGTAAACAAAAATTTAACCCACTCTTAAGTTTGACCCACAAATGAAACCCTCAAGCCACGTGAGTTCAACCATTTCCTATCACTATGCTTATAATTCTTGCAATGAAGCACACAAAACAACTTCCACTCAAGACAAAATCCCATTCGAATAAATCCATAACGGACCACCAAAAATCAACCCATTTCACACCCAAACATAAATTAAAAAAGGGCAATTCAAAACAACAAATTAGCACCAATCCCAACACAAAATCACAATTAAAACAAAACCCACCAAAGCCAACAAATAAACAACGAAAACCCACAAAAATGCAACCCATTCCAAGGCCAAAAACAAAAACCCCGTTGAATAAACAATAAAAAGATGGAAACTTTACCTGCCCTAAGACCAGAAGCACCAGCTTTCTTCAACCCTTTTTTCTTAACAATAAAACTGGCTCCTATAAATAAACTCGAAGACAATGCCAGCACCAATCCCTTTATGTTATCCGTTGACATTCCTATCTCTGTTTCTGCCATAACTTTACACTCCCTTCACCACCAACACCAAAACGACGACGACGACGAAGACAACAATGTCTCACCTCAAAACTCACTGTTTCCATTCCACATCATTCATCAAGTCGTCTTCTTTATATAATCTTATCCAAATCGGATTGTATAACGCAAATGTGCATGAAGAATGAGAGAGAGAAAGGAACAGCAAAGAGTATTGGGATTTGTGAGTTTAACGTAGTTAAGATGTTTTTTATTTCTTTGTAAGATTTAGATCGATCTGATAGGTATTGTTCTTGTTGAACAAGAGACAAAAGCTGAACTTAGTTTTCTTTTTCCCTTTCGTATCTTTTTTTCAGCTTCTATCGACCACCAGTGCACGCTTCCTTTAGCGAGACTGAGAGATGGGTAGTAGCCCAGGAACAACTTCTGAACTACGGAGATCTTTTTTCAGGCCTCTAATTTTGTCTTGTTCTCTGGCTCGGGAGACGAGTGCAGCCCCGTAGTTAGTTCATTCAACGGGAGAGGGAAAGCAAAATTCACTTATTACCAGAGAACGTGTAAAAAATCAAAAAGAGGAAGATTTTAGGGAAGAATCGATCGAAATGAATCTCAGTGATCGTCAAAAGAGTGGCTTCGATAGTTCTTTCAGATTTTTTTTTGTTGCCGTTTCAGTTCTTTTATTTTTATTTTTTTTACATCAACATATCATATTATTTAAAAATATTTTAAAAAATATTAATTTAATTATTTCAAAGAACAATTTAAAAATGTTTTAAAAACAAATTGTAATGAAAATCCTCCTCAGTCCTCCCCCTATCTTAGATATGTTGATCCGTTAACATAAGTGGAGCTAGATAGATGACACGTGTATCTATTGCCATGTTTGATCCAATAAACACAATTAATTATATCAAAAGTTGAATAATGAAGCAACCAATTATCAGCACACTTTGAAAGAGCAGCCAAAAAAACCCTAAAGAGGAACTTACATTCCTAGCACCATTACTAACCTTAACCATAAACCATATTAGGATTCTAAGGATGAATTAAAAAAATAAAATATATTTATGTGATGCTTAACAATAAACTAAATGAGAATTAAAAGCATAGAAAGATAGAAAGAAGTCGGGAAAAAAAAAGAGAAAAAAAGTATGAAAATGAGAGAATTTAGAGTACAGAAAGTCCATCATTTTATCAATTCATCTAAAATTGAACATTATGTATTCAAAAGTTACATATAAATAATAAACTCTATAACAATAAGTGGCGGAGCCAGAGTTTTTTCAATAAAGAAGCAAGTTATTAACAAATACTAAATTATATAGATGTGTATTAGAAATCAATTCAAAGCATATACATTAATTCATATCAAGTAAAATTAATTTAAAAATACTTTTAAAATGAAAAAACTTACATTATAATTATTCTCTTCAAGTTTTCATATTTTGAAATCGCTTCATAACAGCTTTATTATCAATCTTATCGAAGATATTTTTCTCAATTGAGAAGCAATGCCTAGTGTATATGTAAGAGAAACAATTCTTAAAAAACATGCTTTGTACTTGATATTTTACTTACAAACAAGTCATATGAAAATATTAAATTTCAATAAACTACTCTGTCAATGCAAGAGATGTCAAGAATAGTGGTTTTGCATGAATATTAATTTATTCCTTTATAATAAGAAAAGAAATATTTAATTGACTAAATTAGTAGATTTAAACATTTATTTTGAACATATTTATATCAAAACCCATAAATTATCATAAACCCTAATATTTTTAATAATTAATTATAAAAGAATAAAATTAAAATTAAACAATGAAATAAATAAATAAAATAAAGAAAATTTACCTAAAATATAAAGCAAAAAACAAAAAAGATTAATTGCTTACCTATACTTGATGAGAAATTTGCATACGAGAGAGGCAAAAAACAACAGCTCATGAGAAGAATAACGCGGCAAAAATAAAGAATAAAAAATACTCTTTGATAACTAGGGATTTCATATTTTAAAGCTGGAAGGTCCGATACTATCAATTTAATATTAAAATAAAAAGGAAAAAAAATTATGCAATGAGCTGTTTATATTTATTATATTATATTATAAGCCTACAATTATAAACAATGCAGGTTTCCTTTATCCTTCCCTGCAGTAAATTCCCTAAACTAATATATTAATTTTTTTAAAAAAAAAGAAGTTAAGGAGGCAATTGTCCTCTTTTATCTTCACGTGGCTCCGCCACTGATAACAACCAATTATTAATCTCAGCTAACTAAATAAAAATATCCAATATAAATAAAGTCTAAATTAAAAAATACAATAAAATAAATCTAGAGAGGCTCAGTCTTTTAATTTAGCTCAGCTAGCTAAATAAATCTAGACAACTAAGTGAGAGAGAGAGAGAGAGAGAGAGAGAGAGATCCTTACCTCGAAAATAATTCTTATGGAGTGTTTGAAATTCAATGTTGTGGATTGACTTTCATTTAAGCTTGCCTTGTTGACTGGGAGGAAGCAAGGTGGTCCTATACTCAACGTGTTATCGTTTCATTCTTGGATGCTTCTTGTTTTTGTAGTTGTAGTTTTAATTCATGAGTTTTTTTATTTTTTTTATTTAAAGTTATTTTTTGATATTTTTATTTTTTTAATATATTAATATAAAAAATAATTTATATTAAAAATATATTATTTACATGTATTACCGAACAAAAAATATTTAAAAAACAATCATTGTTACACTTTTAAATACTATTTTAACAATTTTTTAAAGGTATTTTTCTGTTTAATATTATTGTGCAATGTGATTGAAAATACTTTTAAACTTATCATAATTTTAAAAATTGTTTGTTTCTATTATCTAAAATTATTTTTCTACTCAATTTATAATAAAAACTTGGGTTTAAAGATAACCTATAAAATTAGTATAAATTTGAATTGCCTTAAAAGAAATTTCAAGACAACACATTTGTTTTAATATCAAGACGGCCAGGGGCGGAGTAGGAAAGAAATATTAAGAGGGGGCAAATTAAAATAAATTGTTTAAAAAAATTAAAATTTTCATTATTTTATATAAGGGAGAGATTGGAAAATTTTTTCTTGCAGGGGCCTCCCCCTGCCTCCGCCATTGAAGATGGCAACATATCAATTTATACAGGTTCACCAGCAAACCATTGACCTGGATGATGGATACGATTGAGTTTAATAAATTTATTTTTTATTTAATTATATGATAACAAAAATCAATTATTGTACTAAAAAAAAACTTGTTAATTTTTTTTTTATTATGATGAGCTACTTAAAAAAATGATTGCTTGAGAACGGAGTAAAAATTACAGGCAATCAAATAAAATAACACATAAAAACCATTCTTATTTAATCTAAGAATTTAAAAGAGATTATATACTTTATATTAAAAAATATTAAATTTTCAAGAGAGTTAATATCATTTGGCAAAAAAACAATTCTAGTTACTGAGGTTATGAACTTGAACCTTTAAAAATAAACCCAGATATATATAGACCTACTAGGACGTGTTTGGCATTGCGTTTCAAAAATGCTTTGAATTAATATTTTTTTAATGTTTTTAAATCATTTTGATGTATTGGTCTTAAAAATAATTTTTAAAAAATAAAAAAAAAAATTATTGACGTATTTTTTTGAATGAAAAACACTTTAAAAAACAAACATTTCCAAACATACACTAAATGAGGCTCATGTGGCTAGGCATTTGGGTCTCTATTTTTTTCTTTCAAATCAGGGTTGTCAAATCCATTTTTTTTCCATAAAAAAAATAAGCAAAGGGTATGTCATCTTCATACTCAGAATTTGGCTAAATTTGGGCTGGCCTTTTTTAATCCTAAAACTTAATTTTTAACATATCTTGATCAAGAACACATGAAAAACACTCTGCTAACCTTAAGAAACTAATTTCTTAACTCAAAAAACCTCTAAATCTATTTATAAGAAAAACACAAATCAAATAGAAAAAAACTTTTTTCAACATTAATCTACTTTTTCAAGCAATAGAAAAACCCGAAAACACTTTAATGACACTTTTCTCATCAATAGAAATGCTTTGACATCAAATTTGATCATTTTGGTGAACTAAATTGGAATAACTGATCTCATTCTCTCTCCTTCGTTTATTTCCAATGAATCTTTTTCTCTTATCTCAAACTCAAGGATCAAACTATAAATAAAATAAAGCTTTATACTAAAACATATAATTTCAAAATTCAAGGGGCTAAAGTGTAAATTTGACAAAGTTTTAAGTCTAGAGACACTAGCACCTTTTTTTTAAAAAAAGAAGAAGAAGAAGAAAAAGGATTGCTATCTTACCAGGTTTTAGTTTTGGTCCCCTCGTTTTTAATTTCTCAGAAATAATGAAATTTAATAAATTCTTGCAAAATTAAGAACCAAACTATTTGAAGATGTTTTTTAAAGACTACAATAACCCAAGAAATAGAAATACAAAACAAATCACCAAGCCGAACCACTAAATAACACAATGTTAAAAGTTGAGATTGAAAAAGAAAAAAAAAAGTTTGATAATCAAACTAAAAAAAATAAACAAAGTGCTGCTTTTTCACCTACCTTTCAATTTTGATCCCCTCATATTTAATTTTTTTTATAAATGACCAAACTAGAACTTTATTTGCAAAATCAAGAACCAATTCAATAACAAGATAGGTTTTTAAAACCTTGAAAACCTAAAAGAAAACCATATGAAATAAACTAGTAAGTTTGATCACCAACCACCATAATAAAAAATAATAAAATTAAAAAAAATTATTAATTAAATCAGAAAAAAATTCAAGGATAAGAAAGAGTTTGATTTCTCTCGGATGGCATAGTAAAACATTGAGCCCTCTTAGTTTTTTTTTTTTTTTTTAATTCAACAGAAAAGGGCATAGTTTGATTTGTCTCTTTGGTAGCGTCCCCTGGTCAGGCAGTGTTGTTACGAAGCACAGAGAGAGTGGTCGATCATGGTGAAATTTTGACAGAACATAATATAAGATAAGAACAAGCAGCAGGCATTTGCTATTATTTGCTAGAAAATATAATGGTTACACCATCACCTCCCTATCAATGCATATCGCTGTATTGTTATTAAAAGGATGTTTGGCATTGTGATTAGTGTTTTTAAAAAAAAATTAAAATTTTTTATTTTTAAATTAATATATTTTTAATATTTTTAAATTATTTTAATTTATTGATCTTAAAAAATAATTTTGTTTTAAAAAAATAACTATAATTATATTTTCTAACTAGCACTAAAAATCTAAAAAATAACTATAATTACATTTTCTAACTAGCACTGAAAATCTGAGCAATTCAATCAGAGACAGCCAATTATGAGAGAGAGAAAAAAAAGTTCGAATCCTTATCTCGAAAACAATTCTTATGGAGTGTTTGAAATTCTATGTTGTGGAATGACTTTCATTTAAGCTTGCCTTGTTGACTGGGAGGAAGCAAGGTGGTCCTGTACTCAAGCGTGTTGTCCTGTGATTCTTGGATGCTTCTTGTTTTGGTAGTTGTAGTTTTAATTCATGATTTTTTGTATTTTTTTATTTAAAGTTATTTTTTAATAATTTTTATTGTTTTAATATATTAATATAAAAAATAATTTATATTAAAAAAATATTATTTACATATATTTAAAAGAACAATCATTATCAGACTTTTAAATATTACTTAAACACCTTTTTTAAGATATTTTTGTGTTTTATAGTGTTTTGCCATGTGATTGAAAATAGCTGATTATAATTTTAAAAATTATTTGGTTTTTATTACTTAAACTTATTTTTCAACTCAATTTATAATAAAAACATGAGTTTGAGAAAAGTTATAATTTACAGCTTTTCTTTATCCTGTTTTTATTAATTCGTCACTGCAAAAACTATTATAATGTCAATATATATATATATATATATATATATATATATTTTGAAGTGTCTTTTATTTTTAAAATAAAACCAAAATATTAAAAAAAACATCTCAAATAAAACAAAATTAAGCTTTTAATTGAAATTCTAAAATAAAATTTATATTATTTTTAATATATATTTTTAAATGAAATTTTTCTGATGTTGAAATTTGCACAAATATATTTTTAACTCAACTTGCTGTCAAATACACTTTAATATATATATATATATATATATATATATATTACTTCTAGTATATCCTTCAACCTACTTCACTATTAATAAAGGTAATGCAATTTTTATTACTAGTTTTTAACTCTTTTTTCCCCTTCAAGATCCATAATATTGCGCTTTTCTTGAGCAAGATATCAAACAATCTTGGAGCAAGCCTAGGAGCTGGAAAGCCATCAATGGTCAGGGAACGAAAACTCGATCCTAGACTGGAACTTGGTAGCAAGAAGCTTAATTTCTTGAAAATGGTGTTATAATAATCTCCATCGAACTCTGATAATTGTCATTGGAAACGCATCGAAGAAGATAGAATTCTTCGGTTCGTTTTTCTTTTACGTGTCTGAATTATGTCAGCAAAAGCACTTTACTTATCTTTTACACGACAAGAGCGAAAAGTAACATTAGAATAACTGCAGCAGTTGATCTCCCATGGCAATGCCAAACTCACCTTTCACCAAGCTCAAATTAGCCAACCATAGTAATTAGGTGGGTGAGATCTTCAGGGGATTTAGTCACCACCGGCAGATCAGAATCTTTCAAAGCTGAACGGATTTGCCACAACTTTGCGCCTAGTCAAATCAGCCCATATCTTCACTTTTCTGCTTTTCTTGCCTCCATTGATGCACCTGATTGGTGTTCATGATTCCCTGTTTGGTTTATAAAGACTAGTTCTGTAGAACTTCTCTGCACTAATAATTGGTTAATGGAAAAACATAATCTCCACTTTCAATTATTTATCCATTCCATTAGTCCAGCTCTCATGATCATCACGCACTTTCCCTTAAAATATCTCCAAAGTAATGAATCTAAATAAATTTAGGTGGTGTTTAGTTATTATAGTCTCGGAAGTGACAAACGCATCTGTATTTGTCTCTTCAGTAAGCATGTTTTTGTCCATTTTTATATCTGTTTTTTTTATCCTAGAAAACCAACCAAACATGATCTTAGATTTTGGTTCGAATATAATTATCGAATCTGCACGAAATCATCGGTAGGAGAACTTGGAAATAAATAATCCAAACATTTAACCAGTTCGAATCTCATTAAAGATTGCTTAAACAATGGAGTCGTAAAAACCAGAGAGAATCATTGGAACCAACAATTTGTTTAGAGACTTGGTCAAGCTACAATGAATCATTTTAAATATAATAAATTTATGGAATTAATAAATATTTTTAAATTTTTTAATAATACCATGAATGATCAACCTATTGAACCA
Organism: Populus alba x Populus glandulosa; assembly: GCA_033617975.1. Taxonomy (NCBI): domain Eukaryota; kingdom Viridiplantae; phylum Streptophyta; class Magnoliopsida; order Malpighiales; family Salicaceae; genus Populus; species Populus alba x Populus glandulosa. The sequence continues at coordinate 14,122,473 of CM066161.1, forward strand.
ATGAAACAACCAGTTAGAAAGATTTTCTACCAAGGTCTTATTTTTATTTTTTTATTTACATAGGTGTTTGGGCTAGCTTGTGCGCATCACGACTAATCTCACGGTTCAATAAACATCTTGCAAACCCAATAAACATGTAAGGCATCGCGGAAGTGACATGCGTGCATGGTAAGATTTGAATCCAGGATGCAGAAGAATAAAACAAATCCCTTCAACCGCTAGGCCAAGACCTCAAGTGCTCTATCAAGATTTTATTTTTTATTTTTAAATTAATATAGATATTTGGGTCAGCTTTCACTCTACCGAGTTCTTATTTGATAACATTGGTAGAAGTATAGTCTAACGAAACCAAAGGAAAAGATTTCACTTTTCCAAATTCCAAAAGCTTTTCTCAGGTCAGGGCGTCAGGCTGCTTTCACCGTTCAACGTGGGGCTCCACCTCAAAGACTAGACTTGGAGGATTTCATTTTTCCACAGAGAAATTTCTTTGGTGGCCATTGCCGTGCTTTCTTTATAATCTACCACCAAATTTCTGGGAAAGACGAGAGGTGAGCCTGTCCAAGGTGTCCAAGTCAAGAAAAGAAAAATTAAGTAAAAAAAAAAAGAAAGAAAACAGGAAGTCCTCCTTGGCAAGTTCGAAGAAAAAGAAGAAATCCCGCAGCCCTACAAATACACATTACACAAAAGGTGTGATAACACCAATGCGTGCCAGTCCAAGTCTCTTGCCCGAAGAAGAAGCACAAGTTTCTGCTCAAGTCCACAGTCAACTGCCACTCCCAACACGCCTTACATTTGTTTTATCTTTCCCACGAAACACAAAGCAAAGCAAAGCACTTACTTTGAAAAATCTTCTCTACGTCCCTTGAGTCTGCCATTTCCTTTTATTCCGTCTCCTCTTCACCTGAAACTGAGCCCAAGAAACAAAAATATATACAAAAAACTGCACACTTGCACATCCAGAAACGAAAGTTCAAGTATAGAAAAAACTAGCTGGATAATTCAGCTAAAATGACAAGGTATGTGCAGCAAAGAACCTCTCTTTTCTTGTCCTTCTTGTTCTTGTTGTTTCCATCAGTGTTCTCTCAACTATCTTCAAACCAGGCCAGCACCATGATGAATCTGTCTAAGTTACTTAACCTTTCTGATTCGTTATGGAATGCTACTAAAGACCCATGTTCTTGGAAGGGAGTTAGATGCAGCTCTGGTAACTCGTCAGTAACTGGTCTTTTTCTATCTGCGTTTGGTCTCTCCAACTCTAATTTCTTGCCTGTTGTTTGCAAGATTGAAACTTTACAAGCCCTTGATCTTTCTAACAACCGTTTGAGCTCAATTTCAGATGAGTTCATTAATGATTGTGGAAGGATTGATGGGCTAAAGTTGTTGAATTTTAGCAAAAATATGCTAAGTGGTTCTTTGCCTGCTTTTAATGTTTTTGTTGGGTTAGAATCTTTGGACTTGTCTTTCAATAATCTGTCTGGTAATGTTAACCTACAGTTAGATGGATTGCTTGCACTTAAAAGCTTGAATCTTAGTTCCAATATGTTCACTGGTCCTATTCCTGTAAACCTTAGAAATTCCTCGATGTTGGAGGAACTTCAGCTCTCTGTGAATTACTTCCAAGGTACGGTCCCTCAAGAAATTGCAAATTATCAGAACTTGAGCTTAATTGATCTCAGTGCCAATAATCTTACGGGGTCGGTTCCTACTAGGATTGGAAATCTCTCCAAGTTGAGGATTTTACTTCTGTCTGTCAATAAATTGAATGGGGAAATCCCAGCAAACATTTCAAATATCCCAACCTTGTATCGATTTGCAGCGAATCAGAATAAGTTTAGTGGTACAATTCCCAGTGGGATTACTAGATATCTTAGCTTCTTAGATCTCAGTTACAATAGCTTAAGAGGTCCTATACCGACAGATCTTTTATCAGGGTCGAACTTGCAACTTGTGGATTTGTCTTATAATCTGTTGGAAGGCTCATTACCTGCAAAGGTATCTGAGAGCTTGATCAGGTTGAGATTGGGAAGCAACAAGCTCAACGGGTCAATCCCTCCTTCTTTCGGGACAGTTGATAACTTGACCTACTTGGAACTGGATAACAATAGCTTGACCAATGAGATACCCCATCAGTTGAGTTCTTGCCGTAGGTTGGCACTTTTGAATTTGGCACAGAATGACCTTACAGGCCCTGTACCTGCACCGTTGGGTAATCTCAGTAATCTTCAAGTTTTAGAACTTCAACTCAACAAGTTGACTGGAGATATCCCTTTAGAGATCACTCAATTACAGTTGTTGTCGACCTTGAACATCAGCTGGAATTTGCTCACTGGTTCAATACCTTCTTCAATTTCAAACTTGCAAAGACTTGATCACCTGAACTTGCAAGGCAACAATCTTCGGGGTCCAATACCTGCCACTATCAACAGCATGAACTCTCTGTTAGAAGTCCAACTTGGACAAAATCAACTAAGTGGAACTATCCCAATGATGCCGGTGAACTTGCAGATCGCTTTGAATCTCAGCACCAACCTCTTTCAAGGAGCTATTCCAGAAACTCTTTCCCGACTGACAGGCCTAGAAATTTTGGATCTATCAAACAACAATCTCTCAGGTGAGATTCCGGAGTCTCTTACTGGAATGGAATCCCTAAATCAGTTGATACTCTCAAACAATCAGCTTTCTGGGGTCATCCCAGATTTCAAACATTATGTGTCTTTAAATGCAAGTGGAAATTCAGGACTTAAAAATAATACAGCGTCAAACACTCCCCAAGAATCCCCGAAGAAGAGGAGATCAGTTGTTGTGCCAGTTGTTGTTGCAGTTGTTGCTGCTGTTCTTGCTGTTGGCATTGTCTCGATTATAGTTCTATTGTTCTCCAGGCGCTTTCTCAAGGTTAATGATCAGCAGTCACAATCAGGGGAAAATCTTCCACCACCTCAAGTCATCCAAGGCAATCTGTTGACTACAAATGGAACTCACAGGTCCAGCATCGATTTCACCAATGCCATGGAAGTAGCTGCTGATCCATTGAACATTGAGTTGAAGACTAGGTTTTCAACATACTATAAAGCCACCATGCCTTCTGGAGCAAACTACTTTGTCAAGAAGCTCAACTGGAGCGACAAGATCTTCCAATTGGGTAGCCACAATAAATTCGGACAAGAGCTGGAAGTTTTAGGGAAACTGAGCAATTCTAATGTCATGACTCCTTTGGCCTATGTATTGACCGTCGACAGTGCTTACCTCTTCTACGAGTATGCTGAGAAGGGTACGCTTTTTGATGTTCTTCATGGTAAACTGGGAGATACATTAGACTGGGCAAGCCGTTACAGTATAGCAGTTGGAGTTGCTCAAGGCCTTACCTTTCTTCATGGATGCTCCTCTGGTCCGATTCTCCTCCTTGACCTTTCAAGCAGAAACATTTTGCTCAAGTCTCTGAAGGAGCCACTAGTTGGAGACATTGAGCTCCACAAAGTGATTGATCCAACAAAGAGCACGGGCAGCCTTTCTACAGTTGCTGGCTCTGTGGGCTATATTCCACCAGGTAAACAAAACTCTATGCTCAACTTAATATCCAACGAGTATTCAAAATTTAATTTGTATGAACTGGTTGTGACCAAAATTCATGAATTCTCCCATGAACATGGATATCGAATACTTTCTTGTAAGTAGTTTCAGACTGCTTGATGAATCCTTGTTCAGCATATGCCTGAGCTTCTGATATTGACTTGATGAGTGATTGTGGTTCTTGCAGAGTATGCATACACAATGAGGGTGACAATGGCTGGGAATGTATATAGCTTTGGGGTCGTTCTACTGGAATTGCTGACAGGAAAGCCATCAGTTAGTGAGGGAACTGAATTAGCCAAGTGGGTTTTAAGGAACTCAACACAGCAAGACAGGTGGGATGGCATCCTTGATTTTAACATCAGCAGGACTTCACCTGCTGTCAGAAGCCAAATGCATGCGGTCCTTAAGATTGCCCTTAGTTGTGTTAGTGTTTCCACGGAAGCAAGGCCAAAGATGAAGAGCGTATTAAGAATGATCCTCAATGCACAATGAAGACTGGCCTTCGGAATTCAATCCCCCTAGAAACAGCAGTTCTATATATTCGAAAGATTATACTTCGCAAGTTTTTATTTCAAATCTGTAAGTAGAACATAGGTTTCTTGCTGGACAGAACGAGGCAGCTGTTGCAAGCCGACTTGCATGTAATCTGCAATTCCTATGTATACATAATACATAAATGAAAATTATGAGTAATGTATCTATCCATCTCTTGTTTTGCCCCGGTTAAGAGTTCTTCCAAAGTTTATTTTTATCCAGTGCCTATAATTTAACTAAATTGAGTGAAGCAACTTGGTGTTCAAGTTCGGTTCAATCTTTACTCGAGGCGCAGTTTAGGATCAAACTAACAATTATTCAAGTTTGCTATGTTTCTTCAATTAAGAAACACATAAATTTGATGATAACATGATGGTGACCACAACATGAACAAAAACATATAGATAAGAACATCAATGGAATATGAGGGAAACACATCTTACATTGGCTCTACCTATATCTGCAGCTGCTCCATTTCTGTAGGAATTTAAGTTGCAGGCAAATTGCAAGTTTTCAAGCTAATATGAACATGAATGTTGACGAGATGGCGACTGGCATTTCCAGCCGAGAGTGCAGGCAACTGGCAAGTGCTGTTTACTTGTGAAACCGTGCAGGGAAGGAGAGACATTCATAAGAACTAAAGCCAAAATGATTCCTCAGTCACCGGACAGCAATCTTCCCCAAATGGAAGCACCAATTCCATTCAACTTTATGGACACATGGGAAGAAACATTGAAGATCACATTTATGTTTCACATATCTGATGTTGGAAACAGCTACAACAACCAATCGCAGAAAAAGAAAAGGAAATTTGATAAGAAGCAAGAACTGCCAGCGTTTACAACAATGTTAAAGTGTAAAAGAATTTGTGATATCTGAAACCCAAATAAAAATTGCTCTTCAAAATTCTGCTCCTGTTCTAAATAGAACTTTGGACAGAGATTATAGCTCCTACATTTCTCTTTTTGAGTATGCTCCGTGAAGATTGAGGAATGATTATCAGAGGAAGATGGGCTCTGAATCATACAAGGAAAAGGGAAATCTTCAGGATGTAAAGATGGCCTGCTTTGGTGGCAGGATTCTGATTAGAAGGTAAGATCTTTGGGGTCCTCGATAATCTTTGCCAGTGTTTGCAAGAAGGCAGCAAGATCAGCACCATAGATTACCCGATGATCGGCTGTGACATTTACCTGTAGATATAGCACTTACAGTTTACAGTATGAGAAATAAAAATTAAACTATTTTTCATACAGAAACAACCTTTTCAGAAACTAATGAATATAATATACTTGTTACCTGCATCTGATTCTTCATGCCAATCCGGCCGTCCTTGGTTCCTACAACAGTTGGCTGTGATGCTCCAACAGCCATAATTGCTCCCTGCACCAACCATCCAGATGAATAAACCAAACCATATGTCACACCAATCATCCAGATGAATAAACCAAACCATATGTCAGAAGTTGCAACAGACCCTATCAGTTTGCACACGCAGCAAATTAAAGCAAGCATTACAAGCTGGACTCACACAGGAATGGATTGTCACCCCAGAATTAATATCTCCACACGTCTCCTTTCAGTTTGCAACAGCTTTATATGCACTAATGATTTTGGAAACAGAGTGATTCTGGCAATCCACTTACAAAGGATATTTGCACAAGAATTACTAAATAACACTTCAAGCATTAGAAAACACAAATCGAATAACTCAGTACTCCACAATGAGAAAAACACAACAACAAGAACTATGGAACTATAGTCAATATCACCATTTGCAAACCTAGAAAAAACAGCCCTTCCCAACTCTGGGAAATGCAGTGAGACACTATCATTCACTCCTATGAAACTAAATTGTTTCTTGAATACCTAAAGTAACCCAGATGATGATTTAGTCAAATGAATAGAATTATGATTATGCTGGACTATGCAGAACAAAGTGCTTTTCCATCCATTTTGAAATTACAATTATCCATTTGGAACTAATTAACCCTTTAAGTTCACAACTTGCAAAAGAATTAAGATTTGTATGTCCAGGATATCAACAAGAAGTTGATAAACTATTATAGTCACATTATGCATCAAAATAAATTGTTGTGAGCAATGTGGGTAGCCAAACTGGAACATGGATCACCAAGAATTCCTGATAAACATATCTTGAACAGTTAAATAAGAATTGAGAACATGTAGTAGGTATACCTGTGTTGTATTCTTGAGGTTGCAGTTGCTTGGCTCGGGCTTTATCGACTAACTCCTTCCATTTTCTTGACAATGAGAAAATGTCAACCTGATACATGCATTAAAAGAAAAATATTCGAAACTGAACAAGGATTTATAACCCAGAATATCAATAGAACATCCCAAAACAGATTAACAAGAACCTCATCGGCATCTTGAAGCACAGGTGTAATCAAGCCACCATCCATAGCGACAGCAACTGCAATGTTGACGCTACTATTATATGTAAAGCTATTACCGTCTCGGCAACTGGAGTTTATTACAGGATGCTTAACCAATGCCAGTGCGGTTGCCTTTGCAAGTAATGCTGTCATCGTCACTCCCTTGGACTTGATCTAGACATGCACAGAAAAGGAAGCACAATGGCAAGGATGAATCAACAGACAAATGAATTCGGTACAAGACAATCAAAACCTGCCCTGTAGATCCCATTCTTAAATTGCTAAATTATCACTGAATCTAAATTATTGGACACCCATAACTTTGGCATTCTTTAGCCATGATGATACCTTCCTTTGGAAAGCATCAATCAAATTACTAAGCACTAATTACTCGAACAGCATATTTGAAAGAAGATCACGATAGAAACTTCTCCATACAGGGTACCGTTTTATGTTCTCATCTAGGATCGTTTTAAAAAAAAATAGCTAATCGCAAATACAGCAAGCTGTTTCGGATTCTAACTAGAAAATTCACAAAAATTCACCAATCTAGAAGCGAAGCATGATCATCAATCAAACATCATCTCATATACAGCATAAAGTATCAATCTTACGCAGCAGCAACATCCAAATATCATTATATTACCGGCAAAATCCCATCTTAAGCATCCCAAATTATGATTAGAAAAGGAAAAGGCCCAATAACAATTCTTACCTTCTTGTAAAGAGCATCAAGTGCATCGGAGGTAATAGTATACCCCACTCTAAATGTAGGCACTGACAAACTCTCCATCATATTCCTACTCACTGCCCCTTGCATTGTCGTAAAAGGCACCACCGATTCCAACTCAATCCCTGGCGGTGCGTGCACAGACGGTGCCCCCGAAACCTTTGCTGCTGTTGAACCCCATTCAGCAGCCGCTGCCGCCGCAGCCTCAACATCCTTAGCCACAATTCTCCCATTAGGCCCACTCCCTATCACTCTCCCCAACTCAACCTTCAACTCATTCGCAAGCTTCTTGGCATACGGCGACGCCACCACCCTCTTCCCTCCCTCCGACGCAGGGTGCACAGCCGATGCCACCACCGACGGAGAAGGCGGCGCCACCAGAACAGCTTTATCAACAGAAACGGTGGATTCCGGTGCCGGAGCCGCGGCTGATGGAGTCGGATCCCGAGCCGGAGAAGAAGAAGACGACGAAGCAGCAGCTTTAGACTTGGCCTCCTCGATTTCCTCCTGGGATTCAGCTAATAAAGCAATAGCCGATCCAACTGCAGCAACACCACCTTCCTCGACCATGATGGCAGCCAAGTAACCATCATAGAAAGTCTCAACATCCATGTCAGCCTTATCGGATTCAACAACGACAACACTTTCACCTTTAGAAAGCTTGTCACCTTCGGATTTGACCCAAGAAACGATCTTTCCTTCAGTCATAGTAGAGCTCAAAGCAGGCATGAATATTTCGCGGATCTTGGCATGGACCCGGGTTCTTGAAGAGGAAATGTGAGATAGGCATGAAGAAAGACAGGGTTTTTGAGGGAGAGAAGAGGAGGGAGGAAGGAATGTGCTGTGGAGAAGGTGAGCCATTGAAGCGGGAGTTGTGAGAGAAGTGTTTGATTACTTTTTACTATTATGTAAGAAACGAATGAATTCTTGGAAACATCGAGAGAGGGAGAGGGAGAGGGAGAGGGAGAGAGATCAATTATTATCATCGTTTTCGTTTAACTATGTCTCGTGTTTGGTTTCAGTTAGGTTCCAACTTCCAATATGATATCATATGGCAACCAAACCTGATATCAGCTTGTGCTCAGCATGTTTGATCATCAGCTGCTGTGTGTTTGGGGCGGAGGTTTCATCACCGTTTCATAAAAAATAATAAAATAAATAAATAAATAATGTTTATGAATTGTCTTTTTTAAAAAATAAAAAAACATATACTATTTTAATATATTAAAAAAAACTTTTAAAAAATCTTTAAATTATTTTGTTCATCAATGCATGATAAACAAATCATTATATTGTTGAATATATTAAAGGGTTTAGTGCCTCTTTTATTATTTACCTAGACATAAATTTATATGAATTGAAAAAATATAATGACAAAATTATCTTTGCCAAAAAAATTATTAGGCATGCAATGGAGGTGGGATTGTCTTTTTCATGAGATGCATTTGACATTTAAAAAATGATTATGGATAAAATGGTCAATTCAGATTTTGTTAGGGCATGGTAAGGCATGTAGGCACTATTATTGAGGCAAGGCAAAACTGCCAACCCCAGGCGTGCTGGGGCATGACATTGCTATCAGACACTCAATGCTAGGACATGGAATGATTGTTATAGCCTAGGTGCCCAGGTCAAACAAGGCAACCAAACCCTACACCCTCGAATCAGGCATGTCAGCCAAACAAGTTCTAGGTTTGACAACCGTATCTAAGGCTTTTAAGTTTGTAATTGGGATCCAAAGTCTCAGTCCAGCATCCACACCCAAGACTCTTGGGTCTGGCATCTAGACCCGAGGCTTGAGGGCCCAGTCTTTGGACCTGCAACTATTAGGTCCAGTATCCGGACCCAAGGCTCTTAGGTCACGACGCCCAACCTAAGAGCCTAGGGTTCGGTGTCAGGTTCCTAGCCTCAAAGGCCTGGAGTCCAGACTCATAGCTCTTGGGTTCGGCATTCGGACCCAAGGCTCTGGGTCTAGCGTCCGATTGGCACAACAGACCAAGTAATTTGGGTTTGGTTAGGGTTCTCGACCCAAGTTAGTTGGATTTGGCAGGTGCGCCAAAGCCAATTAACTTAGGTCTGGCAAAGTTTAAAATTATTAATAATAAATTTGAAAAAATATATATTATTATATTGAAAAAAAAGACAATGCATTTAATTTGAAGTGTAAAATTAAAAATTATTATCATTGTTGTTATTGTTATTGTGGATGTCTTTCAAGGCTCTTGAGTCCGACATTTGGATCCAAGTTAAAGGCATCAGCCTTTCATTATGTAAATCCATAGTGGAAGGCGAATGCCTTTCAAGGTTCTTAGGTCCGACGTCCTAACCTCAGTTACTCGAGTTAGCCGGGAGCTAGATCCAAGTTACTTGGGTTCGGATGACGTGCCAAACCCATGTAACATAGGTCCGATTGGGGTTCCCAGCCCAAGTTAATTGGATGTGACAAGTGTGTCAGACCCAATTAGCTTGGACTTGGCAGCTGGCCAAGTCCAAGGTAGCATGGGTCAAAATTAATGTTTTTTTCTTGGCTTTTTTTTTTCAAAGTTTTTATAATTTTTAATTTTACTCTTGAAATCAAATTGAAGTTTTTTTTTAATAATAACAATATTGTTTTCAAATTCATTAATATTTTTATATCCGAGCTCTAAAAAGTCCCTCAACACATGTATATTCTCCCCTCTTGAGGGCATGGTTGTATCTACATTTTTTTTTTGAAGAGACATAAAAAGCTCATAACCCAACGGTTAAGAACGATAGTGAAAAAACAACATCTTCTAAGATTGAAGTAAGTAATAGATTTTGTTAATTCTAAAATAAAATTTTAGAATTAATAATAATAATTGATTTTACCCTTCAAATCAAATCTAAAAAAGGATGTCAAACCTAAGTTTATAAGAACAATAACAACAACAACAACAACAATAATTGATTTAGCCTTCAAATCAAATCTATGTTTTTTTTTTCAATAGTAATAATATTTATCATGCCAAATTTGCAAGATGCACACCCACAATGAAAAGATAGTTTTGGATAAGCTTAATACATTCTTATAACCTAAAACATTGATAGTGTTTTCTAATGCATCAAATATGCATTTGGACTAAAGAGGTATCAAATGAGCTTTCGAGCTCTTTTCAATCAATTTGACATCCTCATATAAAAGCTACCAAACATCACTCGGTTCATGCCTTTCCAGCCCAAAATCACTTCAGAAAAGCCCCTTCAAACACATTGCCAAACATAGCATGACCAGAGCATGAAATACACTGCTTTCATTTAGTATTTAGGTGTTCTATAAAATATTTTCTCAGAAAAATGCTAGTTGAAAAGAAAATGTTTCCTCCGAAAGGAGCATTTTATAATTTTTCTAGTTTTATGGAAATAAAAAAGATATGCTCCCAAAAATTACACTTTATTAAACGAAGTATGTGGTTTAACGATATTCTATAGTTAAAATACAATAATAGTTACAAATTTTTGTTTTCAATCTGTCATAAAATAGTGATGAAATTGAGTTAAAAAAATAAAGATTAAAAAATACAAACAACACTCATCTATTCAAAATTTATTCATGTTAAGATGGTTAACTTATAAGCAAAGCAGTAAGAAATTATAGGCAACTAATGGAAGAAAAACACATTCAACATGCTAGCTCTCACCACGAATAGAAAACAACAATTCCAACCTTACTAATTGATAGCTTTTTTTTTTTTTGCATTCTTTCTAACAATCCAGACTTGACCCAAATCCAGTAATCTTGGCCATGAAAAACTATGAAAGTTCAAAAAGAAAAAAAAATGAGATAAAAAATTAATACCTTTCCTATAGAGCCTAAAAAAAAAAAGATCATACAAAACAAAATATTAACAAGCAATTCCAAAAGGCAGATTGATATGAAAGAAATGATATGTTTGCAATGGCAATCATTAGCCAGCCAAAAATAGCATGAAAATCCAACCGTTCACCATGGTGCATATCGGTTTCCTTGTCATCCAAACAAAAGCCCGCTTCTTGAAGTGCTCGGGCTACTTGTTCTTGTGACTCTACAAGGAAAAAAAAGGATTCCATCCGATGAAAATTTGTTAATCATTGAAAAATATACGATACGAAAACATGTTAATGTAGTGGATGGTTGTTAGAATCTTATAAGTCACGATTCTAATCTTATGATTATTCTCCAATCACAAACAAAACAGCGTAAGTTGTAAGTTGTGGGGTGAATCGTGATTAGTACTTAAAAGTGCATTTTTATCAAGGTTTTATATCATCATTTTGCACTTAAAGTATCAATAACTCCTTAATTAAAACATGTTTTATAATAACATATCTAATAATATAAGATACCTTTAATTTATAATAAATGTTCATCTTAAATGCAGGCCTATCACATAAATGAAAGGATTGATTGATGAGTTTAAGTATTGAAATTGAAAGGATGAAAAAAGGGCCAAACTTAGAAAAGAGATATTGGTGCAGTCCAAACTGGAACACTGTTCGATGGTTCCAGTTCTGATGCTAGCAATGATGTTTTATTCAAACAAGAAGATAAGGATTTTGACCAAGTCAAGAGTTGGCCACCCACTCAATAATTAGTCATTAAATCAATAGTTTCATGCATTTAGGCATCTTGGTTATTCAGATCAAGATCATGCTCTTTATTTCTTTCCTTTTATTTTTGTAATGTTTAAGTTTTATTTCATGTTATATTTTTCTTAATCTTTTGTTTATGCTTTTCATTTCCTTTACTATACTTATGTTCTTATGTTGTTTATTTATGTTTATCTTTTTCATTATATTTAGCTAAGTTTATTATGTCAAGGTGAAAAGGTTTCACTAATGGTGTTATAATAGATATAATATAAACTCAATATGAATTTCAATGTTTATATCCAAGAAAGTTTGTTATTAACATGTTTTATCTTTTTATCTTACCAATTCTTAATACCTTGCTTGTTAAATAGTTAATCTAGATTTGTGTTGTATAACACTTGGTACATCAAATGCTTGCCACTTTCATAGCCAATCGTATGGTATAGCCTACACCTGTGCTATGAAAGGAACTTGATTTGTTGTTAACATAAGTTAGCATCATGAATTCCTAACAATATTTAAAAGTTTGGTGTTACTTAAATAAGATAATTAATATGATCATGTTAAAAATTTATAATGTACTATTAAGGATAAATCATTTGATTTGAATCTCCTTTGTGTGTGGTTTCTAGTTGATTAATAAACTATATTTATTTCTAATACCATTAGTGGATCCTCTAACTTTGATAATTATTTTATCCTTGTTTAATCTTCATATTAATCTTACATCTCAAAGTCCTCTTTACCTCATCATCATCATCATTATATTATTATTTATAATTTATATAATTAACCTCCTTGTGGTTCGACCTCGGTCTTACCGGGTTATTTATTACTTCGACACTCCTACATTTGGGAGAAGATATCAATCTTTTGGTCGTGTCAAATCACAAGTGCACATGAATAAGGCAAATTGGTTTTGGTTCAACTTGATTTAGTGTAACTAATTCAATTTTATGAGTCAACTCAAATAGAAACTATCGTGGTAATTTTAGAATAGATGGTTGCAAAAGGAATGCTAAGTTTAGAAGGCATGGATGATGACAACAAATCAACAATCTTCTTTGGTAAATCATAATGTTCAAAACTAAAACCAATTAGACATAAATTTTCAAAAGGGAAAAGGTTAAAGAAAGCAAGTGTGACAAAGACAACTGGAGTGACAATAGCGATTAAAAGCAAAACCAATTAACACCTTAACAACACTACCATGGGCCAACACATACCAACAAACAATACGAGGCAATTCTAAGAAAATCATCCAACCAACTTGGTTTTGAAGATAACTCTCAATGGTTTTGCCAGCCCTCTTAAGTAGGGCATATATCATCAAATTCTACTTTTCCTTGCAGCTACTTGGTAACTTATTGTCTTCACAATAAATTTCCATCTTCACTTGAAGAGCACTTAGTTGTGCAAGCTCAGAAATGATGAACTCACGAATTGTCACGCAATGATCTAGACAAGTAGAATCATGATCATTTTGAGATAAAGATGATTTCTTAACCAAGGAAACAACAATAACCTTTTCTCGAGCCACTAAAAGTAGAATAGCCAGCTCCACAAGCTTTCCATGCTTTACATAGCAAAAAATCCTCCTTAAGTTCATTTGTCTCCTGAGCGAGCAACCTTACGATTTCCAACTTTGATCTCTGCATTAATAGGGACCAGCAGCAAAATAAATGACTAACCTTAAAATGAAATAAAATAGGCAAACAAATGAATATCTAATGACTTCAGATTAGGAAACAAACCAATTGTGGCAGGCAGAGAACCATAAGCATCTTGTAAACTGATTGCTCTGGAGTCAAAATCTTGAAATGAATGAGGTAGTTACTACATTTGGCATTATATATAAAAACTATGTTAGAGCTCATATAAAGGAGAAATACTTGGATAACCGTAAAATTAAGAGTGTAAGACTCCTATTACATGATCATGCACTCTTAAGCAACCACAATGTGAGTAAATTGGAACTTTAATGGCAACTCTCAATAGAATGAGAGAAAAGGTAGTTACCTTAACAAGTGAAGTGAATAATTAAGAGGAAGCGTTTGATACTAATTCCGTATATCAAACGGGCTCCTGAAATCTGTAGGAGCATTGTGCTTTAGGAATTACTCAACCAGTGGAAGACAAGACTTTTAAACTGCCAAATGCAACGGGGACAACCTAACATTGGGATGAATTGCATTAAAATCAATGTGATTTGCAACTAAAATTATGCATTTCACTGAATTGAAGGTAAGGAATGTCATTAAGCATCTGATGTGCAATGTCCATGATGAGCCTTGGTAGTCTATTGGCCCCTTCAACGTTTCCATAAATCTGTATACATCATTAACGATTAAAATGGTGGTGATTGAACAATTACACTTTTAAAAGCACATCGGACCACAACCATCTTGAGAGAAAACAGTGAAAAGAAAACATATATTGCTATTATTACTGCTATCAACAAACAAAAACTTCATACAAGCTAAAATCACCACGCAATGATTAACACTGGTAACAAAGCCCAAAATATCCAAAAAATATATATTTTGTTATCTTTTAGTGTATGAGATTACAAATTTATACGTAAAATATATTCTTGATATTAAAAAGATAGGTTTTTTTTTATTGACATTAAAACGGTTAAATTTTACCCGATGAGATAAGGATTTTCTTATAAAGAAGGATTTTTCTTAAACCTTAAACATACCAACAACTAGAAAACACAACCATACCTTTAGCTTTTATCAGACAATCAAATAATATAGCTTACTTTAGACATAACGTATTTAGATGCTAATACTTTCTCTTTACGCAACTCATTTTCCGTACCCAATCTCTGATACAAGTTAAGGTTCTTAGTAGTCAAAATCATAGTTTTGAAACCCGACCCGGTCTAATGATAGAGTCGCGGGTCAGATGGGTTGACCCGGTTCAACCCAAAAAAAATTGCAATATTTGTGTTTGGTCGCTGTCATGTCTTACACGAAAAGATCTAAAGCTAAAATCCATCATCCTCTCTTGCATAGTCCTATCTCTACATGTCACTCTCCCAAATAAATCCAGCAGAGCCCCTTTCCTAGTTGGAATTCAACAATGCACCATTCCCTCACCACAACAACTGCAAACCTGGTCATAGCAGCAATTCCCACAATAACCACATAGCAGCTCCACCACCACCACTCTATATTCTCTACCCATTACAGTCTTTTTATCACCAAATCACAACATCTATTGCCCTTCTCACGTCACCCAAATCCTCTCCCCATAGTAGCCTTTACCAGCAATCCACAATTGGTTTCTCGTTATTATTTACCAAGTGACGACTCTCCTTCCACTGATAAAAGACAATAATTTCTTGTCTCCCCATATTTACAGATACATACGAGATTGAAATATCATCGTGACGTCCTACATGTGCGATAATTACTACAATTATTATCGTTATTATTAGTATTATTATTGGTTTCATCATTATTATCTTAATTATAATTATTATCACCACTATCACCATTATTGTTGTTGTTATTGTTATTATAAATATTATTATCACAATTATCACCACCACCACCACCACCATTACTATCATAATATACTATTGTTATTACCATTATTATTGACATTATCATTATCTTTATCATTAATGCTATTACTATTACTATTACTATTATTAAAATGAAAAAAATCATAAATTTAACTTGAATGATAAAATTAAAAACCATAAAAACTTTGATAAAGGAGCAAAGAAAACAAATAAAAAATCAAAAGAAGATAAACCCAACTAAAATAAATATTATTACTATTGAAAAAACCTTTATTTAAAGGATAAAGTTAAAAATTATAAAAACTTTGACAAAAGAGCCATGAAAAAAAAAGAGGATGGAATCGCAAGAAATGAATAAAATCGATAAGCCGTTTAAAAAAATAAAAAGAATAGAGATAAAATTCAAGAGATGAAAAACTTAAAGATAAATTGAAAAGCTTTTTAATTTAAAGTGATTTTTCTAAATGAAACAAATAAAATATAAACCGAATGTGAAAAGAAAAAAAGTTCAGCTATTGTGTTTTTTTTTTTTTTATAAATAACATAAAAATCAAGAAATATGAGAGAGAAATTAAGAGATAAAAAGAAAATTAAACTAGGATCATCATCATACGCGCTTTACCAAGAAAAGAATAGAATACCGAGATATATCCTATGGCATGACAAAATATTTTTTTCCACGGTAATTTCACTATTATAACCTCTAATAAATCACGCTTAATATATAGTGTTTTTACCACACGAAATAGTTTTTCTTAATATATAGTAAGTAAAATTATAATTATAATTATAATATTATACAAGTTTGCAGCCCAATTTACCTTGAGCCGAGCCGAGCCCAGCCCACATCGTTTAGCTATAAAAGTTATCTCTTCCCCATCCCTTTCTTTTCAACCTCCAATTATAGGGTTTAAGTCAAGACGACGTAGCAGGCAGCACTAAAACCCTGAGAGATCCACCCTCCCACCCGCCTGAAGCTCTCCTCTCTTTTCTCTCTTTTTTCAATTTCCTTTAATCAGCAGGTAACTTTCTTCTTCTTTGCCCATGATATAGTTAGTAGGGTTTGAACTTTTGTCATGTGATTAGGAAAAAAAGAAAGAATGATTACTGATTTTATTAAACAATTTTCTCAGATCAAAATGGGGTTATCCAAGAAGCTGTCAAGGAAATCAAGCAGAGACAGTGACGATTTTGAAGAGTTTGATGACATGGAAAGCGAGCAGCTTCTTACTACCGTTAGTCGTGTTTTGGCTTTTCCTCTGTTGCTTTGCTTAATGGCTGACAGCTATTACGATTTAATTAACCACTGATTTAAATTTATGATGCAGATGGAAGATTATGATGATGATAGGGAAGACGACGAAGATGAAGAGGATGAGGAGGAGGAGGACGGCGAAGAAGAGGAGGAAGATGAGGACGCGGAGGATGGAGAAGAAGGAGAGGATAAAGAAGAAGAAGACGAAGAGAGTGGAAAAGATGGCGAGATGGAAGACCTTGAGAAAGAATATATGAATCTTCGCAATCAAGAGCAGTAAGACAAATTTCTCTTCTGTTTTTGGTAAATATTCTTTTCATCTAGCTGTATAGAGAGCACACGATGAATTTGGTATATTTGAAATTTGTGCTTAGGGTTCAGCTTTGGACAAGCGAATGCACCTTTTTGCTATTTTTTTTAGTTTACAGTTAACTTGATTTTTTCTCGAAGCATGAAGAGAATATGTGGGAATAATAAGACTGCAATTAGGTAGTGAGATGAGACATTTTGGTTTTATTGTTAATTTGACAAAGTTAATTATAATAATATTTGGGTTTTATACAAACTTTTAAAAGTTTGATTCTTGTTTTTGAAACTTTGTTTACGAGGATCATGAACTCTAATAGATTTGCTTTAATTAACCTTTTTTGTTTTAATTTCAGAGATATATGGAAGAATCTTAAACGCCACAAGGATGAAGATCTCATTAAAGGTCAAGCAGTGAAGAACCAGAAGGTGTTCAATCTTATGGTTTCTTTCACAATATTCATTGGTTACAATAGCTACTATCATCATTGATAAGGGATCAACTTGATAAATATTCTAATAAGATTTTTCATGCGCTGTGATCAAACACTCACAAACTTCTCTACCATTTTCTTAAGGCTCTCTGGGACAAAACTCTTGAGTTCAGATTCTTACTTCAAAAAGCATTCGCAAACTCAAACAGATTACCACAGGTATCTTTAGGTTTCTCTACCTCTTTTATTGCTCAATGACTTGCTTGAAGCATTTGATCAAACATGAAAGGGATTGATTGCAGGAACCGGTTAGGTCTTCATTTTGTGATTCTGATGAAGTAGTTGGGATGGCATATGCTGACGTGATTACCTCATCCAAGAAGACTTTGGAATCTCTACTGGAACTACAGGAGGTATGGCTGTCATCAGTCTTTTATGTTGTACTCTTTTTACAGCTATTAATCTCATCAATTTCTGTTTCTTTGTTTAACTTGGGTTGTTTTTACTTCATATGATCAGGCTTTGCTTGAGAAGAATCCATCAATTTCTCAATCTTCTAATGGTACATTGCAAATGCTTGTTCATATTCCTATATTCTGTATTTTGTGCCTTTTCTGTTGTTATTTGGAGGCTAGCATACTAAAACATTTTTGTGCAATGATTCTGTCATTGTAGGAATTATGTGCATCTAGTTGTCCAAGTGAGTTGAATTATGTGAATAACACAAACTATAATTGGCTGATGATTGAAAAATAAATTGAGTGATGTAAGTGTATAACTACGCTTTTGTTTGTTTGGAAGGGAAGGGAAGGGAAGGGAAGGGAAGTGTGAGGTGGGGAGGAGGTACCCATTTGCAGCCTGTCTTCAAATTGAACACCAATAGGCATCTAGAATGCTTGTTTCCATTTTTAGATGTCGCTGATGGTTTTTTTAAGACCCTTTACTGATACAGTTAGCATTCTATCTGGATGTTCAATTGTGATTTTCTTTATTAAATTCTACACTGTTTATCATGATATTTCCTTATCCAGTATGAATTGGAATCTCTCTTGAAAGTTAAAAGACTTGCAGTAATAAATTCCTGTGTATCTAAACAATAAAATTGTTTGCTGACCTAGATTAAAAAATAAGTCCTGTATATTGGAATGAAACATTTTATTTCTTTTATTCCCGAATGAATGGAGATATAACAGCATCAATCTTCATTTTTTCTTGCTTTGATTCTGAAGCTTTTGGAATTTGCTCCTGCAGTATTAATTGACTTTAGTATTAAGCAAGTTGTCATTTTTCAACATGCAACCTTCTCTTTTCTTGTTAGAGCGGTCTATGAAGTTATAATTTAAAGCCTGAAACGTTTTCTTTATTAAGATTTGTGTACAGTGGACCTCAATGTAATTTTTCCATGTATTTGTTCTCTTTTTAAGGTGATTCTGGACAGGTCACTAAGAAGCATTCAAAAGATTCGACAAATTTGGATGCCGAAGAGGATATAGATTGGTTAAGAATTTCTGAGATGCAAAAGAGGTATTACATTTGTCTGTAGATGCACAGCTATTGCTATTTTATTTTGAACAATTAGGTGAATTCATACAAATACCTTCTGAATTATTGATCGTTTAGATGAAGATCTCTCTCTCCCCCTCTCCCCCCCCTTTGTTTTTGTTTGGATTGACACCCTTTTTACTATGTAAGTTATTAATAGACCCTTATTTTTTTTTATTTGGATTTTCACTTCTTATATTTTTTTTTCTTTTGATTTTAATACATAAACTATGATTGGGGGCTCCTTTATTAGGTTTCAGGCAATGTTAGCGACAACATTACCACCGGATGAAAGGTTTTATTTTTGCGAGTTCATTTGTATGAATTTTAAACCCCACCACCACCAGATTTTACTGTTTTAAGGCTTTAAAATTTTAAATTGAAAAATTAAAAACTCAAATTTTTGAGTTTGATTGGAGTTTAATAATGGATTTTGATATCAAAATTTTGTGAGAGAGGTTGAAAGGATTATTTTAGTGATCTTTAGGGTTGATTTAGTTGTCAAATAGGTAGAGTTCCGATGGTGATGGTGACAAAAGTAGTGTTAATCCAAACACATCATAGTTCACATATTAAAATCAAAATTAAAAGAATATAGAGGGTGTCAATCCAAACAAAAAAGAGTAAGGAACTTATTAATAGTTTAACATAGTAAAGAGTTGTCAATAAAAAAAAAAAAAAAAAAGAAGAGAAGGGGTCTCCATCCAAATGACCAACAATTCAAGGACTGTTTGTACAGATTCCCTGAGCAGTTAATAGAGCATACAGATTTAAAATTTAAATGCTTCTTCGTTTTCGTATTGGAAAACTAGCGTTCATACTTGGGATATGTTTCAGCTAGAATTGGGATGTGAAAAACTGCCGTGGATATGAACACATGAATTAAGTATTGAAACTTTAAATGCCTGTATCTTGTAGAATAGCTCCTTTCCGAAACAAATCGATAGATAAATGGCAGAGAAAGACACAGGTGATAACTGGTGCTGCTGCTATGACAGGAAAATTGCAGGCTTTTAATCAGGTTTGGCTCTACAGCTGATGATGCCATTATGCTGTCCAGGGTATGATGAAACTCACTGGATTTTACTTTTCCAATCACAGAATATCAGTGAACAAGTTGCTGCTTATATGAGGGATCCAACTAAAATGGTCAAGCAAATGCAACAAAGAAGATCAACCATTGGTGTTTTTGGAGCTGTAAGATAATTGGCAATTTTTCTTAGTTTAGCATGAAATGATGCAAAATTCATGGTATGATGAGCTCAGATTTTTTTTCCTTTTGCTGTTACTGACTACATGAATTTTACTAATGGGCAGGTTCCTGAGTTGACGGGCAATGCCAGGGGAGAGGTAATCCTGTGAATGAGTAATTTGTATATCATTTTCCCATATAAGTTCAAACTTAGTAAGTTTAGGTACTCCACATTTCCACCTAGTAACGTGGCTAAGAACTGAGCTAGAATCGAGATATGGAGTGAGAACAGGCTAAGCAAAAGGCCTAAGCAGACACTCAATTGAAGTCAGGTTACATCTCATCAGCTAACACGTGAAAGTGTTCTGATAGAATCCAAATATTAATTGCATGAAGACGGACATGATGTTTCCCTGGAGGCCTTTTCTCTTTCCTCTTATTTTGCCTGGGAAATTCTCTATTCTTTTTCTTTCTTTTCATTATAACAAAATTTTTTTATGGATATGGCCAACCTAACAGTTTTGCTGAATCTTTCAATTCTAATTAGGAAACATGTCCCGATGGTGATCCTGAACTTCTAAATGACACCGAATTTTATCAGCAGTTATTGAAAGAATTTTTGGAGAATGTCGACCCCTCATCCACTGGTGAGTATTCTATCACATCCTATTTGCTTATATTCATAATTCGTGTGGAAACTTTCTCCATATTAGACCTGCAGCCCCAAGGATCCATAAAGCTATAATTGGTGGCTTTTTTTCACTTTCACATTCTTCATTTCCAAGATAGAGGATCAGATGGTTTCCTCAATTACCAGCCCTACACTTATTTAATGTCTTTAATCTTGCTTATTGATTGTCTGCAGAGACAACCTTTTATGCTCTAAAAAGGTTGCAAACTAAGAAGAGAAAGATTGTTGATCGGCGTGCTTCAAAGAGTCGAAAGATCAGGTACATGCATGGAAGGGCTCCTGTTCTTTGCTGTCATTTTCATCTCTATTAACCCATAGCATTTCATTGATTTTTCCTTATCAATCACAATTTTTAGGTACAACGTCCATGAAAAGATTGTCAATTTCATGGCTCCTCAGCCAATGAACATTCCTCCCATGGCCCCAAAAGTATTTGAGAATTTATTTGGATTGAAGACGCAAAAGCCTGCTGTAGATTCATAACGTTATTGTTGGAATGTTTTGTCGGGGGAATTTTGTAATGTCATCCTCCAATAAACACCTGCATTTCTTTCTAGTTTACAATTTATTCCCTGGGATATATCCGCTGTAAGTTGAACTTGGTGATGTCAAATTCCAGATTTGAGCATGCATCTGTCCTAATTTCTTGAGCTCGAGATTAAAGGTCAAATATTTTAAATTAAATGCTCCTCATAAAACAAGTGTTTAGTACCAAACGGCAGCCAATTAAAAGCTCTTCTCGGGCAGAATGGTGGGCATTAGGTCTTTGAGCATGTCTGGTTTGGCTGTGTGATTGGAATTGTTTTTTTGTGTTAAATTATATGTTAATAATATTTTTTTTATTTTTTAAAAATTATTTTTGAAATAATTTTTTGAATTTAATAAAAAAAATTAAATTTTTTTAAAAATATTTTTATTTAAAAGAGCTGCAGGAGCATGTAAAAAAGATGCCACGGGGATTCGAGAGTTTAAAATATTAAAATGTTTTTTTATTTGAAATTATATTAAAATAATATTTTTTTATTTTTAAAAATAAATAATGACAATGCAATGGCTATGGATTCCCGACATTGGCCCTAGTTGATTTCTATGCCTTCTTATCTCTCTTTGTAAAATAGTAATCTTTTATCTCCTTTTTTTCACAGATGAAATTTACTTTTACAATATTGTAAACACCATCTCTGTACGAGTTGCTCATTTGTGAAGTGGATGAGTGCACTCCGAGTTCAATTTCTAAGAGTTTTCACATGTCAGTTCAATCTGAAAGTAAAAGAAAAAATAAAAAAAAATCAAAATCATGGTAAGAACAAGGCCTTTCTTATGCATAGAAAAAGAAAATAAATATGAAAACAGTAGCTGTTAATTTAATTCTTGAAGAGACACTTCTTTAAGAAAAAGAAACCAAACGCGGCCTTATCTACTTCTGCTGTCAGTTGAGGACACTCTACACAAGCGATGTTTTTTATCTTCGACAACCAGCGAACTCTGTAGAGAGTTGGGTGCATTCATGTTCAAAAGAACACCTAATTTCACATAAAAAGTAGACAGCAGTTTTTGCTCTAAAGAAACCTCCCCGCAGACAGTAAAATCAAAGGATAATGCTTCTCCAGGCAACCATCTCATCATCTCCACCTCTACAACACCAACACCAACACCATCACCATCACCCTCACTCTCTCGTCCCATTTGGGTCTCTCCGGTTCAGGCCACACAGGCTCTCTCTTCAGGTACACATTTCCAGTTCCTTTTTCAACCCTCCTGGTCTCTCAAAGTTGATTTTTTTTTCACTTTCTTCATCTTATTTTGCTGCCTTTTCTATTATATCATGTTTTAGTCTTTCTTGAAAATTGGCATGAGGGCTCATCCAATTTGATAGGTCTTGAATTATGGTGGTATATTTTTACTGTATTTCTTTGAACATGCCATGATAATGGAGGGTTTATTTAATGTATGATTTAACATGTAGAAATATTGATATGAAAATAATCTTACTTGGGAGAAATTTGTATATTTTTTCAGGCCCTTTTTCAGCACTATAGTTCCCCAGATTTGACAACTTTCAGAGTAGGCCATGGACTGAACGTCACAGAGTTTCCTGATTTCCAGGTATGTGTTCCAACAATCTCCTTGCTTCAATGGTGGCTACTTTTGTATAGAAACCAAGTCAACTAGTAATCTGAACCTTAGCCTTTTTAAATCAACACTTACTGTTTTCTTTTACTCTATTTATTATAAAGTTTACCCTCTTCGTTAGGACAGAACTTCTCAGGACTGAAGGTTCTTTGGAGACTTTGTGAATTCATGGTTAGCAAAGAGTGGTTAGATTTAGAAAGTATGGTCTCCCCAGGCAGACACAGTTTATGACAAGTTATATTTAAATTCTGGGAAGAATTGGAGTCTCGTGCACAAATGAAGAGGATTGGAGGTTTGTTATGGGAGGGGAGTAGGGTGGGTAGCTTTTGTTAGCCACATTTCCACGCTGGATCTGGCTTATTGTAGTGTTGAGGTTATCCTAGGGCTTGTTTCTGCATTGCTGAAGGAAGAGAGCGTATGCCTAGTTATTCTTTAGTGTTGTACTAAAGTTATATTCTGGAGTCCCAGATTCTGATGGTGGTATAGAAGTGGGAACTGAAATCTGTGAGACATGTGTTGGTTTTCTACCAACATGAAGCTCTCATTATGAAGTATTGCTAGTTTCTTTTTAGGATGAGATTTCCTTGGAAGATGGGTCTGTGACCGTCATGATTACTAGACTTCTCTTGGACTGGAGTGAATTAGATGAATACTCCCTAGCATGGCCTAGGGTTGTCGGAGTTGAGCTTGAAGTTGTAGCAGTACAATTGGAGAAAACTGCATCTATGTGCTCAACATGAAGTGCATGGTAAGAGATGAAGAGAAGTGATTTAGAAAGGATGAGCTAGCAGACTTGAGAATTAAAAATTTGATCCCCTCAGAAACATTTCCTTCTATTGCAGGTTTGATTTGTACCTTGTATTTGAACTGTATTGGTATCTAATATTTATTTTTGTACAATAGCTCCTGGGTGTAGATCTCTTTGCAGTTCTCATCATCCATACTCCTGCCTTCATTTCATATGTTGCATTCCATAGGGTAAAGATTGTTACCTAATCATACAAAAGTTGGCTATTGTAACAAAGACATGTCTGAGTGTGTAACCAAAATCATGGTCAACTAGTGCAATGCAAGTTTTTTTTATATCAGCAGAGAACCATTTTTCTTTACAAATTATGATTTCCTCTCTTTCTTCTATGGCTTATGCTGTGAACCTGCAGAATGATTTTCTTCATCTCTCTTTCATTTTATTTTTTTCAATAGAAGCTTCTTCAATAAGGTGCCACACATTTTTCACCACTCATTTTGCATTCTCTTGTGGGTGAAGGCAGAACATGGAAAGGAGTTGGCAATGGGATCCTATAGCTTAACAAGTACCGAGAGTAGTGCCCTCTTCTCACCTTAATCTTTCATTTCAGTCTGATTTTAGTGGCTAATTAAATTTATGTGTAGTTGATGCTATATATCTCTTACATCAAATGTCGTAGAAGTTTTGTCAACAACTTCATGTCGTTATTTTGTACTATTCTTATAAAATCATTAATCTGGCATGTAATTTGAAGCCTCTCCTCGTTTTGTATTTTGTTAATTGTTTGCAGAATAGCCCTTATACTTAGCAGGTAAGATCCTCTTAAAACGTACTATCATTTGAGTCATGTCCTGAGCTAATTGAATGATGATCCAGATATATCAGTCTTGTTTGAGATGTAATCATGGTGATGAAAAAATCCACTATGGAAATCAGTAAATGGAATGCATCTAGACATATGTATGTGTGCGGGTGTGTGAACAAATGTTCTATAAATGGTGGGCACAATTCCGAGTAATCAGGAGTTAATAATTTCTTGAAGATTGGGAATTTCTAATTGAAATATAATGGACACTGCTAGGCATGTGCACTCGTGCTCACGCTCACAGATTTCATCTAGTTCTGTTGACAATTTCGGTCTTCAACAATGTTGCTTTGCTGGATTGTGTATTCCATTCTTATCTTCCAAATGCAACTCTGCAGATTTGTATCCTGGGTTTATTTTTCCTTCCAGTGACTGCTTCCTGCCACCCCATATCATTTTCAAAATTGAAGTGTCAAAGGACATCATACTAACAATGGTCATTGTTTGGTGATTGATTTGCACATCCAATGAAGCCAATTCAACTTTCTACATATTTTTTTCCTATTTCAATAAGTGATCATGTAGTCAAATCAAAGATGTCTGAAGTAGCTATACTTGATAATGTATTGTTAACAGCCTATCAGAAATAATGTTTATATTTGAGTTCATAATGTTCAGACTCCTCAAGAAGAGCTGCATGAAGTTTCGGTTTTTCTTTGTTTACTACCTTTAGTGGGAGGAAGGATCTATATTCATAGGCTAATTTTAGCAACATCTGCGGCTTCTTGGACATGCTATTTGCCTTTTTCCTACTGATTTCTTTTTTCTCTTTGTTTCCCATCCTCTTGCTATCATACCTTATTGCAGAATCCTCGAGCAATCTTTGGAATATTGAGAATAATGTGTGCATGAAAAGAGTGATGGTTTGGGCGTCTGTGCTCTCATTTGGACAAATCTCATTGTTAACTTCGGCTCAAGTGGCACATGCAGGAGAAAGTATCAAACCAGAAGCAATTTATGAGGTTGGGGAGTTATTTGAATTGGGAATCCAACTCTCTTATCTGCTTCTACTACTAGCTTTGCTTGGGGTCGGAACTTTCTTTGTTATTCGTCAAGTCCTAACGCGTAGAGAGCTCGACCTTTCTGCTAAAGAATTGCAGGCAAGTTCCTCTTTTTTAATCTGTATTATGCTTTCCAAGAGTTCACTCTTCCTGCCACTGACATTTATTACAAAACCGTCTTGGAAATTCTTAGATATTTAGATGGAGAGGTCAGTTTGTTTAGAAAAATAGATCCATTTAGTTTCTGTTTCACCTTCCCCGGCACTCCCATCTCTTGTTTGATAGTCATAACAGGCATTGGCCATCAGCATTTTGTTTAATACGATCTTATTATCTTGTTGTTTTTTCCCCTTTTAATTTCAGGAGCAAGTAAGAAGTGGTGATGCCACTGCAACTGGGCTTTTTGAACTTGGTGCAGTAATGCTGAGGAGAAAATATTACCCGGCTGCTACTAAATATTTACTTCAGGCAATTGAGAAATGGGATGGTGATGATCAAGATCTTGCCCAGGTATGATTGCCTTGGGGTAATTGCTTCTGATTTGACCTAACACATTCGTGTATTGCCTTAGGAAATGCCAAGCAACATCATTTTTTTTTTTGTTTTCACTAATAAAAGAAGGAAAAAGAAAATTTCATATGCTCAGTCATACTTGATGGTCAAGTTCATATATTTAGATTACTGTCTACGAATACATTTACCGAATGGTTTGATGTTGGTTCACTGTATTTTGGAATCACTGCAGGCAGAAAGGAAGTCATCATCAATATCATATATTTCTTGCAAATTATGAACAAAGACTAGAAATAAGAACGGAGTATCTTTTTTTCTTTAGCAATTAAGACAAGACAGGGAGTACCCTAGTCTGTCTTTCGAATTAACATGATAACAATTCTCGTGCATGATATTGATGATGAGTTCCTTTCTGCCTGCCAAATAATTGGATAGGTTTACAATGCCCTTGGCGTTAGCTATGTTCTTGACGGGAAGCTTGACAAGGGAATCAAACAGTTTGAAGCTGCCGTGAAGATTCAACCAGGTTATGTCACAGCCTGGAACAACCTCGGCGATGCCTATGAAAAGAAGAAAGACCTGAAGTCAGCACTCAAGGCATTCGATGAAGTTCTACTCTTTGATCCTAACAATAAGGTGGCAAGACCGAGAAGAGATGCCTTGAAGGATAAGGTACAAATGTACAGAGGAGTTCCCATCAAGTCTAAGGATAGATGAATCTACTAGCTACTGTCATAAGATTATCAATTTTTTCTGTTCTTTTTAAATTTTGTCATCTTAAGCAATGCTGAACTTTTCTTCCTCTTAACAAATTTTTGTACCTTTTCCAAAAATTACATGTCCAGAATCGAACATCCTTTGCTTTTATATCTGGATGACTTGAATGTATAATTTTCAGAAATTGCTATTTTTTTAAAACGAAAAATCTTCTTTTAGACGATAATGAAACTATTTTCACAACCCCGAACAATCCCGGTCCTTATTTTATCTTTTTCTCACATCACCGCTCAAACAATCCAGGAAAAACATCACGGACAGGAAATTACAAAAACTTGAAATACGATACATGCCACCGGGGTAAATATTTTTATTTTTTTTATAAAAAAGTTATTTATGTAGATTTTTTAATGCATTTTGACAATTCAAAAAATATAACAAATTAAAAAATAAAGTTCCATTTTATAAACAACAGTGATAATGGGACATGAGAGACCCTTTGAGATGATATCATAGCCAAGTTCCAATTCATGGATACAGTGATAATGGACTTTGAATACAGGAATTTTGGCTACATATTCCACAGATAAAATTCAAGCAGCTAGCACTCACCCTTTTTAATAAGGAATTACAAGCATGCCAAAGATAAAATAAGAACCAAAAACAAAAGTATACTTTGTTGTATCCGCTGCAGATGAGGCAGTACAAAATTTACTTTCCATTTGGTTAATTTTTTTTTCTCTGTTCTACTATATTTGCATATGCTGTTTGGTTCAGTTTCTTTGGCCTCATAATTCCGATTCTGCAGTGTACAGCTTAGAACATTATGTAGAAATGTTATTCCCAGCAATCTGAATGAACAAGTAGTTCTAGGTGTTCTTAACCACAAGCAGCTCTTTAATATAAAAGTAAAAAAGAAATCAACACGAAGCAGTTGCACTGGTAGCTCATGAATTTATTGGTAGGAGCACATAAAAGAGAAGTATTGTACCTTATCAGTGACATCTAGGAAAGTCAAACACGTTTCAACGCCCTGCTGAGTGATAGTGCCATAGATGCCCACTTCCTGGAGGATGAACAATTTAACACCCTCGACTCCAATCTTTGCGAGGATTGATTTACTTGGGTTTTCATGTGGAAGGATGGCTTTACAGCAAAGCTGCATCTTGAAATCGAAAATGTATGGAAGGGCCGCCTCCCACAACCATATGGAGAGGATGGCATTCTCTTCACAAAATTAACAGGCAAAATCAAACTATTTAACAGGGCAAGAGTTTTAACAACAATAATAATAAAAAGAAAACATATCATGTCTACCATTCTCCGTGGCCTTAAATAAGATTAATTCGAAATCATTTAATGATACTCGTATATGTAAAAGGGTAAAGCATTTGAGCTTTTCTTCTCTATATACCACAATACCCAGGCGTAGACTCTCTTGATTGATTGTGAAAAGGAGAGTAAATTTTCATTGAAAGATTTGAGCAATGCACTAATTGTCATATGAAAGAGTCCTTGTAGACTATTTATAATAAATGAAGCTTAACCAGGAGAGGTGTAGCTTAACTGATCAGGCTTTAGGTTTACTCATTAGAGATCACTAGTTTGAGTCTCACAAGCCTAAGGGTTACTGGAGGCTTACATGGTCGTTAATTTCAGAGTCCGTGGGATAAGTCGAGATGCACGCAAACTAGCCCGAACACCCACGTTAATTAAAACAAATGAAGCTCAAAAGCCTTCAATACTGGTTCTTACACAAAACAGAAATCCTACTAATCGTAGTTGACTAATCTTATTGAAACAACAAATTTCAAATAACACTAGGATTTCTCAATGACAAGAGAAAACCCAAACTATCATAAACTTTTAGAAACAAAAATAAATCCTGCCTCACATTGTCACGGCAACTCATTGCAAGAAATAGTTGGAAACAAGACCAACACCAGAACGCTAAGCCAAAGTACAGATTAAGAATATGCAAGAAATCATATTAAAAATAAATCTCACCTTAAATGCTTTTGCGATTTGACGCTCCACATCGGTGACGCGATTGTATGAATAATAATAAATGAAATCTACACGTAACAATTTTAGGAACATCATTAGTCAACAGTCTTCTATTATGCTCTCCCTAATCCCCATCCCCATCCACCTTTCCTTCCAATCCCACAAAGCAACAAAAATAATAAATGAGAAGATTAAGTTAATCATTACCTGATGGTGATTCTCCTTCATCTAATTCATACTCTGAGCACCTAATGCAACTCCATTGATCACTTCAAACCACAAACACATTAACGGGTGCACAGGTTTTATAAACAAAATAATAAAATCAGTCACTCGACTATAAGATATTGAACTTTCCTCCTCAACTTCTATTAATTAAGATATCCATTTAAATTTCTTCCAACTTAATATAGATAACAACTAAAGCTGATTTGGTTGGATGTACCCCACAAAAAGTTAACTATTCGAATGTTAATCTACAATGCTTGTATTATATCCAGCACCAAAAATATCCTGAGAATCTAATGGAAGTTTTTAACATTTAAGTTGCGGCAATTGAGGGATTGTTTTCAAAAGATATATTAAATACTCAGTTTAATAAGCATAACAGTGAATTAAAGAAACAAGATAATAGAACAATGCTAGCAGATTAATTGAAAAAAAATATAGCTATTCCATACCATTTCGAGGTGCCTTTCGGATTTGAGGTGCAGACAAGACCTGAAAGCAAACATGCGATCTCTGCAGAATCTTCTTTTGTCATCTCCTATACAGGCAGCAACAGTAGTAGAAAAACCATTTTATATTTCAACTGCTTAAAACTACAAAATTCAGTTGCTGAAAGAAGTTCATAGGTGAAATGGGATTGAAAATACATATTGTGACCTACACTGCATTGTCTCCACTGAACGAATTGATCAAGACCATCACTAGCCCTCTCAAAAATTTCAAGCAACTGCAATGCAGACATCATATTTTGCTTATCTGTAAACATCTTGTTCGATGTCATGTTTTGCTTATCCATATGTATCTTTGTCGATTTTCCCAATTGTTGCATCTCTTTGTCAATCAGCTTCTCAATCTCGCTCATTAAAAATTGGCGAATCTTACTTCTACCACAACTAGCACCATGTTTACTGTCAAATGAGTCCACGACCATCAGTTTTTTCCAGGCCACCATCAACAGAGCAGCCACCTTAACCACTCCTCCTTCTCTAGCATAATAACAAACCAACTCCCCAATCTCCTCAGTTTTGTCCAAGTGCGACTTGATTGTCTCTAGTAATTTTCTCTGTCATTCAGACAAGCTATTTTAAAAACTCTTGATTCCGATAATAATGATCACAAAACAAGGAAAGAAAATACAATATAAAATTTCAAGCACCAACCGAGTCCATTGAACCAAGTGCGTAAAGCAATGAGGTGACTGGTTTTTCAGAAGTCCAATCCCTTAAACAGATATTTTGGTTGCAACAAAATAAATCCACCAATCAAGCAAGAACAGAAACAAAAATGTTTAGGTTTCATTTGCTTGTGGAAAAAGGTTCATACCTTTTCCACGTTAATTAGTTTTATACAAGTATAAAAACAAGAAAACATATTTACCTAGAATTAGTTGCAATATAGGAAACAAAGGATCTTTCCCGGTTTAACATAAAAAAGAAAAATACAGAGGTACAAAGCAGACCAAGTTCTCTATTACATAAAAATCCACATGAAAATCTAGAACATTTTTTTCATAGATAAACACACCCTCAACACCTTTGCAAACCTTTATTGAGTTATCTATTAGTTAAATGCAACTATTTGAGATCTCTTAGTTGTACCATAATAATTTTAGATCTTTGTCGAGTGATGCATCAGGCTTGAAGTCAATCTTGTTATACTTCATTCTATTGCATCGTTGTGATTGGAAGATTGGATTCTTTCTCCACTTTGCATAACTGCTGATGTTTAAAGAAGATCCCTTCAAAAGCAAGGTACACAATAAAATCAGGCCAAATTTGCAAGATGCACACCCACAATGAAAAGAAAGTTTTGCGCAAGCTCAATACATTCCTACAACCTAGAACATTGAGAGTGTTTGCTAATGCATCAAATGTGCATTTGGACTAAAGAGGCATCAAATGAGCTTTCGAGCTCTTTTCAATCAATTTGACATCCTCGTATAAAAGCCACCAAACACACGCAGTTCATGCCTTTTCAGCCAAAAATCACTTCAAAAAAGCCCCTTCAAACACATTGCCAAACATAGCATGACCAGAGCATGAAATACATTGCTTTCATTTAGTATTTAGGTGTTCTATAAAAAAAATGCTAGTTGAAAAGAAAATGTTTCCTCCGAAAGGAGTATTTTCTAATTTTCCAGTTTTGTGGAAATAAAAAAGATATACTCCCAAATATTATACTTTATTAAACGAAGTATGCAGTTCGACAATCTTTTATATTTAAAATACAATAATAGTTAAAAATTTCTTTTGTCAATCTGTCGAAAAATAGTGATGAAATTGAGTTAAAAAAACAAGGATTAAAAATGCAAACAACACTCATCTATTCAAAATTTATTCATGTAAATATAGTTAACTTAACTCCTGCTGGAAATCCAGTGGACAAAGCAGTAACAAATTATAGGCAACTAATGGAAGAAAAACACATTCAACATGCTAGCTCTCACCACAAATAGAAAACAACAATTTCAACCTTACCAATTGATAGCTTTTTTTTGCATTTTTTCTAGCAATCCAGACTTGACCGAAATCCATTAAACTTGGCCATGAAAAACTATGAAAGTTCAAAAAGAAATAAAAAATGAGATAACAAATAAATACCTTTCCTATGGAGCCCTCCAAAAAAAATAATCATACAAAACAAAATATTAACAAGCAATTCCAAAAGGCAGATTGATCTGAAAGAAATGATATGTTTGCAATGGCAATCATTAGCCAGCCAGAAACAACATGAAAATCCAACCTTTCAACGTGGTGCATATCGGTGTCCTTGTCATCCAAACAAAAGCCCACTTCTTGAAGTGCTCGGGCTACTTGTTCTTGTGGCGTCTATAGGGGAAAAGAGGGATTCCATCAAATGAAAATTTGTTAATCAATGAAAAATATACAATAGAAAAACGTGTTAATGCAATGTATGGTTGTTAGAATCTTACAAGTCACGATTCTAGTCTTATGATTATTCTCCAATCACAAACAAAACAGCGCAAGTTGTAGGTTGTGGGGTGAATCGCAAGTGTACAAGAATAAGGTGAATTGGTTTCGGTTCAACTTTATTCAACGTAACTAGTTCAATTTTATGAGTCAACTCAAATAGAAACTAACACGGTAATTTTAGAATAGATGGTTGCAAGAGGAATGCTAAGTCTAGAAGGCATGGATGATGACAACAAATACACGATATTCTTCTTCGGTAAATCATAATGTTCGAAACTAAAACCAATTCGACATAAATTTTCACAAGGGAAAAGGTGAAAGAAAGCAAGTGTGACAAAGACAAGAGGAGTGACAATCACGATCAAAAGCAAAACGAATTAAGACCATAGCAGCACTAGCATGGGCCAACACAGACCAACAAACAATGCAAAGAAATTCCAAGAAAATCATCCAACCAACCTGGTTTTGAAGATAACTCTCAATGGTTTTGCCAGCCCTCTCAAAAATTTCAAGCAATAGTAGGGCAGACATCATCAAATTCTGCTTTTCCTTGCAGCTACTTGATAACGTATCGTCTTCACAACAAATTTCCAGCTTCACTTGAAGAGCACTTAGTCGTGCAAGGTCAGAAATGATGAACTCACGAAGAGTCACACAATGATCTAGACGACTAGAATCATGATCATTTTGAGATAAAGATGATTTCTTAACCAAGGAAACAGAAGTAACCTTCTCTCGAGCCACCAAAAGTAGAACAGCCAGCTCCACAAGCCTTCCATGCTGTGCATAGCAAAAAATTTCCTCCCCAAGTTCATTTGTCTCCCGAGCGAGCAACCTCACGATTTCCAACTTTGATCTCTACATTAATAGGGACCAGCAGCAAAATAAATGACTAACCTCAAAATGAAATAGAATAGGCAAACAAATGAATATCCAATGACTTCAAATTAGGAAACAAACCAATTGTGGCAGGCAGAGAACCATAAGCATCTTGTAAATCGATTGCTCTGGAGTCAAAATCTTGAAATGAATCAGGTAGCTACTGCAGTTGGCATTATATATAAAAACTATGTTAGAGCTCACATAAAGGAGAGATACTTGGATTACCCTAAAATTAAGAGAGTGAGACTCTTATTACATGAACATGCACTCTTAAGAAACCGCAATGTGAGTAAATTGGAACTTTAATGGCAACTCTCAATAGAATGAGAGAAAAGGTAGTTACCTTAACATGTGAAGTGAATAATTAAGAGGAAGCATTTGATACTGATTAAATATATCAAACGGGCTCCTGAAATCTGTAGGAGCATTGTGCTTTAGGAATAACTCAACCAATGGAAGACAAGACCTCCAAACTGCCAAATGCAGTGGGGCAAACCCAAAATCGGGATGAACTGCATTAAAATCAATGTGATTCGCAACTGCGATTATGCATTTCACTGAATTGAAGTTAAAGAATGTCATTAAGCATCTGATGTGCAATGTCCATGATATCTGGCCTTGGTGGTCTACTGGCCCCTTCAACGTTTTCAGAAATCTGTCTACATCATCAGCGAGTAAAATGGTGGTGATTGGACAATCATACTCGCCACAAAAGTGCATCAAACCACAACCATCCTGAGAGAAAACAGTGAAAAGAAAACATATATTACTATTATTACTGCTAACAACAAACAAAAACTTCATACCACCACGCAACGATTAGCGCTGGTAGCAAAGCCCAAAATCTCTGAGGTAGTCAGTTAAAGTTTCTCTCTTTCGCAAGGCTCACAGAAGGTCTTAGTGGGACTGAAGGTTCTGTTCAGACCATGTCGATCCTTTTCTAGCTGTGATTCTACCCCATTAACACCCGACTTTCAAACCCAAAAATTGCTGCTTAATAAATAAATAAATAAAGAGTTTAAAAACAAAATGCATACATGGTTCTGAACGTGATTGTGGGAATCTTCATCGGAATCATAATCTTCTTCTTCGAATCTTTGCATCCAAAAAATTAAAATAAACTCATCGAAAATAAATAAATTAAACAAGAAGTATGAAATAATATGTTTAAATAAATTTCCTTCGAATAAGAAACGTATATATATAAAAAAAAGGAGTCTTACACTTTTCTTTTGAGGGTTTGGACAAGTGCAGAGACTTTCTTCAACATCGAAGACGTTAAATGAGAAAAGAAGATGGGCATGAAAATATCAAATAAACAATCTTCTTTGGTAAATCAGTCACGAAAATTAGGAACAGCATGCGACGCAGAGCAGGAAAGGCCAAGTTTTTTTTTTATTATTATTTTGATGTTATTAGTTTATTACGTTAACCGTTCTAATTTGTTTTAGGTTATTAGGTTTTAAATTATACGATTCTTTTTTATTTGTTTCCGCTTCTGCGGATTGCTTCAATCTTTTATAGTGAGTTTTGCTTTATAAATTTACAGGTGGCCGGCGCTAGGTCTAACTTTATATATATATAGAAAATTATAAAATCCAAAAGTTAATATATTTTTTACTCTTTTCAACAAACAATTTATGGTTTTTTTTATAGTAATAATATTTTTTTTCAAATTTATTAATGATGATGATAATAATAATAATTTTGAATTTTACCTTTCAAATTAAATCTATGGTTGTTTTCTAATATTACTAATATTGTTTTTAAATTTATTAATTACAATAAAAAATAATATTTTTAATACAAATAATAATATTTTTAATATTAATATCATTAATTACAATACAAATAATAATATTAAACGTACCAAAATTTAAGTGGGTCTAGCTGTAACATCATATACCATTTCTTAGATAATTAAATCTTTTTTGTGTAGGCATTAAAGAATTTCAGTATGCATGTAGATAACTTAATAATATGTGTCGCGGGGGGTGTGAGCCGACGCGAAGTCATCTGGCGACGACAGAGGCTCTTGTGGTGTCTCCTGTGTAAGGTGTTGTAAGGGGTTTTTAGGTTTAATCATAAAATTATGATTAATGTTTAGGAGTTGCCACTTAGTATTATGATCATTAGGAACCTATGTCTTGCGAGAGTCTGAGTAAGGGACTAGTTGTGTAAGGGGAAGATGCATAACCCCAATGCACCCTACCTAAGGTAAGTTGCATTGTTGTTTGATTGTTTTTTTCTAAGTCGAGTTTCTATTTGTTGGTCTTTTCTAAGGTTCAAGGCAGATTTCTCTTCATGAGAGAGTCTTTACCTTATCGGGTTAAAACCTAACCGTTCTAAAGTCTGAATTTTAGCATCGCATTTATTTACACCTTGTATCTTTAATATCTGAGGGTGTATTTTATTGTGTAATTTTACATTTCGCAAATATTAAAGTCTACATCTGGACCCTAGAAAAAAGGTTGGAAAAAGGTTTTTGATATTTTAGCGAAATCCTAATGGATAATCATAAACTGGTTATGATATTCATTTTGCATTTTAAAACGTGAAACAGATGCAATTGTTTTTTTTTATGAAGATATACTTAGAAAGTTTTCAGGATTTGGTCGTATACATGAAAACAAAAAAATAATTTGAAAAGGGAAATTAATTTAAAAATTTTTGAGATTTTTTTTGAAAATGTTTGAAATATTTCAGGGAAAACCAGACATTGTAATACCAGATTTGTATTTTACAGTATAAATATACAACCCGATATTACGCAAAATGAATAGAAAAATATTTGAGAAAATCACAATTTTTTTAAAATGATTTTTATAATTTTTTGGATTTTTTTGTTTTTAAATATAATATAATAATATAATATTATTATATAGCCCAGCCCACAAAAAGATGGACCAATCTCGCCCCAACATATTTTTTTTTCTTTTTTAGGAGTGGGTTGGACCCGGCCCATACATATGAACTGGGCCAAATCGAGTCCGACCCACATTCTAAGAATTAAGTTGCATAACGTGAACAGTTACTGAGTGGAAAAGATGCCGAGATGGAAGACCTTGAGAAAGAATATATGAATCTTCGCAAGCAAGAGCAGTAAGACAGATTTCTCTTCTGTTTTTGGTAAATATTCTTTTCATCTAGCTGTATTGAGAGCACACGATGAATTTGGTATATTTGAAATTTGTACTTAGGATTCAGCTTTGGACAAGCGACTGCACCTTTTTGCTAATTTTTTTAGTTTACAGTTAACTTGATTTTTTCTCGAAGCATGAAGAGTATATGGGAGTAATAAGACTGCAATTAGGTACTGAGACGAGACATTTTGGTTTTATTGTTAATTTGACAAAGTTAATTATAATAATATTTGGGTTTTGTACAAACTTTTTAGAAGTTTGATTCTTGTTTTTGAAACTTTGTTTACAAGGATCATGAACTCTAATAGATTTGCTTTAATTAACCTTTTTTGTTTTTAATTTCAGAGATATATGGAAGAATCTTAAACGCCACAAGGATGAAGATCTCATTAATAAGGGATCGACTTGATAAATATTCTAATCAGATTTTTCATGTGCTGTGAGCAAACACTCACAAACTTCTCTACCATTTTCTCAAGGCTCTCTGGGACAAAACTCTCGAGTTCAGATTCTTACTACAAAAAGCATTTGCAAACTCAAACATTTTATTTCTATTTTTCCCGAATGAATGGAGATATAACAGCATCAATTTCATTTTTTCTTGCTTTGATTCTGAAGCTTTTGGAATTTCCTCCTGCAGTATTGATTGACTTTAGTATTAAGCAAGTTGTGATTTTTCAACATGCAACCTTTTCTTTTCTTGTTAGAGCGGTCCATTAAGTTATAATTTAAAGCCTGAAACATTTTCTTTATTAAGATTTGTGTATTTGTTATAATTTTGACCTCAATGTAATTTTTCCATGTATTTGTTCTCTTTTTAAGGTGATTCTGGACAGGTCACTAAGAAGCATTCAAAAGATTCGACAAACTTGGATGCCGATGAGGATATAGATTGGTTAAGAATTTCTGAGATGCAAAAGAGGTATTACATTTGTCTGTAGATGCACAGCTATTGCTATTTATTTTGAGCAATCAGGTGAATTCATACAAATACCTTCTGAGATCTCCCCTTTTGTTTTTTTTGTTTTTTTTGGATTGACACCCTTTTTACTATGTAAGTTATTAACAGACCCTTATTATTATTATTTTTTTGGATTGACACTTTTTTTTTTCTTTTGATTTTAATACATAAACTATGATTTGGAGCTCCTTTATTAGGTTTTAGGCAATGTTTGCAAGAAAGATCCAGCATTATTAAGTCATACTTGTTAGGATGCCCCAGCAGCTGGGTACCCATATGAGACCAACAATATCATTAGGTTATGCTTGTCAGAATAACATCATCTTATTTTAATTTGTTTTAAACATTAGTAGTGACTGTAAAAAAAAAAATTGAATATTTTTTGTCCAAAAAAGTAAAAAATAATGTAAGACAATAACCAATGATTCAACATAAAAAACATAAGGACCTGATTTAGTAGTTTAATTAATAAATTCTAATATAATTTTATTATTTTTTAGATTTTAATTATTGGTCTTAATTGGCCACAAGAGGACAATGGTGTCAATATGGATCCTCAGCAAAGTGTCTACGCCCTTTAGTTTCATTTTGTATAAGACTACTGTGAGCTACGATCCATAAGAATGCCTTGATTCTTTCTGGGCCATTCCATTTCCAAATCAACTTCCATAGAGAAGCTTGATCATGGCGGTGCCTAAGAGTTTCAACCTCGGTGGCATATGCTGATTGTATAGAAAAGTTACCACTTGTGCAATTCTCAGCGAAAGCACCGTTACACTGCAATCCTCAATGAAAGCACCCATAATGCACAGTAGCCCGCAGCATAGTAAATAAATAGTACAATCTACCATGAAAGCACCCATAGCATACAATAACCCATGTCACATTGAACAATCAGTACGGTTCACAGTGAAAGCACACACAAAGTAGCTATAATGTAATCCATAGTAAATACACTCACAATACATAATAGATCACGCTACAATGAAACATTGATCGATTTTAGTTATAGTTAATTAATAAATTCGAATATAATGTTATTATTTTTTAGATTTTAATTATTGGCCTTAATTGGCCACAAGAGGACAATGGTGACAATATGGATCCTCAGCAAGTGTCTACGCGCTTTAGTATCGTTTTTTATAAGATTGTTGTGAGCTACGATCCATAAGAATGCCTTG
Source organism: Populus alba x Populus glandulosa (assembly GCA_033617975.1). Taxonomy (NCBI): domain Eukaryota; kingdom Viridiplantae; phylum Streptophyta; class Magnoliopsida; order Malpighiales; family Salicaceae; genus Populus; species Populus alba x Populus glandulosa. The sequence continues at coordinate 14,160,563 of CM066161.1, forward strand.
ATTCTTTCTGAGCCATTCCATTTCCAAATCAACTTCCATAGAGAAGCTTGATCATGGCGGTGCCCAAGAATTTCAACCTCGGTGGCATATGCTGATTGTACAGAAAAGTTACCACTTGTGAAGAGGCCCCGTGCAATAAATCGAATCACCATCCATGTCAACACAGGGAGGAGGATAGCTCGCCATAGCCATTATCATCTGCACGGGTAATAATGAATGAGCTAATTAAGATTCTCACTTCCATTTTACAGAGGGAGGAGGATAGCTCGCCATAGCCAATTCTCCATGCTCAGATCCATCACCCATGGACCATATATCCGACACCATCAATCACATGAGGCCAGATCTTACAGATTGCTTTCCATAGCGAGAATCTTTTCCTTTAGCTAGTTTCATGATAAATGCCTTATTCCTTCGAAGACCTATCCCTCCATCTAATTTAGAGTGACATACTGTTTCCCATTCAACAAGGTGAGGTCTTCTTCTATGTTCATTTTGAGCATACAAAATCCTTGCCTGTTCTTTCAATGTCAATACAGAGTGATTTCAAGATAAGAGAAGATTGCATGGGACATCCAAATATTTCCTCAGGTCCTCCGTTTTAACAGAACCACTCTCACGGCTGATGATTCTTGCCAAATTGGATGAGACAATTTTGGAAAAAAACACCATCGTCTTTGCAGTGCTCACCTTCTAGCTAGAAGAAGCACTGGACATATTCAATCATTGCATCAAACTTTCCAACTGTATTTCACTAGCTTTAGCAAATAAAGACATGTCATATGCAAAGCATAGGTGCGAAACTGGAGGCCCGCATTTGCTTACTTTAATAGGCTTCCAAGACGCTTCCTCCGTTGCTTTATAGATAAGTTGAGATAATCTTTACAGACACAGAACAAATATATAAGGTGAGAGAGGATTTTCTTGGCGGGTTTTAGCTTTAGCTTTGCTTGTAGTGAATGAAGTTGGAAAATCTAGCTAGAAAATATGGGTATTTAGGGAAAAATAATAATTAAATTAAGAAGAAGTTGTTTTTTTCAAGGCAGCAAAGAGACTTTTCCCAAAAGAAACACGCCAAGCTGAGCGTGTTTGGCAGTGTGGTAGTGGTTGCTTTTCAAATAGCTTTTCGTGCCGAAATACATGTCAATGATGTTTTTTCATTTTTTAAAAATTATTTTTGACATCAGCACATCAAAACAATCCAAAAAATATAAACCGAACTCAATTTTAACAAAAAAAAAATTCAAATTTACACCAAACACAGGTGCAAACGCAGAGACAAACGGTCTCTTAGAGTGAGTCTCTCCCTTTTTAGATTTAGAGTGAAGAAACAACAACGAGATGACTCGGATGCAAGAAATGCTGCTGCTTTAGAAAAGATTGAGGGCATTATGAATAAAATGCAAGAAAAGCCGAAGTTGGAGTTCACAACAAAGAAAGAAGTTGATGCATGCTTTGTGGAATTTGATAAAGAACTTTCACTTCGAAGGCAAACCTCACACCTTGGAGGTGAGAAATATTTGATGTTTGCCTTACGATATAAAAACAGACGAGGAAGGAAGCTTGAAGAATTTCTTTACAAAAATCGATAGCTCGGATTTTAACATTGCAATTTATGTGGTTTTCCAAGAAAACACACAATTTCATCTCTAAAACTTTTAACAAATAAACATGTTATTTAGCTAAATATTTAGGTTATACCTATGTATATATTTTGATAAATTAGCTTTTACCTATATAATATGTAATCAATATTGATATCAAGAAAAAAATTAAATAAATAACCATATATATGTCAACATTCAAAAAATAATTTTCATTTGAACATGTTTCTAATTTTTAAGACTTCAAAAGCTTTACAAAAACACTAATATTGGATATATTCTCCTCTTTTCCGAGAGAGAATGGAAAAGAAAGCTGAAGATATATATAAAATGAAAAACTATCTTCTAAAATTACAAAGTCCTTAAATTCCTACTAGACATTATCTTTATTAATTTTTTTAAATAAAATAGAACCCATGATCAAATACGGATGGGAATTTAATAGAAAACTCTGAAACTTGGCAGACGATAGATGCAAAAATTTACTTAAAAATCAAGACTACTGGGGGACATTGTTTAGGTTTGCCCAAAATTCTAAAGAACCATTCATCAGAGATCAAGCGATATTTATGTTAATGCGTACTTGTTTATGAAAATCACTTTCACTTCTTTAAATAGCAGAAGAAACTACTTATAATAAGAGCTAAATTATTAATTTTGTTTTTTAAATAGTGTAAATATAAAATTTTTTATCTGTGCATTCCAATAAAAAAAAACTATTTAAAAAGTTAATTATATTTTAATAAATTTGCTATTAATTTAATTGTAACTAACTAATACGACTCTAATTAATTTTTTTTAAATAAAAATATATTAAACAAACTGACCAAAGCCAAAAAAGTTTTTTTTGATGCCAAGAGGACAATAGGATTATGCTAAAGATGCCTTTAAAAAATGAGCAAGCTTTTTTTTGATGTTATGGGTTCGCATTCTTTTTCCTCGAAAGGAAGCACCAACGGCTAATAAGATCATGTTTCAATTTTATTTTTATTTTTATTTTTTTTCACATTTTATTATGTTCCTTTTCATGGACTTCGTTTTCAAATATTTGATTCTCTTCCTCTTCTTACAAACAGCTGCATTATTCAGCTTATCCGCTTCCCGTCATTGCATAGGTCATTCTATGAAATCACAAGCAGGATTCGTCTATGAAATTAATTTGTCACGTTGTACCAATTACATGGCCATATGTTGGAGCCATGTCTATTTTTATTTTGGCCCACAACTCAATAATGTTTTAAGGTGCGTTGAATTTAAAAAGAGGGAAAATTAAAATAAAAAAAAATAGAAGCAATTTTGATAGGGATGTTGTGCGCATTTTAATAAGTGGATGGTCAGTGTCATAATATATTTTTAGATCAATTTTTTAAATTTATTTTTTTAATAAATAATAAATAATAATAGCAAGAAAACGTTTGATTTGACAAAAACATGTTGAGGATGACTTCAAAGTTTATAGTTTATTTTTAAGAATTTTTTTTTTAAAAAAGACATCAAACTCTGACACCCAATTAATTAACACCCAATTAATTAAAATCATGAATGACATTAAAAAAATTAAAAGTTTAATTGTTAAATAAAAATTAGTTTTCATAAATTCAAGACCAACAATAAAACAAATTGGAGGTTGATGTAGAAGTTTGGTTAGGTAAAATTACATTAAATCAAAAGTTTATAATCAATTAAAGATACATTTGCAATTGCAATTATTAACCTTAATTTTTTTTATAAATCAAAATGATTTTGTTTTAATTAAAAAAATATTTAATGAGTTGTAATTATTTTTTAATCGGATCAGCAAATGAACATGTCAGATCAACCAAGTCATCAAAGTTTTCAAATTTTTTAATTTTTTCTTAAACTGACTTGATTTTAAGTCTAAATTAGTCGAATCTTAACATATCAAATCAAGTTAGATTTTAAAACTGTGCATCTTTTTATGTCCATGTGTTGTGAATTATTAGCCAAATGCAAACAAAAAAATGCCTCATGCATAGCAGAAATGAAGTGATTGACAGGCATCCTTCCCTTTTTTTTCTTGTACGCGGAGGCGCGATAGCTTCAAAGTTTTTAGCAAAGTGAGTGAGTGACAGCCACTTTATGTTGCGGATGAATCTTATGTTGAGGATCCAAGGCAAGGCAGAATGCAACACATTTTAATCTTCCTAACATTTTCGAGATGGGTCAAGAAAAGTTTTTATATATATATATATATATAAAATCTAGTCTACTTACACATATATAATTTATTTTTAATGAATTGTTAATTTTTATTTTCATTTTTTGCTACGGAATTTTACTGAATTGTCTAGTCGAAGCTTGCTTTGTGTATATAAGTTGATCTGAAGAAGGAAACCTTTGATAACGTAATATAGGATTAGGTTAAATTTATTCCAAAAACATGAATTTAACACAACATAAATTCATTTAACTTAACAATTTAATATATGATATTTAAAAAATAAATTTATTATTAATTCTTACAAATTTTAAATCCGCTACATTACCGATATATAATAATCAAAGCAATTGGTTATAGTAACACTTACCATAATGTCAAGAAAGGATTTAAAGTGGTCTTTTTGTCTCATCTTCTCCAATTTCCTCCTCTCCTTTGAACCCGGTTTCTTCACTAAGAACTTCACTTTCTTATCTTAATCTTAGCCTTTCAACTCACTTATATCATGTTCTCTTTTAAAAACTCACTTGACTTCACTCAAATGTTACCATTTTTAGGTGTTTTCTCTAAAACATTTTAAAAGAAAAGATGAAGAAATAAAACTCCATGATTGCTGGATGTTTTGGGCTGTTCCAGCCTATTTAAAGAGGTGATTTATCTCTATTTATAATTTTGTCACTCAATTATATTTTTGTGTATTTTTCATGTAAATTATCTAATTATCAACCTAAATCACGAGGCTTTAAAAATCTTGATTGACATGAAATTTTATTTTCAAGTAGGACAATATGTCACACAAAATTTAACACTAATCTGACGGTCGTTGTATTAAAAGTTATGTATGATAGTATAAAACTAATTAGTTTGTAATTTTTCATTAAAAATCTGAATTTTTTTTTATTTTATCCTTGCATAAATGATATCAATCATTCCATTAAATTCTTGGGACCATTTCTTTATTTCAAAATATATTTATTTTATATCTCTCACTTTTATTTTTTTATCGGACTTATTATTGTTTTATGATAATGTTTTTGATTTTTAATAGCACTTGTACCATCGTTCTTGCCTTTTCTTTACATTATTATTTCTTATAGTTTATTTTTTATTACCACACTAATTTCTTGGGATCATTTTTCTTATTCTTTTATTCATCGAAGCTTGTTACTGATTTCACCAATATTACAAATTATAAACCCAAAATTCATGATTCTATTTTCAATTTCATTAATACTTTTAAATTTATTTATAGAGGTCATCTTCTTCGTTAAAAATAACATATTTTAATATTTTTATCATTTATTTATTTTTTTATCCCAAATTTTCATTTTACATCGAGGTCTTATTACCATCAATCTTATATTTACATGAGAGTTTACTAGAAGGACCAAACTTAAATAAAAAAGTAGAACTATTTTTTGAAAAGACATTAAAAACCTCTTTTTAGTCCATCAAGTTTGAAAATCATACATATTTAATCTTTATTGTTTAAAGGTTTTACATTTTATACTAAATTTTTATTTTTCTCATGTTTCATTCATTGAATATTAAGAAAGGACAAATAATCATAGAAAAAAGAACAAGAGAGGAAAAGTTCTCGATCACCACATTCCAACAAAAAAAACCAAACTTGATGTCAATGAATTCATTTAAAAAAAAAAAAGATTGACTTGGGTTTTTTATTTAAATATGCTGAAAACAATTAAATAACGACATGTGAGTTTTGTTTTGTTTTGATTTTATATTTTTGAACTAATTAGAGGGTGCTTTAGGATTAAAAATGTTTTTATTGAAGTTTCTATGATGTTTTAAAATGTTTTTAGATGAAATGTGATTTTTCAATAATCAGATATGAGCATAAATACTCGGTGAATGACATGTTGTTTGTTAAAAATAAAAAGAGACTAGAGCAGACTAAAAAAAGAAACATTATCTTTTTGTTTCTCAATGAGCAAAACTCTTTGATATCAAAGTACGCATCCAAAATGCAGGCATATTTTTCTCTTACATTATTAATTAACTTGAAACCATGGGTTGACTATTATTATACTATTTATCACAAAGTTGTCATTTGTCACTTAAAAATACTAAAAATTTAATCTTTTTTTCCAATCTCCTAGACTAATAATAAATAAATAAATAAATAAATAAAAAGGAGGTGGTGTAGCTGCCTGGTAACCTCTCTCCCACGGTAACCTCCCTCCCCCTCCCCCAGTTGACCCTCCCCCAATAAACATAAATCTGATAGCCAGTTAATAGATTTATTAAATTATTGACATTATTGTTGAAGTCCTAGAAAGAGAAAGAAAAATAAAAGGTAAAAAACACAAGCAGAGAGCAAGTCAAGTGCAATGCACACGAGTGCAGATGCATCTAAACTCTAAAGAGACACAGTGAGAATCTTCCTTGATCCAATGAAACTTCACAGAAGTTGTCTTTTTCTTTTTCTTTTCTGTCAATACGCCACTTATACCATGAGTGACCCAACCAACGGTTCTGATTAATGGAGTGCCATCAATCAAATCAAATCAAAGTGCTACAAATAACAGTCCTGATTGATGGGTTTGATTTAGTTTTGGTGATACTGTACCCTCCATGGTAGCAGAGACCTTTGCTGGTATAACATCGATGCTGTTAGAGCACAATTTTTCTTTCTCAAAATATATGGAGCAGCCGAGTTGAAGCAAGGTCAAAGTGTGTCTAGCTAAGATCCCAGCTTTTTGTTAGCTTTGATTCCACATACAGTGTGGAGAGGAGAGGAGAGGATATATGTATCTTAAGGATAGGCTATCTGTAGATGTATGGGCAGATGCTTCATCCTCCGGTAATGAATTGCCGGGAAGGATGTCCTCGGAGAATCCACCCTTCACCGATTTCAATTTACAGCAACAGCAGAAGCAGCAGCAAAAGTGGGAGGACAACATAATATCACCACCTTTCGGAGGATTCAACCAAGCATCGGAATCTGGATATTTGCTTCTTTCCAACCGCAACAATCAAACCAAAATTCTGGATCATCAAGAAGATGGAAAAAGTTTTGAGACACTTGAAACAAACAAAGTCCAAGACTGGGATCCAAGAGCCATGCTTAGTAATCTCTCTTTTCTAGAGCAAAAGATCCATCATCTTCAAGATTTGGTGCATTTATTTGCTGGCCGCAAAGGTCAGGGTCTTGGGGGACAGGATCAACTCGTAACTCAGCAACAGCAGTTTCTCATAACTGCTGATCTCACTTCAATTATTGTCCAGCTGATCTCTACTGCAGGTAGCCTTCTCCCATCTGTGAAACATACACTTTCTACAGACACTCCTAATGGACAGCTTGGGCAGCTTGGAGGACTTCTTTTTCCTCCTGTGGCGGGCATGAATTGTAGTCCAAAGCCGCAACAAGGCAGTGGAAGAAAAGTTTCCGATCAGTCCGACAAGATGGACGTTACTGGTAATTGTGGGACTGACCAGAACAACTTCATTGAAGAACATGAAACGAAAGAGGAAGAAGATGCTGATGAAGGAGAGTACCTTCCACCTGGTTCCTATGATATATTACAACTAGAAAAAGAGGAAATACTAGCACCGCACACCCACTTCTGCACAATATGCGGGAAAGGGTTCAAGCGCGATGCAAATTTGAGGATGCATATGAGAGGCCATGGTGATGAGTACAAAACCCCTGCTGCACTTGCAAAACCTAACAAGGAATCCAGTTCAGATCCAGTGGTTATTAAGAGGTATTCCTGCCCTTTTTCTGGCTGCAAGCGTAACAAGGATCACAAGAAGTTTCAGCCTTTGAAGTCTATTTTATGCGTCAAAAACCATTACAAGAGAACCCATTGTGACAAAAGCTACACCTGCAGCCGCTGCAACACCAAGAAATTCTCAGTGAGTGCAGATCTTAAAACTCATGAGAAGCATTGTGGCAAGGATAAATGGCTTTGTTCCTGTGGCACAACCTTCTCGAGGAAAGACAAGCTTTTTGGACACATTGCTCTGTTCCAAGGCCATACTCCTGCTATTCCTCCCGAGGAAACTAAAGGACCAGCTGTGTCATCTGATAAAGTGGACGGGAACGAAGCATCAAATAAGGTCGGAAACATAAATTTCAGCTTTGGCTCTCATGCTGCTGCCGGAAGTGGGGCTCAAAATGTTATGGAAGTGAACGAGGATGCTGATGATCCTTCCAGTTGTTTCTCACCGTTGAACTTCGATACAAGTAATTTTGGTGGGTTCCATGAGTTTCCTCGACCTCCATTTGATGATTCAGAGAGCTCATTCTCTTTTCTTCTTTCTTGATCCCGTAATTACAGTCAGAAAACCGGCGGGGAGTCTACTTCTAGTAATAATCTTCAATAACATATATAGTTATTTTAGTATTAGCTCATGATCATGGATCTCAGATTTCAAATCCTAGTACATTTGTAAGGTGAGGCTGTCCGATGTAATTTCATGAGTTCAAATAAATGCTTGTTCTTTAGCCATTTTCTCAATAGTAAATTTTGATACTGCAGCTTTATCACAGGTTCATACTTCTTGAAGCCCCATCAACATGAATTTTAGTTTGATAACAGCCAGATCTGTGATAGTTTTAGATATTATAAGATACACTCGTGATCATTCATTATATACTTTTGACTAATTTGGAACACGGGCCTTTCACTGATGATGTCTTCACTAATTAGTAAACAACATTTTCAGATGCCCAAAGAACTTCAAATCTGGTCAAGCGAAAGTGTTTTGGTATGCCATGAAGTCTGCTTTTTTCACCGCTGGTTGATGGACTTTGAAGTTGTTGGAGAAATTCCGGATAGTGGTTCGTGATCTCTTGCAAAACAAGTCTTGGGTTTGGACATGGTTTGTCCTAGCCTAACAAGGAGGGGAGGCAAGCTTATGATTACCCTAAGCATTATACCACGCCTTGTGAAGCGCATCCAAGGGCGAAGGGGTCCTCAGTCATACTCATGAAATGAGTAAGGGCTATTTTGCTTCACGTATCGGTACCTCTAAGTCTTTGTAGTTATAGTGATACACAAACTTATAGTTATACTAGATAAATTAGAATAATTATGCGATAATGTTCATAAATCTATATAAATATTGACACTAATTTATTTAAAATGTTTTTATATAATCTTATCGCAGTCTTTTAAATATTCTAATTTCCCAGTATATAAATATAATGAGCAAGATTGTTCTATTTATAATCAATTCAGGATATAGTATTTTAAACTTTGTCATCAAATTAAATAATTTGTTGCAAAATAAAATTATAAATAAAGATAAAATATAAAATAAACATAATTGATTATAGAAATTATTTATTCGTAGAAATCAAACTTTATGTTGCTACCCAATTTTTGACCTATGTTTTGGTAAATTTTCAGAAAAAATCCAAAAATAGCAAAAAAATCAAAAATCCAAAAAATACGTTTTTTTAATATATTTGCATCGTTTTTAGCATTTTCAGTGTCGTCTAAAAAGAATTTAAATTTTCAAATATCTTTCAAACGAGTTCAACTTTTCACGCGTCATTTTTAAAATCATTGATTTTTCTTATTGAGTCAACGTTGATATTGCTCGTTTTAAAAAAATATAAAAAAATTAAAAAACATCAAATTTATAAAAAGAAAAAAGTTGAGGGACCAAGTTTGAATACCTAGCAACATATTTGCCTATAAATAAGAGTTTCCAACACTTTCAAAAAGGGGGTAATTTTACACATTTGAAAAAAAACACAAAAAAAACCCTAAACCTATCTCTTTACAACCCCCCCTCCCCACAAACCTAAACCTAAACCTATCTCTTTCAAAAAAACAACTGCCCCCCCCCCCACGGGCTTGCTTGAATTTTTCATCCCCCGGGGTCCTTGGCTTTTGCTCTCCCAGAACCAGATAGCCAAGACCCCCCACCATTTCAGATCCCCACATTTTATCCCCGCCATTCACTATCTTCCTCTCTTCTCTCCCAGCTGGTTCCACCATCTCCATCGTCCCCATCTCCCGTTTCCTTCTTCCCCATCAACCAGCAGACCCCCACATACCCGACCATTAAACCTCTCACAACCAAACACAACAACACCCCCGCACAAGCCTTCCTCTTTCCTTTGCAGTCGCCCTCCTCACTCTGGCTTTGATTTTTTTTCTCTTCAAAACCAGCCGTTCAAGCCCTTTCCCCCCAGCTTTTTTTTCCCGATATTCATCTCCTTCCCCACCTTCACCATAGCAGCCCCATTTCCCTTCCAGCCGCCAGCCACACCTGGAGAACCCCACAACGGCAACCGAGCTCCTCCACCACAGAGTCGTCCCCATAATCTCCTCAGGCCCACGGTCTCCCTTTTCGGCCAGCAGGTCTCTCCTTCCTCAGCCGTCATGGACACCGACCAACATCAGTCCTTCTTCCTCCAGCGGCGCCCACAGATCCCCCCTATTTCCAACCGAGAATCAACAGGCGGACCTACAACCAGCAGAGAACAATGAACCAAAGAAAGAGAAACCAGAACACAGCAGATCTAAAAAGGGGGGAAAGAACTGCGACTTTGCTTGCGTTTTTCTTCTTTTGGAGGTGGTGTTACTCCTCACTGCTAGTGTAGGAGGGAAGAGGAGACGGAGTCGAGCAGGATCCATCGATTGCTCGGGTTTGTCTGCGACGACGCGTGGGGCAGACGCGCCGCCACTGTTCCGGTAACTCCAGAAGTCCGTTTGCCACTGTTCTGAATTTTTTTGGATTATTTTGTAATTTTCAAATTGTTTAATGCAAAATTTGTTTAATTTTGAGATTTTTTTTATAATTTGTACTTTGTAAATGTGGATGTAAAGAAAAAGAAAAGAAAAGAAAAAAAACAAAAAATATATAATAAAAGTGAGTGTGTTTGCATTTTTATTTATTTATGGATGTTTTTATTTATTTTATGATAAAATTACAAAGAATAAAGAATAATTTAATATTTTGATTTGCTCACGGTCCAGAATTATTAACTTATACGTAAGTTGTATTTCTAATATCCGATGAAAAAACAGTTATTAAAACTTCTTTAAACACTTCAAATTCGCGAAGCAGCTTACCTCAGGTAGGGTGCGTTAGGAGTGCTAATACCTTTTCTAACCACAACCAGTCCCTTACCCGGAAATCTATGACAATACCAGTACATCTGGTTTCCTAGTAGCCTTCAATAAATTACTAGGTGACGACTCCCAACGAACCAATTCAAGCAAACATGCAAATGCATAACGAGAAAAATCGATAGTTGATGCCGTGCGGGTGATGTGCGACATTTTACAAAGTCGGTATCGCTAATTTTTTTAAAAAAAATTCTTACGTATAATGCAACACAAACATTGTAAAACTTTATTTTAAAAAAGAAAAAACTTCATGTCCACTGCAAAATCTAATCTCATTTTTCCATCCATAACCTGAATTTTTGATATGACATCAGCTTCCATTTTAACCTCCTATAAGTTTTTCAAGTTTTCTATTCTAATACAAGGTAAAACCTCTTAATGCATGTTTGATAAATACAACAGATAAAACAGATGCATCGCTAAACAATAATAACAAATCATAAGGATCTTCTAGGTTTTGGGGCGAAGAGGACTGTATTTTGTAAATAGAACTGATTAGTCTGTGATTGTAAGAAAGATAATCTATAATGTTTTTGTTTTTAAGAAAATTAACAATAGACTCTTACACATATATAGAAGTTTGTTTTAAAATATCAAACAAATCCACCTTGAAAATATAGAAACTCTTTTCATAGTTATGAAATAGAGGTGACAATAAGAAATTTTAATCTATATAACGGCTAATTCTCTGTTTAATATGTGAAAAAACACACAAGAGTTAATTATTTTAAAATGAGAAAACACACCCGAACAAAAAATAAACTTAAAAACTCATCCGATCAGAAGCAAACTCAGGATTTGTACTTAGACTTGCTTTTGCTAAAATGTCTAAGATATAACATAGGTTGTTTAAAGTATACAAATATATTTTTAGATAATATATTAATGGTTATTTGTTTTCTAAAAACGAAAGAGCTTTTTGTGAAGAGAAAAACAAATTATAAGAAGGAAAACGAGGAAAAAAGAAAAAAAGCTAGTCTCACTACAAAAAAGGGTCGTTTGTTTTGTGTTATGACGAAAGAAAAAACTGATAGTGGAGAATGGAAAACAAGCTATAAAAAGGAAAAAAAAACATGTAATAAAAAAACATGGGATAAAATAGAAAGCTGATATGTTTACATTTCAAATGCAATGTGAACTATGTCACGCAGCATTGCAACCAACAGAATAGTCTAGCTTAAAACCTTTTTTTTTTTATGAGAGTCTGGGGTGTTTTAAATATATATAGATAGAGGTTTTGAAAGGCTATTAGACTACACTGTGTTATTTCAATAGGTTAGTAGAAGAAAAGAAAAAAGTATTTTATAGCCTCAAGGAAAATATATTCAAGGTCCATATGTTGTCAACAAATTGTATAATGTATCTTGTTTATGTTAGTGTTTTTTCATCTAGCTTGTTTTCCACTCTTCACTAACAGTATCTTCGTTTACCATAACACAAAAAAAATGACTCTTCTTTATAGTGAGACCATCTTTCTTCTTTACTTGTTTTACTTGTTTTTATAGTTTGTGTTTCTCTCTATAAAAAGCTCTTTCATTTTTAAAAAACAAACCATGTACATATTATATAAAAAAATATTTTCATACTTTAAACAACTCATGTTATATCTTTGATATTTTAGCAAAAGTAAGTCCAAGTAGAAATCCTGAGTTTGCTTCTGAACGGGTGAGTTTTTAAGTTTACTTTTTGTTCGGGTGTGTTTTCTCAATTTAAAATAATTAACTATTGTCTTTTCTTTCTTTTTTTGCATATTAAATAGAGGATTAATATTTATATAGAAAAAAATTTCTTGTTACCCCCTATATTTCACAACTACGAAAAGAGTTTCTGCATTTACAAGGTGGATTTGTACGGTATTTTAAAACAAACTTCTATATATGTGTAAGAGTTTGTTGTTGATTTTCTTAAAAACCTAAATAACAAAGTAGAATATATTTCTTACAAACACAAACTAATCAGGTCTATTTACAAAATACAACCCCCTTTACCCCAAAACCTGAAAGATCCTTATGATTTATTGTTTTTCAACGATGCATCTGGTTTATCTACCAAACATGCATTAGGAGCTTTTATCCTGTAATATAATAGAAAACTTGAAAAACTTATAGTTGATCAGAAATTATGCAAGCAGATGTCATATCAAAAGCTGAGGTTATGGACGGGAAAATAAGATTAGATTTTGCAGTGGAGATAGAGTTTTATTTTAAAAAATAAAGTTCTACACTGTTTGTGATGTATTCTACATAAAACTTTTTTAAAAAAATGTAACTATATTGAATTTGCAAGGTTTAAAAATTTCTAAGCATCTTCAAGGTTCTGGGGTGAAGGAGGTTGTATTTTGTAAATAGAGCTGATTAGTTTGTGTTTGTAAGAAATATATTCTACATTATTGTTTAGGTTTTTAAGAAAATCAACAACAGACTCTTACACAGTTATAGAAGTTTGTTTTAAAATACCATACAAATCCACCTTGAAAATGCATATACTCTTTTCGTAGTTGTGAAATATAGGTGGTAACAAGAAATTTTTTTCTATATAACTATTAATCCTCTATTTAATATGCAAAAAAAGAAGATAATAGTTAATTATTTTAAATTGAGAAAACACACCCGAACAAAAAATAAAATTAAAAACTCACCCGATCAGAAACAAACTCATAGGATTTGTACTGAAACTTGCTTTTGCTAAAATGTCTAAGATATAACATTGGTTGTTTAAAGAATGAAAACATTTTTTTAGATAATATGTTTATGATGTTTGTTTTCTAAGAATGAAAGAGTTCTTTGTGGAGAGAAAATAATTATATAAAAAAAGGAAATTGAGTAAAGAAGAGGAAAGTTGATCTCACTATAAAGAAGGGTCATTTGTTTTGTGTTATGGTGAACGAAGAAACTGTTATTGGAGAGTGAGAAATAAACTATAGAAAAAAAACATGTAAAAAGCTTGTCTGAGATATAGAAAGACATTGATATGTTTATATTTCAAATGCAATGTGAACTATGTTACCAAGCATTGCAACCGACAAAATAGTTTATCTTAGTACCTTATTTTATTTTATTTTTTATAATAGTCTAGGGTGTTTTAAATATATAAATAGAGATTTTGATGGGTTATTAGACTACACTGTGTTATTTTAATATGTTTTTATGATCATCAAGAAAAATATATTCAAGGTCCATATATTGTCAACAAATTATATAATGTACCTTGATTATTTTAGTTTTTAGAATTTTATGTTATCCTGATACTTAATTTTATGAATATAATGTACATTAATTAAAGCAGACGATATTAATAAACTCAACATATTACTTCTTTCTAGAGAGACCAACTTTCTTCTTTATTTGTTTTCTCTTCTTTGCTCGTTTTCCTTCTTCTTATAGTTTATTTTTCTCTCCACAAAAAGCTCTTTCATTCTTAGAAAACAAATAACGATGAACATATTATCTAAAAAAATATTTTCATACTGTAAACAACCCATGTTATATATTAAACATTTTAGCAAAAGCAAGTTTAAATACAATACTATGAGTTTGCTTATGATTAGGTGAGTTTTTAATTTATTTTTTGTTTGAGTGTGTTTAATCGTTTTATTTTCTCATTATTAAAATAATTAACTAATGTTTTTTTTTTCATATTAAATAGAGAATTAATAGTTATATCGATAAAAATTTCTTATTACCACCTATATTTCACAACTACGAAGAGTTTCTATATTTTCAAGTTGGATTTGTATGGTATTTTAAAACAAACTTCTATATATGTGTAAGAGTCTGTTGTTGATTTTTTTAAAAACCAAAACATCAAAGTAGATTTTTTTTTTACAAACACAGACTAATCAGCTCTATTTACAAAATACAACCCCCTTCGCTCCAGAACCTGGAAGATCCCTATGATTTGTTATTGTTCATCAATGCATCTGGTTTATCTGCTGTATCTACCAAACATGCATTAAAAGCTTTCATCTTGTACTAGAATAGAAAACTTGAAAAACTTATTGGAGGTTAGAAACTATGCAAGCAGAAGTCATATCAAAAGATGAGGTTATGAATGAGAAAATGAGATTAGATTTTGCAGAGGAGATGGGGTTTGAAAAAAAAAAAGTTCTACATCGTTTGTGTTGCATTCTACGTAAAACTTTTCTTAAAACAATTATCCATACTGAATTTGCAAAGTTGAAATTCTACGAGTAAATAATTTATATAATTAATTATGTTTATGTTTATATTTTATCTTTATTTACAATTTATTTTACAACAAATTGTTTGATTTGATGGCCAAGTTTAAAAAACTATGTCCTGAATTGATGACAACTTTGCTCATTACATTTATATACTAGAAGAGTAGAATATTTAAAAGAGCAAAATATAAATGTAATGAGTAAGGTTGCTCTCCCTAATGATCAAATCAGGACATACTTTTTCAAACTTGACAATCAAATCAAACAAATTGCTCTAAAATAAATTATAAATAAAGACACAAAATAAAAATAAACATAATTAATTATAAAAATTATTTACTTGTAGAAATCAAACTTTTTAAATTCAGCATCGATAAATTTTGTTATAAAAGTTTTACCTAGAATACATCACAGACAGTGTATAACTTTATTATTTTTTAAACTTCATCTCCACTGCAAAATCTAATTTCATTTTCTCATCTACAACCTCAGCTTTTGATATGACATTTGCTTGCATAATTTCTGACCTCCTATAAGTTTTTCAAGTTTTCTATTATAATAAAAAATAAAAGCTTCTAATGCATATTTGATAGATATAACAAATAAACCAGATGCATCGATGAACAATAACAAATCATAAAAATCTTTCATGTTCTGGGCGGATGGGGGGTTTTATTTTGTAAATAGAGGTGATTAGTCTGTGTTTGTAAGAAAAATATTATACTTTGATGTTTTAGTTTTTAAGAAAATCAACAACAAACTCTTACACATATATAAAAATTTATTTTAAAATACCATACAAATCCATCTTGAAAATGAAAAAACTCTTTTCGTAGTTGTGAAATATAGGTGGTAACAATAAAGTTTTATCTATATAACTATTAATCCACTGTTAAATATGCAAAAAAAAAAAATACACAATAGTTAATTATTTTAAAATGAAAAAATACACTCGAACAAAAAATAAATTTAAAAACTCATTAGATCAAAAACAAACTCATAGGATTTGTACTTAGACTTGTTTTTGCTAAAATGTCTAAGATATAACTTGTTTTTACTAGATAAAACATGTTTTTGCAAAAAATAAACTTAAGAAGGAAAACGAGCAAAAAAAAAGAAAACAAATAAAAAGAAAAGCTGGTCTCTCTAGCTGCGTGTCATGGTCTACATTATATTTGAAATGTAAACTTATTAGCGTATTTATCTATCTTAGACAAGATTTTTACATGTTTTTTTTTTCTATAGCTTGTTTTTCACTCTCCACTAACAGCCTCTTCGTTCGCCATAACACAAAACAAACGGCCCTTCTTTATAGTGAGACCAACTTTCTTCTTCTTTACTCGTTTTCCTTGTTTTTATAATTTGTTTTCCTCTCCACAAAAAGCTCTTTCATTCTTATAAAACAAAAAACCATGTACATATTATCTTAAAAAAAAATTTATACTTTAAACAACCCATGTTATATCTTAGACATTTTAGCAAAAGCAAGTCTAAATACAAATCCTGAGTTTGCTTCTAATCAGGTGAGTTTTTAAGTTTATTTTTTATTCGGGTGTGTTTTCTCAATTTAAAATAATTAACTATTGTCTTTTCTTTCTTTTTTTGCATATTAAATAGATGATTAATAGTTATATAGAAAAAAATTTCTTGTTGCCCCCTATATTTCACAACTATGAAAAGAGTTTCTGCATTTCCAAGGTGGATTTGTACGGTATTTTAAAACAAACTTCTATATGTGTAAGAGTTTGTTGTTGATTTTCTTAAAAACCTAAACAATAAAGTAGAATATATTTCTTACAAACACAAACTAATCAGCTCTATTTAGAAAATATAACCCACTTCACCCCAGAACCTGGAAGATCTTTATGATTTGTTGTTTTTCACCGATGCATCTGGTTTATCTGTTGCGTCTACCAAACATGCATTAGAAGCTTTTATCCTATGCTATAATCGAAAACTTGAAAAACTTATAGTAGGTCAGAAATTATGCAAGCAGATGTCATATCAAAATCTGAGGTTATAGACGGGAAAATGAGATTAGATTTTGCAGTGTAGATGAAGTTTTTTTTAAAAAAATAAAGTTCTACACTGTTTGTGATGCATTCTAAATAAAACATTTTAAAAAAATTTATCAAAACTGAATTTGCAAGGTTTAAAAATTTCTATAATTAATTATGTTTATTTTGTCTTTATTTTCAAATTTTTTACTCATAAAAATCAAACCTTGCAAATTCAATATCGATAATTTTTTTTAAAAAAAATTTACGTAGAATGCATCATAAATAGTGTAAAACTTCATTTTTTTTTAAACCCTATCTCCACGACAAAATCTAATCCCATTTTCTCATCCATAACCTCAGCTTTTGCCATGACATCTGCTTGCATAATTTCTGACCTACTATAAGTTTTTCAAGTTTTCTATTATAGTACAGGATAAAAGCTCATAATGCATGTTTTATAGATGCAGCAAATAAACCAGATGCAACGACGAAAAACAACAATTCATAAGAATCTTCTAGGTTCTTGGACGAATGGGACTGTATTTTGTAATTAGAATTGATTAGTTAAGATAATCTATTGATGTTTTGCTTTTAAGAAAAATCAACAAACTCTTACACATATATATAAGTTCTACACTGTTGTGCCGCATTCTACGTAAAACTTTTCTAAAAACAATTATCAATACTGAATGTGCAAAGTTGGATTTCTACGAGTAAATAATTTATATAATTAATTATGTTTATTTTTATATTTTATTTTTATTTACAAATTATTTTATAACAAATTATTTGATTTGATTGTCAAGTTTGAAAAACTATGTCCTGATTTGATCACGAGGGAGAGCAACCTTGCTCATTACATTTATATTTTGCTCTTTTAAATAGTCTACTCTTCTAGTATATAAATGTAATGAGCAAAGTTGTTCTCCTTCACAATCAATTCAGGTTTGAAAAAAAAAATAGATTTGTGGATATTAGTGCATAATTGCAAGTTTGCAAGCTTTTATTTAGTTATGAGGTTTATAGGTGAATTTAAAGAATCGACTCCTCCACTTTATTTTGATTTAGATCTTCAAGAGATGAAGATGTAAATTATGAAGAAATTCAAATAGAATGTTAATGAATATTTTGTAATTAAATTATATCCTCTCATTTTTTTAGTTAAGAGTATTATCTTAACTTATGCTCTATTTGTTTCAAGGAAAACGAATTCCTGAAATTCGTTTTCCTTAGTTTCTAGTGTTTGGCACCAATATGGAAAACTAGTCAACGGAAACTTAATTCCGGTCAAAACAGAAAACGTAACTTTAGCTTAGGAAAGTGTTTTCCTTTTGATAAATAAAGAAAAACACCTTTTCTTTTCCTTTCATAAAGACAGTGGCCAGAGGTGGGCCAATCTTGCGTTTTCATGATTTTTCAACTGTTCATGTTAATTGCACTGTTCAACGAATAATGCAATTAACATGAACAGTGCATTGCGTACATTGTTCACTCAAAAATAGTGAACAATGTAGTTCTCTTGCACTGTTCACTTGCCTGCGGGAACCTTTTTTTTTTTTTTTTAAATGTGCTATTTTTTTAACATTAAAAAAAAAACTAGTTTAGAGTGAATTTTATACCTTAATATTTTATCCAATTTTATTACATGCTAAAAATATTATTAAAACTATAGTTTTTATCGGATGTATTTCGTACGTAATGAAATTATAAATGGTTTCATGGAATAGTAAAAAATATTTCACAAGCTTATTTCTCTATAATATGATATGATATATATAGTTATATTTTATAAAATAAGCTATGTATGAATATAGGATATGATAAAAAAAAAAATTCATCATTATACATTTTAGATTTTTTTTATTGTAAGTGATTAAATATTTTATATATATTAGATAAATTTGAAAAAAAAATTAATTCATTAATAAATTATTTTCCAGTTCATTTTCCATAATACAACCAAATACTGGAAAGTGTTTTCCAGTTTATTTTCCATAACACTACCAAATATCGGAAAATACTTTCCCGGAATTCACTTTCCAGGAATTCACTTTCCCCGGAATTCACTTTCCAAAAGGAATTCACTTTCCTGCAAACAAACGGAGCCTAAGGCAATTAAAAAAAGTGCAATTAACATGAACAGTTAAAAAAAGCATGAAAACACAGGATTGGCCCACCTCTGGCCACTGTCTTTATGAAAGGAAAAAAAAGGAAAGTGTTTTCCTTTATTTTTCAAAAGAAAAACACTTTCCTCAGCTAAAGTTATGTTTTTTGTTTTGACCGAAATTAAGTTTCCGTTGACTAGTTTTTCATATTGGTGCCAAACACTGGAAACTAAAGAAAACGAATTACAGGAATTCGTTTTCCTTGAAACAAACATAGCATTAGTTTACTTTTGATTACTTTGGATGGTTTTAATTGAAAATTAAAATATCATTAAAAAACTTCCAGTTCCATCTCTTACTATACTTGTCATAATTGCTAGTATTTTTTAAGGAATTACCGACCTCATCCACCTTTATTTATATAAGCAACCAATATAGATTTTCAATGATAAAGAGATGGTTATATATATATATATATATAAACAATATGCCTTGTAATCCATTATTAATTCTAATTGTTGTGGTTTTTGTGTCACTAAGGTCTGACCTCGATATAAAGCAAGTATCATTATTCTAAAGCATATCAAGGATTCTAGGGCCTAATACAGAATTTAACTGAATGAGCACCATCAATCCTAAATCTCCTACAGTATTCACTAAATGTAATGATCAACTGGGATCTTGAGCATTGGACATGCACATAATAGAAAAGGGCGAGGCAGAAAACCATCTCCGTACCTGCCTGCAAATGAACTTCTACGCCATCATTCAAACCATCCAAAGCAACCTTATCAACCTGAACCAATTTTTCATATGTTAAATAGCTCATCTATCAGCCAACAAGACAAAACAAGATTTCTACTGAAAAGTAATCAAAAACTCGGGAAACTCTTGCTTGTTGAAGATGCAATTTACTGAAATGCTCGGGAAACTTTTTCTCAAAAGCATTATCTTTGCTCCTTGACCGTGAAGAAGTTCCACAATTTCTACATCTCTCACTGTCTCTCTATCAGTTCCGTTATGAGCACTTGTTCTGAGCACTGCTTGCTGCTTCTTCCTCTTGATGAGCCCTGATAAAAGTCAGAAGATAAATCGTTTTTAAAAACCATCTAGTAGTATGTAACTGCACTACATTTCAAAGATGTGACACACACCAGTCATGCGAGTTTACATCGACATAAAGATCGCCTAAACGAACAGATAACAAAAGGAAAAAAGAATAAGAATCATAGAGCAAGATGCTAGTGTGTTACAAAAATAAATAGGATGAATGACAATGAGAAGCAGAAATTTACTGCAGCTAGACATAAATCTATCACTGCTAGGCAACGTGGTAGCTGGACTGATCGTTGGTGATATAGAAAGACTCGAACCATCACGGTTCATCAAATCTGGTTCCTGCTTTTCCTGACAAAATCGGCAAGACCAAATGGGCTCTTCACCATTTAGTTTTAAACAACCTCCATTCTCTAGTTTCTTCTTTTCATCCTTCAACTTAGTCCGATCAGCACCACAATGTAATTATTTTCCTGGGATAGAAGAAGACACTTTAAAATATTAAAGCAGTAGTTCAAACAAAAACGTGAATTGAAAAAAGAAAAGAAAGCAAAGGAAAAACAAGAAAGAAACACATAAATGATGTTTCCTCGTCTTTAACTAAAAACCAACGAATTTCAGATCTCTTCTACCCAAGATAGAAAAACAAAGTCTTGTAGAAAACCTCAAAAATAATGATTTACTCCACCAAATCTCAAAGCCATGAGAAAAACTTCTCATCTAACATGAACATGACCCAAAAGGTTGCGTACAACAGGGTGTACAGACTCAAAATCTTCAGCAGGGGGCTTGGAGGGGAAAATTAGAAGGAAAAAGGAAAACACATTGTTAGGGTGAAGCCAAATTCTATAACAAATGAAAAGGCAGAAATATCCTTTAAATCAAGCTGTCCCAGGTGAAAGTTCTTACTACATGATGTTTTCTTTACAATTGCCACAAACTGTAGAGGAAACACTGGAAAATATTTGAAGAAAAATAATTCAAAGTTCTGCACTAACAGTATGATAAAACCAAGATTCAAATGAGGTTCCTCAGAAACTGAAGTATAACTCCAAAACCAGAAACTTGATCAGAAACAAGTTCAAAATTGAAATGAGAAAATAAAGGATCCAATTAGTACTCGTTAAAACGCCAATCTTAGAAAACTAAACAAAATCAGCAAGAGGACAGAAAACATTACTCATGTCTTGAAATCCACCAACACTACCAAGAAAACTGATCAAAAAGGTCCGAAGAAAACACACCAAGTTTGAATGCCAAATAAAAAAGCAGTTCCCCACAATACTTGCAAAGTAAAAAAATTGATCTACGAATTGGATATAATTTCCAAATCAGTACTCAAAACCCGAAATGGAAACTAAATAATACCTTTAAAAGACCATTATCCATTACAGAATCAAGATTTCAGAGGCAAGTAACCGTTTTTTAGTCTTGTAAACCAGTCAAAACAAAACCAAATAAGAAATACCATCAAGAATGAATTAAAAAAAGCAAAGAACATGACTTACTGTTAAAGAAACCAAAAGGGCACAGTGATATGGTTATTGTTTCTTGTTTCAATGATCAAGTTTCAATCTTTATAAGCAAAAACACTAAACTGAACTAAAAACTTCCACAACGTTTGAAGGCAAAATCTGAAAGTTCTTCTTCAGTAAAGAAGAAAGAAAAGAATTGTTGTGAAGTCCACATCCAAAATAGGCAGGGGTCACAAGAGGGGGAGAACGGAGGAGGAGAGATAAGGTTAATAGTCCACATCCACTATTAACCTCGAGAACCGCAATCCCCTCGCCGTAAACCCCCCCATATCCTCCGATATAATACTCGTGCTTACCTCCCGCTACTCACATCCATATGCAGTAGCAAGATCCAAATGTACTAGTAAAAAGGGGTTCTTGTTCCAAATCTATAGCAGCTACAGATATTTTCTGGAGAGAGTAAAGAAAGTGAAGTTTTTCGTGTTTCTCTCTCCAGGCTCACATCTGGTAATAAAGTCGAACGCAGTGCTGGAACAGAGAGTGCGGATAGTTTTCATGAAGCACACAGTTTTCAATTATTTAGCACGACAGCACGCAATGTTGGCTACCAAACCCGTGAAGGAATAGATTCGTTTTTTTGCTTGAAAGTTGAAATGGCTCTTGTTTTCTGTCTCTCCGATCTGTAAAATTCTTTTTTTCTAGTTTCATCTTCTTTTGTTTTCCCTTGAACTCTTTCAAGGAAGATTTTGCACTCTTTCAAGGAAGATTTTGAACTCTTTTTCCAGTAAGAATACTTTGTCAGGGTAAAGAAAAGGACCAAGCAGGAAGCACTTAATGGGAAGAAAGTGACAACGGTTCTTTATAGGAAGGTTTTGGCGACATATATGTAGATGTTCATTTATGTCATTTATGGGAAACAATGCAAGGTTCTAAAATTTTGGTGCAGAGAGTCACAAGACATGATCACATCGCGAGAGTCCTGCTTCCTGAGACCCTTCACAGGGACCCCGTGATGAATAAATTCTGGCAAGGAGACGAGTCCCATGCCATCGCGTGTTATTATTAGGTATTATTTAATATCCCTGCCACTTCTCTGAAGCCATTTATATCTTTGCTCCACTGTGATAATGAGGGAAGAACGATCCGGAGATAAGCTGGCAAAAAACAAATCTGCTTGTCAATGATTTTGAATCGATAGAAGATGCTGAATGGGATCGCAGAAAAAGCTTAATGAACTCTGTTGCTTTTAACAAATTTAAGTGAGAGCTCTGTGCTCACACATGAGGTCTGGGAAATTCCTGGGGCCTCTCCGAGCTGTACTGGGTCTGGCAACTCTGTTGCAAACTTGAAATCTTATCTCGAAAACAAGAATTCTGTGTGTGTGTATTTCCTTTTCAAAAAGTTTGTAATCATAATATACGCAAGGAGTTAAGGATGTTTTTGTTTATTTTTATTTTTAGTTTTTGTGTTTGTGATATAAAACATACAGTTAGATATTTGGTAATATATTAAAATATATTTTATATTGTAATGTCCATAAAAAAATTGAGTTTAAGATGTAGTTTTTATATTTTTTTTAATTGAGTTTTGTAAAACTCTGTTTATTTTAGCGTTTTAAAAGCATATTTTTTAAAATTAAAATTTTTTTATTTTTTTTTATATCAAATTAATTTATTTTTTTGTATTTTCTGATCATTTTGATGTGCTGATATCAAAAATAATTTTTTAAAAAAATTATTTTAATGCATTTCCAAGCAAAAAATACTTTTAAAAAACAACAACAACCAAACATTTTATACATGTCTTTTGCTGCATATAAATCTTAACCATAATTTTTACCAAACATGTATTTAAATTCAATTAACCACACTTTTTTAAAATTTTCTTTTTAATACTCGGCCATAAAAATTACCTCAAAAACAAACATTTTTTAAAAAACCAAAAAAACAAATTACAAAATATCATCGCATGAAAAGAACCAAAGAGACAAACTTTATCCTCATTGTCAGCCAAGTTAAAGTAGGCAAATTATAGGTGACTGGGTTCTGTTATATTTGTTATATCAATGTTATTTTTAACTTCACAAATTATTAATTTCAAATGTTTTAGATTTGATTTCTATGTTGTTTTAAACTTGATTAATTATAAAGTTTAAATATTTTAGGTATGATATTTTTATCAGATTTATATTACCTTAAATTTAGTTATATATCAAGTCTAAGTGTGGAACATGAGAGATCATCAAGCCCACCACTTAAGGCATGCCAATAAAAAAGAACCATAAGTTTTAGGCATGTTAAAAATAAGTTTATTAATATGCTTAGTTAAATATAGATCCATTGAGACCAATACATTCAAAGAATATGATCTTTAATTGTGTATTACTGTGCAGCATGATTTTAATAGGACAATATTGTTTAATGAATAGTGTATTTTTAGAAAAAGATTGATCATTGATATATATATATAATAATTGAGCTTCATTTTATTGTCAATTTTTTCCTGTTAGTTTATTTATGGTCATTGTATTTTTTTAATTAATATTATTTAAATTGATTAAGCTTATTAAACCCAATCAAGTCTAACCCAAATATTAATTATTATTTTTTGCTTTTTTAAAAACACCTGTATCACCCTAGCATCCTATGATTTTTTACGTTAAAAACAATTGACTTGAACATTTTCGTATATTCATGAGGAATGTTTTGTACACTGACATTCAATTTTTTGAGCTCACAGTTCTCATTGATGGAAAAGGCCGAATACCTCAAAATCTAAGAAAAGAAAATTCAGGACTCAAAATGATTTGTGAATGGCTGCAAAGCATTCAAAAGAGATAAGAGTTTAAGTTTGTTAACTAATTGAATCCACTGACCGAAAAATGCACCGGTGTACATGGCAGGGTTATAGAGCCCAGGTTATATTTTACACCATTTGAAGCTGAAGAAGAGGAGAAAAAAATGAACTTTGTAGCAGAGGAAAAATACATATCCCCAATAAAACCTGTAACTGCAAAACTACCTCAAGGGAAGAAGACGCTCTTCGATCTTTCTCACAGAGCAGCAGGCAAGAGAAGATCAATCCTGCTTGTTACTCTCACGAGCCAGCCTAGCGCGATGTCGTAGCTCGGCCCTTTTCCACCGAACAATCATGTAACACAGGGAAAAGAGGGAGTGTATCTGCAAAAAAGATAACAGGGTCAGGATGAATTGCAAAAACAAAAAAGAAAAGAAAATGCAAGCAGATGAAAAGGGTAACTTCAAACACCAACCAGAATAATGGTGGCAATGATAAGAAGAGGTCCAGACCAGAGCACTGAAAGAAAGAGTCCATGTGGATCAAAGTAATTCTGGCTTGCAAAGCTCCTCCAGTAGTCACCCATGACTCTATTAAGCCTCTCTGCTAAGTATACACCAGCCACTACATGACATCAAATGATTAAATGAAATCAGATATCCAAGGACTTCAGCAGTGAGAATGGAAATCACAATAGAAGAATACATCAATGCATGCTAACATGAACTCAGATTCCAGGACAGACATCACCCACAGAAATACAAGCTGATAAAATTTTTAAATTGGAGAGTAAAGTGAATTAGTTCTTTTTTGGCATTGTGAACCATAAGCACTAGTTGGTCAACAGTTAGAGAGTTGATTTTAGGAAACATTGAGTCATGACCTGGAAATTCACAAAATAAAAACAGGATTCTAGAATCTAGGTAACTTTCTAACTACAAAACTGGTTTTGAGTTGACGACTCATGAAGCCTGTAACAATAATTTTAGCAGTCGAACTTCCATAAAAGCAACACAGACAATCACAAAGAAATAATTCAAATTTCTAACATTTAGAGACACACACAGAGACACCAATTTAATAAGATTCACAAATCAATCATATTGCAGAAAAGGTAGTTAATGATAGATTACTCCATTTACGATTTGAAATGCTAGTTCTATACTGAGAATCTTTACACAATTGCATTATCATTATTGGATGGCAACGCACTGTACCGCAATAGTTAACCAGACTAGCATAGTACTGTTAAACTGCCATTCCCATGTTGCACAACTAATACAAGCACTATGCTTAACACCCATCCATAACTTCAGAAAACAAATTAGCTTCACTAAATTCAACCAAATATTCATACAAGGCCATCAATCTTTTATCTCTCACACAGTCACTGTTTATATGCAAGCACAATATTTTAGCCACATTACTGCAGAAACCAATTGTTTATACACAAGCACAGTATTTTAGCCACATTACAAGCAAAAACAAACTCATGTCATATCATATAAGGAAAAAGCAAGGGAACCCTAAAGTAACAATTGCAATTGCCCTATACATTAAATCCCAAAATGTCCATCTAAGACCAAACAAAAAAATTAACCCGCAATTTCCAAAAATGCGCAGAACAACCAAAAAATGCTTCAATATTTACTTAAATTTCAAAAGAAGTCCTCTTTTTAAAAAAAAACAATCTGACAACCCATTACCGCATTCAACCCAAATTTACAGTCCCTAAATAAAAAAATAAAAAAATCTACTTCACTCACATTTACAGCATTACTACAAAATTAAGTTCAAAAAAAAAAAAAACTTACAAGCTACAAGGAACAGACACATCTGGAAGTTAATATGTTTCCTTGAAACAACTGTTAGTACCAGCAACACGAGATGGAATCCTATTAGCCCCATCAGCCAAGGTTCCTGTCCGAAACAAAAAATAAAAACTTCTTTTTTATTTAATTTAATCATAAAACCCCAAAAAAAGAAAAAGGAAAAGTCTTAAAAAAGAGTACCGTCCAGTCAATGGCATGGAAGAAACCGATAAAATTATCGATGGCGGGTCGGAATCCGGATCGGAGCTCCGAGGAGAGTTTCTGGACAAGATCCGCCATTTGGTCCAAGTGAGCTTCCATCGCTGATTTCAGCTCTTCCATTTTTTTTTCCTCACCCTGCTAACGCAGGATTCTAGTTCTACCAGTGGTGATTTACTAGAGAGACCTACGGTAGAAGTCTATTTCTGTGACTAATTAGAACTTAGATTTCGCCACGTCGCCAAGCTTATGCAGGTTTCCCAGTTAAATCTTTGACCGTTTGACGGTTAACGAACGACTTGTAGTTTCAAGGCACTGGACGACTTGGTAAACCCGAACTGAAAAATCCATAATCTAAAGTCCGGTATAAATTAGATTTTAATTTTAATTAAAAAAAATATTAACCTAGTCAAACTTTACTTGCCACTCGTTTGAACTGATCAGACATAATCTAAACTCATTCAGAGCACATATCAAAGAATTATTTTTCAAAAAATTAATATTATTTTAAAATAACTTAAACATCTAACAATCTAATAATCCGGGTTTCACGATTATGATAATAATTTTTTCACCCTAATAGAACTATTTTGTAAGAATAATCTTTGACATAATTGCTCTAATCCACAGTGCTATAATAGGGACACTGAACTTT
The DNA here is from genome assembly GCA_033617975.1 of Populus alba x Populus glandulosa. NCBI lineage: Eukaryota > Viridiplantae > Streptophyta > Magnoliopsida > Malpighiales > Salicaceae > Populus > Populus alba x Populus glandulosa. The sequence continues at coordinate 14,187,755 of CM066161.1, forward strand.
TTTAATATATTATATAATGTTGTTGTATTTTATAATCAACCACTGACTTGCTTGTTTTTTTTTTTTTAAATAAAATCTAAAATATAAATATAACAAGAATATTCATGAGTCATCGTTAAAGTAGAATTCATTACATGTCTCATTGCTCTAACGATCCATATACATTTTTAGAGCCTTTTCATATCATAATCTTTCAATATTTATTATTACTTATGTTAAAAACTAAGATTTATATATAATTAAAAAAATTACCTCTTGTAACTTAACTTGAGATTTGAAATTATACAGAAATCTTCATAGTCATGTTATTAATAATTTCTTGACACCCATTGGTTTGGTTAAGCGAGCAAGATGCATGTTTTATGGAAGTTAATGCACCAAAATGCTAGGAAACGAGGTTTGCTTGGTCATCCCACTTGAGAGTTGTTAGTAATTTTAGGCCAAAATTAGCTTTATGATCATTAAAAGGAATTAAAAAAGCATACCATATGAATGGCTAAGCTCTAGAATATTGTGAGTTGGCAAAATGGCACCATCAGAAGTTTGCGGGGAAGTGAAGCTCACTCCAAAGTTGGCTTCATGACAATCATATTGAAGGCATCCATTTTCACTTTGGATTTTCCAATCCCATGAGATAATCTCTAAATATTTACGTGTTATTATGTATAAACTAAAGTTATTAAATTCAAATCAGGTTAATAAGTCGATACATGATTTAATTGATTTGATTCTTAGTTTAGGTCTAGTTTTAAAAAAATCAATTTAAAATTCTCGAAGGTTTAATCATTAACCCAGTTAATTATTTAAATAATTTTTTTAAAAAATTATATTATTTTAACTCAAAAAATTAAAATAATAATGTTTTAATTAACTCAAGTTAATCTATCCAAATTAATTAGAACTTGATTTTGAGAATAGGGTAATATAAGTTCTTTTTTTTTTGTTAGAGAAATGAGTGAACAATATGTACTTAACTATATAGTAGGCTAGCAAGCAAGATTTAAATTAATTTTAATCTAAATAGCACAAATTATTACAACATGATCATGTCAAAACTAAGTACTCTTATTTGATTCAAGTTACAAAAATCATGAATATGTTAGCTGGAAATGGGAACGACAAAGTAACTATCATGCACAACTATGCCATGCAGAGGCAGTAATTAAATACCTATCTTGCCACCCTAAAGAAATAGCTTTCCCATCATCTCTTTCAAAAACTTTAAACCCACCACAAAAATCTCCATCAAATTGAAGAGGACAATAATGAGTTCTAATTTTCAAAAGAAGCTTGGCTTGTATCAAGGACCTGGAGCTGAGTTTAATGCCTGCAAATCCATGGCCCTCCATCCTTCCTTTCCATGTTTCCATCTTGTCATATCTTGGACAGTTTGCATCATCTTTGTCGCAGTTGAGCATGCTTTTGATATCCCTACCAAGATGATTCTTTTCAATGCTTAATCTCTCTGAGCTTTCTAGAGGAAGACAATCATCTAAAGAATCAAACATTGCTGCAAAATAGTGCAAAGACTCCATGAATCTTGACAAAAAGCTTCTTGGGCTTCTGCTACCTTCTTGCTCCACCAAGACAACAATGGAGGGGTTAAGTGAATGTACTGATTTCAATGTGTCGGATATCTTCAAAGAATCCTTCAGAGTATTCAAATGAAAGACTAAATTCACAGCAACTGTTTCATTTTTCTTTTTCCTCAGGTTGATGAGCTTAGACCCTCTTAACAACCCTTGAAACTCAAAGACTAGATTGCGAAACCCTTTCGCAAAGCTAACTAATCTACTCTCAGTTTCTTGCAATTCTTCTATACTTCTGCCTAATCCGGTTATTCGCAGAGAAATCCGGTTGCCACCGCTTGCCTTTTCGGAGAGAGACTGTATTAAAGAAGGCCACTGAAAGCCATAGGAGACGTCAAAATCAATAACATGCAATGAACTGTTGTTATTCTCTTCTTCCTTCTCATAGGCCTCAAGGATTTCCTGGTTTGCAGTGAAATGAGCAAACTGGTAATAAGGAGACACCCTGTAAAGATCTGTGAACGCCAAGAACTCTTCTTCACATGTTGGTTCCTTCATGATCATATCATAGAAGGGAGATTTCTTGCCGAGGAGCCTTGCGGCCAATCCATCAGCAAAATAAGCAACGACTCTTTGCACCGAATCACCGGATAAGGAGACACTTTGATACAATTCCGTTAGATTCTCCAAGGCGGAGCCTACATTGTTCTCGTCAAGTGCTGTGGCAGCTATAAGAAGCAAGTGAATCAAATGAAGCCCCTTGCCATTTTCTTCAACAGCTCCTTTCCTCTTATGGTCTAGTTTTAGCATTTGTTCCCTCATTTGGAGTAGCCTAAGTATCTTCCCTTCACTACAACCCTCATAAGTATTCATCAAAGGATTGGAAACATCTGCCCTTGATCTCTTTCTCTTCCTTTTCACGTCACCATTGGAGTCGTCTGTAACAATTGCTAGGCTAAGATTCAAAAGTTCCTCTTGATCTTCCATGCCTTCCATCACTGTAAGAGAGAAATAAAGAAGAGGAATATATATCAAGGCAAGATGAATAAGTTTAAGACAAGCAAAAGAAGATGGTCATGGTTGAGTTTTTATGCAAGAAACGGGCATTGTAATAAATCATGTGGTAATATTCCAATGTGTCATTACAAGTGAATAGAACCAAAGACTAGAGGGATAAGAGATAGGATTTTTTTTTTTTTAGTTTCTCGTACCAACAAGAAAGGGAGAGACAGAAGATGGGTATCTCTTTATTCTCGAAGAATTGATGTCATAGGTCAAGAAAACATTTCGAAACGTTTCTGTTTGTCCAATGCGATGCTTGAAAATACCATAGGAATTGGAATCCTTTTCTTGGGGTCTAATTTGGTAGTTCGGAAGTTGCTATAAAAGACATCATGAAGTCGACAAAAAACAGCGGGGAAAATGGGGAATCCAAACCTACCGTCCCCGACGACTTGTCCTCTCTTTCTTTTTTCTAGATGCCATATGCAATTGTTAATTTTCTTGCTTAAAATTTTGTATTAGATTTCTTATGTACTGTAGCATGAAAAGAACTTGGACAGTACCTTAAATGTTCTAAGCTTTTATATACATTATGTATTTGAATCAATGGAATTTTTGGAAGCACTCTTCCACATTTTGGCATGAAAATGGTAATTCACAAATTAATGTTGAATCTACCACACCACACCTCTATACAACATAATTGCAAGCCTAAGAAGCTTACAAGTCTTGAATTTGCACCTTTATATTAATTGGAATTATTTATAAGATTATAATTGCAAAATAGAGATATTCAAATATGTTAAAGAATAATATAAATTATATCTTGAGATATTATCTAACAATTTAAACTATTAGGTTGGGATGATTCTTTCACATGATATCAGAGCCTTAATGATCAAGCAATCACGTGTTCAAATTTCACCATCCCTATTTATTTGATAAAAAATAAACACAATTTAATTTGGACCTCTACAAATTTTAATTTTAAAGAGTTTTTACTTGAAGGGATATTTTAGAGAATAATATAAATTATATCTTGAAATCTTATCTAACATGTGAAGCTATTGAATTAAAATGATTCTTTAAAAAAAAAAAAAACATACATTCTTCATTTCTTATAAAATATCGTAGCATTATAACCAAGAAAAATTAATTTTGATAGAAGCCGACGGATCTTCTCTGTCGAAAAAGTCATAGACTCTCTCCTTCATCATTAATGAATACATCTAAAAGGGTCCGCATACAATGAGAGATCACATTAATCTTTCCACACCATTTTGTTTTTTGTTTTTACTTCTGAACAAACACTCAAACCTCTTGACCCGGTATGAACATCAAGTCCAACCACGCTTCCCACAATCACTCCCCAAGCCATCAAACATCAATGCATCCGGACCAGCAAAAGTAGAGAGATATAATAGAAACTTCAACTTTGGCGGAAATCACTTTTCATCTTTAAATTTTATAAGCATAACATGGTAGCTTAATTATCGGGTAATTAAGGAAACCGATGAGAGGTTTCACATGGGATTAATATATAAATTATACACGCAATGCTGATGTATATATGAGCAAACTTTTGAGAAATACGTATGTCGGTGGTATGATCACGTATTTCATCATTTGTCTTTATTTTCTTGTCTCTAATGTGTGTAGTAGTTAGTACTTTACTCGTATATATGAGCAAACTTTTGAGAAATACGTATGTTGGTGGTATGATCATGTATTTCATCATTTGTCTTTATTTTCTTGTCTCTAATATGTGTAGTAGTTAGTACTTTACTCGTATACTATTAAAACTCCAGGTACAGCTAGCTCCTTGTTTCCCATTGACTATTCTATTCTACAAAAATTAAATTAAATGGATAAAAAGAATATATTTCGGTCCAAGGATTTGAGCAAGTCGGCTTTAAGGAATATTAATTATATGCAGTCTTTACATTGAAAATTCCGTTTGAATGAGTCCAAGAAAACTTTTTTGAACCTTAACAACATAAAGAATGACGGGGGCCGGCGTAGATGGTTAGATGTAGACTGTGGCCCTCATTGTCCTGTATATGCAAGACATGGGGCAATTATTTATATTTAAACCCTCCCTAATTAATATAAATTTGCCTGAAGAAGCTTGAAATGCAAGGTACGTATAACTAACCCTAGCAGTACATATATACATGAAGCCGACATATGGCGACTTCTTGGCGACGCTAATTAAGCAAAGAACATGACTGGCTTGATAAACCTTGAAAATCTGCAGTGAAGGACAGGATCCCTTGAGTGTGTGGCGATGATTTCCTTATGTTATAGCAGCGGTCCTTGAGTCATCCAATATGCAGACCATTTTCCGGACTTAGTTATCAATGTCGATACCGGCACTCACTGTCCAAAAGACCAATTTCTTAGAATATATATGCTGAAGATATGATATTAATTAAGGATCCTTTCACAGCGTGAGTATGTTAATAATGACTTGGCTCTGAAGAAAAGTGTATATATATAATTGGGACAGCAGTTTGGGTTGCAGTAGATTTGATGATCATCACCACAACTTCTTTTATTTGGTAATGATGTTGTTTTCATCATCAAGCAACTAATTATTTTGTTTCGATGCCTTTTGTCCTGCAGAATCAATTTGCAGATGATTTAAAAACACTAGGAAGTATTTTTATTCGATAATAGTACATTACTCAACAGTAAGGCCAGACAAATTAATTGTAAAAAGACTATTTACAGTGATATCTTGCAAATTGCTAGGTCTTTTCTATTTCCCAACAGTCTGGAGTTTCAAAACACACAAAAAGAACATTAGAAGTGTGAAAAGGCAACCCTATTCGTTTGCAGAGATACATAGCTGTTGCTGTAGGAGAAATAAGTTCAAGAAGGCAATCATTCTATGTTTTGATTATATCTTATCCCTTTTGTGATAATTCTACCACGACTACATCATAGTTGTTGATCACCTTTTTGGTGGAGAAAAATCATTGACAGCATCAACATATTCAGATGTATATATGCTCAATATGAACATGATTTTATCTCGCATTATTCCAAGTCAACTCGGTTCCTTGTCCCAGCAAAATTTACCCCAGCTCATATTCAAGGCATCAGATTTGTTTTAGAAAATTCTCCAGGTCATGAGAGGATTCTTGAAAATGGGGAAATTATAAACTTTATGGCTTTGAAGAGGACATGATCAAATACTGTTTTTTCAAGAAACTAGCTGAGAAGGTAATTATAAATTTGATGTTGGAGAAGACAAAGTCAGAAGTCAAAGAATTAATAGAGTACTGGACTGCTCTATATATATATATATATTAAAATTAAGAGTTTTCAGCACGTACATTAACACATTCTTAATCCAAAAAATCTAAATCGGTATTAATTAATTATGGTTTTATTATTGTATTAGAATCCCTTATTTTCCAAGCACTAATGTGAAAATCTAACTCATTTTGGTACAAAGATCTTATTATATCTCTTTATTTATCGTTTTCTAGTAAGATGTGCAGATAGGTTGATTGCGTCTTTCCATCACACATATTCATAGAAGTCTCTAGCTCCTTAACTTACACGGAATTAAAAAAAAGAAAGATAAAATGGCTAATAGAATGTAAATATATCACTTATTTGATGTAGGTATTTTTACCAAAAAAAATTACAAATCTATCATACACTATCATACATGGGTAGTCGTGTAGAAGTATTTGTAGATTAATTGGACAAGGCTTAGTTTAAAAAGAGGCTTGGATTGCACAAAATATCTGTTTTTGAAGGTTTTATGCATCAATATAAACGGCTATGAAGGCTAAGAATACAAGGAAAATAAACGTAATTTGGATTTACCTTTGGTCTTTTCTTGTTTCCAATGGTTTGAATAATATTCTTTGCAATTAGAAAATTGGTCGTGTGCTTATCGCAAGGGAAGAAATGATAGATTCTTTGATTAAAAATAGATAAAGAAAGTTGAATTTGATATCAAAAAAGTTGAAATTAATGATAGATTCGTAATAATGATGGAGGTCATTTCTTACCAAAAACCCTTTGTCCTTGGAATCATGGCAGCGGCCGATATTCGTGTTTTTTTGTGAGATATCGGCACGAGTCATTATTTCATGTACACACAGTGATTCACAAACATTAATTCGGCACCCTTTGCCTCTTAAAAACTAACATAAGAACGGAAGAGAGGTCCAAATCTAAAATTAAATTTTGAGTAATTAATTAAAGTATTAATTGTTTGGTATGGTTTTTAAGCTGTTTTTTTTTATTTATAAAAAAAGTTTTAAAAAAATGCTTGATAAAAAATAAATCTTGAGTTTAACCTTGTTATAAAGTAGTTTTGATTTGATGTAAGATTTGACTTACAAATTCTACTCACATTGCTTATTTTTCTCAAAAAGGTTGTTTTAAATTGTTTTTACTAAACACACTTTCTTAATATTGTAAAGTTATTTAAACTTGGTTTTGCTATAAGTTGTTTCTAAGTTTTGACTTATTAAAAAATTATAATTTTTTTTTTGGTTAGAAATAACTTTTAACTTGAATTAAGATTTTGTTGCAAAATTAAGTCAAGTTTTTTATTTTTTTTTTAATTTCAATTTAAAGATTCTAGATTTTAACTCATAAATTCTACTCGAAATACATATCTTCTTCTAAAAAGTTGTTTTAAGTTATTTTTACTAAATATACTTAAGTTATTTTAATTTATTTTCTTCATAAATTATTAAAAATAACTCTTAAACTATGACTCAAAATTAAATATCATTTTTTATAAGTAATAAAACATAAATTCTATTTTTTATATATAAATTAGAGTTATAGTTAAAAAGATATAGATCGATGATAATAGATTGAAATAGTTCAAGCCTATTTTTCTTAAATAAAATCTTGAATTCAAATCTTGTGAGTGAAATATACCATTAATGAGAGAGCTTTATCTTTTTGTAAATCAACCTGACTCGACCAGATTAGTTGGACCAATAAACTTATAAATACCAGAATTTAGAGATTAATTTAGATAATATATATATGGCACCGTTCAGCCATCTTAGGGTATTAATGGTGCCTTCAAAATGAGAATTTGTTTAGTACTTTAGTTAAATGTCCCTATAAAACTACATCACTTCGAAAAAGACCGTGATCTAATCATTGCCTAACCTCAATGAAAATGCACCAAACTCAAAAACTTCCTCTCGAAGAACAGTAGAGTTTTTAGAATTTTGATAAAAGATGGTGTCGATTTTCAAGTGCAAACACCAAAATATGCCCCACATGGTGGCGTAATCTAAGCCTATCGACCAGCAAAGGTCAGGAAAAAAAAAATGTCGCCTTGTATGCCGTCTGAAACTTCATACACACATCCCCCGATCTCCTCTAATAGGTTATCCAAATTGGCGGCAATAATTAAGTTCAGAGATTGAGACACATGAACACATGATTTTCTTTTTCTTTTGCTATAGTGCAGTTCGGCAGGTAATGACAGACATTTTAGAAAGACTTTTATATATATATATATATATATAATCGTTGATGGATTTATTAAAAGGTAGTTGTTAGCATTTAATGAATGAATAAACAACTGAAAATATAGAAGGAATAAAGACAAAACACAGATATATATCTCTATTTCCTTAATTATCTTGAATTAATATTATTAAATTATATGTTAATACAAGTTGAATACTTCTCGTTAGCCTATAATCAAGAAAAAAGAAGAAACAGAGTTATTGAAGAACATTTTAGCAGACCTGTTAAGCTGCGGGCATGACTTTTCTTGGCCTCTTTCTTTCTAAAGATGAGATTAAGGGCTGATCCTAGCAGTGGCCAATTTGTTTCTGTTGCAAAATATGATTTAAGAATTTTCTAACAGGAAAACAACGTTACCTCCAGAAACATCAGCATGTTGATTAAACTGGAGAAAAGAGAACAAAACCTTGAAGATTATATCCTTCCACAATTAGACAAGGTCCGAAAACAACGATTTACATTCACCAACGCATATCTGATAATAATTTGTTATCAGTTTGATGAGAAGAGTAGGAGTAATTAACAGAAAGTGCACCTTCTGTACATGCATGTGTGGACTAGAGTGTAGAACACCAACAAGAAGTTCATCTACAGCCCTTGACCACCTGCGAATTAGAAGAGATTTTGGGGGGTTACCAAAGGAATGGTAAGAAAACGCCACAGCTAATCCCGTTAAAATATAAGGTTTATACATCTGTCTACCCCGAAGAATGACATCTCCAAATCATCAGGACAAGACTTGTAAATCTAGGAAGATGAACTATTACATACATTTATAGCCATAACATCATCTGAGTGTTGAATTGATTAGAGACTAGTGTTCTACTACCAGAAAGGTAAGAAGTACCAGTAGCTGGTTGCCGCTAATCCTTCAAAGTTCAAAGAATGCTAGATGCCCTCCATGCTGTGGTGTAGCCAACACAATGTTTGGGTTTGCTGTCTGAAATGGTCAAAAGAGAAAATTCAAATCTCAGAATAACACGAAAGTGGGTTGTTAAGGACACAAGTTATTTCAGTATCATAGAAGAGGATCCGCCTGCATTCATCCCATGGAATGGCTTCTCTGGTGCAGATTGGATCATCCAGAGCACTAATGCATAGTCGTGGCACCAATACATTCCCCAACATAGTTGTCTGAAAAATATATGATACTTTTGGATGCTTAGAAGACAAGCGAGCGAGAAGGAAGAGATGCAAATGTCAGTTACTAACACCTCAAATTCCAGCAAGGCAGGTTGCATGGATGTCATAATCCCAGAAAGCATTAGGAGAAATATTATTATACACAAATTTATGATGTAAATGCCATATTAAAGCGAAAACTTCTGCTATTTTCAAATTTATTGGCATTCAGGGTATGCAGAAGAAATAATTCTTTAATTAGCTGTAGAAAATGAAGAACAAAGTAAAACATGTTAATAACATGAAAGTTACAATCTAAGATGCAAAATATGATAATTAGATCAAGATATCACTATGTCAGATGGCTCTTATGCTGATCTTTCACGAAGGAATATAACCACAAAAAGCTCTATCTGATACTCTAGTAAGACCACCAAACTAGGCAAGTGGGGCATTTTATACTTATGATATCGACCACTAGGAAACCATATGAATTTGGTTGCAGTGTTAGATCCATACTGGTGACGACGAGAAACTTCAGCCCTCGTGAAATTGGTTCCACTTGAAACATTAAATATCTTGAATTTTTACTTTATTCAGCAAAAACACTAACCAAAATAGCTCCATGGATTGCAAACCGCTGCAGCCCCTGCAACAGGAGTCCTCTCTCCATCTTCCCCGGGATATTTCGCCTGAAAACAAATAATTAATATCAACACACGAGCACTGAACATCAAGCTGTTCAATGGCCATGGTTCAACAACCAAATTAATTAAAAGCGACGATGAGATGCGATGTCCTTGACCATACAGAATCCAAAAAAGTAAAAGGGAAGCTTGTTGCGTATGAAATCAGATATGCTAATTTTGATTCTTTTACATAGTAAAAGGCTGCTCTTTGCTTCCATGGTATAGCAAGCAATCTAAACAGTAACTTAGTCCAGATTACAGGTAAAATGGATCTCTTTCCAACTTTTCTTGCATGGAAGAAAATTAACGTGCCAAAATGATAAGCAGATTTCACTCCAATGATTGACTTGGCTATGAAAACGCAGTTGAACAAATCAAGCAGAATTGAGACTGCAAATATTTGCCAAGCAAGTACTAAATTCCTGAACTTGGATGCTATATTCAAGGCCAACAAAGTGGCATTTTTTCAGATTCAGATGACCTACAGAATAACAAAATAAGCACAGAAGAGCCATCTTAGCTACAGTGACACAAGATTTGAAAACAACAGAAAGTAACTAGAAGATCCAGATACTTTGCATGGACAGTAGAAACCGAGGAACTGCATTTCTTTTTCTTGTTACCATTAGTCTTGTCAGTAAATCTCCACTTTGATGATTATGATTTGAATTTAGAAACCACCCTATATTGTTGAATTTGTACTCTGATATTCAAGGAATTCAGATTTCTCCAATCATAAACAATGCCAAAATACTCTTTTTAGTCTAAATTCAATCCTTCAAAGGCTCTTGTATCTCATTCCTTGTGGAAATTCTTCTAATTCCCGTAGAAGAATACCACTCGAATCAAATCTCTAACACTCTTAACTTAAAGTGAAAGGAAGGATATATCAGCAAGAATAACCAATGGTAGCCCAAACAACTGTCAGCAAGCTAAAAAGGAGGCAAGCAGGAATGCATGTACAAGATATACAACACACAAAAATGTTATAATATGATCTGACCATATTTTCCCAGTAGATTGCTTCTTTTTAGACAGAATTTCAACCGTATGCAGGGGTTCTATATTACTGACTTCTTGTTGGCGCTCCAATGTAAAGTACATGTTCAAAATCTAAAGGGATAGAAGCGCATAATTTATATGACCCTTAAGAAGTTCAAGGCTTTTACCAGGAACTTTACATTTTGTCTTAATAGCTTTATTTGACAGAAGATAAATTAAAGATGAAGTAACTTCATCCACGAATGTCCAAAAAGGCAATAATTTGGAGACAATAATGCTCATGGTCATAGTTTTAGGCAAATAATCGGCCAATGCAGTTGATGTCAATGTATATGGCAAGAATATCAACAATATATGGTAACCAAATTATAACAGAATATCTTGTATTTATTGTATTTATTATAAACTACAAATCAGGGATTATAGACTACAAATTAGGGATTATTACATGTATTTATAGGACTGAATTCTTCCTTTCAAAATCAATGAAATACAGAGAACTTTACATTGAAATCTGATAATTGTGACATGGTATCAGAGCCGGTTATTCTCTAATCTAGATTTTTTGTTCTTTTCTTAAGTCTATAGACTGAATTCATCAGTATTTGGTGATATTTTTTTTGAGATTCCTAGGATGTCTGGAGAGGCTTTTCTTACTCGATTCAATGGCAAAAACTATGCCAGTTGGGAGTTTCAGTTTTGTATGTTTGTTAAAGGAAAGGAATTATGGGGGCATCTTGATGGATCTTCACCAGCACCAACCGAACCACAGGAGCTGGGTATATGGACTACCAAGGATGCGAAAATTGTCTCCTGGATACTGGGGTCTGTTGAACCCCATATGATCAACAATCTTCGATCGTTTGGCACAGGGAAGGAGATTTGGGACTACTTCAGATGCATTTATTCTCAGAACAATTCGGCTCAAAAATTTCAGGTCGAAATGAGTATTGCCAATTACAAACAAGGTAATCTTTCAATTGAACAATTCTATGCTGGATTTCTAAACCTATGGAGTGAATATACTGGCATAATTTACTCTAAAATACCGAAGGATAGTTTAGAAGCAATATACCTTGTTTATGCCGAGAGCCAGAGGGACCAGTTCTTGATGAAGCTCCGACCAGAATTTGAGGCTGTGAGAGCTAGCTTGATCAACCGAAGTCCAGTACCCACCTTGGATGAATGTTTGGGGGAACTGTTACGGGAAGAACAACGACTCGCCACTCAACACGAGTTGACCCAGGACACTGTCACAGAGATGAATGTGGCTTACATGGCTCAAGGAAGGGGACGATAGAGGGGTGGGAGTGTGCAGTGTTTCAATTGCACGGAGTTAGGGCACATTGCCAGAAATTGCAGTAAGAAATTCTGTAATTATTGTAAGAAGGAGGGGCATGTAATCAGGGAGTGTCGTCTGCGACCACAGAATCGCCAAGGGTTTACTGTGCAGTCAAAATTGGGGGCTACTTCTATGGCTGCCGCAGCCGTGTCCTCACCGTTGGCACCAGAATCTTCATCGTCGGTGAGCTCTTCGTCAGGCACGATCACTCCCAAGATGGTGCAGCAGATGATCATCTCTGCCTTCTCTGCACTTGGAATTTCTGGTAATAAACTTAACATTTCTTTGGATTCGGCATATAATAAACCGTGGTTAATGGATTTGGCAGCGTCGAATCATATGACCAGCAGTGAAAATGGTTTATGTAATGTGCGAAAATACATGGGTAATCAACATATACAGGTTGCAAATGGTGATAATCTGCCGATTTTATCAATTGGTAATTTGGGGTCTTATTTCAACAATATTTTTGTGTCACCGAAATTATCAACAAGTTTACTCTCTGTTGGTCAAATGGTAGAAAATAACTATGAAATTTTCTTTAATCGTCATGGTTGTTGTGTGCAGGATCAAGTGTCGAGGAAGGTGATCGCGAAGGGGCCTAAAGTGGGACGTTTATTTCCAATACAATTTTCTATTCCTAGTATTAATTCTTGTGCTTATTCTACTGTCATTAATAATCCTCATTTTTGGCATAAGAAATTGGGACATCCCAATTCTAATGTATTGACTCATCTTATGAAACATGGATATTTGGGGAATAAAAATTCTTTTTCCACAGAATTTTTGGACTGTAGTTCTTGCAAATTGGGTAAAAGCAAAGCATTATCATTTCCTTCACATGGTAGTCATGCTTCTAAATGTTTTGAAATTATTCATACTGATGTATGGGGTATAAGTCATGTTATCTCTCATGCTCAGTATAAATATTTTGTCATGTTTATTGATGATTTCAGTCGTTTCACTTGGATATATTTTCTCCGATCTAAAGCTGATGTATTCTCAACATTTCAGACTTTCGTAGTATTTGTTGAAAATCAATTTTCTGCTCATATTAAAATACTTCGTTCTGACTCCGGGGGGGAATATGTGTCCAAAGAATTTCAGGAATATCTCAAAAACAAAGGGATTCTCTCTCAAAGATCGTGTCCTTACACTCCTCAACAAAATGGACTTGCTGAGCGTAAGAATCGTCATCTTTTAGATGTTGTTCGCACTTTATTAATTGATTCTTCAGTACCTACTTGATTTTGGGTAGAAGCTCTATCCACAGCCGTTCATCTAATCAATCGTTTGCCTTCTCAAGTTCTAAACTTTGCATCTCCATACTCTATTTTATTTGGTGTTCTTCCTGAGTATGATTCTCTTCATGTTTTTGGGTGTGTTTGTTTTGTTCACTTACCATTTACTGAACGTAATAAACTCTCAGCCCAAGCTGCTCGTTGTGCTTTTCTAGGATATAGTAATTCTCATAAAGGGTTTGTATGTTATGATGCAAACGCTCATAAAATTCGTATCTCTCGAAATGTGATTTGCTTTGAAAATCAGAATTTTTTCCCGTCTTGTCCTTCTACAGAATCCACTCCTATCCAGCTTCCTACATTTGATGATGATAGTCCATCTTATATCTTTGAACGTTTTAAGCCAGGAATTGTATATCAAAGACGTCATCCACCATCCACTTTGCCCCTTCTGGACACGGAACCGACATCTGATCATTCCACTCAACTAAGACGATCAACTAGAGTTTCACGTGCCCCAAACAAGTATGGATACTCAGCAACCACTATTGATAGTACTTTTGTGCCTAAGACTTATGCGCAGGCTTGTACCCAAGAATGTTGGCAACAGGCCATGAAAGAGGAACTTCAGGCTCTTCAAGATAATCACACATGGGATATTGTTTCTTGTCCTACCGGTATTAAACCTATTGGCTGCAAATGGGTATACACTATTAAATTCCAACCTGATGGATCTGTGGAACGATTTAAAGCACGGTTGGTGGCTCTTGGAAATTGTCAGGCATATGGTATTAATTATGAGGAGACTTTTGCACCTGTGGCTAAAATGACTACCATACGCACCATTATGGCAATTGCTGCTTCCAAGAGATGGCCACTTCGTCAAATAGATGTAAAAAAATGCATTTTTACATGGAGATCTGAAAGAGAATATTTATATGACTCCTCCTCCTGGTATGTTTACTCACCCATCTGATAAAGTCTGCTGGTTGAAACAGTCCCTGTATGGTCTAAAACAGGCACCCCGGGCATGGTTTGAAAAATTTTGCACTACTCTTCTGAAACTTAAATTTATTCGGAGCCAATATGATTCCTCTCTGTTTCTTCAGCAAACTACTACCGGTATTGTTGCTCTTCTGGTATATGTGGATGATATTATCATTACAAGATCTGACATTCCACTCATTGAGGATTTACAGCGTTCTCTTAACAGTGAGTTTCATATGAAGGATCTGGGACATCTTCACTATTTCCTTGGTCTCCAGGTGCACTCTATGTCTAATGGGATTTCTCTACATCAGCACAAATACACCCAAGAGATTCTTCTCTTGGGCGGTCTTGAATCAGGGAATAACGTTCTTACACCTCTTGAGCTTAATTTAAAGCTTTGTCAGAATGATGGTGACCTGTTACCTGATCCCTCCATATATAGACAATTGGTGGGCAGTTTGAATTATCTAACCATTACTCGGCCAAATATTTCTTTTGCAGTACAACAAGTCAGTCAGTTTCTACAGGCTCCTCGTCAACCTCATTTAGCTGTTGTTCGAAGAATTCTTCGCTATCTTAAAGGCACATCTGGGCGAGGATTATTTTTTCCTGCTGATAATTCATTACAATTAACAGGTTATAGTGATGCAGATTGGGCAGGGTGCATGGATACACGTCGGTCTGTTACTGGGTGGTGTATGTTTCTTGGAAATGCTTTAATTTCATGGAAAAGCAAAAAGCAAGACCGAATCTCAAAATCTTCCACAGAATCTGAGTATCGAGCTATGTCCTCCGCATGTTCTGAAATTGTGTGGCTCCAGGGTTTGCTACGTGAACTTGGTTTTCCTCAGCACACTCCTACACCTCTTCATGCTGATAACACAAGTGCTATTCAGATTGCTACTAATCATGTGTTTCATGAACGCACCAAACATATTGAAGTCCATTGTCACTATATTCGTGAAGCTCTTGATCATAATATTCTTACACTACCTCATATTTCCACCGAGCATCAGACTGCTGATGTCTTTACAAAGGCCTTGTCTCGGCCTCGACATCAACTCATGATTGACAAATTGATGCTTCTTGATCGACCAGCATCAATTTGAGGGGGGATGTCAATGTATATGGCAAGAATATCAACAATATATGGCAACCAAATTGTAACAGAATATCTTGTATTTATTGTATTTATTATAGACTACAAATCAGGGATTATAGACTACAAATTAGGGATTATTACATGTATTTATAGGACTGAATTCTTCCTTTCAAAATCAATGAAATACAGAGAACTTTACATTGAAATCTGATAATTGTGACAGTTGACATGTGAGCCAGAAAAACATCACAGTCGGCAAGTAATTGCTGTCAACACAGAATTCATTTCTGAGAAAACAAGAAGTATAAGATGATTATATAGCAACTAGTTTCAACTCTCAAGTAAACCAATATTAATCCCACATTATATTTCATCTTTCTCAGCTCTACACAAGTATTCAGCAAAAAAGAGAGAAGAAACTTGCAGTAATTGAAACACCGCCAACTCCTCAGTGGTTGCCAACAACAACATTCCATCCATGTTTAGCCATGTTGAAGGCAAGATTCTTCAGATACTAAAATTCAAAACAAATAAGAGGTCCATTATTGTCCTACTTCAGACACATGAATAGCATGCAAGAATCATGCATACGAAAATATGCAGCATGCATCCATGTCTCTATACTTGAACACAGTCCATCAAGCTTCAACAGCACAAAACTAGCATATCAAGTTTCTGATAGGCTGTTAAAGCATTTAGAAGGATAAAGGGGTACTGCTCAATGCTTTAAAGCATTGAGTCCTGGCTCTATCAGCACTGTTTCTGCTTGTCCTGCATGTGACTCTGTTTGAGAGAAGACAAACTTTGAAAACAGAAAGCAAAATAACTAGTAAGTGAATGTCAGTGTTGGATGATGTCCAGTCGTTTGATTCATTTGTGGTGGAGAGACCAGCAACAGCAGCAAGTTTCTGTGCACACTGGAAAGTTTGCTGCAATAAGTTCCCAGAATATTTCAACTTCACCATGAATGAAAAGTCTCTCCATCAGATCTTTTAGGTTTATACTGATTCAGGCATTCAGGTATAGAGTCTTGGTTTCTTGACATAGTTTTCGAATCATCAACCAAGATCCTTAAAAGACTAGAAGGGTTAACTAGCTGTGCCCATCTAGTCATCACATTTAGGTACATGAATGTTTTCCAGGAGTACATAATCATTTTAAAGCCAACCCTGTTTCCACATCAAACAAGTTAATCTACACCGGGGAGTCTGCGAGTCCCTTCACAGGCCTGCGCACACAAGGGCTAATGTACATTAATGGCCACCACTTTCAATCCAAAAGCTTGTGTTATTGGATTGTGGTTTTTATATATCCATCCTTGTACATAAGCTACTCATGTGTATATATCTCAGCACACAAATTCCAATTAACAAAACAACAACATGAAAGTGTGAAATACGATCAACCCAGATCGAGATGATAAGGGCCGCAAGCACTAAGTGGCAGGAATATGAGTAAAACAATTAGACGGGAGAACAGATTTTAAAAGTGGAAAAAGAGAAGCATCAATGGATATGAATTCAAATTGTGCTTGCAAAAACTTTCAAATGCCAGCATTTCGAATCGTTCTTCAAGTTCTTATGATGGCAACATCATTTTGCAAAAAGCTGATCAGACAAAAACTAAGCAGTTCAGCCGACAGGCCCACCCCTCCCCCAAACCCCAATAAAAAAGAAGGAAAGGAAAGGAAAAGGGTTATAAAATTCACAGGTTATAAATATTCATCAATACCACAGTAGACTGAAAAACATATTGCCTAGATGTTGGATATGGTACAGAGCTTCCCCCTGGAAGTGTCATTCCTATGTTAGCAGTACATGTTTTCGAAAAAAATAAGTATGCCAAATAAATAATCAAAATAAGTACGCCAAAACAAAACTTTGGAAATGAACTTTGCCCTACGATATTGTTATTAGATAATTAGAGCTGGGAATAGGATTAACCACGACTGTATATTTCACTTAGACAAGCATGTTAACACAGCCATATGGACATGACTCTCAAATGCCATTTGTGGCCACTTGATTAAGCTATTACTACAGACACTTGGCACTTTGGCCTTTTATACATCTCCAAAAAAAAAAAAGGGTCCCATTATAGTCCAGTCACCAGTCTTTAGAAATTAAAAAGAAAAGGCCAACTGCTATTATTACATTTTTGCAAGTCAATGGAATGCAGCAGTGACAGTCCTTTTGTTTGAGGGGATGTCAGGAGTTGGAGATGGAAGCATGGTGAATGCCAATATTCCACTAACTGCGGCTGCAACAGCTCCTACTACAAAAGCTGGTGGATTACCTCCTCCAAAAAGGGCATCCCAAGGTCCACTTGCTACAGACACCAACATCTGCAAAAATATAATTAAACCAGTAATTGAGTTAAATCATCCTTTAGCATCTCTAAATCAACATATTATAACCCCTTTCTTTTTTCTTTTTTTTTCCTTTCCATCAACATATTACATCCCCTTTGTTTTTTCTTCTTTTTCCTTTCCATGACTTGAATAAGATTCTTTTCTTCTCTTCTTCATGTTCTGTATTTTGGTGCACGGAATCGCATAATTGAAGTGTCAGTCTATCATTCTTGTGGTTCACAGAATATCATGAGTCAGAGAAGAACAAAGATGCAACCATGTTTTGTCTGGAAAAAGTTTATGCAACCTTTCCAATAATTTCATAAGCCATCATTACACCCACACTTCGAAACCGATATAATGCTTGCCCTTGAGTGCTTTTAGTAGCCCATGCTAACATGTCTAGATGTCGCATTCCATACATTCCACTAAGTCATTGCATAAAAAGATAGGTCATAGTTGTCAGACTACGGTTTCCTTATCTAATTAAAGAAGCATAATACTTGTGGAATACTGTTTTCCATTTATGTTCAATTCAACAGATCACTACTGTGGCATTGTCCAGTGCTGAAGGACTTACAAGGCTAGGGCTCAAGATGAATCCAATTTGAATGCACTCCAAGAAACCATCATCAAATAAATATATGGTATAAACTTGTAGAGGCATCATGCTTGGAAAAACAATCACTAGGGGTGAATTTATAACAGCAGTATGCATTAACATCTTGAAGCACTGACCTGTGGTATAACTATTGACAGATTGAGAACTCCCAGAGAAAGCCCTAAAATAAATTTGGAACAAGGGAATTAACAGTTTAGGAGGGCACTTTACGAATCACCAAAAGTACTGCTTTCATTTTCTTCAAAAGGATTGGAATTAAAAAATTTACCTTGGCCAGCACCAGAGGTGTTAGAAAAGATTGATGCCAGAGCAAAAGGGATGCTGTAAGTTATCTGCAAAACATTAGCCATCGTTGGTTAATCATGAAAATCTTCGAGTCTTGTTTTACTAATTAATAACTTAAGATTACTATGATCAAATTAATGTTTTTCAAAGAATTTAAGATATGTTCTTCAAGTTCCATTAAAACAGCAGTTGCAGCTTTTCCAACAACAATCTCAGCGGTAGCTACCACAATTTTCATTAAATGCACACTGACTCACACATTAATATTGGATATATTTCCATTAATTTAGACGTTTCACTAAATCCATGCCCCTAATAAAATATTGATAATCTTGGCTTTTCATTAATGAAGTGTTGCTAGGTAACATCATAATCTGCCTAATCCAGCCAAACAAACACATTCAAGAAGAAACTCAGACGAGGGCAGTTAATGTTTGCTGTCCATGCATTGGATGGCCATTGAAAGGAATCAAAACTCAAGAACTAGCCATTTGGAAACTACGTGGCTCATGATCAACCTTTTTATCTTATCTTATCTAGTTATACTATAAAACTGTGATTACAGTATTCAAATACAAAATGAACAAGACTATGAAAATTTAAAATTTAAAATTTAAAAATATACTAAAACACCTTTCATGTAGCAATCAATTTGTTAAAAACTATATGAGAAAAAAAATTAAAAAAATCAAAGTGTAAATATTATATGGAAATTGAATTAACTAATTTTGAAGTCTAATTTATGTTGAAATTTCAATTCATAATGTCAAGTTTACTCACGAAACAGTGCTTGAAAAGAAATTAAAGCTAGCCCAACAAGAACTTACAGCTTGAGGAATGCCCATAACGGCAAAAAGGGCTAAAGCACCAGCCTTGATACCAGGCGGCGGCGTCAAGAGGTGGGTTCCTCCATTCACGGTGGTGTACCTTCTGTTGGACTGAGCCAATTTGGTTATCAAAATAGTCATAGCCAAACAAATAGCCAAGACAAAATTCACAATCCCCCACAGCCTCTTAACCCCACCAACCCCACGAGCCAAAGCCTCCACACCAAGCGAAGTAACTCCCAAAACCACCGAGTTAAGCATCAACCCCAATGCACCTGCACGGACCCCACGATCATACATCTTGAGTTGATCAGCACTTCCACTTGAATCACCACCGTAAACCTCTCTCCCCATCCAATCAGTATCAAACAACAGGAAAGGGAACCAAGCAACCCAATTTAGACACGTCACCAAAAGTAGGATCCACATAGGTCTTTGCAAGTTCTTCAAAGCAGCAAATATTTCCCCAAAAAAGGGCGCTGGCACCGACTCTTTGGCTTCTCCAGTCGCCTCCTCTTCCTCCTCCTCGTCACCGCCTTCACCGGGACTTCCCTCCGGCGACCAGGGTTTTTCACGTACGTAAGAGAGAGCTAGAATTGTTAACGTTAAAAGCAAGGCAATAGAGATAAAGAAGCAAGATTTGAGGTTTGCACAGTAGACATCACAAGCTTTGGTTCTTGAAAATGGAAAAAGTTTGTATAAGTGAGTGTAAGACCCAGCTGCATAGCCAAGAACATTGCCAACAGCCATAAAGAAAGAGAAGAAAGCATTGGATGTACGTGTCTTCTTCTGATTCGTCCCTGAAAGATCAGCAAGAAATGCCCTACATGGACCTTGAAGCATGTTATTAGCAACATCAAGAATCCAAAACCCTACAACAAACACAGCAATGGCTCGTGGTTTAGCTGTTTTGGTCAGGGAATCACCAGAAAGGTGGCCAATGTCAGCCGCATAGCCAATGAGAAACACGGCAATGGTGACGAAAGCAGCCCCCGCCGCGATAAATGGTCGGCGACGGCCAAAACGAGATGTGCAGCGGTCACTGTGGTAGCCAACTACTGGCTGGACTAACATACCAGAAATCGGTCCACAGAGCCAAATGAAAGCTGCCCATGTGTGAGGAATGCCTAAAAGCTGCACATATGGTGTTAACAAAGAGAGCTGCAGTGCCCAGCCGAATTGAACCCCAGCTGCTATTGATGCAACCATTATGATCTTTCTTAACGGGCCAGGTTTTACTGAGGGTGGCAGTTGAGGAAGATTGAAAGAGGAGGGAGGGGGTTTGTCGTCTTTTCTAACTCCACTCTCCATATTGCTAGCTCACTCACTCTCAAATGTTTCTTGGTTTTACAACAAGGGGTTTTGGAGATTGTGTTTTGAAGATGAAAAGCGAAGCGGGTTTGCATTGGAATTTATAAGGTGAGAAAGTGAGGGGTGGAGGGGGACGAAGAGGTGATTTCAAGAGTGTTTGTGGCCACTTGCACAAAGAGTTTGAGTGGGTAAATTAATATGGTCTTATCCGTTTAAGATCGTGTCTTCTTCGGTCTCAGTTCTGTATGTGACTGTACGGTGCCAAGTGTTAGGGTTTAGTCATCGCTAATCTTCTGTTTCTGTCATTTGCTCATTAATTCACATTTTCTTCCATAGACTTTCAGTCATTTATTGACATCACTGTCTTTTTTCGATCGTTAGGATATATGGAAGAACATGCATGAGGAATCCCATTTTTGGAGACACTTGTACTGCAGCAATATATTAAACTTTTGCCGTTAAACAGATTACAAAAGCATTTGCAGCAGATCTCTCTCTCTCTCTATATATATATTATTAATTTATGAATATTGATTACAGATAAATATATGGAATTATATCTAAAACCTTGTTTATAAATTAATTTTTGGAGTTAATTAAAACAAATTAGCACAGTACTATGTATGTCGACTGTCTCGTTCACCAAATAGTTAGGTGCAATTTTAATCCTAAGTATAATAATTAAGAAAAAAACATATTTCAGCATCTTGATTATGTTTAGCTTTCGAAGTTTGGTAAAAGGTACAGCATCACAGATCTAAGAAAACCCTATTAGCTTCAACTTTCATGTATATCCATAAGAAGAGTTGGTATAACTCAAAATCAAATCACGATTTAGGTAATATATCTGCTTCATTCAATTCATTAATCTCCAAGTAATATTAATTTTTTGTTGTTTTCTATATAATTTTATAATAATCACACGCATTCTTTTTCATATAGTATAGTATACCTCGAACGTTTTGCCTCTTGCTCGGATTTGAGGATCCATCTCTGCCACGGGTGTTGTTCAACGTTCATACACTTGTTTTGAATTTGGTTATTTTTGCTAATTTCTTCAATTTAATTTCTTCGTATATACATGTATTTGGGGTGTCAGATTCAATATCCAGGTCCAAGTGTCCGATGTAGAACATGACTAATCGTAGGTAAAAGTGAAGAATCAAAGCAAGATAGTCCTGTCTGTTTCTTATACGTCGTTAT
Source organism: Populus alba x Populus glandulosa (assembly GCA_033617975.1). NCBI lineage: Eukaryota > Viridiplantae > Streptophyta > Magnoliopsida > Malpighiales > Salicaceae > Populus > Populus alba x Populus glandulosa. The sequence goes on from CM066161.1 coordinate 14,209,898, forward strand.
AATGTGCATAACAATACCGCAACAAATCAAACATGATCTTGCATTTTGAAGCTACCACGTAAGAGAATGATTTTAATTTAAAATTTTAAAAATTTAAATTATTATTTAAGATTCCAGAATATAATTTATATAATTCTTTAACACACCTCTTCAAATAAAAGTATTAACACAACCCCTTAAATAAAAGTATTTTGGACTTGAAACTTGAACAAAACCACACCATCTTGTGTTTAATTTTAATAAATGAAGATGATGAGATTCGAACACAACCCCTTATATAATTTTCTAACACGAGAAAAAAAAAAAAAGGTGTCTTAGACAAATATTGTAATGATCATACTACTATTTATACAAGTATGATCTTGCTAACGATTAAAGGAAATTAATTTGGGATTAAGGGAGTACTCGACTTGATTAAGCAAAGAGTACTATATATCCAAAGAATGATAGACAGGATTAAATGGGAAATATATTCTTCTTGCCATCTTGATTTGAAGGAAGAGAAGTTGTGGATGATAATATGCAAAGTATCCACAGTACTCCCATGCGTAGTTCTCCAGCTTTCTCCAATGTAATGTGTACGAGTGTAACGAAATGCAATAATATGAGCATCCAGATGCCTTATCCAGAAGGGCTAGCTGCTTTATTCCCATTACACTTAAAATCAATTTCCCAAGACGTAAATGAATCAATTAAAGGGTTTTGATCCATTATTTACGCTCACTCAACACCAAAATTAACGAATGGAAACACCGATCGATGTAAATTGATGAGTATCTGTCTTGTCCATGGAGTTAGGCAGCCAGAGGATTACGAAGAATCATCGTGTGTGCGTGCATGGATGGTAGCACGCATGGATGACGATGCTGGTGAGATCTAGCATGGTGAAATTGTTTGAGATTATCCAGTTTGTGTGAGAGTTTCGCACCCCGAAGACTGTAATAGCAGCAATTCAAAGCGGAGAGAGAAAGTCGTCAGAAATCTCATTGACTTGGGAGCAAGAAATTCAACGTCCGTAAGAGATAACAGAGAGAGAGAGAGAGAGAGAGAGAGAGAGAGAGAGAGAGCCACTTGCTTCTTATTGGTTCTTGACTTGTGCCCACTTTTTGGAAAATGTGTTACTAGTTATGTGCACACTATATTGTTACCCCTTATTATTAATTAATTAGCACACTATATTGTTACCCCTTACTAGTTCAATCAACTTGATTAGCATTACCTAGTTCAACTATCATTTCTATTGCTTTCTATTAGGGTAATTTGGTTTCGTAATCCTGAAATACTACTTAACAAGTTAACCCGAGTTAACTCGAGTTGTTTTTAATATTTTTTTAATTAATTTTTTTTAAAAATTTTATCATTCAATATTGGATCGGTTGGGAATTAAATTCCATAATCTGCTTTGATTTTTTTTATAGGAATATCTTTGTCTCATAATCTAAGTCTCAGGTTTTTGTATTTTAACCATGGTTAAATCAGGTTATTTTTTTAAATGTTTTTTAAAAGGTTATATCGGTCTCATATCCTTCAACATTGAATTTATTTTTTATTGGGTTGTTCTCATATCATGACCTGGATTGCAGGTTCGGCAGGTTAATCCAATTGACTCAGTTTTTTTAATTGATTTTTTTTAAAATTTTATCATTTAATATTGTGTTTGATTGAGAATTAGACTTAATGATTTCCTTCGGTTTGATTTTTATGAGATTATTCCAGCCCCAGGAATAGTGTTTAACGGGTTAATCCATTTTGACTTGGCTCATTTTTTGTGTTATTTTTATAAATTTCATCGTTCAACATTGGATCTAACATGATCGATTGAGAATTGACCTTTATAATTTTTTTTATTTTCTCTTTATAGGGTTATATTAGTCTCATTTCTAGAGTCATAGATTTGGCAAGTTAATCCGTTTTAAATTAGGTTATTTTTTTGTTTTTTTTTCTATTAGGATTTTCTTAGTCTTATGGCCCGGGTCATGGATTTGGTGAATTGACTTTGGTCATTTTTAATGATTTTTTTAGTCTCATCCTTTAATATTGTACTGATTGAGAATTGAATTTTGTAATTTTTTTCGACTATAGGTTTATCTTGATTTTATGATCTGAGTCGCAAGTTTGACAAGTTAACCCAGGTTGCTTTTTTATGTCCTTTTTTAAATTGATTTTTTAATTTTTATTTTATCCTTCAATATTGAATTGATTAAAAATTAAACTTTATAATTTTTTTTATTTGTTTTTTATGGGGTTATCATAATCTCATAACTTAAATTACGAGTTTGACTTGTTAATTTGGATTGATCTAAGTCAATCTAGTATGTTGTTATCTTAATGTTTTAAAAAAAATATCATCTTGAAAAGAAATTTGACTCAAACTGTATTTTTACTGGTCGTTCAGGTTGCTTTAAAATTTGCAAAGTCAATCGAATAACATCAAGTCAACCCTTACATAATTTATTTTTTTCTACTATAAAAACTTATTAATATCTTAATATTTTTTATATTAAAAAAAAATAACTCGACTCGCAAATAACACGAGATAATGATCTACTTACATTCTAGAACAGATGGATTTGCAAGTCCTAACTATAGTTTAATAATAATAATGGCCAAAATATTTTTTTTTAAATGTAACCATTATAATTAGACCCTACATGACCAAATCTCTCCATGCGCCCATGCTATTTATAAATAGTTCCATGCCATGAGGTGCTCGAGTGGGAGAGATTTTCCTTCAATAATGTTCATCTGCAAGAATCAAGATCATTGTATAAATAAAACATATTCCATGTAGCCCACATTCTCCTTTTCTTTTGATAATTCTGACCAACATTCTTCAAAGGTGAAGACAAATTGGTGTTTATGCGAGATATATACCATAGTTGACTAACTATGTGTATATATTTTGATATTTACTTGTGGACCTTCGATGGATGTGTTGTTGTGTTGTGTTAAATATAGTGACGACTTACAAGAACATTATTTTTTTAATTCTTAGGGCTTTTTTTTTTTAATTTGGGTATGTGATGATAATCACCCTCGATAAATGAATCAATTAATGAAAAATTTAATTATGAGGATAATTAATTAATGTTTTTTAATTAACTTTGATCGAAGTGATGGTATATCAGGGTTTAATATTCCTTCTCCACTTCATTAAAAATGAAGTTTTTATGTGGAAGAATATTTTCATAATTATGCCTCTTCTTTCTTCTTTTTTTCCTTTTCTTCGTGTACAAATAGGAGGGGAACATTTTTGTGCTGCTTTTGACAGCAATTAATTATTATAATATATGGTTAGAGATCCCAATTAAACTAACGATTTCTTGAACTATGTGATGTACTCTCCCATAATGCCGAAAATCTTAAGAAAATATATATGAAACAACAGCAAAATTATGATTTAACTATCAAGTATTGATTAGAGCCTAAGAAACTTGAATTTCAACACTGTTTTATTGCTGATTGTGCAATGAGATAGACTTTGATTTGATGCAACTTAGTGTGGAATCTGAATCTAAGTTTATATGCCAAGGCACTCATCAACTTACGGGGATAGGAACCCTGCTGTCTCCTATCCTTTGCTTCTTGCAATGACTACAAAAAAAAAAAAAAAGTGGAGACAATGAAGAAAGTATAATTACCTATACATGTAAGGTGTTTTGTATGTGTTTTCGATTAAGATAGGTTGAAAATTAGAGTTTTGGTAAAAAAAAAACCTTGGTCTACTTTTTTGTTTTAGTTATAACAAAAAAAAAAATTTAAAAATCCAATCTTGCAGATCTTGTTGACATGGGCCAAGTAAGCTGACCTAGTTTGTCAAGGATAGCAGCACTTGGTATTTGCTTCTTTATTTTTCTAAATTATTTGTTTTATTTTTAAAAAAAGTTAATGTTTTTTTAAGATTTTTTCTCTAATTTTTTTTTGTATCTAAATTAATACTCTTTCTCTTTTTCATTTTATTTAAAGAATCTCTTTTAAATTATAGTTATTTTTTGTTATATATTTAAATTTCAAATATTTTTTATGATTCATCTGTAATTGTTTTTTTTTATCTTTTGTATAGATGAAATTTATTTTTTAAAATAAAAAAATTATTTTTAGATAATATTTCTAATATATGCAGCTTTGTATAATGTTTTTTTTTTTACCATTTTATTTTATTCAATCAATTTAATTTATGTCTCTATTTCTATTATTATTTGCTTGAACAAAAAAAATTATTTTAATGAATAAATTTAGCAGATATGCACAATTGAGTAAATATCTCGATTTGCGAGGTTAATATTTTCATTTACGTGATAACAACAATATTTTACTAATCGAGTAATCCTTCTTATTTTTTTATAATTATTGGCTAATTGTGTTTATCTATATATTGATTTTCCTAAACATTCGAAAGGATAAATATCACAAACCTTTTTCCTTTTATTTCATGTAGTTTAATTTAATTTGTAACCTCTTGGGTACTTAGCTTTAATTCTTTTCTCTTCCTTTTTTTACTTAATCTAATTGTCTATAATTAACCGTTAGAAAGAGCAATATTTTCGAAATTGATTAAAATTATTTAAGAACCCTATTCCTCTGCTTTTTACACTTTCTTTATGGCTTTTCATGGGATTCCTAATTATCTGCCTCACTTTGAAATCATTGATTAGGATTGTTTTATTTTAATTAAAAGTATAGTTGTATTACCTCTATCAAAGATCCGTAAATACTATGTTATGTACCAAATCCAACAATTTACATAAATTTTATTATAAAAAAATCAATTTGCTTTGATTACTTTATTTTAACCCCGTTATTACCTCTAATTTAGCATTAGTTTTGGTGTTGGAATATGAACTAAAAATAATAATTTTGATTAATAATTTTTTTTATTGCATGTTATATTATTTATGAAAAAAACGCATGTAAATGTAATTGAGTGTTGAATTAAAGACACTAATGATGTCTCTTAAGAAGTAATGAAGAAAATGGGTACGTATTGCAAGTATTTAATGTCTATTTTTTTTATTTTAAAAAAAATAATAATTTGATATATCTAATCCATGCATGGGAATATTTAAATGTCCTATATCTTAATCCGCTCAATGCACACCCCTACTTTTACATAGGATAAGAATAACATTGGAAGGTCTTTGATTACTATATTAGAGGTACCGAATATATAGATGTGAAAGTGCCATTCACCAAAGCCCTAGTTCCCCTCATCATGTAATCCAAAACTTAGAAAAGCAAGGCCAATATAACAATCAAATTAAAAGCCACAACTTCAGCAAATTAACTTCTAAATTATAGTTATTAAACCTAATCTAAAGTTCATTTAGTCGAGAATTCAGATTTCAGATCACCTTGATTGATTCAAGTCAACGCAAAAAAGTAAAAATAAAAATATTCTACTACAAATTACTATAATATCCTCTCATGTGTAAGATAAAAATAAAAATAAAAAAGATAATACAAATCCTTTTTACTAATCCACTTTGATAAACAGTTTATAAAATAAAAATAAAGATAAAAAAAATAACATATTAACAAAAACAATTAATTGACAAATACTTTAATACGATTAATAAATTCTATATTTCAATAGATATTTCATTACAAATAACATTTTCATTACTAAAAAGTTTAAAATTTCATAATATTATAATTTAAATTTGATGTAAAAACATATTAAAAACCAATGCAACATAAATAGATATATTCTTATCAACACCTTCACTTTAATACAATGAACATATTGAGCTATTTTGTGTCTAAAGTATGGAAAACTACAATATTAAGATCTTATGATCCCCTCCCCATCCTCTTTTCGAAATTAGAAAATGATGCAGGAGGAAATTTGAGCTGAGCTCACAAGGTAAGTGAATTTGTCAAAATAAAATCTACGTGGTGATTCATCATAGAAATTCAGATTCTAGTAGAACTTTGAGGTAGTCTCTCCCTCCCTCCCTCTCTCTCCCTCCCTCTCTCTCTCTAGTGTGGTTGTAGGGAAGCCGGGAGGGGGGGGGGGGTAAACGAAATTAACATGGTCATGATTTGTCACCACAGAATCTTATGCATCCTTGAAATAGAAAGTTATTAATTGATACAACTAAAAAAAAAACAAAAACATGTAATGAAGAACAGAGGGAGCAAAATTGGACTAGTTTTTCAAAAAAAATTCTCACAACTATTGATGGCTTAAGAACTAAGGAAAGAACAAAGGAAGAATAGGAGAAGAAAAGGAAGGTGGGCATTTTTATTCCTAAAAGAAAACAGCAGCACTTTATTAATTACGTCATGTCATTGAGTTATATAAAATTCGGTCAAGATCTTACAAGAACATCATTCTATCTCCCTCTCCCTCTCCCTGGTGCTGGTGTGGTTGTGGGGAAGCTGGAGGGGTGGGGTTGTCAAACTAGGAAAATGATGTAAACGAAATTAACATGGTCATTTGACACACAGAATCTTAAGCATCCTTGAAATAGAAAGTTATTGATTGATAAAATTAAAACAAAAGAGAACCATGTAATGAAGAACAGGGAGAGCAAAATTGGACTCGTTTTTCAATTTTTTTCTCACAAATATTAATGGCTTAGGAACTAAGGAAAGAACAAAGGAAGAATAGGAGAAGAAAAGGAAAGTTCGGGATTTCTATTCCTAAAAGAAAACAGCAGCACTTTATTTTTTTTATTTTTTTATAATTCACGTAAGGTGTTCTGATCAACTTGCACACACATCGATTAATCCCCACGGATCCTAAAATTAACGATTAAATAAGCCTTAATTGATCATTAATATTAACAACCATATGGCTCGAACCTGATATCACAACAGAGCAAACTTCTTTGTTTTAAGTTCTTGTTACTAGATTAATTATATGCGTGCTTGTATTAAATCTTATCCGGATTATATTATGTTACTAGGTTTTATTTAACAGTTCATTTAAATTCAGTCAGATCAAATATAATTTTAATTTTTATTTATATAAAACTCATTTGAATTCAGCTGGATTTTATTTTTATATTCTAAATAACTCTACATAATATTTTATTTCATTTTTTATGATCTATTAAGATGTCACAAGTTCAATCCTAACTATATATGAAGATTGGTAAGAAAAAGTATGGTAGATGGAAAATTTATAGTAGCGTATAGCAGCAGCGAATAGAGAAAGGTGTTATAGAGAGCAAGAGTGGGCATACACAGCACAATCTTCTTTCCATAATAAGGGATTGTTTGTTTTTAAACTGTATCATTTGGTGATAATTTTTAAAAAAGTTTTCTTGTTTTAATTATTTTTTTTAACTTTTTAAATTATTTTGATGTTGTGATATTAAAACTAATTTTTTTAAATAACTTTTATATATGTTTAAATAAAAATTATTTTAAAAAATAATTATGTTGAAACTGAGTAAAGGAAAGGTCCATGAAAGATGACGACGGGGCCTGTCAAAGTAAGTGGTTATGGATATATTTGCGGGTTTTGGACAGCCCTAGGTGACTTGGCGAGCAATGATTGGGCTATGACGTTAGGCACCACAACTGAATTTGTTTGACTTTCACCCTCCCACGTTGGATCATGTAGTAGTAGTGATGATGACGACGTTTCTGATCATGAAGACACCATCTCTTCAAGAACTGCCAGCTTCGGAGGAAATCGACAGATAATGTACTTTCAAAGTTTAAAAGAAAGACCTCCTCTCTAGCTTCCTGCTTTTGCTGCATGGCGATCATACAGTATGTCGGGGGAATAAAACCTGAACTCGCCATCTGCTGCCAAAACCTGACAATAACAGCAGTTCATCCAGCTCACGCCTTATGCCCTAAAGCTTGTATTCCTCGTTCGCAATCAAGACAAATCGTGGCACTTCATAAAAGGATGCCAAACGTGAATTTGACGTTCTTTAAATGGATTTTAGCATCTTTCACAGGTGCTTTAGCAGCTTTTCATTTCATATAGTAGTCAGATGACAACCACAGAAGTGTTAATGCCAGCCTATTCAGGTAGAGACCAAATAATCATACGTCTTGAAGATTGTGTTGCCGTGTTAGCATGTTAAAAGAAACCTTCTTTCCATGTCCTCTGATGGCTATGGCCATAAGAAAGAATGGTTGGTAATAGAAAAACAAGGCAAGAGAATCATGGAAAGGAACATGAACTTCAATTATTATGAACTCAATTTGTACATGTACAACTAACAAAAACTATAGCCTGATATCCTCTAAAACAATTAAATCCTCCCCCTGAACAATTAACTTACCAACTTGAATTCTCACATGCAAAAAAGAAATGACTTTTCACTCATCATCTGCCTACTGACATGAAATCTTCCCAGCCACAAACCAAGACACAATCCCCAACATGGTGAATTTGCATCTGATTGGACCTTGTCAATTTTCACAAGCACTGACCTTTGTCTCTGCGTCCTGACCTTCATGATGATATACTACAAGCTTCGAATTGTGTCCACTCGATCAATAACATCCAAGGCCTTCATGCGGTCTATATCAAAGTCAATGACAGGAACAAACGATGGCCTTCTGATGGGAAACGGATCTTTTCTAGTTTCACCCATCGGGGAGTGGCTACTACTTTTACTCAGTCGATGATGCTTACTTAACCTGGTTTTTGCAGTATCAAATTCCTGGCTCTTACTTATCCCAGGAGTCTTTTTCCTCTTACTCACATCCCGAAGCATCTCTTGGTCTTCAATTGTCAACATAGGGGATGGAGAGCTTGGCCTTTGTGACAACTGAATTGTCTTCTGATTTGGCGACCGAATCGGAGATTTAACTGGAGATCTGACACCGCCATTGGCAGCTCTTACTTGGATGACAAGATGGTGAAGCCAAACCACCAATTCAAGAATATAAATTTCAGTCTTCTCCTTGTCTGCATGGTGTAGTGTCTCTATTCTGAGCAAGTCAGTCTGTCCAGAAGGTTTACGATTCACCTCAGACCTGAAGAATTTGTCGTAAGAACTCAACACATATGAGATAAAAAGGAAGGGCACAAACAGATTTGGAACTCACCCTGTATTCGCCCATTCTCCAACCCAGCCAAATCCATGATGAGCTCTGGTTAAGTGCATGCAAAAAATGTTAACACAAGGACAAATAAATGCAAACAAGCCAACAAGAGAAGAAACATTGTGAATATTAAGATCACAAAATCTCTAAATAACTTTTAGCTCCTGCTTTAAAACTGTTCACAAGGACCATAGAGTTAGGGTGCTTTGATGAGCAGATGGGATGAGAATGGATAAGAAAAGGTACAACACAGGAGGAGGTGGAACAGAAGTTTGGGTATGGTACAAGACAAAAGCTGCTTTTCATCCTGTCCCATGTGCACATCAAACTCCAATACAAGTGAAGTTATGCAATGTCCTGTCCAGTCCCATGTACAAAAAACCATCTAACTTCACCTAAAGTAATAATCTGTTAGATTGTTATTACTATTAGTCCTTGAGGATAACATGATTTGTGAGCTTGAATGAAATTGAGCAGATGATGAGATGAGGTATCATGGGGTACAGACCAGCCGAGGTAAAGAAATCTAGACTCTGGGTTGGAATCTTACTTGTTTGTGTTAGTAGCAATAGGAACAAGCCAATGCAAAGTTTTCTCCATTTCGGCTTTGATTTGTGAAACTGTAAGCTGCAAGAACAGCATTTGAAAAACTAATTATAAAAAATGCATTGACAAGAAAATGACTAGAAGTGTAATTTTAAGAGAGGATTGTTCAACTAGCAGCCCATTGAAAACAAACAAAGATAACATATCAATGAACAAGCCAGTCCCATGACAAGATCAAATGATACCTCTTCCTTAACTTGAAATGACAGTAATTTTGAGCGCAAAGCAGATTTTATATTTGGTGGCAATCCCTGGTACAAAGCATCCCTTGTATTTGGAGGCACAGAACTTGATCGGGACACCTGGTCACATTCAGGTATTAGATCAGAAAGGGAAGAGCAAAAAAAAGCAACGATTTGACAAGAGCTTCAGGACTGACCCTGATTAATGCAACAGTGAAAACATCAGAAGCTGAGGTTTGAGATACAGAAACAAAATCCTTAATAGGAAAGATAAAAGGATATCAAGTCTGGGTGAGATCATAAACTCACAAGAGTATCAATTTGGGTGATAATATTTGCATAATGCAATGCAAGACCAGCAGGCCCCAACTTTTTATGGTTCAAAGAACTTTTTACTGGTCTATCGCCATCTGCAAGTGAAAACATCAGTTAATGAACCCAGCAAATAGCGAGATAAATTTCATACTATTTCATTGTTCCAAGCAAGGAAACATAGAGGGGGCGGGGGGAGCGCGGGTGTCATGCATTAAACATTTTCATTAACAAGAGATTTAAAACTCTGTTTGGATTGCTCACCAGCACTACCAAAGGCTTCATGAATCTCCAAATGCAAGAAATGGACAATATCTACCAATTTCTCCATCACCTACACAAACATGTTAGATTTATGTTGCAATATCACTATGAATAGTTTAAAAAAAAAAAAAGAAATAACAAAAGGATTTATTGCGTGGCTATCACTTGACAGATGTGGAATATGCATAGTCCATCCAACATTAGGAGTGCATCATTGTGGTAGGATCAGAAAACAAGATGATCAATGAGGGTTCATAAAATATAAGAACCACCAGAATAAGAGCATATTTCTCTCCAATGACCCCCTAGAACAAGGCACCTAAATGCCTTACTGCCTCATACCTCTTCCAAAATCTTCGACCAGAGTGATTTCTTCTTCAAACTTTTCACATGCTTCCTTTGACTCTTTAACTCGGCCCTTAAAATTGAAAGACTATCCCCTACAAGTGAATTAGACACAATGAAAAAAAATTACTTGCAGATGTTAATATTGATCAAGATGAGGAAAATATGGAATAGAAGCAAACATCTCTCAAATAGTCTAGCATATTTAGGACAGGATCTCAGATTCTCAGCAGTGAGTATTCGGCGGTACTGAAAATTATAAGTTCAGGTTTTTTAAGGCTAGGCTCGGGGCAGCCCAGGGAATGGAATTAGAGATTACATGCAAACTGAACCCCAGCCATTAAAAAAGAAAATTAGAGATTACATTCTTTTACCTCTTTGAGCAACATTTGTTTTGTCATCTTCCTGAAGCTTACGGCGGTAATCTTGTTCAAATCTGTCCAAGGCATGCATTTCATGATACAGTTCCTACAACCCAAAGGAAATATTTCTTCTTTGAGGAAATCCAAAGGATAACATTGAGAGAATACTAAGCTTGAAATTGTCAGGATGGATGTGACAACAGGCTGATATTAAACTATGTGGCATAACATTTTCAACAACGCTGGATAAAGATGGATGGACCACAGCTCATGCAAAATTAAAAAAAGGAAACATATTAATGAGGAAAAAATAAATAGAATAAAACCAAATAAAGCATTAGCAGCACATAAAGCAGACTCTAGATGCCCATTTATGACTTCAGTACAACATATCTGTATCATTGATACAATCATTAGTCATGTTCTAGTCATAGCATTTGAAAAGACATTGTATTTTGGTCTGAAATGTATGTCATTAGGTGAGCAAGGGGAAGAATTCTAAGATTAAGTTTATGACATTCTTCATTTTTCATGAGCATTTTGCTCAAAGGCCATGTTAAGAGTGAAGAATTTGTTTGTCTATGAATCATAGCTGAAGAAAATAAAACAAGTACATGAATTTTATTTGAAGTCCAACATCCTGGAATGTAGGAGTTTCCTTTTTGGTGTTTCACTTCCTCCCACATATTAAAATCAATGCCAAAAGGAAAGGGAAAAACGCAATTGAGCTGAAAAAACTGAAAAGTCACACTCCCTTTCAAATTAGAATGCATCAAGACTCTTTTTTTTTTTTTTTTGCAGATAAAAATTTCCACAGAACAAAGAAAAAAGGAACATTGTTAAATGTTTTTCAAATCACCACGCCTAGATATGCAATGTATGATGCAACTTGGGGGTAGTTATATGCTACAGTATTGTTAAATACTCACTGCTGTATACTGAACCGAATTCATCAATTGATGCATAACTGTCTCAGCTTCGTCCTTCAATTGCATTTCAGGTGTCAATTCAGAACCCAACCTAAAAATCATATGGAATGATGTAAGAAAATTTGAGAAGCTTACTTCAGTTATTCTAAAGGGCAATCAACAACAAAATTACTTTTCAAGATAACGGTCCAAGTTGTGCCACTGAGGATCTTTACAACGATTTCCAAAACGCACCACTTCTCCGGAAAAAACTTTCAGTTCTTCTCTGTCACAATTGTATAGTGAATTGATTAATATTTTCTGTACATGCTTCCTAGACATTGCTATAAGATCAATGTAATAAAATGGATGAAAATTTGTTTTCGAATTAAAATTACAATTTATGCAATATTAACCTCTTATCAGTTGCTGCTAGCCTCAAGAGTTCATCCATGTCTCTTGATATTAAATTTTGCACCCCCTCTGAGGGAAGCACAACATCTTTTAAATGTCTAATGTTCTCTTTTGAAAGGGATTGCATTAGATTGGCACCCTTAACAATTGTGTTTGCAACTTCAAAAGCCAAAATTGAAATCTTATTCCCTTTTGTGGTCACTCCAGAGGTAAAACCACCACTGCTAAGATTTAAATTGGTCATGCTACTACCGAGTGTGTCCAATACATCATATGCCTTTCCGAGCCCAGCAGTACCAGCTCTTCCCAGCAGTGAGCTCACTTCTGAGACCTGCAACACCAAAATAACCAGCTTTCTTATTGAAGAAAATCCTTATACACACTTCCTCATAGCCACTTCAACATCTATATCTATTATCAATGTGTGTGCATGAAAGAAGATCCTATATCAATGGATTGCATTGTGGACACAAGAATTCACTCCATGTGCATTGCCAAGTATATAATCATTCCATGCATGAATCTGATAATGATATTAGAAGATGCAATGTATTTGGAGATGGTGGATTATTAAGCATTTGAGTTTAAATGACAAAAAAAGTAATCTACTAGAACAAGAAAATTCAACCAACTCTACTTACAAATAGCACAAAAAGACTCTTGCAATAAAATAAATTGGTTTTACATTAGATGCACATCAAAAGTTTTGTTTTTAAGGAATGATTTTTCAATGTTAAGAATGTATAATATCATTCCTGAAAATTAAATATTTTAGTGGGCATACTCCATTTGGCTAATAGGACTGTGATTTCTTTTCTTTTCTTTTGTTTTTTTTTTATTATTATTGCTTTGTACTCCAAAATGGCTTCAATGCATCCTGATTTTCACCTTTCAGAAGTATCAAACCACCCACATGCTTTATTTTTATTTATTTTTTTAACATTCATTTTTTTATCTCCTCTATGTTTATATAAAAGTGAAATGTTGAAACCATAACATTATGGAAACTTTCACTAAATTATTATTTTATTTACTAGCGTGAAAATATGTGGAAGGTAGTTATGTTATTCAATTAATCAAATAAGCAAAGATTTAATAATTGTTACTTACTATGTATAGATAGATGTTACCTGTCAAGGGAACAAATATTTTCAATTAAAATTTAAAATATTCACAGTTGTGCTTTACAGAATATTACACATCATAATATGGTAGAGATAATGTCTTCATTATTAACACAAATGATCCACATCGAAGTTAAGAGGCATTTCGTGAAGTAGCATTTGTCTCGATTGTTCAATCAAAACCATGAAATATATGTGAAGAATCACTTTTGATAATTTTCACCACAATCCAAAAATGTACTGAGCAAATGCATGGGTAACCAAATAGAGCAAAATAAATTGCAAGCAACTACATGAAATGTGCACTTGCCTAACTAAAAAATCTAGTCTGGAGCACTAATAAGTCTTTTAGATGACATCAGCAAATCACTTTTTCTTTCTTCTTTTCCATTCTGTATCCTCCACCTCCTACTTGAGTTATTTAAACATGTCCAAGTTTAGTTGTGTGTACACAAAGTTCTCCAATCCAAGAAAACCTAAATGTCCAAATAATCACAATAATGTGATATTGAGGCAGTCAACTCATCAATTAAAAAACATGTCCTCTCCAACTTCAGAATGAATTGATGAAAACTTGAAATGTTTAATAAAACTACAGATGATGAAGATGTAACTCTTTTTTTTATTTAATTCTTGATCGAATGGACTTTAAGAACACAGCAAAGAAAACAGACTTTATGTGAGAATTGCATTAAAAAAAAAAGAGCATGTAAGGGAAAAGAAAAGAACATTAGTGTTTAAGCAGACAGAATTGGATAACTAGAACTAGAGAAGTGAGATAAGAGACTCGATAATAAACTTGACATGATCCCAATAAGCATGTGTGCCACTAACAATTCATCTCCTCCTTCAAGCTCCAGATAGAAGCGATATTAGAATCCTCCGAATACTACTACTTCAGTGCTTAAAATTCCTCTCCAACTGCTCCACGAATCTGGCAACATATTAGGAAGTTTTGCCACTACAAGAGAACAAAAATACATGCAAGTCAATACATGGAAATCTTGCCTTTGAATCAATGAGGCAAAGGACAGTCCATTATTCCATCTCTCTTGCACAAATAAAACCAGCTAAGAATCAATTTCTTCCACTTCCACTTCCACTTTGTCACAATTCTCTCGAGAAATATGCACTATTCTATAAGAATGCTCTATTCAGTCACCTCATACCTTGGAAACTTCTCATTATGATGCTTCTTCCTAGTAGATCTCTAACACACTATATCCACCCTCAACACATGCAGACAATTAAAAGCACCTTTGCCGACTCCAATTTCACATGTCAAGAAAAATTGAACTCTCATCGCAGTAAAGAAAAGGGATTGTAGGTTACAACAACTCATTAAAATTTTGGCCCTAAACAGAACACATTAATATAGACAAAGGATCCAAATAGCCAAAACTACTAATTTGAGGCAGAGCATTGGTATTCACCCATCCCTGACAAAATATAATAGTTTCTACCACGAGCTCCATTGTAATACACCAAAAAAAGATCCTGCCGTTAAAGGCTCCACCAGCATGATGCACCAAGGTAAAATAGAAGCTACTGTCCTTTTCCTTAAAAATGGCATGTTTAGCAAACTTATTTTACCCACTCCTGATGCTTCTACAGCAGTGAAACCCAACATTATTTCCAAAGCAGGGGACCCAACCCTACCTGTCTCCTGGCTCAACACTGCATAGCTATCAACAACTTTCAATTGCTTTCCCTGCGCAACAATTTTGATAAGGTCTGTCAAAAATGTGCAATCTTCTCAAACCCTACCAATCAGCTTGAGTCAGAGATATACCCTTTTCCCCAAATTACGATTGATCATCCATGACATTCCATTCTGCACAAATCCACTCCACAATTTCTCAAGTCCTTTTCATAGACAAAGTTGATAAACGGAGAGTACTCGTAATCAAATAGCAATGCCCTTCCACCCTTTAACCCCCCCACCCCCCACAATGAGCATTTAAATTTTGATTACTGCCCAGCCTTTCCTTTTCTTTGCATGAAGGAATCCCATGCGACCTCCTCAAGGGAGGACCACAGGTTCTCAGATAAAGATGCAAGATATGATCTTACTTGATATCCGAAGTGGAAGATAATATCTTCATTCTGAAACTTAAAACTCATCCAGTGGAAGAACGTACTCTTCCTTAAATTAACCCTATATCATACAGATGCCCAAAGGTAGGAAACATCATCACATATATCAACTTAGCAGTGCAATTGTTCACGAATAATAAATGTGAAATCAGCATAACTTCAGACTTAAGTCTTAACCCTGTGACAGGTTCCCCCCTCTATCTGAAACATTCTACTTGAGGTTTTCATCAACAAAAAGAAAAATAAAAAGGAGGCAGCAGATCCCCTTGACTCAAGCCTCTTAGCTAACAAAGAAGCCATACATAAATCAACTAGAACTTTTACTCTTCGAAGGTATAACAGAAGATGTAAATTAATACAGATAGATGAGACCTGTGTAAAATATATATGCTAGAGAACAAGGCTCTAGACTTTAATCTTTGTCTCTGACAGCCAATAATCACACATTAATACTCTTTCTAATAACATCAAAACAATGTCCAAAAGTCCAATTGGATTTAAATTTCTAAACTAATCGTGGTAAAGGAGATTAATGGCCACGGAAAAAAAAGTGAAATGCTTGTTCAATTTGCTGCCAGACCATTGCGTTCAAAATTTTAGACCTGAAGTAGTTATGAGAATTGACAGACAATTTTCAGCATTTCATAAATACTAGCTTTACATATTATGTGATGTGGTTGCAGCTTTCATTTATCTTTATTCTAATGAATCCAACCTTCAGAGACATGGCAAAGGCCTCGTTTCAGCAGTATCCAAATGTCATAGGTAACAAGTTTAACTTCCAGGAACGCATGTCAAGTATACACTTTATATTGCGACTTTAATTACATGCTACAATCAAAGTTTCAGCTGAAAATATAACATAGGAAACAGCAAGCTGAAGAGAAGGAATTGGCAATAATTAGACAACAAGTAAACAACACACAAATTAGGCTAACCTTTGCAACAGCTACTGGCGTGGACTTGGTTAATCTGGATTTATTGGACAGAGCCCTTGACAAGCGAGGAATCCCATCATCGATGTCATCTGGATTCATCCCATATTGAACCACATTCACCTCCGGAAATGAAAAGGGTTCTCTTAGCTGCTTATTATCCACGTTGTTCTCCCCAACTAGAGATGGATTTGTATTGCTATCTATTTTCAATTCACGAGTCTGAAAAACCAAACCAGACCCATGACTAAAATGACCATTCAACTGCAGAAAGCCTCCACTGGGAGCATTATCTACAGTCGAGCTCCTCGAGCAAAGCCCCCCCATTGTGATGATCGCCAAATTTATTCAATTATCGTTCCAAAGTTCCATACAAAGGGTAAAAGCTTGTTGTTAACAAGAATTAGGAAAACCCTTCTATCAAATTACACTAAGGAGGTAATGATTGGTAGCAAATCAAGAGCCCCCTTTATAAGTTCACCACAGAATTGATCTAAATGACTTTGAAGCTGAAAATGTAGTCCCTTGTTACATCAAAATCACCACAATACCAGTTACTATCACCGCTGAAGTTCCAATCCATTAACACCAACCCCACCAAAACTGTAAATGAAGAAAACAACTAGCTCATGAAGTCCAACTTACAAATCCGGAAAAAAAAAAAAAAACAACCTGATCAACATCAAATCAAAAGGGCTAATACTATCAAAATAAAAAAAGAACAAAACATCCCAGTTCAAAAATTTTAAACAAGATTAGTAAAAACTCAAGAACACCGGAAAAAAAATGATAACACAGTCAAATTAACTTATGTACCGATGAAAACAAAAGCAACCCAAAACCACAATCAAGAAAAAGCATCAATCTTTACTCGAGAAACACACAGACCTAAAAAGATACATTAAATTTGCATCTAATTCAAAGCAAAACAGGAAGACAAACTTACCAGTTAGATAGGTAGAGATCTGTCTACCTGTGAGAGACAATATAGAAAAAAAATTATGACTTGGGCTTTGTTTCTTCAAGTAAATACAGATACAACAAGAAAGAGCCAAGGAGAAAGAAATGATGGTGAAATAAAGAGATCAGTAAGTCAAAGTGCATAAACAAAGGGTCCAAAGCCTGCTGTCAGCGGCTATGGAACTGTTGATAACCAAATCATAGCAAAACTAGGACGACAACTAGCAATTAGATGGGTAGAGAGAGGGGATAGTCAAAACCCAAACTAGACTCCACTGGCTGCTAGCAAGCACACCCTCATAAATAGTTTAACCATTGTTTTATTATTACCTTTTTTGGTTTTTTCTAACACTCATTGCCCACTCCCCTTTTAGGCATGTTCTACTCACACACTTCGGTTTTTTTTTTTTTTTATGTTTTGATCTGGGTTTAATAACAGTGGATAACAGTGGTTAGCAGGACTGAGGCAAAAATATTAAATAGCCTTAAAAAAATATTTCTAGATTATTATAAAATCTTAAGAGCCATAAGAAAATATTTTTTAAAGACTTTTCCACAAGTATAATTTTTAGAGGAATTATGACAGTTAAATTGTCTAATAATATCTCTTTTTTTATTGGATTAAATATAGATATTTAGTTATTTGACATGGATGCTGAGGTTATAATACATTTCATTAAATTTATTTTGACAAATTAGAATTGAATATTAAATTGAAAATAAATAAGCCTTCATAAAAGGGTAAGCATAAAAACTAAAATAAAAAACAATAAGAACTGAAATTAAAATATTAAGAATAAAAAGGATTTGTTATTACTTTTTAGATATGAAAAAGAAAATAAAAAAACAAGAAAGTTTGACCAATAAGACCAATGTCCGTTGACATACATTGCACCAAAAGAAAATACGTTGGCATTTTATACTACTAGAAGACACTACAATTGTCATTCAAAATACATAGATGCTTTCTATGTTTCGGTGCATACCCAGCAATTAAAATATCTAAATCTATTATTTGTTTCTTATCTCTAATCCAACTAGATCAAATTAGTTTGATGATTATATTCACTTTATAAATAGCTATTAACTCGTCTATTTTCTTAATTATTTAAAAAATTAAAATCTAAACTTTAAAAAATTAAAATCAGGTCGAGGGATGGACCAAGGGAACCATTACATGTATATTTACTTGATAAGTAATATTATTATCCCTAATTCTTAGCAATACTTATTGAATCAGATATTATTATCATTCGTAAGAAAATACATATGAATTAACATGGAAGAAGAACGAAAAAGGTTCATTAAAGGGAGAAAAACAAAATCACAAGTCGAGAGTGTATCCACGCGCCGTGGTGAGAAATTGGGCAGAACTTTCCCTTTAACAATGTAACCCCGTGAAACACCTTCAAACGTTTTCACACCTCCTAATCAATCCCGTAACCGGCTGTGACCGATTTAACTAATTGACAAATAATCACACTATAAAATACTTAAATGGACAAAAACAATTATTTAATAATGAGTTTGAATATTTTTATAATTTCTTTTAACTTAGTTTCGTTTTCATAACAATTTATTTTTTTCCAAAAATATCCTCCATTTCAATAAATAAAAAAAAGGTAATTTGAAAACTCAAAAAAAAAAAAATTGATAGTCAACTTTCTTCAAGGGATTAATATACGATTTTAGAACTAGATGGACTAGTTTGCAAAATCATAAAAAAAGAATAAATTTTTATA